>OX637534.1:103821343-106752593 GCA_951800035.1 Linnaemya tessellans
TTAGTTTTGAATTTTTGATACCAATTTTGTTCTTCCTAAATTATAAGACAGTTTTAGTTAGCAAAAAACAAAAAAAAGAAACAACATCAGTTGCCTGTTTGATTACTTTCATGTATAAAAAAAATTTCAATTTTCCTGGAAGCAAAATTTGAATTAAAAATTTTTTTTTTTTTTTGGCCAATGCAAATCTTCATGACGTATAAAGTGGCTTTGTTAAAGAAAATTTTTAAATTTTTAACAATTTTAGTTACTACATGTACTACAAAATAAGGAATAGGCCGAAAAAAAATTTTAATTTCCCATCCCTGGAACATTTTTTTATTTTTTTAGTTTTCATAGACCATTGAGGCTTCCCAAAGCACGAAATAGGTTTAATTTACAAACATTAAAAAAAATAATTGATATTTGGTATAAATTTTGCGTCGAGAAATAGGTGTAAGCTTCCCAGCTCTGGAACCATACTTCGGATCTTTCTGAATTTCATTTCCAATCCAGCGATTCAAGAACGAAGTCTCTAGCTCTTCTGGGGGCTTGGGAAAACCGATTTCACGTACAGACGGACATCGCCCAATCGTCATCGCTATTCATAAGGATCCAGAATATATATACTTTATGGGGTCCCATGTGCATATCGAAGAAATTACACACGGAATGACAAACCTATACGAGTATATACCCTTTCACTTTTTTGTGAAGGGTATAAAAAATGAAAGTCAAATTCATTTGCATTTGTAGCGATCTGGTGGTTCACTTTCCTATTTTGTTTCAAAAATTCTCTTTTCTAATGTGGCAACTTTAGGTTTGAGTTCTACGGACATGCAAACGTGCACACGAACACATAAATTATACGTGTGTGCTTTGGTGTGGCTTTAAATATGTCCGTACATGACTAAAGTTTTCTAAAATAACCTTTTTTTTTAGCTTAAATTTTCTACAGCATCAGCACAAAAAAGTGTTTAAGAAAAATTTTAAAACAAAAATTACAATAAAATTTAAAATGAAAATGATGTGATTCTGGTTAAAGAGAAATTTAAATGCAAATGAATGGATGGTTGCAATAGTTGTAAAAGCAAGACTTTTTGTGTGTGTGTGGGGGGGGGGGGGGGGGATATAAAAACAACAGTTCATTTGGAATTTACCACTAGAGTGTTTTACCTGCATAAAAAGTAAATAAGTTTTTACGTTTGAATGAAATGCAACTTGTTTTCGTAGAAACTGGAAAGTTTTTAATAAAATAAATATCAAAAAAATTATTTATCAAATAGTTGGAAAACCGTAACACTATGAGTGCAATTAGTTTTGCAGAAAAAGAAAGCACGTTGGCCTGCTCCAGTAAGTAATTCGTTTCAACTGGAATGTTTATTCCTGCGAGTATAAGGGCTCACATATGCCGATTATCAAAAGCATGTAATTTATTTTAAATTACTTTTTTGTTTGTTTGTTTGTTGTTTGGCCCTGACCATTAAAACAAGTTTTTGCCAACATTGAAAACAACATAAAATTCTGCCATTTGAAAAACATACAAAACGAGATAGAAACAAGTAAAAACTTTATAATCGACCGAATCGAATCTTGAATACCCTGCAAATATTTAAAAAGTAAATTTAAAATGTTTAAGTTGTTGGGACAGAGTTCCTTTAAGACATTTCTGTAGCCAATTTTAAATCTCATCTCTATTTTGACAGAGTCATTCCGGCAAGGGCTGGTGGGGGAGACTTATCACCTCTGCAAGATAACAGAACATGTGAAGTTCTTATAGGCTTAAGGAATACAAATTGTTCAATATTTACACTATTTTTGCTTATAATATCGTATGTCAACGCCCACTAAAGGGGGCGGGGTCCAAAAATAGACTATATCATGTGTTCCACAGACGAACGTATGGGCATCGCTAGATTGTCTGAGACTTCATCACTGATCAAGAATATATCTACTTTATGGGGTCCAATTCTTTTTGGAGGGTATGAAAACTGTATTTTGTCGGGGTGGATCTGGCTAGGGCCGTGGGAGAGACATTTCACCTTTGCCATAAAAGTCTAAAAATGAGTATTTGGAATAATTAAATGGAATAATTAAATGTAAAATTTATTATGTGAGTGAAGATAAATATGCCGAGTTAAACATGTTTTGACGTAAGCAGTTACGAAACAACGTACTTAGTTGCGAAGTTGAATATGTTATGACGTAACGAAATGGCAAACAGTGAAGTATTTTTTATGAAAATCCATATTTAATAAATTTTTTTTAGCATATTTTGAAAATATTTACAGGTCATGAAAGGCCAATTTACAGGCCTTGAGTGTAAGTGTGATCTTGGAGGGATTTTGCACCCCAGCGGCCAAATAAGGAATTGCCATGCATTGCCGGTATATACAAAATGTTGTATGGGATAGAAGACACTCCCATAATCATTTTGTATATAAATATGGATTTTCATACTAATAAAAAAAATTTCACGGATTGCCATTTCGTTACGTCATAACGTATTTAACTTCACTTCGTAACTGCTTACGTCAAAACATGTTTAACTCGGCACACACATAAAATTATTTTTAACCTTTTATTTTTTTATAGGGTCATTTAAGGGGAAAAGCGGGAGGACGGGGTTACGACAGAGGAGTATCAGGTTACGTCTCAGCTTCGTCATTAAATTCTAAAAATTTTATTTTTAAGGAATGTAGGCTTAAGTAAAACAATTTGTTAAATTTTTACACTATTTTTGAATATAATAACGCCCACTAAAGAGGGCGGGGTCCAACAATTAATTTTTATTTAATGGCTCCAAGTTTATTGCGTTGGACCTTCTTTGACATAAAAATATATCATTTGCTGAACAAAATTAAAAAAAAAACGTTACAAATGATATTGTTATTTAGAGGTTGGTTTAGTTTTTCTTAGGGGAACTTTTTTCCCTCTGGACCTTTTCAGCCCCATTTACGAACTTGACCTGTGCTATCCTTCAACATATATTTATATAAAATTTCAAGTCTGGTTCTTTTCGTTTGGACTGAATCGTGATTCCCACAGGCGGACTGATGGATATGGCTAGATCGTCTTAGATTTCATCACTGATCAAGAATATATATACTTTATGGGGTCTTAGAGGAATATTTCGCTGCGTTACAAACAGCATGACAAACGGAATATGCCCTCCAATTTTTTTTTAGGCTATAAAAAAAAATTACTTATTGTCAGGGTTATTGTTGCAAAGTACTCGTATCTGCTGTTCTCTGTTTATCCCAGGAGTACATTTTCATTTCATACTTTACCTGCTTGCAAGTGTGTGTGCCTATGTGTGTGTATGTGCGTGTGTTAGTTTTAAACATGTTGCACAGGTGTGAAAAATTACACTAGTTTGTATTGGTGTTTTTCCATTACCATTTTGTTGTGTTGTAACAGTAAAACGTATTAAATGCAATGTGCTGTTCTGCCGTACGGGGAAAATAAATGGGCAAGTTAAGCGTGAAAACTGGGCGCATGGAGTTTGTGAAACTTGTTAAATTATTATAATGCGATGTCAAACTTTATAATTGTATTTGAATTAAAACAACGTAATCTGCATGTCCTTTTAAACTTAATTAAGGACGAATAACTTTGGGTGTAAATCATATTAAAAAAGTAACAATGATTTATAGCAGATTTTGTTATCATGCATACGAATGGTTGCTGGCCGCCCGAATGTAGTTTTCCTGACCGACGCCGAAACCCAGCATTGTTTAATTTTGGTTTTTTCGGCCGCATGCGTTTCGTTTTTTTTCCAAAAAAGAATTGGAAGGTATATTCACTTTCTCATTCCTTGTGTAAGGCAGCGAAATATCCATCTGAGATCCCATAAAGTAAATATATTCTTGATCAGTGATGAAATTTAAGACGATCTGAGCATGTCCGACCGTCCGTCTGTGGAAATCACGATTCAGTCCAAACGAAAAGAGACAGACTCTGGAAATTTGGTAAAAATATACTTTGAAGGATAGCACAGGTCAAGTTCGTAAATGGGCTGCATAGGGCCAAAGGGAAAAAAATTCTCCTAAGAAGAACTAAACCCACCTTTAAAAAACCAATATAATTTTTAAAGTTTTTTTAATAATTTTGTTAAGCAAATGATATATTTTTATGTCAAAGAAGGTCAAACGCGTTAAACTTGGAACCATCAAATAAAAAAATAGTAATTTTTGGACCAAGCCCTTTCAGTGGGCGTTTTTATATGCAAAAATATGTAGTGTAAAAATTTAACGAATTGTTTTACTTAAGCCTAAATTCCTTAAAAATAAAATGTTTAAACTGTAATGATGCAGCTGAGACGTAACCTGGTACTACTCTGCCCTACCCCCTCCCCCCTCGCCTTTGCCTTCAAAAGACCCTTTAAAAAAATTTTAATAAATATTTGAGTGTGAAGATAAATATGCCGAGTTAAATATGTTTTGACGTAAGCAGTTACGAAATGAAGTTAAATATGTTATGACGTAACGAAATGGCAATCAGTGAATTTTTTTTGTATGAAAATCTATATTTATATACAAAATGATTATGGGAGTGTCTTCTTTCCTTTTTTTTATTTACTGGCAATACATGCCAACTCTTTATTTGGCCACTGGGTTCAAAATCCTTCCAACATCACACACACTCTCATGGCCCGCAAATTGACCTTTCGTGGCCTGTAAACATTTTCACAAAATGCTCAAAAAATTTATTAAATATGGATTTTCATAAAAAAATCTTCACTGTTTGCCATTTCGTTACGTCATAACATATTTAACTTCATAGCTAAATACGTTGTTTCGTAACTGCTTACGTGAAAACATGTTTAACTCGGCATATTTACCTTCACTCACATAATAAATTTTACTTTTGATTATCCCAAATTTTAGTATTTTATGGCAGAGATGATATGTCTCCCCCACGGCCCTTGCCAGAGAGACTCCGACAAAATACAGTTTTAATACCCTCCAAAGAGAATTGGACCCCATAAAGTGTATATATTCTTGATCAGTGAAGAAATCTAAGACGGTCTAGCAATGCCCATACGACGGTCTGTGGAAAACATGATATGGTCTATTTTTTGGACCCCGTCCGCTTTAGTGGGCGTTGACGTACGATATTATGTGTAAAAATAGTGTAAATATTGAAAAATTTGTGTGACTTAAGGCTATAAGAAGCTGAGATGTTCCCTGATCTTGCAGAGATGAAACGTCTCCCCCACGCCCCTTTCCGGCATGACTCTGTCAAAATAGAGTTTTAAAATTCGGTGCAAAGTTGTCTTAAAGTAACGCTGTCGCAGCAACTTAAACATATTAAATTTACTTTAAAATATTCAAAAAAAAGTTAAAGTTTCCCAGCTCTGGAGCTGTCCTTTTGGCTTTTCGGATTTCTAATGCCCATGAATTTTTTTCCTAAACTTCAAATATGTTTAATATATAAAGAAAAAGAAAAAATTTGTTTTAGCTGGTTACTTTAATGCGTATAAAAAAGTTGTCATATGTCCAACCCCGGAATGGTCGTGTTTATTTTTAATATCATTTAACTTTTCCTGAAATATAAAATAGTTTTAATCAACAAAAAGAAAAAAACAGAAAAACAACTAGTTTTAGGTGCTATTTTTGAAGTATAAATTTTCCAGCTCTGGAACCGTATATTGGATTTTGTTGATTTTCAATAAGAATTTCTTTCAAACTATTTCTATAAATCAAAGACCGAAGTAAAACTATTCTAGAGCTTTCAGAAAACCATTTTCACGTACAGACAGAGGGACATCGCTTAGTCGAATTCTCTATTCATACGAATATATACGAGCATACTTTAGGGGGCACACAATATTAATATTGAGGAAATTGCACACAGACTGAGAAATCTTTTAAAACAATAATTAAACATTTTATAATAAAAATTAAAATATTATTATTTTTTAATATTGTGCATATCTAGAAAGAATTTCCTTTTAAACAGTGTTTAGTTTACTGACCTATTATATGATTTGAATATTAAAATTGTACCACAAAAAAAGGCTAGCGTTTTTGGTGTTAAAATGAATTTAAAGAGAATTGAAAATGTTTAAAGTTATCAAACCTTTTTTGGAACTTCAAACGACATCAGGTTTGTTTTTAGATTTTTAAAATCAAATAAAACTACAATTTTCATTGATTTAAAGGATTTGTTTTATTAAAATTAAACTTTGTTTTGAATAATTTTTGTTGTTTTTGATTTTTTTTTACTTAAAATTAAAATATTAACTATTTTACATCGAAATATTTTTACATATAAAATTTGAAAGCAAAAAATTTAAATTTAATTTATATTTGATTTATTTTTTCTTTATATTTGCAGGCTGTTCGACTATTGGTGAGTTTGTATTTAATTTATAATTAATTATATATCTACATATTCTGTAACTATTTGTCGACGTCAACATTAAAATAATCGCCCCTATTATGAATGACGATATCGTTGTCGTAGCTAGACGACAGCAGAAAATTCTCGCTTGTCCAGAGTTTTTCGACAGCAACTAACTACTATTGACATGTTCTATGGATATTATATGCCCTAGAGAATGAAATTGTCAATAGCCATAAATTGTTAACGACAACTTCCCGACAAGTGATAATATTTTACTGTCGAGTTGATGTCACGTCGACGTCGCCATACATAATAGGGGCGAATATAAACAAGTAAAAATGTTATATGCGACCAAGTCGAATCTTAAAAACCCCCCCAATTTTTAGAAAATAAATTTAAAATGTTTAACTTGATGGGCCAGAGTTCCTTTTTGATCCCTATTTTAAATCTCTATTTTGACAGAGTCATTCCGGAAAGGGCCGTGGAGGAGACATTTCACCTCTGGAAGATCAGAGAACATCTCAGCTTCTTATAGGCTTAAGGAATACAAATTGTTCAATATTTACACTATTTTTGTATATAATATCGTACAGGGCGTTACTAAAATGGGCGGGGTTCAAAAGTAGACAATATCATGTATTCCGCAGACGAACGTATGGCATTGCTAGACCGTCTTAGACTTCATCACTGATCAAGAATATGTATACTTTATGGGGTCTAATTCTCTTTGGAGGGTATAAAAACTGTATTTTGGTCGGGGTCACTCTGGCAAGGGCCGTGGGGGGAGACATTTCACCTTTGCCATAAAACTCTAAAAATAAATGTTTGGGGTAATTAAATACAAAATTTAATTTTTTTTTTTTGATAGGGTCATTTAGGGAACTAAGGGGGAGGAGGGACGAGGGCAGAATAGTACCAGGTAACGTCTCAGCTTCGTCATTAAGGCTTAAAAATTTTATTTTTAAGGAATGTAGGCTTAAGTAAAACAATTTGTTAAATTCTTACACTATTTTGGCATATAATAATGCCCACTTAAGGGGGCGGGGTTCAAAAATTTTTATTTTTTATTTTATGGCTCCAATTTTAACGCGTTGGACTTTCTTTAATATAAAAAGATATCATTTTCTTAACAAAATTCCAAAAAAACTTTAAAAATTATGTTGTTTTTTTAGAGGTTGTTTTAGTTCTTCTTAGAGGAACTATTTTCCCTCTTGCCCGATTTAGCCCATTTCAAAATTTAACCTGTGCTATCCTTCAAGATATATTTGTATTAAATTTCAAGAGTCTAGCTCTTTTCGTTTGGACTGCATGGTGATTTCCACAGACGGACGGACGGACAGACGGACATGCTCAGATCGTATTAGATTTCATCACTGATCAAGAATATATATATACTTTATGGGGTCTCAGATGTATATTTCACTGCGTTACAAACGGAATGACAAAGTGAATATACCCGTTGTAGTCATTTTGGGAGGGTATAAAAATGGGATATTTAGATGGGATGTTTGTGGTGAACAATTGAATATTGCTGACGGTCACAGACTATCCTCTAAAGGCTATAAAATAGCAAGAGGCTGTTAAAAATAGACAATTTATTAAGAGAAAGTGTCAATAAGCATCTTAGTTTTGCTTTTATCTTGACGTTGGCATCGACAAATAGTTACAGAATAGCGAGAAAAGAAAATGTTGAAATTTTGGCATGCCAAAGACATGCTCAAGCATGTTTCACTCTATACAAGTAAGCAGGTATATGTTTAGGACAAACATTTTATATATTTTAAATTTAGAAAAAAAATTTATATATTAATTAAAAATATTATACAGAATTTTTAAATCATTTAGGAAATAAATTTAAAAGAAAAAAATTACTTATTTATATGCCAACTTTGCTACAGACCAATAATCTACAGCCGATATGTTTTTATATGCTAAAACTTAATTTAATTTATCATTGTGATATTTTTATTTTTTAAAAACCTTAACAATATTATAATCAACAAAAAGGAAAATAATTTATATTGATTGGACAAAATAAAATTATGAATAAATAATTAAAGTTTGAAAATGCAATGATTTAGAAAAAATGTAATTCAGTTTAGTTTTTTATTGTTTCAGTTTTTAGTTTCATGCAAAATATTAGTTTGCAAATTCTACATTTTAAATTGTTTTTTACCAAATTAAAAGCTGTCAGGTGCAGGCAAGCAACTGCAAAAAAAAAAAAAATATATGAGAAAACAATTTTTTAGTTTTAGTTTATGAACATAAAATGTTGCAGCAATTGCTGACAAATACTCTGGCTTTTTTTTTTGCTTTGTTGCATGTTAATGTATTCAAGTACCTAGTGAAAAGTTTATTTTTTAAGCAGTTATTGTTGCCAGCCATTTATATGGAATATTTTCTTCTGTATTTCCTTTTAAAGGTAAGAAAAGTTTCTACTTTTACTTTGAGTTGAAAGTAAAATGACAATTTCCTGGAAATATATTATCTCTTCATTGCAAGCTGATTATTATGGTAACATGTTGTATTCTTAAGAATACATATCGATGGCCATCAGTAGAAAGTCTCTAATTCGTATTTTAATGAAATTGAGTTTTTCAGTGATTTCATACAAATTCAACTCGTCACAAAAATTTAGCGCAATATTATCAAAAACAAATTAAAATAGCAGTTTCTTTCACGATCACTACAGATTCCGCCATGTTTTTTCCTTCCCTTGTCCAGTTACAATTATTTGAGTTACAGCCTTTTAACTTGCCACTAACCATTTACAGGGTCCGCCATGTAACGTTTTTTTTTAACTAGTGCTTATTTCGTGAATGGTAACATTTAGCTCATGTCTGATTTGACAGATAATTAGTTTTATCCTTCCGCTGAACGAATATGATTGACCATCCAATGCGTTTTCGCTTCGCTAAGTGGGCCTGCGATCGACTTACAGAAAATGCCGATTTTGCCAAAAAAAAATCATCTTTTCAGATGAAGCTCATTTTGATCTTGGCGGGTATGAAAACAAGCAAAATTGTCGCATTTGGGGCACAGAAAACCCACACGCATACATTGAAAAGCCGACGCACCCAAAACGAGTCACTGTTTGGTGCGGATTTTGGTCCAGAGGCATAATTGGGCCATTTTTCTTCGAAAATGAGCAAGAAAAGGCCGTTAGAGTCAATGGCGATCGTTATAGGGCCATGTTGAACGAATTGTTGTTCACAAAAATTGAAGAGGAGGATATTGGCAACATTTGGTTTCAACAGGACGGCGCTACGTGCCACACAGCCGAAGCTACACTCGATGTTTGGCGCCCTGTTTTTGAAGATCGCATTATCAGCCGCAGAGCTGAGGTCGTTTGGCCACCTCGGAGCTGCGATTAGACACCGTTGGACTATTATTTGTGGGCTGCCGTCAAAGATAAGTGTTACGCCGACAAGCCAGAGACAATTGACGCTTTAAAGGACAATATTCGTGAAGCCATTGGTGAAATACAGCAGCACGCAATCGATAATGTGCTTAAAAATTGGACCGATCGTTTAGGCTACTGCATGGCCAGGCGAGGCAGCCATTTGAATGAAATTATTTTCCATTATTAAACGGAAGGATTGTACTTTCAAATAAAAAAAGGAATTTGAGAAAATATTCAGTAGTTTTTTTATAGCATTTTTCAAAAAAAAAAAAAAGTTATTTGGCGGACCCTTTATAATGCCTAAAAAGGCCTTATCTACATTTTGTTGTTTGTCGTATAGAATTTTTCATTGGCTTTTCATTATCACCGTTTTACAACGTTTGCTGCAATTCCCTTTTAGACTTCACCCAGAGAAATCTGTTTAAAAAAATTTTCGTTTAATTTTTTTTTCCAAGTTTAGGCATTTTTCACACTTCATTTTATTTAGTGAAAAGCGAAAAATGTGAAAAAACTAAAGTCGAAATCAATCTAGTCTCTTCAATAATAAAATCTGCTTCTGTTAAATTTGTAACTTTCCGGTAAGAAAATTGAAAATTTAAAAAATATCGGTTTTATTCCGTTTATCTCGATGTTTTAAAATTAAAAAAAAAAAAAAATTAAAACAATATATTCGACCGGGTCGAATCTTATATACCCTCCAAATATTTAAGTAAGTAAATTAAAAATGTTTAACCTGGTAGGACAGAGTTCATTTAAGACATCTCTGTACCCAGTTTTAAATCTCTGTTTTGACAGAGTAATTCCGGGAAGGGCCGTGGGGGAGACGTTTCACCTCTGCAAGATCAGAGAACATCCCAGCTTCTTATAGGCTTAAGGAATACAAATTGTTCAATATTTGCAGTATTTTTTTTCATATAATATCGTACTTCAACGCCCACTAAAGGGGGCGAGGTCCAAAAATAGACTATATCATGTTATCCACAGACGAACGTATGGGCATTGCTAGACCGTCTTAGACTTCATCACTGATCAAGAATATATATACTTCATGGGGTCCAATTCTTTTTGGAGGGTATTAAAACTATATTTTGTCGAGGCCTCTTTGGCAAGGGCTGTGGGGGAGACCTTTCATCTTTGCCATAAAATTCTAAAAATAAAAGTTTGGGATAATTATATACCAAATAAAAAAAAAATTTTTTTTTGATAAGGTCATTTAGTAGGCAAAGGGTGACGAGGGGGTAGGGCCGAGTAGTAGCAGGTTACGTCTCAGCTGCGTCATAAAAATGTTATTGTGAAGGATTGTAGGCTTAAGTAAAACAATCTGTTAAATTTTTACACTATATATGCCTATAATAACGCCCACTAAAGGGGGCGTGTCCAAAAATAATTTTTTTTTTCAATTTAGGGCTTCAAGTTTGGGTCTTCTTTGCCTTAAAAATATGCCATTTGCTGAAAAAAAATTCCAAAAAAAAAACTTTAAAACTGATGTTGTTTTTTAGAAGTTGGTTTAGCTCTTCTTAGGGGAACTTTCTTCTCTCTGGCCCGATTTAGCCCATTTATGAACTTGACCTGTGCTATCCTTCAGGATATATTTATGCCAAATTTCAAGGGTGTGGCTTTTTTTGTTTGGACTGAATCGTGATTTCCACAACGTTTTCTATATATTTTTTGTTAAATGTTGGCAGGTTTCAAATTTCTGATAGTGAATTTTTCCTCTGTAAAAAGACCGCCAGATTTAAAAGCCGTTATCAGATTTTTAAAAGAAAAAAAAAATAAATATCACCTGCTTTAAAAAAAAAAAAAAACATGAAAATTTAATAAATCGAAAAACATTCCATATAAATGCTGATTATATTGTTTGCAACGTCAAGAGTTTTAGGGCCTAAAACAAGTGAAAGTGAAGTGAAAAGCGTTTCTCGCATATAATTTTTTATATTTTTAAAGGAGACCAGAACATTTTTAGTTCTATCACAAATAATCCACATGTTTTTAAATAATCAGAATGAAGTTTTCTTCATTTGTTTTATTACATATTTAATTTAATTTAATTCTATACAATAACTTTACAAAGTAAAATTTTAATTACACACACACATACATATTACACACGTTTGTTCTTGTTTTAAATGTTAAATTTTGATTCAGTAACTTACACTTTTACAGTTATTGATCCACTAATTTAAATTCGAGTACTACCGTAGAAATGTATTAAACAATACATATTTATATTTTATATAAAATAGATTTTACAAAATTTAATACAATTTATTTAAATTACTCTAAGGAATTATTTATGTATGTTGTTCAGGAACATTTATTTGTATTGGCTTAAGCTAATCTACATGCTCATATGTGTGCTGGAAGTAGATTTTTTAAATAATATGTTTGAAAACTTTTCATTTATTCCAATGTTTATAAATTGTAATTCTCAATTGGTATGTGAAAAGTTTTTTATATATAATGGTGATAAATTGCAAATGCAGGGCAGGCATATAGAGTAGCTGAATCGAAAACAAACAAATTGGAGCATCTACTGCCCATTTTGAAACGAATGAAATTACAATAAAAATTCAATAATTCTGTATTCCATGCGAAATAAAAGTGTTTGAAATTTTTATGGAATTATTAGAATAAATTCCAGTTAATTTTGGACATTTTTTTTGCGCATTTAATACCGAAGAGAAATCAATATTTTGAAAATATAATAGAGTTTTATTGTTAATATTTTTTTTAATTTGTAGAAAGTGATAATAAAATTTTAAATTTTATTTGGTAAAAGTGTAGCAGATAATTTAAAGAAAAGAATGAAGTTTTATTAAAAAAATTATTGCAACTTAGCATGAAGTCATGTGTTTAGTGTTGTAATAAGATAAGGGGCCAATTTAACGCATTTGATATCGATATCGAGATTTCATTATAATTTAAATCAAAGTTTCTATTATAAAATTGATTATTTTTAAATTAATTTTTGTAGCACCTATGGACAATTTTACCCATTTTTTGGCAAAAGCAAAAAATTAATAGTTTTTTTAGATCTCATTTTTTTTCCTTTAAAATATGTATATATAGGAAAAAAAATAATAAATAAAATTCTTCTGATTTCTTGACCTCTTTTAAATTATTGTTGTATTCTGATATTTTTAAGCTTAAGGTCTCTTTATTTTAGTTTAATTTTTAATTTCAATATTTCGTCACTCCTTTGTGTGACTTCTTCAGGAAATTAATAATTAATTTCCTGAAGAAGTCACACAAAGGAGTGACGAAATATTGAAATTAAAAATTAAACTAAAATAAAAAGACCTTAAGCTTAAAAATATCAGAATACAACAATAATAAATAAATAAATATATAAAAACTAAAAAAGTTAAACACCTCTTTTTAAATTTTCTATCAAAATTGGTTAACTGCTGTCAGCTTGTTGCAGCGATAAAGGCAAAGCACTGGTCACTGACACTGTCGTGCAGTAAAGAGCAAAAAAACAGCACCCTCCTTCGTCGGCCCTGTAGCAAAAAAAAAAAAATAAGGTTTTGAAATAGATACAAAAATTTCCCTATCGCTTGATCTCTCTTTATCTGTCCCCTGCCTACTGTCCCGTCTTGCCTGGTTCCGGCCCATTGAAATGCATATACAGATGCCATCCCCTGAGTGCTGGTCCGAATTAAAAATAAAATATAAAAAACAAGTAAAAGCGTTATATTCGAACCCTCCAAATATTTCGTAAGTAAATTTAAAATGTTTAAGTTGGTGAGACAGAGTTCCTTTAAAAGATCTCTGTATCCAATTTTCAATCTTTATTTTGATAGAGTCACTCCGGGAAGGACCGTGGGGGAGACGTTTCACCTCTGCAAGATCAGAGAACATCTCAGCTTCTTAGAGGCTTAAGGAATACAAATTGTTAAATATTTACACTATTTATGCAGATAATATCGTACGTCACCGCCTACTAAAGGGGGCGGGGTTCAAACATAGACTATCATGTTTTCTACAGATGGACGTCTGGTTATTTGCTAGACCGTCTTGAACTTCATCACTGATCAAGAATATGTATACTTTATGTGGTCTAGTTCTTTTTGCAGGGTATGAAAATTGTATTTTGTCGGGGTCGCTCTGGTAAGGGTCGTGGGGGAGACATTTCACCTTTGCCATAAGACTCTAAAAATATATATTTGGGATAATTAAATTTGGGATAATAATATTTATTATGTGAGTGAAGATATATATGCCGAATTAAACATGTTTTGACGTAAGCAGTTACGAAAGAACGTATTTAGCTATGACGTTAAATATGTTATGACGTAACGAAATTGCAAACTGTGATAATTTTTTTTTTATAAAAATCCATATTTAATAAATTTTTTGAGCAGTTTGTGAAAATATTTACAGGCCATGAAAAGTCAATTTGTGATTTTGAAGGGACTTTTCCCCCCCAGTGGCCAAATAAGGAGTTGGCATGCATTGCCAGTATACACAAAATGATGTATGGGACAGAAGACACTCGCATAATCATTTTGTATATAAATATGAATTTTCATAAAAAAAAAATCACTGAATGCCATTTCGTTACGTCATAACATATTTAACGTCACAGCTAAATACGTTGTTTCGTAACTGTTTACGTCAAAACATGTTTAATTCGGCATATTTATCTTCACAAACATAAAATTATTTCTCTCTCTTTAGGAGTCTTTCAAAAGTCAATTCCAAGTTTTCTCTGTAGGAGTCTTTCAAAATCATTCAAATTTGTGCAGCCGGTGCGCAGTAAATAATTTTAGCCAAAAAAGGGGCAAAATATTCCACTGTGATGCTCGTTTTTATATGTCAATAGTACAGGAATGCGTACAAGTCGTGGATGTTAAATAAAAAACTAGGAAAAATAAATTGAAATATAAAGTTTTATAGTTTATGGAAAATTATTTTAAGCAATTTAAATAAAATCGTTTATAAACAGAAAACAATAAAACTCGATTATGAGTGGAAAATATTTGAAAATATTCGCTCAATCAATCCATTTAGGCAAAAGTCTTTCTATTTACAAAAATACAAGAAACATTAACAATTGAAATTAATAGAAAAAGTCATTTGATTTTATTTTTTAATATTTATTTTTAGGATTGTCCAGATTTTCAGCCTTAGTTGCTTTGATTTCGACTCTTACATACAGTTTTGTTAATTATATAACTTTAAAATAGTTGGAAAAACTCGATAGGAAATTTATAATTTACAATACAATCTAGAAGATTTTGGAAACAAGTGCTTGTGCTGGAAAGGGCAAAATATTTATTTCGATCTGAAATAAGAATAAAAGAAAAGAAATAAATAAATAAATATATGTTATTTATACATGAATATACATTTTTATATTCCAAACTTATTAATTTTAAACTAATTTTATTATGAAGATAAGCATTTTTTTTTGTACAGACACAAGTTCAAATCTGCATATTATTTTTTAAGAAGTTATTACTAAATTCAAATTATTTTATCAAGAGCAGAATATTTAAAATATTTTTATAATCATCAAGACCGCTACACCCAAATAATTTGAATTTGATAAAATTTTATTTTTTAAATAATTGCTGTTTGCAGATTTGAACTTGAGTTCGAGTAAAAAATTTTTATCTTAATAATATATTATTTATATGTATAAAAATAACAAAATTGCTCGTTTTATTATATCAGACTTGATTTTGTCAATTATTGTCATAATAATGAGATACAGCTAAATATGGGACATTAACATCGAGGGGGCCTAGGTTTCCCCCTCACTTGTACGGAAGCATGGGTCACTTCCACAACAGCTAGAGAACAGAAATTTGATATACAAATAGGTTTTAGTGAAAATCTAAAAAAAAGAAATTAAAAACGCGTCATTTGCATGGGGGGCCTATATCCCCCCTTATTTGTAAATAAGCATAGGGCACTTCCATAACACCTTAAGAGCTGGAATTTGGTATATAAATAGGTCTTAGTGGAAAACTAATAAGAAAAATAAAAAAATTGGACATTTAATTCGGGGGGGTCTATTTTCCCCTTTATTTATTTGTAATCATGGGGCCCTCCCAATACACTTTAAGAGCTAAAGTTTAGCACACAAATAGGTCTTAGTAAAGAATTAATGAAAAACATCTAAAAATGTGTCATATACAGGGGGGGGGGCTATTTCCCCCTTATATGTGTGTTAGCATAGGGCACTTCCATAACACCTTAAGAGGTGGAATTTGGTATACCAACAGGTCTTAGTGAAAAACGAGTGGGACAAATCTAAAAATGATAAATTTTTTTCGGGGAGGGGGCCTTTATTTATTTCTAATCATGATGCACTCCCACTACACTTTAAGAGCTGAAGTTTAACACACAAATAGGTCTTAGTAACGAATTAATGAGAAACTTCTAAAAATGCGTCATATACATCGGAGTGGGGGGGCATATTTCCCCCCTTATCTGTGTATAAGCATAGGGTACCTCCATTACACCTTAAGAGCTGGAATTTGGCATACAAATAATTCTTAGTGAAAGACGAATAAGAAAAATCTAAAAATGGCGCATTTACTTCAGGGGGCCTATTATCCCCTTTATTTACATGTAATCTTGGGGCACTCCTACTACAGTTTAAGAACTAAAGTTTAGTATACAAATGGGTTTTAGTAAAGAATTAGTCAGAAACATCTAAAAATGAGTCATATACATCGGAGGGGGGCCTATTTACCCCCTTATCTGTATATAAGCATGGAACACTTTCACTTTATCTTAACATCAGAAATTTTGTATACAAATAGGTCTTGGGGAACAACTAATGAGAAAAATGTAAAAAACGGCACATTTACATCGAGGCCCCTCGATGTAAATGTAGGGTTTCCCCCTTACTTCTATAATAGAATGAGGCACTTCCACTATTGCTGGAGATTTGAAATTTAGTATGCAAATACAAAGAGGCCTTACTAATGAGGAAAAATCTAAAAACGGGACATTTACAACGGCGGGCCGTAGGTTTCCCTATTCTTGCTATTTAAAAATTAGACACTTCTACTGTAGCTAGAGAGCTGAAATTAGGTGTACAAATAGATATTAGGAAACAATTAATGAGAAACATATAAAAATTGAGGCATTCACATGGGGGGACCTATTTTCCCCCTTATTTGTATATAAGCATTTCGCACTTCTGTAATAGCTAGAGAACTGAAAATTGGTGTAAAAATAGATGCTGGTGAACAACGAATGAGAAAATTAAAAAAATGGGACATTTACAACGGCGGGCCATAGGTTGCCCTTTTATTTCTATTTCAAAATTAGACACTTCTACTGTAGCTAGAGAGCTGAAATTAGGTGTACAAATAGATATTAGGAAACAATTAATGAGAAACATATAAAAATATGGTATCTATATGAGGGGGACCTATTTTCCCCCTTACTTGTATATAAGCATTTCGCACTTCTACAAAAGCTAGAGAGCTGAAATTTGGTACACAAATACATCCTGGTGAACAACGAATGGAAAAATTTAAAAAATGGGAGATTTACAACGGCGGGCCGTAGGTTTCCCTTTTATTTCTATTTAGAAATTGAACACTTCCACTATAGCTAGAGAGCTGAAATTAGGTGCACAAATAGGTATTAGTAAACAATTAATGAGAAACATATAAAAATTGAGGTATTCACGTGGGGGGATCTATTTTCCCCCTTACTTATATCTAAGCATTTCGCACTTCTGTTATAGCTAGATAACTGAAATTCGGTGTACAAATAGATCCTGCTGAACGTCTAACGAGAAAATATAAAAAACGGGACATTTACAACGGCGGGCCGTAGGTTTCCCTCTTATTGCTATTTAAAAATTGGACACTTCCACTAATGCTAGAGAGCTGAAATTAGGTGCACAAATAGGTATTAGGAAACAATTAATGAGAAACATATAAAAATTGAGGTATTTATATGGGGGGACCTATTTTCCCCCTTCCTTGTATATAAGCTTTTGATACTACCACAATAGCCCTAGAGCTGAAGTTTGGTGTCTTGGTGAACTGCTGACAATGCAAATGTGTAAACGTTCCATCTTTAGCGGGCGCACCCGGGTTCCCCTTGCTTGTATTAACACCCTCCAAAATATGGGCCACTTACACTTTTTGCAGTAAACAATTTTTTTTAACTATTAAAAATTAGGTCCTCTTTATGATCTCCATACTTTTAATGGCCGTAGTTTTTGGATAGGAATTTGACCTGAAATTGCAACACTTATTTTCTTGTACGGTTAAATTTGTCTTTAGATCAGTTTCATATTATCACTACAAGTAGGCATTCCACATTAATCTAGATGATTGAGTTTTGCTACTGTATAAGTTCCCACTTACATACAAGTTTATTCCGCACCTGCGATGTAGCAATATTTGATATAGTGCTTATCGGAAAAAATATAAAAACAATAGATACCTGAAGCAATTTTTTGCATTGAAAGTAAATAGGGAAATGATACTTCAAGCCATTAGTAGCATTTCATCTGTGTGAAAGACTGTAGTAAAATTCTGAAGTGTCACCTGAAGCCAGTTTTATTAGCATGTCATTTGCGTACAAGCCTTTGCAGTATCGCATAATGATGAACAAGAAGGGTAGAAATTAGTTTTCTTCATTATTGTAATCCTTAATTGTGCTGTTAGGCCCGGCAGCTATAATTTTCGAACTAGAGCGAAATTATTTTCATCAGGATTAAGAAAAAAAACCAGTTTGTACTCGAAGTGTTGCAAATGCTGCTGGTCCCCCAGGACTAGTAGATACGAATATTATAATGCGTATCGGATTTAATTTGTTTTACGAAAGAATTTTATGTAATGACGCAACTTCATCAGCATTTAGTTAACAAAGGGTGTTTCTTATAGAGGTACATATAGAACTTTGAAATGGAATAAAACAAAGATGCATTATTTTAAACTTGAAAGCTAATCTTCTGTCATTATAATTTAAATATGACTTTTGGCATATGACCGCCACGGCTGGCTCGAAGGTAGTCTCATCTGAAGTTTCCATTTTCCACTTTTTTTGTTAACACTTGTGGCCGTATAATGATAATAACTCAGCGAATGTTGTCTTCCAAGTGGTCCAGCGCTTCTGGCTTGTCAGCATAGACTAGTGACTTCACATACTCCCACAGAAAATATTCCAGCGGCGTTAAATTGCACGATCTTTCAAGGTCAATTCACGGGTACGAAACGTGAAACTATGCGGTTACCAAACGTTTCCTTCAATAAATCCATTGTGGCACAAAGTGGGTGATATGCTGCGAGGTCTTGTTGAAACCCCAGCTCGTGCACATCCTGATCGTTCAATTGCTAGACGACAAAGTCAGTAATCATGACTCTATAGCGGTCAAAATTGACTGTAACGTTCTGACTAGCCTTAATTAATTTAAAGAAGGACAGACCAAAGAATTCTGCCAACCCATAGAGTACACCAAATAAAGGGTGTTTTTTTATGAAGTTTTTTTTTTATACGAATCACTCTGTTGTCTGACAGCTGTTTTGACAGTTTAAAGTTACGTCTCTACTCAGTATTATTTGGCAAATCATCATGACCAGGTTAACTCCAGAACAACGCTTCCAAATCGTGAAAATTTATTTTCAAAAACAGTTTTCAATTAAAAATGTTTATCCGCTTTTTTACCGCAAAATTCTCTTCAGTGATGAGGCGCATTTTTGGTTGAAAGGAGATGTCAACAAGCAAAATTGCCGTATTTGGAGACAAGATAATCCACACGCCGTTCAAGAATTACCGATGCATCCCGATAAATGTACTGTCTGGTGCGGTCTATGGGCTGGTGGAATCATCGGTCCTTATTTCTTTAAAAATGAGGAAGGACGACGCGTTACCGTGAATGGAAATCGATACAGAATCATGATCAATGAATTTTTGGTGGCAAAACTTCAAGATGTGGATGTAAACGAAATGTGGTTTCAACAGGATGGTGCCACTTGTCATACGGGGCGGGCGAAACAATGGACTTATTGAAAGAACATTTCAACGACAACATTATTTCGAGAAATGGACCGGTGAATTGGCCTCCGCGTTCGTGTGATTTGACGCCACTCGATTATTTTTTGTGGGGATACCTGAAATCATTGGTTTACGTGGATAAACCAGCAACGACTGACGCTTTGAAAACCCGTATTCAACGTGTCATTGCTGAAATACGCCCTCAAATGCTTGAAACGGTGGTCGAAAATTGGACCTCCAGAATGACCCTTGTGCAAAATAGTCGTGGTGGCCATCTGCCCGAAATTATATTTAAATCTTAAATGACAAGAAATTATCTACCAAATAAAAAATTATTTTTGCCCACTTCATAATTTGGCATGTGTTTTATTTAAATTTCAATTCAGCAAGCTCTTATAAAAACACCCTTTAGTTAGATTTTCTGAAATGTGTCTCAACATGCACTTGAGGATTATCCTCACTCCTAATACAGCAGTTTTGTTTGCTGATAAGGCAATTCAAACAAAAGTGAGCCCATCGCAGTCTAGTATTCATCTTGAAATGCCAAACCAAACATGAATAACTTGACAGCTAACAAAATGGCTGCCAGTTAAAAGAAAAGGTTAGGGCAGGAGAAAATCAGAGAACATTTTATGTTCGTGTTAAAAGCTTAAAAATTAAATTTTGATGGATTGGAATTTCTTTGACACAAATATACAAACAAAAAAAAAACTCAAAAAACTAAGTTGTTTTTTAGAAGTTGGTATAGTTCTTCTTAGGGGAACTTTTTTCCCTCTGACCCGCTTCAGCCCATTTACGAAATTAACCTTTGCTATCCTTCAAAATGTATTTATAAGAAATTTCAAGGGTCTGGCTTTTTTCGTACGGGCGTGTCCATTCAAACAAAAGTGAACTTTATCGCTAAACAAAATTCACTTATGGAATCGGGATCAGTCTTATTTTGAACCCATTTGGGCATAATTTGGAAGCGTTGTTCCGGCCTCAGTCTATTCATGTTTTAATGCCAAACCAAACCAAACCAAACATGAATAATTTGGCAGCTAACAAAATGGCTGCCAGTTAAAAAAATGTTGCCAACTTTAAAACTTATTTGCTCTACACATTTTTAATAATAACTTGCTCACAAGGAAAAAAAACAAGGTAGAACGTTATATTTGAACGGGTCGAATCTTAAATACCCTCCAAATGCTTTGTAAGTAAAAACTCTATTTTGTCGGGGTCACTCCGAGAGGGGCCGTGGGGGAGACATCTCACCTTTGTCGTAAAAACTGAAAAAGTAAGCTTTTGGGGTAATTAAGTTAAAAAATTTTTTTATTGGGTCATTTAGGGGGCAAAGGTGGAGGAGAGGGCTAGGGCAAAGGAAGATCTCAGTTTTGTCATAAAAGCCTTAAAATTAAATTTTAAAAGATTGTAGGCTTAAAGAATACAATTTGTTAAATATTTACACTATTTATCCTTGTAATATATTACTTCAGCGCCCACTAAAAGGGGCGGGGCCCAAAATTAGATTTTTATGATTTTCTGGCTTTTCTTTGATTAAAAATATATAAATTGCTTAACAAAATTACACAAAAAAAATTTTTAAATTATGTTATTTTTTTGGAAGTTGGTTTAGTTCTTCTTAGGGGAACTTTTTCCCCTCCGGCCCGATCTAGCCCATTTACGAACTTGACCTGTGGTATTCTTCAAGATATATTTATACTACATTTCAAGAGTCTGACTCTTTTAATTTGAACTGAATCTTTGATTTCCACAGACGGACTAACGGTCATGCTCAGATCGTCTTAGCTTTCCTTACTGATCAAGAATACTCTATGGGGTCTCAGAGGGATATTTCGCCGCGTTACACACGGAATGACATGGTGAATATTTCCATCAATTCTTTTTTGGAGGGTATAAATAAATACACAAAAAATTAAAAAAATACACATGAGTTCTGATGATGAAAGTGTAGCGGCCTTCGAAAACAGCTGTTTTGCTCCAATGCGTAAGTTATATAATTCAAGAACTGAGGCTGACTTTCCTTTGTGCCTTGGAATATTTGTCATGTCTTTCTGAATTTAAAACAAAATTTCGAACAATTAACCTATTAATGTTATTCGAAATAACTATTTAAATGTACAAAAAATCATTAAAGTGAAGCCCTTCTTCACAGGCTAAAGGGTGTCTCAGTAAGAATCTTCGCTTTTACTTTAAAATAAAAGCGCGTTTTCTTTAAATTGCTGTAATTTTTTATTGGGTTGTAAAGAACGGATTAAGTGTGGAATAAAATATTCGTCAAATGACATCCCTGACGACTCTTCACACAACTCGTCATTATTGTATGGGAAAACTTTCTTTATGTGACAATTAATATCAAGATGTTGTTAAGGTTCAATGTTGTATCATTTTTATGTTGTAAAGTTTAAAAAATGTGCTGGGTATTTTTTATATATATTTCTTCTCCCTCTTGGACAACAGTCCCACAAATTTCATAGCACTTTCGCAAAAACACACACAAGCGGTAGAATAGTTAGATATGAATTTATTTATTGATTCCGTATTTGCTGTTATTTCTATTGAGTCTTAAATTGTCCCATTCGCATGGGAAACTTTTTAAAATAGCTTCCTATTTAACTTTGAAAAGTAAAATGTTTCACAAATTCAATTTTAGTTACGAACACATAAAAAGCCGGTAACAAGTTCAAAGTCAATAAAAATCATTATTGATTTTTCTTTTGCAAATAAAGTTTATTATACAAGTATGCGGCTCTAATTTCAAACACAGATAAAATTGTTATAAAACGAAAATGGCAAAATTGGAAGTTTGAAGGCAGAAGAATAGTTATGCACCAATTTATTAAAATGTAAGTGAGTTTGAGTGGCACAGTGGGAAGTATCAGCTTAAGCCAACCTGTAGATGTGAACAAAATAGTCTAATAGTCGAAAAAACATTGAAAGTGCCATAAATTTATCAAGGACTCACTGAAGAAAAAGAATTTTTAAGTTATCCGAAAAATCAATATGCAGCCTTAAAAAATATTTAATTATCAAAAAGTTGGTACTCCGAAAAAAATGTTTACTCCGAAAAAATTGTTTACTCCGAAAAAAATTATTTACTCCGAAAAAATGTTTTATTATCCAAAATTTTTTATTTTAATTATCAAAAAGTTGGTACTCCGAAAAAAATTTTTTACTCCGAAAAATTTTTTTACTCCGAAAAAATTATTTACTCCGAAAAAATGCTTTATTATTCAAAATCTTTTTATATACCGTTTTTAAAACACGTTATATAAAAATGTTTCGGATAGTAAAAATTTGTTTCGGAGTAAATTTATTTTCGGAGTATGTACCAACTTTGTTGTACAAAAAAATTTCAAATTTACTCCGAAAATATGTTTTATTATCTGAGATCTTTTTATATACCGTTTTAAAACAGTTTATATAAAATAGTTTCGGATAATAGCAATTTATTTCGGAGTAAAACTTTGTTTCGGAGTATGTACCAACTTTATTATTACTAAATAAAACAAATAATTTAAATAAGCTGACGTATTTACTTAAGTAACGAATAAGACCAAAAATTTAATTACTCCGAAAATATTTAAAAATCTCCGAAAGTTCGGTATTTAGCATATATATGAAAATTATTTGGAATTACTTTTTATTTCAACAAAAATACATAATTTCATTAATATATTGATAATTGGAAATAGCAGTAATAAATACAAAGAACTCCGAAATTTCTCCGAAAATTATAATTCAACAAATATCTAATTCTTGGGGACAGAATTTAAGATCTTCCAAATGCTATAGAAAAAAACGGGAAAGGGGAAATTGGTGGTAATGGTGTCTACATTCTTGAATTTAGAATTGAGATGTTCTTCAGACTCCCGGACTGGCGGAAATATAAGCCATTGAAGAGCTGCGCTGTAGCTAAGGTTTTGTCAGATTAATCCACTACATTTATCCGATATATTCGTTAATCGAAAATAGTAATTTTTAGTATTTAATCGCTTATTCAATTAATCGACTAAACTTAATCAGTTTAATGGTTAATAGAAAATTCGGTTAATCGAATGAAATTAATAGTTTTAGTAATTAATCGAAAGTAAGCAATTTTAAATTAATCGATTCGTTTATTCTTAGTAATTAATCGGCTAATCGATTAAAATTTATGGGTTTAATTGTAAGAGAAAAGAAAAATTTTTAAATTAATGGTTTTTAGAAAATAATAAATTTTGAACTAATAAATTTTTTGTTCGTTATTAATTAATCGGTTAATCGATTAATCTACTAAATTTAATCGTGTTAATAATAAATCAAAAGTAAGAAATTTTTAATGGAATAGTTATTAATCCGTTAACAGATTAAATACCTTAATATCGACTACAATTAACGGATTAAATCGACTAAAATTAATCGGTTTAATGGTTAGTAGAAAAAAAGCCAATTTTAAATTAACCAATCAGTTGATCGGTAGTAATTAATCGGTTAATCGAATGAAATTAATAATTTTAATAATTAATCGAAAGTAAGCAATTTTAAATTAGTCTGTAGTTAGTCGGGAGTCATTAGTCTACTAATCGATTAAAATTTATCGGTTTAATCGTTAGAGAAAACAAACATTTTTAAATTAACCCATCAGTTAATGGGGTGCTTTTTAATCCGTTAACCGATTAAATATACTAATATCGGCTACATCGAAAGTAGCCAATTCTAAATTAACCGATAAGTTAATCGAGTAGTAATTAATCGGTTATTCGATTAATCGACTAATATTAATCGGTTTAATGGTTTGTAGAAAATAGATAATTTAAGTTAACCAATCTGTTGATCGGTACTAATTAACCGGTTAATCGATTAAAATTAGTCTTTTTAATAATTAATCAAAAGTAAGCAATTTTAACCGATTAAATACCCTACCATCGATTACAATAAACTGATTTAATCGTTAATCGAAAAAATCCAATTTTTCGATAACCTAATCGAGTAGAAATTACTCGGTTAATCGATTAATCGATAAAAATTAGTAGCTTTAATAATTAAACATAAGTAAGCTGTTTTAAATGGGATAGCAATTAATCCGTTAACCGATTAAACACCCTACTATCGATTACAATTAACTGATTTAATCGTTAATCGAAAAAAGCCAATTTTTCGATAACCTAATCGAGTAGTAATTAATCGATTAATCGACTAATATTAATCGGTTTAATGGTTTGTGGAAAATGACCAATTTTAAGTTAACCAATCTGTTGATCGGTAAAAACTAATCGGTTAATCGATTAATCGACTAAAATTAGTAGCTTCAATAATTAATCATAAGTAAGCTATTTTAAATGGGATAGTAATTAATCCGTTAACCGATTAAATACCCTAATATTTACGCAGCAAACCTATAAGCAAAGGAAATTCTAAAGTTAAACAGGCTTTTCAGGAATTTATTTAATTAATAAAGATGGTCTTCTTTATTTAAAAAAAAAAACTACATGGGTATTTTTGTTCATTTGTATTCATTTCGTGTCGAATTACCTGTTTTTAATAATAAAACAAAAATTTCCATTGGGGAATTTGTATTGAAGCAAAAGCAATTTAAAGTTTTCTTTGATATTTTTTTTATAACAAGTTCCCGCACGGAAAATGTTTCTTTCATTTACAAACATTTTGTGAACCTGTCATTTTCCTTGTTGTTGGTTCTTTAACATTTTCTAAAGAAAAACTCCACGTTCTTGTTTAAAAGGTAACTTTTTTCGGCGGAAACATCGCACCCTATTAACAACTTTCACAAAAAGTGTAGTAATTTAATGTAAAACAACCAAAAACTGAAAAGAAAGCAAACAAACAGCCAGCAAATAAATAATTGTCTTACCATGAATATTTAACATCACGCACAGCTCGTATAATCATCGCGAACCACAGCAACACTGGGCTCTGCGGCCCCCTTCAGCTACGATCATATGTTGCCAGTGCGACGTTTACATTTCCTGGCTACATAATCTTTACCAAACAATAGACGCTGAAAGGCACGACGAAACTCTGGATTAAAAATGGTATAAATGATGGGATTAAGTGTGGAATTAAAATAGCCCAACCAAAGGAACAGCGAAGCAACAGCTGCATTAATTTCACAGCTTTTGCACAGCGACAACGTGAGGGCCATCACGAAAAATGGCAGCCAACAGACAACGAAAGCTCCCGTTATGATGGCCAAAGTTTGTGCTGCTTTACGTTCACGTTTCGCTTCAATTTGTTGACGACGTTTGGCCAGCTTTTGATGGGGATTCGTTGTACGCAAGAGCGAAGGAAATAATTGTTGTTTGCTGTTGCACGCAGTCAGACGTGGCGTGGCCGAGGTCAGCACAATGGCTGTGACATGCTGTTGTAATGTTGACGTTGTCGCCGCCACCTGCTGCGACACTGTCGAAATCTCCAAAGGCAGGGGTGTGCGCTGGCAATGATGATGGCATGTGACAAGCACACAGATGCACACGGATACATTTTGGAAAAAAATAACATAAAAATAAAAGATACATTTGCAGAGTAAAAAGAGAACAAAACAGTTATTATTTCTTATTTCTCTTTGGAAATTTCATAGAAGATTTATTCTTTTTATTTTTATGAACAGTGAAGTGAACTTAAAGCAGATAATGGAATTTATGGCTGACAAGATGAATTGTAAATTATCATCACTTTAATAGTATTTGAAGCTCTCGTATTGCTTCAAATGAATTTAAAATGTCTGCTTTTCTTCTTTTGCTAGTTCTTACCTCATCGGCCATACTGGTTGTGTTTTCGTCTGAGACGTTGGTCAATTCAGTGCCCGCATGACTTTTACTATCAATATTGCTCGTACTAAATTCAGTTTCTTCTCTCAAATTAGGATTCGAGCTGTTTATTGGATTGTCACCCACACTGGAGTTGTTGCACTTTTCCGTAGAAACATCTTTGCTAAAGCAAATTTTAATGCGTTTCTTGCTGCGTTTTTCTTCGAAACCCTAATGAAGACATAAGACATATTTTTATTTAGAAAACAGTTGTTTGCGAATTGTAAAACAAAATGCATAATAAAAAAAACACGTATCTCAAATACTCTCCAAATATTTAATTAATAAAAACTATATTTTTATTCTTATTAAAATTTCCGTTTCTATGGCATTTGGCTTAAGTCAACAAAAGAAAATATTATATTATTTGCAGTCATGCAGATTCGAACTTAAGCCCGTTGAAAAAAATTAACAATTTAAAAGAAAATATTTATTGTAATACGGACGTTTCTAATGTGTGGGGAGGAGCATGACTGAGCCGACCTTTCCGTCGGCATAAAAACTTACGTATTCATATTTTATATCAACGTGCAAAAAAATGGACTGAGATAAGTTAAAAGTCTTTAACCTGCTGGGTCACAGCAAATTTAAGGCATTTCTGTGACCAATTTTAAAACTCTATACCGGGTCACTACGAGAAAGGCTGTGGCGGAGACAATTCACCTAGATCGTAGAAACTTAAAATCTAAATTTTCGGCGTAGTTAAGTGTGATAATGTCATTTAGAGGGCAATGACTGGAGGGGCAGTCAGGGCAGGGGAAGATTAGTGAATATCTTACCACGTCGCAAAAGCTTATAAATAAAATTTTTGCGAAATATAGGCTTAAGGATTACAATTTGTTAAATATTTACACTGTTTTTTCATATAATATGTAACTTTAACGCCCACTAAAGGGGGCGGGGTCCAAAAATAGACTATATCATGTTTTCCACAGACGGACGTATGGGCATTACTATATCATCTTAGACTTCATCACTGATCAGGAATAAATATACTTTATGGGGTCCAATTCTTTTTGGAGGGTATTAAAACTGTATTTTGTCGGGGTCGCTCTGGCATGGGCCGCGGGAAAGACATTTCACCTTTGCCATAAAATACTAAAAATACGGTTTTGAAATAATTAAGTGTATAAAAAAATGTTCTTCTCGATAGAGCCATTTGAGGGGCAAAGGGGCAGGAGGCGGTAGGACAGAAGAGTATCAGATTACGTCTCAGCTTCGTCATAAAGGCTTAAAAATATTATTTTTAAGGAATTCAGGCTTAAGCAATACAATTTGTAAAATTTTACTTTATTTTAATGCTATAATAACGCCCAATTAAGGGGGCGGGGTCCAAAAAATAGACTATATCATGTTTTCCACAGACGGACGTATGGGCATTACTATATCATCTTAGACTTCATCACTGATCAGGAATAAATATACTTTATGGGGTCCAATTCTTTTTGGAGGGTATTAAAACTGTATTTTGTCGGGGTCGCTCTGGCATGGGCCGCGGGAAAGACATTTCACCTTTGCCATAAAATACTAAAAATACGGTTTTGAAATAATTAAGTGTATAAAAAAATTTTCTTCTCGTTAGAGCCATTTGAGGGGCAAAGGGGCAGGAGGCGTTAGGACAGAAGAGTATCAGATTACGTCTCAGCTTCGTCATAAAATCTTAAAAATATTATTTTTAAGGAATTCAGGCTTAAGCAATACAATTTGTAAAATTTTACACTATTTTAATGCTATAATAACGCCCAATTAAGGGGGCGGGGCCCAAACATAAATTTTTTGGATTTTAGGGCTCCATGTTTAACTCTTTGGACTTTCTTTGGCATAAAAATATATCCTTTGCTTAACAAAATTACAAAAAAAAGGTTAAAAAATATGTTGTTCTTTAGAAGTTGGTATAGTTCTTCTTAGGGAAACTTTTTTCCCTCTAGCCCGATCTAGGCCATTTACGAACTTGACCTGTGCTATCGTTCAAGATATATTTTTACAAAGTTCCAAGGGTCTGGCTCTTTTCGTTTGCACTGAATCGTGATTTCAAGAGACGGCCGAACGGACGGGCGGACATGGCTAGATTGTCTTAGATTTCATTACAGATCAAGAATATATAAAATTTATGGGGTCTTAGAGGGATATTTCACACACGGAATGACAATTCCAATTCTTTTTTGGGAGGGTATAAAAAACTGTTCTGATATTCATCTAAGCCAGCTAATAAGAGATGACACATTAGCGCTGATGATGAAAGTGTGGCGGCCTTCGAAAACAGTAGTTAATGTCATGAAACACATTTTCTAAAAATTTGCCTATCAGTTTTAATTGAATTTAACCAAACGCACGATATTAACTGGGAGTCACTCTCATAAGTCAAACTTAATTTGAGATCTCTTGGTTTCTATGTTTGACAAAATCAGCCCCATGGGGAGGTACACAATTGATCAGTACTTTAAGATTGTTGGCGCTTTTTCTAAAATTCAAATCAAAATGCATTTCGAGCACTTCTTCGAAAATGGCGTCACGGCCAAACAGTTACTGTGAAGAATGTTCACCATCGCGATAGGATAAAGGACTTTTCGTGGCTCAGAAAATGAGAAAATGGAACTGCACGATATGGGATTCCAAAAGGATGAGGCCAGTTGCCATGCAGTCAACGAAACAATGGCTCTATAAAGCGAAGAGTTCAGTGGCCGTGTTATATTATCTGGTGACGATGTTAACTGGCCGTCACGATCATGTGGTTTGACGCCGATGGACTTGTTTCCTTGGAGATATTTAAAATAAAATCTCTACTCCAATAAGCCAAGGGAAATTTTAAAGGATGAAATATTGCGGCACATTAACCTCACTGAACCTCACCGAACCTCACCGAACCTCAATTCCTTCTGAGAGTCATTGAAAACATGGACCATCGGATCAGGGATATGCCACCGAAGCCATGGTTTTCAAGGTCATCAATTTATTTTTATTAAAATTTAATCAAATGCAGCCTTTATTATTTAACATTAAATGCTTGACTATAGAATCCTTTAAATAATATATTTTATATATTTCAAAAATTGAGAAACGCAAGAAAGCCAAAGATAATGACTCACAACTTATAGACTCGTTAAATTTACATTTTACTTTTATATAAAAATGTTTCCTTTTTTGTTGTTGTTTATTTTAAAATTCGACCCTGAAACGCTCAAGGACGACAACATTTGCAACAGTTTAATAGAAAAACTCAGTACATCTTCGTTGCGTGTAGGCATAAAAAACAACAAAAAAATTTTCCTTAAACAACAATTTAACTAACGAAAGAGGAAGACGACGAAAAAAAAGATGTAAAAAATAAACAAGCCAAATGAGAAACTTACCACCTCCTTTCCGGCCACCTTTTCATTGTAGCGCAAACGTTGCGTGCGTCGTTGTATACGTTTGCGTGCTATTTTATAGATTTTCCAGTATAAAACTAAAATCATTAATAATGGAACATAAAATGAGCAACAAGTGGCAAAAATCTGTGCCAAATGTTGTGTCACCGAGCAAAAGGGTGGCAAACAAATAATAATAATAAATAAAAAGAAGAAGCATTGAATATAAAAGAGAAATCGAAATAGATAAGAAAACAAATAACTGAAATTAATGACATGATTTTAATTTAATTTAAGAATTTATTATGAAAGTTTTCTTTTTGCTGTTGTTGTTCGCTTAATACCTGATAAATGACATCTTGCGAAACCATACATTTCTGCTGTTCAATACGCTCCATATATTCGGGATCCTTCCAGCCGAATTGTGGCGCTAGAGAAACAATAACTGCAAAAAACCATACCGAGAATATCATACAGAATATACGACGTGGTGTGCGCAGATTGTGATAATCAATATTTGTTACAGTCCAGTATCTGCAAGGCAATAAATGTTGTGCTTTTAGGAAATTATTACTAGTCGTTTCAATTTGTAGTAAATCATTTAATATATTTAAAATGGTGTAGGGTAATACCGTGTTCAGACAGACACTTTAATTCCACTGATTTCAATTAATTATTGTTCTTTAAATATGAAATTGTTATAAAATTGAGTGCAATTACAAATGCAGCATTGCCAAAAGAGTGTGTTTAGTAAGCAAAGCACACAACTCACTGAACAAAGTTAGCAGAGACTTAGCACCTAAATTGTGAGAAAAGTAAAAAAAAAACATAGAACATATATGACGAGCAAAACATAAACATACTGACATTAAATTTATTATTAATTAGAAAATAAAAAAAAAGAAAGAAACAACTAAAAACCTTTTATTCGACCAGGTCGAATCTTAAGTACCCTCCAAATATATAGTAAGTAAAATTAAAATGTTTAACTGGGTGGGACAGAGTTCTTTTAAGGCATCTCTGTACCCAATTTTAAATCTCTACTTTGACAAAGTTATTCCGGGAGAGGCCGCGGGGGAGATGTTTCACCTCTGCAAGATCTCAGCTTCTTATGGGCTTAAAGAATACAAATCGTTCAATATTTACAATATTTTTACATATAATATCGTACGTCAACGCCCACTGAAGGGGCGGGGTCCAAAAATAGACTAAATCATGTTTTCCACAGACGAACGTATGGACATTGCTAGATCGCCTTAGACTTCCTCAGTGATCAAGAATATATACACTTTATGTGGTCTAGTTATTTTTGGAGAGCATTAAATCTGTATTTTTTGGGGTCACTCTGGCAAGGGCCGTGGGGGAGACATTTCACCTTTGCCATAAAACTCTAAAAACAAATGTTTGGGAGAATTGAATAAAAAATTTATTATATGAGTGAAGATAAATATGCCGAACTAAACATGTTTTGACGTAAGCAGTTACGAAACAACGTATTTAGCTGTGAAGTTAAATATGTTATGACGTAACGAAATGTTAAACGGTGAATTTTTTTAATGAAAATCCATATTTAATAAAGTTTTTAAGTATTTTGTGAAAATATTTTCAGGTCATGAAAGGTCAATTTACAGGCCATGGGAGTCTGAGTGATCTTGGAGGGATTTTGCCCTCAGTGGCCAAAATAAGGAGTTGGCATGCATTGCCAGTTAATACAAAATGATGTATGGGATAGAAGACACTTCAATAATAATTTTGTATATATGTAAATATGGATTTCCATAAAAAAAAACGAAAATTCACTGATTGCCATTCCGTTACGTCATAACATATTTAACCTCACTTCGTAACTGCTTACGTCAAAACATATTTAACTCGGCATATTTATCTTCACACACATAAATTAATTTTAATTTTTTTTTATTGAAAGGCTCATTTAGGAGGCAAAGGAGAGCACGGGGTAGGGCAGAGGGGTACCAGGTTACGTCTCAGCTTCGTCATTAAAGTTTAAAAATTTTATTTTTAAGAAACGCAGCCTTAAGTAAAACGATTCGTTTAATGTTTACACTATTTTTTGCATATAATAACGCCTACTAAAGGGGGCGGAGTGCAAAAATTAATTTTTTTTGAATTTAAGGTTTCAAGTTTAATGCGTTGAAACTTTTTTGACATAAAAGTATATCATTTGCTTAAAAAATTAAAAAAAAAAATTTTGAAAATTATGTTCTTTTCTAGAAATTGATTTAGTTCTTCTTGGGGGAACTTTTTTCTCTGTGGCCCGATTCAGCCCATTTACGTTTTTGACCTGTGCTTGACCTTCAAGATATATTTATGCCAAATTTCAAGAGTCTGGCTCCTTTCGTTTGGACTGAATCGTAATTTCCACAGACGGACGGACGGACGGGCTTAGATCGTCTTAGATTTCATCACTGATCAAGAATATATATACTTTATGGGCTCTCAGAGAGATATTTTGCTGCATTACACACGGAATGGAATGACAAAGTGAATGTACCCTTCAATTCTTTTTGGGAGGGTATAAAAATTTACAACTATTTTTTCAAAAATCTTTATTTGTATTTTAGAAGCCTTATTTATTTATAAAAAAAATTTTCCGGTTCCAATATTCTGCTTTTATAAGCCTCTTATTATTATTTTTTTTTTTTTATAAATTAGGCGGTAATATGAAAAAGGTTCTGCTTGCTGAGATACGTGTTATACATTCCCTGGATTGTTTTTAGTAGATATATTTATTTTTTAAACCCAACGAAATTCTATAGATTTCTTAATAACTAAATTCCATTGTTGCAAACATCTTGTGTATAAATTTTCATATTTTGTATTTTATTTTATTTTTTTTGAAATTCATGCCTCTGGCACACCATCACTGGCAGGCTATAAGATTCATGTGCTCGAATACGTCACTGTAACCTGGGCATTAAATTTCATGCAAAACTATATTTCACGTAGTTTAATACGAGTAATAAAAATATAAATAAAGAACCTCCATTCATTTCCTTTTCTATTTCTATCTTCTCATTTTGCTTTCATATCCATTTTTGCCTCTCATACACAAGCAGAGTATGAAAATTATGCTTACGGTTATTTAAGTTTTTACAATGTTCCTTGTTCTGTATAAGTGTATGTGTATTTGAATGGCTGTGTGTGTGTGTGTGTTGTGTGTGTGAGTATGTACCAGGGGCAACAAGGTTACTACAGAATTATACATAAATTTCTATCAATTACAAGGAATCCTGGGTGTAGTGTGTGTTTTAGAATGTGTTTTCTTCTCTGGCTGGATATCAAATTTGCTTTAAGTATTTCTTATTTGTGGACACACATCCCGGCAACAGAACGTACACTAGTGTTTTCATTATTTTTGACATAAATTCCTACTCTTTAGCCAGAACCTGAGATATTTCTTTCACCAGTAAATTTATTACATTAACCAAAGAAAATTAACAAGATCAATACAATCAATACAATGGAATTCCTTGGCGTACTGTTGAAGGTCATGATTGCTTTCAGTGCCATTTTAAAAAAATTTTGCCAAAACTATAATGAAGTTGGAGTAAAAACAAAGTCCAGGGTTATGAATTTGATTTTTGTTACAGCTGTAAACGATATTCCATTTCAGAGATAATGAATTTGAGTCAACAAATCCTAATTGTTAATACCCCTTATTCTGTAATACTTTGTCGACGTGACACGACAAGACAATACCGAAAAATAGGACAGCTACCTAACCCTTGTAGACAACAACTAATTACTTCCGCCAGCCAGTGACCTTTCCCTGAGGCCTTGAATGTAGCAAGAGGCTGCTAGAAATTGCCTATTGCCAAAGAAAATTAGTACAGACGGGTGCTATTTTTGAGATTGTCTTGACTTGACGTTGAGAAATAGTTGTAGAATAAGGGGGATTCCCCCCTTATCAATAAGATTTAAAAGCAAGACATTAAATTTTAATCCTTGGTAAAATTTAAATATAACAAATAAAAACGTTATATTCTACCGGGTCGAATCTTAAATACCCTCCAAATATTTAGTAAGTGAATTTAAAATGTTTAACTGGATGGGACAGAGTTCCTTTATATAATATCGTACGTCAACGCCCACTAAAGGGGGCGGGGTTCAAAAATAGACAATATCATGTTTTCCACAGACGAGCGTAGGGGTATTGCTAGACCGTCTTAGACTTCATCACTGATCAAGAATATGTGTATATAGGCTTTTATGAGGTCCAATTCCTTTAGGAGGGTATTAAAACTGTACTTTGTCGGGGTGGATCTGGCAAGGGCCGTGGGGGAGACATTTCGCTTTTGCCATAAGACTCTAAAAATAAATATTTGCGATAATTAAATGTAATATTTATTATGTCAGTGAAGATAAATATGCAGAGTTAAACATGTTTTGACGTAAGCAGTTACGAAACAACGTATTTAGCTGTGAAGTTAAATATGTTGTGACGCAACGAAATGGCAAACAGTGAAATTTTTTTTTTATGAAAATCCATATATAATAAATTTTTTAAGCATTTTGTGAAAATATTTCCAGGTCATGGAAGATCAACTTACTGGCCATGAGAGTGTGGATTTTGCCCCCAGTGGCCAAATAAGGAGTTGGCATGTATTGCCAGTATATTCGAAATGATGTATGAGATAGAAGACACTGCCAGAATCATTTAGTATATAAATATGGATTCTCCTACAAAAAAAATTTCACTGATTGCCATTTCGTTACCTCATAACATATGTAACTTCACTTCGTAACTGCTTACGTCAAAACATATTTCACTCGGCATATTTATCTTCACATACATAAAATAATTAAAACTTATTTTTTGTTTGTTTGTTGAAAGGGTCATTTAGGAGGCAAAGGAGAGGAGGGGGTAGGCCAGAGGAGGACCACGTTACGTGTCACCTTCGTCATTAAAGTTTAAAAATATTATTTTTAAGGAATGTAGGCTTAAGTAAAACAATTTGTTAAATTTTAACACTATTTTTGCATATAATAACGCCCACTAAAAAGGGGGCGGGGCTCAAATTTTTATTTTTTATTTTATGGCTCCAAGTTTAACGCGTTGGATCTGGTTTGACATAAAAATATATCATTTGCTTAACAAAATTACAAAAATAAATTAAGTGGCTTTTTAGAGGTTAGTTTAGTTCTTCTTCGGGGAACTCCTTTTTCCCTCTGGTCCGATTCAGCGCATTTACGAACTTGACCTGTGGTGCCCTTCCAAATATATTTATACCAAATTTCAAGTTTGTGTCTTTTTTCTTTTGTACTAAACCGTGATTGCCACAGACGGACGGACATGCTCAGATCGTCTTAAATTTCATCACTGATAAAGAATATATATATATACTTTATGGGGTCTAAGAGGGATATTTCGCTGCCTTACACACGGAATGACAAAGTGAATATAACCTCCAATTCTTTTTTGGAGGGTATGAAAATTGTTATCATATTCAAATTATGCTCATATATGAGTACTAAAAATTAAAGTGTGGCGGCCTTCGAAAACATATGTTCTGCTCTACTGTGTAGGTTGAATAATTAAAAACTGACGTTGACTTTCTTTTCTGTTTTGTAATATTTTTCATATTTTCCTGAATTTAAAACAAATTTTTGAACAATTACCCCCATATTCATAAAAAAATAAAATGCATTTGAAATCTATTTTAAGAAAATTTTGTATGAAAAATTTTTAATAAAATACATTTCAAAACCATTTTAAATTTAATGAATATGGGGGTTAGACTATTAATTTTATTTGAATTCATTGAAGCCTTATGAATGATCGTTCCAAATACTTACATAAAATATAATAAATTATTTTAGAAATAATAGCAAAGGTTTCATATGAATAAGTTAGGCGGTACTCTGCGGTCTGAATTACTAGACTAACATATAGACTATAAAGTATAGGCTGTTGAGTTCGACTCCGGACTCAGTCATGAATATTGTGCCAAATTCTTGTGATCAGCATTAATTCATGGCTGTGTTAGTTGTTGTCGGCCTGTTGCTGTGATAAAGCCATAGCACTATTCACTCAAACATAAATGCCAGCTATTGACAATGTCGTGTATTACAGAGGGGAGTACCACTTACAATTTGAGAAAGTTCAAATTAAATTTCCACAGACATCACTGCCTCTATCCTTCTTCCTATAGCCAATTTTTCTTGTTCCGCTACTATGTAGGGGTCATCCCCTTAGTGGTTAGTCTACGCAAACGGATTAAACATGCAAAATTTTTATAAAATTTTTTTCAAAATTTTAAGAAACATATTTTCTTAATAGAAAAAAACCTACAAATTTATAAAAATGGATTCAGCAACTTTTTATGATGACTTGCATTTTTTAAGATGACTAGCACTTTTTATGATGACTTGCACTTTTTATGATGACTTGCACTTTGTATGATGACTTGCACTTTTTATAATGACTTGCACTTTTTATAATGACTCGCACTTTTTATGATGACTTGTACTTTTTATGATGATTTGCACTTTTTATAATGACTTGCACTTTTTATGATGACTTCCACTTTTTATAATGACTTGCACTTTTTATAATGACTTGCACTTTTTATAATGACTCGCACTTTTTATAATGACTTGCACTTTTGATGATGACTTGATCTTTTTATAATGACTTGCACTTTTTATGAGGACTTGCACTTTTTATGATGATTTCCACTTTTTATAGTGACTTGCACTTTTTATAATGACTCCTTGGTCGCTCCTGTAGTAAAATAGTATCCTTCGCGACGAAGCAAAAGTTTGAAATAAAAAATTTTCTACCTTCTCAACTTTCTTCATCTCTACTCTTAATGTTATCCCCTCTTTTCTAGTTACATTGCAATGCACTGCATATGTTAGGGGGTCATTCCCTGAGTGCTGCTCCGAATTAAAAAAAAAAATGGAAAACCTTTTATATTTTTTATTTGCAATACAATTGTTTTCATTTGTACTTCTTTTAAGAGGCGCAAAACAATTCGAATATGATTATTTCAATGCAAAAATTGATTAATTATATTTCAACGGTTTTATTGGCTGAGTGCAAGCAACACTGTTTTAGGTAAATACACAGAATCCATACGTCTTTGTGTGACAGCGATAAAAGAAATTAAGAAAAATTTTCAGCGACAGCGAGAAAAGTAAACAATTTGCTAAAAACTCTGTTTCAAGTTCAAAAGTGCTTTCCTTTAAAGCGGAAACAAGTAACTTAAGAAACTTTTCCTCGATGCCATATAAAATTTCTATAGCAAAAAAAAAAAAAAAAAAAAAATAACAAAAAAAGTAAATTGTGCTGGGAGCAAAGAGGAAGTAACATTTAAAAAAAAAATGGCTGCAAAAAAGGCAACAAATTTTATACTGAACAGATTCCTGGAAAAAGAATGAATATTTAGTTACAAAACAGGTGCCAGGTAACAAAAACTGTCAATAGCTGAAATAGATTTTACAGGAAAGTTTCAAGGGAAATTTCCAAGGAAATTTTTTTCAAAGTTTCAATACACCTACACTTTTGTCGATAGAATTTTTTCAGTAAAAAAAGTATGTAGATGACCCAATACGAATGGATGTTTTTTTTATTTAATAAAAATTACAAATTCATCATAATTGATGCAGCCCTCTTATACTCACCTATCGGTTGCAATGGCTACCAAATGCAAAATTGATGCCGTACAGCACAAGACATCACATGAAGTCCAAATGTCACATAATTCTGGTCCCAAAATCCAGCCTTCACTGATCTGCAACAATATTTGAAATTAAATGGCATTAAAATTATTTCACAGCCTTTTTACTCTTTTCACAAAAGAACACTTAATATTAACGATTGCAAGCAAGAGCCGAGAGAATAAATACTGTAATTAAAATTAAAACTGTGAAGAAGAAATTCATCTTAATGAGTTGTTATAATTAAAACACTTGAAAGAAAAGCATCGGCACAACTCTATGGCATTTTGTATTGCTGGCAACAATTGTTGCAGCAAGAAAAGCATCTCTCGTTTGCAGGAAACTGCATTAAAAATTGTCCTTTTTAAACACTCTTTTTCATATTAATTAATGGACTTTAGCCACAATGCCGTCCGTTGTTGCAGCAAAGCAATTTAATTACAGCAACACTAGGGCTGCAGTGCTCTTGTGTTATTTAATAAAGAAAATTAGTACTTGGACAGTTCCACTTACCTCGTATACAGCACCCAGAGGCATTACAAGGCAGGCAACAAATAAGTCGGCAACAGCCAGTGATACTACCAAATAATTGGCCACATTTTGCAAATTGCGCTCCAATATTATGGCAGCAATAACAAAGACATTCCCTGTTGTTTGATTTCCCAGCCCCCGCCATTTTTATATGTTGACGAAGAAATTTGCACAGTGTCATTGTTGCAGTAATTATTTTGTATATTTTTTAATTTTTATTTGTTTGTAAACGACAACGTTGACACAAATTTCATTATTTTTCAATAGGGGTATTGTGACATGGTCCAATTGTATGATTAAGCATGTTGGCGAAAAAGAAATATCATGAAAAAAAAATAAGTTTGTGATAAAGAAAAAAACAGCAATAGCATAAAGAAAATATAAAAGAAAACAATTCGGCTTTGGTGAATCTTATACACCCTTCACTTCTGAACCCATTTTTTTATCTCCCTAATTTTTCCTATTAATTAATATCTTTCTAAAATGGAAAATAGTTTTAATTATGAAAGAAACAAATTTTGTGCTGCTATTCAGCTACTTTCATATTTAAGAAAAGGTTTAAAATTTTTCAGCTTTGATGCTGTCTTTTTTCCTTTTCTGATTTCTAATTTCATTGTACTTCTTACAAAAAATTAAATATTTTTAATTTATTAAGAAAAAGAAAAAAATTATATCAGTTGGTTACTTTTATATACCAAAAACTTACGCTTTTCCAACTCTGTAATTACATATATTTTGTTGGTTTTTCATACCAATTTAATTTTTTCTGAAGTATAAAAATTATGATTTTCGAACCCTGCAATCAAATTTTTAATTTCTTGTTGGTTTTTAAGAATTTTAATTCGATAAAAAAAAACAAAAATTTGGTACTTAAATGGCTATTTTTGTGTATCAAACCAATTTCGATTTTCCAACTCTGGAAACGAATTATAAAATATAAAAATTATGATATTCGAACCCTGGAATCGAATTTTCAATATCTTTTTGGTTTTTAATAAGTTTGTCTCACTAAAAAAAAACAGAAATTAGAAACATAAATGGCTATTTTTATGTATCAAAACAATTCCGATTTTCGAACCCTGGAATCGAATTTTTAATTTTTTGTTATGTTTTTAATACCAACTGAATTCTTCCTGACGTATAAGATAAGTTTAATTCACTAACAAACAAGAATTAGGAATATAAATGGCTATTTTCATGTATCAAAACAATTTCGATTTTCGAACCCTGGAATCGAATTTCTAATATTTCTTTTTTTTTTGGTTTCTAATAACAATTTTATTTTTCCTGAATTGTAAAATAGGTTTAATTCAAAATTAGGAACTTATGTGGCTGCTTTTATGTACCAATAATATATCGATTTCCCAGCCCTGGAATCGAATTTGTAATATTTTTTTATTTTTTTATTTATCCTGAAGTATAAAATAACTTTAATTTGCTAATAAAATCAAAATTAGGAACTTATGAGGCTGTTTTTATGTATCAAAACAATTGCGATTTCCCAAACCTGGAATCGAATTTTTTTCTTTTTTGGTTTTTAATAGCAGTTTTACTTTCCCTGAAGTATAAAATAAGTTTAATTCACTAATAAAATAAAAATTAGGACGTTATGTGACCACTTTTGTGTACCAAAATTTCGATTTTCCAACCCTGGAATCGAATTTAAAATGGTTTTTTATTTTTAATAATAATTTTATTCTTCCTGGAGTGTAAAATAAGTTTAATTTACTAAAAGATCAAAATTACTAACTTATGTGGCTACTTATGTATATGTACCAAAATTTCGATTTTCGAACCCTGGTATCGAATTTAAAAATTTTTGTTTTGTTTTTAATACCAATTCAATTCTTCCTGACATATGAAATAAGTTTAATTCACTAAAAAAACAGTTTTAGGAACTGATGTGACTACCCTTATGTAGCAAAACAATTTCGATTTTGAAACCCTGGAATCGAATTTCTAATATTTTTGATTTTTAAAGATATAAATTAATTAACTAGGTTTAATTCACTTATAAAATCAAAATTAGGAACTTATGTGGCTACTTTTATGTACCAAAATAATTTGGATTTTCAAACCCTGGAATCGAATTTTTAATTTTTTTGGCTTTTCTATACGAATTTAATACTGTTAAAAGTATGAAAAAGGCTGAAATCACAAAAAAGCCAAAATTAGTGAATTTTTCTATTAATTATGTGTAAAAAATAAAAAATTACGTTCTCCAACACTGTATTCAAATTTTGAATTTTTTTCAGTTTTTCAATAACAATTCAATTATTAGTGAAGTATAAAATAGTCTTACTTAAAAATATCAAAATTATTAAAGTTTTTGGTCAATTTTATGCATCAAAAAATATATCAATTTTCGACCCCTGGAATCAAAATTTTGATTCCGTTCAATTTTTAATACCAATTTTATTCTTCGGTTACTTATATGTACCACAAAAAAAATTTCAATTGCCCAACGCTGGATTTTTTTTATGAAATAATTTCTTATTCTGTAACTATTTGTAAACGTCGACTCAAGACAATAATTTTTTTCTGTACTCATTTTGTTCAGCAATGAGAGTAACAGAATAAAGTGGAAGTTGATTTCTAATCACATAATCAGTTTCTATAAATTTTTTTATAACTTAAAAGTATTTATTAATAAATTATGTTTCTTTAGGCAAGACATAAATTTTTTTTTATAAAATTATTTTTTTATAGAAAAACTTTTTATCGACTTTTTTATTAAAAAATTTTTTTAAATAAAATTTAAGATATTCATTTACAAGATATTCATTAATATCTATTTTAGAGCGCATTTTAAAATTTCCTAGTTGTTCACACAAACAAAATCCGCTATTGTACAGTTTGTCAATAAAGTGTTTTACAAAATAGAGAGAAGTGTCCTATTTTCGATATTATCTTTATGAGACGTTGGCATAAGGGACTTATTCCCAATGCTAAACTTATTTAAAAAAAATGCAACTAATTTTTTAAAATTACAAACAGCTTTTAAACGAACCCGTTATTTGTAGTTGTGTAGCCTGCTGTCGGGAATGTGTTCAATGCTTTATGTTAAGGGCAACATATGTATTTTGTCTTTTTTTTGAAAGAACATTTTCGTAAAAGGTTCCTGAAAAGTTTTTCTAAACTTTTTTATAACTTTTTTGCAACGAGTCATTACACTTTCTGCTAAAAGACATTTATATTTGGCGAATTTTACTATTATTTTTCTTCGCCATTAAATGAAAAAAAAAAACTTTATCCGTTTGATTAATGAAGCACCCATTTTATGCGTTAGCAATAAAAATACCCTTTCGTCATTAATGTAATTTCATTACGATGCATGTTTTTGTTTTTCCCTTCTTGTTGTTTTGCCACAAAAGCGCAAATTGCAATCTTCTGTCACAATGTTGACAGACAAACAATTTTTCAATATTTTTATTATATGATAGACAAATTCCAGTTCTTTTATACATCATGATAGCCACTACCCAGTAGAGCTGAAGGTCAACTATTATGTATTTGAAAAATCAAAGACTTTAATAAAAATTTATCACGATTGATTAATCGATAATCTGCTGCACTAGGCAATTCTATGTACATGCACAATAATAGCCTAAATAATGTGAATATATGTATCGTTATTCCATCTTTCTTCAGAACTGCAGGTCACTTGAGGTTATATGATATTTTATGCGAGCAAATGTATTTATAATTGCTATTATTTGAAAGCGAAAAAAATTTATGTAGAACAAATAAAAAATGTCAGTTGTTCGTGGTTATTGATAATTTAATTATTTATTGAGCAGCAACGGTTATTTTATTATTAAACAAAAGCTTTATACCATAGATAAGTTTTATTAAATTTCAATTCATACAACCGTACAGTTCTAGCCACCCATAAAAAATGGGAAATAAAATTTATTTTATTACAATTTTTAAATGCCTTTCAAGTAAGATTTTAAATGTAGAGTAAATCAATTTTCATATGTCGTCACCTAAAACTCAAAAAAAGGTATAGACCCACTAAGAAGAGATTATTGCAAATTGAAAAGCAAAAAAAGTTAAAAAGGGTAAAATCGATAACTTCATTTTTCGTTGCATACAAGGGATAAAATCAAAATTCGAACAGCCTACTAATTTTGGCTAAAGAAATAACCCCACATTTATTTGGTACTTTTTTAATTTGATTTGCTTATTCGATTTAGAAGTTAAAAAAAGGGATAAAAACCGAATTTTGGTAGATATTTATTCAAAAAAGTACTTTTTAAAAAAGTATTCTTCATTAAACGTACTTATTAAAAAAAAGGACTTAAAAAAATAATTTTTGGATAAAAATTATTTTTATAGAAAAAAGTACTTTCTTGAAAAGGTAATTTTATTGAAAATAGTTCTGTTTGTAGAAGCACTTTTTGGAAAAAGTACGTTTTTTAAAAAGTGCTTTTTGAAAAAGTACTTTTCGTAATATATACTTCTTGTAAAAAGTACTTTTCGTTAGTACTCTTAGAAAAAGTTCCATTACTAAAAACTACTTTTTGCAAAAAGTACTTTTTGAAAGAAATTACTTTTTGCAAAAAGTACTTTAAAAACATACTTTTTGAGAAAAGTAATTTTTGTAAAAAACTTTTTAAAGAAATATACATTTAGTAAAAAGTACTTTTTAAAAAATAATACATTTTTTAAAGAGTACATTTTTAAAAAATAATTTTTGCAAAAATTACTTTAAAATATATTTATTGAAAACAGTACTTTTTGTAAAAAGTCCTTTTTGAAAAAAATACTTTTTGTGAAAAGTAATCTTTGAAAAAATTAATTTTTGCAAAAAGTACTTTAAAAAATACGTTTTGAAAAAAGTTCTTTTTATAAAAAGTACTTTTTGAAAAAAAAAATCCTTTTTGAGAAAAGTACTTGTTGTAAAGAGTAATTTTTGAGAAAAGTACTTATTGTAAAAAGTTGTTTTTGAGAAAACTACTTTAAAAACGTACTTTTTGAGAAAAGTATTTTTCTTTTCAAATAGTACTTTTTATAAAAAAAACTTTTTTCAAAACGTATTTTTTAAAGTACTTTTTGCAAAAATTAATTTTTTCAAAGATTACTTTTCACAAAAAGTATTTTTTTCAAAAAGGTCTTTTTACAAAAAGTACTGTTTTCAATAAATATATTTTAAAGTAATTTTTGCAAAAATTATTTTTTAAAAATGTACATTTTACAAAATGTATTATTTTTTAAAAAGTACTTTTTACGAAATGTATATTTCTTTAAAAATAATTTTTATTAGTCGAACTTTGTAATGTAAATTGTTAATTTTTTTGGGCTTAAGTTCGAATCTGCATGACTGCAAATTATTTTTTATTATTTTTATTAATAAATGAATTTTGTTCAAATTCTATTTATTATTTTTTATATTAAGATTGGAATATTAAGAATATTTTTCAATAATCATCAAACCAGCAGAACAGATCAGTACTGATTTCGAGGCCGCTACGCCATCTCATCAGCGTTCTTTGTTCAATTTTTCCACTTTTGCAAGTGGTGCTAGTTAGTAGGAATATCAACTATTTAACCAATATTTTAACGAAAATTGAATATGAGAAGTTATCACATTCATATTTTTAAGTTATTACCTTTTTGGTTAGTACGAAATTCCCCAACCCTGACGATTAATATTCCCAATATTCCATGTATCTCTTTCGCTTTTTCCAGAGCCATCGGCTGCTGATTGCTAAAGCTTCTTTGTTATTTATGTTCAAGTAATTGAATTTAGTTGTCAATTTACAATGAACAAGTGTGCGTGCCCCCGCAAAATTCATTTATTAATAAAAATAATAAAAAATAATTTGCAGTCATGCAGATTCGAACTTAAGCCCAAAAAATTAACAATTTTCTTTAAAAAGTTTTTTTACAAAAATTACTTTTCTCAAAAAGTATGTTTTTAAAGTACTTTTTGCAAAAAGTAATTTCTTTCAAAAAGAACTTTTGCAAAAAGTTTTAAAGAAATATACATACATTTTGTAAAAAGTACTTTTTAAAAAATAATACATTTTGTAAAAAGTACTTTTTTAAAAAATAATTTTAGCAAAAAGTACTTTAAAAAATACTTTTTGAGAATAGTACTTTTTGCCAAAAGTCCTTTTTGAAAAAAATACTTTTTGTAAAAAGTACTCTTTGAAAAAATTAATTTTTACAAAAAGTACTTTAAAAAAACACTTTTTGAAAAAGTACTTTAAAAAAATACTTTTTGAAAAAGTACTTTAAAAAAATACTTTTTGAAAAAGTACTTTCTGAAAAAAAAATACTTTCCACGTAAAGTACTTTTTGAAACAAATTATTTTTGCAGAAAGTACTTTTAAAAAAAATACTTTTTGAGAAAAGTACTTTTTGTAAAAAGTACTTATTGACAAAATGAATTTTTGTAAAAAGTACTTTAAAAAAATCCTTTTTGAGAAAAATACTTGTTGTAAAAAGTAATTTTTGAGAAAAGTACTTTCTGTAAAAAGTAGTTTTTGAGAAAAGTACTTTTTGTAAAAGTACCTTTTTTAAAAAATATTATTTGAAAAAAGTACTATTTTTAAGATTTTTTTTTTGTAAGAAGTACTTTTTAAACACGTATCTTATTATTTATAAAAATTAAAAAATATTGTGTATAAAGGGAAAAGTACAGTTGAATATCAAATCTGTGCACAAATCTCATATATGTATATAAATATATATATATATATATATATATATATATATATATATATATATATATATATATATATATATATATGTATATATAAGATATTATTGTCTGCCATGGATTGGTAGAATTTTATAGTAATATCAGCTAAGAAAGTCTTACTGCTTCCTTGCAAACCATTCATTAAAAAACACCGACACGAATTTCAACACGTTAACATCTTAAAGCTTCAATGAATTTTATAAAAAACATTTCTGGATATTTTCGGTAATAATATTTCTTCTGTATACCTGCATGTCTTATGATACAGAAAACAAAAAGGAAACACTATTTCGCAAATATGTATACAAATCATTTCAAGCCCATAAATTAGTAGCAAAAACAAACATTCTTAATCTTATACTTAATTGCCTAAATTATATTGAGAGCAGTGCTTGTGCTACGTACCAATTATGGTGATAAGTATCATTAAGCCCAAAACAATTGACAAGATAATCATCTTCAATAGTACAGCAACATCCTCGGGCATTGGCAACACTTCATCACCGCCCATGCCAATATCCGCCAAGCCGACATCGGCTCTGCTGTCATTATCGCTGGTTACATTTCTTGTAAGACCACTTTGGTTGAAATATATGAAATTTATGTTGTTACTAAAATTGCTGCTGCCGCCGCTGTCCCCACTGACACTGCCATTATCCAAAGGCTTAACAACATATCCCACATCGGCGCCACTACCAGCTACTGTGGCACTCACACCCCCATCACCGCTACCAAAACCATTTGCCTGTGCTGCTAATGAGGTTTTCTCATAATCCGTGAGCAGAAAACTGTCGTTTATTAAATATCCATAAGTACGCAAGTCAACAATGTCACGTTCATTAAAATATTGCCGCAAATCCAAAAAGGCTGCCGCTGTTGCCAGCGTTATCATGTCTGTTGTGGGCTTTAAATTAATATTAACATTGGCCAACATTATAAAACTCGTACTTCTGTTTTTTTTTTTTTTTGGTTTCTTTTTGTTGTTGTCTAAATAAATATCCCAAGTTTATATTTTGTCTTTGTTGCTGTCCTTTGTTGTGTGGTTGTTGCTGCAAATTTTCAAAATCCTTTAGTGCTGCTGGTGGGAGTTAGTAATTTGTGGGCTGGTAGAATTTACTTTTAGTCATTTGTTACATAATTTTTGGCTTCAGGGCTTTCTTCTCTTTGAGGTATATGAAGTTTAGGAATTATAATTTTGTTTAAAACTCATTTTCATTATAAGGAAGTCCGTTTGTTGGTTATTTGGTTGGTTGCTTTAAACATTAAGTGGTAGATACATTTGATACTGTTGCTAATTTTTTATTTTATTTTTTTGATTTCTTATTTAAATATTTTCAAAAATAAATACATTTATAAATATACTATTCAAATATACGTGTGACAGTCTAAAATAAGCGTTTCGTAATCATCGTTGTTATTATTAAAGACTGCAAAGAAAAGAAGGAAACAACATTTTATTGAGTTGTTTAAGGTGAAATAATTTAATGTTACAAAGAAAAATATATAAAAAATTTAAATAAAAATATATTCGCCCCTATTATGAATGGCGACGTCGACGTCACCTCAAGTCGACAGTAAAAAATTATCACTTGTCTGCAAGTTGTCGTTAACAATTAATTACTCTTGACAATTTCTTAGCATACTCTAGGGCATATAATATCCATAGAACATGTCAATAGTAAAGGCTGTTTTTTATGAAGTTTTTTTTTTTTATACGAATCACTCTGTTGTCTGACAGCTGTTTTGACAGTTTAAAGTGACGTCTCTACTCAGTATTGTTTGGCAAATGATCATGAACAGGTTAACTCCAGAACAACGCTTCCAAATCGTGGAAATTTATTTTCAAAAACAGTTTTCAATTAAAAATGTTTATCCGTTTTTTTACCGCAAAATTCTCTTCAGTGATGAGGCACATTTTCGGTTGAATGAATATGGCAACAAGCAAAATTGCCGTATTTGGAGCAAAGATAATCCACACGCCGTTCAAGAATTACCAATGCATCCCGATAAATGTACTGTTTGGTGCGGTCTATGGGCTGGTGGAATCATCGGTCCTTATTTCTTTAAAAATGAGGAAGGACGACGCGTTACCGTGAATGGAAATCGATACAGAATCATGATCAATGAATTTTGGATGTAAACGAAATGTGGTTTCAACAGAATGGTGCCACTTGTCATACGGGGCGGGCGAAACAATGGACTTATTGAAAGAACATTTCCACGACAAGATTATTTCGAGAAATGGACCGACCGGTGAATTGGCCTCCGCGTTCATGTGATTTGACGCCACTCGATTTTTTTTTTGTGGGGATACCTGAAATCATTGGTTTACGTGGATAAACCAGCAACGATTGACGCTTTGGAAGCCAGTATTCAACGTGTCATTGCTGAAATACGCCCTCAAATGCTTGAAAAGGTGGTCGAAAATTGGACCTCCAGAATGACCTTTGTGCAAAATAGTCGTGGTGGCCATATGCCCGAAATTATATTTAAATGTTAAATGACAAGAAATTATCTACCAAATAAAAAAATTTTTTTTGGCCATTTCATAATTTGGCATGTGTTTTATTTAAATTTCAAATCAGCAAGCTCTTATAAAAATACTTTAATCAGTTGCTGTCGAAAAAAAGTGGACAAGCGACAATTTTTTGCTGTCATCTTGATACGGCATCGACGTCGTCATTCATAATAGGGGTGATTGTTTAAATATTTTACTGTAAATATTAAGAACTTTAGACACAATCAAGTCAAGTCAAGAGCTAGTGTACGCGTGCTTGGAATTTTAAAATTGTCATGCTTGATGACTCATCAAGCATTGTTTTTATACTATTCGCTGGGTAAAAAATATAAAAATACTTGCATGAAAATATTTTTAAAATACATTTTGTTGTGCTTGATGGGTTACCGCTATACACACATCAACATTTGATTGCAAGCATTCCAAAAATCTAATATTTTTAATTTTTCATTAAGCGTGGATGAAGTTACACTTGGTAACAAATTTTCACTCATGCTATAAAATTGCTAGCCAATCATTTTGATCAAGTCTAGCCGATTTTAATGTAATATTATAGTGATTTTATGATTTGTATTGTGGTGTATTTCCATGTATGAAGATTTGAATTAAATTAAATGATAAAAAAAAAAAACAAGTAAAAACGGTATAGTCGACCGGGTCGAATCTTAAATACCCTCCAAATATTTAGTAAGTGAATTTAAAGTGTTTAACTTGCTGAGATAGAGTTCCTTTAAGACATTTCTGTAGCCAATATTAAGTCTCTATTTTGACAGAGTCATTCCGGGAAGGGCCGTGTGGGAGACGTTTCACCTCTGCAAGATCAGAGAACATCTCGGCTTCTTATATGCATAAGGAATAAAAATTGTTCAATATTTACACTAATTTTGCATATAATATCCTACGTCAACGCCCACCAAAGGAGGCGGGGTCCAAAAATAGACTACATCATGTTTTCCACAGACAAACGTATGGGCATTGCCAGATCGTCTTAGACTTCATCACTGATCCAGAATATAAATACTTTATGCGGTCCAATTCTTTTTCGAGGGTATTAAAGTGTATTTTGCCGAGGCCCTCTGGAAAGCGCCGTGGGGGAACATTTCACCTTTGCCATAAAACATTAAAAATAAATGTTTAGCATAATTAAGTGTAACTTTTATTTTGAACTACTATTTTTATGATAGGGTCATTTAGTGGGCAAAGGGGGGGGGGGAAGGAGGTAAAGCAGCGGAGGATCAGGTTACGTCTTAGCTTCGTCTTGAAAGCTTAAAGATGTTATTTTTAAGGAATGTGGGCCTAAGTAATAAAATTTTTTAAATTTTTTCCATATAATAATGCCCACTAAAAGGGGCGGGGTTCAAAAATTAATTTTTTTTGATTTTATGGCTCCAAGTTTAACATGTTGGTCCTTCTTTGACTTAAAAAATATATCATTTGCTGAACAAGATTCCAAAAAAATCAAATTTAAAGATAATGTTGTTTTTTAGAGGTTGGTTTAGTTCTTCTTAGGGGAACTTTTGTTCCTCTAGCCCGATCCAGCCCATTTACGAACTTGACCTGTGCTGTCCTTCAAGATATATTTATACCAAGTTTCTGGCTTTTTTCGCTGGGACTGAATCGTATTTTCCACAAACGTACGGACGGGCATGATTAGATCGTCTAGGATTTCATTACTGATCAAGAATATATATATATATACTTTATGGGGTCTCAGAGGGATATTTCGCAGCGGAATGACAAAGTGAATATGCCCCCCAAATCTTTTTGAGAGGGTATAAAAAAATAAAACTGCCTCATGTAGTTGAGAAAAAAAATTCAAGTGAGAAAAGTTTGGCTTAAATATAATGGAACAAAAATTAAAAAAAAAAATGGGACATGAAGAAAATAATCAAACGGCAACATGGCGATTGAAAGTGTATTACCATCAGTTTTATTTTCCGAATAAGATTTTTATAAATAAAAACTGTTTTCACATTTAATTAAAATGACTTACCAAAAAAATAGACATGAGTACTGCTGATGAGAGTGTGGTGGCTTGTGAAAACAGCTGTTCTGCTGTGCTAAGTAAGTGGTATAATTAAAACTGATATTGACTTTCTTTTGGATCTGGGAATATTTATCATGTCTTTTCGAACTATAAGTCTGTCAATTTTAATGAAATTTAAAATTGCAATAAAAAGTTCTTTACAAAATGTTTGCATAGAAGGAACACTTAATGAAGAAGAATATTGTGAAGACGTTGTCCCTACAAAAAGACTTGACTAATATTATTATTGGGCGCCTATTACGTGTCTATATAGCGCCATCTGTCTTCAGAATTTTGTTGATTTTGCTTAAGGTGGCAGTTCTGTATAGTAGCCAACGGTGTTGCCACCCTTACCTCATTAGAGGTATTCATAACAGAACCAGTTCTGGCCTACTAGTCGTGCCATTCATCACCTAGAAAGCAGATGAGTGTAAGATCCAGTGGACGGATCGCCCTAGACTTGCTACCACATTCTTGCAGTGTGTAACTGGTATAAAGGAAGCTGTGTGTGGTCCTTCGCCAGGGAGTGCTGCCACACTTGTGGAACAACAATATATCGCCCTCCTTTATTTTTTTAATATGGGCGTTGAAAAATCATTTAAACTAAAACAAACAGCAGGTAACACAAAAGCAATTGCCTTAATGAAAATATTTGTTCTTATTTAAAATTTAATTTCAATGAATCTTCTTGCAAGTGCTGTGAAATAAATTAAAAGCAAATACTTCTTTTGAATAGTTGTTGTTGTTGTTGTTGTTTTTCTTTATATATACCACATTGCAGCAAACGGATCATTAATATATAATTTTCATTGTTTAATATGCAAATAATTTGAAAACTCAACATAAAACCACAAATTCTTCTTAAAAACATCTGCTTGCTTGTGTGCGTGTGTATTTTGGCATTTTAAATTATGATATTTATATGACGTGGCAATTATAACTTAAAGTTGTTTCATTTAAAGTCATTTCCGTGAACGTGAAGGTAATGAAAATTCCTGGAACTTGTTGTCATCTGCTTTATAACAAGTTGTTTGATCTCTGGTGAATATGAAATGTTTGTAAATAAAAGTTCTGTTTATCTCTTGTGGGGCACATGTTCAAATGAAGGTCAAAGGTCAGTCACTTTAGCCTTTACGTTTAATATGCAAATGGAATAAATGCTTGAACACAATGTGGCCTGAAACATGAATTATTGGATTTTCTTCACTTTCATAAGCACAAACGAACGCACACAACCTCAAATTCGATATTCTTGCTTCCGTAATTATTTCATAATAATTTTATTAGTTTGCTGATGGAATGAGGAGCCAGTTTTCCTATTGTATGAATTTACTTAGTGGCTTTGACTTGTAACCAAGCAATTCGAATCATTGGATATGACTGAATGTTGGCAAAACAAACCGGGGAAATTACGCTCTGCTAAAAAAGACATGCAGTAGAAGGGGTACTACTCGTGTTTTTTTAAATTCAAAAAAATTTGAAAAAATTCCGAAGCACTTAGTACTTTTAGAGCTCCTTAGCTTTTGTAAATATGATACAATTTTCGGCTCCCTAACAGATTTTTATGGAATATGTATATTAAGACTTATAGGGCAACTTCTTTCCCTCTGGCCCGATTCAGTCCATTTACGAACTTGACCTGTGCTATTTTTCAAGATACATTTATTTATACCCAGTTTGAAGGGTCTGGCTCGTTTCGTCTGCACTGAATCGTGATTTCCATAGACGAACGGACATGGAGGATATAATAATAAAAATTATTTGCAGATTGCAGATTTGAACTTGAGTCTGAATAAAAAAATTCTTATCTTAATAATAAAATAATTACTTACATTCACAAATAAATGTCATTAAAAAGTATATTTATTATATCATAATGTACAAAATTTAAGATAGAATATACGAGGTCTGTTCATAAAATTTGCGATTTTATCATTCCATGTGTAGCGTAGCGAAATATTCCTCTAAAGCCCCACAAAGTGATGAAATTTAAGACGTTCTATTCATATCCGTCCGTCGGCCCGTCCATCTGTGGAAATAACGATTCACTCCAAACGAAAAGAGCCAGACCCTTAAAACTTGGTATAAATACATTTTGAAAAATAGCACAGGCCAAGTTCGTAAATGGGCTGAATCGGGCCAAAGGGAAAAAAATTCCTCTAAGAATAACTAAACCAACCTCCAAAAAACAATATCATTTTTAAAGTTTTTTTTTGTGATTTTGTTAAGCAGATGATCTATTTTTATGTCAAAAAAGGTCCAACGCTTTAAACTTGGATCCGTAGGATAAAATTTTTTTGAACCACGCCCTCTTTAGTGGTCCTCAATATATGCAAAAATAGTGTAAAAATTGAACAAATTGTTTTACTTGAGCCTACATTCCTTAAAAATAACATTTTTAAGCTTTAATGACGAAGCTGAGACGTAACCTGGTATTCTTCTGCCCTGCCCCCTCCTCGCCTTTGTCATCTAAATGACCCCATCAAAAAAAAAAAAAAAAAAAATTAAATAAAATAAAAATAAATTTACGTGCGTGAAGATATATATATGTATGCCGAGATAAATATGTTTTGACGTAAGCAGTTACGAAGTGAAGTTAAATACGTTATGACGTAACGAAATGGCAATAATTTTTTTTTTAATGAAAATACATATTTATATACAAAATGATTATGGGAGTGTATTCTATCCCATACATCATTTTGTATTTACTGGCAATGCATACCAACTCCTTCTTTGGCCACTGGGGCCAATATCCCTCCAAGATCACACAGACTCTCATGACCTGTAAATTGACCTTTCAATGCTCAAAGAATTTATTAAATATGGATTTTCATAATAAAAAACTTCACTGTTTGCCATTTCGTTACGTCATAACATATTTAACGTCACAGCTATATACGTAGTTTCGTAACTGCTTACGTCAAAACATGTTTAACTCTGCATGTTTATCTTCACTCACATAATAAATTTTACATTTAATTATCCCAAATATTTATTTTCAGTATCTTATGGCAAAGGTGAAATGTCTCCCCCGCGGCCCTTGCCAGAGCGACCCCGACAAAATTCATTTTTAATGCCCTCCAAAAAGAATTGGACCCCATAAAGTATACATATTCTTGACCAATGATGGAGTCTACGACGATCTCGCAATGCCCCTACGTTCGTCTTTGCAAAATATGATATAGTCTATTTTAGGACCCCGCCCCCTTTAGTGGGCGTTGACGTACAATATTCTATGCAAAAATAGTGTAAATATTGAACAATTTGTATTCCTTAAGCATATAAGAAGCTGAGATGTTGTTTGGTCTTGCAGAGGTGAAACGTCTACCCCAATGCCCTTCCCGGAATGACTCTGTTAAAATAGAGATTTAAAATTGGGTACGGAGATGTCTTAAAGGAACTCTGTTCCACCCAGTTAAATTTTATAAATTTACTTACTAAAGTAAAGGAAGGTATTTAAGATTCGACCCGGTCGAATATAACGTTTTTACTTGTTTTTATTTTTTAATTTTCTAGTCAATAAAAAATTTAATGTCAATAATTTAACTTCAATATGGCTCGATATATTTTGTTTATGACTTTTTTCACCTTTCCTACAATTTAGGTGCCAAGTCTCGACTAACTTTGTTCAGTGGGTTGTGTTTCGTGCTCACTAAACACACTTTTTAGCAGTGCTGCATTTGTAATATTACCCAATATTATAACAATTTCATATTTATTGAACAATAATTAATTGGAATTTTATATGGATAAAATTGAGCTCAATAGTGCTATTTATTGCCATAAACTCAATTAAGGTGTTTGTCTGAACTCCATATGACATACAAAGTTTGTAAGTAGGTGGTATGCTCTTTATAAAATACTTTTTTAATTTTTCCCATTTCGAATTTTTACTTCTCACCTCAACCTAATAATCACTTATAAATTATATATATCTTTTTAATGCCTGTCTTATCTTATATCTATCTAAACCAAGCACATTTTTGCAGCCGTAAAAAGTAACTGTTTTTTTTTAATTATTCAAAACCGCTAATTTGTAGCCACAGCAAACTGTTCTTTTACTGCTTTGATTGTTATCCTTGTATTTTTTGCCTGCCTACTTCCTCTACTAGAAAAAGACAACTTTGTTAAACACTTTAACAGCACAAAAATCCATGAATAATTTAAATGTTAAAGCCAAATTGTATGTACAGCAAAATAGCGCTTTGCTGTATTCACATAAAGGAACCGGACATGAATTTCAAATAATGACAGATGAACCTAATAATCGATATTCAGGATAACAAGGATGTTGAAAATTGTTTGGGTTATGGTTTTTGCTTTTGGCGCTTACGGCGAAATATCTATTTGTGGCCAGGCCTATTTATTTATGCAGCAATATAATATGTTCTTTAATTACTATTCAAAGAGATAAACGAGGGTTGTTAAAAAATTAGTTGAATATATAAGATTTTTGTTTTTTAAACTTCCTAAATAAAGAAACCAGGTCTATTCAGAGCCTAAGTCTTGCGACTAGTTTAATATTTTTCTGAACACCCCTCGTATTTTGCCTATCTACATATTTTTTTTTATTGTAATTGTGTCTTTTTCTTTATATTATTACTTAGATAGACTTTTTATTTTCAGGCAGACAAGTGTTCTGTTCGTTCATATGCCCGTTAAAAGAAACGACTGTTTTATAGGTCTATACGACGACATGTGCTCGCAAATGTTTGTCTGCATGTGTGTGCATGTGTATGCTAAAGTGCGTTTAAATGTCTGTTTGCTTATGTGTATTAAGGAAAAAAAAAGACACAAACAAATGAACAAATGTTTGTTTAAGTGAAAATTGCTTGGGATTTTGTAGAGCATTACGAAAATGTTTATAATAGCAGCTCACTGACATTAAAACAGTCATAAACATTGCGGAAAATATGTGAACTTGTTTGTTTAAACACCTTGACTTTCAAATATGACATCAGCCGGTTAGTAGTTTATAAATATTATTTTCATAGCTTTAAAGCGAAAATGTCTTATATGGCAATATGTTTGCTATAGCAGATCTCATATTTAACTGAGTAGTTAAGGAAGTTGTTTCTGATGGTCTTTCAAAAAGTGAATTAAATCCTGTTTAGAGTAAAAAAAAAAACTTTGTTGCTGCCCCCACTGCAGATCAACACTTTCCTCATGCTTTCAACATTATGACAGCATTTCGCTGATATATAGTTTCCTACCTATTGTTAATATTATTATTATTAATATTTATTACTATTATTATTATTGAAAAGCTTCTCCAATGTAAGTTTGGAATATCCACATAAAATGTTTCCAACCCTAGAATACTATAAAATTTATTTTTTTCTAAAGTATAAAATATATTTGACTAGCAAAAAAAATTAAGTAAAAAAGTTATATTCGTCCGGGTCGAATTTTAAATACCCCCAAATATTTAGTAAGTAAATTTAAAATGTTTAACCTGATGGGACAGAGTTCATTTAAGACATCTCTATACCCAGCACTGCTAAAAGGTGTGTTTAGTGAGCACAAAACACAACCCACTGAACAAAGTTAGTCCAGACTTGGCACCTAAATTGTAGGAAAGGTGAAAAAAGTCATAAACAAAATATATCGAGCCATATTGAAGTTTAATTATTGACATTAAATTTTTTATTAATTAGAAAATTAAAAAAAAACAAGTAAAAACGTTATATTCGACCGGGTCGAATCTTAAATACCCTACAAATATTTAGTAAGTAAATTTAATATGTGTAATTTGGTGGAACAGAGTTCCTTTAAGTCATTTCTCTACCCAATTTTAAATCTCTATTTTAACAGAGTCATTTCGGGAAGGGCCGTGGGTGAGACGTTTCACCTCTGCAAAATCAGAGAACATCTCAGCTTCTTATAGGCTTAAGGAATACAAATTGTTCAATATTTACACTATTTTTTATATAATATTGTACATCAACGCCCACTAAAGTTGGTGGGGTCCAAAAATAGACTACATCATAATTTCCACAGACGAACGTATGGCAATTGCTAGAGCGTCTTAGACTTCATCACTGATCAAGAATATATATACTTTATGGGGTCCAATTCTCTTTGGATACAGATTTAATATTTTGCCGGGGTCTCTCGGACAAGGACCGTGGGGGAGACATTTCACCTTTGCCATAAGACTCTAAAAATAAATGTTTGGAATAATTAAATGTAAAATTTATTATGTGAGTGAAAATAAATATGCCGAATCAAACATGTTTTGACGTAAGCAGTTACGAAACAACGTATTTAGCTGCGAAGTTGAATACGTTATGACGTAACGAAATGACAAGCAGTGTAGGTCTTCTTTATGAAAATCCATATTTAATAAGTTTTGTGAGCATTTTGTGAACATATTTACAGCCCATAAAAGGTCAATTTACAGGCCATGAGAGTGTGTGGAGGGAATTTGCCCCCCAGCGGCCAAATAAGGAGTTGGTATGCATTCCCAATATATACAAAATGATGTATGGAATAGAAGACACTCCCATAATCATTTTGTTTATAAATATGGATTTTCATACAAAAAAAAAAATTTAACTGATTGCCATTTCGTTACGTCATAACATATTAACTTCACTTCGTAACTTTACCTTCGTAACTCGGCATATTTATCTTCACACGTAAAATTATTTTTAATATTTTTTTTATACCATCCAAAAAAGAATTGTTGGGCATATTCAGTTTGTCATTCCGTTTGCAACGCCGCAAAATATCTATCTGAGACCCCATAAAGTATATATATTCTTGATCAGTGATGAAAACTAAGACGATCTAAGCATGTCCGTCCGTCCATCTGTCCGTCTGTGGAAATCACGATCCAGTCCAAACGAAAAGAGCCAGACTCTTGAAATTTGGTATAAATATATCTTGATGGATAGCACAGGTTAAGCTCGTAAATGGGCTAGATCGGGTAAGAGGGACAAAAGTTCCCCTAAGAAGAACTAAACCAACCTCCAAAAAACAACATAATTTTTAATGTTTTTTTGTAATTTTTTTAAGCAAATGATAAATTTTTATGTCAAAGAAAGTCTAACGCATTAAACTGGGAGCCATTAAATAAAAAAATAAAATTTTTGGACCCCACCCCCTTTAGTGGGCGTTATTAAATGCGAAAATAGTGTAAACAAATTGTTTTATTTAAGCCTACATTCCTTAAAAATAACATTTTCAATCTTTTATGATGAAGCTGTTCCTCATCGGCCCTATCCCTCCTCTCACTTTACCACCCCAAAGGAGCCTCTCAAAAAAAAAAAAAAATTAATTTAAAAATAAATTTTACTTTTAATTATCCCAAATATTTAATTTTTAGAGTTTTATGCAAAAGTAAAATGTCACCCCCATGGTCCTTGCCAGAGGGACCCTGACAAAATACAGTGTTAATACCCCTCCAAAGAGAATTGGACCCCATAAAGTATATATATTCTTGATGAGTGATGAAGTCTTAGACGATCTGTGGAAAACATGATATAGTATATTTGTGGACCCTGCCCCTTTAGTGGGCGTTAACGTATCATATTATTTACAAAAATTTTGTAAATATTGAACAATTTGTATTCCTTAAGCCTATAAGAAGCTGAGATGTTCTCTGATCTTGCAGAGGTGAAACGTCTCCCCCACGGCCCTTCCCGGTAGGACTCTGTCAAAATACCCTGCAGTAAGATAAGCGCTAATTGTCCTTAAGCTACTGATACGATTACTAGTATAGCAAGCACTAGTTCAAAAGGTGGTTGGACATATACAGAAAAGTACTAGTACTTCAAGTAGTTCATTTGTAGATTGATTTGACTTGTAGAATTTCATATTACTTTTTGATAATGTTTTAAAGCGAATTGCTAATTCGCATTTTCATTTATTTTATTTTTAATTGTTACAATTTTTAAACAAATTCAAATTTGAAACACAGAAAATTATTAGACGACTTTGCCACCTGCATATCAGTTTATTTATTCGATAATTTATGTGAGTAAGCCGCAGTTTTCTTGTGTGTTAAAAAAGTGACATTTTAAAAACAAATAAAATTAAAAGCTGATTTTAAAATTTTTTAAACGTATTTTTTTGTTAATATTTTTTAAAATAATAAAAAGTGATATAAAAAGTGTATTGTATTTTCATTAGTGTTTGGTATATGGTGGAGTACCAAACGTAACTCAAGTTGTACAAGGTGTCTGAAGGAACTTTCCATTTCCTCTTATAAACTAAGAATTGATGAACCAAAAGTTGCTTGTGAAGACAAACACTTAACAAATTTCATTGGATTTAAAAAACCAATAAATTTAGGGATTATTTATATAAACCAATCCTTAATGCAGAACTTATTGTACTAGTATCTGACTAGAAGAAATTATACTAGTACTCATCTAGTACTAATAGTACTAGTATCCCCCTAGTTTCTATGTAGTACCAATGGTAATAGTAAATTTCCAAACACAACCCAATGTTAATTTGAGCTTGAACATAGTATAGGAAAGTTCACAGTTGGGAACTAGTACTGGTTATTTTTGTACTAGTGCAATACTAATTTGATACTAGTTCGATCTCCTGCATTGTAGAGATTCGAAATTGGGTAGAGAAATGTCTTAAAGAAACTCTGTCTCACCGGGTTAAACCTTTTAAATTTACTTACTCAATATTTGTAGGGTATTTAAGATTCGACCCGGTTGAATGTATCGTTTTTACTTGTTTTTATTAAAATTTTTTTCAAAATAAATTTCTTTTTATTATTTAATTTTACTACCATTTTATTGCAAAAAAAAAATTTAAATGGCCTCTGTAACGAATTCACTCTTTAAGCATCCTTTTATTTACATTAAATATCTTCTGAGTTGCTTTAAAAGTTGTTGTGGTGTGTGTTGAACGATTTGTTTGCAAATATGTATATTTTTTAAATCTCTGTTTATGCATGTGTGTGTTTGTTTATATGTGTGTGTTTGTTTATGTGTGTGTGTTTGTGTGGATGTGTGTTTGTGTGTATGTGTGTGTGTGTTTGTGTGTGTGTGTTTGTTTATGTGTGTGTTTGTTTATGTGTGTGTTTGTGTGTATGTGTGTTTGTGTGTGTGTTGTGTGTGTGTGTTGTGTGTATTTGCACTTGAGTTGTAAAGTGGGAATACTGAAGAGAATTTATAAAAATGTTTGGATTATGTATATGTGCCAGTGTGTGTGTGTGTGAACTTAAAAAAAGCTGAGTACACTTTTTACGGCTGTTGTGCTCTCATGCTATTTTTGTTGTTGTTGCTATTATTTTTATTTAATGCATCTTAACAATAGATGTGCTTGTGTAGTAGTTAACTATGGCTGTTATTGCTGTTGCCGTTGTTGCTGTTGTTGTTGTTGTTAAGGCTGATGATTATGAGGATAATAATGAGCAATATGACGAGGGTGGTGGTGGGGGTGATGATGCTGGTGTTGGTGTTAATGCCGACTACTTTGTGAATGTTACAGATAATGATGTTGATGATGACAATTTTGATACTCTTAACCCAATTCGAAAGTAGGCGATACTAAAGAAATGCTTCACTTACTTTTTGGTGATGGTGTGTCGGTTGTTGCCTTTGCTTTGGTTTTATTATTATTATTTGTATTTTTTTATTTTTTATATATATATTTTTTTTGAAATTAGTATACTGTTGCTTTTTGTGGTTTTTCTTGTGCTGATTAGTTGTTGGAAGTTTTTGGTCCAAAGGTCAAGTTAGGAATATAAAAAATTATTTCGCTTTAGTGCTTTTCAATACGTTGGCTTTACAAAAGTTTATTTATTATAGATTTGATTAAAATTTTCTGTTAGTTAAAGTAGTGTTTATCGAACTTTTTTTTTTTTTTAACTGAAAATTGACAATTTTATTTAATAATTTTGAAGAGAATGCTTTCTTGTTTTAAAATTGTTCTGCTATTGTAATTCATCTACTTATATAAACATCAATTCCTTGTTGTAGTTCATTTTTTTTTACTTGTTACTGCAACACAAGAATTTCTAGTGATTTTACTGCAGCAGTACGAGTATTTTCTTAGCAAAATTAGAATTGAATTTATTTACATATTTACAAAATTTTGAAATTTTTTTAATATTTCTTTTTTTTATAATATAATAATAATTTTATTTAAATACAGTTTTATATTGTTTTATGGCAAAATATCTATAGGTCCTTTGCCATCTCTTGCAGACTTGAAATTTTTTTTCATTTTTTTATATAGATTATTGTTGTATATAATATGTTTTTACATGCGTAAATTTACTTTTACTGTACACATTGTTTTTATTTTGATATTTTGCTAACACTGCAGGTTTCCTTTTTCTAACACACACGCACACATAAACACAACTGCTGTGACATTTATTCTTTATATATTATATATATTAATATATAACAGTATATAATATAATTTCATATTAATGAATTTTTTCTGGCAAATTTTGTTTTAGTAAAATCATTAAATTCCTTATTTTAAGTCTTATTTCTTTATCTTTTTTTTTTGTTTGTTTCATGTATCTAATCCTTTTACCACTCACACATGTTTAATCTTGTCTACAAGTAATTGTTAACAAACTACCGTCTAATTCATCTGCTCACGTTACGTTTATATGACAAACTACTGAATTGGCAAAATCTTAACAAAAACTGTCAAAAACTTTTCAAGCAGCTGACTGTTAGTGTAGACTTTAGTAAAGCGCATGATTGATTTTGTCTAGTGTAGAGTTTTCTTTAGGAAAAAATACTCAAGCTTTTAAGAGCACATTTTTCCACAAGCACTTCTCTGCTACTCTAGATTCTCTTAATAAATTTCAAATAAAAAAAAAAAAAAATTAAAATATTTTTCTCTGCAGTTCGAAATAAAAAGCTTTTTACCATAAAGAAAACCATTCCTTTAAAGATAAGTGAAATTAAAAGGAAAACAAGAGAAAAAAAAGAAATAAATTTCTATCTGTTGAATGACGTTAAGCAGACTAACAGTCACAAGGTCTTAAGCAGCAGCTCAAGTTTTATACTTTTATTCATAAAAACGAAAAAATGCTGGTTAGTGCTAATGCTTATTCCCCATGGCCGCCAGTCATAATAGGACTTAATTTAAAATTAAACAGAAAGTAATATTATCTTAATTTGAGTTTAAACATAAGAAAGATAACAGATATTAACTTTTTTTAAAATCGCAAAGTTTTTGATTTACACCAGGTACTTGGCTTAAAGAAAGTTTATGACACATTAATTACAAAATTGCCCTTGTGCTAATAATTAATTTTTAATTAACTTAGTGTTCCGAGAGTTTATTCTCTAAGCAATAGTAAATAGATTTAAGCACTTGACACTTATTGTAAAACTAAATTAACTTAATTAATATAAGTCTCGGTTCACACTATGAACATTTTTTGTACAGAACCTTAAATTTTATAGCAAATAACAGCGATAAAATAATAAAAATGTTATATAATATTATTTCTTTACTATCACATAAACCGATTAGATCTGAAATAAAAGGTTCATACTGTGAACCGAGACTAAAAAACATTAATTTGCATTGTGAACTAGTCAGTTTAAATGTAAAATAATTTTCGGATTTGAAAATATTTAATGAGCTTTCTATTTTTAATAATCGGTTTAAACATGAAACACAGTTGCCAAATTCCTAAGTTGCCATTTGGGAGCAAAAATTTAAAGCTAATTTTAAAAAGTGCATTCTTCCTGATCCACCCTTTTATTAATTATGTTAGTCACTTTGTACATATACATATATTATTTTCTATTCGAATAATTTTTGTTCAAATATTCCTTATTTGAATAATATTTGGTCATATGATTTATATTGGACTAATGCAAAAACGCTAAGAATAATATACATACATATGTATGTATGTATGTATGTATGTACATTCTAATTATATGTATTCTAATAATATGTATTGTAATAATATATATTCGAATAATATCTAATTGAATAATATATATGAGAGCGTATAGATTATATTTGATATAAATATGTATATATGTATATATATATATATATATATATATATATATATATATATATGTATTCGAATAATATGTAGTCGAATAATATGTATTCAAATAATATGTAGTCAAATTATGTTTTCGAATAATATGTATTCGAATAATATGTATTCGAAAATTCGAATAATATGTAGTCGAATAATATATATTCAAATAATATGTAGTCGAATAATATGTTTTCGAATAATATGTATTCGAATATTCGAATAATATGTATTCGAATATTCGAATAATATGTAGTCGAATAATATGTATTCAAATAATATGTAGTCGAATAATATGTTTTCGAATAATATGTATTCGAATAATATGTATTCGAATAATATATATGTCTTCGAATACCTTATATGTATTCGAACAATATGTACTCGAATAATATACATATATATTGGAATAACTCATATGTATTCGAATAATATCTTTGTATTCGAATAATACATATGTATTCGAATAATATGTATTCGAATAATATCTATTCAAATAATATGTATTTGAATAATATGTATTTGAATAACATATATTCGACTAATATGTATTCGAATAATATGTATTCGTCTTGCAAGTATTCTACTAATATGTATTCGAATAATATGTATTCGGATAATAGGTATTCGATTAATATGTATTTAAATAATAGGTATTCGAATAATATGTATTCCAATAATATGTATTCGAATAATATGTATTCGAATAATGTGTTATTGAATAACATGTATTCAACTAATATGTATTCCAATAATATGTATTCGAATAATATGTATTCGAATAATATGTATTCAAATCATATGTATTGTACTTAAATAATATGTATTCGAATAATATGTATTCAAATAATATGTATTCAAATAATATGTATTCGAGTAATATGTATTCAAATAATATGTATTCGAATAATATGTATTCAAATAATATGTATTCGAATAATATGTATTCGAATAATATGTATTCGAATAATATGTATTCAAATAATATGTATTTAAATAATATATAGTCGAATAATATGTATTCAAATAATATGTATTCGAATAATATGTATTCAAATAATATGTATTCGAATAATATGTATTTAAATAATATGTATTCGAATAATATGTATTCAAATAATATGTATTCGAATAATATGTATTCGAATAATATGCATTCGAGTAATATGTATTCAAATAATATGTATTCAAATAATATGTATTCGAATAATATGTATTCAAATAATGTATATTCGAATTATATGTATTCGAATAATCTGTCTTCGAATAGTATGTATTCGAATAATCTTTAATCGAATAACATGTAATCACCTAATATGTATTCCAATAATATGTATTCGAATAGCATGTATTCTACTAATATGTATTCGAATAATATGTATTCGAATAATAGGTATTCGAATAATATGTATATAAATAATATGTATTCGAATAATATGTATATAAATAATATGTATTCGAATAATATGTATTCAAATAATATGTGTTCGAATAATATGTATTCGAATAATATGTATTCGAATAATATGTATTCAAAGAATATGTATTCGAATAATCTGTATTCTAAAATTATGTATTCAAATAACATGTTTTCGAATAATAAGTATTCGAATACTTTGTATTCGAATAGCATGTATTCTACTAATATGTATTCCAATAATATGTATTCGAATAATAGGTATTTGAATAATATGTATATAAATAATATGTATTCGAATAATATGTATTCAAATAATATGTATTCGAATAATCTGTAATTGAATAACATGTATTCTACTAATACGTATTCCAATAATATGTATTCGAGTAATATGTATTCGAATAATATGTATTCAAATAATATGTATTCGAATAATATGTATTCGAATATTATGTATTCAAAGAATATGTATTCGAATAATATGTATTCTAAAATTATGTATTCAAATAACATGTATTCGAATAATAAGTGTTCGAATAATCTGTATTCGAATAATATGTGTTCGAATAATATGTATTCGAATAATATGTATTCGAATAATATGTATTCAAATAATATGTATTTAAATAATATGTATTCAAGTAATATGTATTCGAATAACATGTATTCCTATAATATGTATTCGAATAATATGTATTCAAATAATATCTATTCAAATAATATGTATTCGAATAATATGTTTTCAAATAATATGTTATCAAATAATATGTATTCGATTAAAATGTATTCAAATAATATGTATTCGAATAAAATGTATTCGACTAATATGTATACAAATAATAATTATTCGAATAATATGCATTCGAATAATATGCATTTGAGTAATATGTATTAGAATAATATGTAAACGAATAATATGTATTCGAATAATATGTATATGAATAATATGTATATGTATTCGAATAATATGCATTCGAGTAATATGTATTAGAATAATATGTAATCAAATAATATGTATTCGAATAATATGTATTCGAATATTATGCATTTGAATAATATGTATTCGAATAACATTTATTCGATTAAAATATATTCGATTAAAATATGTTCGCAAAGTTTTTCGAATAATCTATATTCGAATAATATGTTTTCGAATAATGTCTATTTGAGTAATATTTATGTGAACGTATAGAATATATTTGGCAAATGCAAATATGTTTACGGATTAAAAAAATATATACATATATTCGAATAATATATTAGATTATATTCGGTTAATGCAAATATGTAGTACGTACTCGTATGTACGTGAATTAAATATTTTATATACGAATATATCACTGCCAACTAAATAAATATTTAAGTTTTAATTAACATATTATATTCTTATTCTCTATACGAGGTCTGTTCAAAAAGAACGGTATGCTTTAATTTTTCAATTTCAGGCAAATCACTGCCAACTAAATAAATATTTAAGTTTTAATTAACATATCATATTCTTATTCTCTATACGAGGTCTGTTCAAAAAGTACGGTATGCTTTAATTTTTCAATTTCAGGCAAATCATTGCCAACTAAATAAATATTTAAGTTTAAATTAACATGTCATATTTTTATTCTCTATACGAGGTCTGTTCAAAAACTACTGTATGCTTTCATTTTACAATTTCTGGCAAATCACTGCCAACTAAATAAATATTTAAGTTTTAATTAACATATCATATTCTTATTATCTATACGAGGTCTGTTCAAAAAGTATGGTATGCTTTAATTTTTAAATTTCTGGCAAATCACTGTCAACTAAATAAATATTTAAGTTTTAATTAACATATTATATTCTTATTCTCTATACGAGGTCTGTTCAAAAAGTACGGTATGCTTTAATTTTTTAATTTCTGGGAAATCACTGCCAACTAAATAAATATTTAAGTTTTAACTAACCTATTATATTATTATTCTCTATACGAGGTTTGTTCAAAAAAAGTTAATTTTAATTTTTCAGGAAGAAAAATATTTAGTTTTTCATTAATTTTCATTTGGTCTATTTCAAAGTAGTCACATATAATAATGTTTTTTTTTCAATCATGGAAGCAGTCCTGATAAGCATCCTTTAGTATGTCCTTATATTTCTTAGTGATTTAGAAATTTTGTAGCAAAAATTAGCAAAAACTTAAGTGATCATGAAATTTTTATTTCACAAAAAACGATTTTGCGGTTCCTTTGTTCATAACAGTTTAGCATAAATATTAAACACTGAATCTAATGCAGCCCATATTCATACAATATGTTTACATACGAGCATTAGAAACATCTTTAAAAAATCCCTACAACAACAACAACAATATTTCTACTTGCTAACCCGCATTCTGCATGGTTTATTAAGAAATAAGCCATTTGAAAATAAACAAAAATAAGAGGGAAAAGAATTTATAAAACCCAAAAGCTAAAAAGTAAATATCTCTTTCAATCAGAAAAGGACAATAGCGCCATAACTTTATCAACTTGGCATTTGTTAATATCAAATGACCCCCATATCAAATGCACAAGCCCTGCCTGCTGTTTGCTACATACCGAGCAGTTAAGTGTACATTTTGTATTATCGTGCTTGCCTTTGTATCACCCAGAAATTTGGTTGTTAAATGGCTTATACCCTCACACACACACACACACACACGCAGCCATCAACATTTTAATGCTCATAAACACAATCGAGCATGCTGTGCATGTGCATGTTCTGCAAATGTATTTACTGTCTTGAGGTTAAAATATCAAAAGAATTTCAACTTAAGGAATTTGTCACTTCTATCCCCCACGCCGAACGCACAACAAAACTCCAAAAGTGTGTGGCACCACCAAAAAAAGTAAATTCACATAAAGGATTTCCAAACATTAGAGTTTTACAATTTCGTTTTATTATTTTTATTTCATCAGCTTTAAGCTGATTTGAAATTCAAACATTTCTGTTCAGTTGATTAACACTCTATATAAAAATTTGTTATTTAGCGGGATATAAAGAAAACTGACTGAATCTTCCGACTAATTTTAAACGTAACCAGCTAGTGCATCCTTTGGGCATCCTTCATAGTAAAATTCACGACTCACTTCAGTCAGTTATAGATTTTACTTAGAAAGATAAATTGAAAGCATCAATTTAATAACTTTCTACGATCAAGATTTTGACCTGCCTGCTTTGCCACACACTTCTTAGACTTTCCAATTTAATTTATTTTAAAATTTTCTAAATTTTAAATTAAAATGATTGAAAATGTATGTCATTAAAATTTAATTTTTAAATACATGTGTGTTGTGAATAAATTGTCCAAATACATTTAACTATTTTACGGTTAAATTGGCATTAACTTCAGTCCAGCTACTCACTCTGCTGTGACTTGTAAGTAGGGAAGGAACAATTACACCCAAAGCGAAATAAATTAAGCTCAACAATTTCAAACATGTTCAACACACAATAATGAAGTTTTATAATAGTTGTGTCATAGATGTATAAATAGTTTATCATATGCGAGGGTACACCAATAATTAATAGCACGCAAGTTAGTAACTGTAATATAGTCAGAAATAAATAGCTACTTTATAAAAAATTTTTTCCTATTAAACTGTTTTGCATAAATTAGGACAACAAATTTTAGTTTAATGTTATAAATCGATTTTGTGTAATTTTTAAAAAAAACAGCACTAAAATGGTACATTGAAGAATAAGTTGATAATTTGTGAAGGAATATTTTACGTGCAAGGTACTTTTCGTAAAAAAACTTCTTATCGAAAAAGAATTGTTTTTCAAAACAAATGCTTTTAGGAAATAGTAATTTTGAAAATGGCACTTTTCCAAAAATGTAATTATTAAAATATGTAAGTTTAAAAAAAAAAATCGAAAATTTTGGTTTGCGATAAGCAAGCTTTTGGTACTTTTGGCACAATGAAATTTTTGAGCATCGTAGTTTATAAAAGAAAGAGACTGGTAGTATTTTAAATGGTACTTTTTTAACAAGTACTTTTTTAATAGGTACTATTTTGAAACGTACTTTTTTGGAAGTTGCTTTTCAAAGTTAGTTTCCTAAAAGATACTTTCTTAAAAGGTACTTTTTTCAAAGGCACCTTTCAAAAGAGGTACATTCTAAAAAGTACTTTCATAAAAGGGTTTACTTTAAAATTTACTTTTCTAAAAGGTACTTTATTACAAACTACTAATCTAAAGGATACTTTTTTAAAATGTACTTATTTAAAAGGTACTTTTTTAAAAGGTACTATTTTAAAAGGTACTTGTTTAAAAGGTACTAATCGAAAGGATACTTTTTCAAAATGAACTTTTTTAAAAGGTACTATTTTAAAATGTACTGTTTTAAAAGGTACTTTTTTGAAGTTGCTTTTTAAAGGTAATATCCTAAAAGGAAATTACCTTTAAAAAGGAAGGTACTTTTTTCAAAGGTACCTTTCAAAAGAGGTACATTTTAAAAAATACTTTCATAAAAGGTTAAGGTTTTTTTTTAAATTTACTTTTCTAAAAGGTACTTTCTTAAAAGGTACTAATTTAAAGGGCACTTTTTTAGAATGAACTTTTTCAAAAGGTACATTTTTAAAAGGTACATTTTTAAAAGGTACTTTTTTAAAAGATACTATTTTAAAAAGTATTTTTTTTGAAGTTGCTTTTTAAAGGTACTTTTCTAAAAGGTACTTTCTTAAAAGGTACTTATTTTAAAGGTACCTGACAAAAGAGGTACATTTTAAAAAGTACTTTCATAAAAGGTTTTTCTTTAAAATTTACTTTTCTAAAAGGTACTTTCTTAAAAACGTACTTTTTTAAAAGGTACTTATTTAAAAATTATTTTTTTTAAAGGTATTTTTTTTAAAGGTGCTATTTTAAATGGTACTTTTTTGAAAGTTGTTTTGTAAAGGTAGTTTCCTAAAAGGTACTTTTTAAAAAGTTACTTTTTTCATAGGTACCTTTTAAAAGAGTTACATTTTAGAAAGTACTTTCATAAAACCTTTTTCAAAAGTACTTTTTAAAAGGGTACTCTTTTAACAGGTTCTTTTGTAAAAGGTACTCTTTAAACATTAATTTCATAAGCGCTAGTTTTTTAAAAGGTAACTTTTTAAAAGGAATTTTTTTTGTTAATGTACGTTTCTAAAAACTCCTTTTTTAAAAGGTTCTTTTTAGAAGGTACTTTCTTAAAAGATACTTTTTTAAAACATACATACTTACTTAAAAGGTAATTTTCAAAAGGCACTTTTTAAAAAGGCGTTATTTTAAAAGGTATCTTTTTAAAGGGTACTTTTTGAAAAGGTACCTTTTTAAAAGGTACTGTTTTTAAAAAATACCTTTTGAAACGGTACTTTTTTAAAAGGTACATTTTTAAAAAATACCTTTTGGAACGGTACTTTATTAAAAGATATTTTTTTAAAAGGTACTTTTTTAAAAGGTACTTTTTTAAAAGGTACTTTTTTAAAAGGTACTTTTTTAAAAGTTACCTTTTTAAAATAAAATTTTTTAAAGGTACCTTTTTAAAAGGCACTTTCTAAAAGGTACCTTTTGAAACGGTACTTTTTAAAAGGGTACTTTTTTAAAAGGTACTTTTTTAAAAGATACCTTTTGAAACGGTACTTTTTTAAAAGATACCTTTTGAAACGGTACTTTTTTAAAAAGTACTTTTTTAAAAGGTACCTTTTTAAAATGCAATTTTTTAAAAGGTACCTTTTTAAAAGACTCTTTCTAACAGGTACCTTTTGAAACGGTACTTTTTAAAAAGGTACCCTTTTAAAAGGTATTTTTTTTAAAAGGTAAGGCTCTCGTGTTGAAAGATACTTTTTAAAAAGTATTTTCGTAATGTTTAAAATGTACTTTTAAAATGTACTTTTTGTGTAAGGTACTTAAAAAAAATTTTTTAAAAAACTTCATTTCGGGAATGGTATTTTATTCAAAAAGATGCTTTCTTAAAATATACTTTTTTTTAAAAAGATATTTTTAAGGTAACCTGGCTGTGTAAAAATTTAGGTACTTTTCATAAAAGGTCCTTTTTGGAAAAAATAACTTTGTGGATTCAGTCAGTACTCGTATAGATATCAAAATAAAACTGTCAACAAGTTGCTGAAAATATTCTGTTATTCCAGAAAAATATTTGTATTAATTAATTAATTGTTTCCATAAGTTTTGAAATTTTCTATTTTTCATTCAAAATGAATTACTAAAATAAAAAGAAAGAAATTATTTTTAAGTTAAAAAAATAATAAGAAATTGAAGTTGTGATTAATGAGGGTGTGGTAAAATCATAAATTCACACGTAAACGAAGTGTTCATGTGCAGTAAGTGTTTAGGGTGGGCCCCTTTATGCTTGTGTTCAATAAATCAATAATAGCGTTTGATTGTAATTTAGTTGAGATATTTTCTCAGTTATTTAATTAAGCATAATGTCCTTGTTTGTCATGTGACTATCACTGCATATGTGATTAAAGTGTTAGAACTTATGAAATTCAAATTATTATGTTGAATATTTGGCTTTTTTTAAAACAATTTTCTTTCTGAAGATATTCTTCCAACAGCCCTCGTTAAAGTTCCATTTCTTGTTGATGTTTAAAATCATTCAACAAATTGGATAAAAACCAAATGAAATTTTAATGTAACAAATTTCCATGCAAATAAATTATGCTGCTGAGCTCTCTGGTATTGTTGTCGACTTTAGCAGTTGCCTTTTTGGTTTTATAATGACTAACATCATTTAAAATGTTGACAGCAAATTTAGATTTTAATAATAAATTTTTAATTTCATTTTAGCAAATATTTTAAAGCAACAAATACAATTATAAAATTTTGCTTGTTGTGTACAACATTAACTAAAATAATTTCATATGAAATTTTGTGCTGAGAATTTCCAATTACACAAACTAATTTTTTTGCTACCTGCAGCTTCACAAATAGTTTGTGCAAAAAAAAGAAAACTTAAATAAATTTTGCAAAATATTTCAACTTTTCAATAATTTTAGCAAATTGCAGCTGCTTTTATTTTACTCGTATGTTAAAATGCTGCTTCAACTCAAGCATAAGGGAGGAGTGCCTTTAAGCGAACAGTTGACAAACAACATTTTTTAGTGGTTGACAAACGAAAAAGTATTAATTAAAAAGAGCTAAATAACTATTTTTGTTTTGAAACACATTCTAGTTACGCGATATGATGATGCTATACCTGGTTTATGTTGATCATTTGCTGCTTATTAGATGCTCTCTCTCTCTCTCCCTCTCTCTATTATATAGAAAGTTTGAAAAGATAGAAGGTGTTGCATGCAGGGCTGCCAGAAATTTTTCGTGAAAAATCAGCAAATTTCCCAAAAAAAAATCGGCATTATCGGCACTTTCATTTCTTAAAATCCGCAAAAAATCGGCATTAATTAAAAAACTTATTTTGAAATATAAACAAAAACAATTCAATATAATTTATTAAATATTATACATAAAACAGCATGTATAGATCAATAAATTTGCACCTCACAAGGTTTGAAATTATTTTGGGGTTTCGTTCAATCTCCCAATTGGCAATTTAAAAGAAACGATTTATTATTTTATTCATTTAGAATGACTTTTACTTACAAAAAAAAAACATAAGATCAACTTGCTTTTTATAAAACAGTATAAAATAATTAAAAAAGATGTGTGGTGTCGTGGGACACCGGATAGGAACGCAGTTCCTTATTATAAAAATATTAATTTTAAGTTCTATTCGAGGTATAAAGAAAATAATTATTCGGGTATACATTTTTTATTAGGATTTTTCTTTTCGCCGATCAACGAAAATACAGAATCAGTTTTTTTCCCAAACGAAATTGAATTCTGTCACGGCCCGGCTGCGTATGATTAATATTTGTTTGTATGGAATTGTATTACTCATACGTCTTAAACATTGAGTCAGAAACAAAATATCTTACGTTACGGACGTTTCTTCCCGGTTAGGGTACCCGTCCGCAACGTCTCATAAGGAACTTCGTTCCAATTAAAATATATACGTCTTTTCCAATAGTATTTCAAAATTTTGCTATTATATTTCACAATTTCCTAAAAATTAACTCTACTCGTAGGTTCTAAAATAGGAGTTACAATATACAATTAAAAATTTAGAATATTATCCTAAAATTTTTGAACAAAATTCGTAAATATAATACAAAAATTGGAAATAATGTGGTTTTCATAAATCAATCATATATATTAGATTTTGACATTTTTATTAAATCGTTATTTATTTCGCAATTAGAGTTTTTCATTTTCAAATAATCTTTAGAATAAAGAATTCCTTCTTTTAAAGTTTTATTTTCTAAGGAACATCGGAATTTCGTGCACACCTACAACAAGGCAATTGAATTGTTATTAAAAGAAGAATTATATAATAATAGAATTATATAATAAAAGATGTTCCACACTATTATTAAAAAATCGGCATTTTTTAGGGGTAAAATCGGCAAATCGGCATATTGAAATTTTTGGAGTAAAAAATCGTCAAAATGCCGATAAATCGGCATTTCTGGCAGCCCTGGCTATACCTGGTTTATCTTGATCATTTGCTGCTTATTAGATGCTCTCTCTCTCTCTCTCGCTCTCTCTCTATTATATAGAAAGTTTGAAAAGATAGAAGGTGTTGCATGGCTGGTAAATTGATTCAAGAATTTTTTTTAGGGTACACAAAGAAATTTGTAAATTCACACAAAATACCACATCCATGCACCTACGAGAAAAATATATATATTTTTTTATTTACTAAGAACATTTTTTGTAACTAAAAAAAAACAATTCGCCAACACTTTTGTACTTTTGTGATTTTGATTCGGAGCTGGTCACATACAGCCTTTTGAATCTTAACTGATTGCATATTTAAAAATATTTGTCAAAGTGATGACAGACTTCCTGCAGTTGATGCGAAAAAATAACTTCGGCATCATAACAAGACAAAATGCAAAACTTTGCACAAATTTCACAATTAGAAGAGCAATTCGTTAAGGCAAATTTCATACATGATGGCAGAGGCAAAAGCAAAAAAGAAATATGATTTTCTATGATTGGCACACATTTTTTTTTTGAACAAACTTCCATGAACAGAATTATAAGAGCTGTTTTTAGGAAATTTATATTTATTTGCTGCTTTGGTCTTTGTGAAAATAAAAATTCGAAAAGATATAAGTACTCGTAGTTATAAAAAAGGCTTTATTTTAAAAACTTTTCTCAGTTAGATTTTGCTGTAATAGACTAATTTACAATTATATTTTTTTTTTTATGTTTTTGTGCCCTACACAAAAAGAAATGGAGGGTATATTCACTATGTCGTTTCGTGTGTAACGCAGAGAAATGTCCATCTGATACCCCATAAAGTATTTATATTCTTGATCAGTGATGAAATCTAAGACGATCTCCATGTCCGCCCTCTCCGTCTGTGGAAATCATGATTCAGTCCAAACGAAAACAGCCAGACTCTTGAAATTTGGTATAAATATATCTTGAAGGATAGCATCAGCCAAGGTTGTAAATGGGCTGAATCGAGCCACAGAGAAAAAAGTTCCCCTAAGTGGAACTAAACCAACCTCTTAAAAACAACAAAATCTCTTTCTGAGATTTAAAAAACAAATTTCGAACAATTAGCCTATGAATCTTAATTCAATTTAATATAAAATTTAAAATTTTTTTTTAAAATTATGTATGAATTTTTATTAGTCACACTTTCTTATGTAAATTGTTAATTTTTTCAACGGGCTTAAGTTCGAATCTGCATGACTGCAAATGATATTTTATTATTTTATTAATAAAAGAATTTGTTGTTTTTTTCTTGTAAATTATATTACAGGATGTTATGGTTTTTCAACGGACTCAAGTTCAAATCTGCGAAACTGCAAATTATATTTTTTTAATAAATGATTTAGTTCAAATTCTATTTATTTTATATCAAGAGTGGAATATTAAAAATATTTCTCATAATCATGAAACCAGCAGAACAGATCAGTACTGATTTCGAGGCCGCTACGCCATCTTATTTTGTAATTTTGTTAAGCAAATTATATATTTTTATGTCCAACGCGATCAAATTAAAGCCATAAAATGAAAAAAATTAATATTCGGACCCCGCCCCCTTTAGTGGGACTTATTATATGCAAAAATAGAGTAAACATTTAACAAATTATTTTACTTAAGCCTACATTCCTTAAAAATAAAATTTTTAGAATTTAATGACGAAGCTGAGACGTAACTCTGGTACTCCTCTGCCCTACGCCATCCTCCCCCTTTGCCACCTAAATGGCCCCATCAAAAAAAAAAAAAAAAATAAAATTAAAAAATTAAATTCTTCTGCTTTCTTGACCTCTTTTTAATTATTATTGTATTCTGATATTTTTAAGCTTAAGGTCTCTTTATTCTAGTTTAATTTTTAATTTCAATATTATAATTAATTATAATTAATTTCCTGAAGAAGTCACACAAGGGAGTGACAAAATATTGAAATTAAAAATTAAACTAGAATAAAGAGACCTTAAGCTTAAAAATATCAGACTACAATAAAAATTAAAAAATAAAAAAACTTAAAATAATTTTATGTGTGTGAAGATAAATATGCCGAGTTAATCATGTTTTGACGTAAGCAGTTACGAAATGAAGTTAAATACGTTATGACGTAATGGATTGGCAATCAGTGAATTTTTTTTTTATGAAAACCCATATTAATAAACAAAATGATTATGGGAGTGTCTTCTATCCCATACATCATTTTGTATTTACTGGCAATGCATGCTAACTCCTTATTTGGCCACTGGGGGCAAAAATCCTCCAAAATCACACACACTCTCATGGCCAGTAAATATTTTCACAAACTGCTCAAAAAATTTATTAAATATGGATTTTCATAAAAAAAACACTTCACTGTTGGCCATTTCGTTACGTCATGACATATTTAACTTCACAGCTAAATACGTTGTTTCGTAACTGCTTACGTCAAAACATGTTTAACTCTGCATATTTATCTTCACTCACATAATAAATTTTACATTTAATTATCCCAAATATTTATTTTTAGACTTTTATGACAAATATGGGAAATGTCTGCCCCACTCCCCTTGCCAGAGAGACCCCGACAAAATACAGTTTTAATACCCGCCAAAGAGAATTGGACCCCATATAGTATACATATTCTTGATCAGTGATGAAGTCCAAGACGGTCTAGCAATGCCGAGACGTCCGTCTGTGGAAAACATGATATATTCTATTTGAAACCCGCCCCTTTAGTGGGCGTTGACGTACGATATTATAGGCAAAAGTAGTGTAAATATTGAACAATTTGTATTCCTTAAGCCTATAAGAAGCTGAAATATTTGCTGTTCTTGCAGAGGTGAAACGTGTCCCCTATGGGCCCTTCCCGGAATGGCTCTGTCAAAATAGAGATTTAAAATTGGCTACAGAAAAGTCTTAAAGGAACTCTGTCTCACCAACTTAAACATTTTAAATTTACTTATTAAATATTTGAAGGGTATTTAAAATTCGACCCGGTCGAATTATAAAGTTCTTACTTGTTTTTATAATAAACCAAATTATAGAAATGTGTGCCTGCCATTTGATATTTGATGTTTAATTTTGTTGTTGTTGGTGCTGCTTTTGTATAATTAAGTAGTTTCAGACATTTTGCAAAGCATTTGGCATTTTCAAACTGTTTTACATAATTATAAGGACATTCCAAATATTTTTGCCGACAATGTCAGTTTTACATCCAGGTTAAAACAAATTTCAAGACTTCTATCAAAATCAAAGTGTTACTAAATTTATTGCCAGCACTGTATTTACGTGTTTTATAACGTGGTGTATAGTCATCACTGCTGGTGGTTAAAGGTGGCAGCTCTGTTATTCGGATAGCAAGAAAAAAATTGTAATGCAAAATATATTCTTACCCAAAAGGGACTTGAGTAAAAAAAAATCACGTTTTACCAAAATGTAGTTTTTAGCATTTAAAATCCTTTTAGTTGCACTCACACATACGCGACACACACCTATACACACAAGCACACACACACTCACACGCACAAACACACTTACGCACTCACACTCACATGCACATATACAATGAAGCAAAGCCATTGACCCTTGTGTACTGCTGCCGGGTAGTCCTTAAAAATAAATACCCCGACTCCTTAAAGTGGTTTTATTACATTTTGCACACAAACTCATCGAGATGTTTATTATTTCAGTTTAGTTTGCACAAGTCTGTGCGTTTTTATGTTAAATACTAGTGTAATAAAATTGTTAAAAGAAATAAAAGCGAAAACCACAGGAATAATTTTATAAGAAGCTGCGATAACAATTTAACTTGAGTCCCTACAAGAAGTTGTTGGAATTATATTTCATCACACAACTTAATCTAAGTACTAAAGTGCTGGACATGAACATGTTCAATTAAATATAATAAAAAATTAAGCAACTCCTAAGCAATTGGCACTCGTTTGAACCGTAAAAATTTCACCCTCTTGCGCGCAAAGAAGTTTCACTTCAAAAATGAAACTTAAAAAAAAAATAAAGTAAAAATGTTATATTCGACCGGGTCGAATCTTAAATAATCTCCAAACATTTAGTAAGTAAATTTAAAATGTTTAACTGGGTGGCGCAGAGTTCCTTTAAGACATCTCTGTACCCAATTTTAACTCTCCTTTTTGAGAGAGTCATTCCGGGAAGAGCCGTGGGAGAGATGTTTCACCTCTGCAAGATTAGACAACATCTCAGCTTCTTAAAGGCTTAAGAAATAAAAAATTTTTCAATATTTACACTATTTTTGCATATAATGTCATACGTCAACGCCCAATAAAGGGGGTGGGGTCCAAAAATAGATTATATCATGTTTAACACAGACGAACATATGGGCATTGCTAGATCGTCTTGGACTTCATCACTCATCAAGAATATATACACCTTATGGGGTTCAATTCTTTTTGGAGGGTATTAAATCTAAATTTTTTGGGGTCTCTCCCTGGCAAGGGCCGTTGGGAAAACATTTCACCTTTGCCATAAGACTATAAAAATAAATGTTTGGGTTAATTAAATGTAAAATTTATTATGTGAGTGAAGATAAATATGCCGAGTTAAACATGTTTTGACGTAAGCAGTTACGAAACAACGTATTTAGCTGTGAAATTGAATATGTCATGACGTAACGAAATGGCAAACAGTGAAGGTTTTTATATGAAAATCCATATTTAATAAATTTCTTGAGCATTTTGTGAAAATATTTACAGGCCATGAAAGTTCAATTTACGAGCCATGAGAGTGTGTGTGATCTTGGAGGGATTTTGCCCCCAGTGGCGAAATAAGGAGTTGGCATGCATTCCCAATATATACAAAATAATGTATGGGATAGAAGACACTCCCATGAACAGTTTATATATAAATATGGATTTTCATCCAAAAAAAAATGTCACTGAGTCCCATTTCGTTACGTCATAACATATTTAACTTCACTTCGTAACTGCTTACGTCAAAACATGTTTAACTCGGCATATTTATCTTCACACACATAAAATTGATTATAATATTTATTTTTTTTGAAAGGGTCATGTTGGTGGCAAATGGGAGGAGGAGGTAGGGCGGAGGAGTACCAGGTTACGTCTCAGCCGCGTCATTAAAGCTTAAAAATTTTATTTTCAAGGAATGCAGGCTTAAGTAAAACAATTTGTTAAATTTTTACACTATTTTTGCATTTAGTAACGCCCACTCAAGGGGTAGGGGTCCAAAAATTTATATTTTTTATATTAAATTGAATTAAGATTCATAGGCTAATTGTTCGAAATTTGTTTTTAAATCTCAGAAAGACATGATAAATATTCCAAGGCACAAATTTCGAACAATTAGCCTATGAATCTTAATTCAATTTAATATAGCAATATAAATGTTCGTTAAAATTCTTACTACATTATTATTTTTTATTTTGTGGCTCCAAGTTTAACGCGTTGGACCTTCTTTGACACAAAAATATATCATTCGCTTAAAAAAAATTACAAAAAAAAACCTTTAAAAATTATGTTGTTTTTTGGAGGTTGGTTTAGTTCTGCTTAGGGGAACTTTTTTTCCCTCTGACCCGCTTCAGCCCGTTTACGAACCTGACCTGTGCTATTCTTCAAGATATATTTATGCCAAATTTTAAGAGTCTAGTTTTTTATCGTTTGGACTGAATCGTGATTTCCACAGACGGACGTACATGCTCAGTTCGTCTTAGATTTCATCACTGATCAAGAATATATATACTTTATGGGGTCTCAGATGGATATTTCGCTGCGTTACAAAAGGAATGACAAAGTGAATATATCCTCCATATTATTTTTTGCAGGGCATAAAAAGGTCCCACATTTTCATGTGGTAAGAATTTTAACGAACATTTTTTATTACTATATTAAATTGAATTAAGATTCTATAGGCTAATAATTCGAAATATTTTTTTTTTTTTTTTTTTTTTTTAGGAGTAGGACCAGCACTCAGGGGATGTCCCCTATATATGCAATGCATTGCGCTGGAACTGAAAACGAGGGGATAGTATTGAGGGGACAGATTAGGAAAGATGAGAAGATATACAGTTTTTTTTTTGTAGCTATTTCAACCTTTTACTTCGCCGGCTAATTTCTTGCTACAAGGCCGACGAAGGTGGGTGCTGTTACTCTACTTTTAGTACATGATTGGGTCAGTCGCTGCCAGTAATTGTCCAGTGATCAGTACTATGCCTTCATCACTGAAAACAAGCTGGCAACAACTAACACAACCACGCACTAATGCTGATCAGAAGAATTCAACACAATATTTCATGACTCAGCGGGGGCTCGAACTCAGGACTCTCCGCTTTTAATTTAAATCTCAGAAAGACATGATAAATATTCCAAGGCACAAAGGCAAGTCAACATCAGTTTTTGTTATTCAACTTACACAGCAGAGCAGAACAGCTGTTTTCGAAAGACGCAACCCTTTCATCATCAGTGCTCATGTGTATTATGTTTTCACCACTTATTAAGTGGTTTAGTTGAATATGATAACAGTTCTTATTTAAAAAAATTTTATTAGGAATTTGCTTACGAGAACTGTATGCAAATTCCTAAAAAAATTTCATTAGCGCATTCCATGCCTAATATTACAAATGATTTGGTTCTGAAAAATTTTATGCTTTTTCGCTGATCAACCAAAATGCTGAATTAATTCTGTTCCCAAAGGAAATTGAATTCTGTCAGGGTACGGCTGCGTATGATTAATATTTGTTTGTATGGAATGCTATTACTCATACGTCTTTAAAATATATTTAGAAACAAAAACGTCTCATATTTTCGTTTCGCGTTTCATTCGTAAAAATTTTACCCTCATGCGCTCAAAGAAGTTTCACTTTAATATAAATATTTTTTTCAAAAAAGTAGCGCGATACAGCTGGGACGAGAGTGTCCTCTCATATGACCAATCGAGTTGCACTACTGATGCCGCGACCAGGTTTAATAGTGCGATAGATTCAAACTCTTGCAGTTTTTGAAAGATTGGCCGAACTTTCTGCCATGGAATTGAGTGATGAAGAAGACATTTTAAAAACTTGCCCTCTTCTCTTTTCTAACTCAATGCCCCTTTTTTTGCATGAATTCATTAGTGTGAAATCCGAAGTGCAAATTTTTATTTCAAGTGTTGAATTTTATTATTATTTTTTTTTTACATGGAAAGAGGAGGCACTTTTTTATGTACTTGTTTATTTTGATAATATTTTTTAGGCAAAAGTTTTCACAATTTTATTACTTTGTTTAAACAGCTTAGAGCCTAATTTTTTTATGACTTTGCAGCGGCTGACAGAGTACTTAACACGACAACACAACAGTGAAGTAAGTGAAACTTTTTCCTTTCGTTTTATTACTTCTTCAAATAATTAACAACACGTTTTGACAATAAAATATTAAAAAGTCATATTGTGTAACAGGAAAATTCGTAACTTTCATCAGTTTTCAAAGAAGAACCATTCCAAAATGCTTTGGAAATAAATGTGCCTGTTGATCTCTAAAGGCGTTTTTGCAACAAACAGTTGCAGTTTAAAATTTATATATTCAAATATATAAATAATGCAGCATTTTATGTTCACGTATGATATTTAATCTAAATAACATTAGCAAACTGCATATAAGATATTATCCCTTAAGGTAATTCAGTGTTACTGAAAAACAATATGACAGTTTTCTCATAAAAAAAATAAATTAAATTAAACTAAATTAAAATAATATTTATGACGCAAATTATTCGGTAAAACAACACACATCGACGTCAACAGACATGAGTCCCTTAAGTATTGAAAGACATAAATTAAGTGACTGTAAAGTAATTATTTTTCCACTATAGAAACACATTTTATATGTTTGCTTACACTTTAATGCTTTGGGCATCCGTCCGGCACAAGTCGAAAAACTGAGTTTGTAAGGGTTTAAGTAAATTAAAAGTATAAAGAAAAAGAATTGACTTTTATGTTAAATGTCAAACGAATGTCATGTAAATGACTAAAACAAGCAATTACGGGGGTGTTCAAGAGGATATTACAACAATTATTTCTAATAATATTTATTTTCGCCCAGGCATTGAAATGAAACAGAGTGTTTTTAGAACCTCCAAAAAAGAATTGGAGGGTATATTCACTTTATCATTCCGTGTGTAACGCAGTAGAATATCCATCTGAGACACACCAGAAAGGATATTCTTAATCAGTGATGAAATCTAAGACGATCTGAGCACGTCCGTCTGTCCGTCTGTGGAAATCACGATTCAGTCCAAACAAAAAGAGCCAGACACTTGAAATTTGGTATAAATATATCTTGAAGAATAGCACAGGTCAGGTTCTTAAATGGGCTGAAGCGGGCCAGAGGGAAAAAAGTTCCCCTAAGCAGAACTAAACCAACCTCTAAAAAACAACATCATTTTTAAAGGTGTTTTTTTGTAATTTTGTTAAGCAAATGAATGATATGTGACCTTCTCCACGTAAAGGAACCTCTGCGCCGAAAAGAAGTTATTGAGAAAAACGCGTTTTAAAAAAGCGCTTCGTTTTTCCGTGTTTTGCGCAATTAATTATTTCCATCTTTACAGGTGATTTGTAAAAAAACTAAAAGACATAGAAACGTGCGGTTTGCAGCATTTGAAAGAGCGTTTTTTTCCTACAAGAATCACTCAAAATGTAAAAAAATTTTTTTCGGCGCAGAGGTCCCTTTTCGTGGAGCAGGTCACATATATTTTTATGTCAAAGAAGGTCAAACGGGTTAAGCTTAGAGCCATAAAATAAAAAAAAAACACAATACACATGAGCACTGATGATGAAAGGGTTGCGTCTTTCGAAAACAGCTGTTCTGCTCTGCTGTGTAAGTTGAATAAAAACTGATGTTGACTTTCCTTTGTGCCTTGGAATATTTATCATGTCTTTCTGAGATTTAAAAAAACAAATTTCGAACAATTAGCCTATGAATCTTAATTCAATTTAATAAAAAAAACATTAATTTGCGAACCCCGCCCCCTTTAGTGGGTGTTATTTATATGCATGCAAAAAGAGTGTAAAAATGTAACAAATTGTTTTACTTAAGCCTGCCTTCCTTAAGAATAAAACTTTTAAGCTTTAATGACGAAGCTGAGACGTAAACTGGTACTCCTCCGCCCTACCCTCTTCTCTCCTTTGCCACCTAAATGACCCTTTAAAAAAAAAAAATACAGTTAAACCTCTATTAACCGGGCCTCTATTAACCGGCATGCAGATCTTTTTGATTTTTTACCTCTACTATCCGTGCTTTCACCTCTATTATCCGTGCTGTGGTTTTTTACCTCTATTAACCGTGCTTTACCTCTATTATCCGTGCAGCATTCATATGATTTTTTATTATGTTAATTTGAATCCGGTGATTCCCCTTTTTAATGTGTGGACACAATTGTACTACGTGCTTCTATTTTAATTCATTATGTAAGTGAAATTTGATCTGTTAACACCTATTTTGGGACGATGGCTCCTTCAAATAGCAAATTGCCAAAGAGAGCGAGAAAAGTTCTTTCAATTAAAGACAAAATTGCTTTGATTAACGATTTTTTAAATAAACGAATATTTTAAATAAACTAATAATTAGTTGTATGTTTTAAATTAAAATATGTGGTATATTTGAATCTATAAATATATAAATTGAATTCTTGAATAAAAACAGTTTAAAAAAAATGAAATTTTATACGTTTTAATAAAACCTCTATTAACCGTGTATTTCGATTATCCGTGCTAGTCCCGGTCCCGCGTGAGCCGTTTAATCGAGGTTTAACTGTATATATATTAAAAATAAATTTATGTGCGTGAAGATAAATATGCCGAATTAAACATGTTTTGACGTAAGCAGTTACGAAGTGAGGTTAAATATTATATGACGTAATGAAATGGCAATCAGCGAATTTTTTTTTGTATGCAAATCCATATTTATATACAAAATGATTATGGGAGTGCCTTTTATCCCATACATCATTTTGTATTTACTGGCAATGCATGCCAACTCCTTATTTGGCCACTGGAGGCAAAATCCCTCCAAGATCACACACACTCTCATGACCCGTAAATTGACCTTTCATGGCCTGTAAATATATTCACAAAATGCTCAAAAAATTTATTAAATATGGATTTTCATAAAAAAAAACACTTCACTGTTTGCCATTTCGTTACGTCATGATATATTTAACAGCTAAATACGTTGTTTCGTAACTGCTTACGTCAAAACATGTTTAGTTCGGCATAGTTATCTTCACTCATATAATAAATTTTACATTTAGTTATACCAAATATTTATTCTCAAAGTCTTATGGCAAAGGTGAAATGTCTCCCCCACGGCTTTTGCCCGAGAGACCCCGACAAAATACAGTTTTAATGCCCTCCAAAAAGAATTGGACCCCTTAAAATATGTATATATATTCTTCATCAGTGTTAAAGTCTAAGACGATCTAGCGATGCCCATACGTCCGTCTTTGAAAAACATGATATTTTTGGATCCCCGCCCCCTTTAGTAGGCGTTAAAGTCACATACCATATGAAAAAATGGTGTAAATATTTAACAAATTGTATTGCTTAGCCTACTTTCCTTAAAAATTTTATTTATAAGCTTTTACGCCGAAGGTAATATGTTTTCTGAACTTCCCCTGCCCTACCCTTCCACCCCTCCCCCCCTTTCAACACTTTACTACCCCGAAAATATAGTTTTTAAGTTTTTACGCTTTAGGTGAGATATCTCCCGCACAGCCTTTCTCGTAGTGACCCGGCATAGAGTTTTAAAATTGGTCACAGAAGTTCCTTAAAGGAGCTGTGATCCAGCAGGTTAAAGACTTAACTTATCTCAGTCCCTTTTTTGCAAGTTGATATAAAATATGAATACGTAAGTTTTAGTGCTGACGGAAAGATGTCTCAGTGATGCTCCTCCAAACACTTTGGAAACGACCGCATTAATCCAAATGTAAAATGTAAAATGCATTTCTTATGAATCCTCTTGCTGAAACGGAGACTGTGTTAATATTATTTTAATACTCGTATAAATTATTCTTATACCTGTGAACTCCAAACACAAAATTAGTTAAAACCAAAATATTACCTAGAAACTTTAACAAACACACTCACAAAAATCAACTCATGATAATAAACTAATAATTTAGCACTTTTATTCCAAACTGCTGATACTAAAGCAAAAATTTGTTTGACCACTTGGAAAAAACGCCTTATCAACGCTGACCACTATTTGCTGGTAGTCAACATTAAAATATATTAAAAAAAAATAAAGAGTTTTCATCATTTTAAATGCACAAAAATCAGGGGACTAAAAGAAGACCAGAAAAAAGTGCGAATAAAAGTCAAGTTTATGAGGTGAACGTGACATTTCATTGAAAATGGAATTATTTTTTGGTAAAAAAAAATAATAATAATAAAATTGCAATTTATTTTCTTTATATTTCCACTTTATGTTTTTACGCTTAAAACGTTACTTATTTGACTTTCAGCCTGAGAATTTAACATTTAAGAAAGACACGCTTACATGTGACTACGTTTTTGTGACAGGCCACTAAATAAATCATGCAAATGGAAAAAGTCAAACGCTTTAATGAACTTCTTTCACTTATTGTAATATAAAAAGCAACAAAATTACTGGCATGCAGGCTGAAATAGTAGGTACATGTGCCTAATAATTATTTTCATGGCAACAAAGCAGGTTGTTGTCCGTGCTAATTTTGTGGCCATAGTCAAGTTAAACTGATTTCTATTTTTGTCAGCAACAATAAAATTGTTTCAATATACATTCGTAATAAAAATTTTAGTTTAGAACAAATTCTTATATAACAAAAAAACAAAAATTAATTTGAAAAATTCGTGGTTTTGAACCTGAGTTTAATAATTAAATTCATCTCGAATCATATAACTTCTCGGGGTTCGAATCATATAACACGCATTCCATATCACATACATGTATGTATGTATGTGTAAACAAGAGCATCTTCAAGAGCATTTTTCTATAGTTTCCATACCAATTTTTGTTCCCCTGAAGCATAAAATAGTTTTAAGACTAAACAAAATCAAATCGAAATTAGTAGCCGGTTTGGTTACTTTTATAAACTAAAAACATTTCGGTTATCCAACCTTGGAATAGAACTTTTCATATTTTTTAGATCCTTAATAACCATTTAATTCTGTAAAATAGATTTAATTCATCAAAAAAAGAAATCATTAGGATCTCGTTAGAAAGTCTTTATTTACGGTCGATTTTCAAACCCTGGAATCGAATTTTTCATTTTGTTAATTCTAATACCAATTTAATTGTTCCTGAAGTATAAAGTAGGTATAATTCAGCATAAAAACCCAAATTAAAAAATTATATTATGTAAAAAAAATAAAAAAAAAAATTTCGAACCCTGGAATCAAAAATCGATTTTCCAACTCTGAAATAGAATTTTTAATTTTTGTCTGGTTTTTATTACCAATTTAGTTTTTCCTGAAGTATAAAATAGTTTTAATTCATTAAACAAACAAAAAAAAAAAACAATATTAAAAAAATTTCGATTTGCCAACCCTGGAATCAATTATTTGATTATTTTGTTTTTCATAGCAATTTATGTGTTCCTGAAGTATAAAATAGGTACAATTCACCATAAAAACCAAAATGAGGAACTTAAATGGCCACTTTTGTGTACAAAAAAAAAATCAAAATAAAATAAAAATTTCGAACCCTGGAATAAAATTTTTGTTTATTTTGTTTTTAATAGCAATTTAATTGTTCCTGAAGTATAAAGTAGGTATAATTCAGCATAAAAACCCAAATTAGGAAATTATATGGCTACTTTTATGTAAAAAAAATAAATAAAAATTTCGAACCCTGGAATCAAAAAATCGATTTCCCCACTCTGAAATAGAATTTTGATTTATTTTTTCTAGTTTTTATTACAAATTTAGTTTTTCCTAAAGGATAAAATAGGTTTAATCCATTAAAAACCCAAAATTACAAATATTTCGATTTTCCAACCCTGGAATCAAATATTTGATTTTTTTTCTAATAGCAATTTAATTGTTCCTGAAGTATAAAATAGGTATAAATCACCATAAGAACCAAAATTAGGAAATTATATGGCCACTTTTGTATAAAAAATAAATTAAAAATAAAAATTTCTAACCCTGGAATAAAATTTTTGTTTATTTTTAAATTTTGTATACAAATTGAAATTTTTTAGCTAATCAGCTAAAACAAAAACAAAAAATATTATGTGTTTTGAAATTGTTTTGAAAAAATTTGATTTAAATTTTCCAGCTCTGGAACCATATTTTTGATTTTTCTTAATTGCCATTGCACTCTATTTAGGTTCATTTGCTATTCATCAGTCCAAGAATTAAATCTCTACAGCTCTTCTGGGGGCTGGGGAAAACCAATTTTAAGTACAGACCGGCGGACATCGCTTATTCGTTTTCCCTATTCATAAGTATTAAATATATATATATATATATACAATATATATATATATATATATATATATATATATATATATATATATATATATATATATATATATATATATATATATTAATTCAACATGGAGCTCGACATATTTTGTTTAGGGAATTTATTTTTACTTTGTCCATGTTTTAGGTGCACGTCTCGACTAACTTTGTTCAGTGAGTTGTGTTTTGCTCACTAAACACACTTTTTAGCAGTGCTGCATTTGTAATTTTACTGCACATTATAACAATTAAGTGTTAATTGCTTAATTAAAATTTTGTATGGCTAATTTAGCTCAATAAGGCCATTAATAGCGATAAACTCAATTATGCTGTATGTGTGAACACCAATTTAGTTGTTAACACATCGTGACAGAGCGATCTAGACACTGTAAGCGTATTTAAAAAAAAAGAAGTGAAAATATCCTACTCACGCCCAGATACTTCATAACGTACGTGTACGTGACACTAACATTTTCAGTATTAAAAAGTTTCCACAAAGAATGCTCTTGAATTTTCTAAAGGCCATAAGCAAAAAAATTTTCTTGCGTCATCTCTCAGCAAAAAAAAAATATTTTCCCCGAAAAACCAAGAAAGAAGTCGGAAGTTATCAATTCATGCTCCAGTGGAATATTTCAAGCCTTCAAAGCCACATCCTCATATTAAAATCGCCTCAGGGATTATTTTTAATGGCAATAATTACTGCAGCCATTGAGTTGTTGTCAGTTCAATGTGATTAATAAACAGCGCCAGTCAATCAGAAAGTAGCATCATTTCCCAAAAATAATACGTTTTCTTTGAAACTGTTTCATTTGCCGGTTTTTCATAATCGTAGTCTAAGCAAAAAAAAAAATAAAAAAAAAGATTTATGTGAATTTATTTGATAAATTATTAGACTACAATTCAATTTCCGCCCAAAAATAACTCAAATCCTGCAGCAAATGACTGTACAAAAAGGTAAGGCATACACACACACACACACAACCATAAAAGAGATAAATGACAAGGCAATAAAGAAACCAATACAAAAAAAGTATTAAAAGAAAACAATTGCTGAAATTTATGCGAGTATTAACCTTTTTTCTCTGGTTGGCTTTTGTGTTTCAAATTAATGTTATTGCACACCTTCGGACGCACACATTCAAATAACGACACTTATTAATTTCAGACGCAGCCCAATGACACAATATCAAATAAAAGATTAAACACTCGCAACAGAATCCTGTACAGTTTCAGTAATTCCTCCACTCATTTTATTGCCAGAGATATTAAAAATAAAAATGGCATCACTTAATTTTAACCTCACGTGAGATTTAACCTGCTGGCGGCAGTTGGAGAGGTAGAGTTGTTTTGCTCTTTGGCTGGCATGGGAATACACTGAGAAAATTAAGGGAATCAAATTCGAAATTTAGAGAGTTTGGGGGAACCTGCTGATGAACATTTAAATCAAATTAGGCGCCAGAAGAGGACCACAATTTTTCGGAAGTTACTTCAAAAGATTTTTAATTATATCCTCCAAAAAAGAATTTTAGGATACATTCACTTTGGTCTGCGCTTCATTTAAACATCTGCATCAGCTGCGCAAATTAATCACACAGACGGATCAGGTGCAGCGCATAGATGCATTTCCGAATAGTCCCTATATTCACGTTTTTTTGATAAGGTCATTTATCGAAAAAAAAAAAATTTTTCTACACTTAACTACTCCAAAAATTTAGTTTTCAAGTTTTTACGCTTTAGGTGAGTTGTCTCCCCACTTCATGTATTTAAAAATAAATTGTAGAATAATAATAATAATTTTATTAAACTGAATTAAGATCTATAGGCTAATATGGTGTTCAGACATACGCCTTAATTGAGTTTATCGCAATTAACTGCATTATTGAGCTCAATTACCCATACAAAATTTTAATTAGCTAATTGATCAATTAACGCTTAATTGTCTATAAAATTGAGCGACGTCTAAAATGCAGCACTGTAAAAGTTTGTTTAGTGAGCACCATAATGCCTACTGAACAAACTTTATGAAATTTGACAACTCATATGTAAACAAATTCACAGAAAAAAATGGCGAGTCAAGTTGAGGGTGAGTTTTTAAAATAAAATTTTTTAATTAACAATTAAAACAAATGAAAAATATAAAATTTATTTCGTACAAAAACAGGCCCAAAGGCAAAAAGAAAGCGCATTTTATGGAACGACGCCAGTGAAGCAGCAATGCAAGCAAACAACATCTGTTGTCAGCTGCTGTCAAACGCTAATTGAGTATGTGTGAACACTTTTCAATTAACTTATTATTGACTCAATTAAAAATGCATGTCTGAACACCATATAATTGTTCGAAATGTGTTTTTTAAATCTCAGAGAGACATGATAAATATTCCAAGGCACAAAGGAAAGTTAACATCAGTTATTATTAGTTATTCAACTTACACAGCAGAGCAGAACAGCTGTTTTCGAAAGCCGCAACACTTTCATCATCAGTGCTCATGTGTATTGTCTTTGTCACCACTTATTAGGTGGCTTAGTTGAATGTGATAACAGTTCCTATTTACACAAATTTTATTGTGAAAAACAATACGAGAACTGTATCAACCTGATGTTAACATATTTTACTGTTTTAATACCCGTGTTACCGTTTTTGAATATTTTCTTCATGTCCCATTTTTCAGAATTTTTTGTTCCATCATACCTAAGCCAAACTTTTTTTTTGGTTTGAATTTTCTACTTAAGTACATGTCAACGTTTTACAATTTTTAATTCAATTTAATATAGAAATATAAATGTTCGTTAAAATACTTGCTACATAGAAATAATAATTTTAATTATTAAGCTAAAAATTATTATTCGGGCTCAAGTTCAAATCCCCGAATTTACCAATTAGTTATTTATCTCAAGAATTGTATGGAAGTTTTTCATTCAAAACACAGCCCCAAATCAATTGGCCTGAAAATATGTTTCAAACTCTTAATGGCAATATTTATTGCTATTGCAAACACATATTTCATTAAAAAACAAGTAAAAACTTTATATTCGACCGGGTCGAATCTTAAATACCCTCCAAATATTTAGTAAGTAAATTTAAAATGTTTCACTGGGTGAGACAGAGTTCCTTTAAGACATCTCTGTACCCAATTTTTAATCTCTATTTAGACAGAGTCATTCCGGGAAGGGGCGTGGGGGAGGCGTTTCACCTCTGCAAGATCAGAGAACATCTGAGATTCTTATAGGCTTAAGGAATACAAATTGTTCAATATTTACACTATTTTTGCATATAATATCGTACGCCAACGCCCACTGAAGGGGCGGGGTCCAAAAAAAGACTATATCATGTTTTCCACAGACGAACGTATGGGCATTGCTAGACCGTCTTAAACTTCATCACTAATCAAGAATATACATATTTACTTTTTAGGGTCCAATTCTCTTTGGAGGGTATAAAAACTGTATTTTGGCGGGGTCGCTCTGGCAAGGGCGCTGGGGGAAACATTTCACCTTTGTCATAAAACTCTAAAAATAAATGCTTGGGATAATTATATACAAAATAAAATTTTTTATATTTTTATAGGGTCATTTAGCGGGCCCCCTTTGCCCCCTTTGAAGGGGTAGGGCAGAAACAGGCAGTCATAAAACTCTAAAAATAAATGCTTGGGATGATTATATACAAAATAAAAAATAATAATTTTTTTGTAGGGTCATTCACCACCTAGAAGGGGGAGGAGGGGGTAGGGCAGAGGAGTACCAGGTATCGTCTCAGCCTCGTCATTAAAGCTTAAAAATTTTATTTTTAAGGAATGTGGGCTTATGTAAAACAATTTGTTAAATTTTTATATTATTTTTGCATATAATAACGCCCACTAAAGTGGGCGGGGTCCACAATTAATTTAAATACATCATTTGCTTAACAAAATAACCAAAAAACTTTAAAAATTATGTTGCTTTTTCTGGGTTGGTTTAGTTCTTCTTAGGGGAACTTTTTTCCCTCTTGCCCGATTTAGCCCATCTCCGAACCTAACCTGCTCTAAGCTTCGAAATATATTTATACCAAATTTTAAGGGTCTAGCTTTTTTCGTTTGGACTGAATCGTGATTTCCACAGACGGACGACCGGACGGACATGCTCAGATCGTCTTAGATTTCATCACTGATGAAGAATATATATACTTTATGGGGTCTCAGATGTATATTTCACTGCGTTACAAACGGAATGACAAAGTGAATATACCCGCCATATTCATTTTTGGAGGGTATGAAAACATGATTCGCTGATAAGGCGGTCCCTTTAACGGATGTAGTTTCTTTGCGTGTAAACAACACGAACACTTTAACCTTTAACAGTTGCTTACACACACACACGCAAAAAATAATGATATGTTTGCACATAGATTAATTTTATTGTTAAGAGCAATAAAACTTAAGTCATTATGTTAGTGTGGATCATTAGTTTGATTGCTTTCAGCATATTTCGATGTGTCTGAGAAACCTAATAAATTGTTATGGAGGAGGTTATTATTGTCGTGGTTATCACTCTTGAAATTTATAACAAATTGATGTTAGAGAACACAAATGGGAAATTATTAAGGGTTTAATAATAAAAGTCAAAATAAAATTGTTGCCAAATCAAACTTCAATACTTCAATATCACATATAATGCAGATGTCAAAATTTGTGATAAAATTATTTCGATACTTGTTTGCTTTTTTTATAGCTTTCACAAAAAAGTGAAAGGTTTGTCATTCGGTGTGTAATTTCTTCGATATGCATATGGGACCCCATAAAGTATATATATTCTGGATCCTTATGAATAGCGATGACGATTGAGCGATGTCCGCCTGTCCGTCCGTCTGTACGTGAAATCGGTTTTCCCAAGCCCCCAGAAGAGCTAGAGACTTCGTTCTTGCATCGCTGGATTGGAAATGAAATTCAGAAAGATCCGAAGTATGGTTCCAGAGCTGGGAAGCTTACACCTATTTCTCTACGCAAAATTTATACAAAAAATCAATTTTTTTTGTTAATGTTTGTAAATTAAACTTATTTCTTGCTTTGGGAAGCCTCAATGGTCTATTAAAAACTAAAAAATAAAAAAAAATTTCCAGGGATGGGAAATTAAAATTTTTAATTCGTCCCATTCCGTATTTTGTAGTACATGTAGTAACTAAAATTGTTAAAAATTTTAAGTTTATCTTTTACAAAACCTTTTTATACGTCATGAAGATTTGCATTGGCCAAAAAAAATTTTTCTTAATTAAAATTTTGTTTCCAGGGGTGGGAAATTTAATTTTTTATACGTGAAAGTAATCAAACAGGCAACTGATGTTGAAGAACAAATTTGGTATTAGAAATATAAAAAAAAATAAAAATTTCGAATCCAGGGTTGGACAAGTGCAACATTTTATAGTACATAAAAGTGAACAATATGGTCAAAAATTTGAAATTTTTCTTAAAAAATTTGAAATTTTTCTTAAAAAATTTGAAATTTTTCTACATTATACCTCAAGAAGCGTTGCACTGATAAAAAAACAAAAAAATTTAAATTTCGTTTCCAGGGTTGGGAAATTGCAATAAAAGTAACCATGTAGGCAATTGACGTTGTTGTTTGTGCTAATTAAAACTATTTTATAATTCAGGAAAAACAAAATTGGTATTAAAATCTTAAAAAATCAAAATCTCGATTTCAGGGTTGAACAAATAATATATTTTATGGTACATGAAAGTGACCAAAAAGTTTGAAAATTAAAATTTTTTTTGTCAAGTAAAACTATGTTACATCTTTTAATTAAACCTACTTCCTGTTTTAGCAAGAAAGAAAGAAGAATTACATCTGTGAAGGGTATTTAAGATTCGGCACAACCGAATATACCACTTTTACTTGTTTTATTTGGGTTTTCTATTTCATACTTTGGAAAGCCTCAAATGTGTAAAAAAACCAAAAAGAAAAAAAAATTGTTTTCCAGGGATGGGAAATTGAGAGTTTTTTTTTGGTAAATGCAGTATTTTGTAGTACTTGAAAGTGACCAAAATGGATAAAAATTTTAAGTTTTTCTTTAATAAAACCACTTGATACCTCATGAAGAGTTGCATGTGTGATAAGAAAGAAAAAAAATTAAATTTCTCTTCCAGGGTTGGGAAATTGAAAATTTTTTTAATACAAAAAAGTAACCAAAAAGGCACCTAACGTTTTTTATTTACTAATTAAAACTATTTTGTAATTCAGAAAACACAAAATTGGTATAAAAACTTAAAAAAAAAGAAAAATTTCGATATCAGGGTTGGACAACTACAATATTTTGCAGTACATGAAAGTGACCGAAATGGTTAAAAATTTTAAATTTTTCTTAAATAAAACCACTTTATACCTCATGAAGAGTTGTATTTGTAATAAGAAAGGAAAAAAAATTAAATTTCGCTGCCAGGGTTGGGAAATTGAGAATTTTTTTATACAAAAAAGTAACCAAAAAGGCACCTAACATTTTTTATTTACTAATTAAAACTATTTTATAATTCAGGGAAAACAAAATTTGGTATCAAAAATTAAAAAAAAAATAAAAATTTCGATTCCAGGGTTGGGCAACCGCAATATTTTGCAGTACATGAAAGCGACCAAAATGGTTACATATTTTAAATTTTTCTTACGTAAAACCACTTTATAGCTCATGAAGAGTTGCATTGGTAAAAAAAATTTTAAATTTCGCTTTCTCTTTACTTTTTCTAATTTCTTGACTAAATTAAAAATAATAATAAATAAAAAGAATGTTAAGAAACTTCTTATAAAATAATGAAAATTCAATATCTTTGATATGCTTTAGTTATTTAATGTGCGAACAAGCAATGCCTCCTGCCCCCCCACCAATTACCACATTCTTGTTTAAGAGCTAAAGTTACTGCTTAGGCAATTGGCTTACATCTTGACTTGCATATTCCATAAGGAATTAGTTTTAACTTTTCTGTTATGCTCCTCCAAACACTCGTATGGAGTTCAAGTTTGTAAATAAAAAATTATTATGAACTCTTGTCATTTAAGATACTCGTACTATGATCAACTGGAACGTGAGTTAAATAACAACTACATTCAAGAAGAAAACTACCTTTTATTAACTCCAATCCTTAAATAATAAGAAATATTTAGCTGCACACTCACACATACGAGGGCGGGTCAATTGGTCTATGACTTTTTGAATTTGCCGCTTCTTAATTGAAATGGCAAAACTGCTCCTGTCGGTCTACTCCGATCAGATATTGAATCTCCTCCGTTATTTAGTTTGTGTTAGGCAGCCGTTGATAGTAGATTACCGCTCGCTGTGAAAAGAAAATGGGAAAAATTTAATTTCATGTACTCATGAAGCCTTATTTTTTGCAAAAAAAAAAAAAAAACACCATCACTCAAACCAATTTACCGGCGTTAAATTGACAATAAAATCCACACTTTTTAAACCGATTTTATAGTTCATGGCTTATCTAATTTTTAAGATATGCAGCTCTCAGAAAAATGTGCAAAATGTTGAATATTTGCTTTATCTTTTTATACCCTCCAAAAAAGAATTTGGAGGCTATATTCACTTTGTCATTCCGTTTATAACGTATCGAGATATCGATCTCAGACCCCATAAAGTATATATATTCTTGATCAGTGATGAAATCTAAGACTATCTGAGCATGTCCGTCCATCTATGGAAATAACGATTCAGCCCAAACGAAAAGAACTAGACTCTTAAAATTTAGTATAAATATATTTTGAAGCTTAGAGCAGGTTAAGTTCGGTGATGGCCTAAATCGGGCATGGGGGAAAAAAGTTCCCCTAAGAAGAACTAAACTAACCCAGAAAAATCAACGCAATTTTTTAAGTTTTTTGGTTATTTTGTTAAGCAAATGATATATTTTTATGTGAAATACGGACCAACGCCTTAAACTTGGAGCCAGAAAATAAAAAAAAATTATTTTTGGACCCCGCCCACTTCAGTGGGCGTTATTATAGGCAAAACTAGCATAAAAATTTGCCAAATTGTGTTGCTTAAGCCTACATTCCTTAAAAATAACATTTTTAAGCTTTAATGACGAAGCTGAGACGAATCCTGGTACTACCCTGCCCTAACCCCTCCTCCCCCTTCACCACCTAAATGACCCTACCAAAAAATAAAAAAAAATTAATTTTGTATACAATTATCCCAAGCATTTATTTTTAGAGTTTTATGACTACCAATTTCTGCCCTACCTCCTCTTCCCCCTTTGCCCCCTAAATGACCCTACCAAAAAAATAAAACCATTTTTATTTTGTATATAATTATCCCAAATATTTATTTTTAGTCTTATGGCAAAGGTGATATGTCTCCCCCTCGCCCCTTGCCAGAGCGACCCCGCCAAAATACAGTTTTAATACCTTCCAAAGAGAATTGGACCCCATAAAGTATATATATTCTTGATCAGTGAAGGAGTTTAAGACGATCTAGCCATGCCCATACGTCCTTCTGTGGAAAACATGATGTAGTCTATTTCTGGACCCCGCCCCCTTTAATGGGCCTTGACGTACGATATTATATAAAGGAACTCTGTCCCACCAAGTTAAACATTTTAAATTTACTTGCTAAATATTTGGAGGGTATTTAAGATTCGACCCGTTCGAATATAACGTTTTTACTTGTTTTTAATTAAATTTTTAAACTGAAAAAAATTACGAATTTTGCACAAAAAAAATTTGTTTTCTCCATTAATTTCTGAATAATTCCAAAGCGATAAGAGATAGAGAAAAAGGATATGCGACTAAAATAAATTTTATCCCGACCTGATGGAAAAAAACCGAAAACAGATTTGAGTTTAGCGCATCAAAATCCATATAGTCCACATAGTTTTATTTAAAGGCGAGACAAAAAATGATTTTTTTGCTGAGCAGTGTAATTAATTTCTAATGGTTTTCTTTATTTCTTTAATTTTCAATTTTAATCGTGCTGATTTCATTATTTATTTTAAATTTTACTTTCAGATTTTCTATAGTTGGTGATATTTTTTAAAAGAAAAACTTTATGTGCTTCAAATTTAGCTACCTAATGAGGCAATTGGGTCGAGGTAAGTTCAAATTTTAATTGCTTATAATTTAGTAAAGATTTTGCACAGTGTTTAGTGTCGCCTATGAATATGGGCATTTCCAGAAAAAAGTCCACCTTGATCGAAAAATTAAAAGTTAACAAACAGATTTTTTCCTAATGTATTATAAAAGAGAAACTTCTAAAATAAATTAAATTTAGGAGCTCAAAGCTTTCTTTTGTTGGGATGGTGAAATACTGAGCTACAAGTTTGAAGTTCCCGTTTTTGTAAGTGTTTCTTAACTTTAAGGGCATTTTCTCTTTATAATTAACATTCCTAAAATCAATTTCATAATAATACTCTTATTGCAAAACTGTTGCTACAAAAATATTCAATCATAAAACAAATGCAAAAAATATATTTAGTATTTTGTAGTTTTTATATAATTTTCTAATATATATGTCTTTTTCGCATTTTTTTAACAAAATAAAATAAAGTGGAAATTTTAGTAATGTAACGCCAGTAACGTAACGCCAGACCAATTTTCATAAAAGAAAAAAAAAGGAAAAAAGATTTGTTCAATTTATAACTTGGAAAATAAATGTATATTGGTCCAAAACCTATCAAAAAAAATTTGATTACAAATACTTGCCCAATTCGCAGAGTTCAACAATTTTGTTATCAAAGTCAAATCGCACTTCCGTTTTTTATAACGTAACGCCAGGTCACTTTTTGGAGTATATCTTGAAATTCTTAGGCTCAACTATTTCCATTTTTTGGCTGAATATAGAGCTATCCAATCACTTCTCTAATGTGAGAAAAAAACTTTTTTAAATTCTGGTTTTTAACGTTTTTTTCAACATATCGTCGTACAAAAGTAACGTAACGCCAAAATGGAAATGCCCATATGTAAACTAGTTTTTAATAAAATTTGTCTAAACACATGTGAATTAAGCCAACTAATAAGTATAAAAACTTCCCAAGAGTACTGATGATGAAAGTGTAGTGGCCTTCGAAAACAGCTAGTCTGCTCTTTTGTGTAAATTGAATAATTAAAAATGATGTTGACTTTATTTTGAGTCTGGGAATATTTTTTTGGGGTTTTCTAAATTTAAAACTTATTTTTGAACAATTAGTCTTTTATATAGAAATTACAATGTAGCACGGACAACAACCTTCCTTGTTGCCTTATAAATAGTTCCATTTACATTAAAGCACATGTATTTTAAGCATAAGATAAAATTGACTGTCCCTCTTTACGAATCTTAATCCAACCAAATTTGTAGCAATTTTTTATTAAATAAAATTTTACACGAGTGTAAATATTTCGAATATTTTTGCATGATTATTGAAATCTCTGGTTACATTTAGTTTTCTAATATAAATTTATATGTCTGTTAACTTTTGGAATTGTTTTCATGTGTTGTAAACATCGTACTTTATGCTGACAGTATTTATGCTACTTCATGAACTTGTTTAATGAAACTGTTGGGGAAAAAACTTTTAACTTTTACGAATTTATAGGCAAACAAAGAAATGCTAAAGTTAAAATTATTTGTATAACTAAATTATGGAAACAATTCGAAAGTTGCTGGCAAGAGAGTTAAAGAAGGCAATTGAATTTGTATTTTCATAAATAAAATATAAAAGAGTATTTTTAATGCGACCCTAATATATAAAAATTGTCTGTGTAATTTTTATATTTCTAGAAAAGTTTCGTCCAGGATAATACATTCGAAGGACTTATTTAGGGAAATAGTAAATAGGGGAAATACTGCACAACTGACTCTCATCTCTCTCGTGTAATATTGGCTAAATTATGTTTAACACATACATACTTGCACACATACACACACACACACATGAACCCCGAGTGGTTGCTAGATTTTTCATAAAATACTTCACTTCACTTCAATGTGATGTAGTGAAGTGGAATGAAATAGGAACAGAATCGATGCAATGCAACAAATTGAATTTGAAAACATTTCAATACAGCAAACACGAATTGGTTATTTGCAATAGATGGAAATCAAAATCGTCCTTGAAGTGCCATTGTTGCGACTACAATATTAGCACGTGTTAGAGAAATTATGTGCGTTACATATTTACGCATGTGTGTGTGTGTGTGTAAGTGTATTGGCATGCAAGTAACGCTGATACACACGGACATTGACTTTGAATCAAAATATAGAAAATGCATAAGGATGACTGCACTTGTGGGTGGATAGGGAAAAGAGAGATAGACAGGATTTGTATAGCAAACAATTCGTTTCTTATATAAAATCGATTAAATTTGTATAAAATTCTGAATAAAACGGTGTTCAGACCTGCATTTTTAATTGAGTCAATATTCACTTTATTGCCATAATTATTTTCTTGCTCACATATACAAAATTTAGTCAATTCACTTAACGTGTGGCAATTAAAAGTAAAATATTTTATATTCATGAAGACCTCAAATTCAAATCTGGAAACGATTTTTTTGTAAGTTTTTAATTAATAATAAATTTAATGTCAATAATTTAACTTCAACTTGGCTCGACATATTTCATTTATATTCTTTTTTATTTTCCCACAATTTAGGTGCTAAGTCTCAACTAACTTTGTTCAGTGAGTTGTGCTCTGCTCACTAAACACACCTTTTAGCAGTGCTGCATTTGTAATTTTACTCAATTTTATAACAATTTAATTTTTATTGAATCGCAATTACTTGAAATTTTATATGAATAATTGAGCTCAATAATGCTATTTATTGCGATAATTATGGTGCGTGTCTGAATATGTTATAAGCAACATAATTTCCCAGATTTGTGAACTATATAGATTTCATCTCTAGCTACGGCGTTCAGCAGATGACCAGTATCCATGCAATGCATAGTGCCCTGCGCTACCCTAGCAACGCATGTAGAGAAAGGATAAATATCAAGTGGAGAGCTAATTTTGGGTGTACTTCATTGAAGTAGTCAATTACGAAATAAAAAGTAGTAGGTTCAATCAGAGACGCAAAAACACAATTATTTGAGGCGTGTTCTTTTCTACAAACATGTAACACATTTTTGCACTTTTTTTAAATTTTCATTTAAGCTCAGTTTTAAACCAAAAATATTATTTTCCTTAAAAGCATGATACACATCATTTTTATACCCTCCAAAAAAGAATTTGGAGGGTATATTCACTTTGTCATTCCGTTTGTAACACATCGAAATATCCATCTCAGACCCCATAAAGTATATATATTCTTGATCAGTGATGAAATCTAAGACGAACTGAGCATGTCCGTCCGTCCGTCCGTCCATCTGTGGAAATCACGATTCAATCCAAACGAAAAGAGCTTAGAGCAGGTTAAGTTCGAAGATGGGCTAAATCGGGCAAGAGGGAAAAAAGTTCCCCTAAGAAGAACTAAACCAACCCAGAAAAAGCAACATAATTTTTAAAGTTTTTTGATTATTTTGTTAAGCAAATGATATATTTTTATGTCAAATACGGTCCAACGCCTTAAACTTGGAGCCATAAAATAAAAAAAATTAATTTTTGGACCCCGCCCCCTTATTCTGGGCGTTATTACATGCAAAAATAGCATAAAAATTGAACAAATTGTCTTACTTAAGCCTACATTCCTTAAAAATAACATTTTTAAGCTTTAATGACGAAGCTGAGACGAAACCTGGTACTACTCCGCCCTACCCCCTCCTTCCCCTTCGCCCCCTAAATGGCCCTACAAAAAAATTTTTTTTTAACTTTTGTATATAATCATCCCAGGCATTTATCTTTAGAGTTTTATGACTGCCGATTTCTGCCCTAGCCAGAGGGAAAAAAGTTTCCCAAAGAATAACTAAATCAACCTCTAAAAATCAACTTCTTTTTTTTGGTGATTTTGTTAAGCAAATAATATATTTTTATATTGAAGAAGGTCCAACGCGTTAAACTTGGAGCCATAAAATAAAAAAAAATAATTTTTGGACCCCGCCCCCTTATTGTGGGCGTTATTACATGCAAAAATAGCATAAAAATTGAACAAATTGTCTTACTGAAGTCTACATTCCTTAAAAATAAAATTTTTTAGCTTTAATGTGGAAGATTGACACGTAACCTGGTATTTCTCTGCCCTACCCGCTCTTCCCCTTGTGCCCACTAAATGACCCTTTGAGAAAAAAAATTCAAAATAATGTTATGTGTGTGAAGATAAATATGCCGAGTTAAACGTGTTTTGACGTAAGCAGTTACGAAGTGAAGTTAATATGTTATGACGTAACGAAATGGCAATCAGTGAAATTTTTTTTTGTATGAAAATTCATTTTTATATATAAAATGATTAAGGGACTGTCTTCTATTCCATACATCATTTTGTATATACTGACAATGCATGCCAATTTCTTATTTGGCCACTGGCAGCAAAATCCCTCCAAGATCACACACACTCTCATGACCTGTAAACGGACCTTTCATGGGCTATAAATATTTTCACAAACTGCTCAAAAAATTTATTAAATATGGATTTTCATAAAAAAACTTCACCGTTTAACATTTCGTTACGTCATAACATATTTAACGTCACAGCTATATACGTAGTTTCGTAACTGCTTACGTCAAAACATGTTTAACTCGGCGTATTTATCTTCACTCACATAATAAATTTTACATTTAATTATCTCAAACATTTATTTTTAAAGTTTTATGGCGAAGGTGAAATGTCTCCCCCGCGGCCCTTGCCAGATCCACCCCGACAAAATACAGTTTTAATGCCCTCCAAAGAGAATTGGACCCCATAAAAGTCTATATATATTCTTGATCAATGATGAAGTCTAAGACGGTCTAGCAATGCCCATACGCTCGCCTGTGGCTAACATGATGTAGTTTATTTTTGGACCCCGCCCCCTTCCGTGGGCGTTGACGTACGATATTATATAAAGAAACACTGTCTCAGCCAGTTAAAGATTTTAATTTTATTTACTAAACATTTGGAGGGTATTTAAGATTCGACCTGGCTGAATATATCGTTCTTATTTGTTTTTTGTTGTTGTTGTTGTTCTGCTGTTTAATTATATCCTTCACTGTGTGGCATAACTTGTGTATTTTCTTCATAATTTTCTCACGTAGTTCTCTGCTAAAGTTAAATTCTAACATCTTCTTATGATTTTCCTAAACAAAACAATACACCACCTCTCCCCATCCATACGCTTGTGCTTACAAAGACTTGACTTTGAGTGATGAAATGCTGCTGGCACAACAACCATTGGAAGCATTTTGCAATGAAACAGTTGGAAAACTTCAACTCATAAGTGTACATGATCAGAATGTTTCCGTAAAATTAGTTGAATCATGTGATTTTTGTTCGCATTGAGTGGCCTCGATAAGCATGAAATAAATCAGAAACGATAAAACTATTAGCCGAATAATGTGACAAACATATTTCTCTATCGAACTTATTAAATACAAGAGTGCGCTGTAATGGGAGCGATTTCATGCAGCAGAGTTTTGTTGCGTGCCATGAATTAATTTTGTAACTTATGAGCGACGCGTTGGAAGTTCTGAAGTGTAATTAAGCGCAATCAGTTGGGGGAGGGGTGGGGAGGGAGGGGATTAAACATTACATTTTAGCTAATTAACATTTAAGTAGATGTCATTGGAAAACAACTTCAGGCTTCATGTTGCATCTGTAAAAAGTCATGTGTGATCGCGTTATAATAGTGTGACGATGTCGCGTAGCATTTTTATTTTACAATTATACCCGTATTGATGGCAGTTTGCGTACTAGAGTTAAACACGTGCGAAAGCTCCTTAAAATAATAAATTAAAATATGTTTGCCAAAAAAAAAAATTATAATAAATAAATAAAACACATCAAATTTGGGAAATAAAGACTGTATTTTTATTCTTATTAAAATTTATATTTTTATGGCATTTGGCTTAAATAAATAAGAAAAAAAATTATTTATTTTAATGCGGTCGTTTCGAAAGTGTTGGGAGGAGCATTACTGAGACACCTTTCCGCCAGCATAAAAACTTACGTTTTAAAATTTTATATCAACGGGCAAAGAAGGGACTGAGATAAGTTAAACAGGTTTGACCTGTTGGGTCACAGTTCCCTTAAGACATTTCTGTGCCCAATTCTTATACTCTATACAGGGTCACTCCAACAAAGGCCGTGGGGGAGATATCTCACCTAAATAATAAAAAATAAGTTTACAGGGTAGTTATGGGTAGAAAAGAAGTTTATTTGTTTTTTTTTATAAGGTCATTTAGGGGTCAAAGGAGGCTGCAGGGCTAGGGCAGGAGAAGATCAGAGAACATATTACCTTCGTCGTAAAATCAACTAAATTAATTTTTTAAGGAATTTAGGCTTATGGAATACAATTTCTTAAATATTTACACTATTTTTGCATATAATATGTAACTACAAAGCCCACTAAAGGGGGCGGGGTCCAAAAATAGACTGTATCATGTTTTCCACAGACGGACGTATGGGCATTATTAGATCGTCTTAGACTTCATCACTGATCAATAATAAATATACTTTATAGGGTCAAATTCTTTTTGGAGGGTATTAAAATTGTATTTTGTCGGGTTCGCTCTGGCAAGGGCCGTGGGGGAGATATTTCCTTTACCTTTGCCATAAGACTCTAAAAATAAATATTTGGGATAATTAAATGTAAAATTTATTATGTGAGTGAAGATAAATATGCCGAACTAAACATGTTTTGACGTAAGCAGTTACGAAACAACGTATTTAGCTGTGAAGTTAAATATGGTATGACGTAACGAAATGTTAAACGGTGAAGTTTTTTTTATAAAAATCCATATTTAATAAATTTTGTGAGCATTTTGTGAAAATATTTACAGGTCAATTTAAGGGCCTTGAGTGTGTGTGTGATCTTGGAGGGATTTTGCCCCCAGTGGCCTAATGAGGAGTTGGCAAGTATTGCCAGTTCATACAAAATGATGTATGGGATAGAAGACACTCCCATAATCATTTTGTATATAAAAATGGATTTTCATACAAAAAAGAAATTTCAGTGATTGTCATTTCGTTACGTCATACCATATTTAACTTCACTTCGTAACTGCTTACGTCAAAACATGTTTAATTCGGCATATTCAGCTTTACACAAATAAATTTATTTTTAATTTTTTATTTTTTTTTTTGAAAAGGTCATTTAGGTGGCAAATGGGAGGAGGGCGTAGGGCAGAGGAGTACCAGGTTACGTCTCAGCTTCGTCATTAAAGCTTAAATATGTTATTTTTAAGGAATGTAGGCTTAAGTAAACCAATTTGTTAAATGTTGGCATTATTTTTCATATAACAACGCCCAATAAAGGGGACGGGGTAAAAAATTATTATAATTTTTTTATTTTACGGCTCCAAGTTTAACGCGTTGGACCTTCTTTGACATAAAAATATGTCATTTCCTTAAAAAATTCCAAAAAAAAAATTACAAATTATGTTGTTTTTTAGAGGTTGCTTTAGTTCTTTTTTGGGCAACTTTTTTCCCTCTGGCCCGATTTAGCCCATTTACGAACTTGATCTGTGGTATCCTTCAAGATTTATCTACCAAGTTTCAGGGGTCTGACTGTTTTCGTTTGTATTGTATTTTGATTTCCACACACGGATGGACGGACGGCTTAAGTATTTTCCAAAGCTTTGATTTCTATGCCGACAATCGTGTCTTATTACCAAAAACACAATCGAGCACAACTTTTATTTTTCTTTTTCCACTATTATTATAGGCGACTTTATTCATAATATTTTATTATAACGATTATTGGATTATTGTTTGATATTAAATCCAACCAGGAGGCAATTTTTATCGTTCGTTATCATTTATTATTGATCCACTGTAAATAGGAACTGTTTTCTTTTTATAGTGACTGAAGGCAAACTTGAATTGTATGCGATGGTTTTCATTCTACTATTCATATAAAAATTCACAGATAAAAAAGTTTTTGTGACTCAAAACGGAAGTGTAGCGTTTCTTAGGAATTCAAATTTATTTATGAAAATTCTGAATTCTTTTAATATTTTTAATGGCCTCATACTTTTTACTACTTTTACAACATTAAATATCAAATTAAATGCCCTACTTGAATACATTTTACGGAAATTTTATGATACGAAAAGCCTTTTTATACTCGTGTACACTTTCAATTTAATATCCTTTTTAAGTACATTTAACTTATTGTAACACCAGACCCTAATTAGCACTATGAAATTACTTTTTATTAGCTTTAAAATTAGAATTTCTAATATAAACTGAAATAGTGTGATGGCAGTGGGAAAACTATTTTATTGCCACAAAATTTGTATACAGGGATTTTTATATAGTCATACAACGCACAATGGCGCACAATGGGGTAGTAGTTTAGGACAAGTTTTTTTTTTTATTAGGTAGTAAGTTAATTTGTTATCAAGTTGTTTCCAGAATTTAAGTGCTTTTACCAACAACTCAATTTGCATTGCAAAACATATTTGCATGAAGATTAATTGTTCTGGTGTGTTTAAATATGAGCCTTAAAGAGTATTTGGAGGAAAATCGTTGAAAAAGGACTTTAATAGTTTTTTATGGAACAAAGGTTGCATATATCAATTCCAGTTTTGTTTTATAGTAGACAAATTGTTCAAATCTCTTTGCCTTCAATGCTCAGTTTTGTGCACTATGGCTCCATAACTCTTCAAGAAATAAATATCCCCTTCTGTTATATTGTTTTCGTTTTTAGAACCTCCAAAAAAGAATTGGAGGGAATATTCACTTTGTCATTCTGTTTCTAACGCAGCGTAATATCCATCTGAGACCCCATAAAGTATATAGTATATTCTTGATCAGTGATGAAATCTAAGACGATCTGAGCAGGTCCGTCCGTGCGTCTGTGGACATCACGATTCAGTCGAAACAAAAAGAGCCAACCACTTGAAATTTGGTGTAAATATATCTTGAAGAATAGCACAGGTCAGGTTCGTAAATAAGCTGAAGTGGGCCAGAGGGAAAAAAGTTCCCCTAAGCAGAACTAAACCAACCTCTAAACAACAATATAATTTTTAATTTTTTTTTTTGTAATTTTGTTAAGCAAATTATATATTTTTATGTCAAAGCAGGTCCAATGTGTTAAACTTGGAGCCAAAAAATAAAAATAATGTTTGGACCCCGCCCGCTTAAGTGACGCCCACTATATGCAGAAATAGTGTAAAAATTTAACAAATTGTTTTACTTAAGCCTACATTCCTTAAAAATAAAATTTGTAGAATTTAATGACAAAGCTGAGACGTAACCTGGTACTCCTCTGTCCTACGCCCTCCTCCCCTTTGCCACCTAAATGACCCTTTCAGAGAAATAAAAAACTAAAAATATATTTATGTGTGTTAAGATAAATATGCCGAGTTAAACATGTTTTGACGTAAGCAGTTACGAAGTGAAGTTATATATATGTTATGACGTAACGAAATGGCAATCAGTGAAATATATTTTTTTTAAGAAAATCCATATTTATATACAAAATGATTAGGGTAGTGTCTTCTTTCCCATACATCATTTTGTATAAACTGGCAATGCATGCCAATTCTTTATTTTGCCACTGGGGCCAAAATCCCTCCAAGATCACACACACTCTCATGGCCTGTAAATGGACCTTTCATGGCCTTAAAATTGGCCTTTCATGGCCTGTAAATATTTTTACAAACTGCTCAAAAAATTTATTATATACGGATTTTCATAAAAAATTCAACGTTTGACATTTCGTTACGTCATAACATATTTAACTTCACAGCTAAATACGTTGTTTCGTAACTGCTTACGTCAAAACATGTTTAACTTGGCATATTTATGTTCACTCACATAATAAATTTTACATTTAATGATACCAAATATTTATTTTTAGAGTCTTATGGCAAAGGTGAAATGTGTCCCCTACGGCCCTTGCCAGAAAGACCCCAAAAAATACAGATTTAATGCTCTCCAAAAAAAAACTAGGCCACCTAAAGTATACATATCCGTGATCAGTGATGAAGTCTAAGACTGTCTAGCAAAGTCCATACATTCGCCTGTGGAGAACATGATGTTGTCTATTATGGACCCCGCCCCCTTCACTGGGCGTTGACGTACGATATTATATAAAGCAACTCTGTTCAATTAAGCATTTTAATTCTACTTACTAAATATTTGGAGGGTATTTATGATGCGACCCGGTCGAATATAACATTTTTACTTGTTTGTTTTTCTCTAGAACTGGCACTCAGGAAATGGCTCTACTGATTAATTTTTCCTTAATTTAAAAAAATTATTTCAAGTTATAATTTCGGTTGGTATTAGCCAGTTGCAATGGATGTTTAGACCTTCTTATACATGAAAAACAGACAGCACTCCTATTTGCAATGTTTGACCCTTTTTTCGTAAATTTTTGGAACGAAGTTCCTTATGTGACGGAGGGGTACCCTAACCGGAAAAAAACGTCCGTAACGTAAGATTTTTTGTTTCTAAATCAATGTTTAAGACGTATGAGTAATACGATTCCATACAAAAAACAAATATTAATCATACGCAGCCGTGCCGCAACAGATTTCGTTTGGGAACAAAATTGATTCTGTATTTTTGTTGGTCGGCGAAAAGATAAAAAAATTCATAATAAAAATGTATATCCGAATAATTATTTTCTTTATACCTCGAATAGAACTTAAAATCAATATTTTTATAATAAGGAACTTCGTCACACGACACCACCACACATCTTTTTTCTACTCATTTATATTTGCAGTTCTGTTTTTTTTTCATTTTATACTGATTACGATACTCATTAACATTTCTTTTAATCCTCATATATTTTAATTATAATTTCCTCAACATGATTTATTTATTTTAAACTTTAAAGTTTCGCAGAAAGCAAAATCTATATGATAAATTTGTTAACGAGTCAAGTTTATTTTCTGTTCTGTTCGCATTTAATTTTCTTTATTGTTGTTTGTCTTTTACTTTTCTCACACTAAGTTTTCGCAAAAGTGCAAGATATTGTTGATGGTTTTCTTGGTGTGTGTTGGTGTTAGTGAATAAAAAAAAAAAGAAAAAAGGAATATGATGTATCGTTCAAATTTAAATTATGAACAATGGAATATGAGCAATACAATTCGTATGTGTGTGTATGTGGCAGGATAAATTTCAGTATATGCGAGTTAAGTGTTTAATTTCACATTTACTGCGTTAGTAAGAGTAGGAGAATCATCCCTGCAGGAAATGTTCATAGTGATACTGTATTGACTTACTATGGACACAGTCACCAGTAGTGGTGACTTATTAATAATGATATTTACTATAGACATGTAATAGGTACGTGTCATAGAAAATCTGCTAAAGGCGTTAACACTTGTGATTCACTAGTCCTTTTGGGGCTATATGTAGACATTGGAACCAGTCTGCTAGTGATATTGGCACTTGTGATTCACTAGTCCTTTTAGGGCCATATGTAGACATTGGAACCAGTCTGCTAGTGATATTGGCACTTGTGATTCCCTAGTCCTTTTGGGACCATATGTAGATATTGGAAATTGTGATACACTATTCCTTTTGGGATCATATGTAGACATTGGAACCAGTCTGCTAGTGATATTGGCACTTGTGATTCACTAGTCCTTTTGGTACCATGTCATTGAAATTGGAGCCAGTCTGGTAGTGACATTGGCACTTGTAATTCACCAGTCCTTTTGGTACCATAGCATTGAAATTGGAACCAGTCTGCTAGTGACATTGGCACTTGTGATTCACTAGTACTTATGTTGCCATATGTAGCCATTGGAACCAGTCTGCTAGTGATATTGGCACTTGTGATTCACTAGTCTTTTTTAGACCATATGTAGACATTGGAACTTGTAATTCACTAGTCCTTTTGGTACCATAACATTGAAATTGGAACCAGTCTGCTAGTGACATTGGCACTTGTGATTCACTAGTCCTTTTGGAACCATATGTAGATATTGGAACCAGTCTGCTAGTGATATTGGCACTTGTGATTCACCAGTCCTTTTGGGACCATATGTAGACATTGGAACCAGTGACTCACTAGTACATTTTTGTAATTTCAGTATACACTTTGCTTCGTTTCTGAAATAGATGTTGTTAATGTTAACTTTTGGAGTTTTATGAAATAAAATTTAAAGACTAAAAGGCAGTAATACGTAAAAGTATTGTTTTGAATATTACAACAAAAATAAGGCAGTAATAAATTTCAGCAGATATGAAAATCCACATGCTTTATAGACAATGTCGTCAAACAGTCAACAAAATAGTAGACAAAACTGGTGTCTTGGGGACACTTGCCCCCAAGTTCGCTTTAGGAATGCCAAGCAGCAATTGTGCCTGTATGCTTTTGCATAACAAATAATTTTGATACATTGATGAAAAAAGTTTGCTATTTGCAAGTACACCAGAGACTTGTTAGACGCAGTAGATATCCATGGCTATTTAAAATTGTATAGTATAGAGTTTATTTATTTTATTTATTTAGTATGACTCTCAATTATTGTGCCAGGCTGTTATTTTGGAAATAGAAAATTGCACAATGACCTGAAACACTGAAAAGTATGTTGTATAAAGGGCAAACTAAAATTGATATAATTCGACTTCCAAAACTATTTCAGATATGGGACCTCCAGAAACACCGCCAGAAAGAGGACTTCCTCAGCCACAATTTGCGACTAGTGTGTACTCATCTATATCTTGACATTTTCCTTGCTTGGCAGCCAATTTACTTCGTAACCTCAAATTTGCCCACTTGGGCTCTTTGATAACACGGCGTTATTATTTTTATTAAAAACTAAATTTTTTTCGCAAATAATTTATATATTTTTTTCCACAATATTTCTTTTTAGATTAAAATATTGAGTCCAGCGTTTTTTTTAGCTTTTTTATGCCTTGAAAATAATAGATTTTTTAAAGGCCATTAAAATAGCCGGTTATTTGGGTTATGATTTCTTCGACCCAAATCTCTTAACACTTCTGCAGTTGTGGAAAAAGAAATTAATACCAGGGGAATAAACCTGGAGAACATGCTGGATAAACTGGCAGGTCGTAGCCCAATTTATGGGCCCTCTTGCCTTGTCTTAACAACGGCACCAAGCCGCCCAGCCAACCTTAACCTAAAATCTCCAGGGATATTTACCTGACAAAACACGATTTTTAATTTAAATTAATCTAAAGTCTGCATAAATAATTTTACATATTTCAAGAAATTTTATACAACTCTTTGCCTATCGAGGGAGAGATGTTGTTCTCTTTCTACATCCTAGATGATGATAAATGATGGATGATAAAAACTTTATCTATGCAAAATATGAGAAGAAACACACAAAACTAAAATAGGATTTTTCATAAAAAAGTGCTGAAATATAGAAAGAAAAAGAACAAAAAAAAAAAAACAACAACAACTTTTTGCTCAAAAATGTTGTTGTACAAACTGTTTAAACTTCAATTATTTATACGCATTACAAGAATGTACACACGTCGACGAGAGTCATGTTTTTAAGTTTGCAAATTTCTTAATATTGCCAAGACTGCAGCACAAACATTTATCTTAAGCACTAGAGTTTATAGTGGCAGCAGACAAATGCGCTAACAGAAGGCAACTGTTGCCGGCTTCAGCAAAATAATCATAATGATAATAATAAGAAAGATATTAATTTTGAAATAAGATACTTTTTAATAAAGTGTTGCAGGATGCCACATTGTGTGGCATACAATTAAAGGACTTTTTAGAAAAATACGAGTAGATATTAAGGCAATTGGGAATATATGGGAATTACAATTGCCATTGTGTGTGTAAATGTTTTCTAAATACTTTGAAATACTAAAGAACAAACAGAAAAGGGTATTGAAAGTCTCAGGTTGTTGGTTGTTGCTTTCTCCTGCCCACTCTCCTGGACTGCGGCAGTGTTTTTGGGCTGATACTGTGCTTCGGTGACATACGGCTATAGGCTGATGGTACAGATACACAATTTAATGAATTAAAAAAAAAATAAAACAATATGGAAAACGTTTGACCCTAAAGGTCATCCTCGCAAATTTCTATTAATTTTGGCTATATGATATCGTGGAGTTACGATGCCGAGTTTTTTTTTAGATATGTTTTCTCGAATTTCTTCGCTCGCGATATCTCAATAACACATTAACCGATTTTGAGCCGTCAAGTGAAGATCGAGCGAGTAATTTAAAACAAGTAAACACGTTATATTCGACTGGGTCGAATCTTAAATACCCTCCAAATATTTAGTAAGTAAAATTAAAATGCTTAACCGGGTGGGACAGAGTTCCTTTATATAATACCGTACGTTAACGCCCACTAAAGGGGTAGGGTCCAAAAAATAGACCATATCATGTTTTCCACAGACGAACGTAGCGAAATTGCTAAATCGTCTCAGACTTCATCATCATGATCAAGAATATATATACTTTATGAGATCCTATACTCTTTGGAGGATATTGAAACTGTATTTTGTCGAGGTCGCTCTGGCAAGGGGCGTGGGGGAGACATTTCACCTTTGCCATAAATCTCTAAAAATAAATATTTGGCATAATTAAAAGTAAAATTTATTATGTGAGTGAAGATAAATATGCCGAACTAAACATGTTTTGACGTAAGCAGTTACGAGACAACGTATTTAGCTGTGACGGTAAATATGTTATGACGTAACGAAATGGCAAAACAGTGAAGTATTTTTTTTACGAAAAATCCATATTTAATAAATTTTTTGAGCAGTTTGTGAAAATATTTACAGGCCATGAAAGGTCAATTTACGGGTCAAGAGAGTGTGTGTGATCTTGGATGGATTTTGCCCCCAGTGGCCTAATGAGGGTTGGCAATCATTGCCAGTAAATACAAAATGATGTATGGGATAGAAGACACTGCCATAATCATTTTGTCTATAAATATGGATTTTCATAAAAAAAAAAAATTTCACTGATTGTCATTTCGTTACGTCATAACATATATAATTTTACGTCGTAACTGCTTACGTCAAAAAATATTTATCAAAATATATTTGTAGCTATTTTTAGTTTTTTTTTTGAAAGGGTCGTGTAGGCAGTGAAAACTGTATTTTGGAGCGGTCGCTCTAGCAATGGCCGGGGGGGGGGGGGGGGGGTGTGGGTAGACATTTCACCTTTGCCATAAAACACTAAAAATAAGTTTTTTGAATAATTAAAAGTACATAATTTCTTTATTCTTATTTTGATAGGGCCATGTGGGGGGGGGGGGAAGGGGTGTAGGGCAGAGGAGTACCGGGTTACGTCTGAGCTTCCTCATTAAAGCTTAAAATTGTTATATTTAAGGAATGTAGGCTTAAGTAAAACAATTTGTTAAATTTTTACACTATTTTTGCATATAATAACGCCCACTAAAGGGGGCGGGGTTCAAAAATTAATTAATTTTTTGATTTTGTGGCTCCAAGTTTAACGCCTTGAATCTTTTTTGACATAAAAATATATCATTTGCTTAAGAAAATTACAAAAAAAAATTTGATTATTAAATTTTTTTATAGGTTGCTTTAGTTCTTCTTAGGGGAACTTTTTTCCCTCTGGCGCGCTTCAGCCCATTTATGAACCTGACCTGTGCTATTCTTCAAGATATATTTATACCAAATTTCAAGTGTCTGGCTCTTTTCGTTTGGACTGTATCGTGATTTCCACAGACGGGCGGACGTACGGACATGCTCAGATCGTCTTAGATTTCATCACTGATCAAGAATATATATATGTATATAAAGGGTATTTTTATAAGAGCTTGCTGATTTGAAATTTAAATAAAACACATGCCAAGTTATGAAATGGCCAAAAAAAATTTTTTATTTGGTAGATAATTTCTTGTCATTTAACATTTAAATATAATTTCGGGCATATGGCCACCACGACTATTTTGCACAAGGGTCATTCTGTAGGTCCAATTTTCGACCACCTTTTCAAGCATTTGAGGGCGTATTTCAGCAATGACACGTTGAATACTGGTTTCGAAAGCGTCAGTCGTTGCTGGTTTATCCACGTAAACCAATGATTTCAAAAAATAATCGAGTGGCGTCAAATCACACGAACGCGGAGGCCAATTCACCGGTCCATTTCTCGAAATAATGTTGACGTTGAAATGTTCTTTCAATAAGTCCATTTTTTCGCCCGCAGTATGACAAGTGGCACCATCATACTGTCGTAAATGCCACACTATAAGTAAAAAAATTTCTTCACTGGCTGTTTCTTAAGTATTAAATATTTAATTTAATTTCAGACACGCCGTTACTTCAACAGCCAGCCGGTCCATGTAAGCAACAAATAATTGAATGAATTTTTTAGTAGATCATATTTTTTTTACTCCTCATCCAACACAAAATTTCAAGTGCGAGAAGTTCATCGCGAATAAAGCAATTGAGAAATGAATTGAATTTGCAGGAAATGAAAATGCTTTTAATCGTTGTTGCATTATTATCTAAAAGGATTACTTCGCTTTTGTAGTACAGCGGCTGGCGAAATGAAATCATTAATTTTATTGCTTTTAATCCAGTTTATTGTCTTTCACCTCATCTTCTTAATTTGCGTTAAAACTAAATTGCTCTTGCCAATGGCTGTGCTTCCTCTAGCAGTAAAATGACTGCCAAGTTGAAACATTTTAATGCTTAAATTTATTATTTAAAGAGTTTTATAGTAGAAGAACATGGAAACAAAAAAATAAAAATAAAAATATTTTGTTTCTAATAAAAAGCAGCTCCAATGCTGAGTTAATGGCGAAAGTAATTAATTGAAAAGAAGTGTAATTAATCAAGTACATTAAAAGAGTTTTATTACGGCAAACTTTTCATATCCTCTCTTCTCCAGTTATCAATTTATTTTCATTTCAAATCGTTATAAGTTTTAAATTAGTTTAACTCTTTTTTTTTGTGGCCCTTATGAAGGGGTTTACGGAAACATCATTAAACATTAAAAGGGTTTTAAAAGTATTTCAGTTTTCAAAAATATACTTTAGGGATATTTACAAAAAAAATAATCTAACTTGCACTTGAAAAGGCAGGATAATGAATTAAGCTGCGGTTACTGAAAACAGCTTTTGGCCTACAATAAATATTATTTAAGTAATTTTTTTATATTATTTGTTGTGTGGTAATTGCAGTGAAAGCCATTAAAACGGCAAAAAGTTTTACAAGAATATTAAAGGAAAAATTAAGCATCACTGACTAGGAAACTCTTGTTTTATATTTTACAATTAATTTTTATATCGTTTTCAATGGAGTTGGAGCTAAGGATTTCTAATAAAGGTCCCTCCGATAGGGATTTCAATAGCATGTGGATTTTATAATAATTTTTTATAAAAAAAAAAACTGTCTCATCTTTCCTAATATGTCCCCTCAATACTATCCCCTCGTTTTCAGTTCCGGCGCAATACATTGCATATATGTATAAGGGTCATCCCCTGAGTGCTGGTCCAAGATAAAAAAAATGGCTGCCATTTTTTAACCTGCCGCTAAGAAAATTGAAAATGTTAAAAAAATCGGGAAGTTTATCCAGTTTTGAAAAATCGACTTTTCACCAGATCTCGACGTTTTGAGCTACTGCTACTACTGCATGAGAGGTGTGTGTGTCTCTATGTTTGTGTGCGTGTATGTGTGTGTCTGTGTATGTGTATGTGTAGGTGCATGTGTGTGTGTATGTCAGTATGTGACCCCTTTATAAAGGCTAAGCAAAATCGAGCCAAACTGAAAGCGTTTCAAAGGGGCCTTTATTGTAAATTGGAATTGGAATTGGGATCTTGTAAATTGGAACCACTTCTGTGTGGGTTGATTTTGAAATATATTAAAAAATTGTTTTTTCATATGTTTTTTTACACCCTACAAAAAAGAATTGTTGGGTATATTCACTTTGTCATTCCGTTTGTAACGCAGCGAAATATCCATCTGAGACTCAGTAAAATATATATATATATATATATATATATATATATATATATATATATTGTTGATCAGTGAGGAAATCTAAAACGATCTAGCCATGTCCGTTCGTCCGTCGATGAAAATTGCGAATCAGTCCAAACGGAAAGAGCCAGACTCTTGAAATTTGGTATAAATATATGTTGAAGGATAGCACAGGTCAAGTTCGTATATAAGCTGAACCGGCTCGGAGGGGAAAAAGTTCCCCTAAGAAGAACTAAACCAACTTCTAAAAAACAATATCATTTCTAAAGTTTTTTTTTGGTAATTTTGTTAAGAAAATGATATATTTTTATGTCAAAGAAGTTGGATCTTCTTTAAACGTTAAACTTGGAGCCATAAAATAACAAAAAATACAATTTTGAACCCCTTCCCCCTTAGTGGGCGTTATTATATGCAAAAATTGTGTAAAAATTTAACAAATTATTTTACTTAAGCCTACATTCCTTAAAAATAAAATTTTTAAACTTTAATGACGAAGCTGAGATGTAACCTGGTACTCCTCTGCCCCACCCCCTCCTCTCCTTTGCCTCCTAAAAGATCTTTTCAAAGAAAAAAAAATGTTAAGTAATTTTATGTGTGTGAAGATAAATATGCTGAATAAAACATGTTTTGACGTAAGCAGTTACGACGTAAAGTTATATATGTTATGACGTAACGAAATGGCAATCAGTGAAATTTTTTTTTTTATGAAAATCCATATTTATATACAAAATGATTATGGGAGTGTCTTCTATCTCATAAATCATTTTGTATATACTGGCAATGCACGCCAACTCCTTATTTGGCCACTGGCAGCAAAACCCCTCCACACACTCTCATGGCCTGTAAGTTAACCTTTCATGGCCTGTAAATATTTTCACAAACTGCTCAAAAGATTTGTTAAATATAGATTTTCATAAAAAAAACTTCACTGCTTAACATTTCTTTACGTCATAACATATTTAACTTAACAGCTAAATACGTTGTTTCGTAACTGCTTACGTCAAAACATGTTTAACTCGGCATATTTATCTTCACTCACTTAATTAATTTTACATTTAATTATCGCAAATTTTTTTTTTTTAGAGTCTTATGGCAAAGGCGAAATGTCTCCCGCACGGCCCTTGCCAGAGTGACCCCGCCAAAATACAGTTTTTATACCCTCCAAAAAGAATTCGACCCCATAAAGTATATATATTCTTGATCAGTGATGAAGTCTAAGACGGTCTAGCAGTGCCCATACGTTCGTCTGTGAAAAACAGGATGTAGTCTGTTTTTGGACCCCACCCCTTTAGTGGGCGTTGATGTACGATATTATAGAAATGCAAAAATAGTGTAAATATTGAAAAATTTTAATTCCTTAAGCCTATAAGAAGCTGAAATGTTCTCTGATCTTGCAGAGGTAAAACGTCTCCCGCGGGGCACTTTCTGGAAAGACTGTGTTAAAATAGAGATTTAAAATTGGGTACAGAGATTGGGTCTTAAAGGAACTCTGTCCCGCGAAGTTAAACATTTTAAATTTACTTACTAAATATTTGAGGGGTATTTAAGATTCGACCCGATCGTTTATAACGTTTTTATTTGATTTATTTATAAATTTTCTTTTGAATTTTAAAAATTATTTTCATTTTTATTTCTTGCAATTATTACTAATCCTTTCCGTTTAGTTTAATTGCAAAATTTGAAAAGTGTGTGGAATATGGTTTTTTGTAATTTAATTTTTTTTCACACTCTGTCAAATAAATTAATTTCAGCACCTGGTTGTTTGTTTGTTTGTTCGTTTGTTTTTAATGAAATTCCATTTTGCAATGCCATTAAACAACAACAGTAACAAGCAACATGCTTTCTTTCATAAAATATTTTCGTTATTACTCTCTTCTGTTTTCTAACACTTTCTTTAATAAATTCTGTGTTACCTGGCACAGTGGTTACATTTGAGGAAACAACAAATTTGAAAAATTTATAAAAAAATTTCTTGTGCTATTGCCAATAATCAATTAACAATTTTTATTTTAAACTTGAAAGTTTTTTTAAAATTTTGAAATATATAACAAGATCTTTATCACAAGATCCCTGTTTCTTTGCTTCTACTGTAATACAATGCGTCAGCAATTTCTCACCTGCATGTTTGAGAAATTGTTTATGCGTATAAATAATTGTATGTGTGTGTGTGTGTTAGTTTTTTTTTACTTTTTTCTTAATATTATTTTTAAGAGCTGCTTTAACAAGTACAAATTAATGATTCTATAGAAAGTTTTCCCCCCAGAAGAATGCAACTGTAATAAATTTAATGAAACATTTATATTATGGCAAAAGTTTTAAAATCCTCGTACACCTAAGAAGTGAAATTCAGGCTTTTCGGCTTACCCTACACCATGTACAGGGAAATGGTTAAAATTCAGTTCTTCCACCCAATGGCGATTCCTACAAAATTTATATATATTATCTGGTGACATGTAATTAATAATATTAAGGGGTATTTACTGTTAATGGTGTAGAGATCAATTCACAAGCCTCCTTTGAGAAGTAAATTTCGAAAAAATCTTCCTTGAAAAAAAAACAAGTAAAATATAAGCTTTGTATTGTTTATAAAAAATAATATATTTTTAACAAAAATTTTTGAAAATATTATATCCCTGAAGAAGTCTCAGCCATTGTTGATGACGAAATATTTGAGACAAATAAAACAAGTATTCGGCCTGGTCGAATCTTAAATACCCTCCAAATATTTAATAAGTCAATTTAAAATGTTTAACTGGGTGAGACAGAGTTCCTTTAAGACATCTCTGTACCCAATTTTAAATCTCTTTTTTCACAGTCAATCCGGAAAGGGCCGGTGGGGGAGACGTTTCACCTCTGCAAGATCAGAGAACATCTCAGCTTCTTATAGGCTTAAGGAATACAAATTGTTCAATATTTACACTATTTTTGCATATAATATGGGACTTAACGCCTACCAAAGGGGCGGGGTCGAGAAATAGGAAATAGGCTATATCATGTTTTCCACAGACGGACGTATGGGCATGGCTAGATCGTCTTAAACTTGATCACTGATCAAGAATATGAATAGTTTATGGGGGCCAATTCTTTTTGGTGGCAGTTCAAACTGTATTTTGGAGGGGTCGCTCTAGCAAGGGCCGGGAGGGGAGGGGGGGTTAGACATTTCACCTTTGCCATAAAACACTAAAAATAAATTTTTGGAATAATTAAAAGTACATAATTTCTTTATGCTTATTTTGATAGGGCCATTTGGGGGGGTGAAGGGGTTTAGGGCAGAAGAGTACCAGGTTGCGTGTCAGCTTCTTCATTAAAGATTAAAAATGTTATTTTTAAGGAATGTTGGCTTAACTGAAACAATTTGTTAAATTTTTACACTATTTTGGCATGTAATAACGCCCACTAAAGGGGGTGGGGTCAAAAATTATATATTTTTTTATATTATGGTTCCCTGTTTAATGCATTGGACTTTCTTTGACATAAAAATGTATCATTTGCTGAACAAAATTTCAAAAAAACCTTAAAAATTATATTGTTTTTTTGGAGGTTGGTTTAGTTTTTCTTAGCGAAACTTTTTCCCCTCTGGCCCGATTCAGCCCATTTTCGATCTTGACCTGTGCTATCCTTCAAGATATATTTATACCAAGTTTCAAGGTTCTAGCCCTATTCGTTTGGACTGACTCGTGATTTCCACAGACGGAAGGACGGACGGATATGCTCAGATCGTCTTAGATCACATCACTGATCAAGAATATATATACTTTATGGGGTCTCAGATAGATATTTCTCTGCGTTACTCACGGAATGACAAATTTTATATACCCTCCAATTTGTTTTTTATAGTATAAAAAGCTGTTGTGTAACAAGAACTTAAAAGCAGAAATACCCATCAGTACTGATGATGCGAGTGTAGCGATTTCCGAAAATAGAATTCTTCTACTCAACTGCATAAGATAAAAAATCAAATTATTGTTAATTTTCCCTTGTTGCTCGGAATATATGATTATAATTTTTCATTTAAACTATAACATCCTGAAAGGGAAAACAACCTTTTTACAGGACACGTCAAGTGACGTGTTCTTTAGGACTAGCAAACGCTTCAAGTTTCCAAACTTTAAAAGAGAGGTAATGCTAAACTTTACATGGCGTCGGCATGGCAGGAGATCAATAGTCTTAATTAAAACACTGAGTGATAGATTCTAGCTAAACCTAACCTTTAAGTACTAGTTCTATTGTGGTACCCGCAGTACCAGTCTCAGTACCAGTTGCTATAGAGACCTTCTGTCTAAGCCGAGTCCTTAATGATCACATGTTGTAATGTCACGACTCTGGAACTTTCTGAAGTAACCTTATTTGCACCAGTCCCTAGTCGCGGTACTTTCAGGGCAATTGATGCAACATTTCCCGTAGGTATAATTACAAACCCTAGTGTCATATTTTTAATTGACTTGAAACTGGCTCTTTGTTGCATATTGCAAACTATACCGTACACTTTACTTAACAAGTTTATTTGTAGCAGCCATATAAGCGGGTGGGTTGTCAGGCATTAACGCACTTTTTTTTTTTTAATTAAGAAATTAAGCACTTTTAGTACGCAAAAGCTCGATTTCAGTTGTAACCTGCACAAATTATTTATTCAGCTCAAGCGTTTTGCAAGATGTTTTATTTCATTCACAAAAAAAAATCTTAATTACGTGTTTAATATTTCTTTCAATTTATTTCTTATACCTTTCATTTCGTAGGCATATATTAAAAGACCAATTAACATGGGCCGTATTTGGCTGTAGCTTAGAAGGATATGCCAGTGTGTGCACACTTACAAAATTAATAAGGGCACCGCAAAATATTTCATTTACAAATTTGTCATAATGCAGAAGTAACACACAATTTAACTGGTTATTTCTAATTACACTGCGGGAAAATTGGACTGAGTTTGCGAACAAATTTGTTAGTTTTCATACGGAAAAATAAAAAAGTTGCTCCATATATTGTGGCAGTTCAACTGGGATTCTATTAAAATTTACAGGGAAACACTCATAGAGCCTCTTCCTGCTCATTGCGGGTCTGTGGAATACATCTAGGGAATTAAGAAAAGCGACGGGAAGTGGGGGAGATGGATTATTAATATTACAAAAGGAGGGCAAATTTGAGGTTGGGAAGTAAATTTACTTAAAAACACACTTTTTTGTTAAAAAAATCAGTTTCTTTGATATTAAAAGTAGAAATATGGGAATTAATGATAAAATAAAATATCGGGCAAATGTCCACCTCTAGCACGTAGGCAGAAGTCCCCCCAGTTTTCACAAAATTTTGAACCGCATATTGCAACAAAACTTCACTTATGTCGTCAATGCAGTGCCGATTTCGTCTTTCAGAGTGTCAATTGTTTGCGGTTTGTACACGTAAACCCGTTCTATTTAATGGCTTCAGAGCAAATAATCTAGCGGCGTTAAATCGCGTTAACGAGGCTACCAATCGACGCCGCCAAATTGAGACATTAAGTGACCAGGAAATTTTTCATGCCATAACTGAATTGTGCCTTGTGGCGCCATCTTGCTCAAGCCATAGGTCAGTGATGTCAACATTAGCTAATTGCGGCCACAAAAAATCGCTCATCATAGCGCAGAGAATTCATGGTGACGGAATTTCCTTAATTATTTTCGAAAAAAAAATCCGGGCCGCTGATGCCACTTGACCGCAAACCGCACCATACGGTCACTTTCTTTGGATGTAAAAGTTTTGGGAGGACTATTTGGGGATTTTGTGAGCAGCATATGGCACAATTTTCCATAATCGCCTAATTGAAAATGGCCATCATCACTAAAGACGATTTTGTTGAAAAATTCATTGTTTTGATTATATTTTCAAACAGCCAATTCAGAAACATTCGATGCAAACAATAGTCGTCCGAATTTAGTTCTTGAACGAGTTGAACATTAGAAGCGTGAACATGGAGATCTTTATGGAGGCTGATGCCTCCGGTGATGCCCAACTGATGTGTACGCCGATGACTTGATGTTTCAAACTCATTCTCAACAGCAAAGAGTACAGCGACTGATGTTTACATCACTACGGCCACTACGAGCGTATTGTTTTAATCTATTGTCAGCAATAGTACCTTGAGCCTCGGATTTAGCGATTAAATTACGCACTCTCGAATTTTACGAAGTGATACGGTAATATTTTCACCATTTTGAATTGTGAATTTTCACAGTTAAAATATTTGGTTTCAGAGAGTGGCGTTCCAGGTTTAAAATTTCCCAACTTTTTACTAAATAAATGTGAAAACGTGGCAGCTCAGTTCTTGACATTTTCATTATATCTCAGTCAATTTACTTCCTAATCTCAAATTTGCCCCCTTGGACTCTTTGATAACTCCGTGTTTTCGTTTAGTTCAGTCGGCCGGCTTTAATTCTTGAACGAGTTGAAGTTTAGAAGAGTGAAGATCTTTATGCGAAATATGGCTATTGCGCAAAGTGCCTCCGGTGATGCCCATTTGTTGCGAATGTCGACTATTTGATGCTGCAGGTTGATTCTCAACGCTTTGCTGTATTACGTCCGATGTTTGGCATTACTACCGCCATTACGAGTGCATTATTTTGTTCTACTGTCAGCAACGGTACCAGGAGTATCAATTTTGGCGATTAAAATACGCATAGCGCGGTCTCAGAAGGAGCCTGATAACGAGGAAAAGTTGTCTCGAATTTTAGGAAGTGATACAGAAAAATTTTCAACCATTAAATTATCACTATTAAATTTTTTTTAAGAGTGTAGCGTTCTAGGGTTAAAATTTTCCGATTCTTTTCTAAGTAAATGTCGAAAACATGACAGCTCAGTATTTGATTATTAATTTTTTGATAGCAAAAGTACTTCCTTACCCCAAATTTGCCCGCCCTGTACATTTCCTTTCCATTAAATTTTCACATTAAATGATTTTTGAGAATGTAGTATTCTAGGGTTAAAACTTCCCGACTTTTTTCTAAGTAAATGTCGAAAAGATGGCAGCTCAGTATTTGATTTTTAATTTTTTGATAGTTAAAGTACTTCATAACCTCAAATTTGCCCACACTGTATATTTCCTTTCCATTAAATTTTCACTATTAAATTTTTTTTTAAGAGTGTAGCATTCTAGGGTTAAAACTTCTCGACTTTTTCTAAGTAAATGTCGAAAAGATGACAGCACAGTATTTGACTTTTAATTTTTTAATAGCTAAATTAACCTCAAATTTGTTCATCCTTTCCATAAAATTTTCTGTGTTCATTTTTTTTAAGAGTATGGCGTTCTAGGGTTAACATTTTCCGACTTTTTTCTAGATAAATGTCGCAAAGTTGACAGCTCAGTATTTGGTTTCTAATTTTCTAATAGCTAAAGTACTTCCTAACCTCAAATTTGCCCACCCTGTACATCTTCTTTCCATTAAATTTTCACTATTAAACTTTTTTTTAAGAGCGTGGCGTTCTAGGGTTAAAATCTTCCAATCTTTTCTAAGTAAATGTCGAAGAGATGACAGCTCAGTATTCGACTTTTAATTTTTTTTACAGCTAAAGTACTTCTTAACCTCAAATTTGCCCACCCTGTACATTTCCTTTGCTACATCCCCTCTTTAAAGAAGTAGGGTGGTATGCTTTTTTTGAAAAAAAAACCTCCTTAATGTGTTGAGCCAGTTTTCTATTAAGGAGTATATATTTTCTGCTAAAATAACTCGAAACTTTTCTAAAATTTTGATTTTATTACAATCAAGTAAATTAAAGGTAAATTTCTTTAAAACTGAACACTTGATAACATTATTTTCTGTTCACTTTCCTCGTCAAAACTTAAATGCATAACAAATTTATTTGCGAAAACTTTTACTTCAACTAACTTATCATACACATTTCCAGCTTGCACTTCTAAACCTCTTCGAATGGCTGTGAGTAAGTCAAAAAAAAAGTTGTTTAAAAAGAAAACTACATGTTTTAAAAAAAAAGACAAACTTTTATAAAATATATGTATACAACTATGGCATAATTTTTCATATTTAATAAAGTTTTCAAGTAACAAATTTTCTTTAAGAACCATTTTTTTTGTGTTGGCAAAAATATATCCATTTTGCGAGAAAATAACTGGATTCATGCGTTTCTGCTTGTGCTGCAGTTGTATTTTATGTTTTCATTTTCCCATGTATCTTGCCATTTTTATTTAAATTTATTTTCAACTTAAAGTGCCAGTTGTTGGTATTTCTTTCCTTTTTTTTTTGTTTTGTGTGTTTGCCACTCACTTTCAAACTAAAAGGTGCAAATGTTAAATTGCTTATGAAAATTTTTGCTGACCACGTTAAAAAGTGGTAAAAAGTTGTTTGAGCATAAGGAAAGTGGCAAATGAAGTTTTACCCGAAAAGTCTTTAATATTTTACATCATTGACGAGTGGCCAGTGGTTTTCTTTAAATACATACAATTTAGCTGTGCCCACGGTGTTACCCGTTAATAGTTAATTTTTGTTTAACAGCAGATACCGAGTGTAAGTAGAAAATTGATGTTCATATTTTTAAAAGGATGATGTGAGGACTATCCTTGACCATGTACATAAAAATAACAATTTTCATTGTATTCAGACTTGCATTTTTAATTGAGTCAATTTATATTTTATTGCCGCAATTATCTTCCTGTTCACATATACAAAATTTAGTCTATACAATTAACGTATCACAACCACAAGTAAAAATTGTTCATATTCATGAGGAGCTCAGGTTCAAATCTTGGACCCTATTTCTATACCCTCCCAAAAAGAACTAAAGGGTATATTCACTTTGTTATTCCGCAGCGTAATATCCCTTTAAGGCCCCATAAAATATATATTCTTGATCAGTGATGAAATCAAAGACGATCTAGCCACGTTCGTCTGTCCCTCTGTAGAAATAGCGATACAGTCTAAACGAAAAGAACCAGACTTGAAAGTTGGTATAAATAGATGTTAAAAGATAGCACAGACCCATTTTATAAATGGGCTGAATTGGGCCAGAGGGAAAATGTTCCCCTAAGAAGAACTAAACCAACCTCTGAAAAAACAATATAATTTTTGATGTTTTTATACCCTCCAAAAAGAATATGGAGGGTATATTCACCTTGCCATTCCGTTTGTAACACAGCAAAACATCCATCTGAGACCCCATAGAGTATAAATGAGGAGCTCCATAACAAAACGCAATAATTACATTTTTCAAAATTTTTAAGTTTTTGATTGAATCGTATTCTACATATTGAAATCTATATTTCCTTTACTACAAAGCATACCAAAACTCAATAATTACACTGCAATTCAATATCAAATATAATGGTTCAGAGCAAAACGCAATAATTACACCTCTTACTTAACTTACTTAAATTACATTTTGTCGTTTTTCCAAAAAAACCTTATGATGTAATTATTGCGTTTTGTTATGGAGCTCCTCAAATATTCCTGACCAGTTATGAAACCTAAGACGATCTGAGCATGTCCGTCCGTTGGTCCGTCCCTCCGTCTGTGAAAATCACGATTCAGTCCAAACGAAAAGAAATTTGGTATAAATATATGTTGAAGGATAGTACAGGTCAAATTCGTAAATAAGCTGAACCGGGTGGGAGGGGAAAAAATTCCCCTAAGAAGAACTAAACCGACCTCTAAAAAACAACATAATTTCTAAAGTTTATTTTTGTAATTTTGTTAAGCAAAGAATATATTTTTAAGTCAAAGAAGGTCCGAAGCGTTAAACTTGGAGCCATGAAGTAAAAAATAAAATATATTTTTGGATCCCGCTCCTTTTAGTGGGCGTTATTATGTGGAAAAATAATGTAAAAATGTAACAAATTGCTTTACTCAAGCCTACATTCCTTGAAAATAACATTTTTAAGCTTTCACGGCGTAGCTGAGATGTAACCTGGTACTACTCTGCCCTACCGTCTCCTCTCCTTCGCCTTCTAAATGACCCTTTCAAAAAAAAAAAAACAAAAAAAAAAAAAATTAAAAATTAATTTATGTGTGCCGAACTAAACATGTTTTGACGTAAGCAGTTACGAAGTGAAGTTAAATATACAATGACGTATATTATATCCATATTTATATACAAAATGATTATGGGAGTGTCTTCTATCCCATACATCATTTTAAATATACTGGCAGTGCATCCAAACTCCTTATTTGGCCACTGGGGCCAAAATCTCTCCACGATCACACACACTCTCATGACCTGTAAGTTGACCTCTCATGACCTGTAAATATTTTCACAAAATGCTCCAAAAATTTATTAAATATGGATTTTCATAAAAAAACTTCACTGTTTGCCATTTCGTTACGTCATAACGTATTGAACTTTACAGCTAAATACGTTGTTTCTTAACTGCTTACGTCAAAACATGTTTAATTCGGAATACTTATCTTCACTCACATAATAAATTTTACTCACATAATAATTTTGATTATCCCAAATATTTATTTTTAGAGTTTTATGACAAAGGTCCCCCACGGCCCTTGCCAGAGGGGCCCCTACAAAATACAGTTTTAATGCCCTTCAAAAAGAATTGCACCCCATAAAGTATATATCGATGACTCCATTCTATAACATTGTAAGTCGAAAATGTGAGTTTTGAGTTACGAGCTCTCAAAGTTTTGTGTGTAGTCTAAGTATATTTATGTCTATAACTTTGGAACGGATCGGCCCATCTTAACCAAATTTTGACAGTATTTAAATTAGAGAACGTAGGATTCAAAATTCAAGAACATTAAAAACGTTCTAAGTACACTTAGAACGTTATAGAATGGAAGCGTCGATATATTCATAATCAGTGAAAAAGTCTAAGACGATCTAGCAATGCCCAGACGTCCGTCTGTGAAAAACTTGATATAGTCTATTTTTGGACCCCGCCCCATTTAGTGGACCATGAAGTTACATATTATATCAAAAAATACTGCAAATATTGAACAATTTTTATTCTTTAAGCCTATAAGAAGCTGAGATGTTCTCTGATTTTGCAGAGGTAAAACGTCTCCCCCACGGCCCTTCCAGGAATGACTCTGTCAAAATAGAGATTTAAAATTGGATGCAGAAATGTCTTAAAGGAACTCTGTCCCACCAGGTTAAACATTTTAAATTTATTTACCAAATATTTGGAGGGTATTTAATATTCGACCCGGTCGAATATAACGTTTTTACAGGGGGTCCGCCGGGAAGGTATACTACTTTGTTTTACCGCCAGTTTGGTAAAAATTAGTCTTGACAGTTAATATTTGGCAGTCGTGAAATAGACACGTGGCAAAATTATTATGGAAAAATATTCGATACCACATCGCATACAGCCAGTATTACAATGGCGTTACTGCGAGGCATCTTTCCACAACAATTTATTTCAAGAAATGGTGATGGTCTGTTTAATTCCCACCCAACACAAGTTATTGCCAAATGTTTTCAAATTTCCTCCAGGACAAAATATTTAGTTAACTTTGGAATAAGAGTTGGTCATCTGAAGGTATATTTTCTTTGTAAACTCACCGGTTTGGGCCATGTTCGTTCTTAAGTCCATGTTTTGCTTTTTTAACTGTAATCGCACTCTCTTATGCTTTAAACGTGTCCCGCTATAAATTCTTGAATTATTTGACTTTTATTGCGTGCGCCAAATGTGTACAGCTACGACTCGTCGTTCCGTAAATGTGTTCCCTTCGTTGTTCAGTTGCACACTAATCACTTATGTTTATAGTGTTTAAAGCAATTGAAGTTTGAAACCCGCCAATGGCATCTCTTTTTCAAAACTTATTTATAATTTATTGTTTTATTTGCTGGATATTTGATTTACTAGGCAGTCTGCCTGACTGCCTGCCTGCCTGCCTGGCCAGTTGCAACTTGTGTTGCCCCAAAAGCACTAGCTGGCAGACTGTGTTGCTTGCTTTTGGGCTTGTAATTGTCACAAAGGAACAGAAATTACATAAATAAAAAAGAAATTTAAAGGCTCGGCAGTATAAAATGCTTGTTGACGTTTTTAAAACATGATTATCATAAATATTTCGAGCACTTGCTGTAAATTGTGTTTACAAGATTTTCATTTTAATGTCCTGTTGTCAACAACAATAACAACTACAACAGCAGCAGCAAGAGCAATATGAGATCTACAAAAATAATAGACTATTTTAGGTTGTACAAGAGGAGAATTGAAGCAGAAATTTTGCCTTTACAATGGAAGAGTATCCACTATAACAATAAAATATAATATATGAGTATTTCTACTAGAAGCGAGTAACGGTGTGAATGTGCATGCATCGACATGCACAAAGAGTCTCCAAAAAAGATTTAAAGGGTCATTCCGTGTGTAGCGCAGCGAAATATCCTTCTGAGACCCCCGCAAAGTATATATATTCTTGATCAGTGATGAAATCTAGGACGATCTGGCCATGTCCGCCCGTCCGTCCCCCAAATGACCCTATAAAAAAAAATTTATTTTACACTTTTAAACCCCAAAAATTTATTTTCAGTGTTTTATGGCAAAGGTAAAATGTCTCCCCCTACCGGCCCTTGCCAGAGGGACCGCCACAAAATACAGTTTTAATAACCTGCAAAAAGAATTGCACCCCATAAAGTATATATATTCCTGGTGATGAATTCTAAGACGATCTAGCAATGCCCCTACGTCCGTCTGTGGAAAACATGATATATTCTATTTGAAACCCGCCCCTTTAGTGGGCGTTAACGTACGATATCATATGCAAAAATAGTGTAAATATTGAAACATTTTTATTCCTTAAGCCTATAAGAAGCTGAGATGTTCTCTGATCTTGCAGAGGTGAAACGTCTCCCCCACGGTCCTTCCCGGAATGTCTCTGTCAAAATAGAGATTTAAAATTGGCTACTATGTTTCTGCTACTGTTGCTGCTCCTTGTATATAATTGATATGCTTGAATCCCTTTCTCGTTCTCTCTCTCTCTCTCTCTTTCTTTTGTAAAATATAAAATTTTTGAATACTGAATACAATTTCTGTTTATTTCATTTCCTATTTGACTGCAATTAATTTCCATCTTTGTTATTCTTAATTAAATTGTTTTGCAGTAAAACAAAGTATCCTTAACAATTCTGCAACAACTCGCTGTTAACATGTCTGGCGCAGAACGGTTTAGAAATAGCACACAAAAAACACTAAAGACTTTTAATACGGCAAATGAGTGGGTTAAAGGAGTATAAGATTTGCCACAACAACAACAACAACAATAGCAAAAATATGATTAAAAAGTAAAAACGTTACATTCGACCGGGTCGATCCTTAAATACCCTGCAAATATTTAGTAAGTAAATTTAAAATGTTTAACCTGGTGGGACAGAATTCCTTTAAGACATTTCTGTACCCAATTTTAAATCTCTATTTTGAGAGAGTCATTCCGGGAAGGGTCATGGGTGAGACGTTTCACCTCTGCAAGATGAGGGAACATCTCAGCTTCTTAAAGGCTTAAGGAATACAAATTTTTCAATATTTGCACTATTTTTGCATATAATATCCTACGTCAACGCCCACTATCCGCAAATTGTGGCCGAGGAAAAGTGTCATGTCTGAAATAATTTTGGAATTCGAATAATAACAATTTAAAAAAATATTAAAATTCATGATTTCCATAGGCGAACGTATGGGCATAGTAAGATCGTCTTAGACTTTATCACTAATCAAGAATATATATGGGGTCCAATTTTTTTGGAGGGTATTAAAACTGTATTTTTTGGAGTCTCTCTGGAAAGGGCTGTGGGGGAGACAGTTCACCTTTGCCATAAGACTGTAAAAATAAATATTTGGAATCAGGGATGCCAACTATTTATGATCGAAATGCGCACAGGAGTGTAATAAAAAGCGCTAAAATGCGCTATATATTAATTAAACAAAAGGCGCTAAAAAGCGCTAAAAACATTGATTAAAATATATGCTTTTTTATTAGTTAAAAAAAAGTTAGAGCTAATTTGTACCTTTGAGATTGGTTTTTAACAAAATTCGATTTAAAATTGTTCGTTTTCGAATAATATATTATCATTTTCATTTTCATCTTCAGGCCATAACACCGTTTTCATATAAAATTTAGATTTTCTGTATGTTTCATTGGAATTAATTTTTGCGCTAACATTTGCAGGTATTTTGCAATCCGAACAACAAGATTTTTTAATTTTTAGACCATATTTTATATGGATTAGTGAGTTAACTGTATTTAGACACATTCTGTTTCTTATTTTGATTTTAAAAAAATTCATTACGCTAAAAGATCTTTCCACCTCTGCATTTGAATATGGAAATGATAATATATTAATAACAAAAGTTGATAACTTCAAAAATGGATTTTTATTCACTGAATTTTTGAAGTTATGTACTTCAATCCAAAATAAATCGGTTCTGTCTCTTTTTTTCCATTCAACTCCCTTTTATCATTTATAAATTCTTTTATAAATGTAATAACATCTTCAGTGTTGTTTGTAAAAATATTTTCGATACTAAATAACGATATTTTTTTAACATTCTTATTTCAAAAATAAGAGCTCTGGTGAATTGTATAAGCTTTTGCTTAATTAATTCCTTTTGAACTTCTTCAATATTGTTATCAAAACAGGATTTTTCAAAACTGTAGCCAAGACAACAGTATTCGTTAAGTAAAGAATCAATATCACCGTCTAAATAATCAAATCCATCAGTTGGCAAAACTGAAAAACTTCAAAAGAGCAGTTGCAAAAAATTTTATAATAAAAGGAAAAACGATTTTCTGAACAGTTGTATTAAAAAGGCGCCAAAAGCACTAAACTAAAAACCAAAAAGCGCTAATCTAGCGCTTTTTTTTTAAAACGCGCTGATGGTAAAAAATGCGACTTTTGGGTAGTTTAAAAGCGCTAAATATAGCGCGAAATACGCTAACTTGGCATCGCTGTTTGGAATAATTAAATGTAAAATTTATTATGTGAGTGTAGATAAATATGCCGAGTTAAACATGTCTTGACGTAAGCAGTTACGAAACAACGTATTTAGCTGTGACGTTAAATATGTTATGACGTAACGAAATGGCAAACAGTGAAGTTTTTTTTATGAAAATCCATATTTAATAAATTATTTGAGCATTTTCGGAAAATATTTACAGGCCATGAAAGGTCAATTTACAGGCCAAGAGAGTGTGTGTGATCTTGGAGGGATTTTGCCCCCATTGGCCAAATGAGGAGTTGGCATGCATTGCCAATAAATACATAATGATCTATGGCATAGAAGACACTCCCATAAACATTTTTTATATAAATATGAATTTTAATAAAAAAAATAAATTTCACTGATTGCCATTCCGTTACGTCATAACATATTTAACTTCACTTCGTAACTGCTTACGTCAAAACATATTTAACTCGGCTTATTTATCTTCACACACATATAAAATTATTTAAATTTTTTTTTTAAAGGGTCAGTTAGTAGGTAAGGGAGAGGAGCGGGGGTAGGGCAGAGGAGTATCAGGTTACGTCTCAGCTTTGTCATTAAAGCTTAAAAATGTTATTTTTAAGGAATTTGGGCTTAAGTAACTCAATTTGTTAAATTTTTACACTAGTTTTGCATATAATAACGCCCACTAAAAGAGGCGGGGTCCCAAAATTTTTTTATTTTATTTTATGGCTCCAACTTTAAAGTTTAATTTGTCAAAGTTTAATTTATCATTTGCTTAACAAAATTACGAAAAGACTTTAAAAATTATGTTGTTTTTTTAGAGGTTGGTTTAGTTCATCTTAGGGGAACTTTTTCCCCCTTGGTCCGTTTCAGCCTATTTCCGAACTTAACCTGTGCTATCCTTCAATATATATTTATAACAAATTTCAAGAGTCTAGCTCTTTTCGTTTGGACTGAATCGTGATTTCCACAGACAGACGGACGGACATGCTCAGATCGTCTTAGATTTCATCACTGATCAAGAATATATATATATATATATATATATATATATATATATATATATATATATATATATATATATATGTATATATATGTATTTTATGGGGTCTTAGAGGGATATTTCGCTGTGTTATAAACGGAATGACATAGTGAATATACCCTTCAATTTTTTTGTTGCAGGGTATAAATGAAAACGTAAACCTATAAAAACGAAGTAAAGGACAAGAATTCAGCATTAAATGTCAAACTTTAACAAGACCATAAATTATGCAAGCGGCTTAATGTTAAGGGTTTTCCACTGCTGACTGACATATCCAACACGTCTCCCACAACCGGCCAAGACGATAAGTAACAGCAGTCAGCTTCAAAGCCGTAGTTGCACTACCAGCGGCAAGCAGTAAATTTAATCTTCAGTTGTATCGTTTTTCTTTGCCCGAAAGTGGAGGGAAATAAGTTAAAATGAATAAATGGTAGATGATGATGGCCTGACAGCAGATATTCACTTGACTGGCTTGTTAGCTGGTCCCGGTTGGGTGACGGGTTGAGCTGACGGCAGCCATAAGTGCCTTAATAGCTGTGAAAATAATAGAGAATAAATAAGGGCAGAACTGAGTAAAAGGCTTATCTGAATTTATGCGAAACTTGACATTAGAATTCGCAAAATAAACAAAAGCCGGATACAACTGCTCGCACAAGTTGATTGTTTCTTTGTGGAAATAATTGTTTTATTATTTTTCCCTGAGTCACAGTTTTTTTTTGTTCTTACCTAAAGAGGAAATAATAAAATAAATGGTTTAGTTAATTGTTGTGGAATGTTATTTCAGCTGGAGGTCGTGCTTTAGATTGATATTTTAAAAATTCTTAGAACTTTGTATGTAATTGCCACTTTATTAATATGCGACCCCATAAAATTGAAATATTTCCGATGATGATGAATAGGGGAGTCGCATAAGCGACTGCCCCATGCCACCAAGAAGATCTGAAGACAGCGATCATAGATTGATGTATTGGAAGATTTTATAAGGAAAGAAAGTATTTATTTTTGTACACTTCACAAAAAAGTGAAAGGGTATATATAGGTTTGGCATTCCGTGTGTAATTTCTTCGATATTAATATGGGACCCCATAAAGTATATATATTCTGGATCCTTATGAATAGCGATGACGATTGAGCGATATCCGATTTCACGTACAGGGGGGTTTCCCCAAGCCCCCCGAAGAGCTAAGGACTTCGTTCTTGGACTGATGTATTGGAAATGAACTTCAATAGAGTGGTATTGAATTCCAGAAAAATCCGAAATACGGTTCCAGAGGTTGGGAAGCTTACACCTATTGCCCGACTAAAAATTATCTACCAAAAACCAATTTTTTTTGTTTGTCAATAAAACCTATTTCATACTTCGGGAAACCTCAAATGCATATTAAAAATTAAAAACATAAAAATTTGATTTCCAGGGATGGGGAATAGAAAGTTTTTTTTTTTGGTACATGCAATATATTGTAGTGCATGTAATAACCAAAATTGTTGAAAATTTTAAGGTTTTCTTAAATAAAACCCACTTTATACCTCATGAAGAGTTGCATTGGCACCAAGAAAAAATAAATAAAATTAAATTTCGTTTCCAGGGTTGGGAAATTGAGAATTTTTTTATACATAAAAGTAACCAAAAAGGCACCTAACGTTGTTTTTTATTATTAAAAACTATTTTATAATTCAGGCAAAACAAAATTGGTATCAAAAATTACAAAAAAAATCAAAATTCCGATTCCAGGGTTGGGAAATTGAGAATTTTTTTTATACATAAAAGTAACCAAAAAAGCACCTAACGTTGTTTTTTATTAATTAAAACTATTTTATAATTCAGGCAAAACAAAATTGTTATCAAAAATTAAAAAAAAAATCAAAATTTCAATTTCAGGGTTGGACAACTACAATTTATTGTAATACATAAAAGTGACCAAAATGGTTACAAGTTTTAAGATTTTCTTAAATAAAACTATTTTATACCTCACTTAAAGTCGCATTGGTAAAAGAAAATAAAAAAAGTTAAAATTTTGCTTCCAGGGTTCGGCAATTGAGAATTTATTTCATACATAAAAGTAACCAAAAAGGCAAGTGACGCTATTTTTTTACTAGTTGAATTTTTTTTATAATTGAAGAAGAAAAAATTTGATGTCAAAAATTAAAAAAAATAAAAATTTCGATTCCAGGGTTGGACAACTGCACTATTTGGTAATACACTTTCATGTGCTACGAACATGAATGGTTACAAATTTTAAGTTTTTCTTAAATAAAATTATACCTCATTAAGAGTTTCATTGGTAAAAAGAAAAAACAAACAAAAAAATAAAATATCGCTTCCAGGGTTCGGAAGTTGAAACTTTTTTTAGTACAGAAAAGCAGCCATACAAGTTCCCTATTTTGGAGTTTTCAGTAAGTTAAACCTATGTTATGCTTCAGGAAGAATTCTATTCGTGTAATGAATAAATAAAATTAAAAATTCTATTCCAGGGTTTGAAATTCGAAATATGTTTGTTATATAAAATAAAGCCATATAAGTTCCTAATTTAATTTTTTTAGTGAACTAAACATATTTTATAATTTAGGAAGAATTAAATTGGTATTAAAAAATTAGATATTCGATTTCAGGGTTAGAAACCCGTTTTTTTTTTTGCTATATTTAAAAGTAGCCATATAAGTTCCCAATTTTGAGGGTTTCAGTGAATTAAACCTAGTTTGTGCTTCAGGAAGAATTCTATTCGTGTAATGAATAAATAAAATTGAAAATTCTATTCCAGGGTTCGAAAATCGAAATATGTTTGTGATGTAAAAGTAGCCATATAAGTTCCTCCTAATCCTGTTTTTTTAGTGAACTAAACCTATTTTATACTTCAGGAAGAACTAAATTGGTGCTAAAAACCAAAAAATTAGATATTCGATTCCAGGGTTGGAAAATCCAATTTTTTTTTATTCATTAAAAAAACCAAATAAGTTACTTATTTTGTTTTTTTGGTGTTTTTAACCTTATTTTTTACTTCAGGAAGAACTAAAAAAAAAATAGATAATCCATTCCAGGGTTGGAAAATAGAAATTTTTTTGGTACACAAAAATAACCAAATAAGTTCCTTTTTTTTTTTTTGGTGAATAAAATATATTTTCTGTTTGTTTTAGAAAGAAAGAAGAAAGACATCTGTGAAGGGTATTTAAGATTCGGCACAGCCGTATATAACACTTTTACTTGTTAACCATAAATTGGTGCTAACTTTATGCTCCCGACTGTCAACAAAAATCAAACGTCATTGACATTTCTCTATAATATGTTTGAACTGGTGATAAGTGTTAATTTGCAGAATTCAAAAAAGAAGAAAAAATCAGAATAAAAATAAAAGAACAAAAAAAATAATTTATGTACGAAATAAAAACTTAGTCTGGCAATTATTATCATTAAATATGAAAAAGTCAAAGCCAAATAGAAGTCATAAAATGTGATGCATGAATTTATGACGAATAAAAATTTGATTTTATACTTCTCCTGCGTACAACTTGTTTATTTTGTATTAAAATTATTATTATATCAAATTATGGAAATGGCTTTAGCGTCTGTGTGTGCATGTGTGTGTGTGTGTGCGTGTTTTTATATGCTGTAACAAATCAGTCATTTGTATCAACAACGAAATTATCGTCAACCATGATTTTAGTCAAAAACAGTAACAGCAGCGGAATCATCTTCCACATCTTCAACTGTATTCAAAACAGTTGCACAGTGGTGTGTGTAGTTTTGTTGTAAAGGACAAAGTTTTCTCAACTTTGTCAAGTTTTTTTTATTCATTGTTTTTATGAATATACACACTTACACTCAAAGATATAAGTTCAGCTTTTTGGCTTGTGGAAATTAGAAATAAAATTTAACAGAGTTTTAAAAATGTGGTGTTTTTAGTTTAATTTTCACTGAATTGGAGAATATTTAAACTGAGTATTTTATTATTATTATTTTTTTCACTTAGACCAGCACTAAGGGGATGGCTCCTACATATCCAGCGTATTACGCCGGAACTGGGTGCTGTTAGCTGAAGTAGTAGAGCACGAGACTATGAAGCGGGGGGTTCTGAGTTCAACTCCGCGCTGAGTCATGAAATATTGTGTTGAATTCTACTGAGCAGCACCAGTTGTTGCCAGCCTGTTTCCAATGCTGAAGGCATAGCACTGATCACTAAATTAATTGATTTGACTAAATTTTCTATATGTGCTAAAAAAAGATAATTATGGCAATTAAGTGAATAATTGACTCAATTAAAAATACTTGTCTGAGCGCCGTATCAATTTGTTATATTTCTACGGAAGAATTGAGCACACTTTTCTTCTCTCAAATTCAATTTGGCCAAAAATTTATTAAGAATTTTGTTTCTTCAAAGTTTCCATCTAACAAATACCCTGTATTATATTTCAATCTCTGTATAACTTTTTAATTTTCTTTATGTGTCGTCTATGGCATCCCTCTGTAGTTGTAATAGTTGATGTTGATGTGATGATTGTAATAAAGTTTCATGAAAATTGTATAATATTTTATTACTTTGATATAATACAACAACAGCAACAGCAATAAGTGCAACAAAAGATGTTAGAAGCACAAATACAATGACAAAACAGCCAGCCACGATACCCATTCTCATTTATTAATACACACTTATGCGGGTCGTTGATACCAGGAGTTCTTTTGTTGAAACTATAAAATTAAATTTAGCAAATTCATCGTCAAATATTTTTCGCTTTTTATACCCTCCAAAAAAGAATCGGAGGGTATATTCAGTTTGTTATTCCGTTTGTAACGCAGCAAAATATCCATCTGAGGCCCCATATAGTATATATATTCTTGATCAGTGATGAAACCTAAGACGATCTGAGCATGTCCGTCCGTCCGTCCGTCTGTGGAAATCACGATTCAGTCCAAACAAAAAGAGCTAGACTCTTGAAATTTGGTATAAAAATATCCTGAAGAATAGAACAGATTAAGTTCGGAGATGGGCAAAATCGGGCAAGAGGGAAAGAAGTTCCCCTAAGAAGAACTAAACCAACCTCTAAAAACAACATGATTTTTAAAATTTTTTTAATATCCTTAAGGAAATTATATATTTTTATGTCAAAGAAGACATAAAATAAAAAAAAAATGATTTTTGAACACCGCCCCTTTTAGTGGGCGTTATTAAATGCAAAAATAATGTAAAAATTTAACAAATTGTTTTACTTAAGCCTACAAAATCCCCCAAAAAAAATGAAATTTTTAAGCTTTAATGACGATGCTGACACGTAACCTGGTACTCCTCTGCTCTACCCCCGCTCCTCTCCTTTACCTATTAAATGACCTTTTAAAAAAAAATTTTAAAATAATTTATATATGTATGTGTGAAGATAAATATGCCGAGTTAAATATGTTTTGACGTAAGCAGTTACGAAGTGAAGTTATATATATCATATGACGTAACGAAATGGCAATCAGTGATATAAATTTTTTTTTAAGAAAATCCATATTTATATAAAAAATTTTTATGGGAGTGTCTTCTGTCCCATACATCATTTTGTGTATACTGGCAATGCATGCCAACTCCTTATTTGGCCACTTGGGGGCAAAATCCCTCCAAGATCACACACACTCTCATGGCCTGTATATTGACCTTTCATGGCCTGTAAATATTTTCACCAAATGATCAAAAAATTTATTAAAAATGGATTTTCATAAAACAAACTTCACTGTTTGTTATTTCGTTACGTCATAACGTATTTAACTTCACAGCTAAATACGTTGTTTCGTAACTGCTTACGTCTAAACATGTTTAACTTTGCATATTTATCTTCACTCACATAATAAATTTTACATTTAATTATTCCAAATATTTATTTTTAGTTATGGCAAAGGTGAAATGTCTCCCCCACGGCCCTTGCCAGAGTGACCCTGACAAAATACAGTTTTAATACCCTCCAAAAAGAATTGGACCCCATAAAGTATATATATTCTTAATCAGTGATGAAGTCTAAGACGGTCTAACAATGCCCATACGTTCGTCTGTGGAAAACATGATGTAGTCTAATTTTGGACACAGCCCCCTTTAGTGGGCGTGGACGTAGGATATTATATGCAAAAATAGTGTAAATATTCAACAATTTGTATTCCTTAAGCCTATAAGAAGCTGAGATGTTCTTTGATCTTGCAGAGGTGAAACGTCTCCCCCACCGGCCCTTTCCGGAATGACTCTGTCAAAATAGAGATTTAAAGTTGGGTACAGAAATGTCTTAAAGCAACTCCTCTGTCCCACCAAATTAAACATTTTAAATTTACTTACGAAATATTTGGAGGGTATTTAAAATTCGAACAGGGCGAATATAACGTTTTTACTTGTTTCTTTTGTTTTTATTTTCTCTTAATTTTGACTGGCAAACGAAAACACACTCTGGGGAAGATTTAAGGTAAATTTTCAACATATTTATTTTTAGATTATTTGTTTAACGAAATTGTGCATAAATTATATTTTCATGAAGCAATTTATTATATTTATTAGCGTAATTGGACTTTGTGTTAGAAAAATTTCGCCAAATGTACAAGATTGCTGAATTGCTGAACAGCATTCTTTGACTTGATAACACAAGAATATATTTGGAAATATTAATTTAAAAGTCGTTTATGTTTATAATAACAACAATTCAAGTTTAATTATTTTGATTTAAATTAAGAGAGATCTAAAATGAAAATAAATTATGGTGTTTTCCAGAGGTTGCTTTAGTTCTTCTTAGGGGAACTTTTTGCCCTCTGGCCTCGATTTAGTTTATTTGCGAAGCTGCTCTGCGCTATCCTTAAAGATATAGTCGTACTAAATGTCAAGGGTCTGGTTTTTTTCGTTTGGACTGAAACGTGATTTCCACAGATGGACGGACGGACGGACGTGGTTACATCGTTTCAGATTTCGTCACTGATCAAGAATATATATACTTTTGAGGTCTTAGAGGAATATTTCGCTGCGTTACACACGGAATGACAAAGTGAATATATCCTCAATTTCGTGTGGAGGGCATAAAAACTATAATAATAATTTTATAAGGAATTCTGACCTCTTCGATCATTTTGAGCCACCCTGTAGCACTCAAAGTAATTCCTTTGATTTTTAAATTTTTCCGGACCAATTGATAGTATTAAAAAAGGCTCGTAATTTTATTTTCATAAAAACATGATCTAGATTACATCAATTTAATTTTCTAAATTTCACAAAAACTCTGTTTTCGGAAGTCCCGGCATTCCCATCAAAACTACTTAACTGTAGTTTTTAATTATCCTCACTTATGAGGTAGAGATAAATATTTTTTTTTCCAAATTTCACATCAGAACACAAAAACTCTGTTTTCGGAAGTCCAGGCATTCCCATCAAAACTAGTTAACTGCATTTTTTAATTATTCTCACTTATGAGATAGAGATAAATATTTTTTCCAAATTTCACATCAGAACAGAAAAACTCTGTTTTCGGAAGTCCCGGCATTCCCATCAAAACTACTTAACTGTAGTTTTTAATTATCCTCACTTATGAGGTAGAGATAAATATTTTTTCTCACATCAGAACACAAAAACTCTGTTTTCGGAAGTCCCGGCATTCCCATCAAAACTACTTAACGGAATTTTTTAATTATCCTCACTTATGAGGTAGAGATAAATATTTTTTTTAAATTTCACATCAGAATACAAAAACTCTGTTTTCGAAAGTCCCGGCATTCCCATAAAAACTACTTAACTGTATTTTTTAATTATCCTCCCTTATGAGGTAGAGATAAATATTTTTTTTTTAATTTCACATCAGAACACAAAAACTCTGTTTTCGGAAGTCCCGGCATTCCCATCAAAACTACTTAACTGTATATTTTAATTATCCTCACTTTTTTTTTATACCCTCCAAAAAAGAATTTGGAGGGTATACTCACTTTGTCATTCCGTTTGTAACGCATCGAAATATCCATCTCAGACCCCATAAAGTATATATATTCTTGATCAGTGATGAAATCTAAGACGAACTGAGCATGTCCGTCCGTCCGTCCGTCTGTGGAAATCACGATTCAGTCCAAACGAAAAGAGCTAGACTCTTGAAATTTGGCATAAATATATTTTAAAACTTAGAGCAGGTTAAGTTCGAAGATGGGCTAAATCGGGCAAGAGGAACTAAACCAACCCAGAAAAAACAACATAATTTTTAAAGTTTTTTGGTTATTTTGTTAAGCAAATGATATATTTTTATGTCAAATATGGTCCAACGCCTTAAACTTGGAGCCATTAAATAAAATAAAAATATTTTTTGACCCCGCCCACTTCAGTGGGCGTTATTATAGGCAAAAATAGCATAAAAATTTAACAAATTGTTTTACTTAAGCCTACATTCCTTAAAAATAACACTTTTAAGCTTTAATGACGAAGCTGAGACGAAACCTGGTACTACTCTGCCCTACCCCCTCCTTCCCCTTCGCCCCCTAAATGACCCTACCAAAAAAAAAATTTTTTTTTTTAAATTTTGTATATAATCATCCCAAGCATTTATCTTCAGAGTTTTATGACTGCCTGTTGCTGCCCTACCCCCTCCTCCCCCTTTGCCCGCTAAATGACCCTATCAAAAAAAAGAAATTTTAATTTTGTATATAATTATCCCAAGCATTTATTTTTAGAGTTTAATGACAAAGGTGAATTGTTTCCCCCACAGCCCTTGCCAGAGCGACCCCGCCAAAATACAGTTTTTATAGCCTCCAAAGAGAATTGTGATGAAGTCTAAGACGGTCTAGCAATGCCCACACGTTCTTCTGTGCATGATATTGCATATTTTTGAACCCCGCTCCTTTTAGTGGGCGTTGACGTACGATATTATATAAAGGAACTCTGTCCCACCAAGTTAAACATTTCAAATTCACTTACTAAATATTTGGAGGGTATTTAAGAGTCGACCCGGTCGAATATAACGTTTTTACTTGTTTTAAATTAATTTTGTGTATTTTATTCTACCTTTTTTTTTACTAAAATTTTTATTTTTTATTATTCTGCAGGCTCTAGGTCTAAGAATTGAAATTAAACTCTTTTTATGTTTTATTTCCATATGTATTTATATATATTATTTTAATATTTCGAACTCCTTCGGTGCTCTTCTTCAGGAAAGATTTTAGGTAAAGTCGTGCTCTTTGTAAGAGGGTGAATTGTTTTTTTTTTTAGAAAATTGCATACGAGAACTGTATTGAAGAGATATAATCAAAATTAATTACATAGTAGCACATGAGGTAATATTGCTCATGGTGAAGGAATTTTATTTTTTGTCATGTGCAAATTTATTAAGTTTTGTATTAAAGAAATTTCAAAATAAAACTAGCTTTTGTGTCACACGAACACACACTCACTTTCCTCCGCTAAAGTCTGTCATTTCATAACAACAACTCACATTAACACTAAATTGTATTGCCTCAACTAACATTTCCAACTATTTTTAGTTACATTTTTCCCAAATTACTATCGAAACCTTCTGTGCCACATTCACCCGTTGTCTTTTTATTGCAAATTAGTGCCAACTGCAAACAATGCCAAGAAGCAAGTGTTGGAATATTTTCATTTCATTTCTGCTGAAAATATTTGTTTTGTGCCAAATTCATGACGTATTTTGGGCCTTAAAGTAACCAAAACTTTTTGGATGTCTTTTATATCATTTTAAGTATGTGCCACAAAAATATCTACCTGTAACTGCAAACCTTTTATTTTTCTAATTTTGGCAACTTTTACGGTTATTAAGGCCTGCTTCGGTGTTTTTGCAAAAATCCCTGTTTATTTTTGTGTCTTCAAGAAGAGTTTGCAAATATTCCGTCTGCTTGCCTCCTTTTGCCGTGGTGTTGAATTTGTAAATATTCTTCTTATCAGACGTTGGCATTGGCACAACAGGCATTAACTGTGACATTTTATTGTTCCAAGTGTTTCAGAAATGAATGTGGCTGCTGATTAGTTTGTATTGTTTGCCAAGATTTTTCCTTTCTTTTTTTTTGTATTCTTCCTCAATGTGTTGTGTGATGTGGCTAAAAGCCAGAATAAGTGCTCTTGTTTTATTGATTTTTTCTTGCTTCTAATTTTTGCATAATAGTGAGGCACAAAGTGGGTGCTTAGTTGCAGGTGAAAGTAACGTGTTCTCCAGTGCTACTGTAGTACTCGTATGTAAAATTGTTGCTCGCTGTACACTGTCAGCTGTCATTATGGCAATAGCATTGATTCAATTTGCTGGAAGAAAAGCAATTTTGAGCGGTTGATATATGAAATAACTGGCAGCAGAAATGAAGAATATTTTCATGGCGGTAATGAACAATTTGCATGCAATCATTTGATATGAACTTTGCTAAAATCTTCTACATAATGTTAATAAAATTAATCATAAATATTATAATTGAAATAGATAAATCCCATATACGAGGGTGGTTCCATAAGTCCGTGACTTTTTAAATGACACACACGTTTTTACGAGTATATAAAAAGTTATTATATTTCTCAAAACAGTCTCCTTTGAATTTCAAAAACTTAGTTCAACATTTCTCCAAGTTTTTTATCCCTTACGAAAAATATAATTTGATTTGGAGTTAAATATCTTTCCGGCGAGCTAAATCTGCAAAATAGGGCGAATGAGGAAATAATCCGTAGACCCAATATTGGATTGTCACCAAGGAAACTGCAGACATGTGTAGCCTTCATACCAAAGTGAAACTACTGAGCCTTGAGAAATGCATATGGCCTCAGCAATTTCTTTTACATTTAATCGGCTACAACCACATCTTGAATTTGTGTCAATTGCAGAGACCTCAACTGTGTCTCAACTGTGTGTTTGTATGGCCTCATCAAAATTCAATAAACCACCTCTTTGCCGTAGAAATAGATGGTCCAGAGTTCCCATAATATTTATCGAGCTCTAAATTAGTTTGAATGATAGTTTTCTTCCGCAAAAAATTAAACTTAATGCAAACACGTAATACGCTTTTAGCAATTTTCTTCTCAAAACTCAAAATAAATGATGCAGTTTGTTCAAAGTTTGAACGGCGTAAACCGCCAGGAGCAATTTTGCCATATCAATTAAAAGGCGGAAAACTCAAAAAATCACAGACTGATTGACCCGCCCTCGTATAATAGTAGAAAGCTCGATATTATTATTAAAGCATTTATAATTATAATTATAATTATTATTACAATTATAATTTTAATTATAACAATAATATTAATAAAAATTATAATAATTTTTATAATTATAATTTTTTATAATGATAATTTTTATAATCATTATTATAATTTTTTTTAATTATAATTTTTATAATCATAATTATAATTTTTTATAATTATAATTATAATTTTTTATAATTATAATTATAATTTTTTATAATTATAATTATAATTTTTTATAATTATAATTATAATTTTTTATAACTATAATTTTTATAATCATAATTAGAATTTTTTATAATTATAATTTTTATAATCATACTTATAATATTTTATAATTATAATTATAATTTTTTATAATTATAATTATAATTGTTTATAATTATAATATTTTATAATTATAATTTTTTATGAGTATAATTATTATTTTATATAATTATATTTTTTTATGAGTATAATTATTATTTTATATAATTATAATATTTTATTATTATAATATAATTATTATAATTATAATTATAAAAATTATAATTATAATTACAATTATAATATATTATAAATATAATTTTATATAATTATAATATTTTATAATTATAATTATAATTTTTTATAATTATAATTAGAATTTTTTATAATTATAATATAATTATTATAATTATGAAAATTATAAATATAATTACAATTATAATTACAATTATAACTATAATTACAATTGTTATTATAATTTTTATAATTAAAATTATAATTATAATAATTATATTATAATTATAAAAAATTATAATTATAATTATAAAAAATTATAATTATAATTATAAAAAATTATAATTATAATTATAAAAATTTATTATTATAATTATAATTATTATTACAATTATTTTCTCTCTCTACTACTGAAAAAGCATTTATACCCACATACACGCACATAATATACATAATGACACCTTCGCACTCAGAAAAGCTTCCTAGGAACTCAGAACGCCGAGATGTGAACGGAGTAAAACCAGCAACTTTCCAACTTCTTTGAACATTTTAAATTTTCTTAGGGGAGGGTTAAAAATAGTAAAAAATAATATATAATTTTTTTTTAAATTATACAACGAAAAATTCTCAATCTTGTGCGGTGCATTGACCATATGAAAGGTTCCCAGAAGATCTGTATTATCCCCCTGAAATGCGTACTCCTATTGTGATTGTTTACAACTTTGCGCAATAAAATGTGATACAAAGCAGCTTAATTAACAACAGCAGCACGGAACGGAAGAGAACCTACTACTACACTAACAAAACAAAATTTCACAAACATTAGTGTTAATGTTTGTGAAACGCCATAAACTCATACACTAACGGACAGAATGCACTCCTTAACAACGAGCACAACGCTAACAAAATTTCAACCGTAATCAACATAAAACGTTTGCAGCACTAAAAGCATCCGTCCATCGTGTATGCAAGTAACATCTCCTACACCAACACAAACAACAGCACAACAACATTCACGTTGACGTTGACGTGAATAACACCAACCACAGCAATCACATAACAGCATCAAACAATCGCATAGATACGAATCGGCCAACGCTTTTCAACACAAATGGAGCCCACAACAGGCACGGTAATAAGACAACAATTGACATAAACTTAAACAGAGAATAGGCCAATAACTACAAAAGGACTAGAAATATTTCCAATCACACAGTTTCTAACAATAGAATGAAAAGCACAACTTAACAGCAACAACATCAAATTAGAGAGCTAGAAGAACAGCACGCACTACCATAATGACTGCTGAACGCATGAAGCAGGCAGTAACAAGCGAATTCGAGTATATTTTCAAGACTAAAAACTAAAAATTAATAAAACATCGAACAACAGAGAAAAAAAACTTATCCAAATTCATAATGAATATATGCGAATATATAACGCCGCTATCTGCAGAAAAGCAATTCAGCAGTTTAGAATAGAAAATTTTCAGACCTTCTGGATTACGAGGACAGAGCCTTTGTATCCTATTAAACAAGTAATCCTTACATACCAAAAAAATTTCGGTTTTCCAACCCTGAAAAGCAATATCTAATTTTTCAGTACCAACTTAATTCTTCCTGAAATATGAAAATATATTTAATTCATTAAAAAAAAAACTACATTAGGAACTTATATGTCAATTTTTATATAACAAACATATTTCGGTTTCCGAACCCTGGAAGCGAAATTTTAATATTTTTGTTTTCTCTTTTACCAGAGCAACTACTAATAGGGTATAAAATAGGTTTATTTAAGAAAAACTTAAAACTTGTAATCATTTTGCTCACTTTCTTGTACTAAAAAAAAATTGGAGTTGTCTAACCCTGAAATCGCAATTATCATTTTATTTTAATTTTTTACACCAATTATGTTCTTCTTCAATCACGAAATAGTTTTAACTAGTAAAAACAGAGTCAGTTGCCTTTTAGGTTACTTTTATGTATAAAAAAAATTCTCAATTTCCGAACCCTGGAAACGAAATTTTATTTTTTTTTTGTTTCTTTTTTTTACCAATGCAATTCTTAATGAGGTATAAAATAGCTTTATTTAAGAAAAACTTAAAATTTGTAACCATTTTGGTCACTTTCATGTACTACAATATATTGCAGTTGCCCAACCCTGGAATAGAAATTTTGATATTTTTAAATTTGAATACCAATCTTTTTTTCCGAAATGCGAAAATAGTTTTTATTAGCAGAAAAGAAAAACTTCTGTACACCAAAAATATAAATTTGTAAATTCCCATCCCTGGATTTTTTTTTTTCAATTTTTTAGTTTTCAACACCAACTTTATTCTTCCAAACGCATGAAATAGTTTTAATTGACAAATAATAATAGTTAATTTTACATTCAGAAATACAGAAGCTCCCAGCTCTGGAACCGTATTTCGGTTCCAATTTAATTCCTTCCAATCCATCAATTCAAGATTGAAGTCTTTGGCTCTTCTGAAGGCTGGGGAATTTCGATCACGTTCGGACAGCCGGAGAAACGGACATCGCTTATTCGTCTTCGCTATTTATAAGGATCCAGAATTTATATACTCTATGGAAAGCCATATTAATATTGAAGAAATTACATACTGAATGAGAAACATTTTGCTTTTTTTTGAAGGGTGCAATTATATTCAAGCCTTCACATAAAAGAAATTTGAAGAAGAGTATGAAAATTAACGGCTCTATACTGGCCAACATTTAGCTACATCGTCCTCTACTGCGTATACTTGTTATACATGAGCACAATCCGTAAATATTAAGTATACGCAGGTGTACACGAAAAATACAACAAATTCGGGGGGTGGCATATTACGGCATTAGATAATATCTATCGAAATTTGTATTTAAATTGTATGGAAATTGCGCTCGATATCGAATGCGGAAATTTGTCCGCAGTTTTCTCTAGCACATTCGTGTGAAATAAAATTATATGGGATGATGGTAAATAAAAAAAAATTAGAAAACAAATTTCTATGGCAAAAATTATGGAAAGGAACAGTTCCGAGTTATTGGCCCATGAAATTTCCATGTAAAAATATGATTTTCCACTGCAGCTCTAAACTTACGATGCATCTTAAGCAAATCGTTTTATTAATTTGCTTTTACCAATTTAAAATAATCTGATAAGTACCTTTTCTCTGGAAATACTAAAAATGTTTATAAGAGTGACACTAAAATTCCAGCCTGTGCTTTTAACATGTACTTCGTAATACTTAACCCTAGAAAACGAATGCTATTTAATACTACGTTAATGCTAACGTTACATAAATTTTGTTCTTGACTTTTATTCCTAAAGCCCTTGAAAATTAAATTCGAAATTCATGATATCAAACCACAGCCGCAATAACATAAATGCTCATATCTACTTCATCATCAGATCTGGTTAATGTTCTCGATGTACAAGCATCTGAACCACCAAAAATGATTTGTTTATATTAAGTTTTGTTTTTAATGACCAATCTGTATTGTTTATATTTTTTTCGTATTTGCTCTAAAAATATTGGAACATGTACCTGTTGAATTTGGTGCCGCAACAATAATAATAAAACAACTAAACAGGTTATATTCGACCTGGTCGAATCTTAAATACCCTACAATTATTTAATAAGTAAATTTAAAATGTTTAACTGGGTGGGACAGACTTCCTGTATATAATATCGTACGTCAACGCCCACTTAAGGGGGCGGGGTAAAAAAAAATAGACTATATCATGTTTTCCACAGACGAACGGATGGGCATTGCTAGACCGTCTTAAACTTCATCACTAATCAAGAATATACATATTTACTTAATAGGGTCCAATTCTCTTTGGAGGGTATAAGAACTGTATTTTGGCGGGGTCGCTCTGGCAAGGACTGTGGGGGAAACATTTCATCTTTGTCATAAAACTCTAAAAATAAATGCTTGGGATGATTGTATACAAAATTAAAATTTTTTTTGGTAGGGTCGTTTAGGTGGCAAAGGGGGAGGAGGGGGTAGGGCAAAAACAGGTAGCCATAAAACTCTAAAAATAAATGCTTGGGATGATTATTTACAAAATTAAAAAAAAAATTTTTTTTTAGGGTCATTTGGTGGGCAAAGGGGGAGGAGGGGGTAGGGCAGGAGGGGGTAGGGCAGAAACAGGCAGTCATAAAACTTTAAAAATAAATGCTTGGGATGATTACATACAAAATTAAAAAACTTTTTTTTTTTTGGTAGGGTCATTTAGGTGGTGAAGGAGGAGGAGGAGGGGGTAGGGTAGAGTAGTACCAGGTTACGTCCCAGCTTCGTCATTAAAGCTTAAGAATGTTATTTTTAAGGAACGCAGGCTTAAGTAAAACAGTTTGTTACATTTTTGCACAATTTTTGCATATAATAACGCCCACAAAAGGGGCGGGGTCCAATTTTTTTTTTTTAATTTAATGGTTCCATGTTTAACGCGTTGGACCTTCTTTAACATAAAAATATATCATTTGCTTAACAAAATTACAAAAAACTTTCAAAATTATGTTGTTTTTTAGAGGTTGGTTTAGTTCTTCTTAGGGGAACTTTTTCCCCCCAGCCCGATTTAGCCCATTCACGAACTTAGCCTGTGCTATCCTTTAATATATATTTGTACCAAATTTCAAGAGTCTGTCTGTTTTCGTTTGGACTGACTCTTGATTTCCACAGACGGACGGACGGACGGACATGCTCAGATCGTCTTAGATTTCTTCACTGATCAAGAATATATATACTTTATGGGGTCTCAGATGGATATTTCCCTGCGTTACAAATGGAGTAACGAACTGAATATACCCTCCATATTCTTTTTTGGAGTGTATAAAAACTACATGTAACATTTACGTAAGTGGGTGTTCTAGGGTTAAGCAAAGTTTCAGGACTTACATTTTCCTCATACTCACAGGAGACATAATAAATTTGTTCCACATTTATGTGGCTTGTGTACAAAATTTCCACAAAATTTTAATGAACAAAAATTATTTTGTTAACAACGACTAAATAATTACTCGGAAGGGTAAAAAATAAAAAAATGAAAATTTATTTAATAGGCCTCAAATGAATTTCTTTAAAATATATATACTTTTTTTTCATTAAATTTCTACATATTTAACGGCAGTTGTAGGGGTTGTCTTTAACAACAATATATTTCTAAAGGCAATTTTTCAAGGAAAACTTGTTACCAGTAAAATTTACTTATTATTTTATCTTGACAAAAAAAAAAAAGGTAAAATATTAACAACAACTTTAAATCTGCAAACTTTTCCATCTTTCTCAACGTCAGTGAGTTAGATTTGACTTCTCCACTTAAACTGTGTCGTAAGTATATAATTTTGTTGCTTTATTTTTATAAAAAAAATCTTTGAAAGTTAAAGCACAAGTACTTTTACACCTGCATGCCATGAATCCTCCTGTTTGCCATTTCACTTCTCAAAGACATCTCAAGGACAAGATGATAATGTGGCAAACGAAATAGCAGAGTCGAAGAGAAATGCTTAAGACAAATTGACAAGCCATTATTTGTAAGAATAGTATTTTAAATAATAAAGAAAAAAAAATGATAGAAATAGTTTTAAAAATGGTAAATATTTCACTAGAGGCACACTAACGAGGATACTACGAGTACAGAGCAGTAAAAATTCTTGATCACAAAGAAGGGAAGTGCTCTTGTGAGTCATCATTTCAATAGTTCAAAGTAGATAATTTTTTTATATAGAAAAACAGGAGTAACTCTTAGTGTTTTGAAATCGGTGGCAACTGTTTAGCTCTAGAGTTTTCTGGTAAAAACAATGCAATCTCTTTATTCTATTCAATTAGCTGTTCAGTCCTTGACATGATGTATTCACTAAAAGTAGCAAAAATATTTTATGATGGAAAAAATAGCACTTAAATTTTGAGCTCAAGTCTATTTATATATTTAAAATAAATAATCAAGAGCTGAGCAACTCTCAGCTCTTATGGACACAATATTTGAACATTAAAAATTCAAAATCCAATTTTCTATTGAATTCAAATTTTTCATACCCTCCCTCCATGGTAGCCGAGGAAGCCATTTGAATGACATTATTTTCCATTATTATTTTTTGTGGCATTTTCAAAAAAAAAAAAAATTATTTGGCGGACCCTTTATTTTTCTAAGACCCCATAAAGTATATACAGGGTATTCGCCGGGAAGGTAGCCCTGACAGTTCATATTTGGCAGTCGTGAAGTAGATACGTGGCAAATTTATAATGGAAAAATATTAGATGCCAGGATTACAATAGAATTACAGCGAGACCGCTTTCCACAACAAGTTATTTCAAGAAATTATGATGTTGAGTGGCCTTCACGGTCGCTAGATTTGGCTGCTCCGGACTTCTATTTGTCAGGATATCTGAAAAGCCAGGTTTATGCCCAAACAAGCCAGAAATGCTTGAACAACTCAAACAAAATATTCGTGATGCAATTCCCCCTTATTCTGTAACTGTTTGTCAACGTCACGTCAAGACAACATTAAAAAGAAAAGGCGTCTGTACTCTTTACCTCTCTCAGAGTAGGCAATTTCTCACAGCCTCTTGCTATTTTCAAGGCCTTAAAAAGTACTCACTGTCTATCAGAAGTGGCGAATTGTTGTCCACAAGTAGTATATATGTGCCCTATTTTTCATATTCCCCCTTATTCTATTTGTCAACGTCACGTCAACACAATATAAAAGTTAGAACACTTCTATACTCATTGTCAATTTCTCACAACATTTTGCTATATTCTACGCCATAGAGAGTAGTAAGAGGCTGTCAGAAGTAGTTAATTGTTGCACCGGAAGGGTATGTAAGTGTCCTATTTTTGATATTGTCTTGACGTGACGTTGACAAATAGAATAAGAGGGGGATTGTCTTGAAATGACGCTGACAAATAGTTACAGAATAAAGGGGATTAATGAAATACCGCGTGAAATGTGTTACAATATAATGAAAAATGGCCTCAAAAGGGCTGGCATTTAATTGCCGACATTAAATAAAACATATATCCCCCCGCAGACACCCTGTATATTCATGATCAGTGATGAAATCTAAGACGATCTGGCCATGTCCGTCCGTCTGTGAAAATCACGATTCAGTCCAAACGAAAAGAGCCACACCCTCCAAACTTGGTTTAAATATATCCTAAAAGATAGCACAGGTCAAGTTCGTAAATGGCTGAATCGGGTCTGAGGAAAAAAAGTTCCCCTAAGAAGAACTAAACCAATTTCTAAAAAACAACATAATTTTTAAAGTTTTTTTTTATTTTTTTAAATAAATTATATATTTTTATATCAAGGAAGGTCTTGAGTGTTAAACTTGGAACCATAAAATAACAAAAAAAGAAATATAATTTTTGGATCCCGCCCCCTTTAGTGGGCGTTATGATATGCCAAAATGGAATAAAAATGAAACAATTGTTTTACTTAAGCCCAAATTCCTTAAAAATAAAATTGTTAAGCTTTAATGACGAAGCTGAGACCTGAAACTCTTCTGCCCTACTCCCTCCGCTCCTTTGGCAAAAAGAACAATTTCAAAGTAATTTTGTGTGTGAAGATAAATATGCCGAGTTAAATATGTTTTGACGTAAGCAGTTACGAAGTGAAGTTAAATATGTTATGACGTGACGAAATCGCAATCAGTGAAATATATATTTTTTGTATGATAATCCATATTTATATAAAAAATGTTTATGGGAGTGTCTTCTATCCCATAATTCATTTTGTATTTACTGGCAATGCATGTCAACTCCTTATTTTAGCCACTGGGAACAAAATCCCTCCAAGATTACACACACTCTCATGGCCTGTAAGTTGACCTCTCATGACCTCTAAATATTTTCAAAAAATGCTCAGAAAATTTATCAAATATGGATTTTCATATAAAAAAACTTCACTGTTTGCCAGTTTACGTTACGTCATAACATATTTAACTTCACAGCTAAATACGTTGTTTCGTAACTGCTTACGTCAAAACATGTTTAACTCGGCATATTTATCTTCACTCACATAATAAATTTTACATTTAATTAACCCAAATATTTATTTTTACAGTCTTACGGCAAAGGTGAAATGTCTCCCCCAAGGCCCTTGCCAGAGTGACCCCGATAAAATATAGTTTTAATACCCTCCAAAAAGAATTGCACCCCAGAAAGTATATAGTATATGCTTAATCAGTGATGAAGTCTAAGACGATCCAACAATGCCCATACGCTCGTATCTGAGAAAAACTATATACTATATCTTTTTAGACTCCGCCCCCTTTGCTGGGCGTTGCAGTTACATATTACATGGAAAAATGGTTTAGATATTTCACAAATTGCATTCCTTAAGCCTAAATTCCTTAGAAATGCAATTTTTACATTGAAAGTAAGATGTTCTCAGATCTTCCCCAGGCTTAACACTGCAAAGGGAAAGGGGGGCCTTTTTGACCCCAAAATTTCCTTATCAAAAAAAAATTTTTTTTCTTTCCCCACTTAAATTACCCTAAAAATTTACTTTTTAAGGTTTTAGGACAAAGGTGTCTTCCCCAGGGCCTTTCTTGCAGTGATGCTGTAAAGATAGAGTTTGAAAATTAGGCCCAGAAGTGTCTAAAAGGAACCCTTAAGCAGCTGGCTAAAATTTTTTAATTTATTTACTAAATATTTGTAGTGTATGATTCGACCTGTTCGAATATAACGATCTTACTTGTTTTTTATTGATTTTTAAAAAACAAAATTGGAGATAAAGAAGAGAGAGAGAGATGGAGAGAGAGAGAGAGAGGGAGAGAGAGAGAGAGGGAGAGAGAGAGGGAGAGAGAGAGAGAGAGTATTGTCGTATGAGCAACCATTGGTTTCTGCTAGTTTTTCAAACACAACTGTTACTGCATGAAGGTGTTAACAGTAGTTTGCGAAAGTAATTTGTTTTTAGACTTTCAGTGAACTTTGCCAAAAGTATTTATATGCTACAATAAGTGTTTTATTTAATAGCAGCACAATTATTAATATCGACAACTTATGACTTGGCAACTAAAAATGTCAAACGGAATTGAAATATCTGGTCCCTTAATTTTTATCAGGTCATTAGGAATCGTTTAATAGCTGAATTCTTTTAAATACTAAAACACTTGACTCTTTTAATCCATTTGAATTGTATAAAATCAAATTCAATGTAAATTTATCACAGAGCGACCCACTGTGCATTAGCATTTTACTGCTTATTGGCGTATGATTTTCATTCTTTTTGGTCTTTGTATCACAAATACGATGCTTTGGCATTATTAAACTACTTAAAATAAAACGTTTTCCTTTTCTATATTCTGAATGTTTGCTGTTGTCGTTGTTGTGTGTGTAGTTCTTTTTTCCTGGTGTTTTCTTACTCCTGTTGTTTGAGAAAATTATTGGTTGTTCGACTATTTGAGAAGAATCGAATGTTTAGTATTTGATTTTTGCTTTTGTTACAAATTCCATAGTCAGAAGTTATAAAAGTAGAAATTATTTCTGCAACAATAAACGCAATTCAGATAGTGTTTTTTTTTTTTTTTTTTTTTTTTTTTTGAGAATGCTGCTGTTATTTTGTTGATCATTTTCTTGTTGCAAGCAACAATGGCAGCAATAAATACGAGTACCTTGATATCAACTACTCCCTGTGGTGTAACGAAAGCTTATTGAACTCTATGGGAACGGGAAAAGGGTGTTGGTTTAACAAAAAAAAATAAAGTATGCAAATTATGCATACGGAATTAGAATTACAAAATATTTTAGCATTTCTTTAATATTTAAAAGAAGTTTTTCCTAATAAAAGGAATTTTTAAAGAAAATGTTTGTTTAGAAAAATTTTTCCAAAATAGGTTGTATATATATTTTTAAGGTATAGGGCAATATGTTTTTTAGCGCGGGGAAAAAGAATGACAAACAAAATGAATTTAACAAACCAAATTGTAAGATCCTACAGGACGATATTTTTTTTTTTTTTTTTTTTTTTTTTTTTTTTTTTTTTAGGAGTAGGACCAGCACTCAGGGGATGACCCCTATATATGCAATGCATTGCGCCGGAACTGAAAACGAGGGGATAGTATTGAGGGGACAGATTAGGAAAGATGAGAAGATAGACAGTTTTTTTTTTTTGTAGCTATTTCAACCTTTTTTTTTTTTTGTAGCTATTTCAACCTTTTTTTTTTTTTTTTTTTTTTTTAGGAGTAGGACCAGCACTCAGGGGATGACCCCTATATATGCAATGCATTGCGCCGGAACTGAAAACGAGGGGATAGTATTGAGGGGACAGATTAGGAAAGATGAGAAGATAGACAGTTTTTTTTTTTTTTTTTTTTTTTTTTTTTGTAGCTATTTCAACCTTTTTTTTTTTTTTTTTTTTTTTTTACTTCGCCGGCTAATTTTTGCCGATGAAGGTGGGTGCTGTTACTTTGCTTTTAGTACATGATAGTGTCAGTTTAAATTCAAAGCATATCATTTACAATCAACTATATCGATCAAACTAAGACATTTTAGAGGAGCTGTCGCGTGTAAAAAAATATTTAAATGCAGAATAAATTTTATTAAGCCTACTTCGAAGACATCTGCCTCGTACTCCATATATTTTAGTTTCCAAAATTATTTTCAAATCAAAATCATCACTTAAATGCTTTTTAAATACTTTTATATCCTCCAAAAAAGAATTTGGAGGGTATATTCACTTTGTCATTCCGTTTGTAACGCATCGGAATATCCATCTCAGACCCCATAAAGTATATATATATATATATATATATATATATATATATATATATATATATATATATATTCTTGATCATTGATGAAATCGAAAACGATCTGAGCATGTCCGTCCGTCAGTCCGTCTGTGGAAATCACGATTCAGTCCAAACGAAAAGAGCTAGTCTCTTGAAATTTGTTACAAATATATATTGAAGCTTAGAGCAGGTTAGGTTCGGAGACGGACTAAATCGGGAAAAAAGTTCCCCTAAGAAGAACTAAACCAACCCAGAAAAAACAACATAATTTTTAAAGTTTTTTGGTTATTTTGTTAAGCAAATTATATATTTTTATATTAAAGAAAGTCCAACGCGTTAAACTTGGAGCCATAAAAATAAAAATTTTTGAACCCCGCCCCCTTTAGTGGGCGTTATTATATGCAAAAATAGCATAACAATTAAACAAATAGTTTTACTTAAGCCTACATTTCTTAAAAATAACATTTTTAAGCTTTAACGACGAAGCTGAGACGAAACCTGGTACTACTCAGCCCTACCCCCTCCTCCCCCTTAACCCCCTAAATGACCCTACCAACAAAAAAAAAATTTAATTTTGTATACAATTATCCCAAACATTTATTTTTAGAGTTTTATGACTGCCGCTTTCTGCCCTACACCCTCCTCCCCCTTCACCCCCTAAATGACCCTACCAAAAAAAAAAATTTATTTTGTATACAAGTATCCCAAGCATTTATTTTTAGAGTTTCACGATTTCTGCCCTAACCCCTCCTTCCCCTTTGCCCCCTAAATGACCCTACCAAAAATAAAATTTGTTTTGTATACAATTATCCCAAGCATTTATTTTTAGAGTTTTATGACTGCCGATTTCTGCCCTACCCCCTCCTCCCCCTAAATGACCCTACCAAAAAAAAAAATTATAATTTTGTATACAATTATCCCAAGCATCTATTTTTAGAGTCTTATGGCAAAGGTGAAATGTCTACCCCACAGGTCCTTGAAAGAGAGCCCCGGCAAAGAACAGTTTTAATACCCTCCAAAAAGCACTGGACCCAATAAAGTATGTATATTATTGACCATTGATGCGAATGCCCATTCGTTGGTCTGTGGAAAACATGATATAGTTTATTTTTGGACCCCGCCCTCTTTTGTGGGCGTTGACGTACGGTATTGTATAAAGGAACACTGCCTCACCAAGTTAAACATTTTAAATTCACTTACTAAATATTTGGAGGGTATTTAAGATTCGACCCGCACGAATATAACGTTTTTACTTATTTTCTATTCCAATTTGAAAAGTACAGGATCAATTTTAACCAAAACAAATTTTCACTTAAGCGTAGTTCTTTTTATTGAAAATCTCTCATAAGTGCAAAAAAAAATCTTTATACATAGATTTTAATTTTCATTTAACTGAAAAACGACTGTAAGCAAAATCATTCTATAAAAAAAATAAATAAATAAATAAAAACTCAAATCTTCTTATTTTACACAGTTTCTTAATCAATTGAAACTAAATTTTATATGAGCATTTAATGCTGCAACATAAAAAGAGAACCCAAGCAACTCAATATAAATTTGACTCGACACTGGCTCTTCTCCCTTTTTTGTTTAATATCTTTATTTATTAATTTCTTATACCACAACGAGTAGTTGTTGCAGTAGTAAGTGGCATAAACAATGTTCCCCAAGTAGCAATAATTCTGGCAATAAAAATTCTACCACAGATTCCCAGCAACAAACACAACAACAACAACAACAACAACAGCAACATTATTATTGTACGATGCCAATGATGGTGATGAAAATTTCGTATCAGTTTTGTGCTTTTTTATTTTTTTGTTTTTTTTTTTGTTTTTTTATTCATTCATTTATTTATACCTTTAAGCAATTTAAGAATATTAGAAATTTTATGTTTAAGCAATATTTATTGATGAAATTGTTGTAGAGAAATGCAAACAATAAAGAAAACATTTGCCTGTCATGTTGTGTGGCATGAGAATGATGGTACAGGGACACAAATGCGTAATCCAAAATTTGAAATGTTGTAAGTGTTTTTTTTTTTTTTTTAATCTAGTTTGCCATAGCCTTGTTAGTTCAAGCTCCGGCAAGTTCAGAGTCTAAGTGATCACAATGAAATTTCCATGAGGGTAGTGAGATCTGGCAAGAAATTCTAGAAAAAAAAATCTAATTCTTAATAGAAACACACGATGTGATTTGTAAATCACACCTTAACTCTCTCTTTTATATTTGAAATAAAAATAATTATATAATATATTTCCATAGCAAATTTTATTTATATTCTTATAACAAAAAAAAAAAAACAGTGTGAGTCCGATCACAGGGGAGATGTGTAAACATCTAGTACTGAAAAAGCTATTAATCAGCTGTTTACTGAAATGTAGTGCATGTAAATAGTTATTTTACAGCAATGGCTTTCGAAATGTACAGCGCTAGCACAGTTATATGTTAATGAAAATTAGTTGCTACTATTACACACTAGATGGTGCCTATATGCAGCGGTTAAGTTTCTCTGTACTTCTTGTTGTCCGTATGATTACACTAATACACTGATATATAGCCCACACCGATTTGATCTTACTCTAAATTTGTGATTGTATTGTGAAAAATATTTTTACCCCCCAGCGTATAGATGTTTACACATAAAAAAAAAAATCCAAACAGTGGACCAGCAATTTTTTTCCGATCACTTGCACCCACTGTATCACTTGTTATCAACTTTTTATTTTATTTTATATATATTTTTTTCCCATAAAAAGTCTTGATATTTAAGCCGACAGAAAAGAAAAATATGTAATATATATTTATTTTTAATAAAACTACAGTAGCAACAACAAATAGGACATCCAGACAGCCTAAATACACAGACAAACACCGACTCATGCTCAGTTTCTTATTAATATTGAAAGGACAAATGAAATCTTCGTAACCAATATATGACTCCCCAAGGAGTCACTAGCTCACACTCACACACACATACACAAACATGTCCACTTGTTCCCTCATTCTTTTCTCAGGGAACTTAACAAAAAAAAAAAACTTTATATTCGACCAGGTCGAATCTTGAATACCCTCCAAATATTTAGTAAAAATAAACTCTATTTTTATTCTTATTAAAATTTACATTTACCATAAGGTATTTGGCTTAAGTAAACAAGAAAAAAAAAATGTATTTTAATAGGGTCGTTTCCCATGGGTTGGGAGGAGCATGACGGAGACACTTTTCCGTCAGCCTAAAAACTTACGTATTAATATTTTATACCATCGAGCAAAAAAGGGAGTTTGATAAGTTAAAAATGTTTAACCTGCTGGGTCACAGTTCGTTTAAGACATTTCTGTGACCAATTTTACAACTCTATACAGAGTCACTCCGAGAAAGGCCGTGGCGGAGACATCTCACCCAAATCGTAAAAACTTAAAAACTAAATTTTCGGGGTAGTTAAGTGTAGAAAAACCAAAAAAAAAAAGGAGGTGGAGGGGTAGGATAGGGAAGATCAAAATACTTATTACATTCGCCGTAAAAGCTTATAAATTAAAATTTTAAGGAATGTAGGCTTAAGAAATACAACTTGTTAAATATTTGCACAAATGTTTCTTATAATATAAACTTAAACGCCCACTAAAGGGGGCGTGACCCAAAAAAAGACCATATCGCGTTTTCCACAGACGGACGTATGGGCATTGCTAGATCGTCTTAGAATTTATCACTGATCAAAAATATATCTACTTTATGGGGTCCAATTCTTTTTGGAGGGTATTAAAACTGTAATTTGTCGGCGTCGCTCTGGCAAGGGCCGTGGGGGAGACATTTCACCTTTGCCATAAGACTATAAAAATAAATGTTTGGGATAATTAAATGTAAAATTTATTATGTGAGTGAAGATAAATATGCCGAGCTAAACATGTTTTGACGTAAGCAGTTACGAAACAACGTATTTAGCTGTGTAGTTAAATACGTTATGACGTAACGAAATGGCAAACAGTGAAGTTTTTTTTATGAAAATCCATATTTAATAAATTATTTGAGCATTTTGTGAAAATATTTACAGGCCATGAAACGTCAATTTACAGGCCATGAGAGTGTGTGTGATCTTGGAGGGATTTTGGCCCCAGTGGCCAAATAAGGAGTTGGCATGTATTGCCAGTAAATACAAAATAATTTATGAGATAGAAGACACTCCCATAATCATTTTGTATATAAATATGGATTTTCATAAAAAAAAAAATATATCACTGATTGCCATTGCGTTACGTCATAACATACTTCGTAAGTGCTTACGTCAAAACATATTTAACACGGCATATTTACCTTCACACACATAAATTTATTTTTAATTTTGTTTTTTTGAAAGGGTCATTTAGGTGGTAAAGAAGAGGAGGGGGTAGGGCTGAGTAGTACCACGTTACGTCTCAGCTTCGTCATTAAAGCTTAAAAATTTAATTTTTAGGGAATGTAGGCTTAGGTAAAACAATTTGTTAAATTTTTACACTATTTTTGTATATAATAAAATTTTTTTTATTTAACGCGTTTGATATAAAAATATATAATTTTTTTAACAAAATTAAAAAAAAAACTTTTAAAATTATATTGTTTTTTTAGAGGTTGGTTTACTTCTTCTTAGGGGAACTTCTGGCCCGATTCAGCCCATTAACGAACTTGACCTGTGCTATCCTTCAACACATATGTACACCAAATTCCAAGGGCCTGACTCTTTTCGTTTAGACTGTATTATTATTTCTACAGAGGGACGGACGGACATGGCCAGATCGTCTTAGATTTCATTACTGATCAAGAATATATATACTTTATGGGGTCTCAGAGGGATATTTCACTGCGTTACACACGGAATGACAAAGTGAATATTCACTCCAATTCTCTTTTTGGAGGGTATAAAAACAAAAGAGCAAATGATTCTAGTTGGAATTTTCTTTTTCTCATATGTTTCCATATAAATAAATATTGTAGCATATCGTCGACTGTTTGTTTTAATCTATTGCAAAAACATAAAGTAAAAATGAAAATATAACGAAATATTAAGAAGACACAGAGGACGACGTACACACAAGACACATGTAATCCTTAAAAATATTTATGTTCGTGTCAATAATAGATTGAAGAAAATTAAACAAAGATGACAAGTTATGAAGCAAACTTTAAGGGGGGCTTCTAAGGAAATGTTGTCAGATGCTGTCGACGTGTTTTCTTTTCTTTTTTTTTTTTCTTTTCTTTTTGGCAATGGAATATTTATGGCTACGAGACGTTAACTGACAGCTTGAGAATAATAGTTGGTGAAAATGTATGGTAATAGTTGAAGGACAATAGCATTCGACAAGAGTGATGAGCGCATTATGGTGAATTTATTTTCCAGCAAAATTGGGTGAAAGGGTGTATATTCATGTGAATAGGTTTGTTAATCCGTGTGTAATTTTCACAATATTAATAAGCGATCCCTTAAGGCAAAATATATTTGCATTAGACCACTTTCACACACATCAGGTTTGACTCTTCAAGTCTTAATATTTTAGGAGAGAGCGGTGAAGAGTGTGAAAAGAGCTACAGACTTGACGGTACTAGTCAGTTTTTATATACTCCTTTGCTTCTTCATCCGTAATATATTAAGTGAATATTCAGCAATGAAGAAAAACTTGACATGACGTTTCACGTGTGTGTACGTAAATGCAGGTTCAAAAGAAAATTGAAGAAAAACTGATCAAGTAAACCTGATGTGAGTGAAAGGGGACTAAGCGATAAACGTCTGTCTGTCCGTAAAATCGGTTCACCGAATCCCCTGAAAGTATAAAGATTACGAGCTGGGTTTGGTGTCGGGGAAACACTTCTAAATGCAAGTGCTATTTAAAATCCAAAATACAGTTCCAGAGCTGGAAAATTTTAACTTATTTTTGTTATATACAAATAATGCAATAAAACTAATTTTAGTTTTTTAATTAATCCTATATTCTGCCTCGGCAGGAATTAAATTGTTATTAGAAATCAAACAAAATGAAAAACACGATTTCAGGGTTGGAGATTTGAAACTTTTTTTTGGTACCTAAAAGTATGCAACTAAAACAAAATTTTCTTTTTATAGCCTATAAAAAACAATTGAAGGGTATATTCACTTTATCTTTCCGTTTGTACCGCAGCGAAATATCCATCTGAGACCCCTTAAAGTATATATATATTCTTGACCAGTGATGAAATCTAAGACGATCTGAGCATGTCCGTCCGTCCGTCCGTCTGTGGAAATCACGATTCAACCCAAGCGAAAAGAGTCAGACTCTTGAAATTTGTTATAAATATATATTGAAGGATAGCACAGGTCAGGTTCGTAAATGGCCTGAATCGGGCCAGAGGGAAAGAAGTTCCCCTAAGAAGAACTAAACCAACCTCTAAAAAACAACATAGTTTTTAAAGTTTTTTTGTAATTTTGTTAAGCAAATGATATATTTTTATGCCAAAGAAAGTCCAACGCCTTAAACAGGAAGCCATTAAATAAATAAAAATTTTTGACCCCGCCCCTTTTAGTGGGCGTAAAAATTTACCAAATTGATTTACTTAAGCCCAAATTCCTTAAAAATAACATTTTTAAGCTTTAATGACGCGGCTGAGACGTAACCTGGTACTCCTCTGCCCTACCCCCCGCTCCACTACTTTACCTACTAAATGACCCTTTAAAAAAGAATTTTAAAATCATTTTATATGTGTGTGAAGATAAATATGCCGAGTTAAATATGTTTTGACGTAAGCAGTTACGAAGTGAAGTTACATATGTTATGACGTAACGGAATGACAATCAGTCAAATTTCGTTTTTGTATGAAAATCCATTTTTATATACAAAATGATTATTGGAGTGTCTTCTATCCCATGCATCATTTTGTGTAAACTGGCAAAGCATGGCAACTCTTTATTTGGCCACTGGGGGCAATATCCCTCCAAGATCTCACACACACTCAAGGCCTGTAAATTGACTTTTCATGGCCTGTAAATATTTTCACAAAATTTATTAAATATGGATTTTTATAAGAAAAACTTCACTGTTTGCCATTTCGTTACGTCATAACATATTTAACTTCACAGCTAAATACGTTATTTCGTAACTGCTTACGTCAAAACATGTTTAATTCGGCATATTTATCTTGACTCGCATAATAAATTTTACATTTAATTATCCCAAACATTTATTTTTAGAGTTTTATGGCAAAGGTGAGATGTCTCCCCCACGGACCTTGCCAGAGTGACCCCGACAAAATACACATTTAATACCTTCCAAAAAGAATTGGAACCCATAAATTATATATATATATATATATATATATATATATATATATATATATATATATATTCTTGATCTCTCTTGCCTTGGCATGTTTTTGCCTGAAGCCATCTACATGTGATTACTTATTGTTGTTTATTTAAACAAAAAGACTTATTGAAAATGTTACACTTTATTTAAGGAAATATTAACCTTCTGGGAAACTTAAATTGAAAAGGCTTAAACAACTCAATATGAATGAAAGTTTTTTTTTTTTAAGCACAAATAATTTACCAATCGTCTTTAAATAGTTTACAAAACAAACAACAACAACAACGGCAACAGCAACAACAAGGGCAACAACTTGAAATGCAATCACTCAATTGAAACTCAAAGGAATTGAATTTGCGCAAAGAAGTGTAATTAATAAATGCCTTTTAGGTGAAACTTGGCGTAAAGTTAATTAAGAAATTAAAACGGCAACTGTTTGCAAAGAAATAAAATTAAATAATGAATAAAAGGAAAATAAAAAATATATAATTTACAACGATGGTATAAATGAAATAAAATGAAAAATGTATACACGCACGGTGGCATTTGCAAAATTTGCAGGATCATGGCTGGATTTTTATTAAATAATTTGGATTTTTGTGTAAAATTTAATAAGTGGAATTTGCGTATAAAAATATATTTGAGTGAAATGGGGGATACCTGGGCAAATAAAAATTATTAAAGCTGGTCGGCATTATTATCCTATATGACGCCCAACTGGGAATTTTTAATGAAATTTCATACCTGAAATTTATAAAAAAAAATCAATGAGTGTTCGAACTCACAGGCGATGTGTTAACACCTTTTTGTTTATTTATTTTATATTAAACCCACAAAAAACAAAGAGAATGCAAAAAACAACAGACAAATGTACATACATACATTGTTATGTTTGTACATAAGCTACATACGTTGCTGTCTTGCTATCTCATTTTTATATATGTACGTATAACCACGTCACTATTCTCTTTGCTATGCATACGACAAAACCGAAGATCAACATAAAACACTTTTTTAATATTACTCCAAATTAATACTCCGAATTAGAACACTTAAATCTCCGCTCGCCGATAACGGATCGCCTTAATTTTTGGCCTAAACTCTTCGTCGAAACCCGCACTAGCGTTTTAATCCAAAAATTAATAAAATCGGCTATGAATTTCCGGAGAAAATCGCGTAGGAAAATTATATGAAAATCGCCCAATAATCACTTTCAATACCGACTGCCAAGCAACAACAACGAACAAACAAACTCTTACACTTACACTTGCGTATGTATTGAAACTGATAGTTTACTGCCCTAGAGGCGCGAGTTACCTATGTTACACATAGTCACCAACCAAACCAACAACTGCAGCAACAACAATAACTACAACCACCAACTTAACAAACAAACCAACAGCAGCAACAACAATAACTACAACCACCAACTTAACAAACAAACCAACAGCAGCAACAACAACTACAATCATCAACGTAACATTACCAATAACATTGTTAACTAACATACTTATACAAATTGGGTCAGACATGAATAAGCATCTTTATTTAGGTTCATTTTATTTAATTGTATTTTATTTTATTACTTCCTAGTATAATTCTTAGAATTAAATAATATTATGAAAATGCAATATTAACACATTAATAATTTAATTGTATTTTATTTTATTACTTCCTAGTATAATTCTTAGAATTAAATAATATTATGAAAATGCAATATTAGCATATTGATAGTATAAATATTAACAGACAATAAACTATTATTATTATTAATCAACCACACATAAAGTGAATCTCGTTGTTCTTTCTTTATCTGGCGCAGTCGAACGGCGGTTTTTGTGGAAAAGTGAAAGTTGTACAGAAAAATCTCTGAGGAAAAATTTAAGAAATTTAATTACAAAAAAAAAAAAAAAAGAAGGAAGTGAATATCATACTAATCAGATAAAATAAAGGAAATTTAAATATAAAAAAAAAAAAAAAAAAAAAAAAAAAAAAATCAATTCCTGTATCGTACAGGAATACTGTGGAAAATATAGTGCAAAAGAAAATATATAAATAAAAAAAAAAAGAGAACTAAAAGATAAAAATTTTTCTGGGGGTAGAATATGAGCGAATATCATATTAATTGAATAAACAAACGACGATACGAGTAAAATCGTGGAGTTTGTAAAAGGAAAATAATATAAACTGTGAAATTAAAGAAAAGAAATTTAAATATAAAAAAAAAAAATCAATTCCTGTATCGCACAGGAATACAAGTAAAATAAAGGTGACAAAAATCCCTGTATCACACAGGAACACCAAATAAAAATTCTTGTATCGCACAGGAATACGTTAAAAGCATATATAGTATCAGAGGAAATCTGTGTAGCTTCACTTCATCTGCAAACTCCGGAACCTACTGGAAGAAATAACGAGTCAAAGGGATTAATAATCGCACCACGCAACTGCTAAGGGACATGCTGATTTTATTAATATTGCTGTAAGTAACAAAATTTTTCTTCATTTTTTTAACATTGTTATCAAGCGAAAATCTATCAGAATATTTCGTCAGGAGCTAAATTAGGAAAGTAAGAGATAATTAATGCCAAAAAACAGGGGTTCACCTTATAGCCTTCCGCAAATATTTAAAAGTAGGAGCTTAAATTCAATTCCTGAGGTAGTAGATTCAGCTAGGATGAATAACGATTCACGGGAACAAAGTACTTCGGGCACGGTCCCTCCTGCTTCAACAGCAGTACTAACAGCACAGATGGATGTATTCCAGTCGTTGAGAATACCCGATGCCATCAAACAGTTACCGACATTTGATGGTAACCCCAGATTGTTATATGAGTTCCTCAATAACGTTGAGGAAATTCTTTTGTTCATACGGGGAACAGATAAAACCCCATACGGGCAGATTTTGTTGAGAGCCATACGCAATAAAATTGAAGGACAAGCGAATGAGGTGCTCAACATGTACGGGACCCCATTAAATTGGGATAACATAAAAACGAATCTAATAACATACTACTCAGATAAACGTTCAGAGACTTCTCTGATAAAAGACCTTCATGCCCTGAAGCAATTTGGAAAACCATTTGAAAAATTTTATGGAGAAGTGGTAGAATTGCAATCAGCTCTATGTAACAACATTTTGTTACACGAAGCAGACCAAAATGTGATATATGCTAAGAAGTCACTTTATGAAGAAATGTGCCTCAACTCTTTTGTGACAGGACTAAGGGATCCATTGGGAGCAACAATTAGAGCTATGAGACCTAACACTCTAGCGGAAGCATTAAATTTCTGCATCAAGGAGCAGAATATATACTACCAACAGTCTAATGGGTCTTACGGTAAAATTAATCAAAATAGGCAGAATAACTATTCATACCAAAGAAATCCTTTTCATAATAAGCCTTATTATAATTATCAGCCTAATAGGAACACCTACAATTTGGTGGCACCATCCCCACAGAACATGGCTTACAGGGGGGATAGTCGCAATGGCAACCAAAATAACAATTCTTATAACCAATATCGTCCTCAAGCATCTTTTAATAATAATCAACTCGATAATTTTAATCAACGAAAACAAATGTCTTTCAATAATAATATACCCCATAACAATGCACCCTTCAATAATAATATGACCAACACTAACGTACCCAAATTTCAAAAACCGGAACCCATGGACACGTCAAGTGGGTTTTCCTACCTGAGGAATAGAGGCTCGTTCCCAAGCATTAAACAGAGCCCAAGTGCACAAACAAGAAGACATCCAAATACTGAAGTTAACAATATAATAGAAGAGGGGGAGTATAGCGAATTAACTAACGTAGAAGAAGAGGTAAATTTTCTAGACCTTGCCTCCCACAACCAACGGGATACCTAGACAGGGTTAAACATGGGTCTGAATTGGTTTACATTAAAATCCGGTTCCCTGGCAATAAACTTCTCAAGTTCCTGATAGATACTGGGGCTTCAACTTCATTCATTAACCCGGAACATGTGGACCAACAACAACATATCAAATGTAAACCTACGATAATAAAAACAGTTTTAGCTAAATACAGGATAAACAAATTGGTAATATTACCAATATTCGAAGAATTCAAACAAAAGGGAAAACTCTCATTATTACTATTTAAATTTCACAACTACTTCGATGGTCTTTTGGGCATCGATTATTTATCCAATATTGGCGCTAAAATCGACTTGAAATCTAATACATTGGAGACGGGATTTACGGCTATACCATTATATCACAAACCAAACGTGTGCTCTGGCAAAATCACGATCGAACCAAATACAAAAATGATTATTAAATTACCCGTTGATGTTGAAGAAGGGGATATTTTGATTGCGGAAACATCGGTAAACGGAAAACTTGTAATTTCAGCTGGTATTTATACGGCACAGAACTGGTCTAGTTTGGTCGAAGTAACAAACTTAAGTGACTCTCTGGAAACTATCTATTTTGATCAACCCTTGAAAACGCAAGAATACCATTCCCAGGAATACGTCGAAGTCAATACTACAGAATGTGGGCCATCCTACGTAAACGAAGATACGGATGTAAAAAACTTATTGCGGCTTGAACATCTCAACCAGGAGGAAAGACGACTACTTCTAAAATCATGCAGAAAATATTCCGACGTCTTCTACAGAGAGGGGCAAGAATTGACATTCTCAAACAAAATAAGACACAGCATACCAACAACGAATGATGTACCGATATATACGAAATCATATAGATACCCTTACATCCACAAGGAGGAAGTACAAGGACAAATTACTAAACTATTGGATCAACATATAATACGCCCAAGTTATTCACCCTGGAGTTCACCTGTATGGGTAGTACCCAAAAAGAAAGACGCGAGTGGCAAGCAGAAATGGAGATTAGTGATTGATTATAGGAAATTAAATGAGAAGACCATAACGGATAAATACCCTATTCCGAATATAAATGAATTATTGGATAAACTGGGTAGGTGTATGTACTTTTCCACGGTAGATCTCGCAAGTGGGTTTCACCAGATTGAAATGGAACCAAAAGACATCCCGAAAACAGCGTTTTCAGTAGAAGGAGGGCATTACGAATTCATTAGAATGCCATTCGGGTTGAAAAACGCACCTTCAACTTTCCAAAGAGTCATGGACAACGTCCTTAGAGATTTAGTGGGAAAAGTGTGCCTTGTTTACCTGGATGATATCATAATTTTTTCAACCTCATTACAGGAACATATCAATAATCTAGAAGCGGTATTTGAGAAATTAAGGAGTTCGAATTTTAAAATTCAGGTCGATAAATCCGAGTTTCTGAAAAAGGAAATAGAATTTTTAGGGCACATTGTATCTACTGAAGGGATAAAACCGAACCCGAAAAAAATAAGTGCAGTAAAAAATTTCCCAATTCCGAAAACTGCGAAACAAATTAAGTCCTTTTTAGGTTTATTAGGATATTATAGGAAATTTATACCTAACTTTGCGAAACTAACGAAACCATTAACGGTCTGCTTGAAAAAGGGGATGGACATAAAACTTACCGAAGAGTATGTCAGAACTGTCGAAATGTGTAAAAATCTGCTTTGTAATGACCCAATATTACAATACCCGGATTTTTCTAAACATTTCATTTTAACCACAGACGCTAGTAACTATGCGCTAGGGGCTGTGTTGTCTCAGGGCCAAATAGGGAGCGATAAACCTATTTGTTTTGCCAGCAGAACATTAAATGGTTCAGAGATAAATTATTCTACAATAGAGAAGGAACTTCTGGCAATAGTATGGGCCACGAAATACTTCAGGCCCTACCTCTACGGACATAAATTCAAAATAGTAACAGACCATAGACCATTAACTTGGATTATGGGACTAAAAGAACCAAATTCAAAACTAGTTCGTTGGCGGCTAAAATTAGAGGAGTTCGACTACGAAATAGTGTACAAAAAAGGAGTACTAAATTCCAACGCGGATGCCCTAAGTAGAATTACACCAGATATAAACAACCATGAAGCTTTCTCTACTATAGGCACTAGTGGGAGTACGATTCACTCTGCAGAAGAGAACCTGGACGATGGGATCCCAATCTCGGAAAAGCCCCTGAACGAATTTAATATACAGCTAGTAATAGAAATACAACCGGAATCAAAGGTTACTGTGGAGGTACCCTTCAAGAATAAGTTAAAACGTATTATAAAAGCACCATCCTATGACGAAAATTCAATCATAAAAATTTTTGCTAAGTTTATTAAGCCTAATAGGCTTGTTGCAGTTTATACAGATAATGATGATGTTTTTCGCATTGTACAGAAAATTTTTTCACAATATTTTGCTAGCAATAAATCTTACCGCCTAGTACGTTGTACACTCAGAATAAGAGATATTTCAGATAACGATGAACAAGATGAAATTATAAGGAAATATCATCAAAATAACAACCACCGAGGAATAGAGGAAACATATTTACACCTTAAAAGAGAGTATTTCTTCCCACATATGAAAAACAAGATCAGCCAAATAATTAATGATTGCGACACGTGTCAGACACTCAAATACGATAGACACCCACAAAAATTAGTTTTCCAAATTCCGGAAACCCCGGAAAAACCTCTGGATATTTTACACATTGATATATATCACGTCAACAATCAGCAAATACTGACTATTATCGATAAATTTTCAAAATTTGCAGCGGGGTTCACAATTGCCGCAAAAACTAGTTTAAATGTAATTAAGTCATTAAAAACCTTCATTAGTACTTATGGGATTCCGAGGAAAATCATATGTGACCAAGGAAAGGAATTTACGGCCATTATTTTTAGAGACTTTTGCAAACAATTCAATATAGATCTACATATAACTTCATTTCAACAATCTTCAAGCAATGCGCCCGTCGAAAGGTTGCATTCGACTCTAACCGAAATATATCGGATAATTATAGCTAAAAGGAAAGAGAGCAAACTTTCCACGGATCACGATGAAATTTTCTCGGAGGCTCTTATTACCTATAATAATTCGATACATTCAACAACGAAACTAACTCCGTATGAAGTATTCTTTGGCAGACCACACATATTTAATGAAACAATAAAATTCAATGGAGAACACGAGTATATCCAGAAATTAAACGAATACCAACAAATTATCTACCCCAAAATTAGGGAAAAATTACAAACTACTGTAAAGGACAGAATAGATAAACTGAACGAGAATAGGGCACAACCTGCACCATTACAGGCCAGCGATATAATATATCGAAAAGAGAACAGGAGAAATAAGATAACACCTCGATTTTCTAAACACAAAGTACAAACTGATAAAAAAGTTACCTTTATTTCAGATAGAAACCAGAAAATTCACAAATCAAAGATTAAAAGGAGAATAAAGAAAAATTCTAAAATACAATAATATAACTAATCATTCTGTTTTCTCCCTAGGTTATCTGTGGCCCACTCCCAAAGGCTAAACACACAACAAATAGACAATGAATTGGCTATTATCGAATTGAGAATGGGTAATGCCAAGGTAATAAACCATTATCAAAATTTAATCCATGTAATAGATCTTAAAGACTATGTTAATAATTCAGAGAAAATTAAAGAAACCTTAGACGTATTTGAACCAAATAGTTCAATCAAAGATTCATTAAAGATCACGAAACTTAAATTAAATCAATTAATGAATAAAATTGACAATTTACTACCTTTTAAGAGGCAAAAAAGAGGTCTATTTAATGGATTAGGCTCAACAATTAAATATATAACTGGTAATATGGATGATAGGGATGCGGGGAACATAAATTCTCAGCTTGAGGAACTTATAAAAAACGAACATATTTTCAACAACACGGTAAACAAACAAAGCATATTAAATACGGAAATGATCCAAAGATTTAACAACATTACAACACACATAAACACAGAACAAAGTAGAATTACAGAAATCTTAAAAAAAACACAAGGAACTATGTACAATAGAATAAATAAAGAAGATCTTATAATTTCACAAATACAATACTTGAATAGAATCAATTACAATATTGATTTGCTAACGAATCAAGTTAACAATATAGCCGAAAGCATTGTATTTGCGAAATTAAATATTATTTCTAAATTCATCTTAAGTCATGACGAAATAGAAAATATTTATAATATACTAAATAATCAAATACACAAAATATATTCTGTAGAACAATTATATGAAATACTAGAATTACAAGCATATTATAACAAATCGAATATAATATTTAATGTAAAAATTCCAAAATTTAAACAAGAAACTTTTAATTTTTCTCACATTATACCCTTACCAATAAATGTAACAAGACAAATATTATCATCAAATTATATAGCTTATAATAAAAATTCTATTAACTATTATCATGAAAAATGTTTGAAATTAATAGATATTTATGTCTGTCCCAATCCTACAAGAAGCGAACCTATGGAACAATCACAATGTATGGGTAAACTGTTACGAAAACTACAACCAAAATGTAACGTAAAAGACGTGGGACGATTGGAGTCTATTTCCCAGCCAGAAGATAACTTCTTACTATTTATTAACGTACCAACAACACTTGTACAATCTGACTGCAGTAAACCGTTCAACGTGACTAACACAACAATCCTATATTACGAAAAATGCACAATCAACATTAATGGGTTAACATATGAGGGCAAGGCACAAACGTACCGGGAACACATCAACATAACATTACCTGAATTTGTCGAAATAATTCCTGAAGCCGTCATTGAAGAACTCAACATGCAAAAATTAAAGTCTTATCATTTCAGTGACCACGACTTGATGTCCGCCTTGAAAATAACAACAACCACTCACCAGTATATCACATACTCATCGATTATGATTATCATTCTAATAATTATCATATCATCAATGTGCTTAGCAAAACGAATTAGAATTTCATACACACCAAAATCGTTTATGTTTGAAAGTATCGTTCGTCCACCTACAGATTCCTTGTGGCCCTCACTATACTCTAAGGGGGGAGGAGTTACCTATGTTACACATAGTCACCAACCAAACCAACAACTGCAGCAACAACAATAACTACAACCACCAACTTAACAAACAAACCAACAGCAGCAACAACAATAACTACAACCACCAACTTAACAAACAAACCAACAGCAGCAACAACAACTACAATCATCAACGTAACATTACCAATAACATTGTTAACTAACATACTTATACAAATTGGGTCAGACATGAATAAGCATCTTTATTTAGGTTCATTTTATTTAATTGTATTTTATTTTATTACTTCCTAGTATAATTCTTAGAATTAAATAATATTATGAAAATGCAATATTAACACATTAATAATTTAATTGTATTTTATTTTATTACTTCCTAGTATAATTCTTAGAATTAAATAATATTATGAAAATGCAATATTAGCATATTGATAGTATAAATATTAACAGACAATAAACTATTATTATTATTAATCAACCACACATAAAGTGAATCTCGTTGTTCTTTCTTTATCTCGCGCGTATAGATGTTAACACATCAAAAAAAAACTTTAAGGAAAATCCGCGAATAAAAGTTGTCGAAGTTTGTACCTCTTATGTTCCCAGATGACGTCTTATAGTCAAAATATTTATCGGTTGTCATATATATATATATATATATATTTTTTTAAATTTTATATATAGTGAAATTTCATATTTGAAATCTAGCCAAACATTAAATTTCAGCAAAATAATATTACCTGCGCAACTCCTATGTGACGTCCAATAACACTGTACAACACAAAAATAAAATTACAAGGTCCGACCTAAAAATTTTGATAGAGGAGACAAAAAAAAAACGACACGTGTATCGGCGTTTTGAAACTTTACATCTGAATTTCATTTGAGGGTGCATTAAAGTTTCCCAGCTCTGGCACATTCTTATTGTTAATCGGCATAAGGAATCCATGTGATCCTTACATTTTAGGTACAAAATGTGTTCAGCAAATTTATGTAAAATGTTACGGAGAACATTTTTGTAGAATATGTTAACCCTTTAGCTCCTTAAGGTATGGGTCTTTTTTGTCCTTTGTTTAAGAAAGAACAAAAAACACCATTAAATCAGGGATTTTTAATTATAATTAAAAATAATTAACAGTAGGAGTTTTAATAAAAAAAATTGGATTTTTGCATCATTCTTAAAATTCTGATGTAGATCTTATTCTCCTATATAACACATAATAGTCAAATCAAGCTAAAGTTGGCTTATAAAATAAGTAAAAAGTTTATGTTCCACCTGGTCGAATCTTAAATACGCTGCAAAAATTTAGTGAATAAAAACACTATTTTTATTCTTATTAAAATTTACATATGTATTTATGTTATTTGGCTTGAATAAGCAAGAAAAAAATGTTTAGTTTAATACGATTGTTTCCAGTGGCTTTAGGAGCAGCATGATATTTTACATCAACGTGCAAAAAAGGGACTGAGATAAATTACAAATTTTTGACCTGCTGGGTCACAATTCTTTTAAGACATTTCTGTGTCCAATTTTAAAACTCTACTCGGAGAAGGGCCCTGTGGGGGAGGTATCTCACCTAAATCGTGAAAATTTAAAAACTAAATTTTCATTTTACAATTCTGTGCCCAATATTAAGACACTATACAGAATCACTCCGAGAAAGGCCGTGGGAGAGACATCCCACGTAAATCGTAAAAAAATGTCATTTAGGAGCAAAAGAAATAATACAATTTGATAAAAATTTACACTAAAAATAGACTAAAAGTAGACTATATGGTGCTTTCCACAGATGGACGTATGGGCATTGCTAGACCGTTTTAGACTTCATCACTGATCAAGAATACATATAAAGGGAGTTTTTTTATGAAGTTTTTTTTTATACGAATCACTCTGCTGTCTGACAGCTGTTTTGGCAGTTTAAAGTGACGTCTCTACTCAGTATTGTTTGGCAAATCATCATGAACAGGTTAACTCCAGAACAACGCTTCCAAACCCTGGAAATTTATTTTCAAAAACAGTGTTCAATTAAAAATGTTTATCCGCTTTTTTACCGCAAAATTCTCTTCAGTGATGAGGCGCATTTTTGGTTGAATGGATTTGTCAACAAGCAAAATTGCCGTATTTGGAGCAAAGATAATCCACACGCCGTTTAGGAATTACCAATGCATTCCGATAAATGTACTGTTTGGTGCGGTCTATGGGCTGGTGGAATCATCGGTCCTTATTTCTTTAAAAATGAGGAAGGACGACGCGTTACCGTGAATGGAAACCGATACAGAATCATGATCAATGAATTTTTGGCGCCAAAACTTCAAGATATGGATGGAAACGAAATGTGGTTTCAACAGAATGGTGCCACTTGTCATATTTTTTGTGGGGATACCTGAAATCATTGGTTTACGTGGATAAACCAGCAACGATTGACGCTTTGGAAACCAGTATTCAACGTGTCATTGCTGAAATACGCCCTCAAATGCTTGAAAAGGTGGTCGAAAATTGGACCTCCAGAATGACCTTTGTGCAGAATAGTCGTGGTGGCCATATGCCCGAAATTATATTTAAATTACATGAAATTATCTACCAAATAAAATTTTTTTTTTGCCATATCACAAAGGGAAGACGAGGATCAGGTAACGTCTCAGCTTCGTCATAAAAACTTAAACATGTTATTTTTAAGGAATGTAGGCTTAAGCAACACAATTTGATAAATTTTTATGCTAGTTTTGCATATAATAACGCCCACTAAAGTGGGCGGAGTACAAAAATATTTTTTTTTTTAATTTTATGGTGCCAAGTTTAATGCGTTGGACCTTCTTTGATATAAAAATATATCATTTGCTTAACAAAATTACAAAAAGAAAAAACGTTAAAAATTATATTGTTATTTAGAGGTTGGTTTACTTCTTCTTAGGGTAACTTTTTCCCCTCTTGCCCGATGTAGCCCATTTGCCAATTTCACCTGTGCTATCCTTCCAGATATATTTGTATAAAATTTCAAGGGTGTGGCTCTTTTTTATGGACTGAACCGTGATTTCCACAGACGAATGGACGGAGGAACGGACATGCTAGATCGTCTTAGATTTCATCACTGATCAAGAATATATATACTTAATGGGGTCTTAGAAGGATATTTTACTGCATTACATATGGAATGACAAAGTGAATATAGCCTCCAATTCTTATTTGGAGGTTATAAAAACTCTTGTAATATTTTCAACTGAAGCCTTTTGTAAACATGCATGTGAGTACTGATGATGGGATTGTCAGGACTACTGAAAATGACACTGTTCTCTACAGCTGTATATGTTAGAAATTAAAATAATAAATTAAAATAATACAGAATATTTTCGCATCTCCTTTAATGCACTTTTGTGTCAATTGTTGTCGCTAATTGTCGATATTGTCCTGATGTAACGTTGGCAAATTGTTACAGAATAAGGGGGACTATTTTAATAATTTCTATTACAATTTTGTGTGTGAATAAATGCAACAGTATGGCGATATTAATTTATCATTCATCACATGATTTTGTTTTGTCGAAATACATCATCTGCAGTGTATTTTTAATAATTCACATTCATTTATATCCGCACGATTTGAATCTGTGCAAATTTGCATGTTAAATCAAAATAATTTCGCTTAATTTCGAGATATAGATTTTTTTTTTATAAATTGTTTTAATGCCCCCACTTATCTTTTATATCGTATGCCTTGGGAATGGTTTCTGTCTTGGCTCTCTCGCTCTCTCTCTCTCTCTCTCTCTCTCTCTCTGTGTCTTTGCTGAACATTTTTATGTATTTTAAATTCATATGGTTTGTATATTAATGAGATTATTTATTTATTGAATTTCATATTGTATGCGTGAAATCAAAAATATTTATATAGATTTTTTTGTTACTTTACATTAAATTAATATGAATTTCGATGAGCTGGCAGTTGTGTAAATTTGTGTGTGTGTGTGTGTGTCCGTCCAGCTGGGTGGCATTGATATGCACGAGTTTGATGACAAGATATCAAATCAATGCCGCCCAGCCATTGAACACGTACTTGTTCTATGGCGTACGTGTAATTGCGTATTTCACATTCTTTAAATTGAATATTTCACTTGTTTTTGTTTTTTGTGTTTTTGTTTTCTTGTGCATGCGATTTTGGAAAAGAAATTAAATTTATGGCAAATTTGCATAAAGCGTAAAATCAGTTTAAGAAAAGTGTTTTTTTTTTCTTTTTCTAAAGCGCCACGGAAACGTGACCTATTAAGAAACAATAATATTTAAAAAGATGACATTATCGTTTATTTTTTTCTTAACGCAAGCATACGTGATATCTATTCTATTTTTGTTCGGTTAAATTAATTTTTTAAAGCTATTAATTTGTAACTTTTCAATTTTGAATAATTAATGCATAATTTATATTAATCGCTTAATCGTTTAATCCAGAAACCCTATTAGTTTCTGTGTAGTAGTGGCTTCTTGTTTTAATTTCCTATTGTGAATATAATTTCTGCTACACAATTATAATTGTCTCATTTCGTTTTTAGTTTCAAACTTTAAACAAAAATAATAGCAGAGTCCAAAAATTAACTTTAATAATTAACTAATTAATCGATAAACCCAGAAACCCTATTAATTGCTTAACATATTAATTACGGGCTACTTGTTTTAACTCCCTATTGTGAGTATAATTTCTCCCACACAATTGTGATTGTCTCGTTTCGTATTCAGTTTTAAACTCTAAACAAAAATAACAGCAGAGTCCAAAAATTAACTCTAATAATTAACTAATTAATCGATTAACCCAGAAACCCTATTAATTGCATACCCTATTAAGTAGTGGGTACTTGCTTTAATTCGCTATTGTGAATATAATTTTTCCCACACAATTGTGATAGTCTCATTTCGTATTCAGTTTTAAACTCTAAACAAAAATAACAGCAGAGTCCAAAAATTAACTCTAATAATTAACTAATTAATCGTTTAACCCAGAAACCCTATTAGTTGCATACCCTATTAAGTAGTGGGTACTTGCTTTAATTCGCTATTGTGAATATAATTTTTCCCACACAATTGTGATTGTCTCATTTCGTATTTAGTTTTAAGCTCTAAACAAAAATAACAGTAGAGTCCAAAAATTAACTCTAATAATTAACTAATTAATCGATTAACCCAGAAACCCTATTAATTGCATACCCTATTAAGTAGTGTCTACTTCTTTTAATTCCCTATTGTGAATATAATTTCTCCTACACAATTGTGATTGCTTCAGTTCGTTTTTAGTTTCAAACTTTAAACAAAAATAACAGTAGAGTTCAAAAATTAACTTTAATAATAAACTAATTAATCGATTAACCCAGAAACCCTATTAGTTGCATGCCCTGTTAAGTAGTGGCTTCTTATTTTAATTCCCTATTGTGAATATAATATCTCCTACACAATTGTGATTGTCTCATTTCATTTTTCGCTCCAAACTTTAAACAAAAATAACAGCAGAGTTCAAAAATTAACTTTAATAATAAACTAATTAATCGATTAACCCAGAAACCCTATTAGTTGCATGCCCTGTTAAGTAGTGGCTACTTGTTTTAATTCCCTATTGTGAATATAATTTCTCCTACACAATTGTGATTGTCTCATTTCGGTTTTAGTTCCAAACTTTAAACAAAAATAACAGCAGAGTTCAAAAATTAACTTTAATAATTAACTAATTAATCGATTAACCCAGAAACCCTATTAATTGTATACCCTTTTAATTACGGGCTACTTGTTTTAATTCCCTATTGTGAATATAATTTCTCCTACACAATTGTGATTGTCTCAGTTCGTTTTTAGTTTCAAACTTTAAACCAAAATAGCAGTAGAGTCCAAAAATTAACCCTATAATCTTCCCTCATATTTGCATGTCAAAAATTATTTGTGAAAATAGCAATAAAAGGCCATGGCACTTTAAAAATTTCAGTAAGTTTTATTTATTATAAAATAAAATTCAAGGGAAATTGAAATGGCTATTGGCTTCCTTCGAATATTAAGGGCCTTAGGGCATTTCCATTGAGGGTAATTATTTTTTGCGGGATTATTTTATGTTACCATAAAATTTATATGTTATATGTGAACAGCTCTTGTTTATGTGTTTACACTGTATAACAAAAAAAAAACAAAAAAAAAAAAAATTAAAAAAATACAGGTAAAACTGATCTACTCGACTATGACGATTCTTATACACCCTACTCCAATGTACGTTTGGAGTATATATAAGCATTCATTCCAACCCTGGAACTATCTCTTCAATCTTTGTGATCTTCAATAATAATTTACTTTAATATAAAATAAAATCACAGTAAGCATAAAATTCTTAAAAGTGCAACAAAATTTTCTGGTGCTAAAAAACATTATCTTGTTGCACAGTGTTATTGGAAAAACTGTTACACACATGTGTGAACAGTTTTCTTTTTTATAACTTTTTCTTCTGATTAAATTTACAACAGTTGCTACTTGTTTATCAATTTCAAATAAGCTTGCAACAAATACATGCTCGTAAGCCCTAAAATTGAATTTACAATTGCAAATACTACAAATCATAAGTTGCTTCTTTGCACATTCATTTTTTGTGCTATTTCCTTTTACAACAGCTCCTTCTTTAGGGATTGTGTACCCTTCAAAAAAAAAACCATTGGAGGGTATATTCATTTTGTCATTCCGTATGTAACACTGCGATATATCCACTTGAGACCCCATTACGTATATATATATATATTCGTGATCAGTGATGAAATCTAAGACGATCTGAGAACGTCCGTCCGTCTGTGGAAATCACGATTCAGTCCAAACAAAAAGAGCCAGACTCTTAAAATTTGCTTGAAGGATAGCACAGCTTAAGTTCGTAAATGAGCTGAATCAGGCCAGAGGGGAAAAAGTTCCCCTAAAGAAAACTAAACTAACCTCTAAAAAACATCATAATGTTTAAAGTTTTTTTTTGAATTTTGTTAAGCAAATGATATATTTGTATGTCAAAACAGATCCAACGCGTTAAACATGGAGCCATATAATAACAAAATTATAATTTTTGGACCCCGCCCCCTTTAGTGGGCGTTTTTATATGCAAAAATAGTGTAAGAATTTAACAAATTGTTTTACATTCCTTAAAAATACAATTTTTAAGCTTTAATGACGAAGCTGAGAAGTAACCTGGCATTCCTCTGCCCTGCCCCCTCCTCTCCTTTGCCTCCTAAATTACCCTTTAAAAAAATATATATAGATATAAAAAATAATTTTATTTGTGTGAAGATAAATATGCCGAGTTAAATATGTTTTGACGTAAGCACTTACGAAGTATGTTATGACGTAACGCAATGGCAATCAGTGAAATATATTTTTTTGTATAAAAATCCATATTTATATATAAAATAATTATGGGAGTGTCTTCTATCCCATACTTCATTTTGTATATACTGGCAATGCATGCCAACTCCTTATTTGGAGGGCAAAATCCCTCCAAGATCACACACACTCTCATGGCCTGTAAATATTTTCACAAAATGTTAAAAAAATTCATTAAATATGGATTTTCATAAAAAAAACTTCACTGTTTGCCATTTCGTTACGTCATAACATATTTAACGTCACAGCCAAATACGTTGTTTCGTAACTGCTTACGTCAAAACATGTTTAACTCGGCATATTTATCTTCACTCACATAATAAATTTTACATTTAATTATTCCAAATATTTATTTTTAGAGTCTTATGGCAAAGGCGAATTGTGTACCCCCACGGCCCTTGCCAGAGCGAACCCGACAAAATACATTGTTAATGCCCGCTAAAAGGAATTAGAACCCATAAACTATATATATTCTTGATCAGTGATAACGTTTAAAGCAATTCCCATACGTCCGTCTGTGGATAACATGATATAGTAAATTTTTGGACCCCGTCCCCCTTTAGTGGGCGTTGACGTACGATATTATATGCAAAAATAATGTAAATATTGAACAATTTGTATTCCTTAAGCCTCTAAGAAGCTGAGATGTTCTCTGATCTTGCAGAGGTGAAACTTTTCCCCCACGGTCCTTCCCGGAATGACTCTGTCAAGAGAGAGATATAAAATTGGCTCCAGAGATGTCCCACCCAGTTAAACATTTTAATTATACTTACTAAATATTTGAAGGGCATTTAAGACTCGACCCGGTCGAATATAACGTTTTGACTTGTTTTTTTCTTCTCTTCTGTATTGTCAAGAGTATTTTCATTTATAGATTTCCATTGTTCAGTTTGTGTGTTGTTGTGTGCCTGAATTTCCAATACATAACAACTGAATAAAACGGAAACTGAAATAATGTGATAAAATATTTATTTATTAAAATTGTTCTTCTTTTCGCACTATAGGAAAACATAAAAACAAAAATATTGTATGTATGTATATGTGATTTGGATGGAAGTACTGAACCACAATAAAAAGTTTATTTTTATAATAAAAGTTAGTAGTTGTTTGAGTAGAAATTTGATATAAAAAGTTTTTGGGAAAAAATGACATTAAAAAATTGACTGATAGAGAGCACACATGATTTGTTTTTTTTTTATTCATTTTGTTCACAGAAACAATTCAGTACCAAATTTTAAAATGTATCAAGTGTGGCAAACCTTTCCCCATTAATAATTTTTATTTAGTTTTTGCTCAGGTAATATACTGATCAGAAATTGATGGCATATGATACAAGAGGCAAGAGGGAGAGAGTGCAAGTAAATTCAACAATTATGAACTCTTTATATCCCGTATCGTATTGTGACATATTGAAAATTATTTGCCATCTACCGCTTTCAACTAAGAGTTCATTTTTTTTCAAGTGTGAAAATACAAAATCTTGTTTCATGAACCTTCTATGTGCAGTAATTTTGTATGGAACGGAAGGAAGTGTGTCATTTAGAACACACAAAGTCACAAGTGATTCATCACACTTGACAATCAACATACAATTATTTTGTTAAACAGAAATTTTTTCTTATTACTTTTTGTTTGCCGCAGAGAGAATGTAAGTGGTAACATATAGAGATTACTAATAGTTTGTGTTTTTATTATCTGTGGGCATTAGGGCGGTATTATAAAAAAATAAAAAAAAAAAAAAATATATATATATATATATATATATATATATATATATTATATATATGTTAAATTCTTTGATATTTTATATAAATTTCCAAATCGGTTGGGTGATGATGGGATGTAAGACCCAATGAAATGCTGGCCTGTAGACATAATTAACCCCTAATAAATGTGTGCGAATTTTTGTAATGTATACAGGATATCAAATATATGGGAGCAGATCAATAAGTTCGTGACTTGTTGATATTTGCACTTCTTAATTGAAATGGAAAAATTGCTTCTGGCGGTCTACTTAAGTCAAAATTTGTGCCAGTTTCATCATTTAGTTTGTACTTGACTGCTATTGATAGCAGACTAGCGCGAGTTTTTTAGAAGAAATTGGTAAAAGTGAATTTCGTGTGCTCATTACGCATTATTTTTTTACAAAAAAAATAAATAAATAAATCAAATCAATATTAAAATTAATAAATATTATGGAAACTCTGCAGCATCCATTTCCATGGTAAAGAAGTGGTCTACTGAATTTCGATGTGGCCGTACACATTCTGCACGCCCAGTTGAGGTCTCTGCGTCCGAAATAAGTGAAAAAAATTCACTAAATGGTTTTAGCCGATCGGACATTGAGAATGAGAGAGATTTTGGAAGCCATTGGAATTCGACAATTTTGAATGATCACTTGGGTATGACAAGACTTTTAGCACAATGGTTGCCGCGTTTGCTCACCATCAAGGGTTTTAGAGGCAAAACTGCATGAATAGGACTACGAATTGCTCCCTCATCTGCCCAGATTCCCAAACTTGAAGAAATGGTTCGACCGAAATAGATTTGACTCCAACAACGAAATCATCTCACAAGCAAATACTGTTTTTTGATGACTTTTGCTTATCATATTTTTCGCAAGGGATAAAAAAACTTCCCAGATTTGAACTTGGAGTCCTCATGAATATAAAAAATTTTTTTATTTTAGTTGTCATACGATAATTGAATGGACTAAATTTTGTGTATGTGAACAGAAAGAAAATTATGATAATAGAGTGAATATCGTCTCAATTAAAAATACATGCTGTGCTTGACTGTCCACTAGAAATTATATTTGAACACATTTTAGTAACTGCATCCGTAAAATCATGAAGCCTGAGGTGATTATGAGGACAATTATATGAAATATAGATGATGGAAAATACCACCAGCTCGTTTTGCAATAAAGTATGCCTATCTCAAAGCATTTTACAATTTATCCATTCACAGTAGGCTTTCCTAAGTAAATCATGCAGAGAATATGAAAAAGTATTACAGAAATAAATCGCCGACATGTTACATGATTGTTTATTGCAATAGACATTTTTATATTCACTTTATGGCCACAAGATTTAATAAAAGCCCGAATTCTGTTGAAGACAGGTTTCATCAGTGAAAATTCGTATTGAAATTACAATGACTGCAGTAAATAAGAAATAATAAAGGAAACAAATGGGCATTGGTGGGTTGCTGGACTTGGTCATGTAAAAGAGCATGCAAAGGCATGCTGGTGCATGATTTTAAATTGAAATGGGGTACGGTTTTTGTTTTTTTTTTTATTTATATTTTTTTTGCGTAAAAATATGCTCGAGTAAACCAACAAAATACTTACAACAATATTGTTGAATATTTCCAACGAACCGCAAAAAAATTAAAAAATAAAAACGAAACGATATAGTCAACATTTATAACGGTGCAGGCAGGGAATTTAAAAACGCTGTTGTATAACTTAAGAAATAATAAAAAATAAAAAATAAAAGGAAACCCTTAAAGTACTTTATATTATTATTATTATTTTGGCAATAAAATACATATATTTTACAAATTTATGCTTAATAAATTAAAAGAAAGGTAAACGTCAGTAAATGTTGTATAAAACATAAAAAAGCTGCGGCCTGCTAAAAGACCATCACATATTTCAGGCTCAATATATACAAAATAAACAAGCTAATATACGGCCATGTAGCCTTAATAGCATTAAAATTGTTGTTTTATTTCCCCAGGACTTTTACGACTGTTCTCTTTTCCGTGTTCAGCAAAAGCATTTATGTGTGTTCCAAGTTGGCTGACATAAAACAGCCAACCAAATATAATGCACATTAAGAAATTTCTAGTAAAATGACAGCCTTCTCTATATCCTTTCCAGACCACTATACGATAATTTTTAAATGTTGTTTTAATCACTAAAATTAACTTATTTTTTCGCCGGTTAATCGAAAGTAATTTTCCTGGAAAATTATTTGTGTAAACATCATTTAGTCCTAAATAAAATAGATTTATACAAAGAATATATTTTGTTGGCAAAATTGAATGCAAAGTGTTGTGGAAAAAAAACTAGGAATTAAAAGTTTGTGGTAACATTGTTTATACCCTCCAAAAAAGAATTGGCGGGTATACTCACTTTGCCATTACGTGTGTAACGCAGCGAAATATCCATCTGAGACCCCATAAAGTATATATATATATATATATATATATATATATATATGTATTCTTGATCAGTGGTGAAATCTAAGACGATCTGAGCATGTCCGTACGTCCGCACGTCTTTGGAAATCACTATTCAGTCCAAACGAAAAGGGCCAAACTCTTGAAATTTGGTACAAATATACCTTAAAGAATAGCACAGGTCAAGTACGTAAATGCGCTGAATCGGGCATGAGGAAAAAAGTTCCCCTAAGAAGAACGAAACCAACCTCTAAAAGACAATATAATTTTAAAAGATTTTTTTTTGTTGTAATATTGTTAAGCAAATTATATAGTTTTATGTCAAAGAAGGTCTAGCGCGGTAAAATTGGAGCCGTAAAATCAATAAAACAATGTTTGGACCATTCCCACTTTACTGGGCGTTATTATATGCAAAACTAGTTTAAAAATTTAACAACTTGTTTTACTTAAGCCGTAACCTGGTATTTCTTTGCCCTACTCCCTCCTCTCCTTTGCCTCCTAAATGACCCTTTCAAAACAAAAAAAAAAAAAAAAAATATATATATATATATGAAGTTTTTCTATTTAACACATTGTTGTCACAATACTAATATATAAATGAAATTTATTTGTTGGTGGTTAAGCAATGTCTATATGCATTTCATTGGTGCTTTACCAAATCGTCAGTAGACTTTAACCACAGTTTTGAAAAGTTAAAAACCTCTTATCTTATGCATATACTTCCGAAAACCATCTGAGAATTCACAACCTGTAAATAACAAACTATTTTCAAAAATAACAACAGAACAAGAACATAGTTTTTAACTTTTCAAAACTGTGGTTAAAGTCTACTGACGATTTGGTAAAGCACCAATGAAATGCATATAGACATTGCTTAACCACCAACAAATAAATTTCATTTATATATTAGTATTGTGACAACAATGTGTTAAATAGAAAAACTTCATAACAATTTGATTTAGATTTTATTTTTCATTTTGCCTTATAAATACTTTTCTTGTTATCCAATGGATTTCTGATTGTATGAAGGTGTAGAAAAATAAAATAGATTCGTATCGAACATACTTTATTTGTTGGTTTTGTTTTGTATGAGTTGCAAGCCTATGTTCTTGTTCTGTTGTTATTTTTGAAAATAGTTTGTTATATACAGGTTGTGAATTCTCAGATGGTTTTCGGAAGTATATGCATAAGATAAGAGGTTTTTAACTTTTCAAAACTGTGGTTAAAGTCTACTGACGATTTGGTAAAGCACCAATGAAATGCATATAGACATTGCTTAACCACCAACAAATAAATTTCATTTATATATTAGTATTGTGACAACAATGTGTTAAATAGAAAAACTTCATAACAATTTGATTTAGATTTTATTTTTCATTTTGCCTTATAAATACTTTTCTTGTTATCCAATGGATTTCTGATTGTATGAAGGTGTAGAAAAATAAAATAGATTCGTATCGAACATACTTTATTTGTTGGTTTTGTTTTGTATGAGTTGCAAGCCTATGTTCTTGTTCTGTTGTTATTTTTGAAAATAGTTTGTTATTTACAGGTTGTGAATTCTCAGATGGTTTTCGGAAGTATATGCATAAGATAAGAGGTTTTTAACTTTTCAAAACTGTGGTTAAAGTCTACTGACGATTTGGTAAAGCACCAATGAAATGCATATAGACATTGCTTAACCACCAACAAATAAATTTCATTTATATATATATATATATATATATATATATATATATAAAATATATTTATGTGTATGAACATATATAAGCCGAGTTAAAAATGTTTTGTCGTAAGCAGTTACGAAGTGAAGTTACATATGTTATGACGTAACGAAATGGCAATCAGTGACATTTTTTTTTGTATGAAAATCCATATTTATATACAAAATGATTAGGGGAGTGTCTTGTATCCTATACATCATTTTGTATATACTGGCAATGCATGCCAACTCCTTATTTGGAGGGCAAACTCCCTCCAAGATCACACACACTGTTATGGCCCGTAAATTGACCTCTCATGGCCTGTAAATATTTTCACAAAATGCTAAAAAAAATTATTAAATATGGATTTTTATAAAAAAAAACTTCACTGTTTGCCATTTCGTTACGTCATAACATATTTAACTTCACAGCCAAATACGTTCTTTCGTAACTGCTTACGTCAAAACATGTTTAACTCGGCATATTTATCTTCATTCACATAATAAATTTTACATTTAATTATCCCAAATATTTATGTTTAGAGTCTTATGGCAAAGGTGAAATGTCTCCCCCACCGCCCTTGCCAGAGCGACCCTGATAAAATACAGTTTTAATACCCTACAAAAAGAATTGGACCCCATAAAGTATATTTATTCTTGATCAGTGATGAAGTCTAAGACGATCTAACAATGCCCATACGTCCGTCTGTGGAAAACATGATAGTCTATTTTTTGACACCGCCCCTTTTTAGTGGGCGTTGACGTACGATATTATATGCAAAAAATTTTTGTTCCAATGTATTCCTTAAGCCTATAAGAAGCTGTGATGTTCTCTAATCTCGGAGAGATGAAATTTCAAGTGTCTGGCTCTATGCGTTTGAACTTAATCGTTATTTGCACAGACTGAGGTATCGTCTTAGATTTTATCACTGATCAAGAATATATATACTCTATGGGGTCTCAGATGGACATTTCGCTGCATTACAAACGGAATGACAAAGTGAATATCACCTGAAATTCTTTTTTGGTGGAATCGCTGATGCATATATTTCTACTATTATCAGCTGTTACCAGTGTTTGGTATGGCAACACCTAATTCAGCACAGACAATAACCAGCGGGGCATTTCATAAAACCAATTCAAAAATGGTTGGTTTTAACGCTAAAACAACTACTTGTTAAAAGTATGGTAACGCTATTAGAATAATTTATTTGAACTTGAATCAATTTCTTTGTATTCAGCTATTTTGAGCCAGAAGTTTTTCATTCAAGTCTCGTTCAAAAGCTCTTTCAAAAGCAGCAAAAAAATTGTGCAAGATGCACTTAAGACTCTACTAAAGCTCATGAGTTTAAAATAAATTTTAATACTTTCTGTGAAGATACAGCAAAGAATTTAATTTGTATTAACTAATCTTTTATTTATAAATATATTTGTTTAACTGTTTCACAGTGGTTTTTATATAATTTTTTTTTTTTTTGTAATTTCACTGAATCAATTTGCCGCTTCAATGATCATTTAGGTCGGTGACAGAAGAAAATAAACTGCATTTCTTGTATAAATAATTTTGTTTTTCATATTTGGTTTTTTTGCCAATGCTATTTTTTTGGCTTTTTTTGAAGTCTTGAAGTTAAAAAATTGATGCCAAAGAATACATAAATTTTATGGCACAGCTGCTTGCAATACTAGTGGCCACAAAGAAGGAAAGTAAACAAAAACCCACAAGAAATTACTTGCAATCAAAAATTTTATTTAGCAAAGCAAAGAAAAATTAAATTTCTCTAAGATAAAGGAAAGTATCAAAATAACAACAGCAACAAAAATCTGAATATAAATATTGCATTGCAGTTTATGTACAGAATGAAGGCCACAATAAGCAAATAATATGTTAAAGTTATTCTTACTGCATTCCAAAATGTCCGGTTACTGTGGATTTTCAAAAGCAGCAAATGACTGCGAAATAGAAATGAACTTCAAGTCCCAAAATAATTGTTGTAGTTAATACATAGTTCGTTTTCTGGGATTATATCCAACCACTTTGGATCCCTCTCAAGGATGGCTAAAGGAGTGTCACTGATCTTCGGTTATACAAAGTTTTTAATGCAAAAGTGACAAGGCAACTACTCAGAAGTACTGATAATGAAAGTGTAGCGGCCTTCGAAAACAGCTGTTCTGCTCTGCTGTGTAAGCTGAATAATTAAAAACGGATTTTGATTTTTCCTAAAGCCTTGAAATATTTATGATGCCTTTCTAAATTTAAAACAATTTTCCAACAATTAGCCTATAAATCTTAATTACAGAAAAAAAAAGAAACGTTCGTAAGTGCTCCACTTAAAATGGCAAAAGATGAAAACAAAAACCATGTCCAGCTATAAATCAAATTTAAAATCATATTCATACCAGCGCCTTAGAACATAATTTAATTTATCACACAATATTTATATGCAGCATTTAAAGGCAAAACAAACAAAAACAAAACACTATTATTTTCTCACATCAAATGGTTTTTGCGGCAGCAAGTTGACAAACTCAATTAATATATATATTTTTTTGTTGTGCAAAAGTAGAAACAACAACCATAAATCAACTGCAAAGTTGTGCAGAAAATATAAATAATGAAATTAAATTTAATAAAATTGTAAAAGATTTGCAAGTGGATAAAAACAGAAAATTTCTTAAATTGCTTTTTCATTTCAATATAGTGGAAGCAGGACTTTGAAAGCAGGCCAAGCGTATATGTGAAATATGCTTTCAGCTCGTCTGCTGCTTATGACGGCAAAATATAAATATTGCTTCCCTGTTAATATAATGAAAATATATTCCAGCAATTAAAGCTGCTGGCTGAAGAAAACATACTCGTACTTGAAATCTTTTGACTTTTTAGATTTAGTTTTTTCAAGTTAATTATTTTTAATATATATTTAAGCATGAAAGTGTTTGTTTTTGATGTGTTAACATCTATACGCGCGCCTCTAGGGCAGTAAACTATCAGTTTCAATACATACGCAAGTGTAAGTGTAAGAGTTTGTTTGTTTGTTGTTGTTGCTTGGCAGTCGGTATTGAAAGTGATTATTGGGCGATTTTCATATAATTTTCCCACGCGATTTTCTCCGGAAATTCATAGCCGATTTTATTAATTTTTGGATTAAAACGCTAGTGCGGGTTTTGACGAAGAGTTTAGGCCAAAAATTAAGGCGATCCGATATCGGCGAGCGGAGATTTAAGTGTTTTAATTTGGAGTAATATTAAAAAAGTGTTTTATGTTGATCTTCGGTTTTGTCGTATGCATAGCAAAGAGAATAGTGACGTGGTTATACGTACATATATAAAAATGAGATAGCAAGACAGCAACGTATGTAGCTTATGTACAAACATAACAATGTATGTATGTACATTTGTCTGTTGCTTTGCATTCTCTTTGTTTTTTGTGGGTTTAATATAAAATAAATAAGCAAAAAGGTGTTAACACATCGCCCGTGAGTTCGAACACTCATTGATTTTTTTTTTTTATTTATTTGATGTTAAATTTCATTTCGTAATTAATTGCTTTGAAATACGGTGTTTCTTAATTTACCAAAAATTTGTGATGATTGGAAGTAAGAGCCTATGAAATGCTGGCCTGTAGACATAATTAACCCCTAATAAACACTGGAAATTTTTGCAATGTATACAGGATATCAAATATATGGAGGCGGATCAGTAAGTTCGTGACTTGTTGATATTTCCACTTCTTAATTGAAATGGAAAAATTGCTTCTGGCGGTCTACTTAAGTCAAAATTTGATCCAGTTTCATCATTTAGTTTATGCTTGGCAGCCGTTAATAGCTGACTACTGCGAGTTTTGAGAAAAAATTGTAAAAAGTGAATTTCGTGTGCTAATTACGCATTATTTAAAAAAAAAAATTATTCCTCAAATCGAAGCGAAACTTGATAAAAATTATGGGGGCTCTGCATAGCCCACAAGCACAGAAGATGCTGAACGTTGGACGGACGGACAAACATGGCTAGGTCGTCTTAGATTTCATCACTGATCAAGAATATATATACTTTTTGGGTCTTAGAGGGATATTTCGCTGCGTTACACAGGGGATGACATGAAAAACTGTGTGTCTTTCAAAAAATCACAGACTTATTGTACCACCCTCGTATATATAAAATATAACAATTGAAATGCTCCTGTCAATTGTAGCAAGCTCTGCTAGCCTGCCACTGCAAAGTTCAGGGATTCGCCTCGGGCCATAAACTCTGCGAGTTTTCGTGGGTTAAACTGAATTCATCGCTGCTAATGATGGTTGGAAAAAAATTTAATAAATGAAAACATTTTTAAATATATGGACCCCGCACCATCAATCATTTCATTCAAAAATCATATTTTATTGTTAAAATTATGATCCCATCAATCCAGAGACTTTCAGTGAAACACTAGCATTTAAGTCAAAATTTGAAGATAATAAGTGTTTGTTTTTGCTTATTTAATATTTGCTGATTCCTCACCTGCCATAAGCACTTAAATCATTGAAACGTTGTAAAATTTTTTTTCTTTTTTTTTAGAAATATTGAATTCCCACAGTTGAAGAAACAAATAAATCACTCTTCATGACACAACAAAATATATGCCAGCATCATGTTTTCATTGCGACATCATTATTTCAATGTCTCTCTCATACTCCATCAATACGGCATAAGAAATCAGTGTGAGAAAAAAAACGCATGAAAAACAAGGATTATCATATTTTAATGTGTGATTTTCCATTAATGTTCAGTTGCGAAAAAAAAAGGAAAAGCACGCGTATCATAGCGCATCAGTGTTTGTTAAATTTTAAGTGGAATCTCATTCCACTTAAAATTTACTACTTCTTGTTAAAATTTTAAGGAATTTAAGAACGTCTTGCTGTTACTAGGGAAATGTTGTGAAGTGAAGTTTCACATATAGAAGCGAAATAAATATTTAAATTTAAAATGTTGCATAGGAAAGGAAAGTGTTGCTCAACATCCATTCTGCCACAATATCCTATCATTTGACTCACATCTACTTCTTGTGGATTATTATACCCACCACAAAAAAAAAATAAAAAATATATATTGAAATTTGGCATTCTGTGCGTAAAGCAGCGAAATATCCCTCTCAGATCCCATAAAGTACATATATATATTCTGGATCAGTGATGAAATCTAAGACGATCTGGCCATGTCCGTCCGTCTGTGGAAATCATGACTCAGTCCAAACGAAAAGAGCCAGACCTTTGGTTGGTTGGTATACGTGGCTGCCTGTATCCCACAAGCATTCAAGTAGGATCTCTGAGATCCTGTTTGGAAAGACCACTCCACTCGTCAGTATCAACTTATGTAGAAGCGAATCCAGATCCCGGATACGGTCATGGATGCTAGGTCCAACCTGTCGCATCGAGGAATCTAATAAGGTCACCTAGACCTATACGTGATAGCTCCGAAATGTCGGATATTATACTGTTGCCTAAGATTCTGTGTCTGGTATGGTGCCAGACCTTTGAAACTTGGTATAAATATATCTTGAGGGATAGCACAGGCCAAGTTCACAAATGGGCTCAATTGGGAAAAGAGTTCCCCGGTGAAACGTCTCCCGCAAGGCCCTTCACGGAATGACTCTGTCAAAATAGAGATTTAAAATTGGGTACAGAAATGTCTTAAAGGAACTCTCTCCCAGCAGGTGAAACATTTTAAATTTACTAACTAAATATTTGGAGGATATCTAAGATTCGACCTGGTCGAATATAACGCTTTTACTTGTTGTACTCAAGAATGATAAAATAAAGATTACGCCTTGCGCATGATTTACCGTTTGATGACGTATTTGTTCCCTCGAAGAGATTGCCAAATGTTTATTATATGCAAAACTAATACTTTCTCGTACAAAATTAATATTTTATGCTATATTTGGAAACTCTTCACACAATTTACTCAGAGAGATTTCCAATTTACTCAGAGAGATTTCTAATTTACTCAGAGAGATTTCCAACAAGCAAATTAAATCGGAAAGTGTAAGTTTTGTGTTATATTTTATAATAAATTGTGTTATATCTTAAAATAAATATATTAAAATAATTATTAAATAACTTAAAGTGTAAAACACTTATTAAAACTCGATTTTTAAAGCTCATAAACTGTAAACAAAAACCTAAATTAAAGAGAACAAAAAGAGCAAACATGAAATGTGCAGTGGGCAATTGCAAACAAAGTAACAGCAAAAAAACAAGTGAGAAATAATTGTGTTAAAATGTAATATTGTTATCAAAATGTCATTTTATAGTGTGTCATTTTATAGTTTTCCAAGAGATGAAACTCAAAGAAAGTTATCGCTGATATTTTGCAAGCAAAAAAACTTGTTTTCAATGGGGAAAAAAGAAAAAAATTTGCAATTGGGTTCAATATTTATATAAAATAGCTATAAATTAACAATTTCAAATAAAAAAAAGTGTGAAATGAAATAAAATTTTTTAAAATTGTTTATTATCAAACAAATTTAATTTAAAAAATCGCAAATTGTCCCACTGTCATGTTTTTACAATAACATAATAGCTCTCCAGCTGAATTTTATTAGCCAATCAGAACACATGTTGAGTGACGTCAGAGTTCCATCATGCGCAGAAAAGTATTTTTATTTCAGCTTGTTGGCGTAATCTTTATTTTATCATTCTTGGTTGTACTGGTAAAATTGGGTTCTCTTGTGGCTGTTGTCAAATAAAAAAAAGTTCATTTAATTTGGCTACAATCTGCAGTGTAACCGTACCCTGGAACCGTCCAAGTGTTTAGTGACTTCTAATCAAATAATAAATCAATGTGCAATTGTTATTTTGAATTATTTCTTTCATTTTTAAAATTCCCTTTAGCAGTTTCTTTAAATCAAGACAGCGCACTTTTAAAATTAAGAGCCACTAATTTAAAGTTTTCATGTGGATATGCTGATTTTCCCTGTTGGAATGATGAATAGAAAAAATTTAAAATTGTATCCTAAAGCCTAGTACTCTGTTTGAATTTGTGGAATATGTTGCGCAACATGACTTATTTCAGTTTCAGTTTTTTTCCTTTTTAATTGAAATTATGTTTTCCATTTTCAATGAGAAATTTTTTTTTTTCGTTCGAAATAAATAACATTCATGTTATTTCACATGTTTTTCATAATTAAAACAGAGTACTAGTTCAGCAACATTTTTCCACAAATATTTCGATTGAATATTTTTTGTATGGGTTCTGTCAGAATTTCACATGAAATTTTAAACAGAATACCAGGCTTAATGCATAATAATAATTTTGTGTTTTTAATATAAATCATCATTTCGTTGTCTGATTTTGTATTTTTGTTTGTTTCTTTTCTTTTTTTTTTGTCATCTGTAACATCCAATCGTGATAAGTAGACTGTAAACTGTAGCAACACTTTAAAATTCTTGTTTATTTGTGATTTAGCACGATGATTGTGCTTCGGTGTGTAGTGTTGCATGCAATCATGATTTATGCCTTCAATTTCAATGATTAATGGCCGTATATTTTATGTAAAATATTTTATTTATTTATTTTCATTTTTTATGGAAGTTACAAGGTGTTTCTTATGTGTTCCTTAAGCGCTTTAAGTGAAATACAAATTTATAGAGTGTGTGTTGTGTCCCAAAACAAAAGATTTCAACTCCAAATCAAGTTTTGCTTTAGAAGAATTGAAAATTGTTTCTCTACATTGTCTTGGAGATTTACCTTTATAGTGCAATAAAATGCAATGCAGCATTATGATCAAACAAGTTATAAGCCCTAGCTTGTGGAGCTGATGCAGCCAACGTGTATATAAGTTAGACTTCAACGCCCACTAAAGGGGGCGGGGTTAAAAAATACACTATATCATGTAGTAAGAATTTTAACGAACATTTTATATTGCTATATTAAATTGAATTAAGATTCTATAGGCTAATTGTTCGAAAGTTTTTAATTTAAATCTCGGAAAGACATGATAAATATTCCAAGGCACAAAGGCAAGTCAACATCAGTTTTTGTTATTCAACTTACACAGCAGAGCAGAACAGCTGTTTTCGAAAGACGCAACCCTTTCATCATCAGTGCTCATGTGCATTGTGTTTGTCACCACTTATTAGGTGGCTTAGTTGAATCTGATAACAGTTCCTATTTACACAAATTTTATTGTGAAAAAGAATACGAGAACTGTATCAAGCTGATGTTAACATGTTATTGTTATAATACCCGTGTTACCGTTTGATTATATTTCTTCATGTCCCATTTTTCTGAATTTTTTGTTCCATCATACCTAAGTCAAACTTTTTTGGTTTGAATTTTATACTTAAGTACATGTGAACGTTTTTCCAATTTATTATTGGTAGCTCAAGCCATAGCTACAAACACAATACACATGAGCACTGATGATGAAAGGGTTGCGTCTTTCGAAAACAGCTGTTCTGCTCTGCTGTGTAAGTTGAATAAAACTGATGTTGACTTGCCTTTGTGCCTTGGAATATTTATCATGTCTTTCTAAGATTTAAATTAAAAATTTCAAATAATTAGCCTATAGAATCTTAATTCAATTTAATATTACACTATATCATGTTTTCCACCAGATGGTAGTATGGGAATTGCTAGACCACCTTAGACTTTATCACTAATCAAGAATATATATACTTTATGGGTTCCAATTCTTTTTGGAGGGTATTAAACCTGTATTTTGTCGCAGTTGTTCTGGCAAGGGCCGCGGGGGAGACATTTCTCTTTTGCCATAAGACTCTAAAAATAAATATTTGGCATAATTAAATGTAAAATTTATTGTGTGAGTGAAGATAAATATGCCGGTTTAAACATGTTCTGACGTAAGCAGTTACGAAACAACGTATTTAGCTGTGACGTTAAATATGTTATGACGTCACGAAATGGCAAACAGTGAAGTTTTTTTTTATGAAAATCCGTATTTAATAAATTTTTGGAGCATTTTGTGAAAATATTTACAGGCCATGAGAGTGAGTGTGATCTTGAAGGGATTTTGCCCCCAGCGGCCAAATAAGGACTTGGCATGCATTGTCAGTATATATAAAATAATGTATGGGATAGAATCATAACCATAATCATTTTGTATATAAAAATGGATTTTCATACAAAAAAAAATTTCACTGATTGCCATTCCGTTACGTCATAACATATTTAACTTCACTTCGTAACTGCTTACGTCAAAACATGTTTAACTCGGCATATTTGTTTTCACATACATAAAATTATTTTTTATTGTATTCTGATATTTTTAAGCTTAAAGTCTCTTTATTTTAATTTAATTTTTAATTTCAATATTTCGTCACTCTCTTGTGTGACTTCTTCAGGAAAATAATTAATTTCCTGAAGAAGTCACACAAAGGAGTGACGAAATATTGAAATTAAAAATTAAATTAAAATAAAGATACCTTAAGCTTAAAAACATCAGAATACAATAATAATTAAAAAGAGGTCAAGAAACCGGAAGAATTTAAAATTATTTTTTTTTTAAAGGGTAATTTAGGTGGCAAAGGTGTGGAGGGGTTAGGGCAGAGGTGTACCAGATTACGTCTCAACTTCGTTATTGAAGCTTAAAAATTTTATTTTTAAGAAATGTTGGCTTAAGTAATTTGTTAAGTTTTTACACTATTTTTGCATATCATAACGCCCACTATAGAGGGCGGGAACCGAACATAGACGGACGGACATGCTCAGATCGTCTTAGACTTCAGCTGGGGCCAAATTACGGCATTCGATATCGATCGAATTTTCAATAAATTTTAAATACGAATTTCGATTGATATCGAGTGCCGTAATTTGCCCCCTGATCAAAAATATATATACTTTATGGGTTCTTAGAGGGAGATTCCCCTGCGTTACATACGGAATGACAAAGTTAATATGTTCTCCAATTTTTTTTTTTTTTTTTTTTGTAGCACTTCGTTATAGTTCTGCTTGTATCATCTTCAATATAATTCAGTTGCTGGCTACATCACGATAATGGAAGTCAACAGCAGCATTTGTAGTCATGTCGCTGTCATCTAAGTGTTTATCGCTTTATGCCCAAAACCACAGGACGAGTTACCATATCACAACAGGGGCCGGTGCCACCAATAGACAAAACTTATTCCATTTACCATATGGAAACAATTTTCGGTCCTTTTTTAATCACTTTCACACCACCATTTTATATGGAGATTCAAAAACAGTTTTTCCTTTATTCTCAATGATAATGAACAAAATAATTTCTTGTTTTCATGAGAATAATCGATACTTTTTATTCACTTTTTTATACGTTTTAGTATTCCATAAATCCATTATGGTTTCCCTTGCCTAGTACGATGGCTTCAATTCATTCAGTTTTTCAAAGCCATTAGACAAACAGGAATAATAATCACAAATACGTATTATCGTTATTATTTCTTCTATGGAAACTAGAAATAATGGCTGATTGAGTAACTAAACGCTATATAGAGAGTATCGATGTACAAAAGAATATATATATATATATTCTTACAATAAAAAAAAAGAGTCCTTTTAGCCACCATAAAAGAAACATTTTATATTATAATAAAGTCAATTAGGATTATATGTTTAGCTGGCTCTCATGCCAACTGTACACGGAAATCTATGTGACAGCTTTACATTGAGTATTTGGAAATCAAAGCACTTACGCTTGGAGGACACGTACGAATACAAAAATACAAGCATTCGTGAAAGGATAAAAGAATATTTTTGTGCTTTTGTGGTGAATATGAAAATATGGATTTTCCTCAGGAGTTTGAATTGTGACAAAAAAAAAAAAATAAAATAAAATAAAAGAATTGTAGATTAAAGCTGCTAAATTTTATATAAATTTATTTTATGCTAATCAAGATATAAATTTACTTTAATATAAGCATGCATTTTAATTAAATTCGATTAAATTAAATTAAGTACAAAAATGTATGGTCGCTCTTCAAGGGGTTAATGTCAATATATTTGTTGTCTATTTTGGACTAAAATACAATTTAAATTATTTAAAATCCAAAATAACAATAACAATAAAAATTTACTGAATGATCAACACATTAAAAAGTTCTCAGTAACAACAAAATGTTTAACACTTAAAGCGAAAATGTCGAAAACAAGTTTTCAATAAAAAATTTTGCATAAAAACATTTTAAATGCAGTGCAGTGCACAGCAATAAAAAATTGCTGGCATGATCTTAACAGCTTAATTAAAAAATATAAACACATGTTGCAAATTCACTCAAATAATTTAAAACAATTTTTTATAACGAAAAAAAAAAAAAACTGTACATCTTTCCAACTGCAAATCTCATCATTATAAATAATTAAATTTTTGTATATTTTTTCAAAATTATTGACTAAACAATTCATTATGATTCATTTATCACAAAAACAAAAAAGAAGACAGAAAATAAAAAAAAAATAATCAGAAAGCAGAACACATCAGACATCATTAATAAATACATCAAGCAATAAGAAAATAAATATTGAAGTCTAGTGTCCCACCGAACATGCGTATCTATCTGGCTTTAGAGTTCGGCTATAGTTCAGTGTTCGAAATTTTTACCGAACACCGCATATAATTTTTATACCCTCCAAAAGAGAATTGAAGGGTAAATATTCCTCTAAGACACCATAAAGTATAAATATTCTTGATCAGTGATGGAATCTAAGACGAACTGAGCATGTCCGTCCATCCGTCCGTCCGTATATGGAAATCACGATTCAGTCCAAACGAAAAGAGCCAGACTCTTGAAACTTGTTACAACTATATCTTGAATGATAGCACAGGATAAGTTTGCAAATAGGCTGAATTGGGCTAGGGGGAAAAAAGTTCCCCTAAGAAGAACTAAACCAACCTCTAAAAAAAATATAATTTAAAAAATTTTTTTTTGTAATTTTTTTAAGCAAATGATATATTTTTATGTCAAAGAAGGTCCAACGCGTTAAACTTGGAGCCATAAAATAAAAAAATTATAAATTATTTTTGGACCCGTCCCCCTTTAGTAGGCGTTATTATATGCAAAACTAGTGTAAAAATTTAACAAATTGTTGTACTTAACCCTACATTCCTTAAAAATAAAATTTTTAAGCTTTAATGACGAAACTGAGACGTAACCTGGTACTCCTCTGCCCTACCCCCTCCTCTCCTTTGCCTCCTACATGACCCTTTCAAAAAATAAAATTAAAAATAAATTTATGTGTGTGAAGATAAATATCCGAGTTAAACATGTTTTGACGTAAGCAGTTACGAAGTGAAGTTAAATATGCTATGACGTAACGAAATGGCAATCAGTGAAATTTTTTTGTATGAAAATCCATATTTATATACAAAATGATTATTGGAGTGTCTTCTATCCCATACATCATTTTGTGTATACTGGCAATTCATGCCAACTCCTTATTTGGCCACCGGCAGCAAAATCCCTCCAAGATCACACGCACTCTCATGACCTGTGAATTGACCTTTCATGGCCTGTAAATATTTTCACAAGATGTTCAAAAGATTTATTAAATATGGATTTTCATAAAAAAAACTTCACCGTTTAACATTTCGTTACGTCATAACATATTTAACTTCACAGCTAAATACGTTGTTTCGTAACTGCTTACGTCAAAACATGTTTAACTTGGCATATTTATCTTCACTCACATAATAAATTTTACATATAATTATCCCAAATATTTATGTTTAGAGTCTTATGACAAAAGTGAGATGTCTCCTCCCACGGCCCTTGCCAGAGCAGCCGCGATAAATTCTATTTTTAGACCCCGCCCCCTTTAGTGGGTGTTGACCTACGATATTATATGCAAAAATAGTGTAAATATTTAACAATTTGTATTCCTTAAGCCTCTAAGAAGCTGAGATGTTCTCTGATCTTGCAGAGGTGAAACGTCTCCCCCACGGCCCTTCCCGGAGTGACTCTATCAAAATAAAGATTGAAAATTGGATACAGAGATCTTTTAAAGGAACTCTGTCTCACCAACTTAAACATTTTAAATTTACTTACTAAAATATTTGGAGGGCATTTAAGATTCGACCCGGTCAAATATAACGTTTTTACTCTTTTTTTTTAATTTTCTAATTATAACTTCAATATGGCTCGACATATTTTATTTATGGCTTTTTTCACCTTTCGCACAATTTGGGGGCTATGTCTCGACTAACTTTGTTTAATTAGTCGTGTTGTGCTCACTAAACATACTTTTTAGCAGTGTTGCATTTGTAATTTTACTTAATATTATAGCAATTTCATATATATAGAAAAATTATTAATTGAAATTTTACATCGATAATTGAGCTCAATTATGCTATTTATTACGATTACCTGAATTAAGGTTTATGACTGCACACGGTATTAAATTTTATTTCCTTTTATATAAATAAATTTTAAGGGTTAAAAAAATGTTAATTTAGAAATATAATTGCCAGTAACTTAGGGTTCAGTGCGAATTGTTTGCAGTACATTCGGTCGGCCGCTATTGAAATCTATATATTTTTTATATTCTTAGTTGAAGTATGCAATCTGATTACTTGAATAACTGCAGTCGTCCAGCGTTTCATATCTCTGACCTCAAATAGAACATGACAGCGAAAATAAGTGGGTTTTTTTTAGAACTTCATTAGGAATATAAATTTAATTGAATTTTGTTTAGTTTTTATTTTTATTGTTCAATAGCAACTACAGTGATAAATTTTTTGTACATCAAAAAGAATTCCAAAGATTGACAGTAACACATATATTTTGTATTTTGGACAGAGCACAGTGATGCTAATATATTTTATGTTTCAAAATTTATTTCAACACGAAAATGCTCTAAAGCTGATAAATAAAGTCTTGTCGATGTATAAAACAAGAGCTCAATAATCACAAGGTATATCGCACAATGGGTTGAAATGGTTCCTTTTAGGGATTAATTAAAAAAAATAAATAAATAAGTGCCGTGAAAAGCAGTCGCATAAAATTCATGTAATTCGACATCAATAGGCAAAAAAAGAGAGAATAAGTAAAAACGATATATTGGACCGCGTCGAATTTTAAATTCCCTCCAAATATTTAGTAAGTAAATTTAAAATTTAATTAAACTTGGTGAAAGAGGGTTTCTTTAAGACATTTCTGTACCCAATTTTAAATCTTTATTTTGACAGAGACATTCCGGGAAGGGCCGTGGGGAAGACGTGTCACCTCTGCAAGATCAGAGAACATCTCAGCTTCTTATAGACTTAAGCAATAAAAATTGTTCAATATTTACAGCATTTTTGCATATGATATCGTACGTCAACACCCACTAAAGGGGGCGGGGTCCAAAAATAGACTACATCATGTTTTCCACAGACGGACTTATGGCCATTGCCAGATCGTCTTAGACTTCATCAGTGATCAAGAATACTTATATACACTTTGTGGGGTCCAATTCTTTTTGGAGGGCATTAAAACTGTATTTTGTCGGGGTCTTCCTGGCAAGGGCGGGTGGTTGAGACATTTCACCTTTGCCATAAAACTCTAAAAATAAATATCGGGGATAATTAAGTGCAAAATTTATTTAATTTTTTTTTTTTTGGTAGGGTCATTTAGGGGGCAAAGGGGGAGGAGGGGTATAGGACAGAGGAGGAGCTTAGCTTCGTCATAAAAGCTTGAGAATGATATTTTTAAGGAATGTAGGCTTAAGTAAAACAATTTGTTAAATATTTACACTCCCACTAAAGGGGCGGGGCCAAAAAATTTTTTTATATATATTTTTTTATGGCTCCAAGTTTAACGCGATGGAGCTTCTTTGACTTAAAAATTTTGTTGTTTTTTAGAGGTCGGTTTAGTTCTACTTAGGGGAACTTTTTCCCCTCTGGTGCGATTCAGTCCATTTTCGAACTTGATCTGTGCTATCTTTCATGATATATTTATTAGACCTGTGTCCAACTCGTTCATTCGCTCAGTTTTGACAAGAACCTTTAATCAAACCTATGTAATTTAAATGGGTTTGATCAAAGGTTCTTGTCAAAACTGAGCAAATGAGCGAGTTGGACACAAGTCTAATATTTATGCCAAATTGTAAAAGTGTGTCTCTTTTCGTTTGGACTGAATCGAGATTTCCACAGACAGACGGACGGCCGTGTCTAGATCGTCTTAGATTTCATCACTGATAAAGAATATACATATATACTTTTTGGGAGTCTTATAGGGATATTTCGCAGCGTTACACAGGAATGACATATTTTGAGGTTATGCAAATACCCTGAACTTAGAAATATCACCTTATTTTTCGAACATGACCCTCGTAAAGTGTCACTGATAATTATAAATTTTAAGGGATCGTTTGCATAAATAATTGATTCTCGCCAAGAATTTTCTAGTCAAAATGTGAAATGATTAGAAAGGACTTTTAATTTTTATATATTTTTTTTTTTTTTTTTGCAAAATTTCTTTTAAATTAAATTTTTCAAATTAACCAAAAAATATTTTCTACTCCCTAATTTTTATTGTTTGCAATTTTAATCACCACCAGCGACAACAACTTAGCGGTTGTTGCATATTTTCTTGCTGGCACTCGGCACTTTTTGCTCGTCCTGTCTTCCATCTTTGGCTGCCTGTCAGTTGAACATTTATTCTCCTGCGGTACGCCACATAATCTTGTTGTAATGAAATTTATGGGATTTTAATGTTGCATCCCTTTTTTATTGTATTCTTCTTCTTTTTTTTCTTGCTATTTAATTTGACTTTTATTGTAATAATTTTTCTAAAGCAGGATAATTTCACATGCTAAGGACAACTGTTTTATGTTCAAAATGTGAAAATTGTACACACGAAATTTTTTTATAGTCAATTTTAATACAATTTTTATGTGACCTTTAGCTGACAGCAGTTGATATGATTAACTTGTAATTTAGACGTTTCAATTGGGACAATTAAATCAAGAAACTGAAAACGGCGGGATACGTAGAAATAAAATTTCCCTTTGGGGCTGTATGGGTGTTGCCGAGACCGACTCCGCTCTGAGCCGATTTTTTCTGCTGCTGATTTTTTCTACTACGACTTTTTCTCAAATATATAGTCTGAAAATATATTTCATCAGCTTTTTAATTCTCTTTATAAAAAAACAAAAAGACTTAAATAATTAAAAATAATAAAATATTCTTAATAAAAAGCTCTAGGTCATTGAAAAAAACTATGAAAAATTTCCAAAAAGAAAAAGTCAATTGTTATAACTCTCAAAGCACTTTTATCTGAATAAAACGGAACAAGGCCAGGCGCCCTTTGAAAAGCATTTAACACCAAACAATTTCTTTTTTTTTTTTTGTATTTCCATTTGATCAAACAAAAACTTTTGTTTGTATTATAAATGTTTCATGATAAACGTTTATGTTTTGCTGTACAGAGTGTGTTAAATTCTTCTTCCTTTTTTTTGCAAATTTGTTACCAATAACTTTTTATTGCTGCTGTAAATCCGTTCTGGCCAACACACGATATAACTATAATATGTCTTGTATTAATACATGTACACTGGAAAAAATTTTATTCTAAGTAAAATCGGCCGCCATGTGGGAGAAAAAGCATTTCCGATTGCATCTTGGTAAACTATTATATTTGTATTCTATGTAAATGCACTTTGAGATTTGAAAGCCGATGCTGCTAAACCAGCCACCATTAATAATAGAATTTATTTGTACTTGGTCCAAAATGTATCTTCTCCAAAAAAACAAACCTTAAAAATGCTTCATTGAATATATCTTTTTATTTCAATTACTTTTTCAATAAAGTACTTTTTGCAGAAAAGTACTTTTTCAATGAAGTACTTTTTGCAGAAAAGTACTTTTTCAATGAAGTACTTTTTCAAAAAAGTACTTTTAAAAAAAGTACTTTTTCAAAAAAGTACTTTTTCAATGAAGTACTTTCTGCACAAACGTACTTTTTGCAGAAAAGTACTTATTGCGGAAAAGTACTTTTTGCAAAAATGTACTTTTTCAATGAAGTACTTATTCCAAAAAAGCACTTTTTCAATGAACTACTTTTTGCAAAAAGGTACTTTTAAAAAAAAAAATACTTTCTGCAAAAAAGTACTTTTTCAAAAAAGTACTTTTTGCAGAAAAGTACTTTTTCAATGAAATACCTTATGCACAATTGTACTTTTTGCAGAAAATTACTTATTGCAGAAAAGTATTTTTTGCAAAAATGTACTTTTTCAATGAAGTACTTTTTCCAAAAAAGTACTTTTTCAGTGAACTACTCTTTGCAAAAAGGTACATTTTCAAAAAAATACTTTTTGCAAAAAAGTACTTATTCAATAAAGTTCTTTCTGCAAAAAGTACCTTTTTCAAAAAAGTATTTTTTCAATAAAGTACCTTTTGCAAAATGTATTTTTCTAAGTACTTCTCTTGAAAAGTACTTTCTACAACATATCCCGTTTTGAAGAACACTTTTCCTGAAAAGTATTTTTCCCAAAAAGTACTTTTGCTACAACGAATTTTTTCCAATCTTACTTTTCCCAAAAATTACTTTTGTCAAAAAAACAAATGATGTACTAAATACAATAAGTATATTTTAAAAATTATTTTTTATTAAGTGTTTATTATTTTTCAAAAAATATTTCATCAAAAATAACTTTTTCCAAAAAAAAAATATATTTTCCAAAAATTACTTATGTCAAAAAGTAACTTTAAAAAAAATGTGTTTAAGTAAGTATTTTTCTTTAAAATTAGGTTTCCAAAAAGCTTACTTTAAGAAAGTACTTCGTTCAATAAAGTACTTTTTAAGAGGTACTTTTTTTCTATGACTATATTAAAAAAAAACGTGCCTTTTCTGAAAAGTACCTTTGTCAAAAAGTACTTTTCTTAAAAAGTCCATTTTTTAACAAATACCATTTGCAAAAGGCACTTTTTTATGTAGATACAATACGTATATAAAAATTTTTTTTTTCAAAATGTTTCTTCCCCAAAAAAATATTTCTTCAAAGAAGATCCCTTGCCGAAAAAAAAACTTTTTCTCAAACCTTACTTTTGGTAAAAAGTACTTTTCCAATAACGAGTATTCAAATAATTATATTTTTACAAAAAATTACGTTTTTAAAAAGCATACCTTAATAAAGTACCTTTTTTCCATAAGGTACCTTTTCTTTAAACTACATTTTTCAAATAGCGTTTTTCTAAGTACTTCTATTAAAAAGCACTTTTTTAACACATACCATTTTCAAAAGCACCTATTAGGTGCTTTTTTCAAAAAATACTTTTCCTTAAAGTATTTTTCCCAAAAAGTACTTTTTCTACAACGAATTTTTGCCAAACTTACATTCTTTTCCCAAAAATTACTTTTGCTAATAAATACTATCCCGAGGCAAATTTTCATATATATCATTTTTTAAAATCATGTTTTCATTAAATTTTTGCTTACTTTAAGTAAGTACCTTTTTCCAAAGAGTACCTTTTAAAAATTTTCCTTTTGCCAAAAAGGTCTTTATTTAAGCTTTTCTTAAAGGTACTTCCCCTAAAAGAGTGTTATTTAATTAGCGAAACCTATACTTGATAAAAAGTACCATCTCCAAACGTTTTCAAATCCTAAAAGTTCACTTTCGCAATTTATATTTTCAAAAGGGACGTTTTAAAAAATTTCATATACAAAAAAGTACCATTTCCAAAAATACTATTTTATAAAACATCTTTTCAAAAAGGTGGTCTTTGCAATAAGAATGAAAAAAAAATTTTTTTTTCATAAAAGTACTTTTTTCCAAAAAGTACCTTTTCCGAAAAGTATTTTCCCAAAAGGTACCACAGTAATCTTTCAAGTATTTCATTTAAGCTAATATCCAAGAACACACAATATCAATAAGATTTAAAATTTTTCCAAATTATATGAATTTTTCCAAATATTGAATACGAGTATTTACCGCTTTTTCCCCTTTTTACGCTTTTAGGTACTTCTTTTGTCCTTTGAAAAAAGAATACACTCTTTATTATATCAGCTTCTTGTGCTGAGAGTTACAGAGCTAAAATTATTTTTATAAGTGTGTACCCATGTACTTTATTATTATCAAAAAAAAGTGCCTAAAAGGGGTAAAATTTTACCCTTTATAAAGGCGAAATTTTAAAGAGTACCAATAAGTAACGGTTCGGAATTTTATTCGGCAAAATAGAAAAATTCAAAACGCCTTGTGCTGTGTTCTATAGTGTCGAATGTGTATGAAGTGTCGAAAAAGGTACCAAATCCCTGAAAGTATATATATCAAAAAGTACCAAACACATGTTGAAATAATTTTGAGTATCATTTGTATGCTTTTGCAGTTTTGAGAGTAGTTTCTCGTAGTTTTCGGGATATAGAGATAGGGATTTAAATTTTACTGTAAATGTTTCACAATCAAATCGCCAAAAATCCCTTTTATTAAAGTTATTTGAAACTAAATTATTTTATTTTAAATTGTCATTTTTTTTCAAATTATTTTTTAGTACCAGCGACTTTGCTATTTGCCATAGGAATGAGTCGTTGTCAATTGTTGGCGACAATTTCTGTTCACATAATATTTTTCTCAGTGTATTTATACAAATTGTTAAAAAATTCATAAAAATAATATTTACAAAAAAAAAATAAAATTTAAAGCCCAATATATTTTTATTGGCATTTAATTTGAAATTTATTTCATTTATATTTTCTTGTTTAAAATATAAATAGAACTTTAGAATAAATTCGTGTGAGAGGGGAAAGATAAATAATAATTGATTTTGATTTTGATTTATTTATGACACTTTTGTTTATTTTTTATGTCATTTGAATCAGATTTTTTCCTTCAATTACCTGTTTATCAGGGCGTTTCATTTGCTAAATGGTATGCGGTTTTCTGTTTGCTTATAAAAATGAATTTCATGTATATTAGTGTATGTGTAGGTGTGTGTGCAGGTGTGTGTGTGTGTGTGTGTGTGTGTGTGTATAGTGGTTAGCACTAAATATGTATTATTAATATTATCACCAATTGGATTTAAAAACAAAAACAAAAGCGAATGTGTAGAAAATTAGTGCGGGCATGATGCCAACCGTAAGCATCAGAGCGCACTGCCTGCCGTATATTTTCAATGTAAATGAGATTTAGCCGCTAATTATCAAAGTTTATTAACTCTTCTTATCTGTGGGCTAAATGCATGATAACAACTTTAATTGTAAATGAAAAGGCAGCACAGAGTTTTAGGAAAACCTGCCCCGCATAAATAAAATGCAACCGAAATATAAAAAACAACTAAGAACGTTACATTCGACCGTGTCGAATTTTAAATACCCTCTGCTGAATAAGAGTTCATTTAAGATATTTCTGTGCCGAATTTGAAAATTCTATTTCGACCGGATCACTGGGGGAAAGAACGTGGGGGACACATCTCATTGTCGTAAAAACTTAAGAAGTAATTTTTTGATGTAATTAAGTGTAGAAAAAATTAATATTTTTTAATTATGTATGAATTTTTATTAGTCGAACTTTCTTATGTAAATTGTTAATTTTTTCAACGGGCTTAAGTTCGAATCTGCAAGACTGCAAATGATTTTTTATTATTTTATTAAAAAATGAATTTGTTCAAATTCTATTTATTAATTTCATATTAAGATTGGAATATTAAGAATATTCATTTTTCATTGTTCATTGTAAATTGACAACTAAATTCAATTACTTGAACATAAATAACAAAGAAGCTTTAGCAATCAGCAGCCGATGGCTCTGAAAAAAGCGAAAGAGATACATGGAATATTGGAAATATTAATCGTCAGGGTTGGGGAATTTCGTACTAACCAAAAAGGTATTAACTTAAAAATATGAATGTGATAACTTCTCATATTAAATTTTCGTTAAAAATATTGGTTAAATAGTTGATATTCCTACTAACTAGCACCACTTGCAAAAGTGGAAAAATTGAACAAAGAACGCTGATGAGATGGCGTAGCGGCCTCGAAATCAGTACTGATCCGTTCTGCTGGTTTGATGATTATTGAAAATATTCTTAATATTCCAATCTTAATATAAAAAATAATAAATAGAATTTGAACAAATTCATTTATTAATAAAATAATAAAAAATCATTTGCAGTCATGCAGACAGATTCGAACTTAAGCCCGTCGAAAAAATGTACAATTTTCTTATATGGTCATTAAGGGGGTCGTGGTGGAGGGATATGACAGAGGAAGATCAGAGTACACCTTACGTTCGTCGTCATTCCATCTGTAATTTTCTCAATATTAATATGGAACCCCATAAAGTACGTATATTTTGGATCCTTATAAATAGCGATAAATTAAATTTAAAATTCTATTCCAGGGCTGGAAAATAAATATAGTATTCTTATATAAAAAGTTGCCATGTAAGTTCCTAATTTTGTTCTTTTTTTATTGAACTAAACCAATTTTATACTTTAGAAATAATTAAATTAGTATTAAAAAAGAAAAACAAAGAAACAATAAATATTCGATTCGATTCCAGGCGTGGAGAACGGAAATTTCGGACACATAAAATAATCAAAAGAGTCACAACTTTTATTTTATTTATTTTTTTGGAGCATTAAGTCTTTCTTAAGCTAAAGCAAGAATTAGATTTGTATTAAAAATTCAAAAAAATTTAAATTCGATTCCAGGGTTGGGAAATTAAAATTTTTTTTTATATATACAAGTAACCAATTTATATTTTCAAAAGTCACGTTTTAAAAAATTTCATATTCAAAACAGTACCATTTCCAAAAATACTATTTCATAAAAACATCTTTTCGAAAAGGTGGTCTTTGCAAAAAGAATGAAAATATTTTTTTTTTCAAAAAAGTACTTTTTTCCAAAAAGTACCTTCTCCGAAAAGTATTTTTTCAAAAGGTACCACAGTAATCTTTCAAGTATTTCATTTATATCAATAAGATTTAAAAATTTTCCAAATTGTATTAACTTTTCCAAATATTGAATACGAGTATTTTACGCTTTTAGGTACTTCTTTTGTCCTTTGAAAAAATAATACACTCTTTATTATATCAGCTTCTTGTACTGAGAGTTAAAATTTCAAAAAAATTTAAATTCGATTCCAGGGTTGGGAAATTAACATTTTTTTATATGTAAAAGTAACCAAATAGGCAACTGACGTCGCTTTTTTTTTTTTGCTAATTAAAACTTATAATTCAGGAAAAACAAAATTGATATAGAAAATAAAAATAAAAATTTTGATTCCAGAGTTGGACAACTACAATATTTTGTAATATATGAAAGTGAGCAAAATGGCTACAAATCTTCAGTTTTTTTTAAATTAAACTATTTTATACCTCATTAAGAGTTGCATTGTAAAATGGAAAACAAGAAAAAATATTAAAATTTCGCTTCCAGGGTTCGGAAATTGAAACTTTTTTAGTACTTAAAAGTAGCCATATATGTAAGTCCCTAATTTTAAATTTTAATTGAATCTCTTTATACTTCGCTAAGAATTAAATTGGTATTAAAATTTTTTTAAAATTAAAATTTCGATTCCAGGGTTGGAAAATCGAAATTTTTTTGGTACCTTAAAGTATCCAAATAAGTTCGTAATTTTTATTTCAAATATTTTTTTGTTGAATTAAACGTTTTTATTTTATACTTCAGGAAGAATTACATACGTGTAAAAAATAGATGCCAAGGCTGGAAAATCAAAATTTTTGGATACATACAAGTAACCAAATAAATTGCTTATATTGGTTTTTTTTAGTGAATAAAATCTATTTTCTGTTTTGGAAAGAAAGGAGAAATACATCTGTGAAGGGTATTTAAGATTCGGCACAGCCGAATATAGCACTTTTACTAGTATCAAGTTATGTTACTTCAACGTCCACTAAAGGGGGCAGGGCTCAAATATGGACTGTTCTGAGTCTCTAGCTTCCAGTTTAACGGTTTGCTTAACAAAATTACAAAAAAAAATAACTTTAAAAATTATGTTGTTTTAGTCGATTAATCGATTAATTTTAGTCGATTAATAGATTAATTTTAGTCGATTAATCGATTAATTTTAGTCGATTAATCGATTAATTTTTTTTATAAATTTAGAGAAATAATTTCTTTATTTTTGTACTTTTTAGAGGTTGGTTTAGTTTTTCCTAGGGGAGCTTTTTCCGTCTGGCCCGAATCAACCCTTTTACGAACTTGTCCTGTGCTATCCTTCAAAATATATATATATATATATATATATATATATATATATATATACCAAATATCAAGGGTCTAGCTCCTTTCTTTTGTATTAAATCGTGATTTCCACAGACGGACGGACGTCTGGAGGGACATGGCTAACTTGTATATAATATACCTTATGGGGATCTCATATTGATATTTCACTGTGTTACACACACGTTAAATTTGGGGTCGTAAAATAAAAAAACACCGTTTTGGACCACGCCACCTTTAGTGGGCGTTATTATAAGCAAAAATAATGTAAAAATTTAAGAAATTGTATCACTTAAGCCTTAAAAATAAAATTTTTAAGCCTTAATAACGAAGTTGAGACAAAACCTGATCCTCCTCTTCTTAATTGCACTCTTAAGAATATATTTTTAAACAGTTTTATAAAGATTTGAACTTGAGTCTAAATAAAAAATTCTTATGTGAATAATAAAATTAACGAGATCAAAAAATTTAATTAATATTAAAAAACAGTAAACTTTTAAATTTATTTATTTATTTCGAATTCAAAAAAATACGTTACTAAACAAAAGCAAACACCGTAGCGTATACATAATGTGTAGTTCAATTCGCCGCAATGCATGTCTTAACATGCTCTATACATACAACAAATATGTATTATGTAGACTTTTTTATAATAGTATTTGCGGGCTCTCTTAAATTCTATGAGAAACAAGAGAACAGCCAACAGTTCACTATTCGAAGAAAAAGCTTTATGAAAGCTTTTGCATAAAAAATAAAGCTCTATAAAGTAAAGCACACACAATACAATAGGGAATAGACACACAACATGAACAACATTGATGTTCGACTGTCGTAAGTCCCAAGCGAATATTTCATATTATTTTTTTTAGAGGAGTACGAAGGAATTTTGTACAAAAAAAAAAAAAAAGAAATGAAAAGAAAACCGGGAGATTATTTAACAGGAGGCTGTTTCAGCTCTCAACGTCATGCCAACACACACACATAGAACATTGTATACATGCACAAAAAAGCAAACGCACACAGAAACATTTAGTGTGTAAAATAAACTTGCCAGCAAAATGCAAAAAGTCGCAGGAAAATAAAACAGAATACCGAAATGAAAATCAAGCAAAAAGCAATACATGCTAAAATACAAGCAAAACGTGGCTGGAATAATATAAGCAAAAGCAACAACAACGATAACAACAACAACAGCAATCACAACAACAGTGTGTCGAATTTTACATGCAAGTTGGGAGTTCACTTGGATTTGTTGAAACATTTTAGAGTTTCACATCAGTTTGCCGTATGGACTACGCGTATTTGGACGTACTTTTTCGCAATGACTCCGGGCTTTACGTTCATTTTTATACTTTTCTCTGTATGTATTTGATTTTTTTGTTGCTGTCCGTCGCGTTTGATAGGCGTTTAAAGGAAATGGCAAAAGAAAAATAAAAGCCAGCAATAAAGAAATTTATGAAAAATTTATATAGAAAAAAAATAAATAAATAAATAAAAATAAAATAAATATGATGGCAAAAATTTTATTGAAAAGCACATGTTAAATGGTGTAAATATTGTGGCACACACAAAAAAAAAAGGAGCCATACAACAAATGAAAATGCAAAATGAAATTAAAAGTATAGAAATTGTTTGTTTTTTTTTAAACATCAAGTGGAAATATGATGTTGCTGTTGCTGCCAGTGACTACAGGAAATGAATGGCTTTTTATAATGGAAGACAGAAAAAAATAAATAACAAAAGTAATTAAATTTATTATGCAAAGAGTTAAAAATTAAAAATAAAATAAATATTTAAGGATTTAAAAAAAAAGTTGTATAGAGAGTTAATAGAATCGGCAAGGCTGCTATTGCACTGCGCTCAATACTGATGCTTCAGTAAGTGCTACGTTTGTTGTACCATAAAAAACAACAACAACTTGTTATAAATTTGTAGCAAAAATTCTCTTCAAATTACTTAGAATAAACGTAAGGTTATTTTTTTTTATTTACTAAAAGACGTAATGAAGAGGCCAAACGAAAACAAATAATCACTTGCAGGAAATATTTAAGGCAGCAACGAAATTTAAATGCGTTAGAAATTATTCTTGATGGGTTGTATGGCAAATTGCATAGAACACTTTGTTGTTATCAAGGCAGTGTGTGCCTTAGAAAAACTTCAATTTTTAATTAACAATTATGTGCTATTGACAAATTTTCTTCATGCAATTATTTTTATTTGATTGCTGTTTCTTCGACCTTTTCAAATTTGTAATTATCTGTTAAAAAAAAAAAAAAATTAAATTCTTGTAATTATCGATCGCCTATTAAATAAAGCTTTAGGTTACTTTTTTATAAAAAAAATTTAAAAATTTTTTTTTTGTAAAAAAAAGTGGTCTAAATCTGTATAAAAGAAGTAAAATCGTTATAGTCGACCGGGTCGAATCTTAAATACCCTCCAAATATTTAGAAAGTAAATTTAAAATGTTTAAGTTGGTGAGACAGAGTTCCTTTAAGAGATATCTGTAGCCAATTTTAAATCACTATTTTGACAGAGTCCTACCGGGAAGGGCCGTGGGGGAGACGTTTCACCTCTGCTAGATCAGAGAACATCTCAGCATCTTATAGGCTTAAGGAATACAAATTGTTTAATATTTACATTATACAGTCGAACTTCTATAAATTGAATCACCATTATCCCGAAAAAAACTTCAACTTACGGAGACTTCAACTTTGAGAATCAGTTTTAAAAACGTTCCAAATAGTAAGAAAAAACAATTATTTTTAACAGCAATTCATTTTTAGGTTTAACAGCAGCAATTTTTAATGGATTCAGATACTATATACTAAAATATTGAATTTTGACTGTTTTTTTTTTCACTTTTACTTTGAGCAAAAAGTGATTCTAATTTGTGCAGTGCTTTATAGTGGTCATCTCATGCTTTTTCATTTGTGTTTAAGAATGAATTTGAAATTTTCAAATGATTCTTTTATAACTTGTTTGGATAGTTGCTTAATTGTCTTCTCAACGTCGTCCTCATCGCTATCTATTATTTCTCCAGACTGCGTTTCAGATTCGGCGGTACATTCTTCAATAATATTTTCATCAGAAGGAAACTCAGAAGTTATCAACTCACTATCAATGTCCAGAAACTCTTGAACAGTACAACTTTTGGATTCTATGCCATTTAAGTTTAGCCAAACTTCATAATTATCATTTAAAACATATGTATGCGTTGCCATCAAAATCATTTAATAATGCTAAAGGAATGTCATCCTCTTCGTCCCACATTGAATGTTGACCAAATCCACACTTTGTAAAGCAGTTCGATATTGTCTGGCTAGTAACATCGATATCCAAAGCTCTTGATAAATGGTGAATGCATTGTAGCACATTAATATCGTGTTTACAATTTTTTTCAATACGAACTACAGCTTCTTTTAAAATTCTAGTTCTATAATGAACTTTCAAGCATCAATTAGCGATTTATAAATCAAATTAAAGTAAAGACAATCTTTATTCACAATTAGCGACTAATTTGTAACTTTTGTAAGCAAAAGAGAGAAATTTTCTAAAAAAAATTCAAATTACGGAAGCTTTGTGCTCCTATTTTTCTTCAACTTATGGAGGAATTCATGTTATAGAAGTTCAAGTTATAGAAGTAAAGTCTAGTGGAATTTCTCTCCTAGATGCTGTTGCCACGGAATTTGCTTCAACTTATGGAAAATTCAAGTAATAGAAGTTCAAATTAGAGAAGTTCGACTGTATTTGCATATAATATCATACCTCAACGCCCACTAAAGGAGGCGGGGTGCAAAAATAGATTTTATCGCGGTTGCTCTGGCAAGGGCCGTGGGGGAGAAATTTCACCTTTGCCATAAAAGTCTAAAAATAAATGTTTGGGATAATTAAATGTAAAATTTATTGTGTGAGTGAAGATAAATATGCCGAGTTAAACATGTTTTGACGTAAGCAGTTACGAAACAACGTATTTGGCTGTAAAGATAAATATGTTATGACGTAACGAAATGGCAAACAGTGAAGTTTTTATTATTTAATAAATTATTTAATAAATTATTGGAGCATTTTGTGAAAATATTTACATGCCACGAAAGGTCAATTTAAAGCCCCCAGTGGCGAAATAAAAAGTTGGCATGCATTGCCAGTAAATACAAAATGATGTATGGGAAGAAGACACTCCCCTAATCATTTTGTATATAAAAATGGATTTTCATACAAAAAAGAAATTTGACTGATTGTCATTTCGTTACGTCATAACATATTTAACGTCACTTCGTAACTGATTACGTCAAAACATGTTTAACTCGGCATATTTATCTTCACATACATAAAATTTTTTTTCACATTTTTTTTAAAGGGTCATTTAGGTGGCAAAGGTGTGGAGGGGTTAGGGCAGAGGTCTACCAGATTACGTCTCAACTTCGTTATTAAAGCTTAAAAATTTTATTTCTAAAAAATGTAGGCTTAAGTACAACAATTTGTTAAATTTTTACACTAGTTTTGCATATAATAACGCCTACTAAAGGGGAACGGGTCCAAAAATAATTTTTAATTTTTTTATTTTATGGCTCCAAGTTTAACGCGTTGTACCTTCTTTGACATAATATATAATTTTCCTAAAAGAATTCAAAAAAAACTTTAAAAATTATATTGTTTTTTAGAGGTTGGTTTAGTTCTTCTTAGGGGAACTTTTTCTCCTCTTGGCCTTTGCAGCCCATTTCCAAACTTGGCCTGTGCTACCCTTTAAGATATATTTGTACCTAGTTTCAAGAGTCTGGCTCTTTTCATTTGGACTGAATTGTGATTTCCACAGATGGACGGCCATGCTCAGATCGTCTTAGATTTCATCACTGATCAAGAATATATATACTTTATGGGGTCTCAGAGGGATATTTCGCTGCGTTACAAACGGAATGACAAACTGAATATGCCCTCCAATTCCTTTTTGGAGGGTATAAAAACAGATAATTACAAGTATTTTAGGGTTTTTTTTTTGTAGCAGAAAAAAAATACTTTTTCTATAATTCTCTAAAAGAATTTCTAAATTAATGTAAAAGTTTATCTATAAAAGAATTAAGGAAAGAATTTAATAAAATGAAACAATCCAATAGAACGCGTTGTTATTTTCCCAAAACTTGACAACATCAGCAGCAGTCCTTTTAACAAATTTGAAAATCAAGTTAAACCGACTTTTTTTTATTTAATAAAAATTTTTTTTTATATAACAAAAAAAAAAAAAAAAAATAACTATAACTGGCTATAACATAGCTAAAAATGTAGAAACGTTATAAGGAATTGTAAAAAACGTTTGCATATTTTTAGGCGCTTATTATAATATGAATTGGAGGGTATATTCAGTTTACCATGATTGTTACACATGTACAGTGTGATTATCAAAAGCTTCTAGACTCATTCATAAGTTGTATATCGTCTTTAAAAATTAGTAATAATAAAAAAATCATGATTTTTTAAATCGTGATGCTTTTTTGACCCTACTTTCCTCTATGCATCAATCGTGTATTTAAAAATAGTAAAGAAGTCATGATTTTTCAAATCGCGATGCTTTTTCTACCCTACTTTTCTCTCTACATCAATCGTCTATAAAAAATAATAATAAAAAAGTCATGATTTTTTAAATCGGGATGATTTTTCTACGCCACTTTCCTCTACATCAATCGCCTATAAAAAAATAATAATAAAAAAGTCATGATTTTTACTCACGCTCTTAAATCATTATGTGAATTGGCTGTTGGCACATATACAGTGTAATTATCAAAAGCTGCTAGACTCATTTATAAGTTGTATATCGTCTATAAAAATTAATAATAATAATAAAGTCATGATTTTTTAAATCGCGATGCTTTTTTAAACCCACTTTCCTCTATACATCAATCGTGTAAAAAAAAATAGTAAAGAAGTCATGATTTTGCAAATCGCGATGCTTTTACTACCCCACTTTCCTCTCTACATCAATCGTCTATAAAAAATAATATTAAAAAGTCATGATTTTTTAAATCTCGTTAATTTTTCTACGCCACTTTCCTCTACTTCAATCGTCTATAAAAAAAAATATTAATAAAAAAATCATGATTTTTTAAATCGCGATGCTTTTTCTACCCCCACTTTTTTCTTTTCATCAAACGTCTACAAAAAAAAAAACAATAATAATAATAGTAACAATAATAATAAAGTCATGATTTATACTAACGCTTTTAAATCATCATGTGAATTGGCTGTTACACATTTGCAGTGTAATTATCAAAAGCTGCTAGACTCAGTCATAAGTTGTATGTTTTTAAAGCCCCAAATGATACTGTTTTTATTTCGAATCCAGTGGAATTCATTATTGCAACTACTTTTTCAGTTCCAGTATAATTTCCTTAATTACAGACATCATATACTGCAAGCGAAATCACATATCACGGAATTCATTTTAAGTTTCTAAATACTTCTGCAAAACATCAACATCAATTAAGTAACAACAGAACACTGCATTGCAGCAGGATATTTGATTTACAGTGGGGGAATCCTTGTTTCATATGAAGTAGCCATCAAGCATAGAATGCTGGCAAAAAAAAAACGGAATGACAATAAAATGGATTTAATCATCATTTATCATGTAGATGCAGGACATTTTTATAAACAACAGAACGTTTATGAAAATTTTGCTGGTGTGTAAGGGAATTACTCTTAAAAAAAAAACTTCTTATGGGTGTCTATTAAGAAATGAATTTTTATATGAATTTATTTTGCAATAAATTTTGTGAGATTTTTTCATAATCCACAACTAAAAAATGAACATGTAAATGCTCGTACATACCGGAAACAATAGCTTAAATATATTACAACAAAATCTAAATATATTTTTTGATTTACTATGATTTATTTTTTGATAAATCACCACAATTAATCAAAATCTATCTAAACGGTATGAAAATTTATAGTGCAAAAGTATGGGCATTTTAAATTCCATTAGTGTCATTAACTAATTTAATTATGAAAAAAATTCCTAGAAAACGTAACAATTAAAATGATAAAAAAAAATTTACTACCATGTCAATATAACTGATCGCATCAGCTTAAACCTAAAATTAAAGAAATCAACAACCGCTGGGTTCACCTGATTCTGTATTTTCATTCCCCAGAGAACGACAGATCAAACAATTTTTCGGAATAAAATTATTACAGAATTAGCTAATGAAATTGAAAAACAATTACATTCGGAATTTTTCCTTTTTATACCCCCCAAAAGAGAATTGAGGGTATATTCACTTTGTTATTCCGTGTGTAACGCAGCGAAATATCTATCTGAGATCTCATAAAGTATATTCTTGATCAGTGATGAAATCGAAGAAGATTTGGCCATGTCCGTCCGTCCGTCTATTCGTCCGTTCATCCGTAAGTCTGTGGAAATCACGATACAGTCCAAACGAAAAGAGCCAGACTCCTGAAATTTGGTATAAATATATCATGAAGGATAGCACAGGCGAAGTTCAGAAATAGGCTGAATCGGGCCAGAGGGGAAAAAGTTCCCCTAAAAGGAAGTAAACCAGCCTCTAGAAAACACCATAATTTTTAAAGTTTTTTTCTTTGTAATTTTGTTAAGCAAATGATATATTTTTGTAATAAAGAAGGTCCAACGCGTTAAACTTGGAGCCATAAAAAGAATAATAATAATTTTTTGGACCCCGTCCCCTTCAGTGGGCGTTATTATATACAAAAATAGTGTAACAATTTACCAAATTGTATAACTGAAGCCTACAATCCTTAAATATGATATTTTTAAGCTTTAATGCCGAAGCTGAGACGTAACCTGTTACCCCTCTGTCCTACCCCCGCTTACCTTTGTCTCCTAAAAGACCCTTTCAAAAAAATAAATAAATATGAAATTAAAAATAATTTTATGTGTGTGAAAATAAATATGCCGAGTTAAACATGTTTTGACGTAAGCACTTACGAAGTAAAGTTAAATATGTTATGACGTAACGAAATGGCAATCAGTGAATTTTTTTTTGTATGAAAATCCATATTAACATACTAAATGATTATGGGAGTGTCTTCCATGACATACATCTTTTTGTATATAATGGCAATGCATGCCAACTCCTTATTTGGCCGCTGGGGGGCAAAATCCCTCCAAGATCAAACACACTCTCATGACCTGTAAATATTTTCACAAAATGCTCCCAAAATTTATTAGATATGGTATTTCATAAAAAAACCTACACTGTTTGCCATTTCGTTACGTCATAACATATTTAACTTCTCAATACGTTGTTTCGTAACCGCTTACGTCAAAACATGATTAATTCGGCTTATTTATCTTTACTCACATAATAAATTTTACATTTAATTATCCCAAACATTTTTTTTAGGCTTTTATGGCAAAGTTGAAATGTCTCCTCTACGGCTGTTGCCAGAGTGACCCTGCCAAAATACTATTCTAATACCCTCCAAAAAGAATTGGACCCCATAATATATATATATATATATATATATATATATATATATATATATATATATATATATATATATATATATTATTGATCAGTGATGAAGTGTAGGACGGTCTAACAATGCCCATCCGTCCGTCTGTGGAAAACATGAGATAGTCTATTATTGGACCCCCCCCCTCTTTAGTGGGCGTTGAGGTACGATACAATATGCAAAAATAGTGTAAATATGGAACAATTTGTATTCCTTAAGCCTATATTCTGCGATATTCTCTGATTTTGCAGAGGTAAAACGTCTTCCCCCGGGGCACTGTCAAAATAGAGATTAAAAATTGGCTACAGAGATGTCTTAAAGAAACTCTGTTGCAGCAGGTTAAACATTTTAAATTTATTTACTAAATATTTGGAGGGTATTTAAAATTCGACCAGGGCGAATATAACGTTTTTACTTGTTATTAATGGGTTTGAATTTAGAAGTCTCGAATTTCACTGCTGGCTTCTTGCTAAGCTCATTATATTCACCTTAAAGAAAAGAGATTATTTTTTTCAAACTAAATATTTTTGTTAAAGTTGAAGTGTTGCTCGAGCCTTAAGCGCTTCAAAATGACTTGAAAAATTTTACTATATATATTGTCTTTATCAGTAATTCCCATGCACTAAAAGATCACTCCATGATTGATCTAAAATTGTGTCCGTTTTAGAATGCATCGCCAAAAGGATGCAATTTGGAAAAGTTTTTTTGGGAATCTCAGGAATTAGAACTACACGAATTTTTTCCACATATTTTTCAAATCCTTCTCTTTGCAATATAATAATTGCAATAATAATAAAATCTTAAGTTTTTGATGTATCACTTGCACCTTTTTTATAAATTTCAGTTTTTATGCATTTTTAATTAAAATTCTATCGTTTGACTTCATATTCTTAGACCTGGGGCCAAATTACCGCATTCGATATCGATCGAAATTTCCATACAATTTAGATACAAATTTCATTCGATATCGAGTGCTGTAATTTGCCCCCTGCATGTGTTCAGAATGAAGGTGATTCCTTTCATATGATTTTTTTTTTAACACTACGGCCCGAATAGTAATTTTGTTGAAAATGCAATAATTTCGTTAACCTGTAAAATATATGAAACCTGCCCTGCCATTTATACTACTGAAATATGAGATTTGAAAATTGCTTTGCTGTTTACATTTCGCAAGTGCTTTGCACACAACAAGTGTCTTAAGCATCTTTTCAAGGTGTCTTGTACAGGCCTCTACCTCATACTTGTGATATAAAGATATTTGAGATTTAATGCTCGTATTTCACTTTAACCTTTTGTCGCCCAACCTATTGACAAATCTATGGCACTTAAGCAGTTTTATCTCATGAATATTTTGCCTTGAATTGATTTGGTCTTTTTTTTTAGCTTAAGGATCTTTACTTATTATTCTATATGTGTATGTGTATTCTGTATTAAACATATACAGTGAGCCATAAAAGTATTTGACTGCAGTTAATTTTTTATATGTAAAAAACTATTTTATATTTTAATATTAATTTATTTTTTAATATAAAGGGTGTTTTTATAAGAGCTTGCTGAATTGAAATTTAAATAAAACACATGCCAAAATTTGAAGTGGGCAAAAAAATTGTTTATTTGGTAGATAATTTCTTGTCATTTAACATTTAAATATAATTTCGGGCATATGGCCACCACGACTATTTTGCAGAAAGGTCATTCTGGAGGTCCAATTTTCGACCACCTTTTCAAGCATTTGAGGGCGTATTTCAGCAATGATACGTTGAATACTGGTTTCCAAAGCGTCACTCGTTGCTGGTTTATCCACGTAAACCAATGATTTCAGGTATCAGGAGGCCAATTCACTGGTCCATTTCTCGAAATAATGTTGTCGTTGAAATGTTCTTTCAATAAGTCCATTGTTTCGCCCGCCCCGTATGACAAGTGGCACCATCCTGTTGAAACCACATTTCGTTTACATCCATTTCTTGAAGTTTTGGCACCAAAAATTCATTGATCATGATTCTGTATCGATTTCCATTCACGGTAACGCGTCGTCCTTCCTCATTTTTAAAGAAATAAGAACCGATGATTCCACCAGCCCATAGACCGCACCAAACAGTACATTTATCGGGATGCATTGGTAATTCTTGAACGGCGTGTGGATTATCTTTGCTCCAAATACGGCAATTTTGCTTGTTGACCTGTCCATTCAACCGGAAATGCGCCTCATCACTGAAGAGAATTTTGCGGTAAAAAAGAGGACAAAAATTTTTAATTGAAAACTGTTTTTGAAAATAAATTTACACGATTTGGAAGCGTTGTTCTGGAGTTAACCTGTTCATGATCATTTGCCAAACAATACTGAGTAGAGACGTCACTTTAAACTGTCAAAACAGCTGTCAGACAACAGAGTGATTCGTATAAAGAAAAACTTCATAAAAAAGCACCCTTTATTATTTTTTTTTTAATTTTAATTGAGAAAGACATATTAAATAGGCCAGTGCCATAGGGAAAGACAACTTCCGGTTTTAATTAACCAAATTTTTTTTAGCAGAGCAGAAGAGCTGTTTTCGAAGGCCGCTACACTTTCACATCATCAGCAGTACTCATGTGTGTGTGTTTCTTTTTTATTATCACTTACTAGGCGGCTTAATTAAATATGACAACAATTTTTATTTAAACAAATTTTATTAGGAAATTACATACGAGAATTATAAAAAATCTATGGTAATACAATTTAATTCTTTTGAAAAAGCTATCAGTGCCATTTTGTATGATATAAAAAGTAGTTCAAATTTTCGCCCGCGCATAAATTTCCATGCCTATGGAGCATAAATTTCGGCTAATTATTACCGTTGCCCCGGAATTGGCTTTTGGGGTGTTATTGTGATTTGTGGCTTATTTTCTTAGTCCTAATCTCTATCTCATTTTTCTTCATATGTGTTGTAAGTACCATCCCTTCCTCTCTAGTTCCAGCGCTATGCACTCAGACTTAAGAAAATCTGACATGGATGAATATATTTTTGCCAGGTGAGATTATCATGAGTCAAGTAATCGTTTTTATATAAAGTCTGCGAACTCTGAAAACTCTTTTAATTTTTATTAAAAATATTATCTAGCCTATCTAATATATTTGTCACTTAGTAATGATGATGTCAAGCAGTTTTATTTTTAACAAACTGCCCATTCAACTGCAGAAAAAATTCCCAATTACTCCTCAATTGCTAAATATATGAAAGCAGGATCTTTTTGAAACATGCAACTCACTATCAAATATCACTTGCAAATTTCATAATTACACATTAAGTCAAATAAAACATTAAGCCAATCAAATCAATAAACGCCCGCTTAACAAAACTACACAGAACACTTTCACACATTAATCACTTCCTCAAATAGGACATTCATAACACTGACCACACACAACATTTACCGCAAAACTCTTCAACCACAAAACATTCATTTTCTCGTACCAGGCAAAAACACACTGCAATAACCCTACTTCACATTACATTCATCTTATAATACCAAATGTAGCATGAACTTCCCTAAACCATCTCTGCTGGGTGTAGCGTAAGCATGAGCCACTTTTTGTAAGGAAAATAACTCTAGGTAATGCTATTCCTTATTTAAAAAAGATTTCATTTGGAAAAATTATTTCGTTGTTTTCTGAAGAACCAAAATACGGCATAAATTTTATTTCCCAATGGAATTAAACTCTGTAGCATGATTGTATAATAGCTGCTATAAAATAGCCACACCGTATAATATCTTTTCGCCCTCACTGTACAAATCATTATCATAAATATTCATAAATTGAATATCTCGGCAACAAAAAGAACTTCGTTCTAAAAACTTTCAGGCTAAATTCTATTGATGTCTGCTAAAACAAAGATTAAAAGTAAAATGAAAAAAGGAAAAAACCAGGTAAAGACGTTATATTCGGCCGGGTCGAATCTTGAATACCCTCCAAATATTTAGGAAATAAAAAATATATTTTTATTCTTATTAAAATTTATATTTTTATGGTATTTGGCTTAAGTACATAAGAAAAAAAAATTATTTTAATACAGTCGTTTCCAATGTGTTGGGAGCAGCATGACTGAGACATCTTTCCGTCAGCATAAAAACTTACGTATTAATATTTTATATAAACGTGCAAAAATGGGTCTGACATATATTAAAAATTTTTGACCTCCTGGTTCCCAGTGCCTTTAAGGAATTTCTGTGCTCAATTTTAAAACTCTATACAGGATCACACCGAGAAAGGCCGGGGGTGAGACATCTCACCTAAATTGTAAAAATTTAAAAACAAAATTTTCGGGATACTTAAGTGTAGAAAAAAAGTTTTTTTGATTTGTAAACATCTATACGCTGGGGGTGTAAAAATATTTTTCACAATACAATCACAAATTTAGAGTAAGATCAAATCGGTGTGAGCTATATCTGAGTGTATTAGTGTAATAATACGGACAACAAGAAGTACAGAGAAACTTAACAGCTGCATAGAAATACACTCAACACCATCCAGTGTGCAATAGGCTTGTGTCCAACTAGCTCATTCGCTCAGTTTTGACAAGAACCTCTGATCAAACCCATTTAACTAAGCGGATGAGCTAGTTGGACACAAGTCTAGTGTGTAATAGTAGTAGTCGTACATTATGTTATCGTAGGCAAATAAAAACAAGTAAATAAAATGAGTACAAAAACATATAATTTTAATAAGTTTTAAAAAGATTTCTTGCACTTTTAATAAGAAATTTACTAAAATAAAGCAAAATAAGGAGAACAAAAAAACTAAACTTGCCAAACTAAAAGTCTTCTTCGTCTTTCGGATTAACATTCATAAGGACAACAAGAAGTACAGAGAAACTTGGCAGCTGCATATAAACACCATCTAGTGTGCAATAGTAGCTACTAATTTTCATTAACATATAACTGTGCTAGCGCTTTACAGTTCGAAAGCCATTGCTGTAAAATAACTACATGCATTACATTTCAGTAAACAGCTGATTCATAGCTTTTTCATTACTAGATGTTTACACTTCTCCCCTGTGATCGGACTCACACTGTTTTTTTCATAAGTCATTTAGTTGGCAAAGGGCTCGGTGGAAGGGCAGTGCAAGGGAAAATCAGAGAACGTATTACCTCCGTCGTAAAGGCTTATAAATTAAATTGTTAAGGAATGTAGGCTTTTTTTCATATAATATTTAACTTCGTAATAAAATATTTTTTAATAAAAGTGTACCGGCCTTCGAAAACAGCTGTTCCGCTCTGCTATTCTTATGTGCTTCATCGTCACAAGATAGTACCCTTTCATGGATCTTTTCATCTTGGGAAAAGAATCGAGAAAAAAGTTTGTTATCATCGATTTGATACACTTCTCGTATGCGATTTCCTAATGAAATTTTTATAAATAAAAGTGTAGCGGCCTTTGAAAACAGCTGTTTTGCTCTGCTGTTCTTATGTGCTTAATCATCGCAAGATAATACACTTTCATGGATCATTTCATCTTAGGAAAAGAAACAAAATCGGGGCAGGGTTTCTATAAGACATATCTGTAGCCGATTTTAACTCTATATTTTGACAGAGTCATTCAACATTTCAGCTTCTTATAGGCTTGAGGAATACAAATTGTTCAATATTTACGCTTTCTTCTATATAATATCGTACGTTGATGCCCACTAAAGGGGGCGGGGCCCAAAAATAGACTACATCAATATTTTGCATAGACGGACGTATAGGCATTGCCAGATCGTCTTAGACTTCAGCACTGATTAAGAATATATATACTTTATGGGGTCCAATTCTCTTTGGAGGGTATTAAAATAGTATTTTGGCAGGGTCACTCTGGCAAGGGCCGGGGGGGAGACATTTCACCTTTGCCATAAGACTCCAAAAATAAATGTTTGGGATATTTAAATGTAAAATTTATTATGTGAGTGAAGATAAATATGCCGAGTTAAACATGTTTTGACGTAAGCAGTTACGGAACAACGTATTTAGCTGTGAAGTTAAATATGTTATGACATAACGAGATGGCAAACAGTGAAGTTTTTTTTTTGAAAACCATATTTAATAAATTCCTTGAGCATTCTGTGAAAATATTTACAGGCCATGAAAAGTCACTTTACAGGCCATGAGTGTGTGTGTGATCTTGAATTGATTTTGCCCCCAGTGGCCGAATAAGGAGTTGGCATGCATTGCCAGTAAATACAAAATGATGTATGAGGTAGAAGACACTGGCATAATCATTTTGTATATAAATAACGATTTTCATAAAAAAAAAAATTTCTCTGACTTTCGTTACGTCATAACATATATAACTTCACTTCGTAACTGCTTACGTCAAAACATGTTTAATTCGGCATATTTATCTTCACACACATAAAATTATTTGTAATTTTTTATTACTTTTTTTTGATAGGGTCATTTAGAGGGCATAGGGGGAGGAGGGGGTGGGTCAGACGAGGATCAGGTTATGTCTCAACTTCGTCAGTAAAGTTTAAAAATGTTATATTTAAGGACTGTAGGCTTAAGTAAAACAAATTGTTAAATTTTTACACTATTTTTTTGCTTTAAATTTATTTTTTGGATTTAATGGCTCCATGTTTAACGTGATGGACCTTCTTTGATATAAAAATAGATATAAAAATATATCATTTGCTTAACAAATATTACAAAAAAAAAAACGTTAAAAAATATGTTGTTCTTTAGAGGTTGGTTTAGTTCTTCTTAGGGAAACTTTTTTCCCTCTAGCCTGATCTAGGCCATTTACGAACTTGACCTGTGATATATTTCCAAATATATCTATAACAAATTTCAAGGGTCTAGCTATTTTCGTTTGTAGTGAATCGTGATTTCCACAGATGGAACAACGGACAGGTCTAGATCGTCTTAGATTTCATCACTGATCAGGATAGATATAGAAGAATATTTCGCTGCGTTACACATGGACTGACAAAGTGAATATACCCTCCCAATTCTTTTTTGGAAGGCATAAAAAGAAAAAGAAGTACATAAAATGAAATCATAAATATTTAAAAAATGGCAAATATACAGACTCGCACGCTAATATTTTAAAAAGCTTTTATATTTTTATTGCAAACTACATACAATTTTTTAAAGATACAAGTATAGACAGATAGGCAGACAGCCAGCCAGCCAGACAAACAGACATGTATGTCTGTATATAAGCCACCCATACATACACAAGCCAGTATATTTGCTATTCTCGTATGTTTATTTTATAACGACTGATGTGCCAGTCACTGGAGTGGTTGGTTGCAAATATTAAACACAGAATTGATTTCATTCAAATATGTATTCAATCAGCTGGCATTTGTTGCAACATGTGGACTAAATAAACGAACATCATCTGAAGGGAGCTAAATAATTCTTTTATGTTTCCTTTTATTTCTTTTTCTTTTTAAATAAATTGAGTTCTTTGTTTTTTTATTTTTTTTTTTATTATATCTATCAGTACTTTGAAAAAAATATCTAAATATGTTGGAATATTTAAAATCCAAAAACTGACAGTAAATGTGAAGAAAAGGTTCACATGAAACGTCAAAGGCACAAGTTTTGCTGTCAAAGACAGAAAGTTAACAAAATGTTGGCATACAATTTTGTATTGACAGAATTTCGCCCACAGCAACAGAATAGACAAAATTTTTATTAAATTTATGCATTTTAAACATGAATGATGAGATGTTTTATATAAATTGATATTAAATTAAGTTGGCATAAAATATATTGTTTATTATGTCAATAAGGACTGAAATTACAATAACAACAATTTGTTTTAGAATAAGGGAAAAAAGAGACATATAAGAAAGTCATATTCAGCCAGGTGGAATATTAAATACCCTCCAAATAGGAGCAGCCTGGCTGAGACACTCTTCCATCGGCATAAAAGCCATTTACGTAATTTTTACAATTAAAGGGATAAATTAAAAATGTTTAACCTGCTGGGTCAGAGTTCCTTTAACACATTTCTGTGCCCAATTTTAGAACTCAATTTTGCCAGGTTCACTCCGTGGGAGAGACATTTCAACTTTGTCGTAAAAATACTTAAAAAGTAAATTTTTATAGTAATTAATTGTAATTTTATACCCTTCACAAAAAAGTAAAATGCTATATACAAAGTTTGTCATTCCGTGTGTAATTTTCTCAATATTAAGATGAGACCCCATAAAGTTTATACAGGGTCCGCCAACTAACTTTTTTGTTTTGAAAATGCTATAAAAAAACAGGCGCGCCGTCCTCTTGAAACCAAATGTTGCCAATATCCTCCTCTTAAATTTTTTTAAACAAAAATTCGTTCAACATGGCCCGATAACGATCGCCATTGACTGTAACGGCCACTTCTTGCTCGTTTTCGAAGAAAAATGACCCAATGATGCCTCTGGACCAAAATCCCCACCAAACAGTGACTCGTTTTGGGTGCGTCGGCTTTTCAACGTATTGCGTGCGGGTTTTCTGTGCCCCAAATGCGACAATTTGGCTTGTTTTCATACCCGCCAACATCAAAATGAACTTCATCTGAAAAGATGATTTTTTTTTTGGCAAAATCGGCATTTTCTGTAAGTCGATCGCAGGCCCATTTGCCCAGCGTTGTTCAAACGTATAGACAACCATATTCGTTCAGCGGAAGGATAAAACCTAATTATCTGTCAAATCAGACATGTGCTAAGTGTTACCATTCACGAAATAAGCCCTAGTTGAAAAAAAAAAACGTTAGATGGCGGACCCTTTATATTCTGGATCCTTATAAATAGCGATGACGAATGAGCGATGACCGCCTGTCCGTCTGTCTGTATGTGAAATTGGGGTTCCCACAACCCCAGAAGAGCTAGAGACTTCATTCTTGAACTGATGGATTGGAAATGAACTTAAATTCAAAATACAGTCCCAGAGCTGGGAACCTTAAATCTATGTACTTCTCGACGCAAACTCGACTAGCAAAAACCAACTATTGTTTTGTTTGTTTGTTAATTAAACCTATTTCATACTTTGCGAAGAATAAAATTTGTCTTAAAACTTAAAATATAAAATTTTTTTTCCAGGGATTGCAATTTTTTGTCTTCTTTTGGTACATGCAATATTTTGTAGTACATGAAAGTGACCAAAATGGTTAAAAATTTAAAATTTTTCTTAAATGTAACCGTATGAAGAGTTGCTTTGGCAAAAAAAAAAAAAAATAAAAAAAAAATTAAAATTTCGCTTCCAGGGTTGGGAAATTGAAATTTTTTTTATACATAAAAGCAGCCATATAAGTTCCCAATTTTGCTTTTTTCAGTGAATTAAACATATTTTATACTTCAAGACGAATTATGTTCATGTACTAAATAAATAAAATTAAAAATTCAATTCCAGGGTTGGGAAATAGAAATTTTTTTATACATAAAAGCAATCAAAAGTGCAGCTGACGTTGCTTTTTTTTTTTTTTGCTCATTAAAACTATTTTATAATCCAGGAAAAACAAAATTGGTAAACAAAATTTAAAAAAAACAAATCAAAATTTTGATTCCAGGGTTGGACAACTGTACAGTACATAAAAGAGACCAAAATGTTTAAAAATTTTCTGTTATTCTTAAATAAAACTATTTCATGCCCCATTAACAGTTGCATTGGTAAGAAAAAAGAAAAAAAAATTAAAATTTCGCTTCCAGGGTTCGGAAATTTAAATTTTATTGTACGTAAAACAGCAATATAAGTTCCTAATTTTAGTTTCTTCTTTGAATCAAACCTATTTTATACTTTAGAAAGATTTAATGTTCATGTAATAAATAAATAAAATCAAAGATTCTGTTCCAGGGTTCGAAAATCGAAATATATTTGTTATATAAAAATAGCCATATAAGTTCCTAATGTAGTTGTTTTAGTCAACTAAATCTATTTCATACTTCAGATAGAATTAAATTGGTACTGGAAACAAAAAAAAATTAGATCGATTGCGGGGTTGGGAAATCGAAATTTTTTTGGTATACAAAAGTAGCCATATCACAGTCGCAAACCAGCTCTGAGTCAGTCAACATCAATCCTCGTTGGTAATTATTTTTTATGTGCAGCCACTGATCCACTGAACGTTTACTCTCTTTCGAGAGTTTTGCGTCTCACTCGCACTAGTTAATTTCGACACGTCAGATAAGTGTATAGATTTACAGTTTTTCTGAGAAATTTTCCGTGCTTAACTACGTTGCTACTTCCTATGTGAAGGCATAGATCGTGTACAGTCAGTCACAATAACGGAGGAAACCACGGGCAAATAACATGGCCGGCATATGGTCTGAGTCACCCCGTCGGCATCTGTGCACCAAATACTTTGCAAAATTTATTTTGTAAAGTATTTCAACAAATAACAACAACAAAATTAGCAATATAAGTTGCCAATTTTGGTTCTTTTAGTGAATTATACTCCAGGAAGAATTATATTGATATTAAAAACCAAAAAAACTAAAAATTCAATTCCAAGGTTGGAAAATCAAAAATTTTTGGTATATAAAAGCTACCAAATATTTCGTTGCGTTCCACGGGGAATCACAAAATAGTTGTTCGAAATTTTTTTTTTATTTCAAAATACAAGATGGGCCAAAAAAAGTCATCCGATGTTGTTTGGGTCTAATTTTTTTCGCTGTGGCTCACGCAATGTGTGTGCCGTTGCTCTGTCATCTTAGAAACACATGTCCTCCAGTGCTAGTTCGTTCAATCTCGTGCATCAGTCATGAATTTTCGGTGTCCCAGAAGCGATACTTTTGCTTGTTCACGTACACGCGTGAGGTGGAAATAAGCCTCATCGCTCATTATGATTTTGATCGAAAAATCGTCCACTTCGTCCTAGACACGATTATTCCGCGTCTTCACACAGCAGAGCAAAACAGCGGTTTTCGAAGGCCGCAACACTTGCATTATCGGTACTCAAGTGTATTTTGTTTGTCACCACTTATTAAGCATTTTGAAAGTAAATTTTCACCATAAAAATTTTTTGTTCAAGACTGTAGCGTTCCAGGGTTAAAATTTCCCAACTGTTTTACGAAGTGAATGTCCAGGGATGACAACTCAATTCTATGCATTTCATCATTTGACAGCCAATTTACTTCCAAACCTCAAATTTGTACACCCTGTGTATAATGTTTGAATTGATAAAATATTTCACTGCCAGTCAATTTATAGAAAACTTTTAATTTCATTAGCTGAAATGCAAAAGGGCGTAACTAGCAACATCGACTTTTTAATTGATTATTATGAATGTCATGAAACACAACATGCCTTGACAAAATTTTACACTTTTGCGATCAAAAATTGCACTTTTATTAACAAAAAAAAACAAAAGGGCGTAAAATTAAAAATTAAAAATTCGGTTCCAGGGTTGGAAAATCCAAATTTTTTATTACATTAAGCTAGCCATATAAGTTCCTAGTTTTGTTTTCTTTGTAAAGGCAATCTATTTTATTCTTCGTTAAGAGTTGAATTGGTTCAAAAACCAAAAAAATTAAAAATCCAATTTCAGGGTTGGAATATCGAAATTTTTTGATACATTAAAGTAACCATATAACTTTTTTTTTGATTTTTATGATGAACTACACCCACTTTTTAAATCACGAAGAAATAGATTGTTATTAAAAATCCAAAAAAAACTACAAGACGATTCCAGGGTTGGACAATTAACAGTTTTTGGGGTACATGAAACGGATTTTTTCTTTTTGTGCGTAAGTTAATGGTTTTCATTTTAGAAAGTTTTTTGCTTCACCGGTAAAATTTTATTTTTGGTAGTTAGACCCTTTTGCATTTCAGCTAACGATTTGCTCTTTACTATCTTAATTAATAATATCGTTGTATGACAATTTTATTATTAATTATAATTACAAGCATCATATACATATAGTCCATATGTGTTATTACAATTGTACCTTTCTTTGCAGCACCCTGTATATGAATTTTGTTTGTCACCACTTCTTAGGTGGCTGCGTTGAATATAAAATTTTTTTTTTTATATATAAAATTTTTTTATTAGGAAACTGCATACGAGAAGTGTATCAAATTTCACTCCTATTTAATACACACGTTGCCTTTTGATTATTATCTTCATTTTCCTTTCACTGATTTATTTTTATTTTTTACATTAAATTCCATGCTCTGTTTAATTTAATCTAATCAAATATTGTGAAATTGGCCCTAAGCAACAATAATAATAATAAGATTTTCATGGTAAATTTCGAACAATAATCGCGTAATTTATGATTTTATAATATTGGCAAATTGTTAAGAAATTTTTTACTCCTGAAGGATTTGAAAAGTCGTAATGAAATGCCGAACATGAAAATGAAATGGAACTGTCTTCTATTTATTTGCAATTAAATTTAATGACTTTAAATTTAATAAGTTTGGGGGAGGACTAATAAGTGAGACGTAGTTTCTGGCAAACAATAATAATATAATCGAAAAAGGTCGCAAAATCATATCTTTGAAAATGCTATTCGCATAGAAAAAAATTTTTTGTTGGGTGCCTTAAATTTCTATTATTTGCATTGGGTGCCATGAAGCTCTTCATAAATGAATTTAACTAAATGTATCTCTGCGTGTATGTGTGTGTGTGCATATTTCTCTGAAATACAAAATGAAAATAAATTTTTGTTGATAGCTAAACAAATAAATAATATATAAATAATATGTATATATAAATAATATATCCATGTACTCGTATATGTTTGTGAATGAAATAAAATAAATAAATAGAAAAACTTAATTTGCTATTCACAGTAATATGAGCATGACTACGGAAACGGAAATGCGTCGTTTTCAAGCATACGATCTAAAGCATCAATATTATGAAAAAGAATATGAAATTGTTTAGAAATGCTCACATATACATATACAGGGTGCTGCAAAGAGAGGTACAACTATAATTACACAAATGCACTAGATATGATGCTTAAGATTACAATTAATTATAAAATTGTCATACAACGATATTATTAATTAGGATAGTAAAGAGCAAATCGTTAGCTGAAATGCAAAAGGGTCCACCTACCAAAAATAAAATTTTACAGGAGAAGCAAAAAACTTTCTAAAATGAAAACCATTAACATATTACGCCCTTTTGTTTTTTGTTAATAAAAGTGCAATTTTTGATGGCAAAAGTGTAAAATTATGTGAAGGCATGTAGTTTCATGACATTCATAATAATCAATTAAAAAGTCAATTTTGCTAGTTACGCCCTTTTGCATTTCAGCTAATGAAATGCAGAGTTTTCTATAAATTTATTACTACTGAAAAATTTTATCAATTAAAACATTATACACAGGGTGTACAAATTTGAGGTGTGGAAGTAAATTGGCTGTCAAATGATGAAATGTCAAGAATTGAGTTGTCATTCTTGGACATTTATTTAATAAAACAGTTAAGAAATTTTAACCCTGGAATGCTACACTCACCAAAGAATTTTAATTGTGAAAATTTACTTCCAAAATGCTGAAGACTTTACTCTATCACTTTGTAAAATTCGAGCAGCTTTTCTTCAGGCTCCTTCTGAGATCGCAGTGCTTAATTTAATCGCCGACTTCGAGGCTCAGACAATAGACCAAAACAATATGCTCGTAGTGGCTGTAGTGATGCAAATACAGCTGCTGTTCTGTCAAGTGCTCAGAATGAGCCTGGAATATAAACTCATCGAAGTTCGCAACAATTGGGCATCACCAGAGGGCACTTTCATCGTCACGCTTCTAAAGTTCAACTCGCCAAAGAATTAAATCCAGCCGACCACTGTTTGCGTGGAAGGTTTGTGAATTGCCGGTTTGAACGAAAACTACGCGTCTTTCAACAAAATTATCTTTAGTGATGAGGTCCATTTCGAAATGGGCGGCTGAGTAAGCAAACAAAATTATCGCATATGGAACTCACAAAATCCACAAACAGTTCTCGTACATCCCAAGAAAGTGACCCTATGGTGCGTTTTGTGGTCAGGTGGCATCATCGGCACGAATTTATTTGAAAATGGTTCAAGAAAATAACGTCAGCGTGAATTCTCTGCTCTAGCAGACCATGCCAAGCGATTTTTCTTTTTAGGCCACAAGTGGCTAATGTTGACATCACTGACCTTTGGTTTCAGCAAGATGGCGCCACAAGCCACACCAGCCGGCCATATAACTCAGTTATAGCATGAAAAATTTCCCTGTACCGTAATTTCTCTATTTGGCGGTGTCAACTGGCCGCCTCGTTCTTGTGATTTAACGCCACTGGATTATTTTCTCTGCTGTCTTTATTTGAAATACAGGGTTTACGTGGATAAACCACAAACAACTGATGCTCTGACAGATGCTGCATACGAGACAGAGGAATTTTTGTTGCAAAATGTGATGCAAAATTTTTTCAAAGAGCGTACGCCTGCCGACGTATTAGAGGTAGACATTTGCTCCGACATTGTATGCCGTAATTAATCACCGTATTTCTACTTTACTCACAACAAATCAACATATCGGATTTTTTCAAAAAAAGAAACAACAAATCTGATCAACAAATCTGATTTTTTCCAAAAAAAAATCAACAAATCAGATTTTTTCAAAGAAATCAAAAAATTAGATTCCTTCAAAAATAAAAATAAATCAACAAATCTGATTTATTAAAAAACAAGAAATCTGATTTTTAAAAAAAAAAATCAACAAATCTGGTTTTTAAAAAAAAATTAACATATCTTATTTCTTCAAAAATATCAAGAAATCTGATTTTTTTTAACCAAGAAACCAGATTTAAAAAAAAAATCAACAAATCTGATTTATTCAAATAAAAGATATCTGATTTTTAAAAAAAAATCAACAAATCTGATTTAAAAAAAAATCAACAAATCTGATTTTTTCATAAAAGAAATCAACAAATCTGGTTTAAAAAAAAAATCAAAAAAATCAGATTTTTTCAAAAATTAAAAATAAATCAACAAATCTGATTTATTAAAACAAAAACAAGAAATCAACAAATCTGGTTTAAAAAAAAAATCAACAAATCTGATTTAAAAAAAAAAACAACAAATCTTATTTCTTAAAAAAAAATCAATATATCTGATTTATTTTAAAAGAAATCAACAAATCTGATTAAAAAAAAGTCAAAAAATCTAATATTTTCAAAAAAAAATCAAGAAATCTGATTTAAAAAAATCAACAAATCTAATTTATTTAAATAAAATCAAGATATCTGATTTTTTCAAAAAAAAAAAAATCAACAGATCTGGTTTTAAAAAGAAAATCAACAAATCTGGTTTAAAAAAAAATCAACAAATCTGATTTTTTAAAAAAAATCATGAAATTTGATTTTTCAAAAACATCAAGAAATCTGATTTAAAAAAAATCAACAAATCTGATTTTTTAAAAAAAATCATGAAATTTGATTTTTCAAAAACATCAAGAAATCTGATTAAAAAAAAATCAACAAATCTGATTTCTTTAAAAAAATCATGAAATTTGATTTTTTTTAAAGAAATCAACAAATCTGATTAAAAAAATATAAAAAAATCAGTTTTTTTCAAAAAAATCAACAAATCTGATTTTTTTTAAAAAATCATGAAATTTGATTTTTCAAAAACATTAAGAAATCTGATTTAAAAAACATCAAGAAATCAGATTTAAAAAAAATCAACAAATCTGATTTATTCAAATAAAATCAAGATATCTGATTTAAAAAAAAAAAAAATCAACAGATCTGGTTTAAAAAATATCAACAAATCTGATTAAAAAAAAATCAACAAATCTGATTAAAAAAAAAATCAACAAATCTGATTATTTTAAAAAAATCAAGAAATAGGATTTAAAAAAAAATAAATAATTAAATAAATCAACAAATCTGATTTATACAAAAAAGAAATCAAGAAATCTGATTTTTTCAAAAAAAATCAACAAATCTGGGTTTAAAAAAAATCAACAAATCTTATTTCTTTAAAAAAATCATGAAATTTGATTTTTTTTTAAAAGAAATCCACAAATCTAATTAAAAATAAATATAAAAATCTGATTTTTTTCAAAAAAAAAAAAATCAACAAATCTGATTTTTTTAAAAAATGAAGAAATCTGATTTATCAAAAAAAAAAAAAAAAAAATAAAAAAATAATAAGTATGTTTTTAAGACAATTTACTTCCTAACCTCAAATTGGTCGAAATTCAGAAAATGGGACATGAAAAAAATAATCAAAACGGCAATACTGGTATTAAAAGTGTCTTACCATACACGTCTCGTATGAAATTTTCTAACAAAATGTTGTACAAATAAAAACTTTTATCATATTCAATTGAAGTGACAAAGAAAGTACACACAACAATTTCTACTCTCCGGTGTGCTACGGGGCATTTTTAATTGAGTCATTATTAACTCTATTGCCACAATTATCTTCCTGTTCACATACAGAAAATTTAGTCAATTTAGTTAACGTATGACAACTAAAAGTAAAAATTTCTCATATTCAAGAGGAGCCCAAGTTCAAATCTGGGATTTGTTTCTACATTTCTATTAATTTTCTAATGAATACTAAATTAAATATAAATAATTTAACTTTCAACTGGGAACGGCATATTTTGTTTATGGCGGTTTTCACTTTCTCCACAATTTAGGTGCTAAGTCTCGACTAACTTTGTTCAGTTGGTTGTGTTCACTAAACACACTTTTTAGCAGGGCTGCATTTGTAATTGTACTCAATATTATAACAAGTTCATTGTGCTATTTGAGCGCAATAATGCGATCTGAGATTGTTGACAGCAGCTGGTATTTTTTTCGCGTCCACTCGCAAAATTTATAGTTTAATTCATATATTTTGAATTAATTAAGAAATAATTCTAAATTTCTGATGATGCACTAAAACTTTAAAGAACTTTCTATAATTATTCAGCCATTTAATACCAAAATAATTTAAATTGTTGGCATGAAAAAAAAAATTTTTTTTTTCACAATTTCAATTGCGTTCAGGTACCCAAAAAGTGTGTGAATTTGTTTTTTTTTTGCTACCAAATTTCTGAAAACATCTTTACAATTTGTTTTGTAACTGCAACGTCAGTTGAGCATAAAAAGTAATTAAGCAGATAATGATAATGGCATGTGTTTTATGGTACAATTTTTTTTTCTTTCAGCCATTTGCCAGCTATTTATCTGCATATTTTTTGCTTAAGTGTGCTTAAATTAAGAGTAAATGTAACATATACAAGTAAAACTATTTATAAGCCAATGTATGGTGTATGTGTGTGTGTGTGTGTATGTGTGAATGCGTGTGGGTTTTACTAGACAAATATTTAAGTTAACTGTGGAATACAAAGTACAACATTTGTTTATATTAAATGTAATTTAAACGCAAATGTGCACGAATATATTGATTGTAAAAATTATGCTTTGCAAAGATTTGTTAATAAAGAGAAATGAAAGAAGAACAAGTGCTATATTCGGCTGTGCCGAAGCTTAAATTCCCTTCAGAGATGTATTTCTTCTTTCTAAAACAGTAAATAGGTTGAATTAAAAAAAAAAAAATGTTATCAGTAACTTTTATATTTAAGAAAATATTTAAATTTTTCGGCTAGGAAGCTAAATATTTAGCTCTTGTTGCTTCTAATACCTCTCAACGTTTTTAAAAAATATTATATATATCTTTAATTTACACACAAAGAGAAAAAAATCCGTTTCATATACCCCAAAAAGTGTTAATTGTCCAACCCTGGAATCGTCTTCTACATATTTTTTTTAAGTACCAATTTATTTCTTCCTGATATATAATAAAATGGCTATACATCATAAAAATCAAAAATAGCAAATTATATGGTTAATTTTATGTATAAAAAAAATTTCGATATTCCAACCCTGAAATTGGATTTTTAATTTTTTTGGTTTTTAATACCGATTTAACTTTTAACGAAGAATAAATAGATTGCCTTCACAAAAAAGCAAAAATAGGAAATTATATGGTTACTTTTATGTACTAAAAAATTTCGATTTTCCAACCCTGGAACCGAATTTTTAATTTTTAAAAATTTCAATACCAATTTAATTGTTCCTGAAGTATAAAATAGGTTTAATTCGCTAAAAACACAAAATTTGTAACTTAAATGGCTACTTTTATGTACCAAAAATATTTCGATTTTCCAACTCTGCAAGCGAATTTTTAATTTTTTTTACCAATGCAATTCTTAGTGAGGTGTAACATAGTTTTACTTGACACAAAAATGAAAAAATAATTTTTTTGGTCACTTTCATGTACCACAAAATATTTCATTAGTCCAGCCCTGAAATGAAAAAATAATTTTTTTTGGTCACTTTCATGTACCACAAAATATTTCATTAGTCCAGCCCTGAAATCGAAATTTTGATATTTTAGGATTTTAATACCAATTTTGCGCTTCCTGAACTATGAAATTGTTTTAATTAGCAAGAACTACCTCGTCAATTGGGTTTATAGTTACTTTTATGTTTAAAAAAAATTTCAGTTTTCCAACCCTGCAAGCGAAATTTAAATTTTTATGGTTTTGTTACCAGTACAACTCTTAATGAGGCATTAAATAGTTTTACTTAAGAAAAACTTAAGATTTGTAATCATTTTGGTCACTTTCATGCACTACAAAATATTGCAGTTGTCCAACCCTGGATTCCAAATTTTAATTTTTTTCAAATTTTTGATACCAATTTTGTTCCTCCGGTATTATAAAACAATTTTAATTAGCAAAAAAGTAAACAAAGTCTTTTTGGTTATGTTTATGTATAAAAAAAAATCAATTTCCCAACCCTGGAAACAAAATTTTAATTTTTATTATTTATTTTTTTACCAATGCAACTATTAATGAGATATAAAGTAGTTTTATTGAAAAAACTTAAAATTTTTTACCATTTTGGTCACCTTCACGTACTACAAAATATTGCATATGTCCAACCCTGGATTCCAAATTTTTATTTTTTTTTTTAATTTTTGATACCAATTTTGCTCTTCTTAATTATAAAATAGTTTTAAGTAGTAAAAAAAAACACAAAGTCAGTTGGCTATTTTGTTACTTTTATGTATAAACGAATTTCAATTTCCCAACCCTGGAAGCGAAATTTTAATTTGTTTTGTTTGTTTTTCTTTTTCCAATGCAACTCTTCATGAGGTATAAAATAGTTTTATTTAAGAAAAACTTAGAATTTTTAACCATTTTGGTCACCTTCTTGTACTACAAAATATTGCATGTACCAAAAGAAAATTTTAATATCCCATCCCTGGAAAAAAATTTTTATTTTTAGTTTTTAATTAAAATTTTATGCTTTCCCAAAGTATGAAATGGGTTTAGTTTGCAAACAAACAAAAAATAATTGGCTTTTGGTAGTTAATTTTGCGTCGAGAAATAGGTGCAAAGTTTCCCAGCTCTGGAACCGTGTTTAAAAATAATAATTTATGAAGATTGGAAAGCCAAGGGCCTTAACAACAGTTGGACAATTTTTTAAATTTTGATTGAATTGAATTTCTTAGCAAATAGAAATTGAAGGCATTTGCTTATTTTCTAAAATAAGTAGAAATTTTTAATTTTCTTAGAGGAAATTTAAAAAAAACATATCGGAGAGTAGGAAACTATAACTGAAAATAAAATATATAGATTATCTGATTTGTTTTGGTGTTATGGGTTTGTCGGCATAACCCACTGACCGGAATTTGGCCCTTAAAAAGTAATCTTGAGGGATTAAGTAGCACAAAATTTGGTAAAAAATTAACGTCCCCCATTAATTTTGCAATAAATCGATTGTTACGCGAGTGCTGTCCTGTACTCGCAAGTTATCAAATTATACAATTTGTTTACAAACGTAATTATGTCACAGGATAATATCTAGTGACATCGTGGTACAGACAGTAAGTGTCTCGTGCAACCTGTTAGCAAATTCCTTTCACTCGCTCTCTTATTATTTTTTTTTTCTTCCGCAAAGAGTAACACTCCTCCCTTTATACTTCTGTGTGTTCCCTTAGCATCGCCATGAACACCAATTTCTTGCAATAAAATGAAATCATCAAACAAATTATTTGCTCAGGGACCAATAAGAAACACCTTTTAATAATATTTCTGGTTTCTGGTTACTTTCTCTCTAGGCAACGCATAGAAGAAAGAAAACAATTAGAGGCCATCAGATATTCAGCAAAGGAAAAAAAGAAAACAATCTAAAAGTAAATGATTGTTTTTCACCTTCAACTTTGGGGAAAACAAATATGCTCAAGTAATTACGCTTTTAATAACAATCCAGAGGTAAATGCAGGCAATTGTTCAGGCTTTACGATGTGACCCACCCCCCCCCCCCCGAGCTGTACAACATAAACACAGACAATAAAAGTTTGACTTCAATGACAAAAAAAAAACAAAAACAAGTCGAAACGTGAAATGCTGAATGCGTACAAAAGTAAATCCGTTAAACTTAATTTCGATTTGTTTCCTGCCTTAAAATTGAAAAAAATGCTGAAATATATCGTTAGCTGAACTGAAAATCTGTGTAACTAATAAAAAAAAATTGTGTCAGTAGTGAAACTTCTTTGGCCAACTAATTTTTATACCCCCCAAAAAAGAATTGTCATTCTGTGTATAACACAGCGAAATATCCATCTGAGACCCCATCAAGTATATATATTCTTGATCAGTGATGAAATCTAAGACGATCTGAGCATGGCCGTCTGTCCGTCCGTACGACTGTGGAAATCACGATTCAGTACAAACGAAAAGAGCCAGACTCTTGAAATTTGGTATAAATATATCTTGAGGGATAGCACAGGTCAAGTTTGTAAATGGGCTGAATCGGGCAAGAGGGAAAAAAGTTCCTCTAAGAAGACCTAAACCAACCTCAGAAAAACAGCATAATTTTTAAAGTTTTTTTTTGTAATATTGTTAAGCAAATGATATATTTTTATATCAGCGAAGGTCCAACTTGGAGCCATAAAATCAAAAAAAATTAATTTTGGACCCCGCCCCCATTAGTGGGCATTATTATATGACAAAATAGTGCAAAAATTAAACAAATTGTTTTACTTAAGCCTAGATTCCTAAAAATAAAATTGTTAAGCTTTTATGACGAAGCTGAGACGTAATATGAACCTCCTCTGCCCCTATTCCCTTTCCCCCCTTTGTCCCTTCAAATGACCCTATAAAAAAAAAATAATAATAAAACAATTTATTTTTAGTGCTTCATGACGAAGGTGAAATGTCTCCCCGACGGCCCTTCCTAGAGCGACCTCGACAAAATGCAGTTTTAATTCCCTCCAAAAAGAATTAGAAGACTAAGACGGTGTAGCAACGCCCATACATCCGTCTGTGAAAAACTCGATATAGTTTACTTTTTGGGTTCCGCCCCCTTTAGTGGGCGTTGAGGTTACATATTATATGAAAAAATAGTGTAAATATTTAGCAAATTGTATTTCTTAAGCCTAAATTCCTTAAAAAAATTTAATTTATAAGCGTTAACGACGAAGGTAATATGTTTTGGGATCTTTGACCCTCAAATGACCTTTCTAAAAAAAACTTATTTTCTACACTTAACTATTCTGTAAAATTAGCTTTTACGATTTAGGGGAGACCACGGCCTTTCTCGTTGTGAGTTAAATTTATAAAATGATAGTGTAAATAGATAAGAAGGATCTGCGTTTACTGTAGTACAAGACGTTATGCGACAGAATTGCCATCTGGCGTTGTAATATTTAACTACTAATCGAATACATCACCAATAGTGTGTATTTTTTCTCGATCTACCATTCTCTATGAATCCTTCTCACTCTCGTGCAATGGGTGAGTGCTTCATGCTACGTTCTCTCCCTCCCTCTCTCCCAATCTTTCTCACTTGCTCTTTCTCTCCCAATCTTACTCACTTGCTCTCTCTCTCTATCTCTCTCTCTCCTCTTGGACAAAAACGTCCCATATTTTCGTGACGGTGTTTCATATGTAAAAAATTTAACTTCATGATCGCAAAGAAGTTTTACTTCAAAAAATGAAATCATTTTTAATTTCATTAGCCAATTCCGTGCCTAATATTACAAATAAGTTCGTTTTAAAAACTAATTTAGTTTTTCACTGACCAACCAAAAGGCAGAATCAACTCTGTTGCCAAACGAAACAAAATTCTGTCAGGGTACGGCTGCGTATGATTAATATTTGTTTGTATGGATTCGTATTACTCATACGCCTTAAAAATATATATAGAAAAAAAACGTCGCACATTTTTGTTTGAAGTTTCATTTCAAAAATGAAATTTTTTTCTTCAAAAAATTAATTAAATTTTTGTATTAAATTGAATTTAAGATTTCATAGGCCAATTGTTCGAAATTTTTGTTTTAAATTCAAAAAAGACATGATAAATATTCCAAGACACAAAGGAAAGTCAACATCAGTTTTTAGTTATTCAACTTACACAGCAGAGCAGAATAGCTGTTTTCGAAAGCCGCAACGCTTTCATCACCAGTGCTCATGTGTATTGTCTTTGTCATTACTTATTAGGTGGCTAAGTTTAATATGATATCAGTTCTTAAAAAAGTTTAATTAGGAATTTGCATACGAGAATTGTATGCAAATTCCTAATAATATTTCATTAGCGTATTCCGTGCCTAATATTACAAATGAGTTGGTTCTGAAAAATTGTTTAGTTTTTCGCTGACCAAGCAAAAGGCAGAATCAATTCTGTTCCTAAACAAAATGGAATTCGGTCACGGTATGGCTGCGTATGATTAATATTTGTTTGTATGGATTCGTATAACGCATACGCCTTAAAAATACATTTAGAAACAAAAACGTCTCATATTTTCGTGTCGCGTAGCATCTATTCATGCGCTCAGAGAAGTTTAATTTAAAAAAAATTTATAGTTTTTATTTCAACGAGACTTATGATCTCCAGAATTTTTACACTCATTTAATAAAAATTAGGCCACATTTAGCCTCATCGACTCGCACGGAAATTTTCGAACGTGTGAATTGTTGCTACCATTGAATAATAAGTAAAATTTTATAAATTTTTAGTGGATGGATATTCATGATAAGGCAGATGAAAAAAAAAATTAAACCACTTTCAGTTAAATTACAGATCAAAGTGCTTTTAACCCATTTCGTCCCAGTGTTCCATTTTTGGAACAATAAATTCCAAGCATTTAATTTTTTTTTTCTGTTAAGGAAAAATTAAGAACATATCTTTTTTAATGGAAATTTTAAAAAAAATTTTTTAAAAATTTAAAAAAAATTTTTTAAAACAATTCGGACATCTGATTCGTATTTGCTGGACCCAAATTACAATTTAACTACGAAGTTTTATAAACTTATTCGAAAAAAAATTATCTCTGGGACAATATGGGTTAAATAAGTAAATTCGATAAAAAAATATGAATTGTTACAAAGGAAATGGCTAAATAAATATTTTGATGTCCCCGACAAATCATGTATTTTAGAAAGAATAAAAATATGGAGAAACATTGTACTAATTGTTTGGAACTCAAAGGAGACTGAGTTGAAAAACAAAATGACTTTTTATATAAAAACTTGTACTCGATTCAAGATGTTACGGAATTATTGACACCCACCAAATTATATTATAAAATAATTAAATAAAGAATAAGAAGAAAGACCTTCACTCGTTGTAGCGAAAAAGACCAGAATGAAAGTTGCGAACTGAAACCTCCAACTTCCATGCCGTCCACCGAAGCTGGTATTAGAAACAATTACAAAATTCCCCTTTCAACATATTCTAATTTGACTCTAATTGAATTTACAGCTGCCATAAATTGAAAATAATGTGATTTCCTGTGACAATTTTTGTTTTAATAAAACAAATCCAAGGCGACTGCATATTATTTTCATGCCTTTCCACGCGTAATTGGATGCCGTTTTAATTGTGTAATTGTTTGTTTCCTAATTTGTATATCTCTGTCGAGATAGTTTCCTTTTTCAAAATCTCTTTTGTTTTTTTTTTTTTTAATTTATTCACAAAATATTTACGCATTTAACATCTTGTTACGCTTTTGTATGCGCGCCTTTTGCACTATTTTCCATTTAATGGAGCACAAAAGTGGAATCTAAGCCAACGTGATTTGGCATAAATGAATAACAATGAGAAGGTACACATAAAGAATATGATGAAGGGCATTTTTGCTTTAAATGCTTTCAAATGCTAATATTGACTGTGCGGCATGACAGCAAACAACGGCGAAAACAAATACAACTAACAGCGGGAGCGCCATTATCAGCAGCCGCTTGTAAAAAGTACCAAAGCAAATGCGCTAACATCCCTGTCAACATTCCTGACAACATTTTGTTTGTCAGTTTTGTAATTGTATTCATTCGTTCGCTGTTTCATTAAACGTTTGAATTGGTTTTGTGTTGTTGTTTTGTACAAAATTTATTTATTTATTTATTTCTTTTCTCTTTCATTTGGGCGACCTCAATGCAAAGCGTTCAAAACGCTATTGAAATCAACAACATCCGCTTTGAAACTTCATCCTTTACGTTATTGTATTTGTCTTGTAACCCCATTAATATTTTCAGGAATATTTAATTTTTTCCTTATTCATACAAAAATTAATATGTATTTTTGTTTTTCTTTTTCGAAAACACTTTCATCTCTTTCATCGTGTTTGCTTAGGCTTGTTTCGTATGTGTTACACAGCGGCACACAGTGTGTTTGCCACAAACATCTTGTTAATTAATCTATATCTTTTGAAGTACGGGCTCTTTTGAAGACGGCAGGAGTGGGAAACACGCATCATGGATTATCTAAGCCTTTGAAATACAAAAAACACTTTAGGAATCTTATAAAAGCTGGTGCCAGCAAAACGCGTGAACTATAACAGTTTTAAAATTTAAACAAGTAAAAACGTTATAATCGGCCAGGTCGAATCTGAAATACGCTACAAATATTTAGTGAATATAGAAACTCTATTTGTATTCTTATTAAAATTTAAATTTTTATAGTATTTGGCTTAAGTAAACAAGAGAAAAATATATTTTAACCCATATTTTTTTTCGAATAAGTTTATAAAACTTCGTAGTTAAATGGTAATTTGGGTTCAGGGACTACGAGTCAGATGTCCGAATTTTTTTAAAAAAAATTTTTCCCAAATTTTTTTTTTTTAATTTTCTTTAAAATAGATATGTTCTTAGTTTTTTCCAAACAGAGACAAACAAATTTAAAATGCTTGAAATTTACTGTTCAAAAAATCGAACACTGGTACGAAATGGTTTAATACATCCGTTTCCAATGTGTTGGGGAGGAGCATGACTGAGACACCTTTCCGTCAGCTTAAAAACTTACGTTTTAATATTTTATATCAACGGGCAAAACAGGGACTGCGATAAGTTTAAAATATTTAACCTGCTGCGTCAGAATAACTTTAAGACATTTCTGTGCCCAATTTTAAAACTCTGCACTGGGTCACTCCGAGAAAGACCGTGGGGTAGAAATATCAATAAAATCGTAAAAAACTAGGTTCAAAAAAAAAAAGTAAATCTTAAATTGAATTAAGATTCTATAGGCTAATTGTTCGAAATTTTAAATTTAAATCTCAGAAAGACATGATAAATATTCCAAGGCACAAGGGCAAGTCAACATCAGTTTTTTTGTTATTCAACTTACACAGCAGAGCAGAACAGCTGTTTTCGAGAGACGCAACCCTTTCATCATCAGTGCTCATGTGTATTGTGTTTGTCACCACTTATTAGGTGGCTTAGTTGAATGTGATAACAGTTCCTATTTACACAAATTTTATTGTGAAAAAGAATACGAGAACTGTATCAAGCTGATGTTAACATGTTATTGTTATAATACCCGTGTTACCGTTTGATTATTTTTCTTCATGTCCCATTTTTCTGAATTTTTTCTTCCATCATACCCAAGTCAAACTTTTTTGGTTTGAATTTTGTACTTAAGTACATGTGAACGTTTTTCCAATTTATTATTGGTAGCTCAAGCCATAGCTTAAATTTGTATGTAGTAAGAATTTTAACGAACATTTTTATATTGCTATATTAAATTGAATTAAGATTTCTGAGATTTAAATTAAAAATTTCGAACAATTAGCCTATAGAATCTTAATTCAATTTAATATAGCAAAATAAAAATGTTCGTTAAAATTCTTACTACATGCAAAAGTAAATCTTTTTTGATAAAGATCAAAGGGGTTAAAGGTGTAGTGCAGGGGAAGATCAGAGAACATATTAAATTCGTCGTAAAAGCTTATAAATTAAATGTTTTAAATATAAATGAAATTTATTTGTTGGTGGTCAAGCAATGTCTATATGCATTTCATTGGTGCGTTACCAAATCGTCAGTAGACTTTAAACCACAGTTTTGAAAAGTTAAAAACCGCTTATCTTATGCATATACTTTTGAAAACCATCTGAGAATTCACAATTTGTAAATAGCAAACTATTTTCAAAAATCACAACAGAATAAAAATGTCAAATAAAAATTTCATAACTGATAAATTTTTTAAGGAATGTAGAGTTAAAATATACAATTTCTTAAATATTTACACTATTTTTCATATAATATGTAACTTTAACGCCCACTAGAGGGGGCGTGGTCCAAAAATAGACTATATCGTGTTTTCCACAGACGCACGTATGGGCATTGGTAGACCGTCTTACACTTCATCACTGATCAAGAATATATAGACTTTATGGGGTCAAATTCTTTTTGGAAGGAATTAAAACTGCAATTTTGTGGGGGTCCCTCTGGCCAGGGCCGTGGAAGAGACATTTCACCTTTGCCATAAAACTCTAAAAACAAATATTTGGGATAATTAAATGTAAAATTTATTATGTGAGTGAAGATAAATAATATGCCGAGCTAAACATGTTTTCACGTAAGCAGTTACGAAACAACGTATTTAGCTGTAAAGTTAAATATGTTATGACGTAACGAAATGGCAAACAGTGAAGTATTTTTTTTTACGAAAAATCCATATTTAATACATTTTTTGAGCATTTTGTGAAAATATTTACAGGTCATGAAAGGTCAATTTACTGGCCATGAGAGTGTGTGTGATCTTGGAAGGATTTTGCCCCCAGTGGAAAAAATAAGGAGTTGGCATGCATTGCCAGTATATACAAAATGATGTATGGGATAGAAGACACTCCCATAATCATTTTGTATATAAATATGGATTTTCATACTAATAAAAAAAAAATTCACGGATTGCCATTTCGTTACGTCATAACGTATTTAACTTCACTTCGTAACTGCTTACGTCAAAACATATTTAAGTCGGCAGATAAATATTCCACACACACATGATTTTATTTTTTTTATTTTATTTTATTTTTATTAAGATTTTCTAATACAACAAGACACGTGATCTTATAAAATTTTTTTTAAATGGTCATATAGATGGCATAGAGGGAGGAGGGAGGAGGGAGTAGGGCAGAGGAGTATCAGGTTAGTCTCAGCTTCGTCATTAAAGCTTAAACATTTTATTTTTAAGAACTGGACAGACTTAAGTGAGACTATTTGTTAAATGTTTACACTATTTTTGCATATAATAACGCCCACTAAAGGGGAGGTTCCCAAAAATTAATTATTTTTATTTTATGTTTGCAAGTTTAACGCGTTGGACCTTCTTTCATATATAAAAATTAGACAAAAGAATAATATGAATGTTCTTTATAAAAAAAAAATACTTACTTATAAAAATTTACATTCAAAGGAATTCTTATCTCAATAATAAATTTACTTTCATGCAAGAATTTCTCATATTCAATTTCGTTAAAAACAAGGACTTAAATACTTGATATTCCCACTGACCAGTAGGAAATTGAAAATAGAAAAAATTGAGTAGGGAACGCAGATGAGGTGAAGTAGCGATCTCGAAATTAGTGGGGAAAATTCCTGTAAAGATATTGATATAAATTTCCATTTGAAGCGTTTTTTTAGAGTCTCAGAACTTTGAGTTGGCATCACTGCTTTATGTGAGCACCCATTTAACAGCTGATAGTTGCTTTGAAATGTCATTATGAATCGAAATACACTCGAGCAACGCGTGCAAATTGTTGACATTTTTTTTAATCAAAATAATTGTTCTATTCGTCAAACTCATCGTGCACTTCTTTTATTCTATGGCGTACATAAACGTCCTTCAGAGTCTCTAATTCGAACAACAATAGATCATTTTCGGACCACATTTACTGTTACTGATAATGTGCATCCCGTGAGATGCCGAGCAGTGCGCACTGAAGAAGCTGTAGCCTCTGTACAGCAAAGCATTAAAGATAATCCTCATCAATTAATTCATTGCCGTCCTCAGCAACTGGGATTGTGTCCCATTTCCACTTTATGGAACATATTTTTAGTTATTGCAAATTAAATTAATTTAAATTTTTTTGGAGCTTGGAATATTTATCATGCCTTTCTGAATTTAAAAGAAAACATTTCGAACAATTAGTCTATAAATCTTAATTCAGTTTAAGTTCATAATTTTTTTTTCCAACAAAGCCCGTTTCATTAATATTAAAAATATATTTCGTTGTATTGATTTAAAATTGTGTCAATCCATAAAAAACTCCCTTATGTTATATTTTTTGTATTGTATTAGAAATTATGATCGATGTCGAGCCCCCAGTACGCATGCGCCCTGCTAATTTCATGATTATAAAAATTTTTATATATATTTCACTCTTAACAAAAAATCTGTTATTAAGACAAATTATTAAAATAACAGCGAACTCTAAATTCTTATTTAAGCCTCACTAATAACTTTACATTTAAAGCGGCATGACCACACAAACTGACGCTTCAAACTCTGCTTTTCTTTGATAGTGTTAGTGAAGAAACCACACACGTATGGTTTGATGTGAGTTTGAAGAATATCAAAACAATTTAGATTTTCACTGCCAAACAGAATTTTACCAACACATACACAAGTTTGAAGCATCAGTTTGATGTGTGGCCATGCCGCTTAAGGCTTTTAAGTTGCGAAAGTTGCCCTAAAGTTGCATAGCTGTATTCTATAGGCGGGGTTTCTGCTGCCCTCATTGTGTTTCCAGTATTTTCTGATAATTTCAAAAATATATTTAATAGCGATTTCTTTTATTAATAATTAACATTTAATAGCAAGTAACTGATTTTCAGAACTTAATTTTAATACGTTCGTATATATTTAGACGTGGTCTGTCGCTAGCCGTTGTCATTGTAACAGAACTTATGAGTTGCCGGCCGACCCTTTTGGACAACTTTTTGAAATAATTTTTGGTCAACAGTTTTATTTTTTTCTTTTGTTATTAATTTAAACAAAAGGTTTAATAAAACTTCCAGACATCCTGGTGATGTGAAATTTTAGGAAATTATTGCTGGCATCCTTTTTGAAGTTAAACTAATTGTCTCACAGTGGGGGATGGCAGCATAATTTCTGTGCCAAACTTGCCAGGCATTCCAGAAATATTTATTCAAGTGGTTGTTAAAGTTTTGTTTATTTTTGGTTAATAGCAAAAGGTTTGTTTTTAGCTGCTTTTTTTTTTTGTTTTTGCTATAAATTTTTGTGGTGCTTTGTAAAAGAGTTTTATTATTTTTTTTTGTAATAGTTTACAGCTTCTATGACCCTTTTTTTATTGTTGCTATTTAATATGACTGTAAAAAATTTACTATTAGCTTTTGAGTTGTTGAAGTGAAACCCGCAGCCAGGATTGCAGATCAAAAAGCACAGAAGACATTGAAAATACGGTCTCTGACAAGCTGCCATTCAGCTGCAAATGTGTCTGACACTGACTGTAAATACTTTTTTAAACTTAAAAAAAAAATTTATTTTATTTAATTTAATTTAAAAGTAAAGGTTTTTTGGCCTTCTTGACAATCGTATTGTTGGCCCAGAGTATTTTAAGTGCTAAGGACAACAACTTTTGACATGTTAATGGCTGCAACGATTTCTATCATATTTTTTTTTATAAAAACTGACAAAATTTAAAAAAAGAAAATCAAGCCTAAAAACTAAAAAAATATATATATTATAATACGTTCTTTATTTTAATACAATTTAATTTTTTCATGTTTTATGTTCTGGTGTGTGTTTGACATGCATTTAAATGAAATAAATTTAAAATAAAACACACACACACTCAATCAAACGGTAAAAAACTTGTATAGAAAAATTGTATTCAAAAAATATTTAAGTGGCTGCCAGCACGCTTGTGTTTCCATTATAAAAAAAATTTAAATGAATTTTATGTGGGCAAATACTCATGCAGCAAATGAATTAAATGAAATTGGAAAACCTCCCTAAAAGAATTAAAAAAAAAAACAAAACAAATTAAAAAATCACTTATTATATTCTAATGAATTTATTTTCAAAATTATCAATTTTATGTTTAAAATAAGAATTTAATTTTTAGGTTGCAGATTTGAACTCGGGTCTGAGAAAAAATTTTCTTATCTTAAACATAAAATCTTGATTCAGTCCAAACGAAGAGAGCCACACTCTTGCAATTTGGTACAAACATATCTTGAAGGTTAGCACAGGTCAGGTTAGTAAATGTCTTGATTAGGGCCAGAGGGGGGAAATTTCCCCTAAGAAGAACTAAACCAATCTCTAAAAAAAAAACATAATTTTTAAAGTTTTTTAAGCAAATGATATATTTTTATCTCAAAGAAGGTCACAACGCATTAAACTTGGAGTCATAAAGTCGAAAAATAAAATTTATTTTTGGTCCCCGCCCCCTTTAGTGGGCGTTATTATATGCAAAAATAGTGCAAAAAATTAACAAATTGTTTTACTTACGCCTGCATTCCTTCAAAATAAAATTTTTAAGTTTTAATGACGAATCTGAACCGTAAGCTGGTCTTCTTCTGCCCTACCCACTCCTCCCCTTTTGACCCTAGATGACCCTATAAAAAAAAAATAATAATAAAAACTAATTTTACATTTAATTATCCCAAACATTTATTTTTAGAATTGTATGGCAAAGGGGAAATATCTCCCCTATGGCCCTATGGTGGAAAACCTGATAAAGTGTCTTTTTGGACCCCGCCTCCTTTAGTGGGCGTTTAATTACGATATTATATACAAAAATAGTGTAAATATTGAACAATTTGGACTTCGCCTATAAGAAGCTGAGGTGTTCTCTGACCTGGCAGAGGTGAAGTGTCTTCCCCACGGCCCTTCCCGGAATGGGAAAATTAAACATTTTAAATTTACTTACTAAATATTTGGAGGGTATTTAAGATTCGACCCGGTGGAATATAACGTTTTTACTTGTTTTAAATTGTCATGAAATTTTCATCGGCCGCTGTTTCAGGAAAATTCAAATTATCTTCAAAATCAAAAAAAAAAAAATTTTTATTCAAAATGTGCTTTATTTTCCAATGTGCGGCACCACCCACAGCCTCATCTATAGCCGAACACTGTTTCATATACACAAGACTTTGACATCAAACAGACTAAAATTGAAATAGTATAAAAACCATTTAAAATATGTGACACGATTTATAATCTTTAGATAACATTTTGCAATATTTTACTATATAACACACAATTTGTTAATGATGTTTGCGATAAAGCAAACGAAAACGATTTGTTAAAAAAACCAATTCACAAAACATTTTTAATATACAAAATGAAACAATTGCAAAGTTTTCAAAGTAGTTTAACATTAATTTATTGAACTATTTGTTTTATTTTTACATATAGTTTTTTTTATTTATTTATTTTTATTTTTTTGTTTAAGTCTATTTTAAATTTATTAGAGCAAAAACTAAAACAAACAAAAAATGCTTTAAATTTTATGCTGAATTTCAGTTATTTATGGAACTGCTATTGAAAAAAAAGACAGCGTTTTTGCCAGACTGTGATATTTATGCACTAGTGTGCAAAAATATTTTCATAGAAAAGAAAAAAATATATAGAAAAATAAATTAAAAAATATTTTAACTATTTGTATATAAAAACTACGAGGGCAGTTTAAAAGCCTCAAATATTTTTTTTTAATAACACTTCAATATCCCAAGAGCAGCATCATAGGATTTTAATTCGCTGCCTAGAGTAAATAATGAAGTTTAATATACAAGTATTGGGTGTTTTTTATTGAGGTATCGAACTTTAAGTTGGCATCACTTTTTTAACTGGCGGCCATTTTGTCAGCTGTCAAGTGATTAATATTTAGTTTGGTTTGCCATTTCATCATGAACAGGTTGACAAAAGAACAACGCTTGCAAATCGTGCAAATTTATTTCGAAAGTAATTGTTCAGTTCGCGAAGTTTACCGCAAGCTCCGTCCATTTTATGGTCGACATAATCGTCCATCAGAGCAATTAATTCGGTTAACCATGGATCGTTTTCACACTACGTTTACTCTATGTGATAATACGCATCTGCAGAGACGTCGAACAGTGCTCTATGGGCTGGTGGAGTCATTGGGCCATACTTCTTCCGAAATAATGCTGGAGAGTCAGTTACCGTTAATGGAGACCGGTATAGAGCCATGATAACCGACTATTTTGTTCCCGAATTGGATGGCATGAATGTGGATGAGTTGTGGTTCCAACAAGACGGCGCTACATGCCACACAGCGCACGTCACAATCGATTTATTGAAGGAAACATTCGATGAGCGCATAATTTCGCGGAATGGACCTGTCAATTGGCCACCAAGATCGTGTGATTTGACACCATTGGATTATTTTCTTTGGGGATATGTGAAGTCGCTCGTCTACGCCAACAAACCAGAAACGTTAGGGGACTTGGAAGCCAACATTCGTGGCGCTATTGCCAACATACGGCCCCATATGCTCGAAAAAGTGGTTGAAAATTGGACCTGTAGAATTGGCTTTATTCGAGCCAGCCGCGGCGGCCACATGCCCGAAATCATATTTAAACATTAATGGCATAAAATTATCCTTATAAAGCCAAATTGATGGACATTAAAACGATTTTCTTGTGTTTTATTTCAATTCGAAGTTCTATACCTTTAAAAAACACCCTGTACAATTGGTAGAGGCTTTATATTAAAAAAAAAGTAAATTTAATATTTTTTATTGCTGTTTCCTTATAAATTCTTAGACGTAGTTGTTGTTATTTACAAAAACCGCCAGTTAGATTTAGAACGACATGATAAATATTGCCAGATTCCTTGGCAAGTCCACATAAGTTGAAATATTCAAGTTACACGAAAGAGCAGAACAGCTGTTTTCGAAGGCCGCTACACTTTAATCTTCAGCACTCCTAACTATACATTTAACATTGTTTTAAATTATTATTTGCGCCATAAGTCTTATATTCATAAAAAGAAAATATAATTGAAATCTAATTTTAAAAAATTTTATATGAAAATTTTTCAATAAAATTTTAAATATTATGTGTATAAGAGTTAGAGCTCAAAACTTTTTCAAAATTTTTATTTGTCGATCTCATTATTTTTATTATTAAGACCAAATTTACCTTAATGCACTCAATTTCAAATCTGCAATCTGCAAATTATTTTTTTTATGAATTTTCATTAAATTCTAGATATAATTTTTATTACAAGTCTCGTTTACTTGTTCATAGTTTGCACAAACATAAATAGCAACATGTTTTGGATCTCAGCAGCCGATGGATGTGGAAAAAACCAAGAGCAAAATATAATATTTGGAATAATAGTTGTCCGGGTTGGGGAATTTCGTGCTAACTTTCGTCGGTCCTGTAGAAAAAAAATTAGCCGGCGAAGTACAAAAAATTCTCTATCTTTCTCATCTGTCCCCTCAATACTTTCCCCTCTTTTCCAGTTTCAGCGCAATGCGCTGCATATGTAGGGGTCATCCCCTGATCCAAGATAAAAAAAAAATTAATTAACTTAAAAATTATCATAACAAATTCTCATATTCTATTTAAGGGTCATCCCCTGAGTGTTGGTTTAACATAAAAAAATTGATTCAACTTAAAAATTATTATAAGAAATTCTCATATTCTATTTCGTTAAAAACGGTTGATTAAAGAGTTGATATTCCTAATGGCCACCATCAAAATGGGAAAAAAGTTGAACAGAGAATGCTGATAATTAGGTCGTAGCGTACCCGATATCAGTACTGAAACGTTGTGCTAGTGTTTATATTCCTTTCTTAACAAAAATAATACAGTCAAATCCGCTTTAGCGCAACACGCTTTACTGAAGAGAAAATCAGATTACTGAAAGCACTGATTTTAAACGCAGCTAGTCTTATTCACTTCGCTTTAGCGAAACATCGCTTTACTAAAAATATCGTATTACTGAAAACCAAAAGCAAGCCCACATGTACGTTTTGTATGAAACTTACTTCGCTTTAGTGAAAAAGTTAACAATGACAAATTTATTTATTAGAAATCGATTGCGTAAGTTAAGGCTGAAAAAATTGCGCATCTTTTGTCCGTTAAAAATTTAAATAATGGCAAAATGTATTTGTCCTTTTCGCTTTTACCCACTCTATTGTATTGTTAATGTAAGTGGCTAGACATTTTCGAGGAATTCGTGAAAAATTTCAACAACAAAATGAATAGTTCTTTGAATAATTTTTTTAAACAAAATTTTTACGTTAAATTGACGTAAAAAAAATATATATATAGATTTGATATAAAAAATATTGTTTTACTGATTTGAAGCACTACGCTTAACTGTAACAAATTTCAGTAATCCGAACTACGTTTTACAGAAAAAATCGGATAACTGAAAAAAAATTGGGTTTTAGTTATTTCCAATAAAGCGGAGTCGAGTGTAACTTGAATTTATTAGATATTGATTAAAAAAAAAATAATTTGCAGATTTGAACTTGAGTCCAATAAAGGAATTCCTTTTTCAACTTTTTGTAATTACAAATTGGATTTGCAAAAATCGTCTGTTTATTAAGTTAATTAATATGTTAATGAAACTTTTAATAGGCTCTATTAAACATTAAATTAGAGATAAATTGAGTCCCCTTAATAGAGTTTAAAATATAATGAAATTTATCAAAATCAAAAGGGATCAAGCTGAGCTACTCTAGAACATTTTTGAACTAAATTTAGCTACTGTTTATAAAATTTTAATTTTTAACAAAAAAAAAATTTTTTTTTCTTGCAGCAAACAACTAGCAACTACAGGCTCAACCACAATTAATCAACAGCCTAGGCACAGCATAATATAATTTAAATAACAAAACAATTAAAACAAAACAAAATAAAAAAACCTAAAATGATAATAATGCCAAACCTTAACGATTATCAGTTTCTGTTAATAATTATCGATGCATTTATATGCAGACAAACGAGTTGACAACAAAATAAAATTTATTTAAATAAAACAATAGCATAATTGTTGTTGTTTTTTCTTTTTGCAACTACACGGAATTACATGAAAACAAAGAAAGTAATTAAAATTAAATTGTGAATGTGAAACCATTAAAGGAAAATGTGTGAAAACAATAAAATTAAGTGAACAGTTTAATATTTAAGTGTTTTTAAAATGCAGTAATTGTATGAAAACCGATAATGAGTGCATTTTTAATATTAAATAAAAAGAAGAAGTAGTAAAGAAATAATAATTACTTATCTGCGACAGTGTAAATTCCTTATTAAAAAATATTAATTAAAAAACAAAAAAAAAACAAACTATAGCCGTGTAAATATTCTAGTTACTCAATCGCAGTCATTAAAACAAAAAATATTATCGTAAAAATATACTTTGTGGAGTTTGCCTCGTTGCTGTAGTTAATAATTCTATAGAAGAATTGGAATTTTTTTGCTACTGCTGCTGCTCCAGCCAACTTCTAAGAATATTGATGTCGTGCAGGCTCTTAAAAATGGTAAGTTTAATAGATTAATTTGTAAATATTTGAGAATAATATTTTTAAAGCAACAATTTAATACAAACAACAAGTAGGAACGTTCTGGGTCAAATTTTAAATACCCTACAAAAAATTAGTAAAAGTAAATTTTTATTTTGACGGGCATATTCACTTTGTCATTCCGTTTGTAACGCAGCGAAATATCCGTCTAAGAACCCATGAAGTATATATATTCTTGATCAGTGATGAAATCTAAGACGATCTGAGCATGTCTGTCCGTCTGTGGAAATCACGATTAAGTCCAAATGAAAAGAGCCAGACGCCTGAAACTTGGTATAGATAAATTTTGAAGGATAGCTCAGGTCAAGTTTGTAAATGGGCTGAATAGGGCTAGAGAGAAAAAGCCGATACCGATAGGATAGCACCCTACAGACTAATTTTTCGATCCCCTATAACAAATCTCCATTCAGTTTTGTCTTAAGTAAATTTTTAAAATAGTACAAGTGAATTGTTAGAAACTCTTAGGCGTATGAGGCATATTTTAATTTTCCGCTCTCAAATATTACTCATACGTCCCGTAGGCAAACTTTATAAACCTGCCTGCTAATATTACTGTTTTCAAATCTTCTAATCTTAGCAATATATATATTTTGGTCTTTGAGAGTCGCTACTTTTTCTTTAATTTTGGCCCATCCACGGCGGCCATTAATGGTTTAGCCAGGGAAAATTAATCGAATAAATATTAGGAATTTTTCGTGCCATTAATCGCCAATTAATCGGTTAATAATAACAACAAAAATTCATATATTCAATAATAAAAATGAAAGCAAAAAGTATTCATTATTTTAAATTTGTTAGAAGCGAAAAGCTCAGTTCCTGAACTGAACCATACAGTAAATGATATCATGAATACGAGGTCTGTTCTTTGATATTTTTAGAAAATAAAGAAATGCAAAAATTATTTATTCTTTGATATTATTAGTCACGAAAATCTCAATTCTTTAACTAAATCACACAGTGAAAGGTATCATGCATACGAGGTCTGTTCTTTGATATTTTTAGAAAATAAAGAAATGCAAAAAATTATTCATTTATTTTTTAATTTTACTAGTGACAAAAATCACAATTCTTTAACTAAACAACACAGTAAATGATATCATGAATACGAGGTCTGTTCTTTGATATATTTAGAAAACAAAGATATGCAAAAATTATTCATTGTTTTGATTTTATAAGTGACGAAAATCTCAATTCTTTAACTAAATCACACAGTGAAAGACATCATGCATACGAGGTCTGTTCTTTGATATTTTTAGAAAATAAAAAAATGCAAAAATTATTTATTCTTTGATATTATTAGTGACGAAAATCTCAATTCTTTAACTAAACCACGCAGTAGAAGAGATCATGAATACGAGGTCTGTTCTTTGATATATTTAGAAAATAAAGAAATGCAAAAGTTATTCATTTTTTTAAATTTTACTAGTGACAAAAATCACAATTCTTTAACTAAACAACACAGTAAATGATATCATGAATACGAGGTCTGTTCTTTGATATATTTAGAAAACAAAGATATGCAAAAATTATTCATTGTTTTGATTTTATAAGTGACGAAAATCTCAATTCTTTAACTAAATCACACAGTGAAAGACATCATGCATACGAGGTCTGTTCTTTGATATTTTTAGAAAATAAAAAAATGCAAAAATTATTTATTCTTTGATATTATTAGTGACGAAAATCTCAATTCTTTAACTAAACCACGCAGTAGAAGAGATCATGAATACGAGGTCTGTTCTTTGATATATTTAGAAAATAAAGAAATGCAAAAATTATTAATTTTTTTAAATTTTACTAGTGACAAAAATCACAATTCTTTAACTAAACAACACAGTAAATGATATCATGAATACGAGGTCTGTTCTTTGATGTTTTCAATAAAAAAAATCCAAAAACTATTCATTCTTTTGAATTTTTGAATATGTAATGATAGTAACAAAAATCAGAAGTTTTGAAATAAACCACCCAGTAATTTATATCATGAATACGAGGTCTGTTCTTTGATGTTTTCAATAAAAAAAAATATTAATAAATTATTCATTGTTTTGAATTTATTACTAGCGAAAATCACAATTCTAAAACTAAAGCACACTGTAAATGATATGAATACGAGGTCTGTTCTCTTGATATATTCAATATATATAAAAAAAAATGCAAATACTATACATTGTTTTGAATTTATTAGCAAACGAAAATTATAATTCTTGAATTAAAGCATACAGTAATTGTCATGATTACGGGGTCTGTTCGTTAATTTTTTCAATAAATAAAAATATGCAAAAATTATTCATTGTTTTAAATTTATTAGCTAGTAACAAAAATCGCAATTCTTAAATTAAAGCACACAGTAAATGGCATTATGAATACGAGGTCTGTTCGTTAATTTGTTTAATATATAAAAAAATTCACATGCTTCATTGTTTTCAATTCATTAGTAACTAAAATTTTAAGTCTTGAACTAAACCACACAGTAAATCATATCATGAATACGAGGTCTGTTCTTTGATGTTTTCAACAAAGAAAAAAATGCAAAAATTATTAATTGTTTTGAATTTATTAACAACGAAAATAGCGATTCTTGAACTAAACCACACAGCAAATAATATCATGAGTACGAGGTCTGTTCGTTAATATATTCAATAAATGAAAAATATTTTGGAAATTAGAAATAACGTAAATCACAATTCTTGAAATAAACGACAACTGATTTGATGAATACGAGGTCTGTTCAAATATATACAGTACTTGACATTATTATCTCCATAGTAAGTGATATCGCTGGGTTTCATGTAGCACTGCGATATGTGATGCAAATTATATGAATTTATTAGAAAAATAATTTTAATAAAATCATAGTATGATATTTACAGAAAAATTAAAAATATTTTATTTAAAATTTTTTATATTTCATACTCAAATTGTCATCTAGCAGTGTACAACCATAACCATCAATTTTATTAAGAATTTTCTTTCTGTGTATGCATATGATGTCTTAGTTTGCCAGCACGTGTTATAAATTCTCACTACTGATTCACATGTCTGTGTAGCTCTGCACGTCTGTAATCTTTTACAGCCTTATTGATCGGGTTTGATTAGTCAAACAAACTATGAAAATGGCTTCGAGTTTTCAGAAACCCTTTGATGAAAGCCGACAAAAATGCTCTTCATCAGCATTTGTTTGCTAAATAAGTAAACGTGACTGCTACTCGTATGAATTTTTATTTTTTATTTTTTTCTGTTTTTCTTTTTCCTTATCTTAAAAGGCTTAAGCAAAAGCAACAAATAACGTGTATCATAACACAAGATGATTGCAATGGTGTGTGTGGCAATTGCAAAAAAGGTTAGCATACATTTTTTTGCTGTAGAGCAATCAAAGATTTATGCAGCAAAACAGTTCCTTGTGAGGAAGGCAAAAATAGAGAAACAAAACAAAAAAATTTTAATTTTTTTCCATAGCTTTAGTTGAATTTAAGAAGAATAAAGTATCGAGTGCTTTTGTGTTTAGATGCATAAGAACTATCGATATCGGTAATTATGTTTTGACAACTGAGTTTGTCAAACCCTGTTGACATTGCAGTTCAGTAGAATTTGACGGAAATAATTAGTTTGTAACATTTTTTATAGCCTTCACAAAAAATTAAAGGTATATAAGTTTGTCATTCCGTGTGTAATTTCTTCGATATTAATATGGAACCCCATAAAGTATATATATTCTGGATCCTTATGAATAGCGATGACGATTGAGCGATGCTCGTCTGTCCATCTGCCTGAACGTGAAATCGGTTTTCCCGAGCCCCCAGAAGAGCTAGAGACTTCATTCTTGGACTGCTCGATTGGAAATGAATAGAGTGGTATTGAAATTCGGAAAAAACCGAAATATGGTTCCAGAGCTGGGAAGCCTGCACCTATTTCTGGACGCAAAATTAACTAGCAAAAACCAATTATTTTTTTGTTTGTTAATTAAACCTATTTCAGACTTGGGGAAGAATAAAATTTTGTATTAAAAACTAAAAAAAAAAATTTTTCCAGGGATGGGAAATTGATTTTTTTTTTTGGTACATGTAATATTTTGTAGTTCATGAAAGTGACCGAAATTGCTACAAATTTTAAGTGTTTCTTAAATAAAACTACTTTATACCTCAATAAGATTTAAACAAAATATATATATATAAAAATTTCGCTTCCAGGGTTGGGAAATTTAAATATTTTTTATACATAAAAGTAACCAAAAGGGCAACAGTCGTTGCTTTCTTTCTAATTAAAACTACTTTATAATTCAGAAAGAATAAAATTGGTATAACAAATTAAAAAAAATCTAAATTTTGATTCCAGTGTTCGACAATAGCAATATTTTGTAGTACATGAAAGACATCAAAATGGTTAAACATTTTTAAGTTTTCTTAAATAAAACTATTTTATACCTCATTAAGAGTTGCATTGGTAAAAAAGAAACAAAAAAAATTAAAATTTCGCTTCCAGGGTTCGGAAATTGAGGCATTGTAGTACATAAAAGCAGCCATATACATATGTTCCTAATTTTGGTTTTTTCAGTGAATTAAACTTATTTTATATTTCAAAAAAGAACTATATTCATGTAATGAATAAATAAAATCAAAAATTCTATTCCAGGGTTCGAAAATCGAAATATGTTTGTTATATAAAAATAGCTATACAAGTTCCTAATTTATTGTTTTTAAACTTATTTTATACTTTAGAAAGAGTTAAATTGGTGTTAAAAACGAAAAAAAAATTATATTTGATTCCAGGGTTAGAGAACAGAAGATTTTTTTTTGGCACGTAAAATAATCAAAAAGTCTCTACTTTTAGTAATTTTACTTGTTTTCGCCTTGTTATTTTTTTAAATTTTAAATTTAATAAACACTTTATAGAATCTTATTAAAATACGCGTTATTGTCACTTCTATTGCAACTTTTAATAAAATAAACAACAAATAGGAAAGGATATAATCTGCTGTAGAACAACACCCGGCGATTAAGAATGGCCAAACTTCCTCTTAACAACAAGTGAAACGGCGCCTGATGCTCAGCACGACACTAAATTATTTTCCCCTAGTTTTCCTTATTTATTTTTCTTTTTCCCTTTTTGTTGCGCCTTTATAATTTGATTTTAAGATGAGTTTTTTTTTGTCTGTCTCTTTGCGTTTAAAATAAAAATCCTAAGAAGAAAGCTTAAAAAGGAATATTGCAGCCAGACAAAAAGAGAAAAATAAAACCTAAAAGAAATCAAAATTTGTATGTGTGTAAGTATATACGTACAAATCATTATAAACGACAGATTTTTCGGATCTTTTTTTTTTTGTTTCTTCGTGATGTTGAGGCTGATGATGATAATGATGCCAATACTGATACAGATGTAATGCTTTTGACACACAACGTATGACATGACGATATAATAACGTTTCCTTTCAAACATCACATTTCGGTAGAATTGGAGTTTTTTCTTTTTTAATATTGCAGCGTACGCTTCCTTGTGTTGGTGTTTTTAAACTCGTCCATCATTTTCAACGTGACAAAGCGTATTGCAGTGGTGTGAGTCAACGCCTAGCTGCTGAGAATATATTAGTGTGCATGTTTGCTGGCTGTTTCCATAAGAACTCATACACACGAACTCATGCTCAGCAATATACATACGAGGTCTGTTCGAAATATATGGTAAATTTTAAATTTTCGCTTGCTGTTACTTTCGTCTCCTCTTTGTGTATTCTCCAGCTATTGTAAATAATGAATATTTGTCAAATTTAAACTAAAGTAAGTGAGAACTTGATATTCGACGGTGTCGAATCTTAAATACCCTCCAAAAAATTTGTAAATAAAAACTATATTTTTTCTCTTGGTAAAATTTACATTTTTCTGGTATTTTGGCTTAAGTAAACAAAGAAAAATATTTATTTGAAAACGTTCGTTTCCAATGGGTTGGGAGTAGCATGACTGAGACACCTTTCTGTCAGCATAAAAACTCGCGTATTAATATTTTATATCAACGTGTAAAAATGGAACTGCGATAAGTTCAAAATGTTTAACCTGCTGCGTCACAATTCCTCTAAGACATTTCTGTGCCCAACTCTATACAGGGTCACTCCGAGAAAGGCCGTGGGGGAAACATCTCACCTAAATCGTAAAAACTAAATTTACAGGATAGTTAAGTATAGGAAATATTTTTTTTTTTTATAAGGTCAGTTAGGTGTCAAAGGGGGCTGCGGGGATAGGACAGGAGATGACCAGAGAACATCTTACCTTCGTCGTTAAATATTATAAATCACATTTTTAAGGAGCGTAGGTTTGGGAATACAATTTGTTAAATATTTACACTATTTTTTCATATAATATGTAACTTCAACGCCCATTAAAGGGGGCGGGGTCCAAAAATAGACTATACAATGTTTTCATTGACGGACGTATGGGCATTGCTAGATTGTCTTAAACTTCATTAATGATCAAGAATATATATACATTATGGGATCCAATTCGTTTTAAAAGTTATTAAAGCTGCATTTTGCCGGGGTCACTCTGGCAAGGGCCGTGGGGGCGACATTTTATCTCTGCTATAAAATACTAAAAATAAAATTTTGGAATAATTAAGTGTAAAAAAATAATTTTTAATATTTTTTTTGGATGGGGTCATTTAGGGGGCAAAGTGGGCAGGGCAGGGGAGTGTAAGGTTACATCTCAGCTTCGTTATAAAAGCTTAAAAAGTGATTTTTAAGGCATGTAGGCTTAAGTAATACAATTTGTTAAATTTTTACATTATTTTGGCATATAATAACGCCCACTAAAAGGGGCGTGGTCCAAAAATTTATTTTTCTGATTTTATGGTTCCAAATTCAACGCTTTTGTGACATGAAAATTTATCATTTGCTTAACAAAATTACAAAAAAAAAACTTTAAAAATTATGTTGTTTTTTAGAGGTTGGTTTAGTTCTTCTGAGGGGAACTTTTTTCCCCCTAGCCCGAATCAACCTATTTACGAACGTGATATGTGCTATGCTTCAATATATATTTGTACTAAATTTCAAGTTTCTCTTTCCTTTCATTTCAACTGAATCGTGAATCCACAGACCTGCGGACGGACAGACATGGCTAGATCGTCTTAGATTTCATCACCGAATAAGAATATATGTACTTTATGGGATATTAGAGGAATATATCGCTGTATTACACACGGTATGACAAAGTGAATATGCCCTCCAATACTTTTTTGGGTATAAGTGTATAAATATCAAACTGAACGAGAAGTACCACGTGCACAAGCAATAAACCAAAGTAATCCTCGTTGCAGGGACCAACTTTAGAAGCAATAATTTTTGTTTATATAATTGTTTTTCTAAAACCTACTTTTATTTATTCCTCAGAAAATAAAAGTTATTTTCTTTTTTTGTTCCTCGGGAAATAAGTAAATTTTTTGTGTAGGTCTTGAAAAAAATGTAGAAATTAATGAATACATAAAAAAATTTTGAGAGAAATTGTGAATTACGCTTATGTTTGAACAGACCTCGTATTTATATAATATCTTGTGATTTGCTGTTTTTTTTTAATTAATACAACATATACATTTTTACATAAAAGTTTTAATTATAAAAACGTCACGTGTGTGTTTAATTAATGTGTTCATTGCGTTATTAATATAAATGATATGAACATATATTTTTATTTTTTGATGTGTTTTTTTACCCAGAAAGAAACAAATACTTTTAATAAAGTTTTTAGTATCCCAGTGATAAAGATAAAAGTTGTTAAGCCCTGCTCTCGCCGACCATAGAAACTGAGTAATTTTAGCGTAAAGTGTGTACTGTTGGCTGAAGTAGCAGAACACGAGACTAAGAAGCGGAGGGTCCTGAGTTCGAGCCCGCGCTGAGTCATGAAATATTGTGCTGAATGAATTCTTCTGATCTGCATTTAGTGCTTGGTTGTGTTAGTGGTTGCCAGCCTGGTTTAAATGATAAAGGCATAGTCAATGGCCACTGAACATAATTGGCAGTGACTGACAGGATCGTGTACTAAAAGCAGAGTAACAGCAGCACCCACCTTCGTCGGTCCTGTAGCAAAAAATCAGCCGGCGAAGTAAGAAGGCTGAAAAAGCTAAAAAAATTCTTCTCATCTTTCACCTGTCCCCTCGATACTAGCCTCTCCTTTCTAGTTCCGGCGCAATGCACTGCATATGTAGGGGTCATCCCCTGAGTACTGGTCCAAGATAAAAAAGGATATGTGCCCTTGTATTAATTTAAGTTTAGTATTGATACAATTCTCGTATATAGTTTTCTCTCGGAAACTTTTATCACATACATTTAAGTTTCTCACTAACACAAATGAACATGGGTACTGATGATGGCAATATAGTGATTTCCGAAAAAAAAACAATTTTTTTTTTATCATTCCTTTCTTTTAAGGAGCGAATACTGTGCAATAGCCAGTTCAATTACAATATTTGTCACTTAAATAGACAAAATAATTTGTTAGTGAAGATCAGAAAAAATCTATGCCACAGACATGACCTAGAGCCGCCTGGAACCCACCACCATGGACTTCGTTGGTAAAGCCAACTTTTGGGTTTTCGATCAAGATGATACTGTAACGACACCTTCTAGAAAATTACAGTGTGCTCAAAATTCATATCAACTAGACTTACAATAAGTTCCTCCAACATTCTATTAACACACGGCGAATTATTTTGATCCCCGTCCGTTAGAGACTGACTCCAGTCCATATGCTGCATGGAAGTATAACATCAGCTTTTAAATAATATTTAAAATTCTATTTGTATTATAATTTTAATTTATACCCGCAATTATGCTTTTCACACATATTTTTTATTACGCCTCAAATTTATATCCCTTTGTCCAATTTTTCCCCTAAGGTTGGCTACAGCTGGAACGTAGTGCTTTTTAATTGCCAGAGTTTTTTTTTTTTTTTACTTTTAAGGGACAAGGGAAAAAAAGTTAACAAGTGCCAGTCTTTACATTTTAGTCCACTACAATCTACGACCCTCTACAAAAACTTCTGAAGATTATGCTGTCATTTTGGAAAAAAGTTTATGTAAAATCACTTGTTGCTTTTTTTTTCTAAACACATCCCAATATTAAACTCATTTATTATTTCTGTCTTTTCTATTAGGCGTAACACATTAACTTTTTTTTTTATAATTCTATAGACGTGTTGGTATGCTTAAGTATTAGTGCTAACCATTTCTGATATTCCATCTCTTTTATTTATAATGGATGGTTTATTTTATTTTTTTCTTTCCTTCAGAAAGTCTTTTACATGTGACGCTAATGATGCTAGGTATTTATGGTGGCTGCGTTGATGTTTTAATTGTTAAATGCGTATTGGTTTCCAAGTTGTATCTCATTAGGCATTTTGTTGCTAAACTTTTTTCTTATTGCCACTGTGTGATTTGTCTTTTGGTAACCAACAGCCGTCAAGGCAAATAGACAGACACATGTGTCAACGTTTATGAACATAAATGGATGTTTTTTCAAAAGGGGAGTGACACTGATTACTATGAAAAAACCAACAAAAAAAGGAAATAACTGTAAAAGGAAACACAAAGAAATACCATAGTAGCGGAATGTCCTTAAAATTCATCAACTGAAGTAAGCAGCAACGAACTGCAATACTCGTATATATTTTACACACACATACACACATATTAATTGAACTGTGTTTTCGTAAATTGGAATTTTTATAACATGCGAAATACAAATACTGGATAGAAAAATATATTAAGACACAATAAATATTCCAGAGGACAGGAAACATAAACATCAACTTCAATTTTCAATTTATACAGCAGAGTAGAATAACATGGTTTTCGGAAGTCCTTATGCACCCATCATCAGTACTCATGTTTTTATACCCTCCAAAATAGAATTGCAGGGTATATTCACTTTGTCATTCTGTGTGTGTAACGCAGCGAAATATCCCTCTAAGATCCCATAAAGTATATATATTCTTGATCAGTGATGAAATCTAAGACGATCTGGCCATATCCGTCCGTCCGTCTGTGGAAGTCACGATTCAGGTCAAACGAAAACAATCAGAACCTTGAAACCTGGTTAAAATATAGCTTAAAGGATAAAACAGGTCAACTTCATAAATGCTCTAAATCGGGCTTGAGGGAAAAAGTTCCCCTAAGAAGAACTAAAGCAACCTCTAAAAAAGAACATAATTTTTAAATAATTTTTGTGGAATTTCGTTAAGCAAATTATATATTTTTATGTCAAAGAAGGTGCAAGAAATGTTACTTTGAGCCATAAAATCCAACAAATTTATTTTTGGACCCCGCCCCCTTTAATGGGCGTTATTATAAGCCAACATAGTGTAAACATTTAACAAATTGTTTTACTTAAGCCTACATTCCTTAAAAATAAAATGTTCAAACTTTAATGACGAAGCTGATATGTAACCTGGTACTCCTCTGCCCTACCCCCTCCTCTCCTTTGCCTTCTAAACGACCCTTTCAAAAAAAAATAAGATAATTAATTTTCTGAAGAAGTCACTCAAAAGAGTGACGAAATATTGAATTTAAAAATTAAATTAAATTAAAATAAAGAGACCTTAAGCTTAAACATATCAGAATACAATAATAAAAAAAAAAAACTAAAAATAAATTTTGATATACATATATGTTTTGACGTAAGCAGTTACGAAGTAAAGTTATATATGTTACGACGTAACGAAATGGCAATCAGGGAAAATTTTTTTTTTATGAAAATCCATATTTATATACAAAATGATTATGGGAGTGTCTTCTATTCCATACATCATTTTTTATATACTGGCAATGCATGCCAACTCCTTATTTGACCACTGGGGGCAAAATCCCTCCAAGATCACACACACTCTCATGGCCTGTAAATTTAACTTTCATGTTTTGTAAATATTTTCACAAAATGCTTAAAAACTTTATTAAATATGGATTTTCATAAAAAAAAAATTCACTGTTTGCCATTTCGTTACGTCACAACATATTTAACTTCACAGCTATATACGTTCTTTCGTAACTGCTTACGTCAAAACATGATTAATTCGGCTTATTTATCTTCACTCACATAATAAATTTTACATTTAATTATTCCAAAGATTTATTTTTCGAGTTTTATGGCAAAGGTGAAATGTCTTCCCCACGGCCCTTGCCAGAGCGACCCCGAAAAAATACAGTTTTAATACCCTCCAAAAAGAATTGGACCACATAAAATATGCATATTCTTGATCAGTGATTAAGTCTAAGACGGTATAGCAATGCCGCTACGTTCGTCTGTGGAAAACATGATATGGTATATTTTTGGACCCCGCCCCCTTTAGTGGCACAGAGATGTCATAAAGGAACCCTGTCCCACCAAGTTAAATATTTGAAATATACTTGCTAAATATTTGGAGGGTATTTAAGATTCGACCCGGTCGAATATAAAGTTATCACTTTTATTTTTTTTTAATAATTAACGAAGAGATCTACAGGTGTGCCAGGGTGTCTGCAAAATTTGACTAGCAAATATTGCCAGTTGCCAAACATGGCAACTGTGTATGGCATTAGTTTTTATGCATACAAATTTTAGCAGAAAAATTTATAAGAAAACTAAAAGAATGCCCAACCAGTGCGAACATAAATTGTATGCCTGTATTACCGCTGTTTTTTTTTTTTTCATTTAAAAAAAAAATTTTCATTTAAAAAATGTTATAAATCTGCTGTTAAAGTATTTAATGCTCCCGTTTGCAGAGAAAATATCAAACTGTCTAATGGAAAAGCAGTCAAATCTTTTAGGGAATACAAAACGAAAGCAAGAGGATTATATTATTTTTGCGTTGCTTTTGTCTGTTTGCCGCTATCGTCAAATGCTGTTTATTTGGTGGCGGCACAGCGAAGGATTTATTTCTAAATTAAAATTTTTAAAGACGACTGTATGAAATTCTATAATCACGTTTGTGTTCTGCTAGCAACTGTAGCATAAACAGAAAATAAATTGAAAAAAAGATGTTTTATTTTAAATAAAGGATTTTGGTATTTACTTTTTTTTTGCCAACCCAAAAGAAGCAATTTTCAAATGAGCAAACAAAATATAAATCGCACAATGATTTAAGATGCTTTAAGATTGAGTCTATTAGGAACAAAAAAAAAAAAAGAATTCAAAAATCTCTTTCATAGATTGAAAAAATACTCTTAATGTATAATAAATACAAATGGTTTGTTTAAGTACTCTAGTCATCAGCCACGCCTTTTACACTGTTTAATGGAGCAACGCTAAATGTCTAGTCGCTTTGCGTGCTTCTAAAGCAAACAAATTAGAAATTGTTATACGTGACAATTAAAACAGAGGCGCCGCCGACTAAACATTTCAATCAGTTACAAATGGCTTTAAAACTGCCAAGGCTGTTCAAAAAGTCATTTAAAGTTGAGTGTAAAACACAAGTTTTTGTTTAATTTGGTACATTTTAATTGAACTTATCGCAATTAATAACATCATTGAATTTCATGTTATGAAATTTTTTATTTTTTCTTATTCTGTTGTAATTTTTGAAAATGGTTTGTAATTTACATATTGTGATGTAATGATCTCAGATGGTTTTCGGATGTATATGCATAATATAAAAGGTTTTTAGCTTTTCAAAACTGTGGTTAAAGTCTACTGATGATTTCGTAAAGCACCAATGACATGCATATAGATATTGCTTAACCACCAAAAAATAAATTTCATTTATATATAATCAATGAGTTTCATTATCCATATAAAATTTCAATTAATTAATATATAAATTGTTATAAAATTGAGTAAAATTATAAATGCAACACTGCCAAAAAGGTGTGTTTAGTGAGCAAAACACAACTCACTGAACAAAGTTAGTCGAGACTTAGCACCTTCATAGAGGGAAAAGAAAAAAACCATTAAAATTAAAGTTTAAGTTTAATTATTGACATTAAATTTATTAATAATTAGAAAATTAAAAAAAAAAACAAGTAAGAGCGTTATATGCGAACTGGTCGAATATTAAATACCCTGCAAATGTTTAGTAAGTAAATTTAAAATGTTTAATTCGGTGGGACAGAGTTCCTTTACGACATTTCTGCACCCAATTCTAAATCTCTATTTTGACAGATTCATTCCGGGAAGAGCCGTGGGGGAGACGTGTCACCTCTGCAAGATCAGAGAACATCTCAGTTTCTTATAGGCTTAAGGAATGCAAATTGTTTAATATTTACACTATTTTTGCATATAATATTGTACGTCAACGCCCACTAAAGGGGGCGGGGTATAGATGGACGTATGGGCACTGCTAGATCGTCTTAGACTTCAACACTGATCAAGAATATATATAATTTATGGGGTCCAATTCTTTTTGGAGGGTATTAAAACTGTATATTGTCGAGGTCTCTCAGGCAAGGGCCGTGGGGGAGACATTTCCCCTTTTCCAAAAAACTCTAAAAATAAATGTTTGGGATACTTAAATGTAAAATTTATGTTTAATTTTTATTTATTATTTTTTTTTTTATAGGGTCATTTAGGGGACAAAGGGGGAGGAGGGGGTAGGGCAGAGGAGTATTAGGTTACGTCTCAGCTTCGTCATTAAAGCTTAAAAATTTTATTTTTATGGATTGTAGGCTTAAGTAAAACAATTTGTTAAATTTTTACATTATTTTTGCATATAATAACGCCCACTAAAGTGGGCGGGGTCCAAAATTAATTTTTTGATTTTACGCAAAGCAAATTTAACGCGTTGGACGTACAAATACATATATAATTTACTTAACAAAATTATAAAAACAAATTAAATTGTGTTTGTTTTTTAGAGGTCGATTTAGTTCTTCTTAGGGGAACTTTTTCCCCTCTGGGCCGATTCAGCCCATTTGCGAAATTGACCTGTGATATCTTTCAAGATATATTTATATCAAATTTCAACATTCTGGCTCTTTTCGTTTGGACTGAATTGTGATTTCTGCAGACGGATGGACGGACGGACGGACGGACGTGCTCAGATCGTCTTAGATTTCATCAGTGATCAGGAATATATATACTTTATAGGGTCTCAGATGGATATTTCGGTGCGTTACAAACGGAATGACAAAATGAATATATTCTCCATATAAAAATTTAAATATATGTTGGTTTTAAGAGGTTGGTTCGGTTCTTACTAGAGGAACTTTTTCCCCTCTGGCCCCATTGAGACCATTTATGAACTCAACCTTTGCTATCCTTCAACGCATATTCTAACCAAGTTTCAAGGGTGTGGGTTTTTTCCTTTGGACTGAATAGTGATTTGCACAAACGGATGGAAGGACATGGTAAGATTGTCTTAGACTTCATCACTGATCAAAAATATATATTTTATATGGGTCTTAGAGGCATATTTCGCTGCGTTGCATATGGAATGACAAAATGAATACACTCTACAATATAATGACAATATATTTTTTCCATGGGCTTTTATTTTGAGTTTGATTAATATTCAAAACATTTTTATCTCGAAATCATATATTTTTGGCCCTACTTCTTAGTTTAATTACCATTAAGATTAGCCTCGCATATTTTCATTATGACGCGCCGTATAGTTTGAATGCAGATTTTGATATCTGTGTTGTTTGTTATTTCTTTTGTTGTCTTTGTGCTTTTTGGCTAATGATAATGTTGACGATGCCGCGTCATTTAACGTTAACCCCTTCAATTAAAATGTACAGGCAACTAAAAGAAGAAAAATGCTTTTGATGATAATTTCATGATACATGTGATTGTTGTATAGACAAACTCGCATTGAAAATCATTCATGCATATAAGCACATACATACAGACATGGCCTTTGCAGCACAACCCACACAACATGTTCTATTGCAGAAGTAGTTAGATGGTGTTCATGCACATATTTTTAATTGAGTCAATATTCACTTCATAGCCACAATTACCTTCTTGTCCGCACATACAAAATTTAATCAATTTAATTAATGTATGACAATTAGAAGTAAAAATTTTTCATATTCAGGAGGAGCCCAAGTTCAAATCTAAGAACTTTTCTTGTTGTGTTTTTTACATGTTCTAATTAATAATATATTTGATTTTAATAAGTTAACCTCAACATGGAGCTCTACATATTCTGTTTTATGATTTTTTACTTTCGCCACAATTTAGGTGCTAAGTCTCTACTAACTTTGTTCAGTGAGTTGTGTTTTGCTCACTAAACAAGCTTTTTAGCAGTGCTGTATTTGTAATTGTACTCAATAGCGTTCTTCTCAAACAAACAAAAAATAACAGGCTGATAACGCCACCAACCCAACATTTTTCAACTTTTACAACCAAAAAAATTTCGACTTTCCAACCCTGGAATCGAATTTTTAATTTTTTTAATATCAACTTAATTCTTCCTGAGTTATAAAATAGGTATAATTAACTAAAAAACCAAAAATTGTGAACTTATATGGCCACTTTTACATACCAAAAAAATTTCGACTTTCCAACCCTGGAATCGAATATCTAATTTTTTTGGTTTTCAGTACCAATTAATTCTTCCTGAAGTATAAAATAAGTTTAGTGCACCAAAAACAATAAATTAGGAACTTATTTGGTCACTTTTAATGAACCAAAAATTCCGATTTTCCAACCCTGGAATCGAATTTTTAATTTTTTATATCATTTTAATTCTTCCTGAATTATAAAATAGGTATAATTTACTAAAAAACCAAAAATTGGGAACTCTTATGGCCGCTTTTACATACCAAAAAAATTTCGATTTTCCAACCCTGCAATCGAGAATATAATTTTTTCAGTTTTCAGTACCAATTTAATTCTACCTGAAGTATGAAATAGATTTAGTTGACTAAAAAAACTAAATTAGGAACTTATATGGGTATTTTTATATAACAAACATATTTCGATTTTCGAACCCTGGAATATAATTTTTGATTTTATTTAATCATTACATGAATATAGTTCTTCTTGATTCTCTTTAATTCACTGAAAAAAGCAAAATTGGGAACTTATATGGCTGCTTTTATGTACAAAAAAACTTCAATTTCCGAACCCTGGAAACGAAATTTTAATTTGTGTTTTTGTTTTTTATTTTTGCCAATGCACCTCTTAATAAGGTATAAAATAGTTTTATTTAAGTAAAAATTTGTAACCATTTTGCTATTTCATGTACTAAAAATATTGCAATTGTCCAACCCTGGAATCAAAATTTTAATTTTTTAAAATTTTTTATGCCAATTTTGCTTTTCCTGGATTATAAAATAGTTTTAAAAAGAAAAAAAAGCAACGTCAGCTACACTTTTGATTGCTTTTATGTATACAAAAATTTCTATTTCCCAACCCTGGAATTAAATTTTTAATTTTATTTATTTAGTACATGACCATAATTCGTCCTGAAGCATAAAATATGTTTAATTCACTGAAAAAAGCAAAATTGGGAACTTATATGGCTGCTTTTATGTAAAAAAAAAATTCCAATTTCCCAACCCTGGCAGCGAAATTTAAATTTTTGTTTTGTTTTCTTTTTAACAAAGCAACTCTTCATGAGGTATAAAGTAGTTATATTTAAGAAAAATTTTAAATTTTTAACCATTTTGTTCATTTTCATGTACTACAAAATATTGCATGTACCAAAAGAAGACCAAAAATTGCAATCCCTGGAAAAAATTTTTTAGGTTTTTAGTTTTTAATACAAATTTTATTCTTACTTCCCTTTTTTTGTTTAATTAACAAAAAAAATAAATAAATAATAAATAATAATAATAATTGGTTTTTGGTAGTTAATTTTGCGTTGAGAAATAGGTGGAAGCTTCCCAGCTCTGGGAATGTATATTAGACATAATTTTAATTTCAAGCCATCAGTCCAAGAATGAAGTCTAAAGCTCTCCTAGGGACTTGGGAAAACCGATTTCAAAATGTTTAACAATTTTAGTTACTACATGTACTACAAAACAGAATGGGCAAAAAAAAAAAAAATTTCATTTTCCATCCCTGGAAAAAAAATTATTTTTTTAGTTTTTAATAGACCATTGACGCTTCCCAAAGCAAGAAATAGGTTTAATTTACAAACATTAAAAAAAATTATTTTAGGTATAAATTTTGCGTCGATAAATGTGTGTAAGCTTCCCAGCTCTGGAACCATACTTCGGATCTTTCTGATCTTTCAATAGCACTCTATTTAAGTTCATTTCCAATCCAACGGTCCAAGAACGAAGTCTCTAGCTCTTCTGGGGGCTTGGGAAAACCGATTTCACTTACAGACCGACGGACAGACGGACATCGCTCAATCGTCATCGCTATTCATAAGGATCCAGAATAATATATATACTTTATGGGGTCCCATATTAATATCGAAGAAATTACACACGGAATGACAAACTTTGTATATACCCTTTCACTTTTTTGTGCAGGGTATAAAAACAGCCGCCACAAGCCCGAAATTAATAGCAAACAGCAACTTTTTCGGGATGAATTGGACGCTCTTGGATTCGCACAGACGCCTCAGAAGATGGCTGACTACGAGGAAAAGCTCCTCGAATTTTAAGAAGTGACACAGTAAAATTTTCACTATTTTAAGAGTAAATTTTCTCAATTAAAATTTGTTGCTCAAGAGTGTGGCGTTCCACGGTTAAAATTTCTCAACTCTTTAATGTCAAAGGATGACAGCTTAATTCTTGACATTTCATTATTTGACAACCAAGCTACTTCCTAACCTCAAATTTGCCCATCGTGTATTTTTGCGCTAAGTTATATAATAAATAAAAACTATTGAAGAAATATTAAGACAGTTCAGCTATTTTAATTATTTTTGATGGAATTTGTGGAGAAAATACTTTCTACTTTTATGAAACTTTCTCAATCATTTGACACAAAGAAAACGTTCATACAATAAAAATGTCTGCTTTGAAATAATTATTGAATTGTTTAAATTGTGGGCAAAGCCAACATCTATAACAATATAATATTGATCAACCAGGATAGAATACGAAAGTAACCGATACTCCTCCTAAGTGATCAGCCCACATGCAAATGCTTAGAGGGATTTCATGCAATTACGGCTCATAAACTGCAGCAACATAAAACAAGTATAATAAAAATGCCACAGCAGAGGAGACTGACGGGCACACTGGCTGTCATTTGAATAAATAAGAAATAAAAACAAGGAAGAAAACAAAAAAAAAAAAACATGCCAACTGCTCGCACATGGGACATTTAGCTGCCTCGATGGCGTCACAGTTGCATGTTTTTCCTGCAAGCGCCGCTGCTGATGATGATGATGGTGATGGCGATGTCGATGATTGTTATGACTTCTTCCCTAGTCTACAATAACAACAAAAATGCATGTTAATTGCGTGCTAATTGTTTTTAATTATTCTCCGATTATGTCGAGTGCATTATGAAATCCAATTGAAGTGCAAACATGAGCACTTCAAACGACTACAAAATATTTGCAATTGTATTGTGCACTTTTATTTTATTACTGCAATTGTGTGTATTTTATATGTTTTATAAATAAATAACATTTAAAAAAATTAATATTTAATGGTTCTAATAAATCTGAGAATGTATGTATGTGTAAAACATATTGTTAATGCAAAAATTTTTAAATATTGGGGGCTAACAAATTTTATGGGAAAAAACAGTTAAGGCAACTTATTTGCAAAACATATACAGTCCGCTTTACTGGACATAACCAACACCCAATTTTTCTCAGTTATCCGATTTTTTTTCTCTAAAACGTAGTTTGGATTACTGAAATTTGCTACAGTTAAGCGTACTGCTTAAAATCAGTAAAACAATATTTGTTTTTATCAAATCTGTATATTTTTTTACGTCAAAAAAAACTTGTATTTAAAAATTGTATTTAAAAAAAAAAATTATTCATCGAATTATTCATTTTGTTGTTAAAATTTTTCACGAATTCCTCATATAAATGAAATTCAGGTTAGGTTGAAGAGAGGGTTAGGTAAGCAAGAGCTATCCGAATCCGTTCACGATAACACTTAGGCCTCATATGCCTGTTGTCCGCTCTATTATAAGCAGTTCCCATTCTATTATTGGGAGCTTCCATGAAACACCTTGGAAACCCTTGAATTTGATCGTTAAGAACCCAGTTTCTTCAATGTATCTTCTTAAGTCTCTCCAATTAGAACTCCTAAGACATTCCATATATGGTATAATTTCCTGATCAGTTGGAGTAAAGTGTTGCTTTTACACCGCCTTAGGAAGCCGATGCACCTGAATGTTTCTTTTGATGCATCAAAAATGTGCTCTGGCCATCGAACATCACATTGGATTTTCATGCCAAGAGCATCTGACTCCTACCTAGCATGTTTAGACATGAAGCAGCATGATCGGGCATGCTTCAGTGTGCAAGCAAGCAGACACATTAGCCCAGTTCACAATCTCGAGCAAGTAGTCTAGCATCGTAGCATGAGCAAAATAATTGTACTCTACACCAACAAAATACATTGAAAATGCTCTCAAATACTCTCTCAATTTGCAAATGCTATAATGCAAGACCATTTGCACAGGATTGTGAATTGCGCTAATGTTTTGCGGACACATTTTACCCTTTTCTTGTGGCAAAATTTATCCTATTCTTGTGGCCTCATTCAATTAATCTGACAGAAATGGTCATTTAGAAATATAAAAAAATAGTGTGGGAGAAAAAACTTTGGGAATACTTGAAAAAAAAGTATTTTTTAACAAGCAAAAAATAATTAAAGAGCTAAAGCATGAGATAATTCAGCTCATTGAAGATTTTGGATGTCAATTATTTGTCAGAGTCATGGAAAATATGGTCATAAAATTCTTCATGTGAATTGGGTGGCTTTTTTCCATTTTACAAATTGAAACGTTTTTTTTTTTTTTTTGTTGACAAGTATTTTAAGTTCGTGTTGTTTTTTTGTGCTCCTCAATTTGATTTGATTAAATTGGTTACGAAATATATTTTCATTAAAACTTTAACTTCCAGCAGAGTTTTAATTGCTGTCGATATTTGTTCTCAGTAAATAACTTTTGCACTATTTAAATCTTAATTTTTCCAATCCAAGTTACTGACTATTGATCTGTCGTTGCAAAACTTTATTTGTAAGTGTTCACAGGAAAAATGAAAAGCTATTCTAGGTTTATCGTAACGTTAGTAACACATTTTATCACATTACCCATATCGTCCCAGAGATTTTTTTTCGAATAAGTTTATAAAACTTCATAGTTAAATCGTAATTTGGGTCCAGAAAATACGAATCAGATGTCCGAGATTGCTTAAATTTTTTTTTAATTTACATTAAAAATATTTTTACAAATTTTCATTAAAAATTTTTTTAAAAATTTTCTTTAACAATATTTTTAAAAACTTCCATTAAAATTTTTTTCAAAAATTTTCATTAAAAATTTTTTTAAAAATTTTCATTAAAATTTTTTTCAAAAATTTTCATTAAAAATTTTTTTTAAAAATTTTCATTAAAATTTATTTCAAAAATTTTCATTAAAAATTTTTTTTTAAATTTTCATTAACAATATTTTTAAAAACTTTCATTAAAATTTTTTTTAAAAATTTTCATTAAAATTTTTTTTTTTAATTTTCATTAACAATATATTTAAAAACTTTCATTAAAATTTTTTTCAAAAATTTTCATTAAAAATTTTTTTAAAAATTTTCATTATAAAAGATATGTTCTTAGTCTTTCCTAAACAGAGAAAAGGAGAAAATTTTTATTTTTTTTTTTTTTGTAAATATTAAAAATTAACCATGCAACTTATCTTCACTCTATTCACTATTCACTATTTACTCTAATGTAAAAGATATAAAATAACTTTCAATTGTTGCAGGGTATTTTGAATTCCTTATTGTCCAACATGAACATCAAACTTATTTGGTTTCTGTTATTTAAATTCAACAGCAGTTAGTTTTATTTTAACTGCACGTTTCAATCATGTGATGTGTGTATTCCTTCCTACTCTATACACTGTATTTAAAATCATCAAACAAATTGAAATAAAGAAAAAAAAAAGAAAAAACTTTTCAAAATAAATTCTGACCAAAAAGGAGAAAAATGTGAATGTTGAACCGATAATAAATTGCAAAACATGACGTTCTACTTGAATGAAACATGCCATGAGGTTCTTCTTTTTTTATTCACATACAAGTACAACGATTGCTTAGGTTTGATATCAGTAGGCTGTTTGTGAAATTTTGGTTGCTAATAAATTTTATGGGAAAAAACAGTTAAGGCAACTTATTTGCAAAACATATACAGTCCGCTTTACTGGAACTAACCAAACCCCAATTTTTTTCAGTTATCCGATTTTTTCTCTAAAACGTAGTTTGGATTACTGAAATTTGCTACAGTTAAGCGTACTACTTAAAATCAGTAAAACACTATTTTTTTTATCAAATCTGTATATTGTTTTACGTCAATTTAACGTAAAAATTGTATTTTAAAAAAAAATTATTCCTAGAATTATTCATTTAGTTGTTGAAATTTTTCACGAATTCCTCGAAAATGTCTATCCACTTGCATTGACAATATATGTAATAGAAAAATATAATAAAGTACGTAAGAGCGAAAAGGACAAATATATTTTGCCATTTAATTTTTTAACGGTCTAAACATGCACAAATTTTTTCAGCCTTAAGTTATGCAATCGATTTCTAATAAATAAATTTGTCATTGTTTATTTTTTCACTAAAGCGAAGTTATTTTCATACAAAACGTAGCTGTGGGCTTGCTTTTGGTTTTCAGTAATACGATATTTTCAGTAAAGCGATGTTTCGCTAAAGCGAAGTGAATAAGACTAGCTGCGTTTAAAATCAGTGCGGGGATTTGTATCGCTTTCAGTAATCTGATTTTTTTTCAATAAAGCGTGTTGCACTAAAGCGTATTCGCTTTAGTGCAACACTAAAACAGACTGACAACAACCAAGACAACCATGCACTAGTGCTGGTTAGAAGATTTGATTTCTGACTGAGTCGAACTCAGGACCCTCCGCTTTAGAGTCTCGTGTTAACTACTTCAGCCAACAGCTGAACTCATGTCTACTGTGTTTGCCACTTTGGTCATTGGCGCATGATATTTTATAATTTTCTAGAGTATCTAAATTTATGAAACAGTCTTCTCATATTTTACTCGAACATCTGTTTGCATGTGAAAGCAAAAAAAAAAGAAATACTTCTCTACTCTTGTGCAATATGTTGTACTACAAACTGCATTTTTTATTTTTAATATTTTTTTTAAGAAAAATTTAGTGAACTTTAGTTTTTAGTACACAGCACAGAACACAACACAATATATATTTTTGTTGAATATTGGAATATAAAGATATTCAATTGGCTGGTAAGAGAAATAATTCTTGTGATAAAATGAGATTTTCTGGTATAACTTAAGACCCTTTTTGTAAAGAAATTTCATGTCTTGTATTACTAAAGGCTTTTTATTAAACGCTTCTTGTCTTTAAATTTAAACAAAACAAAGTGAGTGTGTAACGGCTCAATTAGTGGAAGAGAGGTATTCAACATACAAAGAAACTTCAGTTAAGATTTATAGGCTGAGGGTTCGAAAATTTATTTTAAATGGAGAAAGACAGAGTGAATATCCCTAGGCACAAAGGAAAAACCTCATCAGTTCAACTTACACAAAAGAACAGACCAGCTGTTTTCGAAGGCCGCTGCACTATCATCATCGGTAAAAATATTCCAAGTCCACATCAGTTTTCAACTATTCAACTTACACAGAAGACCAGAACAGATGTTTTCGAATGCCGCTGCACTATCATCATCGGTAAGAATATTCCTAGGCACAAAGTAAAGCCCACAACAGTTTTTAGTTATTCAACTTACACAGAAGAGCAGAACAGCTGTTTTCGAAGGCCGCTGCACTATCATCATCGATAAAAGTATTCTTAGGCAAAAAGGGAAGTCCACATCAGTTTTTAGTTATTCAACTTACACAGAAGAGCAGAACAAACGTTTTCGAAGGCCGCTACACTATCATCATCGCTAAAATTTTCCTATGAACAAACTAAAGTCAACATCTGTTTTATTTATCCAACTTACACAGCAGAGCGGAACAGCTGTTTTCGAAGGCCGCTGCACTATCATCATCGGTAAAAACATTCCTAGACACAAAAGAAGTCCACATCAGTTTTTAATTATTCAACTTACACAGCACAGCAGAACAGCTGTTTTCGAAGGCCGCTGCACTATAATATATATATAAAATTGTATTATGAATTTGTTTTACAATTTCAACATCTGCCAAACCAGAACTTTTAAAAACTCATTTAAACTGCTCACCAAGTGTTTTTCATCAATAGAAAAATCGTGCATTTTATACCAGTGAAATTTCCTTTTCATTGAATTTCTTTACAACAAGCAGACTTTTTTTTATAATCGTGCACGTTTAAATGCCGACAGCTTAAAAAGTCAAATGTTAGAAAACTCTCAAGTATGTGTTAAGTAAAAATCAAAAGCCATAAACTTTTTGTGTCACACATTCATTTTTATTTGTTCTCTTTTTTGTATTCTATATTTTATCAGTTGATTGTGTAGAAAAAAAAACTTTGAGTATTATTTACATACAACTATTTGCCATAATTCTTTACAAGAATACGTGAGGAGTATTTTTTTTTCAAACACACATAAAACCAGAAGCCTTAAAGTTTTAGTAAACAGTGGCTACGAATGCCTTTAAGTAAGTAAATGGTGTGGAAGGCTTAAAATCTTGTAAAAATTAATGTGAATGTTTAAACTTATTTTTATACTCTCCAAAAAAAAAGGATTGTAAGATATATTCACTTTGCCATGCCGTGTGTAACGCAGTGTACATTTGCGTATACATATTCTTGACCAGTGATGAAATCTAAGACGATCTGAGCATGTCCGTCCGTCCGTCTGTGGAAATCACGATTCAGTCCAAACGAAAATTCCAACGCGTTAAACTTGGAGCCATAAAATAAAAATAAAATTATTTTTGAACCTCGCCCTCTTCAATAAATGGTATTACTTAAGCCTACATTCTTTAAAAATAACATTTTTAAGCTTTAACCCATATCGTCCCAGAGATTTTTTTCGAATCATTTTATAAAACTTCGTAGTTAAATGGTAATTTGGGTCCAGAAGATACGAATCAGATGTTCGAAATTTTTAAAAAAATTTTATAACAAATTTTTTTTAAAATTTTCATTAAAATTTTCATTAAAAATTTTTTTAAAAATTTTCATTCAAATTTTTTTTTTTAAATTTCCTTCAAATTTTTTTTAAATTTTTTTTTTTTAATTTTTATTAAAAAAGATATGTTCTTAGTCTTTCTTAAACAGGGAAAAAAAATTACTGTTCGAAATATCGAACACTGGGATGAAATGGGTTAATGACGAAGCTGAGACGTAACCTGGCACTCCTCTGCCACCGAAATTACCCTTTAAACAAAAAACAAAACAAAAAATAATTTTACGTGTGTGAAGATAAATATGCCGAGTTAAATATGTTTTGACGTAAGCAGTTACGAAGTGAAGTTAAATACGTTATGACGTAACGAAATGGTAATCAGTGAATTTTTTTTTATTTTTTTATGAAAATCAATATTTATGTATATACAAAATGATTATGGGAGTGTCTTCTATCTCATACATCATTTTGTATTTACTGGCAATGCACACCAACTCCTTGTTTGACCACTGGGGACAAAATCCTTCCAAGATCACACTCACACTCATGGCCTCTAAATTGACCTCTCATGACCTGTAAATATTTCCACCAAATGATCAAAAAATTTATTAAATATGGATTTTCATAAAAAAAAATTCACTGTTTGCCATTTCGTTACGTCATAACATATTTAACGTCACAGCTAAATACGTTGTTTCGTAACTGCTTACGTCAAAACATGTTCAGCTCGGCATATTTACCTTCACTCACATAATAAATTTTACATTTAATTATCCCAAACATTTATTTTTAGAGTCTTATGGCAAAGGTGAGATGTCTCCCCCACGGTCCTTGCCAGAGAGACCGCAAAAAATTCAGATTTAATGCTCTTCAAAAAGAACTAGACCACATAAAGTATACATATTCTTGATCAGTGATGAAGTCTAAGTCGATCTGAAAATACGGTCGTCTGTGGAAAACATGATATGGTCTATTTTTGGACCCCGCCCCCTTTAGTGGGCGTTGACGTACGATTATACGCAAAAATAGTGTAAATATTGAACAATTTGTATTCCTTAAGCCTATAAGAAGCTGAGATGTTCTCTGATCTTGCAGAGGTGAAACGCCTCCCTCATGGCCCCTCCCGGAATGACTCTGTCAAAATAGAGATTTAAAATTGGGTACAGAGAGGGTCTTAAAGGCACTCTGTCCCACCAAGTTAAACACTTTTAATTTACTTAGTAAATATTTGGAGGGTATTTAAGACTCGACCCGGTCGAATATGACGTTTTTCCTTGTTTCCTATTCTTCACAGTAGATCTACTTTTTATATCTTGTTATCCTAAGCCTTGACTAAGAATTTTTAATTAAAATTGAGGTTAGAAATATAATTGAAGTCTCTGAGATAAAAAACGATGTCATAACTGACATGAAATTGTGTTTTAGTTTGAGTTAAAATAAATTTGGGCAAATAAATAAAAGCCATTAATTGTTTGGAATAAAAAACAGGAGACAGAAGTTTAAACAATTTGTCAGTGTTGATTTAGCAAATTAAAATTGATTCCTTGAATGGAAATTAATCTAGCAAAACAATAAATATTTGCTTATATATTATTTTAAATGAAACATTTTTAAAAATCTTATTCTACTCTTTTTTTTTTTAAATGCATTTGAGTGGCTGCTGTATGTGTGTGTATCCACAAAAAAATTTTGATTGCTAGAATTATATGAATGTAAACAACATTTTTACTGGTGTCAGCTATTTTGCAGCCACTTGACTTATTTTAGCTGATGCAATAAACTTTTCAAATAAAATGTCTAGTTGGTTGGAAATATTCATGAACAACAAACAACAAAAAAAAAAGGAAAGGGAAAATGGAAAAACTTAAACTTGTTCACTATTAATGTTTCGTCATTTATTTTTCAACTGTCAAATCATATATTTGTCAGTCAACTGGCACAACAGTTTGGAATTTTGTTTTCATTTTGAAGTTATTGTCGAAAACAGAAAATGAAATTGTGAGAAAAACTCAATGGAAAATAATAATTTGGCCTCCAGCTGCAGTTGTGTAGTAAACTGCGAAATCGGCGCCCTTTTAGTTTTCGGCATTTTGCAAGAACTGACAGCAGAATAGCAGAAATATTTAGCAAAGGAAAGCATGGAAATTATTACGGAATGTTTGTGACAGACAGGCCAGCAGATTAGATGTGCCAGACTGTACATGCGAAGACAGTGACATTTTTCGTTTAAGCTCTATTTGTTGCAGAGAATAAAATACTTGACGTTTAAGAAGAAGAGGAATAACTGTAAGGAAGAGTATAAATCTTAGGTGTTTAACAGGTCAAATAAAGTGCGTCCTTAGAAATTGTTCAGTTATATGTCTTAATTCAGGTTATCGCAATTAATGCCATTATTGAGCTCAATTAAGCGAATAAAATTTTAATTATATGATTATTCAAGTAACCATCAATTGCTCTAAATGCAGCACTGCTGAAGAGTGTGTTTAGTGGGCAAAACATAACTCACTAAACAAAGTTAGCCGAGACTTAGCACCTAAAATGTGAAAAAAAAATTAAAAATAATAAAAACACAATGAGCCATGCTGTTCTTGATAATAATATTATATTAATTAGAAATTAAAAAATATGATCCCAATTTGAACTTGAGACCCTTAACCTTAAATACTCTCCACATATTTTGTAAGTAAATTTAAAATGTTTAACTGTGAGGGCCAGAGTTCCTTTAAGACATTTCTGTAGCCAATTTTAAATCTCTATTTTGACAGAGTCATTCCGGGAAGGGCCGGGGGGGGAGACGTTTCACCTCTGCAAGATCAGAGAACATCTCAGCTTCTTCTCGGCTTAAGGAATACAAATTGTTCCATATTTACAATATGTTTCTATATTGTATCGTACCTCAACGCCCACTAAAGGGGCGGGGTCCAAAAACAGACTATATCATGTTTTCCACAGACGGACGGATGGGCATTACTAGACCGTTTTACACTTCATCACTGATCCAGAATATATATACATTATGGTGTCCAATTCTTTTTGGAGAGCATTAAATCTGTATTTTGTCGGGGTCGCTGGCAAGGGCCGTGAGGGAGACATTTCACCTTTACAATAAAACATTAAAAATAAATATTTGGGATAATTAAATGTAAAATTCATTATGTGAGTGAAGATAAATATGCCGAGTTAAACATGTTTTGACGTAAGCAGTTACGAAACAACGTATTTAGCTGTGAAGCTAAATATGTTATGACGTAACGAAATGGCAAACAGTGAAGTTTTTTTTTATGAAAATCCATATTTAATAAATTATTTAAGCATTTTCGGAAAATATTTACAGGTCATGAAAGGTCAATTTACTGGTCATGAGAGTGTGTGTGATCTTGGAGGCATTTTGCCCCCAGTGGCCAAAATAAGGAGTTGGTGTGCATTGCCAGTATATACAAAATGAAGTATGGGATAGAAGACAGTCCCATAATCATTTTGTATATAAATATGGATTTTTATCCACAAAAAAAAATTTCACTGATTGCCATTTCGTTACGTCATATAATATTTAACTTCACTTCGTAACTGCTTACGTCAAAACATATTTAACCCGTCATATTTAACTTCACACACATAAAATTATTTGTAATTTTTTTTTGTTTTTTTTTTAAAGGGTCATTTAGGAGGCAAAGAAGAGGAGGGGGTAGGGCAGAGGAGTACCAGATTATGTCTCAGCTTGGTCATTAAATTTTAAAAATATTATTTTTAAGGAATGTAGGCTTAGATAAAACAATTTGGTAAATTTTTACACTCTTTTGGCATACATAACACCCACTAAAGGGGGCGGGGTTCACAAACTATTTTTTTTATTTTATGGCTCTAAGTTTTACCCGTTTGACCTTCTTTTTTGGCATAAAAATATATCATTTGCTTAACACAATTACAAAAAAAAAAACTTTAAAAATTAAGTTTTTTTTAGAGGTTGCTTTAGTTCTTCTTAGGGGAACTTTTGTCCCTCTAGCCCGATTCAACCCATTTACGAACGTGGCCTGTGCTATCCTTCAAGATACATTTATACCGAATTTCAAGAGTCTGGCTATTTTCGTTTTAACTGAATCATGATTTCCACAGACGGACTGATGGACGGATATGCTCAGATCGTCTTAGACTTCAGCTGGGGCCAAATTACGGCATTCGATATCGATCGAAATTTCAATAAATTTTAAATACGAATTTCGATCGATATCGAGTGCCATAATTTGCCCCCTGATCAAGAATATATATACATTAAGGGGTCTTAGAGGGATATTTCTCTGTGTACAAACGGAATGACAAAGTGAATATGACCTCCATATTCTTTTTTGGAGGGTATAAAAGTCAACAACACTAACCCTCTTATTCATAAAAATTATGAGAGTCTAATAACAGCGTAATAAAACAAAAGTTCATATAAAATTTGCGGTATTGCACTCTTATAAGCCTCTCATAATTATTATGAATAGGGGGGTAAAAAATTAAAATTTAAAATTAAAAAAAAATTTTCCAATTTATTTATTACATTTTATTTAGATTCTCTGTAAATAACAAACGATTATATATGATTTTTGATAAGTGCACAACAGAATTTTATATCCACTGTAATAAAAACACTGATTACGCTTGTATGCGTAAACATACGCTGTAAACAATATTTGCCTTGCGGTTATTATTTGAGATGAAGTTATTTTCTGGAGAGCTCACAATTCAAGCGCATTAATCCTTTTAAATAAAATGTTTACAAAAGAAGTTCGAAAACTTTGTCGGTTATTAAAATTTCATTGCAAAACCTCGAAGCATAAAACAAACCGGTCTTGAAGTACTTTCTTTCAATTTAAAAGATATTCATGTGAGGGTTTATTTGTATTTCTTTTATGTTTCAAAAAGATATGCAGAGCACAAGATATTATCATGTGCGCCCAAAAGTATGCCTTGATTTTGGGATATGAGAGTTTTCATGAAAGGAAAAATTACGTTAATGGAAAACGTAAAACCAAATGAAAACAGCTGAGAAATGGTAAAAGTTTATGTGGTGTGTTATGTGAGTGTGTGTGTTTGTGTGTGTGTGTGAGTGCGTATATGTATATCATATTCATTGTCAAATAAGCGCAATAATTTTAATAAACACCCGGGGTTATTATAATTTCTTTTTTCGATTTTCTTTTTCGTCATAAGAAAACAGAAAACTTTTTCCACTTTATTTGCATTTTCATTTTCTGAAGTTTTGGTGGCTGACACACACACGCACATTGTAAATTTTTTTTGTTTCATGATATGTTTTATGCTTAATCATATTTTACTTACATTTTATTTTACGCTCTTGTCAAAGATCATAAAAGAAGAAGAACAATAAAATATTTTGCAGGTATTATTTGGAAATTGTGAAATAAAATGTATGCAGACTGATTTATGACACTTGGTAATCCAAAGCCTTTTGTAGATTTTATTACTTGACTGCTTACACCTATTCACGACAATTTTTATAACATAAGAATCGAGTATTAAATGAGATAAGGGGGACTTATTTTTAAGTATTTGCATTTAATAATAATAAAATTATGTACACGTATTCCATAGAAGAGACAACAAAAAGCAGGGAAATGAATTGCTTGGCTTTTAAGAACTTAAACTGATTTTACACACAAAAACATGTTTTATATGTTAAAAAAAGAGATTTGGGGAGGGATGAGTGTTTCACATGATATTTATGAGCCTGGAAAAATGTGTGAGAACATGAAACTGGCAGCGCTTGAAATTGTCATGTACTAAAGAGCAGAATAACAGCAGCAGGCGAAGTCAGCCTACAGAGCCAAAAATTAGACGGAGAAGTAAAGGCTGAAAAGGGTAAAAAAAATTTTATATATATTCTTATGTTTCGTCAGCTGTCTTGTCAGACCTCCTACTTTCTAGTTCCGGCTCAATTTGTTTATAACAAGGAATATCGAAATGATTACGAAAATTTTAAATAATATGGAAGCAACTTCAATTGAAAGGTCTTCCTTCAGCAGCAGGAACTTTTGCTCATCTGTCTTTTCAACACTATCTGCTCCTTTCCAGTTCCAGCGCAATGCACTGCGACATTGTGTACCTAAGAGTAGATCATCACCTGACTGCTAGTCCGAATTAGGAACAAGGAAAACCGTTATATTCGACCAGGTCGAATTTTAAATACCCTCCAAATACTTAGAAAATAAAATCTCTATATATATTCTTATTAAAATTTAAATTTTTATGGTATTTGGCTTAAGTACACAAAAAAAAACTTTATTTTATACCAGTCTTTTCCAATGTCTTGGGAGGAGCATGACTGAGACACCCTTCCGTCAGCATAAACACTTACGTATTCATATTTTATATGAATACGTGCAAAAGAAGGACTGAGATAAGTTAAAAAATGTTTAACCGGCTGGGTCATAGTTTCTTTACGACATTTCTGTGCCCAATTTTAAAACTCTATACAGAGTCACAGCGCGAAGGGCCTTCTCACCTAAATCGTAGAAACTTAAAACCTAAATTTTCGGGTTAGTAATTTTGTTAAACAAATGATATATTTTAATGCCAAAGGAGGTCCAACGCATTTAACTTGAAACCTTAAATAAAAAAAAAATATTTTTTGCACTCCGCCCCCTTTAGTAGGCGTTATTATATGCAAAAATGGTGTAAACATTAAACGAATCGTTTTAATTAAGCCTGCGTTCCTTAAAATTAAAACTTTTAAGCTTTAAAGACGAAGCTGAGACGTAACCTGGTACCAGTCTGCCCTACCCTCTGCTCTCCTTTTCCACCTAAATTACCCTTTCAAAAAAAAAAAATTATAATAAATTTATGTGTGTGAAGATAAATATGCCGAGTTAAACATGTTTTGACGTAAGCAGTTACGAAGTGAAGTTAAATATGTTATGACGTAACGGAATGGCAATCAGTGAAATATATTTATTTTTTATTAAAATTCATATTTATATAAAAAATGTTTATGGGAGTGTCTTCTATCCCATACATCATATTGTATATACTGACAATGCATGCCAACTCCTTATTTGGCCGCTGGGGGGCAAAATCACACACTCTCATGGCCTGTAAATTGACTTTTCATGACCTGTAAATATTTTCACAAAATGCTTAAAAACTTTATTAAATATAGATTTTCATAAAAAAACCTTCACTGTCTGCCATTTCGTTACGTCATAACATATAAAAAAAAATTATTTTTGAACCCCGCCCCCTTTAGTGGGCGTTATTATATGCAAAAATAGTGTAAAAATTTAACAAATTGTTTTCTTTAAGCCTACATTCCTTAAAACTAATATTTTTAAGCTTTAATGAGGAAGCTCAGACGTAACCTGATACTCCTCTACCCTACGGCCTACTCCACCTTTGCCCACTAAATGACCCTATAAAAAAAAAAAAAATTTTTTAAATTAATTTATGTGTGTGTGGCATATTTATCTGCCGAATTATATATGTTTTGACGTAAGCAGTTACGAAGTGAAGTTAAATATATTATGACGTAACGAAATGGCAATCAGTGAAATATATTTTTTTTTGTATGAAAAGCCATATTTATATAGAAAATGATTATGGGAGTGTCTTTTATCCCATACATCACTTTGTATAAACTGGCAGTGCATGCCAACTCCTTATTTTGGCCACTGGGGGCAAAATCACTCCAAGATCACACACACACACTCAAGGCCAGTAAATTGACCTTTCATGACCTGTAAATATTTCCACAAAATGCTCCAAAAATGTATTAAAAATGGATTTTCATAACAAAAAAATACTTCACTGTTTGCCATTTCGTTACGTCATAACATATTTAACGTCACAGCTAAATACGTTGTTTCGTAACTGCTTACGTCAAAACATGTTTAATTCGGAATATTTATCTTCACTCACATAATAAATTTTACATTTAATTATACCAAATATTTATTTTTACAGTCTTACGGCAAAGGTGAAATATCTCCCCCACGGCCCTTGCCAGAGCGACCCCGCCGAGTAACAGCACCCACCTTCGTCGGCCCTGTAGCAATAATTAGCCGGCGAAGTAAAAGGTTGAAATAGCTACAGACAAAAACTGCCTATCTTCTCATCTTTCCTAATCTGTCCCCTCAATACTAGCCCCTCGTTTTCAGTTCCGACACAATGCATTGCATATATAGGGGTCATCCCCTGAGTGCTGGTCTAAGATAAAAAAAATAAATATATAGATATTTAATACCCTCCAAAAAAGAATATATATTCCTGAATCAGTGATGAAGTCTAAAACGGTCTGGCAATACCCATACGTCCGTCTGTGAAAAACCTGACATAGTCTATTTTTGGACCCCGCCCCCTTTAGTGGGCGTTGAAGTTACATATTATATGAAAAATAGTGTAAATATTTAAGAAATTGTATTCCTTAGGCCCATGTGCTTTAAAAAATTAATTTGTCAGCTTTTCCGGCCAAGGTAATATGTTTTCTCATCTTCCCCTGCCCTATCCCTCTCTTTACAGCCTAAACGACCTTATTAAAAAAAAAAACTTTTTTTCTACCCAGAAAATTTTTTTTTTAACGCGGACCAGTACTCAGGGGAGGAGCCCTACATACGCCGTGCATTGAAACGTAACTTGAAAGGAGGGGATAGTATTGAGAGGACTGATGAAAAGATAGAGAATTTTTTACTTCGCCGACTAATTTTTTGCTACAGGGCCGACGAATGAGGGTGCTGTTCCCCCTCTGCTCTTTAGTATATACATGATAGTGTCAATCAGTATCTCTATTTCATTATTTATCTGCCGCTTCACACCTCCTCCCCTTTAGGCAGGTGATGTAATTTCTTCACCTCATTTAATACACTTCGTCCTCATTTAATACACTTATTATCTTTGAGGCTAATTGAAGTTCGACTCACCGCAAAACAATACGAGATTTCTGTTCGAAATTTGTAGTTGTTCAAACCTTTTGAACTAAAACATTAACGCTACATATATGAATTACTAAAAACAATAATAATAATTTGATACGAGCGCACTTGAATCAAAATGACTACACAGAATTTACAATTCAGCCATAAACCATCAGTTTTATTTTACACAAGAGCACAACACGTGCACACAGAAGTGAAAAAATTTTAATGAAACATTTTTTGCAGGATTACACTTATTAGTGTTTAAGTGTATGTGTGCATGTGTGTGTGTGTGTGTGTGAAATTTACACTATTGTAAAGCGAAAATGTGAAGCCAGGAAACAGGGAAACTTAATAATATAACACGGAAAATTGTGTGTGAAAACACCAAATTGCGTGACAGAGTACAAGGGCATACGAACGAACATATAAAAAATGCGCAAGGTTCTTTCGAAATATACACACGTACAGTGTAACTAATATTTATATTAAATCTCAAATAATGTTTAGAAGCGTGAAAGTATGTGTTGGCATCTAAGCGAACACGGCATCCTTAGCAGCTGCAAAGAGTTTGAGAAAACGTACGAAAACAATGGATGGATATTTAGTAAAATGTTTTAAGCAGAATTTATTTTAATTGCATAATAAGAGTATTTTCTATTTTCTGGAAGAATAGAGAAAAGGTTTTCAAATTTTAATTTTTTTTGTCTAATTTCTATAAATTCCCTCACTTTTGCTGTTTAACTTTTGATTTTTCTGTGAGTAAGAGGGAGCTGGCCTACATATTCTATGCGTTTCTATTTCTTTCAGTTTGAATTGGGTGCGGAATTCCGTTAGGGAGCTGCTTGTAATTGAGCAGCAAAAGTTGAAGTGCGCGAAACGGGACCCAAACGTATTCTGAAACGTTTGAAACGAAGTTTTCGACTTAGGGTGCAAACCTTCTGACTCACAGATTAATTGAAAACAAGTAAAAACGTTATATTCGACCGGGTCGAATATTAAATACCCTACAAATATTTAGGAAATAAAAACTGTATTTTTATTCTTATTAAAATTTATATTTTTATGGTATTTGGCTTAAGTAAAAAGAAAAAAATTTATTTATTTCAATACTGCGACAACCTTTCGTCAGCATAAAAACTTACCTATTAATATTTTATAGCAAAGTGCAAAACAGGGACTGAGATAAGTTAAGAATGTCACAGTTCCTTTAAGACATTTCTGTGCCCAATTTTAAAACTCTATAAAGGGTCACTTCGAGAAAGGCGGCTCACCTAAATCGTACAAAAGTAGATTTTCGAGGTAGTTGAGTATAGAAAACAATTTTTTTTTATAAGGCCATTTAGTGGTCAAAAGGGGTTAGAGGGGAAGGACAGGGGAAGATCAGAGAAGATATTACCTTCGTCGTGAAAGCTTATAAATTAAATTTTTAAGGAATGTAGGCTTAAGGAATACAATTTGTTAAATATTTACACTCTTTTTTTCTTATAATATGTAACTTAAACGCCGACTAAAGAGGGTGGGGTCCGAAAATAGACTATATCGTGTTTTGCACAGACGAACGTATGGGCATTGCTAGATCGTCTTAGACTTCATCACTGATCAAGAATAGATATACTTCATTGGACACAATTCTCTTTGGAGGGTATTTAAAATGTATTTTGTCGGAGTGTCCCTGGCAAGGGCCGTGGGGTAGACATTTCACGTCTGCTATAAAACTCTAAAAATAATTGCTAGGGATAAATAAGTGTAAAAATTCGTAATTTTTTTAATAGGTTAATATAAAGGGCAAAGGCGGAGGAGGGGATAGGGCAGAGGAGGACCAGGTCACGTCTCAGTTTCGTCGTGGGGAAGACATTTCACCTTTACAATAAAACTCTAAAAATAAATGGTTGGGATAATTAAGTGTAAAATTAATTTTAAATTTTTTTTATTTTTCTTGATAGGGTCATTTATTGGGCAAAGGGGGAGGAGGGGTTAGGGCAGGTCACGCCTCAGCTTCGTCATTTAAGCTTAAAAATGTTATTTTTAAGGAATGTAGGCTTAAGTAAAACAATTTATTAAATGTTTACACCATTTTGGCTTATAATAACACCCACTAAAGAGGGCGCGGTCCAAAAATAATTTTTTTTTTTAATTTAAAGCTCTAAGTTTAACGCGTTGGACCTTCTTTGACATTAAAATAATATTTTTAAGCTTTTATGACGAAGCTGAGATGGAACCTGATCCTTCTCTGCCCTACCCCAATCCTCCCCCTTTGCCAATTAAATGACCCTATCAAAAATAAATTAAAAAATTGTTTACACCTAATCCCAAAAAAAATTTTTTATTGTGTTTTATGGCGAAGGTAAAATATGTCCCCCACGGCCCTTGCCGGAGTGACCACTAAAATATTTTGATTTTATTTACTAACCCCCCCTTATTTATAAAAATTATGAGAAGCTTATAAGAGTGTACTAGAGCAAATTTCATATGAAATTTTGTTTTATTACGCTGTTATTAGACTCTCATAATTTTTATGAATAAGGGGGTAAATAATTACAGGGTATTTAAGATTCGACCCAGTCGAATATAACGTTTTTACTTGTTTTTTTTTTTTTTTTTTTTGTTTCTATGAAAAAATAATAGCCACTATTAATATTAAATTTCAGTGTCATTCGCTGGTATTGTGATATTAAAATTTGTTTGACGCAACACATCCATTGTTGTGCTTTGTGTGTTTGCTGGGTTGTCTCAGGTGTGTTATTAAAATAATACGCTTAAATTTATGCGTGTGGTATTGTAAATGTGTTTGGTTCCATAGAGTTTGCCGCAACTCATTTCGAAAGCATAATAATTTTCCAGAAACAAAAAGCAAAAAAAAATGAAAAAAAAAAGTTTAGCACTCAAGGATAAAGGAAAATACTTAAAAGCGAATGTTGAATACAGTTGAGTTCAGTATTCTACGCCGCTCATAAACATGTATGAAAATGTTATAATTTAGGGCAGATATTTTAGTAACTTTATATGTTTTTAATTTTTTTATATAATATATTATTTTATTGTACAGTGGTTTGGACAAATTATGATATTAAAAAAAATATTAATGTGAAATATTAAAAACTGCAATAACAATTTAAATGTTCCTAGGGTTATTGTAATATATTTTTTTTTTAAATAAAAGTTCTTAATTACAATAAAAATTCTAAAAATTTACAATTTCAAAAAATTTCCAATAACAATTTTTGCTCATGGACAGTTTTGCTGCAATCGTTATTTTGTTGTTTTTTATAATATAAACACGACATCTTCATGCATTAAAACAGGCAGTCAGTGCGTATGAGTAATAAATATGTATAAGGGGTACAACAAAAATATTACTCATACGCCATAGACTATTGATTAATATCTCTAGATAACAGAGATGTCTTGTCGCCTGTGTGTTTATAATTTTTTGCCAAATTCGTTGCAGGCCACACTCACAAAAGTACCAACAACTCGTTTAGTTTTTAACTTTTGCACACCGTCCGTTTGAAAGTGTACACGACAAGATAACAACTGCCAACAAACAAAGTTTTTAATGTGTTTTTAAATTTGTTACGGATTTAAGCATTTTCTGAAAGCATTTATTTACCTAAAAGCAACTCTGGTTTTGCCTTGTTCAAGACTATTTGCACTTTTATCTGCACCATAATTTATTTGATATAAATTTGTTGTTTTTTTTTTCGTTTTTAGCCAAACCGTTGAACATCGTAAATATTGTTTTTTACAGCTATTAATTTCTTTTTTGTTTCTTTATGATAATAAGTAGCAAAATAATAATTTGTTGTAGATTTTATTTAAGATGTTTATTTTTTTATTATTTAAAAAATTCATGCATAAATCTTTCAGTACTTCTTGCTTCATATTATTTTTATAATTGAATTTATGAAGCTTTGGCTCAGTATTTATTCTAAAATGCTTTGTGTTTTATTTTAAGTAGAAATCCTAGCAGGCAGGAATTTAGTTGAATATTTGCAGTATAATATTAAAAAATATATATTTGTATATATTTATTATATACGATTATATAAAAATGCAACATATTTTTTTGGTTGTTAATTTTTGCTTTCTTTGTGCTTTGAGATTGAAAAATTATTATGAGCATTTCTTTCATAATTAAATTTGTTGATGTTTATGGGAGTATAAAAGAAACAGAATGCAATTTTGTTTAACATCAAAAAACTTAATTGGGTTTAAAATATTATAGGCAGAAACAAAAAAATAAAATAAATTTTTATAATGGAAAAAGCAGAGTATATTTTTTTTTTACATTCGTTGTAAAATTTAAAAAATTTTATTTTTGAGGAACCCCTAAAAGAAGACCGAAATTTCTTTACGCCAACTGGGCGAAAGGAACATGATAAAATCATAAAAACCAATAAAATATCAAATTATTTCTCATTCAAAGAGTGTTATTGTTAACGGATACACGCTAAATTTAATTCCCAAAAACTTTTTCACAATCCCCAAAATCCCAGAAAATCCCCAGAACCAAGCTGATATGAACATTTTAGAATTTTCTTAAGGCTCGCATATTCTCATACTCATATGCATAATTACAAAAAATATATATTAAAAAAACTGACCGTAAGAAAAAGCAAATTGGGATTGTTAGCTTGAAGCCGGCTTATTAATTTTTCGTTACTCACCGATTTCTATTTCTATTTCAATTACCTCTCATTCAACGAGTGTTATAGTTAACGTATAGATGGTAAATCTAATTCCCAAAAACTTTTTCACAATCCCCAAAATCCCAGACATTTCCCAGAATCATGCTGACATTAAAATTTTAGAATTTTCTTGAGGCTCGCATATTCTCATACTCATATGCATAATTACAAAAAAAAACTGACATTAAGAAAAGCAAATTAGGATTGTTAGCTTGAAGCCGGTTTAAAAAATGTTTCCTTAAGTGGCGTCTTCTACAGGCTCACCCTAACCTACATAAGCGAATATCGTTCAAAAAAAATTGTTTTCATCATGTTTGCCTTATAAAAGAACACATACAATCTTCAAACATCTTTACCGGTTAAATGCTTAATTCTTGCAAAACATTAAAATAAATTAAAGATTTTATTTACATGCAATCCACGGAAAAATTTACTGTAATTACTTTTCATGACCAAAACGAAAATAAAACAATTGATTTTATCACTCCAAATCACTGTAACTCATTTCGTATCTCTTAAGACGAACACTTGAAACAGAAATCGTTGTGCTTAAAATTCGTTACAGTCTTTAATTTTTATGACAAACATTTTTATGACACTTTCAGCTCCTTTCTCTCCACAACACACGGCTGATATTTAAAAAAAATTTAATTCTCTTTTAACAACGTAAAAGACAAGCATTTATTATAACACGTGCGTTTAGGAGTAGCATGTCGCTGAGTATAAACAACAACAAAATTTTTGTGGATAAAGTGCTAAAGTCATATTTTAAGTGTTTGTCACATTGAAGTTTCTATTAACACACGTGGATTTTCACAGGAATGCAATAACACAGAGACACAAAATCTTGGCGTCACACACACACACACAGGCACACGCACTCATATACGCTTTTCATATGAACTCACGGATATACGAGCGGTATTTGGAAATCATTATGGAAAAAATCATCAAAGTGAATCCTTTGATGTTTAAAACTGTTTAATACGTTTTTCTTGTTATTAATTAATTATTTAATACAACACGTCCCGTGCAATATTTCTGTTGAAGTGAAAATGATATGAAGTCTCTGCATATTATTTTTAAAAAGGGTGGTCCAACCAAAACACCCAAAATTAATTATAAATATAACAAAGAGTTTTCAGTAAATTATCTTAATATTATTCATTATTATAGAAGGATCTGTAGGCAAAATACACTTAAAACTAAAAAAAAATTCTTTAAAGTTTAAAATCATTTTTTATCATATTACCTAAAATTTTTATGACTAAAAAAATATAAAAAAATATGATATTCGATAATAATAAGCCTTTTGATAGAAAAGAAACAAATACAAATTTAAATTTGAATAAAAAATCATTTTTGTTTGAGATCTATGACAATTAAATATTAAATAAAATATTGGCCAAATGATCATCATGTTTTAGTTGGTATACCCCTCCATTCGATGGTCCATATTTTCAATCTGCCTTGAAAAACAATTGAGTTTCTGTGACGATAATGTGCTGAGCTATACCATGCCTTAGCTGTTGAGTTGTTCTTGGTTGGTTGAGGTCCACTTTTTTTTCTCAAATATTCCCAAAATTGTTTGCCCTACACTATTTTTAAATTTGTAAATGACCATCTGTGTCAGATTAGTTGAATGTGGTCACAAGAATAGGGTAAATGTTAATGCCCGGAAGACACAATGCTTTAATGCTTGCACACCGAAGCATGCCCGATCATGCTGCTTCATGCCTAAACATGGTAGGCCGCAGTCAGATGCTCTTGATGTTCAAGGCATGAAAAGCCAGTGCGAATTTCGATGGACATTTTTCAGGTGTCAAAAGAAATATCCAAGTGCCTCGGCTTCCTAAGGATCCTTTAGGAGGCATGGGGGAGGAGAGGGGTAGGGCAGAGGTTACTTTTCCGCTTCATCATTAAAGCTTAAAAATGTTATTTTTAAAAAATGTAGGCTTAAGTAAAACAATTTGTTAAATTTGTAAACTATTTTTGCATAGAATAACGCCTATTAAAAGGGGCGGTACGAAAAAATTATTATTGTATATTTTTTAATTTTATGGCTCCAAGTTCAATGCTTTGGACAATCTTTTGCTTAACAAAATTATAAAAAAAAAATACTTAAAAATTATGTTTCTTGTTTTAGAAGTTGTTTTAGTTCCTCTTAGGGGAATTTTTTCCCCTGTGGCCCGATTCAGCACATTTCCGAACTTAACCTGAGCTATCTTTTAACATATATGTAAACCAAGTTTGGAGGGTGTGACCCTTTTCGTTCGGACTGAATTGTGATTTCCACACACGGACGGACATGGTCAAATCGTCTTAGATTTCATTACTGATCAAGACTATATATTTCCGTGCGTTGCTCATGGACTGACAAAGTTAATATACCCTCCAATTCTTTTTTGGAGGTTATAAAATAATGAAAAATCACAAAGTGCACGAAATACTTTAACAATTTCAAAGCGCTGCTCAATTGAGTAACTTTTCATTGTTGAATTTGTCGAACACTGACACAAAGAAATTTTTACGTCAATTTGGTCCAAAAACGTAACGTTAAGGTGTTATTCACAATTAACGTAGTGCGTTTTGGTTGAATCTCCCTTTATTTAAAAAAAAAAAAATATTTATAACAAAAAATCCATGCCAACTTGTTGCTATAGAATTCGATTCATTGAATTTTTGTGAAATAACATGAGGTTGTTTGCAGGGACTTCTTGTTTTATTTAAGCGAACTATTGCTGCCAATGAAATATTTTACACACAAGAATATTACATTAAAAATACATCATGACAAAAAAATTTTTTTTTATAAAAATCACATATACGAGTTTATATTTTAAAAACGAGATGGCATAAAAAAATCATTGATCAAAATGTAATTAGTTATGGCTCCATTATGCAGACAATAAAAGCCCTTTTCATAAATTGCATAATAATTTTTGCTGCAACCTTAAAAATGCACGTTTCGCTGCATAATGAACCATTTTCTGCCACTTCCTATACAAATCATATGGTCGGTGTATGTGTGTGTGTGTGTGTGTGGGTGCGAGTATTTCAAAATAAATAAAGTTAAACGTAGAGCAGCCATGGAATATTAAGTCCTTTAAAGACTGCGCTGGCTGTGGCTCATAAATTTTGTAACTCATGGCAACATTTTAAAAAAACAAGCCGCCAGCAATGCCCCACAAGTTTATTTTTAATTTTTTATTAAAATTTTTTATTTTTTTATTTTTTTGTACAGTTTGGGCGACTTCACAAAAGACTTCAGTGTCAACGAGTTGCCCGTATATGGGAACTATAAAATTGTATGAAAACAAGCAGGAAAATAGTTTACATTTTGGTTAATAAATTATTTTAAATAAATTTTTTTACTTTAAATATGGTTTTATAAATTGAATTAAGATTTTATAGGGTAATTGTTCGAAATTTTAATTTAAATCTCGAAATGACATGATAAATATTCCAAGGCACAAAGGCAAGTCAACATCAGTTTTTGTTATTCAACTTACACAGCAAAGCAGAACAGCTGTTTTCGAAAGCCACAACGCTTTCATCATCAGTGCTCATGTGTATTGTGTTTGTCACCACTTATTAGGTGGCTTAGTTGAATCTGATAACAGTTCCTATTTAAAAACAATTTTATTAGGAAATAGAATCCGAGAACTGTATCAAGCTGATGTTAACATGTTATTGTTATAATACCCGTGTTACCGTTGGATTATTTTTCTTCATGTCCCATTTTTTTGAATTTTTATAAGGTTTTATAAAGTTTGCCACACGTTTTTTGTAAACATCATATAAAAACCATTTATTTTTAAGTAATTTCAGCAAAAAAAAAATATAAAAAATATTAATGGAATGCCTTCGAAAAAATTTAATACAGTAGCATCCCAGGGTTAAATTAACCCTTTACCTGTGTTGTTTCTATGAAATGGTTACTAGATCGTTTTTTTGATATCTATTATATTAAATTCTTCTGGTTTCTTGACCTCTTTTTAATTATTATTGTATTCTGATATTTTTAAGCTTAAGGTCTCTTTATTTTAATTTAATTTTTAATTTCAATATTTCGTCACGCCTTTGTGTGACTTCTACAGGAAATTAAAAAAAAATAAATAAAAAATAAAAATAAAAAAAATAAAATAATTAATTTCCTGAAGAAGTCACGCAAAGGAGTGACGAAATATTGAAATTAAAACTTAAATTAAAATAAAGAGACCTTTAGCTTAAAAATATCAAAATACAATAATATCTATTATATTTAAATATTTTACTTTGTATATAAAAACTAAGTCAGGTACTAAAAAATAATTTGAAAAAATAATATAAAAAGGCTTAAATGCTTACGCAAATTTAATGTGAACAAATAAATAATTGGAAATAAAATAAATCATTTTAGCGAATATTTTTATGTGTCTAAAAAACCATTTTGTTTTGCATTTTAATTAGTTTTCATATACAGAGTAATTTTTCGTGTTATACGCCCTCAAGCATTTAACACAAGAGTGAAAAAGCAGACACAACTAAAAATTGTTAATACAGCAAATGTTAGCTAATATGTAGTTAAACCTTTAAAATAAAAAATTTTTAAAATTCAAAAATCCATCTTTGGAGAGATTCCCCTTTAAACAAAACTGCTGTCCAAATACAAGTCACAGGTCTGCTGGAGTAACTAAATTAAAATGTAAAATTCAGCTGAACGACTGTCATGAAAGAAATAAAAATAATAAAAAATGTTGCGCAATCGCTTCATTTATTTAAAATACTCGTATATAGAGTAAAAAGCTTGCGAATAAAATATTTTATGTTCAAATTGAATCGTATTAAATATTTTTATGCTGTTTTTATTGATTTCAGTTTATTGCCCACTTTAATAAATGGCAATTAAACTAAAACCTTATTTTAATGTATTAGGAAATAAAGTGTTTCAATAATGGCCAACTTGCAATACGAATTTATATTCAAGTTCTTAATAATAACAAGTAAAAACGTTATATTCGAGCGGGTCGAATCTTAAATGCCTTACAAATATTCAGAAAATAAAAACTCTATTTTTATTCTTATTAAAATTAATATTTTGATGGTATTCGGCTTAAGTATGCATGAAAAAAAAATGTATTTTAATGCGGTCGTTTCCATTGAGGAGGAGCATGACTGAGACACCATTCCGTCCGCATAAAAACTTACGTATTCATATTTTACATCAACGTGCAAAAAAGGGACTGAGAGAAGTCACAAATGTTTAACTTGCTGGCTAACAGTTCCTCTAAGAAATTACTGCGCTAATTTTTAAAATTCTATACAGGGTCACTCCGAGAAAGACCGTAAGGGAGACATCCCACCTAAATCGTAAAAACTTAAAAACTAAATATTCGGCGTAGTTGAGTGTAGAAAAAAATTGTTTATTTATTTTTGATAAGGTCGTTTAAGGGTTAAAAGGGGCTGCAGGGGTAGGGCAGGGGAAGATCAGAAAATATATTTATTAGCTTCGTCGTTAAATGTAATAAATTACATTTTTAAGCAATACAATTTGTTAAATATTTACACTATTTTTTCATACAATATGTAACTTTAACGCCCACTAAAGGGGGCGGAGTCCAAAAATAGACTATATCGTATTTTCCACAGACGGACGTATAGGCATTACTGGATCGTCTTAGAATTCATCACTGATCAAGAATAGATATACTTCATTGGACACAATTCTCTTTGGAGGGTATTTAAACTGTATTTTGTCGGGGTGTCCCTGGCAAGGGCCGTGGGGGAGACATTTCACGTCTGCCATAAAACTCTAAAAATAAATGTTAGGGATAATTAAGTGTAAAATTTCTTAATAATTTTTTTATTTATTTTTTCTTAATAGGTTCATTTAAAGGGCAAAGGCGGAGGAGGGGGATAGGGCAGAGGAGGACCAGGTCACGTCTCAGCTTCGTCATTAAACGTTAAAAATTTCATTTTTAAGGAGTGTAGGCTTTAGGACAACAATTTCTTAAATGTTTACACTATTTTTGTATATAATAACGCCCACTAAAGGGGCGGGGTTAAAAATTCACTTTGTCATTCCGAAATATCCCTCCAAGACCCATAATCTATTGTATACTCTTGATCACTGTACGTTCGTCTATGGAAATCATGATTCTGTCCAAACAAAAAGAGCCCGACAATTTTTTATACCCTTCACTAAAAAGTGAAAGGGTATATATGGGTTTGTCATTCCGTATGTAATTTCTTCGATATGTACATGGGACCCCATAAAGTATATATATTCTGGATCCTTATGAATAGCGATGACGATTGAGCGATGTCCGTCTGTCTGTACGTGGTTTTCCCAAGCCCCCAGAAGAGCTAGAGACTTCGTTCTTGGACCGTTGGATTGGAAATGAACTTAAATAGAGTGCGTTCGAAATTCAGAAAGATCCGAAGTATGGTTCCAGAGCTGGGAAGCTTACACCTATTTCTCGACGCAAAATTTATACCAAAAATCAGGTTTTTTTTAATGTTTGTAAATTAAACCTATTTCGTGCTTTGGGAAGTCTCAATGGTGTATTAAAAACTAAAAAAATAAAAATAAAATTTTCAGGGATGGAAAATTAAAAATTTTTTTTCGGCCCATTCCGTATTTTGTAGTACATGTAGTAACTAAAATTGTTAAAAATTTCAAGTTTTTCTTTAACAAAACCACTTTATACGTCACAAAGATTTGATTTCGCCAAAAAAAAAAATTTTTAATTCAAATTTTGCTTCCAGGGGTGGGAAATTGAATCTTTTTTATACATGAAAGTAATCCAACAGGCAACTGATGTTTTTTTTTTTGCTAATTAAAACTGTCTTATAATTTAGGAAGAACAAAATTGGTATCAAAAATTCAAAACTAAAAAATGAAATTTCGAATCCAGGGATGGACAAGTGCAATATTTTATGGTACATGAAAGTTACCAAAATGGTAAAAAATTTGAAATTTTTCTTAAATAAAACTACTTTATACCTCAAGAAGCGTGTTACTGTTAAAAAACAAAAAAAAATTAAAATTTCGTTTCCAGGGTTGGAAAAATTAAATTTTTTTTGGTACATGCAATATTTTGTAGTACATGTAATAACCAAAATGGTTGCAAACTTCGAGTTTTTCTTAAACAAAACTTCTTTATACCTCATGAAGATTTGCATTGATAAAAAAAATTTTAAAAATTAAAATTTCGCTTCCAGGGTTGGGAAATTAAAATTTTTTTTTATACATAAAAGTAACCAAAAAGGCAATTGACGTTGCTTTTTTTTGTTTTTGCTATCTAAAACTATTTTATATTTTAGGAAGAACAAAATTGGTATCAAAAATTTCAAAAAAAATCAAAATTTAGATTCCAGAGTTGGATAACTGCAATATTTTGTAGTACATGAAGTGACCAAAATGGTTACATATTTTAAGTTTTTCTTAAATAAAACTATTTCATGCGTCATTAAGAGTTGCATTGGCAAAAAAAATTTAAATTTCGTTTCCAGGGTTGGGAAATTGAAATATATAAAAGTAACCATGTAGGCAATTGACGTTGTTGTTTTTGCTAATATTTTTTTTATAATTCAGGAAGAACAAATTTGGTAATAAAATCTTAAAAAATCAAAATTTCGACTCCAGGGTTGAACAAATAAAATATTTTATGGTACATGAAAGGGACCAAAATGTTTAAAAATTTAAATTTTTTTGTCAAGTAAAACTATGTTACATCTTTTAATTAAACCAACTTCCTGTTTTAGCAAGAAAGAAAGAAGAATTACATCTGTGAAGGGTATTTAAGATTCGGCACAGCCGAATATAGCACTTTTACTTGTTTTTTCTCTTTCTTGGACCGGCACTCAGGGGATGACCCCTACATATGCGATGCATTGTGCCAGAACTAAGAAAATTGGTTGTGGGAAGGGGGATAGAGGGAGCAGTGTTTGTGGACGTTCGATTTGAACCTCCCCAAGCTAAAATTGGCAGGAAAAACCTCTGCTGGAAGTTTGTTCCACATACGAACTGTCACAAGCAGTTTCGTAAAATGGTGAAATCGGACCAGAGGTAAAATGTTCCCCTAAGAGGATCTAAATCCAACTCTAAAAAACAATATAATTTTTAAAGTTTTTTTTTTTTGTAATTTTGTTAAGCAAATGATATGTTTTTATGTCAAACAAGATCCAAAGTATTGAACTTGAAAGACCTGAATATAAGAAAAATCTATTTTTGAAACCCGCCCCCTTTAGTGGGAGTTGAAGTAACATATTACCTGAGAAAATATTTAAAAAAAATCCATAATATGTTAATTTTTAAGCCCTTATCGCAAAGCTAACATGTTGTTGAATATGCCACTGCGCTACACCCCGCCGCCAACCTTTGACCCCTAAATGACCCTAACAAAAATAATTTTTTTTTCACTTAATTACCCCAAAAATTTTCGTTTTAAGTTCTAAAAAATACCTTAACTGGAGGTCTGGTCCAGCAGGTTAACTATTTTCAATTTAATTACTAAATATTTGTAGGGTATTTAAGATTCGACCCGGTCGAATTAACCTTCTTACTAGTTTTTAATAATTTCGTCAAATGTTTTTAAAGGTATTTATTTATTTAATTTTTTTTTATTTTGTGTGCGGTTGCATAAATTATAAAATATTTATGGCATACAAATTCTGCTTTGTTTTGCCTGTCTCGTGTATGTGTGTGTATGGCATAGAAGCAATTCCATCATGGGCATGACGAGAACATTTTGCCATAGAAAATAGTTTTTATTACCTCTTTTCTTTTATTATATTATTTTATTTTATTTTTTATATTTGTTTTTTTTCTGCGAAGCAATAAGAAATGTCTTCTTCCTACCCGGTCCATAGTACAAATTATTTAAATAAATATTTTATGCTATAAAACAAAACTGCTGTAATAGGTAGATTTTCCCAGCTCCCATTTACTGTTTTGCGATTTTATTAAATAAAAATTTAAATTCACAGTAAAAAATATCAACTAGTAAATTGTTGAAAAAAAGAAAGAATTCAAATATTTTTCGAAGGCAGGCTAAATGTTTGTTTAATATGAATGAGTATTTAGGCGACCATAACGGCAAAAACAATGAATTAATTTTATTTAGAATTGAGGGTTTATAAAGCATACCCGGTTGCTTTATACGGGCTCATTTAAATCTTGAAAACAAAAGTATGCAAATATTGTGAGAGTATTTTTATTCTTTCTGTCTCTGTATTGAGGAAATATATGGATATTCAAATGAAATGACTAGGACTGGATGTGTGTGTTTTGAGGTAGGACAGAAACTGAAAATGCATTAAATAAATTTAATGTAATAAAATTCAATAACAATTTAAATTAAAAAAAAAAAAATTAAGATTATTAAGTTAAGAATTTTTTTTCAGACTCAAGTTCAAATCGGCGATCAAATGAAACGATTTGAAGCTAAGTTCGCTCCAATTTTCTTAATTTCGACAAAAAAAAGCAATATGAGAATTGCTAAGAAATTGTTATACGACGTCAACAGCAAAACCAAATTTGCTTAAAGGGTCATTTGGGGACCCCCAGATTTTTTTTTGTTCCCAAGATGAAATAATCCTTGAAAGGGTATTATCATGCGACGATTAGTTACATAAGAGCAGCAGAAGAGAACAGCTGTTTTCGAAGGCCGCTACACATTTATTAAAAAAAATGGTATTAGGAAATTGCTTACGAGAAGTATAGCAAATCGATGGTAACACACTTTTTTCCCCGATTTTTTTTCTTTTCCCAAGATGATATAATCCATGAAAGGGTATTATCCTGCGACGATTAAGCACATAAAAACAGCAGAGCAAAACAGCTGTTTTCGAAGGCCGCTACACTGTTAATTAAACAAATTTTTTTTAGGAAATTGCATACGAGAAGTTTATCAAATCGATGGTAAAAAACTTTTTTTCTCGATTGTTTTTTCTGTTCCCGAGATGAAATGAGCCATGAAAGGGTATAATCCAGCGACGATTAAGCACATAAGAACAGCAGAACAGAACAGCTGTTTTCGAAGGCCGCTACACTTTTTATTTAAACAAATTTTTTCAGGAAATTGTATACGGGAAGTGTATCAAATCGATGGTAATAAATCCTTTTTCTCGATTTTTTTCCCAAGTTGAAATGATCCATAAAAGGGTATTATCTAGCGATGATTAATCGCATAAGAACAGCAGAGCAAAACAGCTGTTTTCGGAGACCGCTACAGTTTAGTTAAAAATTTTTTTTTTAGGAAATTCCATACGAGAAGTGTAGCAAATCGATGGTAACACACTTTTTACCTGAATTTGTTTTTCCCAAGATGAAATGATCCATGTAAGTTTATTATCTAGCGACGATTAAGCACATAGAAACAGCAAAGCAGAACAGCTTTTTTCGAAGGACGTTACACTTTTATTTACAAAAATTCTATTAGGAAATTGCATGCGAGAAGTGTATCAAATCGATGGTAACACACTTCATTCCTCGATTTTTTTTTCTTTTCCCAAGATGAAATAATCTATGAAAGGGTATAATCTTGCGACGATTCAGCACATAAGAACAGCAGAGCAAAACAGCTGTTTTCGAAGGCCGCTACACTTTTATTTAAACAAATTTTATTAGGAAATTGCATACGAGAAGCGTAGCAAATCGATGGTAACTCTCTTTTAATTCCCGTGTTGTCATTTTATTATTTTCTTTGTGTCCCATTTGCAGCATATTTTAAAAAAAAATTAATTTTTTATTTTATTTATTTACATATGTCTTAAATGGAACTCTGTCCCACCAGGTTAAACGTCTTGACCCGGTCGAATATAACCTTTTTACTTGTTTTAATTAATTTTTATTTAAATCCAAAGAACTAGAAATAATTTTAAAATTTACGTATTTAAAAGCACTTTTTAAAAAAATAAAGTTTTCTTGTTGGCTTCATTGCTGTTCAATATGCAAATAAATCGATTTCCCTACATGAATTTGTTGTTCAGCGCTTAGGAATATTAAAAAAAAAAGTTTTTCTCTTGTAATTGATATTGTTTTACAAACAAATTCACAAACTAATAACTTTATTGGGAAAACAATTTCATATTTTAAATCGTATTGTTTGCAGTTCTATTGTGCGAGGAAATTTATTTTTATTTTATTTAATATTTTTTTCAAATAAATTTTTATCTTCTGTTTTCCGCCAGGATTTAAAACTTAAATTATATATATTTTTCTCCTTGGCCTTCAATATAGATGTAAAGGGTGTTTTTTTTTAAGAGCTATAGAACTTTGCAATGAATTGACACAGAGATGAATTTTTTTAAATTGACATAAATTTTACTTTAATCGAAAGATAAACTTCTGGCATTATTTATTTAAAATATGAATTCTGTCATATGACCGCGATGGATGGAGCTAATGGAGTCTAATGTGGACGACCAATTGGAGACCAATTCAAGGGTCCGAAATGCGAAGCTAAGCGGTTACCAACTGTTTCCTTCAATAAATCAATTTTGGCACGAACTGTGTGCCATGTTGCGCCGTCTTGTTGATACCACAGCTTCTGCACATCCTGATTGTTCAATTGATGAAGGAAAAAGTAAGAGGTCATGACTCTATAGCGATCATCATTGACTGTAACGTTCTGACCATCATTGTTTTCAAAGAAGTAGGTACCAGCATGACAAACCGTCCGTTTTACTGGATGAATCGATGTTTCAGCATACACTTGAGTATTATCAGCACTTCGACTGCGCCAGTTTGGTTTATTGATAAATCTATTCACTTAAAAATGCTTCAACCCTAAACAAAAATTTTTTAATTGTACGAAAACTTGTTTTAAATTCACAAAGACTTGATATATATTTCCAGGCAGTAAGAAAATAATCAACATCAACTCTAATTATCAAATTTACATAGTAGAGCAGAATAGCTGTTTTCGCAGACCGCTACACTTTCATCATCGTCATCATCACTACTCATGTATATTTTTGTTTGTCACCTTTCATTATGTGACTTCGTTTAATAACAGTTTTTATTTTTTTATTTAAAATATATTTTTATTTAAAATATTTTTATTTAAAATATATTAATTTTCAATTTTTTAATAAATCAAGAGACCTTAAGCTTAAAAATATTATAATACAATAATAATTAAAAAGAGGTTAAAAAACCAGAAAAATTTTATAAGTTTTTATTTATACAAATTTTATAAATAAATTGCATACGAGAATTGTAACGCACTTTCATTTAATAACCCTATTGCTGATAAACAGTTTTCGTATTCCATATTGTGGTGTCATCAAGTGTAATAAAGTGAATTTCGAGCTGGCACTGTATAACAAGCAGTTGTGTGCGTGTGTGTGTGCGTATGTGTGTGTATGTGTGTGTTGAAATAATCCTTGCGGTGGCATGGCAAACCTAAAAACGAAAATTTATTCGAACACATATTGCCTGCGATGTGCTGATGATCGATTTTTTGTGTGCAAAATATTCACTTTATTAATTTGCTACTGTCATTTCTGTTGACACTCATTTGGCAAACCAATTTAGCAATAACATTTTGTAATCGAGTGTTCTAATTCGAGCCTGTACTTTTTAACCGTCTAATGAATGGCACAAAATCTAATACAGCAACCAAATTTCCTAATGAATTAAAATTAATGGCTTTCGTAAAGCTAAATTTATGAGAATCATTTAAAAAATACCAAACAATTAAATCAGGCATGAACCATATAGACCGTAACTATTTGCATTAATTTTTTTTTTTTTTTTAATTTTTTTTCGTTTCGTTTTTGCTATTTTCTTTGGCTATAAAATACGAATATTGTATATAAAATGCTGTTCGAGATTTATGGTGTAATTAGTTTTATTAGTGCGTGCAAAGTCTTATTGCTTTCGGTGAGCTCAAACAAAAACAAAAAGAAAAATAAAAAACTAAGTGTTTGTGGGTTCTATTACATTACAGGAGTCTAAAAATAAAAAAAGGCAATAAAAGCAAGTAAAAACGTTATATTCCACCGGGTCGAATTTTAAATACCCTAAAAATATTTAGTAAGTAAATTTAAAATGTTTTACCTCGTGGGACAGAGTTCCTTTAAGACATTTCTGTAGCCAATTTTAAATCTCTATTTTGACAGAGTCATTCCGGGAAGGGCCGTGGGGGAGACGTTTCACCTCTGCAAGATCAGAGAACATCTCAGCTTCTTATAGGCTTAAGGTATAAAAATTTTTCAATATTTAATATCGTACATCAACGCCCACTAAAGAGGGCGGGGTCAAATAATAGAATATCTCATGTTTTCCACAGACGCACGTATGGGCATTGCTAGATTGTCTTAGACTTCATCACTGATCAAGAATATATATGTATACTTTATGGGGTTCAATTCTTTTTGGAGGGCATTAAAACTGTATTTTGTCGGGGTCTCTGTAGCAACGGCCGTGGGGGAGACATTTCACCTTTGCCATAAAACTCTAAAAATAAATATTTGGGATAATTAAATGTAAAATTTATTATGTGAGTGAAGATAAATATGCCGAGCTAAACATGTTTTGACGTAAGTAGTTACGAAACTACGTATTTAGCTGTGAAGTTGAATATGTTATGACGTAACGGAATGGCAAACAGTGAAGTTTCTTCTTTATGAAAATCCATATTTAATAAATTTTTGGAGCATTTTGTGAAAATATTTACAGGCCAAGAAAGGTCAATTTACGGGTCATGAGAGTGTGTGTGATCTTGGAGGGATTTTGCCCCCCAGCGACCAAATATGAAGTTGGCATGCATTGACAGTAAATAAAAAATGATGTACGGGATAGAAGACACTCCCATAATCATTTTGTATATAAATATGGATTTTCATACAAAAAAAAAAATTCAGTGATTGCCATATCGTTACGTCATAACATACTTCGTAACTGCTTACGTCAAAACATATATAACTCCGCAGATAAATGTGCCACACCCACATAAATTTATTTATATTTGTTTTTATATTTATTTTTTTTTTAAATGGTCATTTAAGGGGCAACGGATGAGGAGGGGGATAGGGGAGAGGAGTACCAGGTTATACCTTAGCTTTGTCCTTAAAGCTTCAAAATTTTATTTTTATGGAATGAAAGCTTAAGTAATACAATTTTTTTTAATTTTTACACAATTTTTGCATATAATAACGCCCACTAAAGGAGGCGGGGTCCAAAAATAATTTTTATTTTATTTTATGGTTCCAAGTCTAACGCGTTGGCTCCACTTTGGCATAAAAATATATCATTTGCTTTACAAAATTACAAAAAAAAAAAACTTAAAAAATGAGGTGGTTTTTTAAAGGTTAGTTTAGTTTTTCTTAGGGGAACTTTTTTCCCTCTGGCCCGATTCAGCCCATTTACGAACTTGACCTGTGCTATGCTTCAATATATATTTGTACTGAATTTCAAGAGTCTGGCTTTTTCGTTTAGACTGAATCGTTTGAATTTCCACAGACAGACTGATGGATATGGTCAGATCGCCTTAGATTTCATCAGTGATCAAGAATATATATATACTTTTTATGGGGTCTTAGAGGAATATTTCTCTGTGTTGCAAACGGAATGACAGAGTGAATATGCCCTCCAGTAGTTCCTTTTTGGAGGGTATAAAAAAGAAAAAAAAGCAACAATAACGAAAAGATGGTGGTTAATGGCTCAAAATAAACCATAAATGAAGTGAAGAGAACAGAACAGAACAGAAAAAGAAGGCAGCCATATTGTTGTTGCTGTTGTTGTTGTATAGGATATTGCACAGGCATAAAATTATGTTTATGCGTCAATGAATAAATAAATACTCATGTGAGGATTTGGCTTTTGAAAAAAAAACACACACACACACACCCACAACTGCAAAAACCTTTTACTTTGCCTAAAGGGTAAAAAAAATAAATTAATAGGGCTTTTACAGTTTTATACCCACCAATTAGAGTGGCCCAAGTGTTTTTCATACTTGACTGCCGCTTATTATTTTACCTACACTAACTAAGGGTCTGTACATCTTTAAACAAACGTTTTTTTTTTTTGCTAACTGAATTCATATAAATGATTTTATTATGGAGCATAAAAATTCATTTGCAGTTTGAAAAATACCTATTAACAAATTTAGGTTTCGGAATTTGAAATCTAACGAAATTAAAATCATATGCTCCATGAAGTGGAATTTAATTTTGCCAACTTTCTGCAATCTTAGTAAAGATATTTGCAATAAAAAAAAGAATCGAAAATTATTGTTTTATTGTTTATAAAAACAAATTTTTCAATAATATCTTTTCTCGCGTGTTATTTTTATAGAGGCATAAAACTTCAAGTTCACAACACATTTTTTAACTGGCAGCCATTTTGTCAGCTGCCAAGTGATTCATGTTTAGTTTGGTTTGGCATGGCAACATGAATAGACTGGGGCAATAAATTCGTTGAACGGGGCAAAGAATAAGATTGTCGTTGATCCCGATTTTCATTAGTAAATTTTGTTTAGCGAAAAGGCCACACTTTTATTTGAATAGACGCGTAAGTAAATAAAAGTGCCGCATTTGGATTGATGATAATCCTCAAGTCCTTATTGAGATAGTTTTACCTACACGACAACTGACTGTTTGCTGTTTCTTTATGGGCTGGTCGAATTATTGGTCCGCAATGCTTTAAAAAAACAATGCTGGTCAGAACGTTACAGTCAATGGTAATCGCTTCGCTATAGAGCCATGATTACTTGCTCTTTCGCTCTTCACGAGGCACGAATGTTGGAAAAAGTCGTCGAAAATTGGAGCTTGAATTTAAGAACTAATCAGCTCAAAAGCACAGTCCGCTACAATCCTCTGTAGCCATTATTAACGATCTACTTCGATTTAAATCAGAAATTATTAGAAAATATTTTTACTGTAAAACTTACTTTTTTATCACTTAAGCTATTTTTTTTATCTTGGACCAGCACTCAGGGGCGGTTATGGGAAAATTGAAAATTCACCTTATTTTTACACCCTCCAAAAAGGAACTGGAGGGTATATTCATTTTGTCATTCCGTGTGTAACGCAGAGACCCCATAAAGTATATATATTCTTGACCAGTGATGAAATCTAAGACGATCTGGCCATGTCCGTCCGTCCGTCTGTGGAAATCACGATTCAGCTCAAACGAAAAAAGCCAGACTCTTGTAATTTGGTATAAATATTTCTTGCAGGTAAATGGGTTAAAACGGCCCAGAGGGAAAAAGTTCCCCTAAGAAAAACTCAAGCAACCTCTAAGAAACAATATAATTTTTAAAGTTTTTTTTGTAAAGCAAATGATATATTTTTATGTCAAAGATCCATAAAATAAAAAAAAATTAATTTTTGGACCCCGCCCTTTTATAGTGGGCGTTATTACATGCAAAAATAATGTAAAAATTTAACAAATTGTTTTACTTTAGGCCACATTCCTTAAAACTAACATTTTTAAGCTTTAATGATAAAGCTGAGACGTAACCTGGTACTCTTCTGCCCTGCCCCCCTCCTAGACATTTGCACCCTAAATGAACCTATTAAAAAAAAATTAACAATAAATTTTACATTTAATTATTCCGAACATTTATTTTTGGAGTTTTATGGCAAAGGCCCTTGCCCCCCACGGCCCTTGCCAGAAAGACCCCGTCAAAATACAGTTTTATAAACCTCCAAAAAGAATTGGACCTCGTAAAGTATATATATTCTTGATCAGTGAAGAAGTCTAAGACGATCTAACAATGCCCATACGTCCGCCTGTGGAAAACATGATATAGTAAATTTTTGGACCCCGCCCCCTTTAGTGGGCATCAACGTACGATATTATATAGAAGAATAGTGTAAATATTGAACAATTTGTATTCCTCAAGCCTATAAGAAGCTGAAATGTTCTGTGATCTTGCAGAGGTAAAACATCTGCCCCGCTGCTCTTCCCGGAATGACTCTGTCAAAATAGAGAGTTAAAATCGGCTACAGATATGTCTTATAGAAACACTGCCCCGATTTTGTTTCTTTCCCTAAGATGAAATGATAAAGATAAAGGGTATTATCTTGTGATGATTAATCACATAAGAACAGCAGAGCAGAACAGCTGTTTTCGAAGGCCGCTACAGTTTAGTTAAAAAATTTTTTTTTAGGAAATTTCATACGAGAAGTGTAGCAAATCGATGGTAACACACTTTTTTCCTCAATTTTTTTTCCCAAGATGAAATGATCCATGTAAGTTTATTATCTAGCGACGATTAAGCACATAAGATCAGCAGAGCAAAACAGCTGTTTTCAAAGGCCGCCACACTTTTATTTATTAAAATTTTATTAGGAAATCGCATACGAGAAGTGTATCAAATCGATGGTAACAAACTTTTTCTCGATTTTTTTTGCTTTTCCCAAGATAAAAGAAATCCATAAAAGGGTATTATCTTACGATGATTAATCACATAAGAACAGCAGAGCAGAACAGCTGCTTTCGAAGGCCGCTGCACTTTTATTAAAAAAAATATTTTTAGTGTATCAAATCGATTGTAACAAACTTTTTTTCTTGATTTTTTTTCCATGAAATGAAATGATCCATGAAAGGATATTATCTAGCGATGATTAATCACATAAGAACAGCAGAGCTGTTTTCGGAGACCGCTACACTTTTATTTAAGAAATTTTATTATTTGGAAAATGCATACGAGAAGTGTTTCAAATCGATGGTAACACACTTTTAATGCCCGTATTGTCATTTTATTATTTTCTTTATGTCCCATTTGCTGGATATTTTTATAAATATTTATTTTATTTTATATATTTGTGTCTTAATAAAACTCTGTCCCACCAAGTTAAATATTTTAAATTTACTTACTAAATATTTGGAGGGAGTTTAAGATTCGAGCCGGTCGAATATAACGTTTTTACTCTTATAATGACTTCTTGAGTCCACTGAATGACTGCTGTAATTGAATTTTACTTTGGCTTCTTGTTGTTTACGTGCATGCGGACAGGAATTGATAAGAAATTCTTTATTTTTGCTTTGGACTCTATTGCCATCTATCCGTCTTCTTGTTTACAAGTTTTAATATTTTCAAAAAACTTTCACTGTTATTATTTTACTTTCTTTAATAAGATTCTTAAGTTTTTCCAAACTTCTGCCCAAGTAAATGATGTAACACACAATCTGAACTATATCCCAACCTGCCAAAATGTAAAAGTTATTTATGACAAACAAAAAAATAAAATTATATCTATTTTAAGCAAAACAACACTACAAAAGACAAAAACTTTTATCAATATTACTTGGTGAAGAAAAAGAAAAAAAAAAAAGAATTAATTTAAATTCCCACACCAGTTTAAGAAAAGTTTATCCAGTTTCCTGTTCACATTCCCTTGCGCTATCGCTGCCAAACTACATATGGGACAGACCACACATAAACTCCCAACACCAAATACTCAAGACAGAAGTAACCAGAAATGTTTGCCTGAATATGTGTGTGTGTGTGTAAGTACATCGACTTATTGACTAATGGCCGGATAACTGGGGGGAAGAGATAATATAAAGCATAAGTGGCAACTGTTTGAATTAAATAAGCAAACAATAATGGCATAAAACAATACAAATGAAAATTAAAGCAAATGGCAAGTGGTGGAGACAGCACTTTTCAATAATATGACGTCCGCAACTTGCAACTGCGACATGTTGTATGTTGTGCGTTAATATTGAAAGCAACAGAAAAAACAACTTTTACACACGGCCACAACTACATAAACAATGAAACCCCACTAACACTCATGCATATCCACTATAAACAAGATAACGACCAAAAGGAAAACAATACTCATTATACAGTTGAAAACTGTTTGCATGGAAAAGCGAGGAAAAAGCCACACTGCAAACAGATAAATAGTTTTTCTTTTGTCTTCGCCCACCTATTTTTAATACTAGTGGTTATCAAATGAGAAAAACTGGAAGCACGCTTCATTTGTTTGTCTGGTTAAAGTGGGGAGGGGAAAAGGAAATTTTTAGAAAACAAAAGAAAAAAAAAACATTTTATTAAATGTTAGAGCATTTCAGCTTAACATTATGCGAGGCTCATTCGTTCAATGACAAAATAGTGTAATTGTTACCACACACATTTCTTTTTCTTCATGTTTAGTCTGTATTTAGTTCTTTAATTCTTAAAATGAGTCTGGTATAAGTTTTCAAATCGCCCAAAATAATAATCTCCTACCATCTAACCAAACGACTATTAAGCGACTGATAAATGAGGAAAAAAACAGAGAAGAGATAGAGCAAAAGAGAAGGTTAATTGGTCTCTTAAACTTAATACGATTTTGTAATTATTGTTATAAAACTTTTATGTTGTATTGAAAACATTTCCTCCACATTCCCATTGTATTTAGCATAGTATTCATTCGGTTAAGCCATTTACTACTACCCGATTAATTGATCGGTTAAACCAACATTTGCTATTTTCGATTAACGATTATACGGATTAATTTTAGTCTATTAATCGATTAATCCATTATCGGATGTAACATAACTAGATATTTTTTGTAGTATTACAACATATTCTTTGGTGTTTTTATATTAATTTCGATTAAACGTTATATAATATATTCGATTAATCGGTTAATCGATTAATTACTACTCGATTAACTGACGGTTTAATATAAAATTTCTTATTTTCGATTAATTATTAAACCGATTAATTGTAGTCGAATAATCGATTAATCCATTTGACTAAACTTAAATTTATTTGTAGTATTGCAACATATATTTTTTTATTTTTATTTTTTTGTTTGTTTTATTTCATATACAAAAATATATTAAATTCGATTAAACATTAATCGGTTAACCGATTAATTACCACTCGATTAACAGACCGTTTAATTTAAAACTAGTTTCTTTCGATTAATTATAAAACCGAATAATTTTTAGTCGAATAATCGATTAAACCACTAACCCATGTAACATAATTTTATATATTTTGTAGTATTACAACATATTTTTGTGTGTCAATTATTTTTTTTGTTTCATATGCAAACATATTAAATTCGATTAGGCATTAATCGGTTAACCGATTAATTACTACTCGATTAACTGACCGTTTAATTTAAAATTTCTTATATTCGATTGGTTATTGGACCGATTAATTTTTAGTCGAATAATCGATTAAACGACTAACCCATGTAACATAATTTTATATTTTTTGTAGTATTACAACATATTTTTCGTGTGTTTTAATTATTTGTGTTGTTGCATTTACAAAAATTTATTAAATTCGATTAAACGTTAAGCGGTTCACCGATTAATTACTACTCGATTAACTGACCATTTAATTTGAAATTAGTTTTTTTGCGATTAACTATCATACCGAATAATTTTAATCGAATAATCGATTAGTCGATGTAACATAATTTGAAATTTTTCATAGTATTACAACATAATTTTTTGAGTTTTAATTATTTGTTTTGTTTCATATACAAAAATATATCAAATTCGATTAAACGTTAATCGATTAATTACTACTCGACTAATTTACCGTTTAATTTAATATTGGCTATTTTCGATTATTAATTAAACCGATTAATTTTAATCGATTAATCCACTAACTGATATAATATAATTGTAAATTTTGTTGTAGTATTATAACATATTTTTTGTGTTTTAATTATTAGTTCTATTTCATATACAAAAATATATTAAATTAGATTAAACTTTAATCGGTTAATCGATTAATTACTACTCGATTAACTGACTGTTTAATTTGAAATTGGCTATTTTCGATTATTAATTAAACTGATTAATTTTAGTCGAATAATCGATTAATCGACTAACCGATGTAATATAAATTACAATATATTTACTGTGTTCTTAATTATTTGTTTTATTTATTAGTCGAATAATCGATTAATCAATGTAACTAAATTTAAAGCTTTGATTTTCTGTGAATTGGAACTTTTACGGGGCTTCTTTGATTGATGTTAAAAACTAATCAGCTCTTCACATTTAAAGGCCACGTCGATGGCTATGAACCAGTTCAAAATCGGTTATAGGGTTATCACGTGGCAATCGCCTAATCTCTTCAATAGTTTTAGCAGTTTAATATTAGAATGAAGGCAGGGAGGGCCTTTAGGGCCAATAGTTTTCTGTATTTTTTTCATTTTTTTAATAATAAATAGTTTGTTAATTTTTATTTATGGAAATTACAACATATAGAAAAAAAAATTTTATTAATCGGTTAACAATAACAAATTAACCGACGATTAACCTATTAAATAAAAACTCCAGGTAATTAATAGAGCGATTAACCGATTGAAGCAAAAGCCTGATAAAAGAATATCCTAGTACTTACACTACAATTAACCAAATACTTGCGACAACCCTCGTCGACCATATAAATTTCTTCTTATACGAGCATTTTGAGTAAATTAAAAAGGTAAAGCTGTTGTATATGTGTTCATGTATGTGTTTACGAATCAATCTGCTTTATAAACGCAGATATAGAGAAGCCTTTGATAATGTGTGTGTGTGTGTGTGTGTGTGTGTGACCGAGAGGTTGCATATTATTATGCGAGTGTCAGTCAGTGTTTGTTTCGCAGTAAGCCTTCGCATTAAACTGATCAATAGCAATAGCTTTACATCCGTTTCCTTCGAACACATTCATTTATTTTAATGTTTGCATTTATATTGTTCCCGGTACCGTTGCTGCTGCTGCTGCTGCTGGTGTTGTTGCTTTGGGTTGCTGTTATTTTAAAACAACATCCAATGACAGCACTTCCATTTCATTTATTTGTTTTTGTTTATGTTGTTTTTTTTCCTTCTTCATTCCGTATCCTACTTTTGCTGTTGCTGTTGCTGCTGCTGCCCTTGTTATTATTATTGCTGCCATTGTTGCTGATAATAACGATGACGTTGTTGATTTTATTTTAGTGTCTTTGTCGTTGTTGTTTATTGCTGATACTGATGTTGATGTTAGTTTAGCATAAAAGTGTTGGCGCCTTGCACTTTATCAATTCGTTGTTTATGTGTACAGGGTGATGATGGCATTGAATAAAATTGAAAATGCTTTAATATTGGTATTGGATAATAATAATGATGATGAGCACGAGGTTAAAGTGTGGAAACAGAATTCTACTTTTATGCATAAACAAAATGGTGATGGTGAAAAAAACAAATTTTGTTTGTTGTTGCTATTGTTACTCGCACTTTTTATAGTGTATCTAAGGAACAATTGTAGCTGAAAGGAAGATTCTTTGACATTTCTGCATAATTAATAAGTTTAGTCAAATATATAGTTCATTATGTTCACTATTCAGAGTTTTCGTTTATTTTCACTTAAAAAAGCGATAATTTTAAATTAATTTCACATGAAATTTTATTTCAAACAACTAAAAATAAATTATTCTATCGACTAAGCACACAAACAACATTGAGCATAAATTGAGTATAAGTAATTGACATAAAATTTTTTATTTGTAAGAAAGCAGCTTTCTAGGATGAAACTGTATTTTCAAAATAGCTCTAATGTCTCATATGAAATAAACATGTCAGAATATATATAAAACTTTTTTACTTTGCATGTTGCCGTCCCTGTCGGTGTATGGTATTAGGAGACTCTTCATTTGTACTGTTCATCCATCGTACTTATTATAAAAAGTACCTTTTATGACAAGTACCTTTTCTAAAAATACCATTTTTAAAAAATACCTTTTACATAAAGTACCTTTTAAATTAAGTACTTTTATAAAAACGTGCCTTTTATAAAAAGTACATTTTACAAAAAGTGCCTTTTATTAAAAGTACCTTTTATAAAATGCACCTTCTATAAAAAGTACTTTCTACAAAAAGTACATTTGATAAAAAGTACCTTTTATAAAAAGTGCATTTTATAAAAAGTACTTTTTATAAAAAGTACCTTTTACATTAAGTACCTTTTTACAAAAAAAATGGCTTTATAAAAAGTACCTTTTATAAAAAGTACATTTTATAAAAGGTAACTTTTATAAAAACTACCTTTATAAAAAGTACCTTTTTTAAAAAACACCTTTTAAGAAAAGCTCATTTTATTAAAAGTACTTTTTATAAAAAGTACCTTTTACATTAAGTGCCTTTTACAAAAAAGTTCCTTTTATAAAAAGTACCTTTTATAAAAAGTACCTTTTATAAAAAGTACCTTTTATAAAAGTACCTTTTATAAAAAGTACCTTTTATAAAAGTACCTTTTATAAAAAGTACCTTTTATAAAAAGTACCTTTTTTAAAAAGCACCTTTTATAAAAAGCGCATTTCATTAAAAGTACTTTTTATAAAAAGCACTTTTTATATAAAGTACATTTTACAAAAAGTGCCTTTTATAAATAGTACGTTTTATAAAAAATACCCTTTACGAAAAGCACCTTTTACAAAAAGTACCTTTTATAAAACGTAGCTTTAATAATATTTAAAAATGATAAAGAACATTTCATAAAAAATACCTTATAAAATATATGTATATCTTTTATAACAACACACCTTGTACAAAAGCCAAAACATGTATTATATATGTATTTATTATTTACAATTTAGTGTAGCATTACTTTTCATAAAAATTAAATTCTTGAAAGTAGTATTTTAATTAAAAGTAATGCAGGTACGTTTTATAAAATAACGTGTATAATTAGTGGTCTTTATAAAAAGCAGTTTTCATAAAAAGTACTTTTTGTAAAAAGTGCTCTTCATAAAAAGTACTCTTCATAAAAGGTAATTTTCGTAAAAGGTACTTTTTATAAAAAGCAGTTTTCGTAAAAAGTACTTTTTGTAAACAGAACTTTTCATAGAGAGTACTTTTTGTAAAAAATACTTTTCATAGAGAGTACCTTTTATAAAAGGTACTTATTGTAAAAAGTACTTTTATAAAAATTAATTTTCGTAAAAAGTATCTACATTTTATAAAAAAAGACTTTTTATAAAAAGTACCTTTTGTAAAAAGTACTTATTATAAAAAGTACCATTTTTGTAAAAAATTCTTTTTATGAAATGTACTTTTTGCAAAAAGTACTCTTCATAAAAAGTACTTTTTTTTTCTTAGAAAAGGGTAATCAAAATGGACTATGTAGTAACGAAAAGTACCTTTTGTGCAGGTACGTTTTATAAAAGTACTTTTATAAAAAGCAGTTTTCGTAAAAAATATTTTTCATAGGGAGTACTTTTTATTAAAAGTACCTTTTGTAAAAAGTACTTTTTTATAAGAAGTACCTTTTGTAAAAAGTACTTTAAAAATTAATTTTCGTAAAAAGTACTTTTTATAAAAAGTACTTTTTGTAAAAAGTACTTTTTATAAAAAGTATCTCTTGTAAAAAGTACTTTTTATAAAAAGTTCCTTTTGTAAAAAGTACTTTTTATAAAAAGTAGCTTTTGTAAAAAGTTCATTTTTAAAACTATTTACATTTGGTAAAAAAATTCACTCTATAAGAAGGAATATTTATAATAAAGGTATTTTAAACATTTTTTTTGTTAATAACTCGCTTAAAAAACACCCTCTATAAAAACAGCGAAAAGAGCTATGAACAAAAAATTGCCTGCAGAATAATAACAGCTACTAGCAGCCATTTATATTTTATTTATTTATAATATCATGTATTTAATGGAACATGAAAAAATAAAAATTCATTAGTGCAAATAAATTAATACGCATACAACAAAAAGAAAAACAAACTTTTCAAAGTTTCCTCCCTTCGTTCGCCCTCTTCCATTAAACAACATATTTAAAAGCTCTGAACGTTTTAGTTGCGTTGTGTGTATTTCTACGTACAATAGTTGTTTTATAGTTTAATGTAAATGTGAAAAATGTGGAAGTGATTTTCCAATCAGTCTAGTAGAAGTAATACGTTTTCCCTGAATTACATTTCCTAACAGATTTTTTTTTTACTGTCTATTTTGTTGCTGCTGCCTGAACGTGGCCAATGAGTAAATAAGTAAGCCTGTATTCAAAAGTGTGAAGGCCATTTAAGTGATTTTATTAGCTAATATATATTAAGCTTTCAACACCTGACACAAACACGCATTTAACATCAACACCTTACAACGAGTTCGTAGGATATGGCGTTAAGTTGTTTGTGGCTGCTATAGAAGTATTTGTTTAGCTGGAACCAATGGACAATAGGAAGAAAAAAAATTTTTATTTTTTTTCCCATATTTTCCTACTGATGTTATGGGCCCATTGAAGTGGGAAAATATTTATTTTTGTTTTATATTGAAACAAAAAGAAAATATGTGTATATTGTTAGATAAAATAGATAAAAAGGAAAAATATTATCTGGAACCGATCGTTACAAGGGAAGAACAGTTCTATTTAAATATACAGAGTGGGCAAATTTGAGGTTAGGAAGTAAATGGGCTGCCAAATTATGAAATGTCTAGAATTGAGCGGGCGTCCTTTGACATTTATTTAGTAAAAAGTTGGGAAATTTTATTAAGGGAAAGCTGGCTGACTATTGTTTGCGAGAAACGTTGGTGAATTGCCTGTAAACAAAGCATTTTTCAACAAAACTTTCTTTAGTGATGAGGCCCTTATTCAATTAGACGATTATGCAAACAAACTGATTTGTCACTAAATTGTGGATTTACAAACGATCCTCGTAAAACCTTTACATCCAAGGAAAGTAACCGTATGTTGCGGTTTGTAGTAGGGCAGCATCATCGGCTTGTATTTTTTCAAAAATGAGCAAAGAAACGCCTTTAGAGTGAAAGTTCTGTGCTGCCAAATCCTGGCAATCGATTTTTTTTTTGTAGCCACAATTGGCTAAAGTTGACATCACTGACCTTTGGTTTCAGCAAGACGACGCCACACTACCACAACTCCGTTATTGTATTTTTTCCAAAATGAGCAAAGAAACGCCTTTAGCGTGAAAGCTCTGCGCTACCCTACCAAACCCTGGCAACCGATTTATTTTTTTTTCTGTGGTCACAATTCGCTAATGTTGACATCACTGACCTTTGATTTCAGCAAGATGGCGCCACAAGCCACACCAGCCGGCCAAACAATTCAGTTATTGCATGAAGAATTTTTCTTTGGCGTAATTTCTCGAATTGGCGATGCCGATTGGCCACCTCGTTCTTGTGATTTAACGCCGCTGCAATATTTTCTCTGAGGCCATTTGACTCACCGAGGCTTACGTCAAGGAACCATAAACAACTTACATTCTGAAAGATGAACTTCGACGCTACATTGACGAGATCAGCGAAATTTCGATACAAAATGTAGTTAAAAATTTTTCGAAAAGAACGGACGTCTGCCGACCTGCTACAGTTAGACACTTGCCCAACATTATATTTCATTTTTAATTCCCATATTTCTACTTTAAATTTTTTACAATAAATACGAATTTGTCAAAAAACAAAGTGTTTTTAAGGCAATTTACTTCCTAACCTCAAATTTGCCCATCCTTTATAAGTTTCAAATATTAAATCAACAAAAAGTTGCCCAGGAAAACTTTTCGCATTAAAAAGTGAATGAAATTCTTTTCGATTAGAATTATTGAGTAAGACTGCTAGAACTTAAATTTTGTTAAGGATAAAAAAGAAAAGATACCGGCATGACTTCATGCCTTCTGCAGTATCCTACGCCATCCATAGGCCTCATCAGCGTTATATTATTATGATACTTTGAATTTTTATTTACTTTTTTAAGAAGAAAATTTGAAAAGGTAATTTATAAAATTGTTTAAATATAAAAGTTTCTTGCGAACATATCACTTTCTACAGGCTTCATGGCAAATTATTAAAAACGCCACTAAGTACTTAAAATCATATGCCGGCAATTAATGTTTTAAAAAAAAAGTATAAAATAGCTTCACGGAATTATGAAAAGCTTAAAGAAAATTACGATTTTTCATACATCTTTTAAGTTTCGTTGCAAAACTTTTTTAATTTCCTGCAATTATTGTTTTTCATTTCGGCTTTTGATGGCTGCATTTGATTACGTTGGCAAACTTTACTATTAGTGCACCCAAAGCAACATAAAACGCGGAGTTAATCTCTTTTAAAGTCATTCAATTTCACCCAAACGAAATTAAATTCATTTTTATGGTTTTAAACGAAAAACAATTTTCATAAGCAATTGAGTTTAAAAGCAAAATTTTTTTTCTTTTTTAATATTAAAATTAAAACAACCCTAGAACCATATTTTTGATATTTTTGATTCTGAATACTAATTTCTTTCTTTCTTATATACAAAATATGTTTAATTGCTAAATATAACAAGTGATAACGCTAAATTCGACCAGGTCGAATCTTAAATACCCTCCAAATATTAATAAATAAATTAAAAAGGTTAATTTTTTCAACGGTCTTACGTTCGAATCTGCATGACTACAAATGATTTTTTATTATTTTATTAATAAATGAATTTGTTCAAATTCTATTTATTATTTTTTATATTTAGATTGGAATATTAAGAATATTTTCAATAATCATCAAACCAGCAGAACGGATCAGTACTGATTTCGAGGCCGCTATGCCATCTCATCAGCGTTTTTTGTTCAATCTTTCCAATTTCTTTAAAAACTCTATTTTGAAAAGGTCACTCCGAAAAGGGCCGTGAGGTAGACATCTCACCTAAACCGTAAAAACTTAATAAATTAAGTATGAATTTCTATTTTATTAGTCGAACTTTCTTATGCAAATTATATTAAAAATTATGTTAATATTTTCAACGGGCTCAAATTCAAATCTGCGAAACTGCAAATTATTTTTTTTAAGGAAAAAATTAACATCCTGTTATATAACTTAATAAACGAAATTTTTGGGGTAGATAAATGTAGACAAAATCAATTTTTTTTTTTTTTTTTGTGAGAGGTCATTTAAGGGGCAAAGGTGACTGAAGGGGTAGGGCACAGGGGAAGTTCAGAGAACATCTTACCTTCATTGTAAAAGCTTAAAAATTGAATTTTTAAGGAATGTAAGCTGAATTAATACAATTGATTAAATATTACACTATTTCTCCATGTAAAATGTAACTTCCACGCCCACTTAAGGGGCGAGGTCCAAACATAGACTATTTCGTGTTTTTCATTGGACGTATGGGCATTGCTAGAACGTCTTAGACTTCATCACTGATCAAGAATAAATATATATTGTATTTTTTGGAGGGTATTAAATATAAATTTTGCCGGGGTCGTCCTGGCAAGGGCCTTGGGCGCGGACATTTCACCTTTGTCATAAAACTCTAAAAATAAATGTTTGGGATAATTATATACAAAATTATTGTATTCTGATATTTTTAAGCTTAAGGTCTCTCTTTATTTTAATTTAATTTTTAATTTCAATATTTCGTCACTCCTTTGTGTGACTTCTTGAGGAAATTAATTATTTTATTTAATATGAAAAAATATATTATACAAAATAATATTATATAAAAAATATCACATACAAAATTAAAAAAAAAAAAATAGTCTCATTTAAGGGGCAAAGGGGGAGGAAAGGGTAGGGCAGAGGAGTAACAGGTTACGTCTCAGCTTCGTCATTAAAGATTAAAAATTTCATTTTTAAGGAATGCAGGCTTAAGTAAAACAATTTGTTAAATTTTTACACTATTTTTGCATATAATAACGCCCACAAAAAGGGGCGGGGTCCAAAAATTTTTTGTTTTTTTTAATTTCATGACTCCAAGGTTAATGCGTTGGATCCTCTTTGACATAAAAATTTATCAGTTGCTTAACAAAATTACAAAAATATATTGTATTGTTTTTTAGAGGTTAGGGGAACTTTTTTCCCTCTGGCCCAATTCAGCCCATTGCCGTATTTAACCTGTGCTATCCTTCAAGATATATTTATACTAAATTTCAAGAGTCTGGCTCTTTTCGTTTGGAGCGAATCGTGATTTCTACAGACGGACGGAAGGACGGACATGCTCAGATCGTCTTAGATTTCATCAATGAACAAGAATATATATATATATAATTTATGGGGTCTCAGATGAGATGAATATTTCGCTGCGTTAGACACGGAATGACAGAGTGGATATATTCACTTCAATTCATTTTTGGAGGGTATAAAAATAAATAAAATAAGGTTGTATAATTGTATCTGGCGGGTGCCACAGTATTTTCTGCCTTTGCTTATATATTTTGATATTCGCAAAGATACAAATATCTTCCGGACTTTAGAAATAAGCGATGTTTTTATAACAAAAACACTCTCCTCTATTTCTGTTGTCCCCAGATCATTTAAGTGTAAATATTCATAATAAAACTAATAAAACGAAATGCAAGATATGAGATAAAATAAGAAGAAGAAAAAAACTACACGAAACAGAATATAAAATAAAAACACCTAAAATATAAATAAATTCTAGTGCTTTTAAGTGTAAAAAATTAAAAAAATTGAAATAAAACTTTCAAACCAACAACAACAAAAAACAGAATAGTTAGATGATGAAACTGAGTAATAAGTGGCATCATGCCACAAGGACACCGTTAACGCAAGTGCCAAGTTGGATTATTTTCGTGTGTGTGTGTTTGTGTGTGTGATTTTTTCACACGTTGTGTTCTTCAGTTGACTTTGTGCATTCTCATATACGACCATCTTTTTTTTTCTTTGCATGTATTGTTGCTCATATCCTCTTCCTGTGAAAAATTTACATTAAACTTGCAGTTTTAGCTGCTTTTTTTGTGTGTTGCACACACACACATACACACACATACCCACAGCTCTCTAAAAACAAATGCTTTTTATTAAATACCAGCCAAAGCAATAGCAACAATTACACATCATGCATCCATCTAGCAAAATGTCTATAGAAAAGTTGTTTTACATGCACATGATTAAGTGTCTGTGCTGCCTTTGCAAACTTTGTTGATTATGTCATGTTGCACGATTCAGTAGAATGGCTCCAACTCTGAAGTTGCCGAACAACATGTTACCAAACTACAACTATTCTTAACATATTTAGAAAAAAGTTGTTTGAAACACACAAACAAAATTTCTTTTGTTTTTTGCAAGTGCTGCATAAAAATTTAAAAATGACGAAATGAAAAAACTTCCAAAATTTAATAAAATTTCAAGTTATTGTAATGGTTTCTTATTATTGTGCAACTACTGCACAGTGGCGCATTGTACACATACTCGTATTCCTGGCAAAAATTATAAATCGATAAATCGACTAAAATTTATTGATTTATTTGTTAATCAAAAGTAGTCAATTTTAAATAACCGAATATCATAAAAATTATACGATTAACCGAATGTATACCCTAAAAAAAATTCTCTAAACGCATACCATTTGTGTATGAGGCGAAAGAAATAATTAAAAACACAAAAAAATTATGTTATAATACTCAAAAAATTAAAAATTTTGTTACGTCAGTTAATCGATTAATCGCTTATTTGATTAATCGATCAGTCGATTAATCGCTTATTAGATTAATCGATTAAAATTGATCGGTTTATTTGTTAATCGAAAGTAGCCAATTTTAAATCAACCCATCAGTTAATAGCTTACAAATTAATCGATTAATCGAATATATACCCTAAAAAATATTTTCTAAGCGCACACCTTTTGTATATGAGACGAAAGAAATAATTAAAAACACAAAAAAATTATATTATAATACTCAAAAAATTAAAAATTTTGTTACGTCAGTTAATCGATTAGTCGATTAATCGCTTATTTGATTAATCGCTCAGTCGATTAATCGCTTATTAGATTAATCGATTAAAATTGATCGGTTCATTTGTTAATCGATAGTAGCCAATTTTAAATCAACCCATCAGTTAATAGCGTAAAAATTAATCGATTAATCGAATATATACTCTGAAAAATATTCTCTAAACGCATACCTTTTGTATATGAGACGTAAAAAATAATTAAAAACACCAAAAAATTTGTTATAATACTAAAACAATTGAAAATTTTGTTACATCAGTTAATCGATTAGTCGATTATTCGCTTATTAATCGATTAATCGACTAAAGTTTATTGGTTTATTTGTTAATCAAAAGTAGTCAATTTTAAATAAACCGATCAGTTAATAGCATAAAAATTAATCGATTAAACGAATGTATACCCTAAAAAAATTTCTTTAAACGCATACCTTTTGTATATGAGACATTAAAAATAATTAAAAACACCAAAAAATTTTTTATAATACTAAAACAATTAAAAATTGTGTTACAGCAGTTAATCGATTAGTCGATTAATCGCTTATTAGATTAATCGATTAATCGACTAAAATTTATTGGTTTATTTGTTAATCAAAAGTAGTCAATTTTAAATAAATCGATCAGTTAATAGCGTAAAAGTTAATCAATTAACCGAATATATACTCTGAAAAACATTCTCTAAACGCATACCTTTTGTATATGAGACGTAAAAAATAATTAAATTTTGTTACATCGGTTAATCGATTAAACGATTAGTGAATTAATCGATTACTAGATTATTCGATTAATAGATTAAACGACTAAAATTTATCGGTTTATTTGGTAATCGAAAGTAGCCAATTTTATATTCTCCGATCAGTTAGTAGCGTAAAAATTAATCGACTAACCGAATATACATATACTCTAAAAAATATTCTCTAAGCGCATACCTTTTAAAAACACAAACAAATGTGTTATAATACAAAAACAATTGAAAATATTGTTACATCAGTTAATCGATTAAACTATTAGTCGATTATTCGATTAATCGACTAAAATTGATGGGTTTAAGTGTTAAGCGAAAGTACCCAATTTTAAATCAAGCCATTAGTTAATAGTAAAAATTAATCGATTAACCGAATGTACATATGTATACCCTAGTACTAACACGTATTAAATAAATCCTTTTCGTTGTCATTTGACTATTCTCTTCATGTCAAATTTTTCAAACTTATTGTTACAAGAATTTTGGGCAAGGACAAAAAAATATCGTTTATTTTTTAAGAAATTTTTCGATTAACCTCGTTTATATATCATTTACCACTGTCGAGCACAATATTACAAGTGGGTTTTAAAAATAAATCTGCGTGCAGCAGTTTATTTTTATAAAACATGCTCACTCGTATTTACGTGCTTGTATCTCTATGAGTGCGTGACATTCAGACACAAGCCATTTTAAATTAGTTGTAGATTGTGTAATTTTTTTATTTCATATATTTTATTTTTTGTTTTTTTTTTGTTATTTGATTTTGTTATATGATTTTGTTTTTTGTTTGTTTGTGCTCTACAAATGGGGGCGGCTTGTAGCTGTAGTTTTATGTATTTCCGACGTTTTTATGCAAAATAGTACTTGTTTAAATTTAAACTCTACGGAAATGAGTCGCAATAAGCACCAAGCGGAAATGTGCACATATTCATAAAATAGAATAAAGGAAAAGAAAGAAGGGGATATAGGAGAATGTAATAGCAAGAAAAAACCTGATTCGAGGTACAACATATATTTATATCTATATATTTTGCACATGTATAAGTATGTGTGTGCGTGTGTGTATTTCATTCATCTCTTTGGCTACAATATATTTAATGCAACCATTATACTCAATTTGCTACTCGTATCTTGGGTATTATTTGTTGTAATTTAAGTTGTTTTGTGGCTTCTCTTTGTTCACTTTTTTTGTACTTTTTTTTTATTTCATATTATTCTCTTACTACAGGCTATTCATGAATGGTTATTTTCTGCTAAAACCTTTTTTTTCATAAATGACAATAATAAAGACTTAATGACTTTTGCTGTCAGCTTTACTGGCAAAACTGAGCAACTTAAACTTTTGGCCATAAAATATATTTAAGAATTTTTAGCAGTTTGCTGTAGTTTTCTGATGTTGGATAAAAGTAGGCTAAATTTAATGGTAATAAGAAATTATGTTACAAAATTAAGAACTTTTAGCAGGCATCAATATTATCTTAATGGTGTTTGGAAATTCATATTCCAACAGCAAGAAGAAAACAACTTTAAGATAAAAAAAAAATTATATGAGATTTTTAATGTTAATAAACATAAAATGATGTGATCGCTTATTATTTAAAATATAAAAAAAATTATATTCGACAGGATCGAATATTTAATACCCTACAAATATTAAGTAAATAAATTAAAAATATTTAACCTGTTGGGCTCAAACTTCTTTTAAGATCTCTTCTTTTAAAACTCTTTTTTGACAGAGTCACTGCGGCAAGTTCCGTGGGGAGACATCTCATCTTTGTAGTAAAACCTTAAAAAGTAAATTTATCTCCTTTGGCTTTAAAAAAAAAATTAAAAATAAATTTATGTGTGTGTGGCATATATATCTGCCGAGTTAAATATATTTTGACGTAAGCAGTTACGAAGTGAAGTTAAATATGTTATGACGTAACGAAATGGCAATCAGTGAAATAATTTTTTTGTATGAAAATTCATATTTTTATACAAAATGATTATGAGAGTGTCTTCTATCCTTATATATATAATGGCAATGCTTGCCAACTCCTTATTTGGCTACTGGGGGCAAAATCCCTCTAAGATCACACACACTCTCATGGCCTGTAAATTGACCTTTCATGACCTGTAAATATTTTCACAAAATGCTCAAAAAATTAATTGAATATGGATTTTCATAGAAAAAAACTTCACTGTTTGCCATTTCGTTACGTCATAACATATTTAACTTCACAGCTAAATACGTTGTTTCGTAACTGCTTACGTCAAAACATGATTACTTCGGCTTATTTATCTTTACTCAGATAATAGATTTTACATTTAATTATCCCAAATATTTATTTATAGAGTTTTATGGCAAAGGTGAAATGTCTTCCCCCGCGGCCCTACAAAATACAGTTTTAATACCCTCCAAAAAGAATTAGACCACATAAAGTATACATATTCTTTTTTTTTTAGATAATCGAATAAAGTTATTCGAATAAAATGAAATCGATTAAAATTATTCGAATATTTTATGAACAAAAATTAACAGCAGCAACTCAATTATCGATACTCGTACCGATAAACATTATTCGAATACAAAATACATTATTAAAATTATTTTAAAAAAAAAATAATTGCATAAAATTATTCGAATAAAAATAATCGAATAAAGTTGTTCGAATAAAATAAAATCGACTAAAATTATTCGAATATTTAATGATCAACAATTATTCTAATATTTTGTTTTTTTTTTTGTTTTTTTTTATCTTGGACCAGCACTCAGGGGATGACCCCTATATATGCAATGCATTGCGCCAGAACTGAAAACGAGGGGATAGTATTGAGGGTACAGATTAGGAAAGATGAGAAGATAGACAGTTTTTTTTTTGTAGCTATTTCAACCTTTTACTTCGCCGGCTAATTTTCTGCTACAGAACCGACGAAGGTGGGTGCTGTTACTCTGCTTTTAGTACATGATAGTGTCAGTCGCTGCCAATTATATGCAGTGACCGGTGACTATGCCTTCATCATTGAAACAGGCTGGCAACAACTAACACAACCACGCACTAATGCTGATCAGAAGAATTCAACACAATATTTCGTGACTCAGCGCGGGCTCGAACTCACGACCCTCCGCTTCATAGTCTCGTGTTATACTACTTCAGCCAACAGCACCCACATTAGTGATCAGTGATGAGTTCTAAGACGGTCTAGCAATGCCCATGCGTTTGTCTGTGGAAAATATGATGTACTCTATTTTTGAACCCTGCCCCCCTTTAGTGGGCGATGACGTACGATATTATATAAAGGAACTCTGTCCCACCCAGTTAAACATTTTAATTTTACTTACTAAATATTTGGGGGATATTTAATATTCGACCCAGTCGAATATAACGTTTTTACTTGTTTTTTTTTTGTGAATATAAAAGGAGGCAGTAAAATTTGTTTATAAAATGAATAAAATCTCTCAAGTTCCAAAATTCTTATTAAATTGACAAGAAAAGAACACAAAAGTGTTTATTAATATTAATCATTGCATTTCACAATTGAAACAAATTTCCCACACTCTGGCACACACTTTATTTAAATTCACATAACCTTTACAAGAAAAGAAAAAAACTGATTTAAAGCGGGAAAAAGAAAACTTTAAAAAAAAACATTTCTCTACTCAAAGCAATTCATGGCGCACTGCTTCCTGCTGCATGCAAAACTTTCTTTCAATAGACCGACCGCCTGCTTCATGAAAATGTTAAGGTTTCCTTATTTAAGAAGGAACTCATGACAACAACATCATGAAATATTAAAACCGATAGTCTTTGTTGTTGCACGGCTCTTAAAATATGTTTCCGTGTAAAAGCGTCTTCTTTTTTTCTTCTTCTTCTTCTTCTGTTTATTCTTCATGAAAGCAAATATTCTTACATTGAACTTGTTGTACGTTTCCTCTTTGCGCCAGCAAAAGTACAAGTTCAAATGAAAATTCTTGATATTTTAATGTTCTTAATAAGAAATAACTTGAGGTTATTTCACTGTATGTTTTGCATGAAAGTCAATTTAAGTAGATTATGGTGTATGTGAAAAAGAAAGCAGTTGTTTGAATTAATGGCAGAAATGTATTTGAAAACTTTAGGTACAGAACGGATTGCACTGCCAAGGGAAAACTTTTTAAAAAGTGGAATATGCAAAATTTTAACCCTTGAACGGGCGATGGAATATGCAACAAGAGTTTAAAATTTAGGGCCTTTTATTTCAACACTTAAAGGGAAAAATTGACAAATTTTAATCGTATCCTGTTTTATTACTTTGAGAATTCTTAGGGCCCAATAAGGGTGGGAATAATTATAACATAAACCACAAACTTAATATAATGGGACTGAGGTTCAAATCTGAAATATGCAAATAATTGTTTTATGAATTTTTATTAAATTTATTAAATGCCATCTCATCATTTGTTCATGATGAGATGATGTAGCGGTCTAGAAATCAGTACTGATCCGTTATGCTAGTTTGATGATTTAAAATATTCTAATATTCCCCTCTTAATACAAATAATTTGAATTTAATATTCCAGATTTGAACTTGAGTCCAATAATGCAATTCCTATCTCAATAATAAAATTAATAAGTTTGACAAATAAAATTTACATTCATAAAATAAAAAAATGTAATTTTAAAATTTTTATAAAAAAAATAAAATTTTTAAAAAAATTATTTTTTTAAATTCAATTTAGATTCATAGGCGGATTGTAGGAAAGTGTAATTTAAGTACAAAAAAACATGACAAATATTCCAAGGCACAAAGAAAAGTGAACGCCATCTTTCAATATACAATTTACACAACAGAGCAAAACAGCTGTTTTCGAAGGCCGCTACACTTTCATCATTACTACTCATGTATATTTTTGTTTGTCACCTCTTATAAAGGACTCGATTGCATACGATAACAGTTTTTATTTATAAAAATTTTATTTAAAAAATTGCATACGAGAAGTGTATCGAACCGATGTTACCCACACTTTTAATTCCCATGTTGCCGTTTTTTTTTTCTTCGTGCTCCATTTTCCGAAGTTTTTGTTCCATTGTACTCAAGCCAAACTTTTTTTTTTGAATTTAATAAAAAACTTTGATAGAAAATTTTTTTTTATTAATATTTGAAAATTTTCCAAAAAAAGTAGAAAATTATTGGTTTCACGCCGTTTTGAAAAAATTGAGTTTTCGCCAGGTCTTAATATTTTAAGTTCCTAGGAAGCTTTCCTGACTACTACTGACAAGCCGTCAGCCACTGTATTTACGTAAGTGTGCGAGTGTGTGTGTGTGAGTGCTTGTGTGTGTGTGTAAGTACCCTGCAGGAGATCGAACTAGTATCAAATTAGTATTGCACTAGTACAAAAATTACCAGTACTAGTTCCCAACTGTGAACTTTCCTATACCATTTTAATGCTCAAATTAACATTGAGTGTGTATGGAAAATTACTAGTGCCATTGGTACTAGATGGAAACTAGGGGGTTACTAGTACGATTAGTACTAAATGAGTACTAGTATAATTTCTTCTAGTCGGATACTAGTACAATCAGTTCTGCATTAAGAACTGGTTTATATATTTATAAAAAAATCCCTAAATTCATTGGTTTTTTTAAACCCAATGATATTTGTTTAGTCTTTGTCTTCACAAGCAATTTTTAGTTCATCAATTCTTAGTTTATAAGAGGAAATGGAAAGTTCGTTCAGGACACACTCAATCCATTAGCACTTTGTACAACTTGAGTTACATTTGGTACTCTACCATATACCACACACACACACAATACAATACATATACCAGTTTTTATTAATTTAAAAAAGATCGCTGATTTTACATATGAAAATAAATATTAACAAAAAAAACACGTTTAAAAAATTTTAATTTTATTTATTTTTTAAAATGTTAAAAACACAAGCAAACTGCGGCTTACTCACATAAATTATCGAATAAATAAACTGATACGGACGTGGCAAAATCTTCTAAAACTATTCTTTGTTTCAAATTTGAATTTGTTTAAAAATTTTTAACAATTGAAAATAAAATAGATGAAAATGCGAATTAGCAATTCGCTTTAAAACATGATCAAAAAGTAATATGAAATTCTACAAGTTAAATCAATCTACAAATGAACTGCTTGAAGTACTAGTACTTTTCTGTATATGTTCAAACACCTTTTGAACTAGTGCTTGCTATACTAGTGATCGTACCAGTAACTTAAAGAAAATTAACGCTTATCCTTCTGCAGGGTATGTGCACTGCTTAGAAATTTGGAACGGCTGTACCGAATCCAACCAAGTCGCGTTTCAAAGGGTTCCTTCAAACTTAGATTTTCTGTGAACTGGAACCGGCTCGGATTGGTACATTTCGGGAAATAAAAAAAAAACTAAAAAAATGTTTTTTTTTCAAAATAACTTTTAAACGGCTTTAGTGATCGATTCCAAAAACTGATCAGGAAAAAAACACTTCGATTGGTTTTAACCGGATTACAATCGATTTACGCGTTCGTGAGACATTGTGAACGAAAGCTCATGTCTAAGAATATTTTCCATATTACAGAAAACTTCAAGCTGTTTATAAAAATAAATTTAGTTGCTTAAAAAAAACCACATATGTATATATATATTTATTCTAGTGCTGCTGGTGTAATTCAAGTTCACATGTACCAGCGCAACTGCTTTAATAAATTTATGCACTTTGGCATCCAACAGATTGCGTGCACCTGGTGTAGTGTTGCTTGCACTTGTGCGTATACAATTCGCTATAAGTCGATTTATTAACTCGAACAAATGTGTATGTGTGTGTGTGTGTGTTTGTGTGTTGCTGTAAGCCATAAATGGAAACTTTTCACACAAATGCATTTTATAAAGAGAACAAAATCATTTTGGCAGGCAATCAGCGAGATGGCAAAATATAAATAAACCTGTACATGATACTCGCATGCGAGCGTTTGTGCAAATTGTCTGAGACTGCAGTTGTATTTGCAAATTTTTATATTATTTTCAATTGCAGTTCGAAATGGGTTTGAACTTTTAAAGAAATAAATATGAATACTGCTTACACTGAAAGCAACTTAGAAATAAGTACAAGTTGCTCAGAAAAATATTTTATTTGTGAGTTTGCACAAACTGGTATTTAACATTTTTCTTAGGGAAGTTTTTTAATAGCCTACCTAATAAAATTTATAAATGGAATTATTAATAGCCTTCCTAATAATACATTTAATAAAAAAAAACGCATTACTTAACTGAAACCATTTTTATTGAAAGCAATAATATTATTGATTGTCTTCCTTTTCAAGCAAACCTTTTGCCATTAATTAACTGATTTCCTATTATTAAGAAATAAATTACGAATTTTTATGCTATTTATCTGAGATGTTGTAAAGAAAATCATATATCGGAAAAAAAATGTTTCTTTGTTGCACTTTTTGAAAATTTATTTTGTAATTCTCAATTGCTTTTTGAGGGTTTGTATATAAGCTGTTGGGTTTTATAATTTTTAAATTGGTTTGAAGTAACGATTAATTATTACCAGATGAATTGATCTGTTAATTTTAATCTGGCTATTTTCAATTAACGATTAAACCGATTAATCCACTAATCGAAAAATTTTAGTCGATTAATCGGTTAATTTTAGGCGATTAATCGAATAATATTAATCGAGTAATTTTAATCCATTAATGTTAATCGATTAATTTTAGTCGCTTAATCGATTAATTTTAGTCGTTAAATGAATTAAAATTTGTTTATATAAATTTAAAGAAATAATTTAAAGAATAATTTAGGCGACTAATTGAATAATATTAATCGAGTAATTTTAATCGATTAGTTTTAGTCGCCTGATCGATTACTTTTAGTCGTTAAATGAATTAAAATTTGTTTTTTATAAATTTAAAGAAATAATTCAAAGAATAATTTAGGCGATTAATCGAATATTATTAATCGGGTAATTTTAATCGAATAATTTTAGTCGCTTAATCGATTAATTTTAGTCGTTAAATAAATTAAAATTAGTTTTTTATAAATTTAAAGAAATAATTTAAAGAATAATTTAGGCGATTAATCGAATATTATTAATCGGGTAATGTTAATCGATTAATTTTAGTCGCTTAATCCATTAATTTAAGTCGTTAAATGAATTAAAATTTGTTTTTATAAATTTAAAGAAACAATTTCCTTTTATATCTTTTTCAGATCATAACCATACAAACTTGCCTTCCAGCATCCCAGTACTAAATCTTAAACAAATTAAAGTTTAACAAAATAACATAAAAGAGCAATAAAATGGACCCCGAAAACTAAAATCAAGGCAAACAGTTTAACAAAAACTTTTTATTTGACTTAAAGCATAACGAATTTTATTAAGAGAATATTGAAAAGGTTTTAAAGCAAACAAAAAACACTACTGCTATAATATGCGTGAAATAAAAATTTACCAAACGTTTGACACAATAGACACACCAGCCAACGGTAATGGAACAATAGCAACAAAATTTGTTACAAATATGCAAACAAACAGCTAACAAGTTCTAAAAGATATAATTGAAACACTTGGAAAGTCGTTAGATAAACATTTTCACTTCAAAATAATCCATCTCTCAGCCGAACAAAGCCACCCATAACTACACCCCACTTACCACATCCGGTTTAGCTTAACGGGCCATTACCAAACAAATCAAATAAATACGTTCCACAGAGAAGCACAACAACTGGAAACACAAATAAGAAATTTTGTTAAAGAAACCAGCCGTAAAGGATATAAAGAAACTTTTGCCAAGGGGAAAACTCAGCAACATTTTATTTTTTTTTTTCAATTCCTGAAAAAATGTTTAGCATGCCACCACATACTTTGGATTATTTGGATGTGTTTGTGGGAAATGAAAAGGCGCCCAGTGCATATGTCGCCTACTTTACACCTGCCAATGTAGCAATAATGTCGTCGCCATCAGGTGAACACGATGCCGGCAGTCGTGTATTAAATACCTTAAGCGGTACAGCTGCTATAACTGCTGCCACAGTCACTGCCACAACTGCTGTATTTGCCAGCAGTAAAAGCAATGCATTTGTTTCGGACTCGCTGATAACGGCAGCATTGTCTTCATCATCGGCTGCTTTTTCCACATTGCCGACCTCCTCATCCTCACCCTCAATCTCAACCTCATTGTCTACCGCCGATAGCAATATGTTTAGCAATGTAGCTGTCGATCTAGGATCTCTATTAATCAATGACAGTCTACTGAACGATACTAGTCTGCTGGCAGATCTAGTCAATATAAGTGAACCATTTAGCAATGAAACGGCCAGTGGGAATATGACCTCAACCGAAGATCTGGGCGAACTGATACGCATGGCGGCCACTTCGGTGGTTTTGGGTCTGATGATACTGATCACCATTATTGGTAAGTGCCCAGCAAACTTTTCTGTGTTAAGAATATGTATTCAAAAAGCTTTTTATATAAAATTGATTATTGTGCTTTCCACTGTTACCAAATCTCATGTGTATTTATTTTTAAATAACTACTTTCATGCAAATCAATGGATTTGCATGTGAGAGAATTTGTGTTGCAAAGTATACAAGAATTTTTCATGTTTCCAGTCAATTGGAATAAGTTGGCACGTGCATAACATCAAGCGAGATGTTAAATCCTTATCTCTTTTATTCAATAGACAAACAACAAATTTTGCAACTTTCTAAAAAAAAAAATTATTTTGTGTGTTGTTTTTTTCTCATCTGTATAGTCTTTTATGTACCCTACAGATAGCGCGCAAATATTACTAAAACAATTAAGGAAGTACAGTGAAGGTTGTCCTTTAAATCTATCCTGCTTAATATTATTAAGCCGAATGTTTGTGAGTGTGGATGTTTGTTCCTCTTTCACCCAAAAACTACTGAATGGATTTTAATGAAACTTTACAATAATATAGAATAATATAGCTAATACATCAGAATAACCCATAGGCTATAATTTATAACGATATTGTGTAAATTGTCCAAAATATAACGATAAGTGTCAAGTAAGTAGGAAAAAATTTTACAATCGGCGACATGTTTTGGCATGCGCCGCAAATATCGTTGAAGTTACACATACATATACATATAATGTACAAGCAGTTGTTTAATATTACTGATATTGTATTCGAATACAAATTTATGCAGTAAAAATATTTATTATACATTGAATCGAATAGAAATTATTCGAAAGGTTTTATATGAAAACCAAGAATTTTTCATCTATATAGTACATCGATACAGATTTATGTAATAAACATCATTGGTACAAAAATTATTCGAATAAAAATTATTCGAATAAAAATTATTCGAATAAAAATTATTCGAATAAAAATTATTCGTGTAAAAATTAATCGAATAAAAGTTATTCAAATAAAAATTAATCGAATAAAAATTATTCGTGTAAAAATTATTCGAATAAAAATTATTCGAGTAAAAATTTCAAATAAAATAAAATTATTGTATTGCGGATATTGTATTCAAATATATGTATATATACATACATACATACATATATACATATGTACATATACATATACATATACATATATATATATATATATATATATATATATATATATATATATATATATATATATATATATATATATTTTTTTAAGTCATGAGTACACATGCCATTGAATCAAAATTATTTGAAAGTAATGAAATAATATGAGTTATGGTATTAGTACAATACGTTTTAAAATTATATTAATATAATTTTTGGATTGAATAGCAAAAAAAATTTCAAATAAAACTTCGAGCAAAACTTTCTTGATTCATTGAAGATGTTGTGGCCATTGCCTAGATTTAGGGTTCACCAGCTAGTTATATAATCATTGTAAATGAATAAAACTGTTAAATTTAATTATTATTGATAAGCCAGTGTTTTGCAGACATGATGATGGAAGAAATCAACTAATAATTGGTTGAGAATGGGAATATACGTTCTCATGCAGTTAAGAAAAAATTGCATGCGTCTAAAGTCCATATCTCAGGATTGAAACTTCTTTGACAGACTAATTTTTAAATATTATTGATTTTTTTTAAAAATTTTTTATTTTTGATTTTTACATAAATTTTTTTTATTTAAATTTACTAAAGAGAATTTTTGCAATATTTTCATTTTATATCTTATGAAAAATAGTATATTAAATTCTTAAGTAATGAGTGGCAAATTAAACTGCCATATGTTTCAGCTTTTGGCTGAATACTATCCCCTCGTTTTCAGTTCCGGCGCAATGCATTGCATATGTAGGGGTCATCCCTTGAGTGCTAGTCCAAGATAAAAAAACTTGTAAATTAACAAAAATATTTCTTACTCTGACCAACTGCTTATAGTATTGGAAGATTGACAAACTTATCACAAAATGTTTATTAATAAATTTAAGGCACTTTTAACGCGCACTGTATGCATTCAAATGATCATGTAAATGAATCAAAAGGATCTGCGGTTACTGTAGTACATGACGTTATGCGACAGAACTGCCATCTGGAGTTCTAATATTTAACTACTAATCGAATACATCACCAACAGCGTGTATTTTTTTCGATCTCCCTTTCTCTATGAATCTTGCTCACTCTCTTGCTTCCTACTCCCGTTCGAGGGCTATGCGCTTCATGCTACATTCGCCCGTCGATACTCTCTCTCTGTCTCTCTCAATCATTCTCAATTGCTTACTCCCTGCTCTTGGACAAAGATGTCACACATTTTCGTGTCGCGTTTCATCAGTAAAAAATTTTAATTTAGAAAATTCACTTCAAAAATGAAACTTAAAATTAAATGAAATTATTTTTGATTTCATTAGCGAATTCCGTGCCTAATGTTACAAATAAGTTGGTTCTGGTTATGGTTTTTCGCTGACCAACCAAAATGCAGAATCAATTCTGTTCCAAAACGAAATTGAATTCTGTCAGTGTACTGCTGCGTATGATTAATATTTGTTTGTATGAATTCATATTACTCATACGTCTTAAAAATATATTTAGAAATATTTTCGTGTTGCGTTTCGTTTGTAAAAATTTTACCCTCATGCGCGCAAAGAAGTTTCACTTCAAAAATACACCAACAAATATCCCTCTATATACTGAATGCACAGTTAAATATCAGTAAATGCTGAGTATTTTGCTCGGTGTATTTAAAGTTCATAATTCCAAGAAGTGGATTTGCCACACGACGGCTGAATTCGTTTGCTGGCGTCATAAGCAGCTCCTTTTTATTGGATACTTTTCAATTTTGTTCTTGCAAGCAAATAAATTATATCTTCCCCACAACTCACTCTCTCTCTCTCACTCTCTCTCTCGCTAAGTTGTCTTATACTGTGCTCTATTATAAGTTATTATAATTGAAAAAGTCTTTAAGAGTTTCCTGCTTTTATTTTGTTTTGCTGTCGTGAAGATGTTTGCTTTCATACAAGCATGTATTTATTTTCCAATTTACTTTTGTTTCAGCAAAAACTTTGTTCTTTTTGTTAGTCAAAAACATTAAAGGAAACCTCCTTTCAAAACGTTTTATTTGTTATTCAACATGTTTCTTTGGCTGAACACTCACTCGTCTCATTAAAAAAACAAGTAGATTCGAACTCGTACTGCAAAACAATTTTCCTGTTTATAAATCTCCCTTTTTTTGTTGTTTGCGTTTTTTTTTTCTAGGAACTCTGTAAATACTTTTCAATTTACAATTTTCACTTAAAAATAATTAAAAGAATATTGAATTGCAAAACAGACAACACAAAAAAGTAAAGGAATGAAGAAACAAAAGGAAAGGAAAAGAAACAAATTGGTTTTACATTAAGTAGCGCTTAAATTACTTTGATTAAAGAGTTGCATGTAATTGACATGTAGAGGCGCTGGGTAGTGGGGGCCAGTAACAGTTGCTTTGCTCCATTGTGAAGAGAAGCCAAAGCTTTTTACAAGCATTGACTTTAAATTAATGATACGAGTACATATTCGATTAAGTATCAATATAATTTTTTTCTTTCCTTTTCCAAGTCATTATTTATTTGCTGGGGTTAATGTGTATGCGTGTGCTGTATATATGTTTATGTTCACATTGATAATTAAGTAGTTGTGTGTGTTTAAATTCTTGAAAAGAATTCAGTTTATTTAAAAAAAAAAGGAAAGTGCTTTTAATTTCTTATGCCGTTGGTGTAATTGTTTTAAACACAAATTGTATGTAAAAAAAAGTATTGTTTCGTATAAAATGCAGTAAGAAGAGTAGCATCTGTGGCATTTCTGTTGGCAAATTAAGTGGTAATTTAACAATAGATATTTAATTAATTTTCGCAAAAATATTTGATCAAGGCTATCACTTCCGACAATAATAAATTTTGTATAAAAATATTTAATAAAAATATTTGTCTTTAACTCTAAGAAATTTCGGTTCAATTTCAATAGACATCTAATGAGAAAATTCGAAAACAGCAAATATATATCGAGCGGGCCTTTCCCCTTTATTTTATTCTTAATTAAGGTAATAAAATCCTCTGTGCCAAATTTCAAAAACTTTGGGCCAAAAATAAATTTTGGTTTTTATGGGCGGTGGGTAGTGGGCGTGGTCAATTTTGATGAAACTTTATTTTGTTCTTAATTGAGGTAATAAAAGCCTCTGTGCCAAATTTCAAAAACTTTGGGCCAAAAATAAATTTTGGATTGTATGGGCGGTGGGTAGTGGGCGTGGTAAATTTTGATGAAACTTTATTTTGTTCTTATTTGATGTAATAAAATCCTCTGTGCCACATTTCAAAATCTTTGGGCCAAAAAGCAATTTTGGTTTCTATGGGCGGTGGGTAGTAGGCGTGTTCAATTTTGATGAAACTTTATTTTGTTCTTAATTGAGCTAATAAAAGCCTCTGTGTCAAATGTCAAAAACTTTGGGTCAAAAATAAATTTTGGTTTCTATGGGCGGTGGGTAGTGGGCGTTGTCAATTTTGATTAAACTTTATATTTTTCTTAATTGAGGTAATAAAATGTTCTGTGCCAAATTTCAAAAACTTTGAGCAAAAAATAAATTTTGGTTTCTATGGGCGGTGGGTAGTGGGCGTGGTTAATTTTGCTGAAACTTTATTTTATTCTTAATTGAAGTAATAAAAGCCTCTGTGCCAAATTTCAAAATCTTTGAGCCAAAAATAAATTTTGGTTTCTATGGGCTGTGGGTTGTGGGCGTGGTCAATTTTAATGAAACTTTATTTTGTTCTTAATTGAGGTAATAAAAGCATCTGTGCCAAATTTTAAAAGCTTTGAGCCAAAAATAAATATTGGTTTCTATGGGCGGTGGGTAGTGGGCGTGGTCATTTTTTATGAAACTTGATTTTGTTCTTAATTGAGGTAATAAAAGCATCTGTGCCAAATTTCAAAAACTTTGGGCCAAAAATAAATTTTGGTTTTTATGGGCGGTGGGTAGTGGGCGGGGCCAATTTTGATGAAACTTTATATTTTTCTTAATTGAGGTAATAAAAGCCTCTGTGCCAAATTTCAAAATCTTTGGGCCAAAAATAAATTTTGTGCTCTATGGGCGTTGGGTAGTGGGCGTGGTCAATTTTAATGAAACTTTATATTTTTCTTAATATATTATATATTTTGCCAAACATTGTATGACCAAATCCCTCTGTGGGCCGTACAGTCACTAGTGAAATCGCAGCGCAGTCGAAACTTAACTTTGACTGCGCTGCAGATGTAAGAACGCACAAATTTTATTCTATTTAAAATCGAACACTTGTGTGTTGTATCGTTAATAAAATTAAATAAATTTTGCTACTCGCTTTTTCATTTCAAATTACATATTTATTTTTCATCTCTTTTTCTTTTTGTATTTAGATGCGGTTAATGTATAAGTATTAACGCAAATATACAAAATAAATATATGATGTGTTTGTGTGTGTGTGTGTGTGTGTGAGCCTGTTTATATGTAATTGTGTTTGCGTATAATCCATTTCAATGATTGTCTTCTTTCTATCATTTGTTTTGTATGTGGTTTTTCCATCTCCCTTTCATTATACCCGCCCTGTTTGCCCCCTGTGTGTGGGAGGTGGTCTTAGGAATTAGTGAATATACCCCTCAATTGTTTTTTGGAGCACCAGCCATATTCCGTAACTCGCTTAAGCTAAAACTGCATGGCTAAAAATCTAAAACATATTTTTAGTCTAAATAGTTGTAGGAAAGTTCTGCATATTTTTTTGGGGGCTTATTTTATAAAAATAATTTTTTGTTCGCCAGCAAATAGGCAAATACAAAATAAGCGCCCTAAAATATGCACACGTTTTTTCACAACTTTTTAGGCTTAAGATATTTTTTGATAATTTTTAGCTAGGGAGTTGTAGCTTTACGACTTAGGGAATAAGACTGCAGATATAAGTGATAGGGGAAATAGGCACCAGTGCCATATGCCGCCTTTAAAAATTTAAACTATACAACATGTTAAAACGAATTTTATACACACACATTTTTAATTTACACACAGTCGTAAATCGAAAAACATATGCCATTTTTGAACCCACCTCGTATACATTCATACGCATGTAATTTCACAAGACCAAAGACAATATAAAATAAATGAATAAATGTACACAAGCGTATGCTCATGTGTTTTGTGGTATGACAGAAGAAGAAGAAGAAGAAGAAAAAAACAAATGATATAAAATAGATTGAATTGAACCTGAAGCTGTATCTTAAATTAATGAAATCAATTTATTTTCAACAACTGCAAAAAAACAAAAGTAGCAAGAAGTTTATGGCAACATTGTGTACTCGTAGCAGCAGGATACAAAAATTTAATCAATTTAAAATATGTGGAAATTTCTAAATTAACAAAAAGCCATTAAAATGATAAAATATACAGGTTTTCATTAAATCACTTACAAATTTACTGTAACATTTTAAAAATTATAATAATTTGCAGTTAAAATTTTATTAATTGTCTTTTTAACTAAATTTATTTAAAGTAGTCACAACATCTGTGCCACTTCCTTTTAATTAATTGTGCCTAATATTAAAAATGAGTTGGTTCTGAAAAATGTTTTAGTTTTTCGCTAACCAACCAAAAGGCAGAATCAATTCTGCTCCCAAACGAAATAGAATTCTGTCAGGGTACGGCTGCGTATGATTAATATTTGTTTGTATAGATTCGTACTACTCATACGTCTTAAAAATACACATAGAAACAAAAATTTCTCACATATTCGTTTCTTCCCTAACAAATTTTACCCTCATGCTCGCAAAGAAGTTTCACTTAAAAAAAAATTTAATTTTGAATTTTTTTTTATTTTATTTATTTTTGTTAATAGGACACTTAGCATTTTCTGTGACGATGTGCACCCGTTATCCCCTGAGTGCTGGTCCTACTGAAAAAAAAAATGGGAAATGTGTTTTTAAATAAATTAACTTCTTTCGAAATTTTCGTTCAAAATATCTTTTATTTTTATTTTTTATGTATTTAAAAAAAGGTAATAATTGGCAAAAAATTTTAATTTTTTTTTGTAAATTTTGGGAAAAGAATTAGTACGAATAAAATTAAAAATTTAGTGTTAAACAACAGATTCTCAAATACATATATAAAATAGAATGCAGAAAAATTATTTCCTTTGATATATCTTAAAATCTGCTAGTCCGAATCGATTCCTATTCCAAATCTAGGTTTGGACCATTTTAAACGTGACCAGTTTGATTTGGTTTGGCTTAGCTGTTCAAAAGTTATAAGCGGGTCACATACTTACACACACAGAAAGTACAAACACACACACAAACACACACACATATACACACACAAACACACACATACACACACATACAAACACGCACACACATGGAAGATGGAGATTTGGTTCCAAGGAATACTGCTCGGTGGTCACCCTGGATATTCAAAACGCATTTAATTCCGTGAATTGGGGGAATATTGCCAAGGCCCTTTTCATTATGGGTACGCCGCCGTACCTAATGACTTTGGTGAACGACTACTTTCGGGATCGGAAACTTTTGTATGTGACCGATGATGGCGAAGTAGAATATGAAGTCACTGCAGGTGTACCGCAAGGTTCTATTCTTGGCCCTCTGCTCTGGAACATAATGTATGATGGAATACTGCGACTATCCTTACCAGATAGGACTTCCATTATTGGCTTTGCGGACGACATTGCCATAGTCTCAGTGGCAAAAACCGTAGAGGAGGTGGAGGTGAAGGCAAATGCGGCAGTCGAAAGGATTGAAATGTGGCTTAATGGGGCTGGGTTGACACTAGCTGCCCATAAAACAGAGGCTGTCTTAATAAGTAGCAGAAAAACAGTAGAAAAGATGACTGTAACAGTTGGCGATGCAAGAATAGAATCGAAAAGGGCCATAAAATACCTAGGCGTAATGATCGATGACAGGCTAAATTTCAAGGAACATGTAAGGTTCATTGTCAAAAAGGCATCCGGCGCGCAAGCAGCTCTGGCAAGAATAATGCCAAATATTGGAGGACCAACGTCATTTAAAAGAAGGTTAATATCGTCGGTTGTGACCTCGATAATAGTATATGCCTGCCCAGTATGGTCGGTAGCACTTTCCGAGGAGACGACAAGAAGAAAACTATCCTCGGTGTACCGTCTAAGTGCAATAAGACAAATAAGTGGTTTCAGGACAATATCCGATGACGCTGCAATGGTATTGGCAAGAGCAATACCTATAGATATACTGGCGGATGAAATGAGGCGAATCTACTTTCGTCGTCTTGAGGATCCAGGGCAAATTGCTACAATAAGGAGAGAGAGGAAAGGAGTGTTTCTATCTGGAGATGGCAGTCTAGATGGGAATGCAGTTCGAAGGGCAGATGGACTTATTATCTTCTGCCCATCATAATTCCCTGGCTGGAGGCGCAACACTGCGAGCCCAACTTTTATATGACGCAGTTCTTGAGTGGACATGGTTGTTTTAGGAAATATCTGCACAAATTTGGGCACGATAGATTCCCAAAATGCCCAAATTGTGTTGACGAAGATGAGGACGCTCAGCACGTTTTATTTTGCTGCCCGAGATATAGGGGGCCTTGGGAGCTGAATATTACTCCTCGTCAGCTTCTAGGCGAGATTTTGGGTTCCGAAATTAAATGGAACGAGTGCAACCGCCATATATCTGTAGTTATGCAGGAACTACGAAGGCTGGAGAGACAGAGATCGAACGAGCGTACATAAGATGAAGCGAAATCGCTAACCAGCCCTCCGCGAAGTAATACCTAACGGCAGTCCCGCGGAGGGAGAGTGGTCGATGGAAACAGGGGGTTGGTTTAGTACGTAGGCACCAGTCATGCTGAATCGTGCATGCTTATGAGGGAACATAAGTATCTTTTGAAGATTACCACCTCCGGTTCTATACAAAAAAAAAAAAAAAACACACACACACACATACACACACAAACGTACATATATGTATATATACAGAAACACACACACACATACACACACATACACACACAAACACACACACACATACACACACTCACGCATACAAACACACCCACCCAAATACGCACACAAATACATCCACACACACACACAAACACACATACACCTACATACAGACATATTGACGGTCTCTCTGGAGTAGAAAGAAACGTTTTTAGGAACGCAAAAGCAAGAAATCTGGTGAAAGCTCGATTTTTTCAAAACCAGTAGATTTCCGATTTTTTTTTTAATTGTTAATTTTTCCAAGTTGTTGAAAATAAAAAAACAGCATAAAAGAAATATCCATTGATTGTTTAAAATATTAAGGTCAAAATGAAATAACTTTCCTGCGAGTAAGAATAAACTGCAGCGTCAATAAATTAAAAAATAAAATCCTTTTTATTTCAAAATTCTTTTATTTTCTTGCGTTTCAATGAGTGTGTTTCCCGTTAATCCTTTTGCCCACTAGTCAATATATATATATTGTCATTTCAAGTTTGAACATTTTTCCGTGTGTTTCCTGCCTTTTCCTTTGCTTTAGATAATTCGTTTCCTTTTTCTTCTTCTTCAGTTGTGTTTTATTTGCCATTAAAAGCAAACTCTTTTCTTTTTTTTTTTTTTTGCCTTCATCGCCTGCCAATATTTTTTCGATTTCTATTCTTTTCTTTTGTTTTTTAGATTGCCAGCATTAAGAGTGTTTTATTGTTATTTGTATTAGATGAGCAAAATTGTGGATCTTTTGTACTTGTAAATGGATTTTTAATATTCTGTCGTTGATTAAAAGTGGCTTACCTTTTTACAGCATTAACCCCTTTGGTGCTGTGTTCTTGTTAAAAAAAAGTCTGGAGGTTTGTTTGTCATTTCTATGGTTTGAATAGCAAAAAGCACAGGGGGAGACCATATAATGTTGTCTTAATTTGGCAAAAGCAAGAAAATGAAAAAAAAAAACCAAGTGTTTCAATTGCTTTAGTTTGCAGCTGGAATAAGAAGAATTTGTTGTTTTTCTTTTTTTTACTTATTTTCCAATTTAGGGACTTGAAATTGAAAATATGTAGTCGTCAAAGGAGCAAAATAAATTGGTTGGTTAGTTTGATCTTTGATCAAAAGTTTTTCTATTTGTTTGTCATTTGTAATTGAAAAGTTACTTCGTTGTAATACAATATGAGAGCTGGAAAGGGCAACACAAAAATAAAGTTAATTTTGTAGGAAATGAAATTTCATTCACTCCCACTTTGATATCATTATGAAAATTAGGTTTTCAGTTATTTGAATATATATATTTTATTTTAATTTAAAAATTTCCGTAATACTGCCTACGTGCATAACACGTCGTTGTAAAGAAAACTTTAGCATTTCACTTTCAATTTTCTTTCCCTAAATATTCCTTCGGCATCAAAAGCAGCCAACTAAGAATTGTTTTCTACTCTATTTTCGTGTTTTTTTTTATCGAAAGTTATTTATTTTAATGACATTTTTCCCCCATTTTATATTAAAAAAATTTCAATTACCTTTCTACGCACATGCAGGTGGCAGAATACAAGAGAAGTATTATGAAAAGTAACACTGGGCGACATGTGTTTTTTTTTTTCTAAGAAGAATTTCACACACAATTCGAATGAAAAGTTTTACAAAGAAGAGAGTACAAACGTTCGAGCGGGTCGAATCTTAAATATCCTACAAATATTTAGTAAAAGTCTATTTTTATTCTTATTAAAATTTACTTTTTTATAATATTTTGCCTTAAGTTAACAAGGAAAAAATTTATTTTAATGCGTTCGTTTCCAATGTGTGTGGAGGAGCATGACTCAGACACCTTTCCGTCCGCATAAAAACTTACGTATTCATATTTTACATCAACGGGCAAAAAAAGGACTGTTTGACCTGCTGGCTCACAGTTCCTTTAAAACATTTCTGAGCCCAATTTTAAAACTCTAGACATCTCACATAAATCGTAAAAACTTAAAAGCCAAATTTTCGGCGTAGCTAAATGTAGAAAAAATTTTTGATGTGTTAACATCTATACGCGCGCCTCTAGGGCAGTAAACTATCAATTTCAATACATACGTAAGTGTAAGGTGTAAGGTGTAAGATGTAAGAGTTTGTTTGCTCGTTGCTTGGCAGTCGGTATTGAAAGTGATTATTGGGCGATTTTCATATAATTTCCCCACGCGATTTTCTCCGGAAATTCATAGCCGATTTTATTAGTTTTTGGATTAAAACGCTAGTGCGTGTTTCAACGAAGAGTTTAGGCCAAAAATTAAGGCGATCCGATATCGGCGAGCGGAGATTTAAGTGTTTTAATTCGGAGTATTAATTTGGAGTAATATTAAAAAAGTGTTTTATGCTGATCTTCGGTTTTGTCTTATGCATAGCAAAGAGAATAGTGACGTGGTTATACGTACATATATAAAAATGAGATAGCAAGACAGCAACGTATGTAGCTTATGTACAAACATAACAATGTATGTCTGTACATTTGTCTGTTGCTTTGCATTCTCTTTGTTTTTTGTGGGTTTAATAAAAAATAAATAAACAAAAAGGTGTTAACACATCGCCCGTGAGTTCGAACACTCATTGATTTTTTTTTTAAAAGGTCATTTAGGGGTCAAAGGAGGGACTCCCTTAGAAAATCTTCTAAATTAAACTTGTAAGGAATGTATAGAATTAAGGCTTAAGGTATAGAATTTTTTAAATATTTACACTATTTTTCCATATAATATGTAACTTCAACGCCCACCAAAGGGGGCGGGCCCCAAAAATAGCCTACATCGTTTTTTCACAGATAAACTTATGGGCGTTGCTAAATCGTCTTAGACTTTATCACTGATCAAAAATATATTTACTTTATAAGGTCCCATTCCTTTTAGAGGGTATTAAAATAAAATTGTATTTTGTCGGGGTCGTTCTGGCAAGGCCATGGGGGAGGCGATTCACCTTTGCCATAAAACACTAAAAATTAAATTTTGCTACAATTGAGTGTAAAAAAATTTTTTTTATAGGGTCATCAGGGAGGGCAAGGGGGGAGGAGGCGGCCAGGGCAGAGGAGTACCAGGTTACGTTTTGGCTTTGTCATTAAAGTTTAAAAATTTTATTTTTAAGGAATTTAGGTTTAAGTAAAATAATTTGTTAAATTTTTACACTATTTTGGCTTATAATAACGCCCACTAAAAGGGGCGGGGTCCAAAAATTAATTTTTGGGATTTTATGGCTCCAAGTTTAACACGTTGGACCTTCTTTGCCATAAAAATATATCATTTGCTTAACCAAATTACGAAAAAAAAACTTAAAAAATTATGTTGTTTTTTCGAGGTTGGTTTAGTTCTTCTTAGGGGAACTTTTGCCCCTCTGCCCCGATTCAGCTCAGTTAAAAACTTGAGCTGTACTATCCTTCAAAATGTATCCACACCAAATTTGAAGGGCCTAGATCTTTTGATTTCACTGCATCGTGATTTCCACAGACACACGGACGGGCATGGCTAGATCGTCTTAGATTTCTTCACTGATCAAGAATATATATACGCTTTATGGGGTCTAAGAAGGATATTTCACTGCCTTACTCACCGAATGACAAAGTGAATATAGCCTCCAATTTAATTTTTTTTTTTTTTTTTTTTTGTATGGTATAAAAAAACTTCATGTCGATCCGTGTTATCATGCCTAATCTTGCACCTTTCCATTTGTTTGGATCACGTTTGCAAATGATTTTCCACGACATTAGCACATAATGTAATAATCCGCATAATATTTTTTCATTAGCGTTACGACAACAAGAAATTTAAATGGCATATTTATTAGGCCATTTTTGGCGTGCGTTTAGTTCCAAAAACAAATAAGCGTGCATGTATACATATACACACAAACACATACAGCCGCACACACACACACACTCACACACACACATCCATAAATACGTACATATAAACATAACATTTATTTTTACATTAAAGTTTCTATCGCATTCATGTTCAAACTCGGGAAGTTTTAAAGGTGGCAGGGCAACAATTTTGAAAAAATCTAAAGTTTCAAAATAATATTTGGCTATCATGTGTCTGCATGATAGCGATTGACCAAACTTAAGAAGAACAATTATTTGATTTTGGTCCGAAAGTGAAACTCTCATTAAAAGTAGAACAAGAAGTTAGGAAAAACACACCAATTCATGCTGCATGCATGCTTGTGCTTGAATTTGCACTACTTCTTTGTTTTTATGGTGCGTATGTTTTCAACTTTTAATGTCTATAAAGTTTTTATTATCTCAGCGCATTTGGATCGTTAAGCTGTATCTTGTTGTTTTAAGTAACTCTCATTAAGGGCTGTTACTAAGTTTGAATTTTTGTGTGTGTGTGTGTGTTTTCTTCTTCTGCTGATTCTGTTACAGCCACTTGCTTCAAATTTAATGTTTGGGTCAAAATTTTATGAATAATAAACAACAAGGAAACATGAGAACAAAAAAGTACTTAGAAAATTTAAGGCGTTTCTTATCTACACACACACACACACCCAAAATACTCTAGCCGCTTGCTATAGCCAGCAGCGGCTGTGCACAGTGGAGCGCTTACAAAAGGTCTTCAAGTTTATAAGAAAATTATTTCAAAACCTTTAGCCAGATGAATTTAAATAGGATTTCCATGGTTTTTAATTTCTCGCTAAGAAAGTATTAGACGATGGACAAATTTATCACAAAATGTTTATTAATAAATTTAAGGCACTTTTAACGCTCACTGTATGCATTCAAATGATCATGTAAATGAATAAAAAGGATCACTGTAGTACATGACGTTATGCGACAGCACTGCCATCTGGAGTTCTAATATTTAACTACTAATCGAATACATCACCAACAGCGTGTATTTTTCCTCGATCTCCCTTTCTCTATAAATCTTTCTCACTCGCTTGCTCCCTACAGTCGCTCCAGGGCTATAAGCTTCATAGTATGTTCGCCCTTCCCCACTCTATCCTTCTCTCTCAATCGTTCTCAATTGCTTTCTCCCTTCTCTTGGACAAACACGTCCCGCATTTTCGTGTCGCGTTTCATATGTAAAAATATGGAGATTCACTTCAAAAATGAATTTTTTTTCCAAATGCAATAATTTTTAATTTCAATAGCGAACTCCGTGTCTAATATTGCAAATGAGTCCCTACTCTCGCTCCATGGCAATGTGCTTCATGCTACATTCGCCCTTCGATACTCTCTCTCTCTCTCTGTCTCTCTCAATCGTTCTCAATTGCTTACTCCCTGCTCTTGGATCAAGACGTCCCACATTTTCGTGTCGCGTTTCATCCGTAAAAATTTTAATTTAGAAAATTCACTTCAAAAATTAAACTTGAAAAAAAATTAAATTATTTTTGATTTCATTAGCGAATTCCGTGCCTAATATTACAAATGAAATGGTTCTGAAAAATGTTTTAGTTTTGCTCTGACCAACAAAAATGCAAAATCAATTCTGTTCCAAAACGAAACTGAATTCTGCCAGGGTGCAGCTGCGTATGATTAATATTTATTTGTATGAATTCATATTACTCATACGTATTAAAAATATATTTAGAAACAAAAACGTCCCACATTTTCGTGTCGCGTTTCATCTGTAAAAATGTTACCCTCATACACGCAAAGAAGTTTCGATTCAAAAATGAAACAATTTTTTTTCCAAAAATAAAACTATTTTTTTTATAAAAAAATGAAAAAAAATTTTTTTATCAAAAAATGATATCATATTTGATTTCATTAGCGAAATCCGTGCCTAATATTACAAATGAGTTGGTTCTGAAAAATGTTTTAGTTTTTCGCTGACCAACCAAAAGGTAGAATCAATTCTGTTCCCAAACGAAATAGAATTCTGTCAGGGTACGGCTGCGTATCATTAATATTTGTTTGTATGGATTCGTATTACTCATACGTCTTTAACATGCATTTAGAAACAAAAACGTCCCACATTTTCGTTTATTCCCTTAAAAAAATTTTTACCCGCATGCGCGCAAAGAAGTTTCATTTGTCGATGTTTTGAGTTCCTAGGAGGCCTGTCCGTCTACACCTGATGGGTTGTCACTTCCCGGCTTTTTGGAAATTTTTTAATCTTCTTAGCGGGAGGTTAAAAAATTGCCTTATAAAGTAAAATTTTGTTTAAAAATGTTTCCTATTAAACTGTTATAAATCGGAAAAAATTGCCACCGTGCAGTCAGTGTTCAATTAAAGTAATGGAATATACGAAGTTGCGAGCAAAAAAAAAGCCAAATTGTGTGGTTGCCACTGGCATTTTTGTTGTGTTATTTTCTTCTTTTTTTTTTTTGTTTTTGCTGTTGCTGCACTTTTGCTGTTTTTCAATTATTTTTGATTAATGTCCATTTTGTGTGTGCGGCAGTTGCTAGCAGCAAAAATAGCCCTCGCAATCATTCATTATCTTCAGGTCGGTGATAAAGAATATTTACGGCATTTAATTTATATAAAAGAAAAACAAAAGCGCTCTTTTAAAGTATCGCATTAGCAACAAGTAAAAGTGAAACGCAACGTATATGTTGTCAGATTTATTTACGAGTAGTTGCTTTAAGCTTTAAGTAAAAAAAAGAAAAAAAAAGAGGTGAAGCGTTTAAGGCGGCATAGTTTTAATGGAAGCAAAGCAACATGACGAAATTGGGCCAGTCAAATATTTGCAAATTCAAAAACCTTCAATTTCTGCACTTTCATCAACAACATCATAAGAAATGTTTTATGTTTTGTTTTTAATTTTTTCCATTTTGGCTAAAAGTAAATTCAGTAAATATGCATTATATGTTAAACAAAAATAGTTGCCTTGGAAAGCGTGTATCTTTAGGATTTTCCAGTAGCTTTGTGCATATTTAAATTGCATGATGCCTTTGGTCTAGTAACTTTTGTCGAAATGTTTTTAAACAAAATGCTAATACAGCTCTTGCAACCACTTTGCAATCTGTTGTATTATATTACTTTTCGTTTATTCACAAACACGGTTGTTATTTTAGTGAACACGTACAAAAACTTATTTTGTGTTTCACTGCAGCTTTAAAGTAATTTTGTTGTCTTTAAATACTTCAACAGAAATGATGAAAGGGATTAGATGAGTTTCTCATTTCAGTTGTAATTTTCAGGAAATTAATATGCCATCCCATATAGTAAATATATTTTGGGTCCTTAAGCAGTCGATCTACTGTTAATGAAAACATCAGTTCTGCTATAGATTTTAAAATAGTAAAGGGCGTTGCATCCTTTTTATTCAATTGTCTCATTTTTAAAGCTTCTTATCAATTGTAAAAAAAAAAATTTCAAAATTTTATATCCTCCAAAAATAAATTGGAGGGTATATGCACTTTGCCATTTCATGTGTAACCCAGCGATATAGTCCTCTAAGACTCCATAAAGTATATACATACTATATGTACATATATATGTATATATATATATATATATATATATATATATATATATATATATATATATATATGTATATATATATATATATGTATATATATATATATATATATATATATATATATATCCTTGATCACTGATGGAATCTAGGCAATGTCCGTCCATCCGTCCTTCTGTAAAAATCACGATTCAGTCCAAACGAAAACAAGCAGACCCTCGAAATTTGGTATAAATATATCTTGAACACAGGTCAAGTTTGTAAATGGGCTGAATCGAGCAAGAGGGAAAAAAGTTGCCCTAAGAAGAACTAAACCAACCTCTAAAAAATAAAAAAAAAAAAGAAATTATATCTTTAAATTTATAAAAAAAAAAAATTAATCGACTAAAAATAATCTATTAATCGATTAAAAATAACCGATTAATCGATTAAAAATAATCGATTAAAAATAATCGATTAATCGATTAAAATTAATCGAATAATCGACTAAAATTAATCGATTTATTGACTTAAAATATTCGGTTAGTTTACTAAAATTAATCGGTTTAATCGTTAATCGAAAATAGCCAATTTTAAATAAACCAATCACTTCATTGGGTAGTAATTAATCGGTTACGAGATTAGCAGTTAATTGAATGAATATCCTACTATTAATATATAGTAATGCCCTAGGCTATAAAAACTGAGTTTATTAATAAACAAGTAAAAATTGTATATTCCGGGAAGGGTGGTGGGGCGAGACGTTTCACCTCTGCTAGATCAGAGAACATCTCAGCTTCTTATAGGCTTAAGGAATACAAATTGTTCAATATTTACACTATTTTTGTATATAATATCGTACGTCAACGCCCACTAAAAGGGGCGGTGTTCAAAATTATACTACATCATGTTTTCCACAGACGAACGTATGGGCATTGCTAGACCGTCTTATACTTCATCACTAATCAAGAATATATATACTTTATTGGGTCCAATTCTTTTTGGAGAGTATTAAAACTGTATTTTGTCGGGGTCTCTCTGGCAAGGTCCGTGGCGGAGACCTTTCACCTTTGCCATAAAACTCTAAAAATAAGTGTTTAAGATAATGAAGTGTACAATTTCGAAATATGCCCACATCCGACTATTTTGTGTGTCCTATAAAATCAATATTGCCCTGAGCGAACAACGAAGATGATTGAAAACTTCCTAAGATTTCTTAGTTGAACGCAGTAAATGACCTTGCCCATTATTTTTGTGTAAGTTGACGCCACTAGTTTGTCCAAAAAGTAAATACAAAAAACAATGAAAAAACGACGTTGGAAAATATGATGAAAAGCAGAAACATCAAAGAATGCTAAATCACAAAAAAAGCGAGTATAAATAATGTTTTTTTAGTCTTATCTGTTTTTATTACCACAAAATAAATTTGTATATGCAAATGAAAATAAACACACGCAGCTGCTGGTTTTGATTCTAAAAGAACTAAAAAACAACATGCATAATTTTTAAATTTTGTTAAGCAAATGATATATTTTTAAGTCAAAGAAAATCCAACGCATTAAACTTGGACCCTTAAAATAAAAAAATTATGTTTGGACCCCGCTCCCTTTAGTGGGCGTTATTATAAGCAAAAATAGTGTAAAAAATTTAACAAATTGTTTTACTTAAGCCTATATTCCTTAAAAATGCCATTTGTAAGCTTTTATGACGTAACCCGATTCTCCTCAGCCCTGCTCTCCTCCTCGCCCCTTTTTTGTCCCCTAAAAGACCCTACCACAAAATTCTTTTTACATTTAATTAATTTTAATAAACATTTTACTTATTTTTATATGAATTAAAAAATATACCCATGAGTAGTGATGATGAAAGTGCAGCGGCCTTTGAAAACAGCTGTTCTGCTCTCAGCATGTAAATTGTATAATTAAAAACTGATGTTGACTTTACTTTGTGCCTGGGAATATTTATCATGTCTTTCTGAATTTAAATCAAATTTTCGAACATTTAGCCCATCAATCTTTTTTGCATTGAACATTTCAATTTAAAATGCCGTCTTTAACAGCGACTATAACATATTCCCTCTATATCACTCTATTTCCTTTGATTGTATGGCTCATAGAGTTCTAAAAAGAAATAAGTTGTTAAAACATTTTTGAAAATAACACGAAATTTCACTCAAACTAATTGCATTGCAATTGCTGAAAATTCAATTCAGTTCCTGTTTTCTTTAATTTAAGCAAGGCCGCAGAAAGTTTTAATTTGCTCTAGTAAATATTAATGCAAAATAAAGCATCGAACTAAAACTTTTGCAGCTCAATCATAAAAAACAACTCGAAGAAAATAACACGTAAACTTTTAAAACTGCTTTCCATCGACGTCAATCAAATTTATTTTTCTTTTTTACAAAGTTTCTAAAATTTTTCTTTTATTGTAAAATTTTCTCTTTCAAAACGTGATATTTTTCCTTTAGCCTTTTTGCAGTTTATAACAAACAAAAATAGTTTTCAAATTCACTATAGAATTTTTGGTTGTACTTTTTTTTCTTAAATAATTCATAAGTTTTTAATTTCTGCCCAATTTTTGTGTTAGAAGTTTTTCAGTAACAACTTCACAAAGACTGTCAATCATTTCAGTCAATAATGCAACACTTTTTCCATGAAATTTTGCAGCTTTTTGTATTTCTGTTATATATTTATTTTTACAATAACAAGAGTTTTTAAAGCTAGCGTTATTTACCGGCTGGCAGTTGACATGAAGTAAAAGCTTTTATATATTTAAATATTTAAGACTAAAAAAAGTTTGTGCTAAAAAAACAAGTAAGAACTTTAAAATCGAGCGGGTCGATACTTGTTTGTACAAAAAAAATGGATTTTCCAACCCTGGAATATAATTTAAAATTTTTTTTTTAATTTTTCACACGGATGTAATTTTTCCTGAAGTATAAAAAACGTTTAATTCATCCAAAAAAAAATAACAAAATAAAAAGATACTTGTTTGTACAAAAAAAATGGATTTTCCAACCCTGGAATATAATTTAAAATTTTTTTTTTAATTTTTCACACGGATGTAATTTTTCCTGAAGTATAAAAAACGTTTAATTCATCCAAAAAAAAATAACAAAATAAAAAGAATTAGAACAACGATATTTTTATGTAACAAAACTATATAGATTTTCCAGCCCTGGATTGAATCTTTAATGTTTTTTTTATTTTTTACATAAATATATTTCTTTCTGAAGTATAAAAAAGGTTTAATTCACTAAAAAAAAGTAAAATTAAGAACATGTTTTTTACCAAAAAAATTTCAATTTTCCAACCCTGGCAACAAGTTTTTAAATTTTTTTGGTTGTTAATACCAATTGAATTTTTCAACAAATATAAAATAGGCAAAATTCACTAAATAAAAAAATTAGGAACTAATTTTGTCACTTTTATGTACAAAAAAAATCGATTTTTACAACCCTGGAATGGAAGATCTAATTTTTTCGATTTTTAGTACCAATTTAATACTTCCTGAAGTTTGAAATGGGTTTAGTTGACTAAAAAAACTAAATTAGGAACTTATTTGGCTATTTTTATATAACAAACATATATCGATTTTCGAACCCTGGAATAGAATTTTTAATTTTATTTATTTATTACATGAATGTAATTCGTCCTGAAGCTTAAAATAGGTTTAATTCACTGTAAAACCCAAAATTTGGAACTTATAGGGCTGCTTTTATGTACTAAAAAAATTCAATTTGCGAACCCTGGAAGCGAAATTTGAAATTTTTTGTTTTATTTTTACCAATGCAACTCTTAATGAGGTATAAAATAGTTTTATTTAAGAAAAACTTAAAATTTGTAACCACTTTGGTCACTTTCGTGTACCACAAAATGTTGCAGTTGTCCAACCCTGGCATCAAAATGTTGATTTTTTTTTAATTTTTTACACCAATTTTGTTCTTCCTGATTTATAAAATAGTTTTAACCCATATCGTCCCAGAAAATATTTTTCGAATAAGTTTATAAAACTTCGTAGTTAAATTGTAATTTGGGTCCAGAAAATACGAATCAGATATCCGAATTTTTTTTTTAATTTTTTTAATATTTTTTTTAAAAAATTTTTTTAAACAATTTATAAAAAAAATTTTTAAACAATTTTTAAAAAATTTTTTAAACAATTTTTAAAAAATTTTTTTAAACAATTTTTAAAAAATTTCATTAAAAAACGATATGTTCTTAGTTTTTCCTAAGCAAAGAAAAAAATTAAATTCTTGAAATTTACTGTTCGAAAAATCGAACACGGGGACGAAATGGGTTAATTGGAAAAAAATCAGGTTCAGTTGCCCTTTTGGTTATTTTTGTGTATAAAAAAAATTTAAATTTCCGAACTCTGGAAGCGAAATTAGAAATTTTGTTTGCTTTATTTTTATCAATGCAACTCTTAATGACGTATAAAATAGTTTTATTTATGAAAAACTTAGAATTTGTAACCACTTTGGTCACTTTCGTATACTACAAAATATTGCATGTACCAAAAAAAAATTAATTTCCCAACACTGGAAAAAAAATTTATTTTTTTAATTTTTAAAACTTATTTTATTCTTCCCAAAGCATAAAATAGGTTTAATTAACAAACAAACAAAAAATATATATACAATAATTGGTTGTTGCTGGTTAAGTTTGCGTCCAGAAATAGTTGCAAGCTTCCCAGCTCTGGAAGCGTATATCTGGAACTGTATTTAAGTTCATTTTCAATCCCTCAGTCAAAGAATGAAGTCTCTAGCTCTTCTGGGCGCTTGGGAAAACCGATTACAGGCAGACGGACAGACGGGCATAGCTCATTCGTCATTGCTATTCATAAGGATCCAAAATATATATACTTTATAGGGTCCCATATTAATATTGACGAAATTACACACGGAATAACAAACCTGTATATACCCTGTCACTGTTTTGTGAAGGGCATAAAAAAAGAAAAAGAAAAAACATTGATTTGGTACCAGTGTGCAGCGTATGAAAGCATTTTAATCACTTTATAAATTTCCTGTATTTCTTCCCAAAAGCATTTCATTTAAAACCTTTCAATTATAGCAAAATATATTGACAGATCTTTTTCCAAAACTTCTTTTTCTCTTTCATTTCAATTTCGGTGGATAACTTGCGGTGGCTGGTTAATTCAATTATTGTTTTCGGGTGGCTGGCATTTACGCGTCATCATGCATCAAACGAACACTGAATGAATATCGCAAAAATAATACCAAAATTAACTATGGGAAAATAAAATGATTTTGACATTTCGTTTTAAATTATAATGATGCGGGTGATGATGCAAAAACATGGCATGATACACACACACGCACGCACACACTCACCTACTTGCTGGCAATATGCATGCAAATATGTTATTAACTTGCAACGCCACATTGCACGTAATACTTGTTGTTCGTGTGTGGGCGGGTGTCTGTATGGGTGCGTGATCTGCTTTCATTGCAATTCAAAATAATGATGACAATAAAATGAACGCAACAAAAAAAAAACCACACACACACACAAAATTTAACGGCAATGACAGGCAATGTTTTTGTAATTGCTGCCATTATCTTGGAGAGAAATCTGCAAAATGTTGCTAATTACTTGGTAGCATCGTTGGCTGTGGCTGATTTATTTGTGGCCTGTCTCGTCATGCCACTGGGTGCTGTATATGAGGTAAGTACGAGTAGAAGAGAAAAATAAACTTAAGCATGCCTTCGTTTACATGTAGAGCAAAAAATAGCAGTTACAATTATATTCCTTCACTTGCCAGCTTGGAAATGGTTTTAGTTTTTCCCTTGTTTTCAGTTTTGACTTACTTTTACAAAAACTTTTCAAAAATGGGTTTTTATAATTTTTCATTTGAATTTCATTTATAAGTGTGTTGGCACCACTAACATATTTCTTGTCGCACTATGAAAATAGAAATTAGTTTATTTTGACTACAACTACAAAAGTAGCACGGACAACAACCTGCCGTGTAGCCGTGTAGCCGTGAAAAAAATCATTCCCATATAAACACATGTATTCTACAAGGTCCGCCAAATAACATTTTTTTTTAATTCTATAAAAAAAACTACTGATTATTTTCTCAAATTTATTTTTTTATTTGAAAGTACAATCCTTCCGGTTAATAATGGAAACTAATTTCATTCAAATGGCTGCCTCGGCTGGTCATGCAGTAGCCTACACGATCGGTCCGTCCAATTTTTAAGCACATTATCGATTGTGTGCAGCTGTATTTCACCAATGGCTTCACGAATATTCTTCTTTAAGGCGTCAATTGTCTCTGGCTTGTCGGCGTAACACTTATCTTTGACGGCACCCCACAAATAATAGTCCAACGGTGTCAAATCGCAGCTTCGAGGTGGCCAAACGACATCAGGGGCCAAATTACCGAATTCGATATCGAACGAAATTTCCATACAATTTAAATACAAATTTCGATCGATATCGAATGCCGTAATGTGGCCCCAGCTCTGCGGCTGATAATGCGATCTTCAAAAACAGGGCGCAAAACATCGAGTGTAGCTTCGGCTGTGTGGCACGTAGCGCCGTCCTGTTGAAACCAAATGTTGCCAATAACCTCCTCTTCAATTTTGGAGAACAAAAATTCGTTCAACATGGCCCGGTAACGATCGCCATTGACTGTAACGGCCACTCCTTGCTGATTTTCGAAGAAAAATGGCCCAATTATGCGTTGGACCAAAATCCGCACCAAACAGTGACTCGTTTTGGGTGCGTCGGCTTTTCAATGTATGCGTGCGGGTTTTCTGTACCCCAAATGGGACAATTTTACTTGTTTTCATACCCGCCAAGATCAAAATGAGCTTCATATGAAAATATGATTTTTTTTTGGCAAAATCGGCATCTTCTGTAAGGCGATCGCAGGCCCATATATCCCAGCGTTGTTCAAGCGTATACACAACCATATTCGTTCAGCGGAAGGATAAAACTAATTATCTGTCAAATCAGAGAAGTGCTAAGTGTTACCATTCACGAAATAAGCACTAGTTGAAAAAAAAACGTTAGATGGCGGACCCTTCAGTTCTGACAGGTTGTAGTCGGTAGCCTACTGTCGTGAATGTGCTTAATGCATAAGTTCGAAAAATAAAAATTTACATTCCTATTTTACAATAAATTTAAATAAATACTTTGTACAAATTTCTTTTACAAATTGAAAAATAATAAAAGCACCCTTATTTCGTCGAATATTTAATAGATGTGAACGTAACCTTATCTGATGCTCAGAAGTGGTTTTTTAATTGACTCAATATTCACTTGATTACCATAATTACCTTCCTATTCACATATACAAAATTTAGTCAATTACAATTAACGTGTGACAACTGAAATTAGAACTTTTCATATTTCGGAGGACCTCAAGTTCATTTCTGGGATGTTGTTTTAATTACTTTTTTTTTAATTTTCTAATTAATAATAAATTGCATGTCAATAATGTAACATCAATATTGTTTGTGTGTGTGCTTTTCTTTACTTTTTACACATTTTAGGTGCTATGTCTTAACTAACTTTTTTCCCTGAATTTTTAAATATATTTTGGTCTTTGCAAATTTGCTTATTTTTAATTTTATTTATCGCACAAACGGTATGTAAAGCATAAATATAATTTTTAGAATGTTATTTTTTTAACAGAAATCTATCGACATCGTATCAATTCTATTTTATGCTTGGAACACAACTGCGACGAATTTTTGGTCGCGAATATTCGTCGCCAACAACTGCGGACAAATTTTTTTTTTATATGTAGTTTGACGTCTCTTTTCTTGAGAGAGAGAAAATATTTTTTACGAACAACTCTCAGCTTGAATTGGTTTAATTTTATATTTTGTCCGGACAAAATTGAACTGAGTTGCCAATGCGTTAAACTTTTTCACATAAAGTTGAGGTGTCATTTTGTGTTTGATATATTAAATTGTGGGTGAGACTAAAAAAATAAATTTTGAGAACTAATATTATATATTTGTTTCTTTTTTATATGTATTTTGCTAATAACAATGCTTTATGCAATTCAATGGCCATAAGGTAAAGCAATTTACTTTTCTCGTCCATTATTATTATCACAAATTCTTGAAAAATAATTTAAAATATGTAATATCCAAATATCTAAATTATCAAAAAAACAAAGCAAAACATAAAAAATCGCTGCAGTACTACCATTTTGCAAAACTCATTTTTTATATGAATGGCAACTTTGATTTTCCGGACAAATTTATCGAAATGAGTGAATCGTGCTGCAGAAAACTCTCAGTAAAATAAATTTTGTCCGGATAAAACTTTTGTTCGGAAAACATGCCTTAATTGTTTCGTCAACGAGCGACGAACAAATCAATATAAAGTGCCCAGGTTTCATATACTCAAACTGGTTTTTTGTGGCAAAACATAATTCACTACTGTATTGTTGCATGCAGCACTGAAATTTTCAGTACATACTAAAAATACATTCACCAATTCACAAAAATTTATCATTCGGCCACCTGTTTGTTAATTTTTAACGCTTTTTATGAAATAGTTTTTCTTACTGTTTCCTAATTTTTCATATGGTCACCCCATCAGCTGTTAAATGAAAATAATAATTTATTTACAGACAAAAAGTTTTTCTGAAAATAATTAGAAAACGGAATTTGTTCTGGAAAAAATGGACACCACAGGGGTAATTATTGAATGTCCAAAAAATCTGGCATCAGAGGATTACAATGATTTAAGAAAAATTACAATTTTGTTTGCTTATTATTTTAATTTATTCGTCGTTATTGTGTTTCATACGACGAATTTATAGAGCGAATTTTCACCAACAAATTTGTTGTACTAAACGAAATTCGTCGTTCGTCCCAGTTGTGTTCCCAGCATTATTCTTTAATTTCTAGTGACCCATAAAAAATAAATATATGCATTTATTTTTAATTCTCAGATAAGTCAAGGCTGGATATTGGGACCGGAATTGTGTGACATCTGGACGTCAATAGATGTATTATGTTGCACAGCTTCCATTCTGCATTTGGTGGCAATTGCTGTTGATAGGTAAGTGAAAATATCATATTTATTTATGCCAATAGAAAATAGTGTCTCGGATTAAATACAGTTGCCTTCAAGGAAAATGGTGATAGAATTTGTTCTGCTCATGCAGGCAAAAACTTTTATACACTCCAGTACATTTCAAGGAAATGCAAGGAAATTGTGCAAAAAGTGAAACAATGAAAAACTAACAGCACGTATTATAGATCAATGAACGAAATATATTAATTTGTTTCTAAAGAAAATACGAGGGAGGCTGAATAAGCCTGTGACTTTTTGAATTTCCCTTTTCGTAATTGAAATAGCAACACTTGTGCCGGTAGTAGGCAACTGTCAGTTGGCTCCTATCAAAAATTTGAACACGCCACGTTATTTACTTTACACAAGACTTGTTCCATTTAGCAGCAAATGGAACAAGTGAATTTCGGCTGATCATGAAGAATTTTTTTTTTTTGCCGGCAAACAACCAAATTAAGGTTAGACTTTATAAATATTATGAGGGCTCTGCACCATCTATTTCTTCCTTTTTTCATTTATTGGTGAAATTAATGGATTCACATCCGTGATAAAGACAGGGTTTACTGAATTTCGATATAGCCCAGTTGAGGTTTCCACCACCGAAACTATTAGAAAAAAATTCACAGCATGTTTTTAGGCGGTTAAAAGTGAGAATGATTTTGAAAGCCATAGGCAGCTCATTTAGCTCAGTGGTTTCTATTCTGAATGATTACTTGGCTATGAGAAAGCTTTCCGCAAGATTAGGGCCGCTTATGCCCACAATCAAGGGTTTCCATGGCAAAAAATTCATGAATTGGTTTACGAATTGCCCCCTCCACCGCCCTATTCTATACATTTAGCCACGAGTTAATATTTCTTGTTGCCAAACTTTAAGAAATTGACTTGACTGCGAAGAAAGAAGAAAAAGATTTGACTTCAATGGCGAAATCATTGCACAAACAATTAATTATTTCTTTGACCTCCATAAAACATTTTTGGGAAGGTGTAAAAATATTGGAAAAACGTTGGAATAAAAGTATAGAACTCAAGCGAGACTGTGTGAAAAATATAATAACTTTTTTATATAAAAACCTGTATGTCCTTAAAAAAGCTACAGACTTATTGACCCACCCTCGCATATTGATACTTAAGGCTCCTTAATATAAAATACTAGTGTATCATTGAGGTTAAAAAGTAAATTGACTTAAAAACACAATTTTTTGACAAATTTAATTTTATTGATACCAAAGTGAAATAGAAATATGGGAATTAATAAGGAAATATGATGTCGGGCCTCTAACACGTCGCCAGACGTCCACTCTTTTCACAAAATGTTGAACCAGATTTTGCCACAAACCTTTGCTTATCTCGTCAATGCAGCACCGAATTTTTAACATTCACAGCGTCAGTTGTTTGCGGTTTGTTCACGTATGGCCTCAGCGTCGTTAAATCACAAAAACGAGGCGGCCAATTAACATCGCCAAATCACGACTGGGAAATCTCTCATGCAATAACTGAATTGTTTGGCCGGCTGTGTGACTTGTGGCGCCATCTTGCTGAAACCAAAGGTCAGTGATGTCAATATTAGCCAATTGTAGCGCAGAGAAATCACTGTGACGGCGCTTCCTTGCTCATTTTAGAAAAAAAAATACGGGCCGATGATACCGCCTGGCCACAAACCGCATCATACGGTCACTTTCTTTAGATGGAATGGTTTTTCCAGGACTATTTAGGGATTTTGTGAGCCCCATAGGCGACAATTTTGTTTATTTCCATAATCGACTAATTGAAAATTTTGTTAAAAAAAGAGTTCTTTTCTTTCAGTTTAGTTTCAGCCAATTTTCATAATTAAAATACTTTTTTCAAGACTGTTGCCTTCCATGGCTAAAATTTCCCAACTATTTGCTAAATAAATGTCAAAAAAATGACAACTAAGTTCTTGACATTTCATTATTTGACAGCCAATTTATTTCCTAACCTCAAACTTGCCACCCTATACAATCAATCGACTTAAAAGCCAAGTTTTACTAGACTCCTGTAAATATTTTCTCATTATTTAAATATTTCAATAGTTTCAGTTTTAGCTAACTTTTTTGTATAAAAACTTATTTAATTTTTTCCCCCAATATTTCGCCAGTTTCATGTGAGAGAGGCTCTATAAAAATGTGAAAAAAATTAATTGCCATGAAACTAGGATTTTGATGAAAAGGAGTTATAATTTAAAAATGCTATTTATCGTTGGCTTATATTTGACTTCACATTCGGCTAACCAAAATGTTGGGGGGTGGCAACACCGGATATGACAATGTCGATAGCAAGTCAGAGATAAATAAATATATCTTCCGGTGCAAAAAGGTTACTAATCCTTTTAACAGTTTTGATTTTTTGGGATTTGCTGGAAATCATTAAAAATATTTATTTAAATATATTCTTATTGATTAAGTGTCAACATGCAAAGCAAACAAACATTGAAACGAAAATAATACTTATGATATGCAAACAGCCAAAATAAATAATGGCCATCCTTTAAGTAAAAAAAAAGGAAAAGTTATTATCTACAGGCTTCTTTATGGTTTTGAAAACACCAATTGGATAATTTTTATTTTTGCTGCTGCAAGTAAAACGAGACTAAACAAACTAAAGCAAAATACGGCGAAATTTAAATTTCAAAAAAATATCAGAAAAGAAAATATATAAATAATAATAACAATAAATGGGATATACAAACAAGTATTTTTCATACTAAATCAATGTTGTATGTAACAAAACAAAGTAAACAGATTAGGGCCAAAATTGTTTAAATCACTAGGCCAAAGAGAAATCTATGTGGCAGAAAGGATAAAAAAATTGTTTAAATATATTAAACTTTTTCATACAAACTCTAAGGCATTTTAAAGCACAGAAATTCACGTTTTTTTTAAGGAAAAGACATTTCAGAACTTCAGTTTTGCTTTCCATTTACATGCCTTAAGCTGTCCGCACATGAAATTTCTTGTCCAAGCCGATCTTTTTTTTTAATGAGTTTGAAACAAATAAAAACGTTGTATTCGACCCGGTCGAATCTTAAATACCCTCCAAATATTTAAGTAAGTTAATTTAAAATGTTTAACCTGGTGGGACAGAGTTCCCTTAAGACATCTCTGTAGCCAATTTTAAATCACTATTTTGACAGAGTCATTCCGGGAAGGGCCGTGAGGGAGACATTTCACCTCTGCAAGATCAGAGAACATCTCAGCTTCTTATAGGCTTAAGGTATAAAAATTTTTCAATATATACACTATTTATGCATATAATATCGTACGTCAACGCCCACTAAAGAGGGCGGGGTCTAAAACTAGACTATATCATGTTTTCCACAGACGGACGTAGGGGCTTTGCTAGATCGTGTTAGGCTTCAACACTGATCAAGAATATATATATACTTTATGGAGTCCAATTCTTTTTGGAGGGTATTAAAACCGTATTTTGTCGGGGTCTCTCTGGCAAGGGCCGTCGGGGAGACATTACACCTTTGCCATAAGACTATAAAAATAAATATTTGGAATAATTAAATGTAAAATTTATTATGTGAGTGAAGATAAATATTCCGAATTAAACATGTTTTGACGTAAGCCGTTACGAAACAACGTATTTAGCTGTGACGTTAAATATGTTATGACGTAACGAAATGGCAAACAGTGAATTTTTTTTTTTTTTGTGAAAATCAATATTTAATAAATTGTTGGAGCATTTTGTGAAAATATTTACAGGCCATGAGAGTGTGTGTGATCTTGGAGTGATTTTGGCTCCAGTGACCAAATTAGGAGTTGGCACGCATTTCCAGTTTATACAAAATGATGTATGGGATAGAAGAAACTTCAATAATCATTTTGTATATAAATATGGATTTTCATACAAAAAAAAATATTTCACTGATTGCCATTTCGTTGCGTCATAACATATATAACTTCACTTCGTAACTGCTTACGTCAAAACATATTTAACTCGGCATATTTATCTTCACACACATAATTTTATTTTTAATTTATTTATTTTTGTTTAATGGGCCATTTAGGTGGCAAAGGAGAGGAGGTGGTAGGGCAGAGGAGTATCAGGTTACGTCTCAGCTTCGCCATTAAAGCTTAACAATTTTATTTTTAAGGAGTGTAGACTTAAGTAAAACCATTTGTTATATTTTAACAATATTTTTGCATACAATAACGCCCACTAAAAAGGTCCAAAAATTATTATTATTTCTTTTTATTTTGTGGCTCCAAGTTTAACGCGTTGGACATTCTTTGTCATAAAAATATATCATTTTCTTAAGAAAGTTACAAAAAAAACTTTAAAATTTAAGTTGTTTTTTAGAGGTTTGTTTAGTTCTTCTTAGGGGAACTTTTTTCCCTCTAGCCCGATTTAGCCCATTTCCGAACTTGACCTGTGCTATCTTTTAAGTTATATTTATACCAAATTTCAAGAGTCTGGCTTTTTTCGTTTAGACTGTATCACTATTTCTACAGAGGGACGGACGGACATTGCTAGATCGTTTCAGATTTCATCACTGATCAAGAATATATATACTTTATGGGGTCTCAGATGGATATTTCGCTGAGTTACACACGGAATGACAAAGTGAATATACCCACCAATTCATTTTTGGAGCGTACAACAAGAGATAATAGCGGGTACGTATGAGTAATTTCATGTTTGATGGAATCCTTAGCAAATATTACTCATACGCCATAGTCGGTTTTATGCATGTAATTTGCTACGTTAAAGCAAGCAAAATGAAGGTCAATAATGTTGGTGGTCAACTTTATTTTCACAAAAAAAAAATTGTTAATTTTATAACGGGCTTAAGTTCGAATCTGCAAGACTGCAAACCATTTTTTTTTGCAGTCTTGCAGATTCGAACTTAAGCCCGTTGATAAAATTAACAATTTACATAAGAAAGTTCGACTAATAAAAATTCATACATAATTTAAAAGAAAAAAATTATCTAAAATGATAACAGCAACTGCCAGCTACTACTTTTATTTTTTTATATTTAATTTTATATGTTTGACTTATTTTTTTAGTTTTAATATGAATATTTATTCGACCTCCGTTTTGCTATATTTTAAATTAATTCAATTACCATAAAGTAAAGGTACAATTCATAAAAAATATTTTATACTTATAATCTTCTTATTGGACAAAATTTCTATGCGAAAATTGTCAAATAAGCATTTAAGACATTTAAGGTCCGCTTTATAACAGATTAATGGTACAAATTTCCATACAAAAATTTGCTTTATAATCGTCGTATTAGTCAAATTTTTTTTCGTATACTAGGCTGTTAAAATTTAGCTTTATTTGCCACTTCGTGTAAATATAGCTTATATGTTATTTTGGCGGCGCTGCCGATAAAAGTAGGGTTATTGTACCCTAAATAACTATAATGCTATGGTTTTGTAAATTAGCTAACTGAAGTTAATTATAACAAATAAGCAATTATGCCAATACAAAATAAAGTATTTAAACAAACAAACAAAAAAACACACTGCTGACAAAATTTTACACACAATATGCAAACATATCTCATTTGTTTGGCTAAACATTACAAATTCACATGCGAAATTAAGTGCGTCAACTCATCAATAGCTGAATTAAAATTCAATATTCATTTTTGAAATTGAATGAATGATTGTTTTCCATTTCAATGTTATTTATTCGAATTCAAATTTACACAATACAAATGACCACAACGAAAATTTAATATTTTATAATTGCATTAGAATGCAATTGATGTATAATGACATTTAACAAGAGAATATTTTAGTACAGTGATTCCCAAAGTTTGATCTATTGAGTACCCTTAGAAAAATATAAAGAATATGTAAAAAAACTTTTTCCAGAAAAGTAATTTTTAGAAAATTACTTTAAAAATGTACTTCCCAAAAAAGAACTTTTAGAAAATGTGCTTTTCAAAAAAGTTTTTTTCAATAAACTTATTTGTAGAAAAGTACTTTAAAAAATGTGTTTTTCAAAAGAGTACTTTTCAAAAAAGTACTTTTCACAGAAGTTGTTTTCAAAAAACTTTGTAGAAAAATACTTTAACACAATGTGCTGTTCAGAAAAGTATTTTTCAAAAAATTTACTTCTCACTTCAACTTTAAACAAAAAAAAAACTTTTCTCAGAAAAGTACTTTTTGGAAAACTACTATGTATTTAGAAAAGTACTTTTCAGAAATAACATAAAAACTTTTTTCAATAAAGTTTTAGTTGGAAAATTACTTTTCAAAAAGTATTTTTCAGCAAAGTACTTTTAATAAATGTACTTTTGAAGACAGAACTTTTAGAAAATATACTTTTCAAAAAGTACTTTCCAAAACACTGCTTTTTAGAAAAGTACTTTATAACAATGTACTGTTCAGCATTTTTTGAAAAACTTACTTCTACTTAAAAAAAACTTTTTTCAGAAAAGTGCTTTTTGGAAAAGTACTTTTCAGAAAAGTACTTTTCAGAAAAGTACTTTTCAGAAAAGTACTTTTCAGCAAAGTACTTTTAATAAATGAACTTTTCATGAAAGAACTATAAAAAAAGTGTTTTCAAAAAAGTTCAATTCAAAAAAGTACTTTTCAAAAAAGTACTTTTCAAAAAAGTACTTTTTCAAAAAAGTACTTTTCAAAAATGTACTTTACAAAAAAGTACTTTTCAAAAAAGTACTTTTTAAAAAAGTACTTTTAAAAAAACTGCATTTTAGAAAAGTACTTTAAAACAATGTACTGTTGAGAAAAGTATTTTTCGAAAAACTTACTTCTTACTTCTTCTTAAAAAAAAAGAAAAATACCTTTTTTCAGAAAAGTACTTTTCAGTAAAGTACTTTTAATAAATGAACTTTTCATGAAAGAACTTTTTGAAAATGTACTTTTCAAAAAAGTACTTTCCTGAAAAAAGATTTAAAAAAAAATACTTTTCGCAAAACTACTTTTCAAAAAGTACTTTTCGCAAAACTACTTTTGAAAAAGTACTTTTCATAAAAGTACTTTTCAAAAAAGTACTTTTCAAAAAATTATTGAGAAGAACTTAAAGAAAATACTTTAAAAAAATTTACTTTTCAGAAAAGTACTTTTTAAAAAGTTATTTCCAGAAAGTACTTAATTGAAAAAGGTTCTTTCTTAAAACATCCTTTTAAAAAAAGGTACTTTTAGGGGAAATGTACTAATATGTTTTTTTTTAAATACTTTTTGGAAGTGTATGTTATTATATCCAAAGGATAGCTGAATATATGTATTAAAATATGTCTGTGATCACAGCACAAAAGATTCTATACTTCGCAGGACTAATAATTAAAGAAAAATATTGATAAAATGCAACACGAAAATTGGCCTCTTAATAACATTTTTATATTAATATCTATTATTCCGAAAATCCTTAAAGAAGATGAAGTACTGGATTATTATATCTGAAAGTTTGGAAAATAAAATTTTTTCAAGGAACATTAAGAAGATTTTAGCAAAAAAGCTAATAGAAAACAAAAATAAAACTTTGCTTTTAAATACCGAGTATAAGAGTATTACGAGGGATTTAATGTTGTAAAATCTACGACATCTATTTTATTTTAACTTTACTATTTTATCCAGTTAAAAATAATAATTGTAAGACAAGAATCTTGCATTTATCTCTAAATTAATTTAACTTTTATTTAAGATGCATAGAACTTTGAACTTTCCCTCAGAGATATTACACTTTGTTTAAATATTTCAAACAATATTAATAAAATTAAGAAGATTAAAACTAAATCCTTATTAAAATCAGCATCTTTACATTTTCACACAAATTATTAAGAAATTTGAAAAAGGCTCAAGTTCTTATTTGAAAATTAACTTGAATTTATTACTTGTTGGCAAGTATTTTTGATTTAATTAATATGTTTCGCAAAGGGAACATTTACAAAATAATAAAATGAATATGCAATTAAATTAATTTATTATAAATACTTGTATTTATCTGTGTTTCAACACAATTCTCAATTTAAAGTCTAAAAAGAATTAATTGAATAATATTGAGGTAAATATTTGTATAAGAAATTGATTCTTGGCTTTTTGTAGCCTAAACAAAAATTATATTAAAATGTATGCAAATATAATTGAAAGAAAATATATCAAAACACTTGCATGCTTTAGTTAATGGCATTTGCAATAACTAAATATTTTACTTTGAATCTTTAATAAAATTAATTAAAGTACCAAATAATTGCACTAGATCACAATAAAAGGCACATGAAGGCTAGGGAAATTTTCATTAAATACAAATAAAGGATTTCAGTGTTTAGCAAAAGTCAATCTCGGAAATAATTTGACTGTTAGTTGGCGATAATAAGAAATGTATTCTTTAACATTTTAAAATGAAATACAATTTTTGCACATGAACTACTAAGTGTTTAGGTTTGTGTGCTGTGGATGCCAGTCTTAATTGAATTTCATATGTGTAGCGTAAACAACCAGTGGACATGATTTGTTGCCAGAGTAACAAAAATGCCAGCAAACACACACCCAAACAAACACACAGAACACATTAGAAATTAATCCCTCATCGCTTGGCATGAGACACGTACCAACTCTCTGTTTGTTTAGTTGCTAAACAGTTCCTTGTCTTTCATATTCTCCCTTTAGTACTCTGTTGTAAAAATCTTATCTAATTTAGGCTGTTCTACTTGCAGCCGGTGTTGTTTTTAGCCGTATGACAACTTTTCTATACCTTCCAAAAGAGAATTCGAGTGTATATTCACTTTGTCGTTCCGTGTGTAACGCAGCGAAATATCCCTCTAAGACCCCATAAAGTATATGTATATATTCTTGATCAGTGATAAAATCTTAGACGATCTAGCCAAGTTTTTCAGAGCAAACGAAAAGAGCCAGACCTTTAAAATTTAATATGAATGTATCTTGAAGAATGGCATAGGTCAAGTTCATAAAAGTTCCCCTATGAAGAATTAAACTAACCTCTAACGAGTATAAGAAAAGTAAATTATTTCTCTAAATTAACAAAAAAAAAATTAATCGATTAATCGACTAAAATTAATCGATTAATCGACTAAAATAAATCGATTAATCGACTAAAATTAATCGATTAATCGACCAAAATTAATAGACTAAAATTAATCTACTAAAATTAATCGATTAATCGACTAAAATTAATCAATTAATCGACTAAAAATATTCGCTTAAGCGACTAAAATTTATCGATTAATCGACTTTTTTAGTCGATTAGAGGACTAAAATGAATGCGTTTAATCGTTAATCGAAAATAGCCAATTTTAAGGAAACCAATCAATTCACCGGGTAATAATTAATCGGTTACGAGATTAACAGTTAATTGAATGAGTATCCTGCTATTAATATACTGTTAGTATTTTTGTTCGATATACTGAAGATATTCCTAACCGCGCTGTGACTTCAATTAAAAATGTTGTACAATTTACCTGGTGTAGTTTAAAGGCCTTATGCGAACTGGCAACTTGGTGAGTTGCAAATTTTTATTAACTTAAAATCGTCTGTTTCTATTGCCGTTCTGCATAAAACAGTATTAAAATCATTTAACGATTTTACAGCCAAAAGATTGTTTATCAAATTTATAATGTCTTTAATTACGTCTCATAAAGACTTTGCTTAAGTAGAGGATGTAAAAGTAAAGCCCAGATATGATGTTATAAAAATATTTATATATACTTAGGTATACATATGTATGTGTGTGTGTATTTAAGTTATAAAGAGAATTTAATAATTTTATCACCTTTTTTTAATGAAATTGCTACTTATTTATTTATCTGGCAATTCATGTCCTGAATAAATTTCAATATATTTCGTGAGCTGCTATAATATCTTTTATCTTTTTATGTGTTCATTTCCTTTTTCCTTAAATACTCGTACATATACAATAAAATATCCTTTATATCTCTGCTATAAAGTAAATACTTCTTGGCGCGGCACTTTCGTAATCATGTAGGTATTTTCTTAATATTAATTCAATTTATTATGCATTAAACTTTCTTTTGGCAATCTTTTCTTTTTATAATTTTTTTCTTTGGAAGAAAGAAAAATACAATTAAAAGAGAAGGCAAAAAGGGCAACATTAACATAATATAATTAGCTGATGGGCAAACAGGGACAAAATAAACAGGCAAACAAAAACACAATGAAGATCTTACATGAAGCGGTCGTTAGCAAGGACAGCTGAATGGCTAAGAAATGCCTATTTTGTTGTTTGAGATTTATTTTTTTTTGCACTATTTTGTCGAAAGGGTGCCTCAGCTTGTATTGGGTTGTGTGTTGTAGCCAGCAAACGTGGTTTAGGTCGAATATTGCATACCCTTTTTTCCCTTTGCAGTTGGCTGCTGTAGTTCGCAATTAGACTATGCAGCCGAAGTATCAGGATTCGATGCTGCGCTAAGTTTTGAATATTTTCTGCTTTAATTGTAAATTTTATTTGTCGACTGTATTAATTTTATTATTTTAGAAAAAAATTGCTTTATTGGACCAGAGCTCAAGTCTGCAATCTCTAGATCCGTTCTGCTAGTTTGATGATTTAATATATTCTAATATTCCACTCTTAATAAAAACAATTTGAAATTAATAAAAATTAATTTAATCAAAATTAATTAATGCAGGTTGCAGATTTAAACTCGAGTCCAATAAAGGAATTATTACACATTAATGATTTTCTGATTTTTTATATACCCCCAAAAACAATTGCGTATGCAACGCAGCGATATATCCCTCTAAGATCCCCTAAAGTATATATATTTTTGATCGGTGATGAAATCTAAGACTATCTGAGCATGCCCATCCGTCCTTCGTTCTATGGAAATCACAATTCAGTTCAACCGAAAAGAACTAGTTTCTTAAAATTTGGCACAAATATATCTTGCAGGATATATTGTTAAGGTTAAGTTCGGTGATGGGCTGAATCGGGACAGGGGGGAAAAAGTTCCCCTGAGAAGAACTAAACCAACCTCGAAAAAACAACATAATTTTTAACGTTTTTTTTCGTAATTTTGTTCAGCAAATGATATATTTTTATGGCAAAGAAGGTCCAACGCGTTAAACTTGGAGCCATAAAATAAAAAAATGTTGGACCCCGCCCTTTAGTGGGCGTTATTATATGCAAAAATTGTGTAAAAATTCAACAAATTGTTTTACTTAAGCCTACATTCCTTAAAAATAAAATTTTTAAACTTTAATGACGAAACTGAGACGTAACCTGGTACTCCTCTGCCCTACTCCCTCCTCTCCTTTGCCTCCTAAATGACGCTTTCAAAAAACAAAATTAAAAATAAATTTATGTGTGTGGAGATAAATATGCCGAGTTAAATATGTTTTAACGTAAGCAGTTACGAAGTGAAGTTAAATACGTTATGACGTAACGAAATGGCAATCAGTTAAATTTTTTTTTTATGAAAATCCATATTTATAAACAAAATGATTATGGGAGTATCTTCTATCCCATACATCATTTTGTATATACTGGCAGTGCATGCCAACTCCTTATTTGGCCACTGGGGGCAAAATCCCTCCAAGGTCACACACCACACCCTTATGGCCTCTAAATTGACCTTTCTTGGCCTGTAAAGATTTTCACAAAATGCTTAAAAAGTTTATTAAATATGGATTTTCATAAAAAAAAAACAAAACTTTACTGTTTGTCATTTCGTTACGTCATAACATATTTAACTTCACAGCTAAATACGTTGTTTCGTAACTGCTTACGTCAAAACATGTTTAACTCTGCATATTTATCTTCACTCACATAATAAATTTTACATTTAATTATACCAAATATTTACTTTTAGAGTCTTATGGCAAAGGTGAAATGTCTCCCCCACGGCCCTTGCCACAGAGACCCTGACAAAATATAATTTTTATACCCTCCAATAAAGAATTGGTCCCCATAACGTATATATATTCTTTATCAGTGATGAAGCCTAAGACGATCTAGTCATGCCCATGCGTCTATCTGTGGAAACACGATATAGTCTACTGCTGGACTCCGCCCCTTTAAGTGGGCGTTGAAGTAACATATTACATTAAAAAAATATTGTAAAGATTTCACAATTTGTATAATTTAAGCCTCCATTCCTTAAAAATTAAATTTGCAAATTTTTATTTTTCCTGATGTACCTCTGAGGTAACCTTCCCCAGCTTTGCCCCTAAATGACCCCATAAAAAAATTTTTATTTTACTCTTTATAACCCCAAAAATTTACTTGTTGTAGTGTTTTTTGGCAAAGAGGAGATGTCTCCCCCACGTCGCCTCCCGTAGTGAGCCGGACAAAAAAATTATTTTCATTTACTAAATATTTGTAGGGTATTTAAGATTCGACCCGGTCAAATATAACATTCTTACTTGTCCGTTTTTCTTTTTTTTTATTATTTGTCCATTCTCTCAATACCATCTTCTCATGTCACAATGGATTGCTTGAGTACCGGTGGAAGTAAAGGAAAAAAAGTTTTCTTTGTGTATAACACGGATGTAATTTAGTTTTAGTTTGCAGGTATTTCAGCAATTTAATTAAATACTTAAAATGCAACAACAATGCGACTTATGCTGCTTAACTTTACTACTGCATCTATTGCAACGGATGGATGGGACTTTTAATATTTTATGCCGGTATGAATAAGCCAAATTCTAAATTTTTTAGTTATTTCATTTCTTATTTTGTTGAACTATTTCTAGTCTCCCAACAATATGACAAAATTAATACAATAGCTTTTGTTGAAAATAATATTTGTAAACACAAAAACACCGACAGCAGTTTTTGCAAAAAAAAAAACATAACAATATAATACAGGGGGAAAATATAGAAAAAAAAACCTTAACAAAAAACCGTGGACAATGACAACAACAGTTCGGTTGTTATACATGCCCAAATGAATTTTAATATCTTTTTCTTATTAAAATTTTTTTTCTTTCATTTTGATTAGACAATTTTTAAATTAAAAAAGAAAATATGTTAATAAAATCTATAGAGATTTAAAAATATTTTGACATGAACAAGTTTCATGTTACCATGAATGGAGGAAAGAGCACTTGCAACAAAACAAGTGACAAGTGGTTTGAGTCTCGGAACTTGATCGGGACTGGTTTTTGTCTTTGCTATAACAATTTATAATTACAGATTCCCCAAAAAATAGATTAAAAAAAATTAAATTGAAACTGAAAATGAATTAAAAGCACAATTCGTGCACTCTCAGTATCACATATTTGATTACACTTGCGAAAAAATTGAATAAATCAACATCGCAAATACACCAGCCCATAACTAACAAAACAAACAATAGCCAGGAAATACGCTGCAAAAAATATGAGTTCTTTAATATTAAATAAAATATATGAAATCTGAAAATTATAGCAAATGACAAATATTCCATATATTAAAATGAATAATAGCAATAATATTTCATGCAACAGCTCATATTTTATTATGTTCATAACAGCATTTCGTTTGAAAAACTATGAATTTATTATTTTTTTTTATAATATTGAATATTAAAGCCAATCAATTTATCATCACTGACATTTAGAGAGAAACCACAACTGGCACACTCGAAGCTTGCGTAAAGACACAGAGACACACAATGTTTTAAAAATGTGTTAATTACATAAACGAGAAATAAACAAGTATTCGACACGGTCGATTCTTAAATACCCTCTAAATATTTATTAAATAAAAACTATTTTTATATACCCTCCAAACAATAATATGGAGGGTATATTCACTTTGTCATTCCGTTTGTAACGCAGGGAAATATCCATCTGAGTCCCCATAAAGTATATATATATTCTTGATCAGTGATGAAAGCTAAGACGACCTGGCCATGTCCGTCCGCCCGTCTATGGAAATCACGATTCAGTCCAAAATAATATAAACATCCAGACCTTTAAAATTTGATGTAACTGTATTTTAAAAAATAGCACAGGTCAAGTTCATGAATAGGTTAAATCGGGCTAGAGGGGAAAAAGTTCCTCTAAGAAGAACTAAACTAACCTCTTGGAACGAAGATCCAAAGGAGGGGTACCCTAACCCGGAAAAAACGTCCGTAACATAAGATTAGTGAAATCGATATAAGAAAATGTGATAAAATTTCAAAAACGCGAAGAAGCTTAACTTTGACTGCGCTGCAGATGTAAGAACGCACAAATTTTATTCCATTGAAAATGGAACACTTGTGTGTTGTATCGTTAATAAAATTAAATAAATTTTGCTACTCGCTTTTTCATTTCAAATTACATATTTATTTTTCATCTCTTTTTCTTTTTGTATTTAGATGCGGTTAATGTATAAGTCTTAACGCAAATATACAAAATAAATATATGATGTGTTTGTGAGTGTGTGTGTGAGCCTGTTTATATGTAATTGTGTTTGCGTATAATCCATTTCAATGATTATCTTCTTTCTATCATTTGTTTTATATGTGGTTTTTCCATCTCCCTTTCATTATACCCGCTTTGTTTGCCCTCTGTGTGTGGGAGGTGATCTTAGGAATTTAGGAAAATTTCTGGAGTTTTAAGATTTAGTGATTAATAACAGCTCAACTTTTTTCAAAGCCTTTAAATTGCTGTCCAAATAATCGAAAAAGTATTCACAATTGTTTTATTTTTGTAAGTTCCTTATGGGCGATGCGGAGGGGTACCCTAACCGGGAAAAAACGTCCGTAACGTAAGATTTTTTGTTTCTAAATGAATGTTTAAGACGTATGAGTAATACGATTCCATAAAAAAAACAAATATTAATCATACGCAGCCGTGCCGTGACAGAATTCAATTTCGTTTGGGAACAAAATTGATTGTGTATTTTCGTTGGTCGGCGAAAAGAAAAAAAATCATAGTAAAAAATGTATACCCGAATAATTCTGTTCTTTATACCTCGAATAGAATTTAATATTCGAATATTTTTATAATAAGGAACTTCGTTCCTATCCGGTGTCCCACGACACCACACATCTTTTTTTATGTCAAAGAAGGTCCAACGCGTTAAAATTCGAGCCATAATATAAAAAACAAGTAATAACGTTATATTCGACCGGGTCGAATATTAAATACCCTCCAAATATTTAGTAAGTAAATTGAAAATGTTTAATTTGGTGGGACAGAGTTCCCTTAAAACATCTCTGCACCCAATTTTAAATCTCTGTTTTGACAGAGTCATTCCGGGAAGGACCGTTTCACCTTTGCGAGATCAGAGAACATCTCAGCTTCTTATAGGCTTAAGGAATAAAAATTAGGTGCTGTTGGCTGAAGTAGTAGAACACGAGACTATGAAGCGGAGAGTCCTGAGTTCGAGCCCCCGCTGAGTCATGAAATATTGTGTTGAATTCTTCTGATCTGCATTTAGTGCGTGGTTGTGTTAGTTGTTGCCAGCCTGTTTTCAGTGATGAAGGCATAATACTGATCAGTGGACAATTACTGGCAGCGACTGACACTATCATGTGCTAAAAGCAGAGTAACAGCACCCACCTTCGTCGGCCCTGTAGCAAAAATTAGCCGGCAAAGTAAAAACGTTGAAATAGCTACAAAAAAAAACAACTGTCTATCTTCTCATCTTTCCTAATCTGTCCCCTCAATACTATCCCCTCGTTTTCAGTTCCAGCGCAATGCATTGCATATATAGGGGACATCCCCTGAGTGCTGGTCCTACTCCTAAAAAAAAAAAAAATTATTCAATATTTACACTGTTTTTGTATGTCATACCGTACGTCAACGCCCACTAAAGGGGGCGGGGTTCAAAAATAGACTATATCATGCCTATGGCATTTCTAGATCGTCTTAGACTTCATCATTGATAACGAATTTATATACTTTATGGGTTCCAATTCTTTTTGGAAAGTATTAAAACTGTTTTTGTCGGGGTCGCTCTGGCAAGGGCCGTGGGGGAGACATTTCACCTTTGCCATAAAACTTCAAAAATAAATGTTCGAAATAATTATATGTAAAATTTATCTAATTTTTTTTTAGAGGGTCATTTAGGGGGCAAAGGGGAGGAGGGGGTAGGACAGAGGAGTACCAGGTTACGTCTCAGCTTCGGCATTAAAGCTTAAAAATATTATTTTTAAGGAATGTAGGCTTAAGTAAAACAATTTGTTATATTTTAACACTATTTTTCCATACAATAACGCCCACTACTGGGGGCGGGGTTCTAAATTTTTTAGATTCTATTTTATGGCTCCAAGTTGAACGCGTTGGATCTTCTTTGACATAAAAATATATAATTTGCTAAACAAAATTAAAAAAGAAATTTTGAAAATTATATTGTTTTTTAGAGGTTGATTTCCTTCTTAGGGGAACTATTTTCCCTCTGGCCGGATTTAGCCTATTTACAAACTTGACCTGTGCCATTCTTCAAAATACATTTACACCAAATTTTAAAAGTCTGGCTCTTTTCGTTTGCTCTGAATCGTGATTTCCGTAGATGGACGGACGGACATGGTCAGATCTTCTTAGCTTTCATCACTGATCAATAATATATACACTTTATGAGGTCCCAGGGGGATATTTCGCTGCGTTATAGACGGAATATCAAAGTGAATACAGCTTTCAACTCTTTTTTGTAGGGTATAAAAATTATTTTCATTCTAATAATAATTCCCTACTCTTTGTGTAACTTTTGCAGGGAAAAATTTCAATAAATTAATTGATAATTTGTTTTCTTTTCTATGTCTAAATATTTTTTAATTCATTAAGCACAATCACCATCGTGTTTTCATTGTTTTATAATATAAGGAAATTTCCCATAACATTTTTTTTCTGGTATTATTTAACAAATTTTCTAATATTTGTGTGCTTTTCTCTTGGCAATTCTCAAACGGTTTCTTAAAGTTTGTACACAAACATGTAACTGAGCTTTTTTTCAAATTATGATACGACTACTACTTATGCTTTAAACAAAACAAATTTGAAAATTATTTCAAACTCAAACAAACTCCAACGTGTGAGGGAATATACAACTTTACACTTAACATTTTAATTAATCATTTCATATTGTCAAACGAGGCCTGTCTGTGGGGACATATTCAACATTTTTCTGTAGCCACAAAAACCTCGACAATAAACTTGAGTCGACCATACAAATAACTTCATTAAAACGGCTTGTTGGTTTACAAGTTGATCACAGAATATTAGTAAGAAGATTACCAAGAACCACTAGAAGATGCAAAAAAGCCATGGCAAGTTTGAAATGAATAGGAACTCTTGTGCGGTTTAGAGAAGAAGGAGAAGAAGAAGAAGAAGAAAAAAACTTTTTGTGGTCTCATTTCAAATTACGAATTATTATTGTTGATGCTGCAAATAGTAGTTGTAGTTGTTGTTGTTGTTGTTGTAGCAGTTCTGCTGCTACACGCATATGCTAATGTAAGCATGCTAGTGCATGCTGGAGCATGCAACTCAGCCATAAATAACACTTGGCAAGTTAAAAAATTTCATGTAGATAAGAACTACAAAATAGTCATAAATCAAGTTTAGGAAAATTTTCTATGAGTTTGGTTTCTTTATGTTAAAATATATTTTTGCAAGAAAAGTGTTTTATTTAATATTAAAAGACTTATTGCCATGTATGCAGAAATCCCAAAAATAAAATTAAAAGAACAATTTTTTTATTTAAAACTGCGTTTTTTTTTCAAAAGACAAAATAAAGTGCAGTTTGAGGATTAAAAAAATTTTTTTTTGTATTTTTAAAACACAATTTATTTTGTTAAAATTTCTCAAACGAAAATATTTTGTGTAAATAAAAATTGTACCAATAGCACAAAAGCAATATTTAAAATAGGCCGTAATTAAAAGTAAATTTCAAAGAAAACTATATTTTCTATTAACGTGCGGTATTGGCAAAAGGGTTAGCTAAACCGAAACAAAAGCCATTGTTGCAACACCAAAGTCAACAACAGAAATATATTGAACAACAGAAAAAAGAAATAAATCAAATAAAAAATATTACTTTTAAAATTATACACATGCACGAGAGAGAGAGTGATTAGGAGGGCATGAAAAATCAAAACTAAGCAAAACAAAAACGAGGAAAATAATAAAAAAAAAATTAAAATAAAAAAAAACACATGTAAACAATATCGGCAGTAGTAATAAAAAGAATAATAACAACAACAACAGCAACTATTTGAAGGACATATTGAAAATAATACAAACATTTTATAAAATAATCATTTTTTCTACTTTTTTTTTATTCTTGCCTTGTAAATCAATATGCTTTTGTTATGACATGCTTTGCACAGGCTCAGTTACATGCACGCACGCATACAATGACAATACTTTTTGCTTCCTGCACAAACATGACTCTGCCGTACACACAGAAAGAGAGAGAGAGAGAGAGGAGAGTCGTGCGGATTTTTATATGCATGACAACAAATCGTAATATTGTGCAAATATTTGAGTGTATCTGTGTGACATTAAATTACATGATGTCTTTTCTTCTTACTTTTCAATTCTATTCTATTTGTTTATTTACTTGGTATACTGGTGCACTAATTTCAGCTTTTTCCTACGAGGGTAGATTGAAAAATTAGGAAAAGCACCTAGAAAAAGGGTTTAATTTTTATTCTGCTAACATATTGTTAATCAGAATGCGTATGCACATTTACTGTGAGCCACTGAAGTGTTTACCAGAGTCGTCAACCGATTAAGAATAATTCAATTAATCGATAAAAAAATATTAATTTTTTTAAATGTAATGTTGATTTCTTTTCTAAAAAAGAATGCTGCATATTTTGCAATTTTTTATTAAAAATATCAAGACATTTAGCAATAGTGAATTTATTAGAAATTAATCCACCATCTCTTACAAAAAATTACTTTTATTTAAAAATTGCCCGCAATTGTAGTTTATTAGGAAAACAGTGATAAAATGTTACATATTTTTCAGAAAAGAAATCACCAGAAAAGCCTAAAGTTTGTTTAAATCCCATACTTTATGGATGATTTTATACAAAATGTTGGAAAGTTAAAAAAAAAGTTTTCCTTACACACGGACAGATAGATGGACATGGCTAGATCGTCCTAGACTTCATCACTGATCAAGAATATATATACTTTGAGGGGTCCAATTCTTTTTGGAGGATATTAAGGAATGTATTAAATTGAATTAAGATTCATAGGCTAATTGTTCGAAATTTGTTTTTAAATCTCAGAAAGACATGATAAATATTCCAAGGCACAAAGGAAAGTCAACATCAGTTTTATTCATTTTACACAGCAGAGCAGAACAGATGTTTTCAAAAGACGCAACCCTTTCATCATCAGTGCTCATGTGTATTGTGTTTGTCACCACTTATTAGGTGACTTAGTTGAATTTGATAACAGTTCCTATTTACACAAATTTTATTGTGAAAAAGAATACGAGAAATGTATCAACCTGATGTTAACATGTTACCGTTTGATTATTTTTCTTCAGGTATTTTTGATACCAATTTTGTTCTTCCTAAATTATAAAACAGTTTTAGTTAGCAAAAAAACGTTAGTTGCCTTTTTGGTTACTTTTATGTAAAAAAAGATTCAATTTCCCAACCCTGGAAGCGAAATTTAAAATTTTTTTTATATCAATGCAAACCTTCATGAGATCTAAAGTGGTTTTATTTAAGAAAAACTCAAGATTTGTAACCATTTTGATTATTACATGTACCACAAAATACTGCATGTCGCAAAAAAAATTAACTTCCCATCCCTGGAAAAAAAATTTTATTTTTTTAAGTTTTCAATAGACATTTGAGGCTTCCCTAAGTATGAAATGGGTTTAATTTACAAACAAACAAACAAATAATTGGTTTTTGGTAGTTAGTTTGGTGTCGAGAAATTGGTGTAAGCTTCCCAGCTCTGGAACCGTATTTCTGAATCTCAATACCACGATATTTAAGTTCATTTCCAATCTATGAGTCCTAGAGCGAAGTCTCTTGGGCATTGAGAAAACAGATTTTACGTACAGACAGACGGACATCGCTCAATCGTCAGCGCTATTCATAAGGATCCAGAATATATATAGCTATGACTTATGGGGTCTCATAATAATATCGAAGAAATTACACACGGAATGACAAACCCATATATACCCTTTCGCTTTTTTGTGAATGGTATAATTAAATGCTTTATTACATTCCATCTCGAAGCAAAAACTACGCATTAAAAACTTAAATAAAAAGTTGCCATTTTTTTACTCCGTCAATTATGCGGCCTTTTGTTTTTGATCTCTTTTTTTTTAATCCCACTACCAGCATACTTTTTGCTAAAACTAATTTAACAAATAAAATTTTAAATAAAATCTTTATTCAATGCTTCTTGTGTGTTTGACTTGTTAAATTGTATTTTTTATATCTCTTGGTTTTTTTTCCTACTATCACTTTTAGTGTTTGTCCACGCTGCGGCTATAATTTTCGCCTTCTATGAAAGTAAAAAAACTGTGTTTGTTGGTTGGTTTGCATTGTATGGTATTGTGAGAATTTTTGTTTTTTTTTTCTCACAATGTGAGTTTGTGCAACAGCAAATTACTCATCAGGAAAAACAAGTAAAAGTGCTATATTCGGCTGTGTCGAATCTTAAATACCGTTCACAGATGTAATTCTTTTTTCTAAAACAGTGAATTGGTTGAATTAAAAATAAATGTTATCAGTTACTTTTACATTTAAGAAAATATTTAAATTTTTCGGCTAGGAAGCTAAATGTTTGACTATTCCTATTTCCAATACCTCTGAAAGTCTTTCAAAAATATTAAATGTGTTTAATTTAAAAACAAAAAGAAAAAATCCGTTTCATGTACCCCAAAAAGCTCTAATTGTCCAACCCTGGAATCGTCGTCTAGATATTTTTGGACTGTAATATGAATTTACTTCTTCCTGATATATAAAGTAGGTATAATTTATCATAAAAATCAAAAATAGCAAATTATATGGTTACTTTTATGTATAAAAAAATTTCGATATTCCAACCCTGAAATTGGATTTTTAGTTTTTTTTGGTTTTTAATACCAACTTAACTCTTCCCGAATAATAAAAAAGATTTCCTTCACAAAAAATCAAAATTTGGAACTTAAATGGCTCCTTTTATCTACCAAAAAATTTCGATTTTCCAACCCTGGAACCGAATTTTTAATGTTTAAAATTTTTAATACCACCTTAATTCTTAGCGAAGTATAAAATAGGTTTAATTCACTGAAAAAAAACCAAATTTTATGTACCAAAAAAATTTCGATATTCCAACCCTGATATTGGATTTTTAATTTTATTTTGGTTTTTAATACCAATTTCACTCTTCCCGTAGTATAAAAAAGATTTAATTCACAAAAAACCAAAATTAGGAACTTATGTGGGTACTTTTATGTACTAAAAAATTTCGATTTTCCAACCGTGGAACTGAATTTTTAATTTTTCAAATTTGTAATACCAACTTAATTCTTAGTGAAGTATAACATAAGTTTAATTCACTGAAAAAAAAACGAAATTGTGTGTATTAAAAAATTTCGATTTTCGAACCCTGGAACTGAATTTTTATTTTTTAAAATTTGTAATACCAACATAATTCTTTGCAAAGTATAAAATAGGTTTAATTCACTGAAAGAAAAACAAAATTAGGAACTAATATGGCTACTTTTATATACTAAAAAATTTAGTTTTTCCAACCCTGGAACTGAATTTTTCATTTTAAAAATATTTTAATGCCAATTTAATTCTTAGCGAAGTATAAAATAAGTTTAATGTATGTACCAAAAAATTTCGATTTTCGAACCCTGGAACTGAATTTTAAATTTTTAAAATTTTTAATACCAATTCAATTTTTAGCGATGTATAAAATAGGTGTAATTCACTGAAAAAAAAAACAAAATTAGGAACTCATATGGCTAGTGTTATGTACTAAAAAATTTCGATTTTGCAACCCTGGAACCGAATTTTTAATATTTTTTAATATCAATTTAATTCTTCCTGAAGTGCAAAAGAGGTTTAATTCACTAAAAACGCAAAATTTGGAATTTATGTGGGTACTTTTTTGTATATACTCGTATTACAAAATAAAAAAAATTAATTTTCCATCCCTGGAAAACAAATTATTTTTTAATACAAATTTGATGCTTCCCAAGGTATGAAATAGGTTTAATTTAAAAACAAACAAAAAAAAGAATTGGTTATGGTAGTTAATTTTGCGTCGACAAATAGGTGTAAGCTTCCCAGCTCTATTTAAGTTCATTTCCAATCCAACAGTCCAAGAATGAAGTCTCTAGCTCCTCTGGGGGCTTGGGAAACACGATTTCACTTACGGAGAGACGGACATCGCTCAATCGTCATCGCTATTCATAAGGATCCAGAATATATATACTTTATGGGGTCCCATATTAATATCGAAGAAATTACATACGGAATGACAAACCCATTATACCCTTTCACTTTTCTGTGAAGGGTATAAAAAATGTAAATTAATTAAATAAACAAACAAACAAAATACACATGAATACTGTTGAGGTAAGTATAGCGGCCTTCGAAAACAACTGTTCTGCTCTGCTGTGTAATTGAATATTGTGGGAATATTTATTATGTCTTTCTGAATTCAAAACAAATTTTCAAACAATTAGCCGCCTTAAGTGAATGTAATAATTAATTAATAGTTGATTTATTTAATGTAGTATTTGAAAAATATTTATTTGTTAAAGATCTATTGCAGTATTCACAAAAAAAGTAGACTTGATCAATACTTTAAAATAAATTTTCTATGAAATTTTTACTTTAAAGCACACTTGAAATGCACATTGTGATTTTTGTGAATACAGCAGCTAATTTATAAAAAATATATTATCACTATAAATTCCCTGTTCGGAAAATTTTGTAAAAAGAAATTTCCAATAAGAAAAATATAAGAATAATTATTTTTATGTTTTATGCCTTAAACTTAAATAACTAATTGAAAACAGTAGGAGGAATTTGTGTTCAGTCGATAATAACGAAATGGACAAACATTAACTTAAAAATTCCATAGCTTTCGTTATTATTGTTCATGCAAAAATGCCTATAAAATATGTGCCATTGTTCATTTCTGTTTTGGGAAATTTTATTATGTTTTTTTTTTCTTTTATTATTTCTCCCCTTTTTGTTGTAATTCTTCTCACACTTTATTAGTGTGAAACGAAAATGTTCATGCACCAAACAAATTACATTGCAGTTTGCAAGCAATTGATGAAGTAGAAACTTATTTTCAGATTGTGTGAAATTTGTTGTCAGCCTTTTTCACAAAAAAGTGAAAGTTTTGAAATCGGTTTTCCCAGCTGAGCTAGAGCGTTCATTTTTGAACTGATGGCTTACAAATAAATCTGAATGGAGTGGTATGGATAGTTAGAAGAATCCAAAGTATGGCTCCAGAGCTGGGAAGCTTAAAGCTATTTTGGTGCAAAAAAATTAAATAGCCAAAGCAAATAACTTTTTATTTTAATTTTTATTATGTAAACTTATTTGGTACTTTGGACAGCATTAAATTTTTAGTACAAATTTAAAAAGAAAAAATCTGTTAAGTGATTTCAGGGATCGAAAATTTAAACTTTTTTTTCTGGTACAAAAAGTAATCATATAAGTTTTGTACTTCAGGAAGCTTTAAATTAGTATTAAAAATATAAAAAGATATGAAAAATTCGGTTCCAGAATTTCTTTGTATATAAAAAGATTAAATAAAATAATCTATCCAGGGTTCGAAAAACGATTTTTGTACACAAAATTAACAAAATAAGTTACTAGTTTAGTTTTTCACTATTTTGTGTGAATTATATTTATTTAATATTCCAAAAAGAATTCAATTAGTATTAAATAGTATTAAAAATCAAAAAAGAAATGAAAAATTAGATTTTAGAATTTCGAACTTTTTTGTACACAAAATTAACCAAATACATGAATTTTTTCTGTTTAAATTAACTTTTTTGTACACAAAATTAACCAAATAAGTGAATTTTTTCTGTTTAATTAAACCTCTCTTAATTCTGTAGTAGAAATGAAATTTGTTTTAAAAATAAAAATAAATACTCAATTTCAGGGTTCGAAAATCTAAATTTCTTTTTACATAAAAGTAACCAAATATTTTAGTAGTTTTATTATTATTTTTTTATTGCTGGAGGTTGGAAAAATTAAAATAGTATCGTAAATAACAAGTAAATTTTTTTTTCACGTAAAATTTTTATTCCACTCGAAAGGAAAAGTTATATCGTGAATCTCCCGCTATCAGTTCTCAGTGAATGTAAAAAAGAGAAGAAGCTGAAAACAACATGAAAAATCAAAGAAATTTGTGCTGAAAAATTTAAGTAATAATTTAAAAAAAAAAGTATGAATAAAAATATTTAGTAGTAAAATAATTTGAATACATTTTAAAAACCGAACAAAACAAATTAAAAATATTTTTAGAATTGGAGCAACAAGTTTTACAATGACGCAGGCAATTGATTTGTTGCCAAAAAATATCGGTTTGTGTCTTATTAACGGATCTTGTCTCTATAATAAAATTTTTAAACCTTAATATTCGACTTATAATTGAAACTACTTACATTTGCTACTCTCTTCCCCAATAAAAACTAAGACCATTTTCTCCAAAATAAAAAAAAGCCCATAAAAGGTTAAACATTTTTTTAAAAAATTTTTTTTTAAAAAAATTTTTATTGAAAATTTTTTTTAAATGCTGGTTTTTTATGTATTTATTAATACTCATCAATAAAAAATAACGACATTTTAAAATTACGAGTTCTATGAATTAATCGCCACTTTCTCTACCATTCGCCCCACTGTGCATCAGTGAAAGTTATAAGATCCAACACCTAGAGTAACAACTTGATTTTGTTGTTGTATGCAAAATTCCCTAATAAAATTGGTTTAAATAAAAACTGTTAACATATTCAACTTAGCCACCTAATAAGTGGTTACAAATAAAATACCCAAGAGTACTGATGATAAAAGTGTAGCGGTTTTCGAAAACAGCTGTTCTGCTCTGTTGTATAAGTCTAATAATTAAAAAAAATCAATGAGTGTTCGAACTCACGGGCGATGTGTTAACACCTTTTTGTTTATTTATTTTATATTAAACCCACAAAAAACAAAGAGAATGCAAAGCAACAGACAAATGTACATGCATACATTGTTATGTTTGTACATAAGTTACATACGTTGCTGTATTGCTATCTCATTTTTATATATGTACGTATAACCACGTCACTATTCTCTTTGCTATGCATAAGACAAAACCGAAGATCAACATAAAACACTTTTTTAATATTACTCCAAATTAATACTCCGAATTAAAACACTTAAATCTCCGCTCGCCGATATCGGATCGCCTTAATTTTTGGCCTAAACTCTTCGTCGAAACCCGCACTAGCGTTTTAATCCAAAAATTAATAAAATCGGCTATGAATTTCCGGAGAAAATCGCGTGGGAAAATTATATGAAAATCGCCCAATAATTACTTTCAATACCGACTGCCAAGCAACGAACAAACACATACTCTTACATCTTACACCTTACACTTGCGTATGTATTGAAACTGATAGTTTACTGCCCTAGAGGCGCGCGTATAGATGTTAACACATCAAAAATAATGATGACCTTGGCTTGGAATATCTATCATGCCGTTCTGAATTTAAAACAAAATTTTCAAACAATTAGCTTGTCCAGTCTTCATAGAAATCTTTTTGGAATTTGGTTTTTCGTTTCAAATAAATTTCATTTTGATGATGTGATTTGCACATTTAGAGCCTTTATATCAATTATTAGTTTACTTAAGCTGATAAAATTAATTTGTTACTCGTTTTTGTAAATAATACGAAGAGGAAAAAAATATTATAAGTCAATTTTCAAACGTTTTGTTTGCTGGGTAACTGTAGCAACATGAGGTGTTCTACGAAAATAACACTTTCAGCAGTGTGGAGTGCATATTTACAGGGTACTGGAAATGTGAATAAAATATAAAAATGTGCAAAGAATATTTTCCATTTGAATCTGCGGGCATTGTTCTCATATATTTTAAATATATATATTTGTAATAATTTCTGCATGCATTTTAATATTTTTTACATGAAATTAGTTTCTTTTTTTTTGCGGTTTGGCTAATCATAACGAAGTCATGGCTGAAAGCATGTTTTTCTTTTTTATTTTCATTGTTTTGTAGATGAGTGTTTTATATATATTTTTTCCGCAACGCAGCAGTTTTGGGGGTTTGTGTAGCGTAGAATGTACTATTTCTTTAATGTTTCAGCTCTTTTATTTTTTCCATCCTGAAGGCCTCCAGCATTAAATCAACAATATAGGTTACAATAAAGAATTTAAGGAAACAACAGGAAAAACTTTTTTTAAAGAACTGCTAGGCAGATTTATCGAAAACACTATGCAGGACATGTTTGATGAACACATTTTATGGCTTCAATTCTATAAGAAAAAAAGTTCCAAATATATTTTATTTTTCACTTACAGCAGTTAATTAAAAGCCTAGTTTTTTTTTCTGGTGTGCCATTATATTTATTAAAAAAATGCATCATAATAAACAATTTCTGCATAATCTGCTAATCGAAGATAAAATGAATGAATGGAAGTGCTGTTTGCATCTGACATCTTTATATCCTTGCAAATCCTTATACAATGTGTATACGAAAACTTATTAAAACGAACCTCTTGTTTATAGTTAATAAATGGCACATTATGTATGACTAAGTTTCCAAGCATGTGTCAAAGAGGACATTTAATAGAATATAGATTGTGGCACATTTATCTTTATGTAATCAGTTTGAGTGTCATAAAGCTGGAGTATGTGTCGTTCTTATATAATTAAGTGTCTGAGAGATAAATGTTTATGCATGAAAGGCAAAACCAGAAACTATTATTTTTATTAAAATATGTAAAATGATATTCACAAAAATCTAATACAGTTTCGTTATTTAATAGCACAACACCCTACAATTAGCAGTTGAGCAGGTTGACTTGTAACTAAGTTCGGCCAGTTGAATTCTAGAGTCCAATATTTATATAAAAACTTGAGGCCTATAAATTTTTATTAAGTATATTTTTAATAATAAATCTTAAATAAAGTGTAACATTGAAATTATAAAAATAATAATGATAATACAAAAATAGCCCCTACAACAGCGGGGAGTGGCTGTTTAACACGGCAACACGGCTGTTTCCTGACAAGTGAAACCCTAGCGTTGTGGATTGTAATATAGACTTATTTGTGTGGTTGTGACAAACAATAATACACATGAGTACGAATGATGAAAGTGTAGCGGCTTTCGAAAACAGCTGTTCTGCTCTCCTGCCTAAGTTAGATAATTTAAAATGCTCATAACTTTCCTTTCTTCCTTGGAATATTTATCATTCTTTTCGGAATTTAAAACAAATTTTCAAACAATTTCCTATCGAATATATAAGTAATTAAATTTAATATAGGAAATAAAAAAATTTTACATCCTAAAAAAATTAAATTTTTTGTGTTCTGTCTCAATTACTTTCCATTCAAATTATATATGAAACCGAACATCATGACATGTAGTCAGTGATAACCGGCCACATGTTCGGCCATCGATGTCAAGAGGAGACACGATCATGAGCGATATATATTAACCACATGCGATGCCTGAGCTAGTGTAGATGAGTACTTATGCTGAGAATTGCCGAGTCATCAGCATATTAAAATTAGATGTATATATATATATATATATATATATATATATATATATATATATATATATATATATATATATAAAGACTTTAAAGAATAATGAATGATTTCCTGTATATTTAATTGAGTCAATATTCACTTAATTGACATAATTATCTTCATGCTCACATGTTCAAAACTCAGCCAATTCAATTAATGTATGACAACAAAAAATAAAAATGTTTACTTTGATGATTATGGAATATATTATTAATATTACACTCTTAATATAAATAAATTGAATTTGAACCAATTCATTTATTAAATAAAAACTAAAAACTAATTTCCAGTTTCGCAGATTTGAACTTAAAGGCCGTTGAAAACATTAACATCCTGTTATATAATTTACCTAAGAAAGTTCAACTAATAAAATAGGGTTGCATATATAAAAATTGTTTATATTCATAAGAACCTTAAGTTTGCATCTTTTTATACTCTCCAAAAAAATAAAAAATAAATAAATAAAAAAATTGGGGGGAAATCTCACTTTGTCAATTCATGTGTAACACAGCGAAATATCCCTCTAAGACCCCATAAAATATTTATTTTTGATCAGGGATGAATTCTTACGTCCGTCTGTCTGCGGAACATTCAGTCCAAATTAAAAGAGCCAGATCCCTGAAACTTGGCATAAATATAACTGAAAGGATAGCACAGGTTAAGTTCGTAAGTGCGTTGAATCGGGCCAGAGGGAAAAAAGTTCCCCTAAGAGGAACTATACCAACCTCTAAAAACAATATAATTTTTAAGGATTTTATTTTTTTGTAATTTTGTTAAGCAAATGATGTATTTTTATGTCAAAGAAGGTCCAACGCCGTTAGACTTGGAGACACAAAATCAAAAAAACAATTTTTTGGACTCTGCCCCTTTAGTGGGCGTTATTATATGCAAAAATAGTGTAAACATTTAACAAATTGTATTACTTAAGCCTAAAGTTAAAAATAAAATTTTTAAGCTTTTATGACGAAGCTGAGACGTAACCGGATCCCCCTCTGCCCTAATCCCCATCTCCTATTTTGCTACACACCCCCCCCCCAAATGCCACTATTAAAAAAAATTTTTAATTATCGCAAAAATTTATTTTTCGTGTTTTATAGCAGAGATGAAATGTCTCCCCTACGGCCCTTGCCAGAGCGACCTCGACAAAATACAGTTTTAATTAGCCTCCAAAAAGAATTGGACCCCATAAAGTATATATATTCTTGATCAGTGATGAAGTCTAAGACGATTTACAACGAACGCCCATACGTCCGTCTGTGGAAAACACGATATAGTCTATTTTTTGACCCCGCCCCCTTTAGTGGGCGTTACATATTATATGAAAAAATAGTGTACATATTTAACAAATTGTATTCCTTAATCCTACATTCCTAAAAAAATTATATTATAAGCTTTTACAACGAAGGTAATATGTTCTCTGATCTTCCCCAGCCCTATCCCTTCACAAAAAAAAACAAACTAGAGGCACCCTGAATGACTCCTAAATGGCCTTATCAAAAAAAAATTGTTTCTACACTGAACTACCCCGAGTTTTTAAGTTTTTACGATTTAGGTGAAATGTCTCCCCCACGGGCTTTCTCGGACTGACCCTGTACAGTGTTTTAAAATTGGGCACAAAAATGTCTTAAAGGAAGTGTGAGCCAGCAGGTCAAACATTTTTAACTTGTCTCAGTACCCTTTTTTGCACGTGTTTATCAAATATTAATACGTGAGATTTTATGCTGACGGAAGTCATGTGCTCCTCCCAATAATAATTTTTTTTCTTGTTTACTTAAGCCAAATACCATAAAAATTTAAATTTTAATAAGAATAAAAATTGAGTTTTTATTTAATAAATATTTGGAGGGTATTTAAGATTCGACGCGTTGGAATATAACGTTTTTACTTGTTTTTTTTTTAATTTTCTTATTAAAACTAAATTAAATATCAATAACTTAAACTCAGCATGGCTCGACATATATTGTTTATGGCTTTTCCACATTTTAGGTGCTAAGTCTCGACTAACTGGTGCTTTGCTCACGAAACACACTTTTTAGCACTGCTGCATTTGCTGCAATTAAGTGTTAATTGAATAATTCATTAAATAGTTAAGGTCTATAATGGCATTAATTGCGAAAAACTAAATTAAGGTGTATGTCTGAACTCCGTATTGTGTGGGCTATACCCCTGAATTTAACTACAAACAATTATTCAATAAATTGTTAAATTCTTCTGGTTTCTTGACCTCTTTTTTAATTATTATAGTATTCTGATATTTTTAAGCTTAAGGTCTCTTTATTTTAATTTAATTTTTTAATTTCTATATTTCGTCACTCCTTTGTGTGACTTCTTCAGGAAATTAATTATTTTATTTGATATGAAAAAATATTTTTATACAAAAATTTTTATTTGTAAAGAAAAAGGAAAGGACATGAGCTACAGCAGATTTAAAAAGAATAATCAAGTCAGAGGACTTATTAATAGATTCAAAACTATGAGGGATAAAATTATTAGGACCAAATCAACTATAACATTTTTTTAAATTTGTTTGAATCGTTTTGTATTTTGTTGACAAATAATTTTGTTTCATAAACAAAATATTTTTTTATATCAAATAAAATAATTAATTTCCTGAAGAAGTCACACAAAGGAGTGACGAAATATTGAAATTAAAAATTAAACTAAAATAAAGAGACCTTAAGCTTAAAAATATCAGAATACAATAACAATTATTCAATGTTAAATTATAAGTTTCTTAATAAACATCACAATTAAAATTAATATAGTTTGCAATTTATAAATTTAATTAAAATTATATCCTCGTTGATGTTATTATTTGCAAACAAATTAGCCACAGCGGCACCCTGATATCCTTATTTTCAGGCTCCGCACAGTTACTCATTTTAATATATTCAATGAAAAAAAATTATGTCTGTTTAAAATGACTTGGGAAATGTTTTTCTTTTTGTTTCTTGGCATTTTGCCATTGAACTTTAAACATTATAGGCACAATAATTACAAAAATTAAAAAAAAGGAAGTGGAACACATATTCTTATTTCAATTTAAAACAAAATATCTTGGCATACGTGCAACTTTAAATGCCAAACTTGTATATAAAATACTTTTTACTACCGATTGCAACAAAAAAAAAAAGGGTACATTTGAATTCCGCCAAACCGGCTGAATCTACACATCACTTAAATTTCTTCCGCAATATATTACGCTTTTATCTTCATCAATTCCTTTTTTTTTTTTTTTTTTTTTTAATACAAATATTTTATTATTCGGCTTGTTTTTTATCAGCACAAATGAAACTCGTAAAAAATTATGACAATGACGTTTTAATATGTTTCGTTGTTGATAAAACTTTCCATTCACAAAATATTTCTTGAAGTTTTTTCTTTTTTTTTTTTTTTGTCTTCTTATTGTAGCGACTGTAGGATTGTCAACAAGAAAAAAAAAGAACAGGAAAACAAAAACGAAACGGAAATATACAATACGGTACTTGTAATAAAGACAACAAGAACAAAAAGAATTTTCACACAATTCTATGACATGTTTATGATAAGTGTATGTGGATATGAGTGTGTGTGTGTGTGTGTGTGTTGTATCCATATGAGTTTTAGCATTTGAATAAAGCATTTATCCCTATTTGCTGTATGCTTTTCATTCAGCTGCTTGTATTTATTTGAATATATTCTTGATGTGTGTGTGTGTGTGTGTATTTCCCCACTTGTGCGGCTGTCTATGAAAATATTTATTGTCTGAATATTGTGTCATGTTTGTCATCGATTATAAATAAGTTTGAATAGTACGAAGTATTATGCAACAAATATATAAATATAATGAAGGACAACCTTATCAAATAAGTAGCGAATTCAGTTTAATCTCCTGAGCGGCATTCAAAAAATGAAAATGAAGCAAAAACATTTTAGCAGTAGACTTTAACAAGACCATAGACATCGTAAAATAAATTTAATAAATCTCTAGTGAATGGAAGAGGAATTTTAAAAGATGCTAAAACCACTGCGACGTTTATAGCGTCAGGCAGTATTTTTATATTCTAATTTTCATAAATTGAACAATTTTCAAAAAAGTGTTCCAATAAGTGCAACAAACAATTTTTTTAATCATTGACAATTATTCTATTATTAGTATTTATGGCTTTGAAAAGCATTTATGTGAAAGTGATCGATCAATTTTAGGCACATTGTGCATCCATTAAAGCCGTCGCAAAAAAAGCATGTTTTTGCCAGTCGCCATACGTTATTATACCCTTCACAAAAAGTGGAAGGTTTGCCATTCCGTGTGTAATTTCCTCAATATTAATATGGGATCCCATAAAGTATATATATATATATATATATATATATATATATATATATATATATATATATATATATATATGTATATATATATATATATATATATATATATATATATATATGTATATCCTTATAAATAACGATGACGAATGAGCGATATCCGTCTGTCTGTACGTGGCTCTAGTTTTTTTCAAGCTGCTCACATTTCCCAGCTAGACCCTTCATTCTGAAACTGATAAATTGGAAATAATGAACTTAAATAGAGTGCTATTGAAATTAAAAAAAATCCAAAACATGGTTCCAGAGCTGGGAAGCTTACACCTATTTCTGGATGCAAAATTAACTAGCAAAAAATATTTATTTTTTGTTGTTTTTTTGCTAATTAAATATCTTTGGTGCTTTGTATTAAAAAGCAAAAAAAAATTTTAAACGTTTTGCAGGGATGGGAAATTGGAAAAAAATTCTTGCTACATTAAAATAACATTTATTTTTTAATATTTGTTTTTTAATTAAAATTATTTTAGAATTCAGGCAAAATAAAATTGGTATTAAGATTAAAAAAAAAATTAAAATTTCGTTTCCAGGGTTCGGCAACTGCGATATTTTGTACTACATGAAAGTGGCCAAAATGGTTAAAAATTTTAAGTATTTCCAAAATAAAACTATTTCATACACATTAAGAGTTGCATTGATAAAAAAAAACAAAAAACATTTTAAATTTCGTTTGCAGGGTTGGGAAATTGATTTTTTTTTTATACATAAAAGTAACCAAAAAGGCAACTGACGTTATTTTTTTTTATCATAACTATTTTATAATTCGGGAAGAACAAAATTGGTATAACAAATTTAAAAAAAAAATCAAAATATCGTTTCCAGGGTTTGGCAATTGCAATATTTTGTAGTACATGAAAGTGGCCAAAGTGGGTACAAATTTTAATTTTACCTTAAATTGAACTATTTTATACATCATTAAGAGTTGCATTGGTAAAAAAAAACAATAAAAAATTAAAATTTCGCTACCAGGGTTGGGAAATTGAATTTTTTTATACATAAAAGTAACCAAGAAGGCAACTGACTCTATTTTTTATTTATTTTTTGCTAATTAAAACTGCTTTATAATTCCGGAAAAACAAAATTGGTATTAAAAATTTAAAAAAATCAATTTTTCTATCCCAGGGTTGGACAATTCAATTACTTTTTAGTGCATAAAAGGGACCAAAGAGGTTAATAGCTTGTATTTTTTTTTAAGTTATTCTTTTAATACTTCACTAGGATTTGAATTGCTATTAAAAATAAAAAAAATAAAATTTAATCCAGGGCTGGAGAACGGAAATACTTTTTGGTATATAAAAATAATCAAAAAAGTCACTACTTTTGTTTTTTATAATTTTTATTTTGTTTATTTTTGAATATTTTTTTCGTACAGACAGACGGACATCGCCTATTCGTCTTCCGTATTCAAATAGACCAATAATTACTTACACCCTTATTCATAAAAATTATGAGAGGCTTATAAGATTGTTATAGAGCAAATTTCATATGAAATTTGGTTTTATTACGCTGTTATTAGACTCTCATAATTTTTATGAATAAGGGGGTTACTCTTTATGGTGTCAGATTAATATTGTAGAAATTTCAAACGGAGTAACAAACCTTTTTGGTGTAGGGTATAAAAATAAATTGTCATCAAGGATAATAAATAATAGTCGGTTATGGGAAATCTACGGCAATTATAAGAGGCTTAATTTTCATTCCTAAGATCGATAAATCTCAGGCAGGTTTAATTGCATATTTGGATGTTTATACGACGAGCTTCTGGCAAGAAGGGTCCGATAGCAAAGTTTTATGGGAACAAAAATGTCTCCTTTTTTTGACTACACGGCTATTTACTGCTACAAATGGGCTCCTCATTACACCGATTATATATAATAACTATCCGATATTTACAACAATTTCTCTAAACTTGACACTTGCCACAACCTACAATATTGTTTTCCTTAATGTCCTGCTTAATTATGCCAGTGTGTAAACTAACAGCTGAATCTATAAATCCGCTATTATTAATATTAAATGTTAACAATTTCCTAATATTTGCCTGTCCTATTTTGGTTTATTTTGTAATAAATGATTTACGTTCATTTTATTATAAACTTCTTTAGTCTTTATGGTTTCATGTTACACAAAAATTATCATTTATAAGCGAATACTGATATTTTAACATATTGGCTTCTTAGGGGAAGATATTATAAATGAGTTTTTATTTCTTAAGCCTCTTGTGTGGGCACTTTTATGCATGAATAGCTGCGTAGAATACAGTGTCTGATTACAAATAAGCAATCAAAGTTTATTATTGGCATTCGATTTGCTATGCTATTAAAAGTTGTTGAGAATGTTCATGGAAGCACTTAAATGCTGCCTAAAAGAGATTAATTTATTTTGGTATTTCTATAGATTTAATTTCGTTATTGTTTACTGATATGTTTATAGTTAACATGGAAATATACACTCAGATTCAATCATGTTGACAAATTAAAATTTTTATTCAAACCAAAAATGATGCCTTAAAAGATAAAGAAGAATGGAAAGTCTTCACAAGACCACAAAAATTCTCACAATAGTTTAAGCTTGTAAATTATATAATCGAGTTAAATAGTACACTTTCAAATTTCTTATCATCAATATTAATCGCTCGCAGATATATTAGCCCCCATTATGAATGGCGACATCGACGTCACATCGGCTCGACACTAAAAAATTATCACTTGTCTGCAAATTGTCGATAACAATTAATGACTCTTGACAATTTTTTAGCATTCTCTACGGCATATAATATCGATAGAACATGTCAATAGTAGTCAGTTGCTGTCGAAAAAAAGAGGACAAGCGACAATTATTTGCTGTCGTCTTAATACGGTGTCAATGTCGTCATTCATAATAGGGGCGATTATTTAAAATATACTTTTGTGCAAATATGGACAATATGTGAAATTTTACATCTCAAAACTGTCCTATTTTTGACATTTCCACTAACTGACACAAAAATACTTTAATTGAAGTGATAATAATAATAATTATGAAAGACTATACAGTCGAATGCGCTTTAGCGCAACACGGTTTACTGAAAAAAATCTGATTATTGTAAGCTATACAAATCCCCGCACTGTTTTTAAACGCAGCTAGTCTTATTCACTTCGCCTTAGCGAAACATCGCTTTACTGCAAATATCGTATTACTGAAAACCAAAAGCGAACCCACAACTACGTTTTGCATGAAGCTTACTTCGCTTTAGTGCAAAAATAAACAATGAAAAATTTATTTATTAGAAATCGATTGCATAACTTAAGGCTGAAAAAAATTGTGCATGTTTAGACCGTTAAAAAATTAAATTGCAAAATTTATTTGTCCTCTTCGCTCTTACGTGCTTTATTGTATTTTTCTATTACACATATTGTCAAGGCAAGTGGCTAGACATTTTCGAGGAAGTCGTTTTACTGATTTTAAGCAACACGCTTAACTGTAACAAATTTCAGTAATCCGAACTACGTTTTAGAAAAAATATCGGATAACTGAAAAAATTGGGTTATGGTTATTTCCAGTAAAGAGGAGACGACTGTAGTATTTTTTGGTCTTGTGGTATTCTCATTGCAGAGTATTTTACATGAATAGCAAAAAAAATTACGTATGAGTTATTTTTTTGATAAGTGTTATAATGCCTACATGAGCAAATATCAATCATACGCCTCAGTTCTTTTTATACAACTCCAAAAAAGAACTGGTGGGTATATTCAATTTGCCATTCTGTTTGTAACGCAGCGAAATATCCATCTGAGACCCCATAAAGTATATATATTCTTGATCAGTGATGAAATCTAAGACGATCTGAGCATGTCCGTCCGTCCATCCGTCTGTGGAAATCACGATTCAGTCCAAACGAAAAGAGCCAGACTCTTGAAAATTGGTATAAATATATCTTGAAGGATAGCACAGGTCTAGTTCGTAAATGGGCTGAAACGGGCTAGAGGGAAATAAGCTCCCTTATTTTTCTTCTAACTGTGAAAAATCTGTTATATTTTTATTTAACTAAAAGAGTATCAATGATTTAAGTTATTTCTCCCTCAATAACAAAAAAATTATTTCTATGCAAAACTTATGGTTTAATATCTGCTGCAACAACTGTGCAAGTGCCTTCATTATACTTGATAACAAGAAATGGTTAGTTGCTTTTTTGCATAGATTGTTCTTTCGTAGTTGCAGTACTTTTTTTGTATATTTTTCCTACTGCTGCAGTTGTCCGTGCTAATAGCCTTATGTAAGCATTATAGTCCTGTACACATAAATATGCTTATTTCATTTTATGAGTTTTTATTCCCTCTATTAAAAAGAACGAAATAAAATCTAGAGTCGGAAAAAAAAAGAAAAGGTTGTGAGCTGCCACCAGTCCAAATATATTGCAGAATGTCCTCAGGAAAAAACAAGAACTTACTGCAACACTAATGCTTTGTAGCAAGCGAAAGCAAAAAAAAAAACGGAGGGAAAGTAAAAACGCATTTTGTGTAACTGTCTTGCATTTCGTTGTAATTTTCCCTGCAACTGTGATTGCAGGGAACACGAAAATCTACTTTGATATCCAGCACAAACGTTTTAACACAAAGAATCACATTATGACCAGCTACAAATAAGCAACCACTAAAACATGGTCAACTGCTGGTGCAGGCTTACAGGCAATATTTATGCAGTTAACAGGCTCTGCAGCAGCAAAATCAACCTCGTAAATGTTACAGCTTTAGGGCATCGATGGCATTATTAACTTAGCATTTTGAAATCTGAATATAAAAAAATCTTTTTTTTGCTAATTCCTTTTTAATTTCTTTCTTGCTGTACTTTTTTCTATATATATTTTAGTTTGTAATTGTCACAATCATTAATGAAATAATAAATAAAATAGTCAAAATTTAGCAACGTGATAACAAGTTGACGATTTTAGCAAATAAATGTTGGCGTTAATTTCTCTGTTATTAAAAAAAAATTATTCCAAGAAAACATTTAAAACAATTGTATGTAGATTTTATTATTCAAACTTATTAATTTTATTATTAAGTTAACATTATAAAGTTCAGACTCAAGTTCAAATCTGCAATATGAAAATAATGTTCTTTTAATCGATTCTTAATAAAGTAATTTCAATATAATAATATTTAGAAAAAAAAATTATTTGCACATTGAACTTGGGTCTGAATTAAAAAAATTAGATGATAATACGACTTTTTTCATCCAGACTAAAGTTCAAATCTGCAATCCGAAATTTTATTTTTTTTTTTTGATTATAGCCTCCAAAAAAGAATTGGAGGGTTTATCCACTTTGTCATTCCGTGTGTAACGCAGCGAAATATCCATCTGAGATCCCATAAAATATATATATTCTTGATCAATGATAAAATCTAAGACGATCAGAGCATGTCCGTCCGTCCGTCCGTCTGTGGAAATCCCGATTCAGTCCAAACGAAACGAGCCAGACCCCCGAAATTTTGTATAAATATATCTTGAATGATAGCACAGGACAAGTTTGCAAATAGGCTGAATCGGGCTAGAGGGGAAAAAGTTCCCCTAAGAAGAACTAAAACAACCTCTAAGAAACAAAATCATTTTAAGTTTTTTTTTGTAATTTTTTTACGCAAATGATATATTTTTATGTCAAGGAAGGTCCAACCAGTTAAACTGGGAGCCATAAAATTAAATAAAAAATTATTTTTAGGCCCCGCCCCCTTTAGTGGGCGTTATCATATGCAAAAATAGTTTAAAAATTCAACAAATCGTTTTACTTAAGCCTAAATGACAGTTTAAGCTTTAATGACACAGCTGATACGTAACCTGATGCTACTCTGGCCTACACGCCTCCTTCCACTATGCCCCCTAAGTGACCCTATAAAAAAATTAAAATTTTAAATAAATTTTACATTTAGTTATACCAAACATTTATTTTTAGTGCTTTATGTCGAAGGTGAAATGTGTACCCCACGGCCATTTGATAAATATTTGTTGGAGGGTGTTTACGATTCGACCCGTTCGAATTTATCGTTTTTACTTGTTTTTACTAACGATGGTTTTATGTTGCAATCGATTAATATACACAAACAATCGTTATATATTAATCACTATCGTTAGTAAAAGGTAAACAGTGCTGCGAAACGTTTCTTCAATTCCAAAATTTTTTTATGTCAATTAATCGACTAATCGAAAAATGTAATTATTGTAAATATTTTAAAATTATTTTAATTGTATTGATGATAATTATAAATAAAAAAAAAAAAAAAAATAAAAAATAATCGATTAATCGGTTATTTGGTTATGCGATTAATCGACTAAAGCAATAATTAAATAAGCAACAGAAATATTTATAAAAGATTAAAAATTTTGTTACATCGATTAATTATTCGATTATTTAATTAATCGATTAATCGACTAAAATTTATCGGTTTATTTGTTAAACGAAAGAAGAAAATTTAAAATTAAGCGAATAGTTAATAGTGTAGTATATAACCAATTAATTGCTAATATTTACGCAGCAAAACCATCATTCATTTCTTTTGAATTCGATTAATTATTTAAGATTGTTTACTTTATTGAAAAAGAAATCGACTGCTACAAAATAATCATCTCCTCTCAGCTTTCTGTACCTATCCCTTTAACTATTTTTAGTCCCCTCCTGTCACAGTGCATTGCATACCCAAAGGCCAACTCAGGGCTGAGGCCACAAGTTAAAAATTTAGAAATATTTTACTTGTAGTTTTGAGAAATTACCTCCTTAGTTATAAAAAAAACATTCACCAAATTTTAATCTGGGGCCAAATTATCGCATTCGATATCGATCGAAATTTCCATACAATTTATATACAAATGTCGATCGATAGCGAATGCCGTAGTTTGCCCCCTGGTAGAGTTCTTCAAGCTTAATTTTAGTCATGATGAGCTTTAACAAAATATGCGAGTAAACACCTTCATAAGTTCTGTATAAGGCTAAAACAAAACACCCTTTTTAACAAATAACCTATAAAGTAATGCATTATTGAGCGAAACTTTTTCCAATACATTAATTGATTCGTTGGGGATTTAAATCTCTGATGATGATGATTATCGGCAATATTTTCTGTGTCAAGCGACATCTCTGTCTCTATTATCGCACAATTACTATTAATATAATTGCTGACAAGCTTTAATTAAATACATACGCTGGCATTTTACAATTAAAATCATTTTCATATATTTTATCAATAAATAAATATTTCAAACTTGTTATCATTTTCATTAGTTGTTATTCATTGTGTTATTTAATTGCTTTTTTAAATTATGCAAATTTTAATTGTATGATTGCCACGAATATCTGATAACGTAATTAACTTGAATTGCAGGGATTTAATGGAGTATGAAGTGGGATAAATTTGTGCCCTGCGGTTAATATTGTGACAATTTCATAAATATGCTTTAATAAATTAAAGTGAATTTTGAGTGGAGAGAAGTGTGAATAAAGCACGTGTACTATAATTTATAAACTCAAATGGTAATTTTATTTAACACTAGAAAAAACTGTGAAATAAAATGTGAAATGTTTATATAAATAAAATTTTCATTCAATTAAATTTCCCAAAACATATAGAAAAAAAAACATGTTAAAACGTTATATGTATTCGACCGGATCGAATCTTAAATCTGTACTATAAATATTTAGTAAATAAAAACTCTATTTTTATTTTTATTAAAATTGAAATTTTTATGGTATTTGAGTTAAGTAAACAAGGAAAAAATTTGTTGTTGGGAAGATACATCTTTCCGTCAGCATAAAAACTCACGTATTAATATTTTACGTCACAAAAATGTGACTGAGATAAGTTAAAAAATTCTAACCTGTTCGGTCACAGTGCCTTTAAAACATTTCAGGAGCCAATTTTAAAACTCTGTACAGGGTCACTCTGAGAAAGGACGTGTGGGGGATATCTCACCTAAAGCGTAAAAACTTAAAAATTTAATTTTCGGCGTAAGTAAGCGTACAAATTTTTTTTGATAAGGTAAATTTTTTTGATAAGGTACATTTTTTTTGATAAGGCAAAGGTCAGTGGCGTGGAAGGGGAGGAAGATTTTACCTTCGTCGTAAAAGTTTATAAATTAAATTTTTAAGGAATGCAGTAATACAATTTATTGAATATATACTATATACATATTTTCATATATGTCAATTCAACGCCCACTAAAGGGGGCGGGGTCAAAAAATATACTACATCGTGTTTTCCACAGTCCGACGTGTGTACATTGCTAGATCGTCTTAGACTTCGTCACTGGTCAAGAATATGTGGTCCAAAAATTCTCTTTGAAATGTACTAAAACCAGGGACCGGAAATAACAGTTATTTTTCAATTTTTTATTAAATAAATCATACATAAATGAACATCGTAGAAAACTTTTAATTACACCATCATGATTTTTAGGCGAAATGCATGCAATATGTTGCATGATTTTTAAATTTTTGATATTTATTTTAACAATCAAAAGTAAGTTATTTTTGATTTTTATTTTTTTAAATGAAAAATAAGAGTTATTTTTGATTTTTATTTTTTTAAATGAAAAATAAGAGTTATTTTTGATTTTTATTTTTTTAAATGAAAAATAAGAGTTATTTTCGATTTTTATTTTTTTAAATGAAAAATAAAAGTTATTTTTAAATTAATGTATGAATTTCTATTTTAATAGCGAACCTTTATTTATGTAAATTGTATTACAGGATGTTAATTTTCCCAACAGGCTATAGGTTCAAATCTGCGAAACTGCAAATTATTTTTTATTTATTTTTATTTTTTTAATAAATGAAAGTGATTGCATTCTATTTATTAATTTTTTTGAGAGTGGAATATTAACAATATTTTTCATAGTCATTAAACCAGCAGAACGGATCAGTACTGATTTCGAGGCCGCTACGCCATCTCATCAGCGTTCTTTGTTCAATTTTTCCACTTTTGCAAGTGGTACTAGTTAGAAGGAATATCAACTATTTAACCAATATTTTAACGAAAATTGAATACGAGAAGTTCCCACATTCATATTTTCAAGTTATTACCTTTTTGGTTAGTACGAAATTCCCCAACCCTGACGAGTAATATTCCCATAAGTTTCCATTGCCATTCAAGTCAGTGTTAAGAGGTCGTTTTCAGGTGTTCAATTTTACCATCATAATTGATTTTGAATGTTCCTCAGATAAATTATATCTCAAATCTCCCAATATTAATCTGAGTGGTGAAAATTACCTTTCTACACTGACTTGAGTGGCAGGTACAGAATGAACAATTATAGCTAATTTTCGAAGCCATGGAAACACAAACATATTACCTATGTCACGAATTTTGAATTGATTTTTATTATTGATATAAAAATATAAAAATCAAAAATAACTTTTGTTATTGATATAAAAATATAAAAATCGAAAATAACTTTCATTTTTCATTTAAAAATATAAAAATCAAAAATAACTTTTATTTTTTATTTAAAATAATAAATATCAAAAATAACTCTTATTTTCTATCTAAAAATGTAAAAATCAAAAATAACTCTTATATCTTGATTTTTTTGATAAAAGTCATAACAGTTACGGTCCCTGATTAAAACTGTATTTTGTCGGGACCGCTCTAGCAAGATCCGTGTGGGGAGACATTTTACCTTTGCCGTAAAACACTAAAAATTAACTTTTGGGAAAAGAAGTGTAAAAAATATTTTTTTTTTTTTTTTTTTTTTTTTTGATAGGGTCATTTGTGGGCAAAGGAGGAAGAGGGGAGTAGGGCAGAGAAGTATCAGGTTCCATCTCAGTTTCGTCATAAAAGCTTTAAAATAATATTTTTAAGGAATATAGGCTTAAGTAAAACAATTTTTTAAATGTTTACACTAGTTTTGCATATAATAACGCCCACTAAAGGGGGGCGGGGTCCAAAAATAATTTTATTTTTTATTTTATTGCTTCAAGTTTAACGCCTTGGTCCTTCTTTGACATCAAAATTTATAATTTGCTTAACAAAATTCCAAAAAAAAAAAACCTAAGAAATGATGTTTTTTAGAGGCTGGCTTAGTTCTCCTTAGGGGAACTTCTTTCCCCTCTGGACCGACTCAACTTGTTTAAGAACTTGACCTATGCTATTCTTCAATATACATATATTTATGTCAAGTTTCAAGGGTCTGGCTCTTTTTATTTGGACTGAATCGAGATTTCCACAGACGAACGGACGGACACGGCTATATCGTCTCAGATTTCATCACTGATCAAGAATATATATATAATTTATGGGGTCACCCGGAATGACAAAGTGAATATACCTTTCAAAAAAACTAAGCGATGCCAAACAAAATACTTAGGAGTAAGATTGCAGCGGCTTCCGAAAACAGCTGTTCTGCTCTGCTGTGTAAGTTGAATAATTCCAAACTGGTGCTGACATTTCTTAGCGCCTTGTAATATTTAACATGTTTTTTCTAATTTTAAAATAAATTTTCCAACAATTAGCCTACCAAAATCTGAATTGAATTTAATATAAAAATCTTTAAATTTACTTAACCCATGATCTCTGCTTTTCAAAAAACAATTATATAACATTCTTTTTGTATTTCAATAGCAATTTGTAATTATTTATAAAAATAGCTTTCCAATTCACTGCGTACCAAATACACGCCGACAAATCCTGCTACACTTTAAGCATTTTAATATTCGTTTCTTGAAAAGATTTATCAATTAAAATCTGTTACAAATACACACTCATTTGCATGAGCAGCTAACGATTTTGTGTTTTATTTTTCATTATTTTTTTTGTTCTCCTTCTGCTTTTCTTATTCCATTATTAATGATGGCAAAGGAAAAACGATGCATTAACAAAATCAAATTTGTTGAAACATGTCTGAAGGACAAGCAGAGCATTGGGTTCCTTTACTGAAAATCCCTTTCCTGTGCACCTCCTCTCGCTCACTACTACACTACTCATCGTGTTTCTTTCTTTGCTACATTCTCTCACGCACACACACACACACACACACACACACACTTACTCGCTTCATTTCACACAAAATACTTAAATGATAAATAGTTTCAAACACTTTCATTTAATGGTCTTTAGCGCAGTTGACAACATGCCATTACTTTGTCGTAGATTGTTTAATATATAAAAAAAGAAGGGAATAGGGTCTGTTGGCAGTGCATGCGTTTGCATGTCGCAGCCAGTTTACACCGTTAAGATGGCTGTGCTGCTGTAGCATTAGCAAAATTGAAACAAAACAATTATGGAGAAAAACGAAAGCACGAGCGAGTACATTTACTAAAGACAATCTAAAATAAAGGAGAGAGAAAAAAAAATCATTACTTTAAAGCAGTGTTACGCACCACTACATAAACACATTTACAATGTATTTGAAGCAGCGAAACAACTGAACAGGGTTGGAAAAGTCTGTACAGTCTTACTTTTCATATGCAATCAGATTTTACGATAATATAACACATTAACATACGTTTGTGTAGGAGAAAAAATTCTAGCTACGCTAGTTAGAACTGGAAATATATTTATAAAGTAATTTTTTTTTTCAAACTATCTACCGAACGGACAGACTAACTAACTAACGCATTAACAGACAATATACATACGTTATCCATTCCTGCTACTCATAATTTGTTTGAAGAAACTTGAAGAGCGCGAGAGAAACAATTTGTTGTTTACAGTGTACGTGTTTCAACAAGAGAATGGGCTGCGCAAGCAGAATTCCTTTTCCTATCGCGCGCGATAGGCAAACAAATGCTTGCGTAACACTGCTTTAAAGCTTGTGTACATTAGCAAAACCTTCAGGATTCATTTAAGTGTAAGTCTAAGTTGTTACAAAATACTTGCAATGCAGTGCGCTGCTGTGCTGTGCTGGTGCTGGCTGGCAGCCCCTGTTTTCTAAGCAACTCATGCTTGTTATTGCCACTTTTATTCTTACTCTTAAGTATTGTTTGCAGTTTTTATGTCACTAATATTTTCTACTTTTAAATTGTTGAACAAAAAAAGAAAAATATATATATAAATAAATAATAGAAAAAAACTGAAAACAATTAAGTAAAAATATTCTCAATGGTATTAAAAGTGCCAGAGGAAGGGATGTTGATCATTTGCTTTTTATAAATTTAAATTAAAAACTTTAAGGACATTAGAAAAGGAAATAAATATTATAGCGTTCACAACATTCCTGGCAATTTCGATGCTTTTCACATATTAAACGAAAAGGAAAACGATTGTGTGCATATTGAAGAATTTTACCAAAGTAACGTTCAATACTTTTTGTTGTTTAAAATTATTATATATCCCAATTATTTCTTTCTAATTTGATAAAGACTAGCTAAAGTGTTTAATTCTCGAAACAGCAAAAAATTGCTAGACACAAGAAAAAATTTATTATGTAAAAATAAGTAAAAACGTTATATTCGACCGGAATCGAGTCTTAAATACCCTCCAATAATTTAATAAGTCAATTTAAAATGTTTAACCTGGTGGGACAGAGTTCCTTTAAGACATTACTGCACCCAATATTAAATCTATATTTTGACAGAGTCATTCCGGGAAGGGCCGTGGGGAAGACGTTTCCCCTCTGCAAGATTAGAGAACATCTCAGCTTCTTCTAGGCTTAAGTAATACATATTGTACCATATTTACCCGATTTTTGCATATAATATCGTATCGTACGCCCATTAAGGAGGGCGGGGTCCAAAAATGGACTATATCAGGATTTCCGCACACGGACGTATTGACGTTGCTAGATCATCACTGATCAAGAGTATATATACTTTATGGGGTCCAATTCTTTTTGGAGGGTATTAAAACTGTATTTTTCGGGTCGCCCTGGTAAGGGCCATGGGAGAGACACTTCACCTTTGCCAGAAATCTTCAAAAATAAATGTTCGGAATAATTAAATGTAAAATTAATTTAAAATTTTTTTACTATTTTTTTTTCTTTGATAGGGTCATTTAGGGGGCAAAGTGGGGAGGCGGGGGTAGGGCAGAGGAGTCCCAGGTTACGTCTCAGCCTCGTCATTAAAGCTTAAAAATGTTATTTTTTTAAAATGTAGGCTTAAGTAAAACTATTTGCTAAATTTTTACACTATATTTGAATATAATAACGCCCACTAAAGGAGGCGGGGTCAAAAAATAAATTTTTTTGCTTTTATGACTCCAAGTTCAACACGTTGGACCTTCTTTGGCATAAAAGTATATCATTTGCTTAACGAAATTACCAAAAAAAAAAATTTTAGAGGTTGGTTTAGTTCTTCTTATGGGATCTTTTTTCCCTCGCCTCCGATTCAGCCCATCTCCGAACTTAACCTGTGCTATCCTTCAGGATATATTAATATCAAATTTCAAGAGCCTGTTTTCGTTTGGACTGAATCGTGATTTCCATATACGGACGGACGGACGGACATGCTAATATCGTCTTACTTTTCATCACTGATCAAGAATATATTTACTTTATGGGGTCTCAGATAGATATTTCGCTGCGTTACCCTCCATTTCTCTTTTGTAGGGTATAAAAATGTCGGTAACGTTCAATAAACATATATTTTTGAATACAAATTATGAACGCTTCCTTAAATTACTTGGAATATCTTTTATACTTACACACAATTCACACGATGATTTAAAGTCATGAGTAATCCTCATGGCTTTTTTATAGGCCAGCAGAATAAACACGAAAGAGAGGTAGAAAAAACATCACGATTTTGTATTCTGTGAATTTCGTTTTTATATCCTCCAGAAAAGAATATAAATAACGTATATATATTCTTGATCAGTGATGAAATCTACCACGATCTAGCATATATGTCCCTCCGTCTGTGGACATCACGATTCTGTCCAAACAAAAAGAGCTAGAACTTTCAAATTTGGTATAAATATATCTTAAAGAATAGTACAGGTCAACATTGTAAATGGGCTGAATCGGGCCAGAGCACTGTGGGGTGAAAGCCCTCACAAGTGGCGATTAATTGAACAGATTAACTTTAACTTTCACAACCGTATTTGGTACCATATGAAAGTGGATAAAATTCTACATCACTAACTGCAAAAATAAAAGTTCTTGGTAGTTTACTTTATTTGCAGTGTGTGTTCAAAGTTCAAAGTTCAATAATTTTTGTTATTTTTGCGCTCGTTGATTAAAAGAGAAAATTTTTATATTTCAAGTGATTATAGTTTTTGTTAGGATTTCTATAAGTAAAAGTTTTATAATGGAACCGTGAACTTCAGGTATATGAGCATTTAAAAAATTATTATTTGTTTAGAAATATAAAAAAAAAATAAATGTCTCCAAAAATGTGATATTTTTGATATATACATTGAGTTTCAACAACTTTGCGGATGAGTGCAGGAAAAAATGCTTTTATGCTCTTAAAATATAAGATTTTAGCCAATAAAACCCCGAAATCCCTATTTGCGCATTTGTGCGATTTTTAAATTATGAAGGTTTTTGTCAGAGAATTCCGGTTGCTAAAAATCAATGTGAAAAAAAATCAAACAAAAAAACAAGTTGTTTTTATTATCTTTTTTATTATTTTTTCTAAAGGCACATGAAGATTCATGCCCTAATTTACAATTTAATATACTAATTTATCGTTTTTCATTCCAAAGTTACAGCAAAAATAGTCAAATAAGACCATTTTCTCCAAAATACAAAAAAGCCCATAAAAGTTTAAAAATTTTTTTAAAAAAATTTTTTTAAAAAAAAATTTTATTAAAAATTATTTTTTAAATGCTGGTTTTTATGTATTTATTAATACTCATAAATAAAAAAAATAACAACAATTTAAAATTACGAGTTCTATGAATTAATCGCCACTTTCTCTACCATTCACCCCACTGTGCAGAAAAGAAAAACCAACCTTTAAAAAATAACATAATTATTAAAGTTTTTGTTTTTGTAATTTTTTTAAGCAATTAATATATTTTTGTGTCAAAGAACGTCCAAAACGTTCTTTGAACCCTGCCCCCTTTAGTGGGCGTTGAGGTAACACATTACATGGAAAAATGGCATAAATATTTAACAAATTATATTCCTTAAGCCTGTATTCCTTAAGAATTAAATTTTTAAGCTTTTACCCTGAAGTTAAGATGTTCTGTGATCTTTCCCTGCCCTATCCCTCCACCCACCTTTGCACCCTAAATGACCCTATCAAATTTCTGTGCTGCATAGCAGGTGGCTACTTCTACTACAAGCTGTACTTTTGTAATTTGAAATTCTTTGCAAAAACTCAAATAAAGGTCACCATAATTTTTTTTTTTTTAAATATAATCTTTTGCTCCATTTTGTTCTAACCCCTACCCCGCACAAACCTCAACTCACATACATACACACCTCAACATGATTATTTATGTTTTCATACTGTTTATCTCTGCCCACTTTGTGAGCAACATTTTCGTTGTTGCTGCTCTTGATGCTGGTTGTTGTTGTTGTGTTCAGCATGTTTTCTTGTGGGATACATATTGAACACACTGACATGCGAACTAATACATTAATCTTTATTTGGCTGTCAATGTGTTAAATGGACAATAATTCCTTGTAACAAACATAAACAAATGACACAATCGCAAACAAGCGAAGTTGCACAATCGCACACACACACACACAATCGTACAAGCCAGAACCCATGTAACCAGCAGTTTCATATACGAAAATATCTGTTAAAAATGGAACGGAAAAGCTATATTGCTACTGTGCATGATTGTGCATGCATAAAACATGCACGTCATATAACTCAGATATCAGATACGAGTATTACCCAGAATATTAACGCTTAAAATATCAATTATATAACATGTGGTGAATATATATCGCAGTAGCTAGAATTTGTTGAATTCTGAGTCTTAGGTCAAGTGGGTAGGCACTTAGCCCAAGCAATTGCCCTGCATGGACATGTTGGGACTTGTTACAAGTATTAAGCTGGCAGAAAATAGCAACAGTGTGGAAAACAACGCAAACAGTTCTTATTGTTTTTTCTTGTTTTTGTGACAGGTTTTTCTTATTTAAAAGTAGTTTTACATTTTTTTCAATTTAGCGAAAGCAACAAGATTTTGACACTTTTTTAATTATTTTAAATAGTTTTTTGTTTACGCATATAAAAGTTGTAATTGATATTCTTGGAAATTGATTAAGAGTTGACTTTAACTTTTGCTTGAAAATAGTTTAAATCAGAAGTAATAGATTAATTAGGAAAAATAAGTTCAAGTGTCAGTTTAAGTAATAGTCGGTTCGATTGAACTTGAATATTAAAACTTCCTAAAAGAAAAAAACTTATGGTTTCAATACCAGCATAGAAAAATTAAAAATATTACAAAAAAGCTAATTAAAAAATATATTGAACATAAAAAAAAAAGTTTACGATAGGCAGTTTTCAAAGGGCGCAACACAAATTTAACGACGGGGCTCCTGTATTCTTATAAATTTCATTGTAGGAAAAAATATTTTGGGGATGAGAAAAATATATATAATTATTTGAAAATTTAATAAAACACACACACACACATTTACATAAATTTCATTTAAAAATTGTACCCCAGTCAGCATGTGGAAGATTGTTTCAGCAAACTGAGTCTTTTTCGAGTACCTCAAATGATCAAAAACTGATTAATCAGTTCTGCGCTTAAAATAAGACTCGAAAATGATTCCCAGAAATACTTAGAAAGTGATTTAAAAAAAAACAAACACAAACAGCAAGCTCGTGCAGTAAAATAAAAAAAAATATATATAAAGAACTACCACAAACTGTTTCGAAAATGAGTCGAAAATGATCAGAATCGCGAATCATAAAAGACTCCTTTAGAAAAGTCGCGGCTAGGGTACCATTTTCTCCCGAATGAACAGTCATTTTCGACTCGAAAACGGGCGCATAAATGCTTATTTTAATCGTGCTAAGGAGTCGAAAAAGACTCGAATACGATAATTAATTTCATAAAATGCTGACTGGGACAGACAGCATGAATGTATGTATGTACCCGTATACACATGTTTGTGTGTGTAAATACCCTGCAGGAGATCGAACTAGTATCAAACTAGTATTGTACTAGTACAAAAATCACCAGTACTAGTTCCCAACTGTGAACTTTCCTATACCATGTTAATGCTTAAATTAACATTGAGTGTGTTTGGAAAATTACTAGTACCATTGGTACTAGATGAAAACTTGGCGGATACTAGTACTATTAGTACTAGATGAATACTATTATAATTTCTTCTAGTCGGATACTAGTACAATAAGTTCTGCATTAAGAACTATTTATATATAAAAAATGAACTACTTGAAGTACTAGTACTTTTCTGTATATGTTCAATTACGTTTTGTACTAGTGCTTTCTAAACTGGTAATCGTACCAGTAGCTTAAAGAAAATTAACGCTTATCCTCCTGCAGGGAACTTCCTACTTCCACAAGCGCATATTAATTTTAAACATCAAAAACAAAATATTTTCAAAAATAATGCAAATGAAAAGAAAATGTTCAATTTAAAGAAATGATTGGAATGTTAATGATAGAGTTCAAAGCTAAGCAGGATAACAAAAACAACAACAAGTTCCTATAATTTTCTATTAGTAAAAGAGAAAAATGCAAAAAAAAATTAACGTAAATTGTGTAATTCTATGGAGTAAAATTTTACATTAAGAAGTGATTTTTAGCATCTTCAAATATTTTCTAATATAAAAGCAGTGAACAGAAATATGTGTAACGCGCCGCATACCTGCTGTTTAATTATTGAGATTAAAATTTTGATGATAAATAAAAATGGCTTTAATAACATTTTTAAAATGAAGCGAACGCTAGACTAAGAGAATTTTGTGACAACCCAAAAAAAAATGTTTAAATGAAAGCAACAGGAAACTTTAAGCTGAAAATAAGCCCGTGAATGAAAACTCTGTTCGCATATATCGCAACGAAATACATGTTTTTATTGCGCACCAGGGAAATCCGTTGCCGAATATGCGACATGTGGACAAATAAATAAAAGTGTATGACTATTTCTGGCAACTGGTAGGCGAACTTACATTCAACGGATATGAAGACGTTGAAAAGACATGTCAATTCATCATACGGACATACTTCAAGTTAAAGTGACATCAAAAATGTAACAAACTGTACAAAATGCACAGTGGTGTAAAATGGAACAAAAGTGGTAATAAATACAGAACTTTGTAACTATTGAATGTTTTGCTTGAAAATGGAAACGGAAATTATATATTTATAAATTTCATGAAAAAGTGTATGGGTTTGTCATTCCGTGTGTAATTTCCTCAATATTAATATGAAATCCCATAAAGTATATATATTCTGGATCCTTATGAATAGCGATGACGATTGAGCGATGTCCGTCTGTCCGTCTATCTGTACGTGAAATCGGTTTTCCCAAGCCCCAAAAGAGCTAGAGACTTCATTCGTGTGGACTAATGTTTCAGCAATGAGCTTAAGTAGAAATGGTATTGAAATTCAGAAAAATCCAGTGGTCGGAAGCTTACACCTATTTCCACATGCAAAATTAACTAGCAAGAAGCATTTATTCTTATTTGTTTGTTAATTAAAACTATTTCATAATTTGGGAAGAATAAAATTTGTCTTAGAAACTAAAATAATTTTTTTGCAGGGATGGGAAATTGAAAAAAAGAAATTTTTTGTGTACAGAAGTTTCTTTTTCTATTAAAAGCTATTTTAAAATTTAGGAAAAATAAAATTCTTGTTCAAGTTTAAAAAAAATAAAAATTTCGATTCCAGGGTTGGACAACTGCAATATTTTGTAGTACATGACAGTCACCAAAATGGTTGCAAATTTTAAATTATTCTTAAATAAAACTATTTCATACCGCATTAAGAGTTGCATTGGTAAAAAAAAAAATAAAAATTTCGCTTTCAGGGTTCGGAAATTTATATACTTTTAGTACATAAAAGCAACCATATAAGTTCCTAATATTGGTTTTTTTCAGTGAATCAAACATATTCTATACTTTAGGAAGAATTATATTCTCGTAATAAATAAATAAAATTAAAAATTCGATTCCAGGGCTCGAAATTCGAAATATGTATGTCATATAAAAATACCCATATAAGTTCCTAATTTAGTTTTTTTAGTCAACGAAATTTATTTAATACTTCAGTAAGAATTAAATTGGTGCTGAAAACCGAAAAAATTAGATGCTCTATTGCAGGGTTGGAAAATTGAAATTTTTTTTTGTATGTAAAAGTGGCCATATATGTATGTTCCTAATTTTTGGTTTTTTTTTACTGAATTATACCTATTTTATACTACAGACAGAATTAAATCGATATTAAAAAATTAAAAATTCAATTCCAGGGTTGGAAAATCGAAATTTTTTGGTACATAAAAGTAATCAAATAAGTTCCTAATATTTTTTTATTAATTAAACGTATTTTTATACTTCAAGAAGAGCTATATTCGTGTAAAAAAAACAAAAAAATTAAAAATTCTATTCCAGGGTTGGAAAATCGACATATTTGGTACACAAAAGTAAGCAAATAAGTTCCTATTTTATCATTATTATTTTTTATTTTTTTGCTTTTGGTGAATTAAACGTTTTTTATACTTTAAGAAGAGTTACATTCATGTGAAAAACCAAAAAATTGAAAATACGATTCCAGGGTTGGAAAATCTAAATATTTATGGTATCTAAAAGTAGCCAATTTTGGGGTTTTCAATGAATTAAACCTGTTTTATATTTTGCGGAGAATTAAATTGGTATTAAAAACCAAAAATATTGAAAATTCAATTCCAGGGTTAGAAAATTCAAAATTTTTGGTACATAAAAGAAACCAAATAAGTTCCTAATTTGTTTTTTTTTTTTGTTTTTTTTTTGTGTTTGGGTAACTTAAACGTTTTTCATACTTCAAGAAATCAAAAAATTAAAACTTCGATTCCAGGGTTGGAAAATCGAAATTTTTTGCTACTCACAGGTAACTAAATAAGTTTTTTGTGAATAAAATCGATTTTCTGTTTTATAAAGAAAGAAGAAATACATCCTTGAAGGGTATTTAAAATTCGGCACAGCCGAATATAGCACTTTTACTTGTCTTGTTTGTAAAAACATCTCGAACATGCTTTATTTATAAATTTATACGTTTTGTGGTATAAACTATTTTAACATCCTTTCCACTAAAAATATGTGAATCAGCCATTTCGTACTGCCTCAATATCTGATGTTGAACAATCCATCCGCTTGGGCTTTCGCAGCTGAAAATTCTGCATGTGAAATATTATTTATTATAAAATATAAAATAAACAGTTTCGCTAAGATCCTTAACGTAATGAAACAGTTCTTAAGCTCATTGTGGCATATGATTGAAACATACGCTCAAACAATTTATGCCAAAAAAAAAATTAAATATTTTTCTGTTTTGCATTAAAAATAAAAGCTCTACACTGTTTGCGGTCAGCGGCCGAAGCAGCTGTTTTTATTAATTTATTTATTATTATATACATATTTTGTTTGTGTTCTTCTTTTATTTCCTCCATTTAACCAGCAACCGCAAATTACAATAACAAATTTCATATGAAATTGTTGTTATATTTTTGCCAAAGCCGAGCATTTTGTTTTAAACATGCGTTGCACTATTTTGAAATGCCGTGATTTTAAAATCGTTAACGTAACGAATAAATTTGCATAATATTTCAGCGAAACAATATCACCTGCTGAAAGCGCAACTGTAAGAGCAGCCAAAGCAGTTTGGCTGGCCACCCAAAAAAAAAAAAAACAGAAATAAAAATAATAAAAAAAATGGTTACAAATACTTTGCGGAGTTTTGCATGCACGAAACAGCAGCGTCTCTTTTTCTACAAAAATATTTTTTCCATTAAATCTGTCAACAATGATTAAACGATAAATCCTTTAAAATGAAATATGAAGAGTACAAAAGCTGTATTATTTTTAAATAAATTCTTTTCCCGGAATATGTGTACAAAATATGTTATGGGGAAAATGTTACATAATTTCATAAGATTATTTTAAAAAAAGAAACATAAAGAAAGATAAAATTTTATAGCAGAGGTATTTTAACAAAAACAATTTTTATATTATTTAAACCAACAAAGTGATGGTCTCGTATATGAATTTTTTTTATATCCTTCACAAAAAAGTCCAAGGGCAGTCCGTGTATAATTTCCTCGATATTAATATGGGACCCCATAAAGTATATATATTCTGGATCCGGGTTTCCCAAGCTCTCAGCAGATTCTAAGACCGACGGATTGGAAAAATCCAAAATACGGTTCCAGACATGGGAAGCATACGTCTATTTGTGGACGCAAAATTAACTAGCAAAAACAATTTTTTTTAATATCCTTATGGCCAGTTTCTTAATTTGTTTAAGTAGTTACTTTTTAGCTAATTGAACAAAACATTTTTAATGTAAGTAAAATTACTTTTAATTACCATTTTTTCCCGATATTTCGTAGATATTTTGTCTACTTTTTCAAGGGATGGTAGTTATTAGAAATTTTTATTTATATTTTTTTTTTGGTTTTTTTGCTAACTAAATCTCTTTTGATAGTCAAAGTTGTATTAAAAACTTAAAAAAAAATTATTCCAGGGATGGGAAATTGGAAAATTAGTTTGATTTCTATATTACTATTTTTTTTTGTACATACGTTTTTTTTTGCTAATTAAATATCTCTGATACTTTGTATTAAAAACCACAAAAATTTAAAAAAAAAGTTTCCAGAGATGGGATATTTTAAAAAAGATTTTTTTTTGGTACATCAATGTAATATATTTTTGTTTAATTTTTAAGTATTTCAGAATTTAGACACAATATATTTAGTAGTAAAATTTAAAAAAAATCAAAATTTCGATTCCAGGGCTGGACAACTGCAATATTTTCTAGTACATGAAAGTGACCTAAATGGTTTAAAATTTTAAGTTTTTCTTAAATAAAACTGCTTTATACCTCATGAAGAGTTGCATTGGTAAAAAAAAAAATTTAAATTTAAATCTCGCTTTCCAGGGTTGAGAAATTTATTTTAATTTGTTTTTTTTTCATAGAAGCAAACAAAAAGGCAACCAACGTTGTTTTTCTTACTAATTGAAACTGTTTTATAATTCAGCAAAAATAAAATTAGTAGTGAAATTTAAAAAAAAAAAACATCATTTCGATTCCAGGGCTGAACAACTGCAATATTTTGTAGTACATGAAAGTCACCAAAATGGTTACAAATTTTAAATTTTTCTTAAATAAAACTACTTTATACCTCATGAAGAGTTGCATTGGTAAAAAATAACAAAAAAATTAAATTTCGCTTCCAGGGTTGGGAAATTTAAATTTCTTGTATACATAGAAGCAACGAAAAAGGCAACTAACGTTGTTTTTTACCAATTAAAACTATTTTATAATACAGAAAAAACAAAATTGGTATCAAACATTAAAAAAATTTAAATTTCGATTCCAGGGTTGGACAACTGCAATATTTTGTAGTACATGAAAGTGACCAAAAAGGTTTACAAATTTTTAGTTTTTCTTAAATAAAAGTACTTGATACCTCATTAAGAGTTGCTTTGGTAACAAAAAAAAATTAAAAACTCGTTTCCAGGGTTGGGAAATTGAAATTTTTTTATACATAGAAGCAACCAAAAAGGCAACTAACGTTTGTTTTTTTATTAATTAAAACTATTTTATAATCCAGGAAAAATAAAATTGGTATCAAAAATTAAAAATAAATAAAAATTTGCATTCCAGAGCTGGTCAACTGCAATATTTTGTAGTACATGAAAGTCACCAAAATGGTTACAAATTTTAAATTTTTCTTAAATAAAACTACTTTATACCTCATGAAGAGTTGCATTGGTAAAAAAATAACAAAAAAAAATTAAATTTCGCTTCCAGGGTTGGGAAATTGAAATTTTTTTTATACATAGAAGCAACCAAAAAGGCAACTAACGTTTGTTTTTTTATTAATTAAAACTATTTTATAATCCAGGAAAAACAAAACTGGTACCAAAAATTAAAAATAAATCAAAATTTCGATTCCAGGGCTGGACAACTGCAATATTTTGTAGTACATGAAAGTGACCAAAATGGTTACAAATTTTAAGTTTTTCTTAAATAAAACTACTTTATACCTCATTAAGAGTTGCTTTGGTAACAAAAAAGAATTAAAAACTCGCTACCAGGGTTGGGAAATTGAAATTTGTTTATACATAAAAGTAACCAAAAAAGCAACTGACGTTCTTTTTTTTTTTGTTTTTTCTTTTTGCTAATTAAAACTATTTTATAATTCAGTACGAACAAAATTGGTAGTAAAAATTAAAAAAAAGAGTCTAAATTTCTATCCCAGGGTTGAACAACCCAAATATTTTTTGGTGCATAGAAGTAATCAAACAGTCTAAGAACTTTTATTTTTTTTTTAAGTTAGACTATTTATAATGCACTAAAATTTGAATTGCTATTAAAAATTCAAAGAAATAAACAATTTGAATTCAGTGCTGGAAAACGGGGTTTTTTTTTATATAAAAATAATCAAAAGAAAATTTACTCCGTTTTTTGGTGAATTAAACCTTTTTTATGCTTTAGAAAGAATTACATAAGTGGATAAAATAAAAAAAAAAATAAGATATTACAAATTCGATTCCAGAATATAACATTCGCAGTTGTTTTATCTTTTGCCCATCTGTCTAAGCAGTTCATAAGTGATATGGTCCTCAAAAAAAAAAAACTTACTCTATAATTAACATTCAGCCCAGTGTCACATATTTATTATATTTAACACAAAAAACGATAACATGACTCAGCAACTTGAATCGTTAATAATAAACATTTTCCATCATAACTAAATCACTATTTTTCCTTAACAAAAAAAAACACAAGAAAAATACCTAATGAAGTCTCTTCAACATAAAAGCACTCGTAAACTGCACCTGTTCTCACTGTTAGAGGCAATAACATAAAAATTTTGTGTCCAACGTACACAGTCAGCAGCTAAACGAAAGTCATTTGCTGTCAGCATCTTTTATGCCATTCAAACACCATTCAGCCTTAAATCTTGCTCACATTTTCTCCAGCAATAAACCTCAACAGTGACAAACCAAATGATGTTCAACGAAATGAAATGTCTTCAGTCGTAATCGCCATATCACATCTTAAATTCATCAAATCAAATTCCAACTGGTTAAATAATTTCCTATCAAATACGGCGTGTCTGCCTTTTCATCGTTATTGTAAAACTTAAATGATCCATAAATAAGCCGGTTACTTAATAACAAACAACAGCAAATGGAGAAAAAAATTAAGAAAATGACTAGAAGTTTTTCATTTTCCTTTGCCGAAAAGAGAACTTGGAAAGCACGCACACAACCGCTCAAACACTGAAGTTGACACGACGCATGTGGACAACAACAAAACAAAAAAATGCTTAGACAACTTTTAACAGAGTGTCCATGTAAAAAACATTACAAGGTCTTTGCAATGAAAAAAATCATGTAATAAAAACTGTAAATATGATTTACTTACGTTGGCCGTAAACTAAAATGGTCTGGTAGTAGAAGTTTTGAAGAACATTTTGCAGTCGTTCGTTTCCTGCTATCATTTTTTTATTTCTTGTTTTTTTTGTTTTTTCTGGGTCGAGAGTTTGTTGCTAGTAAATTTGAAATAAAAGCATGAATAATGATACAATACCGTTCAGTGTTCATGAATCAGTTTAAAAACTCATTTGGGTGCAGTACTTCAATATTGTAGACAACAAACCATAAAATATAATCTCACAAAAACAAAACAAAAATAAACAAGAAGGTTATATTCGAACGGGTCGAATCTTAAATATCCTACAAATGTTTAGTAAATAAAATCTATATTTTGTAGAGTTCACTCCGGGAGGGTCTGTGGGGGAGACATCTCATCTTTTCCATAAAACACTAAAAAGTCTATTTTTGGGGCTCTTAAGTGTAAAAAAAAAGAACATTTTTTTATAGGGTCATTTGGTGGCCAAGATGGGGAGGCGGCTAGGGCAGAGGAAGATCAGAGAAGAACCTCTCTTTCGTCATAAAATTTTAAAAATATAATTTTTAAGGAATGCCGGCTTGAATTTGTTAAATATTTACACTCATTTTAAATGTAAAATGTTACTTCTACGCCCACTAAAGGAGGCGGAGGGGAGCTTTTTTCCCCCTGTCCGATTCAGTCCATTTACGAACTTGGCCTGTGCTATCCTGTAAGATATATTTATACCAATTTTAAAGGGTCTCAGTAAATTGAGAAAACGATCTATTGTTTGTTCGAATTAGCCGCTCTGAAGGACAATTATGTACGCCATAAAAAAACTTACTCATCTGTTTCTATCGGTGGTGTAAGTATTATGGAGTCAGGGGCTCTTGATGTTCTGGGCATGAAAGTGCAGTGTGATGTCAGATGGACGGAACATGTCCTTCAGGTCGCAAAAGAAGCATTCAAGTGCCTTGGCTTCTTAAGACGGTGCAAGAGATACTTCACCCCTTCAGGGGCCAAATTACCGCATTCGATACCGACCGAAATTTCCAAACAATTTAAATGCAAATTCCGTTCGATATCGAGTGCCGTAATTTCCCCCCTGATCTTCTTAAGATTTACACCACTTACATCCGACCGAAGATGGAATACAACTCTCATGTTTGGGCCGGTGCTTCAAAGTCTATTTTGAAGTTACTCGACCGCGTACAGGAGAGGGCGGTGAAGCTCATCGGAGACAGTAGGGTTGCCAACTCTATTGACTCTCTTGAGCATCGCCGCAATGTGGGGTGCGTATCGTTGTTCTATTGTTACTATAATGACAGGTGCTTTGGTGAAATTAGGGAACTTGTTCCTGAAACCCATTCTTTCTTACGCTCAACGCGTTTTTCATCAAGAGCACATGCGTTTGTGGTCGATATTCCAATGAATCGCACTACGCATTACAGAGAAAATTCGTTTTTTGGCCGAACAGTCCGTATGTGGAACAAACTACCTGCAGACGTCTTCCCCGCCACTTACAATTTGAGGAGGTTCAAATCGAATATCCACAGACACTACTCCCTTTATCCTCCTTCCCAAAATCTATTTTCCTAGCTCCAGCGCAATGCACTGTTATTCCCTGAGAGCTGGTCCTACTTCTAAAAAAAAAATAAAAAAAAATTAAAAAAAATGGAAGAAGTGCACGTTGAGTTTGACATATAGAACAATTATTTTAATTAAAAATTTAAAAAACTTGCACGAGTTGCTCTGGTGTTTTGACACTCTAAAAAAGCACGCTTTATATTGTTTATAAAAAATGATATATTTTTAACAAAAATGTTTAAAAATATTATATCCCTGAAGAAGTCTCAGCCATTGTTGGTGACGAAATATTTGAGACGAATAAAACAAGTATTCGGCCTGGTCGAATCTTAAATACCCTCCAAATATTTAGTAAGTAAATTTAAAATGTTTAACCTCGTGGGACCGAATTCATTTAAGACATTTCTGTAGCCAATTTTAAATCTCTATATTGACAGAGTCATTCCGGGAAGGGCCGTGGAGGAGACGTTTCACCTCTGCAAGATCAGAAAATATCTCTGCTTCTTATAGGCTTAAGGAACACAAATTGTTCAATATTTACGCTATTTATGCATATAATATCGTACGTCAACGCCCTTTAAAAGGGGGCGGAATCCAAAATTGGACTATATCACGTTTTCCACAGACGAACGTATGGGCATTGCTAGATCGTCTTAGACTTCAACACTGCTCAAGAATATATATACACTATGGGGTCCACTTCTATTTGGAGGGTATTAAAACTGTATTTTCTCGGGGAGGGTCTCTGGCAAGAGCCGTGGGGGAGGCGTTTCACCTTTTCCATAAAAATCTAAAAATAAATGTTTGGAATAATTAAGTGTAAAATTTACTTTTAATTTTTTTTTTATAGGGTCATTTAGGGGGCAAAGGTGGAGAAGGGGGTAGGGGAGAGAAGTACCAGGTTATGTCTCAGCTTCGTTATTAAAGCTTAAAAATGTAATTTTTAAGGAATTCAGGCTTAAGTAAAAAATTTGTTAAATTTTTACATTATAACGCCCACTAAAGGAGGCGGGGTCCAAAAATATTGTTTTTTGTTTTTATGGCCCGAAATTTAACGTGTTGGACCTTCTTTGACATAAAAATATATCATTTGCTTAACAAAATTACGAAAAAAAAAACTTTAAAAATTATGGTGTTTTTTAGAGGTTGGTTTAGTTCTTCTTAAGGGAACTTATTTCCCTCTTGCCCAATTTAGCCCATCTCCGAACTTAACCTGTGTTATTCCTCAAGTTATATTTGTACCAAATTTCAAGAGTCTGGCTCTTTTCATTTAGACTGAATTGTGATTTTCACAGATGGACGGACGGATGGACATACCCAGATCGTCGTAGATTTAATCACTGATCAAGAATATACTTATATACTTTATGGGGTCTCAGATTGATATTTCGTTGCGTTACAAACGGAATGAGAAAGTGAATATACCCTCCATATATTTTTTGGAGGATATAAAAACGTCCCCCATTTTCGAAAGAGTTTCACTTAAAAAAAAACAAATAAATAAACTAACTTTATTTGACGAAAAGCTCCACCTATTTCGTCAGATTTAACGCCTGTGGAGTACTTTTTATGGCGCTTTGTTAGGTTACGGTCTTATGACCAAAACCAGAAACTATTTAAGCATTGGAAGCCACCACAGATGCCATACGACTCGATTTATTAAAAGAGTAGTAAAAAATTAGCATGACTGAAATTTGTTGTTAAGAACTTGACTTTGTTTTGAATTGTATAGATTTAACTGACGTCTGCAAAAAACTCGACATGTTTTATTTAAGAAGAAAACTCGTGCAATATCTTTAAAATTAAAAATATTCTTACTATCTTTATATATTTAATCATAACATTTCAATAAATTGTATTAAATAATTTTTTTATTGCATCATATAAATATTTCAAAATGGCTAGAGCAATTTATAATAAAAAAATCTCTTTCCGTGATAATTAACACAATTGCGAACAGTCGTCATGCAAGAAATTTTTCCATCATACACAAGACGAAAAATATTCGTATTTTTTTCATGAAAAATAATTAAAAACTTCTCTATTTATTTGCAACATCAAAGAAGAAGTGAATTTGTTGCTCCAGCAAATCAAATAAAACAGCAAAGAAGAACAATTTCAAAAATGCTACTGTGATAAATTATAGAGATATTTTTATGCATGCACATACATACATACATATGCATTTATGTGTGTGTGTGTGTATGCATGTACATACCCTTCCAACATTTGGAAGTTTCTTTCATCGTCCATCGTCAAAGGCGTTACGTCTTAATCACTTCCAGACGTTAATTGGAAGACAGTTTAAATTTCACAATAACAATTTACATGGCAGTCGTCTTTTAATCATCCAGACGTCGCGACGTTTGGAAGATAGTTTGTTGTTTACAACACCAGCCGAAAATGACACGTGCCGTTATGGATGTGATAAACAAAAACAACACTATGCACTTCTGGGAGAGTCGCAGTGACCGCGAAATAAAATTAACAAAATTAAAAAAATGCAAAAAAGAAGTTTTCAACATCATCGAGATTACTTTTTTCTTGTCTTTTGCTGTGGTCGGTCAGTGGTAAAATGTGACTTTGTTTTGTTATTGTTATTGTTGTAGTTTTTACATAATTGTTAATTATTTGTTAATTTGATAATTATGTCATAGTCAATATGAGTGAACTAAATAAATTACATTTAATAAATACAACAGAGTCACCGGAAGTGACTTTTTGAAGTAACGCAGAAGAGACTTCTTGAAGTTATTTCCAGGGGTTACAACTTCTCAATACAGAAGACGCTTCTACGATGAGAAAATGGTATCGCAGACGATGAGTTTCAACTTCTTAGCGTCACTTCTGAGTCACTTCCGCGATAGAAAATGTTGGCAGGGTATGGGTGTTTATAATTCATTGCAGGCAGCATGTTCTTATGTGTGTGTTCGATGAACGAGCATAACTGGGCGAGTTTATTGTAGAGATTTTTTTATTTTGCTTTCAGTGAATAAATAAAATTTATTTATATTCTTTTACGAGGGATAAAATTTATATAGCATTAATATTTAATATACATATGTGTGTGTGTGTGTGTGTGTGGATGCACATACACTTTCACACTCGGTTGACTGAAGAAGATAAATACAAAAGTGTAAAAGCCGTTGGTGTACCAGCCAGAATTGCTAACTTAAGTCAGTCTGCAGCTCTGGTGTTCATGCCACCACTCACTAGTCTGAATGTGTTTTTATTTTTTTTTTAAAAAAGACTACAATTTAACTCTATTTCAAATTGATTGCATTGTGTATTGGGAGTTTCATTTTACATAAAAATTAGGTTTCCTAAGGCGTTGTTTATGTCTTCTCACTAAATATTAACGACAAGAATGGCTGCATACAGAAAAGTCTAATAAGCGAAGAAAAAGCTAAAAAGCAAAAAAAAAAGAAATCAAGAATATATTCCACTGAGGATAGAACAGGAAAAGTTGAGCAATTGTTTTAATACAATAAATATTTTAATAGCTCTAAACAAACAAGATTGATGTACTCGTTTGTAGATATTAGGAGTCATTAAAGAAAAGTTTGTTTTTGAAGGAAACAATTTGCCAAGTGAATTAGTTTTAAAAATAATGTTCAGAAGAGTGTGCCTTTTGTCCTTTGATGATCAGCAGTTTACAGCAAAATTGGTATTTTATTATTGTTCGAAATTTTTTTGTTTTAAATTCACCAAGACATGATAAATATTCCAAGGCACAAAAAGGAAAGTCAATATCAGTTTTTAGTTATTCAATTTACACAGCAGAGCAAAATAGCTGTTTTCGAAAGCCGCAACGCTTTTATCATCAGTGCTCATGTGTATTGTGTTTGTTACCACTGTTTTAATTTTGTAAAGAAATTTGTTTAAATTTTTTGAATTCACTTATGAAAACGTTTTTTATTGAACAATACCAAAAGAAGTTATATTGAAAATATTATCATCAAAACTCTAGTCAGGGCGATATGGGAGATGTCCAGATAGTTTCTACATTAACCAATTCATGTTATCAACGATTTGGAATTTTCTTTTAATGCAATTTGTCTTTGCGTATATAAAGGATTTACAACCGATCTGAACACAATACGATAAAAAGATCAAAGTGGGTGCTGTTGGCTGAAGTAGTCGAACACGAGGCTATGAAGCGGAGGGTCCTGAGCTCAATACCGCGCTGAGTCATGAAATATTGTGTTGAATTCTTCTGATCAGCTTTAGTCCATGATTGTGTTAGTTGTTGTCAGCCTGTTTCAGTGGTGAAGGCATAAAACTAATTACTGAACATTAGTGAACATAACAGCACCCACCATCGTCGGTCCTGTAGCAAAAAATTAGCCGGCGAAGTCAACAGGTTGAAATAGCTACAAAAAAATTCTCTATCTTTTATCATATTTCTTCAACTGTCCCCTCAACACTATCCCCTCCTTTCTAGGTGCCGCGCAACGCATATGTAGCGGTCATCCCCTGAGTGCTGGTCCAAGATAAAACAAAAAAAAACATTCACTCACTATATATTAAAACAATTGCTTTTCCGCAACATTTTCCAATTTTTTGATCAATAAGATTCACTTCTCTATAAAAAAAGAACAATTGAAATTTTTTACAGCCTCCAAAAAAATTTAAGGGCATATTCACTTTGTTATGCCGTTTGCAACGCAGCGAAATATCCATCTGAGACCCCACAAAGTATATATATTCTTGATCGGTGATGAAATCTAAGACGATCTGAGCAATACCTCCAAAAAGAATTGGACCCCATAAAGTATATATATATTCCTGATCAATGATAAAATCTAAGATGGTCTAGCAATGCCCATACGTTTGTCTGTGGAAAATATTATATTATCTAGTTTTGAACACCTCCCCCTTTAGTGGGCGTTAACGTACGATATTATATTTAAAAATAGTGCAAATTTTTAAACAGTTTTTATTCCTTAAGTCTATAAGAAGCTGAGATGTTCTCTGATCTTGCAGAAGTGAAACGTCTCGCCCACGGCCCTTCCCGGAATGACAGATATTTCAAATTGGGTACAGAGATATCTTAAAGAAACTCTGCCCCACCCAGTTAAACATATCAAATTTACTTACTAAATATTTGGAGGGTATTTAAGATTCGACCAGGTCCAATATAACGTTTTTACTTCAACTTCAAAATTATGCAATTTCATTGTCGACATCTATTTCAAAAATCTATTAAAAGTTTAGACTAGAATTACTAAAACGTACTAGGGAATCACTAGTACCAATGTCACCAGTAGATTTTCAATAACACGTACATGTTCAATATAAACAGACATTTACGGCCATTTTCACAATGTATGATTAAGGCTTAACGTTTACTTTAACGACAAATTTTGTATGCCAGACTTGGCATTAAAGTCCACGTTAATATTTGATCGTATATTATGAAAAGAGCCGTTAATGGGGTATTAAAAGTCACTTTGACTGGTGACTATGTCACTAGTGAATCAATATAGTTTTACATTTCCTGCAGGGGTATTAATTGAACAATAATAGTATTTAATATTGATTAGTTTTAATATAAAACAATCATTAAATTATATTTGATATTAAATTATATGATATTTTAATAAAAATTTTTTTTTAGATATTGGGCGGTAACAAACATCGATTACATCCACTCACGCACCAGTCGTCGTGTTTTTCTTATGATATTTTTCGTATGGACAGCAGCAGTGATTGTATCGCTGGCGCCCCAGTTCGGTTGGAAGGATCCCGATTATTTGCAGCGCATTGAACAGCAAAAGTGTATGGTTTCACAGGACATTGCATATCAGGTGAGTATTTGCTATTTATTATCCGTATGTTAAAGCAAGCGTAAAAAATTGTAGCCAACCCAGGCAAAACATATTTATTATTGTAATTCCTTTTCTTTTCTTTTCTGTTTTTTTATTGCCATATACTTATTTCTATGCAATATGTTGTTTTTATTGTTTCAGATATTCGCCACTTGTTGCACGTTTTATGTGCCTTTGTTGGTTATATTGTTTTTATATTGGAAAATCTATCAGACGGCCAGAAAACGTATACACCGACGACGTCCCAAGCCAATCAATGTAACTGGAAATAACAATCAGGTAAGAGTCACATTAAAACTATTGTCCTTTAGAGTTGTTATTGCGGAATTATTTAATTCTTGAGTTTGCTTGATTGAGCATAAGGAATGAAATTTATATTTGAATGCAAGTTAAGGAATGAAACAATATTGCACTTAAGTGGATAATGTTTGCTTAAAATAAAAATTATTAAATATATTATGGGTGATTTTTTAAGGGCTTTTCGGGTTTGATTTAAAAAAAATGTATTAATAAGGTATCGGCTGATCCATTCAAAAGTTAGAGCTGGGGCCAAATTACCGCTTTCGATATCGAACGGAATTTCTATACAATTGTAATACAAATTTCGATCGATATCGAATGCCATAATTTACCCCCAGATTAAAAATAAAATAATGAATTATTATTAAATTGTTTAAATAAATAAATAATATAATTGGATTTTTAGCGTTTAAAATAAGCGGGCCTTTGTGGTTAACTATTTTCCAAATATTTTTATAAAATAAATAGCCATAGGGGTAAAAGCACCTGTCACAGGACACATCACGTGACTAGTGCTAAGGTGTCAGTAATGGGTTCGAGTTGCGGAACTTTATATGCGAAAGCTAACGCTAAATTTTACACAGCCTTGTTATGGCTAATATAATTAAAATACCCGGTGACAGGCTCTAGACATTAACTTCAAGTACTAGTCCTATTGTGGTACCCTTAGTACCAGTGCCGATAACTTTTACACAACGTTGTCATTGCAAGGGGATTAATTAACATAATTAAGATATCCGGTGACAGGTTCTAGACATTAACTTCAAATACTAGTCCTATTGTGGTACTCTTAGTACCAGTGCCGATAACTTTTACACAACGTTGTCATTTCAAGGGGATTAATTAACATAATTAAAATAGCCGGTGACAAGTTCTAGACATTAACTTCAAGTACTGGTACTATTGTGGTACCCTTAGTACTAGTGCCAGTACTAGTTGTGGTTCTATAAATTCCGGTTATACAAATATCCGAGACTTGGAGAACTCTCCTTATTGAACATGTCACAGAAAAGTTCCTTAAAGCCTGTTATAAATAAATATTTTAGTCAGATTATACCATATTTAATTAGGATACCCTACAGCCATAAATTTGAAGAAAAAAAATACAGAAAAGTAATACTTAACACATTTTTCTCCCGCAAAACACATTGAATAACAAATCTTCCGATGATACACAGACTGAGAGAATTTCGTAAGCACTTTTAGTGTAGTTTTGTAATATGTGCTCTTTTCACCAGTCACGACTTAGCAACTGTTTGTACCGTTCCCATTTCCACTACTTAAAGGTCAGGTATGGTCAGGATAATTGATAAAATATTTCCCGTAGGGAAATCAGTAAGGAAATCTGTTCAGCTTTTTAATATGATTATAATTGAAAAAGCACAACTTTTTATACAATCAATAATATTGAAAAAAAAGAAAATCTTTTGTCATCCCCAAATGGAAATTAATAAGCAATTTCGTTATTGTTTTTTTACATATACTATATATTCCATTTCAAAACCCCTAGGGTATACCTTTTTCTAATCCTCAAACTTTTTTCTTTTCAAAGGGATTTTATAAAACTCCCAAATTGTTGCGATTGCAATTTCCTAAAGAAACAAATGAAGAAGAACTCAGCAATAGGTTTAACAAATTAAAGATTAAGTTTTTATACCCTTCACCAAAAAGTGACAAGTACTGTCACAGTAAGTTTGTCATTCCGTGTGTATGGAACCCCATAAGGATTTATATTCCCCATAAGGATTTATATTCTGGATCCTTATAAATATAGATGACGAATGAGCGATGTCCGTCTGCCCGTCTGTCTGTTCGTGAAATGGGTGTTTTCCCAAGCTCTCAAAAATGCTTGGAGTTTTGGGTTGGAACTTAAATAGAGTGGCAGTGATATTCAGAAACATTCAAAATATGATCCCAGAGCTGGGGAGCTTACATCTATTTGTGCATGCGAAAATTAAATTAGCAGAAACTAATTATTTCTACGTCAGGAAGAATGAAATTTGTATTAAAAACCAAAAAAATTTTGATTCCAGGGATGGACAATTGAAATATTTTGGCATATTTTTGATTTTTTTTGTTAATTAAAACCGTTTTATAAAATAGAATTCAATTGGTATTAAAAATTAAAAAAACTAAAAGTTTTTATTCCAGGGATGGGCAATTGATTTTTTCTTATTTTATTTTTTGGTACATAAAAGTACGTTTTTTTATTTGTTAATTAAAACTATTTTATAAGTTAGAATGAAATTTGTAATAAAAAGTAATAAAACTAAAAGTTTTTATTTCAGGGATGGGTAATTAAAATTTTTTTTCTTATTCTTATTTTTTGATACATAAAAGTTAGTTTTTTGCTTTTTTGTTTTTGTTAATTAAAACAATTAAATTGGTATTAAAAACCAAAAAAACTAAAACTTTTTTATTCCAGGGATGGGCAATTGCAATTTTTTTTCTTATTCTTATTTTTTGATATATAAAAGTAAGTTTTTTGATAATTTTTTTTTTTTTTTTTGTTAATTAAAACTATTTTATAAGTCAGAATTAAATTTGTATTAAAAACTAAAAAAAAAAATAAAAGTTGTTATTGCAGGGATGGGCAATTGAACTTTGTTTCTTATTTTAGTACATAATAAGTTTTTTTTTTATAAGCTAGGAATAATAAAATTGTTATTAAAAATTTAAACTAATCAAAATTTCGATTCCAGGGCTGGACAATTCAATAATTTTTTTTTATATAAAATTTACAAAAAGCCTATTAGCTTTGATTTGTTTTAAGTAAAACTATTTGATAGTTCACTAAAAATTAAATTGCTTTTAAAAATCCTAAATATCAAAAATTTTAATCCACTGAACTTGTTTTTGTGGTTTATGTACCACAAAAGAGTCACTACTTGTGATTTTTTTGGTGAACTAAGAATTATATACGGGTTTTAGAAAGAATTACATTCGTGTAAAAAAATCAAAAACCAAATTAAGAATTCGATTTCAGGGTTGGAAAATTGTAAATTTTTTTTTGCACATACACGTATATAAATTTTATTTTTTTTTTTTTTTTATTTAAACTTAATTTATAATTCAGGAAGATTTACTTTTGTGTAAAAATATGCAAAAAACTAAAAAATCGGTTCCAGGGATGGAAAATCGAAATTATTTTGGTACAAAAAAGTAGCCATACAAGTTCCAAATTTTGGTTTTTTGGTGAATTAAACCTATTTTATGCTTCAGGAAGTATTAAATTGTTATTGCAGACCGAAAACATGAAAAATTCGATTCCAGGGTTGGAAAATCGAAATTATTTTGGTACAAAAGAGTAGGCATGTACTAAGTTCCAAATTTTGCTTTTGTAGGTGAATTAAACCTATTTTATATTTCGGGAAGTATTAAATTTGGCCTTAAAGACCAAAAACATGAAAAATTCGATTCCAGGGCTGGAAAATTGAATCTTTTTGGTACATAAAAGTAGCCATATAAGTTCCTAATTTTTGATTTTAGTAACTTAGACCTATTTTGCAGGATGAATAAAATCGGCGTCAAAGACAAAACAAAAAGAAATAAAAAGGCGATTCCAGGGTTGGACAATTGGATTTCTTTTTTATGAAAAAAAATTTTTTTTTCATTTTATTTATAAATTAAACGTGTTTAATATTTGTAAAGGAAGTTCAGTTAGTATTAAAAATTAGAAAAGGCAGAACTGAAAATTTTAAATTTGTTTAAATATTAAAGTAAATAAATAACACAATTTTGTTTGTTTAGTAATTAAACCTATTTGATATGTTAGAAAGAAAGAAGATATATAACTGTGAAGGGTATTTAAAAATCGGCATAGCTGAATATAGCACCTTTAGCTGTTTTTTTTTTTTTTGTTTCTTTTTCTAAAATTGTATAAATAAGGTTAAGAAAAGACTTACTCCCACCATTGACATACAACAATAAAAGAAATAGTCAAGGATATTATTTCTATTGACAATTTGTGAAAGTGATAGGAATAATTTAACGTCAAAAATTCCCAAAGTAAAATCCCTTAGGTAAATAAACTTTTGGCTGTTTACACATACACATGCCTTTTCCATATCATATCCTGTGCGATACTAAATACTTTTTACTCTTTTTTCTTCCTTGATTGATTTACACCTTTTTTAAGATTCCCTTTACCTTCATTTATCTGCTTCAGGTTTTTTTTTTTTTGTTTTTTCCAGCTCTTTCTTTTAATGCCAAACATCGTTAAATTGATGGATGAGTGTGTTAAAACACTGGTAATTGAAAAAGGCAATAACATCAATATGTTAACAGGGGGGGGAAAAAAACTTACACTCTATCTGGAACTTATGCACACCACTTAACCGAAATGAATATAGCAAAGAAAAAAAGGACTACACTGGCCAAAAACCAAACGACAGACAAAACAATAAACAAACAAGACGGACAGGCAGACATACAAATTGCAAAGCCATACGTTGCTGGTCACACGTGTTGATGCGTACGAAAAAAAAAAACTCACTGATACAACAGGACAAAAAAAAAAAAAAAATTATAAAACCACAGTGAGCTGTTACACAAAACACGCACGCACACTCACACAAAAAACAACTGTAGTGTTGTGGACACACACACACACACACATGTTTCAATGCCATATGGTCAAACGATACATTTGTTAAGGTTGGAAACGGTGTAACAAAAAACGAAAACAAAACTAAAATAAATTGTTATAAAACAAACAAGATTTTTTTTTTTCAATTTTTTAACAAAAACCACTTCATTTTAACCACTTTCCTAATGATTGTAATAAATTAAACACAAGCTAATGCAGTGGCAGTAGTAGTTGGTTGGTTTTTTTAATATCCACACATAAACACACACTCGTGCTTGGGCACACACATACACACACATATGGTTGTATTAAACAATTAACAAAACTCGAGATAAAATGATTAAGAGTGAGTGAAGAAAAGTCATGTTAAACGAAATTATATAATTTTCTATTTAGATTAGATGGGCTGTTATTGTTCTTATTGCCTTTCCCTTTGGTTTTAATTGGTTTTGCTTGTCTTTCCTAAATACTTTTATTTGAATGCCAGAAGACCTTTTAAGACCAGGCAAGTAAAAATATTATATTCGACCAGGTCGAATCTCAAATACCCTACAAATATTTAGTAAATAAAAATTGTAATTCTATTCTTATTAAAATTTAAATTTTTATTTGGCTTAAGTAAAAAAGAAAAAAAATTTATTGTTGGGAGGATCTTGACTAAGATATCTTTCTGTCAGCATAAAAACATCGGTATTAATATTTTATATTAAAGTGCCAAAAAGGGACGCAGATAAAATAAAAATGTTTAACCTCCTGTTAAATATTTCTGTGCCCAATTTTAAAACTCTATACAGAATCACTCAGAGAAAGACCGTGTGGCAGACACTTCACCTAAATCGTAAAAACTTATCAACTAAATTTTCGGGGCAGTTACATAAGTGTAGAAAAAACGTTTTTTTTTAAGGTCATTTAGGTGGCAAACGGGGTGGAAGGGTACGGCAGGAGAAGATGAGAGAACTATTATCTTCATCGTAAAAGCTTATGAATTAAATTTTTACGGAATGTATGCTTAAGGAATACAATTTATTACATATTTACACTGTTTTTTATATAATATGTAACATCAACGCCCACTGAAGGGGGCGGGGTCCAAAAATAGACTATATCTTGTTTTCCACAGACAGACGTATGGGCATTGCTAGATCGTCTTAGACTTCATCACTGATCAAGAATATATATACATTTTGGAGTCTATTAAAAGTGCATTTTTTCGGGGTCGCCCTGGAAAGCGTCGCAATCATTCACGGGGTTAGTTTTCCATGGTTACAATTTTAGGAAAAAGGGAACAATTTCGTGGGAAAAATTATTCATGAAAGCGTGGTTGAAAATAAAAAATCGTTTCCGGAGTTTTACAATTGAAATGTTTTTAATTTTTTTATTTACATAAAAGTCACCTATTGAGAAAAATTTGTTTTTGTTTATATATTAAACATATTTGATATTTTTTAAAGAAGTTCATTGGTATTAAAAATCAGAAATACAGAAAAGACTGCTTTAGAGCTGTTTACTTAAATTTTTTTTTTTAATTACTAAAGTAAATAAATAATACAAATTTATTTCCTTCTATTTTAGAAATAAATAAATCAGCATTGAAATCAAGAAAGCTCAAGAAAGCCGTACGTTGCACTGTGGGGTGAAAGCCCTCACAAGTGGCGATTAATTGAAAAGATTAACTTTAACTGTCACAATCGTATTTGGTACCATATGAAAGTAGATAAAATTCTACATCACTAACTGCAAAAATAAAAGTTCTTGGTAGTTCACTTTATTTGCAGTGTGTGTTCAAAATTCAATCATTTTTGTTATTTTTGCGCTCGTTGATTAAAAGAGAAAATGTTGATATTTCAAGTGATAATAGTTTTTGTTAAGATTTCTATAATTAAAAGTTTTATAATGGAACCGTCAACTTCAGGTATATGAGCTTTTACAAAATTATTTTTTGTTTAGATAAATGTTTTAGAAATATTAAAAAAAAAATTAAATGTCTTCAAAAATGTGGTATTTTTGATATATACATTGAGTTTCAACAACTTTGTGGCTGAGTGCAGGAAAAAATGCTTTTATGCTCTTAAAATATAAGATTTTAGCTAATAAATCCCAGAATGCCTATTTGCGCATTCGTGCGATTTTTAAATTAATGAAGGTTTTTGTGAATGAATTCCGGTTGCTAAAAATCAATGTGAAAAAAGAACCAAACAAAACAACAAGTTGTTTTTGTTATCTTTTTTATTGTTTTTTCTAAAGGCACATGAAGATTCATGCCCTAATTTACAATTTAATTTACTAATTTATCGTTTTTCATTCCAAAGTTACAGCAAAAATAGTCAAATAAGACCATTTTCTCCAAAATACAAAAAATCCCTTAAAATGTTAAAATTTTTTTTAAAAAAATATTTTTAAAAAATTTATTTTAAAAAAAATTTTTTTAAAAAATTTATTTAAAAAATTTTTTTTTTAATTCTGGTTTTTTATGTATTTATTAATATTTATCAATAAAAAATACATAGCAACATTTTAATATTACCAGTTCGGCCCTGTAGCAAAAATTAGCCGGCGAAGTAAAAGGTTGAAATAGCTACAAAAAAAACTGTCTATCTTCTCATCTTTCCCAATCTGTCCCCTTAATACTATCCCCTCGTTTTCAGTTCCAGCGCAATGCATTGCATATATAGGGGACATCCCCTGAGTGCTGGTCCTACTCCTAAAAAAAAAAAAAAAAAATCGCCACTTTCTCTACCATTCACCCCACTGTGCGCCGTAAGGGAGATATTTCCCCTTTGCCATAAAACACTAAAAATAAATTTTTTTGGGGTAATTAAAATTTTTATCATTATTATTATTATTATATTTATTTTTTGCTGATAGGGTTTTTTCGAGGGCAAGGGGGGAGGAGTTTGGTAGGGCAGAGGAGAATCAGCTTCGTTATAAAAGCTTAAACATTTTATTTCTAAGAAATGTGGACCTAAGTAATACAATTTGATAAATTTTTTCAATTTTTTTTTTTTGCATATGATAACGCCCACTAAAATGGGTGGGACTTTAAATTAATTGTTTTGATTTTATGGCTCCAAGTTTAAGGTGGCTAGACCTTCTTTTATATAAAAATATATCATTTGCTTAACAAAATTACAAAAAAAAAAGCTTTAAAAATTTAATTGTTTTTTTTAATTTAAAAGTTCTTCTTAGAGGAACTTTTTTCCCTCTAGTCTGATTCAGTCCATTTACGAACTGGACTTGTGCTATTCATCAAAATATATTTATACCAAATTTCTTTTCGTTTGGACTGAATCGTGATTTCCACAGACGGACGGACATGTCCAGATTATCTTAGATTTCTTCACAGATCAAGAATATATATACTTTACGGGGTCTCGGATGCATATTTCGCTGCTTTACACACGGAATGACAAAGTGAATATACCCAGCAATTCTTTTTTGTGGGGTATAAAAAATGGCTAAAGAATTAAGACTCTTTTAAGTTTTATTAAATCAATTAAGATGTGCCAGAAATGATTAATAAAATGTTTTAGTTGTTTGTTATACGAACCCTTAGAGTGAAATTCAAGCTTTACATGTTAGATAAAAATCTCCTGTTCTGCCAAACATTTTCTTAAAAGAATACAACACTTTACAAAACTCTTATATAACTCAAGATCAACATTGTAATTGAACTTAAGAAACAATTGCATATATTCTTTAACAATTATTATTTAAATTTGTGTCTGTTTTTAGCACAACTTAGACTTAAAAGTTCATTAAACTTGAATGTTTTTTTTTTTTTTAAAGGCTGTACAAAAGAAATCAAAAAAGTTTTTGCCATGAAAATTTTATGCCCTTAAGATTCTATTGTTAATTTAATGTCTGTAACTTTTTTTCTTCTTTCTCGTTTTATTTGTTTGGTTACTTTTCTCTATACAAATATTTGCTTAGTAAAATGTAAGGAAATGTAAATTAAACAACAGTAAATAATATTTTTTATATTTCATATTTTCGTTGTTTGTGTGCACACCAAACAGCAGCGCGCAGGCATAAGCGGAAAATGATTTAAATGGTTGTGTGGGCGCACGTAGGATGCTTATTTGTAGCAGAACCCTAGCATACATTTAGGGTTTCTAATGCATTTGTAAGAGTAAAATTAAAATTATTCAGCTGCCGTTCTGTGTGTGTATGAAATGCTAACAAGAAATCTGGTTTCATGTTTAGTCTTGGTATTAAAAAGTGATTTGATGTCTCGACCAGACATTAAATTCTTAATGAATGTCTCTGTTGCAAAACAATACGAATTTCTGGAGAGCACAATTAAGCCTTCATATTTATTACAAAACATTTTAACCACTGACCTATTAAAATTTTTTACGCATTCCAAATTCATAAACGGCGGATAGGAAGTCATTTAAGAGTAATTCATTGTAAATAATAACGATACAGGGCAGAATAAAACACTCATATTAACAATTAAGGGTAGCGAAACTCTCAGAAATATTTGGTTTTTGAAAAATCTTTGGCTTTTTGTGTAAAATTTAACTAATTTCTAAAAGAAGACTTTGCAAAATGGTTACTGAGTGACACAAAATTGAGAACGAATTGTGTTATAAAATTAACAGCCAACGGTACAAAAACATTCTAAAACTTGTAGTAAAATTATGAGCAAATTGTAAAAAAAAGTACCACAAACTGATAAATTAAAAACGTTCTGTTAACAGAAGACTATCGTTAACAAAATAAAACGAGCATCACTATGATTATAGTGGGTCACAAAATTGGAACGATAAGTTATCAAAAACGAATAATAAAGAGTTAGTTTTTGCAAACATTCCATTTTATAGAAGGTAATCAAATTGTTTTACATCGAAAGTTGCTTTCGTAAAAATAAAACCGTAAGTTTCGCAAAAGTTCCTTTTATTTAAAATACCTTTTATTAAAAGTACTTTTAAGGGCAAGAATCTGTCATTAAAAGTACCTTTAATGGCAAGAATCTGTCATTAAAAATATCTTTTACCCCACAATAATCAATTTTCAACTTTTTGTGTAAATTTGGGGGGAAAAAATCAGCACGAATAAAATTAAAAAGTTTTGTGTATAACAATAAATACTCAAATACATAAAATAACCTAAAAGTACCTTTTCTTAAGCATACATTTTAATGAAAGTACCATTTATTAAAACTACCTGTTATCAAAAGTACCTTTTATCAAGAAAACCTTTAATGAGAATTATATTTTATTAACAGTCCCTTTTATTAAAGGAAGATTTTTTAAAAGTTCTTCTTATTAAAAAAAACGTGTATTAAAAAATTACCTTTTATTAAAGGTACCTGTTATTGAAAGCACCTAGTATAAAAGTACTTATTCCTAAAACTTGCTTTAACTCAAAATATTTTGCATCAAAAGTACCTTTTGCTAAAAGTACATATTATTAAAAGTATCTGTTATCACAAGTAACTATTATTAAAAGTACCCCTTATTTAAAGTACCTGTAGTCAAAGGTATATTTTACAGCAGGTACCATTTATTAAAAGTACCTTTTGTCAAAGGTACATTTTACCAAGAGTATTACTTTTTATTGTATTACTTTTTAATGTAATATAATCTACTAAAAGTACCTTTTATCAAAAGTACCTTTTATCAAAAGTACCTTTTTTCAAAATCACATTTTTCAAAAATAGCTTTTATCAAAAGTACCTTTTTTCAAAATCACCTTTTATCAAAAGTACCTTTTATCAAAAGTACTTTTTATCAGAAGTACCTTTTATAAAAAGTACCTTTTATCAAAAGTACTTTTTATCAAAAGTACCTTTTATCAAAAGTACCATTTATCAAAAGTATATTTTATCAAAAGTAACTTTTATCAAAAGTATCGTACTTTTGATAAAAGATCCAAAAGTATTACTTTTTATTGTAATATAAACTACTAAAAGTACCTTTTATCAAAATCACCTTTTTTAAAAATAGCTTTTATCAAAAGTACCTTTTATCAAAAGTACTTTTTATTAAAAGTACCTTTTATCAAAAGTACCATATATCAAAAGTATCTTTTATCAAAAGTACCTTTTATCAAAAGTATCGTACTTTTGATAAAAGATCCAAAAGTATTACTCTTTATTGTAATATAATCTACTAAAAGTACCTTTTATCAAAAGTACCTTTTATCAAAATCACCTTTTTGAAAAATAGCTTTTATCAAAAGTACCTTTTATCAAAAGTACCTTTTATCAAAAGTACCTTTTATCAAAAGTACTTTTTATTAAAAGTACCTTTTATCAAAAGTACCATTTATCAAAAGTATCTTTTATCAAAAGTACCTTTTATCAAAAGTACCTTTTATCAAAAGTACTTTTTTTTTTCAAAAGTACCTTTTATCAAAAGTATATTTTATCAAAAGTACGTTTTATCAAAAGTAGCTTTTAACAAAATTACCTATTACTAAAAGTACTTTCCACTAAAAGTACCTTTTATTAAAAGTAATTTATTTTTTATTCAATGTACGTTTTACTAAAAGTGCCATTTAATAAAAGCCCATTTTATGAAAGGTACTTTTTTAAGGAAGTAGAGTCTGCTAAAGGTACCTTTTATTAAAAGTACTCTTATTAAGACTGCCCTTAATGAAAATCAATTTTTAATAAAAGTACCTTTTATTAGAAATACTCTTTATTAAAAGTACATTTTATTGAAAGTACTTTTTAATAAAAGTATCTTTTTTTAAAAAGAATCTATTAGAAAGGTACCTATTATTAAAAACAACTGCTATTAAAAATACCCCTTAGTTAAAGCACCAGAAGTTGAAAGTACCTTTTGCTGCAGTTACCATTTATAAAAAGTGCAAAAAGGTACTTTTTATTAAAAGTTCTTTTTAATTTTAATAAAAAGTCATTTTATTAAAGGTACTTTTTATTGAAGTGTACAGTCTACTAAAAGTACCTCTTGTATTTCTAATAAAAGGTACTAAACCTCTGTTTTATTAAAAGTGACTTTAATAAAATTTATTTTTCTTAAAACTATATTTTATTAAAAGTTCCTTTTATTAAAACTTCCTTATATTAAAAGTACCTTTTACTAACTGTACTATTTAATAAAATCACCTTTTAATTAAAGTACCTATTATTAAAAGTACTTTTATTAAATGCACTTTTTATTAAATGTACTTTTAATTTTCTGAGGATGTAAATATTATCTATTTTTTAAAAATCTGTTAGGAGATTAAAAATATAATATATTTTCTTTTTATTAAATCAAGCAAACACATAATTTTTTCCAGATTTCTTAGGCGAATGAAAAAAATATTTTTCCGCCAAGACTTCTGCCAAGTAAAGGCATTCTACAAAAGCACACGTATTTAAACTTTAAATGTATTTCAGATATTAATTGGGAAAATTTTTCCAAAAAAAATGTTTTCACTGAAACAATTCTGTTTTTCTACGACACTTAATAGCACCAACATTATTTTCAATTAAATAAATAAATTTAATATTGATACCATGAGAATAAAAATTAAAAATGTGCTACACTTCCACAAAGAAACAACAGTTTGCATTGCACAGCCACACTCACACCAGCATATTATCTGTGTGCATTTGCTTAATACAAATAAAAATAAAAATTATAATGAAAAATAAATACAGAAGTAAAGTTGATAAAAAGTAATAAAAATAATCGCTGAAGTATTAAATTAATGTCTTTTTAATGAATTAATTAAAGCTAAAAACAATTTTATGAACAATTTTTTACTGCTCATGATTGTGCATGTGATTATGGCCTGAAGGTATGAGTATTTATTAATGCACATTCTTCTTTATTAATTCGTGTGTGTGTGTGTGTGTAAAAGCATTTTGTGGATTGCTATTAGCACAACCCATATGGATAAGAGCACAAAACAAATATTTAAACGAGCAGCCTAGATCTACATAAAGAAACTAAAGTTTAAATATTATTCAGTTGTGTGCACAACTACACTCATAAAATGACTATGCACAGTTCATATTTTTTTCATTATAAAATTTTTTTACAAAAATTATTGTAATTAAAAAATTTTGTTAAGCTTTAGGTCTTTATTTTAAATAATTATTGTATGCAATTTGTTTTTCAAAATATTGTTACCCTTCTTCAGGAAATCTTAAATTTTAATTTTAATATTTTATTGTTAACATTTTTTTTTTGTTTTTTTATTCCCTCCCAAAAAGAATTGGAGGGCATATTCACTTTGTCATTCCGTTTGTAACGCAGCAAAATATCCATCTAAGACCCCATAAAGTATATATTCTTGATCAGTGATGAAATCTAAGACGATCTAAGCATGTCCGTCCATCCGTCTGTGGAAATCACTCTTCAGTCCAAACGAAAAGAGCCAAACTCTTGAAATTTGGTACAAATATACGTTGAAGAATAGCATAAGTCATGTTCGTAAATGGACTGCATCGGGCCAAAGGGAAAAAAGTTCCCCTAAGAAGAACTAAACCAACCTCTAAAAAACCAACATAATTTTTAAAGTTTTTTTTCGTAATTTTGTTAAGCAAATGATACATTTTTATGTCAATGAAGGTCCAAAGAGTTAAACTTAAGGCTATAAAATAAAAAATAAAAAATTTTTGGACCCCGCCTCCTTTAGTGGGAGTTATTATATGCAAAAATAGTGTAAAAATTTAACAAATTGTTTTACTTAAGCCCAAATTCCTTAAAAATAACATTTTTAAGCTTTAATGACGAAGCTGAGACTCCTCTGCCCTACCCCCTCCTCTCTTTTGCCACCTAAATGACCCTTTCAAAAAAAATAAATAAATTAAAAATAAAATTATGTGTGTGAAGATAAATATGCCGAGTTAAACATGTTCTGACGTAAGCAGTTACGAAGTGAAGTTAAATATATTATGACGTAACGAAATGGCAATCAGTGATTTTTTTTGTATGTCCTGTAAGTTGACCTTTCATGGCCTGTAAATATTTTCACAAACTCAATTCAGCTATTCCAATTTGTTGTGTATTATAGAAGACGCTCCCATATTCATATTTTATTTACTGCCAATGCACTCCAACTCCTTATTTTGGCCACTGAAGGCAAAATCCCTCCAAGATCACATACACTCTCATGACCTATAAATATTTTCACAAAATCCTCAAAAAAATTATTAACATGGATTTTCATAAAAAAACTTCACTATTTGCCATTTCGTTACGTCATAACATATTTAACTTCACAGCTAAATACGTTGTTTCGTAACTGATTACGTCAAAACATGTTTAATTCTGCATATTTATTTTCACTCACTTAATAAATTTTACATTTAATTATCCCAAATATTTATTTTTAGAGTTTTATGGCAAAGGTGAAATGTCTCCCACCCCCCGGCCCTTGCCAGAGAGACCGCAAACAATTCAGATTTAATGATCTCCAAAAAGAATTGGACCCCTTAAAGTATATAGATTCTTGATCGGTGATGAAGTCTAAGACGGTCTAGCAATGCCCATACGTTCGTCTGTGGAAAACTTGATGTAGTCTATTTTTAGATAGACTACATCATGTAGTATAACGTTTTTACTTGTTTTTACTAGTACACGTACATGAGCCGTTCTCATGCAAGGCAGATATTTAATATTGAAAGGGCACATGAGACAAAACTTAATCTCAGTAATTTTTGTGCCTCACTGTACCAATTGCAAAGGGACACCGAAGCATACATCAGATGCCCATTTACAGTAGAATAGAAAGTGTAAAAATAATCGATGAAAACAAGCCGAGTTAAGTTAAAGAATGCCAAGAACAGTAATAATAATAACAACAACAACAATCCCAAAAAAGAATATATATAATCTGAACCATTAAAGTTAATATACATACAACAAATACAACAAAATAAATATAGCATACGTCAGTTAATGTGTGTAAGAAGTGTGTGTGTGCGTGTATGAGTGTGTGTGTTTACAAGAGAATATTAAAAAATAAAAATCCGGGCAGGGCTGCCAAGCGTTTTAATCGAACTAAAATTCAATTTTAAATAATAAATTATTGTACGAATAAAATAATAATTTTGAGAAAAATTTAAATTGTGGGGATTTTATAAATTTTTGTGGCATAAATGAAACTACACATAATATATTGAAATAAAATTTGAAGAAAAATTATTTATATATATATATATATATATATATATATATATATATATATATATATATATATATACATATATATATATTTTTTTTTGTTTTTTTTTATTTTTTTAGCAAAATAATACGTTTTGAGGCACACATAATTTTTATTATTTTGGCAGTCCTAAGTAGGAGTTATTTTTTGCTGCTGTATGTATGTATGTACGCAGCTGCTCATGGTTAATGTTTAAATACTGATGTATAAAAGAATTAAACAAATAAAAACCTTATGTTCGACCGGGTCGAATCTTAAATACCCTCCAAATATTTAGTAATTAAATTTAAAATGTTAAACTCGGTGGGACAGAGTTTCTTTAAGACATCTCTGTACCCAATTTTAAATCTTTATTTTGACACAGTCATTCCGCGAAGGGCCGTGGGGGAAACGTTTCCCCTCTGCCAGATCACAGAATATCTCAGCTTTTTATAGGCTTAAGGAATACAAATTGTTCAATATTTACACTGCTTTTGCATATAATATCGTACGTCAACGCCCACAAAAGAGGGCGGGGTCTAAAAATAAACTATATCTTGTTTTCCATAGACGGACGTATGGGCATTGCCAGATCGTCTTAGACTTCATCACTGATAAAGAATATAAATACTTTATGGGTTCCAATTCTTTTTGGAGGGCATTAAAATTGTATTTTGTCGTGGTCTCTCTGACTAGGGCCGTGGGGGAGACATTTCACCTTTGCCATAAAACTCTTAAAAACAAATGTTTGGTATAATTAAGTGTAAAATTTATTTTTCATCTTTTTTTAATGGGTTATTTAAGGGCAAAGGGGGTGGGCACAGGAGAATCAGGGTACCTCTCAGCTTCGTCATTAAAAATTAAAAATATTTTTTTAAGGCATGTAGGCTTAAGTAATAAAATTTTTTAAATTTTTTGCATATAATAACGCCCACTAAAGGGGCGGGGTCCAAAAATAATTATTTTATTTTTATGGCTCCAAGTTCAATGCTTTGGACAGTCTTTGATATAAAAATATATTATTTGCTTAACAAAATTACAACAAAAAAAAACTTGAAAAATTATGTTGTTTTTTAGAGGTTGTTTTAGTTCTTCTTAGGGGAACTCTTTTCACTCTGGCCCGATTCAGCCCATTTACGAACTTCACCTGTGCTATCCTTCAAGATTTATGTGTACCAAATTTCAAGAGTCTGCTTCTTTTCGTTTTAGACGAAAGATGGATATTTCGCTGCGTTACACACGGAATGACAAAGCGAATATGCCCTCCAATTCTTTTTTGGAGGGTATAAAAAAACATTAGGAATGCTAATAATGGCTGGTTGACTTGAAAGAGAAAAACTTTCGAGGTACACAAAGAATATAAACAACACTCTTGAGACTCACTTGCCTCACAAAACATTAATTAATGTAAGTGTAATTGTTTAAATACGACTACTACCATCAGCATCATTAGAGCCAAACCGCCCACCATCAACCCCCCCACCACTGCCCAGCTACAATGAGTAACAAGAAAATCTTGTAGGCACACCGCATGTTCATGCCAACGCACGCATGTAACTTTTTTCACACAATGACCCAGAGAACATTTTAATTGTTGAGTAAACGAATTTAATACGGTTTGTGCTTTCAAAGTACGACCACTTATGAAGTCGTTAAACAATTATGGTTTTTTTATTTGCACAGTACGTCTGTATATGCACGAGTATTATTTAAGCTTTTAAATAAATGTCGCACAACATATTGTCCCATAGCCGGCAAAAAAGCATAAGTGACATTAAACAAAATTTTGGGATAGAAGTATTTTTTAATTATATGTATATGGTTTAAATTAAAACAGAGTGTTAATACACAAGGTTGTAGGGGACAGTAATATTTAATGTTAATAGTTTCAACACATTTTAAAGTATTGTTAATTCACCAGATAATTTAAAAATTGGCAATTATTAAAATAATTCTCAGGGACTAGTCAGTGCTTGATATAAATTAATTTTTCATGAAGCTGAGGAGTTCAAGAATTAATATACCGTCGAATTAATATACACTGAAAATAACCAAAACCCAATTTTATTCAGTTATCCGACTTTTTTCTCTAAAACGTAGTTCGGATTACTGAAATTTGTTACAGTTAAGCGTACTGCTTAAAATCAGTAAAACAATATTTTTTATATCAAATCTCTATATATATTTTTTTACGTTAATTTGACGTAAAAATTTTATTTAAAAAAAATTATTCATGGAATTATTCATTTTGTTGCTGAAATTTTTCACGTATTCCTCGAAAATGTCTAGCCACTTGCATTGACTGTACAATAGAAAAATACAATAGAGTGCGTAAGAGAGAAAAGGACAAATACATTTTCCCACTTAACTTTTTTTTAGCGGACAAAACATGCACAATTTTTTTCAGCCTTAAGTTATGCAATCGATTTCTAATAAATAAATTTGTCATTGTTTATTTTTTCACTTAAGCGAAGTAAGTTTCATATATCATACAAAACGTAGTTGTGGGCTTGCTTTTGGTTGTCAGTAATACGATATTTTCAGTAAAGCGATTTTTCACTAAAGCGATTTTTCACTAAAGCGAAGTGAATAAGATTAGCTGCGTTTAAAATCAGTACGGGGATTTTTATCGCTTTCAGTAATCCGACTTTTTCAGTAAAGCGTGTTGCGCTAAAGCGGATTCGACTGTAGTCGATAAAAATTTAATTTATTTATTTATATATTTATATTCGTCCCTATTATGAATGGCGAAGTCGACGTCAAATCAACTCGACAGTAAAAAATACTCACTTGTCTGCAAGTTGTCGATAACAATTAATTACTCTGGACAATTTCTTAGCATTCTCTAGGACACATAATATCGATAGAACATATCAGTAGTAGTCAGTTGCTGTCGAAAAAGAGTGGACTTGCGGCAATGTTTTGCTGTCGTCTTGATACGACGTCGATGTCGTCATTCATAATAGGGGCTATTATATATTATTTATATATTTAATTCAGTCTGCTGGGAATGGAAGAAAAATCCATTCCTCTTATTGCTACAAATTAGTTCGCTTGTCTGTTGGAAAGTGTTAATTAAACTAATTAAAATCCTTCTCGTTTCCTATACAGAATTGAAAAAAATAATCTGTACTCTGTGGCATAATTACGTAAAAAAATTTAAATATTTTTGTTACAACTGTATAAGCCAAAAAGTATTAATTAAAAGGCCTAAACAATATTTTTAGCGAAAAGAATTTTAAGCAATTTTCAAAATATTTTTTCAAATTAAGAATGTCCCGTAAAGTGGAAAACTGTAACGTGCTTTTAATTTTAAGTTTGCCTTATTTTCCCAATTAATTTTCTAATTTGAGTTTTTCATTAATTGTTTTCTTATTTCGTAACTTTTGACTTAAAGTGCTCTCAAATTTCTTTAATTCGTTTGCATACTTCAGACACAAATAAGAGATAATATGCCTCATGAGAGACGTACTGTGCTGTATTTGCATGTTTTGAAAATATTACATTACAAGTACTTACTTAAGAAACTACTTAAGGGTCATAGAGAGGCGCAAAGTAAAGCCAAGAAAAGTGGAGAAAAAAAGTGGCCAGCCCTTGTGATAAAAAGATCCCAAAAATTTTAGAGACGAATTAGATACGAAAATAATATTACAAAAAAATACTTTTAATCATTAACGCAGCTAGAAATATATTTTCGCATGCCCAAGAGGTGATAGTTTGCAAATGCAATTTGTTAAGAAATATTTAAAAATTCTAAAAAGTAATAGTAATAGAATTATAATGAAAGCTTTGCTTTTCTACGCCCCTGTTTACACTTAAGACAGTTATAATTTGCATCTCCATAATAGCATGACATTATGCCAGAGTGCCAATACAAAAGCACTATAGAGGTTAAGTTGTGATAATTGTGACACCTTTCAAATAGATTTGAGTAAAACATCAAAAGATAATTACGAAAGAGACTAGAAAATAATAAAATTTTATGGCAATGCTGTCAATAAACTTGTGTAGTAATTAAATAACTCTGTACTATTTAAAAACGAAAGAAAAAACACAATTAGAAAGTTCATTTGCTTAGGTTGTTTTAATGTAAGCACTAAGTGCACACAAACTATTTTTGGCTAATATTTGTGAACTAAGAATCTTCAACACTTATCCAAAAATCAATAATGAAAGGGTGTATAAAAATTGTATAGATGATTTTAAAGTATAATATAGTGTTCATATATGCAGCAATATTCAAATTATAACAATTAAGGCCATTATTGAGACGAAATTTGCATATAAAAATTACATTTAACTTATTGGCAATTAAGAGATAATTGTTTTAATAATGAGTAAAATTGATAATGCAACACTGTCAGAATTGTGTTCAGTGAAAAGAAAAATACTCATGGAACAAGCGTTTACAACGAAGGTACTTATTGAACATACTTTCTTGAAATTTGACTAATCAAACGTACGTCCTGTTGGGTAAAGTAGTAGGATACGAGACTATGAAGCAGCGTAGGGCCCTAAGTTCAACCCTGCGCTAAGTCATTAATATTGATATGAATGATTATGATAAAAAAACAACAAAATTTTAACTGGAAAATCGTAAACAATAATTTTTTTCAGTTTTTTTCAGTTGTCAAAAGTTATAACTGTCGTAGCAATATTGAGTATGTATGAACACCAACAAGACATTATCAATTAACTGAATATTGTTTCAATTAAAAACGCATATATGAACACAGTATATTATTCAGTTTATTGCCACATTGTTCTGAACAGCGTTAGTGCGTGGTTGTGTTAGTTGTTGCCAGCCTGTTTCAATGATGAAGGCATAGTCACTCATCACTGAACATAATTGGCGGCGACTGACACGATCATGTACTAAAAAGCAGAGTAACAGCACCCACCTTCGTCGGCCTTGTAGCAAAAATTAGCCGGCGAAGTAAAAGGTTGAAATAGCTAAAAAAAAAAACTGCCCATTTTCTCATCTTTCGTTATCTGACCCCTCAATACTATCCCCTCGTTTTCAGTTCCGGCGCAATGCATTGCATATATAGGGGTCATCCCCTGAGTGCTGGTCCAAGATAAAAAAAAATATGAGTGTATTAGTGTAATCATACGGACAACAAGAAGTACAGAGAAATTAACAGCTGCATAGAAATTAGACTTGTGTCCAACTAGCTCATTCGCTCAGTTTTGACAAGAACCTCTGATCAAACCCATTTAAATTACATAGGTTTGATCAGAGGTTCTTGTCAAAACTGAGCGTATGAGCTAGTTGGACACAAGTCTAATAGAAATACACTCAACACCATCTAGTGTGCAATGGACTTATGTCCAACTAGCTCATGCGATCAGTTTTGACAAGAACCTCTGATGAAACCCTTTTAAATTACATAGATTTTGATTAAAGGTTCTTGTCAAAACTAAGCGAATGAGCTAGTATAATATGAGTACAAAAGTATTTAATTTTTAAAACTTTTAAAAAGATTTCTTGCACTTTTAATAAAAAATTTACTAAAACAAAGCAAAATAAGGAAAAAAAAATAAAATAAAAACTTGCCAAACAAAAAGTCTTCTTCGTCTTTCAGATTGTCATTCATACGGACAACAAGAAGTACAGAGAAACTTAACAGCTGCATATAAACAGCATCTAGTGTGTAATAGTAGGTACTAATTTCCATTAACATTCACAATATTGTGCAAATAGTCTTGCATCATTGCATTTGCAAAATAATTGTACTCTAGACCAATAAAATACCTTGAAAATGTTCTCAAATACTCTCTCAATTTGCAAATGCAATAGCGCAAAATCATTTGCACAAGATTGTGAATAGGCCTATAATTGTACTAGCGCTGTACAGTTCGAAAGCCATTGCTGTAATATAACTACATTACATTTCAGTAAACAGCTGATTAATAACTTTTTCATTACTAGATGTTAACACATCTCCTCTGTGATCGGACTCACACTGCTTTTTTTTGTTATCACGTTTGTACATGAAGCTCACTGTAACTTTGCATCTGTAGTTTAAAAAAGAGAAAAATAAACTTTTAAATACAAACTTTCACTATCAAAACGCGTATGGAAGTTTAAAGTAGAATTCAATAAAATTGCCCTAGTAAATTTTCGTGATATAAAAAAGTATTATTTTAGTATACCCTCCATGCGTATGAGTAACGTGACAAGCACACTCTTAATTATCATACGTTATACTGCATCTGCACAATATTGGTTCATCAAAAATTATAGCATACTTTTTGGCAGATGTTGTTGTTTTTTGTTTTGTTGTTTTGTTTTGTTGTCTGGTTGAATGAAATATACAACAGTGCGTATGAGCATTATAATTACTTGGTATTAATTTTGTACCAAAGATAATAGAATATATTTAATTATATCTTTCCTTTTTAGTAAAGTGACGGGAGCAAACACTGTTTTTAGCAACAAATTAATTAATTTGTATATAAATACACTTTTTCTTTGACTCGATAAGCAAGTTTCAAGATCAAATAATACTAGAGAAGAAATTAAAATAATACTGTATAATATAGGGTCCGCAATCTAATGTTTGTTTTTCAACTAGTGCTTATTTCGTGAATGGTAACACTTAGCTCATGTCTGATTTGACAGATAAGTAGTTGTATCCTTCCGCTGAACGAATATGGTTGACCATCCAATGCGTTTTCGCTTCGCTAAGTGAGCCTGCGATCGACTTACAGAAGATGCCGTTTATGCCAAAAAAAAAAATCATCTTTTCAGATGAAGCTCATTTTGATCATGGCGGGTATGAAAACAAGCAAAATTGTCGCATTTGGGGCACACGCGCGCATACATTGAAAAGCCGACGCACCCAAAACGAGTCACTGTTTGATGCGGATTTTGGTCCAGAGGCATAATTGGGCCATTTTTCTTCGAAAATGAGCAAGGAGTGGCCGTTACAGTCAATGGCGATCGTTATCGGGCCATGCAGCCATTTTAATGAAATTCTTTTCCATTATTAACCGCAAGGATTGTACTTTCAAATAAAAAAAGAAATTTGAGAAAATATTCAGTAGTTTTTTTTATAGCATTTTCAACAAAAAATAGTTATTTGGCGGACCCTATATTAAGTCCGCCGGGAAGGTATACCACTTTGTTTGTTTATAATGTTTGTCATTTGTTATAATCATTGTCACAGTAATGAGAAAGTTGATAAAATGTTTTAACATTTAAAATACATTATTTTATCGAATATTTTACCACAATAAAATTTGCCACGTGCCTACTTCAAGACTGCCAAATATGAACTGTCAAGACTAATGTTTACCAAAATGGCGGCAAAACAAAGTAGTGTACCTTCCCGGCGGTCACCCTGTATGTTTGTTAGCAAATCTTTTAATATTAAAAAATATATAAAGTCTCAATAAATAAGCAACTAACTAACTATAACTTTTTTGACACACACACACACACACACAGTGGGGCAAAATCTGTCAAATAAATTTTGTCTTCTAAATCCCCGGTCAGATTGCTGGATGATTTATAACAAACTCATTTTAGATGATATCATTAAGTTTTCACTGCATTAAAATACACATGAGTACTGATGATAAAGCTGTAGTGGCCTTCGAAAACAGCTGTTGTGCTCTGCTGTGTAAGTTCCTTTACGAATTCACTAAATATTAAGACGAGCTTTTTTTCAGTGCAGCAGCTTAGATATACACATATTATTAAAAAAAAAAAGCCCTATCTTCTCATCTTTCCTAATCTGTCCCCTCAATACTATCCCCTCGTTTTCAGTTCCGGCGCAATGCACTGCATATATAGGGGTCATCCCCTGAGTGCTGGTCCAAGATAAAAAAAAAATCCCTAAAAGTGCTTCAAAAGCAAATATATATTTTTGGAAAACAAGTAGGAATTTTGCTTCAATTAACCTATAGTCCTTATGGCAAAATGAAGTGAAATTTCCAAAGTGCATACTCATTCATATAAACTTCAATTATGAATTCTCCTTTGGCATATTCAACTGTGAAACCATCGTCTATACATGATTGATTAAAACTGTACAAAATAATTTGATATGACGACAATACCAACAACAACAACAACAACGACTTTTGTTCAACTTGCTAAATCAATTTCTAAATCATAATACTAAACTGACAAAAACAAAATAAATTCAATGAAACATTTGATTTTCAACATCATGCAAACACACTGAAGTGTGTCAAGTGCAATCTTATTTTAATGGCAGCAGAGTAAAACAGTGTGAGAGAGCAGGAGAAAGGGAGATAAACCAAGTCATTTAAAACTAAATGTTGATGTTTTAGTATTTCGGTATTTAAATGAAAAAGCAACTCTTTAAGTTACAGAAATGGGCGCAAAAATAATTACATAAGTACTAGTTCACTTTAGTCTCAACAACAATTCTCAACAATTGAACATATCACGCAAAAGTTTATGTCGAATTTTGCGAAAATATCTCGGTATGACGCCTTACAAAGTTTAATTGGTTTAAGAGTTGAAGCCACAGGACACAGTTAGCAAAGATTTCGTGGCTATAAATGAGTTGCTAGGACAAATTTAGGTAAAAAAACTCAAGTTTCAGACAACCAATTTATATTATGAAATAATTTTCTCCACTCCCTGTTTTTTTTTTGTGGTTCCATTTTACTTAAGCCAAACTTGTATGATTTTGAATTTTTGTTCCAGTTTTTCCTGAAGGAAAATTTTATTTTTCGTCTATAGTTTTAAAAGTAAGAAACTTAAGGCAAAATATGTAATCAAACCAATTGCTGTTAACTTTTAAAGGCCTTTATTTTATTACATACATTTAGCTCGAGGTCTTTTTATAAAATTATTAAAAATCTGTTCCATTAAACCCTAAACCAATTTATTGTTTTTGACTAAAAATATGAAAAAAAAAGTTTTTTTAATATCCTGCTTATTTTGAAAACTTCACTGTGTAGCTTTACAAAATTTACCCTTTTCTTGTTGTGTTGAAAATTGTTTGAGAAAAATGGAAACAAAAAGTTATTTGATTATTTCCATTTAATATTTTGTGTTAAGTAGAGAAAACTAAACTTTTTGTGTTATTTATTTCATACAGTTGCAAATCTGCCTTTTAAATGTGTTAAGTGAGTTTGAAAAAGAAATGGAACAAATAAGTTTATAAATATATGCGGGTATATACGATGTCCGCTTTAAAAGTAAACTGAGTTTTAATTATATTAAAAAAAAAAATTATAATAATAATTATTATCTATTCACTAAATAAAATTTTGTCACCTTAAAAAGGGGCGGAGGGGTAGGGCGTAAGAGCTTATAAATCAAATTTTTTAGGAATGCAGGCTTAAGTAATACAATTTGTTAAATATTTACACTATTTTCTCATATAATATGTAACTTCAACGCCCACTAAAAGGAGGTGGGATCCAAAAATAGACTATATCGCGTTTTCCACAGACGAATGTATGGGCATTGCTAGATCGTCTTAGACTCCATCACTGACCAAGAATACTTTATGTGTTGTAATTCTTTTTGGAGAGCATTAAATCTGGTTTTTTGCGGTCTCTCTGGCAAGGACCGTGGGGGAGACATTTCACCTTTGCCATAAGACTGTAAAAATAAATATTTGGCATAATTAAATGTAAAATTTTATATATGAGTGAAGAGTGAGTGCCGGTTTAAACATGTTCTGACGTAAGCAGTTACGAAACAACGTAATTAGCTGTGAAGTTACATATGTTATGACGTAACGAAATGTCAAACAGTAAAGTTTTTTTTATAAAAATCCATTTTTAATATATTTTTTGACCATTTTATGAAAATATTTAGAGATTATGAAAGGTCATTTTACAGGGCATGAGAGTGTGTGAGCTCTTGGAGGGATTTTGGACCAAGTGGCCAAAATAAGGAGTTTTTCATGCAAAACAAATTTCACTGATTGCCATTTCGTTACGTCATAACATATTAAAACTTCACTTCGTAACTGCTTACGTCAAAACATATTTAAGTCGGCATATTTATCTTCACACACATAATTTTATTTTTAATTTCTTTATTTTTTTTTTTTGAAAGGGTCATTTAAGTGGTAAAGGAGAGGAGGGGGTAGGGCAGAGGAGTATCAGGTTACGTCTCAGCTTCGTCATTAAAGCTTAAAAATTTTATTTTTACGGAATGTAGGCTTAGGTAAAACAATTTTTTAAATTTTAACACTATTTTTGCATATAGTAACGCCCACTAAAGGGGCTGGGTCCAAAAAAAAATTTTATTTTATTTTATGGCTCCAAGTTTAACACGTTGGACTTTCTTTGACATAAAAATATATCATTTGCTTGACAAAATCACAAAAAAAAATCTTGAAAATTATATTGTTTTTTATAAGTCGGTTTAGTTCTTCTTAGAGAAACTTTTCCCTTCTGGCCCTCTTCACCCCATTTACGAACTTGACCTGTGCTATGCTTCAAGATATATTTATATGAAATTTTAATGGTCTGTCTCTTTTCGTTTGGATTGTATCGTGACTTCCAACGACGGACGGACGGACTTGGTTAGATCCTCTTAGATTTCATCACTGATCAAGAATATATATATTATTATTATTATTATTATTATTACTATATGAGGCCATAAGCACCGCGACCCAAAAGATCTTTTGTGCAGCCTAAGTGTTCACTGATGTAGATTGGGGCTACGAATAAAGCCAATTACTCTACCCGGTGAGATATCGTATACCTCCTGGAGTCATGAAATTGCCTCCGAGGAACCTCCTCCTGCACGACGCCACTGCCGGACAGTCACAGAGAACGTGCTCCGGTGTCTCATCCTCTGCTCCGTAGAATCTACAAACTTTGGTCTCAGAATTGCCCATGGTAAACTGGTGTCGTCTGAGACCGCAGTGTCCGGTAAACCAACCCGTTAATAATCTCAGGTCATTTTTGTCCATCAGCATTAATTTTTGGGATTTGTTCCGAGATAACGAAATGAAACATTTTGCCTGTCTTAGGCCGTGAAGGGCTTTCCAGTGGCGATTAAATTCCACTCGACCCCAGGAGTCATTCTGAATATATACTTTATGGAGTCTTGGAGGGATATTTCCTTACCCCAATTCTTTTTTTGCAGGGTTTAAAAACAAAATAAATACATATGGACAAGTTTAACAACGTATTTATCAAAAGGATAAAACAAATTCGAGAAGAGCACTAACAACCACACCAACAACAACAATCACTTAAATGCTTAGAGCACACACACAATGGCCAGTCAACAGTTTATTTGCTTTAAAAAAATTTATTATACTTTATTTTGAGAGCAGAAAGGGGTAGAATAAAAACATAAACACAAACATACATAAACTCCTATGCTTGCATGTGTGTGTGTGTGTGTCTCAATGAACATAACTTTATGCATACACTTCGTGCAGTTAAAAAATTGTATTACATCTATTGTGCCAAGAGGTCAGTAATTCTTCTATGTATTTTTGTTTAATAAAAATTTAGTAAAAATGTTAAGAAAACATTTTCGAGGTCCTTGAGAATTGCCATGTAAATTATTTAACTTACCCTTTGCTTTCAAGTAGTTACAAATTGAACAATATTTATAGGGTCCGCCATCTAACGGGTTTTTTTTTCAACTAGTGCTTATTTCGTGAATGGTAACAGTTAGTTCATGTTTGATTTGACAGATAATTAGTTTTATCCTTCTGCTGTACGAATATGGTTGCCCATCCAATGCGTTTTCGCTTCGCTAAGTGGGCCTGCGATCGACTTACAGAAGATGCCGATTTTGCCAAAAAAAAAATCGTCTTTTCACATGAAGCTCATTTTGATCTTGGCGGGTATGTAAACAAGCAAACTTGTCGAATTTGGAGCACAGAAAACCCGCACGCATACATTGACAAGCCGACGCACCCAAAACGAGTCACTTTTTGGTGCGGATTTTAGTCCAGAGGCATAATTGGGCCATTTTTCTTCGAAAATGGGCAAGGAGTGGGCGTTACAGTCAATCGGGCCATGAATGAAATGAATTTCCATTATTAAAAAGGAATTTGAGAAAATATTCAGTAGTTTTTTTATAGCATTTTAAAAAAAAAAAGTTATTTGGCGGACCCTATATATTCTGGATCAGGTATGAAAAATGACAATTTTGATGTTCTACTAATCAAGAATGATAAAATAAAGATTACGCCAATAAGCTGAAATAAAAATACCTTTCTGCGCATGATGGAACTCTGACGTCACTCTACATGTGTTCTGATTGGCTAATCAAATTCAACTGGAGAACTATTATGTTATTATGAAAACTGGACAGTGGGGCAAATTGCGATTTTTGAAATAAAATTTGTTTGATAATAAACAATTTTAAAAAATTATTTTATTTTCCACTTTTTTTATTTGAAATTGTTAATTTATAGTTATTTTATATAAATATTGAACCCATAATTATTTTTCTTTTTTCCCCATTCAAAACAAATTTTTTTGCTTGCAAAATATCAGCCATAACTTCCTTTGAGCTTCTTGTCTTGGAAAACTATAAAATGACACAGCTTTTTGAAAACAAACAAAATTTTTATAAAAATATTACATTTTAACACAATTATTTCTCACTTGTTTTTTTGCTGTCACTTTGTTTGCAATTGCCCATTGCACATTTCATGTTTGCTCTTTTTGTTCTCTTTTCTCTTTAATTTAGGTTTTTTTTTTACAGTTTATGAGCCTTAAAAATCAAGTTTTAATAAGTTTTTTACACTTCAAGTTATTTAATAATTATTTTAATATATTTATTTTAAAATATAACACAGTTTATTATAAAATATAACACAAAACTTGCACTTTCATAAATCCGATTTCATTTGCTTGTTGGAAATCTCTCTGAGTAAATTGGAAATCTCTCTGAGTAAATTGGAAATCTCTCTGAGTAAATTGTGTGAAGAGTTGCCAAATATAGCATAAAATATTAATTTTGTACGAGAAAGTGTTAGTTTTGCATATAATAAACATTTGGCAATCTCTTCGAGGGAACAAATACGTCATCAAACGGTAAATCATGCGCAAGGCGTAATCTTTATTTTATCATTCTTGGTACTAATTAAGTAAGCAAAACGTTACCATTTCTTTTATATACTGGGTATCCTTTTCATCTCACTAACACCAACGTATGGCGTAGGTGTTGAATTTAGGCTTCTCCTTCAAGAGCAATATGTTATAATTCTGCAGAAATCAAAAATATGTCCCTTACTGAGGTGATTCTGGGAGATGATAACATTAACTTTGAAAAAAATTTCTAGTTCTGTAACATGAAATCTTTATTTTTACAGAAAAGAATTTACGAATTTAAATATTCAAAAAGTTCAATTATAGTCATGGTGCGTGTTAATATGAAGTTTCATCTTTTGTTAAAAAAAAAATATTTTATTTTATCTTTTTCCCTGCCACAAAAAGCTTCAACTACATGATTTATACTAAAACACATACGCGTTACACAAGTTGCGCTCATTTCATAGCATTTAATGAAAATTAAAAGAAGAAACGAGAAAATTTGCTGGCAAACGATAACATTAAGTTGCCATTTACACATCCATGCATTTCTTTGATGTTTTACATGAATTATTAAATACGTCATTGTTTTGAAATTATAAATTTTTTATCTATCTCTGTATATTAAAATGCGGGCAATATTTGGTTTTGATACATTTTTCTATTTATATATTTTCTGTAATCATTGTATCCATTTTACAGTGGCACCGATAAGGCCCAGCAACAATCAGTTGCTTTGAAATAACATTTGCCAACTAAAAGTTTTTCTGCATAAATGTATTTAATTGAGGGTTGGTCAAAATCTATTCGTCTACTGATTTTTTGGAATCAATTTTCACGGTCATAGAGTTTGAAAGACATATTTTCCTGTAAATAATCTGAAACAGTAACAGCAAAGTAATAAATAAACAATTAAAAACGTTATATTCGACCGTGTGGAATCTTAAATACCCTCCAAATATTTAGTAAGTAAATATAAAATGTTTCACTTCGTGGAACAGACTTTCTTTAAGACATTTCTGTACTCAATTTTAAATCTCTATTTTGATAGAATCATTCCGGGAAGGGTCGTGGAGGAGACATTTCACCTCTGCAAGACCAGAGAACATCTCAGCTTCTTATAGGCTTAAGGAACCCAAACTGTTTCATATTTACACTATTTTTACATATAATATCGTACGCCAACGCCCACTGAAGGGGGCGGGGTTCAAAAAAAGACTATATCATGTTTTCCACAGATGAATGTATGGGCATTGCTAGACCGTGTTAGCCTTCATCACTGATCAAGAATATATATACTTTATGGGGTTCAACTCTCTTTGGAGAATATTAAAACTGTATTTTGTCGGGGTCTCTCTGGCAAGGGCCGTGGGGGAGACATTTCACCTTTGCCATAAAACTCTAAAAATAAATATATGGGATAATTAAATGTAAAATTTATTATGTGAGTGAAGATAAATATGCAGAATTAAACATGTTTTGACGTAAGCAGTTACAAAACAACGTATTTAGCTGTGAAGTTAAATATGTTATGACGTAATAAAATGGCAAACAGCGAATTTTTTTTATGAAAATCTATATTTAATAAACTTTTTTCAGCATTTTTTGAAAATATTTACCAGCCATGAGAGTGTGTATGATCTTGGAGGGATTTTGCCCCCAGTGGCCAAATAAGTAGTTGGCATTCATTGCCAGTAAATAGAAAATGATTATGGGAGCATCTTCTATTACACACAACAATTGAAATACGTGAAATGAGTTTGTGAAAATTATTTACAGGCCATGAAAGGTCCACTTACAGGCTATACAAAAAAAAAAATTTCCCTGATTGCCATTACGTTACGTCATAACATATTAAACTTCACTTCGTAACTGCTTACGTCAAAACATATTTAACTCGGCATATTTATCTTCACACACTTAATTTTATTTTTATTATTTTTATTTATTTTTTTTTTGGAAAGGGTCATTTAAGAGGCAAAGGAGAGGAGGGGTCTGGGCAGAGGAGTAGCAGGTTACGTCTCAGCTTCGTCATTAAAGCTTAAAAATTTTATTTTTAAGGAATGTAGGCTTAAGTAAAACAATTTGTTAAATTTTTATGCTATTTTTGCATATAATAACGCCCACTAAAGGGGCGGGGTCCAAAAATAAATTTTTTTTAATTTTATGGCTCCAAATTCAATGCTTTGGATAGTCTTTGATATAAAAATATATCATTTGCTTAACAAAATTACAAAAAAAAAAACTTTAAAAAATTATGTTGTTTTTTAGAGGTTGGTTTAGTTCTTCTTAGGGGAACTTTTTTCCCTCTGGCCCGATTCAGGCCATTTACGAACTTGACCTGTGCTATCCTTCAACGTATATTTGTACCAAATATCTAGTGTCTGGGTATTTTCGTTTGGACTGAATCGTTATTTCCACAGGCGGACGGACGGACATGGGTAGATCCTCTTAGATTTGATCACTGATCAAAAATATTTATGCTTTATGGGGTGTCAGATGGATATTTGGAATGACAAAGTGAATATACCCTCCAATTCTTTTTTGGAGGGTATAAAAATCACTTCAACAAAAACATTTACGTAATTAGGTGCTTACTTAGTGATCTCATGTTTAGATATAAGAATTTTTCAAAATTACTTAAGAAGAATAGAATTTAATTAGACCCTGATCTTATACGCTTTTCTGCCTATTTTTTTTTTTGTAATTTTCTCCCAAAATGTTTAATTTAATACTGACCTCCAGGCTGGTGATCATCCAAAACTGGATCTCTAGTCATTTCGTAGCCGAAACAATTTTAAATTTTAATGCCATATAATGGTACATATTTCCAATATATATACATTTATATAATATACATTTTTTATAATTTTATATAATATTTTTTTAATGAAAATAATTCATGAATCTTCAAATGCACACTTTTTGTAAATATGTAGATAAAAAAATATTTAATTAAGGCGGATTCACCCATGCTGTCCGAACAAAATTTTTGTCCGGAGAAAATTTTTTTTACTGAGAGTTTTCTGCAGCGCGATTCACTCATTTTGGAAAATCAAAGTTGCCATACATATAAAAGAGGACGTTTACAAAATGGTAGTACTGCAGCGATTTTTTATGTTTTGCTTTGTTTTCTTGATATTTTGGATATTTGGATATTTGGATATTATTAGCAAAATACATATAAAAAAAGAAACAAATAGATAATATTAGTTCTCAAAATTTATTTTTTTAATCCCATATACAATTTAATATATCAAACACAAAATGACACCTCAACTTTGTGTGAAATAGTTTAACCTATTGGCAACTCAGTTCAATTTTGTCCGGACAAAATATAAAATTAAACCAATTCAAGCTGAGAGCAGGGCCGCCAGAAATTTTTCGTGAAAAATCAGCAAATTTCCCAAAAAAAAATCGGCATTATCGGCACTTTCATTTCTTAAAATCCGCAAAAAATCGGCATTAATTAAAAAACTTATTTTGAAATATAAACAAAAACAATTCAATATAATTTATTAAATATTATACATAAAACAGCATGTATAGATCAATAAATTTGCTCCTCACAAGTTTTGAAATTATTTGGGGGTTTCGTTTAATCTCCCAATTGGCAATTTAAAAGAAAGGATTTATTATTTTATTCATTTAGAATGACTTTTACTTAAAAAAATACATAAGATCAACTTGCTTTTTATAAAACAGTATAAAATAATTAAAAAAGATGTGTGGTGTCGTGGGACACCGGATAGGAACGCAGTTCCTTATTATAAAAATATTAATTTTAAGTTCTATTCGAGGTATAAAGAAAATAATTATTCGGGTATACATTTTTTATTAGGATTTTTCTTTTCGCCGATCAACGAAAATACAGAATCAGTTTTGTTCCCAAACGAAATTGAATTCTGTCACGGCCCGGCTGCGTATGATTAATGTTTGTTTGTATGGAATTGTATTACTCATACGTCTTAAGCATTAAGTTAGAAACAAAATATCTTACGTTACGGACGTTTCTTCCCGGTTAGGGTACCCCTCCGCAACGTCTCATAGGGAACTTCGTTCCAATTAAAATATATACGTCTTTTCCAATAGTATTTCAAAATTTTGCTATTATATATCAGAATTTCCTAAAAATTAACTCTACTCGTAGGTTCTAAAATAGGAGTTACAAAATACAATTAAAAATTTAGAATATTATCTAATATGTAACTGTAAATCCTAAAATTTTTGAACAAAATTCGTAAATATAATACAAAAATTGGAAATAATGTGGTTTTCATAAATAAATCATAAATATTTGATTTTGACATTTTTATTAAATCGTTATTTATTTCGCAATTAGAGTTTTTCATTTTCAAATAATCTTTAGAATAAAGAATTCCTTCTTTTAAAGTTTTATTTTCTAAGGAACATCGAAATTTCGTGCACACCTACAACAAGGCAATTGAATTGTTATTAAAAGAAGAATTATATAATAATAGAATTATATAATAAAAGATGTTCCACACTATTATTAAAAAATCGGCATTTTTTAGGGGTAAAATCGGCAAATCGGCATATTGAAATTTTTGAAGTAAAAAATCGTCAAAATGCCGATAAATCGGCATTTCTGGCAGCCCTGGCTGAGAGTTGTTCGTAAAAAATATTTTCTCTCTCTCTCTCTCTCAAGAAGAGAGACGTCAAACTATATATAAAAAAAATTTTTGTCCGGACAACATGGGTGAATCCGCCTTAATAAACTTCTGCTACAGGTCCTCGTATAACACAGCTGCCACATAAGTTTGCATGATAGTAGGCCATGGTTTTAGCAACAACAACAAAATTGTATATGTATAAAGAAACTATTTTTGTTTTGCCTTTATGGCTTTTAATTGCCTTCGAACCTAATCATGCGAACGCATGCAAACATCCGACAAAACATCCAAATCTCATGCAGAGAAATCTATTGACTTGACAAAGAACACAAAACATGACTTGCATTTGGAAAGTTGACAAGATCTCTGACACACACACACACCCACACACACAATTGTTTTGTTAACAAAATGTTTAAATTGTAGTCAGGCAAACAACTCTATTAACATTTTCCAATTTCTGTCACAATTTGTGTTGTGCCTAAAATAAATGCACATTTTTGTTTTTAATAACTTGTTTTATGTGGTTTTATTTCTCTGGCAATTAGCAATTAGTCAAAATTTAAAAATATGCCTAAACAAGTTAACTTGGCTCCATAAAATTAATACGTAAATAGATCAATAAAAAAAATATGTTAAAGAACACGAAATAATAATAATAATAATAGTAAAACCTTTTCCATAAATATTACAGTCTGTTCTTTAAACACTTTCTGAATTTGTTTTTAAGGCCCATAAATGCCACTGAGAACATTCAAGTGTCACATTTTGGGACTTTACAATTTTTATTCTGGCTTATTAAAGATTATAAAATGATAAAATACTTTTTATGGCCACTCACTCAGTTGAGTGGCAGTTTTAGGTGTCGATTTAAAATAAGTATTAAATTAAATATTAAAAATTATTTCACAATATTTTATTTTAAACAGATGCGCTTATGGAAAAAATTTTGTCAAATAATCCTCATTGAAATGGGATGTTAGTGATAAAAGAGTTAAAGTCATGGCAGAAATTATCAGTTTCCTTTTTGCATATATCTTCTTTTATATTTTTGTTTAAAACAAAATACCCACAAAACAGAATTATGGACACTGGAAATAACACTCAGAGAAAAAGAGCTTCCAAAGAAGTCACTAAGAAACGGAAGTAGTGCAAATCTAAATCATTTCTATTGATTTTTGCATTTGGTTGGCAATGCAAGAAGTTTTCATTTTTACTAAGTGCCAAAGAACTAATTTTTCTTTTAATTTTATGGCACTAGGAAAAGTCGCTTACTGCCATACAAATAATTATTCGGCCATGTGATGGAAATCGCTTATCGCATGAAATAAAGCGTTTTCGATTTGAAGTCACAAAATTGGTGTGCTGGAGTTCGTAATCGCTCAAAATCGTTCAAAAGAAATTGGCGTTTTTCAAGTCGCATGTGATTCGACAATCGTGCGATTCATAGCACATGCATGATTAATAGTTTATATATATATCAATTTATTTTATATAAATTTTTCCCTTCACTAATTTTTATAACCTACAAAAAATAGAACATGGAAATATGAATAAAAAATAGAACTTTGTCATTCCGTTTGTAACGCAGCGAAATAGCCATCTGAGACCCCATAAAGTATATATATTCTTGATCAGTGCTTAACTCTAAGACTATCTAAGCATGTCCGTCCGTCCTTCCGTCTGTCCGTCCGTCTGTGGAAATCACAATGCATTCCAAACGGGAAGAGCTAGACCTTTGAAACTTGGTACAAATATATCTTGAAGACTAGCACAGGTCAAGTTCGTAAATGGGCTGAATCGTGCCAGAGGGGAAAAAGTTCCCCTAAGAAGAACGAAACCAATCTCTAAAAAACACCATAATATTTGAAGTTAATTTTTGTAATTTTGTTAAGCAAATAATATATTTTTATGTCAAAGAAGGTCCAACGCATTAAACTTGGACCCATAAAATAAAAAATAATAATTTTTGGACCCCGCCCCCTTAAGTGGGCTTTATTATATGCAAAAATAGTGCAAAAATTTAACAAATTGTTTTACTTAAGCCTACATTCCTTAAAAATAAAATTTTTAAGCTTTAATGACGAAGCTGAGGCGTAACCTGGTACTCCTCTGCCTTACCCCCTCCTCTCCTTTGCCACCTAAATGACCCTTTCAAAAAAAATTAATTAATTAAAAATAAAATTATGTGTGTGAAGATAAATATGCCGAGTTAAACATGTTCTCACGTAAGCAGTTTCGAAGTGAAGTTGAATATGTTATGACGTAACGAAATGGCTATCAGGGAAAATTTTTTTTTCTAATGGCCTGTAAGTTGACCTTTCATGGCCTGTATATAATTTTCACAAACTCATTTCAGCTATTCCAATTGTTGTGTGTGATAGAAGACGCTCCCTTAATCATATTTTATTTACTGGCAATGCATGCCAACTCCTTATTTGGCCACTGGGGCCGAAATTCCTCCAAGATCACACACTCTCATGGCCGGTAAATATTTTCACAAAATGCTCAAAAAATTTATTAAATATGGATTTTGATACAAAAAAAAATTCACTGTTTGCCATTTCGTTACGTCATAACATATTTAACTTCACAGCTAAATACGTTGTTTCGTAACTGCTTACGTCAAAACATGTTTAGTTCGGCATATTTATCTTCACTCACATAATAAATTTTACATTTAATTATCCCAAACATTTATTTTTAAAGTCTTATGGCAAAGGTGAAATGTCTCCCCACGGCCCTTGCCAGAGAGACCCAAAAAAATACAGATTTAATGCTCTCCAAAAAGAATTAGACCCCATAAAGTATACATATTCTTGATCAGTGACGAAGTCTAAGACGATCTAACAATGCCCATAAGTTCGTCTGTGGAAAACAAGATGTAGTCTAGTTTTGGACCCCGCCCCCTTCAGTGCGCATTGACGAACGATATTATATGCGAAAATAGTGTAAATATTGAAAAATTTTTTTACCTTAAGCCTATAAGAATCTGAGATATTCTCTGATCTTGCAGAGGTGAAACGTCTCCCCCACGGCCCTTCCCGGAATGACTCTGTCAAAATAGAGATTTAAAATTTGCCACAGAGATGTCTTAAAGGAACCCTGTCCCACCCAGTTAAACATTTTAATGGTACTTATTAAATATTTGGAGGGTATTTAAGATTCGACCCGGTCGAATATAACATTTTTATTGGTTTTCAATCAATTATATAAATAATAATTGATTGTTGATTCTGGGACCTAATATCTATTTTTTTTTTACCAAAACGTGTCCCAACACTTTTCCTTTGTATTAAAAAAAATATTTTTATTTATAAAAATTTTTTATCAAACTTTTTAATCATGTTTTTCTAGTTACAAATGATAATAATATTTTTAATAATAATAATATTTTTAAAAATTAACAACAACAAAATATAATACAGTGACAAACAAAATACACATGAGTACTGATGATGAAAACGTTGCGGTTTTCGAAAACAGCTGTTCTGCTCTGCTGTGTAAGTGGCATAACTAAAAACTGTTGTTGACTTTCCTTTGAGCCTTGGAATATTTATCATGTCTTTCTGATTCTAAACTAAAAATTCTCTACAATTTGCTATAAAATTTAATTGAATTTTAATTTCTTTTTTTTCATTCATCCTAAATTAAATATTATTTGCTTTCTACAATTCCAATTTAATAATACTTTAACAAAAACTGAAACAATACTAAATTGCCGACAAAAAAAAATAAAGCATAAAAATTATATTTCAAATTTCCAACTACAAAACAAGAGGAGTATCCTTTTGTGAATGAATGAAAGCAATCAAATTATTTGGCCCACAATAAATCTGATGTATATGTGATAATATGAAATTCATATCATTAAATAAAATCCTTTCTTTCATTTCATTTACAATAAAATATTTTCCTATTTACATAAGAATATGTATATTACAATGAAAAAGGAAAGACCGAAATTCCATCTTTACTTGGGCAAAACTAGAATAAATACAATTTTAATAAAACTTGCTGTATAAGCCCAAAAACTGTATTGTAAAGAAACCGGAAAGTTTTATAGTAGATTACAAATATTTTAAGTTGACACATATTTTAACATTTTTAAAAATTCTTAACAAAAAAGCAATAACAATACAATATATTTAAACCTCTTCTTTTGATCTAAGCAAAATCCTTATTATAAAGGATGTTGGCAAATAATATTTGATGTAATATTAGAATTGTTATGAAATAACTACAGTTTTAATTTACCAATAAAAATGAAACGGGAAACAGTAATAAAATCAGAATATGACAGTCTAACCACTGAGTTATAAACTGATTCATAATAATAAAATTTTGGCATAAAGAAAAAGGTCAGCATTATGTTTGCAGCACTTGAGCTGTGGGCAATAATTTTTGTATACAATTTGCATACAAGTTTAAATAAGCCAAAGGGGATTATAAATATTAAAAGTGATTAGATTTTAATATGTATGACATATTAACCCTGGCGCTACCAATATTCTTCGTAAATGTATATATTTCATTATCTTCGTAAGGGTGTGTCTAAACGTATAATTATATACCCTACAAAAATTAATTGGAGGGTATATTCACTTTGTCATTCCGTGTGTAATGCAGCGAAATATCCATCTGAGTCCCTATAAAGTATATATTTTCTTGATCGGTGATGAAATCTAAGACGATCTAGCCATGTCCCTCTGTGCAAATCACGATTCAGTCCAAAAGAAAAGAGCCAGATCCTTTAATTATGGTATAAATATATCTTGAAGGATAACACAGGTCAAGTTCATAAATGGGCTGAATCGGGCCAGAAAGAAAAAAGTTCCTCTAAGAAGAACTTAACCAACCTTAAAAAACAATTTTTTAAATTTGTATACCCTCTAAAACATTGGAGGGTATATTCACTCTGTCATTCCGTTTGTAACGCAGTGAAATATCCACCTAAGGCCACATAAAGTATATATATTCTTGATCAATGATGAAATCTAAGACGATCCGAGCATGTCCGTCCGTCCTTCCGTCTGTGAAAATCACGATTCAGACCAAACAAAAATAGCCCGACTCTGGAAATTTGGTATAAATATCATTATCTTGAAGTATAGCACAGGCCAAGTTCGTAAATGGGCTAAATCGGGCCAGAGAGAAAAAAGTTCCCCTAAGAAGAACTAAACCAACCTCTACAACAACAACACAATTTTTAATATTTTTTTTGTAACTTTATTAAGCAAATGATATATTTTTATGCCGAAGAAGGTTAAACTTGGAGCCATAAAATCAAAAAACTTTACTTTTGGACCCCGCCCCCTTTAGGGGGCGTTATTATATGCAAAAGTTAAGTCAAAATTTAACAAATTGTTTTACTTAAGCCTACATTCCTTAAAAATAACATTTTTAAACTTTACTGACGAAGTTGAGACATAACCTGATCCTCTCCTGCCCCACCCCCTCCTCCCCCCTATGCCCTCTAAATGACTCTATAAAAAAAATAATAAGAAGAAATTAAAAATAAATTTTACACTTAATTATCGCAAACATTTATTTTTAGAGTTTTATGGCAGAGGTGATATGTCTCCCCCACTGCCCTCCGACAAAATACAATTTCAGTACCCTCCAAAAAGAATTGGACCCCCATAAAGTATTTATATTCTTGATCAGTGATGAAGTCTAAGACGATCGAACAATGCCCATACGTCCGTCTGTGGAAAACGTGATATAGCCTATATATATGGACCCCGCCCCCTTTAGTGGGCGTTGACGTATGATATTATATGCAAAAATAGTGTAAATATTGAACAATTTGTATTCCTTGAGACAATAGGAAGCTGAGATGTTCTCTGATCTTGCAGAGGTGAAACGTCTCCCCACGGTCCTTCCCGGAATGACTCTGTCAAAATAGAGATTTAAAATTGGGTATAGAGATGTCTTAAAGGAACTCTGTCTCATCAACTTAAACATTTTAAATTTACTTACTAACCCCGGTATTCATAAAATTTAAAATGAGTTTAAAATCTATTTTAATCAAATTTTTTCATAAAAAATTTTCTTAAAATGGATATCAAATACGTTTTATTTTTATATAAATATGGGGGTAAATATTTGAAGGGTATTTAAGATTCGACCCGGTCGAATAGAACGTTTTTACTTGTTTTTTTAATCCTTGTATAAAAGGGTAAATAATTAGCAATTTTTATTAAAGAAGTCGACACTGATAAAAATAATCGTCATGGAATTGCCTTTTTAACTCGGACCAGTATTTCAGGCTGAGATCGCGGCTATTACAGAAGGGATTACAGACTACGAGTTCGTATATTCACGGATAGTAGGAAAGTCATCGCAGCCCTAAGATATTATGCGGCTCATTCACGGTGTGTGTGTTTTTTTTTTTTTATCTTGTACCAGCACTCAGGAGATGACCCCTATATACGAACTGAAAACGAGGGGATAGTATTGAGGGGACAGATTAGGAAAGATGAGAAGATAAACATTTATTTTTTTAGCTATTTCAACCTTTTTTACTTCGCCGGCTAATTTTTTGCTACAGGGCCGACGAAAGCGGGTGCTGTTACTCTGCTTTTTAGTACATGACAGTGTCAGTCGCTGCCAATTATGTTCAGTGATGAGTGACTATGCCTTCATCATTGAAACAGGCTGGCAACAACTAACACAACCACGCACTAACGCTCTTCAGAAGAATCCAACACAATATTTCATGATTCAGCGCGGGCTCGAACTCAGCACCCTCCGCTTCATAGTCTCGTGTTCTACTACTTCAGCCAACAGCACCCACAAATTTACTATATAATGGAAGGATGAGATAAACTCCTACATGCATTGTGGAAGCGTTGAAATAATTCCAGGACATCAAGGAATACCTGGAAATATTGAGGCAGATAAAGGCTAGCAAAGATGGGAGCATTAATGACAAACATCACACTAGAAAATCCTAAGCCATTACAAGCTTTTAAAAACGAACTAATGCAATATTAAATTGAATTAAGATTCATAGGCTAATTGTTCGAAATTTGTTTTTTTAAATCTCAGAAAGACATGATAAATATTCCAAGGCACAAAGGAAAGTCAACATCAGTTTTATTCAACTTACACGGCAGAGCAGAACAGCTGTTTTCGAAAGCCGCAACACCTTCATCATCAGTGCTCATGTGTATTGTGTTTGTCACCACTTATTAGGTGGCTTAGTTGAATGTGACAAACAGTTCCTATTTACACAAATTTTATTGTGAAAAAGAATACGGGAACTGTATCAACCTGATGTTAACACGTTATTGTTATAATACCCGTGTTACCGTTTTGATTATTTTTCTTCATGTCCCATTTTTTCTGTATTTTTTGTTCCATCATACCCAAGCCAAACTTTTTTTTTTGGTTTGAATTTTATACTTAAGTACATGTGAACGTTTTCCAATTTTATTATTGGTAGCTCAAGCCATAGCCTAAATTTTTAGGTAGTAAGTATTTTCACGAACATTTTTATATTGCTATATTAAATTGAATTAAGATTCATAGGCTAATTGTTCGAACTAAAGCAATTGATTATAGAATTGCATACAAGAGATTGGCAGTACTCTACGGTAGATAGAGGGACCAGAATTCTATGGGGAAAGCCAAATGGTAACAAGACAAAGGAAATCCTAAGATTAATTAGGCCAGCACTATGGAGATTGCATAATTTAATAACAGGACATACAGAGTTAAGGAATCACCTGGCACGCATGGGTATCGTTGACGATATAACATGGAGAGCCTGTCAGGAGGTTGATGAAACACTTGAGAATTACTTGTGCTACTGTCCAGCTTTTTTTAGTCAAGTCAGGAGACAAACATTTAATCAGGAAATTATACCAGATATGGAATGTGTTAATTCTAATTGTAGAGATTGAAGAAGATACATTGAAGAAACTACGGTTCTTAACGTGATCAAATTCAAAGGATTATATGGTTTTAAATGCAGGCTCCCTATAATAGAATGGGAACTCTTTATAAAAGAGCGCACAACAGGCCTATGAGGCCTAATTGTAAGCCTGAACGGAGTGGGACAGTTCTTGCTTACACCCCTCTCTTCAACATAACCTAATTCGGACCAGCCCTCAGGGTATGAGCCCTACATAGGCAGGGCACTGCACCGGAACTAGAGAGGAGGGTGTAAATTAAAGTTCTTTTCCGTGCACTCGTGCTAATCGGAAGAATGCGACACAAAATTCATGACTGAGGTGCGGATTCGAACTCTGCTTCATAACCTCGAGTTAACCACTTTAGCCGACAGCACCTTATGAAAACATTCTGCTATTACATTCTTTTAGAGCGCTGCTTTTTCTCAGTGCAGTGCATTGCGCCGCAACTCCGAAAGGAGGGTGTAGTTTTGAAAAGACTGATGAAGATAAATGAAATGATAGACAATTTTTTGTAGCTACTTTAATCTGTAGTTTGCCGCCAGATTTTTCCTACAGGGCCGACGAAGGAGAGTGCTGCTCTTCTACTGAATCAATCCAACAACAATTACTGATCTTATGCAAATCTAAAAAATTGGACAACATATTCTTTATGACTGAATGTGGAGTCAGACTCGGGCTTTTCAGCTTCATAGTCTCGCTTTAAGTAATTCTTATTCTTAATAAAGACAAAATAATTAACAAGATCCATTGCAGCAGTCACACTTTTTATAATCGCTTTTAATTAAACCAATACGTGCCCAGAATCTCTTAGATTTGAATTGGATATTTCAAAAGTGATGGGAAATAATTAATTCTTTTATGCGCCATTCTTCAGGCAAATCTATTTCCAATTTTCCCTCTTATGCCACAATTCAAAATAAAAAATAATAAATAAATAAAGCGAAACCTTTTACACTTACAATCCCCCACCCTCCCCCATCAATTTGGTGTACTATAAAATGAATCTTAATTTTCAATAGCAATTCTTGGCTAATCCCGGAACCCTTTTGCATATGCAACCCTTTATTCAGAAGAAAGAAAAAAAAAAGAAATCCCCATTAGCAAAGTTTTGCAAAAGTTTTCCTTTTATCCTGCGGACAAACAGAGCAAAAGTTTTATTGAAAAAATCACGGCTTATCAATTGGAAACAAAAGCGAGGCAACTTTTTGTTCTACTTTTTCGTGCTTTTTTTTTCTTGCTGAATATAAAGAAAGAAAGACACACAAAATGATATAGGACACCCCAATTTTTTTTTGTATATGTTTGTTTCTTTTTTAACCACAAACCTGCCACCAATTTGATATTCCTTCTTCGCTGTTCGTGGTATAATTTGATTTTAAGTTTTTTTTTTCCTCCAACTAACAAATATTTGCAGTTTGTTATTTGATTTAACTTTATTTTTGTTTGCAGCCCGATTTAACCACACAAAAGAAGCGAAAACGTCTTCGCTTGCGTATTGGTAAATTTACAAATGTTAAGACGAAGACGGGCACATCGCTGGGTCTGGTCGAGGGCAATTCAACCAACACAGTGAACACCGTTGAAGTGGAGGATACAGAGTTCAGCAGCAGTAATCTGGATAGTAAAAGTCGTGCTGGCGTTGAAGTGACAAACATCCATTTAAATAATACCGAAGAGGTAAATATACAATTAGTTTTTATTACTTGGAAAATAGTACTATGTAAATCAGTTAATATGCGAGGTCTGTTCAGAAAATATCTGGGATTTTCATTGTTCTCAAAGAAATATTTATCTATTCATTGATTATTGGCTGCAAGTTGCAGGAATGGCCTTTAAGGTCAACAGTTTTTATAGCCTCCAAAAAAGAATGGGAGGGTATATTCAGTTTATCATTCCGTTTGTAACGCAGCGAAATATCCTTCTGAAACCCCATAATGTATACTTATATCTGTGGCATTAAATAATAATAGCTTAAGTCGAAATTTCTTGTTTAGAGATATTAAGGTGTTTGTCTAAGCTAAATTGTGTTTGACTTAAGTTAAGTTAAAATGTAAATGCGTATAGTTTTATTAATGATGACATTTTATACATGAAATTTAGATAAGTGATAGACCTCGAAGAAGAGAGATAGATCTTGAAGAAGAGAATAAAAATAACAAAAAGCTTTAGTTATCAGCAGCCGATGGCTCTGGAAAAAGGGAAAGAGATACATGGAATATTGGGAATATTACTCGTCAGGGTTGGGGAATTTCGTACTAACCAAAAAGGTAATAACTTGAAAATATGAATGTGATAACTTCTCATATTCAATTTTCGTTAAAATATTGGTTAAATAGTTGATATTCCTACTAACTAGCACCACTTGCAAAAGTGGAAAAATTGAACAAAGAACGCTGATGAGATGGCGTAGCGGCCTCGAAATCAGTACTGATCCGTTCTGCTGGTTTAATGACTATGAAAAATATTCTTAATATTCCACTCTCAAAAAAATAATAAATAGAATGTAATCACGTTCATTTATTAAAAAATAAAAATAAAAAAAAAATAAAAAAAAATAAAAAAAAAAAATGAAAAATAATTTGCAGTTTCGCAGATTTGAACCTATAGCCTGTTGGGAAACTAACATCCTGTAATACAATTTACATAAATAAAAGGTTCACTATTAAAATAGAAATTCATAAATTAATTGAGAATAAGAATATGTTATAAAATGAAAAAACACTTATGTCAACTTAAGCCATTATCATTTATTATCACAGATATATTCTTGATCAGTGGTGAAATCTAACATGATCCATCCATGACCGTCCGCCCATCTGTGGAAATCATGATACAGTCAAAAAAAAAAAACAAGTGAAAACGTCATATTCGACCGGGTCGAGTCTCAAATACCCTCCAATTATTTAATAAGTCAATTTAAAATGTTTAACATAGTGGGGCAGAGTTCCTTTAAGACATCTCTGTACCCAATTTTAAATCTCTATTTTGACAAAGTCATTCCGGGAGGGGCAGTGGGGAAGACTTATCACCTCCGCAAGATCAAAGAACATCTCAGCTTCTTATAGGCTTAAGGAATAAAAATTGCTCAATATTTACACTAGTTTTGCATATAATAACGTACGTCAAGGCCCACAAAATAGGGCGGGGTCTAAAATTAGACTATATCATGTTTTCCATAGACGGACGTATGGGTATTGCCAGATCGTCTTAGACTTCATCACTGATGAAGAATATAAATACTTTATGGGGTCCAATTCGTTTTTGGAGGCTATTAAAACTGTATTTTGTCGGAGGGCAGGGGGGGGGAGACATATCACCTTTGCCATAAAACTCTAAACATAAATGTTTGCGATAATTAAGTGTAAAATTTATTTTAAATTTTTTATATAGATATTTTTTAATAGGGTCATTAAGGGGCCAAGGAGGAGGAAGGGATAGGTCAGAGGAGCATCAGGTTGCATTTCGCTTCGTCATTAAAGTTAAAAAATTCTATTTTTAAGGAATGTAGGCTTAAGTAAAACAATTTGTTAAATTTTTACCTTAATTTTTCATATAATAACGCCCACTAAAGGGGACGGGGTTCAAAAACTAATTTTTTTGATTTTATGGATCCAAGTTGGACCTTCTTTGATATAAACATAAATCATTTGCTTAACAAAGTTACAAAAAAGCTTTAAAAATTATATTGTTTTTTAGAGGTTGGTTTAGTTCTTCTTAGGGGAACTTTTTTCCCTCTGGTCCGATTCAGCCCATTTCGAAACTGAACCTGTGCTATCCTTCAAGATATATTTGTACCAAATTTCAAGAGTCTAGCTCTTTTTGTTTGGACTGAATCGTAATTTCCACAGAAGGACGGACGGACGGACATGCTCAGATCGTCTTAGATTTCATCACTGATCAAGAATATATATATTTTATGGGGTCTCAGATGGATATTTTGCTGCGTTACAAGCGAAATGACAAAGTGAATATAAACTCCAATTCTTTTCTTTTTTTTTTTTTTTTTGTAGGGTGTAAAAAAGGTGTGTTTTTAAGTAAATTTACTTCCTAACCTCAAATTTCATCAACCTTTATAACAGGATATAAAAATATCTGTTACGTATTTGAAAATAGAAGAAAAAACTTTATGTGTGGAAAGTAAAATCTGAAATCTGCCAAAAGAGTTCACACGAACTCATGAAGCCTTCAAACGTCTTATGCAGCCTCATATTGCTTGTCCCCCAAAAAAAAAACTATTAAGGATTCTACAATAGTTTACTTAATAAATATGACCATTAACTTTGTATTTGCACTCCACTGTGCGCCAGCGATTTAAAATGCGTAATAAAAATGAAATAAACAAAAGCCAAAAGAAAGGAAGGAAAAAAATCAAAACAAAAATTCCAACAAATTGGACATAAAATTCACCTGACATTTATGGTTGATTTATATGTGCAAAATATGTTATTTTAAGCAAAATTGAATGGAGCGCAAATAATAAAAAAGAAAGAAATGAAATGAAATGAAATTAAATTAAAGCTGCTGAATATAAAGCACATGTATTTAATGACAAATGACCGGAGTGGCAGGTTGAGGAAAATGCTACTGATGCATAATAAAGGAAAAACTTTTTTTTAAGATTTTGGCTAAAACTAAATAAATGAAATAAAATAAACAAAATATGCTGGCTTTCAGTTTCATGGAAACGACTTTGTAGTCATTATACGGGGTGATTTTTTAATTGCATGGAAACTTAAAATGATAATGCAAAACTGATATATGAATGATTTGTTTTTATATCTTCTAAAAAAGTATTGCAGGGTATATTCAGTTTGTCATTCCGTGTCTAACGCAGCGAAATGTCCATCTGATACCCCATAATGTATATACATATATTCTTGATCAGTGATGAAATCTAAGACGATCTGAGCATCTCTGTCCGTCCGTCTGTGGAAATCATGATGCAGTCTAAACGAAAAGAGCTAGACCCTTGAAACTTGGTATCAATATATCTTGAATAATAAAATAGGTCAAGTTCCTAGGACCCCGCCCTCTTTAGTGGGCGTTATTATATGCAAAAATAGTGTAAAAATGTTACAAATTGTTGTACTTAATCCTACATTCCTTAAAAATAAAATGTTTGAGCTTTTATGACGAAGCTGAGAAGTAACCTGCTACTCCTCTGCCCTATCCCTCTCCTTAACCTTCTTTGCCTCCCAAATGACCCTATCAAAAAAATCTATTTTTTCACTTAATTATGTCCAAAGTTTATTTTTCGTGTTTTATGGCAAGGGTTGAATGTCTCCCCCACGGCCCTTGCCAGAGTGACGCCAATAAAATAAAATTTGTATACCCTCCAAAAAGAATTGGACCCCATAAAGTATATCTTAATTAGTGATGAAGGTTAAGGCGATCTAGTAATTCCCATACGTCTGTCTGTGGAAAACATGATATAGTATATCTTTCGATTCCCCCCCCCCCCCCCCTTTAGTGGGCGTTATGGTTACATATCACATCAAAAATAAATAGTGTAGATATTTAACAAATGGTATTCCTTAAGCCAACATTAGCTGATCAAAAATATATATACCTTATGGGGTCCATTTGTTTTTGGAGGCTATAAAAATTGTATTTTGTCGGGGTCGCGCTGGCAAGGGCCGTGGGAGATCAGGTTACGTCCCAGCTTCATCATAAAAGCTTAAAAATTTTTTTTTAAGGAATGTAGGCTTAAGTAGTACAACTTGTTAATTTTTTACACTGTTTTTGCATATAATAACGCCCACTAAAGGGGCGGGGTCCAAAAATCAATTTTTTGATTTTGTGGCTTGATATAAAAATATATCATTTGCTTAACAAAATTAAAAAAAAAAAAAAATTAAAAATTATGTTGTTTTTTAGAGGTTGATTTAGTTCTTCTTAGGGGAACTTTTTTTCCTCCGGTCCGATTCAGACCATTTAGGAACTTGACCTATTTTATCCTTCAAGATATATTTATACCTAGTTTCAAGGGTCTAGCTCTTATCGTTGGGACTGAATCGTGATTTCCAGAGACGGACGAACGGATGGACATGGCCAGATCGTTTTAGGTTTCATCACTGATTAAGAATATATATATATACATGTATATATATATATATATATATATATATATATATATATGTATATATATATATATATATATATATATATATATATATATATATATGTATATATATATATATATATATATATATATGTTTTATGAGGTCTCAGATGTATTTTTCGCTGCTTTACAAATGCAATTACCAAGTAAATATACCCTCCAATTCCATTTTGGAGGGTATAAAAATATTTTTTATTTACAAAATATTTGGAGGGTATTTTGACATTGTCAGCTGTGAAACTATAGTTGACGATAGCGATAGTTTTCAAGCAGCCCAAAAACAAACACCCGGTATACATAATATATTATATTCTTAGTGAAGCTGCTGCTCTGCTCCATTTTTGTATTTTTCATGATTTTTTTCCTATAAAAATATTTGTTGTTCGTCTTGTTGGCCATAAATTTTGCAGCTTGATTTTTCTGCCACAAACAGAAAATGCTTAACGATTTCTTCTTCACTCAGATTCATTTTCGATTTCAATTCATTGTTTCATATATTTTTTTTTATGATTGTGGGCATCAATTTTCTTTAGTGTATGAAGAAAATACAAAAAAAAAAAAAAAAACATTGTCGAGTAAAGAAGATGAAAGTTGCGCCGAAAAGAGACATGTGGCAGATGTGTCACTCACTTAATATTTAAATCATAAAAAAATAAAGGAGACCAAAAAAAAAAAAAAAAGAAAAGAAGGAGTATTAAGTGGAAAATGGTTACGATAAATAAAAGGCTTTTATTTTATATATAATTTTTTTTTTATTATTATCATGAAGGCAATAAATTAAGAAACATCATTCATTTTGCCATTAAATTTTAAGTAGTCGGAGAGACATAAAACTGAAGGATTTCTACTTCCATAGTTTCCTTCAGAATTGTATGCGAGAAATTTTATGAACAGTTTCTTTAAATAAAATATGGTGATTAATATTTGAGTAGTACCGTACAATTCGACAGATGTTATTTTGCTATTAAGTAGAAGCATAAATATGAAATAAAATGTTTATTCTTGGATATAAAAGCAGAAATTTATATCTATAGATAATACAACTGGACCGGCTGCTTTGTTACCAGATAATAATATCAAAATGAATCAGAAAATTATATCATTTGAAATTTTCATTATCATTTTATTAAACAATTTTACGATTTACATTTTCATAATTATCGTGTAGAAAAGAAACATCTAAAATCATAATACTGCAGTTAGAACTTCTCATTTAATTTATTATTGCAAAGTTTTTGTTTGCTTTTGTGATCTGCCATAAAATCGAACTTACAAAATTTATGCAAAATAATATATCGTTAGCTGAAATTTAGAAGGGCGTAACTAACAAATATTGCAAAGTCGATTTTTTAATTGATTATTATGAATGTCATGAAACTACATGCCTTTACAAAATTTTACACTTTTGTGATCAAAAATGGCACGTTTGTTAACAAAAAACAAAAGGTTTTAAAATGTTAACGGTTTTCATTTTAGAAAAATGTTTTTTTCTCCTGTAAAACTTTATTTTTGCTAGTTACGGCCTTTTGCATTTCAGCTAACGATATATAGAACATTATATTCAACCACGTCGACGTTTTTATTTCTAAATACATATATTTTTAAAACGTATGAGTAATACGATTCCATACAATCAAATATTAATCATACGCAGCCGTGCCCTGACAGAATTCAATTTCGTTTGAAAACACGATTGATTCTGCATTTTTTTTGGTCAGCGAAAAACCAAACTATTTTTCAAAACCAATTCATTTGTAATATTAGACACGGAATTCGCTAATGAAATCAAAAATTATTTTATTTTTATATCCTCCAAAAAAAGAATTGGAGGGTATATTCACGTTGTCATTCCGTTTGTAACGCAGCGAAATATCCCTCTAAGACCCCATAAAGCGTATATGTATTATAAAGCAGTGATGAAATCTAAGACGATCTGGCCATGCCCTTCCATCCGTCTATCTGTATAAATCACGTTTCAGCCCCAACGAAAGGAGCTGGACGCTTGAAACTTGGTATAAATCAATATTGAATTTTAGCACAAGTCTCGTTCGTAAATGACCTGCATCGGCCCGGATGGAAAAGAGTTCCCCGAACAAGAACTTAAACCAAACCTAAAAAATACAACATAATTTTTAAAGTTTTTTTTTTTTTTTAATTTTGTTAAGAAAATAATTTATTTAATTTTTGTTTTGTTAAAGGAGGTCCCTGCGACGCACAGTGGGATTTGTTCATACAATGTTTGGCAATAAATATAAGGAGTGCTCGTAGAATGTTGAAATTTTGCTGTGAGCCTTTGGTTAGCTCAATTAAGACAACTATAAAGTTTCATTAAAATTGGCCACGCCCACTACCCACCGCCCATAGAACCCAAAATTTATTTTTGGCCCAAAGTTTTTGAAATTTGACACAGAACATTTTATTACCTCAATTAAGAAAACTATAAAGTTTCATCAAAATTGACCACGCCCACTACCCACCGCCCATAGAAACCAAAATTAATTTTTGGCCCAAAGTTTTTAAAATTTGGCACAGAGGCTTTTATTACCTCAATTAAGAATAAAATAAAGTTTCATCAAAATTGACCACGCCCACTGCCCACCGCCCATACAAACCAATATTTATTTTTGGCCCAAAGTTTTTGAAATTTTGGCACAGAGGCTTTTATTACCTCAATTAAGAATAAAATAAAGTTTCATCAAAATTGACCACGCCCACTACCCACCGCCCATAGCAACCAAAATTAATTTTTGGCCCAAAGTTTTTGAAATTTGGCACAGAGCCTTTTTTTAACTCATTTAAGAATAAAATAAAGTTTCATCAAAATTGGCCACGCCCACTACACAGCGCCCATAGAAACCAAAATGTATATTTGTAATCCATATTATATTTTTTCCCACAACTTTTTGTTTCTTTACCAAATTTTTATTTTGTAAATAATTATTTTATAAAAATTTCATGAATATGGAGACAAATTTTATGATTTTATAAAAGATTATTAATTAATTAAAAAGTTTTTTTTAATTGATAATATAAAGTCTTACCTTTCATTTTATTATAGCGGGGGCACCTAGCACGACCGACCAATACTTCTTTTCTTCCACAGAAGTTTGCAATCACTGTACATTATGGAACCAAGTTTATTCTATCTTTTAAGCCATATAAGCGAACTTTATAATTTTTTTTTTCAATACGCAGAAAATGCTATATTTGAAAAAATCACACTTCACACTAAAGAAGTGCGTAAACAGTTTTCAATATTTTGGATCAAAATTTAATGTGACTTTACTTCATTATTTCAAAGACAAATGAACGTTTTTTTTTTTTTTGGGATACAATTTATGGATTCTTCATACTGAATAAATTTCATACTGAATAAAACCATCATTACATTTTGAAATTTTATGTGTCGAAAAAATTACTTATTGTACAAAAAATCTCACTGTGCGACGTTATTCTGTTCCCAAGATTTAAGAGACCCGTGAAAGGTCAGCGGCGTTTTGTAACCACTGTGCCCGAATCTCTGAAAGTGCTCAAGGACATAATAAAAATTGCATATAACTTTTTCTAACATTTCTAAAAATACTACCACAATTGTATTTTATATCTTTGGAAATTAGAAATTTGTAAAAAAAAAACAATTTTTTTTAGAAAATTAAAAATGCACTTTATTTTTGAACATACCTCGTACATGGAAATATACATTTATACACCAGTACATACATACATACTACCGAACTCCACCAGCTTTTCTTTTATCACCTGCAAAATCAAAACTCAACGAAAACAAAGAATATAAAGCAAATAGACAAAAAGGTCCTTCAAATAGCAACATTTTGTTCAGCCTTAAATTAACTTAATGTACACACGTTTATGTTAATTCAAACATTTAGACCATTTTCGGTTTGTTGCCTAAAACCTTTTCGTTTTAATATTTTGTATCTTAATGCTTGAGTCTATGTGCGAGTATATACGAGTATCTTTGATACACTTCAAAGCACACAAAATATTTTTATATACTCGAAAGTCTGCCATTATTCCTATTTAAAAAACTTCTGTGAACATTTGCCAGCACACGTACACATACCTTGCATACGAATTCAGTTTTTTTTCTATATTTTATTTCCTTTCGTTATTATTTTATTTATATATTTTTTGTACCATTTTTTTACTCTAAACAAAGTATTAGAAAAATTTTCATTTTATAACTTGGCATGCAATCTTCCGAAGTAGTTTAGCAGGACACTAAGTCCTGAATGTTTATTACTCAACATTTTAGATTTAATATTAACTGAATTTGTGTGATGGAATATTAAGAAAGAAAATATTTTAGTAAATATGACAGGAAATTCTTTTACTTGTTATTCAGTTTTTTTTTTTTTTATTTTTATTTAGCTGGATTGTATATACTTATGGAAGAAGAATATAAAAGACATTTAAAATTAGAAATTCAGGCTACATATTTTATGATTACCATAGCAAAAACATTGTTTGTACAGGTAAAGTCAGGCAGGGTATGAAATTGATGAAATAAGTGAAGCCGTTAAAATAATTTGTAGTCCTTTTTTAAATTAAGTTTATTGGCTGGTCAGGTAAGTGTCTAGTTAATTAAACAGCTGTAATTACATTATCGGTAGTTAATATTTGATTCTGCAACAGTTTTTGTCTCCTTCGCCCCCTGTTTTTTTTTTTTGGCAAAGATTGAGGTAAAAATCGAATGACTGAGAGAGCAAAAAACATTACAAATACTACATGCCAGAATTGTTTCGAGGATTGGAAAAATAGTTGGCACAAGTGTATTTTATCGGTTAAGAAACTACTTTGAAGCTGCCAAAATAAAAATTAATGAATAGATAAAATATTTTTTTTTTTAGAAATCGTATATTAATTATAATACAAAACTTTTGTATATCTTCTTATTGCAATGTGGATAGGCCATATGCACTCCCAATACATAATGGCATCGGTTATATAAATTTTTCGCGTCTATATTAAATAACTTTATATATTTTTAAATAATATTAAAATGCATTACTTACACTTGCAAAACACTAAAGGCCACAGTAGATTGATCAAATGCTTGATATCAAGCTTATATACATGCGGCTTGATGTTAGAACATACACTTGCTTGCAGAACTTTCAAGCATTCATTTTAAATGTTGTTTTATATCGTTAACATCGTTTGTTTTTTTTTATTTATTTATTTATTTTATTTTTTTTTATTTATTTATTTATTTATTTATGTCTTTATAACATCTATTGTGTTATGCATGTCCAAAATCCGGACAAAAAAATTATTTTATAATTTCCTTTTACAGTTTGAAGGTTGAAAATGATATAAATAATTTCATTTTTACTTATCTGCTATCTTTAGTGTACGTTCTATTTGAAATCAGATATAAAATGAGCACGTGCTTGAAGGGCAAAGAAAATACATTCATTCAAATCACTCATCCAGCATGTCAAAAATTAAAATTTCTTGATGGTTTTAATTAACTTCATTAAATCAGGCATGTGGCGAAACATACGAAAAAGAAAGCGAAAATAGTGGAAAAACCACAATTTGGGGACAATTGAAATTCCTTTTGGGAATTGTGGGGATGTCAGAAGCAAATCCTATTTTAATTTTTTTAAGTTACTTTACATGACGTGTGACGAAACATACTAATAATACAGAATTGAAAAATTCCAGTTTGGGTATTTTAAATATTTATCTGGGAATTGTGGGGATCACAGAAACTAATGTCTTTTAATTTTTCAATTATATGAATTGAATACAGCGAAGATAATGAAAACTTCAATTTTGGGGATTTTAAATATGTCTTTTGGGAAGTATGGGGATGTCAGAATCCAATTCCATTTTACTTTTTTAATTAACATGAAGGCTTGGAAATACTGAGAAGTTCTACTGTGGGGATTTTAAATATTTATCTGGGAATTGTGGGCGTCAGAGAAACTGATCTTTTTTAATTACATTAATCAAAATAGGAGTGTGGCGAGACATACGGGGAAATAAAGCGCAAATACTGAAAAATTCCAATTTAGGGATTTTGAAAATTTCTTTTGGGAATTGTGGGGATGTCAGAATCGAATTTCCTTTTACTTTTTTAAATTACATAAAGGCGTTGGAAATACTGAAAAATTCCATTTCGGGGATTTTAAAAATGTATCTGGGAATTGTGGGGATCTCAAAAAGTAATCTTTTTTAATTACAATAATCAAAATAAGCATGTGGCGAAATATACGAGAATTAAAGCGAAAATATTGAAAAGTACCAATTTGGGGGTTTTGAAAATATATTTTGGGAATTGTGGGGATGTCAGAATCCACTTCCATTTTACTCTTTTAACTTACAAAAAGGCTTTTGGCGAAACTCACGAAAAATACAGTGGAAATACTGAAAATTTCCAGTTTGGGGACTTTAAATATTTATGTGGGAATTGTGGAATCTCAGAATCTAATCTCTTTTAATTTTACAATTATATTAATTAATATAGGCGTTTCATTAAGCATACGGAAAATACATAAATGCGTTTGGCGAAACTCACGTAAAATACAGAAGAAATACTGATAAATTCCATTTTGGAGATTTTAAAAACTTATCTGGGACTTGTGGGTATCACAAAAATTAATCTTTTTTAATTACATTAATCAAAATAGGCGTGTGGCGAAACTACTGCGAAAATACAGAAAAATTCCAATTTGGGGATTTTGAAAATCTCTTTTGGGAATTGTGGGGATGTCAAAATCGAATTTAATTTTACTTTTTTAACTTACATAAAGACGTTTTGGCGAAACTCGCGGAAAATGCAGTGAAAATACTGAAAAATTCCACTTTGGGGATTTTAAATATTTTTCCGGGAATTGTGGGGATCACAGAAACCTATATTTTTTAACTACATTAATTAAAACAGGCGTGTGGCGAAACATGCGAGAAAAAAACGAAAATGCCAATAATTCCAAATGGGGGATTTTGAAAATGTCTTTTGGGAATTATGGGGATCTCAGAAACAAATCTCAATTGATTTTTTTAGTTAAATTAATTGTACCAAAAAATTCTTTGGCACATTCATGACTTAATGCGGCATCGATCTCGGGTCATATGGCTTCATGGTCTATGCTTTAATTTCTTCATTTATTAACAATAAGACTTTCAGATAAAGAACGTAAAAAACTGAACACATAAAAAGCAAATCAAAATCTGTTGAAGTTTTTATAATGGAATTGTCAAGATTCATATAAATAATTTTTTTTTTCTAAATAGAATATTTATTTTGTTATTTTAGTACAAAATTCTTTTTATTCCAAATATATTAAAAATATCCCATATTTCTTTTTTCATCCACTAAATAATTCAATAGCTAATACTATTTTAAATGTTATGTCTGTTGTTACTCAATGGGTGGTATTTTATTAGCTGAAAATTCTTGTTAGACAACTAGCAGCTGGCTTTACAAACATTATTGAAAAAGTAAAAACAAAACATGTTGTTTACAACTGATACCGTCTCCTTAAATTCTTTTAACTTGAAATACTAATTTTTATGTCAGAAACACAAATCAAATCATTAAAATTTGTTTTTTCATTTTGAGGTCCCAAATAATAAATAGAAAAATATAAAAATAATATTTACGTTTGGTACGGGTATTGGTCACGTAAAAACATCCTGTACAATAAAACACGGACAATTTTATTATTATGGATTTTAAATTTGTTTTTACGATCTATCTTGATGTTTGGATTTATTGCTACCTATTACACATAGATTTTATCTATTTCATTTTATTTTATTTTATTATGACAAAAACAAATAGAAGTAGGCAGCAAAAAAATTAACTGAAAACCAGTTGATATATCATATTCCTATGGAAAACGGTGTTTTTTAAGAAGGAGTAGTCTCAGTAGTTTCTGTAGATTTCTATTTTGAACCTTCTCTAATTGTGAATGACAAAGAAGACATCTGGGGCTAGTTTATTTCACATACAGGCCACTCGGCCAAGGCACGAATTCTCTACGCAATGCGTAGTGCGATTTGTTGGCACTTCGTCCACAAATCAGCAGGTTTCGCTAATACCTCTCCTAATTTCATTGGAACACGTCCCATTATAGTAAAAAGCCAATAGCGAAATACATCACATATTGTGGCGATGCTTAAGAGAGTCAGTAGAGTTGACTACCCACACAATTGACTAACTTCAAAATTGGTTTTAAAGCCATTACACACATACCTAACCGTTACATATATTCCACTTTCGGTAAAAGGATGGCAGTGCAAATAACTAGGAGATCACATGCAGAAAAAAAGCTGACGCCGCTTCAATGCCATGATCAGTCCATCCAACATCACAATGAATATTCATATCAAGTCGCATACCATTCATATGTTTAATATTTTCATATATCCGCCATAGTGACAAACAAACAAGCATGATCGGGCATGCAAAATTAAATTGTGCGATCATTAAAATCTATTCTATTCTTGTAACTCCGCTTAGATATTTTCTCCATATATACACATTTATATATTTGTTTTATACCCTCCAAAAAAAGTTAGAGGGTGTATTCACTTTGTCATTCCATGTGTAACGCAATGAAATACCCCTCTCAGACCCCCTAAAGCATATATATTGTTGATCAGTGATGAAATCTAAGACGATTTAGCCATGTCCATCCGTCCGTGTGTGGAAATCCCGATTCAGTCCAAAGGAAAATAGCCAGAGTCTTGAAATTTGGTACAAATATATCTTGAACGATAGCACAAGTCAAGTTCGTAAATGGACTGAATCGGGCCAGAGGGAAAAAAGTTCCCCTAAGAAGAACTAAACCAACCTCTAAAGAACACCATAATTTCTAATGTTTTCTTTCATAACTTTTTTAAGCAAATGATATATTTTTGTGTCAAAGAAGGTCCAACGCGTTAAACTTGAAGCCATAACATCAAAATAAAAAATTAATTTTTGGACCCCGCCCTCTTTAGTGGGCGTTATTATATACAAAAATAGTGTACACATTGTATTACTGAAGCCTACAATCCTTAAAAATAAATTTTTTAAGCTTTCATGACGAAGCTGAGACGTAACCTGGTACTACTTTGCCCTACCCTCTCCTCCCGCTTTGCCTCCTAAATGACCCTCACAAGAAAAAATTAAAATTTAAAATAAATTTTACATATAATTATTCCGAACATTTATTTTTGGGATTTTATGGCAAAGGGGAAATGTCTCCCCACGGCCCTTGCCGGAGAGACCCCGACAAAATACAGTTTTATAAGCCTCCAGAAACAATTGAACCCCATAAAGTTTATATATTCTTGTTCAGTGATGAAGTCTAAGACGATGTAGCAAAAACATGATATAGTCTGTTGGACCCCGCCCCTCTTTAGTGGGCGTTTACGTATCATATTATATGCAAAAATTTAAATATTGAGCAATTTGTATTCCTTAATCCTATAAGAAGCTGAGATATTCTGTGATCTTAAAGAGGTGAAATGTCTCCCCCACGGCCCTTCCCGGAATGACTTTGTCAAAATAATGATTTAAAATTGGGCACAGAGATGTCTTAAGGGAACTCTGTCTCACCCAGTTAAACATGTTTAATATACTTACTAAATATTTATAGGGTATTTAAGATTCAACCCGGTCGAATAGAACGTTTTTATTTGTTTTTTTACCAATTTTGAATGGAGTTCATGGAAATTCAATTACTTCGGATCCTCCACACAAATTTTTCTGCTGAATATGTATTTCTTTTTCACAGGATCAGCACTCACATGAAGTTAATTAATTATTCCTTAACTAGTATGATTAGTTGTGGGAGTGAGAAGAGAAGGTGTAGTGGATATTCATTTTGCATCTTCTAAAATTTTAAGTAGCGTGGAAGATATCCAGGGATAGTTTATTCCACATGCGGACTATTCGACCAAAGAACGGCTTCTCTCTGCATTACGTAATGCTTTTCGTTGGCACATCGTCTACAAATGAGTGGGTTTCACGAACACGTTTCCTAATTTCTGTGAAACACTAAGCGCGGAGGCAAATTCGAGACTTTCCGCTTCGTATTATCGTGTTAACCTTTTACTTCTGCCAACAGCACCGTCATGGTTGACTGCATCGTTGCACTGCTCTGCCTATAATTGAAAGCATATGAATAGGAAATGCGGTTCACTATTTGAGTTAGAAGTTCATTAAGGAAAATAGGAATAAGCTTAGGGAAAGACCCGGAATCTTTTAATATCCCTTAATGAAATCCGCTCTACAATAACTTTTGTAAAGTTTTTCCTAAGAAAGTTAAGCGGAGAGAAGGCAGCACGTACAAAAGTGTCCTATTTTCAATATTGTTACGATGTGATTGTAATTATAGGGAGTATTAGGAAATTGTTAGCAAAACTAGTCAAAAAAAAAAAAAAGAAAAACAAAGTGTTTTTCACAAATATTTATTACTCCAGGGCGCACTGTTGGGGATTGTGTAAACAAAAGATTGTGCTTCCGATTTTAAACAAATAATTCATAAGAGCAATAAATTTTGTAAAACTTTATTTTCCAGGAAGCTGTTAAATCCCAATGATTTATTAACTTAAAGCAAACTGTTGTACAATTTTGATGACGGTATAATGCCAAAAGCATTATCAGCTTTCGTAATCTTGATTAAGACTAACAATACTTTAGCACAATATAATTTAGCCCGCATGGAAAATAGTTTATTAGACAGACTTTAGCCTCTTAAATTTATTTCTTGCATTTGACTTTGCAAAGTTGTTGACTTAAAATAGAGATTTAATTCAATGAACTGAAAGCTGAGTTATAAAGTGTGCTACACCCTCCACCATATTTTATTTCCATTCCATTTTTTTTTTATTACATTCAATTTTATGTTTAACGTAGACAATAAATTAAATAATAAATGCCAATAGGCAAACAATATGACAATAAGTTTTTTGTGCCCTTCATCAATAACCGAACAAAGAATTAGGAGCATATAAAATTCCAATAAAAGCTAAAGTTTTGTGAATTCAAGTGTCAAAAGTTCTTTTGGAAAGAAAAGTGTTATCGAGTGCCTTGCGTTTGAGGTTAGAAAAAAAAAGGAATAGAATATGACGAGTAGGATTTTACAGCGTTCTGCTCGTGCTGTTTAACATACTGCAGCACATGCTGTTAATTTGTGGTATTTATAATCAAATTATGAATTAGTTATCATTAAGACGGCTACACTGGGGAACATGTTTAACATCTTTAACATTTTTTATGTGTTTCCAAAAAAAATGCTAAAAGGCATTGCCTTTTTCCTACCGTATAGCAGTCAAGGGCAGCCAATGTTCAAAATTAAATAGCTTTAAAAACTGAAACAATATTTTCGTCTTCTTTTAATTCTTTTTATTAATTTTATTAAGCAAAAATCCCAAATACTAAAAAATTCACGAACTAAATTTAATTTGACAAAAATCAGTTAGCGGATACTTGAATTTCCAATATCTTAAGGAACTTCGCTATGGCTGTTGCATAGATTATTTCCTAGTACTTAAAGCTTCTATGTGGGGTAATAAAACCAGTCCTTCGATTATTAAGCATTTACTTTTCTGCCGCACAAGTTTATTAACTTTTATGTTTATTTGTATTTTCTTTGAATAAGCACTCGAATATATTTTATATATTTGTGCCTTGAGTTATAAGTACATAAATTGTAAGTGTGTGCGTAACAGTATATTATATACGATACTCTATCTACAATGGCTGCATGTATGATTTATGTTTATTATGTTTATTTTTACAAAAAACGTTTAAGTAAGTCCAGACAAGACATTCATGCCATTAAGGAAAGGTAGTTAATAACTTGAAAGATGATGACAGAAAAAACCATAAAAGAAGAATAGAAAAAGGCAAGCAAAAAAATAGGCTGACATAATAAAAAGAGATTTATCACTAATTAAAAATATTTCATTACAATAATTATTATAATTTTGAAATTTTTAGAACAAAAATATTTCCAAGTTTTTCGTAGAAATAGAGATCAATTGTGAATAAATTTAGAATTTATGAAATGATTTTAATAAATTTGGCTCATTTTACTTGTGCTATCACAATTAATAAAAAAGTTTTAAATTTTCTTCAATTAAAAAATTAATTTTTGTTATAAATCTCTCTAAATATCTCTAAAAATATAAGGCTTTTATATATTAATAAGGATGTTATATAAAAGTTACTTTGTTTCCGATCTTCCTGTTGCCGTCACTAAGAAATTTTAGACCACCCTTGACCCCTCATAAAGTCGTTGCCAAAAACAAATCCATTGTTAAGTCAACTGTATGAAAGTTTAAAATGTTCATAATTATCAGTTTAATAATTTCATATGTCCATGGAAATGTTCGATCACCCTTGACCATTTAACAGGATCATTTTCAAAACCAAAAACCACCCTACGTTATTCTTCGCATTCAAAATATGTCTATGCCAAATTTCATCTAAATCGGTTCCACGTGAAAAGTTAACGGACATACAGACAGAGTTACTTTCATATATATTTTATTTATTAGTAAAGAGTAAAAAAGTGCAAATCATCATAAAAAGTGCAAGTCATTATGAAAAGTGCAAGTCATTATAAAAAGTGCAAGTCATTATAAAAAACGCAAGTCATCATAAAAAGTGCAAATCATCATAAAAAGTGCAAGTCATTATAAAAAGTGCAAGTCATCATAAAAAGTGCAAGTCATCATCAAAATGCAAGTCATTACAAAATCGCAAGTCATTACGTAAAGTGCAAATCATCATAAAAAGTGCAAGTCATTATAAAAAGTGCAAGTCATTACACAAAGTGCAAGTCATCATAAAAAGTGCATGTCATCATAAAATGTGCAAGTCATCATAACAAATGGAAGTCATCATAAAAAGTGCAAGTCATTATAAAAAATGCAAGTCATTATAAAAAGTGCAGGTCATCATAAAAAGTGCAAGTCATCATAAAAATGCAAGTCATTGTGAAAAGTGCAAGTCATTATAAAAACTGCAAGTCATCATAAAAATGCAAGTCATTATAAAAAGTGCAAGTCATTACACAAAGTGCAAATCATCATAAAAAGTGCAAGTCATCATAAAAAGTGCAGGTCGTTAAAAAAAGTGCTAGTCATTATAAAAAGTGCAAGTCATCATAAGAAATGCAAGTCATTACGTAAAGTGCAAATCATCATAAAAAGTGCAAGTCATTATAAAAAGTGCAAGTCATTACACAAAGTGCAAGTCATCATAAAAAGTGCAAGTCATTATAAAAAATGCAAGTCATTATAAAAAGTGCAAGTCATCATAAAAAGTGCAAGTCATCATAAAAATGCAAGTCATTGTGAAAAGTGCAAGTCATTATAAAAACTTCAAGTCATCATAAAAATGCAAGTCATTATAAAAAGTGCAAGTCATTACACAAAGTGCAAATCATCATAAAAAGTGCAAGTCGTTAAAAAAAGTGCTAGTCATTATAAAAAGTGCAAGTCATCATAAGAAATGCAAGTCATTACAAAAAGCGCAAGTCATTACGTAAAGTGCAAGTCATTAAAAAAGTGGAAATCATTATAAAAAGTGCAATTTTATATGAAAAGTGCAAGTTATTATGAAAAGTTCAAGTCATTATAAAAAGTGCAAATCATTATAAAAATACAAGTCATTGTGAAAAGTGCAAGTCATCATAAAAAATGCAAGTCATTGTGAAAAGTGCAAGTAAATAATTTTATTAAAAAAACACACAATCTAAAATAAGAATATTAATTTACATGAAGTTCTTATTTAATTTTTATATTTTTTGAATAAAAGCAAATATATTATTTATTTAAAAATTAAAGTAATCGATGGCTCTGGAAAAAGCAAAGTAGAAGTGGAATATATGGAATATATGGAAAAGTAATCGTCGGGGTTGGGGAATTTCGTGCTAACGAAAGTCGAGTTGAATTGAGTGGAAAGTGGAGAAAGTTAAACAAAGAACGCTGGAGAGATGCGCCCTCGAAATCAGTACTAATCCGCTCTAATATTCTACTTGTAATAAAATTACTAAAATTTAATAAAATTAATTTGCTGATTGCAGATTTGCACTGGAGTCTGAATAAAAAATTCTTATCTTAATAATAACTAAGTTTGATAAATAAAAATTTACATTCATATTTAATACTAAATAAATTTAGAAAATATGCATTTGGTTGTTCGAATTTAAAATTTACAAATATCTACAAAAAGCATAAATATCACAAGTCCTGAATTTATGAAGTCCTACTGAAGTGGGCATGGGAACCAGCTAAGCAATTCGATAGTCCATTATAAATCTTTTTGGTTTTAATGTTACATAACAAATTCTCAAACATATAAAAATAATATTAAAGCAGTTTTAATTTTTAATATCAATTTTAAAATAATAAGGAAAAACATTTTCCTATAAAGTTTATATGTTGGCATTTAATACCATTTGGCACTGAGGGTATAAACTCATAATCCACTGTCTTGATAACAAATCTCAGTCTTCATTCATCCTTCTGTGATTCGTGGAATATTTACTGTGCATATTTATGAAAAGAAGCACTTGTCTATCCCATGCATTCGCATATAAATGAATTGTAAATGAGTACAAAAATTTATGGTTTAATATTTATTTCGTGTGCGTGTAAATTGTGAATTATTTCGAAAATGAAAAAAAAAGAAAACTGTTTCTGTTAAAAGATTTCTTTTATGTGCAAGTAAATATTTACTCGCATGTATAAATTTTATTTTACTTTTTTTTTGCTTAGTAGACAATTTATTATTGCAATTTAGATGATTTGTGAGTCCAGCAGTGATTTAAAATGCTAATTTATATGTGCGGTGAGGAATTTTTATTTTTGCATAATAAATTCAAATGCCAGCAGACAAATAATATAAATATGTACAAGATTAAAGGTATGTTCACACTTGCCAAATATTTGGTCAAAAAATTTTAACCACTAAATTCGAATGAATTATATTTTGCTTCCTTCATATACGTGTTTATTAAATAATAGTATGAAATAAAGGGTGGGCAAATATGAGGCTAAGAAATTAATTGGCTTAAAAATACACATTTTGGGCAAATTCAATTTTATTGTTGCCAATGTAAAGCAGAAATACGACAATTAATCATGAAATATAATGTTGGGTAAACTCGAACACGTCGGCAGACATTCGTGCTTTTCAAAAAATTTACTTGTTAAGTTTTTACGAAGAGGATGAGATGTCTCCTCTATGGCCCTTCTCAAAAGGATCCTGTCAAATAGATTTTTAAAATTGGGCAAAGAAATGTTCTAAAGGAACTGTAATCCAGCAGGTTCATATACCATTAGTCGCAAATTGAGGGTGAAGAAGTCCTCTCGCTTGCACAAATGGGCTCATATCTGAAATACCTTTGAAAATCGAATAATGTCAATTTTAGTGAGGATTAGTGGTCAGGTAGTATTTTGGCCATTATATCAGTTTAAGTTGATAAAGTTGATTAAAGATTCGACAAGAACGAATATAATGTTTTCACTTGTTTAATATTTTTCTTTATTTGGTATTAGTTTTTTTATACTTTTAACGTATTCAAGAAAGGATTTGTAAACAAATAATTTCAAAAATTATGAGAAGGAAAATTGAATCAAAACTCATTCCCAAAATTCTTAAACCAGTTTCAATTGACTTTAAATTTCATACAATTTCCTGTGATAGTTAAAAAAGATTTGTGGTGTCGTGGGACACCGGATAGGGACGAAGTTTCTTATTATAAAAATATTAATTTTAAGTTCTATTCGTGGTATAAAGAAAATAATTATTCGGGCATACATTTTTTATTATAATATTTTTTTCTTTTCGCCGACCATCGAAAATACAGAATCAATTTTGTTCCCAAACTGAATTGAATTCTGTCATGGCACGGCTGCGTATGATTAATATTTGTTTTCTGTATGGAATCGTATTACTCATACGTCTTAAACATTGATTTAGAAACAAAAAATCTTAAGTTACGGACGTTTTTTCCCTCTTAGGGTATTCCTCCCCATCGTCCCGTAAGGAACTACATTCCAATAATTTGTGAATTGCCCTCGCATATATGAATCTGTAATGTAGGTAAAATTAGCTTGTTTTAGAAAAAAGAAATTGAGGTGTTCAATTAAAGCCAACACAAAAATTGCCTTTATTCTTTTGCGAATGAATACAGAAGTTTTTATTTGGCCAATTTTTGCGGTTTAAGTTGACTAGAAATTTAAGCAAATTTAGGTAACACAAACACATCTTCATTTAGTTTACTTTTTCATTTTTTTCTGACTACCAAATGGATGGTATCATGATGACTTTATGCTTATTTTATAAGAGATATTTCTGTGTTGTACACAATTTGTGGACTTAATGAAAACAAGAGTTTTGAGAATAATTTTGGTTTCTCTGGGAAACGATAGATGAAAGATGAAAGAAAAAATAATACAAATCTATATGGTTTAAAGAAAATGAAATACATGAATTTATTTGCCATTTACAGTACACTATCCAATTGGGGTATTCAAACTGTTGTCATAAAGTCGTATGTCATAAAATAATATTTGCCTAGTGCAAACAAATATATGAAGTTTGTCATAATTAGTGTGCTATTTAAAAAATTGGTCAGTTGATAAGAAAATATATAATAATTGGCTATCATGGAAAAAAAAACATTTAAAACATTTTTTAAATTTTTTAAAAACTCCAGTTTTATTTAAAACTATTATATTTATAGCTTTAATAATTTTTATGTTATAAAAATGTTAGTTAATATACAATTATAATAGTGTAAATAAAATAAAATATGCTGGTCTCTACTAAAGGGTTGCAGACCTTCGACACAAAATTTCTATAACAGTTTTATGACAAAATAATAAATATGTCTTAAAAGGTCTTATTATTTTAGTACTTTTGCAACAACAAAACATTTTTTAAGATTGTTCTCAAATAATAGGACTTTCTGACAATATGACCAAATAGCACATTATGTGAATACCCTGTATGATTATTTAGGACACGCTAAGAAGTATTTTGGAAGGAAGTTCCTTATGGGACGATGCGGAGGGGTATCCTAACCGGGAAAAAACGTCCGTAACGTAAGATTTTTTGTTTTTAAATCAATGTTTAAGACGTATGAGTAATACGGTTCCATACAAAAAAAACAAATATTAATCATACGCAGCCGTGCCGTGTTAGAATTCAATTTCGTTTGGGAACAAAATTGATTCTGTATTTTCGTTGGTCGGCGAAAAGAAAACTAAATCATAATAAAAAATGTATATCCGAATAATTATTTTCTTTATACCTCGAATAGAACTTAAAATTAATATTTTTTGTAATAAGAAACTTCGTTCCTATCCGGTGTCCCACGACACCACACATCTTTGTTTCGTTATGCACATTATTTGCATGGAAGATGAAAGTCCTTGTGTTCTTGAAATAAGCAATTATTTGATGTGATTACCAACTCTCTTACTTAACAAAGTGCTTAAATTGTTTCAACCATATTATGATTGTGGGTAAACAAGGTATGATAACAGCAAACATTTTATAGAGTTTTACAACTAAATTAAGCTAAATTGAGTTAAGAATTTATTTGAAGTGATTACCAACTTTCTTAGTTAAAAAAGTGCTTAAATTTTTTCAACCATATTATGATTGTGGGTAAACAATGTATGATAACAGCAAACATGCTAAAAAATTTTACAGCTAAATCAAGCCACAAGTTCATAATTAACATATGACATTACATGATAAAATTAATAATGGTTTTAAAGGGTTTTCTTCAGTTTCTATTTCTTTATATATGAAAAAATTTAAATTTTTTTTTTTGTAAATGAAATATATTAATTGCTTTACTGAAAAGCATTTGTATGTAGCATATATCATTTGAACTGCCGAATATGAATAGATTCTCTCTATTAGATTGTTATAAATTACAAAAATTAAATACTTCATAAAAAACTTTCTAATGAAATTCAAAATGTAATAAATTCTCAATATGAAGAAAGACTGTTGGATACAAAAACTACCTTTAACTTGAAATATTTATACGGATTATGTTATTTTTGTGACAATCATTTTTATGTCTCTTTAAGGTTGTCCCACTGCTTAACAATCCAAACGAAAAACTGCTTGTAAAGCTGGCATTTATTTTCTCTTTTCATTTCCATTTATATTTCAGGTGCCATCATCATCAACAACAAATACCCAACAAATTGCGACAGTATCCCACCTGGTAGCATTAGCGCATCAAACACATCAAACGCTGTCCAAAACACAACAGCAGTCAGCACAAGCAACTAGCGAAGCAATAACAACGACAACAACAAAAACTACTGCAAAGACGTGTCTAACGCAACCCGTACAAGTACAGGAAAATCCTTTAGAGCCATTAAAAGCATGCTCGAGCACAACAGATACTACAACTACACAACTAGCCACCCAACCACCCACCAGTATAGCAGCCATGGCCGCAAACGAAATACCAGCGATATCATCGTCAGCCAATGGCAATATTGTCATTAACAATAATATCAACAGCAATAATAACAACAATAATCATCACCACCATAACCATCCAACACTGGAGGTTTTAACAGATCCTCAATTGCAGCAACAATTAGAACAAGTACAACAACAAACACAAAATTGTGATAATGCAGCTGAAGTAGCAACACCAACAACACCTGCTGCTGCTGCTGCTGCTGTTATCGGTGGCAGTGGTACTGCCACAATAGCAGCCTCCACCAGCATCATGCACAAAACACAAGGTGCCAGCACATCAAATGCCACAACAATAACATCAATATCAGCCTTATCGCCCCAAACTCCTACGGCGGCAATGCCGTCTACGACATCCCTACCACAGCTGGCACAAATTCCCAATCCTGCTTCTTCAGCGTATGCATCAAGTCAGGTAACACCGGTGTCGCGTGCCAAACAGCCGCAACAGCAGTTGTCCAGCATCGCCAATCCCATGCACAAGGTGACAAAGAGAAAAGAAACCCTAGAGGCAAAACGTGAACGCAAAGCGGCCAAGACCTTGGCCATAATAACGGGTGCCTTTGTTGTTTGTTGGCTGCCATTCTTTGCAATGGCCTTGCTGCTGCCACTCTGCGAGAGTTGTGAAATTAACGATGCAGTCGCCTCCTTTTTCCTGTGGTTGGGCTATTTCAATTCAACACTAAATCCTGTCATCTATACCATTTTCAGTCCGGAGTTCCGTCAGGCCTTCAAGCGTATACTATTCGGTGGTCATAGACCGGTGCATTATCGTAGTGGTAAATTATAAAAATACTATAATGATAAAAGAAATACTTTAGGTGAGTAAACGTTTTATATATTTCATAAATATAAATATTTAACTCAGCATGTATGTACAATATATAGGGGTTTGTGGTAAAAGTGTAATAAATCAGTTTACATACTTTTTTTATACCCTCCAAAAAAGAATTGGAGAGTATGTTCACTTTGTTATTCCGTGTGTTATGCAGCGAAATATTCATCTGAAACTCCATAGAGTATATATATATATTCCTGATCAGGAGGAAATCTAAGATGATCTGGCCATCTCCGTCCGTCCATGCGTCTGTGAAAATCAATATTCAGTCCAAACTAAAAGAGCCAGACACTTGAAATTTAGTATAAATATATCTTGAAGGATATCACAGGTCATGTTCGTAAATGGCCTGAATCGGGCAAGAGGGGAAAAAGTTCCCCTAAGAAAAACTAAACCAACCTCTAAAAAACAACATCAGTTTTAATGTTTTTCTTGTAATTTTGTTAAGCAAAGGATATATTTTTATATCAAAGAAGGTCCAACGTGGTAAACTTGGAGCCATGAAATAAAAATGAAATTAATTTTTGAACCACGCCCCTTTAGTGGGCGTTATTATTTGCAACAATAGTGTCAAAATTTAACAAATTGTATTATTTAAACCTACATTTTTAAAAAATAACTTTTTTAAGTTTTTATGAAAAAGCTGAAACGTAACCTGGGCCTCCTGTGCCCTACCCGCTTCTCCCCCTTTGCCCCCAAATGACCCTATCAAAAAAAATTTTTTTTGTTGTTACAATTAATTATCCCAACAATTTATTTTTAGAGTGTTATGGCAAAGGTGAAATGTCTCCCCCACGGCCCTTGCCAGAACGACCTCGACAAAATACAGTTTTAATACTCTCCAAAAAGAATTGGACCCCATAAAGTATATTTATTCCTGTTCAGTGATGAAGTCTAAGACGATCCGTCTGTGGAAAACACGATATAGTAAATTTTTGGACTCCGCCCCCCTTAGGGGGCGTTTAATTTATATATTATATGAAAATATAGTGTATTTATTTAACAAATTGTATTCCTTAATCCTACATTTCTTAAAAATTTAATCTATAAATTTTTACGACGAAGTTAAAATCTTCTTCCCCTTCCACTCCACTGACCTTTGCCCCTAAATGACCTTATAAAAAAAATTTATATTGTTTTTTTACACTTAACCAACCCCGAAAATTTAGTTTTTACGATTTAGGTGACCCTGTATAGAGTTTTAAAATTGGGCTCAGAAATGTCTTAAAAGAACTGTGACCCAGCAGGTCAAACAGTCCCTTTTTTGCACGTTGATATAAAATATTAATGCGTAAGTTTTTATGCTGGCGGAAAGGTGTCTCAGGCGTGTTCCTCCCAACTCAATGGAAACGACCGTATTAATATAATTTTTTTTTCTTGTTTATTTAAGCCAAATACCATAAAAATTTAAATTTTAATAAGATTAAAAATAGAGTTTTTCTTTCCTAAATATTTGGAGGGTAATTTAAGATGCGACCTGGTGGAATATAACGTTTTTAATTGGTTTTTCATTACTTTCACGCGAATACATATTAATGAAAATACAAGCAAAATACTTCTTAACGAAATATCTGTGGGCTATAAAAGTGCTATTTTCATAATCCAGATGATTAACTCTCAGATATTAAATCTTGAGCATTAGGGCAGGCACATATTTCATGTCTGCAAACCGCTCCCTAAATCAGAAAAATATTAAAATATTTGAACTTCTAAAAATATTATTCTTAAAATGTTTGAACTTCTTTTATTAAAGGTTAAAAGTGAAGTTTTTCAACAAAAATTTAAAAACTTAACGAATTCGAATCTATTTTCACTTTCTTACATTTAATTGAATATTTCATCCTGCCAAAGGACAAGCAAATTTCTTAAACGACTTTAAAAATCTTTAGGTATATAATGAAATATGTATATCATGTAGGCTATTTAATGAAAAAGCTCAAAGCGTTATTTGAAAAGATATATGTGAATAGCTTTAACAAATATAATTAATTACAATATCTAAATTTTGCTTACCTCTCTTATCGACTGAGTAGAGAGAATGAACTCGTTACACATAAATATTTTGATGTAAATTCAACTGTTATATTTCAGTATTTAATCAAGACTGAAAGCCACAATTGAACTGAAAACAAAGGAAATAGTCATGTTAAAACTCTGCAGCCAACAACACTTGAAACTTAAATAAGTTTGCATTCCAGTCAAAGTTTGTACTCGTATGTGTGTCTACAAGTCTACAATGGCCACTTCTTAACGAAGTACTCGTACATTCTCACTCAAATTACTACTAAACAAATTAGTAAGGGGACCGACCAATACTTTGCCTTTTGTAAGACTTATTCAAAAGATGAATGATTGTAACAGCAATAAGAAGAAGAAGAGAACTGAATGGGCTTTTTCTTAGGTCTTTACAAGCTCTTCATCATGTTGTTCTGATTTCGCAGGCATTATTGGGAAGACAATAAAAGAAATTTATATATGAAGAAAGAATTTTACAGCATTCATTTACAATTGTGCCCTGTTAAGCTCGTCATCGTGAACCTGTTGTGGTGTGACTGCAGTGAGGCAGCATTCATTCCTTTTGTTGTCGTAGTCATGGCTGCTGTTAGTTTCAGTGGCATAGTAAATAGTAAATGTTGATAAATGTTTTGCAAACAGCTTGTAACCGCATAAAATTTGCCAAGTGCTACGCAAATTTGAATTCTATATTAAAACAAGCAGCCGTGCAGCAAACAGCTCCGCCCTCTCTCCAACATTATATGATTTTATGCTTTTTGTTATTTAGTAAAGCACATATTAAAGAAACTTGCCAATTTGGAAAACATTACCTTTAATGATTTTGTTATTATAGAAATTAAAACTCAAACAAACAAAAATTTCAAAATATGTAAGTCCTTTGGAAAGTAATATTTTTCATGAATTAATAGCACAACAAAATAAAATGTATGCTCGTGGACGAATAATTTAATTGTTCTATGAGAAATTTTTTTATTTTTACCATCAAAATTCTTATATTCAAACCCTTCTTTATTTTTAAAACTCTTTTCAAATTTATTATTATAAATTTATAAATTTATTATTATAAATAAATACGTTTTGGGTAAAATTGTGTTGCAACCAAAAAATAGATTTTTGCAAAAAAAAATTGATTTTAGTGAAAAAAATTTTTAGTTCAAATGCATGCGAGCTAAGCTTTTTCAAAAGCTTCGTTGCCTTTTAAACTGCTTTCAATTAATTTTTATTAGAAATAAAATGTTTTAGTTAAAATTGTCTTACAAAAACAAAAAAATGATTTTTGCAAAAAAAAATTGTAGAAAATATTATAAAAAAATATAAGCTTTTTCGAAAGCTTAGTTACCTTTGAAACTTATTTCAAATAATTTCTCCTAGAAATCAAAAAGTTTTGGGTAAAATTGTCTAACAACTGAAAAACCGATTCCAAAAATATTAGTAAAAAAAATTGTTTTTAAATGCTTGCAATTTAAGCTTTTTCAAAAGCTTTGTTACCTTAGAAACTCCTTTCAATTAATTTTTATTATAAATAAAAATGTTTTAGTTAAAATTGTCTTACAACAACAACAAAAATGATTTTTGCAAAAAAAAAATTAGTAAAAAGTAATATAAAAAAATATAAGATTTTTCGAAAGCTTAGTTACCTTTGAAACTTATTTCAAATAATTTCTCCTAGAAATCAAAAAGTTTTGGTTGAAATTGTCTAACAACCGAAAAACCGATTCCAAAAGTATTAGTAAAAAAATTTTTTTGTTTAAATGCTTGAAGTCAAGTTTTTTCAAAAGCTTCGTTGCCTTTGAAACTGCTTTCAATTAATTTTTATTAGAAATAAAAATGTTTTAGTTAAAATTGTCTTACAACAGCAAAAAAAATGATTTTTGCAAAAAAAAATTAGTAAAAAATATTATAAAAAATATAAGCTTTTTCGAAAGCTTAGTTACCTTCGAAACTTATTTCAAATAATTTCTCCTAGAAATCAAAAAGTTTTGGGTAAAATTGTCTAACAACCGAAAAACCGATTCCAAAAATATTATAAAAAAAAAATTTTTAAATGCTTGCAATTTTAGCTTTTTCAAAAGCTTCGTTACCTTTGAAACTGATTTCAGGTAATTTTTATTAGAAATAAAAATGTTTTAGTTAAAATTGCCTTACAACAACAACAAATTTATTTTTACAAAAATTGTTTAAATGCTTGCAACTTAAGCTTTTTCAAAAGCTTCGTTAGCTTTGAAACTGCTTTCAATTAATTTTTATTAGAAATAAAAACGTTTTAGGTAAATTTGCCTTACCACCAAAAAGTTGACTTTTGCAAAAAAAAAATTACGAAAAAAAATTTTTTTTTAAATGTATGCGATTAAAGGTTTTTCAAAAGCCTTGTTATCTTTGAAACTATTTTAAATTAATTTTTATAGGAAATAAACATTTATTTTGTTTAAATTGCCTTAGAATCAAAAACCTGATTTTTGCAAAGGGGTACCCTTGTCTAAAAAAATGTTAGTAAAAAAATTTTGTTGTCAAATGCAAGCGATTTAGGCTTTTTCAAAAGTTTCCTTATGTTTGGTTAAAGCTTTTTCAAGAGCTTGGTTACCTTTGTGACTCCTTTCAATTAGTTTTGGTTAGAATTGTGTTACAACCATAAAAAACGATTGTTGCAAAGGGGTACCCCTTTCCAAAAACATTAGTAAATTTTTTTAATAGCTTTTTCAATAAGTTGGTTATATTTGTAACCCCATTTAATTAATTCTTATTGGAAATAAAAACGTTTTGGATAAATTTGTCTTATAACCAAAAAATTGATTTTTGCAAAGGGGTAACCCGTTCCAAAAAAATTATTAAAGTGCATGCTTTTAAAGCTCTTTCAAAAAATTCGTTATCTTTGAAGTTCCTTTCAATTAATTTTTACTGGAAATAAAAACATTTTAGTTAAAGTTGTCTAACGATACAAACATTTATTTTTGCAAAGGGGTACCCCTTTCTAAAAAATATATACATATTTTCAACGCCGAAAAAGTTGAAATATATTGAACTTTTACGGCGTTGCAACGCCTTGAGATTAACTGCTCTCATACAATTTCATACGATTCAACTTTTTTTTGACATTTGACGCCGTCGACGACGTCGACATTAACTCTAGCATTAGTAAAAAAAAATTTTTGTTCAAATGCATGCGACTTAAGCTTTTTCAAAAGCTTCTTTACTTTTGATACTCCTTTCAATATATATTTATTAGTAATAAATAGGTTTTGGGTAAAATTGCCATTATCACGCCTGTTCTTTTTTAATATAAAAACCATTTAACAAACACACATAGCGGTAGAATTGATAAAATTCCGTTATGTGTTATAACAACAGTTGCCTCAACGTTTAAAAGGAAAATTACAAATACAAATATTTTTCTAGTATTTTTTGTTTTAATTTAACTTTAAATCCATTTTATCTTTTCTCTTCCTTAGCCTCCCTAAAAAACATTGCTTTAATTTCCTTTTTCTATTTAAGTTTTTTTTTCTCTATTTATATTGAAATTAAAACATTGAATCACTGAAAAAGAATTGAATTTGATTGGCTGCCAGCGATAATGGCAAAATAGTTTACAACTATGGTCGTATTGCTTTTAGTGGTTTCCTTCATTATTCTTTTCTTGTTTTTTTTTTTTTTTTTTTTGTTTGTCTTCGTTATCTAAAATAGCCGCAAAACCCATTTTATATTCAAAAGCTGTTAATACGGTTAAATGGGTAATTTGGTTAGATATTTCTACAAAAATAATGATTGTGAAAAATGTGTCTTCGGATAATCTATCTGAGAGAGCTTAAGACGTTCAGCTTGATTATTTGCTAAAATATTGTGGCAAATTTTTTTTTATATTTTGGTAAAGCATTTGAGAATTTTTAAAGTTCAATAGTTCACATTTATCGCTGTGGTATAGAAGTTTGCATTTTAGTTAGTATTCCAAATAGAGTAAATTATCTATTTGAGGACATTAAATTTATTGAAAAGAACTAAGTAAAAATTTTAAAGGCTTTCTAAAAATACTTTGCAAAAAGAAAAATAATTAATCTGTTTTAACTTTAAATTATCTGAGGAACTGCAGGGTTTTTTGTCGGCCAGCATATTTTAAGCAAAATGCTGGGTTGTGGAAGAAGAAAATAACTGAATAAGGACACAAATAATATTTTCGTCGGAGAAGAGATATTGATGTCTATCAAATAATTGAATTATTTTGTGGAACTCTATAATAGTTAAATGAAAAAAGTTCAAATATTACAAGTTAAAATAAACAAATATGAGAACATTAATATTTATTGCTTAGCATTAAATACTCGGATGTTGTTAAATGGAGAATAAATATAAAATAATAATTTCAGAAAAGGACTACTGTCCATTTAATAATTTCTTGCTTTTGGTTCCACTTAACAAATTATAATTTACAAAAGGCAGCCGGACAATAAAATTGTGAACTAATATGTTTATGTTATTGTAAACAACTAAAAACGTCATATTCGACCCGGCCGAATCTTAAATACCCTCCAAATATTTCGTAAATAAAATCTCTAGTTTTATTCTTATTAAAATTTACATTTTTATGGTATTTGGCTTAAGTAAACAAGAAAAAAAAATTTATTTATTTTAATACTGCCGTTTCCAATGTGTTGGAAGGACAATGACTGAGACACTTTTCCATCCGCATAAAAACTTACGTATTCATATTTGATATCAACGTGCAAAAAAAAGGGACTGTTTGACCTGCTGGGTCACAGTTCCTTTAAGACATTTCTAAGCGCAATTTTAAAACTCTATACAGGGTCACCTAAATCGTAAAAACTTAAAAACTAAATTTTCGGGGTAGTTAAGTGTAAGGACAAAAATTTTTTTTGACAAGGTCATTTAGGGGCAAATGTCAGTGAAGTGGAAGGGGACGAAGATTTTAAATTCGTCGTAAAAGCTTATAAATTAACACCCTTATTCATAAAAATTATGAGAGGCTTATAAGAGTGTAATAGAGCAAATTTCATATGAAATTTTGTTTTATTACGCTGTTATTAGACTGTCATAATTTTTATGAATAAGGGGGTTAATTTTTAAGGAATTTAGGCTTAAGGAATACAATTTCTTAAATACTTACACTGTTTTTTATATTGTTCTATTATTTCAGCCTTTGATTATTTAATTTTGTTTTAATTAATATTGAGCTTGAAGCTTATTTTTATAAAATAATAACTATAAAACTATTTATTTTATAATTATATCAATATTTCGATATCCTCTGGATATATATCGAAATATTAATATTATTATGTGTTCAAATTTTATTAATTATTATAGTCATTTCCTCATTTTTCAAATTTCAATTTTCATAATGTAGACAGGAAATAAAAAAGTTTCAAGTTTGAAATGTTTTTAATATGTATGAAAAAAAAAATTTTTATTCATTTTCAATTTTATATAAAAACAAAAAAACAACAAAAATATTTAACTTTATATAATTTAAAAATGTTGTTATTGTTGAAATATTATAAATAATTTTTAAATTGTTATCCTGAAGAAGATATCCAGAGGATATCGAAATATTGATATAATTATAAAATAAAGGTTAGGTTAGGTTAAAAGGGCTGCCCGCAGTAAGCGAGAAAAACACTCGGAGGCCATCAAAAGGCCCATTGTGATGCCCAAGAGGACTATACCCTACACACTCTTCTCAAGACGAAGTGGTGGTTCCTGAGAACCATCCAGAACTTCTCACAAAGCCCGCCAGGGCAGCCAGCGGTGCATCCCTGAGGCAGTCAAGATCCCGCAGGAACCGAGAGCCTAGATGTCTAAGCCTACGCTCCTGCAGGGCCGGACAATTATAAAATAAATAGTTTTATAGTTATTATTTTATAAAAATAAGCCTCAAGCTCAATATTAAGTAAAATAAAATTACACTGTTTTTTCATATAATATGGCAATTCAACGACCACTAAAGGGGGCGGGGGCCACAAATAGACTATATCGTGTTTTCCACAGACGGACGTATGGGCATGGCTAGATCGCCTTAGACTTCTTCAGTGATTAGGAATAGATATACCTTATGAAGTCCAATTCTTTTAGGAGGGTATTAAAACTGTATTTTGTCTAGGTCGCTTTTTCAAGGGCCGTGAGGGAGACATTTCACCTGTGCCGTAACACACTAAAAATAAATTTTTGGGATAATTAAGTGTAAAAATTATATACTTGTTTTTTGTATGGTCATTTGGCGGGCAAAAGGGGAGGAGGAGTGTAGGGCAGAGGAGGATCAGGTTACGTCTTAGCTTCGCCATAAAAGCTTAAAAATTTTACTTTTAAGGAATGTAGGCTTAAGTAATAAATTTTATTAAATTTTTACTTTATTTTTGCATATAATAACGCCCACAAAAGAGGGCGTTCAAAAATTATTAACTTTTTTTATATTTTTTTTTGCTTTATGGTTCCAAGTTTAACGTGTTGGACCTTCTTTAATATAAAAATATATCATTTGCTTAACAAATTTACAAAAAGAACTTTAAAAATTATGTTGGTTTTTTAGAGGTTGGTTTAGTGCTTCTTAGGGAACTTTTTTCTCTACGGCCCGATTCAGCCCATTTACGAACGTGCTATCCTTAAAGATATATTTATACCAAATTTCAAGGGTCTGGCTCGTTTCGTTTGAATTGAATCGCGATTTCCACAGACGGACGGACGGAGGGACGGACATGCTCAGATCGTCTTAGATTTCTTTACTGATCAAGAAGATATATACTTTATGGGGTCTCAGAAGGATATTTCGCTGCGTTACACACGGAATGGTAAAGTGAATATACCTTCCAATTCTTTTGCATAGGGTATACAAATTTGTTGCTTTGTGTGTATGTGTATGTATTACAATACAGTGCAAAGCTGAGCAAGCTTCAAGCATTTGGTCGTATGAGCAACATTAATTGGATATAATATATATTTATCATCCGCCTATTGTTCGAATGAAATTTGTACACGCAATTATAAGTAAATTCCATTTAATATCGTACAAAAAGAACAAAATATTAATATACAGTGGAAATTCGATAATCCGGAATATTTGGTAATTCGGACAGAATTTTGGAGCTCATTGCTCATTATTCTATAATCCGGATTGTTGGCAACTATATACTCCGGATTGAATAACACCCGTTTTTATTTATTTATTTTTTTTGTTCAAGTCACAGCATGCTTTGAAAAATACAGTTAGAATAGTGTGATATGAGTATGTTTGCACTGAACTGTACAAATTAATATTTATGTTTTTATGTTTAATTTTGCTATGAATTATTATAATTTTTATTTTATTTTATAAATACATACATGCGTAGTAATCCGGATAATTCGCTAATGAGGATTGCGGTCTGCAATCAATTATCCGAATTATGGAGTGTTTACTGTATTCCTTATTATTCTTATCTTATGTAATGAAAAACAAATTGCCTTGGCTCATTGAAGCATTAATTTTTTTTGTTTTTAGCGATTTCACATTTTAATATTTCTATATAATGTGTCTAGGTCTCTTTCCGGGTCAATTATTTTTTTATTTTTTTTTTTGCCAAGACAGGGAAACACCAAAACCAGTTTAGAAACTGCCACAGCAAAATTCTAGCAAAAAAAAAAATTCGCGGATAACAAACTTTTACTTGTTGCTGTTTGTAATTTTAATTTAATAGTTAAGGTACGTTCACACTTATCAAATATTTGACTAAAAAAGCGTAACCACTAAACACTAATAAAAAACTTTTTAATTCAAAAAAGTATTTATTGAGTTAAATATTTTCCAATGATATTGGATTCCTGGTACTGTCTACTAGTTTTGAATAAAACTGTTTTAATAAATAAACACGTATCTGAACAAAAGTATTTTTCATTAGTATTTAGCGGTTACGCTTTTCGGGGCAAATATTTGATAAGTGTGAACGTACCTTTAGACTTACCTTGAATTATTTACAACTCAAATTATTATGATTGATACAAAACTTGTTTTGATTTTTATAGAAAATGTTTCCTTACGTTCAACATTCGGCTAAAATTTTCAAAGTCAATATTCAAGTACCGAATGATCTAGAGATTTCTAATACGCCATCATTAACATAACATCGATCCAAATTATTCACTTTTAGGTAACAGTAGCGAATATTTTTTTTTTTATTATTAAAAATTTTTATTTAAAATCTTCTTAAATATATTAGGTACAATGAATGAGATTTTACTTAAAAGTACTACAACACTTAGAGTGTATCAATTGAATATAAAAGCTAATAATAAAGCACAGTGTGGAGGAAAACTGTTCGTCAAAGATGTGTGTATAATAAAATTAGTAAAGCCATTACTGAATGTATTCTTTTGTTAATAAGAGTCTCGGCGATGTCTTATTAAATTGTATTACAGGAGGTTAATTTTCCCAACAGGCTATAGGTTCAAATCTGCGAAACTGCAAATTATTTTTTATTTTATTTTTATTTTTTATTTTAATAAATGAACGTGATTACATTCTATTTATTATTTTTTTGATGTCTTATTAAATTCCTTATTGTTTCGAAATTAGACGACCTGCATCTTTCGTTGAATGACAGCGTCAGATCCCTAATAAACGTACCTATCTGAAATTGCTAGGTAGTAACTCGGTGGGGTATCTGCGAGGCAGATTGTGTATTATCTTCAGATTCTTGTCCTGAATTATTTGCATCCGTTTTGTGTATACCTTAGCAGTTTTGTGATACCATACTTGTCAACCGTAAGTCATCATTGGTCGAATGCACATTTTATATAACAGTATCTTGTTCTTAACATTACGCTTAAGGATAGGAAACAGTGCACCACCACATCTTACTACCTTATCAATCGCGTATTTAACATGTTGTTTGAAATTTAGCTTCTTATCTAGAATAATTCCCAGATACTTAATCCCATCCTCTATACGAATAATATTTCCTCCAAAATGTAGAATTTTAGAGGGTATACGTTTCGGAGACTTATTATATGGGAATATAATAGCCTAAGTTTTCGCTTCGTTCACCTTAATCTTCCATTTGTCAAAGTACTTCTGACTCGAAAGAGCGACACTTTGCATTCGCTTCACTATTGCGTTAGAAACTTTACCGCAACATATAAAGGCGCTATCGTCAGCATAAAATGCCGCCTCCTGATTCCTATCAACATTAATATCCGAGGTATATAACGAATACAATGTAGGCGACAACACCGATCCCTGGCGTAAACCCGCAGGTATTCCTCTTTCAATATATAGTCTGTTGTTAACGCATAGAACAAATGTACGATAATATAAAATACTTCTAATTATTTTTATTAAATACATTGGAAAGTCAAACACATTGAGTTTGAACAGTAATCCATCATGCCAAATGTTATCGAATGCCTTTTCTATGTCGAGAAATACAACGCCGATGCTTTTTCGATTCCTTTTGTTGTTCCCGATAAAGTTTACAACTCTCTTTAGTTGGTGTACGGTGGAATGTTCCCTTCGAAACCCAAACTGTGTATCGACACAGTAAAAAATTTTTCTGATTGGAGACATTGACTATTCTGTGAATAATCTTGTGAATAATCCTTTCACAGATCTTAGCTAAAATGCTCAAAATACTGATTGATCTATAACTAGAAGGAAGTTTCGGATCCTTTCCAGTTTTATGGATTGGAACCACTCTTGCCTTTTTAAAACGGAACGGACGGAAAGTGAAAATTATTCAGAGTCAATATTCAAGTACCGAGTGGTCTAGAGATTTCTAATACGCCAGCCATAACGTAACATCGATCCAAATTATTCACTTTTAGGTAACAGTAGCGAATATTGTGTAACTGATCTAGTGTTAAATTCAATTAAGATTTATAGGCTAATTTGATTTTAATTTTTTTTTTTATCTTAATTCAGAAAGACATGCCCCTTTATTCTGTAACTGTTTGTCAATGTCACGTCAAGATAATATCAAAAATAGGTCACTTAGTATGTAGTCTTTTTCTTCAGGAGTTGACTATTTTTAGCAGTTTCTTGTTATATTATAGGCAGCAGAGAATATCTAGATGCTGTCAGCTGCAGTCTGGGCTTGTAGGAAATGGGTACGTAAGTGCCTTATATTTGATATTGTCCTGACGTGACATTGACACAGTGTTATGGAATAAGGGAGATGATAAATATTCCAAGACACAAAAGAAAGTCAAGATCAGTTTTTAGTTATTCAACTTACACAGCAGAGCAGAACAGCTGTTTTCGAAGGTCGCAATGCTTTCATCATCAGTACTCATGTGTGTTTTGTTTGTTATCACTTATTATTTCAAGTTTTCCCTTTGCAAGTATATTATTTTTTTTTTTTTGCAAAGTATAGGTTTTCTAGTTCTATTAAAATTTTAAAACCATTTTGCATTACTTACAGTTACCTAAAGGACCATTTACAATGAACAATGTTTCAAGGAAAACACAACCAAGAGATTCCGAAGAATTAGAAAATTAAAAAAATATATATATTACAAAAGAACTAAATCAAAATGTTAAAAACAAAAAAATATATGTAATAAAACGAAACTGTATGTATGTACAAATTATATTAAAGATAAAATAGTTAAATTAAATAAACTCATACCCAATTTGTTGTAAATACTATAAATATTGAATTCTACAATAAATATCGACAATGTCATAGATATTTAGATAAATGAATTAATTAAACTAATTAAAACATAAATATTATGTAGTATTTGTACAACTAAGTGATAGTGATAGTTGCAAATTGATATAATTTACATTTTGTGTACATTGACAGTCTAAATAAAACTACACAAAAACACATACGAGTACATAAAAATATACATACATACATACGAAAAATTTTGCGTAATTGTTATTTAAGTGTATTTACATTTGTCTAACCATGTCTATGTATTAATGCATATATTTGCAAAAACAAAACAAACAAAAAAACTAAACAAAAATGCAAAATAAATAGTTATTCTTAATTGTTATAAAATTTATAATAATAAACCAGAAATCTTTCTAAGATAAATAGCAAATATTTATACATACAATAATAAAGTGAAAGCATATCTTCCTTCTTTGTTAAGTTGACTATTACGTAAATAATTATTATCTGTTTTTTTCTTTTTATAGACATAATCGTGCAGAAATCTTAAAATATTAAACCTAAAATCATAAACACTATGAAAAAATTGATTGACAGAAATTATATATTATTGTATATTTAAGAAATTGACAATTTCATAATTGCTTAGAGGATGCTGATACCCAGCAGAAACTTCACACTTCAACCGAGTGTATAATCACATTTTATTTCAGCATAGCTTTAAAGCCTATATTAACGAAGTTCTGAAATTAATTTTAAGAAGAATTTTTTGTACACTACCAAGAAGCTTTTTATTAAAAAAGATGTGTGGTGTGGTGGGACACTGGATAGGAACGAAGTTCCTTATAATAAAAATATTAATTTTATATGGTGTTCAGACATGCATTATTAATTGAGTCAATAATAAGTTAATTAAAAAGTGTTCACACATACTCAATATAGCTAACTCAATTAGCGTTTGACAGCGGCTGACAAAAGGTGTTGTTTACATTGCTGCTTCACTGGCGTCGTTCCATAAAATGCGCTTTCTTTTTGCCGTTGGGCCTGTTTTTGTACGAAATAAATTTTATATTTTTCATTTGTTTTAATTGTTAATTAAAAAATTTTATTTTAAAAACTCACCCTCAACTTGACTCGCCATTTTTTTCTGTGAATTTGTTTACATATGAGTTGTCAAATTTCATAAAGTTTGTTCAGTAGGCATTATGGTGCTCACTTAACAAACTTTTACAGTGCTGCATTTTAGACCTTGCTCAATTTTATAGACAATTAAGCGTTAATTGATCAATTAGCTAATTAAAATTTTGTATGGGTAATTGAGCTCAATAATGCTGTTAATTGCGATAAACTCAATTAAGGCGTATGTCTGAACACCATATAAGTTCTATTCGAGGTATAAAGAAAATAATTATTCGGGTATGATTTTTTTTCGCCGACCAACGAAAATATAGAATCAATTTTGTTCCCAAACGAAATTGAATTCTGGCACGGCACGGCTGCGTATGATTAATATTTGTTTTCTCTATGGAATGAATCGTATTACTCATACGTCTTAAACATTGATTTAGAAACAAAAAATCTTGCGTTACGGACGTTTTTTCCCGGTTAGGGTACCCCTCCGCATCGTCCCATAAGGAACTTCGTTCCAAAACTGGAACTGCAAATAACAACGGAATCAACACTTTAACTTAATTAAATATAATAATTAAATATTTTAATTATTTCTAGCAGTAAAATAAATATTCGAGATTTTAGCGACTTACTGCTGTATTCGCAAATATTAATGAGGACTTGAAGAGTGTTAAAAAAATTTTTACTTTATGTTTGTAACACATATTTCCATATTCATGACTTTGAAACGTTCCTTAACCCTGGAACGTCATCCTCATTTTGACTACGGCATTCTTCAAGAGCCTATAAAACACTTCTTGAGCAAATATGGATAACAAAATAGATTTCTCATGTATTAGTAGACACTGTTTAATGAATATTTAAAGAAATTCATTTATTTATTATACAACGCTATACAAAATCTGAGAGCAAAACAAAAACAAAAAAGTGGTTTTAATTTGAAAATAAAATCTTCCGTTCTTCCGTTTTGACGAAGCATGATGACGTTCTAGGGTTAAAGGCGCTCTTCTTACCTAAAATGTTAGTACTATAAGATTTCCTTTGCTCAATAATTTTAAGCAGGGACCGGAAATAAGAGTTATTTTTCAATTTTTGAAGAAATAAATCATACATAAATGAACATCGTACAAAACTTTTAATTACACCATCATGAGTTTTAGGCGAAATGCATCCAACATATTGCATGATTTTTAAATTTTTGATTTTTATTTTAACAATCAAAAGTAAGAGTTATTTTTGATTTTAATTTTTTTAAATGAAAAATAAGAGTTATTTTTGATATTTATATTTTTTTAAATGAAAAATAAAAGTTATTTTTGATTTTTATATTTTTAAATGAAAAATAAAAGTTATTTTTGATTTTTATATTTTTATATCAATAATAAAATTCAATTCAAAACTCTCATTTATTTGTTGATGCCGTATGTATTATAATATGCTCCTTCATTCAAATTTCTATATGAATATAATATATTATGTGACTTATCCATTATCAGCTATAAAAACATGAATGCATAGAAATAGCTTATAAGTTTTGGCTGCCATTCAAGTCAGTGTTAAGAGGTCGTTTTCAGGTGTTCAATTTTACCATCATAATTGATTTTAAATGTTCCTCAGATAAATTATATCTCAAATCTCCCAATATTAATCTGAGTGCTGAAAATTACCTTTCTACACTGACTTGAGTGGCAGGTACAGAATGAACAATTAAAGCTAATTTTCGAAGCCATGGAAACACAAACATATTACCTATGTCACGAATTTTGAATTTTTATTATTGATATAAAAATATAAAAATCAAAAATAACTTTTATTATTGATATAAAAATATAAAAATCGAAAATAACTTTCATTTTTCATTTAAAAATATAAAAATCGAAAATAACTTTCATTTTTCATTTAAAAATATAAAAATTAAAAATAACTTTTATTGTTCATTTAATATAATAAATATCAAAAATAACTATTATTTTCTATCTAAAAATATAAAAATCAAAAATAACTCTTATTTCTTGATTTTTTTTTATAAAAGTCATAACAGTTACGGTCCCTGATTTTAAGTTTTAAATAATAGATCATTAAAACTTTGATATTTACAACAACAAAAAATATTATGTACACTCTAACAAAAATAGCACCATAATCTAAAAAAATAAAAAAACTATTGATATTTTAATATAAACAAGAACTTAAAATTATATGTTGAAAACCAAGGAAATTCAATAAATATTATCTTGTGGATTTAGATTAATTCCGTCTTTTTTTCTTCTCTCCCATCTCCTCAAACTTGCCTTTCTTTGCTTAAGCAATATTTTACTTGCTCTTTTTATTAATTTAAATATCCTTTTCTAACGGGACTCGTGCTAAATTTTAAATTTTTCTTCAAATTTGTCGTGGTATTCTTGCTAAGGTTGAAATAATAGAAAATTGCACTTAAAGCTAAAAAAAATTGTAGTGATACAGAATTAATTTAAGAATCAATACCAGAATTTTTAAATCAATCATGAAATGTTGTTATTTAAGTTTAAGTTTATGTTGACTTATGCTGTCGATATTTCAAATATTTTTTTTATATAAAAATTTTGTATTATTATTATTTATTAAATCTCCCATTATAAGTTGAGCTAACAAAAACCCAGCGGAAAATATTAGTGCCAATTGCTGCCAGAAACTCCTGAATAAACTATTGTATTGTTTGCTAAAAATTAAATATTGTATCCGAAAAGTATGTTGTGCTATTAATTAGAAAATTCCATGAATTTTTTTATCGTGCGAAATAGTGTATCACATGACCTTAAATGAGCATCACACAAACAATAACAACAATGATTTTATTAATTTCAATATTAGTTATATATTTACCCTCAATATTCATAAAAAAATAAAATGTATTTGATATCTATTTTAAAAATATTTTGTATGAAAAATGTTGAATAAAATACATTTCAAACCCATTTTGAATTTTATGAATATGGGGATTAGCATCTATTATTTAAAAAAGAAAATTATTGATCGAGGCAAAATATCCCCATTTGAATGTGGATTTGATCCAAAAGCATCTGTCCATTTTCTTTACGATTTTTTTTATGTCACTTGCACGCTATAAAATATAAATTATAAAATACTTTTACATTTACTACTTCAAGTTCTCTTTGCTAGTGTTTCCGAAGCAGTACGATTTGCAAATTATTGAGTGCATAAAGTTCCTCAACTTCAGTAAATAAAAATTTAATGTTAAATTAAAATTATATATACACCAATCACTTTCTGATAATTATACCGTATTAAGGCTATCACGTACTATTCTCTAAATAACATTATATTAGTAAAATCTCCAAAAAAGAGTGAAGAGAAAACATCTATGTGTCAGATGACGCTACAATAATTTGTCACTAAACTGTTATTTAAAAAAAGTGGTAGTAAAAGGGTTAATAATTACAAGTATGCTTAATTAGGAGCGAGTATTAACTCTTAGTGTAGCAATGTCCTACAATTGATTTCAATTAATTCTTGACCATTCCATATTATATTTTTAAACTTTAGGTCTTTTTATATAAAAAAAAATTGTTTAACAATATTTATTTATATATTATTTTCATATATTTCGCCACTACTTTTTAGACTGACTTCAGGAAAATTAAAAAAAAAACCAAACATTTTTACAATAATCTATAATTTCTTCACACTCCAGCCAAACTAAGTTTATTCACAAATATAAATACATATTTAGTAAAACAATAAAATGTATAATGAAAACTTAACTCTGAATAAAAAAAAAATCAACTTAATTTAATTAAACATGAAAAATACAATAGAATAATTTTAGTAAATTTATACATACATACATATTAAGCGACTAAACTGCAATACAAAATATTTCAATAAAAATTGTGAAAAAAATATATACCTATTAAAATTTATTAATATTCAATTTACATAACAATACATATATAAAAAAGTGCATATAAAATTTTTTTGATAAAATAAACAACATGAAAACATTTATCAAAAAGATACAAACACCAAACTATTCGGGAAAAATGGGTAAAATGTATAATTAATATTTCAAATAGCAAGTACTAACTGTAAAAAAAAATGTGTATAATAAAATTAAAATTTACATAAAATGAAGAGAAAAAACCAGTTGAAAAATGTCACAAAAAACTGCTGTTCTAATAATTAATTCATTAAAAGTAAAATGTTTACAAAAATATTATATAAAAAAAATTTATTAAAACCAATAACTTATACAAAAAAAGAAAACAATAAATCAATTGTATAATATATAATAAGAAATCGCATTAAGAACTTAAGTTAGCTTGATTTAGGTTTCAGTTCTCTTAAAACATCTCTAAAACAGAATATACATGCCATTTAATACAGTATTATATATGATTTTTTTATTCTATTATATATAGTTTTTTTTAAATATGCTACGAGCAAAATATTTCCCCGCTCGTATTTCAAAAAGTGTGCTAGGATTTTAGTAGTAGCTAACTACAACATGATACGACATGAAAGCTGTGTTCCTCACAAGACACTTGCATTTTCACTGCGAGTACCTAGTTATTGTTGACTGAGCGCAGAGTCGAAACTCTGGTACCTCCGCTTCATAGTCTCGTGTTAACTACTTTAGCCAACAGCTCCCTCAATTGCTTATATAAAGCAAATCCGTATATACATGTGTATAATTATTTTTTTACAATTATATAAAATATTTATTTACGTAAAAACTTTGCTCATATAAAAAGACATATTTAATACTGTAACAAATTTGATACCAGTATATTCATAAAAATAATATTTAACAAAATATACATAAACTGTTATTAGCGAAATCTAATGAAAATAAAATGAATTAAAGTATATATTTGGTTTATATGAAACTTTCAATTTTCTTCTGATATTTTCGAAAATGAGAGCAAATTGTAATGTTATAAAAGGAATTCCTCAATCTCAAGAGCCCCGAGGTTGTAGAATTTTTATATTAAAACTGGAAAAATCATTAATTGAAAAACGAAATCTTAAACATACATATATTGATATCTAAAACTTGAAACTGTTTATACATTTGAAATATTAGTTTGGAACATTTTTTAAGTAAATAATATATAAAATAAAAAGTTCTAAAATTTATAATATATCAAAATATATATTTAAAATATATAATAAAAGAAATCAAATCAAATGATTAATTGAACAAAAGGGAAAAGTGTTTTATTAAAAACCAAGGATTTGTACTGTTATACAACCAAAACTTATCTCTGGAAAAGATATATAAAAAATTCGCGATAAAGTTTAATGTGATACTGGTAGCTCTGAATACCGCAATAGAATATATCAAAGACAACAACCACAACATGTGTTTTCCTATGTGTTTAATTGATGGTACCATGATATACTAGGCAGTCTCGAAACGCCATCTGGTTTTTCTTTATTATGAGACGAAGTTTCAAATGTTGTTTATATTATACATATTCACACGAACCTTTAACAAACAACATGGCAGATATCTTTACAAAAAAATAGGTGTGTATAGAAAATGCAGGAGCACATACCATGTTCAAAGAAATGTAAAGTGGCAGCACTACAGCAACAAATACAACTTAACAAGCATGGTGAAACACAGGGCACACTGATACAGGTAGGAGCGATAGCCCATACGGTTATATTGTTTTTGGGAGAAATTCTAATACAAACGTCAAAATTTCTGTACATATTTACATACATACAAAATTTAAAAGCAAATGTAGAAACAAACATGTATATTTTGTTTTTGTACTTTTTCGTTTTGCTTTGCTCTACACAATTAATTGTGAAGTTTGAATTAGAATTCACAAAAACAAAATACATGTAGGTTTTTATTTTTGTAAAACCGCTCCTACCTGTATCAGTGTGCCCTGGGTGAAACATATATAAGGTGGCGTTACTCCAAAGTAATTTTTGTTTGTGTAAAGTCAGGTCTATATCAAAATTATAGCAACAAAACACAATGTATTGCTGCACACATGCACAATTACCAACGACGCTCATATTTGCAAACACTAGGAGCACTTGTTGTACACAAAAACTTGACATGAAGGTAGACTCACCATGATTTAAGCAAAAAACTGTAATCTGGCATAGCGCTGCCATCTTATATATATTTCACCATGGTTTGCTTAACACAACATCTGACAGCTTAGATAATTGGCGGCAAAACTACAAAAACAATATTAATAATGTCAAATTATAAAAGAAACACTAGGAACCATTAGTAAGGTGTTAAAATATTATTAAATATCTTTAATTATTTGTTTAAGAATGTTAAATTTAAATTGTGTTATTTGTGCTGAGATATTTAAGGCATCTGATGACGCACATGTTACCAGTTGTGGTCATATGTTTCATATAAGTTGTCTTGCTAAATGGTTACAAAGGTATTTACATGCATTAATATATGTAATATGGATGAAGCAAACGTTTTGGTATGGTGTTTAAATGACTGTATTATTATTAATGTTTTAGATCCAAAACCTGTCCACAGTGTCGCCATAAGTGCACCGACCGTAATATTATAAGAGTTTACTTCAATTTAGCCAACTTAGACTGTAGCCGCATTGATGTTGGTTCACTACAGGAGCAGTTGGACAATGTTCAACTACAGTTGCAGGTCAAGGAAAAAGAATTACAAAAGGCTGCCGATGAAATTAAAAGTGGCAAGGAAACTCAAAAGAAGTGCATGTAAGTTGAAGGTGGTATGAATATCCAGGAGGGGAAAATTTTCTGAAAACTATATATACATATATGTATTTGAGGGGATATCAAAAACGTACAAAACTATGGCGTTTATTGAAAATCCTGTTGAAACTGTCAATTTATAATTTATTTCAATTCCTCGATACACATTCATAGTTCGACAACAATAGGAAAGTAAAAAACTCTTTAATTCCTCGTATAAAATATTACGATGTTCTAGAACAGCAAGGAGACTATTTTCATGACGTCCCTAAAAATTTATAAAATTGTTTAGCTTACCCAGCATTTTTTCCATGATTTTTAGTAATGCTTCCATTTTTAGGCTCGTATAGTTTATCTCTTAAAATGATCCCATGAATTAAAAGCTTGTGAATAAAAATACATATATAAAAATAAGAAATATTTCAAACTACTTTTTTATGCTGAAAATATTTTGTTGAACACATCAATTTTTCTCTGCAGGAAAACGATAGCAAGCTTAGAGAAAGACTTGGAAAGCAAAAGATATCTCATACTCAACTACGCTGAGAAGGTTATAAAATGAAGCTTAATATTACTTCAACTGTTATTGTATAAAAAATATCCTTAATTTTTAGAAAATAATGCTTGAATCACAAGTCAAATTAACGAACGATCTGCGTAAAGAATTGAAAAATCTCAAAGAGCAAATGGAAGCAATGGACGGAGTTAATACTCTATTAACATCAAGCATGAGTGATGCTGAAAAAATATTACATAATGAAAAAAATCCAAAAATTTTATGTAGTTGGGTGGCTACTTTAAAGAGGTAAACATTCGAGTAGGAGGTATTAAACCAATTACTTGTTATTTGATATATAGCAGTATACATAGAGTAGTCTTTATAATTAATTGGATAATTACAGAGAATTAAAAATGTGTGAAAACAAAAAGGCGGACATGCGCAGTAACTTAAAATTAGTGCAAAACGATTTGCGCAAAGAAATCGAGTTAAGAAAGTACGTTACAATAACAAACTATTCATATATGTGAGAATAATAATTAAAACTAATTTTATGAAATTATAGAACACAAGAGGAAAGAAATTCACAATTGGAGAGTGAAAATTATCAATTATTAGAAAAGGTACTATTTCAATCAAAATTATTTATGTTTATCCATTACACAAATAAATATGTACATGCTAACATTATAGATCAAGAGCTTAGAGGCGACCATTAAAACGAATATCAGTAATAGTCTTGGAAAATCTACAAATGGAACAATAAGTTCAAATGCGTCCGAAAATCGTCAAGATATAAAAACTCCAATAGCTAAGCTCGGAGAAGAGATGCGTCTAACTCCATCATCTCTAATTGTAATTAATTATTTTTCAATATAACTTTCTTTCGTAAATATTTTTAATACGTTTTCCCCTAGAAAGATAATGTCAAAAAAATTGAGGAATCTTCTTCGCCTTATTTAAATATAAAGTCATGTAATGTTCTACTGCCACCGTTATTAATGAAAAATCATGAAAATCGAATAAGTAGCAACGCTAAGGCATTAGGCAATAAAGTCACGGTATTAAAAATATCGCCTACGAAAACGGGCTTAGGAGCCATACGCAAAACTAAAAATGATTTAACTCAAAAGGTAAAATGTTCTCTGTATGTATAACAATAATATTAACATACATAATTTCAGTACTCCATACTGAAAAAACCTCGAATGGATCTATTTACTAATTCGGGCGCGTCTGGTTCAACGGCTACATCTTTACGCACTAATTATGTATATAATGGTTTTGGTGGTTCGGAACGTGTGGATCCTTTTGAGCGTAACATAAATAGTGATGATGAGGTTCAGTTTATAAATGATACTAAAGAACCAACAGTAGTTAAACCAAAGCCTGCATATACTAACACAATACACAGTCGTTTAAAGACTGGCGGTTTGCGTAATATTGATTTAACCAAGTAAGTGCGACTTTAAAATTGCGTTTTCATCATTCTATGTTCTTTTGTTTTAAAAAGAACTGAAATATGTACTTAATCCACCTTTTTAGATAGCATGAACAACTTCACATGTTTATAACATAGTTAATTTCCTTAAAAATGTAATGGATAAGTAAATATGTAATGGAATGTGTATATTTCATAAAATGTAAAGAAAATATACATTTAAGCTCATTATGAAGCATTAGTTGAATTGTGTTATTTGCTAAAAACATATTTATTATTCATTTCAGTATATATTATAAATATTTAATAAATTTTGTACATTCATAGAAAAGATATTTATGGACGAGTATTTACATACTTTAATCAGGGTCAGATTCTTTTTATATGTATTATTATTATTATTATATGAGGCCATAAGCACCGCGACCCAAAGGATCTTTTGTGCAGCCTAAGTGTTCACTGATGAAGATTGAGGCTACGAATAAAGTCAATTACTCTACCCGGTGAGATATCGTACACCTCCCCTGGAGTCATGAAATTGCCTCCGAGGAACCCCCTCCTGCACGACGATACCGCCGGACAGTCACAGAGAACGTGCTCTGGTGTTTCATCCTCTGCTCCGCAGAGTCTACACACTTTGGTCTCAGAATTGCCCATGGTAAACTGGTGTCGTCTGAGACCGCAGTGTCCGGTAAACCAACCCGTTAATAATCTAATGTCATTCTTGTCCATCAGCATTAATTTTTGGGACTTGTTCCGAGATAACGTAATGAAACGTTTTGCCTGTCTTAGGCCGTGAAGGGCTTTCCAGTGGCGATTAAACTCTACCCGAGCCCAGGAGTCATTCTGTTCCTTGACATATCCTCCTGTGATGCCAAAGAAGGGTTCCGGTCCTATGAATCTACGATGGGCTGCTCTGTTCGCCAGACAGTCAGCCCGTTCGTTCCCAGTATGGCCAGGCACCCAGCATAACGTCAGCCTGTTCTGAGCGCCCAGTTCTATCAGCGATGTAACACAGTCCATAACAACCCCTGACCTGATCTCATACGAGGTTATGGCCTTGAGCGCTGCCTGGCTATCAGACATCAGATAGATACGAATATTCTTGCATCTTTTCCTCAAGCATTCCCTAGCACATATGAATATGGCATAGACCTCCGCTTGGAAGATCGTAGGGTATTTACCCATGGGAATTGCCCTTTGATAGTTAGGATCATATATCCCTGCCCCCGTATCCCCATTTTCCTGTTTGGGGCCGTCAGTGAAACAGACCTGGTCAGCATCTTCGTGCCATGAAGTGTGGTTAAGCCATTGACTACTTTCAGGAATGAGAACATCAAAGTTTCTGTTCAAAACTAGTGTTCGTTGTATTTGATCATTCACCCTAATGTATGGCTCATTCAGGAGATGTCCTAGTATGCCCATGTGACCAACCAGATCTCCAGGTTTCAAAGTGGAGATGTCAGGCAGCCGTAGTGCGCTCCTGCGGGCCTCCTCCTTCACTATAATGTGCAAAGGGGGAATGTGCAAGATAGCACTCAGAGCATGTGTTGGACACATGCCCCTCTGATCGAAATTTTTTTATATGTATGTATACATGAGTATAAGTCAAATTAGTGCGCACACATTTTAGAAGAATGAAAAACTAATTTCTTATGTTCATGAAGGAACAAATTTAAAATTAAATTAGTTAATCGTTTACTACTTCCAGCACGGAATACCGAAAGTCAAGTTGTTCTCTTCTAAGACAAATACGGGACAATATACATATAAGTACTCCTCAAACTTAACATATCAGTATTTTAATAATGCTTGTGCAAAAACTTAAGTTAAAATTATTTTTTTTTCAAAACAGATCTGATAAGTTTGACTTGTTTCTTAGTTTTCGAAATTGGCCATTAGTTTTGAAATTGACCATTCTATTTACAGGGAATAAAATGAAAATAATACCACAATATAGTTTCGTTGCAATTGTGAAAAGAAAAAACGTACTCGATTAAAATAGCCAACACTAATAGATAAAACGTTGAAGAAACTAATAAAAACAATTCATCAAATATTAGCAGTTTATTAATATTCTGTTATATAAAAAATCGTATATAAAAAAATGAGGATAAAAATATATATCAAATTTGAAAAATTATTAGGAATAAATTACTAGTGCTTAATTTATATATTGTGTGTTTATAATAATGAGTACAATGGGGTGTGATAATGTGTATTTTGTTATATATTTATTTCCATATTGTTAAGCTTGTTAGTCTTTTAAATCAATGTCCTTATACGAAAGACCCATGCTCCGTAAAATACAAATTTATTGACTGTTCATAATTTTCTTTTCGGCAGTACCAGTCCATTCTTCTTTCAATTCAACTTTGCAACCCAAATCACGTAAAGCTGCTTTGACGTCTTGCAAAATTGAAGGATGTTCACTCATAGCTGTATTTAATATATCCTCTATACCGAAAGAAAGCCAAGTATCACACTGTTCTCTCGATCGAGATACCATATTACGTATAGCCCAGGCTCCATTACGCTGAAGAATTCAAAAATCTATCTTAGATCAAATATAAATAATTATAGCCCACCTGCACAATTTTGCTCTTTTGATGTAAACGCATTGATTCTACAATAGTTTCCGAAATGCCAGTATCGAATAAAGTCTTACTATTATCTTTAACACGCAGGGTCAAAGTTGAAATACAGGCCAAAGCCGCAACCACAAGATTTTCATTAGCCTATAATGGAAGTTTTATCTTCAACAATATTTTATAAATTAATGTAAAGGCAAACCATATGCGTATGTAGCAAATCTTTGAGTATGGGCGCCACACCTTGTTGCACTATATGACTTTTTACGGTATCATGGCCAGCCAAGGCACGTAAAAGTTTTAAGGCTTCCCGATTTAGGCGCACAGCATTTGTATTATTTTCCTAAAGAAATATAGGTATATGTAAAACATGGTTATATAAATATATTCCCGTAATTACTGTATATATAAATGTTAGAATGAAAGTAATCCTTACCATTACTTGTAGTACCAACTTTATGCCGCCGGCGTCATCGACGGTAGTGCAAAATTCTTGACGTACCACTAACGATCCTATAGTTAACAACAAATCAGCTAAAATTGCAACATCGTCGAACTCCGCGAGAAGATTTGTTAAATCGATAATATATGCAGCAGCCAATTGGCGTGCGTGCTCGTGAGCACATCCAAATTCGACTCGTATGTCATCGTCTAATACTAAATTGCGGCAGACACTTAAAACATCACGTAACACAGCACTCCTTTCTTTACAGATGAATGGTTTCAAATATTTTACAATATCAGCATTTATAATATTTTGGCGATTAATTTCATGCATTACGCAACATTTTTGGAGCCACTGTAAAGTTAAACAGCATATATTATCATTGTCGATATAGGCATCCAGCAGACGTTTTGCCAAGGACAACGAATTCGAATCAAATATATCGGGTTGTTTGTTATACAGACTATTTAGAGTTTTTAGAGTTAATTCAATAACTTCAGTATCACCTTTATTATCTGGTAAATCAAGTTGCTGTGCTATAACTTGAAGAAGCAAACAATTTGCATTAATTTTTGCAGCCAAAACCCGATGGGCTATAGATTTTTGGCACTCGTCTTCGATAATTTTCAAAATGCTCAATACTCTTTCCTTTCCTGAATCTTTTTCATCTACACAACTTTTAAGATTATCAATGGACTCGTTGAGAACTGGTTTGCCGGAAGCGGCATTAATGGTTAAATCTTTGATAATATTTGCCAAGTTAATGCCCTAAATGAATAAATTGTATTAATGCATATTTTAATTGTATTAATGCATATTTTAAATGAGTCATATCACTAAGCAAAAAAAATTTGGCTACTAATTATATGAAAGCATTTCAACACTTACTTGTGCTTCAAACTGACTTATAGTCTCTTGTTTAGCTTCATCAGGTGTCATATCGAACTCCAAAATATTTTCTTTAACAACATCGTCGAATGTATCTTGAGATATTACCTTCGCCATTGTTTGGGATTGTATTCAATTGCAAAAATAATTTTTTTTTCTCTGCCTTTATACCCAACTTCCCACACAAGCTATACGAGATTTAAAATTTTTGTGTTTACTTTTATTACAATTTTTTTAATTTCGTCCACTAAGTAATTTTAATTTATTTAACAGCTGCCTCCAATAGGAGCTACCAGATCTATTTGGTTCTTGAAGTAGTGATGTATTTGGAATTAGAAAACAATTATCTATAAATGTGGCATCTTCATGAGCGTATAATATAAATTGTTTGTAATCGTATGTCTATATATATTTTCTCCGCTATAACATTATTTTGAATATAAACCTCGAACAAATATCAAGCACGAAAGAATGAAAAAACAGAAAGAACTATCATTTCATAAAATTGCTAAGATATTCATTTTTAGTTTTACATATCATCTAAAATAACACATAGTACCGACTTTTTTGAAAGTAGACAAATAATTGTGTTGAGTCCGTGTAAGCACAAAAAATACGAAAAATTGTTATTGTAAGTAAAATAATAAGGGCTCAATTATAAGTACCAGCAGTTCTTGATAGAAATTGTTGCTGAAACTAAATTTGCAGTAAATATTAATGCAATATATAAAAATAGTGATATGATGCAATTTATAGAACAGCTTGGCAAACAATTTTAAATGTTTTTTCACAACGGCATCCAAATTTTTGGCAATTAGTATTCGAATCCAATTTTAAAACGTGTAACTGCAACTTAACCATAAAAGCATATGAGAATGTTCTAACCATAAACGCTTTTGAAAAAGAAAATTAGACAACATTGTTGACCGACCCTGCTTTTCGATGATGTTCCTGAAATATTATTAAATGAAGGAGACAACTATTGTTGACTTCAATATTCTTAGTATATATTAGAATAGTAATAAGTTTTACAACACTAATCATCCATATTGAAGTGCGTTTAATCAGCGCATTTTGCAGGTTTGTGAATATTCCCAGTTAATTTTTTATCAAATTTAGCAGGAAAATTAATGATTTTAACTAAAAATATAATATATAAAGAAAGTTTTAAAAGTGTGTGTAAAAATAAATAACGAAAAGTATATAAAAGTGCTTCAATAGAAATATAAAGTTGCAATGAAAAATTTTGTTAGAAGGCCAGTCATTCGCATTTTTCGCTTACCAAAAAGTTTTTGTTTAACAAGCGTGGTGAAAGGATGATTTTGATTGTTGAATGAGTGGGTGTGTAAGAGGGATAAGTGTATTGAATGCCATAAAGATAAAGAATACATGGTGCCAAAATGAAAATTCATTAAAAATCGGCGTCGTCTAACGACATGACTAAAAGTTTCGTTTAAAGGAACTCTTGCGTGAGATATAAAGAATATAGGAAAGATAACTCCATTTTGTCCGGTATTTTTTCAGTTTGTTTTAATCATCAATTTCTTGGTTCATATCTGTATAGTGGTCTCTTTTTATTCTCTTTGTTTGGGAACTTTTCTTACAGTGTTGGTAAATGTGTTAATTATAAAATGAATGTAATGGGTGCAACAGAGCGGCATATATAAACGTGTTGTTACGGTTGACTCGTGTTAGCCATATTTTGACATTTAAAGGTTAGAATGTGTCGGTTGCTTATGTTATCCAATGTGAGTGTGGGAAAGGTAGCTAAATAACGAAAGCCGAACTCAAAAGAAATTTGAAAAACCGAAGCGAACAGTGTCTGACATTTTTTTCAAATTGTTGTAAATCAATTCTTTTTGTGTATGCAATTAGTGTATTAACGCTAAAATAAGGTATAAATTAGTTATTAATTCTAATGAAAAATAAAATTAATTAACATTCCAATTAAATGCTAAACATCAATATAAATATGCGAAAATCTGGTGAAAATTGTGGGAAAAAATAAATGGAAATTAAAAAAGAAATTTTAGATGGTGTCAAGAAAAGAAAATGTGTTTTAATGTCTCCTTTGGATGTGTACTTACATGCATACATACTTATATATATTATTTTCTGTAGTTTTTATGAATTACTTTTACAAAAAAAAAAAATATTTTTTCTTTGTTAAAAGAAAAACGTTTTTATTAGCTTTTATATTTGTAATTAAACAATGTTTACTCGTATTTTCCAATATTATTTGGATGTGTTTATATCACATACATAAATATGTACATACATAAGTATCTATGTACTTAGTGAAAATTGAGGTCGTGTAAGGTAATTATGCCTCGGTGTTTCCACTTCTCCGGCTTTTTTTCTATTCCATACAATTATTTAATTTAATTCCCGTTTAATTTCTCTAGCCTGCCTATACTTTTCTTTTGTCTCTTTATTTTTGTTGATCATGATCGTTATATTTCATGGGAAGGCTCAATGAACTCTTCATCGGTTCGCATTGCATATCAAAAAAAATATGTCTATGTGTGTAAGATTGCGTTTGAAAACGTTGTCTCCACTATTTATTAATGGTACTGAATGAATCTCCCATTTATGTATGCATGTCGTCATAACGTTGTCGTCAGGTTTTTAGTTGTTATTTGTGGTCTTTTTAGTACAGGGGTGGTAGTACGTATTTTGAACTTGTTTTTTTTTTGTTTTTGTCTATGATATGTACTATGTTTCAAGCCAATAACCACGTTAGCTTCAAAATGAAAATGATGTTTAGGTAATCTAACAAGTAAAAAATAAAATTGAAATTGTATGGTTTAAAACTTTGACCAACATTATCTGTGATATAACATACATTGGTGGCTCCTTGTGCTTGAAGTATGTGAGAGAGGCGAAGTTTGTGTATACGGTTTATATAATTTCATATGGTATTTCAAGAAGTACATAATTTGTCATCTTAACACAAATTTGTACTTAGTTTTATTAACATCTTAGTTTCGTTAATTTTTGTTAATTTTGTTAGTTTCGGATTACAACAATTGAAACAAACTTAGTAAAACCACTTCTGACGGACCAAAGACAGAAATTATTTGGGGGCTATTCAGCCTTGGCAATCGTCGACAAAAAGAGATAAAATGCTCCATCTATAGTATAAGTATATTGTTTCTGAAATTTCTCACCCACATACCTAAAAACACTTTAGCAAGTCTATTTCAGTTATCGACACTAAATAATTGAGCTCTAACAACAAACGCATCTGGTTTGCAAAATACATACTTGATCTGAAGTTATTCCCCATGATTGTGTAAAACGTTGGCGTTTACGCCCCAATCATTTTTCGTAGTAGATTAAAGGAAACTGTTTGTATTTCTGTGAACTTGTACAAATGCCTTCACAATCAGGCTGATCAGTTTTATTCAACTTACAACATGTGTATTGTGACAAACACAATACACATGAGCACTGATGATGAAAGGGTTGCGTCTTTCGAAAACAGCTGTTCTGCTCTGCTGTGTAAGTTGAATAAAACTGATGTTGACTTTAATTTGTACCTTGGAATATTTATCATGTCTCTGAGATTTAAAAACAAATTTCGAACAATTAGCCTATGAATCTTAATTCAATTTAATATAGCAATATAAATTGTTCGTTAAAATTCTTACTACATAAAAATAGATTTATATCGAATACAAGTTGTTTGTTGTGTTTTCTGAAATTTCAAATCCTATGGTTTTGCTTGTGTAGTTCACAATTCACTTTTGGGAGTTTATCTATAAATAAGAGGTTTTCTTATTTCGGAATTAGGTTGAAGTCTACTGGTGATTTGGAGGCAATAAAATGCAGCCTTATTTGCATACTTGACCACATAATAAAAAGCACTAATATTTAGTAAAATTAAAAATATTTTTTTCGATGCACAAACGATTTGAAGTATGCCGAAAGGCTTTTCCGTATATTAAATGTTTAACGTTTGTAACAAAATAAAACATGAACATATTCATAAATATATATTGAGGTTTATGTGAAAACGTCCGAAACGCTGAACACTACTTATTTAATTATATACATATAAAAATTAAAAATATGACAACAATTAAGAAAAATGCGATTCTTGACTTTAAAATAAAATACCTCAATAACTATAGTAAACAAAATATAGTTCATCTATTAGTGGGTCCTCTTTTTGTAATATTTTCGCAGCTTACTTTGTAAATACAGTGTACATAGAATATGAGCACACAAACCCGTAATAGCGGCGGCAGTCGCAGTCAAAAAAAATCAAATTCCAGTAGTGGTGGTGGTGGGGGCACTGACTCCTCAACTGTTACACAGACTGCCCTCAAAAAGACGGAGGGCACAAAAACAGAAAAGGAAAAGTCTCATCCAAAGGTATAGTTTGCCGCATAAAACAAAGAGAAAAACAGAATATAACATATATTACATTGCAGCCAACTGCTGAACAGTTACGTATCGCTCAAATCACCAACAGCAATACATCGGAAGACCCACAGATGCGTGAAAAAGTAGCCACACTTATAGAAATGACGCAGCGTTCCGAGGAAGAAGTGTGCTGCGCTTTAAATGAGTGCGACAACAATTTGGAACGTGCTGTTGTATTCCTTTTAGAGACCCTCCCAGTGGTAAGTTAATGGTATTTAATTTATGTCACAGATAAACAGTAAGAAAATAATTCAAAACTTTAAGGGGGCATTTGAAACATCTTCAAAAAAGAAGAAAAACAAAGCTGCAAATGCTGCACAAGATAATAACGGTGGTGGCAGTGGCGACGGTGATTGGGGTGACGGAAATGCCAACACGGATAAGCGTGAAAAATCACGCAATCGTAATAGCAGTAATCGTGGTGGACGTGGAGGTTCCGACAGTCGGGGCTGTAAGTTTCCGCAAGTTGTTAACTTATATCAAGTTCAATTATTTTACTTAAATTTTATTTGCTTTTAGGGCGTGGCAGAGAGGCCCGCGAAAATGAACGTAATTCCAGAAGTGGTGGTGGTGGTGGTGGTGGAGGCGGTGATAGAGATGACCGTGCTAATGACAACTATCGCAGTGGGCCACGTAGTGGCGGCGATGGCCGCCGTGGTGGCAGCGGAGGTGGTGGCCGTGGAGGCGGTTACGTTGGCCGAGGAGGTCGTGGTGGTGGTCGCATGGGTGGAGGCAGAGGAACGGGCGGTCGTGGTGATAGAAGCGGTGGTGATGGAGGCGGCTATAGATCACGTTATAATAACTCCAACGACGATCATCAAGAAGTTGAGTTGTGGGATAATAGTATTGCCCAAAGTACAGAGAAACAACACCAACAAACCCAAGATGATGCATGGGGTGATTGGGATAATGAGGAGTATGTAGGTTCCCTTAAGGACAGCAAAGTGTTTACAACAAGCAATTTGCCTAATCAAACGGCAGCCAGTGTGCTGAGCGGTGGATTATCCGTCAGTGGCGATAACACCAGTAGTGTGGGTGGAACCAGTGAAATTTCAGCACCACCGGGACTAGAACACCATATTGGCTCCTCAGTGATTGGCGGCACATCTGCGTCACAGACACAAGGATCTCATTTGAACTCCTTGGTAGACGACAATAGTGGTGGAAGTAATTTAATTACACCCAAGGCAACATCCTTGATGCAGTATAGCGCTGCTGTAAGCAGTACGCCTCAATTGCAGCAACAACAGCAGCAATCTGCGGTGGTTGGTGGTAGTGGTAGTACTCTCACATCTGGCTCAAGTATTAGTGGATCTTCGGCATTAGGTAGCTCTCCTTATGGCAGTGCCGTAGTTGACACCTTCTCTAATGCTGCTACGGCTGCTGCAAACTTGGTTCAGCAAGTGCAACAACAGCAACAGCAGCATCTGGCACCACAACTCAAGTCGTCGACGACATTGTCTGCTGAACAATCTCAGTATTTTAATTCACTTGCTACTCAAAATGCCGCAGCACAAGCCCAAGCTGCAGCAGCAGCGGCTGCTGCCGCGGCGGCAGCTGCTGCAAACAATGTACAGCAAATGCCCACATATGCCCAGAATCCGGCAACAGTGCAATATCAAACGTCATATGCAAATGTTTTTGGAAGTGCAACGGGTAATGGATCAGCAACATCGATGACAACGGATCCCACGTCACAGTTAACAAGTGGGCAGCAACCACAAGTAAGGCGTGCCCGTGCGAAACTACCACCACCCTCTAAGGTAAATGTAATAAGAATTTGCTCTCTGAACGTGAACGTCTAATATGAAATCTTAATTTTGCGCAGATTCCTTCAAGTGCTGTTGAAATGCCAGGTGACACTTTGAACAACATTGGGTACTTAGATGTACAATTTGGAGGCTTAGATTTTGGTACCGACGAATCATTCGAGAATTTATCAGAAAAATTAAATAATTCTGTTAATATAGTTGATGGTCAGCAACAAAGCCAACAACAACAGCAGCAAAAGTCTTTGGCTCAGTCACCGCCCGATGGAAGTTCGTATGAACAAGCCAAGTCGGTAGTGGCACATCAACAACAACAATCGGCTTTAACAGCGGCAAGTTTGCAAAATTCTCATTTGGTAAGAATCACAGCATATTTGAGATCAGTCAAAATGAATTAATTATTTCATTGTACATAATATTTTTATTTATTTCTTTTTATTATTATTATTTTTTTGTTTGTTAATAGACTGACTCTCTGACAGCAGGATACACACAACGATCTGCCACACAGCAGCAGCAACAACCGCAGCAACAACTCAGTAGTAGCGTAGCTGGAGGCAGTGGAGGAGTGGGCTCGGCAGCCAACAATACTTTAGATCAATTGACAAAAAATGACCCGTACAACCAAAACACGAGCTCCGCTGCTGCCTATCAAAATTCATATCAAAGCAGTAACAATGTAGCGAATAAAGGTGTAACAAATGCCTATCAACAGTCGGTTGCTTCACAAGGATACAACAATTCCGCATACGGAAATGTTCAGGTTAAAACTTGTTTCTTCTTTTTTTTACCATTTTTATTAGTTTAACTGGAAATAAGCAAGATGTGAAGTCATTCAAATTTGTTTTTACCTGAGCACAATTGCAAACCTTTGCTGTTTATGTTTAGGCCCATAGAAAGTAAACTGGAAATAAGAAAGATGTGAAGTCATTCAAATTTGTTTTTATCTGAGCATAATTTCCAACCTTTGCCGTTTATGTATAGGCCCATAGAAACTAAACATAATCAGCCTAATTATAAATTAGAGATCTGCTCATGGATAAAATTAAGCTTACGATCACGAAAGTCATGTTTTTTCACGCACGGCAAAATTAAAGCGCCCACGATCGCGTACGCTCACGAACGCGTTGTTTTTAATCACGTACTTTCACGCACGATGGTAGCAATTCTCTTGTGTGAATACCTATTAAAAGTGTGTATATCCATATATAAATACATATGTACGTAATATAATTTTTGTACCATTAAAAGAAAAAAAGTTTTAAGTTCTGTTTTGAGTGCGTGAATATTGTATATATTAAAAATCACACGCGGTCCAACATTTTTTAATCACTTTCACGCACACGTGATTTTTAGAAATTTTTAATCACAATTCACGTGATTCATGCGGTGCACGAAAAAAATCGCGACGTTTGCACTTCTCTGTTATGACTATCCTCACGAAATTTCTCCCTTGTCCATTTTACTTTTCCCGAAAATAAATCCTATTCTAATAAAGTGGTAAATTATTTAAAGGGAAAATCAGAAACAATTGTTTTGTTTTATGACAAAATAATTTTTAGTTTTGATATAATATGTACAAGTAGGTTGAGGACCCATCGTGTTCTTTAGCCCCTTCAAATATGCTGAGGTGAAAAACCCGAATGAAATAAAAACAGTTTTTTGTCTGTTTACTATTGTGAAAAAGGGAAAATTTTTTCACGTAACTTGTATTAATTATAAGGCTGTATGTCAAAACATAAGTAGTAATTCTTACCATATTCTTAAAAAGCTTTGTTACTCTGGCAATAGAATTTTATATTTGTTTATAGTTTAAGGTACATTGTACAGTGAAATTGAAATAAAACTAATTAGATATATATTTTTTGTCATTAGTCGTCGGTGGCAAATTCGTATCAACCACAAGCGTACGGATCCTACCAACAAAATTCAATGTCCTCCTACCAACAGCAACAACAGCAGCAATCTAGTGCAGGCACACAAAATGTTTCGAATGTGACAGGCTCAGGCAGTGTTGGTGTAGGTGGTGGCTCTAATTCAACACAAAACATTCCGTCTGTAGGTGGCAACAACAGTAATTCTGCAACGTAAGTATTTTTTATTTATGTATGAAGTCCTAACAATTAGTTAATACTAAAAATTAGACTAGTTCCATTTTATAATTCTTTACTAACATTGCTGATGTTGTTATTTTTGTTTTCTTCTTTTTACCCTTTCAAAAACTATTCCATCTGCTTAATAATACAAATACTACTACCAAAAAAAAAATTTTTTTTTGCTCCTCTTCAAAATTGAATGTCGAAATATGCCTGATTTTGTTTTTGTTGTTTTTGATGCTCAAATCTTAAATCTGTTGCGTCTCCTACGAATTGTATGTATGAGAACAGGGCAAATTCAAATTATTTGGCATCTGCTTATGGATCACAACAAAATGCATACCAGTCTAGCCAAAGTGTTTATGGCAGCGCTGGTTTATCAAATAATTCAGGGTATGTATGCTTACATTTATTTTATTATTTATTTATTTATTTTATTTTATTTACTTATTTTGTGGTATTGCTAAACAAATTTTAAGTTGATATCCTGATATTCTTGGGAGTAATTTTTAAATAAAAATAACTGAGAATGATGCAGTCTACCGTGATATGCATCTCATACATATAGTATGTACATCATTCAGAATAGGGTGAAAATCTTATTGAGAAGTTACTTTCAATCGTTTTATCGGTTGTTATAGTCCCAACTGTATCTACTTGTATTATGTAGTGATTTTGTGTTTCTGAAACTCCTTGTAAAACACAAAGAGAATTGTTTACGCATAAGTTTAATGAGAAGCTTATGTTCATGTTTACAAAACCGTTTGATTTAGATTTATGCAAATGTCTGGCAACTTGTTGACAAGATTGTACCTGAATGTTATTTAGAATTTGAAAGTACATATATTATTATGCTCTAGTAAATTTTTGTTTGTTAATAGGACCTTATTACTGTTAATACTATTTTTTATAACAAAAAAAAATATTAACTATTTTAGTTGAAGTGAAAAGGGTTAATATGCATATAAATTTGGTAAAAAAAAATTATAACATACTTTAATTTAGATTTGCTGGCAGTACTAGTACGGCATCTTCTCAGTATAGTAACTTTAGTAGTGGTAAACTAAAGGACACATCGGCCTCATCAAATGCTTCTCATTATGAAAGGTAAACTATAGATATGAATGTGTTAATTTCAGTTGTTTTGTTGAAATCTTTTAACGATATTAACCAGTTATCTTTTATATAGAATATTAATATAAGCGAATGTTGTTTTCTTTTTTCTCTTTTTTTGTTCAATTTCAGCGTTTCTTCAAGTAGCGCTATTAGTAATAGTGGATCAGCTGTAAATGCCGTTTCGAGCGGTGTCAATTCAAGCAATCCTGTAACAAATAGTATGATCTCATCCACACACTTAGGTGCATTAACAAGCAACTCAAATGTCAATCAATCTTCTTCTTTAGCTAACAACAACAATAGCAGTAGTTCGAATATAAACAGTAGCAGTGGTGTTGTGAATAATTCCACATCAAATGTGGTATCACAAACGGCCGGCGGTGCCGCTAATGCCAGTGGCAATAGCAATAGCAATAGTAATAATACAAATAGCAGTAGTGTCGTATCGGCTGGCGGTGTTGGTGTTAGTTCAAGTTCTGTGGTGGCCGCTTCATCGGGTGTGTCATCCGCATCGAATAAGACTGGTAGTGGTGTTTCGGCAAGTGGTGCACCAACTGGTGCTAGTGGTGCAGGAGGTAGTGGTGCTGGTGGAATGGTACCCAACATCCAAATGGTTAGTCAATATATTCAGACTTCATTGCCATACTATCAGCAACCAGTTTATTCTTACGAGGATTTACAAATGATGCAACAGAGAGTGCCACATGTGGTGAGTTTATGGAGAAAAGCAACACAATACAATCAAAAACAAGTATTTTTTACACAAAAAAAAAACAATTTTTTTTCTTAGTGCTTTATTTGTTTCTATTACTCTTATAGTTTCATCAATTGAACCTTTAACAACATCCATTTGTACATAGATGCATACACACAAACATTCATTTATACATTAACTTCCATATTCATAAAAAATATTTCTGTTTTATAAAACAAATTTTGTATGGTCCGTTTTTTAAATCAAGAAATATTTTTTACGAATACGGCCTAAGTCCCTGGAAAGCAAAAATAAAAAAAACAATAATTTTTCACATGATGGGGGAAAAATAGGAAAGACAGATTAATTGCAATTAAAAATTGATTGGAAATAACATAAATGCAACTAGAAATACGTAGTTGTATATAATTATTAAAAAAACAACCGTATATGTGTGCATATCAAATGATGAAATGCTGTAGATCATGAAATTACTGCAATTAAACTCGGAAATATGTCAGATTTTTGGGATGCAATAAAAACCAAAGATAACAACAGTTTTCACTATCTGAGTGAAGTTCATAACACTATGCTCATATGTAAAGGGTGGGCGAATTTGAAGTTACGAAGTAAATTGGCTTATAGCCTTTTTACACTGACCTACATCTTACATCTTTCATCAATTTGCAAAGATGTTAACATCTTCCCATAAGAATTATACAGGGAAAAAAGTTTGCATCTTTCTACATCTGCAGAAGATGATCCTTTCTCATTTTGTTCCACCTTACATCTTTCGTTATTTTAAGTGTCATCACTAAAAAAAAATGGCAAAAAATCGATTTTCTTTGGGTCATCACTAGCAAAATGACATTGCAGAAAATAAACAAAACAAATTTATTCAACAAATAAATATTCATTATTTGTAATATTTTTACTTACAAGCATCCAAACCTTTCGAGGAAGGGTCACTTCTACCAAAACTTTTTCTTCATCATCATCTTCTAGAATGGCGTTCAATATATGAATGCACTGCATTAAAATTTGGGTTTGTTCTTGCAAATTAACAACTAATCCATTGATAAATGCCTTCTCCATATCCATTTTTAAATATTTTTTATTTTTAACAAAAGTTATGCGTCTTTTCTTGTATTTTTTGACAGCTGAATAAATGAAAGATGAAAGATGTTGCCAATGTAAATTCATGTTTCACATTTTCAACATCTTCCATGCGTTTCACAAAGATGTAGGTCAGTGTAAAAAGGCTATTACAAGCATATATTTTTCTGTTTACAAATTCGATTTTATCAAAACCTCTCTAAAGTAGAAATAGTGAGAATTAATAATGGAATATGATGTCGTGCAAAAGTCCACCGCTAGCACATCTGCATACTTCCGCACTTTAAAAAAAAAAAAATTTAATCACATTTTGCAATCAAAATTCGCTTATCTCGCCAATGTAGCGCCGAATTACATATTTCAGCGTCAGTTGTTTGTAGGTTGTTCACGTAAACTCTGCCTTTCAAATGTCCCCAGAGAAAATAATCCATTGGCGATAAAACACAAGCACGAGACGGCCAACGTGACTGGGAAATTCCTCATGAAATAATTCAAAAGTCACTGATGTCAAGATTAGCCAATTGCGCAGAGAATTTAAAGTGTCGACGTTTCCTTGCTCATTTTCGAAAAAACCACGCCTCACCACAAACCACACGGTCATTTTCTTTAGATGTAATGATTTTTCGGGGACTGTGTGTGGAGCAATTTTTGTTGTTTAGATAACCGCCTAATTGAAATTGGGCATCATCAGTTTTTCAAGCAGTCAATTCACAAACGTTCGACGAAAAACAATGGTCGACAGGCGTTCTATGGTATGGCATTTTATTGATGTTCCAAGTAATTTCAATATTAATAAAATTATTAAAAATTTTATAATTTTTGTAATTAAATAATTTTGTTTAAGCCTGATAACGTATGCTAACTAGTAAATGAATACATACTAATACCCTAATTGTTGAACTCATAGCTTAAAAATATCTCTGAATTGCTTTACAACATTTAAAATTTTGTTTTGTTTATTGTATTGTATTGAACCTATTTCTCATTATAAGATTGTCCTCTCATTCATCATCCCTTTATTGCATCTTAATACAGCTTCCTTAAATTATGACTTTACACGCCTTATTTGTCTACATACACTTGTACATATTTAATATTTTTTTTAACTTTTGCTTTTCCAATTTCAGCAAGGCTATTATGACATTAATTACACGCCTACAAGCCTAGGAGCAGGCCGTGATAACTTAGGCTCAGTGGCATATTCAACAATGACTGATGGTCGTTTTACCAGAACTGACAATAATTCTAGCCCTGTTAGTAATGTAAGTTTTTTTATGCCAAACGATTTTTTATATTTAAATTTCCAAACTGTAAAAAAACACATTTTTAGTGCCAACTTTTCAAATCAAACTAAAAACTCAATAATTGTTAATAATTTTCGAATAATAAGTTGATATTTGATTTTTATTTTTTAGGTTTCGAGTACAATGTCACAGCAAGCTGGTTCTAGCGGACCTATGCTTAATGTTCCTTATGCCTATTTCTATGGCGGCAATGTTATGCCCGGAAGTTTCCAATACGGAACTCCAGCTATTTATCCCGTAAGTATCGATTTCTAAATAGTATAGATTTTATTCAGTGCTACCAACATTACTATACAGAAAAACTTAAAATTCGCTGAGTAAGAATGTGAGGTCTCTTTGGGTAAAAAACCTACAAAATTTAGATTCGAATTCAACGAGTTAAAATAAACATAAGTAAGTGGACCTGGTCAAAAAAGTTATATTGTACATGGTGGCCACATGTTATATTAAATTAAAAAATTACTAAGACAATGCTTAGAATTTGTAAAATTCCGTGGTTCAGTAACTTCGAAAATATATTTTATTTAACGTTTTTTTTTTTTTTTTTTTTTTTTTTTTTTTTTTTTTTTAGAATTACATAGTCTATAATACTAATTGTTTTTTATCGAAGGACTGTCAGTAAACTAAATTTGTTCCGACTAAAGCGGCCTGGAGACTATCAAAAAAAGTCATCAAACACAAGGTTGTGTGCGTGCGGTCGTTGTTTTTCGGGTACACGTATTTATTGTCGGCTCTGTTTGAAGAAAATCAAAAAGTTTTGATTTTTATTTTGACGGCTAATTTTTTGTACGTCTCCATTTGTGTTTGACAAAAAAATTTTATTTTTCTATGTTTTTCGTCGCTACAACATCGCGGGTAAACAGTAAAAGAAAAATAATTTGTTTTGTGTTTTTCACCTGTGTTGTGTTCTTTTTTCATTAAAAAATAAAAAGATAAATAAATAAAAAATATAATATTTTTTCAATATGTTCACTATAACGGCAAAATACAAATTGTGCTTGAAGCTTTTATTTGTACGTCTCTTTCAAATGCTGCAATCACACGACACCCACACATATGCAATGTTTGATGCCTTATTTTGATAGTCTCCAGGGCCCTTAACTTATGTGATGTAGTGGGTTAAAGCGAAATATTAAGATAAATATATTAATGTTAATAGGCGAGGACGCTTATTAGAAAAAATAAAATATGAATAAATAAATACGCCCTAAATGATATTCCTAAAATAATAAAAAGTAAAATAAAAACAATATCCAATAATGATATATTTTTCGTACAGCAAATTCCAGCTGCTAATACAGCTTCGGGTGGACAATTTCCCAAACCATCATACAATACAGGTTATGGATCAACCAATTATGATGCACTTTCACAAGCTTCACAAGACTACACAAAAGGGACGTATCCAACGAGCGTTAATCAACAAACAAAATCTCAGAATGTTACGAATCCTCCACAAGCTGGCACAGCATCGGACATAACATCGTCCATGTATGGCAAGGGACATGTGGCGCTTAATAAAGTCAATGTAAGTTGAGCATTTATAGTAATTAAATACTTTTATTTAATCTTGTGATTTTTTTTTTCATTCCAGTCATATGAAAAACAAAATTTCCATTCTGGTACACCCCCACCATTTAATATGGCAAATACCCAAACAACTGGTGGTACATCAGCCCAACCTTATGGCATGTATTTACCTACGATGCCGGCCGCTGGACATCATATGATTCATGCTCCAATTCATCAGGTAAATTATTTTACTTTTTCCTAAAATGTGATACTGCTATATTTAAAAAATATATGTATATGAAATAAGGGAAATTTGATAAAATTGTTGGCCAATTCAAAGCAAGCTTTGCTTATAAACTAATATGAATTGATACTTGAACAACTTTGGTGTTAAATGGTGCTAAATTTTTTATTTCCAAAAAAGAAAAATTAAGATGTTTGAAAAATGTGACACTTTTATGGCGATATACATACTTTCCACAACAATAGCCATTAGCTCCATTTTCCTGTTACATATATTATATCAATAACATTTTAAACTCCAATGTGCCAAAAATGACTGCTTTTGACTGCTATTAACAGGCTCCTGGAATTTTCTAGGTCGTAAAAAATGTAAGGTACTGTTAATATTAGTCGATTGTTATCGACAACTAGCATAAAAGTGGTATTTTTTTTTTGTTGTGGGAAAGATATCTCATCGCCAAGTAGTTACAAAGTAAGGGAAATAATAAAATCAATCGAATTTGGCAACTAGAAAGAAAATAACGATATGAAATGCATTTCATGTTAATCACGGCCCATATTTTTATGAATATGTGCCACAAATATTTTGTATGCATGTAAACATTAATATATAAATATAAGAAATACAACTGATGCTGATATCACACTGCTTTGAATTGGCTTATGGAAATTAATATAATAAACACATGTTAACATCCGTTGTTAAGTCATTATTATTGTATTGTATAATAATCATTTTTTTAACTAAAAATTATCAAATTAATTAAATTAATAGGATTTGGTACAAATGTTTAATGCAGATAGAAATTATGATGTAGAGAAGCAAGTTTTTATTAGGAAATGTTTTGCCAAACCAAAAAAAAAAATTATATATAAATTTGAAGAGCCCAAAAAAAAACTATGTTAACAGAGAACATTTCTAAATTCGATGGTATGTTAAATGCAACGTACTCATGTTTCTACTAATGTTCCTTGGTGTGTTATCACCAGCAATTCTTATCATAGATAGAAACATTTAACTTAACTTAAAAATAATTTATTAATTAACAAAACTTTGCAAAGATTTATTTTAAAAAAATATGCCAAAAGTTGTGTAATTTTACATAAATTAAAACAAAACTTGTGTCTCAAGAAACTTCTAAAAACATAAAATTAATGAAAAAGGACACACATTGCATTTTTAGCTTCTATTTGTTGCAGAATGGTTCAAGCTAATTTTGATGCAAGGTGTGTCAAAGATTTTTTCCTTAAAAGAAGTGCAAAAAGTGTACAAAGCTTTTTTTTACTAAGTTACTACAATATTTCAAATAGATATTAACCCTTATCGTGGTTGGCGTTTTTCGCCATCAAATTCGACAATATGCAATAGAATAAAGGAAAATTTAGCTTTTTGTTTTTAAGCTATTACAAATTGTCGAATTTGAAGGCGAAAAACACGATAAGGCTGACTATGTATATGTACATTTAATTTGTTTGATATATTGTCTAATTTATGCCTGCATTTCATCATCAATATACTGTAACCAAATAGCAAAATAACAAAACTTGTTAGCTTAAACATAAACTCACAAAAATGAACTGAGAATTGCACAAGCAAAATTTTGGAAATTTTAGAAAATTTGACTAAATTCTTGTCGGATATGAACAATTATTTAGACTTGAATACTAAAATTTATAACAGAAGCCTCTAAATTAATTTTAAAAAAGTCTACAGTGGCTTTCATGTAATAAAACATGCTTATACTGCAATTAAAAAAGCAAAGAAATTTACATTTTATTCCCGCTGTTAAATCTCAGTGTTACCATTGTCCTGTTTTTCTTCCTGTCGCAATGTTATTATCTTTTTACTCAAATCACAAACTTATTTGGTTTGATTTTATATGTGTATATAGTGTAATTATATTGAACTAATGAGCCCAATTTTGAATATCCGCACGGAATTTCTTCTTTGACCGGGGGAAAAAAGTTCTCTTATTCTCTTCTTTTTTGACAAATTAATTAATTGTGATTTAATTTGAACAAATTCCTAAACGTTATTTGTATACTCTTTTTGTTTTTCTTTTAAATACTTTGTCCTAAAAGTGGTAAAGTAAAAATCATAGCTTTCAAAGTGCTAGCGGAGTAAATATGTTCGCTGGCTATTCTTTAGGTGTGTGGTTTTTGACGGCTCATCGAGTTCTAGAGGATGTTGGTATTTTTAGTCGGCTGGCAGACATGGTAAATTTAATTCATCTTCTGCTCTTTGCTGAAACTGTGGATTTCTTGTCGTTCTTAAAAAAAAATCCACGAGCTACTTTGGAATTACATAATTGAACGTTTGGAACAAAAATAAATTTCTAAAAAATTTTTATTCAATACTTACATATTTCTTATTTTGAAAGGAAATATTCGTTTGAATAGTTTTATGATACCGTCAATACGACATCGCTGGTTTCATATGTCTAGTTTTTTTTTCATCCCTAACCCGCCGTTTACACATACAAGTAAACGGCGGATATTGAGAGTGGAAAAGGGAAAAGATGCATAGGACAAAAACTATGAAAAACTGGCTAGACTAGATTAACTAAAAGAGTAGAAAGAGTTTGATAGGGTGCGCGCTTTAGGGGAGTCAGCAGCTGAAGCAGTCGCTGCTCCTGATAAAGAGACACATGTTCTTGAGAATAATTCCTGATAGCTCCCATATGCCACAAAAAGAAATGTGTGTGTGAGACGAAACAAATTTTTTTCGAATAAATCATAGAAAAAAATCTTAGAGGTACAATAGTTATTATTAAGTTAATAATTAATTGAATTAATAAATCATTTTACTAATTACTAATTAATTAATCTATACTTCGTTTGTAATTTTTGTACCAAATCCGACAGTAGGAATGTGATAAAAAACGATTTATTTATTATGTGAACAATACAAAAAATTTTAATAAAATTCTATAACCTTTACTCTCGGATGAATTGGAACCATCAAAGGATGTATTTCCGCAATCGATTTCTGTCACATGCCTCCTCATAATAAATTCGTCTTTGTACATCTTAAATCTTTTGCCTTTATACTCGTTGTTCTTTTGCATGCTGCTAATTTAATAAATTTTTTTAAATATAATAAGTGTTCAGTTTAATATTTTAATAACTAATTAATTGATTTTCTGAGAGTAGCTTTTTTTTTGTTGTGGGTTAAATACAAATTATGCCGAGAACTATAATAGTTCAACTATTTCATTGAAATAGTTATTGCGTCATACAATAAACAAAAATTAGTTATAACCACTATTTCATGTTCACCTTTTTATATTTTAAAGCAGCTTCAATCTTAGTTTTAAACATTTAACGACATGCATACATATACATACGTTCATGCATATAGATGACTGACTACCAAAACCTATCAATACAAACTTCGTATGCAGTTCTGCTGCAGTATTTAGATCGTGTGTATATCGCTAAAGTAAATAACTATTGCCATATTCAATGCACTCCGATCGAAAACTTCAGAACGTACCGAAATCAAAAAAATTTTGATTTTGCCAAAAATGATTAAGCGACAAGCTTTTCGGAAATCGGTTATTTATGACACGTAATATGGACCGTATGTCTAAAGTATGAAGGTCGTGTCAAGTACCGTTACGGAAATACAGCAAAAGAAATTTTAGCTTAAGTGAATTTTTCCTTTAAATTTATTTACATTCTTTTGTAAGGTTAAACTAAAATTCGCCTTATCAAGTAGAGCAAAACTATTGTAAAAAAATGCAAGGATATCAAAGAATCAGTTAAAAAACAGACTACTTAAGGACTGATTTTTTATGACATCAAGAATATACAAACTTGTCGTATAGGAAATTTATTAAAACTATTGCCACTACATACTACAGTGCACTACAACCCTATACCGCCAGTATTAAGGCTCTACTTCCATTTAAAGCAATGATGATTAAAAAAAATGCTGCTCTTGTAAAATTTACTTTTTGTCGTTAAGCTTTTTTTGGCGTTTATGGGACGATATAATATATCAAAAGTATTTGTCAATATATATTTGTTCAACATCGTTAATGACATTAAACAGCAGATTCAAAACTCTTCGTTAATGCGGAAGGTATAAAGGGTGGGAAAATTTGAGGTTAGGAAGAAAATTGGTTTAAAAACACAATTCTTTTTTTACAAAATCAGTTTTATTAAAACTACTGTAAAGTAGAAATATGAACATTAATAAAGGATATCGGGCAAAAGTCCACGTCTAGCATGCCGGCAGACGTTCGCACTTTTCACAAAATGTTTAACCACATTTTGCAACAAAGCTTAGCTTATCTCGTCTATTCAGCGCCGAATTTCATATTTCCAAGCGTCAGTTATTTGTGATTTGTTAACGTAAAACCGGTCTTTCAAATGGCCCTAAGAAAATAATCCAGTGGCGTTAAATCACAAGAACGAAAAGGTGGATTAACATCGCCACATTGAGAAATTAAGCGAGCGGTAATTTCTAATCTAATATCGTCTAATTGAAAATGGGTCTCATCACTAAAGATTATTTTATTGAAAAATACGTTGTTTTCGTTCAAACGTTCGACGCAAACCGGGCGTTCCATGGTTAAAATATGCCAATTTTTTTACTAAGTGAATATTAAAGGATGACAGTTCAATTCTTGACATTTAATCATTAAACAGCCAATTTACTTCCTAAACTCATATTTGCCCACCCTGTACAATTAATGGTTTGGCCGGACACGTATCAAATAAACGTAAATGCTTGAAGATTGTCCAAAGCTGAAATTAAATAGATCCCGATTAATACTTACTCATTTTAATCATTTCATATATTTATATGTAATGTACACGTATATATAATAATTTTCGATCATGCCTATAAAATTTGCTGCGTTTACTTTTCATTTCAACATTTATACATTTTATGTACTCTCACTACTCATTTACTTATAAACTTACTATGTAGTTATATTGTATATATAACATAACAATAATCTTTATAAAAATCGTAATAAACATGAGTATTAATATAAAAATGTATTTTATAAATGCGCCCCATCACTAATAAAATAATTTTCTTTATAAATCAAAAATTCTCGAAACGTAACTTCAAAGCATATTTCTTTCCATTGAATAATTGTCTAACCAGCAACAATACTTCTAAATAATTAGAAGAGATTCATGAAAAAATTAAATCGAGTTAACTATAAAAATCACGACTTAATTAATATTTAAAAAATATCCTTTAAAAATATTATGCATGAAATATTTTCCTGTTTGATTTATTACTATTATTATTTCTTTTGGTTTTTATTGGACATCGAATAGATGGACGGCAGGATTCACAATTCATCCCGCCGGGTAAGTTCCTATATTAAAACGACGACAATTAAAATCATCTAATGTTTTTTTTTAAATAGATAAAACCACAAAACAAAATTGTTTTTAAGTTAATAATCGCTCATGCTGCATATATTTAAATGCATATACATACATACATACATACATTAATATGTACTATGTATTTAATTTGTTTTATGTTTAAACAACAATCAGTTCAATCATTCGAAGATAAGTTAGATAATATGAAGTTTTATTCAGCGAAATACTTTATAAAAATCGTTAATCACTTATTTGTGTATAGGGTGGGTCATTTAAAAGTTTAAATTTAACAAGTAAAAGTGCTATATTCGGCAGTGCCGAATCTTAAATACCCTTCACAAATGTATTTCTTCTTTCTTTCTAAAACAGAAATTAGGTTTAATTATTAAAACAGCAAAATTTTGTTGTTCAGTTGCTTTCATATTTTAGAAAAAGTTTAAATTTTTCAGCTCCGAAGCTGTATTTTTAGCTTTTCAATTTCTAATAAAAATGAACGCCTTTCAAAAATATTAAATGTTTTATTTACAAACAAAAAGAAAAAATTCGTTTCAGTTGGTTACTTTTATGCACCAAAATAGTTCCAATTAGCCAACCCTAGAATCGGCTTCTAGATTTTTCCGAATTTTCAATACCAATTTTAGTCATCCTGAAATATAAAATGGGCTCAAATCACAGAAAAAGACAAAATTCTATTTATGGAGACCATTTTTTAAATACCAATTTTTGTCTCCCTGAAGCATAAAATAGTTTTAAGACTTAACAAAAATAAAAGAGTAAAGTAGGTGTAATTAAAAAAAATTAGGAACTTATTTGGTTACATATGTATATGTACCAAAAATTTAGATTTTCCAACACTATAATCGATTTTTTAATTTATTTTGGTTTGTAACACCAATTTAATTCTTCTTGAAGATTTAATTCACTAAAAACCAAAACTTGGAACGTATGTGGCTACCCATATTCCAAAAAAATTCAATTTTTCAACCCTGGAAGCGAATTTTGAATTATTTTTTACCAATGGAACTCTAATGAAGTCTAAAGTAGTTTTACTTAACAAAAAATTAAAATTTTTAACCTTTTTGGCCACTTCCAAGTGCCACAAAATATTTCAGGTCTCCAACCGTGAAATCGAAATTTTGAATTTTTGAAAATTTAATACCAATTTTATTTTTCCTAAATTCTAAAATAGTTTCAATTAGCAAAAAAAAAAACACATTACTGTTTTGTAAAAAAATGAATTTCCTATCCCTAGAATAAAAATGTTTATTCTTTCAATTTTTAACACAAATTCGATTTTTTTCCAAAGTACCAGAGATTTAATTAGCAAAAAAAAATGGTTTTTGATAGCTAATTTTGATCCAGCTCTGGAACTGTATTTCTAATTTTTCTTAATCTCATTTCCAAGGCCACCACTCTCTAGCTCTTCTGGTGGCTTGGGAAAACAGATTAGACCGACCTCACTATTTATAAGAATCCAGAATATATACAAACATACATATTTAGTTTATAGAGTACCATGTTAATATTGAGGAACTTACTACACACGGAATGACAAATCTATATATTAAACCCTTTTACTTCTTTGTGAAAGACATAAAAATAAAAACGGTTTGAAATTTTGCCATATTTATTTTTTTCTTGTGAAGTACAATTTGTTCCGGTTAGAGATGGATGATCATGCGGCTTCAACTCTTGAACCAATTGAAGTTTGTAAGGCGTCATACCGAGACCTTTTCGCATAATTCGACGTAAACTGGTGCGTGAAATGCTTAATTCTTGACTACGATTATAAGTTGATGTTGATGGATTCTCACGCACGCTCTCAGCCACAGACTCGATGTTTCCGGGTGTACGCACTGCATCAACAATGAAACTAGTCTCACGTACTTTAGCAATAAACTTGCCTATACCGGGCACTGTTGGTCCTTCGCAGCGACCAAATTTTTTACGATATTTTCGTGCATTTTCGGCCATTGTCTTTGTTTGGGAAATAAATTTCCAATAAATTCCCACGTTGCTGAAGGTAGAAGTATTAACATTTTCTTGGCAATGAAATAATTTTTAATTTTCAAGCTGGGATCGATCAGGTTTTCCTCCAACTTTTTTAAAGTAAAGTATGTGCGTGAACATATTACGTTTTATGAAAATTATATATCTGTAAAATAGTGTATGAAAGGATTTTATTAAAAAAAATTTTTATAAAGGATGGTTTATGAAATTTTATTCAATAAAAATACACAAATGAAGCAACATATTTATGAAATATTTTACAATATCTTCTAAAAGTTTTCTCAAAAATTCAGTAAAATTAGTTTATGAATAAATTACATTCCTTAGGTTGAGATTTGTGCAAAAAAAAATAGAAACGTTTCACCTTGAAGGCCAACCCTGCAACTTCCCGCTAATTTTAATTTTACATCTGTTATAACTTTCGCATGCGTCAGCCGATTACCACGTGGTAATTCATACAACAAAAAATTATTTGCAGATTTGAGCTTGAGTCCAATAAAGGAATTTTTATCTCAACACAATTTTGATAATAAATTATTTCGTATACGAGTGAGTATGTGTATACATCATAACAATTGCAATTTTGTGTGTTCAATGAGTCCTTTATTTCAATTGTTAGTTTGTTTCTATCTTTGAAAAGATTATTTACATGCTTGCAGATGCATATTTAATTTGCTAATACATGAATTAATTTTTTTATTGCCAAGTGATTGATATCACTAAAACTTGGGAAATCCCTTAATTGTTTCTATTGGTGTACTATTGAACTTTTCGAGTGAATAGTAGCAGTTGTTGGGGTTATTGAAGCAATAATTAGTTTTGCTCTTCAAGTGCAATAATTAATCCAATTGCTTCAGAGTTTTAAAATTACATTTACATATTTTAGCGCCATGTGAAATAAAAAATTAAAATTGCTGCGGATGAGATGAGAACTGAAAGTGAAGAGCTTTTTTACATACTCTTTTTCCACGCTTTCCTCGAAGGTGTGGAAAGGTTAAAGAAACTATAGTAAATAATTCTATTAATTGCTATTATTTTTTTGCGTTTATTAATCCTTTTGTCATGGGTGCTGTTGGCTGAAGTAGTAGAACACGAGACTATGAAGCGGAGAGTCCTGAGTTCGAGCCCCAGCTGAGTCATGAAATATTGTGTTGAATTCTTCTGATCAGCATTAGTGCGTGGTTGTGTTAGTTGTTGCCAGCCTGTTTTCAGTGATGAAGGCATAGTACTGATCACTGGACAATTACTGGCAGCGACTGACCCAATCATGTACTAAAAGCAGAGTAACAGCACCCACCTTCGTCGGCCCTGTAGCAAAAATTAGCCGGCGAAGTAAAAGGTTGAAATAGCTACAAAAAAAAAAAAAAAAAAAAAACAACTGTCTATCTTCTCATCTTTCCTAATCTGTCCCCTCAATACTATTCCCTCAGGGACATCCCCTGAGTGCTGGTCCTACTCCTAAAAAAAAAAAAAAAAAAAAAAATAAGCACAAAAAAGTATATTTTCGGAAACACTAATACATATTCATGCGATCTGTAACCAGTTGCTACCCTTAAATAATGTTAATATTTGTGTAAAGTTACTTCTAGACGAGGTGTCTCCATGCAATGACATCATTTCATCAATTAGTGATATAAAGCCATCTCATTAAAAAAAAGTAAGGTTTACACTTTGGTGTATTCATAAATGATTGTATGAGACAAATTATTACGGTAAAATCTGTATTTTTTATAATCGTTTTTGAATACAACATGTGTTAACTTTTAAATTAAATTTCTTTTAGCTGTAGTTTCATTCTTGATTTGTTTCTTTAAATCTCAAATTTTCACTTTTTGTTCTTAATTATTCAAACGTAATTATTCTATTTATTTATTTTTATTTTTCAGGACTCAAATAGTACTGGTCAACGTCAACCTGCAAGCAGCCAATCAAAATCGGCCACTAAGCAAGGATACTCGCCTTCTTATTGGACCGGCCAAAATTAAGCGGCTCTGAATTTTGTTTGCTAAGACGACCTTAAAGAAATAACATAAAAAGCAGCAGGCGAAACTAAACTCCTTAAAATTAGACTATGAACAATGAAGAAGAAAATATCTATAATTTTGTTTTGGAAGAAAATAACCAGGATATGATGAATTGCTCGCTATTCCGCCTGCTATTTAATAATAATGCTTAATATTAACAACTAGATCTAAACAAGAATAGAGAACATTATCTTCTCATCCCCTCAAATAATAAAAAAAAGAAATAATAATAGCTCCTCAAATAGACTTCCTACCATTATTAGAGGAAATGTAAAGATTCCTTCGTATCTTCACACACAGTATATAAATTTGTAAAACACATATTTACATATGTATTTTTTATATATAAATACGCAATTAAAAATATGTGTAACTCCAGAGTTCACATTTTAAGGTTTTTATATATAACGATTACACACTTATATTTGTTAATAACGAACGTCATTTTAATAACATTTATAATTCGTTTGTTTTTAATATTTTTTAAATAACAAAATTTGTATTGTAGCGATTAGTTGTCCCTACCAAAAAATACTTTAACTAACAAATACATTATTTTCATCATAGAGGATTTATTTTATTTTTTTAAACGAAAATTTGCCACCTACCTCCGTTTCCTAACCCATATATCCCCTCCATCTTAAAGCATACTTATACACACACGCATCCAAACACACACAGCATTCATGCATAAACACACATTTTTTTATTGCAAATAATGAAAAAAAATTTATAACAATTATCAAATAATTTAATTAAAATAATTATATTATAAACAAATAATTAAAAAAAAAATACAAAACAAACCAATTAATTACTTACTACGTTGTATTGTACGTATTTCTACACATACATAACCATTTTACATATAAAAGTATATTTTATAAATGACAGAACAAGGATTGTAGATTATTATATTTTCAATTAACTTGATCCATTTTCCTTATCTCTCCCCCACAAAAAATATACATGAATACATACTTATAAATATATACATACACATTTATATATGTATATTACATGCGTAGCAAATTGTCGTATTGCAAAGCAACAAACAACAAATTAATAAGTTTAAATAAAAACACATTCTTTAAATTAAAAAAATAACAAACACAAAACGTAAAGAAACAAATATTTATTAATTTAAAAAAGGAGTAATAGAAAAGAAGGAAAAAAGGAGTAAAAATGAAATATAATAAAAAAAGAAATATTGTAATCGGTTTAAACTTTATGTATAATTATAATAATCTTAATATTTAAATTAAATACAACAAACAAAAAATATGATTGAATCCAAATAAAGATTCGTAAATTTTTTATTTAAAAAAGTTTATAGTAGTAAAAATTTATAGAAAGTTCGGGGTTTTGGTCAATGGCATAGAGCGCATATCCAATCACAATCCAGTTGAGTTATTTTCGAAAGTCGGTCCATTAGTTTTGATGCCAGATTATTTTACGATTTTTACATAATATCAAAAGCCCTTAAATACATACATATGTATTTAAGTACAAAAAAAAATATTAAAATCAAGAAGAAACAATATTAAATTAGATCTAAGTTTGTTTTATGTTTATTTTAAAAGTTTTTCATTCTTATTTTTAACATTAAAACTATTTTGAATCAAAATGAATTATTATTGTTTTTAAAACAAACAAAAAATCATTTTTGAAATTAAAGCGTACATTTTAGTTTTAAAAATGCTTCGACATAAAAATTATGTTATAATATATAATAATAATAATAGTCAGTCAACATCAAACCTATTTGCCAATTATTTTTTAAGTACAGCAGACTAATTCTTTAGAAATACCGTAAAACGATACAGTTATCTGAGGTAATGAAGTTAATAAGCGCGAGTGAAACGCAAAACTATCAAAAGAGAGTAAACGATCGGTGGTCTAGTTGCACTTAAAAAATAATTGCGAACGATGCTTGATGTTGACTGAGCTGCTTTGCGACTGATTGTTAGTTCATATTCTCGTGAGAATTTAAGCGTGTTCTGTCGCAATGTCTTGGGACAACCACTAGTTTTTTATTTTTCATTAGTTTGCTGCTCCATCATTATGGTCACGTGTGGGTACGGATTTCCATGAGGAAGGAAGTAGTGTGATGGTCGTTGAAACTCTATGTTGAATATACTCTACCGTGTACAAAAGAGGCCAACCGATAAATCGACTGAACGTCTTGTTTAATTTCCAAAATAAAAAATATTTTAACAAAGCTTATTCATTACGTTGGAATTTTTTATTGTGTTCGTGCCTATTTCATAAAGTCGAACGAATTTTTTATTAATTCGTACAATTCAAAATTTCGTTTTGAAAGAATTTTTCCGACATTGTGAAATAACCAGTTAAAACTTACAAATAATTTATAAATACATATAATACATACACATGTATAGGTAATAATAATAATTTTGGGTGTCATAAACCTTATATTCCATTCGAATAAATTTTACTGACTATGAAGTAACTTGGTAAAATCGGCATATGCTGATTCCAGATCAAATAGGAACTGGCGCACCTGATTGTCGTTCAGTTCATCGGAAGCCTGCATATCATTAAGTGTAGACAGCCAGGTTTCTACTTTTTGCTTTGCTTCAAAATCTTTGGGGATTAATGACAAACGATTCATATTGTCGGCTAAATCCTTAACATCGAAATGCAATGCATCCATGGTGTTCATTTTGAGACGCAACTTGTCCATGATAGTTATAAACAAAGAAACTATATCAGCAATGCACTTGGATGTATTTCCCTTATCATCCTTAATAGTTATGGGTCGATCTTCCCGAATACGTTCAAGGGCAGCTGGACAATCTAAGCGGAATTTCTTTACAAAAGTATCGACACTTGGATATTCATCGCATTGAACTTGCTTAAAGGCAACTTTATATTGCACTAAATATTTGGAACAAGCAGCCGTATACTCCTGGGGAGTTAAGCAATCCCGTATATAGGCCTTTTCTAATTGCTGAAGTGTATTAATAATCGCATACAAATCGGCCATATTATCATACTTTTCACGTTCTCGAGCATTGCGAAAAAGTTTAACTTCCTCATATAGTTCTGATGAATTTTCCTGCATTATTATGATGTCCAAATAGAGATAAAATTGACTGTATGACGAATTTATTTGTTTACTTGTTTTTGTTAATGGATAGTTGAAAAGTTGCCAGTTGTATTATACTTATGCAGCGTTATTAATAATAGTACTATTTGACTGATAATACCAAATAAGCAGATCTGTAAACAGTAGGTTTTAATTTTCAGTGTCGAATGCGGTAATTTTTGTTAGTTTAATCAGTTCCCGCCAGTAATTTCTAATATTGAGCAAACAATTGTGTAAATTTCGTTTTTGTTTTCTCCATATATATTTAAATCAGTTGCTATAATATGTTGGTGCACTACACAATTCAGTATACTTGTATACTGACAAACATATACGTAAACAAATTAAAATTCTTTAAAATTACGGTGAGTACCACTGAATTGATTTACATATGTAATTTATATTCATATATTTAACTAACAATTCTAACGAATTTCTAAGACTTCTGAAATACATAAAACTCTTGTATATATATGCATATATATTTATAATTATTGAAAATACCCCATGTTCCCAAATAAAGTTATTTGCCACATTTTTTGTTCAATGGAATCTAGCGTACAAAATGTAGGAAGTATTCTAGAATGCAACTTCTACCCGTTCACAAAGTAAACGAGATTCTATTCGAGTTGTACACTACCAGCTTAGAATGTATGTATTTAAGGTAATGAACTTCACGCTCGATGTGGAAGGCGATCATTCCATAAATGCGGTAATGCATTTGAAAATATACACTAAGTTAATGTGTTGTGAAATTTTTGCAGCAGGGACATACATATTTTTTGGCAGCCAATATTTTACGTCCATCTAAACTCACTGATTCAGTCCTAATCTGAAATATATTGTTTACTAACAAGAAATTTCACGAACATTGCCAATGAAATTATCAACAAATATGTTGATAAGTTAATAGGAATATTCAAAGTAAAATATGTGCCCCACTAATTTAAAACAATTTATTTCATTAATTAATGAGAAATGTTTGTATTTTGGGCTGAAGGAATGGTTAGTGCCAAATAATAATAGTTTTCATCTATAGGTTGCAATATTCCACAACAATAACCCGCAATAAATAAAAGTGCGATATTTGCACTATAAATGCATTAAATAAAAATTTATTTTCACAAATAAAAATTTGTTCGTCATAACTGATATTTGCGCAAATTGCTATAAAAAATACTGGGTACTAGGCTTCGTATTTGGAAGAAATCTTTTTATACATACATATGTAAATAAAAGCTTGTTTATGCTCAAATTAATTGCGAAAAATTTTAAAAATCAGCCACAATTTAAAAAATATACGGGTAAACGTTTTCTGCTGTAGAGAAAGTTTATTCATATCACTGTTTGATAATGAAAATGTAATTTTTTAAATCAAATTACATCATATGTACAATCTATAAACTTATTTTTTGTGGTTGTAACAAACGAAATACCTCATCGTTGGTATCATTTAAAAATAATAATTTGAAAATATCATTATAGAATTCTTTATAATAATCACATGCCCGTTTGCAGTCTGGGGTCCAATTAACTTCCAATAGTTTTGGTTGTATTCGTACATCTTTCATATTATTGCAGCTTGGCTCCCAAGCCAGCATTATATCAGCGGCATATAGGGCCCTTGATTGCAAGCATGGCTGTATTGCACTGGGGGCTGAACCTTTTGTTGCACATTCTAACATTTCATAAAACATACTACATATTTCGTCTTCTATATCAGTCCAGTTGTTTTGTGGATATTGTTCTTGCCATAATTCCAAAAATTCATCACATTTAACGTGATGCAACTCCGTATCATCCTGATAGTTCATGACTGTGAAATGTTTTTCATAATCATCGAAGTGATCTAAGGAAAAAGGTTTATTTGAGAAACGCAAATAGAATTTGCGATGTATGAAAGCCTCTAGTGGTCGCACACTTTTAAGGAGTACAACGTAGCGAATATCGAATTTAACTTGAGCATCCAAGGATGAGCGGTAAAAAAGTACTGGGTTCTCAATGTATTTTTGGGCAATTTTTGGACCAGTACTTGGCAAACGCACAATTTGAGCTAAACTATTGGTAATATGTGTATCCAGACCACGGGCCAAATTCCAAGGTTTTATAATCCAATGATTATCCAGACCCTTATTTGACCTATTTTGATAGTAAGATGAAAATTGTAACAGTTCTGTCTTCAAATTATATGTAGTTGGAAGCCACAGGGGATAAGTTTCTAGTGTTTCTTTATTGTGATGTTCCGCAGCTGCTCTTCTACACGTAATACTTAGCAAGTCTTTAACAGTTATGATGTATTCCAAGGGAAATTGGTTAATGAACTTATTGGGTGTCTCAAGGGCCAGCTCAGCAAAATTTTTATAATGTGTTGTCAGCCAAAGAATATCAGCTAATTCTGGATTATCTACAAGAATGAAACAAGGAGAGGTTAAATGCTGTGTCACCATATCGTATTCGCTGTACACTTTAAGAGGTTCATTTCTGTCGACTACTGGCTCAATTAAGTCTTCCTCTATATTATACGTTTCTGGTACATGACCATCTAAAAAGTATTCTGCAGATGGCTCACATTGCAAGAAACTTTCTGTAGTGAGATCCACATGAATCCAAGGAAGGAGCAAGGCTTTTCTCTCCTCTGCGTCTTTACTAACGTATTCCACGTAATCCCGACATACTTGATCGCCTAGATCAACATCTTGAATAGGAAAAAGGAGACTATAAGTAGTTTGGCTATTTAAATGTAAAAATGGTATTAATCTGAAATTCGGTTCCTCTGAATGGCCAACTGCAGAACCCACTTCGTCCATAATATACCATATGGGCTGCCTTTCTTCAGGGGTGAGTTGATCACTACCTAGTGTATAGGCTTGGCAGTATTTCCACATTTTCTTCATTACTTTATCAATACGATCATTATCCTCTAAATCCACTCCCGTTATAGCACATAGTCTATTACACAAATGATCGTAGCCTTCCAGCTGCTGTCTTGCATGATTTAAGCGAAATGTCCAACAATGGTCCACTAAGAATATATTATTAGGATCACTTGCTCGCAGTCCATCATCACGCGCAACCGATAAAGCAAAAACAGGTCGAGTATCCTTTTCCTCCTCACTTACGTTGTCGCCGTCTTCGTCATATTCGATTAGCATTAGCTGTAGAGCCTCACCCGCATCGAAAGTTTCGGTTGTAATTTTATGATAAATAGTTGGCCAAAAATGTTGAGGAACACCAGATGCCAGCAATTGAGTCTTATGGAGGGTTATGAATTGATTAAATAGATTTAAGCCATCCATGTTTAGACGTGCTTCTCTTTTATATCTTGATCTGATGCTATATTTTGGTAGAGAATTAGAGGTTAGATTTAAAACTATTTATATTGCAGACCACTTTATTGCGGCAGTGTTGTACATTTAAGGTCTGATTCACCAGGGTACATTTCCTGCCATAGATTTTTGTAGGAGGTGAAATGAAATTGCCGTTATATTTTATTCCATAAATTAATGCGACTTAATTAATATAAATACGTATCGCAGCGGATTACTTACGCAAAGTGTACTCTAAATTATTTTATATATAACCATTAAATCAGTTATAGAAATATTTTTTAGAACATAAAAGATTAAAAATGTTCTGAGTCGTACTTGGCAATGACGTGCACTAGTGTCCATGAAAAAAAAATGCAACATTGAAAAATCCGCCGCTATAATATAAAAAAGTATGTAAGTGCAAACAGCTGTTTAATAAAACCACAAGAAGAAGAGCAAATACTTTTTAGGAAATTGTAAGAAATTTTGATAAAATAATAAATATATAAAAAAATATGGAAGATACAGGCGAACAATTGCATCCAAACTGGCGGGCTTTAGCTACAGTACACTTGCCACTTAAACGTTTTCTGAAAGAAGGGACTAACGATGTTCTAAATAGAATCAATAATTCTTGTGAGAAATACAAAATATTAAATGTGGATAGTAATGAAATTAAAGAGTTTTATGAAGAATTAACTGCCAATAAAGGCGAAAATAGCCAACATCCAGTACAAAGAACGGAAAGCAAAATAATTAGAAATAGCTATAGAATGGAAGAGCGCGTACAGAGCGAATCATTTGACACCAAAAAGTATTTTCGCTTTGCAATGGAAAACAAGGTGGATGAATTGAAAAAAATGGATTTTGAAAATCAAAATCTGAATGTTAGCGACACTTATGGTTGGACTGCTCTAATGATGGCTAGCTGCGAGGGGTCATATGAAGCGGTCAAATTCTTACTGGCAATAGGTGTGGATAAATATATAAAAGATAAATGTGGTAGAACTGCCAAAGATCTGGCAAATATAAAAGGGCACTCGAATATAGTAGATCTATTGCATATTCATCACAGAGAACTAGTAGAAGATAAACAAGAAGAAATAGACCAAACCCATGAACCATTTTATTGCGAAATTTGCAAACAAAATTTTGAAGAAACTTCTAAAAGGCAACATTACACTTCCACAGTTCATCAGTTTCATATAAAATCCGACATGGCTGCTAACAAATTACAAAAGTTTAATATTTCTAATCGTAACAAAGGCTTGCAACTTATGGTGAAACAAGGCTGGAATAGAGAAAGTGGTTTGGGTCCTTCACAATCGGGTCGCTTATACCCAGTCAAGACTGTCATACGGAAACAGCGCACAGGGCTAGGTATAGAGCAAAATGCAGCTCGTGTAACACATTTTAAACCCTATGACCTTAAGGCTGTGCTAAGGAACACTTCAGACTTCTACAAGAACAAGTCTAGAAATCGTAATGACATTAAAAGGGAAAAGTTACGGGAGTGGAAACGCGATAGACGTTTAAGAAATGAATTGAATTAACGGCAGCCTATCGCTAGTGTATGCTATTGGCCTGTATCTGCATTAAACGTAATTTAAATTGTGCTTTTAATTTTTAGTTTCAATAGAAGTAAATTATGGCTAAAGCATCTGAAACAAAATGTTTGGAAATTTTAAAGTCCACAGAGGAAGTCGCCGATCAGGTTCTAGTAAATAAACAAGAACTAATAAATCTTGACCGTAGACGTCAACAGAATCGTGAAGCCATTAGAGAACTGCAAAAAAATACCGAAAAACAGGAGCGAAAAGTGTGGACAACAATTGGCAGCATGTTGGTGAAATTGGACCGTCAAAAAGCTTTAGACCTTTTGAAAAAAGGTGACATCAACTATTTGAAATTTATATATCTTCATTATATATTTATCTTACGTCCGTCATTATAGATCAATCACAAATTGAACACGAAATAAATATTTTACAATCTGATCAAAAGATTCTGGTTAATAAGCATCGAGATTTGGAGCATTTCTCACCATATTCGGGTACACATATAAAGCCTTTAGATCGTAAAGAATTTAATGCATTAAAGTCCAATTTACCCATGTTGTAAATATGTTTAATATGTCATAAAGTCCTTTGTACGAGTATTTTTAAGTTAAAAAAATATAATAAAAAATGGAAATCAGAAACCGTGATTTTTTTTTTGCATCCCCCTGGCTAATAAAAAATTATATAGGTTCCGGGTCTAAGATCATTGTGTGAATTGCGCATTAGTTGAATGAAATTTCGACCACTGCTAAAGTTAAACACAGGTTTGGCAACCCTGCTGCAAAGCCACTGGAAATAGAGAGATAAAACTCTACAAAGTAACTATTAAAACAACTGCTTTACTCGTTTCCTGTTGATGTTAGCGTCAAGAGAAGCCCACATATCAAATATTAAATTCTCCCCACCAAACAAAAAAATCAACACTTAATAACAACTTTTGCCAATACGACCTTATATTCTCTCATGTATTTCTTAATAGTTTTTGATATTTTGTTTATTTAATTACTATATTTTACATTACGTTCATATGCATACAAGAGAGCAAAATAAACGAACAAATTAAAGAATATAAGAAAGACAAGAATTGAAGAAGCAACAACAATACAAGAAAAAACTTGAATCGTGCTTGTATCGTTTGAGGTTGATTGTTGACTCCTCGTTTAACTAGACTTTTTTTTATAATAAACAGACACACGTATACTACTATACAATGAAATAATACAATTTATTTTGCTATAGCGTAAATTAAGAAAATATTTCCAAACCAGTCGTTTGTCAAACTTTGCAAAAGACAAGTGTGTGTTGGATATATCCTAAAACAGCGATATTCTTCATACGTTCAAAGTGTTTGTTTTGCTATTACTACTGTTTGATAGAAGTTGCTATTGTTTTATTAATTTCGTCTGTTGTTGTTTTTTTGCGATAGTTGCCTTATTCAAGCGTTTGATATTAATTACGTTTCGCGGAACTTAAACTATTCGGTCCTAAGAGATAAATATATGTACATACATACATGCATGTATGTATGTATGTCGATTGTATACAAATGTTATACCATACTGTATCTGGTAATGCCAATTGAAACTTTTCGTGGGTATTTTTATGACGACGTTGTTATCGTGTTCATTATTGAAAAGAGCCAGCTTCGTAATAGCAAAGAAAACGTGCTAAAAATTTAAAGGAAATCGTATAAAATATATTGTTTGCGGAAATTAGTGAATAATTGTTGAAAAATCATTGATTAAAAAAAAGTAGTGCTTTGCATTTAGTTTAATAAGAAAAGCATAATAAATTCACCACTAACTAAATCTCATATAAATGAGAGTGTGAGAAGAATTTACAAATAAAAGAAAGAAGAAAAAAAAACGTGCGCTTACGTTGTTCACTTTGGGGAAAACAAATAACAAACGGTCATTTTATACACCACTGTAGGTATGTTGAGTTGAAACCCAATACACTCTTCCATACAATCAACACATACATATACGTACATTTGATAACAGGCAAGGTGAAAATCCATAAATTAAATAAAAAAGTGAAAAATATTAAAAAATAACAAATACCTACTATACAATAGGTACATAAATTTTGTGGAAAATAAACGCAACCTATGTGTTCTAATGAGACACACATATGTACATAAATAAGTACATACTTACATATAACTAAGTTAGACATGCAAAAATTAAGAACAAATGTTGCCTCGTGAAAAACTCCCGCTCTTATTTCTGTATAAAAGCACTAACTATACACTTTTTAACCTCTTTGTCGTCGTCTCCTCTTTTTCGTTATCATTTGTTTACACTTAATAAATTGTATTTGTACTTGTTCGTGTTTAAATTGTATTGAATTAAGAATATGAAAAATTAAAAGAATAACAAACATTTTATTTAAAAATGAAAAATATCTAGAATAACTTATGTACCTACAAAATGAACAACTTTTTTTTATTCAAAAATGAATAACAAAATAAGAATTTATAGGTATTAATGAATGTATGTACATAGATATTGTATTTAGATATGTATGTACGCATGTCTATGTACTTATTCCTCGTGCTTTAACAAAATCTAAATAACACAACTTGAAAAAAAATCAACGAATTTTATGGCAGAAAATATTTGAAGGGAAATTTTATTGGTTCATCGTTTTGTTTAATAGAGGTAAGTCCATTGTACGTTCATGTGTATGCCCTTACATGCCCATTTTCTTTTATATTTTCTTCGTAAGTACGAGTCAGTGTTTGCTTTTGACGTAGTTACTGTCCTTGTCTTTTTACCATATTCTGTAGCACTTTTGTTTTTGCCATAAACGACCTTGAAGGCCAAGAAAATTCCTTTAGATTTTGTTTTGTATAGTGAACGTTTCCTACCACATCAGAGAAGGAAAAACTAGCAAACCGAAATTGTTATTGAACAGGGTTGTATAATATGTAATACGTATGTATGTACATTTGTAGATGTCCAGCGATACATACATAGGTACCTATTACATTGTATTTTTTTTTTTGTAGAAACGCGTGTCAATTGCCGGTTGCATGTTAGTTTTCAGCAACGGGCAAACTAACTCACTATTGGTTGCCATTGATGATGGAACATTTAATTAAACGTTTAATAAGATTCAATTTTTTTTTTTTTTTTGGGAATAAGTGAATAATTTGTATCGATTATTTTTTTGCGCAATTTAACATTGAGGCTATTCTATTTTGAAGATATATTTTCTATAAAATTCTAGCATTCTTGCGTGAAATTAAACTTCTTGGGGCTGTCGGAAAACACTTGATTTTCGACTACGAGTGTAATGCAAATGCTTGCGCACTCACTGGGACATCTGTACCAAGTCTAAGTATTTTTATACCCTCCAAAAAAGACTTGAAGGGTATATTCACTTTGTCATTCCTTGTGTAACGCAGCCAAATAGCCCCCTAAGACCCCATATATTCTTGATCAGTGGTGAAATACGAAACGAAAAGGGCCAAACACTTAAAATTTGGTATAGATAAATTTTGAAGAATAGCTTAGGTCAAGTTCGTAAATGGGCTAAACGGGACTAGGGATGATATAGTTTTCCTAAGAAGAACCTAAACCAATCGCTAAAAACCAACATAATTTTTTTAACAAATGACATATATTTTTATGTCAAAGAAGGTTGTAAGCATTGTACTTGAAGCCAGAAAATCAGAAAATTAAAATTTTTGGACCACAACCCCTTCAGTGGGCGTTGACGTAAGATATTAAATGCAAACATAGTGTAAATATTTAAAAACTTGTATTTCTTACGGTCATATACCTTAAAAATTAATTGCGGAGCGAAGGTAAGATGTTATCTGATCATTGCGCCTGCATTCATCTTTGGCCCTATAAAAATTTTTTTTTTACACTTTAACTTTTTACGACAAAGGTAAGATAGATGTCTCCCCCAAGGTCCTTTCCGGAGTGACTCTATGAAAATGGAGTTGGTTTAGGCACAGAAATGTCTTAAAAGAACTCTGAGCCAGCGGGTTAAACATTTCTGATTTATTTACTAATTATTTGGAGGGTATTTAATATTCTATTCGGTGGAATATAATGTTCGATTTGTGTAATGAACTAGTCGGCCCGCATAGCTACGTCACACCCATCATCATAAAATAAATTCAAGAAATGTCTTGCGTTGGTGGTTCTTCAGATACAGCAAAATTAGTAATTGCTTTGAATGGGGAATAGCAGTCTCCCCTTAACATACCACATATTTTCTGTTCTAAGAGTTATTTTATTGCTGTCAAAATTAAATTTCTTCGTCACCACGTCATAGGTTTGTTGGATTTGGGAATGATTTTCCATCGGTTCACATAATATTAAATCGTGCGAATTCTCGGCATATAGTCAAAAGAGGTCTGGTAAGAAACCAGATTTGATGAGGGATGATGATAAATCGTTCCCAATTGTCCATGCTCGACTAGTTGTGATTAAAAGTTTCTAGATGCGATGGATCATGTGATTAATTAGTTGATTATTAATTTTATTTGCCATAATTAGTTGCTATCCATAATCCTCCCGTTTATATTTAAGTCTAAGTCAGGACGCAACGTTCTTGCTTATGTAGAATATTTCTACAAAAAATAAGTTGTTCAAGTCAACTGAAGCAGTAGCTCTTAATCATTTTATTGCCCAAAGTAATAAAACTTGAAGAAAATCTTCAATACCACACAATTTCACCGTCAGCAATGAAAATCAGTTTTGGCTTAATGACTGCAAATTATGCATTATTGGATGGAAAGCCCACTTGTTTTCATATTTTTTGTTAATAAGAGAATTTATTTATTAAATTAAGCTTAAAAGTAAGTTTCACTTTACTTATTTTTACAATTTGTATTATTGTAAATTTATTACTTTTTAACTAAATCACAAAGAAAAATCATTGTGTGTATTATTACATGTACAATCTGTCTGTCTTGCATACATTTTTTTTGTGTCTACTTAATATTCCTAAGTGCAAATAAATCTATAAGATGTTTGGGACGGACATACGAATGTGGAATAATATGCATGTTGTGTCTTATCATGTAATATTTTACGCTACTGATTTTTTTTCATATGCACACATATTCCTCTTTATTTACAATATTTGTATTCTTTTCCTATGCCTCTGTCAAAGTGTCATTTTGTTAATTTTGCATACTTACACTACAAATAAAAAAAAAGGCTAGAACATAAGAACACATTTACCCATACATTTACATACAAGTAAAAAATTCAAAATGTACCCGGTTAAAAAAAAATCATATAAAAAAACAGAGTCGGCATCGAACATAGTAAATACTATGAGCCTGGTCACCTGGTATGGAAGAAGAAGAAGACATAATATTAAAAATAATAATAAAAAATTACTTCTATCTCAATTTTTTCTTAAAAATCAATTTTTTTTTTAGTAAATAGTGTAAATATTTAACAAATTGTATTCCTTAAGCCTACATTGTTCAAAAAAATTAAATTGTTAAGCTTTCATCACAAAGCTGAGATGTTCTCCGATCTTCCTTTGCCCTATCCCCACCTTTATCCTCTAAATGACTCCATAAACAATTTTTTTAAGCGCTTTATTTACCCCAAAAACTGAATAGTGCTATTTTCGAAACTTGTTACACTTTCATTATCAGTACTCATGAGTACTGTTGGTTATCATCCACTTGTTAGGTGGCTCAGTTGAGTATGTTTGCTCAGGATCAATTGATATTTAATCATCGCAAAAGAACGAATGTAAAAGGAAAGTCGTAAACACAATAACAAGAACAATAAAAATTAACTTTTTAGCAAAATGTTGATCAATTTAGAATTATTGTGATCTTAATAAAAAAATTACACTTAAAAAACCAAAAGAAATCGAGGCAAGAAATTTACTGCCTCGATTTCTCATTGTCGAATGAATTCTTTCTTTCGTATAAATACATTTGAAACAAAAACAATTTATAAAATTTTGTTTTTGTTTTAAATATAATTCTACGAAAGAAAGAATTCATTTGACAATGAGAAATAGGCAGTTAAAATTTTAAAAATTTTTAGTGTATTTTGTCTGGCAAAATTTAATGCACTTAAAATTTTACAGTATTTACGAAAGTTTTTCATTGCCGAAGTAGGCAACGTTCGCCCACTGGGCGTCAGTTAAGTCCGGGACTTTTTGAAAAAATAACACAGGGTTTCAATATAAAAGTTTTAATTTTTTATTTTTCAAGATAGACTTCTTTGAGTTCTATACATCTAGTCCAACGTTCCTGCAACTTTTTTTATCCCTTCCGAAAAATATGATTTGTCGAGGTCATCAAAAGAGGCATTTGTTTGTGAAATGATTTCGTCCTTGGAGTCCAATCTCTCTCAGTGGAATCATTTCTTCAGTTTGGCAACAAGAAACAGTCACACTCGGGTTTAAATCTAGAGAATAGGGCAGAAATTCGTAGCCTAATTCATGGATATTTCACATTGATTATGAGCAAACGCGGCACCCATCTCGAATGATCGCTTTCTCATACCCAAGCGATCATTCAAAATTTAAAACCACTGAGCTAATGAGATGCCTATGACTTCCACGATCTCTCTCCCTTTAAATGATCTATTGGCTAAAGCTATTTCCTGATTTTTTTCAGTTGTTTTTTCAGAAGGCTCAACTGGGCTTCCAGAATGTTCGGCATTTTCCGGGCTTTTACGGCAACACCGAAATTCAGTCCAACACTTCCTTACCATTTAAATGGATAATGCAGAGTCTCCATAATATTTATCAAGCTTAGCGTTGCTTGAGTGATGGTTTTTTTTCGCAACAAATAAATGCTTAATGAGCTCTCGAAAATCACCTTTTCCCATTTGCTTTCTCAAAGCGGCTGCCAAACAAAAAATAAATGACGCCACTTGTTCAAATTTTGGGCAAAAGTTAAGTGAAAGTTGCCTGTTGACAGGAACAGTAGTGCCGTTTCTCTTAACAAGCGGGAAATTCAAAAAATATCGGCCTTTTTGATCCAGCTCGAATGCAGTCTCCTCGAAACTCCCTTTCCTTAGATAAAAGAAGTTATACTAATAAAGGGTCCGCCAAATAACTTTTTTTTTTTTTTGAAAATGCTGTAAAAAAAACTGCTGAATATTTTCTCAAATTTCTTTTTTATTTGAAAGTACAATCCTTCCGGTTAATAATGGAAAATAATTTCATTCAGTTGGCTTCAGCTCCTGAACCTATTGGACTTTGTATGGCGTCATACCAGGGTCTTTATGCAAAATTCGTCTCAATGATGTCTCCGAAATGTTCAATTGTTGAGAACGACGGTGAATTGATGTCGATGGCGCTTCACGCATACTTTCTGCCACAGCAGCAATATTCTCGGGTGTACGCACTGTTTTTGGCTTTTCACTCTTTGGTTTATTTATGAGTGAGTTTCTTTCAATTTTTTCACAAGATAACGAACATTCGGAGCTGACGGTGCTTCTCTTCTTCCAAAATCCGTACGCAATTTTCGCACAAATTCAGCAACATTACCATGATTTTCAAAGTAATGTCGCAATATTTCCCAGCGTTGTTCTAGCGTATACACAACCATATTCGTCCAGCGGCAGGATAAAGCTAATTATCTGTCAAATCAGACATGAGCTAAGTGTTACCACTCACGAAACAAGCACTAGTTGAAAAAAAGTTAGATGGCGGACCCTTTATATCTTATCTTTAAATGGTGTTTCTAAGGAAAAGTTAGAATTACTACTGTCTATTTCTCCGGTGCTGCCTGTAAAACCAGCTGTTGGCCAATAATATCAAAAATTTTGTAATATGTATGTATATTTATCATAATAGTTTTTTAAATATTTTAATGAATTGATTTTCAGTATGCTTTTATACACACACACACATGCATATTTTCAAAACTACAATATTGTAAACTAGATCAGCAAATTTGTATTGAATTGTATAACCTGATTCTATTTGCCCTAAATGCTAACACTTGACTAATTTATTTTGCAAACGCTTGAGTTCAATAGCAAGCGTATTTGTATTTAACACATACACAATAAAAAGTGAAAAACAATTTGTTTTTTAAATCAACATCTAGTTCTTAGATAAATTAAGCTTGACTTTGTTAATGACTTTAATAAACAGCTCGACAATTGATTTGTACAAAAAATATTTGATATTTTACTATTTATTACAAAATAGTTTTTTTTTTAAATACAAAAAGGACAAACTAAAAATAAATAATGGCTTATTATTTAATTGTATAAAAAAAACTGTTGCATTTAAACTCCATGACAATATTTTAAAATGGAAGGTGGTCCAGCTCTGATTGAAATTTTTACATAATTATGTAGTGTATGTATGTATGTGTGTTTCTACTTCCCAGACGCCGCTTTGTATTAAAATTTTTGCGACGCAATAGAAATACTACTCGTATCTACTCGTCTATGATAACTTGGAATTACTTGGGCAGACAGACTGCGATGAGTTTTATTTTTTCTAAAAGATTCTATCGTCATTAAACATTTGCCTACATGAGGAAACTTACGACATTCGAATTTAATTTCGAAACGCTTCAGCATCTGCAATATTAAAGCTCTGGGGGCAAATTACGCCACTCGATATCGAACGGAATTTGCATTTAAATTGTATGGAAATTTCGGTGGGTATCGAATGCGGTAATTTGGCCCCTGATGTGAAAACTGCTTCCATAATTTATCAGCGATTCAATATTATCAAATGTGTATGGGTGGGCCATCTATCGGTTTGAATTTGAAGCACCGGTTATCTCGAATCTGGCAATACTTATGCCATACTATTCTCTCACAAAATTCAGTACATTATTTCCGCTGAAGGAAATGAATCGATTTACGCTTGAGCAACCTTGGGATTTGTTGGAAATATCTTTTCAAAACAAAGACAATTGGTCGGAAATGGACTTTTCGAACTTGGCAAAAAAAAAAAGTAATTTTTACGTATGAACCCCATTTTCATCTTGGTGGGATACGTTAATAAGCCATGTTGCCGTATTTGGGGCTCGAAAAACACACACGTGGTCTTACAGAAGTCAATGCACCCATTACGAGTGACGTGTTTGGTGGGGCTTGCCGAGCGGAGGCATTATCGACCCATATTTCTTTGAAAATGCGGACGACGCAATAATTACGGTCAATGGAAACACCTATCGAACTTTTTGTGTCCACTCTTCATGGTATTGATGTGGTTCCAACAGGATGGCTCTACTTGCCACAATCGATTTATTCCGTCAAACGTTTGATGGCCGTTTAATTACCCTAAATGGTGATGCCAACTGGCTGACAAGAAGCTGCGATTTGACGCCGTTGAACTGTTTTCTGTGGGTCTCTGTTAATGGCAATTGCTATGCCGGCAAACCAGAGACAATTGAACATTTGGAGGCCAAAATTCGTGATGCCATTGCAGAGATACAAACCCATATAATCGAAAAAGTGCTTGAAAATTGGTGTCATCGAATGGGGTACTGTGAGCTCAGCCATATGAGTGAAATAATATTCCATCTCTAACAGGAACAACTGTACTTCACAGCAAAAAAAAAAAAATATAAATTTGGCAAAATTTCAAACCGTTTTTGCTTTATTGCATTTTTAAATTGAAACTTTTGAATGGCTCGCTCTTTATGATGCATTTTTGGTGAAGTTTTTATTCAATTTCATTAAAGTTTTTTTTTTTTTTACAAGAATCTATTAAAATAAAAAAATGTTTAATTTTTAAGACATAATCGCCCATGTGATGGAAATCGCTTATCGCATGAAATAAAGCGTTTTCGATTTGAAGTCACAAAATTGGTGTGCTGGAGTTCGTAATCGCTCAAAATCGTTCAAACGAAATTGGCGTTTTTTAAGTCGCATGTGATTTGACAATCGTGCGATTCATAGCACATGCATGAATGATTTTTGTTTTGTATTTTCTAAACAGCTTCATTTTATTTGCAATCTAAATATTCAAACCAATCACTACTAATGATTCCTTGGGAGTTTTTGTCCATTTTCCGCTAGCTGCTATTCCTCAAGAGATTAGCCGATTTCCCTGAAATGAGAGAGGAAAATTAGGTGTTGCTAACGTTTTTGAATTTAATTTGGTGAAAACTCGATTTTTACCAAACAGATTGAAACCAATAATTTTCCGCTTTTTTTTTAAATTTCAATTTTTCTGTATGTTCGAATTTTTTAGCATTAATTGAAAAAAAGATGGCCCCTCCCAGACTGACGTCGACAAAATAGTGTTTATTTACTAAATATTTGGAGGGTATTTACGATTCGACTCAGTCGAATATAAAGTTCTTACTTCTTAAGGCTTTACTTTTGTAATTTTTTTTAAGCAAATGATATATTTTTATGTCAAAGAAGGTCCATAGCGTTGAACTTGGAGCCAGAAAATCAGAAAAATTCATATTTGGAAACACTTTTAAATTACTATAAAATATTTTTTCTACACTTAATTATCACAAAAATTTACTTCTTGAGTTTTTACGACAAAAGTGAGATGTCTCCCCTACGGTGCTTCACGGAGTGACCCTGTCATAATAGAGTTTTAAAATTGGGTACAGAAATGTCTGAAAGGAACTCTGATCCAGCTGATTAAACATTTTTGATTTATGGACGTCTCTTTTTGCACGCTTTGATAAAAAAACAGTTAAAACGATTGTTATTTAGTAACCCCCTTATTCATAAAAATGATGAGAGTCTAATAACAGCGTAATAAAACCAAATTTCATATGAAATTTGCTCTATTACACTCTTATAAACCTCTCATTATTTTTATGAATAAGGGGGTAAATATTTCGACAGTATTTAAGATTCGACCCGTTGGGATATAACGTTCTTAGGTGTATAAGTTAAATCTACGGAAATTTACATTCATGTATTTCATATATGCTGGACCAGAAAGTTAGAAATTATTTTCGAACTCGTTAAAATTTCAGTTAAAAATGTTCAAGGCAATGAAGAAATTAAATATATGAGTATATGTATGTATGTATGTATGTCTGTATTTACATGTAAACGTGTTTCGTTGTATAAATTTAGAATCGAATTTAAGCAAAAATATTCCAGGAACTACAATGTCTCTCGTTTGATTTACATTGAAGCTCTATGTACAGCCACCTGTAACTAAAATATCATAGATTATTTTACAAATAACTTATTGTTGTTGTTCTGTGAAATTTTACTTGAAATTGCCTATTCAAATCCAACTATAAAGTCCCGGTTTACACCATGCAATTTTTGTCGCAGCAATTCTTGATATTTAGTGAGAAAGACCGAGAAAGGAATACAAATGGTATATATTCCTATTTCAGGACTCTCACACAAAATAAGAATTGCTGCAACAAAAGTTGCATAGTGTAAACCGGGACAAAGTATACAACAAGGGTTGGGAAAGGAGCAAATATATTTAATCCTTCAGTAAAAGTGGACCTGTAAGCAAAACGCCGCAATAGGTGTCAACACGTGAACTTCTCTTTTCGCAATATACACACACAAATACACTTGATGTAATTGTTTAATATTAAGAATTCCACAATAATATTGCTGGTGTATAGGCAACGTAAATCTTTAAAATCCTCATGTAGAAAATGTATCTACAGATAGAATTTAATAGAAACAAGTTTTACCAGAGGCAACATTTTTGTTTTGATTTTCCAACTAATTTAAATGTTAAAGCACTTAATATCAATTAAAATTATCAAATTTATATCAATATTCAATTGGTTAAAATACCAACAAAAAGTAAATAAAGTTGGAATATTATTTAAGCCGAAATTCACCACCATAAAATAAAATCTAAAAAAAAAATTAAACAACTAAACGAAACAGCAAATAATTTAGTGACACAAAGACACAAATTGCTTAGAAAGGAATGACAATATAAAGAGAATTTGAAACGTATCTCTGAGATAAAAATGTTTAAGAAAAACCGGAAAAGGGGAGTCAAAAAAAAAAAACAAATAAAGAAACACTTGTTGATTGTTGAAAGAAAGAAAAAATATATATTTAAGGAAAACGAAAACAATAAAAAAAAATTGAGCAAAAAACATATGACTGCGAAAGTTCACCATAAATATACAGAGAATTCATATAGATGATTTTTATTTGCTTTACGTTTTGCTAAGGGGAAGAGAAAAAGCAAGAGAGTAATTTCAAATAATCATTGTATATGTTTTTATTGTTAATCGATTTTTTGGTGGGCTTATTATCAGTGATGCCAGAATATTGAATTGTGTGTTGATTAGAAAAAAATTAAATGAATTAAATTTTCAAATATTGCAAAATTTTGTCGGCAAATAATTGTTGTTGCAATAACTATGGAATTGAATGGGTGGCTTGTCTAAAAATCGCCATGGTGGTTGATGAGAGGTCAAAGTTTCTCAACCATGGTTTGTAAAGTCTACTTTTATACCGGATAAAATTTTTCGGATGTGGAAAAACAAATTCTTTGCAATAAAAAATATATGTACGTTGCTGAAGAAAGACAAAAATCATAATGCCATTCGAAATAACAATGAAAAAAGGAATTTTATACACTGAAAATAAAAATGACTCCAAACGTACATAAATCAATCCCAAGCGGTGTCAAAAGCCAGGCAAGTACGGATTTCTTTGAATCGAGTATTTAAGTACCAATAATTAAAGTAATGAATACTTTTTTTTTAAAGTAGGATCAGCACTCAGGGTATGACCGCTACATACACAGTGCATTGCGACGGAGCTAAAAAGGAGTAGGGTATTGTATTGAGAATACTGATGAAAAACGATGAAAAGATAGAGAATTTATTTTGCAGCCTCTATATCGCTGGCTATTTTTTTTTTTGCAGGGCCGACGAACGCCAGTGCACCATGTTGAGTTTTATGTCGTTGCAAACTATTTCTTTGCTCAAAACCGCTCTTAATTCAAGTTTTTTATATTTGATTTAAGCATTTTGTACTCTCCAGGTTTGCTTTTCTCATCTAATTCCTTTTTGGATTGTTTTAAGTATATATTAATCGTACATAAATTTTTAAGTAGTACAACTCGTTCACAAAATAAGTAAAAAAAATTCTTATTCAAGTATTAACGGAGTTATCAAACAGCCCACCTTGTGTATTAATGACCAATAGATTAACATCTAACTGCCTTATTCATAAAAATTATGAGAGGCTTATAAGAGTGTAATAGAGCATATTTCATATGAAATTTTGTTTTATTACGCTGTTATTAGACTCTCATAATTTTTATGAATAAGGGGGTAAATCTTTACGTACATTCATACATTATTATTATTATTATTCGTAGAATACTTTACAAAGTAAATTTGCAAAGTATTGGTGCACAGATGCCGACGGAGTGACTAGACCATATGTCGGCGATGTTATTAACCCGTATTTTTTCCGTTACTGTGACTGACTGTACACGACCTATGCCTTCACATAAGAAGTAGCAACGTACTTAACCACGGAAAATTCTTCAGAAAAACTGTAAATTTATACAATTATCTGAGGCGTCGAAATTAACTAGTGCGAGTGAGACGCAAAACTCTCGAAAGAGAGTAAACGATCAGTGGTCTGGCTGCACTTAAAGAATAATTGCTAAAGAGGCTTGATGTTGACTGACTCAGAGCTGCTTAGCGACAGTCATACAGTTTTATATATTTTAATTTTCTGGCAACGCTGCTTACTGAAGGCACAACGCCTTTTGTTCCCTTGTACAATATACATACAAGTAAAGTTTACATATCTGCATGCATGTACAATGCACGTACGTACGCAGATACATCCATGTATACACACACACACATCGTCATGTTTTAAAAAAAAGTCCTCAGTTACATTTAAGCGATTTTACAGGAGATGCCAAAAAGGCTCTACTATGAAAACTAACATAAAATTGTTCAATTGTTAAGAATTTTAGTTTTAAGTTTCGGAGTGTAAAATTTTGTTGTTTCGAAATTTAGTGTTTCGATAAATTAAAAAGTCCACTTGGAATTCTGTGGTAACTTAGGGCTTTTCGTAAAATCATATTTATAATTCCCCCTATTATAAATGACGACATCGAGGTCACGTCAACTCGACAACAATTACTTACTATTGACAGTATCTTAGTATTCTTTAAGGCGTAAAATATATGAAGACCGTGTTAATAATAATGAATTGTTGTCGACAAAGTATCGAGAAATGACAATTTTTTGCTGTCGTGTAGCTGTGACGTCGCTGTCGTCATTCGTACTAAGGCAGAATACTTTTTATTTATTTATATAATTTTTTTTTTTATATTCAACACAGCCCCACGATATGTAAGTTGTTGCGTGAAACTTGTTTGCCTGCCTCACTGCCTACTCAAAGAACACACACGTGAACATTTTTAGTTACCGAAATTCCAAGAGCTTTTCTCCCATTTAACCACCCAATTGATGTTGTTTTGGCATGTCATGTTGGGCTAACTCAACCCTGTTCTTGTTGAACCTATTAAATAAATTTGTTCTGACGACTCGTCGTAGTTGTTGCTTTTCTGCTTGGGTTTTATAAGAAAAGTGAGTGGAAAGAATAAAAACAGCTTAAAACCCCAGCAACCAGTTTACTGTTTTGTAAATATTCTAGTATTCGTTCGTCGTTCATTTCATTCCTTCTCTTAAAATCATTCTTTTTTTGTCTATTTCTTCGTCCATGATTATGCTTAGTTTTTGCTGTTGTCGTTGTTGTTGAGCTTCTTGTTTGATTAGTGTTGGGTTCTTTACCAAGGTCGTTGTTTGGCGTCGATGACGATGATGATAATGTTGCGTTGCGTTGCTTGGCTTTTCTTTGTTTTGCTTATTTATTATTATTATTTATTTTTTGGAATTAAGTATATTTTGTATGTTCTCTTGCTACCAGTATTAATTTTTCATTTTGGTAGCATATTTTCTTTTTGTTTTTTGTAAACACATGTGTGTCTCTGTACATTAATATGTATGTATGTATGTGTGTATTACATATTGTTGCTGCTGTTTACATAAAGTTTGTAACTTCATAAATCCTCCCTTCCTCCCTCCCTGCCAAACCACAACTATTCTTGTTTGTAACAAGAAATCAACAATAAAATAACTATATTCTAGGTGCTACACGTTAATTCAGGGATGGTAAATTGCAATTATGGATGTTGTTAATAAAGTTGAGAATTCGCTGTAGCATTTTGTGACATCATCACATATATGATGGTCCTTTAGAAATGTTTGATTAATACACAATTTTATAAGTCAGTCATATAGCAGAGGATTTGATTAAAAAATCTAATGGTAGGTGATTCGGCCAAATCATTTGCCCAAATTAAGTAATTTGCGACATGATTTTCCATATATTTTTCAGAGAGCAAATTACCTCAAATGACTTAATTTGCTCCAATACTTGGAAATTTGTCTGTGCAACACTGGGCGCTTCCGTTTCTTATACATGCAGTCTTGTGGCATCCATTATTGCAGAGTTGCAAATCCGAAAGAGTGACATGGCGCTGATTTTATTTGTTGAACATGATTTACGAAGAATTTAATTTTATTTTGCATTTTTAAAGCTTTTCTTTTTATTTTGCCATTTCAAGTTAATATTAAACAAAACCTTTGCTTTTTTCTTATGTTAAAATATAAGCAAAAAATACCAATATCAAATTGATTTCGGAAACTCGAACAAAAAATTACTTACAACATAATCAACTTAATATGTTCTTAGTGGAAGCGTACTATAAGATACAGATTTAACGAGAGACGAACTCAAATTTTAGTTCCTCTTATATCTATTATTCCTCAATACGAAAATATTTTCTTTACGTAGCAGTTTCTTGAAATAAAGGTTCAAGTAGCTAAAAAAAAATTCTCTCTATCTTCTTATTTTTATTCATCTGTCCTCTCAATATTATCCCCTCCTTTCTAACGTGTAAATTTGTTAGCACCTTTCCTTGTGGCAACACTGTTTTTGGCAGCTCAGCTGTTTACGTGTAACATGTTACTGGTAAACATGTTCAGTTTGGTCTATAATTTAACATTGAATCGACTTACAAACGAACAACGCTTGCCGACTATTGAATTTTATTATCAAAATTCATGCTCGATTAAGAAACCGCATTTTCCCATTTTTCCCATTTCTGATTGAATGGATGCATGAAAAAGAAAAATTTTACGTAGTTGGTGTGAAGAGCGGCCAGAAGCATTGGAAGGACTGCTAAAAACGTTACTGTGATTGGCGAGCGCTACAGTGCGATAAATTTAAAAAAACTATCAAAAGTTATTTAAAATTATCTACGAGAGGTACAAGTAAAAGATCTAGAACCGATCATGTGTTATCGAATTATTTGCAAATAAAATATAAAACCATTGACTCATATAAATACAAGATGTTTAAATAAAATAGCGAAATACATGATGAATTATTGCGCGTTATTAACTAAAATTGATGGCGTTTTTAGTTCTGTGGCTCTGGGAGGAAAAAAATCGATACTGTACTTCTGTATTAAATTTAGGAAGTTTCAATTAGCACCTGTGTTTGTTTTCATTTAGGTCACATATCTGGTGCTTGTAAATAAACTAACAATACAAACTAATGCTCTGAGCAAGGCCGCTTAATACAATTTATGCAAATCAAATTTTGCTGTGTTCTCTCATTATCAAACAACATAAAAAATAAAATGGGAATAACGTTCTGTTTGTCTAGCAGCTTGTGAGCATAGAACTTATAATTCGCATATGTTTTGCTCACATTTTTTGTATTTAAGCTCGGAAAGTTTTTATATGTGGCAGTTTTATCACCTTTTCTATGTGTATCTGGTGATAAGTGATCGCATTTCAATCGAATAGAATCGAATGATCTTGTGAAAAGGGATGCGATTGTTTGATTAATTTTGCTATAAACCAGCGACTTCAAGATTGGCTGTCTTCGACTTAGTCACTTGCTGGTCATGCCAAATCGCCAAAACGATAAACAATATCCACAACATCCGCAATTATTCCATGCACCTGCGGATTATAACGTTGCCGAAGTTTATGGTCAATATAATCGACCTAGTGAGCAAGAAATTCGTGCAGTTTTTCATCGTTTTCCTACTCTTCTTGGTTCAGGGCTATCAGCTAAGCAAAGAAATGTCCAAGAGAATATTGCTGTTGTAGGGTGGAATATTGAAGAAAACACCAACAGGTCGTGCTAAAATTGTTGACCTTGATTCTTTGGTTAAGTGTGACTCGTGCAAGTCAAGACAAACGACCATTGTTTGCGTTGAATTTTTGCTGATTGGGCTTAAATCAAAGAATTATGTTTAGTGATGCAGATCGTTTCTGTTTTAATGACTGCGTCAGTATGCAAATTTGCTCTAGTTTGGATCGAAGAAAATCCTCAAAACGTTAACGAATCACCATTACATTCATTGAAATTTACGGCTTGGCGATCTATGTATATGCTGGCGGCATCAGCGATCCTTACTTCCTTTGAAATTAGCAAACAGCTGCAGTTACGGCTAATGACAGGCGCTACTGAACTCTATTGACTGTATCTTTGTTTCAAAAAATTAATCAGCTAAACCTCTGCGACATTTGGTTCCATCAACACTAAGCAACTTGCCATACAGCATGCTTAGCAATTGACAATCTTAGATCTAAGCCGCTTTTTTATGTTAAAAATTTATTACAAAATATTTATATTGTGCATATCTATACAAAAATAGCTTTCAAACGATATATTGGATATTAGTTTTGTTGCACGATTAACTACCTAAAATTGTACCACAAAAAAGTGTGGTTTCAAAAGTGAGCTTAAATATTAATCTATGATTTCGTTAAGACTTATAGCATTTAATGCTTAAATTTTTCAATTATTTATGAAATACAATCTCATTTAAATGGCCTAGGCGGCCATAAACAACAAAAATATGAGTGATCATACTTACAACTTCCCAGCAACAAAAAGTAATATCTACTAGTACCTACAGGCAATATGTAAATGTGTGTATTTGCATTAGCAGAAAAAATTGAAAACTAATATTAAAATACGTATTACACACATTTTTTAGTGTAATCCATATTCCTACTGTTTTTACAAATATTTTTACATCTGCAGAAAAAAAAATCTTTCACTATGCATATATCGAACAAGTTCAAGGTTTTGACGTCACTGCCATAAATGCATGTGAAAAAAGGCAATAAAAACTATTAAAAGAAACTAAAACAGTATACCTTTTCATATACGAGCGTACCTCTAATAAAAAGTAAGTAAGAAAAAGTAACACAAAAGCCAATAATGTATGAAATTGCATTCGTTTTAGTATGTGGTTTTTATGACTATTTAAAGTTGTTTAACAACAACTATAATAACAACGCAAATATGTTGCTGTTGTTCGAGAAAAATACACACTTTTGCAGATGTACTTTATTGAACACACAAGATCATCAATATCACCCTAAGTGGTCAAGCATTTTAGATCATTTGTTGTAAAGAAAAACATCACCAACTGGAAAGGTACATAATTTATTAAAAATTACAATTTACTGATTTCAACCGGTTTCACTAAAAGTACAATTTTCTTTTATTAAAAGTACCTTCTACACAAAGTACCTTTTACTAAAACTACCTTTTATTAAAAGTACCTTTTACTAAAAGTACCTTTTACTAAAAGTGCCTTTTACTAAAAGTACTTTTTATTAAAAGTACCTTTTACTAAAACTACCTTTTACTAAAACTACCTTTTATTAAAAGTACCTTTTACTAAAAGTACCTTTTACTAAAAGTGCCTTTTACTAAAAGTACTTTTTACTAAAAGTACCTTTTACTAAAAGTACCTTTTACTAAAAGTACCTTTTACTAAAAGTACCTTTTACTAAAAGTACCTTTTACTAAAAGTACCTTTTACTAAAAGTACCTTTTACTAAAAGTACTTTTTACTAAATGTGCCTTTTAGTAAAAGTACTTTTTACTGAAAGTATATATTTTTTACTAAAAGTACCTTTACTAAAAGTACCTTAAGTAAAAGTATCGCTTTACCGATCGATTCCACATACAAATCAACTCTTGATATTGAAAAATCATGTCGATCGCTATCTGATCAATTCGTCTATATCTGATCAATTACTGTATATCTGATCAATTAGAGTTCTCGATTCTCTTATAGGAGAATAAGAGTGTGTTTTATCAAACCCTGATTAGGCTTTTGAGCTCGAAGGCCTCGCTTGGACTTTAGGGTCAACCGTTGTCCATAATTTTTTTTCATACTAATTTTGGTGTGTATTTTTTAAAATTATACAATTTATATGTCAATTTCTTATGCATTCTTATGCATTTTTTAGTTTAATTCGGCTTCGCAAGATAAAAACGTAACAATATTTTATTTCATTCTAAATGATTGGAGAAGAATTTCTAATCGATAAAAAAATACTATAATATAGAAATTATAGTTTCGAAGTTTAAATAAATATCTTGTTATCCACGATAAATTCCCTGAAATTGTCGTTCTCAAAAACTTAAATACATCAATTGCCAATTTTGCGACAAATTTCCTGAATTGGGAACGCTGCTCATACAGTTGGTCGCATGTTATTGTGTAAAACGTATTTGACGCTTTTCATTGCTATCGCCAATCATTCTGTTCACTTGCTGTAAAAAAGCCGGTAATTTTATGAACTTTACAAAAACTAAAAATAGTAACTGCTTATTATTAGAAAAAATGCCGATTGTAAAATCTAAAAATAAACTTTAGCCAAATGCAAGTAGTTAATTTTAAATATTTTCTAGAACTATAAAACAGACCAGCAAGGAAAGGAGCTAAAAAAATACACATTTATATCAAGTTTTTATTTTTATTTTTCAACTTGCACATCAAAAGGCGTTTGCATTTTTATGGTGCACATTCGTAAAGTTAATGAAGAATTCAGCGATACATAAAAAGTAGCAATAAACCAATAATAATACAATCATCTACAATAATATCATCATCATCATCATCATCATCCTCATCTTCATCTTAATAAGTCAGCCAAACACTGCAACGTCAATGTCGCCTTCGTATTGCGTTCAGTAGGAGGAGATGAGTAAATTGAGTACAGTGAACTTAAAAAAAGCTTTGTTTTCTTTCTGCTTCGGATGCAAGAATAAGAAGAACAACGCACACTTTACACATTAATACACCCAATCATCTGGCAAATAGCCCAGCAAACAATTCCTTCTAAATCAAATGTTTTATTAATTTGTACATATTTTCAAGCAAAATAAAATTAGTTGTTTACTTCGTTAAGTTCGTTTCTAATATACGAGTAGAACAGCTTCGTTAGAACGTGCTATTTGATTTCTCATTATCTTTATAGTATGACAGATTATATAAATTTGTTGAACGGAGTTATGCTGTTTAATAACAGAATACAATAATCGAAAACCAGTTGTACATTTGATTGCTGTATTGCTCTTCCGAAGGAGTTTATTCGCAGTGGGAACATATTCACGTTAACGCAGGTCAAATTTAGCTTGTAAACAGACCGGTTACAGTAATATATCATACTCTGTGTTGTCTACTTCTCATTATTTCAATTGTATGTTTCAAGGCGAATTCATACCAGGTGGCCTTAGTTCAGAAATTGATGATCAGCTGTTACCAAGGCTGTCAAAGTGTTCTTCTGGTTTTTCGTTTTTGTGTGCGGCCATTGTTTTTTCCAAAGCATTTCATTTGACAGTTCAATAAATTTTACACAGAGTTGCATAAGTGAGTTCACCTTGTATGAATTCGCCTTGGTATGTTTCTTAAATTTTTTATTTTATTTATTTTTGCAAGAGTTGTACGACTCTGTACTCTGTTTTTTTGGAAAATTCATTACAAACATATTTTGGAATTTTTTTATGAACTGCATCCAAGTTATTATACTTTTTCATAAGTTTCATCATACCAAGTAGTTGAACTTTATTTATCTTTATAGATATGCGTTTGTGTGTTTAATTAAAATTTTAGGTTTTCTGGGACATGATCTCCTTCTGACAACTTTGCGTAGTTGCTTGTAAATCTATAGAAGAGAAATAGTAACTGGTAGCAAGAAGTTGTAAAATATGTAAAGAGTTTCTGTTACATCTTTGGCCATACAATTTGTCTTCTACATATTCTTTCAATATAATGTGACAGCACGGGGGGAAGTATGCTATCTATCCCTGGCATCGTTGAAAAGGACAAAAATAAAAGAACTTATGTGTATTATCACCAAACAAATTAAAATTGTAACATTGACAAGAAGTTTTAATTCAAATTGTTTTGAAAATAAATTTAAAAAAAAATAATTAACAAAAGAAATAAAAATAAATTAAAAAAAAAGAAATAAAAATAAAATAAAAATATTATATAAAATAAAAAAAAAACAATAAAAAATTAATAATAAAAAAAACCTAAAAAAAAATTAAATTAAATAAAAATTTGTCTACTACCACAAAAGAAAATAGAAAGAAGCAGAGTACAGCATTCGACAGTTTAAAAGTTAATAAAATTTGAGTATTTAGTTAAATAGTTGATATTGTCGTTTGCCCAAGTGTTGTTGCGGCCTCCGAAATCAGCTTGTCTTGCCGTACTGTTTTATTTCGGATAGAGCTAATTGAATTTTCCTCTATTCATATTTGTTGCTGCATTCCCTGTTAAAAAATAATGTGCATTAACAAAGTCAAGCCTGTTTTGAAAATGTTTAATATATTATTTTCCTTATTTCTACTTTCAGATGTTACTCCAGTTATTCCCAAGGGTAAGTGCAAATAAATAAATTTTATTCAACGCAATTTCTATACCAGGGATACCGGGTGATTTTTTACAATATTCTGCAAAAAAAGCTTTCTCTAGCTTCCTGAGAACTTAAAATTATATAACAGCAGGGAAATATTGTTTAAATGGAATTTTTTTTTTTTTATATTCTGGTAGATAATTTAATTACATTTATTTTTTAAACATGATATCTGGCAGAAGGCTGTCACGGCTAAGAGTTAAATGAGCCATCAAACGTAGCCACCTATTTTATGAATTGCCATATCGTAGATTAGCACAGCAAGCGAGTTATCGCCACATCTGGCATCCCTGATTGGAAGTGTACATGTGCATGTGTGTATCAGCGTACATCCCCACTGACAGAGATGCTATTTCTTCTGCTTACCGTCTTCTATTGGTTTTTATTGTCAATGTTATTGCCTGTTATATTTTCTAGTTTTCTTTTAAATTCATGTCAGGTATGAGTTTTGGAAAAAATATTCTGGTTGCTGCTGCTGTTGCTGCGGATTGTTTTAGCAGTTGTGGCAACTTTTAATTTCAATGTTTTTACTTCTTGGTCATCATCTTGATTATCAACAACTTTTGTAAAGTTATTTTAAAGTTTCTTGTCATGTCAATTTATGGCAGAAAATTGTTCGTTTAAGTGTATTGTTTGCTTATGTCAATGTTGGTTGTTGTTGTTGTTGTTTGTTGTTTTTGTAATTGCTCAAGTATTTTACATTAAACGGGATTATATTGGCATCTTCATCTCGTTCGGGCGAAAAACAAGAAGTTTAATATCTTAGGAAGAAAAAAACTCAAAAAAATATGTCAAAAGATAATGGACTCATGTAAAAATGATCGATTATATTTTTGAACAAGTTTTAGATAAACAAAAAAGAAGATGCAAAAAATGAGGTTGCTGTACTAAATACATGTTTTCGTTCTAGGAAAAGTGTAAATTATTCTCTATGAATTATAAAATGGTGCTGAAAAATATTCCAATATTAACAAGTAAAAACGTTATATTCAACCGGGTCGAATCTTAAATACCCTCCAAATATTTAGTAGGTAAATTAAAACCCCTTTATTCATAAAAACTATGAGAGTCTAATGACAGCGTAATAAAACAAAATTTCATATGAAATATGCTCTATTACACTCTTATAAGCCTTTCATAATTTTTATGAATAAGGTGGTAAATGTTTGGTGGGACAGAGTTTCTCTAAGACATTTCTGTACACAATTTCAAATCTCTGTTTTGACAGAGTCATTCCGGGAAGGGCCTTGGGGGAGTCGTTTCACCTCTGCAAGATCAGAGAGCATCTCAGCTTCTTATAGACTTAAGGAATAAAAATTGTTCAATATTTACACTATTTTTGCATATAATATCGTATGTGAACGCCCACTAAAGGAGGGCATAGACTTATAATGTTTTCCACAGACGAATGTATGAGCATTGCTAGATCGCCTTCCCCTTCATCACTGATCAAGAATATATATACTTTAAGGGGTCCAATTCTTTTTGGAGGGTATTAAAAACTCTATTTTTTGGGGGCCTCTCTGGCAAGTGCCGTGGGGGAGACTTGTCACCTTTGCCATACAACACTAAAAATAAATATTTGCAATAACTAAATGTAAAATTTATTTTAATTTTTTTTTATAGGGTCATTTAGGTGGCAAAGGGGCGGGGGGAGAGGTAGGGCAGAGGAGCACCAGGTTAAGTCTCAGCATTGCCATTGAAGCTTAAAAATTTTATTATTAATTAATGTAAGCGAAGTAAATCAATTTGTTAAATTTTTACACTATTTTTGCATATAACAACGCCCACTAAAGGGGGCGGGGTCCAATAATTAATTTTTTTGATTTTATATCTCCAAGTTTAACGCGTTGGGTGTTCTTTGACATAAAAATATATCATTTGCTTAACAAAACTACAAAAAAAATTTTAAAATTATGTTGATTTTTAGCGGTTGGTTTAGTTCATCTTAGGGGAACTTTTTCCCCTCTGGCCCGATTCAGCCCATTTACGAACTTGACCTGTGCTATCCTTCAAGATATATTTATACCAAATCTGCAGAGTCTGGCTCTTTTCCTTTGGACTGAATCGTGATTTCCACAGACGGACGGACGGACATGCTCAGATCGTCTTGGATTTCATCACTGATCAAGAATATATATACTTTATGGGGTCTCAGATGGGTATTTCGCTGCGTTACAAACGAAATGACAAAGTGAATATACCCTTCAATTCTTTTTTGGAGGGTATAAAAACTGCAAAAAATTAATTTAATAATTATTAAATACTTTGCGCGGTTGTGTTCCTTTTCCGATCAGGTTTGTTTGAATTGGGAACGATTTTCCATAATTTCCCATTAAATTTGGTTTGCAACCCGACTGCTTTCGGCCATGTGCCATCGGTTGTAGGGTTCTCGTACATTTCAAGAATTAAAATGTAAACAATTTTCCCCTCATCTTCCATAGAATCAAAATGACAGATTTATGGAGCCTGCACAGATTTTTGGCGTCGTTTTGGAATAAACGACGGATTTCAAATGTATATGAAAAAAATTGTATTGATATTAGATATTTTATTTGAAAACGTGATTAGTTTTTTATAAGTACGGCAGTTAATGTTAAAAGCTCTTAACACGTGCGTATACATTCATTTTAGATAATTCCCTCGTTAAAATGTATAGGTTTTCCAAAAAAAAGTCAAAGTGAGTCTTTTGAGTTGCAATTGGTACAGCGTCACAACTATTGATTACAGCGTCATAAATGTCTTTCCTGTTTTCAATGTCTATTAAAAAAAAATAAAATTTAACAATGAGATAAAAATTTATTATGAATTAAACTTAAAAATTTTCGTTACAATAGGCTTAGCTTTCCTTTGCGAACAAAACTATAAATTAAAAACAAATGAAATTTTTTGTTTTAAATTAACAAAATATCCCTACGTGTAAATTTTAAGTGTAAAGCAAAATTATTTAAAGTGCAAATATCTTCAACAAATTCCATAAACTGTTCAATAGACATGATTTTTTTCTATTATTTTTTAATTAATCATTAAAACTTGAAGGTTTAAAGATTCTTGTGTTATTATTATCATTATTATCCCAGCCATATTCTGCTGCAGTAATTTTTAATTAAATGAAAATGTGTGTTTTTTTGTTGTTGTTAATATTTTCATTAACTTTTGTTCAGATAAAATAACATGTAGTTAAGTACACACATGCACTCGTACGTCATGCATATTAATTGTGTTCGTCATAAAGAAAACTAATCGTTTGAATCAAAACCAATAATTAATGTGCTTAAATCTTAATGACTTTAAAAACTATTTAATCAATGTTAAAAGCCACAAGAAGCAATCATGACAATGATAATAAAACCATTAGACTATTGAATTAAAGATTGCACCACCTGACTGTAATTAGGGTCACACGAGCCACTAAATGTTGAGTATATGCATGCACACACACGCACTCACAAGCGTACTTGTAATTTCTAATTTTCAAGTGGCATCCATATTCCTCTTTCAGATTGTGGAAACCTGCCGAAAAGTTAGGTCACTTCGGTTTAAAACTTTTAAACCTCAAATACACAGCGTGGCCAGTTTTTTCTAATATGCGATTTTTCATAACCCAAAATCGCCAAATATTGGTCAGATCTGTTGTAAAGAAAGTGTTTTGAAAAAAGAAACGTCTAAATAATAAAATTAATTTATTATTTTAAAAGAGCAAAAAAAAAAACAAAGTTTTATATAAATCAGAGAGGGCCGATCTTCTACTAAAATCTTAACAACTGCCGATTTGAGGTACAAGAATGACGATTTGCAAACATATTTTTGTGTAGTTACTATAACAATTATATGAGTCATTAAAAGTTTATTTTTAGTTAAAGAAATTAATACAGCCAAATCTATCTAAAAAAATATGGAAAATCTCATTAAAAGATGAATACAGCCGAATCTATTTAAAAAATATGGAAAACCGTTGACCTTAAAGGCCATGAGGTTCCCGCTAATTTTAGCTGCTAAGAATTGTATTATTTTAGTTTTTAAAATTGCTGTAAGTTTCGAATGGATTAGCCGATTCCTACGTGGCAAGGGATGATTGCTGTAGTTCTTCGATGCTATAAAAAAATCAAGAACACTAATTGATCACATATATAATTTCAGAGATCGGTTTTGAAAAGTTCACTTTTTTCGAATTTTTTGTTTACGATATATCACAAACGCGTAAACCGATTTTGACCCGGTTGGCAGCGTTTGAGGTAGTTTTTGATTGTCAAGAGCTGATTTGATCAGAAAATCCGTTTAAAAGTTATTCTAAATGAAAAACACTGGAAATAAAAAATTGTTTTGCCAGTTTTTTTTATATTACTCGAAATTTACTGCTCCTAAACGATTCCAATTCCCAGGAAGTCGTAATTTGAAAGACACCTTTAAAAAGCGACTAACTTGGTTCGAACACTAATTGATGAGATATATAATTTCAGAGTTTTCTTAAAAAAAAATCACTTTTTTCCAATATTCTCGTTCACGAAATCTCACAAACGCATCAAGCGATTTTGACCTGTTTGGTAACGCTGGTTTTTCAATGTCAAAAGCTATTTAGTTTTTAGAATCGATCGCAAAAGACGTTTAAAAATTATTCTAAAAAAAAACACTTTTGAAAAAAAAAATTTTCAGTTTTTTTGGATATATGCGAAAATGTACCGCTACGAACCGGTTTCGGTTCACAGAAAATCTAAGCTTGAAGGAATCCTTTGAAACGTGTCATGGGTGAAATACAGCCAAATCTGTGTTAAAAATTCTGAAAAAAGTATATAAAAAATTAATGGTCGTGGAGGCCTTTTGATGGATATTTTATTCCATATTTAATCAAAATAGGCCTTCTTTACAATTCAATAAAAAAAATTATAACTACTGGTATTTAAAAAAATTCATATTTTTATTTTAAAATGAAAAAGTCACCCTTTATATGAATACTGTTGACATTTTAAATGAACTATTGATTTAGAGACAAATTCACTTCAATCAATATTATTTTTATTATATATCCACTAACAATAATCGATCCGATTCTTGGTGAACGAATCTTCGGCACAATCTCTATATCGATTTCTTATTCATTTCCAAAACCACAAACTGCTTATAAACGCTATGAATTTATTTAAAATATATGTATATTTGTCTCTTTTACACAAACTAGCTCACAAAAGAAACTATTACTCTTAAGCTGGATTCACCCATTGTTTCCGAACAAAAAATTTTTTCCGAAACAATTTTAGTTTTTTGAGAGTTTGTTCTGAAACGATTCACCCACTTCGAACAATTGTTCTGGAAAAACAAGGGTACCATATGAGATATTTTTGTAAACGATGCGTATTAGTTCTTCAATTAGGCAGCAGAGTAGCAGATGAATGCAATTTGCTTGTTTTCTTGGCGTCACACATATATTTTGTTTTGTAATAAACAAATTGTAAATTAAAAAATCCTAATAAAACAAACATTTTATTTAATTAAGATTGTATTGTATTATATAGATGTTCATATAATATGATGTGGCATCTCAGTTCAACTTTACTTAAAAATTTAAATGAAATGTTTCAGAACAAAAATTAAAATTATACCAATTCATGTTCCTAACAGGGCTGCCAGAAATTTTTCGTAAAAAATCAGCAAATTTCCCAAAAAAAATCGGCATTATCGGCACTTTCATTTCTTAAAATCCGCAAAAAATCGGCATTAATTAAAAAAACTTATTTTGAAATATAAACAAAAACAATTCAATATAATTTATTAAATATTATACATAAAACAGCATGTATAGATCAATAAATTTGCACTTCACAAGTTTTGAAATTATTTTGGGGTTTCGTTTAATCCCCCAATTGGCAATTTAAAAGAAACGATTTATTATTTTATTCATTTAGAATGACTTTTACTTAAAAAAAATACATAAGATCAACTTGCTTTTTATAAAACAGTATAAAATAATTAAAAAAGATGTGTGGTGTCGTGGGACACCGGATAGGAACTCAGTTCCTTATTATAAAAATAGTAATTTTAAGTTCTATTCGAGGTATAAAGAAAATAATTATTCGGGTATACATTTTTTATTAGGATTTTTCTTTTCGCCGATCAACGAAAATACAGAATCAGTTTTGTTCCCAAACGAAATTGAATTCTGTCACGGCTCGGCTGCGTATAATTAATAATTGTTTGTATGGAATTGTATTACTTATACGTCTTAAACATTGTGTTAGAAACAAAATATCTTACGTTACGGACGTTTCTTCCCGGTTAGGGTACCCCTCCGCAACGTCTCATAAGGAACTTCGTTCCAATTAAAATATATACGTCTTTTCCAATAGTATTTCAAAATTTTGCTATTATATTTCAGAATATCCTAAAAATTAACTCTACTCGTAGGTTCTAAAATAGGAGTTACAATATACAATTAAAAATTTAGAATATTATCCTAGAATGTTTGAACAAAATTCGTAAATATAATACAAAAATTGGAAATAATGTGGTTTTCATAAATCAATCATATATATTAGATTTTGACATTTTTATTAAATCGTTATTTATTTCGCAATTAGAGTTTTTCATTTTCAAATAATCTTTAGAATAAAGAATTCCTTCTTTTAAAGTTTTATTTTCTAAGGAACATCGGAATTTCGTGCACACCTACAACAAGGCAATTGAATTGTTATTAAAAGAAGAATTATATAATAAAAGATGTTCCACACTATTATTAAAAACTCGGCATTTTTTAGGGGTAAAATCGGCAAATCGGCATATTGAAATTTTTGGAGTAAAAAATCGTCAAAATGCCGATAAATCCGCATTTCTGGCAGCCCTGGTTCCGAACCAAGTTTCGCTCTCTCTCTCTCTCTCTCTCTCTCAAAAAGAGAGACGTCAAACTACATATAAAAAATTGTGAATCCAGCTTTAAACCATTCACAATAGCAAGTTTTACACCCAAAATATTTATGATACCGCTTTGTAGGGATTGGGAATTTTTGTTTGATCCCAAGCAACTCATTCCCACACATTCGGGATAATTTGAGTTATAATCAAACCGAGAGTTGGCAATTAAATATATTTTGCTGCTTACGACTATAATCGAAAGCATAATTCTTTATTTTGTTACTTAAGAGAAACAATCTCCGATTATCTAATGGAAATTTTGCAACATTTTTAACGAAAATTTATTCAATTGCCCTAGCATTACGCCCTTTTTTAATTTATAATAAAAATACAATCAATTCAATAATTGTTGTTTTTCCAGCAAATTTGATTAGATTTATTTCTACTCGTGCTTGTATTAATATACATTTTCGATTATTGATTATTCTATTAAATACATACATCCTTGAACTGTAATTAGTTTTGATTAATGTCATTGTCATTGTCTATCGATTTGAAGGAATATGTGCTGGAAATACATTTGCATGTCACGCATGTGGACTCCTTGCAGTTGTTCCAACATTTTAATGACATCTAAAAATACTGACGATTTTGCTATTTTTGCATAGCGCTATAAAGCCGTCATATATTTTCAACTAAAGCCCAAAGGGGAGGAAAAGTTGGTATATGTAAATTAAAGTAATTTGTTTAAAAGGGAAAAATGTATCTATTTCTATTGACAATAAAGAATTCATATATGAAATACTATAACAGTTGTCTTTTAAAGTTATTTTAATTCTTACAAACTCTATTAAAATACTTTAATGGTTATAAGAAATTATTCCAAAATATTCCATTCTAAATGCTTGTTTTTGTAGATAAAATAAAATTCTTCGTTTGGGCACAACAATGAAAAAACTCAAATTAGCTTTTGTTTTCAATATAAAATCCCAAATGAAATTTGTTTATTTTTTTATTTACAAAAACAGGCAGTTAATCAAAAACTTGAATTTTTACTGCCCGTTTTTTGTAAATAAAATTACAATTTTCGTTTGGGGTTTTATATTAAAAGCAATTACAAATTTTATATATTTTATTATTGTTTCAATAAAAGAAAATATACTTTTTAGTGTTCTAAAGATGAGTTGTCTCCCCCACGGCCGTTTCCGGAGCGACCCTGTCAAAATAGAGTTTTAAAATTAGGCACAGGAATGTCTTAAAGGAACTCGGACTGATTTTTAATTTATCTCCGTCCCCTTTGTACGCGTTGATATGAAATATTAATGTAAATTGCTTTTATGCTGATGGAATGGTGCCTCGGCCCTGCTGCCGAGAAGTGGAGGATATTTAAGATTTGACTCGGTCGAATATAACGTTCTTACTAGTTTGTTTTTTTGTTTGATAAGGCCAGAACAAAGCCTTAAAATTTTGAAAGTTTACTTAAAGAAACGAATAAGACTTTTCGCAAAGTTCATACAGATTTTTTTATCAGGGAATTGTGGTTAATTATGAAGCTCATACTTCTTGTTTAAATGGCTACGTCAATAAGCAAAATTCGCATAGCCTCAGGACCTTACCGGATCACCATAATGTCCGTTGAAATTCACTATTTAGGGCGCTTTACCATACTGGTAACACCATCGGGTCTTATTTCTTTAAATATAAGCAATTTGGTACCGTTATTGTGAATGACAATTATTATGGAGCCAGGCTGATGCAATTTTTGATTCCAAAAATTAATCAGGTAACCTCTGGAAGCATGGGAAGCCAATATTAAAGCTACCATTGACATCATATGGCCAGATTTATTGGAAAAAGTAGTCAAAACTAGCACTGACTTATGCCGTGGTGCACTTATGCCGGATATGTAACGAAATTATCTAATATTAATTATAATTAAACAAATTTCACTCCTACCCAAAAATTTCATTCCTTAAAAAAACACTTATTTCTTATATATATTTTCAAAATATTAAAGGAACACTTATAATTAACACTAAATACCCCTTCAAATGCCGTTCCTTTTGTTTTGCTCTATTGTACAATCAAATAATATTGTTGGCTTTCTAAACGAGAGTAGTTTGCAAACTGCAGGTAAATATATTGTAGTTAACTTTTAGCGTACAACAGCAAAGTTTTTAAATAGAGGTGTGCGCGTGAGTGAATTTAAGCTGACGATCACGAAACTCAAGTATATTTCTCGCAGGCTCATGCACGGCAAGATTAAAGCCGCTCAAGATCATGCACACATTATTTTTAATGAAGTAATTTCATGCACGATGGTAACAATTTTGCAAAATCGCGTACGCTCACTGTAAAATTGTTCTTGTATGTGAAAGTAAGTATCCTCTGCAGGAGATCGAACTAGTATCAAACTAGTATTGCACTGGTATAAAAATCACCAGTACTAGTTCCCAACTGTGAACTTTCCTATACCATGTTAATGTTCAAATTAACATTGAGTGTGTTTGGAAAATTACTAGTACCGTTGGTACTAGATCAGGGAAGCCCAGTTCATGAAACAATTGTTTGGAGAGAACTCACACATATTCTTATGCTCTTTATTTAGTCGTTGATGATAAGTCGACAAGTGCACATGTATAGCGGATGCTTTATTACTTTTTTCAGGTTCACACTCAAAAAATGTTGCGTGGTCATTCAATGCCATGTTAATATTGTCACAAAAGTATTAAACTAGAATCGTTTATATAAGATTCATAATTGCAGTTTTTTTTGTGAAAATTTTGAAATCGTTTTGATTTATTATAATGAATTTTATTATTAAGTGATTTTTTATTTTCGTTAAATAAAATTTATGTGTAATATAACATAAATATCATATCTTTTACTTTTATGGAGTTTATAAATAATTGAGTATTTTAATTTAAATAAAAAAAATTAAATTGAATTATTTTATTCAAAAATATTTATATTAATATGTTTGGTTTTTTATATGAATATAATTATTCTGTTTTTCAATCTCTTACTAACATTATAATTTGGCTGTAAATAAATCAATTCTCTCAATTAGATTTTTCTCTCTTACTCACTAATACACAACAACAAAATTTTTGGGCTTCCCTGTACTAGATGAAACTAGGCGGATACTAGTACTATTAGTACTACATGAGTACTAGTATAATTTCTTCTAGTCGGATACTAGTACAATCAGTTTTGCATTAAGAACTGGTTTATATATAAAAAAAAATCCCTAAATTGATTGGTTTTTTAAACCCAATGAAATTTGTTAAATCTTTGTCTTCACGTTTAAAATATTTTTAAATTACTTTTAATTTTATTTATTTTTTAAAATGCCACTTTTTTTTAACACACAAGAAAACTTACATAAATTATCGAATAAATAAACTGATATGCAGGTGACAAAGTCTTCTAAAACTATTCTTTGTTTCAAATTTGAATTTGTTTAAAAATTGTAACAATTAAAAATAAAATAAATGAAAATGCGAATTAGCAATTCGCTTTAAAACATGATCAAAAAGTAATATGAAATTCTACAAGTCAAATCAATCTACAAATGAACTACTTGAAGTACTAGTACTTTTCTGTATATGTTCAATCACCTTTTGAACTAGTGCTTGCTATACTAGTAATCGTACCAGTAGTTTAAAGCCAATTAACGCTTATCCCCCTGCAGGGTCTTTATAGCACATGGATATGTATGTATGTATGCATGTATGTATGTATGTATGTATGTATGTATGTATGTATGTATGTATTTTCCTTAGTATTAAAAATTCAAAAGAAAAAACAAGTAAGAATAGTGTATTCGACCGGGTCGAATCTTAAATACCCCCCAAATAATTAGTAAAGAAATTAAAAATGTTTAAACTGCTGGATCAGAGTTCCTTTTAAGATATTTCTGTGCCCAATTTTAAATCTATGTTTTGACAGGGTCACTGCGGCAGGGGCCGTTAGAGAGACATCTCACCTTTGCTGTAAAACACTAAAAAGTAAATTTTGTAGGCCTATTAAGTGCAAAGGAAATTTTTTTTATAGTGTGATTTAGGGAAAAAAGGTGGTGGAGGGGAATCTAGGGCAGAGGAAGATCAGGGATCATCTCAGCTTCGTCATAGGAGCTTAAAAATGTTTTGTAAGGAATTTAATATTAAGTAATACAATCTGTTAAATATTTACACTATTTTCTATATAGTATCTTACGTCAACGCCCACTAAAGGAGGCGGGTACAAAAATGGATTTGTGTGATTTTCTGTCTCCAAGTTCAAAAAATATATCATTTGCTTAACAAAATTACAAAAAAAAAACAATAAAAATGATGTTGTTTTTTAGAAGTTGGTTTAGTACTTCTTAAAGGAACTTTTTCCCCTCTGGCCCGATTCAGCCCATTTAAGAACTTGCCTGTACCATCCTTCATAATATATCTATACCAAATTTCAAGGGCCTTGCTCTTTTCTTTTGGACAGAATAGCGTTTTCCACAGACGGACGGACATAGCTAGATCGTCTTGGATTTCATCACTGATCAAGAATATATACATATACACTTTATTATAGGGTCTTAGAGGGATATTTCGCTGCGTTACCCACGGAATGACAAAGTGAATATATGTACCCTCCAATTTTCTCTTTTGGAGGGTATAAAAACTTTACTTTTGTTTTGAGAGCGAGAATATTACACGAATTAAAAATCACGAACTATCACGCACTCTACTAAATTTTTTAATCACGCGCGATATTAATAATTTATAATCACGATTCACTTGTGAATCAGGCGTGACATGAAAAAACTCACGACATTTGCACATCTCTAGCCTTAAACCATTTATATGCTTTTGGCAAATAAATAAACTGATAATGACGGTGGTAGCGATGATGTCATTCAAACATTGATCACACAAACAAATTGATAAAGAGATTAATAATAAAAAAAAAATAAGCAAACGCTCAGACAAAGTAATTATCTAACAGATTCCAATATTTAATATTGTACGGTTGTCGAATCAGACACCGACACTAACACAAACACAATATGGTAATCGACTCAACCGGAGTAGTTTTGTTTTTCTTTCATATAAAAAGATTTTGTGTAAAAATTTATATGGAATTTTAATTTTTATGTTGTTAAACAATTCACATTAAATAAAATATATATTAAATATAAATGAAATTTATTTGTTGGTGGTTAAGCAATGTCTATATGCATAAAATATATATATATATATATATATATATATATATATATATATATATATATATATATATATTAAATAAATTTTATTATTAGGAAATTTTAATTTGATTTTGTGCTATTAATAAACAAAAACAAAGCAAAGTGATAATTTTAGGAACTTATGAAAGCACATCATCAGGGAGTTGTTGCTCAAATTCTCTTGGCCTGGGTTTTTGAAATCTCAGTTAAACTAAGTTTAGTTAATCTGAAAACAGATTTATGCCACTATATTGTATACAAAATTTTGAGGGGACCGGTTAGCTTTGCTCAAAATATTGGTGTTCAAGGAAATAAAAAAATGACATACATATAAGCGGAATAATTGATATTTCAAAACACGTTAAGCCAAGTTTAAACTTAGTTTAACGTGTCTCAAAAACACCACCTTGAAATAATTACAGATATTATTTTAAACTTTTCTCCAAGTGATTATGAATAAAGTAAGAAAATAAAAAGCCGTATAATTAGTTTAGTGCTTGTTTTAGCTTTGATATATTTTACACTTCTCAATCAGTTGGATAGACATTTACAAAAAATGTTTCTAAAAAAAGATAATAATCAAAATGAACACTTTTATTTTTAATTTCGGAAAAGCCAACAAATTAAATTAAAATTTGTAGTAAAATTTGTTACAACCGAAAAATCTACATTTTCAGAAATACTAAAACTTTTTAAAAAAATTTACTGCCTGTTTTTGTAAATAAAATACAAATATTCGTCGGGATATTTATATTAAATTAATATAAATTTCCTAACTGAAACCTTTATTGTACTTAAAATATTTTTTCGTAACTTCGTGTTACTCGATCGTAGACCATAATGAAGGGTATGTGAAATTCGGCGCATCGTTTATCGTGTATCTTTCCATTAAAAAAATATGTAGACAAATTTTATTGACAATTATTGCAAGTTAAATGACTGTTGTGTGTGCCAATCAATAATAAAGATGAGACGATGATAATAATGACGTGACTGAATACGATCGAGTAAAAACGATTTTCATTTGCTCAACAAGCATGTTTTTTATGGGTAACTGTTAATACGAGTATTGAAATATACTCAACGAAAAAGCAGGGGATTTGTTAATTAACAAAATATCTACAGTTCAACAAACAAAAGAATAAATAAATAAAAAATAAAAAAATAATAAATAAAAAAATAATAAATAAAAAAAAATAATAATAAATAAAAAAAATATTATTTTTATTAGTCGAACTTTCTTATGTAAATTTTTAATTTTTTCAGCGAGCTTAAGTTCGAATCTGCATGATTGCAAATGATTTTTTATTATTTTATTAATGATTTTTTATTATTTTATTAATAGAATTTGAACAAATTAATTTATTAATAAAATAATAAAAAATCATTTGCAGTCATGCAGATTCGAACTTAGTCCCGCTGAAAAAATTAAAAAAATAATAAGTAAAAAAATAATAAATAAAAAAATAATAAATAAAAAAATAATAAATAAAAAAATAATAAATAAAAAAATAATAAATAAAAAAATAATAAATAAAAAAATAATAAAAAAATAATAATAAATAAAAAAATAATAAATAAAAAAATAATAAATAAAAAAAATAACAAATAAAAAAAATAATAAATAAAAAAATAATAAATAAAAAATATTAAATAAAAAAATAATAAATGAAAAAATAATAAATAAAAAAATAATAAATAAAAAAATAATAAATAAAAAAAATAAATAAAAAAAATAATAAATAAAAAAAAATAATAAATAAAACCTAATAATAAATAAAATTAAAGTAATAAAAACAAGTAAAAGAAAAATAACTAAAAATAAAACCAAAAATTAAAAAAATTTAAATTTAAAAATTAAAATTAAAAAATTTAAATTATAGTAAAAATAAAAAAAAAACAAGAAAAGGACAAAATATAAAAAAATAATAAAAAGCAAAAAAATATGAAAAACGGTTGACCATAGAAGTCATCCCTGCAGCTTCCCGCTAATTTTAACCGCTAAAAATGGTATTATTTTAAAACTGCTATAACTTTCGAATGGATCAGCCGATTTCCACATGGCGAGCGGTGATTCAAGTAGTTCTCCGATACCTCTAAAGAATCGGGTACACTAGTTGTTAACATATATAATTTTGAAGGGTTTTCATATTTTCCATATATTACAAAATGTGTATTTTTTATTTTTACACAAAATAAGTACTAATTTTTTTATAAAAATTATTTATAAAGCACTAATAAATATATAGATCACAATAAAAACTATTGCTACCAAGTAAATCACAATATGACTTTTAGTCAATAAAAAATATTCACGATAACGATTTATTGGGAATGGGAATTTGAGTTTGATCCCAAACAATTCATTTCCATAATATTCACAATAGAGAAAAGTTGAAATAATAAAGTGATTTCAAAATGATGTTGCCGTAGTTGAACATTATAAAATCACAAAATGGCGTACAAAGAACACTTTTATTGTGATTTCAAAACAGTTTAATAAAATATGATTTTCCGAACTAAAATATCGGTATACAGGAATGTTCTGAAATTCACATGACTTTAAATCACACGTGATTTCAAAATTAATAATTTTTAATTTTCCTTTAAATAGATCGTCAATTTACGAAAGTCGCTCAGACTTGGAGTTTGTCATGCGATTTTTTCAATTACTCCGATTTATGTGTTTTTGAGATATTAATAAAATGTCCACTATTTACTAATACAAACTACAGATTCTATTATAACATTTATAGGCTTATTTTGTCTTCTTTCATATATGAAATATACATACACTCAAGTATTTGTTTGTACGAGTATGTAGAACATTCTTCAGATCTTATGCAAACATAAAATATATATTTTTGCAGCACGTGACGAACTCTATTTGTTTGATTTATTTATTTATTTATTTTTATGATTTTATTGCAATTGTGTAGATTCTTTAAAACAATTTTTTTCAGAATATACAAAAAGCTATTGTTTTCATAATTTATTTGTTTGCTTGAGACGATTCATAATATCTTTATTTTGTTGTTTTGCTTGTCATTCATTTGTGTTTAATTTTTTTTGTTGGTGAGTGCGCCATCATAAATGCATCACGTGGAGTAAATATTATTATTGATGAATTATACATTAAACACATTCATTACAGCAGGCTACCGACTACACTACTACAGAAATAAAATACATGCGTTCATATGGGAGTGAGCAGGTTGTTGTCCGTGCTACTTTTCCCATATAAACACATGCATTCTATTTCTGTACTCGTGTAGTCGGTAGTCTGCTGTCATGAATGCGTTTAATACATTAAAGTGAAATAAATTGTTGGTTGTTTGCGAGTTTTTGAAATCAGTGTGCCCAACTACTCTAGATAATAAAGGGTTTTGTTAAATCATATCAATCTCATGGTACATAATTAAGTTATAATCAAATCAATGTGATGCCATATTCATCGGCTTTATTAAAATATTTTGAAATTGAACGACACAAATGGCGTAACAAAAATAAATATTATATATATTTTTTTTTTGGAAAATATTAAAATATACTAAAGGATCTTACAATAAGCGCTTGTGAGATATTATGGATAATTTTTTTATTCGCTTGAAAGACCTCTCAATGTCATTATTTTTTGGAATATAACATAGTTGGATTATCCGCCACCGCTTCTGTAGGTGAAATGCGGCCGAAATATCCAATTTTTCATGGCAAATCATGATGAATTTGGCCCATGGCATGGGATATATTGGCTTGTTGCTCATTCACATAAAACACCACAAGAAAAAGTTTAACGCTTTCATATCGCACAATTTCGGTAAACAGCTCACATCACCTCCACATGAGATGAGCAGAGACTCAAATCGATCGTGCAGAATATCCAATATGTGCTGCTTTTGTACAACCGCCTAAATAAATGACAATTAATTTGCCGAACTTAGCTTCATAAAAATGACCGTTAACAACTTATCAAAATTCGTTACTCCCTGCTGAAAGAGCCTTTATAAAATAAAAATGCTTGACGTTCTGTTGATGTTTCTATTTTTAACTTGTCATTTGCGAGATTTATTTTTGTGTAGGTTGTTAATAAATTATTATAATACTTGTGTCAGCTTTTTAAATATATAGGCAAATTAAATTTGTATTAACTTATTTTAGTAACTACATATTACGTTTGAAATTTTAATTGCTGCAACTTTCTGCCTGTTAATTATTTGCATAAATTAATTTTATTTTCCTGAAATGGATTTCAGGTCTCACATTCGTTTGACCAGCTTGACACTGGTGCATGTTTAATTTTGCAATAAATTTTTAATAACAATCAAGTTTGCATACAACTCTTGCAATCTATACAAATATGTACGTATGAGTTATAAAAAACTAAATCTGTAGCGTATACGTATTATTCTATATATAAAAGAATTAATATAACTAATACGTATAGATGCGCTTAAGAAAGTAACAGAGCGATTCGGTACCGTGCAAAAACTAACGGAAAACGGTGTAAAACTAGAAAACAAAACAAAGGCAATAAAAATACTTGTATGTTGTACTCGGCCCATGTTTTATTGTGTTTATACGTGTATTTACCTATACTTTCTTTCTTCCTCTCATGCCCACAGAGAATAGAAAAAAAAATAATTTAAATTTTGCAACCGGAACTAAAGTTTCTACATGTGACCTTTTCAAAAACAATGTTAATCATTCATTCATACGTTCTTAAACACATGCAAGCATATTTGAGTGCATGTATGCAGACAATGAATAATACACGCTCTTCCATGGCAAGTATTTCCCTTATAACTTATGCCAGAAATAGTCATCATGTACTTGTATCCAGACATACATAAAGGGGTTAAGGGGATTTTTATAAAAATATATTTTATAAAAAAAAGTCTGCTATAAAAATGCTGCAAATACATAAGAAGTAAACTAGAGTCCAGAGAAAAATATTTGATTTTCAAAAAAATGCTTAAACAGACCTATTTCCTTCACATTGCACTAAACAGATGTTCCCTGCGGGGAACAAATATTTCAAAAGATATTCACAATAGCATTTTGCCCTTTTGCTGGGAATAAATAACAATAATTCCACTTCTTATGTATCATAAGGAGTGGTGAGTATTAGCCTGAACAAAAACCGAACTAATTAATACGTGGTGTAACAATAAAAATGCATGGGAAAAATGAGTACAAATTTATGTAATTAAAAAGTTTTGTTTTCGTATGCAATGACATTTTCATGACACGCTTAAACTTTTATTATAAATCATAATTTATGTGACAATGCGAGAGTGCGAGTAATAAATAGTACACAGTGGTTTACAGGAACGACTACGTTTTTATGTGAGTTCTTGCACCTATGAAAAGTAAATATTTTACTATGTTTTTTCAAAAATTTAATTGTTTAAAGAGCAAATTGTTCCTAAAATATAGTTTTTGAAGTAGATTCCTTTTTTTTCATAATTATATTCAAAGGTACGTTTTTAAAATGTACTTACCCTAAAAGTAATTTTTTTCAAAGCGTTTTTTTAAAGACATATTTAATAAACCCTTTATAAAAATTTCAAATATACTTGTGTTTAAAAGATACACATTTTAAAAGGTATTTCTTTGAAAAAATTTTGCTTAAAAGGTACTCTTTTATTAAAGAAGTTTATTTTTTTCAAAATATAGAAATTTGTTGTAAGACTAACGTTTTTTTAAAATAAGTTTTAAAATTTATTTTTTCCAAAACGTACTTTTTTAGAGACACACTTCTAAAAGGTAATTTTTTTTGAAACGTACTTTCTTGACAGATACTTTTTATAGGTGCTTTTTCAATGGGTACTTTTTTAATAGGTACTGCTTTAATAGATACTTTTTTGATAGGTACCTTTTTAATAGGAACTTTTTTAATAGGTACTTCTTAATAGGTACTTTTTTAATATGTACTTGTTTAATAGGTACTTTTTTAGTAGGTACTTTTTTAATAGGTACTTTTTTAATAGGTAGTTTTTTATTAAGGTGCTTTTTTAATAGGTAATATTTTAATAGATGCTTTTTCAATAGTTAGTTTTTAATAGATACCTTATTATTAAAAAGGTACCTATTAATAGGTACTTTTGATAGGTACTGTTTTCAATACGTACTTTTTCAATGGGTACTTCTTAATAGGTATTTTGTAATAAATACTTGTTTAATAGATTATATATTAATAGGTACTTTTTCAATAGTTATTTATTAATAGATACCTTATTATTAAAATAGGTACTTTTTTAATAGGCGGTCTTTCAATGGGTACTTATTTTTAGGTACTTCTCAATAGGTACTTTTTTAATAAGTACTTATTTAATAGGTTATTTTTTAGTAGGTACTTTTTTAATAGGTACGTTTTTAATAGGTACTTTTTTATTAAGGTGCTATTTTAATAGGTACTTTTTAATAGATACCTTTCTATAGGCACTTTTTAGTAGGTACTTTTTTAATAGGTACCTTTTAATAGGTATTTTTTAATAGGTACTTTTTAATTAATGTGCTTTTTCAATAGGTACTTTTTTAATAGCTAAATATTTTGGGAAAAATATAGCAGCACGAATAAAATTTAAAAAACAAAAACAATAATAATAATTTAATTAAGAATTTGTTTTTTATTTTACTTATAATTTTTTAACAATTGATAAAAAATAAATAACGTTTTTTATAATTTCAATTAATAAATTTTTCAGTGATCAAAAATTTTTGCAATATTTTTTTATTTCAAAAAACAAAAACTTTGCAAAATATTCAAAATTTTAATTTTTACGGAACAATTACATGAATGTTTAATTTGTTATTGGAATTTGAGGTTTAATTTAATTATCATGCTAAGAACTATTATTGAGGCTCAAGTTCAAATACACGATTTACTAATTACTTTATATTTTGTATTTTAAGAATTTGTTTTAAATTCGCGTATATGAACTTTATTCTCAAATAATAATTTTTACTTTAATAATTAAATTAATCCTTAAGTTCCAATAACAAAATACACATTCATGACTATTTTTATTAATTTGCATGCTCCTATTTCAAACTCTGTCCCACTGTGTCACATATTTAAATGTCTATTTGCTTTACATTTTCTGTTGCAGTCACTGCAAAATTGACTTTTCAAATAACGAGTATTTTATTGTGTTTTATTCTCTTACATTTATATTTACGACTGTTTTATTTTTATTCCTTTGCTGTCATAAATAATTCCACAAACTGGTGGCAGAAAAACATATTTAAACTTTTGTAATTATTTGAAATCTTTGTTATGAAATGCTTGCCACATTCACTTACCCACAGACATTTCTATACGATGTTATTATAATAATACTCGTATATATAAAATGCTAAAACTATCTACTGATTCTTCTTTAAATAACATGTTTATTGCTATTTAGGATTTCATATATAAATCAACAACAGATTTGGTTTTCCAAACTAGCATTTTTATTTTATTAATAATTTCAACAAATGGAACATAAGAGATTTGTTTAAAATATATGGTGTACACGCTTGTCAAAGCTTTTTTCTGATCCTGGAGGAGTTTCTGATATGCACTTTTAAATATGCTTTTCCCTCCTCAATTGTTTCAATCCCAATTTTAAATCGCAACATTCCAATTTCCGCGTAGGTAGTCTATAAATGATAAGATGTGCTGTAAGATGTTAACAATCTAAGTTATGCCATAATGATTTAAAATATTTGAGGTGTAAAAAAAATTGTTTCTACCGGCCGCCATCCATTTTGACGTGGAATGAGCATGCATATCTAAAATGGCAAATTTTTCATGTCGAAAAGGAAAAACATTCTGAAGATATAAGGACATAAATATTTTTCAAAAGAACCGACTGCTATATCTGTGGAAAAAAACTATTGTTATTGACATCACCTTTTTTGAAAACCTTGACTCATCATCGATTATCCGTTTCGTTGTTAAATCCAAAGTTCAGTATTTATTTTTTCTCCTTTTATATATGCAAGAATTCATACAAATCGACACAAACTAAACTTCTTAATAGTTTGTTAAAGAGAAGAAGAAGAAGAAAAAAAATGATATTCAAATTAGCTGTGTACAATTTACTCCGCATTATAAATTCAATAAATGTGCCTGGTATAAAGAACATGGGCATTTCCGCTTTTCAAACAAAACACAAACGAACAACAGCAACAACAATGCTAAGATTTTAGCAAGAAAAACCTTTGCCCTTGCAAAATACGAGTTGCGAAAAAGTTTATGAATGTGTTAGTGTGTTCTTTTGAAAATGTTGTCTTTGTTTAGTGTGTGTGTATGCATGTGTGTGTTTTCAATTTCAAGTTGTTACCGCGAATTAGCTGTTAAAATGCCATAACTCTCTCTTTCACAAACAGGAGGGAAATTTTAATGAGATACCAGAGGTTTTCCGTTATGGTTTTAATAGGGAAAATCAAAAGGGAATTTCGGTGAAAAGGGGTTTTAAATGAAACGGTTTTTTTTTTGTTTTTTTGTGTGAGGGAGTGAATATATTCATGAAAGTTTCTAAAATTTTAAAAAGTGGTTTAAAAATTATAGTTGGGCTAATGTGCTTATTTTTAAGTAAAAAAGGGAACTGTTTTCAAAAGCACTATTTTAGAACATACTATATGTTTACAAAGTACTTCACTTACATCTTATTTTAAGGTTCTGTTGGTAAGGTACTTGATTTGAAAAGTACTCGTCTCTATTGCTAAATGTACGTATAAAAAGTAAATATTTTAAGTTGTTTTTTCAAAATTTAATTGCTTAAGAAGAAAGTTTTTCTTAAAATGTTGTTAAATGTACGCACCCTAAAAATAATGTTTTTCAAAGCGTTTTTTAAAGTCATATATAAAACCGCCTTTATAAAATCTTTAAATATACTTGTCTTTGAAATATACACATTTACATTTTTTGTTTGAAAAGCAAAATTGTTTTAAAAGGTACTTTTTAATAGCAACTTTTTAAAAGTTCCTTATGTTTTTAAACATAGGTATTTGTTGTAAAAGTAATTTATTTATTTTAAAAAGTACTTTTTGGTGGTACACTTCTAAAAGGTGCTCCTTTAATAGGTACTTTTTAATATGTAGTTTTTAAATAGGTACTTTTTAGTACTTACTTTTTAATAGGTACTTTTTTAATAGGTACATTTTTAATAGATACTTTTTAATAGGTACTTTTTAACAGCTACGTTTTAATATGTACTTTTTTAGTACGTATTTCTTTATTAAGGTACTTTTTTAATAGGTAGTTTTTTATTAATGTACTTTTTCAATAGAAACTTCTTTAATAGTTTCTTTTTAATAGGCACTTCCTAATATGTACTTGTTTAATAGGTACTTTTTTAATAGGTACTTGTTTAACAGGTACTTCCTCAATAGGTACTTTTTTAATAGGTACTATTTTAATAGGTGGTTTTTAATAGGTACTTTTTAATAGGTACTTTTTCAATAAGTACTATTTTAATAGGTACTTTTTTAATACTTACTTTTTAATAGGTAATTTTTAATTGGTACTTTTTTAATAGATACTTCTTTAATAGGTACTTTTTTAATAGCTACCTTTTAATAGGTACTTTTTTGAACGTACTTTTTTTTATTAAGGTACTGTTTTAATAGGTAGTTTTTTAACAGCTACATTTTAATAGGTACTTTTTTAAAAGCTACGTTTTAATATGTACTTTTTAGTTCGTATTTCTTTATTAAGGTACTTTTCCAATAGGTAGTTTTTTATTAATGTACTTTTTCAATACACATCTTCTTTACTAGTTTCTTTTTAATAGGCACTTCCTAATAGGTACTTGTTTAATAGGTACTTTTTTAATAGGTACTTGTTTAATAGGTACTTTCTCAATAGGTACTTCTCAATAGGTACTTTTTTAATATGTACTTGTTTAATAGGTACTTTTTTAATAGGTACTTTTTTAATAAGTACTATTTTAATAGGTACTTTTTTAATAGGTACTTTTTTAATACTAGCTTCTTAATAGGCAATACTTAATTGGTACTTTTTTAATAGATACTTTTTTAATAGGCACTTTTTTAATAGATACCTTTTAATAGGTACTTTTTTAGAACGTACTTCTTTTTTAAGGTACTGTTTTAATAGGTGCTTTTTTAACATATACTTATTTAATAGTTACTTTTTAATATGTACCTTTTTAATAAGTACCTTTTTAATAGGTACTTTTTTAATGTGTGCATTTTTTAAACAATAGTTTTAAATAGGTATTGTTATATTACGTACTTTTTTAAAATGTACTTTTAAATAAGCAAATTACAAATTACTATTTTATTGCGTACTTGTTTTAAAGATACCTTTTTAAAATTTACATGTTTAAAATATAATTTTTTTAAAGGCCGCTATTGGCTGCAGCATTTACCACAAGACTAAGAAGCCGAATATTACGTGTTCGATTCCTTACTCAGTCATAAATATGGCGTCAAATTTTTTTTGGATCAGCATCGTCCTTCGTCAAACCATTATTGTTGAAAAAATCTAAGTTTTTGAAAACTAATTTGTATATAACTATTTTTAAACGAATTCTTTTAAAAAGTTAAAACCTTTAAAAGATGCTTTAAATGGTAATTTGTTTGAAAGGAAATATTTTAAAAGGGTTTTAAGGGATGGATCTCTCTTAAAAGTATTATTCCTAATATCAATGGGATTGTATATAATATTTTGAATAGGTACTTCAAAATTTTATTTTGTATTGCCACATTATTGGAAGGCATTTTTGAAGCTGCTTTAATAATTTTTCTAAATAATATTTCCTTTTTTTTTGCACACAAAATTATTTGCAACTGTAATTACACAATTCTTTTATATATCTGGCAGCAACAAAAAAAAATAATAATCGTGACTAAAAATTATCATTCTTACGTTTATGTTACACGTACATTCAGAGTATCGTAAAAAATAGTAGAATAAAAATCCGCATAAAGTACTCACATAATTGAATTGCTCTATCATAAATTTTATATAATTTCCCTCTGCCTCTAAAAGCAACACTTGCAGAAACAAAAAAAAAAAAAAGCCTGTAACGACAATCACAAAACCAGAAAGAAAAAAAACGTTGCTAAAAAATAAAAATAAAAAAATAGTCACGAGTAGCACTAGTAGTCAGTCAGTCATTCTGTGTTGGTTGTATTCACTTTTAGTTTCGCTTTCCTTTAGCAGTTATTTTATATCGCAACTTTGCAGTTGCTGCGTGTGTGTGTGTTTTGTTGCAATAAAATGTGTTTTTTGTATAAACAAAGAACACTCCTTGTGGCCAGTTTAAGTGTGTTTTGCTTATTTTCTTTTATGAAAAAAAAATCACTTTGAATATTTCTTATATCAACGGCAGGCAGCGTTGCCACTGAGAACTTTTCATAGGGGCCTTAAAAAGGGAAATTTCATTATGTGTTTATTTTATTGTTAAAAGGTTGCAAAAGGGTTAAAACAAGGGGGAAAACAGCAGCCAAATTACCGCATTCAATATCGAACGAAATTTCCATACAATTTAAATACAAAATTTCAAACGACATCGAATGACGTAATTTGCCTACAGGCTCAAGTATAACTGACTTATTGAATGGAAGCCAGAGGCGATATTTTATAGTGTTTTGTCACTGAAAGCTAAAACTTGATTCTAGCGTTAAAACCATAAACATTTGCGTTCACACTGCAAACTATGACTTTAACATACAGGCTGTATAATAAGTGTGTTCAAAATAAATTAAATCGCTCATAGAAATGTGTGTACAACACTTAATTGACAACTTGTACAACAGAAGTTTTTGTTTGAAGGAAAAAAAAAAGAAAAAATTTTACTATGCGTTCTAAAATAGAAATTATTTTACATTTTGTGAATGAATATTTTAAAATTATGAAACTACTGAAACAAAGTGAAGAACTTCTTGGAAATCAAGTTCTGTTTATTAGCATAAACAATATCAGCTGTTTCCAATCTATAACTTGGCAGCACTCAACTTAGCACAGCCAAAAACAGGCAAAAACAGGCATTTCATAAAACCTACTTAAAACCAATTCGAAAGTGGTTTTAAGTTGGTTTTAACAAAATCCATACAACATGTAAAAGCAGGTTTTAACAGTTGGTTTTAACGTTAAAACCAGAATTTATTAAAACCATGTCAGTGTGAAGACATTATAAGCTTCCTGTGAACTCAAAACGTCGAGATGTGGTGAAAACTCGATATTTTGCAAAACGACATAAAACCAGTAACTTTCCCATTTTATTTTTTGTGTCTGAAAAAGTTTAATTTTCCTAGCGGGATATTAAAAATCCTAAAACGTTTAATATTGAACTTAAAAATGTACCAACTTTAGCAACTCTGTTTCACACTCTTGCCTGCACATGCACACAAAGCAAGCAACACACACACGCAGTCGTGGACACACTATCCCGTATAATATTTTAAGTTGTTGTACGTTGTGCTTTAAGGTCATGCACCGCATGTTGATTGTCATTTAACGTCAGTTGACGTCGCATTTGAAACGGATGTCCTTGAAATTTTTTATTATTATTTTTTATTTCATTTTTTTGTGCAGAAAGAAAAGCAAATAAAAATGGTAGAACAAAAGCAACAACTTGCAAATATTAATATGTTGTATGTTGTTGTTTTATTGGGCCGATGTTGTTGCCCAACACTCCATGCTGCAACAACCACAGACAGACATCATGCATGATAAGTTGGGTTTGGTGGCTTTTTTTTGTAGCTACTTTTTTTTTTGCATACTTTATTTGTTTTTATTTTCCGCCACTCCGATTCGACTGTGCTGGCCCTGCGTCGTGTATGATGGTTAACAATTAGCCAACCAGCTTAAATATCCATACACTCATCTGTCTATCCTTTTGGTTAGTCAGTCAGTCAGCTAGTCAGGCGTTTTTATTTTTATAAATATTTGCCATTTACTGAGTGAGAAGTTACTGCTGGTAGCTGCGGTTAACGTATCACATATAAATTTCCAATCTGCTTTAAGAATAAATGATATTGTGGAAGAGTGTGTGTGTGTGTGTCTTAGCAACTGATTAGAGAACCTCAAAGATTTTCAGTTGTTAACAAAGTAAAGAGCTTTAGCCAAGATTAGTTGGAGGCTAATTAACCGCAGTCATTTTGCGCAAATATTTTACAAATTCTTTTAATGTGATACAAGTTATTTATTTTTATGACGCACAATTTTTATAGGTTTTCAGATTTGATTTTACCCAAAAATTTAAATACAAACAAAATTATTGTATAATTTATTTTATTTATTTCCTGCCAACTTTAAATTGGGGAGGTTCATATCGGCCGTCCACAAACTCTACTCCCGCTAACCTCCTTCCCAATCTTCCTATTTCTGGCACAATGCACCGCATATGTAGGGGTCATCCCCTGAGTGCTGGTCCAAAACAAAAAAAAATTTTTTTCTTAACAATCTAATGCCCTAACAATTTTCACTTTTAACTAATATTTAAATAAAAAATATTATTTTTATTTTAATTGCTGTCCGTGTTCTTAGAAACCACTCGAAAGATTTGAAATCGACCAGTCAACAGAATTGTAAACTTAAAGAATATGGACCGAAAATAATAATTATTCTTAAATTTTCAAAGGAAAAAAGCAATCATAGGGGAGAGCTAATTCCTGTACATAATTTAGATCGTTTTACACAATATTGAAAAAAAATAATATCATATGTTTTTTAAAAAAACGTGAATATAAATTTTAATATAAAAAAAATCAAAGCCTTATGGGCATAAGAGTTTTTTATACAGACTCAAGTTCAAATCTGCATTCTGCTGGTTTGATGATTATAAAAATATGAAATCACTATTCATCAAATAATTTGAATTTAATAAAAAAAAAAATGCGGATTGCAGTTTTGAACCCTAGTCTGAATAAAAAAAAATATCGTAATAATAACAAGTAAGAGCGTTATATTCGTCCGGGTCGAATCTGAAATACCCTTCAAATATTTAGCAAATAAATTAAAAATGTTTAACCTGCTGCAACAGAGTTGCCTATTTTGACAGAATCACTGCGGGAGAAGGATAGTGGAGTGGAGAGATTATAAAACACTAAAAAGTAAATTTTGAAAAAAGTCAAACGGCAACACGGCTATTAAAACAATAATGTTTTACGATCAGGTTGATACAGTTCTCGGATTCTATTTCCCAATAAAATTTGTTTAAATAAGAACTGTTATCATATTCAACTAAGCCACCTAATAAATGATGACAAACACAATGCACATGAGCACTGATGATGAAAGCGTTGCGGCTTCTGTTCTACTCTGCTGTGTAAGTTGAATAACTAATGTTGACTTTCCTTTGTGCCTTGGAATATTTATCATGTCTTTTTGAATTTAAAACAAAAATTTCAAACCGTTAACATATAAAATCTTAAATTCAGTAAATTTTTAAGGTTATTAAGTGTAAAGAAAAAAAAATTTTTTTTTAAAGTTGTCATTTAGGAAAGAAGATGGGAAGAAGATCAGTGATCATCTCATCTTCGTCATAAAAGCTTAAAAATTTAATTTTTGTAAGGAATTTTGTTAAACATTTACACTATTTTGCATAAAATATCCTACGTCAACGACCTCTAAAGGAGGCGGGCTCCAAGTTCAACGCTTTGGACTTATTTTGACATAAAAATTTACTTAACAAAATTACAAAAAAAAAAAAATAAAAAAATTTAAATATTATGGTAGAAACTCAGGGCTGTGGAGTCGTGAAAAAATAGTTGCGACTCCGACTCCGACTCCAGCCGCCGAAATTTTTAAAGTACGACTCCGACTCCGACTTCAACTCCAATGCTAAATGTATATGGACCTTAGGGTATCCCGATAATTGAATCAAGAAATGTTTAACAACTTTTTTTGAGGGTACTTATGGACCTCTAAACGCGATTGAAGTTTGGGATTTCGCGAAAAAACATAAAAATAAATATAACAAAATAAAGCTGAATCAAAAGTTGTTTGTTTTTTACAAAATATGTCTGTATTGTTTGGTAAAATAGTGGTCATTAAAAGAAAATTTACAAACAAATTTTAGTGCACCGATTTTGAATCATAATTGCATTTTTAAAAAAGAATTTTCACAAAAACATATTTTTCATTGATTTTTTTTTGCCGTTTTAAGCAAATTTAAAAACTTTCTCAAAAAATATAATCAAACTATAATATTTTGCAATTTTTTGCAAAAATTTTATTTTTTTGTGGAAAAAAGGAGTTTTTGTGAAAAAATATTAATATGTATTAAAAATGCAATTATGGATCAAAATCGGTGCACTAACGATTGTTTGAAATTTTTCCTTTAATGAGCACTATTTTACCAAACAATTCAGCATTAATTTGTAAAAAACAAACAACTTTTTTTTCGCGAAATCTCAAACTTCAATCAAAATATTTAAAAAAAAATTCGCAGAATTTTTATTATGAAAAATATTTAAAAAATTCTTTGTCGGAGTCGGAGTCGCGACTTTTTTTAGCGACTCCGACTCCGGCAAAAACAGTGCAACTCCGACTCTTCGACTCCGACTCCGACTCCACAGCCCTGGTAGAAACACAACTGAGACAAACGACGAATATCGTTCAGTACGACGAATTCGTTGGTAAAAGTTCGCTCTATAAATTCGTCGTATGAAACACAATAACGACGAATAAATTAATATAATGAACAAACAAAAATTGTAAATTTTGTTAAAAATCTTTGTAATCCTGTGATGACAGATTCTTTAAACATTCAATAATTACCCCGGTGATGTCCATTTTTTTTCCAGAACAAATTCCTTTTTGTAATTATATTCTGAAATTTTTTTTTTGTAAATAAATTATTCTTTTCCTTTAACAGCTGATGAGGTGACCATATGAAAAAGTAGGAAATAGGAAGAAAGAATATATTATAAAAATGGTTCAAAAATCAATAAAAAGTCGTCCGAATGATACATTTTTGTGAATTGGTGAATGCATTTTTAGTAGTTACTGAAAATTTTCGTGCTAGATGCAACAATACAGTAGTGAATTATGTTTTCCCACAAAAAACCAGTTTGAGTATATGAAACCTGGGCACCTCATATTGATTTGTTCGTCGCTCGCTGACGAAACAATTAAGGCGGGTTCACCCATGTTTTCCGGACAAAATTTATTTTACTGAGAGTTTTCTGCAGCACGATTCACTCATTTCGATAAATTTGTCCGGAAAATCAAAGTTGCCATTCATATAAAATATGAGTTTTGCAAAGTACTGCAAGCGATTTTTTATGTTCTGCTTTGTTTTCTTGATATTTTAGATATTTGGATATTACATATTTTAAATTATTTTTCAAGAATTTGTGATAATAATAATATACGAGAAAAGTAAATTGCTTTACCTTATGGCCATTGAATTGCATAAAACATTGTTATTAGCAAAATACATATAAAAAAAACAAATAGATAATATTAGTTCTCAAAATTTATTTTTTTAGTCTCACACACAATTTCAAACACAAAATGACACCTCAAGTTTATGTGGAAAAGTTTAACCTATTGGCAACTCAGTTCACTTTTGCCCGGACCAAATATAAAATTAAACCAATTCAAGCTGAGAGTTGTTCGTAAAAAATATTTTCTCTCTCAAGAAGAGAGACGTCAAACTACATATAAAAAAAATTGTCCGGACAACATGGTTGAATCCGCCTTTAAAAACAAATCTATTTCAACTTTCGCTGAGAATGACGAATTTCGACCAACACCACGATTGTGTGCATTTTCATATACACCAAAGTGTTTTATATTTAGCGACGAATATTCGCGACCAAAAATTCGTCGTTCGTCGCAGTTGTGTTCCTAGCATTATGTTGTTTTTAGAGGTTGGTAAAGTTCTTTTTCCCCTCCGGGCCGCTTCACACCCCATTTACGAATTTCACCTGTGCTATCCCTCAAAATTTATATGTACCAAATTTCAAGGGTCTACATCTTTTCATTTGTACTGAATAAGGATTTCGGACGGACGGTCCGTCTTAGATTTCAACACTGATCAAGGATGTATACATATATGTATACTTTATTGGGGTCTTAGAGGGATATTTCTCGGAATATATCCTTCAATTCTTTTCTGGAGGGTACAAAAATTAATATATTCAAAGAATCTTTACAAAAAAGTCTAACTGAAATCTATTCTCTTCTTTGCAGATTTATTGGAGCACCTTGTTTATTTTATTGTTAAATAATGGTAAGTCATTAATTAAACTAAAGAACACAACAACCGCCAGTGGTTCCTCATTTGCAGAAAATTTGTATTGTGGACAAACTATTGCTTTAAGGTTTAAATGAATAACTTTAATTTCATAGTCCTTTGAGAATGAATGAATACCGCCGCGGTAGATAAAGGAAACATAATCTTCCCTCCCCCTTCTTGTCCCACATTCATCGTATAATTACTAATTGAAATTGATTAAAGTTTAATTTGACAGCATTAAATTTCCTTTTCACCTAATAATTTTTCATGGCTCAACACATCTTTCCAGTTCAATAGTGTGTGTAGATTCGAGTACACAATCATATAGCATGCACATCCACACACACACACACACACACTCATACTCATGCAAATACATGACCGACGGACGAACCAGTGACTACACAGTTGCTTAATGAGTTTTATAGCTCCTCTCATATGAAACGAACAACTTATTAGCGAACCTGCAAGAAAGTGTGTAGGTGTTTTGGATTGAATGCATGAATAAGTGCTCCTGTATGAAAATCGTATTTCAAAGAAAAAACTTAAAAAAAGAAAATAATGGCACAACATTGACAAATACAATTACAAACATTAATGCACATACACAAACATTCGTACGAGAGTGGGTCAATAAGTCAGTGAGTTTTTCTACTTCCCGGCTCTTATTTGAAATGGTAACACTGCAACTGTCAGCAGGTAACTGTCAGTTGACTTCTGTCATAATTTCAATCAGCTGCGTCATTTAGTTTGTGTTTGGCAGCCGTTTTGAGAAGCAAATGGGAAAGGCTGAATTTGCAGGGCTCATTAAGCATTATTTTTTTGCGAAAAAAATCATCACTCAAATCAAGGCTAGGCTTAGTAAATATTAGGAAGACTCTGCACCATCAATTTCCCTGGTTAGGAAATATTTAACTGCATTTCGATGTGGCCATACAAGCACGAAAGACGCCGACTGTTCTGGACGCCCAGTTGAGATCTCTACATCCGAAAAAATTGAAAAAATTCACGGTATGATTTTAGCCGATGGGAGGGGAATTAAAAGTGAGAGAGATTGATGAAGTCATAGGCATCTCATATGGCTCAGTGGTTCCAATTTTGAATGATGACTTGAGTATGAGAAAGCCTTCCATGTGATGAGTCCCATGTTTGCTCATTATCAAGGGTGAAATACGTGTGCAGTTTCCATGGAAAAAAATCATGAATCGGTCTACAAATTGATATCTCAGTGGCCCTATTTTCCAGATTTAGACCCGAGTAACTGTTTCGTGTTGCCAAACTTGAAGTAATAGTTCGGCTTAAAGAGATTGGACTGCTGCGACGAAATCATCTCACAAACAAATGCCTATTTTGATGACCTGGACAAATCATATTTTTCGCAAGTGATAAAAAACAAGTAAAAACGTTATATTCGACCGGGTCGAATCTTAAATACCCTCCAAATATTTAGTAAGTGAATTTGAAATGTTTAACTTAGTGGGACAGAGTTCCTTTATATAATATCGTACGTCAACGCCCACTAAAGGGGGCGGGGTTCAAAAATATACAATATCATGTTTTCCACAGACGAACGTATGGGCATTGCTAGACCGTCTTAGACTTCATCACAATTCTCTTTGGAGGCTATAAAAACTGTATTTTGGCGGGGTCGCTCTGGCAAGGGCTGTGGGGGAAACATTTCACCTTTGTCATAAAACTCTAAAAATAAATGCTTGGGATAATTATATACAAAATTAAAATTTCTTTTTTTTTGATAGGGTCATATAGTGGGCAAAGGGGGAGGAGCGGGTAGGGCAGCAACAGGCAGTCATAAAACTCTAAAGATAAATGCTTGGGATGATTATATACAAAATTAAAATAAACATTTTTTTTTTTGGTAGGGGGTCATTTTGGTGGCAAAGGAGGAGGGGGGGGGGGTAGGGCAGAAATCGGCAGTCATAAAACTCTAAAGATAAATGCTTGGGATGATTATATACAAAATTTAAAAAAAAAATTTTTTTTTTTGGTAGGGTCATTTAGGGGGCGAACGGGAAGGAGGGGGTAGGGCATAGTAGTACCAGGTTTCGTCTCAGCTTCGTCATTAAAGCTTAAAAATGTTATTTTTAAGGAATATAGGCTTAAGTAAAACAATTTGTTAAATTTTAATGCTATTTTTGCCTATAATAACGCCCACTAAAGTGGGCGGGGTCAAAAAATATTTTTATTTTATTTAATGGCTCCAAGTTTAAGGCGTTGGACCGTATTTGACATAAAAATATATCATTTGCTTAACAAAATAACCAAAAAACTTTAAAAATTATGTTGTTTTTTCTGGGTTGGTTTAGTTCTTCTTAGGGGAACTTTTTTCCCTCTTGCCCGATTTAGCCCATCTTCGAACTTAACCTGCTCTAAGTTTTAAAATATATTTATGCCAAATTTCAAGAGTCTAGCTCTTTTCGTTTGGACTGAATCGTGATTTCCACAGACGGACGGACGGACGGACGGACGGACATGCTCAGTTGGTCTTAGATTTCATCACTGATCAAGAATATATATACTTTATGGGGTCTGAGATGGATATTTCGATGCGTTACAAACGGAATGACAAAGTGAATATACCCTCCAAATTCTTTTTTGGAGGGTATAAAAAGATGGAGAAACGTTGGAGTCAAAGGAGACTGTGTTCAAAAATAAAAATAAAAAACTTTTTATATTAAAGCCTGTGTGTGATTCAAAAAGTTATTGACTTTTTGGCCCACCCTCGTAAAAGTATGCTGAAGCATATCCTTGGAGATGTGGGCGTAATGCATAACACTTCAATAATTAAACAGTTCAATAAAAAAAAAATGTTAATTTAATGCTCGTTTGAAGCAACATTTATTGGCTGGAGCTGGATTTATTGGCAGGGAGCCGGCTGTTTAAAGTCGAGTTTTCAATTGCGCGGTGGATGCGGAGTTGACATTAATTTGTTTTAAACAGTTTTTACCTTTGAAGTTCACCATTGACGAGACATGATTTTTTTTTCGCCCAGTAAATTTAAATATTTTTTCTTGTTCCATTTATTTAGAATTTATTTTTAACTTCCCGCTAAGAAAATTAAAAATTTTCAAAAAATCGGGAAGTCACTGGTTTTACTCCATTTTTTTCAAAAAGACTCCATTTTGAAAAAAATTGAGTTTTCTCACCAGATCTCGCGTTTCTGAGTTCAGAGGAAGCTTTTCTGACTACTCTTGAGAAGCAGTCACTATGTCTATGTGTTAGTGTGTATGTGTGTGAGTAAGTGTGTGTGTGTGTGTGTATGTGTGTGCGCGTGCGGAAGTATGTGACCCGTTCATAACTTTTGAACGGCTGAACCAAATTAGTCCCGTTTCAAATGGTTCTTTCCCTTTCAGGAATTTTCCGAAATATAAAAAAAAAATTATAATACGAAATTTGTGTAAATAGGAACTGTTATCAAATTCAACTAATCCACCTAATAAGTGGTGACAAACACAATACACATGAGCACTGATAATGAAAAGGTTGCGTCTTTCGAAAACAGCTGTTCTGCTCTGCTGTGTAAGTTGAATAAAACTGATGTTGACTTTCCTTTGTGCCTTGGAATATTTATCATGTCTTTCTGAGATTTAAAAAACAAATTTCGAACAATTAGCCTATGAATCTTAATTCAATTTAATATATAATACAAAATGTTTTTTCATAAGTGTTACTTTTGAAGAATAAAATTTTTTAGTGCTTATTATTAAGTTGCTTCCGCAAGCCTCTGGCAACACTGGCTTTAAGACAGCAGTCTACCGGCTACAACCTGTCAAAAATAGAATACATGTGTTTATATGGGAGTGAATATTTTCACGACTACACGACAGGTTGTTGTCCGTGCTACTTTTGCGGTTGTAGTTAAATTAAACTAATTTCTGTTTTCATAGGCGACAATAAATAAATTGGTGCTGCCAATACAGTGAAACATCTTAAATAAATAAGGGTCTAAAACAGTGATGTCAAATGTGATTGTGTTGGTAAGATCACTCTTATCTCTTACATTCCCAGCGGGAGAAATGTGCGGTTGCGAGGCCTAACTAGTGGCCTTTTCTAAGGGTATCCTTTTATTTACCAATAATATCTTCTAATTTTATAAGTTGTAAAAAAGGGTTTCGAAAATTGCCAAGTGCTCAGATATTTAATTTTAAAATGTTTCTCCATTTTTAAGCTGAACATTTGGTTAGTTTATATACAAGAGAAAAAATTTTTACAAAAAGTCTTACTTATGAATTAATTTAAAAGCTACTTTAAGAAATTTTCGAAAAGATGTACCTACACACAGTGGATCCAACTTATTTCAAACCTCTTATATGTATTGTATATATATATTTATATAAATATATTATTTCTGTTTAGAGGCCTCAAAACAGGACTTGCGATACTTCCCGCTAAATGAGAGTGTTTTTCAGTAAACAATTATATTTTACGCTCTCAAAATAAAAGAGCGTAAGCGTACATGTGAGTTTTGCTTCCACAATTGTGTATGAGGCTGACATCACTGGTCTAAAAATATTTTCAAGCTGGTTAAGAATAAGAAAATTGTTAAAAATAAAAAAATGTAATAGCCCTTTCAAGAGTAAAAATTATTTTGTAATTTTTATTTATTTATTTTTTTTTGTGCGTTCTCTCTCGGCTTTTATTGTTTCATTTTATTTATTTGTTATTATTTTGTTTTTGGTAATAACTCCTAGAATATAGGCCCCATATAATCGATGTGGGTATCATTTCAAAGTACTCCAGAATGTCTTTCTATTATTAGACATATTTGTCAAATTTATATATGTACATATTGGAAGTATTATTAAATTTTGAAATTTTGTATCTGACTTTTCAACTAAAAATTACATTATTTTGAATTTTCAAATTTTGTATATATTTAATAGCCGTTATAGATAAAAGACGTTAGTTAGGTCACAAATGAATTAACTCATTTTCATAGTGCCATTACAAAAAAAAGGATATGAAAATGTATTTATTACAAATGCAAAAACAATAAAGAGCTGTAAACAAATAAAGTAAAAGGTTGAAATAGCTACAAAAAAAAAAAAAAAAAAAAAACTGTCTATCTTCTCATCTTTCCTAATCTGTCGCCTCAATACTATCCCCTCGTTTTCAGTTCCGGCGCAATGCATTACGTATATAGGGGTCATCCCCTGAGTGCTGGTCCTACTCCTAAAAAAAAAAAAAAAAAAAAAATTTTTTATTATTAATTTGGTTTCGGTCTAAAAATAGATTTAGAACAAGTGCTTTTTTATATATGAAAGTGGCACCACTTAAATGAGATGTTGACAATGTAGCTGCCGTCCCAAAAATAATTAAGTAACTGACTACAAGGCGACGATTGTAGCGAACAGCTTTTGTAGTCTGCTGTCTCGAATGTGTTTAATGCACAATGAACATTAAAATATATCTTTCCATTTAACCCAAAACCCGCAGGATACTATTCCTGCAAGTCGTACATACTTTTACTTTTAATATTTTTCGAAATTGACAAAAATGTACCATTCCCTGTTGTACATTTACCGATTTAAATGTACGAGTATCTTGGAAAGGTGCTTTTTACCCCGCTGTGCTTAAGTTGTTACTTACGCTGACACACTGTAGTGCTCTAAAATGTTCGTGACATGGGGTTGTGTGTGCAGGTGTGTGTGTTAGTGTGTGAGTGTTGTTAATGGCCAAGTGTATTGGCATGTAATAAATGATGTTTAATCATTAGAATGCTTTTGATTAAATATATACGTTTTTTTCTCCTTTTAACACACATTCTACTGATTTTAATGTATTAATTAATAGCAACACTTACACACACGCTGTTTTAAAAAGTATCACAGCACGAGCATGTTGTACATGCGACTATAATAATATTCACTTAACTCGACTGCTAAAAATAAATATTATTTTAAGTATGACTTTCACCTAAATTTAAAATGTTCTCTTTAAACTTCAACTAATTTTAGCTCCCTTTTGGTTGGAGATGAATGAATGTTTATAAAAAAATAAAATGTGGTTTTGATATGGTAATATAATATGACAAGACTAAAAGGTGATTTTATAAGAGCTCTCGAATTTTATTAACAAAAAAAAAAAAACAAGTAATATTCGACCGGGTCGAATTTTAAATACCCTGCAAATGTTTAGTAAATAAAAACTCTATTTTATAGGTGTCACTCCGAGAGGGTCCGTTGGGGAGACATCTCACCTTTGCCATAAACGCTAAAAAACAATTATTAAGTGAAAAAAGTAATTTTTATACCCTCCAAAAAAGAATTTGGAGGGTATATTCACTTTGTCATTCCGTTTGTAACGTATCGAAATATCCATCTCAGACCCCATAAAGTATATATATTCTTGATCAGTGCTGAAATCTAAGACGAACTGATCATGTCCGTCCGTCCGTCCGTCTGTGGAAATCACGATTCAGTCCAAACGAGAGAAGAGCTAGACTCTTGAAATTTGGCATAAATATATTTTTAAGCTTAGAGCAGGTTAAGTCCGAAGATGGGCTAAAACGGGTAAGAGGGAAAAAAGTTCCCCTAAGGAGAACTAAACCAACCCAGAAAAAACAACATAATTTTTAAAGTTTTTTGGTTATTTTGTTAAGCAAATGATATATTTTTATGTCAAATACGGTCCAACGCCTTAAACTTGGAGCCATTAAATAAAATAAAAATATTTTTTGACCCCGCCCACTTCAGTGGGCGTTATTATAGGCAAAAATAGCATAAAAATTTAACAAATTGTTTTACTTTAGCCTACATTCCTTAAAAATAACATTTTTAAGCTTTAATGACGAAGCTGAGACGAAACCTGGTACTACTCTGCCCTACCCCCTCCTTCCCTTTCGCCCCCTAAATGACCCTACCAAAAAAAAATTTTTTTTTTTTAATTTTGTGTATAATCATCCCAAGCATTTATTTTTAGAGTTTTATGACTGCCGATTTCTGCCCTACCCCCTCCTCTTTCTTTGCCCTCTAAATGACCCTATCAAAAACAAGAAATTTTAATTTTGTATATAATTATCCCAAGCATTTATTTTTAGAGTTTTATGACATAGGTGAAATGTTTCCCCCACAGCCCTTGCCAGAGCGACCCCGCCAAAATACAGTTTTTATACCCTCCAAAGAGAATTGGACCCCATGAAGTAAATATATTCTTGATCAGTGATGAAGTCTAAGACGGTCTAGTGAGCGTTGACGTACGATATTGTATAAAGGAGCTCTGTCCCACCAAGTTAAACATTTTAAATTCACTTACTAAATATTTGGAGGGTATTTAAGATTCGACCCGGTCGAATACAACGTTTTTACTTGTTTTTTATAGACTCATTTGGAGGACAAAGGTGGGGGGAGTGTAGGTCACAGAAAGATCAGAGCACACCTCAACAAAAATTCCACTTGTTTGTCACGATAGGGGTGGTGAATATGTATGACTTTAAATCTTATTGCACTACCGCTGCAGCACTTTTGCAGTCAAAAATTCTGCAAATTTATTCTCAATGAGCCGAATACAGCAGCTCTATAACTTGTTTTTGTACAACTTTCTTTTGCATAATTCGCTCACATTCTCGCCTGCTTAAAATACTCGTACACGTTATTCTAACACGTGATATTTTCGTATCATGAAATTGAAAATAAAAGCATGTTGTCATGATATATGTTGCTTATGACGCAGATTTTCTTTCCATTTTTATGCAGCATGATTTTACATAAATTTTTTCTTTGTACTACGCTGCTACTCTTTGTTGCTTGGGTTACATAAACGCAATAAAAATTGCGTATAAAATGTGTACTACAGCAGATATTTTGTTAAAGAGCACTAGAGAACACAATCAAAATCAGTTTCCTTTTACAAAAAATAAAATAAAATAAAATTAATAAATAAGTTTAATAAAATAAAAAAATAACTATCTGGCTGAGCAATTCCCTTAGGTCGTCTCTTATGTTCCCATAAATTCATACAAATTGACATTCAACCACCTTAAGCTGGGAATAACTAAATTTAAAATGTTGTCAGGAATAATAAGAGTTTAAGTGCTTTTGAAATGATACAAGACAGAAATATTGTTGAAAATTTCTTGGCATTTTTAAATTGCAAATATGATTTCCGGCATATGGCCGTTGTGGCTGATTGGTAGCGATGCTAGAATATTAGTACAGAGGTCGTGGGTTCGATTCCCACCAAGGACCTTGGGTGTTTGTGATGTTTTCGGGTAACACAAAGGGATCTACTAGGACCCAAGTGTGCTGGATTTGTTAATCAAAACTGGGAGCCTGTTAAAAAAAATATATATGGCCGCCGCGGTTGCTACGCTTTACATTGTTGTCCTTACGATCTGGCCAATCTTTGACCACCTTTTTATACCCTCCAAAAAAAGAATTAAAGGGCATATTCACTTTGTCATTCCGTGTGTAACGCAGCGAAATATCTCTCTAAGACCCCATAGATTATATATATTCTTGATCAGTGAGGAAATCTAAGATGATCGAGCCATGCCCGTCCACCTGTGGATATCACGATTCATTCCAAACGAAAAGCGCCAGACTCTTGAAATTTGGCATAAATATATATTGAAGGATATCAAAGGTTAAGTGCGGAAATGGGCTAAATCGGGCAAGAGGGAAAAAAGTTCCCCTAAGAAGAACTAAACTAACCTCCCAAAAACAACATAATTTTTAACGTTTTTTTTTTTGTAATTTTATTAAGCAAATGATGTATTTTTATGTCGAAGAAGGTTCAATGCGTTAAACATGGAGCACAAAAAAAAATATTTTTCGACTCCGCCCCTTTAGTGGGCGTTATTATATGCAAAAATAGTGCAAAAATTTAACAAATTGTTTTTCTTAAGCCTGCATTCCTTAAAAATAAAATGTTTAAGCTTTTATTTCGAAGCTGAGACGTAACCTGATCCTCCTCTGCCCTACCCCTCTCGTACCCTTGTGAACCCCAAATGACCCTATAAAATTTTTTTTACACTTAATTATTAAAAAAAAAATTTTTTTAGTGTTTTATGGCTAAGGTGAAATGTCTCCCCCACGGCCCTTGCCAGAGAGACTCCGACAAAATACAGTTTTAAATCTCTCCAAAAAGAATTGGACCTCATAAAGTATATATATTCTTGATCAGTGTTGAAGTCTAAGACGATCTAGCAGTGCCCATACTTCCGTCTGCGGAAAACCCGATATCTATTTTTGGACCCCGCCTCATTTAGTGGGCGTTGAAATTACATATTATATAAAAAAATAGTGTAAATATATAACAAATTGTATTCCTTAAGCGTACATTCCTCAAAAAACTTAATTTATAAGTTTTTACGACTTAGATAATATGTTACCCTGTCCTACCCCTTCAGTCCCCTTTGCTCACAAAATGACCTTATAAGCAATTTTTTTTTCTACACTTAACTACCCCGAAAATTTATGCTTTCCTTATGGTCAGTTTTATGCTTTTATGTTTTTACGATTTAGGTGAGATGTCTCCCCCACGGTTTTTTTTCGGAGTGACTCTGTAAAGAGTTTTAAACTTGGGCACAGAAATATCTTAAAGAAACTGTGACCCAGCAGGTCAAATATTTGTATCCTAACTCTGTCCCTTTTTGGCACGTTGATACAAAATATTAATATGTAAATTATTTTTATGCTGATGGAAGGGTGTCTCACTCTAGCTCCTCCCAACACATTGAAAACGACCGTATTAAAATAAATTACTTTTTCCTTGTTTACTTAATTAAGCCAAATCAAGGCGAATTCATACCAGGTGGCCTTAGTTCAGAAATTGGTGATCAGCTGTTACCAAGGCAAAATTATTGAAATGTCAATTTGAACTGTTTTTGTGTGCGGCCATTGTTTTTTCCAAAGCATTTTATTTGACAGTCCAATAAATTTTACACAGAGTTGCATAAATGAGTCCACCTTTTATGAATTCGCCTTGAGCCAAATATTATAAAAATTTAAATTTTATTAAAAATAAAAATAGAGTTTTTATTTACTAAATATTTGGAGGGCATTTAAGATTCGACCCGGTCGAATATAACGTATTAACTTATTTTTTAATAAATCTGGCCATGTGGTATGAGTGGTTGGTGGCTTGAATATATGCTGCCACTGTTTCAAAAGATGCTGCTTTGCCGGCATAAAGCTATAACTAATCCAGATACACTAAATCACATGGATGAGGACCATTTCTGTAAATAAAGTTGCCACCAAATAGATTTTTTAATAAATCGATTATTAATCGTTTAAGCGCGCTATGTGAAACAAACAAATTTAAATATATAATTGAAAAATTATGGAGAAAACAGCAACTCTGAGTCACTCAAAGTAAAGCCTGGAAGTTATAAAGTTGGAAATTATTTTTTAAGTGCAGCCAGGCCACACTGATCGTTTACTCTCTTTCGAGAATTTTACGTTTCACTTGCACTAGTTAATTTCTATAGCTCAGATAATTTTATAGGCTTACGGTTCCTTTGTCCCGGCTTACACTATGCAACTTTTGTTGCAGCAATTTTTATTTTGTGTGAGAGTGCTGAAATAGGAATATATACCTCTTGTATTCCTTTCTCGGTCTTCCTCACTAAATACTCAAAAATTGCAAGTGTAAACGGGGACTTTGTGGTATTATTCCGTGATTAACTACGTTGCCACCACTTCTTATGTGCAGGCAGAAGTCGTGTTCAGTCAATCACAGTAACGGATAAAAATATGGATTAACAACATCGACGGCATGCTGTCTGAGTCATCCCGTCGATATCAGTGCGCCAATACTTTGCTTATATAATTTGCTAAGTATTTCACTAATTATAATAATAATAATTGTAAAAATAATAATAATAATATAATCTGGTAGATAATATCAGGATGTAGATAAACGCTTCACACTGCCTCCTTTACAATTAAGAGCATTTATTTCGAGCAAAGTTTCCCAGTCAATATTTTGGAAATTTTTTTACTGGCCACTACTGTGTGTTAAAAATAAAATTTTGAGTAAAAATTATTTGCGTTTATTTTTTCATTTTGTCTTAAATTAAAATTTCCATAACACCATCTGGTTATTTTAATTTTACAAATCGAACATGTTATTGATGATACGAGTATTGCTTGTGTTGTTTTCCTGCAACACAACAATATTTTCGCATTTTCCTAAAAAAAAAGAAAAAATAAAAATAAAAAAACCGAGGAAGAACGAGAAATAAAAGTATCGTGTACTTTATTTTTATCCACCCTCAATGCTAAAGTTATTTATATAATTCATAGCAATTGAAAAGAATTGAATAAATAAAATTGGCTCTGTACATTTGGAAAATTAGCACCCATCATCACCAGCAGCATCTCTTGCTTGGCGTATAACAATTTCGCTCCAGAGTATGGGCTGCAAGACAGGAATATACTTGTAAGCAACTAAAAATATGAGCAGTTCCCATGTGAGAGGTTTTATTTTTGGAACAATATGGAACATTTTTCTGTCTTATATTTATATATTTTGTATAATTTCACTTCGAGTTAATAAAATTTAAAATTCCTGTTTCGTTAAAGATATGGCTGGCAAAGAAATGGCTGGAAATAGGTTTGGTTTTTGCAAAAGCAACAGGAAATTTTCATTAAAACAATATCATCAATATGGAAAATATTTTAAGTGAAATTTGCAAAATAGTTGCCAGATTTTTGAAATTTTTATGCAATTTAACAGGATTTTATAATATGTGTTTGAATCAAAATTACTCTATATATAAAATAAAATTTTTAACAGATATGTAAATAAATTCAGCAACTTAAAATCCTTGCTGCATACTATTCAAAGTTGGATATACTCCTTGTTTTGGGCTATAAAAAAATCCTGTTGAAATGTAAACTAGAAGCAACAACAAAAGTTTGTATTCAGCTCTTCAAATATCTTATACGTTTGTTGTAATAATTTTTAATAGCATTCAGCTAGGCTTTTGAGTTGCTGAATTCACATATCTGTTGAAAATGTTGATTTTAAATCTGTAATAAGTTTAATTTGTATTGAGTAAAATAATTTAGGAACAAAAAATACAAATTTCATTATTGGAAAAGCCATATAATTTTATATTCAGCAAGCTGAACCCCTGCCGATCTCAATTATATTCAGCAAATTATAGATTATAAGTTTGTTATAAAAAATATTAATCGATATTTAAAATTTATTTGGTGTCTTATAATCATTTTTGAGTTATTCAGCTGGCTGAATTTGTTTTAAGCCATATTCAGCGAGGCTTGAAATAAATAGCTGCATAACCAACATAGTTTCTTATAATATTTCTTAGGCTGTTCCGCGACTTGTTTTAAATCATATTCAGCGGAGTTTAAGCTGAATAATTGCATAAATTATTTAATCTCTTGTTATCGCTCTTAAGCTATTCAGCTAGCTAAATTTACTCTAAACCAAAGTTATTGAATTTTTATAACTATTCCTGACATATTCAGTTAGCTGAATTGGCTTTAAACAGTATTCAGCTGGTGTTAAATTCAATATTTGCCAAAATTATTGAATTTTTATAACTATTGCTGACATATTCAGTTAGCTGAATTTGCTTTAAACCATATTCAGCTGGTGTTAAATTCAATATTTGCCAAACTTACTTAGTTTTTGTAATTATTCTTGTTTAATTCAGCTAGCTGAATTTGCTTTCAATCACATTTAGCGGGCGTTAAACTGAATTTTTGCAAAACTTATTTATAATTATTCTTGAGTTATTCAGCTAGCTGAAACCAAAGCTATCGAATTTTTATAACTATTCCTGACATATTCAGTTAGCTGAATTGGCTTTAAACCGTATTCAGCTGGTGTTAAATTCAATATTTGCCAAAATTATTGAATTTTTATAACTATTGCTGACATATTCAGTTAGCTGAATTTGCTTTAAACCATATTCAGCTGGCGTTAAATTCAATATTTGCCAAACTTACTTAGTTTTTGTAATTATTCTTCTTTAATTCAGCTAGCTGAATTTGCTTTCAATCACATTTAGCGGGCGTTAAACTGAATTTTTGCAAAACTTATTTATAATTATTCTTGAGTTATTCAGCTGGTTGAATTTTGTGTTATATCATATTTAGCGGGGGTGAAAGTGATTGGTAGCAAAATTGTACGCTTTCCTGAGCCATTCGTCCTATTTAAGCAAATTAAAAAAATAAAAACTTACTGTATTATAATTTATTTTGTATATAGAATGCAGTCAATATGAAGAGAACTTAACTACTAGAATTAACGTTCAGTTAATTCAGTTAAATTATTATAAATTCAAATTTGTCCGAATTCCAGTTAATATCCTTTTTTGTTTAATATAAACTCACTTGCATTTGTATATGTAAATATTGCGAACGACATGAAAACTGCACAACTGATGTTAAATTACCGAATGATATGATACTTATTTTAAAAATATAATTTGTTCGTTGCTGTTGCTGTTTTTTTCTTTTCAAAATACTATTTTAAGCGAAAAGATGATCAACATCATAATTTCGATCATAATACTAAATATACTCGTACTACACATGATCATCATGCCATAAACAGTGACTGAAGACAAGAAAAGTGTTTTAGTGTAAAACAAACAACACATACAAATGGTTCAAACAAATTGGCCAAGAAATGCAAAAAGCAAAGGACATAAATTCATTTAAATAAAATTTGTAAAAAAAAAATAAATAAAATTATAAGTTATAATTAATATTAATATGATGTTAAGAAAAAAGAAAATAAAATTTAATAAATTTTATAGTGATAAAATTCTCTTAAGTTTTAGCTGCGCTAAGGACACTCTCTTATGATCTTATTTGTGGCTTTTAAAGCATGTAATTGTGGTTTGATTTATAAAAAAACAATAATAATAATTATAATCACAACGATTCCTTCAGTTGTTATAAATAAATTAAAGTTATAAATAACTTATTTGATTGGGTGCTGTTGTTGATGTCTTGCTGTGAATGTTGAAACTTAATTAATGCTGTTGATTATTTCATTAGTTTCTGCAATCGCTTATACGCATTGATTTGCAGATTAGTTAGTGACAACGAAAGCTACAATTCAAATTTAATTATGCTTTAATTGTAGCATCCATATTTCTACGTAGACATGGAAATAGAAATATTTAAAGACTCACAAACTAACTATTGGTGTGGGTAGTAAAATAATAAATAATTAGCTGAACAATCAAATCAAGTTGTTTAATACAAATTCAAATAAATATAATCATTATTAAAATCCTTGCTGAATAGCATTTTTGTGCAATTTAAGCAACTATCTGATACGTAAACTGTAGCCAAATTATTATTTGCATTCAGCTAAGTGGCTGAATTCTTTAAAAATGTAATCATTTTATAGTTTCCATATTGTTTGTGCATAATCGGCATGATTTCCGTTGGCATTTTTCGTCTTTAAATTCGACAATTTGTAATAGATTAAACAAAAAATCAGGTTTTTGTCTTTAATCCACAACAAATTGTGGGATTCAAAGACGAAATACGCCTACTATAATCCTGCTGAATACATTTTTATCCTATTCAGCAAACTAAATATTAATATTTTTGTTTCGAAAACGTATCTAGAAGAGCAGTACATCGAGATTTAAATTAAATTTTATGTTTAAACAAAATTCAGCTAATTCAGCTCCATAAATTAAAATAAATTAGAAAGAAAAATTGTTAAGGTGAAACATTTGGTCGGATTTAAAGATGAAATACGCCTGCTGAATACATTTTTATCCTATTCAGCAAACTAAATATTAATATTTTTGTTTCGAAAACGTATCTCGAAGAGCAGTACAGCGAGACTTAAAATAAATTTTATGTTAAACAAAATTCAGCTAATTCAGCTCGATAAATTGAACTAAATTAGAAAGAAAAATTATTAAGATGAAACATTTGGTCGGATTTGAAGGCGAAATACGCCTGCTGAATACATTTTTATCCAATTCAGCAAACTAAATATTAATATTTTTGTTTCGAAAACGTATCTCGAAGAGCAGTACACCGAGATTTAAAATAAATTTTATGTTTAAACAAAATTCAGCTGGATAAACTAAACTAAATTAGAACGAAAAATTGTTAAGGAGAAACATTTTGTTCAAAGGAAATATTTAAAGCTTATTTTGTTTTATGTAGCCATGCTTGAGTTATTCAGCTAGCTGAATTTGATTTAAACCTTATTCAGCAGCAGTCAAACTGGTTATTTGCGATGACAATTCGCTTTCGTTGCTTAAACTAATATAATTTCTATTAAAAATTCAGCTGAATGGTATTTAAACAGAAGTATGGAATTTTTTGTTTCCCAAATATCTTCAGCTGATTTAAATAAAATTTCATCATATTATATATAAATCATTAAATTTGTTTTGTGTAACATGACAATCAAAACCACTTTGAAACTCAATAAATTTGCTCATATGACTACAAAAGTATCTTACATAGCTGAATTGGAAATTAGAATAAATTTAGAAACGTATAGTATTGATTGACAAGGTAAACTACTTCATTAAGGTTTCATGGTCATTAAAAAATAGCCGCTGAATTAGTTTTAAATACTATTCAGCTAGCTGAATTGCCATATTTTACTCTAAAACGTAATTCAGCTGATGTGGTTGTAGATATATGCTTGCTAAATTGCATTAATATTATATTTAGCTAGCTGAATAGCACACTTCCGAATTCAGCTATATGAATAAATATTTTTATTTTTTATTCAAGTTATTTTAGTGTATGAAATAATAATCAATACCATAAAAATAAAATATTTGCTGAATAAGGTATAAATAGAATTCAGCTTGCTGAATTGCACATTTTTTCCTTCTACATATTAGAAATACACTAGCTCGGTTTATAATGTATCTTAAAAGCCTATTATATTATATTGAGGTTAAATAACGTTTTTATAGTAAAATATTTTGCCAAAGAAAATCTATTCCCATGATGATTTAGGGAGCTAATTTTTGCTAGGACGAAATATTGCTTTCTTCTATTATGATCACATTGTTTTAAACTATACTTGTGTGGCACTATAACATTAACATTTGAGATAATGAAATAATTCTGAAGTGTTATTAAAATGTGCTTCGTACGATCGTAATATTATTTGAACTAAGACGATCATAACCAGCACTAGTTTTCCGACTTGACTGTTATTAAGAAAGTTACTCAATTAAATTTTTTTAGAAACATATGCCACTTAATTTGTTTAGTTTTCTCTTTCTGGCATGAAAAGAGAATTTTATTCTTATGAATAGCTTCTCTTAAATTGAGAATATAAATTTGTTTTAACGTAAAACGAGTATTTTAACAGGTTTAAAAATAAAAATTTATTTTCTTAATACTTGAATTCATCCATCGTTTTGCCGATTTTCTTCTTGTTATTTTTATAAATAATCAAAAAAAAAAAAAAAAAAATAACAAAAAAAAAGCATACAAGAAAAATTGTTGAATATTTGAAAGTGATTTTTATAGAACAATTTATTGTGGTTGGTGGGTATTTTGGGGTTACCTCTAAATTTAAAAATGGCTCAAAACAATACAAGACAGTACAATGAAATAAAAAAATGATACACGAACAGAACAGCAATAAACATCATCACCACGACCACCACCCAGCATCAGAAGCATCATCCACAGCATTATCGGCATCATCAGTAGCAGTATTACAAGTCTCCGTGCCACATACAGCAAAAAAAAATTAGTTGAGTGCAACCAATTCAGCAAAATTGTTAAAAAAAAAAACGCGCGCGCTTTAAAATAAATTATTCAAAAAATATTCAAAGAAAAATTGCAACTAATTTACAAAAATCTATATAAATCTTCAAATTATTCTGTAAATAAAAAAAATGTGAAATTATTTTTACCAAGAAATATAACAACACAATTGAGTATGAAAATGTTTATTTATAAATATTGTTTAAAAATATCAATGAAGGACGTCAATATTGAAAAAATATAAAAATCAAAATAATAGTCCAATTAAGTTGAAATTTGCAAAAGTGAAATGTGTGAAATAAATATGAAACCAGCATCAATTTTTTTTAAAATAACTCGAGAAAAAAGCCAGTTTTTAATCAAAGAAGTTAATTGAAATGAAATTACCACAAATAATTTGCAAAAAATAAAAATTGTTTAAAATAGCAACATGATCAAGAAATTATAAATGAAAATTTCTCTTAAATTTACGCGTGGCTGTGTTTTGTACGAGTGAAAAATTAAGTGATGCCAACTCGGTGTTTTTATAAAAAGAAATAATATAAAGCACAAACAAAATTATAAATAACAAAATGTTATATATATTGTTTGCCCGTAGCTAAACATATTTTTAGCAAAGAATAAAAATTTATTATTTACAGTGACGGGGAAAAGAGATTTGCATTTGAATTGAGTTTTTTTTTTTTTGATAAATTATTTGGAAAAATTAAATATATAAAAAAATAAATTAAAAATCAAATAATAATAATAATGACTTGGGGGTGAAATAGAAAACAAAAAATTATTTTTTTGTTTCAACTCACTGAATTAATAATAAACGAACGGTTCTTTTTGAATAATTGACATCACTGTTGTATTGCTTGTATCAAACAGAGACGGCATCGTGAGTAACTTTGCTCAGTGTTATACAAAGAAAAGATTTAATGTAGTAACATTTTTGAAAAGGCTTGCAGCTACACGAGGTCTGTTCAAAAGCTAAGGTGAATTTACATTTTTCCAAAAAAAATTTTTTTTATATATACATAAATCAATTTCGTCCTCTCCAAAGTAGTCACCCTCAGTTAAGCATAACAATATATTGTGCTAGCGTTTTTTCCAAACCTCGTATGCAGTTTTTGCTATGCACTTGAGCTCTTTCAGCGGTTCTTTTTTCATGGATCTCGGGCATGATTACCGTATTGGTTTTGGTCGCCACGTGACTGAGATTTTCTTTTTTTTGCAAAAATTTGTAGTCCATGGAAATTTTAAATTAATCTCTTTTTTTTTGAACACACCTCGTACAATGCTATAGAAGCTTTGTGAATTTAAGATTCTCATGTTGCGTTACATGTTTCAATCCGCCTGATTGTGTAAGGCATTTACGCCGAGGTCGTTTTTTGTACAAGATCAAAGAAGTACACTATTACAAAAAACGTCTGAGGCCTAAACGCGAACGCCTTACACAATAAAGGGAAATATATATTGTTAAATTTTTATTTATATTTTGCAACAAACGCGGCAATTTTTCGTTTGTAAGAAAGAAGAGTAGAGAATCAATCGGTGTAGCAAAAGTTACTCTTTTCTATTCTTAAATATTTAACGTCATATGACGTAATTTGTATAAGGAACCCCCACTTGGCGACGTGTTTGTACCTTGTGGATGTGATTCAAGTGAGCGATGCCCATCTCTAGTATTAAAATTCTCTTTGTGCATTTGCTTTCTCCCATCACTAAGCAAATGTAAACAAAAATAAAATTTCCCAAAATATATGTAAACATCTGTTTTATTTAGCAAAAGTGTTAAAAAAAATCATCAAATTAAAATTTCCCAAATATTGTTCATTAGATTTGTTTAGTGTGAATATAAAGCGCCCTCTATTACTTTGAACGGTTGCAAGCAAGTGATAATATGTGGATATATCAGTTAGCTAAGATACAAACCACAATGTTGCCGTTTTACATGCACACGTATTGGAAAGTTCAGCGGTGTGTTCATAGAGGGCAGTGCAAAGCAATGTAAGTATGTTTAAATTGCAACTAAAACAACAACAAAATACAAATATGTAAAAAAACAAAATTAATATCGAATGCAATGTTTTGTACAACGAAACTTTACTACATAAGTGTTTCAAATTTGTTTCAAGAATATTGGAAATGTTTGCATAGTGAACGCAGCGAAGAGTAACAACGTATGGTTTTTATATTAAAAAAAAGTAATGTTTTTTGTATTAATTTGTTTGTATATATTTCTTGTCACAATTTTTAAATTGTGTACTTGTTATTAAAAAAGTTATTATATTATATTAGTATTCAATTGAATTCTCTTCACCACAAAAAATCCGATTAAGGAAAAAATTCGAATGCAAAATAGTCGTTTAATACACAATCTACCTTTTCTTCCTTACGTCCCGCCCATATTTTCTGAGTGTAAATTGGAATTTACCAGTGAAAATTACGTGAACCATATGTGATGTGATGCAATTATATTAGTAAATGATGTGGCCCACATAATTTAAACAAAATCTAACAATTTTGTCAACCAAAATGTTTAAAAACTGTAGGCAAATGACTTCAAAAGGTCAAAACTTTTTTAACAAAAATTTTCCAATTGAAGTCTTTTGAATGAAATTTAAAAATCTTTTCAGTAAAAATTTTTTCAGTAAAAATTTTCTCAGTAAAAATGTTTTCATTAAAAATTTGTTCAGTAAAGATTTTTTCAGTAACATTTTTTTCAGTAACACTTTTTTCAGTATAAATTTTTTCATTAAAAAGTTTTTCAGTAAAAATGTTTTCAGTAAAAATTTGTTCAGTAAAGTTTTTTCAGTAACAATTTTTTCAGTAACACTTTTTTTAGTATAAATTTTTTCAGTATAAATTTTTTCATTAAAAAGTTTTTCAGTAAAAATGTTTTCAGTAAAACGTTTTTCATTAAAAATTTTTTCAGTAACAATTTTTTCAGTAACACTTTTTTCAGTATAAATTTTTTCAGAATAAATTTTTCAGTAAAAATCTTTCCAGTAAAAATATTTTCAGTAAAAATTTTTTCAGTAAAAATTTCTTCAGTAAAGATTTGTTCAGTAAAGATTTTTTCAGTAACAATTTTTTCAGTAACACTTTTTTCAGCATAAATTTTTTTATTAAAAAGTTTTTCAGTAAAAATGTTTTCAGTAAAAAGTTTTTCAGTAAAAATTTTTTCAGTAAAAAGTTTTTCAGTAAAAATTTTTGCAGTAAAAAATTTGTTAATAAAAATCTTTTTAACAAAAATTTTCCAATAAAAGTCTTTTGAGTAAACATTTTTTTTCAGTACAATTTTTTTTTAGTAAAATTTTATCCAGTAACAATTTCTTTAGTAAAAATTTTTTCAGTAAAATTTTTTTTTGTAAAAATTTTTTCAGTTTAAATTTTTTCAGTAAAATCTTTTTCAGTAAAAATTTTTTCAATACAAATTTTTTTCAGTAAAATTTTTTTCAGTACAAATATTTTCAGTAAAAATTTTTTAACAAAAATTTTCCAATAAGTCTTTTGAGTAAAAATTTTTTTCAGTAAAAATGTTTTTAGTAAAATTTTACTCAGTAAAAAGTTTTCCAGTAAAAACTTTTTCAGTAAAAATTTTTTCAGTAAAAAGTTTTCCAGTAAAAATTTTTTAGTAACAATTTTTTCAGTAAAAATTTTTTAGTAAAAATTTTTTCAGTAAAAATTTTTTTAGTAAAAATTTTTTCAGTAAAAATTTTTTTAGTAAAAATTTTTTCAGTAAAACTTTTTTCAGTAAAAATTTTTTCAGTAAAAAGTTTTCCAGTAAAAATTTTTTTAGTAACAATTTTTTCAGTAAAAATTTTTTAGTAAAAATTTTTTCAATAAAAATTTTTTCAGTAAAAATTTTTTCAGTAAAAATTTTTTCAGTAAAAAGTTTTCCAGAGCCTTCCGGCAACATTTTTTAATAAACACTTTATATCCAGTAAAAAGTTTTTATTTAAAAATTATTTAATTATTACATTCATGTTTAAAAATTATTTTAATAAAATTTTTTAAAGAAAATACATTTTAAATTATTAATAATAATTCAGGTAGGAAAAAAAACTTAAGTGGAAAGAAGTTTTTATAAAGACAACGATCAAAACATTTTTGAGCGCGTGAGTTTGAAAGTCTATAATTTGATGTATAGTTTAATTACTTTAATTAACTTACATGTTTAAACATGTACTTAGAAAATAGTTAAAAATTCTTAAAATTATAATAAAAAATGTAGTGTAAACCAAAAATAAAATGGATGATTTATTTGGGGTTTTCGGAATCATAAAATTATGAAAAAAAAAATTAAATAAATAAACACAAATAAAATTATTATTGCAGGTACGAGTATATTTGGATACATAATTTTATATCAATCATGCAATTTTATTTTACGAGTATTATTTCAGTTTCGCTAAAATTGATTTTTACAAAAATCCATTGCAGCAAACCACAATGGATTTTTGTTCACTCAAAAACAAACAAAAAAAGCGAAAAAATAAGACCAAAAGATTTTGAAAAAATGTGTACATTTGGCACACAGCCAACAACATGAAATAGTTTTTGAAAAAAATTTACAAAACAGAAAACGAACGATCGATTGTAGCGGCAGCATCAGCATCAACCATAGAAGCCGCCTTTGATAATGATGGTCATGATGATGATGATGCACCACTGTAATAGTTGTCTCTTGCCATATTTTTTCCACTTCTATTTTTGTTGTTATTAATTGTTGTTTGTGCTGTTGTATAATATAGACGACATCAGATACAAAATGACATCCGTACAGCAAAGAGATAGATGTTGTTCACAAAATTCGATCCCAGTGCAGAGATAGAGTGTTGACATAGTGTTTGTTTATGCACTCAAAGGACAGTGGGCTAAATGAAATAAAAAATAAAATAAAAATTTTTCATGCTGCAAATTGAATGAAATTATTTAAAACTGAATGAAAAGAAATTGTTTACAATAAATTTATGTCGCAGCTTAAGTCTGTGTAGACTTTTGTTTGAAAAGTTGTCTATGTGATATTCGGCCTGATTGTGTAAGGCGTTGGCGTTTTTTGGACAAGACGCAGTTTTCTTTAATCTACTACGAAATACGCCAACGCCAACGCAGTGTAAACGCCAACGCCAACGCCTTACACAATCAGGGGGATTATTTGCTTGCTGCTGCGGCACAGGGCTAAATCTAAGCCCCATTAACAACTGAGAATAAAATATTCTAAGACTATTCCACTCTACTGTACAGTGAATTGTTTGATATAGAAATTTTGTTTAACAAAAAAAAAATGTTGAAGAGAAAAATGGCATCCAACACGAAAAAAGATGCGGCGAATACACTACGCAAAGTGGAAAATGTCATGAGAAGTTTACAGTTTCAGCTGTCGTAATTATTTTTTTGTATCTGGGAAATTTTAAGTGGAATTAATTGTTAAAAATCATTACGATAAATATTGAAAGAAAAGTATTGAATGTCTCGATTGTACCGGTATTTAATTTTTGGGGTTTTCTGTTTCACACACAAACACGCACACACGCGCACATTTAAAATATTCACATCTACGGTCTTCAAGTAAGAAATCATTTTGAATTTTATGTTTTTTTTTTATTTAAATTTTTTTTTTTTTTTAGATTTTTTTGGCCATGTGCCAAAAAGTGGTAACAGTTTTTCTTTTGTTTTTCATTTTCTACATTCGAAATTGTTTTCAATAAAATGAACAAAAAAAAAAAAAACAAAAAAAGAAATAAAAAAAAACCGAACGATCTGAAATGAAAACATCATAAGACATTCTGCATTCTTTTTCGTATATTCTGGTGTTCAGATTTAATTTTCTTATATATATTTTTTATGGGATAGAAGAGTATAGAGAATTGGTTTTAAAGTTAAAAACAAAAAGAAGAAAATAACCAAGGAGGCGCGTGACTGATTCATGATGATACATACACAATATGTGTTCATATCAAGCTATATACTTGTATATGTGTGCGTGTGTGTGTGTGTGTGCATGTACATATGTATTTTCAAATTTACATACATACATTTATATATACAAGACTAAATGGCTCTTCTACAGATGTAGTGCATTTTTGTTTGTATACCAATTTATTTGTATGAAGAAATTATTGGGGCGGTTGAAAAGGTAATTTCCGATCTTTTGTGATATATTCTGAAGTCCTTACCAAGTGTAAAGGTTTAGTGATGCGCGAATATTGGAATTCGAATATTCGCCATTTAGGCGAATGTTTTATAATAAAAAGCAATCATAATAAATGCATAAGGGCCTAAAGAAATTTTTACTAAATGACAAAAAAAACTAAAGGGTGGTTAAATTTGAGGTTAGGAAGTAAATTGGCTTAAAAATACACACTTTTTTTTAACACATTCAATTTTATTGAAATATGGGAATTAATAATAGAATATGAGGTCGGGAAAATTTCCACCGATAGCACTTCGGTTCACTTTCGCTCTTTTCACAAAATTTTGAACCACATTTTGCAACAAAGTTTCGCTTATCTCGTCCGTGCATGAAATGGCATGTTTACGATTTCCCTGCTTAGCAACAGTGAGTTTGCCGAATTTAATAATTGTGGGAAATTACTTTTCCTTAAGTCCAAAGTATTTCTATTGATCAGAAAAATAGCAACCAGTTGCATGGCATCTGTTAAAAAATGTTTTATTGAGAGATTCTGTAAATTCTTTTAGGCAAACACTCGACTATATTTTCGTAATATTAAAACATTTTGTGTTAGTGTTCATTTTATATATGTATATCGTTTTAATATAAAAGCTTGTAAAATACATACTTACCTCTTCTGCCTACATATTTACTATGTACTGAACTACATACATACATATATGACAAACGTATTATATATTAGAATTGAACAAAAAACATGAAAAGACTACAATTCTTCAGTGGGCGAAATATATTTTTTTCGTCTAACAAAAATAAGCAAAAAATATTTTCTTCAAATGCCAAAAATTATTGAAATGAAAAATGAAATACAAATAACGCAAATTTTTCGTATATAATTGAAGTTTAAAGTTTGTCAATTACATACGGCCGAATTAAATCGCCGTAGATGTCGTTCTGTCGTGCAATTATATTTGAACCGTAAAAAATTGTTCGATACACCCATACCAAGCAAAAATTTTGTCAATTACAATTTATTTCCGTAAAATCATTTTCAATAAACATGTTTTTCAGTAAAAAGATTTTCAGTAAAATATTTTCCAATAAAAAGTTGTAAATGGAATTTTTTTAGTAAATATTTTTCAACAAAATAAAATTTTTTTTCATACATTTTCAATAAAAATATTTTTATAAATTTTTTCAACATACAAATTTTTTCAACATAATTTTTTTTTTCATTTTCACCACTAAAATGCTTTTCTGTAAAAGTTTGTTAAATAAAATTTTTTTTAATAAAAATTTTTTAATAAAAATTTTTTTAATAAAAATTTTTTTAATAAAAATTTTGTTAGTAAAAAGATGTTCAGTAAAATTTTTTTCATTAAAAAGTTTTAAATGAAAATTTTTTTCACCAAAATTAAAAAAAGATGAACAAAAATATTTTCAATAAAAATATTTTCCGTAAAAATTGTTTTAATAGTTTTTTGTTTTGATAAAAAGCTTATATGTATAATAAACAATTATTAAATTTTTTTTTCAATTCTCATCAATAAAAACTCTGTCAGCAAAATTTTTTTAAACAACATGTTTTAATAAAACTTTTGTTAATATGAATTTATTTTATAAAAAATGTTTTCAACAACAATTTATTCAATAAAAATATTTTCAGTTAAAAGGCTTTTTTTCAAAAAATTGTTTTTGGAAAAAAGTGTTTGATAAAAATTAAGTATAGATATTTTTATTAAATATTTTTTTAATAAAAATTCTTTCATTAAAAATTTGTCAATAAAAAAAAAATGTTTTCTTAAAAAATTTTTCAATAAAAATTTTTTTATTAAAAATTTTTTAATTAAAAATTTTTTAATTAAAAATTTTTCAATAAAAATTTTTTCATAAAAAATTTTTCATAAAAAATTTTTCAATAAAATTTTTCAATCAAAATTTTTTCATTAAAAATTTTTCAATAAAAATTTTTTCATTAAAAATTTTTCATTAAAAATTTTTCATTAAAAATTTTTTCATTAAATATTTTTTAATAAAAATTTTTTCATTAACAATTTTTCAATAAATTTCTTTTCATTAAAAAATTGTTTCATTAAAAAATTTTTCAATAAAAATTTTTTCAAAGAAATTTTTTTAATTAAGTTTTTTTTCATAAATAGGTCATATAATACAAATTTATTCAAATATTTTTTTTACAATTTTCATCAATAAAAAGTTTTTCTGCAAAATTTTTTAAGTAAAAGGCTTTTCATAAAATTTTTTTTAATAAACTCTTTGTTTAATGACAATATTTTTATTGAAAATTTTCCAACAAAATTTAAAAAAATATTAAAAATATTTTAAATACAAATTTTTTCAGTAAAAGTTTTTTTTATAAATTTTTTTCCATAAAAAGCTTATACATGTATAATACAAATTTATTCCACCGAAATTCAGTGAATGTGTTTTTAATGAAGTTTTTTCTATAAAAATCTTATAATTATAATACAAATTTATTAAAAAATTTTTCTTACCTTTTCATCAATAAAAACTTTTTTTGGGAAAATTTTTCAAATAACATATTTTTAATAAGAATTTTTTAAGTAAAATATGTTTATTTAATAAAACTATTTTTTGTATAAAATTTACTTTTGGATATAATTTTATTTTGATTTTTTATTTAAAAATATTTTTGGGTAAAAGTTTTTCTGTAAAAATTGTTTTTTGTAATTTTTCAAATTTATTTCAATAAAAATTTTTTCATTCAAATTCTTTTAATAAAAATTTTTTCAGAACTTAGTTTTTCAGTAAAAACTTTTCCAGTAAAAATTTTTGCGATAAAAGATTTTTTTAGTAAACATTTTTTAATACCAATTTTTTAATAAAAATTTCATCTGTTAAACTATAATTCAGTTCTATTTTTTTTTTTGCAACAATAATATTTTTAATAAGAGTTTATGCTATAAAAATTAAAAAAAAAAAAAAATTGTGTACAGTAAAGTTTTTTTTTAATGAAAAGCTTACAAAAAAATTTTCAATATCATTAATTTCAATCCCCCTTATTCTGTAACTATATGTCAACGTCACGTCAAGACAATATCAAAAAGAGATCACTTGCCTTCTCCTTGTGGAGAACAGTTAAATACTTGTGACACCCTGTGACTACTTTTTAAGGTCTTGAATATAGCAAAGAGCTGTTAGAAATCGTAAATTGCTGAAGAAAAGGAATTCAGGAGTGTCGTATTTTTGATATTATCTTGACGTGACGTTGACAATTAGTTACAGAATAAGGGGGAATAAAATATTTCCTGTAAAGATAATATTAATCGAGGAACAGGACGAATATATCGACAACAAATGTTTTTGTGGCAAAATTTACAGAATAAAAATTTTCTATTAAAAAAATGTAGTCGATTAAAATTTTCTGCACAAAGATTTAAGAAAAAAAAAATAGAGTTGTTTGGTTTACTGGGCTGCTTTTCAATAAGAATGTAGATGATGCCTTTCTGAATTCCTAAATGACTGGCATTTAGAAACCAAATAAGGATATTTTATCACAAAATATTATTGCCTCATACTCGTGTGAGGCTAAAGAAGCTAAAGAAGAAATTTCTAAACACTGATTTATATGTTTTAATCCGCCTGGCATTTCTGGCCACCCATAAAATTGTTTGTTTGAAATAATAATAATAAAAAAAATAAAAATAAAAAGAAAAACAACGAGTGGGTGTTCGACGGACTGCATTTTGGTCGTTATAAAATCGCCTGCTCAGACATAAATCATGTTAATTTTATCGTCTATTTGCGTTTAAAATTGCCGTTAAAGTTTTATGAAGACTTTTTATTGATGTGTTTTTTGTCCTATTTTCCATATATTTACAGATTAAATTTAAAAACCATAAAAAGTTTGTGGAAAACTCAATATCAATACAAAGTCAATTGAAAGCTAACAAATAAATATATAAAAATATATTTTATGGAATTCAACACCGAAATATGGAAATAGAAATCTAGTTATAAATTAAGGAACTTAATTAAAGGTAAGTGGGAAACATATGTATTTTAATATATATATATATTTTTTAATGGAATTATTTTGATGGCATTTTTTTTTGCTGTGTTAAAAAAGCACCACTTAGTTGTTTGATTTCTTTGAAAAGTTTCTAGTTTTATTTTCCTTTGTAAAGTACATAAAAAAAAATTTGCTTTTTTTAAGCAAAAATAAATGTAATATTTCCCTTTTTTCTTGCAACATCTGCCTTTTGGTGTTTTTGTAGGGCTTTGAGCCATACATCACTTCATTAAACTGATCGCCCCTTTTTCTGTTTCCTTTTCGCAATTAAAATCTTTTATGTGTGTGTGTGTGTGTGTGTATGTGTGTTTAAGTTTAATATTAAAAACCAAGAAAATTACACGACAATTGCATTGAATCTGCCTTTTTTTCTTAAGCAAATTGGCAGATTTTTTGTTTGCAATTAAAAACACATGAACTGGGACCGCAAAAAGAGAGAAGAAAATTTATAAAAAATGGCGACACATAAATGACAGGTGCCGCCAAAAAACAACACGTATTGGTTCAACTCATTCACAGTGGTTTGTTATGCATTTGAAACAATTTATGATGGTTGCATCTGCTTTTAGTTTGCATTTGCTTTAATATTGAAATTTTAAAGAAGTGCGGGATTTATTCAAAATGATCTCAAAGCCTTTTCCTAGTAGATCAATAGAAAAAAGTAAAATGTAATTGAAATCGTAACACTAGTCGCAAAAAGCTGCACATGAAAAAACATTTCAAGAGGAAAGCAGCATTTTCACGTTATTAATTAATTCCACACCTACGCGTCAGAACATAACAACGTTGTTTTCAAAGCTGTTTTAAATCTCGTGGTAATAAGTTTTGTAATTTTCTGCTTACATCGACGCCATCTGAAGCCAAATATCGGTTAAGCCATCTATCGGTTTAAATTTGTACCACCGGTTATTTCGAAGCTGGCAATACTTGTTGCCATTCAACTCTGTCACAAAATTCAAAAGACTCGATTTACGGTATACGACTTATTTCCCAAACAAAGACAATTGGCTGAAATTGCATGAAAATGTTGTAAAAATTTTGGTCGCAGAGAAGGACCAACAGTGCCCGGATACAGGCAAGTTTGTGAAACTGGTTTCATTGTTGATGCGCCAAGACGTCAACGTGCTCGTACACCCGAAAGTATCGAAACTTTGACTGGGAGTATGCATGAAAACCCATCAACTCGTCATCGTTCTCAAGAATTGAACAATTCACGCACCAGTTTAGGTCGAATTTTTTTTGAAAAGATCTCGGTATGATGCCTTACAAACTTCAATTGGTTCAAGAATTGAAGCCGCATGACCGTCCATCTCTAATCGTAACAATTTATACTTCACAACAAAAAAAAATAAATTTGGCCAAATTCCAAACCGTTTTTGTTTTATTGCATTTTTAAATTTAAATGGTCCACCGAAATTTGCGCTATTTTCCGAATATCAAATGCGCTCAAAAGCAACTCTCAAACTCAACATGGAAGATGGTTCACCATAAAGGCCATCCCTGCAGCTTTCCGCTAATTTTTAAACTTTTTTCGAATTGTTTCACGATTTTAAGCTGGTTAGTAGTGCTTGACGCGATTTTCGATTGTCAAGAGCTTCCAATTCATAGGAAATCGTGGTTTGAAACCCGACTAATTTATCAGATATATAATTTCAGAGTTTTCTTTTACAAAAAAAAAATTATTTTTTTTTCGAATTTGTTCTTTCACGAAATTCCACGAATACATCAACCGAGGAAAAACAATTTTTTTTTTTTAGGAGTAGGACCAGCACTCAGGGGATGACCACTATATATGCAATGCATTGCGCCGGAACTGAAAACGAGGGGATAGTATTGAGGGGACAGATTAGGAAGATGAGAAGATAGACAGTTTTTTTTTGTAGCTATTTCAACCTTTTTTACTTCGCCGGCTAATTTTTGCTACAGGGCCGACGAAGGCGGGTGCTGTTACTTTGCCTTTTTAGTACATGACAGTGTCAGTCGCTGCCAATTATGATCAGTGACCAGTGACTATGCCTTCATCATTGAAACAGGCTGGCAACAACTAACACAACCACGCACTAATGCTGTTTAGAAGAATTCAACATAATATTTCATAACTCAGCGCGGGCTCGAACTCACGACCCTCCGCTTCATAGTCTCGTGTTCTGCTACTTCAGCCAACAGCCGGAAGTAGTATGTGATTATGTGATTTGGATTATGTGGCCGGTGTACGATAAGCGATTTTATAAAATTAAATTTTCTTTATCTTAATCACTATAATGATTAATGATCAATTTTCAATGATCTCTGCGAACTAAAGAAAGATTTTACACAAAAATGTATGACGCCTCTGTGCGACGACACTCTAAATCCCCAGAGTTGCACAGTGAAATGGTGGTAGAAGTAGACGAGAATTGTCTTTTATTCTAGAATTGATTGTAGCAAAAAAAAAAATTAATAATAATAAAACAAATCCTGCTGATATGCAAACATACGAACTAATTTTCACACACTTTATCGGTATTGTATGAAATAAATTTGCTCATGTATATGTATGTGTGTGTATATGTACATGTATATACACATTAATAGTGTTAACTACTGTCCTTCGAAGAAATGATTTTTATTTAATCATCTTGTTTAATGAGAGGAAATGTATTCTTTATTTATTAATCCAATTATTTCTTTTCCATTTTCAACATAAAAGAAAGCAAATGAAATTAAATAATGAATCAAATGGATGAAGAGCAAGAAAAGACAATTATATGAATTATTATAATATGAACTTTGCAAGAGGACGTCAAAAAATCAATTAAATCTGAAACAAATAATTTATTAGCACAAATCAGTGTTGCCATATTTATTTTTAATATGAATCATTATGATATGAATTTACATGAGGACGTCAAAAAATCAATTAAATGTGAAACAAATAATTTATTAGCAGAAATAAGTGTTGCCATATATATATTTTGATATGAATTATTATAATATGAACTTGCGAGAGGACGTCAAAAAAAACAATTAAATCTGAAACAAATAATTTATTAGCACAAATCAGTGTTGCCATATTTATTTTTAATATGAATCATTATGATATGAATTTGCAAGAGGACGTCAAAAAATCAATTAAATCTGAAACAAATAATATATTAGCAGAAATAAGTGTTGCCATATATATATTTTGATATGAATTATTATAATATGAACTTGCAAGAGGACGTCAAAAAATCAATTAAATCTGAAACAAATAATTTATTAGCACAAATCAGTGTTGCCATATTTATTTTTAATATGAATCATTATGATATGAATTTGCAAGAGGACGTCAAAAAATCAATTAAATCTGAAACAAATAATATATTAGCAGAAATAAGTGTTGCCATATAAATATATATTTTGATATGAATTATTATAATATGAACTTGCAAGAGGACGTCAAAAAATCAATTAAATCTGAAACAAATAATTTATTAGCACAAATCAGTGTTGCCATATTTATTTTTAATATGAATTATTATGATATGAATTTGCATGAGGACGTCAAAAAATCAATTAGATCTGAAACAAATAATATATTAGTAGAAATCAGTGTTGCCATATATATTTTTTATATGAATTATTATGATATGAAGTTGCAAGAGGACGTCAAAAAATCAATTAGGTATGAAGCAAACAATTTGTTAGTAGAAATCAGTGTTGCCATATACATATATTTTTAAAGTGAATTATTATATTATGAACTTGCAAAAGAGGACGTCAAAAAAACAATTAATTAATTTATTGGCAGAAATCAGTGTTGCCATATATATTTTTATATGAATTATTATATTAAGAACTTGCAAATCAAAAAATCAAATTAAATATGTAACAAATAATATATTAGCAGAAATCAGTGTTGCCATATATATATTTTTTATATGAATTATTATGATATGAACTTGCAAGAGGACGTCAAAAAATCAATTAAATATGAAGCAAACAATTTGTTAGTAGAAATCAGTGTTGCCATATACATATATTTTTAAAGTGAATTATTATATTATGAACTTGACGTCAAAAAATAAATTAAATATGAAACAAATAATTTATTAGCAGAATTCAATGTTGCCATATATATATTTTTAATATGACTTCTTATAACGTGAACTGGCAAGAGGACGTCAAAAACCAATTAAATATGAAATAATTTATCAGCAGGCATTTGTGTTGCCATATATCTTTTTAAATCGTCAAAACAAAAGAAACCGCATTTCTCACTGCAAATAATCTGGCAGCACAAATTTATTGTATATAAAATAAACATACAAGTAAAATAAAAGCACAATTCTAGAAAGTGATTTACTTTGAAAAGTTAAAAATCGTGCTAAACTTTAATTTTTCTACACGAAGAGAATAATTTAAATTATTCGTTAAAATCGGTAAATGTGTTCGTGAGATTTCTTGAACAAAGTAAATTCGAAAAAAAGAGAATTTTTTAAAACACTAATGTTATCAATTCTTTTATAGAACGCATAGAACTAGAGAACGGGGAAAGTTTGAGGTTAGGAACTAAATTAGCGGTCAAATGATGAAATGTCAAAAATTGAGCGTCAGCCTTTGACATTTGTTTAGTAAAAAGTTGGGAAATTGTAACCATGAAATGACAAGTTACCTACACTCCTGAACAGAGAATTTTAATTGCCTCGAACGCTTTCTGAATTGGCTGTTTGAAAAACTGAAAAATGACAAGGATTTTTTTCAACAAAATCATTTTTAGTGATGAGGCCCATTTCCAATTAGGCGGTCGTATGTGTGGGGCACACAAAATTCGAAAATAGTCTTCGAAAAATCATAATCTCCAAAGAAAATAACCGTATGATGCGGTTTCTGGTCAGACGGCATCATCTGCCAGTATTTTTTCCAAAATGAGCGAGGAAACGTCGTCAGCGTGAATTCTCTGCGCTACCAAACGTTGATAACCGATTTTTTTGTGATCAGAATTGGCTAATGTTGACATGAAACGGTATTGAATTGGACAACAAGCCACACAATCGGCCAAACAATTCATTTAATGCATGAGAAATTTCTGGGTCGCGTAATTTCTCGATTTGGCGATCTCAATTGACCTCCTCGATTTTGTGACTTAACGCCGCTGGACTGTATTCTCTCGGATCATTTGATACACCGGTTTTACATAAACAAACCACAAACAACTGATGCTCTAAAAGATGTAATTCGGGGATGCACTGACGAGATAAGTGAAACTTTGTTGCCAAATGTGGTTAAAAATTTTGTGAAAAGAGCGGAAGTGTGCCGAAGTGCTAGAGCTGGACATTTGCCCGACATCATATTCCATTATTAATGCCCATATTTCTACTTCACATGGTTATCAATTAAACTGAATTTGTCAAAAGAAAAAAGTGGGCTTTTAAGCCAATTTACTTCCTAACCTCAAATTTGCCAACCCTTTATAAACCGTTTGCCTAGTTGTGGCGGTACATACGAGGCATGTGTTTGTATGTGACAAAGACAGATTTATAGCACAAGTACACATATGCTGTATACTCTTTCACCTGCGTGAAAAGCTATAAAAAAAAAAACTTAAAAACATTAATTTGTCCGTGTCGTTTCTTGAGGAAGTCTTGGAAAATAAATTACCAGCAAAGATGCGTTTACAATATTGTAATCCCTTTAGCTTCTCTTCAAATCCCCAACAACATTGTTTCAAATTCCTATTGCTCTGCTTTGGCTCAACTAAATACAATTTAAAACAAAATCTTTTAAACTAATTTTAGACACACGATACACTCGTCGTGTATGGATCCCCATGGATTTTGTAACAGCCATTAAGCTTAAATATTTCAATTACTCACACATTGAAAGGGATTCTTCAAACCGATTGTTATCGTGAATGTTGCTGAATATGGGAATGGATGCATTCATTCATTGACTCCACCACTGCTGCTGGCCGGCCACCCCTTTCGTATTCAAGCAGCACACGAAATTATTCTAGAGCTGTATTCGATATAGAGTTTAAAGCAAAAAAAAAAAAGAATAAGTAAAGTGTGTGTGTTTTCGAGAACTTATATTTTCTTCTGTTGAAAATATGAATACGAAAAATTTTCCTCTACACTGATTTACCTTGAAACATTGTAGAACGTTACGAAATTAGTGAGCTGTCTATACATGCCATTACATGCTTACACACACACACACATGTGCGTGTGTGTGCGTTAAAACATATACACTTATTCTTATGTATGTTAAAAAAAATATATATACATTTAAACATTTTGCTAGCGATAGGAAACACGTTTCAACTGTGTACGATCAAGTGTGTCCGTCCGTATGTTTGTCTGTCAGTCAGTCAGTAAATGACGCACCAAATGAACATACATTTGAAATACATAAATTTTCTCTGGTGTTTTCTCCCCCATAACCCGCTCGGGGGACGACGATACCAATTAAAAAAGAAAAACATAAAAAATATTCCCCTCGATACATATAATGAATTTAAAAGGCAGCAGCTACTCGTACAATAAAACAAATAAAAATGTCTGATGTTTCAGCGAACTACTTTTTACAGTGGGGCCGATTGCATAACAGACGCTATTAAATAACTATTAAAAAAATTATGGAAAATGGTGGACCTTAAAGGCCATCCCTGTAACTTTGCGATAAGTTCAGCCACATGGTAACGTGGACTTACGACACGGAGTTTTTTTTTAATCACTTTTTGCGAATTTCTTCGTTTAGGATATCTCACGAACACATCATCCGATTTTGACTCGAATAATCGATCAGTTTTTGGAAGCGATAGACCAAGTTGCTTAAAAGTTATTAAAAAAACCCGCTTTTGAAAATAATTTGTTTTTGCTTATTTTTAAATTTGTGAAAATCCAAATCGGTTACAATTCACAGAAAATCTGAGTTTGAAAGAGGCTTTTTGAAACCCAACTGGTTGGATTCGGTTCAGTCGTTCAAAAGCTGTAAGCTCCTCACATACTTTCACACGCACACACATACACACACACACACACTCACTCACTCACTCACATGCGTACATACAGACATACCCTTCCAACATTTGGAAGTTTCTTTCATCGTCCATCGTCAAAGGCGTTACGTCTTACTCACTTCCAGACGTTAATTGGAAGATAGTTTGAATTTCACAATAACAATTTACATTGCAGTCGTCTTTTAATCATCCAGACGTCGCGACGTTTAAAAGATAGTTTGTTGTTTACAACACCAGCCGAAAATGACATGTGCCGTTATGGATGTAATAAACAAACACAACACTATGCACTTCTGGGAAAGTCGCAGTGACCGCAAAATAAAATTAAAAAAATGAAAAGAATGCAAAAAGAAGTTTTCGACATCATCGAGATTAGTTATTTTTGTCTTTTGCTGTGGTCGGTCAGTGGTAAAGTGTGACTTTGTTTTGTTATTGTTGTAGTTTTTACATACACAATTGTTAATTAATTTTTTAATTTGATAATTATCCCATAGTCAATATGAGTGAATTATCTGTCATTATTATGAATAAAACAACTTTTATTATGTTGAGGATAAAAATTCGACTTCCGGAAGTGACTTCTTGAAGTAACGCAGAAGTGACTTCTTGAAGTAACGCAGAAGTGACTTCTTGAAGTAACGCAGAAGTGACTTCTTGAAGTAACGCAGAAGAGACTTCTTGGAGTAACGCAGAAATGACTTTATGAAGTAACGCAGAAGTGACTTCTTGAAGTTACTTCCGGGGGGTACAACTTCTCAATACGGAAGACGCTTCTACGATGAGAAAATGGTATCGCAGACGATGGGTTTCAACTTCTTAGCGTCACTTCTGAGTCACTTCCGCGATAGAAAATGTTGGTAGGATAGTGATTGCCTCTCAGGAGTAGTCAGGAAAGCTTCCTAGGAACTCAAAACGTCGAGATCAGATGCAAACTAAATTTTTTGCAAATCGGTGTAAAACCAGTAGCTTCCTAGATAATCACAAAAAAACAAAATTAAACAAATAAAAACGTTATATTCGACCGGATCGAATCTTCAATAAAATCTCTATTTTTCAGGGGTCAGACCGGAAGGGGCCGTGAGGGAGACATCTCACCTTTGCCAGAAAACACTAAAACGTCAATTTTTGGGGTTATTAACGGTAAAAACAATTTTTTATAGGGTCATTTAGGGAACAAAGCTGGGGGGAGGACAGGGCAGAGGAAGATCAGAGAATATCTCAGCTTCGTCATAAAAGCTTGGAGATTTAATTTTTATGAAATATTGCCTTAAGTAATACAATTTGTTAAATATTTACAATATTTTTCCATGTAATATGTTACTTCAACGCCCACTAAAGAGGGCGGGGTTTAAAAAATATATTTTTCTGATTTTATGACTCCAATAAGCATTTCATTAACCAAAATTATAAAAAAAAACTTTAAAAATGGTGTTGCTTTTTAGATGTTGGTTTAGTTCTTTTTAGGGGACCTTTTTCCCCTCTGGCCCGATTCAACCCATTTAGGAACTTGACCTGTGCTATCCTTCAAGATTTATCTGTAGGTACCACATTTCAAGGATATTTTCGTTTAGACTGCATCCTGATATCCACAAAGGGATGGACGGACAGGGCTAGATCGTCTTAAGTTCTAAACACATAGACGACAGCAGACTTCACAACTTCACGGCTTCAAATGCTGCCAAGTTCAAATGCTGCTGTCAGCTTCATAATTATTTTGAAGACAGCAACAACATAACAACAGGGATGCCGCATATATATTTTATAATGAACAATATTAAAGTTATTGATAAAAAATTTAATAATATCACGAAAAACTATAAAGACACATAAATTTATTTCTATTTCTGTATTTTTGTAAAGTTCTTTTATGTTTAATATCAAATTAAAAGTTTTTGTTCTTATTTTTCCAATTTATATATATAATGGCAACATTATATTTGTTTATTGCTGCCCGTCAAAATAGAAAATAGCCTAACTTGGCAGCAGCAGCAATTGCTATCGTGCAGCCCTGCTGCTGTGCTGCCCTCAAAATAATCGCTTTCATTTAAACACATGGAGTTTATTGTTGACATATTGCTGCTTGCTGTCTGCTGTCATCTATGTGTTTGGAGCTTTAGATTTTATCATTGATTAGAAATATATATACACTCCAATTCTTTTTTGGGGGGTATAAATATACGTCACTTCTGTACATCCAGAATTAAGGAATTGTTCTCCACAATAAGCAGCTGTGCCAGAGTCCTATTTCTGATACTGTCTTGACGTGACGTTTGACAAATAGTTACAGAATGAAGGGTATAATTTAGGTGTATTTTAATTAACTCTGCTTTTAAAACAAAAAAAAGAAATGATAAATCGGCCCCACTGTGCCTGTTATAGTAAGTATGTTTTTCAGTTTTTGTATCTGTAAGTTTTCTGTGTTTCCAAGGAGTTGCTGCATAAAAAGCAAAATCCACATTAAAAAGAAAAAAAAATGTAAAAATGTTTACGTGTTATTATGACCACAATAAAATATATTTTCTTCGTCTCCTCCAACACGTTTTCTCAACAACAAAATAAATGTTTTCTGTTAATTCTTATTTATTTAAAACTATTTCTTTGTTTTACTCGTGGGCTCGATTTAATGAAAAGTCTTGTGAAATGTTTGTTTCAGATTTCGACTCCCTCTCTTTGATTCTTTAGAATTGGAAATTATTTTACCGTTTAATGTTTAGCAGCGTTAATTAAGTTGAAAGCTACGTGGCACACTGCGCTGCTTGTTGGTGTCAGCAATTCACTGCTGCATCGGATCCGTAGTTTTGAGATATGTAGCGTTATTGCTAATATAGGAATAGCGGCAGGATGTTCAATTTACTACTCCCCTTATTCTCTTTCCCATAACCAATTTTCCTAGCTCTGGCCCAATGCATTGAATTTGTAGGGGTCATATTGCCTGATTGCTGGTCCAAGACAAAAAAAAAAAAAGAAAAAAAAGATATTCAATTTGAATTTTGATAAAAAAAAGAATGGGAGGTCATATACAATTTGTGATTCCGGGTGTTACGCAGCGAAATATCCCTCTAAGACCCCATAAAGTATACATATTCTTGATCAGTGATGAAATCTAAGACGATCTAGCCACGTCCATCCGTCCGTCAGTGGAAATCACGATACAGTCAAACGAAAAGAGTTTAGTTTGGAAGTGGGCTGAATCGCGCTAGAGGGAAAAAAGTGCCCCTAAGAAGAACTAAACTAATTTCCAAAAAAAAAAAAAAAACAATATAATTTTTCAAGTTATTTTTTTTGTAATTTTATTAAGCAAATGGTATATTTTTATGTCAAAGAAGGCCCAAAGCGTTGAACTTGCAGCCAGAAAAATCTATTTTTATAATTTGCTAGTAGGTTTGTAAAATGGTCCCTTACGGTCATGCCAGAACTCTCCTTAAGTCTAGAGCCAGACCTTGCCCACTTGTTGTGGCCCTCACTATACTTCCTAAATTTTAAAATATTTATTTACAAAGTTTAAAATAATTTTTGTTTTAGACCACATTAAAAAAGAAAAACAGCCGTTGTACAGTTTGTCAATTAAATGTATGAGAAAAGTACAGCAACAAATACACCCATTTTTATGACAGATTTTTTGTACTTTGAAACAAATTTTTCAGACAAACTTTGTGTCAAATCCTGAATTAATTAATCTTCACAAAATAAAAACACTATTACACTGTAGTTTTAAAAATCAGTTAATGCGCTCCATTTCGTTAATACGAGGGTGGGTCAATAACTCAGTGAGTGTTCTAATATAGTCTCCTTTAAATTCTCCTCACTTAATTCAAAATTTCCCCAAAACTGTATCCCTTGCGAAAAATATGATCTGCGACATCATCAAAATAGGCATTTGTTTGTGACATGATTTCGTCTTTGAGGTTAAATCTCTTTTCGCCGAGCCATTTCTTTAAGTTTGAGGACAAGAAATAGTCACTCGGTGCTGAATCTGAAGATTGGGACTGCTCAGGCTGCTGAGGCTGTAATTCGTAGTCCTATTCTTCAATTTTTGCCATGGAAACTGCACACGTTTGCACCCCTGCATTGTGAGCAAACACGGCAAGATTTTTCATATTCAAATCCTCCTGCAAAATTGGAACCACTGAGACATGTGAGATGCCTATGGCTTCTCTCACTTTCAACCTCTGATTTGGCTAAAATCATATCGTCAATTTTTTTTCAATTGTTTAAGATCTAAACACCTCAACTGGGCTTCCAGAACGTTCGGCATCTTCCGTGCTTGTACAGCCACATAGAAATTCAGTCTAATACTTCCTTACCAAGGAAATGGATGGTGCAGAGTCCCCATAATATTTATCAAGCTTAGCCCTGGTTTGAGTGATGATCTCTTTCCCCAAAAAATAATACTTAATGAACACTCGAAATTCAGCTTTTTTCCCATTTGCTTGTTAAAACTACTGCCCAACACAAAGTAAGTGACGCAGCTAATTTTGACAAGAGTCAACTGACAGTTGTCTGTTGACAGGTGCAGTGTTGCCATTTCAATTAAGAGGCGTTAAATTCAAAATGTTCAGACTTATTGACCTGCCCTCGTATATCGCCTATATATATTTTGGATATCGCTATGTCGTATAAACATACTAGAAATACTGTAACGTCTGACACTTGTTTTGTTTTTGTTTGTTTGAAACGGAAACGTGTTTCCGTTAGGCCACGCTAAATGTAGTTTTCAATAGACCGGTTCCGGCAAGGTGCTATTTAGAGTGTTTCACAGCCTTTAACGGCGTAGCAGACATGCATGATCAGGCTTAAATACTTAAACTGTTAGGATTTTTGCGTAAGACCCTAAACGCCCCATAAATTTAATATATCTTCTTCTTCATCATCTTCCTTGTTTGGTAACATAATAGATCAAATATGGAAAGAGAAAAAAAAAGAAAATTCAATTTTCCTTCTACAATCAGCAGCCATATAAAACATACGCATCGCACACGTACAGCATACACACTCATACACATGCAAACACTTGAGAGTCGCGCAAATTATTTGGCTGCGTGCCAAACGAAATACGAAAACAAGCAACAGAAACAACAAATTATTTTTGTTGATGCGCGACAGTGCTTGTGGACAATAATAATTAAGCGTGTAAATAAAAAACAAGAGCAAAATGTTGATAAATAAAGCGCATCATCTCGAGCGGTGCTAAAAGAGGATGCTGATGAGACAGACGCGAGGAGAAACGTTGTTATAACGGTTGGCTGGTGTGACGGTAATATTGTGCTGTAGTTGGCCAATATGCCGGTCGGCAATACGGGAATGTGTCAAAACAGTGGCTGCCATTTCTTTGGGAGTCGACATCATAAATATGTATTTTATGTGATTGTTTTTGTTGTTTTTTTTTTAACGCCACATTTAATTGTTTATTCTCTTAGGAATTCGTTAGAATGGAACATCTTAAAGGTGATCGCACACTCTTAATTCTTATTCCACACTGCAATATTTCGTAATGATGCTGCCTAAAGAATCATAAATCTAGAAGACTTTTCAAATAGCACACACTCCCTCACTCAGCCAGCCGTAGAAAACGAAATATTCATGTTGGTCTGAATTTTATTTTCTTGTAAATTTTGTGTGCTAGTGTGGACGTCTTTCTTTTTTTTTTATTCTTCCACCACAATCATAAATATTCTTTCTTATTCATCATCAGTTTGAATATCGTCATCGTCATCATCATCATCATAATCACCAGCATCATCGCAGAAGGAAGGATACATATTTGTATGAGTGTGTGTGTGTGTGTGTGCATTGTGGTCGTCTTGTACATTTGTCTTCTTCATATGAAGTGTAGTTTCCTTAATCATACGTTATTTATGGTTGTTTTTTTGAAATGAAACAGAAATTATTCACTTTCGAACTTTAAATAGTGCATTTAATGCCACTGTCTGAACTATATATGATTTTTTCTTTGTTTTTTTTTTTTTTTTTATTCGAAAATTAATTTTCCATGTCCCACCACTTCAGAAATGAAATAAAAACTATAACTCAAATGTTGTTGAAGTTTTTCGAATGATCTCGCACAGAGGAATAAATCTTACAGGGCAGAAAAGGCAAATTTTTATATCAAAATAAAAGTTGTAAATTTTATTACAACAGTATTTGCAAAATATAAGTAAAAGCTTAAGCATAATGGAGTAAAAAAATTCAGAAAGTGGGACATGAAAAAATAATCTAACGGAAACGCAGGTATTAAATGTGTATTATCACGGGTTCATATAAATAAATATATAAAATATTCTTATATTCCACTCTTAATAAAAATAACTCGAATTTAATAAAAATTCTTAATAAAAACAATATGCAGATTTGAACTTGAGTCTATTAAAGGAATACTTATCTCAATAATAGAAAAAAAATATTCAATTAAGCCACCTAATAAGTGGTGACACATGAAAATATACATGGGTACTAATGGTAAAAGTGTAGCGGCTTTCGAAAACAGCTGTTCTGCTTTGATGTGAAAGTTGACTAATTAACCCTCCGATTAGTGACAGTTCTGAACTTCACGGCCGTGTGAAAATGTCCCTACGGACCTTTTTTGTAAATCATGTTTTTTTTTCATATAAAAAATTTTTTTTTGATATATTATTTATTTATTTTTGTTTTTATTGTTTATATTGTTTATAAGTAAATTCTACATACAAAAATAATTTTTTCAATATTTTAATTTCTTTTTTTTATCATCATCCCTAATGTCTTTGATTTTAGGTCTTTGTGTTCAGAACAAGTAAATTATGTGTTGAAACAATAAAAAAATTATAATGATGCCCAAAAACATGCATTTATTAGTGAAATTCAGTACAAGATCCATACGGACCTATTAACACGTCCGCGTACTATTCTCACTAAAACCTTAATAACTCATAAAGTAATGATCCGATTTTTTTTCCAAAAGATGCGCAACAAAATACTCTTGGAATACAGAGTAACTTTGGGGGGGTTGTAATGGCCGAAGTAGCAGTAATTTCAGTTTGAAAAGGCAGAAAGGTCCCTAGGGACCTTCTCACTCATCGGAGGGTTATAAGGCTGATGTTGACTTCCCCTTGCTTTTTTTGGAATTTAATTTTATTAGGAAATTGCATACGAGAACTGTATCATACCGTTAATACACTTTAATCCCTGTGTTAGTATTTGTTTCTTTTCTTCACGCCTCATTTTCTGAATTTTTTTAAATTTCCGCTAAGAAAATTAAAAATATTCTAAAAATCGGAAAATCAGAAAATCAATGGTTTTATTCCGTTTTGAAAAAAAAAACCGAATTTTCAGATCAGAACTCTATGTTTTGAGTTCACAGAAAGCTTATAATGTGTTCACACTGACATGGTTTTAAAAAAATTCTGGTTTTAACGTTGAAACCTGATCTTATCATAAAAAAATAGTTTTGTAAAAACCAACTTAAAACCACTTTCGAATTGGTTTTAAGTAGGTTTAATGAAATGCAACCTTGTTTTTGCCTGTTTTTGGCTGTGCTAAATTGAGTGCTGCCAAGTTATACATATATTGGAAACAGCTGATATTGTTTATATTAACAAACAAAACTTTCAGAAACCGCTTACGTTTTTTTTATATGCAACAACTTGATTTCCAAGAATTTCTTCACTTTGAAGAAGTAGTTCCATAATTTTAAAATATTCATTAAAAAAATGTAAATTAATTTCCATTTTAGAACGGATAGTAAAATATTTTCTTTTTTTCCTTCAGACAAAAACTTCTGTTGTACAGCTTGTCAATTAAGTGTTGCAAAAATAGAGGACAAATACGGCAACAAATTCACAAATTAGCGATTTAATTTATTTTAAACAAATTTATTATACCTACATCCTGTATGTTAAAACCACAATTTGCAGTGTGAACGCAAAATCAGCTGTTTATGGTTTTAACGCTAAAACCAGGATTTAACTTTCAGTGTGAAAACGCTATAAGATGGATATTTCACTGCGTTACACACGGAATGACAAAGTGCATACATAGTCCAATTCTTTTTTGAAGGGTATAAAAAAAAGTTTTTTTCAAGAACTTTTATATATACTTGCACTTTTCTTTGGAAATGAACATGTGTGTATGTATGTAAAGATATGTGAATCTTCTGCGTATTACAGGGGGAGTATTTCAACAATAATGGCAAGATGCAAATTAAAACAATTGATTATTTACAAGAAATTTTAAAAAAAAACCTAAGGAAATTTCAAGACAACATAGACAAGCGTAACAACAACAAAAATTAAATAAGACACAGCAAATAAACAAAACTGAACAGAACAGAACAGAACAGAAAAAAATATTGTAATTTAATCGCTAAAAAAGACCAAACCATAAACGAATAACAAAAAATACAAAAAGAAAATGAATTAAAAGAAAATATTTAAGTAAAACAACAGAATGAAACGTAACCAATTGACAGACGTAAACAGACGAGTGTAACAAACGCAAACACTCACACAACAGCAGGAATACGCAGTGGTGCAACAAGAAACCGTATGTACGGGTATGAAATTAAAAATGTCTGCCTTTAGAATATCAGCCAAAGGAACTGAAAATTCTACACACACCATTAACCTCACGCAGGTTTAATATTTATCGTGCCACAGCTAAGAGAACAGCAAGCAGCACGCGGCATTTGATGCCAGCAGCAGCCGAATGGACAGACTCATCTTACTCATTTGAGTGAGTTTGTGAAAAAGATCATTCATTGAAAAAAAATATATATAAGAAAAATATATTCTATATATAGACTCATCACATTGTCGGTGTGAGGTGAGTAATCCAAACAGTGCACGTATTAGTTCACATTAGAGAGCGCCTGCGTATTGCAAATAAAATTGTAGTCGATCATAGAGAAAAACCAAAAAGAAAACACGCAACAAATACATACACAGACGTAAATACTTGAACATACAAACAAGAGATCACTTGAAAAGGTGTAAACATGGCTGAAGAAAAATATCTGCCATTTTGTTTTTCCCCCATTATTTATTTATTCATTTTTTTTCTGAACTATTTCTTCTTTAAAAACTTAAAAGGCAATCTTAATTATGTGCGAGTGTGTGTACGTATATGCGCTACATACGAGTACACTTTTAGTAGCAGCCATTTAAATTTTAAATTTTTAAGTAAAATACCTATTTACTAATTTAAAAATGCTAGGCAGATATGACTACACGTTATAGGTACATCGTGTACTACATATTTTTTATACGAATTTCAATCATGCAATAATTTTATCTCTAACCAGATGCCAGAAGGAATTTGATCGTAAATAAATTATCTTGTTAAAATCAGAATGATATTCATACATTCACACTTATGAGTGTGTGTGTGTGTGCTTGTATTTTTAATAAATTTATATAATAAAATTTGTATGTCGTAATAAACCAATATTACACTGTCTTTGAACTAGTGATCTTTTGTACAGTCAATTTTTAAAATGCAGCAAAGTGACGATTGACTATTTTTTTTAAAAACTATACTATTTTGGAGTTTTTTATACCCTCCAAGAAAGAATTGGAGGGTATATTCATCTGAGACCTCATAAAGTATATATATTTTTGATCAGTGATGATATACATATAAGACGATCTGTGCATGTCCCTCCATCCGTCTGTGGAAATCACGATTCAGTCCAAACGAAAGGAGCCAGACCTTTGGAACTTCGTATAAACATATCTTGTAGGGTAGCACAAGTCAAGTTCGTAAACGGGTTGAATTGGACCAGAGGGAAAAAAGTCCCCCCAAAAAGAACTAAACCAACCTCTAAAAAACAACATAATTTTTTAAGTTTTTTGTAATTTTGTGAAGTGAATGATATATTTTTATATTAAAGAAAGTCCAACGCGTTAAGCTGGGAGCCATAATATATATAAAAACAAAATTTGTACCGCGCCCCCTTTAGTGGGCGGTATTATATGCAAAAATTAGCCGGCGAAGTAAAAGGTTGAAATAGCTACAAAAACAACTGTCTATCTTCTCATCTTTCCTAATCTGTCCCCTCAATACTATCCCCTCGTTTTCAGTTCCGGCGCAATGCATTGCATATATAGGGGTCATCCCCTAAGTGCTGGTCCTACTCCTAAAAAAAAAAAAAAAAATCCTTAAAAATAACATTTTTAAGCTTTTATTACGAAGTTGAGACGTAACCTGTACCTCCTCTGTCCTACCCCCTCATACCTTTTTGCACCTCAAATGACCCTATAAAAAAAAAATTTTTTTTTACACTTAATTATCTAAAAAATTTATTTTTAGTGTTTTATGGCAAAGGTGAAATGTCTTCCCCACGGCCCTAGCCACAGCAACCCTGAAAAAATACTGTTTTAACAGTTTTTATTTATAAAAATTTTATTAGGAAATTGCATACGAGAACTGTGTCAAACCGATGATAACTCCACTTTAAATCCCCGTGCTGCCATTTGATTATATTCTTGATGTCCCATATTCTGAATTTTTTGTTTTGTCAGCTTTTTCAAGTAAAGATGAAATTTGGCGCTGCATGGACGAGATAAGCGAAACTTTCTTTCAAAATGTGGTTAAAAATTTTGTGAAAGGGATGGACGTCTGCCCATGTGCTAGCGACATCGTATTCCATTATTAATTCCCATTAGTCGAGCTTTCTTATGTAAATTGTTAATTTTTTCAACGGGCTTAAGTTCAAATCTGCAGAAAAAAAATGGTTTGCAGTCTTGCAGATTTGAACTTAAGCCCGTTAAAAAAATTAACAATTATTAATTCCCATATTTCAACTTTATTTTGGTATCAATAAAACTGAATTTGTTAAAAAAAATTGTGTTTTTGAAGCAAGTTGCTTCCTAACCTCAAATTTGCCTGCCCGTTGTTACGTTAATGTATTTTTGAAAAAATATTCCCCTTATGAGAAATTATAATTTTTATAATAAAAATTTTTATGTTTAGAAAGTAGAACGGAACAATATAAATAGAGGGATTTTTATGAAATAACACATGAATAACACACAACGGTAGTGTGGTGCTTTCCGAAAACATGTTTTTCTTTTGTTCTGGCATATGGTTTGAAAAATTAATGGATTATTGCTAAAAATATATGCATTTTAAAATCAATCGCAAGCAATTTGGAAATAATCACCTAAGAAAAATAATCCCCCTGATTGTGTAAGGCGTTGGCGTTTACGCCTCAGTCGTATTTCGTAGTAGATTAAAGAAAACTGCGTGTAGGTTTCTTTAATCTTGTACAAAAAACGCCTTTGGCGTAAGCGCCAACGCCAACGCCTTACACAATCAGGCCGAATATAACAATCCCACGGCTGATTTAACAACAAATCATATCAATAAAATAAAAATATTCCTTTAAACGTCTGTCAATTTCTTTAATGGCCATTTTTATTTGAAAAAAAAAACAAAAAATGAATAAATAAATAATAATAATAATTAACTAAAAATAGTGAAACTGACGTAGACAGTGGCCCGCATACTCGTCGTATCATTTGCTTGCCAACATCAGACGCCTGGCGCGAAAAATATTTGAAAATATTTTCACGATTCAGAATTTGTATTATTTTTAAAATTATATAAAACTTGTTGTGCTGTTAGTACAACTACTTTAGTTTTTTCTGTTTTCAATTGCAATAAATGGATTTTATAAATAAATTTTATAAAGAAAAAAGGATAATTTTGGATTTAACGATGACGATGCTGATGCTGCTGTTAAATGAATAATACGCACATGTATTTGTATTTTTTATTATTTCAACAGTTTTGTGTTTTATTTTTGAAAAAAAATAATTTTTGTTGTATTTTTTCTTCAAAATTATTCTTGTAACATTATTTCTTTTGTAGTCTTGTCTGTTTGTTGGGTGACTGCGAAAAAGAAAAATATTCTGTTTTTCTTATTAAAAATTCAAAATTTAAATTTAGTTCGCAAACAACCACTTTCCTTTCATTTATGATTTAAAAATACATACTTTCTTGTATCTTTTTATAAAAATATTATTTTATTGATTTTTATTTTTATAACAATAAACAAACAAAAAAAAATAAAATAAAATCAAAACAATTGCTGTTGTTGCTTGTATTTTTAATTTAGCGTTTTGAACTTGAAACAATTTATAGAAATTATTTTAAGATTCCTTTATACACACATACATACATACATATATAGTTTTGTATACGTATTTGTATGTCCAATCGTAAATTCTAATAATATTTCCTTGCCAATGTCGGTGTATTTGCCACAGACGTTCAGACACATTGTTTATGAAAGGATTTCCCCATTTTATTTTAAGAGTGTTTTATTTTTGATTTTTATTAGACTGAAGACAGTTTAAAAGGAATTTCCTTTTCGCATAGAGATATTTGATTTTTTTGTTTAAATTAATTTCTTGTTAGAAATTGAAAAGAGAACTTTTCAAATAAATTTTGTGTTGTGACTGCTGTTTGCTTGCATTTCTTTTAGAGAATGAATGCTGTAAAATAAATGACAATTTTCTATATAATATATTATTTTAAACGGGATAGGATGTTCTTGGAACTCTCTACTAATTTAATTTTTGATCGCATGAATTGACACCGAGTCACGCAAAGGTTATATTATCTGATCTGGTTCATAAATCGATCAGGTAGCAAAAGGGCGACGTATATCGAATGACGGATTCTATGTGTCTCGCCTTTTATGCTGGCGTTTAGCAAATAAATCATTATAAGGTGACCAGATATGATATATATTTAAACTTGTTTTTTAAAGAGTAGCATAATTGATTATTGTATTGCTGCATGTAGCACGAACACTTTTAGAACTTCCTGAAGGTACTGTTCGCAACGTGTTTCCCTTAAACATTTTCTTAAACATAGTATTACTTTCTATTTCCAAGTTTTTTATATGGTCACCCTATCAGCTGTTAAATGACAGGAACATTTTAGTTAGAGAAAATAATTATATATTTTATAAACTTTATGACACACGTTGTTTATTTTAAATTATAACAAAAATAAAAAAAAGATTTTCTGAAAAAGTTAATCAAAGGTTAACGAAATATTGGTAGCAAAAGTGAATACAATAAGTTTATAAGGCCTAATTCATAAAAAAGACGAGTAAAAACGTTATATTCGACCGGGTCGAATCTTAAATACCCCCCAAATATTTAGTAAGTAAATTTAAAATGTTTAACTGGGTGGGACAGAGTTCCTTTAAGACATCTCTGTACCCAATTTTAAATCTCTATTTTGACACAGTCATTCCGGAAAGGGCCGGTGGGGGGTGACGTAACACTTCTGCAAGGTCAGACTACATCTCATCTTATAGGCTTAAGGAGTACAATATGTTACATAGTTACACTATTTTTTCATATAATATGTAACTTCAACGCCCACTTAAGGGGGCGGGGTCCATAAATAGACTATATCATGTTTTCCACAAACGAACGTATGGGCATTGCTAGATCGTCTTAGACTTCATCACTGATCAAAAATATATATACTTTATAGGGGTCCAATTCTTTTTGGAGGGTATTAAAACTGCAATTCGTCGGCGTTTCTCTGGCAAGGGCGCTGGGGGAGACAATTTAGTTTTCCATAAAATTCAAAAAATAAATGTTTGGGATAATTCAATGTAAAATTAATTTTTGTTTGTTTTTTTAATATGCAGGTTGACAAGGGGGGAGGAGGGGGGTAGGACAGAGGAGTACCAGGTTACGTCTCAGCTTCGTCATTGAAGCTTAAAAATGTTATTTTTAAGGAATATAGGCTTAAGGAAAACAATTTGTTAAATGTTCACTCTATTTTTGCATATAATAACGGCCACTAAAGGGGGCGGGGTATAAAAATTAATTTTTTTTGATTGTATGGCTGCCAAGTTTAACGCGTTGGACCTTCTTTAATATAAAAATATATAATTTTCTTAACAAAATTACAAAAAAAAAAGCTTTAAAAATGATGTTGTTTTTTAGAGGTTGGGTAAGCTCTTCTTAGGGGAATTTTTTTCCCTCTGGCCCTATTCAGTCCATTTACGAACTTGGTCTGTGCTATCTTTCAAGATATATTTATAGCAAATTTCAAGAGTCTGGCTCTTTTCGTTTGGACTGAATCGTGATTTTCACAGACGGACGGACGGACGGATGGACATGCTCAGATCGTCTTAGATTTCATCATTGATCAAGGATAGACTTGATGGATAGTATGGCAACTTTGTACTATCAATTACAATGATTAAGACAAGTGACACCGTACGTTCAGGGGGCAAATTACGGAAATCGATATCCAACGAAATTTTGTATGTAAATTGTATGGAAATTTCGCTCGATATCGAATGCGATAATTTGGACCTCAGATCGTCCAAAAGATCTCTTCACGCCGGAATTTATATTTGGACGATCGCAGAATAAATATACGTGAGGTGCCTGAGGCTATAGACCTAAACTAAATTTACATGAATATTTGGACATTAAAAAGCTAGTCGTGAGTTGGGTGCCAAGATCAAGACATGAGTGCCCACAAAAATCCATAATTGGGCTACGAACTGGTACCCAATCCCAATCAGCATATTCTCCAGATTTAGTCCCCTGCGACTATTTTCGTTTTCTAAATCTGAATAAATAGCTGGGCCTTGAGAGACTCTAGTATATGGAAGGAGTGCAAAAATTGGAAAATGCTGGACTAGATGTATTGATCGAAAAGGATCGAAAAATGCTACAAATAAAACATTTATTTGACGAAAACAAACGAAATTTACTATTTAAATATCCACGAAGTTATCAAACAGCACTCGTATTCCATGAATTAATTAGGGAAAGTCCTTCATATTTTATATGATTATTAATTTATGCACAATAATAGTTTTGAGCGGTTAGTAAATTTAAACGTAAATAATCTAAATAACATGAGGCGTTTAACTCAATTTTCCACCGCATTTTAATTAGAAGTTCGGAAATTTATATTAGAAAACTTAAACCTTTTTAAATTCATGACGAATCCAACATTAAAAAAGTGTTTCCATCCGAAAAGACATGTGAGGTCGTGAGAGAAAGAGAGAGAGAGAGAGAGATGCTCAGCTACTTACAAAATAATAAAATTAAAATATAATGAAAATGGAAAATTATTAAAAGAAAAGGGAACTTCAGCCAGCCTACTTCTTTCGGTGTTGTGTACGCACACCACTTTAATCTCAGTTTACTAATTGTTTCCGTTCCATTTAACCGGAATAGGAGAAAAACAACAAGGACAGCATCTAAAGGCAACGACAACAACAACAACAAAACATTAATAAGATAATACAGGAGGGCTACAGACAATGATGAACAAATTTAGGTGCTTTTTCTTTGTTTTGTTTTTCATTTCAAACTCAATGAAGTGAAGAAGTATAATGAACTAGAATTCAAAACGAGCACACGCACACACACAGCCACACATACATACTTTACATGCCTACTCTCAGAAGCAATAAAAATAGATGTCATATCCCAACGGTTCCGGCAAGTGTTCCCCGGATAGTTGCTATTCCTCAAATTCAGATTTCTAATAAACAGGAGACACTCCCAAGATGGGATTTCAATTAAGAAATTTGTTTGAAACAAATTTTTATTATTTTTAGTGTAATTTATTTTAGACATTGTGTTAGGATATCTATTATTTTTGTTGTAAGCTCTTAATCACTCTTAATGGAGTTGTTGGTGTAATCGATTAATAATCGATTAATTTTGAATTAATCGATTAAAAAATTTTCCATAAATTATTTACTTGAGTAATTAAAAAATATTTAAATTATTAATTATTTCGAGTTTTTATTGGTGAAAAGCATTAACATGCATATAAAGAACAGAATTGAATTACAATTCTCGAGCAAAATCCCACAGAAGAGGAATTCATAGTTCATGAGTGATTTTTAAAAAGCCCAGGATCTGATTAAAAAAACCACATAAGATTTAAAGAAATGTACGAAATCTTAATGTATAAATCTTATAATGATGGAACGATTTATTCCATGTTTAAAGCTTATTTCAGGTAAATGCTGACCGCGGCTGTGCCTCAGCTGGTTCATACGCTGGCTCTAATTTTGGCATACTCTCTCCAACATATCGACCGGTATCTCCCGAATAAATTTTTCAATATTGTGTTCCAGTGTGTCAACCCATGTGGGCTTCTCCCTATAGACTTGAGCCGTTGCATGCACACTCAAGCAATATTCTAGAGGCGTTAAATCGCACGATCTAGGCGTGATCCTAAATGTGAATAAACTGTTCACCGAACTCGCCTCCTCAATAGGGACTTTGTTTCACGTGCTGTGTGGCATTTGGCACCATTTTAATAAAACCACTTGTCAAACAGATCCTGCTCCTCCCTTTTTGGGTTGGAAAACAATTTTGTAATCTTCGCTGGGTAGCGCTCGCAATTCACAATAATGTTGCTATCTTCGCCGTCTTTGAACAAGTACAGCATATCAGCAAACAGTACATTTTTCGGAATGCACTAGCAGATCTTGCAATGCTTCTGGCTGCTCTTCACACCAAATGCGACCATTTTGCTTGTTCACGTATCCATTCAAACAGAAATGAGCTTCGTTGCTTAACGCAAGAAGTGCACGATATGCACTTTCTTAATCGATCATAAATTTTGATCATAAAAAGCTGTAGTCTGGCAAGCGTTGTTCGTTTCTAAGTCGATTAATTAAATTATAGTTAAATTATGGACCAAACTGAACATGTTTGACAGCAACATGTTACACGAAAACAGCTGAGCTGCCATAAACAGTGTTGCCAAAAAGAAAGTCTATAAAATATCAGCCGTTATGTATTAATAAAAATAAAGTGATATAATTTTATTATATAATAATTAAAATTAAAGAAATAAGCAGTGTCCGATATATATATATATATATATATATATATATATATATATATATATATATATATAAGTTTGTGCAAGTGTGTGTGTATGAATGCAACACTGTTTTCAAAATCATTTCTAAATAAGCATTAATAAATTGTGGCTAAGCAGAAGTGAAGTGGAAAATGCTGGAAAAATTACCTTCATACATGACGTGTGAATATGTACATATGGATGTGTGTATGCATGTATGCGTGTGTGTGAGTAGTAAGTATGTATATTTTATGCTATTGCAAAATTATGACAAAAATCTGTGCAAGAAACATCATGTTTGTTTTGGCTCCTGTTTTATAGTTGTTTGTAGGTGTTGTACATATACAATTGCCATTGTGTGTGGTTTCCTCTATAAAATTTTTATATATATTATTTTATTATTATTATTTTTCTTTTTGGTAAAAGAAAGCTCGTGCTGGGTTTTGCGTTTCTTTTTGATGTTGCTGTAAAAGCTTTGAAAGTGGTACCACACACGCATTCCATATTTACTTACATATCACGCACACACACACACACATACACACCTCCACAACAGTTTCTTTTTGATGTTAGAGAAAAAAGAATAACAATAAAACAAAATGGCGTTTAAATTCTTTGTCTAGGTAAATACGATACGCTTATGAATCGTCGAATATGGGAAAATGTATGCACATACATACCGATGTATATCGGTATATGTATGTATGTATGTACATATCTGTTTGTATATGTGTGTGTTTGTATGTAGGATGTATTGAATATTTACATGTGCTCTGCTTAGGCATGTAATGTTGTAACACATGAACATAAGATATACGAGGGTGAAATAAGCAGTCATTTCCTAAGTGCTTCAAATATATCATGTGTATATAAAATTCTTCAATGGCGGCATTACTTAATTTTGGCAAACGACATACATATTCACTCGAATGAGGTTTACAGAACAAGGCCGATTAATTTCGATAGTTTCTCCTTAACAATATTTCAAATATATAGAGAATTGAGTAGGTACACATATTTTTTAGCAAATAATATTAAATTAATACATTAAATATTTATAAGTAATATATGTATATATAATATAATATAATTTTATAAGTATAACAAAAGAAAAGAAAATGAAAAGCCGCTCAAAATGGTGTTATTTTAATTGCAAAACTGCTATAACTTTCAAATGGGTCAGCCGCTTCCCACGTGGCAAGCGGTTATTGATGTAGTTCTTCGATACTTATAAAATAACCGATAACATTAATTGATCACAATACTCTACAAAAATTTACTAAATATTTGGAGGGTATTGGAGATTCGACCCGGTCGAATATTATGTTCTTACTTGCGGAAAAGCGGTAGGATTTCTATATAGTTTTCCTATGAATAAATCGTGCGATTTTGTGAATAATGGTCCCAAAAATTGCGTAATCACAGTTTAACTTTCTAAGTTATTTCCGTTCTTTGTAGCGTGCGTCACACGCCTTAGTGATCAATTACTTAGCAATAAATATCTGTATAAGTACCGTTAAATGCCTGTAAACAGCGTAGATATCTTGAAAACAAAAACGATTTCTATATCTGTATATAAATCCGAAAATGTTTATGCATGTACCACGCGTCACACAAAGATTTGCCCGCATGCAATACAAGAAAAGAGATAGAAATATTAGAAAAGAATCAAATATTAGAAGAGAATCAAATATTAGAAAAGAATCAATTATTAGAAAACAGGAGAAACAAATAATAGAAAGAAATCGGTGTGATTGAAAATTATTTTCAATAGTCTCCCACATTCGATTTCAATTTAAAACGCAGCCCTTTATAACGCATAAGCACCAAATGCACTGCAGCTTTTTATTGAAAGAAATTATATGAGCAAATAATCAGTTGATCTTAAAGTTTGAAGCTGTAAAAGAATATTGTATATAAAGAAAAAATATTTTGCACAAATAATGGCGCTTAATTTGTTAGTCATGCTCTTCCGAACTACTGGGTACTACACTGCACGTTTCACATGTGTAGTTTTGTAGGCATATGCTTGAAAATCTTTTTATTGCGCATAGTGTTTGTGAGTATTTTTACTTATTTATTTTCTGTTTAATTTAACAAATGCACGAATTAAAAAAATAAAATAAAAAAATGTAAGTACAAACAGGCATCCATATGTAAATTATACAAAAAACACACCACGCGCATCACATACGTGTACATGTGAAGGTACTGCAACGGGATGTATCTTTCAATGATTTCCTATACATACACACATGTATTTATCAATGTGCTGCTGTCTGTAGCTCAGACAAAGGTCAGTCTAACTATTCAAATTACCAAAAATAAAAAATAAAAAATTAAATTCCATTTGTACTTTAGAAAAGAACAGGCCTGAAATAAGTGTGTAGAATTTGTATTTCAATGCAAAAGCAGTTAATTTTTTTTAATATTTTGAAGATGCAATATATCATCTGGTGTTCGATCATCGTCAAATTTTAAAGTGTGTACATTCGAAAACATCTGTCATTTTGTTAGAATTGAAACTTCACATACCTACAAACGCTCTGTGGGATAATTTTCTATATTTTGTTTTTCACAGTAAAAGAAGAAAAAACTTTTTTTTCAGTAACTTTTTTCCCGATATGATTTCGTTGCTTTCTAGGAGCGATACAATGTGCCTCTTGTAACTTCCAATTATTGCGAACCTTGACGAGTTGATGTTTCGTGCTTCAACATTTTGCTGTATAGCAAAGTGATGATGCAGTAAAATTTTCAACATTTTGATATTAAATTTTCACAATTAAAATTCTTTGTACGACAGTGTAGCGTTCGATGGTATAAATTTTCTTAACTTTTTACTTAATAAATGTTAAACAATGAGAGCTCAACTCTCGTGAAATTTAATCATTTGACAGCCAATTTATTTCCTAACCTCAAATTCGCCCGCCTTGTATTTGCATGTAACACAACAAACAAAATTACAGCAAGAATATTGCATTATACACATTCACGACAGCAGGCTACCGACTGCATGACTACCGAGCCCCCAGAAGAGCTACAGACTTGGACTAATAGATTGGAAATGAACTTAAATAGAGTGGTATTGAAATCCAGAAAAATCTAAAATACGGTTCCAGAGGTGTAAGCTTATCACATCTATTTGTGGACTCAAAATTAACTAGCGAAAACGAATTATTTTTTGTTAATTAAACATATTTGATACGAGTACTTTGGGAAGAATTAAAAACTAAAAAAATTAAAATTTTCATTCTGGGGATGGGCAACTGAAAATTTTTTTGGGTACAAAAAAGTATTTTTTTGGTTATTAAAACTATTTTATAATTTGTGAACAACAAAATTGGTATTAAAAATAAAAAAATCAAAATGTCTATCCCAGGGTTGGGCAATTGAAATATATTATGGTGCTTAAAAGCGACCAAAAAGATAACTAATTTCGATTTTTTTAGTAAGACTGTTCTGTATTTCACTAGGAATTGAAATGCTATTAAAAATCCAAAAATATCAAAAATTTGAATCCAGGGTTGGGAATCGGATTTTTTTTCTACATAAAATTGGTCAACAAAGTCGCTAGTTTTGGTGAATTAAACCTCTTTGCTGCCTAAGAAACTTAAATTCTTGTAAAAAAAAAAATCCAAATAATTAACTTCGAATCCAGGGTTAGAAAATCGAAATATATTTGGTACATAAATGTAGCCATATAAATCCATAATTTTGGTTTCTTTAGTGAACTAAACCTACTTTATACCTCAGGAAAAATTAAATTGAGATTAAAAACCAAAAGATATTAAAAATTCGATGCCAGGGTTGGAAAATCGAAATTTTTTGCTACATAAAAGAGATTATGTAGCTTCCTAATTGCGGTTTTTATAGTGATTTATAACTATTTTATATATCATAAAAAATTTAACTGGTATTATAAAAAAAAAATCAAAAATTCGATGCCAGGGTTGGAAAATAGAAATTTTTTGGTACAAATTTTTTGATTTTTATAGTGAATTATACCTATTGTATACTTCAGCAAGAATTAAGTTGGTATTAAAAACAAAAAAGGAAAAAAAATGTTTACCAGGGTTGGACAACCGAAATTTTTTGGTATATAAAAGTAGCCATATATGTTTCTAAGTTGTTTTTAGTGAATTAAATCTATTTTATACTTCAGGAAAAATTATGTTGGTATTAAAAAAACCAAAAAGATAAAAAATTCGATACCAGGGTTGGAAAATCGAAATGTGTTTGGTACATAACCAAATAAATTCCTAACCATATAAATTCCTAATGTTGATTTTTTGTGTGAATTTTAGAAGAATTAAATTGGTATTAAAAACAAACAAAAAAAATTTAATTATTGTTCCAGGGTTGGGCAACCGAAATTTTTTTGCTACATAAAAGTAACCAACTGAAACGATTTTTTTCTTTTTGTTTATAAATTAAACATATTTGATAATATGTAAAAGAAGTTCTGTGATATTAGAAAGCAGAAAAGTGAAAAATACAGCCTTCGAGTTGAAAAATTTTAAAAATTAAATTAACGCAATTTTGATTCTTTGGTACTCGTAATTAAACCTATTTTCTATTTAAGAAAGAAATAATCTACACCGCTGTGAAGGGTATTTAAGTTTCGGCACAACCGAATATAGCACTTTTACTTGTTTTTAATGTGTCTCACATAGTCAGGCGACACTCATTCATTATTTCATTCATTCAGTCATTTGTTTACTCATGCGCTTACGTTCTCCCAGCATAATTTATTGTATCCTTTCAACTTTTACTTTCTTGCATGATGAACAACTCCAGCAGAAATTTCAAAGGCGAACAAATGAAGACACTGACTTGGTTTTTACGAAATGATGCCACTGCAAAGTTTTGGACACATGCAACGTTCTTGTCTCGCTCCAAAGTTGACTCTCCTACTTGCGACATGTTGTACAATATATCTACTTCTGCGTTTTTTTTTTGTTTTTTTGTAAAATCTTTTAATGGTTTGTTAGTTTTTTATTCTTTTGTTTTATTTAATGTCAGCTTAAAAAAACTTTTTTTTAACACTTTTTATATTATTTTTTACGAACAGAAAAAATCCTATAAATCTCTCACAGTCTTAGGGGGAGACATAATTCTTTTATTATATTATTCCTTTATGGAGGGGGCTACTTAAGCAAATAACTCCTGTCCGTCTGTTATTTGGGGTAATTCACACAAGTACATGTGTAATTCTTTATTTTGTCATATTGTTTTATTGCCATGTGTGGTTTCAACTCGTATCAGTTTGAACTTTAAAAAGAATTTGGAAAAAGACACATGGTTTTCAGCGGCGAGCAGACAGACTTTTGCGAAAATTCTCTTGTACTACCACAGAAAACATTGCAGGAGGTCAGGGTTTTCCACTGTTTAAAAATAAAAATTGTTTTACAAAAAAAATGTGTCGTCACATGTTTTATTTTATTTTAAATTGAACTCGCAGTAATTTGAACTTTCGTTAGAATGTGGTATAGTAAAGAAAAAAAAAAAGATTTACTTCAGTGTTGATCAAGAAATAAATGTCTGTATTTCCTGGATAAAATGAGCTACTGAACGGAGAATAGTTTTTTGTGAAAAGCCGCCGAATTTTTTTGGAAGATTTCTTTTCAATGATCTTAAACTCAAACTGTGCCCTCAAACAGGAATAGATGCCAAATGCTATTAGCCACGTCAATACTATTCTATCCCTATGGAAGTTGCTCCTAGTAAATTATTTTCTTGCTGTGAACTCGCCATTAGATGGATAAAAAAAATGTTTCAGTAAAAAATTTCATTGTAAGAAAATTTTTAAAAATATGATATATTTTTCTGTTGAAGAAAGCTCTCTTTTTTTAAAAGTATCCCAATTGAAATGCTACTGTCTCAGTAAATTGATTAAACTCTTGCTGAATCTTTCGTCGGCCCTGTAGCGAAAATTAGCCGGCGAAGTAAAACGTTGAAATAGCTACAAAAGTAACTGTCTATCTTTCATCTTTCCTAATCTGTCCCCTCAATACTATCCCCTCGTTTTCAGTTCCGGCGCAATGCATTGCATATATAGGGGTCATCCCCTGAGTGCTGGCCCTACTCCTAAAAAAAAAAATGTTTAGCCTAATGAATTCGTCATGGATCCAATTTGGCTTACATCATTTTATATAGAAAAATTAATTAACAAAAATTTTTCGTTAAAACTTATTTCAATAAAAATTCTTCCGTTAAAAAATTTTCCAACAAAAAATAATAGAAAAATTTTTTAATAAAAAATTATCTAATGAAAAGACATAAACAACAATGCATTTCGAAAGCATTTTCGTGCGAATCGAATTACACAGTAAAGCCATAGGACGGTCATGTCTACCGAGCATCTAGTATATGCTCATAATATTTAGTAATTTCTACAAAATATTGTAAAATCTTTAATTAATTTGTATTTTCTATTCCTTTGCAGAAAATGTACCTGTTGTTTGCTTGAAAAGTAAAGAAAAAAATATTTACATCCCTTGTTAAATCAGGTGAGTTTTTTTATTTTTAAACAATGAACTGAACATATTCGTGTATAGATAATATTAGTTGTTTTCCCCAAATTATTTATTTATTGATTTCGAACAATTACAGCAAGTATTAAGTAACACATTAAATATAGAAAATACAGACTAACTAATCATACTTCAAACATTTAAATACCAATTGTAATAGATCTATCTCTTATTTGCTAATATAAACTGAAATTTTTTCCTACCACCCTTATCGTCGTTGGCGTTTTTCGTCATCAAATTCGACAATTTGCAATAGAATGAAGGAAAATTTTGCTTTTGTCTTTAAGCTATTGCAACTTGTCGAATTTGGCTGAATAAATATAGTTATTTCATAACAATAATGTGACCATAAAATGTTTTTTAGAAGCGAACTACTAAACAATTGATATTGAGGAAACTTACATTTTAGGAAACAAAAATATTCTTAATGTGAACATAGTGTAGAGATTTAGTGGCAAATATTTATCCTGTGGTTAAGAAAATAAATTACTAGATCTTGTAAATTTTTTATGAGATCAAATACGGTCTAATAAATATATACATCGGCTAACAAGTGGTTTTAAAAAAAGTATTTAAATCTTAAATTTTATAGAAATAAAAAAAATTAAAAAAAAAATATTCATTACAATAAAATTAAAACTTGATTATAAGTTGTATATATAATCCTAAATTGGTAAAAATTAATTAACAAAAAGCGGAATGAAGAATTTACTAAAAACCATTCTTTAAACCTGTATAAAATGAAAGTTATGAAATAATGAAAGAATTGTGGAAATTTGCAATACAATGCACACATTTGCAAAACCTTGCAAAAATTTGCAATACCTTGCAAAAATTTCCAATAGATACATTGCAAAATTTTTGCAATACCTTGCAAAAATTTCTAATACATTGCAAAAGTTTCCAAGACCTTGGAAAAATTTGCAATACATTGCAAAAAGTTAAGAAAGGTCTCAAAAACAAATTTAAAAACAGGAAATTTTAATAATAAAATAGAATAAGTGTAGTTTTAAGACTTGCTTGAGCAAACTGCAGCAACGGCTGTATCATAGTGTTTTCTTGTAAAAATTTTCATATAACAAAACTGAAAGTGAAATTAAATTTATGGAATCGCTTTGAAATTATACTTATATGGCCACTAAATATTCTCATTTATGTAAAAATTTTTATTCAAAATCAATAAACACGGGTACAAAAAATAATATATATATATTAAAATTTATCAGGACATATGCAGACAAGTAAGATTGTAAAGGCAAGTGTGATAAAAATCTTTAATATTAAATGTCATTTAAATTCTGCAGACCGCATGTTTCTGTCCACTCACTCGGCTAAGAACTTGAAAAGTTTTACACAAACAAATTTAACTAAAAATTATTTTATTGCTTCAAATTCTACAACATGAGTTGCTTTATTTTGTGTTCATTATTTTTTGTTATACTGTACAATTTCGGTTAACAACTTGTTTCATGTGTAAGTATCAATAATATATATTTTGTTTATTAATGGGACTTTTAATAAGTGACACGTGGCATTAAATTTAAAAATTTATTGAAATTTTTCTTAAAATAAATTTCAGGAAGAAATTTCTTGTTGCTAAAACACTCGTGTATTGTGTAAATGGAAATTTCCTGTTTTAAAACTTATTTTCGGGGAGTTGGTTTTATCAGTTTTAATATCTCTTAACCTTATTAATCAGTTTTAATCAAATTTACCGCATTCAAAATGGATAATGAGTTCAAGTACTGAATAGAGTGCTAAAATATATATATATATATATATTTATACATTTTTAAACAAATATATTTCGAAAACGTTAATAACTGAAATTTTTCACATATACATTTTATGTAAATGAAGCTTTCTTTACTAAAAAGCGTCATGTTGCTAAAAGCAGTATATGATCAACCCTATGATAATTCGGATGGTCATTTGACGACAACAAAATAAAAATTTTGAGCAAGTGGAATGCCCCATTTTTAGTAGCTGACTGAGAAGTTTGTCCTTGGAAACATTGGAAAAGTATCTCAACGTTTTTTTTTTCAACAGATTACCGGAAGAAATGCGTCCATGTTTATATTTTTAGCTTCTTCCTTTCAGAACGTTTAAAAGTAGGTCAATACGATTACATATAATATTTTTTTTTTCATAAAATATGTAAACACGTAAACAAAACTTGCGATTTACAGTAAACTTATTACATATGTATATTGTTTTAGAAAATATATTTAAAATTGAAATTTATGTAAAAGTTCGCTTCTTTAAGTAAAATTTCAAATATACTAATGTATAACCTATGTTCGAAAATTCGAACATAATTTCGAATTTTCGAACTTAAGTTGCACATACATTTTAAAGTCTAAATATTATATTATCTAGTATTTAGAGCACAACTTGAGAGATTTTCGGCTATTACTATGTTCGAATTAGCAACTATAGAAAATATATGCTTGCTTGACAGCGTAATTATGATATTTTTTATAAGAATATGAAATGAAAGTTAGAAGTTTTTAATTTCCAATTAATACACCCAAACGTTTTAGTATTTTTTTTTTTTTGAAAAATACAAAGCAATATATTTCTTGAAGTGTATGTACTTACATACATATATCCGAAAGTTATGCCTTCGCTGGCAAAAATATATATTTTAAAGTGTTATTATCATACGGAGATACATACATACTTACTTGTACGTAGTAGTAATTGCAGAATGTTCGAAGTTTCGAACTTAATTTCGAATTTTCAAAATTTAAGCTATATCTAATATGGCATCAAAATTGCATGATTTTTATGTGTTTGGCTTTAAATTCGAAATAATTTAAACGAAATTTTTAAATGTACGAGTAGAAAATATATTTATATTTATACATTTTGTATTAAAATTGAAATACATAATATAATGAGGTAATTTTTTGTCTAATTAATTGTTTTTCTGGTGTGATTTAGGCGGATTCCTTCACATCTAGCCCTTTGAGTTGAAACATATTTAATATTCTTCCAGTGCATTATATCAAAATGATCGTTACTTGAATGATTTTCTTATTCGATTTGTCATTGAAGTTTTTAAAAATAATAATCTTTCTATTACAGGGCTATTAAAACTATAGCAGTGTCCTTGTACTCCACACATAATTCGCATTGAAAAGTTATCTAAATCTAACCTGCAAGACGATTTTTAAGATAAAAATAAGATTTTGAATATTTATTTTCAAATATATTTTTTTTTCAAAAATATTACTCGCACTTAGTACCAGGACACTTAAAACCTGTAAATGTGCTGTCAAGATTTCATTAAATTAAAATTCCATCTATTGAAAGTTCACAAAACAATAAGAGAAAATTTGTTATGGATTACAACCCACGTAAAGCAAAACTTGCCACAAATTCATTCATTCATAATGGTTTTTCACTTTCTACTACAACAAATACATATTTATAATACCTTTTTGTTGTTGCTATTATCAAAACAAAATTTTTCAATGAAATTAAAATTAATGGCCGGTCCTGTGCACGTGTATTTATGTTTACAGGCATTTTCTTTTAAAAATCTGTTGTACATGTGATGGTTTCTTTATACATATTTTCTCCCTATGCCGTGCACACTGCCCAGGGAAGAACAGACAAAAGTTTTTATTATATAAGTTAAACACATACTATGCACGTACATACGAGTTCTTACATAAGTCCGTATATGTGCGAGTACATAAATACTATAAATATAATAATTGTTGTATGCTTTTGTGTGTGTTTCTTCTGCACGATGTATGGATGTGATGCTTCTTTCTATTCCTGCTTTAAAGTGTCAATTTCAATTTTATATGGACTAATGGAAAAGGATGGGTTTTAATTGTTTTATTAAACTTGTTCGTGTTGAAATAGTAATAATTATTGGAATCGATGCTGAAATAACAAGAAAATGATAATAAATAAAGAACACATTTAAGTCTTTTAAATTGTTAATATTCCTAATTGCTGATCTTGTACTCGTATCTGCATGAAAAGTGAAATGAAACAGGAAACAGTAGGAGCTGCAAAAGACTGATTGTGAGTTTCTGTTCTAGACAGGAAAACTTTTGTGTTTCATATTTTCATTATATAAAAATTGTTCCTTCTAGAGGCATCATAAAAGATCATCTTCTGGCTTTGTTGTTATAGGGATGGTATTTGAAAAAGTGAAGGTGTGTTTTCGAATTATTTTTTTAATGACATATAGAAATAATTTGCATGATAACCAAATGAAAAACTTGGTAAATACACATGGAATACTGAGGTATGCAATCGGTTAACCTTTTCAAAATCTATGATAAGTGTCACGAAATTTTTTTATTGAAGTTTTATTGAAACTAATAAAAAAAAAAATATGGAAAAGGGTTGACCATAATGGCCAAATTTTAGACGCTAAAAATTTAATTTTAAAACTGCTTTAACTTTCGAATATATTAGCCGATTCCCACGTGGCAAGAAGTGATTGCCACTTCGATACCTATAAAGAATCGAAAACACTAATTGATCTCATATATAATTTTCAAGTGTTTTTGAAAATTTCACTTGTTTCGAAATTTCAGTTCACGATATCTCGCGAACGCGTTAACTAATTTTAACCCAGTTCGTAGTCGTTTGACATGGTTTCGATTGCCAAGAGCTGATTAGTTTTTGGACTCGATCAGAAAAACCCTTTTAAAGTTATTCTAAAAAAAAACACTTTTGAAATTTTTATGATATTTCTCGAAATCTACCGGTCCGGTCAATACACAGCCAAACGAAATTTAAAAGAAACCTTTGAAACGCCTCTAGCTTCATTCAAACACTAATTGATAAGATATATAATTTCAGTGTTTTCTTTAAAAATCACTTTTTTCATTCACGAAATCTCAGAAACGCATCAACCGATTTTCATCCGCTTGGTAGTGGTCAACGTAATTTTCGCTTCTAAAAACTACTCAGCTCTTAACAATCACGTCGAGCGCTACCAACCGGATCAAAATCGGTTGACACGTTCGTGAGATATCGTGAACAAAATTATATATCTATGTGATCAATTAGTGTTCTCGATTCCTTTTTAGGCATCCAAGAACTACATCAATCTTAATACCATTTTTAAGTGCTTGAAATTAGCAGGAACTTGCAGAGATGGCCTTTTTACTCAACTGTTTTCCATATTTTCTTTTTTAAATCAAATCCGAAAGCTCTTCAGAAATCACTCGTAGTATCTAAATCCTTTAGACTTGTGTTTTGGGACACAAAAAGAAATTATTTTCGAACAGCCCTCGTGCACGTATTCCGGAATTGACTTAAAAAGTCCAGTATAATTCTGCGCTCTCCTGTGCGAATTTCGGCCTTGTAGCAAAAATTAGCCGGCGAAGTAAGAGGTTGAAATAGCTAAAAAAAAATTGTCGATCTTCTCATCTTTCCTAATCTGTCCCCTCAATATTATCATCCCCTCGTTTTCAGTTCTGGCTCAATGCATTGCATATATAGGGGTCATCCCCTGATTGCTGTTAAAAAAAATTAAATGCAGATGGCGCCAACTTACTTCAGGTTATTGACAATTTTTTTCAAGCAAAAACGCATGTTTTAAATCAAATAAATTTTGCTTTTGGTCATTACAAAGAAGAAAACAGAAGCAGTTGAAAAAAAAATGCATTCAAAATAAAAATAAATAATAGAATTTGTCGCCTTTAAGACGTTACAATTGAAAACACTCTTACACACAATATAAATATGTATGCATCTATATCTACAAACATACTTGTATAAGAATTTATTGTTTCACCAATGCAGAGCACTCACTCATCGTTGGACACTACAGTGGAATTGTACGTTTAATAAATATGTACGAGTGTTTATGATGTCCTTGTAATTTTAAACGCCAGCTACTTTAAATGTGTTTCAGATTTATTTTATTGTTATTATTGTAGTTGTTGAGTTTCGTTTCCTTAACGCACCGTCCACATGTGCACACTCACTTGAGTGAGATGATAATAATTTGGTTGCAGCGCATGTGCAAATAACTGTTTGTATGCTTTATTCTTATAGTCATTTTCTTATTTTTTTTTTTCATTTAGCGGCTGCAACAATATTGCACATATGTGCAACATACTTCAACCAAACAATTTCTAGATGCAACAGAAAAAAAGCCAGTCTGCCGGACAAACATGCCTTCAACAATTTTGTATTTTTATTATTATTGCTTCTTCTTCAAACACATTTAGTTGATGTTTAGTAATAATATTTTTTCGTTTTTTTTTTTTTTTTAAATTCTGTTAGTGTTCTGCATAGTGTGGCACATAAAAATTTCATGAGGCGTTTTGTCGCTGCTTGTAGTTGCATGTTCAAGTGGCACATGCGTAAAAGTGTGAAGAAAAGTCAGTGATTTGACACACATGTACGAGAATTTGTTGATCTTTCAAGATTTATAGGTTCGTGTAAAACCCTCATTTTAAGCCAATAAATTTCGATGCATTTTAACGCTGATTTATAGGGAATAATAACTTTGCGGGAGTATTAACAGCAATTAAAATAGAACATGACTGGCAAAAGGGAAAGGGAAGTTGTGGATTAAAATAATATTGATTTTTTTTTCTGCAATGCACAGTGTAAATTCTTAGGCACTTAGTCCAATTGTTTCAAAACAAACAAAAAAATAATAATAATAATAATAATAATATATATTTTTTCTAACCAACTCAAAGATGTCGGTTTTTGCGATGAAAACTTCAACTATTTCTTGTGCTTTCAGTATAAACCACAATTTAATAAAGCGAACATTTTTTTATTCTTTATATAATTTTATGAATAATTTAAAGCGGTTTTGAATATATGATTTATTTTTTTTTCCATTAGCAATAAATTCTATTTAAATTTATAAGACGCGAATGATTTATTGTGGTCAATGGTGAAGTAGCAGCACTGAAGTGTTATCCCTATGAAAATTAGCAACTTAAAAATATTATTGCCCCTATTTCTTCTATTACTAATAAAATTTGACAATTTTATATAAAACGGTTGACCCTAATAGTGCTTTCACACTGAAAGTTAAAACCTGGTTTTAGCGTTAAAACCATAAACAGCTGATTTTGTGTTCACACTGCAAATTGTGGTTTCAACATAAAGGCTGTAGAATAAATTTGTTCAAAATAAATTAAATTGTTCATAGAAATGTGTGAATTAGTTGCTGTACTTGATCTCTATATTGACAACAATTAATTGACCACCTGTACAACAGAAGTTTTTGTTTAAAGGAAAAAGGAAGAAGTTCTACAAAGCGCTCTAAAATAGAAATTATTTGGAATTTTGTGAACGAATATTTTAAAATTATGGAACTACTTATACAAATATCAAGTTGTTATTTGTATATAAAAAAACTAAAGCGGAAAAAACATAAACAGTACCAGCTGTTTCCAATATATAACTTGGCAGCACTCAATTTAGCACAGCCAAAAACAGCAAAAATCAAGGTTGCATTTCATAAAACCTACTTAAATCCAATTCGAAAGTGGCTTTAAGATGGTTTTAACAAAATTATTTTTTGTATGGTAGAACCAGGTTTTAAAAGTTGTTTTAACGTTAAACCCAGAATTTATTAAAACACCTCGTCAGGGTCATCCCCGCAACTTCCCGTTAATTTTAACCACACAGAGCTGCTCTATACTTTTAAGCTTTTCGAAATCAAAATTCTAATAGGAGTTTGATAAAACACACTTTTTTTTAATTTTCTAACTGCTATAACTTTTGGGTAAATCAACCGATTCGAGTCCTACAAAAGAATCGGGATATATAATTTTGAAGTTTGTTTAAAAAAATCATTTCTTCATTAAGATAGGAATTTTTCATGCAGACTCAAGTTCAAATCTGCAAATTATATTTTTTTCAAGAATTTTTATTAAATTTAAGTCATTTTATTAACGAATGGAATATTAGGAAAATTTTTATAATAATCAAACTCGCAGAACAGATCAGTACTGATTTCACTGCCGCTACGCCATGTCATCAGCGTTCTTTGTTAAACTTGATCCACTTTCCACGATGGTACTTTTTTTCTAATTTTTTCGTTCACGATATCTCACGAACGCATCAACCGATTTTAACCCGTTTAGAGGAAGTTTTCAGCTGAAAAGTTATGAAAAAAAAAACTTTGAAAAAAATTTTTGCTTAGTATTTCTTTTTAGATTTTTCCTAGTGGAAATATAAGTTTTAAGTTTCTACACTTAATTAGTCAAACCTAACCTGACACAGCAGCTCAAAAATTTTTAACTTATCTCAGTTCCTTTTGTGCACTTTGATATAAAATATTGATCCGTAAGTTGCTTTTATGCTGACGGAAAGGTATCTCAGCCATACTCCTCCTAAAATATTGGAAACGACCGTATTAAAAGAATTGTTTTTTTTTTTTGTAAATAAAATAGAGTTTTTATTTACTAAATATTTGTAGGGTATTGAAGATTCGACCAGGTCGAATATTACGTTCTTACTTGTTAGGTTTCACATTTAGTCTGAGAAGCTTCCTAGGAACTCAGAAAGTCGAGATCTGACAAAAATTTGATATTTTGAAAAAATATTCTTTTATTGTTTTTTCACATATTATTTAAAAAATTTATATAATAAAAATAATTTAAATTTAACTCTAAATCATCGAGCACCAAAATCCTTTATAGAATGTTTAAATATGCAATTTAATTACGACAGTAAAAAATTTACGGAATTAAAGTCTTAATTGAACACAATTTATCGTAACTGCCTGTTTTTTTTTTTTTTTGTAAATAAAATAAAAATTGTCATTTGGTTATTTATATTGAAACGACAATAAAAATAAACAAAATATTTTTCTTTTTTCATTATAAAAAAGCAAACGAATATTTTTATTTAATTTGCCAGAACAGGTCTTAAATTAATAAATAAATTAAGCAATTATAGCTTAATTGCTTCAAGCATTGAACAAAACTCCCATTGCAACTCCTGTGAAGTGTGTTGAGTGAGTACAAACAATTCTGTACAATAACAAAAGTAAATATTGTGCAAATGAAAATTGAAAACAAAAATAATAAAAAAGAAAAAATATTATAAAAAAATCAAACCTGGTCTCTAGTTGTTAAGAGATTATTTGATACAATTGTTGCCCCACCAGTTCAAGTGTACGAAAGGCTACAATATCCTTAGCGTACTCCTGCACTACTCATTGTTGTATGTCGGCTTTACGCTCTTCTGGCCATTATCCTTTTACTGTCATACTAATCAAATCAATTAGTCTTTGGCCAAAGAATAATATGCGTATATATGGAGTGCTTTTGTTGTCATCAGCATGACAAGATGTAATTTTCAGACGGGAAATATTTCGTTGGAATACAACGTTATTGGATTACTGAGTGCACATTTGACATTTCAATGAAAGGATTCGATTTTGCTAGTGCTAAATTAAAAAATAAAGGGCAAACAATAGAGCTTATTAGCAATATTAGGATTAATAATAATAATTTAAATATTTTTTAAACAATTTAAAAAAAGAAAAATGCGTATTTTTCCAGCAACTCATTGTCTGGTGTCCTGCCAGTTAGTTTCAAGAGCATTAAGAGCTAATTGCCAAAAAAAGAAGGTTAACACTACTATTGTTGTACATAAAATATTGATTTTTTTTAAGGAAACGGGTCCTTAACTTTGAACTGCTTGCAACGAATACTCGGCACACGCACATTTTTTATAGGAAAATAATATATACATACATACATTCATAATAATTTTTTCAAATACATTTAAAGAGCTTATGCACACATATAAAAAAAGAATGCATACATGGACACACTCACATGTTTATTTAAAATACCAAAAACGCCACACATTTTTTTTAACAAACTGTTGCTCGTTTTCTATGACGTCTGCAAAGGAAGTGAACAGGAGAAGGAAGAGAAAGGGCAAGGCAACAAAAAGTGTGCGTATAAGTGAAAGTAAAAGAGAGTTTGGCATGTGGCAGTGATGCCAACTTGGCAGTTTTTTAATTTAAAGCACTTATTTGCTAACTCTCCGAACTGTTAAAGGTGACTATCACTGGAAGCATTACGCTTGTATTAGTGAACATATATTTATATATACGATGATCGATCCGAAAACTTAGTTTTTGGCATGCTGAATGAGTGATTTGGTTTAACGTATTGGTTTTGATCTTCATGCACGTGCTTATTTTAAATGAGACATCAAACAGAACGCACACTAATGCCCAATAATTCAATGGATAATTAAACGTCATTTATTATTAAGATCTCTTTAAACACCAAATTCCTTTTTATTGATCATATTTAAATACAATTTCTGTGCCAATTTAAGTTATTCATACTACCCTGTGTTTTTGATATGTAGTTTGTTTACATTCTGCAATTTGGAAATCTGTAAAGCAGCTGTTCATTAAAAAAAAAGTCGGTAAGAAGGTAGATTTCTTGTGCTATTGTCGGTAATTTTTTTACCATTTAATTGTGCTGCCATACTTTTATCACAATCAAATACTTATAGTACATTTCCACTATGAGCAAATTAATTTGTTTTGAGGAAATTATATCGAAGTGTTTTAATGATAATGAAAAATTTGTGTTCGAATTTTCGAAATCAATTTGACACTTGTATTGCTTGATTATTTTTTAGCATAAGAAAAAATCAAAAATTTTGTTAAATGTCAACTTGAAGTGGCAAAATCAAAAGAAAATCTATAATATCTCGGATTCTTTTTCACAATAAAATTTGTGTAAATAGGAACTGTTATCACATTCAACTAAGCCACCTAATAAGTGGTGATAAACACAATACACATGAGCACTGATGATGAAGGTGTTGCGGCTTTCGAAAACAGCTGTTCTGCTGTGCTGTGTAAGTTGAATAAAACTGATGTTGACTTTCCTTTGTGCCTTGGAATATTTATCATGTCTTTCTGAGATTTAAAAAAAAACAAATTTCGAACAATTAGCCTACGAATCTTAATTCAATCTATAAATATGTAAAATAAAATTGAGTTTTTTGGAAATTATATTCAACTAATAAAATCAGCACCGTTTTATTCGTAGTTAAATTTCACTTTTTCGGATTTGTAACTCACCAATAATAGCTGACTCAATTTGTAGGAATAACAGCCGCGCAGTGTTGCACAGACAAATTGCGGCTTAATTTGAAACAAATTAAATCATTTGAGATAATTTGGTTGTATGCAAAATGTATGGGAAATGATGTTGTAAATTATTTTAATTGGGCAAATGAAATGATTTTTCGTAAAACACGTATATGAAAACGACTACATTACACTGACATTTTGTGACTCCGCCGGTAAACACGATAGTGTGTCAACACTTTTCGATTTCTTATATATCGTTGTGTGACAAACTCTAAATTTCTAAATACGATGTCACAAAATGTCATAATGTGTTCTCAGTTTTAGTCTTCGATTTGTTATGAATGTCTCCCGAACCATTTATCAGATTCACAAAAATAATATTTGTTGGCAGCGGAACGAATGAATCATTTTTCGCTTCACTGGCGTTTTCATTGCAATAATTGGCCACACTTTGTTTACTCATATACACACATACGAGTACATACATCCCTACAAATAGAAATTGTTTTACCCAACATTCTTTTGGGGATTTTCCTCATTGATTTTGAAGGAGCGGCAGTAAAATAAATGCGTAGGTGTTACGAAATGGAAAAGAAAAGCCGAAAAATAGAAAAATCAAATAATAACACATACTCGTACATACATACGTGTGTGTATGTGTATATGCATGGATCCATGTGCTTATGGAGGGGGCCATAGGGATGTTACAATAAATTTACGTACAATTAACGTGTGCGTGTGCTCAAACCCTTACGCATAATTCGCTTTTTGTTGTTTTTTGTACCGTTGAGTGACAATAACAAAAATCATATGGTAGTCGTTATAATAATTTCTTCTTGTTTTGTGTACTTTTCCAAATATATTCAATACATAAACAGAAACGAAAACGAAAACACCGCAACAACAATAGTATGTATGTACGGGTATGCATGGATGTGTGTATGCATGTGAAAGTAGCGAGCCACCATGTTTACATATTCATACAAAAGTTTATAATTGAGTATTTTTGTTAAATAAATTGAGTGCAATTACAGAGCGCAAACGTGAGATGGTTGTGTGAATTAAATGAAAGCGAAGACAAAAAAAAAAAAAAACAAAATCACAAAATGTGCATGTGTACCGGGTATTAAATAAATGAATGTAGGTGTTTTGAGCCGATTCGTTTTTTTATGTTAGTTTGATTCTGTTGCGAGTTGGTGTCACTGTGTGTATGAGAGAAAGTTTGTAAAAGTTGTTGTATGTGTGAGAGCTCCGAAAGATATTTAATTTCATGAGAAAACTTCCTTTAAAATAACATCATGAATTTATTCTCCTATTAACTTGTTTTCTTTAGTATATTTTGGTTAAATTTGCTATGAATGTATTTATTTATTTTCATAGGGTAGATAAAGACAAAAATGCATTTCAATGCACTTACTTTTAATAACTTTTTTTTTTTGGGCATTGCCGGCGTTCATGTAACTGAAATCCAATCGTTTACGAAGTGTTTAACAAGATTTCCAAATCATCTTTAAAATGTTTTTATTACTTGTAAGACTGCCTGGCCCACGATGTCACTCGATATCGTTTTCTCATATAAATATATTTAAAACAAAATTTTTAAATGTGTTTTTGTTTTAAATGTATTTATATGAGAAAACGATATCTAGTGACATCGTGGGCCAGGCAGGTAATAATTTTATATATTTGCGAGGGCTCAATATCCCGATAAAGCTGTTGTTTATTGTACAAATTTATGTTTTAAATTGAACTGTTACTGTTTTTGTAAATACCTTACGAACTTTAAGCAACTGTGAATTTAAAACATATTTAACTTTCATAAAATAAAAAAAAATTCAAAAGTGGCAATTTAAAAATATGTATTGGCTGATTTTTTAGCAACTTTCTTTTTGGCAAACAATATTTTTAACAGATCAACTGTTTTCGTGTAACATTGTTGCAGTTGAACATGTTCAGTTTGGTCTGTAATGTAACCATGGATAGACTTACAAACGAACAACGCTTGCCGATAATTGAATTCTATTATCAAAATTCACTTTCGGTTAAGAAAATGCATCGTGCTCATTTGAATGGATACATGAATAAATAAAATTGCCGTATTTGTTGCGAAGAGCAGCCAGAAGCACTGCAAGAACTGCTAATGGATCAAAATGAAACGGTTGAGACACTAGAAGCCAATCACATAAAAAAGTCAATATCCAAAGAATTATTCATATATTTTATTCGAATAACTTCTATTCGAATAACTTTTATTCGATTAATTTATATTCGAATAAATTTTAATTGAATATTTACAGAAATCTATTTAAATAATTTGATTGAAACTATTAAAAGTAATCAAATATTAAAAGTAAATTAAATTTCAGATCTTTTATTTAAATTCTGAAATACTATTGACAACACTTGCTTAGTGTATATATAATATATATACCGTTATTCGGTTGTCAAAATGTCCAGAGAAGAGATTAGCGGTAAAATTGTTGTTTGTTATTGTTTAGATATATGTACATGTGTACTAGTGCATATTATTGTTGGTGTGTACTAAGAACAGTGTTGCCATGTCGTCTAGTGTTTTTTTTGCCAAAATGTGTCATATTTTTTCCCGCTAGGATGACATTATAGTTTTGAAAATGAATTTATAAATATTATTTTGCTCACAATAAAGTTTTCAGTTTCCATGAATCGGACTACGAATTGCAGCCTCATCTGCCCTATCTCTAGATTTAGCCGCCCCGAGTGACTGTTTCTTGTTTCCAAACTTGAAGAAATGGCTCGGCGGAAAGAAATTTTAATCCAATGATGAAATAACCTCACAAATCATTTTGTGTTTCATTCAAAAAGTGACGGACTTATTGACCCATCCTCGTATACTTACAGCCTAATTTATAAGAAAATTATAGACAAAATTTTGTATGAAAATGTATTTTATTAAACTATTATAACATGATCCGTAGCATGATTTTTTCCACATATTAAATTATTAAATTTCATTTTTTTATATTCTTTTTTTCCTTTCCTTTTTATAAAAAAAGATAAAAAATTTATGTTCTTTTTTATATTGCACGGGTGCCATTGTAAGTCACATTTAAATAAAAAAGCAAGGCTACAAAATTTTAAATGCTTGTAAAGAAAACTATTTAAAAAAACGTAGAGAACACAAAATGAGTTTTTCCTTCGTCGATTATTTCTTTGTGAAACACCAAAAGCCTTGATATAAAAATCATCATAAAATCATCGTAAGATAAAATACAAGTATGTGAAGATAAAAAGATGACAAGTGTACGAATCCCGTTGTAACTACAAAGGTCAATTAGGCAGATTGTGGACCTAACCTTTACATACTTGTCCTATTGTGGTATCCTTAGTACCAGTGCCAGTCCCAGTTGCCTAGATCTTCATGATTTTGTCACAGAGTAGTTCGTTAAAACCTACATTAACCATTATTATTTTAATCAGGCTAATTAGTGTAATCTAGGACCATAAATTAAACATGTAAGAACGTTATAATCGCCCGGGTCGAATCCAAATATTTAGTAAATAAATTAAAAGTGTTTAACCTGTTGGATCAGAGTTCCTTTAGAACATTTCTCTGCACAATTCCAAAACTCAAATTGAACGGAGTCAGTCTAGGAAGGAAAGTGGGGGAGACATCTCACCTTTGTCGTAAAATCTTGAAAAGTAAATTTTTGGGGTAATGAAGGGTCATTTTGGGAGGGGGAAATCGGGAGGTCGTTAAGGCTTAAAAAATTTATTTTTTAAGGAATGTAGACTTAAGTATTACAATTTGGTAAATATTTACACTATTTTTCCATATAATATCTTATGTCAACGCCCACTAAAAGGGGTGGGGTCTAAAAATGGATTTTTTTTCTGATTTGCTGGCTCCAAGTTCAATGCTTTGGTCTTTCCTTCACATAAAAATATATCGTTTGGTTAACAAAATTACAAAAAAAACACAACTAAAAATTAATATGTTTTTTGGAGGTTGGTTTAGTTCTCCCTAGGGGAATTTTTTTCCCTCTGGTCCGATATAAGCCCATGTACGAAGTTGACCTGTGCTATCCTTCAAAATTTATCTATACCAATTTCCAAGGGTCTGGAATATAGAGAAGTAAAACATAACATGCTTTTCTCCCGAAATCAAATATTAATCCTCGAATGTTACTCAGTGTGAGGGAATTGAGAGCAGGTACCTTCAGGACGATTGGTACAGCATTGCCCGTAGGATTAAGAAAGGGTTTAAAATGTATATATGTTGCGTTTCCTTGCTATAGGACACAAGTTAGTAGGAAATTAATTCTTGCGCTGGCAACTCTGGTTAAGATTGAAATTTTTGTAGTTTCAATTGAAAACTTCTGGTTTATTAAAGGAGATAAGTTTGTTGTGATATTCGGGTTTTTTATGAAATATTTCGTCAGTATGAATGCGTTGGTCGGTTGGTCTGATTGGATTTTGCCGTGTACAATATTATAACATTACAGACGCTATCGGTGTGCTTTTCACTGTATACCTACGCTCGTATTGTTCTAATCGGCGAAAGAGCTTTATGTTCATTGAATTCGTATATACATTCAATTGTACGTGGGCTGTTTAAACCAACAACACGATAAATGTTGTATATGATTTTCCGTTGGACGCGAGTGTTTGTAAGGTGAGAGTGTGTTGTTGTCGTGTTTGTGTATGCATGTGTGTGTGTGTATGGGTGTGAGCTATAAGCTATGGCATTTGCCGCTAAAAGTTCTTTACGTGCGATTTTCTCCGTTAGTTCGTGTGTTAAAGCTTCTCGCTTTTGGTTCCTACACCGCAAGGGATTCGCTTGTTTGTTAGTGTTTCTTCGTTCGCATCAGAACTAAAACTTTTTCCCGTACGTACTGAAATACATCCCCACATGTACTCGTACGTGTACCACATATCTTACGCCTGCTTCTTCGTATTATAGTATGAGAGCGCAATTGTTTATGTGTGTAGTGAGTGTATGAGGAGGGATTGTATTTACGGTTTTATGAAACAACAAACTGCATCCAAACATAACAACAACAAATGAAAGGAACAAGACAAATCTGTATAATTTGAGTTAAATTTATAAAAATTTTCGTAACACAACAATACGGTTTCATTCGAGTAGTGAACTCTTTTCGAGACGTGACGCGCAAATTTTTTTTGTTTGATTTGTTTGATAATATATTTAGAAAATAAAAGAATATAAACAGAAGAACAACAACAAAATTCACACAAAAAAAAATTAAAATATATGAATAAAATAAACTCAGTTATTTTTAATTTTGTATCTATTTTTTTTTTAATTTCGACGCGTGTTTGTTTTAAAAATAATCTTCACAATTGAGTTTTTATACAAAAATAAAACTATAAAAAAATATACATATATAAATAAAAATAATCAAACAAAGTGTTTTAATAGCAAAATAAAATTAATTTTATAATAAATAAGAAAATAAGAACCAAAAATGATTTGCAGCAAATTTGTTGGTGGCAAAACAAATCTAGACTTTTAATGAAATGGAGAATTTATTTTCAAACAAAAAATAACAATAAAAATTTATTGAAAAAATATTTTAAATACACTGCTACACGTAAAAAAATGTTTTACGTTTTTGTTTCTTTTTTTTGTGAAACAATAAAAGTTAAATAAAAAATTCAAGTGCAAACAATTTTTTTATATCTATTATTATGATAAATCTTTTTTTGTATGAATAAACAAAAATAAAGAAAAATATAAAAAAATAAAAGCTATTATATTAAAAGTTAAGTGAATAAAATTAAAATTTCTTGGAAAACAACAAACAGCATTTATTTTTTATTTCTCGGAAGAAATTTTATTAATGAACAAGAACATATCAACAATATTTTGGAATTTTACCGGCAATCAATTGAAATGTTTTAAACTGAAACAAAAGAAACAAAATAGTCATACAATTAAAATAATGTAAGTTTTAGAAATCATATAATTAAATAAAAAAAAAATTGTATATCAAATTGAACCGTTTAAAATAGATAATAATTTATTTAATTTTAAAAATTAAATAATTAATTTCCTGAAGAAGTCACACAAAGGAGTGACGAAATATTGAAATTAAAAATTAATTTAAAATAAAATAAAGAGACCTTAAGCTTAAAAATATCACAATACAATATTTTTTTACCCTTCTATAATTCAAACTCAAATTATTTATTTTTTTATACGGCAGTTTAACTTGTAGTTGTTAAAAAAAATCCAGGCAGAGGGCGTGGGTGAAACGATTGTAAAATATTGTGGTAAAAAAAAACAGTTCCCTGTGGGGGAAATTTTTCCCGTTTCTGCTGGGGGAAATTATATTTTTTATTATAAACAAAGTGGGAAATGATAGCATATAAGACAATGAACAATTTAGGAAAATATATTTTGGAAACCAGAGGCCAAATATCGAATGAAATTTTCACACCATCCGCTCGTTTTCAAATGCCGTAAGTTGCGCCACAGCGTTGCACCTCACCGACGTTTTAAGCATTTCCTTACAAAAACAGCAAAAAAAAAATAATATTTAAATGTAATTCAATATACAAATTGCTTTTAATTTTTTTCTATATATATTAAATGTTTCTATTTTAATTTAATCTTCTAATGGGTAGTTTCTCAGATGTTTTTGTTGTGTTAAAAATGATAAAATACCACCCAGGGCTAGAGAAATTTTATACACCTCCTGAGTGTTAAAATCTCACTTACCACGCTTATCTGCTATGGTTTCATATACGCTCCCAAAAACATATATATACATATATATATATATATATATATATATATATATATATATATATATATATATATATATATATATATATATATACATATATACTATATATGTGAAAAACTTATGTGTGATTTTTTAATACGAGGAGCTTAAATACTTCTTAGGTACAAAAATTCAATGTTACAAAATTTTCATTTAATTCGGTTTTTTTTTAAATTAAAGTGATCAATATTCCCATAAGATATACAAATTATACAAGCGCTGAAATAAACTAGTAACCTGAAAAATTACTAGCAGCTTAATTTTATTTCTATAAAGTTAATTTGGAAGGATTTTAAAATTTGTAATAAATTTACCGACGGCATCTCTTGTAATAAAACAATGTACACGTTAAAAAAATGAATTGCAAATGCAAACTATTCTTTAAAATATATTGATCGTAGCATACTTTTTTTAAAAATAGAATTGTTGGATCTAGCGATAGCTCATCTTTCAAAGCTTGATAAATATGTCAAAAAAAGTTAATAAATTAACACAAGTGGACTGAATCTTCTATACACTTCACCGACGCTCGTCTAAAGTCTGTACATACATTCATTCATCTCTTTGATCTCTCTGATTTTCAAAAATACCAACTTATTTCTTTCTAAAATATAAAATATGTTTGTTTAAGAACAAAAACTATATATTCATTTGCCATGTTTAATATTGCAAAACAAGTGAGAACGTTATATTCGACCGGTTCGAATCGTAAATATCCTTCAAATATTTAGTAAAAAAAATTTAAAATGTTTCTGTGCCCAATTTTAAAGCTATATTTGGACAGGGTCTCTCCGAAAAGGGCCGTGCAGCAGACATCTCATCTTTACTATAAATCAAAATTTTTTATACATTTTTGTGGTAATTAAGTGTAGAAAAAAAATGTTTTTTTATATGGCCATTTAGGGGGCAATGGTGGGTGGCGCTGTAGAGCAGGGGAAGATCAGAGAACATCTTACATTCGCCATAAAAACTTAAAAATTTAATATTTAAGGAATGTTGGCTTATGGAATACAATCTGTTAACTTACACTATTTTTGAATATAATATCTTATGTCAACACCTACTAAACGAGGCGGGGTCAAAAATAATTTTTTTTCACATTTTCTGGCTCCAAGGCTTTGGATTTTTTTTGTGACATAAAAATATTTCGTTTGCCTAACAAAATTACAAAAAAAGATCTTAAAATTATTTTTTTTTAGAGGTTGATTTAGTTCTTATTATGGGAACTTTTTTCCCTGTGCTATCCTTCAAAATTTATCTATACCAAATTTCTGTCTCTTTAAAAATCAGAAAACGCAAAAAAGACAGAGCTGGAAAGTCTAACCTTTTTTATACCCTTTAAAAACGAATTGGTATTCACTTTCTCATTCCGTGTGTAACGCAGCGAAATGTCCTTCTAAGATCGCATAAAGTATGTATATTATTGATTACGGGAGAAATTTAAGACGAACTAGCTATGTCCGTCCATCCTTCCGTCTATGGAAATCACTTTTGAAGGGTAGCACAGGTCAAGTTCGAAAATGGTCTAAATCGGACAAGCGGTAAAAAAGTTCCCCTAAGAACTAAATTAATCCTTAAAAAGCAACATAAATTTTAAAGTTATTTTTTTGTAATTATTTTTTTGAAGATCGTTCTGACTTGTTTTTTTTTTCTGAAAAAAGGTAAAATATTTTCAAATTTGCCATAACATTTCAAGTTTTGAAGGAAAATTGCAAAAAATATTGCACTTTTTATAGAACAGAACACGTCTAATTGGAAAAGTTAAGCTCAAAATTAATTAAATAAATTTTCGATTTATTTATAATCCAAAAAAAATATGTTCGTTTTTTAATAAAATTTATTTTTTGGAAAATGTTGATTCTAATTCAGTTTTTGATATTTTTTCCAAGTGAAAAACTTCAAGCCATCAAAGTGATCAGTGTAGCTAATGTACTATTTCTCTTTGGCTGCATACAATTAATTTTGTAACTTATTCAGCTGCTCTTGTCATTGGAGGCCGCATTTTTTAAACAATTTTTACAAATGTTGTGTAATTAAAAAATTTAACTTTCAGTGTGTAATTAAATAAACAAATTTCACTGATATCTCGAACATTAACGACAAACTTAATCTAATATGCACTTTTGGGAGTTGAGATTAGATATTGTTGTTTTTATTTAATGGAAAAAAATAAATACATAAATTTATATGATTGCAACATTGCACTTCTTTATTGTTGTTGCGCTTTATTTTTTTTCTAATAGCACAATTCAACCGCCCTTGACTTTTGCATTATTATTTTTTTTTATTATTTTGGTTTTTGAAGTGGCCTTTTGCCAAAAAATAATTAGCAAAAAAGTTTCTTTTTCGATTATTAATCTTTTGCAGTTTGCTGCAACAACAAAAAACAATAATTTGGTGGTGCGTGCTGGGTATTTTCAGAAGTGCTCCATTATAAACTTAACAACTGATAGCAGGTTCATTTATTATGCTTTTTCAGATAACAATTCAGAGGTTCTAATCAAACGGTCTGCACTTTGTTCAATGAAAAATTATTTAATAATTATTTAATCTGGTCTAAAAGTTTAAAAACGGACTTTGAAGAGCACTTTCTTTGGGGAAAAAAATTAAGCTCTATAGTATAATATTAGGATGATATATTTTTGTAAATATAAAGTAGAGCGATTTTTTTCCTTGTATACGCGCTATGACTGCCTGTGATAAAGGAAACTTGTAGTCAAATGCCAGTCCGATCACGGAACAATGTCTATATAGGAAAATTCTAAAAAAAGTACTTAAACTTTTATAAAACAATTTAAATTAATCGCCAGTTGGACTACACTGCGACCAGCTGCTCGTAGTAGGGTGTCAAGGACTAGGTGTTCTATATTTTATTGGGTTGACATGGTTTTAATAAATTCTGGTTTTAACGTTAAAACCAATTGTTAGAACCTGGTTTACCATACAAAATGCTTTTGTTAAAACCAACTTGAAACTACTTTCGAATTGGATTTAAGTAGGTTTTACGAAATGCAGCCTTGTTTTTGGCTGTGCTAAGTTGAGTGCTGCCAAGTTATATATTGGAAACATCTGGTATTATTTATGTTAATAAGAACATATACTGACGCCTGAAATATATTTTGTTGTTTTTGGTATATAACAACTTGTTTTCCTAGAATTTCTTCACTTTGTATAAGTACGTAGTTCTACTCATAGTAAAACTTTTTCTTTTTTCATTCTAACAAAAACTTCTTGTAGTACAGGTTGCCAATTAAGCGTTGTAAAAATAGGGAACAAGTACAGCAACAAATTCACAAATTAGCGATTTAATTTATTTTGAACAAATTTATTATACAGCCTGTATGTTAAAACCACAATTTGCAGTGTGAACGCTAAATCAGCTGTTTATAGTGTTAACACTAAAAGCAGGGTTCAACTTTCAGTGCGAAAGCACAATGAACGATTATTAAATTAAGTTTAAGTCGATAAGATATTTAAAAGTAAATTTTTGTTGTTATTTAGTGCACAGCGAATATTTTTAGTAGAAGCGTTTTCCAAACATTTCAACAAGAAAAAAAATAAAAATTATATATTGGAAGTGGTCCTGAATGGATTGCTATATTGCAAATCAGCAAAATCCAAAATATGGTTCCAGCGCTGGAAAATTTAAATTTATTTTTGATATTGAATGCCCTGTTTTTGACATGTGCATTAAGTTTAAACTTGGTTTAATGCTGTCTGAAACTCTGATTTTTCCAGCAAATATAAATTTATTATTTAATTAAGCAAAACTAAGCTGTTCCGTAAAAAATTGTGTATACAAACTTGGCAATGGCGACACAAATCTGTTTTCAGATTAACTAAACCTAGTTTAATTGAGATCTCAAAAACCCAGCCTAAAAGTTATTACAAACAATAGTTGTCTGCTTTGCTGTGTAAATTGAATAATAAAAACTGATATTGACTTTCCTTTGCAATCATATATTTTTAAAATGTTGGAAATTGTTGTCTATAAAATTAACTGGAATAGTAAAAATTTAATTTGGAAACCAGACACGCTAAAAATTCAAATTGATTGTCATACCGTAATTCAAGAAAAAAAACGTATATTTTTGTTGTTGTGGTTTAAGTACGCCTATGTGCCTGTCCGTTTAAAATAACAAAACCTCTTAATTTTCAAAAACCAATTGAGAAGTATACAAGAAAAAGCATAATAGACCTTGAAATTTAAAATAAATCACAACAAACGAATTCTCTTTGATGTGAGGGTATTTTATTTTACTATCTTTATACCAAAGACTATATAAAAAGTGTGTGCTCTCTATTTTGAGGTTTTGCATGAATAAAAAGCAGTACATGAAGAAAACAATCAAACGGCAACACGGGTATTAAAGTGTGCTACCATCGGTTTGATACAGTTCTCGTATGCAGTTTCCTAAAAAAAAATTTATAAATAAAATACTGTTATTCTACTAAACTAAGCCACCTAATAAGTGGTTACTAACAAAACAAGCATGAGTACTTATGATGAAAGTGTTGCGGCTTTCGAAAACAGCTGTTCTGCTATACTGTGTAAAGTTGAATAATTGTAAACTGATATGGACTTTCTTTTGTGCCTAGGAATATTTATCATGTCCTTCTGAATTTAATAAAATTTTTAAACAATTAGCCTACAAATCTTAATCAAAATGCAGTCCCGTATTACTTCCCCGCGCCACATCCATAAACGCGCGATATCTTCATATTTTGTTAGTCTTTGTTTATAGTTTAAACGCTTGTAGTTTTAAAATATTCGAAAATGCGAAGAACTTCTTTTAGAAAATCTGAGAAATGAAAATTTATCTCGCAAAAGGTAAAAATCGGTGAAAAATTTTGACACTATGACGGATAGTGTTAACGAATTTAGGGTTTCTCATGAAACCCTCGCATTTGATATGGTCTCCCACTATTGTGAAAAATGTCAACTCTGTTGCCAAATTTATTTTATAGTTTTAGTTTATTTTCGAAAATAGTATTTATTCTATTTAATTCCAAAAATACGTCAAATAAACGAAAATAACAACAAACATATATTTTATATTGTAGTATGTAGAATTGTATTATAAATTCTAGTCTAGTATTTATGATTTTGTTTACGTGCGAGTGTATTATTTTATTTCATCTCATTATCAAGTGTGGTAAACTGATAAGAAATACGTCACAATGAAATCACCTCGTGTTTAAAGAGATTTCATTTTGAAGTTTGTACGAGTATTTGTTTTGTAAGAAATATTTTTGTGGTTCATCTGGGGTTTTACTCGTATTCCATGGTTTTGGAATTTAACTAAAGTGAAAAAATGTTAAGTAATTTCGTCACTGGGGTTAATTTAAAAAGGATTATTTATTTATTTGTTTTAGTGGTTGAGGTTAATGGTAATTTAAGGCTATTTTACGCACAAAAAATTCCGATACATATGCATGTGCATACATACATACATACATTAATTAAATCAATGAAGAAAAATATTTCCTCTTACTACAACATGTTTTTTTTCCAGTGTAAACTTTTGTTTACACTACGCTTTAATTCCTCTTTAGTAACTCTCACATAAAAAATACCATGAACTTCTACACTCTTCCTCGATACCTTATCAATAACTGTAAAGAACGACAACTACAACAATGTATGTACGCTGTATAACTCTAGTTTTGTCCCTCTCCCTCTTACTCCCTCTTACACACTTATCTATCACTTATTTATACTTTAATATATTTTTTTAACTTGCGTTCTTTAACTTTTTTCGTTTTGTTTTTTTTGCTTTCCAAGTGTTTGTTTTCATAATTTGCATGGCATGAGTATTTACTTTTATCATTATTATTGTTATTCCTTTTGTTATGCTACTCAAAATTTACAATAATCTTTATGCATTTGATAACACTCTAGTAATCAAATACATTCATACGAAAAAGAAAAAAAAATTAATAAAATATTCTTGAAAGTATGGTATTGAAGTGAGGAAACGGTTCACAATTGAAAGCTGAAGTTAAAAAATAGTAAAAAAAGTACAACTGCAATGCACACTTGAATTGTACGTTTCCATCTACAGTACGGTAAGGAAACGTTTGCAAAACTATTTTGATACTGGAATTATATATTATATATTATATTATTATATAATGGTTAAATAATTAAAGTAACAGTAATTGTACAGCGGTATTCAGTGTTCGTTGCAAATGGTCTTGTTTTAAGAACATTTACAAAAAAATAGTGACAAAATTTTTAAAGCTGCCGTTTGTTTGTGTTTATCTTTATAAAACAGACTTTATCACATAAATTGAACAATAAAGGTTTTAAAATTAATGGAAAAACTTCTTATGCACCTGCGCCATGTATAGGAAAGCGGCAAGTTGTTCGCATTCACTTATTGATCTTGTTTCCCATTTATTTAATTATTCGTTTTTAATAAATGAATCATATGTTGTATCTCACAGAATTACTTAGCATTTCTTTATTGCCGAGCATTTATTGTCAATGATAAAATTTGATTTTTAAGTTATTCTTCAACAGTTCAAAGTTCAATAAACCTTTATTTGTTAACAATTTGTAAGAAAAATCAATAAAGGTGTTAATGAATTAAACAAAAAAACAAAATAAATAAACAAATGAGAATAAAATGAATCTTTTAGTTACTGCAAGCAGACAGGATTTTGCAGCAACAACAACAACAATAAAAGACGTCAAACAATTGCCATCCAACAGGTGTTTCAGCAATCATATATCTCGTTATATGACTTTGATTTTTGGTTTGCGTTTGAAAATGTTCATATTTTATGCAAATGAAAGTTAAGTTAACGAGCTCAACGCCTTGGATCTTCTTTGACATGAAAATATATATTATTTGCTTAACAAAATTACAAAAAAAAAATCTCTAAAAATTATGTTGTGTTTTAGAACTTAACCTGTGCTATCCTTCAAATTTCAAGCGTCTGTCTGTTTTAGTTTCACTGTATCGTGATTGCCACAGATGTACGAACGGACATGGCTAGATCGTCTTAGATTTCATCACTGATCAAGAATATATGTATATACTTTATGGGGTCTTCGCTGCGTTACACACGGAATCACAAAGTGAATATACCCTCGAATTCTTTTTTGGTGGGTATAATAACGAGCCCAATCGGAAATCGTTTTGCATCATTTTGCTACCAATTCCCTATGCTGGTCTTGCGCCTTCATTACTTTTTTTTTATCTTGGAATAGCACTCAGGGGATGACCCCTATATATGCAATACATTGCGCCGGAACTGAAAACGAGGGCATAGTATTGAGGGGACAGATTAGGAAAGATGACAAGATAGACAGTTATTTTGTAACTATTTCAACCTTTTTGTACTTCGCCGGCTAATTTTTGCTACAGGGCCGATAAAGCCTGCAATCACACCCACTTTCTTTGCCTATGCGAAAGCAATCTGGAAAACTCTGATAGTAGAAACACCTGAGCACTAATGATGAGAATATATCTTTTCATTCTATCAGTTCAATAGAATACCAAAAAACACGGCAGTTTCCTTCTCCTTATGGATAATAATTAACTGCTTCCGAAAGCCTGTGACCAGTCTCTAAGGCCTTGAATATGGCAACAGGTTGTTAAAAATGTTCAATTTCTGAAGAAAATAATTGTAGAAGTATCCTATTTTTTATATTGTTTTGACATGAAGTTGACAAATAGCTAGAGAATAAAGGGGATAGTGACTGCCAAAAACTTTGTTTCTATATTCTGCAGTGCATCTTGAATAATTAAATCGCTGTTAAGTTTCCATTCTTCCTCATTATACATATTGACTCCCTTTTTTATATAAAATGAAACAATTTTAATTTGTTTCTTGGTTTTAGTGCTCTTTGAAATTTAAAAGTTGGCGACACTGTACATTATGAATGAAAACCACAGCTGCACCTTTAAGTAGTGAGTCAATGAAATTTGTTGTTTTGTATAAGAAACCCAATTAAATTCTACTAGATTTAAATCGAAATATTTTAAGTGCTAGAAAATTTTTCTGAGGGAGGATACAAACTTAATTTAAAAAATGTAATTAATAATATTTGATGTGATTGTAAACAAATTCGAAGTTTTATATCATATCTTAGTCCAAAGTAATTTATACATACATACATACATACATACATACATACATACATACATATGTATATGTATGGAAGTTTAAAGTTCCCAATTTTTCGAAAAGTCAAACAATATTGTAAGAATAAGTGAAATTTTTTTTTTACTTACAGAACAACAAGGCTGCTCATAATCTTTTGTTTTTTCTATTGCTCTGCCGCCGTTATTAGCTTCTTATGTACATATTCAGATAACATTTAGATAAACTTGAAAAAAACGGCAATTTTTTTTTAATATAGTATTAAAACAACACAATTAATTAAAAAAAAAACAACTATTTTTCACGCTCATTTTGTTGGTCGTATTTTATGACCAGACAAAGCGGAGTAAGTGTTTTTAACATCATTCGACCAACACCCCAGTATCACTCTCACTGCCTGATATCAACGACAACAATTTTGTCGCATTTTCTTATCTTATCATAAGTTTTACTTTTAAATATGAATTAAATTATATTGTGTATATGTACAAGAAAAGTATGCGTTTATGTGTTTTTTATAACAGAAAATAAAAAATAAAATATATTGTTGCGATTTTTTCTGTTCTTATAGACATTTTTCAAATGCTTGTTTTGTATTGATAGTGTAGGATGGTAGCAAATCCAACAGAGAATATTGATAACACTGTCTAATGACAGGGAGAAAGGAAATAAACAAGAATGTATGTATGTATGTATGTACATAGTTATAAAATAACGAAAAAATAAAAATATGCACAGTGGCCTGGTTGGACAAAGTTCTTAAGTTCTTTATTTTATACATAACTTTAGTAAGAAAAATTGGAAAACTTAGAATCGTAAAACAATTTAATGAAAAATTTAAAGAAAATTGCAGAATTCTTAAATGCGATATCGAAATTTGATGATATTTTGCAAGTGTTGATTTAAACAAATTATTGCCTTTTTCTCCTAAGGAGATATTGTTATTTAAAATTTGAGAATAATAATGTTATGTTATATTTATGTAGAACTTTTTTAATGTCGTCATATAATAGTTCGATTATGCATTATGGTCATAAAAACGTACTACCAAATTTGTTAAATTCACCGTTTAAAAGAAATAAATAAGTAATAAAAAACCGGTAACTGAATACCTATTTAAGAAAATATTCATAACTTCAAAAACATAAACACACCAGACACTCCGGCTGGAGGATATAAAACAAACAAAACGAAAACACTGTTTAATCATCAAGTTCATTTATAAAATGATATAATATTCCTATCACATGTACTCGTATATACATACACACACGCATATACAAACTCAGCAATTCAATAATACGAGTGTACAAACAGTTCTTTGCTTATTTACACAAACAAATAAGGGAAGTGGGAGCACCAACAAATACATGCATGCAAAAAAAAAAAACAATGAGACAAGAAACATCAGAAATCACACTAACAAAATTAGCAGCAATACGAAATAAATATTTACAAAAACAATTGCATTTTTAATGCACACAAGCAAGTGTTGCCATATTGTTTATTTCTAAATAAATATTGTTTCTCCTAATACAGAGATGGTAAAAAGGCGATCCGTTACATTTGTTGTCTGCTTTGGTATATTCCCCCTACACATGTAATAATACAGAGATGTACGCTGTTTAAGATTGTTGCTGCTTCTCTTGCTAAAATTTCATTGTTATTATGCATTTATTTCTAAATCCCTTTTGTGTATATACACAAAACTCTAAAAATAATTGATTATTAATTATGAAGTTGCACTTCTTGTTATAACATCTCGGCCATATACATATATTTATATTTCGATGTTCATAGTCTTAAATAATGCTTTAAGAATTTAAAACTAATGAAAACATTCATAGTAAAAACTAAAGTGTACTTTAGGAGCTTAAAACCAGTATTGTGTTCAGATGAATTTTTTTTTAAATCTTATAATTATAAATAAAACCTTAAAGTATATTTTGTGCATGACTATGAAAATGGGATAGTGTTTTTAAATATATAAAATATTGACTTTAAAACCTTAAAAGAATACTTTATTTTGACTTATAGTGCAAGCCCATAATTTTCAACACAATGTTCCTGAAAGTTAGAAATCTATTAGTAAACGATCTTTAAAATAGCCATAAATTTAGAAATCTATACGAAATTTTTGTAAGAAAACTAACAACTTATAAAGAGATGAAAAGCAATATATGTATATATTTTTTAAATATTAAACATTCATTTTAGCAACGTATTTCATAAAAAGATAATAAAAACACAAAAAATTATTTTGTAAAAATATTTGAATAAAAACTTTTCTTCCTTATTGAAAGATTTAAAGTAATCAACTTGATAAAAACCAGATACCACATTTCAGTTAGTCTGGCTGTTAGAATTCAAGCGTAATCAAACCTGCAAACAATGTAAATGATTTACCTTAAAACAATATTTTAAGCAATAATTTAAAATTTTAATGGCTTTCACGCAGAAGAAAGAGGAAGATAAGATTTAAAACTGGTTTTTTTAATTTTTCTTTTTTATAAAACTGAAAGTTTCATTAAAACAAAAAAAAAACAGTTCATTAAACCAGTTAAATTCTTTTAGACAGGAAATAATTTTGCTTTAAATTGTTTAAGTGAATAAATTACGGATTTATAATTTACACTGTTTTATGTCGATTGCCATAAAACGCTTTTAAATATTATAATATTTTTGAAAACACTTAAGAATCTAATTGAATGTTTCTAACTTGAGTTCTTTCTTTTCCTTTACAGACCTTTTATTAGTAATACATTTTTCATATCTGAAAAGGTAAGTAAGTCTCTAAATATGTTTAAAAAAAATTTACCAAATAGAGTCTTCAGTAAAACTTTGATAGCGAACAAATTATATTTGCTTATTTCTTTATTAAATATTACATAAACAATTTCAAATTATTTCATAACTTTCGAAATTAAGTTGGCAATCGAACCCACTACCTCCACAATACTCACTAGCCTGCTGTGGCACTCTTGAATGTTAGCATAGTACTTATTGGAAATGTATGGTTGTGTTAATTGTTGTCGGACTGTTCCAATGACGAGGGCATGGCTCTAACGTGCCAAATGCCCGCCATGGATCTGATTGCAGTTCATTAATTTTTTTAGGAAATTTTCCATGATTTTCACGTACTAAAATCCACACCAGGTGAGGGCAGTTATTTTTCATGGCTTGTATGAGGATTTTCGGGAATCCAAACTCGTCAATTTTGTAGATCCAAGAAGCCAATCAGATGGAAATGGGTTTCATTAAAGAAGATAGTTTTTTTTTTCGAAAAAATTTAAATTGGCTTCGTTTTGCTCCATTGCCCATTGAACGCAATGTTCTTCTGTAAAACGCTGAATTTTTAATAATCATGAATAAACATGTCTCATAGCTGTCAAATATCAGAGCTGCCACCTGCACAAACAAATTAAAACTGAACATAATAAAATGTGCATTTTTTGTGATACATCCATTGCATAGCAAATAGAATTTGTTGTTGTAAAAAAAAAAAATCGGAATGTGAATTGGAACCGATTCCTACCGGTACATTTCGAGAAATCTTAAAAAAATTAGATTTTTTAAATGTGCGTTTTTTTTACTTTGCTTTGCCGATCGATTTCACATACTAATCAGCTGTTGCCATTGAAATGCCACCACAATCTCATCAATTAGTGTTCTGGATTCTTTTATAGGACTCGAAAAACTACTTCAATCACTGCTAAGCACGTGGCAATCGCCTGATTCATGCAAAAGTTGTAACAGTTTGAAAATAAAAATAATAGTATTTTATCAAACTCTTATTAAACTTTTGAGCTCGCAGAGCTTAAATGCATAGCTTTGCGGTTAAGTTTTTTTTTAATTTCAAAGTCTTCTATGCTGTTAAGCATCACTAATATTTTCTGGATTAAATTGAAGTATGCTGATAATATGATGTAAGAACAATTGAAGTGAAGGCATATAAATCTATTTGACCAGCCAGCAAAAAGTTTAGCATTTATATAAAACTCCAACATATATAAAAAAAAGAATCCACTTTGGTAGTTTAAGTTTTCCGCAAACAATTAAAAAAAATGTTTTTCTATAACTTTAATCGCCACAATAACTTTATAATTTTATTAAAAATTATCTCAATTATTGCAATAAACATTATTGCTTTTATTTATGGTGGGTTAAGCATGTCCATATGCCTGCATTTAAGCCGCAATAAATAAAAGCAATAATGTTTAATATATTAATTGATACAATATGTCCAATAAATTACATTAAATTCATAAAATTATTTGTTATAATTTTATATAGTTTTTTTGTTTGCTCTTTTTTATTTTTTGTATAAAATTTAATTGAAATTTTTAATATAATTTCTATAATAAATCGGCATGCGAACTATAATAGATACAGTCGGCTAAAAAACATATAATATTGATTGAAAAAAAAAAACGTTTTCGCCTTGAAGTATGCTTCGAAATTTGTAAATAGTCTATAAATAAGTGGCATTTTACATATTAAAGCTAATTAACACTTAAAATGTCGATTTAATTGTCAATTATAGTTCAATATGTTGTCCAAAGGTAATTCAATATAAATCATGTCTTTGTTTAAGATAAGCAGTGGCTACTGAAAACAGAGCGGTTTCTGCCCAGCTATCTGATATATTCAGTGGCTACTTCAAATGTCCATATCTATAAACTAGAGATGTGCAAATGTTATGATTTTTTCGTGCCACACGTGATTCGCGCATGAATCACGTGAATCGTTGTTATAAATGATTAAAATCACGTGTGCGTGTCTGAGCATGATTAAAAAATTTGGAATCGTGCGTTTTAGTGCGTAATTTTTAATACATTTAATATTGACGCACTCAAAACAGAAGATAAGTTTGTTTTCTTTTGAATTTTTAATAATACTAAGGAAAATTTGTATGTACATACACACACACATACAATATTTCTATGTGTTATAGTGATTCATACACGAGAATAATTTTACTGTGAGTGCGTGCGATTTTGAGAAAAATTTTACCATCGTGCGTGAAACCACGTGATTAAAGATAATGCTTTTGTGAGCGTGCGTTGTTATATATAAAAAATGTTTTCATAATATTTCAAGCGTCAGTATATATTCTTATTAACAAAAACAATACCAGCTGTTTCCAATATATAACTTGGCAGCACTCAACTTAACACAACCAAAGACAAGGCTGCATTTCACAAAACCTACTTAAACCAATTCGAAAGTGGTTTTAAGTTAGTTTTAACGAAATCATTTTGGGTGGTAAAACCAGGTTTTAACAGTTGCTTTTAACGTTATAACTAGAATTAATTAAAACCGTGTCAATGGGAAAACACTATAAAATACAATACAAAAACAGAAACTAACGAATTCGAAAATAAACATTTTTTGCAGAATGTTCGGTATCAAGCTTTCCCAAAACGAGTCATATGCTGGATTATATTGTTAGTGAAACTCACTAACAATATTTTAACAGATTTGAATGACACAGTGAATATACCTCCCAATGATTTTTTGGAGGGTATAAAAAGCATGAAAATTAATTAATTCTGGCTTTGTTTCAGTAACTCAAGCTTATTAAATTATTAAGTAGCGTAGGCTCACTAACTCTTTTTTTATGAACCACCGCGGCATTATCAATTTGACTAATAATTTTCTTAAGCATTTAAGTGCATTTTTCCTTCGGTTTTCTTAACGAATTACTAAATTAAATGCATTATAGTTTTGCTGTTGCTTTAAGACTTTTCGCATATTAACAATTTACTGCTTGCACATGTCCTCAATAGCACCACCACGTTCTTAAATCTGCTGCCAATTATTCTAAAAAAAGAAAAAGAGAAACACGATTTATTGTTACATTTTCCTTTCGTGCTGCTGATGTTACTGTTTATTTCCTTTACCTAAATTTTATGTTCAAAGGATAATCAAAACATATCCGTTGGCTAAATTTTTATAAGAATCTATGTTGTTTTAAATACCAACAAGCAGTTGCACACTCACACAAACACATAAACACACTCACGTTTCCACAAACAAGTTGAATGAATTGTCTGATCAAATGCACACAATTCTGCAAAAGTTGCAGTGTGTTGTTGAGTTGAATTAATCTTAAACACACACACACACACTCCACACCACACACTCTCATTTACAGCAACTTGAATTTAACAAATTAGTTTCCTTCCGTTTTTGGTTGTTGGATGAAAGTATGAGCGAGATGGAGAGTGTTGCAAGACTTTGTTTATTTGGAGAATTGTTGTGTAGTACACATGTGCTTAAGTGGCCAAAAACCAAAATGTAACAACAGCCAAACACAAATACAAGTTGTTCTCGCTGCTTGTATGTAACACTTGTAAGAAAGACGGTTTATTAGCAACTGGAGCAGTCTAGGAAAATATTTACAAAAGCTTAACAATTCAACTACGAGTATTGGAAAAAAGAAAACATTTGCCCATTGCAATGTTTGTGCAAGTACTTCACCGTTCGTCCTCGTAAATGTGTTAGAGGATGTTTGGTTTGTAGGCACATTTATGCCATCTGTAAAGCTGTTCTTATTCGAACAGGAGATGAGAATGTGCTACGAGTACAATAAACATTTAGGTGTTTTAATGACACATAGAAACCAAGTCAAGTAATGACCGTAAGCCTGAAAAACTCTTACGGGTTTTTTTTTCATGGCAATTCAAATGATTAGATGAATGCATTGTGACGTTTTAGTTCGAAATAAACAAAGAACTATTATTTAAATTTAAGTGCTTGAAATTTATTTAATTGAAAATTTTGCAAAAGGAATAAATGTGTTAACATCGGTTTGATACAATTCTCGTATGCAATTTCCTAATAAAATTTGTATAAATAAAAAACCTTTATCATATTGAACTAAGTCACCTAATAAGTGGTGACAAACAAAATACACATGAGTACTGATGATGAAAATGTAGCGACTTTCGAAAAACCAGCTGTTCTGCTCTGCTGAGTAAAATTGAATAATTATAAACATATGTTGACTTTCCTTTCCTGTGCCTTGGAATAGTTATCATGTCGTTTTGAATTTAAACAAACATTTCAAACAATTGGCCTATTAATCTTAGTTGAAGTTAATGTAGCCATATGAATGTTCCTTAAAAATACTTATATACCCTAATTCATTTATGTTTCACATATTTTGACATTTCCACATTCTACATATGAAATATTTCGAAAAACATAACTTTTGGTTTAAAAAAGAATATTTATTTTCTCTAAAATTAGCAAATATTGTTAAATAGTAGATTGCCCAACAAGTTTATTGCCTTCAGCGCAAGCCATAAACTAATTCTATCTTAAAATGTGTTTATTTGCATGTTTTCTAGTCAACCAATACATACGCACTCGTACATGAAAGTAATAGTATTATTATCTATACGCTATTCTGAGAGAACACGAAATTGTTTATAACAAATTTTGGGCAAATAAAATACACCTTTTTTAATTTAGCTGGGGTGTCATTAAACATAAAGTGTAACATATAATAAAATCGTGTTGAATAACATCAAAAATGCCAAAAAACTTTACACTTTATCTTATAAAAATGTTTACACAAGATCTATTTGTTTGTCTAGAGAATCTTTATATTTATATAATTCTTTAACGTATTTTTAATTACTTGTTTTTCAATTGACGTAAATAGATTTTAAAGTTTGACGTTAAATATTTGTAAGTTTTAACGTCAGTTAGACGAAAATAAAATAAAATTTTATATAAAACTGTGAGCAATTAATTTTTAACTAAAAATTCGACCATAAAATTCCGCAAAATATAGGGATTTAATCAAGAATTCAGAATAATTTCTTTCGAAATGTATCTAAAAATTTTAATTTCTCTCTGCATGAGATCTAATTATCGGTTTGACGGGTAATTAAGTGTTAACATTTGTTTTTAGTAGGGTCAAAGGGTAGAGGGGAAGACTAGGTGAGTGGAAGATCAAAGAACATCTCAGCTCCGTCATGAAAAAATTAATTTTTAAGGAATGTAGACCTAAGGAAAATAATTTGTTAAATATTTACACTATTTTTCCATGCAATATGTTATTTCAACACCCACTACCGGGGGCGGGGTCCAAAATTTGATTTTCCTGATTTTTTGGCTCCAAGTTCAACGCTTAGGACTTTTTTTTGACAAAAAATGTATCATTTGCTTAACAAAATTACAAAAAAAAAAGCTTTAAAGTTGATTTTGTTTTCTAAAAGTTGGTTTAGTTCTTCTTAGGAGAACTTTTTTCTCTGGAGTCCGATTCAACCCATTTATGAACTTGACCTGTGCTATCCTTCAAAATTGAACACTAATTGATCACATATAATTTCATGTTTTGAAAAATCCACTTTTTCGACATTTGAATTCGATTTTGACCCGATGTGGTTTTTGATTGCCAAGAGCTGAATAATTTTTTGGAAGCGACCGGCAAAGCTATTTGAAAGTGATTGCCACTTTTCAAAAAGCAGGCGACAAACTACTTAAAAATAAAAATATTTTCTATTGACGCGGATATAATTTTCTTTATCAAATATGCAAAAATCGTCAGCACATAAAATTCAAAAGCTTTTTATTTTATGTTGATGGTGGAATTTTGGAGATAGATCTTCAGGTAACATTTTGCCCAAATTTTCTTAGAAAAATAAAGATTCCCGGATGATTTGGTCCAGTGAAATGCGCTTAGTAACTATGGAAAGCCCTTCACGGCCTAAGACAGGCAAAGCGTTTCATTACGTTATCTCGGAACAAATCCCAAAAATTAATGCTGATGGACAAGAATGACCTCAGATTATTAACGGGTTGGTTTACAGGACACTGCGGTCTCAGACGGCACCAGTTCACCATGGGCAACTCTGAGACCAAATTGTGTAGGCTCTGCGAGGCAGAGGAGGAGACACCGGAGCACGTACTCTGTGACTGTCCGGCAGCGGCGTCGTGTAAGAGGAGGTTCCTCGGAGGCAATTTAATGACTCCGGGGGAGGTGTACGATATATCACCAGGTAGAGTAATTGGCTTTATTCGTAGCCTCAATCTACAATTGTGAACACTTGGGCTGCACAAAAGATCCTTTGGGTCGCGATGCTTATGGCCTAACAGTAATAATAACTATGCGGCAGATTTGTTCATTTACATAAGCTTTCATTAATTAAATTCTGGTTTTAACGTTAAAATCAACTGGTAAAACCTGGTTTTACTATACAAAATGATTTTGTTAAAACCACCTTAAACCCACTTTCGAATTGGTTTTAAATAGGTTTTACGAAATGCAACCTTATTTTTGCCTGTTTTGGGCTGTGCTAAATTGAGTGCTGCCAAGTTATATATTGGAAACAGCTGGTATTGTTTATGTTTTTTTTTTCAGAATCCGCTTTAGTTTTTTATATATAACAACTTGACTTCTAAACAGTTCCATAATTTTAAAATATTCATGCACAAAATGTAAAATAATTTCTATTTTAGAACGCATTCTAAAACTTTTTCTTTTTTCCTTCAAGCAAAAACTTCTGTTGTACAGGCTGTCAATTAAGTGTTGTAAGAGAAAAATACCTGCAACAAACTCACACAATTCTATGAGCGATTTATTTTTTTTTTAATTTATTATACAGCCTTAAATTTATTAATCAGCTGTTTATGGTTTTAACGCCAAGAGCTGGTTTTAACTTTCAGTGTGAAAACACTATCAGAAGAAAATGCTACCCGAATTTTATGAAGTGACACAGTAAAATTTTTACAATTTCGATTGCAAATTTTCACAGTTAAAATTGGTCAAGAGTGTAGCGTTCCATGGTTAAAATTTCGCAACCTTTAGCAACATAAATGTCAATGGATGACAGCTCAATTCTTTACATTTGATAGCCGATTTACTTCCTAATCTCAAATTTTGTACACTCTTTATTAAAACTTAGAATAAAAAAACTTTTCTATTCGGCAGTCAACTTTTTGTCATAGTAGAATGCATACCACTTGTTTAAAGTTAAAATTTATTGTACAAATTATTAAGCAATGATGTCAGTTTTTTATGAAAAAGTTAAAATTTATTTTTAAGAAGTTCATATTTGTCATGTTCCAAACCAGTTAGTGTGTGCAGGTCAAAATAACCTTCACCTTGAAAGAAATAAATGACTGCAAATGCAGACTTGTTACATTGTGCATGTCTAAATGCCGGTATTCATGCAAACTAAAGTTTGCAATTGCTAAAATAAAAACTCCTTTAATATATTTCAATAATTACAGTGAATGTTACGATAAGTGACATGATTTTATTTTTCGATAGGTTTTGAAATTACTGAAAAACAGCTGTTCCAGTGGTTTAGTAATTGGCTAACATTATGTTGTATTTTCCTTTAAAACTTTACAATTTCCATGAAATTATTGTATGTGTTAATTTAAATAAAACTGGCTGAAGAAATTCAAAAATTCTGCATCTTCTCAATACTATACCCTCCGCAGTGCAGTGCATATGTAGGGGCCACCCCCTGAGTGCTCAGCCAAATCAAAAGAAAAAAAGTTTGAAAAACCTTTATCATCTAATTTTGTATATAAGGAATTGTAATAAAATTTTACCTTCAGCCACCTGAAAATATGCAATTTAAAAATAACATTTTCCTTCGCCTAGCTGTATACAATAAATTATTGGCTACTAACTAGATTTTTGGGAAAACAATTCTCTGGTTTTTTTTAACGGTTTGCCTTAAAAATTTGTGACCTTGAAATATTTTTGCACACAAAAATTAACATCACCGTTTTCTAAAAATATCTTCAAACTTTTTAAATGTCACTCGCAACATAAAGTAACATTTAAATGAAATCTTAATCAATACGTATATAATTAACACTAAATACATAAAGTTTACAATATAAGGCTTCTTCATTGAAAGTGTCAAACACAATAAACCATTTTGACTTTAAAGATTTCATGACGAAAATAGATTATTTAATTTTTGAACGTTTTTTTTTTGCATAACATTGTTTTAATATTCATGAAAATCTTAAAATATTTGCTAGTATATTAATTAATTTTTTCGTTTTCATTCGATGTTCTTCCCTTTTTCCAGGAATTTTTAAAGTAGATTACAAAATTGGTTGTCTCTCGAACTAATTCGTCAAACACAAGTAAATTGTGCAAAGGATTGCCTAATGGCTTTAAATTTGAAATAAAAGAAGAGAAAGTGTGTGTAGATCATTAAAATAAATGTTTGTTTGTTAGTGCCCAATAGAAATAACCACGTTTTGGGTAAAATTGCGCTACAACCGAAAAATTTATTTTTTCAAAAAAATGTGCAAACAATTGTTTGTCTTTAAATGCATGCGATTCAAGCTTTTCTGAACGCTTCTTTACTTTTTAAACTCCTTTTTATGCGTATTTATTAGAAATAAACCCGTTTTGGGTAAAAATTGTGTTTTACCCAAAAAAATTGATTTTTCGCAAAGAGGTACCCCTTTCCAAAAAAATTAGTCAAACATTTTTGTTGCTTAAATGCATGCGACTTAAGCTTTTTTGAAAGCTTTTTCGCATTTGAAACTCCTTTCCTTTCTCACTTATTAGAAAAACTCCTTTCAATACTTCTTTATTAGAAATAAACGCGTTTTGGGTAAAATTGTGTTTCAACCAAAAATTTGATTTTTTGCAAAAAGGGTGTCCTTTCCAAAAAAATTGGTAAACATTTTTTTTGCTTAAATGGATGCGACTTAAGCTTTTTTGAAAGCTTCGTCGCATTTGAAACTCCTTTCAATACTTACTTATTAGAAATAAACACGTTTTGGGTAAAAATTATGTTTTAACCAAAAAATTGATTTTTTGCAAAAAAATTGGTAAAAATTATTTCCAAAAAAATTGGTACAAAATTTTTTTTGCTTAAATGCATGCGACTTAAACTTTTTTGAAAGCTTCTTCGCATTTGAAACTCCTTTCATTTCTCACTTATTAGAAAAACTCCTTTCAATACTTCTTTATTAGAAATAAACGCGTTTTGGGTAAAATTGTGTGTCAACCAAAAAATTGATTCTTTTTGCAAAGAGGTGCCCCTTTCCAAAAAAAATTGGTAAAAAATTTTTTTTGTTTAAATGCATGCGACTTAAGCTTTTTTGGAAGCTTTTCGCATTTGAAACTCCTTTCAATACTTACTTATTAGAAATAAGCACGTTTTGGGTAAAATAGTGTTGCAACCCAAAAATTTATTTTTTCCAAAGAGGTAGTAGCCCTTTCCAAAAAAATTGGTCAAATATTTTTTTTTGCTTAAATGCATGCGACTTAAACTTTTTTGAAAGCTTCTTCGCATTTGAAACTCCTTTCAACACTTACTTATTAGAAAAACTCCTTTCAATGCCCACTTTTGGGTAAAATTGTGTTTCAACCAAAAAATTGATTTTTTGCAAAGAGGTACCCCTTTCCAAAAAAATTGGTAAAAATTTTTTTTTGCTTAAATGCATGCGACTTAAGCTTTTTTGAAAGCTTCGTCGTATTTGAAACTCCTTTCAATACTTACTTATTAGAAATAAACACGTTTTGGGAAAAATTGTGTTTCAACCAAAAATAGATTTTTTGCAAAGAGGTACCCCTTTCCAAAAAAATTGGTAAAAATTTTTTTTTGCTTAAATGCATGCGACTTAAACTTTTTTGAAAGCTTCTTCGCATTTGAAACTCCCTTCAATACTTACTTATTAGAAAAACTCCTTTCAATGTCCACTTTTGTGTTTCAACCAAAAAATTTATTTTTTGCAAAGAGGTACCCCTTTGCAAAAAAATTTATCAAAAAAATTTGTTTTTGCTTAAATGCATGCGACTTAAGCTTTTTTGAAAGCTTCTTCGCATTTGAAACTCCTTTCAATACTTTCTTGTTAGAAATAAACACGTTCTGGGTAAAATTGTGTTTCAACCAAAAAATTAATTTTTTGGAAGCAGATACCCCATTCCCAAAAATTACTAAGCTTTTCTGCCAAAAAATAATGGTGTGGCTTATTTCGTCAAATATTTATATAATATATGTGAACGTCGCCTTAGCCAAAATGTATTAAAGATGGCATATGTTAAACATATAATGTGTTCAAATCAAAAAAATTTTTATTTATATATGTGTAAATTTAATAGTTTATTTTGATTCTGAGAATTGAAACAAAAAAATTAGCTGAACAAATAAATATTCCTCATACGCTCCATGATACTTTTAAACTTTTCAAAATGCCTCAGTTACACACGAGACTCGTATTACGAGTACATGACTGACTCACTCAGCAGGCATCGACAAAATAATTACTTTCTACATGTGCTTACGCATACACGCATGAATATTTTCTTCTTTTTTTTTCTCTTTGGAACACGAGCTCCTTAAAAGAAGCTTTTAAAAATAATCCAAGTAAAAGAAAACAACATAAAATCCTTAATCAAATAACAGGCAATTTTATGATTTCATATGCTGTGACGTAAATATGTACGTTTGCATTTTCTTTGAAAAAATTTGTATTTTATATGATCTATTTTTCCGTTTTTTCTTTATCAGCAGCTTTTTTTGGTCATATTTTGTTTTTGTTTTTTATTTTCCTTTTATTAAAATGCCATTAAATATACATTTCAAATCCTTCTCACATTCAGTTTGTTCATCAGTTTGTTGTATTTTTTGTTCTTTTCGTAATTTCGACCATAACTGCTGGAGTAGATATGACACCATATGTACCAGTGTTACCAGTAGCTGAAAAAAATAAAAACTAAAAATTTTATAAAATTGTAAAAACTTTAACATTCTCATAGACAACAAGTAAGAACGTTATATTCGACCTCTAAATACTTAGGAAATAAGATAAAAATTTGTAACCTGCTGAGTCAGTGTGCCTTTAGGATATTTCTGTACACAATTTCAAAGCTATATTTGTCAGGGTCACTCTGGGAAGGACCGCGAGGGAAACTTTCATCTTGAGCAAAAACCTTCTTTACTTTTCAAGCATTTTTCACTAGCTGTTATCGTACCAGGATATTTAGAAATAAATCTGTTAAACCGTTTCTTATCTGCAACCATTTTAAACTTGTAATGAAGTCGTGTATTTCAAATTTAAACATAAAAGAAAAATTTTAATTTAAAAGGGGGGAGGAGCCAAGCGTGCTTAAATGTATAATTTAATATTGATTTGGGTTACTATTCCATGTTCATGACACGTTTCTTTTATCCTAATTTTATTCTTATACATAAATAATTTAAAGTAAATTAGTTGGCATGAAAGAGCCAAAAATAGAAAAAAAAATTAAGTTCACTGAACTTGTTTCTCCAAGCATAAAGCCAGAAATTAATGCAATATGTGTACGAACTGATTTATAAGTATATCATAGACAATACTCGAGCTTTTTGTATTAGTGCGCGCAGGTAATGAGGATGAGGTATTCTCAGCCCCACTATAATTCGTTCGTGTGTAACGCAACGAATACGATGAACTTGTTATTTAGCTGAATTGAATAGTAGACTTTTTTTTTTTGAAAGAAGTACGTATTAGCAATTGAATTATCCCCAAAGTAAATTACTTGGCTTTAGCTTTTGATTTGTTTGGAAAGCTAAAATAAATTTGAAACGAAAGCTTGTTTTTGTTTTTCATACAATTTGTTCACTAAACAAACGCACAGGTATTCAAAGGTGGCTTTGACTTTCACAATATTTAACATATACGAGATCTGTTGAAGAAATAAGATGCGTTTTAATTTTTCTCTAAAATATATTTTTTATTCAGCAATTTCCAGTTTGCTACTCCAACTTAGTGCCCTTCAGTTATGCTACACTTAAGGCATCGTTTCGAAACAGTTCTAATATGCGATTGTGGGTATGTCCTTGAACGATTCATCTGTTATATCCTCTGTCCCCGCAAAAAGGTCGTGTCTTCATGGGTCTACACAAACCTGAAAACGGGAAAAAGTCACTGTTTTTGGATAAAAAAATTAATAACAAGTAAAATGAGAGAGAAGCTGCAGGAGCAATTTTGGAACTTCGCATTCATACCTTTTATTCCCAAAATTAAAAAAAATATAAAATGTATAAAAAATTGCCGGCATGAGCCACGGGATATTTTCACATCCTCAGCAACTTTTCTAATTGTGTTGTGACGATTCTCAATAACAATTTTCTTAAATTTTTTTATTTTTATAGGTTTTTGATGGGGACGACGTGATTTAAAACCTTTTCACCCTCTTTTTGACAAACTTGAACCACTTGTAAATATTTATCTTACTCCGAGCAGCGTTGCCATAACTTCTTCAAAAAAAGCTGCAACTTTAGAAAAAAAACTGGTTTTCACGTAAAAAAACTGCACATAAAAAATTCACAAAAATATATGGTTTTTTTCATATTTTTTTATTAAAACAAAAACATAACACAACAAATTAAATATGATATACATCTACATATAACAAAGCAATTCATTTTAATAAAAAATATATAGGTACATAGGGTTTAAATAAACAAAAAGAGTTCATTATTATTCAGATATAGTACTGCCTGTTCCAGAATCTCGACAAGTCGATGTCGTTCTCATATTTATATTGAAACCAATAATTAAAAATTTAAATTTGTTTGTATGTACATAGAAAAACACAAGGCATATCTATCTAACAGGTACAACCATTTCTACAAAAATAGAACACTTATTGTAGAAACTACCTTAACAGTTGCAAAAATCGTTAAACGACACTACTAAGTTTGACGTTTTATCAGGTTAGGCTAGTGAGCTCGTGCTCCCACCTGCAATATACACCTTGGTAAAATTCAACTTGCTTTGTGGTCAGGGGTGCAAAAAGATGTATGTGATAATTACATACTCGTATAAAAAAGTATAGTTAAACCTTGCCACTGTTATATTAAGCAAATGGGGTAAAATTATGGTTTCAGAAATTGGAATTAAAATAACAATATTAAGAGTAAAAAAGTAAAATGAAAAAACTGCAAAATCTGCACAATTTACAGAAAAACTGGTTTTTAAAGAAAAAAACTGCAAAACTGCTCAATGCTTAGAAAAACTGTCAAATGCAGATAAATCTGCACATTTGGCAACGCTGACTCCGAGTACAATCACCGTATGTCCCTGTCAACATTTCAATTACTTTTGAGTACTAAATTCCACTTTTTATGCAAAATTTTTGATAATTTTCGCGTAACACGTAAAACACTTTCAACGTTTATGACTCACAAACAAAAAAAAAACTGGGAAGTTTTCGAGACGAGTCTAGTAGCATAAGGAAAATGATCGAAAATCTCGAAATTATAAAACTCATTATATTTTGAACGCACCTCGTATATAGATATTACAAATAAAACATTTTCAATGTTTGACAAACTCGAACTTGAACTTTCAATTAAATTGGAAATTTTAAAGAACAACAATCTCCCCTATTCCGTAAATATTTCTCAACGTCACATCAAGACAATATTGAAAATAGGACATATCTGAACTCCTTTTCTTCAGCAAGCGACCATTTTTGACAGTCTTTTGCTATAATCCAGTCCTTACGGTGTAATCACAGGCTGTCAGCAGAACTTAATTGTTGTGCATAAGGAGTAAGTGTCCTATTTTTGATATTCGCGCTTATTATGAAAAAACGGCGTCGACGTCACATCAACTTAACAAAAAAAAAAAAAATCTCACTTATCTACTAGTTGTCCATAACAATTAATTACTGTTGATAATCTTTTAGTATTCTCTAATAGTAGTCGATTGCTGTCGACAAAGAGTAGAAAAGCGAAAATTTTTTGCTGTCATCTAGATGTAACGTCAATGTCGTCATTCATAATAGGGGCTATTGCCTTGACACGACATTGACAGATAGTTACAGAATAAGGGGAATTATCTTAAAAGCAAATATTGTAATAAAAATAAATATTCTTTTTATCTCTTGTTTTTTTTTCAGTTTTCAAATTATCTTTACCATTGCAAATTATAAATTGGTCACTTGTATTTACTACTGGCCATAAAAGAAAACATTTGTGCCGTCCACTAGATTACCTGCAACCAGCAAAAGGCGTAACATTTACCACCATTCTGCAGTGCTTTTTTCTCTAAGAAATATCCCCAATAATACACATCACATAAAATATCAAGTATTTTGTAGAAAATATGCTTCAAAAAAATCTGAATATTTTAAAAACATGTTCATACCGCAATTAATATAAAAGAGATTATTTACATTCACTTCAATTGATATAAAGAAAGAAGAAAATTAAAAACTGCTGCCCTGAACAAAGTTCACATTGGAAGCAATTGATTTTCATATAGAGAGAGAGAGAGAGAGTTAAAACAACAAGAGCGACCAAAAAAGTGTGCTATTGGAATACTTTTGTACAAATTTAAACGAGCCGTTAAAAGGAAAAATTGCTTGACAAATATTGCCAACATGGGACGGAAGAAAATACAAATATCTCGCATAACAGACGAACGGAATCGGCAGGTAAGCAAATAAATTGTCACATTTTGAAATTAGATTTCTTGGCATTTAAAAATGTACTCTCATCTACCACAACCATTAACTAATTGAGAATTACAAAAGAAATGAAATTTTCAAGAACTAAAAAATTCAGAAAATAGGGCATGAAAAAAAAAACAATCAAACGGCAACACAGAGATTTAAAATGTGTTAACATGGGTTTGATACACTTCTCGAATGCAATTTCCGAATAAAATTGTTATAAATAAAAACTGTTCAACCAAGTCATTTCATAAGCGACAAATAAAAATACACATGAGTACTGATGACGAAAGTGTAGCGGCTTGCGAAAACAGCTGTTCTGCGCTGTTGTATAACTAGGATAATCAAAACTGAGGTCAATTTGTGAAGAAAATAAAATATGTAGTTTCATGTCGAATAAAATATTTTTGTTACAGTTTTTGAAAATTTTATTCGTTTGCTTTTGTAATTCCCAATTGTTTTTTGAGAGTACGTGCCTAAGCTAAAAGATTTTCTGATTTTTAATTTCCATTGTAGTCCAGCGACAATTTGGTGTAAGAACCAACTAAAAGCAAATCAATTTTATTAAAAAATTACCTATTTACGATACGATTATACGATTTAAATGAAATATGCTATGATTCTTTCTATTTTGCAGGTGACATTCAATAAAAGAAAATTCGGCGTAATGAAAAAGGCTTACGAATTGTCGGTGTTGTGCGATTGTGAAATTGCTCTCATCATATTTTCGTCCAGCAACAAATTGTATCAATATGCCAGCACTGATATGGATAAGGTTTTACTCAAATACACAGAATACAATGAACCCCACGAATCATTAACTAATAAAAATATAATTGAGGTAAGTACAAGTTACGCATTCACACATACACACATACATATACACATATTTTTATAGATAAAGGGTGTTTTGTTAAGGTCATTATTTTAAATTAAAACAATGAAAAATATATTCACGAGTACATATTGTTTTATTGGCTGACTGACAGATGGCGCAATCTATTTGACTGATTTTCAAAAAATTTTCGCAGCAATTGCGATCGAATATTGCTATTGCAAATATTTACCCCCTTATTCATAAAAATTATGACAGTCTAATAGCAGCGTAATAAAACAAAATTTCATATGAAACTTGCTCTATTACACTCTTATAAGCCTCTCATAATTTTTATGAATACGGGGGTTAAACTCTCTAGTTTACAGGTAGAAAAGTAACATGTCTTATCGCCAAAGAAATTAATGCAATAGTCTTTCTGGCTAATTAGTAGAATTATTACATAAAATTACTTAGACGAAATTAATTGATTCAACGATTTGCTAACGTTGGTCTAGCGTGAATACAATCATAGTAAAATAGCAAATTAAATTAAAAAAAAAAACACAAAAAAACGGTCACAATAAACTGCTGTTGCCAATTAAAACAGTCTAAAGTGCGTTACACTATCGAACTAGAGTGACATTCAAAATGTCATAGGTTTTGACTGACCAGAACCATGGCCCAACTATTAGGCATTTTGTGTGTGTAAAAATTTCCAACCTTTTGAAGAACAACACAGACACCGCAAACAAACAATGGTAAAATGTAAACAAACATTGACAAATTGTAAACGGCGGGAGAAAATGTAAACAAATTTTGACACTAGGGAAAATTGTTAACGCTCTAAACACAACCCTGCATTGTGTGGCATGACCTGCTTGTTCGACCATGGATCAGACTGCCGATCAGTGTTGTAAGATTAGGGGGGTTTCCCCCTAGATTTATGGTTTTTTTTCTATTTAGGGGCAGATTTAGGGGTTAATATTCTTTAGGGGGAAATTTGGGGGTAAGAAAATTTTATTTAGGGTATTTTTAGGGGGTTTTCGAATTTATAGTTTGGTACATAACAGTACATAATTTAACAACTGAGCATGTCTAAGATATTGTATCGAAATGACAATTTAGAAAGTAATCACGCAAATACAAACATTAAAACATTTTTCTCGTTAAATCAATTTTGTTGGTTTTCCTTGAACTGCAAAATATAAATTTTAAAAAGTTGTTCATCTTTACAATTTATTACCAATATGCCAAAAAAAGGATACCATATATAAACAAAAATATAAAAAGGAGTGGGAAGCAGATCAGCAGTTTAAATACCTTTAAATAAAATTTTAAACACAATAAATGCAAAATTAAATTTCAGATTGATTAGCCCCTGTCCAGGGACACAACTACAAAGCTTTATGCAAATATTGTAAAAGCATTATGGTGGCTACCAGGAGACCTTATTGCACAACAAAATACGAAGAAACATGTTGGATTTGCATCCCAAACAAAAGAAGTACATGTACCCGTAACAAACTTCCTCAAGCCGTCTCTTACAAAAGAACGAAAGATTGCATATATAATTTTTTGGGGGCTTTTTATAAAAAAATAAAATAAAAATTTGGGTGTTTTCGTGCTTTTCGCGTAAGAATGATAGTACCTCAATTCAAATTTAATAGAGATAAGAATGATGAAACCAAATTACTACTTAAACTTTTCTGATTTAGGGGGTTTTTTAAGAAAAAGTGTAGAATCTAGGGGATTTCTAAATTTTTTTGGGGGGAAGAAAAAAAATTATCTGACAACACTGCTGCCGATCATGTTTGACAGACAAACTTGTGTTCATGAAAGCCATTTGATAAGAAAATATGGAAAATAAGAAATTTGTTTGGAGGTGCATTACTGATAATCGAATTAGGTGTGCCTCACTTTAATATTTGTATAAAAAATAATTTGCAAAGTATCGGTGCACAGATGCCGCCAGGTTACTGTTACAAAATATGTCGGCGATGTTGTTAATCCGTATTTTATCCGTCACTGTTACGACTTATGCCTTCACATAAGAATTGGTAACGTAATTAATCACGATAAATTCGTCAGAAGAACTTTATACAGGGTGTACTAAAAAAAATAATTTCCAATGAGGCTTGATGTTGTTGACTGACTCAGAGCTGCTTTGCAACCGAACTCACTTAAATATGTTTTCACACATAAAATTACAACTCATAAACATCTGATTTTGCTTTCACATTTAATTCAAGCTTTAATCCACAATTTGCATAATAAGTTTGTTAAAATTAAAATATGTGCGTACATCTCTCTCATAGTGCATTTTCACCTCCTCGAAATCTCTATTTAAATTTATACCGGATACACTACCGTTTTTTTTTTGGAATATATCGAGATTTTATTACAATATAAGCGAAAAGTGAAAGCATATATTTTCTCTTGATATGTCAAATTATATGTGAAAAAATGTTTGTATAAATTCACCTCACCTACACTCACATCCTGGTGAGTAAAAGTTTTCTACAGCGTAGCATTTTTTCGTACATTATGAAAGAAAACCACATTTGCAACTGTTAGTGGTGTAGATTTCAATTAGATTTTGACTAAATCTAGTTAGTGAACTAGTAGATTTTATTTTGTATGGAAATCTAATCAACATCTACTAGATTTGGCTAGAAATCTTGTAATTACTAGATTTCGATCAGATGTAAATCTACTATTAGAAATAAGCGTATTCATTGCCGTAATTTTTTCCTAATTATTTACATATTTATATTTCTTAAAATTATAAAACCAATCCACAAACGTTTTTTAAACGGATTTAACAAAATTGTGTTCTTTGTTGATACCAGGGCGAAAATTGCTGCATCCTATATCGTTCGAATTTTTTATATATTAAAATTTCAACCGATATTGAATGCGATAACTTGGCCCCAAGTTTTAATCTTTGTTTTTAACGTTAAAGTCTGCATTTATTAAAACCATATCGTAGTGAAAACACTGTAAAAAAATCACTTTACTTAAATATGTGCATACTCGTACATGCACGTATATTGTTGGTCTAATCACATAGAACAGTCAGCTCTAACTTATATAATTTTAATATTGATACGAAATGAATAAAAATGGTATAAATTTCTATTTCAGCACTTTCACATAAACTGAGAATTGCTTCAGCTAAAGTTTCATAGTGTGAACCGGGACTTAGATATGTAAATACATATACATATATGTAAATACATGTATATGTAAATATATATATATATATATATATATATATATATATATATATATATATATATATATATATAAATATATATCAATACAATTTTCTTTTATTACATTTACACTTCAGGTTGATAATTACGATATAGGATTTTGCATTCTATTTTCCGTTTCATTATTACTCACAGCAACAATTTATTTAAAAGCAAATTATTCAATTATGTAATATATGTATGTATCTACACACTTATATACATATGTATATACTATATATGTACGCATATTTTGATCTACATACGTACATACTGTAAATAACAGCAAACAACAAAACCTTAAAGATAAAATCAAAGACAAAGATATGCGAGTGTCAAGAGCACTAACGAACGATTATTTTGTATTCTCTATTAAGAAAATATTATATTTCTTATTCTATGGCAGATATGAACATATGAACAATAATAGACTACCTATACAATAGCATTATGACCGTTACAGTGGGCATCGTTGCAAAAGAAAAAAAAAAGATTGGAAAACTGTTGACACTGCAACTTCCCGCTTAATTTAACCGCAAAGCTGTGGTAGCGTGGTTTGTTATAAAGTGAACTCGTTCTTTAGCCGAACGATTCGTATGTGAAATGTACTTCCTACAGAAGTACCCTTTTTGTGGCACTTTGTACAAATTCTTAGCGGTCACCCTGTTGTAGATTTTGATTAATAACTTTCAATCTTAACCGAAATAATTCATGGGGCACAAATGCATTCGATTTAATATTTTCTGAAAGCTTCGTTCCATTTGAAACTCCTTTCAATACTTACTTGTTAGAAATAAACACGTTTTGGGTAAAATTGTGTTTCAACCAAAAAATTTATTTTTTGCAAAGAGGTACCCCTTTCCAAAAAAATTGGTTAAACATTTTTTGTTTGTTTAAATGCATGCAACTTAAGCTTTATCGGAAGCTTCTTCGCATTTAAAACTCCTTTCAATACTCACTTATTAGAAAAACTTCTTTCAATGCCCACTTTTGGGTAAAATTGTTTGTCAACCAAAAAATTGATTTTTTGCAAAAAAAAAAATTGGTAAAAATTTTTTTTGCTTAAATGCATGCGACTTAAGCTTTTTTGAAAGCTTCGAAAAAATTTTTTTCCAAAAAAATTAGGATAGACTATAATAGCCTTTGAAAATCAGAGAAAAACGAATCCTCCTTAAAAATTAGAAAAAAACCCATATCTCGAAAACCAATGCGAATATTTTGATGAAATTTTCGCTGGCTAATTGTTAGCTCAATTCGTAACTAAAAATCGATTATATAATAATAGGGGAGAGAAAAAATTTTTTTACAAAAAAATTAGGATGGACTATAGCCTTTGAAAATTAGAGAAAAACGATACCTCCTTAAAAATAAGAAAAAATCCCATATCTCGAAAACCAATGCGAATATTTTGATGAAATTTTCGCTGGTTAATTGTTAGCTCAATTCGTAACTGAAAATCGATTATATAATAATAAAGGAGAGAAAAAATTTTTTTACAAAAAAATTAGGATGGACTATAGCCTTTGAAAATTAGAGAAAAACGATACCTCCTTAAAAATAAGAAAAAATCCCATATCTCGAAAACCAATGCGAATATTTTGATGAAATTTTCGCTGGTTAATTGTTAGCTCAATTCGTAACTGAAAATCGATTATATAATAATAAAGGAGAGAAAAAATTTTTTTACAAAAAAATTAGGATGGACTATAGCCTTTGAAAATTAGAGAAAAACGATACCTCCTTAAAAATAAGAAAAAATCCCATATCTCGAAAACCAATGCGAATATTTTGATGAAATTTTCGCTGGCTAATTGTTAGCTCAATTCGTAACTGAAAATCGATTATATAATAATAAAGGAGAGAAAAAATTTTTTTACAAAAAAATTAGGATGGACTATAGCCTTTGAAAATTAGAGAAAAACGATACCTCCTTAAAAATAAGAAAAAATCCCATATCTCGAAAACCAATGCGAATATTTTGATGAAATTTTCGCTGGCTAATTGTTAGCTCAATTCGTAACTGAAAATCGATTATATAATAATAAAGGAGAGAAAAAATGTTTTTACAAAAAAATTAGGATGGACTATATGTAGCCTTTGAAAATTAGAGAAAAACGATACCTCCTTAAAAATAAGAAAAAATCACATATCTCGAAAACCAATGCGAATATTTTGATGAAATTTTCGCTGGCTAATTGTTAGCTCAATTCGTAACTGAAAATCGATTATATAATAATAAACGAGAGAAAAAATTTTTTTACAAAAAAATTAGGATGGACTATAGCCTTTGAAAATTAGAGAAAAACGATACCTCCTTAAAAATAAGAAAAAATCCCATATCTCGAAAACCAATGCGAATATTTTGATGAAATTTTCGCTGGCTAATTGTTAGCTCAATTCGTAACTGAAAATCGATTATATAATAATAAACGAGAGAAAAAATTTTTTTACAAAAAAATTAGGATGGACTATAGCCTTTGAAAATTAGAGAAAAACGATACCTCCTTAAAAATAAGAAAAAATCCCATATCTCGAAAACCAATGCGAATATTTTGATGAAATTTTCGCTGGCTAATTGTTAGCTCAATTCGTAACTGAAAATCGATTATATAATAATAAACGAGAGAAAAAATTTTTTTACAAAAAAATTAGGATGGACTATAGCCTTTGAAAATTAGAGAAAAACGATACCTCCTTAAAAATAAGAAAAAATCCCATATCTCGAAAACCAATGCGAATATTTTGATGAAATTTTCGCTGGCTAATTGTTAGCTCAATTCGTAACTGAAAATCGATTATATAATAATAAACGAGAGAAAAAATTTTTTTACAAAAAAATTAGGATGGACTATAGCCTTTGAAAATTAGAGAAAAACGATACCTCCTTAAAAATAAGAAAAAATCCCATATCTCGAAAACCAATGCGAATATTTTGATGAAATTTTCGCTGGCTAATTGTTAGCTCAATTCGTAACTGAAAATCGATTATATAATAATAAACGAGAGAAAAAATTTTTTTACAAAAAAATTAGGATGGACTATAGCCTTTGAAAATTAGAGAAAAACGATACCTCCTTAAAAATAAGAAAAAATCCCATATCTCGAAAACCAATGCGAATATTTTGATGAAATTTTCGCTGGCTAATTGTTAGCTCAATTCGTAACTGAAAATCGATTATATAATAATAAACGAGAGAAAAAATTTTTTTTACAAAAAAATTAGGATGGACTATAGCCTTTGAAAATTAGAGAAAAACGATACCTCCTTAAAAATAAGAAAAAATCCCATATCTCGAAAACCAATGCGAATATTTTGATGAAATTTTCGCTGGCTAATTGTTAGCTCAATTCGTAACTGAAAATCGATTATATAATAATAAACGAGAGAAAAAATTTTTTTACAAAAAAATTAGGATGGACTATAGCCTTTGAAAATTAGAGAAAAACGATACCTCCTTAAAAATAAGAAAAAATCCCATATCTCGAAAACCAATGCGAATATTTTGATGAAATTTTCGCTGGCTAATTGTTAGCTCAATTCGTAACTGAAAATCGATTATATAATAATAAACGAGAGAAAAAATTTTTTTTACAAAAAAATTAGGATGGACTATAGCCTTTGAAAATTAGAGAAAAACGATACCTCCTTAAAAATAAGAAAAAATCCCATATCTCGAAAACCAATGCGAATATTTTGATGAAATTTTCGCTGGCTAATTGTTAGCTCAATTCGTAACTGAAAATCGATTATATAATAATAAACGAGAGAAAAAATTTTTTTACAAAAAAATTAGGATGGACTATAGCCTTTGAAAATTAGAGAAAAACGATACCTCCTTAAAAATAAGAAAAAATCCCATATCTCGAAAACCAATGCGAATATTTTGATGAAATTTTCGCTGGCTAATTGTTAGCTCAATTCGTAACTGAAAATCGATTATATAATAATAAACGAGAGAAAAAATTTTTTTACAAAAAAATTAGGATGGACTATAGCCTTTGAAAATTAGAGAAAAACGATACCTCCTTAAAAATAAGAAAAAATCCCATATCTCGAAAACCAATGCGAATATTTTGATGAAATTTTCGCTGGCTAATTGTTAGCTCAATTCGTAACTGAAAATCGATTATATAATAATAAACGAGAGAAAAAATTTTTTTACAAAAAAATTAGGATGGACTATAGCCTTTGAAAATTAGAGAAAAACGATACCTCCTTAAAAATAAGAAAAAATCCCATATCTCGAAAACCAATGCGAATATTTTGATGAAATTTTCGCTGGCTAATTGTTAGCTCAATTCGTAACTGAAAATCGATTATATAATAATAAACGAGAGAAAAAATTTTTTTACAAAAAAATTAGGATGGACTATAGCCTTTGAAAATTAGAGAAAAACGATACCTCCTTAAAAATAAGAAAAAATCCCATATCTCGAAAACCAATGCGAATATTTTGATGAAATTTTCGCTGGCTAATTGTTAGCTCAATTCGTAACTGAAAATCGATTATATAATAATAAACGAGAGAAAAAATTTTTTTACAAAAAAATTAGGATGGACTATAGCCTTTGAAAATTAGAGAAAAACGATACCTCCTTAAAAATAAGAAAAAATCCCATATCTCGAAAACCAATGCGAATATTTTGATGAAATTTTCGCTGGCTAATTGTTAGCTCAATTCGTAACTGAAAATCGATTATATAATAATAAACGAGAGAAAAAATTTTTTTACAAAAAAATTAGGATGGACTATAGCCTTTGAAAATTAGAGAAAAACGATACCTCCTTAAAAATAAGAAAAAATCCCATATCTCGAAAACCAATGCGAATATTTTGATGAAATTTTCGCTGGCTAATTGTTAGCTCAATTCGTAACTGAAAATCGATTATATAATAATAAACGAGAGAAAAAATTTTTTTACAAAAAAATTAGGATGGACTATAGCCTTTGAAAATTAGAGAAAAACGATACCTCCTTAAAAATAAGAAAAAATCCCATATCTCGAAAACCAATGCGAATATTTTGATGAAATTTTCGCTGGCTAATTGTTAGCTCAATTCGTAACTGAAAATCGATTATATAATAATAAACGAGAGAAAAAATTTTTTTACAAAAAAATTAGGATGGACTATAGCCTTTGAAAATTAGAGAAAAACGATACCTCCTTAAAAATAAGAAAAAATCCCATATCTCGAAAACCAATGCGAATATTTTGATGAAATTTTCGCTGGCTAATTGTTAGCTCAATTCGTAACTGAAAATCGATTATATAATAATAAACGAGAGAAAAAATTTTTTTACAAAAAAATTAGGATGGACTATAGCCTTTGAAAATTAGAGAAAAACGATACCTCCTTAAAAATAAGAAAAAATCCCATATCTCGAAAACCAATGCGAATATTTTGATGAAATTTTCGCTGGCTAATTGTTAGCTCAATTCGTAACTGAAAATCGATTATATAATAATAAACGAGAGAAAAAATTTTTTTACAAAAAAATTAGGATGGACTATAGCCTTTGAAAATTAGAGAAAAACGATACCTCCTTAAAAATAAGAAAAAATCCCATATCTCGAAAACCAATGCGAATATTTTGATGAAATTTTCGCTGGCTAATTGTTAGCTCAATTCGTAACTGAAAATCGATTATATAATAATAAACGAGAGAAAAAATTTTTTTACAAAAAAATTAGGATGGACTATAGCCTTTGAAAATTAGAGAAAAACGATACCTCCTTAAAAATAAGAAAAAATCCCATATCTCGAAAACCAATGCGAATATTTTGATGAAATTTTCGCTGGCTAATTGTTAGCTCAATTCGTAACTGAAAATCGATTATATAATAATAAACGAGAGAAAAAATTTTTTTACAAAAAAATTAGGATGGACTATAGCCTTTGAAAATTAGAGAAAAACGATACCTCCTTAAAAATAAGAAAAAATCCCATATCTCGAAAACCAATGCGAATATTTTGATGAAATTTTCGCTGGCTAATTGTTAGCTCAATTCGTAACTGAAAATCGATTATATAATAATAAACGAGAGAAAAAATTTTTTTACAAAAAAATTAGGATGGACTATAGCCTTTGAAAATTAGAGAAAAACGATACCTCCTTAAAAATAAGAAAAAATCCCATATCTCGAAAACCAATGCGAATATTTTGATGAAATTTTCGCTGGCTAATTGTTAGCTCAATTCGTAACTGAAAATCGATTATATAATAATAAACGAGAGAAAAAATTTTTTTTACAAAAAAATTAGGATGGACTATAGCCTTTGAAAATTAGAGAAAAACGATACCTCCTTAAAAATAAGAAAAAATCCCATATCTCGAAAACCAATGCGAATATTTTGATGAAATTTTCGCTGGCTAATTGTTAGCTCAATTCGTAACTGAAAATCGATTATATAATAATAAACGAGAGAAAAAATTTTTTTACAAAAAAATTAGGATGGACTATAGCCTTTGAAAATTAGAGAAAAACGATACCTCCTTAAAAATAAGAAAAAATCCCATATCTCGAAAACCAATGCGAATATTTTGATGAAATTTTCGCTGGCTAATTGTTAGCTCAATTCGTAACTGAAAATCGATTATATAATAATAAACGAGAGAAAAAATTTTTTTACAAAAAAATTAGGATGGACTATAGCCTTTGAAAATTAGAGAAAAACGATACCTCCTTAAAAATAAGAAAAAATCCCATATCTCGAAAACCAATGCGAATATTTTGATGAAATTTTCGCTGGCTAATTGTTAGCTCAATTCGTAACTGAAAATCGATTATATAATAATAAACGAGAGAAAAAATTTTTTTACAAAAAAATTAGGATGGACTATAGCCTTTGAAAATTAGAGAAAAACGATACCTCCTTAAAAATAAGAAAAAATCCCATATCTCGAAAACCAATGCGAATATTTTGATGAAATTTTCGCTGGCTAATTGTTAGCTCAATTCGTAACTGAAAATCGATTATATAATAATAAACGAGAGAAAAAATTTTTTTACAAAAAAATTAGGATGGACTATAGCCTTTGAAAATTAGAGAAAAACGATACCTCCTTAAAAATAAGAAAAAATCCCATATCTCGAAAACCAATGCGAATATTTTGATGAAATTTTCGCTGGCTAATTGTTAGCTCAATTCGTAACTGAAAATCGATTATATAATAATAAACGAGAGAAAAAATTTTTTTACAAAAAAATTAGGATGGACTATAGCCTTTGAAAATTAGAGAAAAACGATACCTCCTTAAAAATAAGAAAAAATCCCATATCTCGAAAACCAATGCGAATATTTTGATGAAATTTTCGCTGGCTAATTGTTAGCTCAATTCGTAACTGAAAATCGATTATATAATAATAAAGGAGAGAAAAAATTTTTTTACAAAAAAATTAGGATGGACTATAGCCTTTGAAAATTAGAGAAAAACGATACCTCCTTAAAAATAAGAAAAAATCCCATATCTCGAAAACCAATGCGAATATTTTGATGAAATTTTCGCTGGCTAATTGTTAGCTCAATTCGTAACTGAAAATCGATTATATAATAATAAAGGAGAGAAAAAATTTTTTTACAAAAAAATTAGGATGGACTATAGCCTTTGAAAATTAGAGAAAAACGATACCTCCTTAAAAATAAGAAAAAATCCCATATCTCGAAAACCAATGCGAATATTTTGATGAAATTTTCGCTGGCTAATTGTTAGCTCAATTCGTAACTGAAAATCGATTATATAATAATAAACGAGAGAAAAAATTTTTTTACAAAAAAATTAGGATGGACTATAGCCTTTGAAAATTAGAGAAAAACGATACCTCCTTAAAAATAAGAAAAAATCCCATATCTCGAAAACCAATGCGAATATTTTGATGAAATTTTCGCTGGCTAATTGTTAGCTCAATTCGTAACTGAAAATCGATTATATAATAATAAACGAGAGAAAAAATTTTTTTACAAAAAAATTAGGATGGACTATAGCCTTTGAAAATTAGAGAAAAACGATACCTCCTTAAAAATAAGAAAAAATCCCATATCTCGAAAACCAATGCGAATATTTTGATGAAATTTTCGCTGGCTAATTGTTAGCTCAATTCGTAACTGAAAATCGATTATATAATAATAAAGGAGAGAAAAAATTTTTTTACAAAAAAATTAGGATGGACTATAGCCTTTGAAAATTAGAGAAAAACGATACCTCCTTAAAATAAGAAAAAATCCCATATCTCGAAAACCAATGCGAATATTTGATGAAATTTTCGCTGGCTAATTGTTAGCTCAATTCGTAACTGAAAATCGATTATATAATAATAACGAGAGAAAAATTTTTTTACAAAAAAATTAGGATGGACTATAGCCTTTGAAAATTAGAGAAAAACGATACCTCCTTAAAAATAAGAAAAAATCCCATATCTCGAAAACCAATGCGAATATTTTGATGAAATTTTCGCTGGCTAATTGTTAGCTCAATTCGTAACTGAAAATCGATTATATAATAATAAACGAGAGAAAAAATTTTTTTACAAAAAAATTAGGATGGACTATAGCCTTTGAAAATTAGAGAAAAACGATACCTCCTTAAAAATAAGAAAAAATCCCATATCTCGAAAACCAATGCGAATATTTTGATGAAATTTTCGCTGGCTAATTGTTAGCTCAATTCGTAACTAACTGAAAATCGATTATATAATAATAAAGGAGAGAAAAAATTTTTTTACAAAAAAATTAGGATGGACTATAGCCTTTGGAAATTAGGGAAAAACGATACCTCCTTAAAAATTAGAAAAAATCCCATATCTCGAAAACCAATGCAAATATTTTGATGAAATTTTCGCTGGTTAATTGTTAGCTCAATTCGTAACTGAAAATCGATTATATAATAATAAAGGAGAGAAAAAATTTTTTTACAAAAAAATTAGGATGGACTATAGCCTTTGAAAATTAGGGAAAAACGATACCTCCTTAAAAATTAGAAAAAATCCCATATCTCGAAAACCAATGCGAATATGTTGATGAAATTTTCGCTGGTTAATTGTTAGCTCAATTCGTAACTGAAAATCGATTATATAATAATAAAGGAGAGAAAAAATTTTTTTACAAAAAGATTAGGATGGACTATAGCCTTTGAAAATTAGGGAAAAACGATACCTCCTTAAAAATTAGAAAAAATCCCATATCTCGAAAACCAATGCGAATATTTTGATGAAATTTTCGCTGGTTAATTGTTAGCTCAATTCGTAACTGAAAATCGATTATATAATAATAAAGGAGAGAAAAAATTTTTTTACAAAAAAATTAGGATGGACTATAGCCTTTGAAAATTAGAGAAAAACGATATCTCCTTAAAAATTAGAAAAAATCCCATATCTCGAAAACCAATGCGAATATGTTGATGAAATTTTCGCTGGTTAATTGTTAGCTCAATTCGTAACTGAAAATCGATTATATAATAATAAAGGAGAGAAAAAATTTTTTTACAAAAAGATTAGGATGGACTATAGCCTTTGAAAATTAGGGAAAAACGATACCTCCTTAAAAATTAGAAAAAATCCCATATCTCGAAAACCAATGCGAATATTTTGATGAAATTTTCGCTGGTTAATTGTTAGCTCAATTCGTAACTGAAAATCGATTATATAATAATAAAGGAGAGAAAAAATTTTTTTACAAAAAAATTAGGATGGCCTTTGAAAATTAGGGAAAAACGATACCTCCTTAAAAATTAGAAAAAATCCCATATCTCGAAAACCAATGCGAATATTTTGATGAAATTTTCGCTGGTTAATTGTTAGCTCAATTCGTAACTGAAAATCGATTATATAATAATAAAGGAGAGAAAAAAATTTTTTACAAAAAAATTAGGATGGACTATAGCCTTTGAAAATTAGGGAAAAACGGTACCTCCTTAAAAATTAGAAAAAATGCCATATCTCGAAAACCAATGCGAATATTTTGATGAAATTTTCGCTGGTTAATTGTTAGCTCAATTCGTAACTGAAAATCGATTATATAATAATAAAGGAGAGAAAAAATTTTTTACAAAAAAATTAGGATGGACTATAGCCTTTGAAAATTAGGGAAAAACGATACCTCCTTAAAAATTAAAAAAATCCCATATCTCGAAAACCAATGCGAATATTTTGATGGAATTTTCGCTGGTTAATTGTTAGCTCAATTCGTAACTGAAAATCGATTATATAATAATAAAGGAGAGAAAAAATTTTTTTACAAAAAAATTAGGAAAAACGATACCTCCTTAAAAATTAGAAAAAATCCCATATCTCGAAAACCAATGCGAATATTTTGATGAAATTTTCGCTGGTTAATTGTTAGCTCAATTCGTAACTGAAAATCGATTATATAATAATAAAGGAGAGAAAAAAATTTTTTACAAAAAAATTAGGATGGACTATAGCCTTTGAAAATTAGGGAAAAACGGTACCTCCTTAAAAATTAGAAAAAATGCCATATCTCGAAAACCAATGCGAATATTTTGATGAAATTTTCGCTGGTTAATTGTTAGCTCAATTCGTAACTGAAAATCGATTATATAATAATAAAGGAGAGAAAAAATTTTTTACAAAAAAATTAGGATGGACTATAGCCTTTGAAAATTAGGGAAAAACGATACCTCCTTAAAAATTAAAAAAATCCCATATCTCGAAAACCAATGCGAATATTTTGATGGAATTTTCGCTGGTTAATTGTTAGCTCAATTCGTAACTGAAAATCGATTATATAATAATAAAGGAGAGAAAAAATTTTTTTACAAAAAAATTAGGAAAAACGATACCTCCTTAAAAATTAGAAAAAATCCCATATCTCGAAAACCAATGCGAATATTTTGATGAAATTTTCGCTGGTTAATTGTTAGCTCAATTCGTAACTGAAAATCGATTATATAATAATAAAGGAGAGAAAAAATTTTTTTACAAAAAAATTAGGAAAAACGATACCTCCTTAAAAATTAGAAAAAATCCCATATCTCGAAAACCAATGCGAATATTTTGATGAAATTTTCGCTGGTTAATTGTTAGCTCAATTCGTAACTGAAAATCGATTATATAATAATAAAGGAGAGAAAAAATTTTTTTACAAAAAAATTAGGAAAAACGATACCTCCTTAAAAATTAGAAAAAATCCCATATCTCGAAAACCAATGCGAATATTTTGATGAAATTTTCGCTGGTTAATTGTTAGCTCAATTCGTAACTGAAAATCGATTATATAATAATAAAGGAGAGAAAAAATTTTTTTACAAAAAAATTAGGATGGACTATAGCCTTTGAAAATTAGGGAAAAACGATACCTCCTGAAAAATTAGAAAAAATCCCATATCTCGAAAACCAATGCGAATATTTTGATGAAATTTTCGCTGGTTAATTGTTAGCTCAATTCGTAACTGAAAATCGATTATATAATAATAAAGGAGAGAAAAAATTTTTTTACAAAAAAATTAGGATGGACTAAAGCCTTTGAAAATTAGAGAAAAACGATACCTCCTCAAAAATTAGAAAAAATCCCATATCTCGAAAACCAATGCGAATATTTTGATGAAATTTTCGCTGGTTAATTGTTAGCTCAATTCGTAACTGAAAATCGATTATATAATAATAAACGAGAGAAAAATTTTTTTTACAAACGAGAGAAAAAATTTTTTTACAAAAAAATTAGGTTGGACTATTATAGCCTTTGAAAATTAGAGAGAAAAATTGGTCAAACATTTTTTTTGCTTATATGCATGCGACTTAAGCTTTTTCGGAAGCTTCTTCGCATTTGAAACTCCTTTCAGTACTCCCTTATTAGAAAAACTCCTTTCAATGCCCACTTTTGGGTAAAATTGTGTTGCAACCAAAAAATTGATTTTTTGCAAAAAGGTACCCCTTTTCAAAAAAATTGTTCAAACATTTTTTTTGCTTAAATGGATGCGACTTAAGCTTTTTTGAAAGCTTCTTCGCATTTGAAACTCCCTTCAATACTTACTTATTAGAAATAAACAGGGTTAAATGTAAAAAGGGATACGCACTAACTACATATAAGGGACGAAATTAAAGGTACATGTTCGAAGTTCAATGTAATTATAATCGATATCAGTTCCACTGTGTGCTATTGTAAATGAATTGTTGAATAATTCATTAAGCTTATTTATTTATTTCTCAGTACTTTTGAATTTTCTGTTATACAAATGTGATTGTTTCAACATACTTGAACTTGAATCCAAAATATGTGTAAACTCCATTAAACATTATCTTCTAAGTTCAACACTATTCTTTTTATTTTGAAAGGTTATTGTTATTTACAATATGAATACATACTCGTACATGTGTACATGTATATGTATTTACAAAGTCTGTCGACATGTAATTATCTAAATACACACATACAAATGTGTCTGCTTGGAGGAAATATTTCGTTTGCTTACTTATGTAAATAATATGTACGATATCGTTAGGAAATCCCAAATCGATCTAATAACGCAGAATAGAAGCTACTAGTGAAATAAAGCTAAAGCATTTTGACAGCGCTGACAAGGTGTTTACAATTTACGTTTATTCTCTTTTAATTGTTGTTGTGAAAAAAATTGTGTTTCTTGTGTAACAAACGAATTTTACTGCTGCTTTTTGACAATGTCGAAAGATTTACATTTTTTCTAATCGTGCTTTTACAAAGAAAACAGATAAAACAAACTGTGTAAAATGTTTTTGTTTTGAAAACAACACTTTCTGTCTTAGTAGTTTGAATTGACGAACTCGAGTCTGATTTAATTTTTCTAAAACCTTATAAAAACTTATAAAAAGAAGACTGTTATTGAAAAATATCTTGGAAATGTTTGTAGAAGAAATACAATATTTGTAAAAATCAAAATTTTTTACTTGTTCATTTTCATATTTTGTAAATCACAGTAAAATAAAATGTTAATATATTTTTTGTAAAATTTATAGATGTTATCTTGTCCATTTCAGAAGGAAAACAAAAACGGTGTGATGTCACCCGATTCGCCAGAGCCAGAAGCCGATTATACCTTGACGCCACGTACCGAAGCCAAATACAATAAAATCGATGAAGAATTTCAACTGATGATGCATCGCACCCAGATGGCAAGCGGCGCAACGTCAGCCAGAAACATGACAAATGCAAATTATACATTGCCAGTATCGGTACCAGTGGCGGGAGCGTATGGTGATAATATGCTGCAAACGAGTCCGCAAATGTCCCACACGAATATTAGCCCACGACCATCGAGTTCGGAAACGGATTCAGGTGGGATGTCATTGTTAAGTTAGTAGTGTTGAAAAGACAAACACAGCACATTCTTATATCATTTTGTTGTTGGTTTTTGCTGTTATTTTAACGTTTTCATTTTGTTAACATTTATTATTTATTTGCCTTCGTTAATTTGTTTACTTCATTGTTTTTATTTTTCCATATTAACTTGTTGTATTTCGTATGTTTTGTTTTTAACATTTACTAAACACTTTTTTTAAATTATATTAAACTAATATTTTATGGAAGAAATATTTTCCCCTCTAACACCTATGACAATTTTCTTTGTTGTTTTTAGAATGTAGGGTATCTTATTTTACTTCTTTATAGATTATTTTAATATGAGAGATTAGCAGAAAGAAATATTTTTCAGATATGTAACCTAGGCAAATTAAATTTTGTACATGTTTAGCTGTGAAATGTAATTATTTAAACATTTACTGAATACTGAAGTGTACAGAAGTATGTATCTATGATTTCTTTTTACATTCCAAGCCTACATTTAATATAAATATTTATTCCAATTTAAACCCCACTTCAAAGAAAACTTAACAAACATCGATTCTTAACTTATAAAAATCATTGTTGTCCAGTGTATTTGTACATATGACTGGGTAATAGAAATTTTAAAAACTGCATTATCTATTGCAAACCGATTTTTTTTTTTGGTTTTGAAAAGCAAACTACGATGTGCAATGAATGGCGCAATCGCTAGGACAAAAAATGATATTGCCAGCTTTGAACATTAAGACAAATTTAAAAGGCACTGCCAGATGAAAATTATCTTTTTAAAGGAAAATCGTGTTAACTTTGCTATTCCCGAACCGATTTAAATAAATTTGATGTCAATGTACAATTTAGAAGTAATAGGACTTACTTGCTCCATTTATATCAGATAATAAACAAAACAAAATTACTTTCCTCTTTTGTTAATAATTTTCAAACTTCTAATTTATTAAAATTATTAACAGTCTTTTTTTTATAGGATTTTAAATTAAAGCCAAAATTATTTCTTGCTGTTCCAAAATTTATAAGTTGAAATGTTAATTTATCTAATATTTAATCATGAATTTATTGCTATTATTACCTTCTTCTCTTCTACTACCACGCACTTGCATGAATATTCTTATTTTTTCTACCCTTAAATATTTTAATTATTTTAAGTTATTAATTGAATTTTGTTTTTATATATTTTTCTCTTTTTTTTCAAAAACAAACAAAAATACATCATTAAACAAATTTAAATAATTTTGTTAAACAACATGTGCATCAAAAAAAAACATCATCAACATCGTGCCCAAATATGATCATGGCCATTATTCATCAAAACTATTACTATAACCGTCACAACAAATCATTATAATTTTGTTATTTTAATAACAAAAACAACAACATTACATAAATATATTGGCCATTCATACAAATATATATACATACATATAGTTTATCCATCTGGTTCAATGTTGGAGATGTCCAATGGTTATCCTCATTCACATTCGCCGCTTGTTGGTTCTCCCAGTCCGGGTCCAAGTCCTGGTATAGGTGGGCGTTTAATTATTATTTCATAAAAAAAAACATTTTATACTAAACTTTTTTTAATTGAAATGAAAAACAACTAACTTTTAGATAAATTTCGTTAGTAAAAGTAGTTCAATAATATAACAGCATGTTTTTTTTTTTCATTACATACAATAAATCGCCAAGTACTTTTAATATAATAATTTAAAATAGAAATCAACTCAACTCAAATTTGAAAATCGTTCTCAATTTAAATAAATAAACTAAACTAGTGGATAATTGACTACTCGTATGAAGGCTCAGAAATAACACATTTTTTCTATACATCTATATATATGTATATATATATATATATATATATATATATATATATATATATATATATATATATATATATATATATATATATACATATATATTTATATATGTATATATATATATATATATATATATATATATTTAGGAGTAGGACCGGTGCTTAAGATATGACTCTTATATTGTAAGCAATCAATTGCGCCGGAACTGAAAAGGAGGAGATAGTATTGAGAGGACAGATGAAGAAAGATGAGAAGATAGAGATTTTTTTTTTAGCAATTTGAACCTTTTTACTTTCCCAGCTAATTTTTTTTGCTATAAGGCTGACGAAGGAGAGTGCGGTTCCTCTGCTCTTTAGTATATGATTGCGTCAGTCGCTGGAAGTTATGTTCAGTGATCAGTGCTATACCTTCATCATCATCACTGAAACAGACTGGCAACAAGTAACACATAATGCTGATCAGAAGAAGTCGACACACTATTCATGACAGCGCGGGGTTGAACTCACGTCCCTCCGCTTTAAAGTCTCCGTTAACTACTTCAGTCAACAGCAATCAATGTTCGTACTGACATAAAATCGACTCTGTTAAGGATCACAATTATAGCTTTTTTATTTCCTTCACCTTTTTGTTTCTCGGGAAAGCGGGGAAAAAATAACAAATTCCTTGATCCCGGGGATTCCCGAACATTAAAGAAACTAAGGACATATGTTCCACATTTGCCAATCATAAGTACCATCGCGTTCCACATTGTGAGATTATCAAAATCAATCCACATTTATTTATTATATTCTGTCACGGCATATTTTTGAAGTAAAGTGTTTTTTGTTGGACTCTTTTTAAAAAGTTTTACAATTTTCCTTGTTGTACCCAAAATTTCTTTGATATTTGTAAAAACTTAGTTCTGCACATTATTATGAAAAATATCATCGAAATTATCACCTTTTTTAATGCCGGGAATTTCCGCATATGATTCCCGGGAAACGGGAAATGAATAATTTTGCCGGAGAAAAAACCATAATCACAGTAGTTGTTTTAACAGTTAAAGTACAATTATTAGCTTTTTCGCTGTTTTCAGGGAGTTCGAACTCTTTTAAATATCTTTGGGAATTTTCGGTTAACTTTATCCAGATTCCACTGTACCATTAATAACAGAGTTGTATAAATTTTTTTGTCTGCTTCTATTTCTTGAAGCAGATTTGAAGAACAAAAATTCGAATATTATCTTTGGCAAAACGTTCGATTTAGATCGAAGCGAAGTGAAGTACAGTGGTGGTAACAGGATAGAGGGGGGCGGGGGGAAAAAAGTGAAGAACAGGACCGATTTATTTACAAGGCAAAAGACAATTTATTTTTTAACTACTCGTAATTGTGTTTAAATTTATGTTTTTTTGTTTAAAATAAAATGGAGCATGCTTAAGCAGTATAATTTATAATTAAGAAACTCTAACTGTTAAACACATGATTATGAATGAAATAAAAATTTTAATAAAATATTTTTTTTTCCATTTAGTGCATCAACTAAGTCATAAACAACAATCGCCGGGTAGTCAACATGGCAGAGCTTCCAATTTACGTGTTGTTATACCAACACCATCAATTGCTCAAAATATGTCCACCGCAGATGAACTGACATACGGCGATGTAAGTATTTCTATTATTACATGCAATAATGGGTCTGTTTGCAAATTCATAGCTGCAGTGCAGCAGAAGATGAGCCAATAGAAAAACGTTCATGCTGTTTTATAAAATTAACAATTATTGGAGTCTTTATGTCTTCAGCGAATTATTCTAGGGCATGTAGAGTTCGATTTGCCGCATAGTTTAGCTTATGTATGTGCGAACAGACCCAATATAATTAAAAAGAGCATACATTTTAATCGAGTAAAATTTGTCTTAATTTTTCTTACAACAAAAGCGTCACAATCAGACATCTTTAAATACTCCTGTGATGACATTACAAACACCCATACCAGCGCTGCAGGGTTATCCCTTTGTACCACAAGATTTCTCCATGAGTACCTCCGATGTCATGAGTTTGCCCACTTGGAGTACGCATCAGGGCCTAGTACATCAAACGGGGTTGGTATTTTTATTTGCTCATTTACTTTTGATTCAGCATATATTTTAATTAAAGTGAATTCTTTAGAATATCTCATTTGTCGGTATCAAATACAACACCACCTCCTGCCAACTCACCCGACGATGTCAAAGTGAAATCCGAGCCACAATCTCCGCCGCGTGATCTCTCTGGTGGTCATCAACAAAACAGCAATAGCTCCTCTCATACCACCACCAATAACGCCAACGCAAACGCTGCGAACGGCGGCAATAATAATCATCACTCTAATTTGAGTTCAAACAATATGAATAATTCACTATCTATAAGTACGCACGGCTTGGGAGTAGGCGCTGCCACCGTTGGTGTTATAGCCGGCACAAGTCCTGGCGGTGCTGGTGGCGGTGGAGGAGGTGGTGGTGTAACAAGTGGCGGTGCTTCGAACTCTTCAGCGAATTCGAATGGATCTGCCAATGATCAGGCCACCAATTTAAGCGTCTTAAATCATACCCAGCAACATTTGGCCATGACTGGTTCAAGGCCATCGTCAACGGGTCATTTAACACCGACACCTGGTGCGTATTATCTTTTTTGGTTTTAGTTTATATTCTTAGTTTTTGAGTGTTTCCAACAAGTTCTTTTTACTAATATTTGGCTTAAATTTTCTAATTGATTTTTATTTTTTTAATTAAAAAAAGATAATTTCATGCTTACAGAATGATTTAGAAACCAGGGCATTTTTATAAAAGTTTAAATGCTGCTCGCTTAAGTAAATTTTTGCAGATTGCAAATGTGTACAAAACAAGTTGGGGAAAATCATTTGAAATATTCTCCCTCATTCTGCAACTATTTGTCAACGTCAAATCAAGACAATATCAAAAATAGGACACTTCTCTACTCATTTTCTTCAGCAATTGACAATTTCTAACGGCCTTTTGCTGTATTCAAATAATTAGAGAATAATTGCAGACTTTGGAAATAATTAATTGTTGTCCAGAAGGACCTATTTTTAATATACCCCCTGATAGTGTAAGGCGTTTGCGTTTACGCCTCCGGCATTTTTCGTAGTAGATTAAAGAAGTCTGCTTGTGTGTTGCCTTAATCTTGTTCAAAAAAACTCCTTCGGCATAAACACCAGCGTCTTATGCAATCAGGCTGATTGTCTTGACGTGACGTTGACAAATAGTTACAGAATAGCGGGGGACTATGGACGGAGATACATTAAAAATGTTTAACCTGCTGGGTCAGAGCTCCTTTAAAACATTTCTGTGTCCAAACAAACTCTATTTTGACAGTCACTGCGGGAAGGGCTGTGGGGGAGATATCTCACCTTTGTCGTAAATACTTAAAAAGAAATGTTTTGGGTAATTAAGTATAGAAAAACATTTTTTTTTTGATAGGGTCATTTAGGAGGGATAGGGCAGGGGATGATCAAAGAACATCTTATCTTCATCGTGAATTTTTGAAACTTTAATTTTTAAAGAATGTAGGCTTAGGGAATACATTTTGTTAAATGTTTACACTATTTTTCCATATAATATCTTACGTCAACGCCCACTAAAAAGGGCGGTGTACAAAAATAGATTTTTCCACGCTTTGGACCTTCTGTGACAAAAACATATATCATTTGCTTAACAAAATTACACAGAAAACTTTAAAGATGATGTTGTTTTTTCCCTCTGGCCCGATTCAGGCCATTTACGAACTATCCTTCCGACTAGACGTCGCGCTACTGGTGAAAATAATGCAACTTTGTGCAGTTATCGATTTAAAATTTCTGCAGTTATCGATTTAAAATTTGTTTCCCAAAAGTACGATGATCTTTTTTTAAATGCGTTACAATATTAAAAGATAATTAATTTCTTTGAGGTGGGTGGATTTTTTAAAGGACTTTTCAGTTTCATTTAAAACATTCTGATAGCATGAAATTATCTGCAATTAAAAGCTTTTAATAAATGCATGAGCTTTGTTTGTTTCAAAATTAACCTGTATTTTTTACAAAAAAAAAAATCTTAAAAAAAAATTAAATTAACGTATTTTATGACGACGCGTTATTAAAGAACATATAGGCAAATTTATTTATAAATATTTTCACTTAATCTTAAATAAATAAATATTTTCTAGGCATAGATAAATATGAAGGTTATCCCTACCGGTCACAACTGGGTCAGAATTCTAGATTATGGAATTTTGGTAAATTGGCTTCAACTTGAAAAGAAATAATGGAAAAATAAAATACATTTTAAAACTTTGTATATTGAACCTTGAATGAACGTAAAAAAAAGAGTGTTAAAAAACGAAATATGGCGGTATTTTGAATTCGTTTTTCCCTTTTTTTTTTAATTTCATCGACTTCATTATTCATTCAATATTTTATTTATTGTAAATAATACGCATAAATTCATTAAATATTCATTCATTTGGTAAATTTTTGTCCGTAAATTCCAAAAGTCTTTCCCGAACTTTCTTTTGGAAACTTCTACTTGTCGAAATTCAATCTCTTGCATCCTGTTATTTTTTAATCAACTATTTTCATGTTATTCGAACATGTAATTTTTTAATATAAATCACAATGATTGAAAATCAAAATATTTAAATTAAATTACATACACTGAAACATTTCTATTTGTCTTAAAACAAATTGTGAATTTCTACTTTTTTCCCTCAAACTCTTTTCATATATGGACATAAGCTATTCTAGTATGTTTAAACTGTATATCGCACTCGAAATTGACCCAGTGCATGCTGACCTTATCACACTCTTAAAACTAATAATTTCTCTTTTTTGATATTAATTCAATTAATTTCTTCATTAAATCAATTATCCGTATGTACAAAAACAAAATTAATTTAGTTAACTTTATATACTGTGTGTGAATTGTTGTTCAACACGTTCTTTAATTTTGGTCGTGCTGATTATTTTAAGTGAAACCAGTTAACCAAATAAAATGTTTGTTAAGCCAAAGAATACGGAGAAGCTAAGAAGTTGTAATAAAACTAAGGCTTACAATTAATAATAGCCGGCTACAAATAAGAAAATGGAAGGGAATAGGTAAAAAACATCGGTTTATCAGGAAAAAACGTCCGTAACGTAAGATTTTTTGTTTCTAAATCAATGCTTAAGACGTATGAGTAATACGATTCCATACAAACAAATATTAATCATACGCAGCCGTGCCGTGACAGAATTCAATTTCGTTTGGGAACAAAATTGATTCTGTATTTTCGTTGGTCGGCGAAAAAAAAAATCATAATAAAATATGTATACCCGAATAATTATTTTCGTTATACCTTGAATAGAAATTAAAATTAATATTTTTATAATAAGGAACTTCGTTCCTATCCGGTGTCCCACGACACCACACATGTTTTTTTGTTTAGGAACCTTTGGGAAATGTGTGAGAATTCTCCACCAAAACCATTTTTTTAATTTTCATATTTTTCAAATTCGGTAATATTTTTACACAGAGAAAAAACTAAAAAGCCTATTCAATTTCCCTTGGAAACTGAATATTTATTAACTAAAATTTGATAATCATAATACGAAAATTTTCCGTTCTACTAGTTTTAAAAATATTCTAAATAATTCACTCTTAATAGAATAACTTAAATTTAACAAAATTAGTAAAAAAAATTATTTGCAGATTGTAGATTTGAAAAGTTAGAAAAATAAAAATTTACATTCATTATTAAATTTGTTTACAACTTGAATTTGATAAGATAAAAGAGATTTGCCGTTGATCACATGAGTAACTAAATTTTAAAATTTGATAAATCAATTTATTAAAAATATAAAATATAAGTATTAAATATAAAAATCAAATAGAATGAGTGCAGCAATTTCCTATCATATAATTAGCCATAAAATATGCCGAAATGTTTTAAATAAACAATTGCAGACAGTTGATGATCCCACCTACAACCATATGCTAGTTGCTCGCTCTCAGGATTATCGAGTAAAATGTCCATACATATATTCCAATATAATTGAAATAGAAATTTATCCCCTGATGATTCGCAAGTATGCAACGTGGGCTTTTTGTTAGTTCTAAGTTATAGTAAAATTATGTAAATAATAAGCCCCAATTAAATCATAAATTTTCATCTAACATTTAAATGCTATTCTTGTTCTATAACTAACCAACATATAACAAAAACAACAAAAATTAATTTGTAAAGGCAGAGAAATTGCCTAACCAGGCAATTATAATAGCGCAACTATGTGCGTATATTCAGTTATGAGATGGAAATCGAGTTGAAAAACGAAAAAAGTTGTGATGTGTGTTGGATCATATTTATTTTTTTTTTCTGTGACGAACAGTTTAAAATACTTTTTATTTTTTGTTTTGAATTTTTTTTTAAATCAAGCTTAACTAAATTAAAATGAAATAAAAATTCAGAAAAAGGAAAAAAAGGATAATCAAACGATAACTCTAAGATTACATTGATTCAACATCACTTTAGTTTTATACAATTCCCGTATAAATTTTTTTCACAAAATTTTTAGAAATGAAAAGTGTTCCTGAAATGGTACAAGTAAAAATACAACTGAGAAGATGGAAATGTAGCGGCTTCCAAAAACAGCTGTTACTGCTCTTCTGTGTAAAATGAATAATTAAATTGATGTCATTACATTTTAATCATTTTAATAATTAAATAAAATAAATTAATGTTGCTTAGAATAATTATCATGTCATTCTGCATACGACATGTTAAGATTTTTGGCCTATTTATTTTAATAGAATTTCCTTTATTTTTATAATATACTTAATATGTTCCTTGTATTGTTTTACATAAAAATGTTTGATATATTTTGTAATTCAAATGTAAATATGTCAAGATTTCCTATACCTATTCACAGTAGCAAATTGCAAAATGAGAGAAATTAATTCCAGGAATAAACTCTCACGTATATCTTTTTGAGGTTCGCTCTACTGGAATCAGCTGTTGCTAAATTTGTTATTGTGAAAAATATAGATTTTTACATGAAAAATATCTTTAAAATGTTGACAACTTTTTGAAGCTATTATTTTATATGGACCGATTTCCATCACATATTGGATAATTATAATTATTTTAATGGTTATGTTTTCTTGCTTCTCTCAAAGGCTTTTTAACAATTAATCTTAATAATTAAAAATAATAATAACCGCCATATTAGTCCTCTTAAAATATTAATAGCATCCCTAGTAAAACTACAGCTACAGCCAAACTAAAGCAACAGTTCAATATAAAAAGCAACTCAAGTGTATTTTATAAAAACAACTAATTTTTTTTAAATTAGATTTCATTTTTATCAATACAGGTTCCGTGACGCCAAGTAATGTACCCTCGCCCGATATGCGTTTAAATGACATGCAAAAAGCTGTAAATCAACAGCAACAACAGCAGCAGCAGCATCATCATCAGCAGCAGCAGCAATTAAATGATTTTGATGGCCCAAATCAGGCACATAAACGTCCCAGAATATCAGGAGGATGGACAACATAGCCAAAAGGAAATAACAATAATAATAATAATAGTTATAATAAAACTATAATAGAAAATTATCATCCTCATCAACAGTCACAACAGCAACAACAATTTCATAATAATAATAATAATAACAACAACAGCAGCAACATTAATAGTAATAATAATAGTAGTACTATTTGTAGAAATAGCAACAACAACAACAGCAGCAACATCACAACCAGACAACTGTCACAATTTAGTCAATATCAACAGCCATTGCCAACAGCTGCTGGCAATAAGCCACAGCAAAATAATTCTAATACCAACACAACAAGTGAACAGCAACAGCAACAACAACAAAGGCATATTGCTCACACATACATTACAAGTGGCAGCAGTATGGCTGTCAGCAACGATAGCTGCAGCAACAGCAGCAATAGCAGCAGCAACAACAATATATCACGGCACAGTATGAAACAATTTATGCAAAACCACCTAAACTCAAATGCCACCCACCAAACTCTACAACAACAGCAGCAACAGCAACAACAGCAGTTACATACCATACACGGTAAAAGTTGTACAAATTTTTTAACACCGTCAGCAACGACTCCAGCAGCAGCAGCAGCAACTGCTGGTGGCAGCAGTTCACTGCCGACCAGTTTAAACACTTCAACTACGAGTGGTGGTAATGCTATTGGTATGGAGCACATGTTTATGTATCATCAACAATTGAAACAATTTTAATAAATGCTTGACAACAACAATAATTTATTAACTAATTATAATTAAGCAACTACAAAAGGAATACGTTGAAAACAACACACCCACTCCCACATACACACACACACACACACAAGCAACAGAAAAAAAGTCATATAAATGTTTAAGTTTTTTCTTTTTAATACAATTTTCACTACTAAATAATGTTTTAAACTACACTAGTCAACAAGAATTTTATTATACAAGTTTGATTAAAATTATTTATTATCAATTGTTCGCTAATTATCAATGAATAGTTTTAATTTCTAGGCGCTTTTGTTGCCATACGCAAAAAAACAAACATATTTAATGGCCACAATGCAACCCTGTTTTAATCAAGATCCATATAACCATTTCTATAATACTTAATAACTCTTTTTTTTGAAGTTATTGCTAAGCTTCACTAGAAAATTTAAATTTATACAGAAAAAATATGCCTTTTAAAGCAGTAATATTACTTACATATCACCTACACCCTCGAAAAGTGGTGCAATTTTTGAAAACGTAAGATTTCAATAGAACATAAATAATTTCCCAATTTTCCATATAACATTAATGAACACGTATTGTGTCTAGCATATAAAAAATTAATCTATTATTTAGCCACTTGCAATGTTCAAATCTAATTTATAAATAAGCAACTCTAAGCCTCTATGTTACATATAATAGGTCTGTTCCAAGTAATTTCGGGCAAGTTTGGGCTAATGAGAGTAAAAAGAAAATTACTCTCTCAAAGTGCAAAATCTATCCAAATTTGCTGGAACGCAAAAAACCATAATTATATCTTTTGAAAAACTAGTGCTGTTTACTTTTTAAATTAATTTTTATTTTAGTGGTTTTATACACTGAATAAGGCTCAACATCATGAAATGAAAGATTAGCATCATTGTAAATGTAACATGTCGTCTTCATGGGACTAACTTGATGTGTCCATAAGTTGTTCACTAATCTCAAAAAGTATTTTTGTATACTAAACAAAGGGGCAAATAAGCGCAAATGTACTAGCAACCTCAAGTTTTTTTGAAAAATCTTCCATTTTACTTTTAACCAATTTTCAATTAACAACTTCTTTCCTGTATTTGTAAATTTTCTTTTTACTTTTTTATTTTCAAATGTAAACGAAAAACAGCTGATAATATAATTCTTGCCCAAACTTACCCAAAGAAATAGTTCGGGCGACTTTGTACAGGAAATGAAAAAAATTACTCTCTCATTTTCTCTCAAAATTGCACAAAAATTGTTATCTGGAACGCATTTGGGTAACTTTGGGCGAGTTGGGGCTGTTTCGGGCTGCATCTGGAACACAGCTAATATTGGCATCACATCCATTGTCGTTTACCGTTAATAGCAAACTTTAAATGGTTTAAAGGTCATGCAATGCAATTGCCCCATTTTTATCATTGCAGTCCAGCTTAGATACGATCTTAGAGACTTACCACTATTTTGATAATAGTATACAAAAAATATTTATATTGTGCATATCTGCACAAAACCACTTTTTAAAGCATATAAGTTTCATCACTACCGCTGGACGATAAGATACTTCAAAATGTACCATAACAAATGTGTGGTGCATTTATATATAAAATATGAACAATTTAAATTTGAACTATCGGTTATTTCGCATCTGGCAATACTTATGTCATTCTGTTCTGTATGAAAATTAAGTATATTATCTCCACTGAACAAAATGGATCGATTTAGATTATGTATGAATTTTTATTAGTCGAACTTTTTCTTTATGTAAATTGTTAATTTTTTAACGGGCTTAAGTTCGAATCTTGCATGACTGCAAATTATTTTTTGTTATTTTATTAATAAATGAATTTGTTTAAATTCTATTTATTATTTTTATATTAAGATTGGAATATTAAGAATATTTTTTAATAATCATCAAAGTTTGAGCAACTTTGGGATTTATTGGAAATCTATTTCCAAAACAAAGACAAAATTTGTTCACAAAGAAAGTCCAACAGTGTCCGGTACTCGCAAGTTTATTGCTAAAGTTCGTGAAACTGGTTTCATTATTGATGCGAAAGCGAAAAAACTATTTTTTTTTCTCAGCGATTTGCTTAGCTGCGAAATACACAAGGATCGTCTACAGGCATTGCTAAAAACCACGTCATTTTTTATTTTACATAAATCATATGATTTGTAATACATCAAATTAAAAGTTATCGTTTTTTAGAGAAATCACTTGATTTAACATGGACTGGGATTAGAGGAGAAAAAAAATTATAAAAAATAAGTTGTTTAAAGAATATATTTTATAACAAATATGTATGGCTAATATGTAGTTCCCATATTAAGTAGTAGATCCATTATTACCCCCCATATTCATAAAAAAATCAAACGTATTTGTAATCTGTTTTAAGAAAATTTTGTATGAAAAAAATTTGATTAAAAAACATTTCAAACTCATTTTAAATTTTATGAATACCGGGGTTAATTTTTAAATATAATTTGGGCTTGAAATATATGTTTATATCGTTACATAAAATTCAACAGGCCATAACTGATAAAATAATTAAAATAGATTTGATTATGATGTAAATATTTTTGTTTATAACACTGTATTTATTATTGTTTATATACAGAGGCCAAATTACCGCATTCGAAATCGATCGAAATTTCAATACAATTTAAATGGAAATTTCAATCGAAATCGAATGCCGTAATTTGCCCCCAGTCTTGTTTTATACATTGTATTTAATAAAAATATATTTAAAATTTTTTTTTTCCAATTACGGCCCTCTGGATTTTAGTTAATGATAAGTATATTTCATGCAACTATATTTTTAAATATATTCGAAATACAAATAAACTTAAATGTCATTTCGTGAACAATATAAAACCAATGGAACGAAGAATTAAAAAAATTATTCATATATAGTGTTTTCACATCGAAAGTCAAATACTGATTTTAATATTAAAACCATAAACAGCTGAGTAAAGCCACAAACAGCTGATTTAAGAAATTAAGATGTTAACACACAGATTATGTAACGAAGTTTTTCATAATAAATTAAGGGCTTAATTAATAAAAAATATTTCATGCATATGAACTTCTTATTTGACATTTTTCGTATAGAAATATGTTTAATAACAATGTTAAGCATCATATATTTTTTATGAATTACACCTTAAAAGTCTACTAGAAATAAGTGCATTTCTGACTGTGCTTTTTGTAGAACTCAAAGCTTCGCATCAGCTGTTTTGTTTGTATCGAAATTTTAAAATGCGGAACTATTGTAAATGAATATTATTAAATTATGGAAGTAAAGAACTTTTTCCAAATCAAATTTTTTATATAAAAATTAAACAAATTCTTAACGAAAAAAATGGGGTTTTTTTCTATTCTATTGTTATAACAGTATCAGCTGCTTTCAATCTATAGCTGAGCAGTACCAAATTTACTAAAGCGATAAATGAGCTTGTATTTCATAAAATCTAATTAAAAAGAATTCAACAAAAGTTTTATGTGGATTTTAACAAAACCATTTTGTATAGTAAAACCTAAAACTCAGTGTGAGAAACCCTTTATATGCTATTTGGAAATTTATTTGCAACAACAATTTAAATATTTGTGAAAAATTCTAAAAACTCTTAAATATTTGTATTTTTTTATCAAAAACTTCTTTTACTATAAATATCAAAGCAAGCTGTTGACCAGTGTAGTTTTAAATTTTATTTAATTAAGTCCATTTAAATACAGTGTCATACTTACATGCAAATTAGCTATAAATAGAAATAAAATAAATTTTATAAAAGCCACATTTTTAAGGTTTAAGTTTAAAATTAGAAGAAAACATAAACAAGCAAAAACTATAAATATTAATTTAAAAAGTAAATTTATTTGATAAATGAAGTCACATGCAATGGAAGGCAAACAAAACCAATCAATCCCTTAAAATTAATATCCGGGGACAACAAGGAAATTTGAGATTCTTACCCAATGACTAAACCTTTCCATTCTTAGCATTAATTTAAAATAGTTTTAAAATAAATAATTTTTTTATTTTTACTTTTTAAAGCAAAATATTTTCTTTAAAAGAAACGTTTTTGGCATGTAATAAAAATATGAAGAGAAAAGTTACACATAAAAATAGCTTTTTAGAAACTTGTAAATATAGATTTTTTTTTAAATAAAAAAGCTTAACCATGAACCATAAATAAATAACATAAACATGGAAATACGTAAATTTAAACCAACAAAAGAAAAAAATATAGTCAACAACCTTTTTAAACTATAAGAAAACTGAAATGTGACATTATTAAACAAGAAAAATAATATCCTTAAGAAAAATTAAAATGATTGTACAAGAAAAATATTAAACAAAAAACACTCTTTAAGAGTTAAACATAAACTTTAAAAAATATATTAAAATGCCACTTTAAAAAGAAATACTATTTATATATAATGCATCCCTAATGAAATTAAATATTTTTAATACTAATTTTAAATTTTGTGCAATTTTTTAAATGCAATAATTAATTAATTTTTCTTTTTGTCTTGTTTTACACTTTAATTATAAGTTAATTTTAAGAATTCTTAATAATTCTTCATGTTTAAAATCATTTTGAGACCCCAACGAATTTTTCGGAGTTCATCCCTGAGGGTGGATCTTTCAGCGTTTGAATATCTCAGCGCCTAAGAAAAGAAACAAAATTTTAAATACTACAGAGCATTTCGGACGTTTGTGCATGTTTATTCGCAATTGCTACACAACAACAACATTTATGATGCATATCTCTATCGAAATACTTTTAAAATTATCTATTTCTCATCATTGTTTGCTGGACGATAAGATACTTAAACGCATACCACACAAAAAAAGCATGTGGCGATTTAATTTTGAACGAAGTTCGTATTAGTGCCCGACGAAAAATACCTTGCACGGTCATGGTGTCGCATCATGAAATAAATTGTTTGAAAAAAATCCGTTACACAATAAATTTTTTAATGATTTCTCTTTATTCTTGACCTTTCAAGATTATTTAAGTAATGATTTTTTAAGCTTGAGGTCTGTTTATATAAAAAAATTTAAAATTTTTATTTTCAATATTTTGCCCCTCTTTTAGGTGGCTTCTGCAGGAAAATATTGCTCACCCTTTCTTTTTTCAAAAACATTAACAAACAAAAATTTTTTGCTGCATCTGAGGATTTTTTCTACATCCTAAATATATTTTTCAGGCTGGTAAATGTCCTAAAATTTCTCACACATGAAATGAAAGATCAATCGAAATTACTCTGCTCTTGCAAATCAAATGAAAAAATCACCCTATAAAATGAAATCCGATTACTTCAACCAGGGGTTTAATGTTTATATATCAACAAAAAAAAATACATCATTTTCATATAATTTGTTATCGTTAAGATAACTTTTCATTAAAATTAATTTTATTTCCTTAATAGAAATCTGATTGCTCTAAAGTCATTAATTTTAATATTTTATTTTTTTTTTACATCTCAAGACTTGGTTTATATTATAATTACTTTTATAATAATTTTAAATTATTGCAATTTTTATGAAAATAAAAAACTGTTGAAGAAACAACTTTTCTATTTAAGGATTTTAGGTAGTAAAATCAAGTGTCAAAAAAGAAGTAATTTTAAATATGATTAAAAAATATTATTTTTTTTTTGTTATTTTCCTTAAGTTATAAAATATATTTTAGTTGTCAAATTTTTTAATTTATGTAAGTTTTAAAAAATTAAATTTTTTAATAAATAATTTTTATTAGAAAAAAAACGGATTTTTTATTTGATTTTAATTTATTTTAATTTGTTTGTATATGTATATTTTTTTCAAAACTAGTTTTGTTTTTTTTGTTCTATGTACTGTATTGTAAAAGTTAAATAAATATGGACTATTATTTGTAATAATGGCGTTAACATGTGGTAAGATTTTGTCAGGCGGATTAACAGTTAATCGTTATTACAACCTCACCTTAATCATCCATTTAGGATCAACTTGCTTTTAACTAATCGTTTACGTTAGATTAAAGTTAAGTTCTAATAATGGAAAACTGTTCGTTCGTCCTCAAAACAACGCCAATTTTTATAAATGTGCTTAAAACATTTAACCCATAAATGCCCATTGGCAATTTACATCATAAACTTTTCACTAAAAATATGATCGACTGAAACATGGCATAGTGTTCTTTTTGATAAAAGAAAAAAAATTACAACTTTTGATCAGTTTGATATTTCTAATATATTTTTCTCTCTTTAATTGTTGGTTATAAATGAATCTATTAAAAATAATAGCGATGGTATTCACTCTTTGTCTTGAGTTTATAAAGATAGGAGTTGAAATCGTATAGTAGTATTGAGTGTCAGCTGACAAAAACCGTTAACTAACACATGTCCCTAGTTTATTGTTCTTTTGTCATTAAAATTGACAACCAGATGTCAGTGTTCTCGATTTTAATTTATTTTTTTTTTTCAATTCGAACCAGCACTCAAGGGATAAGCCTTACCCTACGTCTCCACTAGACATCGACCTGTACATACATGACGCCGGCAGATCAACGGTATTAACATGTCCATGTTCTTGTATGTGGCGACAACGTGTTCAGGTTTCTGAAATAATTTTGAGATTGTACAAAAGAGAAAAAATTTAACTTTTTGCGTTCTATGTCTTTTTCTGTCCTTTGAAATTATATACGATCGCGAACATCAAGTCGGACATAGAAGCCAGAACAAACATGTCCACACATCTATGCATGGACATAGACGGGACATGGAATTACGACGAAACAAATAAAGGAGGGGATAGTATTGAGAGGGCAGAGCAAGAAAGGTGAGAAGATAGATGCGAAATTTTTTGTAGCCACATCTACCTTTTACTTCGCCGGCTAAGGAGGTTGCTGCTCCCCTGCTCTATAGCACACGACAGTGACAATTGCTGGCAATTACGTTCAGTGACCAGTACTATGCCTTTATCAGCTGTTTGTGTATTGTGTTTGACACAGATAATGGAAAAATGCAAGAAACAGCTTTTGAGGTTAAGGTTGTTGTTATTATCATCAATTTTATTATAATTTTTTTTAACGGCACTCAGGGTATGAAGTCTACTCATTTAGTGATATTGATAGTGTTGAGAGATGAGAAGCTGGCTTGATGTGCTGTTCTATGCTTTCAAGCTCTTCGAGCTCAAAAGTCTAATAAGAATTTGATAAAACGATATTATTTTAATTTTCAAACTGCTATGATTTTTTGATGAACCAACTTTTGATTGACTTACTTTTTTGAGTCCTATAAAAGAATAGAAGGCAGTAATTGATCAGATATATAATTTCGGAGTTTTAAAAATAAATCACTTTTTCGACTCTCTTCTTTCTTATTATCTCACGAATGCATCAACATTTTGACCCGGTTATTGGCGATCGTCATTGTTTTTCAATGTCAAGAGCTGTGGAATCGATCGGTAAAACTGTTTAAAAGTTATTACAAAGAAAAAAAATTTCAGAAACAAAATTTTTTTGTTTACTTTTCTTGAGGTTTCTCGAAATCTGCCGCTCCGAATCGGTTGTAATTCACAAAAAGTCTTCATCTGTAGCCTCAATACTATCCCCTGACTGCTGGTCGCAATTAAAAAATACATAGACTTGATAGAACTCTGAAACATCATTAGTTTGGTTCGATTCAGTCAAAGTTCCAGTTCAGTCAAAGATTCAGTTCAAGTTAAACCCTATAATTTAGCGATTTTTTTTTTAATTTTCAATTTTCTTAGCGAAAATTAGAAAACGAATGGTCATAAAACAATTGCATCTACGATTTCAGTCGATTGCGATCACTGTAAATTAGTCATTATTGATCAACAAATAAACACGAACACACCTACACACATGGTTTCTTGTATATGACTGCACATGTTAACGAATTCATTAGAGTATATGTATGAATGAATGTGTGTTTGTATGTATGTATGTATGAATGTATGTCTGTGTTAAATGTTCCTTCCACCTTGAAACGACTACTATGTTTTTAAGTTAACACTTTATGTTTTAATATGATTTGCATTAAATACCATTTCGAAATTTCTGAAACAATCATTTTCCTTACCAGTTGATGAAAAGACAGGCACTAAATCGTATAAATTAAGAAATAATGTTTTTTAATATTAAAATTTTTGTTTTTATTGTATTAAAATTTTTGACATGGACCATAACAAATTAAAATTTTGTGGTGGATTTAGTAATTGTAACAACTTTTGTTTGCGACATTAATCCCCATTATTCTGTAACTGTTTGTCAACATCCAAAAAGATCAAACGATGGTGCCAGAGTTGAAATTAATGTGTGTGTATACCCTTGACGTACGTCGGTGTAGGGCATATAAGATTCAGCACAGCCGAACATTTATTTGCTTTTAATAGTTTCAAAAGCGCCCCATGCACGTTTCAATCCAATTGTCAATTGAGTCTTTCAATTGCATAGATTCTTTGGCCACTTCATAAACCAGAGCTCAGATTTACTCGATTTTACTCGCGAGTGAAAAATACTCGCGAAGAAGAGTACTCGAAGATTACGAGTGTTACAAAAAGTTTACTCTCCACCACGGTTGCCACTGAGTAAAAAAATTTTCTACCAAAATTTCCCGAAAATGTTACCAAAATTTTTTTTATAAAAACAAAAATCTCTATTTTTATTATAATAAAAACAAAAACTTTTATTAATAAAAAAGATAACATAAAACGTTTTAGTTCATTTTAGAACATAAATAAATATTTATATAAATGCATATAGACATTGCTTGACCACCAACAAATAAATTTTATTTATAAATAAATATTTCAATTCATTATACCTACGAAGTCCGTATTTAATTTAAATAAATTATTTAATATTGCAGTCATTTAAAATAATCTTATGCTGACCAAACATAATGACATTTGCATATTGCGCCGTGGAACAATTTGGCGCACATTCACAGAGTTGTTTTTAATGATTTTTTTCTCAGTGTTGAGTAATGCGGAAAAATAATAAAAGAAAAGCAATAATTTGATAGTTTGTCAAGCCTTTAAAACAAGGTTACCAGGTTACCAACCCTAAAAAAAATTACCAATTTTGGTAGAATGTTACCAACTATGGCAACTGTGCTCTCCACTCGTTTGTTTTAGGTGAGAGTACTCGCGAGTACTCCTTTTTAAAAAGTAAGAGTGGGAGTAAAAATCTTCGAAATAGAGTGAGAGTTTACTCTTAAGAGTAAAATCGAGTAAAAAAATAGAAACTGTTTGTCTTTGCTGACTTGTGTGTGCGTGTGGTTTTTGGGTACTCTTTCAGTCTTTCCATACAGTGCGCGTGTGCGGAGCAATTAGTTGGTTTTATAAAAAAAAGTTTTATTATATTTTTAAAAGTTTACTGATATTTTCTATATTATAATGAAATATTTTCGTTATGACTTTGAAGGAAACAACACAATTTGTGAAATTAACAATTGTGGAAAAAAATTAAGTGGAAATTTTTTTTTTTTTTTTTTTTTGTATGAGAAAGACTGAAAGAGTACTCGGCAAGAGTATAATCTGCTCGATTTCGAGCGTATTTTACTCGCACTCGAAATCGAGCAAAGCATATGCGCTCTTATTCGAGTGGCATAGAAAAATAGAGTACACTCGATATTTTTTTTCACTCGCAGGAGTACTCGCGCTCTGTCATTTCGGAGCTCTGTCATAAACAGAATTAAACAATTTTTGTGACAAAAAAAAATACCTACAAAGTGAAAGCGTTTCCCTTGTAAGTATTGTCGAGTTTTCGAAATTTTCGGAACTCCTGCAAAAAAAATTGCATTAGGAGCTCTATAACTTTTGTCGTTATCATTAGATTTTCAGTTTCTTAGCAGATTTGAAAAGAATACAGTGTGACCTTTCAATTGATATATAGTTTATTTAAAGAGCTTTGGAAAATATTTATTTATTGGCACCGCAAAAAAATTTTTTTGAAAATATATTTGGCATATTTTGAAACTAAAACACGTTTTTATACAGTTTTTTACATGAGGCCAGATTATTATTTTTTCGAACGGCTGTAGTCAGATTAAAGGCAAGGCCTACAATTTTAATATAAATCTTATCTGAAACATATAAAATTATTTCTATTCCCTTACGATTTAGTGCTTTCAGTTTATTATGTTTTGTAAATATTTGTATACTTTAAAATTTCCATCGTTTCTTTTTTTTTTCAAAAACAAAAACAACTCCACTTTGTAGATGCCTTACAAACAGTGCCTCTTTTTATATAAACCAAAAAAAAAAAGAACAACATATAATAAATGTAAACACGAAATTCCTAACAAAAAAAAATTGTAAAAATAAAACTTAGAAAACATTTTGAAAATCTCTTATTAAGTATGTGATGGAAATCAATTGTTTTAAAAGCATTTGTTTTTTGATGTTATGAATTTCAAACGATTTTGAGCATAATTTTTAAGCCAATTTTAAATTGTTGACTTAAATAGGAGCACCCATGATCAGTAGGAAAAATACAAAAAGTTGTTATTCATAACAAAAAATTTTTGATTTATAAAGGGTTTATTAAACAGATTTCCATACAAAATTTTGTTTTATAAGTGCCCTATAAAACAGAAATATTTTTTATGAATAAAGCAGAAATACTCGTATTGTAAAGTATTAAATAAATCATCACATAACTTGAATATTTAAACTAAAATAACAAACCAATAAACAGGAATCGTAACTGGCTTTAAATAAAAACAAAAACAAAAACAAAAAATACAAAACAATTGGAATGTACAAATTAAGAAATAAATAAATTTAATGCTGTGGAAAAATAACAATTTTTAAAAGAACACATACATATTTAAAACAAATTTTAAAGAAACTTTAATTGAATTAAAAATATAGGCTGTTATAAATGAAAAATGGAACTTTAAGAAATACAAAATTGTAGATAATAATAAATATTTTAATAGCAGGAAATAAATTTTATGATTGAAAGAAAATAACAGAAAGTATTTTGAAAGCACAAACAGAATAACTAAATAATAAATGCTAAATGAATTTTTTTTTGTTGTTGTCATTTGTATGGAGCACAGAAAAACATTGCAGACTTTAACCCATTTCGTCCCAGTGTTCGATATTTCGAACAGTAAATTTCAAGCATTTTAAATTTTTTCCCCTGCTTAGGAAAGACTAAAAACATATATTTTTTAATAAAAATTAAAAAAAAAAAATTGTTAATGGAAATTAAAAAAAAAATTTTTAATGAAAATTTTTAAAAAAATTTTTAATAAATATTTTTAAAAAAATTTTTAATGGAAATTTTTAAAAAAATTTTTAATGAAAATTTTTAAAAAAATTGTTATTGGAAATTTTTAAAAAAAATTTTAATAAAAATTTTTAACAATATTTTTAATGAAAATTTTTAATGAAAATTTAAAAAAAAAATTTTAACGAAAATTTTTAAAAAAAATTTTAATGAAAATCTTTAAAAATTTTTGGACATCTGATTCGTATCTTCTGGACCCAAATTACCATTTCACTACGAAGTTTTATAAAATGATTCGAAAAAAAATCTCTGGGACGATATGGATTAAAACAAATTGTTAAATTAACTGCCTATTCCAGAATGTCGAAAGACTTCTTTCATTCACAGTGCAATTACATTTGAAAATAGATGTTATAAATTGTTTTTTGTTTCAAATGTAATTATAAGAAAGAACGAAGTTTCGCGACATGGTGAAATAGGCAGTTACTGTTGCAAAAGAAAATGCGAGGTGCTTTAAAAAATAAGATGAGTTTACAAATTTGATAATTTTTTTATGCTGCTACACTCACTCGTCTAACTTATTTTCAGCTTTTTAGAAAATGTTCATAAAAAGTTTTAAAATTATGTACGATTCGCTACAAAAAACGTTTTTATTTTCATTTTCAAACCGCTATAACTTTTAAATGAATCAACCGATCCCCACGTGATTAGCGGTGATTGATGCAGTTTTTCGAATGCTATAAACGATTGGGGAACACTGTTATTCGTTATTCGAAAAAAAAAACGATATTTTTAATTTCCGATTTCTTATGTCTGAACAATTAATTACTGCCTGTTTTTGTAAAAATAATAAAAATTTTCGTTTGGGTATTTATATTGAAGCAACAATTAAAAAAAAAACTAAAAATTTGTTTTTGTTTCAATATAAATACCCAAAAGAAAATTTTTGTTCTTTTTACAAAAACAGGCAGTAATTGTTCAGACATAAGAAATCGGAAATTAAAAATATCGTTTTTTTTCGAATAACTTCCCGATTTTTTGAAAAGTTTCAACTTTCTTAGCGGGAAGTTAAAAAATCATATTTTGAAAGAGCCACATATGGTCGTTGGCTACTAAGGCTGGGTTTTTGCGATCTCAGTTAAACTTGGTTTAGTTAAACTTGGTTTAGTTAAACTTGGTTTAGTTAAACTTGGTTTAGTTAAACTTGGTTTAGCTAAACTTGGTTTAGTTAAACTGCAACCAGATTGTGCCGCCATTAACAAGTTTGTGTACAAAATTCTGACGGAACAGCTTAGTTTTGCTTAAAATTTTGATTTTCAATCAAATTATAAAAAAAAAACCCTTTCCCCGGAAAAATTACAGTTTCTGACTACATTAAACTAAGTTTAAACTTAATCCTCCACTCAAAAACGCGGCCTAAGAATCTTAAAGGACAACAGTTCTTAAAACAGGAATCACTTTTTCAATTTGTTTGAAAGAATTAAATCTTTTAATGGATCTAAATGAAAATAATACTAAAAATAAATTGTTGTTTCCGCTTTAAATGAATTCAGAAATCCCAAGTCATAAAAAATTCTGCGCAAGAAAACGTTTACCAATGTTGCCAATCAGACAGAAGTGCAACAAGAAATACCTAAACAACACTCCAACAATAAATACAGAAATCATAAAACTTTAAAAAAACAAGATATATAAATAAAAAATAAATAAAATGTTAAAACATATAAAAAGATATAACAGAATAAATGTTAAATGTTTGTTAAAAATATGCATATTAAAATATATAAAATATAAAATAAATGTTTTTAAGTTTGAAATATTAAAAGATAAATATGTAATTAAAATTTAACACAACCTAATTTTATAATTTCCTTAATACCACAAAGTAAGTCTAGTCTTGAAAAGAAAAGATTTGCCGGAATACGGTCACGGGGACCAGTATGAATATCACAAGAAGCCAGTCAGTAAAATAACTGTTTTTAAATTCAAATAAATTAATAAATATAAAAGAAATTTATGAAATCAATTAATTTAACAAAATAAAAGTGTAAAGAATTTTAAGATATCTAGTATCTAATCTACACTAATTTATAGATAGAATTAAAATATACAATATTAAATATTAAAACAGAAATCATGAAATGGAATGAAAAAGTTATATACTATATAATATTCGTATGTAAGTATGTATATGTATACATGAAATTATAATATTTATGAAACAATTCAAGGAAATTTAAAAGAATTTTAATACAAAACAAAAATATGTTTCATATTTTGCACAAACTTATTTATTAATTTTTAATTAAAAACTAAAAAGTGAAAATTATTTTATTTGTATAATAAAATTTTATCTTTAAGTTGTTGTTTTAAAGTAAATTTTATGTTAAAATAAGGCAAATAAAAACTGCAGCTGAAAAATGTATTAATTGTTTCCCCAGAACTTTTAAATTAATTAATTAATTTAAAGTAGTTGTATGTACATATTTTCTTTATACGTTTTTGATGAATTTGTTAAATATTTACACTATTTTTCCATGCAATAAAGGGGACGTTCTGATTTTTTTTGGATCCAAGTTCAACGCTTTGGATCTTCTTTGACATAAAAATGTATCAATTGCTTAAAAAAATTACAAACTAATTTTAAAAATTATGTTGTTTTTTAGAGGTTGGTTTAGTTCTTCTTAGGGGAACTTTTTTACTCCTGGTCCGATTCAGCCCATTTACGAAGTTCACCTGTGCTATCTTACAAAATTTATCCACACCAAATTTCAAGTGTGTAGCTTTTTTCGTTTGGGCTGAATCGTGATTCCCACAAATGGGCGGACATGCCTAGATGGTCTTAGATTTCATCACTGATCAAGAATATATATGATTTATGGGGTCTTACAGGGATCTCTAGCTGTATTAAAAGCGGAATGACAAAGTGAATATACCCTCCAATTCTTTTTGTAGGATATAAAAATCCGGAAATTTCCAACTACTTCTTATCAGCTGTTTTAAATGTTTACCTTGGCAGCACTAAATTTAGTACAGCAAAGACAAGGTTGTATTCCATAAAACCTAATTAAATGCTCATTCACACACGTCAGTTTTGGACCGTCCAGTCTTGGTCTCCTTTCACACACATCAGGTTTGACACGTCAAATCCTTGATGTTTTATGTGAGAGCGGTAAAGAGGATCAGTCAGCTTTTATATATTATTTTATCATCCGTAATGTATTAAATGAATGTCCAGGAATGAAGATAAACTTGACATTACGTTTCGTGTATGAACGTAAACGCAGGTTTAAAAGAAACGTTAATAAAAAAAAAACTAATCAGGTAAACTTGATATGTGTGAAAGGGGACAAAAGGTGTACACAGACTCGACGTTAATAGTCAGTTTTTATATTTTCTTTTGTTTCATCATCCATAATATATTAAATGAATGTTCAGCATTGAAGAAAAACTTGACATGACTTTCCGTGTGTGAACTTAAATGCAGGTTTAAAAGCAAATTTTATAAAATCTGATCACGTAAACTTGATGTGTGAAACGGGACTGAAACCAGTTCAAAAATGATTTCCACAAAACCACTTCGTATGATAAAAACCAAGTTTTAAACGTTAAGGCCGGATTTTTGGGATCTCAGTTAAACTAGGTTTAGTTAATCTGATAACAGATTTTTGCCGCTATTATCAAGTTTTTATACAAAATTCTGACGGAACAGCTTAGTTTTGCTTAAAATGTGTGTCCTTAATGAAATAATAAAAAGAAAATCGCAGTTTGCTGGAACGATCAGTTTCAGAATTCGTTAAACTAGGTTTAAACTTAAAGCACCTCTCAAAAACCCGATCTAAAAGAGACATTTATTAAAAACATGTCAGTGTGAAAACACTTTGCAATTTATCTTAGAATGATTTAAACTTCTCTCCTCCCTTTTGCATATTTCTTTTGTAATTCAGCGTAGGAAATCTTATAATATTTGTACATCACATTTCTATAAAACTCTGCGAGGAACATTTTAATATGCTATTGTTATGCCATTCTTGCAGTGATTAAAAATTTCTTATCATACACTTAACTTCTAATAACTCTGCTAAAATCCCCGCGTGCGATCGGCATGATTTATATATATGGGATGTTCCTATTTACAAGCATTAAAGTGTTACTGAATATATTTGCAATACAATAATGTTTTATATTTAGCTTAAGAGCTAACCTTCGATAAACTTAAAAAACTTTTTACAAGTTCAACTATAACAATCCAATATAATACACAACCAATGCGGTACAGAAACCGAAAATACAATATGAATAATCCCATGATTCAACTAAAAGTCCACAATTATGGCTATATGACAAAAATTGTACTTTAACTGAAGAAGAATGTTAAGCAAAAGGTAAAATATATAATTTTTATAAAAGCCGGCTTCTGTCGGACACACTTAAACTATTTACAAGAACATGCCGGAAAATAAGTTGTACAACTACAAATTTTTTAACTCTGCTGCTTTTGTAACATTCGTATTATCTCACTATATTTAATTTATTTTCCTTTTTCATCATTTAATGTAATAAATAATTGTAAATTTTTTTATAATTGTTTAAATGTTTCTTTGTGTCTGTAAAGCAAAACAAAATAATTTTAAATGTTTGTTGGAAAAATAAATAAAAAAAAAATATATCAAAGATTTAATACAAAATGAATAAGATGAATAAGAACTATGCACAATTACAAGTTATTTAAAAATAAACAAATTAAAACTGAATTTTATGTAAAAAATTGTAATAAAGGAAAACATTTTAATTGTTGACTGCACTGAATTTTAAAACAAATGGAATGATATTCAATTTTAAATATAAGTTTTATGTTTTAAAGAAATATTAAAATGATGCAAAAAAAAAACTGAATTTTCAAAAACAAAATTATTGAGAACTTGTTTGTTTAGAAGATAGCTGAGCACCGGTGTTTTGAAACGTGATCATCAGCCAATTAGTTAACTCAGCTGTACTAAGTGAATATGTTAAGACACATTTCCAAAGTAAGTACGCAAAAAATAACTTAAATCTTATGTCATTAAGAGGTTTTTTTTTAACGGTGGGTATTTAAGACATCCTTATACCACATCACTTTTTGCTGTATAGTAGCAATTGGATATATTAACTAGTTAATTAAATTCACAATTTTTATCTAAAATTTTCTATTTTTATTTATATGTACTATATATAACATTTTGTATTATAAAAATGATTTTAATATTCTTAATTATATTTGTTCTATAACTACTAAGTGTGATTTTTACAATTCAAAGTGATCCGAAAATGTTTATGAAACCCATTCAAAACAAGTGCAAACTTTTCATAAACATTTTGTGAATAGTGTCAACCGCACTTCAATAAAAAGTCTCAGGAAGAATTTTCACATAAATTCTTTCGAAATGCAACAGGGTAATTTGTTTTCCATTTGTTTAAAAATTTAAAGCAATTGAGTAACACTTGATGGCTTTGCATTTACATGCCGTTGTAAGCTGGTCCGCCGCCACCTTCTGGTACCACCCAGTTAATGTTTTGTTTAGGATCTTTAATATCACAGGTTTTGCAGTGAATGCAATTTTGGGCATTTATTTGCAATTTCATATTGCCAGCCTCTTCGTTGGGAACATATTCGTAAACACCAGCGGGACAGAAACGCTGTTCTGGTCCCTCGTAAAGTGCAAAATTATGATCAACTGGTATGCGATCATTTTTCAATGTTAAATGTGCAGGTTGGTCGCCTTCGTGATTTGTACCGGTAAGAGCAACAGAAGACAATAAATCAAAAGAGATCTTGTTATCTGGTTTTGGATACACAATTTGTTGACATTGACTGGCAGGTTTCAGGGTTTCATTATCGGGAGGACCATGTTTAAGAGTCCAAGGTTCACGTCCACCCATAAAAATGGAGAAGCCGCTTAACATTAAGCCACCATACATTCCCAGTGGATTATGGAAACTAGGGCGTACATTACGCACACTATATAAGTCCTTCCAGATAAAGGAGTTTTTCACTCTTTAAAATAAAAGTATTTAAATAAATTTATATGAAAAAAGTATATTAAACTAACTTGTCAGGATAAGACTTGGGCGTGAATCCGGCAGTTTCTTGATTCTCTCCCATAATAGACTCAAAGGCACTTTCAGCAGCCAGCATACCTTAAATAATATTTGCTACAAATTATCTTTACATTTATAATTATACAGTTTTTACTACTTACCACTCTTCATGGCATAATGAGAACCCTTAATTCTGGGCACATTTAAGAAACCGGCACTGCAGCCAATCAAACAACCTCCGGGAAACGCCAATTTACTAGGCAAACTTTGCAAGCCACCTTCGTTAATAGCACGAGCTCCATATGCAATGCGTGTGGCTCCTTCGAACGTGTCTCTTACTTTAGGATGGGTTTTGAAACGTTGAAATTCTTGGAAGGGACTTATCCATGGATTTTGATAGTCCAAGCCAACTACAAAGCCTACAGCTATCGTAGGTGTAGGTTCATTTAAGTGGTACAAAAAGGAGCCGCCGTAAGTGAATTTGTCCAGGGGCCAACCAATAGTGTGTTCAACTAAACCGGGTCTGCAATGCCATAACGAAACTTTTATTTCTTTTATCTTTCAAGCACTTGGCATAAAAACTTACTGATGTTTTTCCGGTTGAATTTCCCAAATTTCCTTCAAACCAATACCATAAGTCTGCGGCGAGCTGCCTTCATTCAAATTAAATTGATTCATAATTTGTTTGGTCAAATGACCACGGCAGCCCTCAGCGAAAATCGTTGTTTTCGCATGCAACTCCATGCCACGGGCAAATGTATCTTTGGGTGAACCATCCTTGGCAATACCCACATCATTAGTCGCAATACCCTTGACACTGCCATCTTCATGGAAAAGCACTTCAGAGGCTGCACAGCCGGGATATATTTCAACACCGAGCGCTTCCGCTTGTTCGCCCAACCACTTGACCAAGTGACCCAGGCGTACAACATAATTGCCATGATTATCCATGGGCCAACCCTTGAAAATGGGTATTGCAATACGACCAGATTGAGTCAGAAACGCAAATGTATCTTTCGATACTGGTGTGTTTAAAGGAGCACCTAATTCTTTCCAATTCGGAAAGAGTTCATTTAGGGAAATGGGATCTATAACGGCGCCGGACAATATATGCCCACCAACTTCTGCTGCTTTTTCTACAACGCAAACGCGAATTTCTTTTTCCTGTTCTGCAGCCAATTGCTTGGCTCTTATTGCAGCTGACATACCAGCCGGACCACCGCCCACAATAACAATATCCACTTCATCCACAAAACGTTCCATATCGATATCTGAAATTTGTTTCTTAATGATAAAATAAAATTGCAAATAATACATTATATTTATACTTGCATTACCTTTCCATCTTTCGTCTCTATCACGTGGACACACGGTGTAGTGAGTAGTAATTTTAGGATATTTGACGGCATCGGAAATGCTGCGAGAGGCTAGAGGTCTTACGAGTCTGTTAACTAAAACGATTAAATCAATATTTTGTTTAATAACTTTTTCTTGAAAGCTAATATACACGGATACATACATACATACATATATATGCATACATATATGTTAATGACTCGTATGTACAGTTACATATGTTGATTTGATGATATTTTGTTATGTACAGTTATCTTACACTTAAACATGCTTGATCATGTCGGTATATCATAAATAATTGCAAGGGCCAAATTACCGCATTCGATATCGTACGAAATTTCCATACAATTTATATACAAATTTCGATCGATAGCGAATGCCGTAATTTGCCCCCTGATGTATGTTGTATGTGATGAAAAGCGATCGATTTCAAAACAAACATTTTGCCAATATTGTTTTAAGTGACATGCAGTCGTCATGAATTCGATAAAATGTGTGGATACGTTTAACATTGAATACGTTTTATTTGGACCACGACCACAATCAAAAAGCACGTCAATCACGCATATGTGTGAGTGTCGTATTTTTGTCGTTTAAAGGAATACTTCGCAGTGTTCGTTTGTAATAGAGACGACCTTAAAGAATTCCAGTTTTTAATTTAATTGTACTAAAAGAATTTTGTTAGTTTAAGTGGTTTTCATTGAAAATTCCAATTTGATTTCGAAATCGTAGATACGAGTTTGATAATAAACTATTTATTATAATAGAAATTGTAATTTTGGGAGATCAATTAATTCTTTGTTCGGATTAAGCCACAAAAATTTTTTTCTTTTACAAAAATCAATTTTTTTTGGTAAAACAATAATTTTCAAAACATGTTTATTTCTAATGAAAACGTTTTGAAAAAAGTTTTAAGAGTAAAATGAACGTTTTTCTACTTTTTTGGAAATGGGTAAGTACATCTCTGCAAGAATCAATTTTTTTATAAGAAGTTTCGAAAGTAAAAAAAAATTGAAGAAATCATTTGAATTTACAAAAAAAAAATCAAAAGTTTTTGATTTTCATTGCCGACAACAAATACATAAGTGATTGATGTGCTTTTGTGACTGTCTCCAAGTGTATGTTCATATTTTATTTTATTGTTAATTTTTTTTTTTTATTTTATTTTATGATTTTTAATATTTAAACTTTTAATGCATGCACTATGGGTAAAAATAATAAAGCTGTGATTTTTTTTTTTTCAAATGAGAATGTGAAGTTTTCAAGCAGGAAAAATTGCAATAAATTTTTCTATTAGTACTTTTTGTTTGTTGTGTGTGGTCAAGTATGCCTATACGTTTTTATGTCATTGATTTGGTGTAAGAACCAATGAAATGCAGGCATATAGGCATACTTGACCACATAACAAACAAAAAGCACTAATATTTAATAAATTAACTGAGACAATATGTCGAATAGACGTTTAAAATTTTTTTCTAAAACGTGTTATTAATTTCAGTAGCAATACGTAATAAGCGCTTAAGTCTACTAAAGAAACCCATTTTTTTAATTAAGATTTTACGCTGCAGGGATGTTTATAGGCTTATTTATTTTATTTTAATTTTATTTATTTTGTTATTTTATTTTTTTTTATTTTATTTTATTTTTATTTTTTTATTTCTTTTTTTAATTTTTATTTTTTTTAATTCTTATTTTCTTAATTCTTATTTTTTTATTTTTTTTTATTATTTTTTTTTTTATTTTTTTATTTTTATTTTATTTTTTTTTATTTTAATTTAATTTTTTTTTATTTTATTATTTTATTTTATTTTATTTATTTTTTTACCCATTAATGATTTACGTGTAATTCTGACCACTGTAAGCTTCAACTTAATGCAACAATATTGAAGGAATAAAATAGTAATTAAGAAAATGTTCCTTAAGTAGACTTAAGCGCTTATTATGTATTGCCACAGATTTTATTAATGAAATGCTTTAAAAGTATGTCTTTCTATAATTAAGTGCATTTAACAGATAACAATATCTTCAAAGATATTTTATTTAAGAAGATTTTATATCAAAGTTCAACTTCCTATAATAATTATAAAAAGTTGCAAACGCTAAACGTTGCGTTTTACAAAAAAAAAAAGAAAACACTTGCTCGAAAGATTCAAGCAATTTAAGTCTTCCCTTATTTCTACTTTCAAATGAAATCCATAAAAATGAAAAGGTAAGAGCCACATTTACTAATTTGTATTAAAATGTAATTAATAATAAAAGAAGTACTAATTTTTATTAAAATGTAATTAATAACAAAACGAACTTATCTTAAAGTTAATCAGATGGCACTTCCAAGTGGTAGAGTATTTGAAACAGTGAAAATTATTCTAAGCCGATGGAATCAAATCCAGCATATACATTTTGTTTCGTCAATAAAAATTTAAATTTAATCTAAAATGAATTTGGAATTGGTATTGAGAGGATGTTGAAAGTTGGGAAAAAAAAATTTGTGGTAGCCATTCTTATATATTTTTTTATATCGCCAGCGAGTATATATTTAATTTATCCTGTGCTAATTTTTAATATATATTATTGGTAACAAACATATCAAATATGCGAAAGTGCGCAAAAACTAAATTCTAAACGTGGACAGCGTTGTTAAAAATTACTTTACGTTTTTGGCTATTCACTGTACATAAATCTGTAATTAAACTATTGCTTATCCATATAAATGATTCCAACTATCTTTAAAGATGGAAATAAATAAATAAAACTTTCTTAACCGAAAGTTTCTAAATAGATATTCGACAAGCTTCTAGTTTTATTACTTAAAATAAAAATATGTTGCACAAATACATATTAAGGCTACAATTTTAAAAGAAAATTTTCAAACAAATTTCTTTCCAGAATTTAACAGGAGATATTAGAAGCATCGTACAGAATTTTATGAAAAACTATGAAAGACCCATAAATTTGTAAGCCTCGAAAGGAGATTTTGGTTAAAAGTTTCAAAAGCATCAATAGCAAATAGTTTATTGTATTTGATTTGTAAATACATATTTATGGAATGATGTGTATTTCATAAATAAGTTTTGCTTATAATTTCCTAAATGTTTTGCTTATAATTCTGATATAATAAATATTTTTAACAGAATTTATGCACTAGCAAGAGATTATTTTATATATTTTACTTAAATATTCACGCAATAACAACAAAATTCTCTTCAAAATTATAGCCACGTCGGTTCAAAAGAAGTCAAAAAATGTAAAATGCAGTTATAACAAAATAAAAAATGTCTAATGATAGAATTATATTTAACAAGCAGTATAATAGTAACAAAAATCCCAAAAGCATAATAAAATTGTTTCAAAAAGCCCTTCTTCCCCACAACCAAAAGAATAATTAAATATGATCCAGACCAGAAATTTAGATTTAGCACAGAAACAACAACAAACCAACGCAACATCAATGTTATCAATCTTATACATACAATAGAATTATGTAACAAAATGATCGCATATGCAAAACTTTAATAAAATAATATAATTAGTACTTACCTCGAGCTAATTTCAGCAAAGTCGACATCGAATTCCTTGTTTTAATAATAAGGTGACAACCAGAATTTTGTGTACGTCCTCTGCTAGAATTTGTTCTTTAATGCAACTACTGCTCAACCGTAACACAGAGCAAACACTTATTTTTAATAATATTTTATATTTAATTAATTTTGTATAGAATTAAGGAAATTTAACCAAAACGTATGATCAGGTAAGTGGTGGGTGGGTGAACACAGGAACAACAACAATCAACAAAATAAAACGCAATCAAACTGAACTTTAGACTCTTATTTGCTACAACAATGTGTGTTAAATTTTCACTTTATCTGTCTGTTGATTTTTTTTTTTTATTTTATTGTGTCAACACAATTTTCTTTGTTATTTACTCAACATTTTCTTTCATTTGGCATATAGAATTAATTTTTACCTTTCTTTAACTAAATGCAAATTAGACTAAAATCTCGCATTTGCCAACATAGTCGTCTAATTTATTTACACTGTTGACTATTCAGCGCTTTTCGGCTGGCTTTCGCCGATTTTCAATAAATATGATGCTTTAGCAGCTGTTTAGTTAGTGCTGTGGTAGTACCACACTTGTTGGTTGAAAATGCAGTAACTTCAGTATGGCAGTGCTGGAAAGTTACAGCAGAAGCTTATCCACTCACCACTAGATGGCACTATAAAGTGATGGGAAATCATAGTACATATTATCTTCACGAAGTCTACCTTTCACAGTTAAATAATTGTAAATAAAAATATTCGAATCGTTATTGGTTTTACCGAAAAAAGTAAAACTATTAGTATTTACTAATTTATATTGAAACATTTGATTGATTCGTTTTTTTATATTTGAAGAATTTTATTATGATTTTTGCTTTCAATTTTACAGTAATGATTTAAGAATAAAATTGAATATATTACCTAAATTTATAGCAAATAAGAAGTTATTAGTACATTAATTTTTTGCGAATTTTATATCCAGCCCTGCTAAAAAATTCACTATCATTGTATAACTTTTAATATGTTAATATATTTGGCACTAATTCCCTTTTATTATTACATTATATTTAACATTTTTTTTTTCTTAGTTCTTGTTGTAATAAATATTTTTTTACATATACCTGCATATACAAGTATGGGATTTATTATAATTTTTTTTTACTTAATTTTTTTTTAATAAAGTCTTTAATATTTACAGTGGAAATGAGTTGTCGTGTCGAATGTCATTAATTTATTTTGTCACTTTCAAATAATAGTCCATATCAGGTTCGAAGCCATTGCTGCCATCATGCTGATGCGATAAGTCATCGTTAATTTCATCAGTGTTTGCCTTGTCGTTGGTATCTCGTTGCTGATGTTTATCGAACAGAACTTTAATCGCTTTATCAACAGGATTTTCATTGTCGTTATTTTTATCGGTTTCATGTATCAGTTTAACTGCCTGCTTCAACTCATTTTTATCCATGAGGGGTTGCGAAGCATTTTTATCATCCATAATTTGTATGCTCTTGGCAAAACGCATAAAATTGTCGGTGTCTTGTGGAGAAGTACGTCCAAAACGCATAAAATTATCAGGTCTACTGCTGCGCATAAAATTTGTGTTCACGGGTACCTTGAGATTGTTGCGACCAAATCTCATAAAATCTCCATGTGGAGTACGACCAAAACGCATAAAATCATCTTGGCGAGCACGGCCAAACCTCATAAAATCTTGACTGGGGTTACGACCGAATCTCATAAAGTCCTGGCCAGGTGTTCGACCAAATCTCATGAAATCTTGGCTGGGAGATCGACCGAAACGCATAAAATCTTGTCCGGCAGATCGACCAAACCGCATGAAATCTTGACCAGCTGCTCGTCCAAAACGCATAAAATCTCCAGATGGCGCAGCTCGACCGAAACGCATAAAATCTTGCCCAGGTGAACGTCCAAATCGCATGAAATCATTTGTTCCGCGTCCAAAACGCATAAAATCATTTTTCACATTGTCGGATCGGCCAAATCGCATAAAGTTGTCACCTCTGGCATCTCTTGCATTTTGATGGCTACGCTCAAAACGCATGCCGTGACCTTTTTCGCCGAAATCACCAGTGAAACTATTTGCCATAGGAAATTCCTCATACGATCTCTTGCCGAAACGCATAAAATTATCCTGCATCGATTTCGTTTTCTCATTCTCTATTGCGCCCAATCTCATTACAGACTTTGCATTGTTTTTGCGAAACTTCAGTACGACAGCATTACGCGAATAATCGATATTTACCGAATCAATAGGTTGGCGAAATTTCAATTCAGTTTTGTCTTGAAAATTTTTCATCAGCGGTATATCGTCGTCATTGGTAATATCGACTGAGTCAATTAAAACATTTCCATCGGATAGCTGCTCATCGTTGTCGTTAGAGATTTCCGCAGGCAAAACGAAAGAATAATCGTTTAATTTGTCATTTGTCGTATCGAATGTATCTAAGGGAGTATTTAAAATTTTGCTTAGCGTTATTGTATTGAAGAGTTGTAGGGCCAAAAGCAGAATTAAAAATGGGCCCATGGCAAAGAAAAATAGATGATCGGTTACTGGAATTGAAAAATAAATAAGAATTTGGTTAGATTTGAGAGAGATGAAGTGATATAAGAAATTATTTTCGTTTTCTTGTAATCGAATTTTTTACAACACGAAAAATGATGAATGAAATTTGCATCTCGGAAACCTCAACTAAATTAATGCTTAAATTTCGCTTTTTATTTTCTGGAGAAGAAATGAAAATTAAGAAATAACTCTTATTTTCGGAGGAAGAAATATAAAAAGAAAAAAAATAACTCCTTTAAGAGTTATAAAAAAAAATCAAGAAATAACTTTTATTTAGTGAGGAATAAATAAAAATCAAGAAATAACTTTCATTTTGTGAGGAATAAATAAAAATCAAAAAATAACTCATATTTTCCAGGCAATAAAAAACAAGTAAGAACATTATATTCGGTCGGGTTCGGAGTGACCTCTAAAAACAATTTTTTAGAGGTCACTGCGGAGGGACGTGAGGGCGACATCTCACATTTGCCTTAAAAGGATAAAAAAACAATTTTTGGGGTTATTAAGAGTAAAAATTTTCTTTTTTTTTTGAAAGGGGGCAAAGGTAGGGGGAGGGTAGGGCAGAGAAAAAGCCCCTCTCAGCTTCGTCATAAAAGCTTTAAGATTTTATTTTTAAGGAATAGAGGCTTAACTAATACAATTTATTAAATCTTTACACTATTTTTCCTTGTAATATGTTACTTCAACGCCCACTAAAGGGGGCGTTCTGATTTTCTGGCTCCAAGTTTAACACTTTGGAACTACTTTGACATAAAAATATATCATTTGCTTAAGAAAATTACAAAAAAAAACTTTAAAGAAGATTTTGTTTTCTAGAAGATGGTTTAGTTCTTCTTAGGGGAACTTTTTTCCCTCTGGTCCGATTAAGCCCATTTACGAACTTGACCTGTGCCATCCTCTAAAATATATTTATACCAAATTTCAAGGGTGTGGCTCTTTTTGTTTGGACTGAATCGTGATTTCCACAGCCGGCCGGTCGGACAGACGGGCGGACATGGCTAGATCGTCTTAGATTTCAGCACTGATCAAAAATATATATACTTTATGAGGTCTTAGAGGGATATTTCACTGCGTTACACACTTAATGACAAATTCTTTTTTACGTAAAAACAAAAAAACACTTATTCATGTATCAAGGATATGGTGTATTGCAGGTGCACGTAACACTTCTCTCTTAATTGGAGTTTTTTGGTAAAAATTGTTCGAAATTTGTTTTTAAATCTCAGAAAGACATGATAAATATTCCAAGGCACAAAGGAAAGTCAACATCAGTTTTATTCAACTTACACAGCAGAGCAGAACAGCTGTTTTCGAAAGCCGCAACACCTTCATCATCAGTGCTCATGTGTATTGTGTTTATCACCATTTATTAGGTGGCTTAGTTGAATTTGATAACAGTTCCTATTTACACAAATTTTATTGTGAAAAAGAATCCGAGAACTGTATCAACCTGATGTTAACATGTTATTGTTTTAATACCCGTGTTACCGTTTGATTATTTTTCTTCATGTTCCATTTTTCTGAATTTTTTTTATTTTATTTTATTTGTTTTTATTTATAAAGAGGTTTCCATCTTCCAACATCACGTTGTTAATTAATAAAAATGTATACAAAAACCATGTTGAATGATTAATTTTGCGTCACCCTGTAGTAAGAAATATTTATGAACGATTCTAGAAATCCGGCACATGCAAGCTGGTGAAATTATTTCGCTATGCTGCTGTGTAAAAAGACGCCAAAACCATTTCCTTCTTTAGCCAGGTCATCTAAACGTGTAAATAAATCATTTTACGTATGATATGCAAACGCAAATATTTGTTTGGCTATAAAGTTTTAAGCCAAGATGACAGCAGCCATCATCATAAACTGTCAAGCAGTTTGTCAAAGTGCTGCTGCATAAAGTAAACAAAAAGCAAAAACTGGCCAACAAATATAAAAAAACACTGTAGGTACGCAACATATGAAAAGAACGATGTTACTTTGCAAGACAATAAAATTTGTACAAACAATAAATCAAACAAATGAACCTAAAAAAGGAATTAGACAAAACTAATGGCAGGCATAAAGTGTTAATACTTCTACTGGTTTGTAAATAGCAAAAAAAAATGAAAATGAAATTTTTAAAAATGTAAGCAATTGAATTAAGCACCGGCTCCAAATAATCAACATCATTTTTTTATATGTGTACTCGCACGTAAGTATTTATTAAATATTATGCAAGATTAATTTAGGCAAATTTATATTTAATCTTCTGTGCAATTTCATTTATTCAGCTCTCAGTTAGACGTTGAAAAAGTTGATGGAAAACCTTGTGATAAGATCAATTAAGCCGACAACTAAATAAAAAAATATTATATAAAAATTTATAAAACCACACACTTTTAGAGCCTCTACGTCCTATAGGTTTTTGAATATTTGAAAACTTTTATTCATTCAGCATGACAGCAGGCACTAAATTAAGCAATTGAAGGATATATTTTTATTGTTTCAACTTGGGATGGCCAATAACAATTATTTTCTAAATTTAAACTAAACAAGCAATACACGGCAGATTTATTAAAAAACTCAAAATTATCGTTAATTGAACTTTATTTATTCGTCACAAAATAAAAGTTATTTCTTAATTTTTATTTATTGTTCAGAAAATAAGGGTAGTTTTTTTAATTTTTTCTTATTCCTCAGAAAATAAAAGTTATTTCTACTTTTTATTTATTCTTCACAAAAAAGAAAACCTCTATTTCTTGATTGTAATATATTGTGCTAATTTTTCAGCCTTTGATTTTTTTATTTTAAGTAATAACATTGAGCTTGATGCTAGAGTTAATGTCGACGCCGTTGACGGCGTTTCAACGCCGAAAAAGTTGAAATAGATTGAACTTTTACGGCGTTGCAACGCGTTGAGATTAACTGCTCTCATACAATTTCATACGATTCAACTTTTTTTGACATTTGACGCCGTCGACGACGTCGACATTAACTCTAGCATGAGGCTTATTTTTATAAAATAATAACTTTAAACAACTATTTATTTATGAAGTTTTTTTATTTAACACATTGTTGTCACAATACTAATATATAAATGAAATTTATTTGTTGGTGGTTAAGCAATGTCTATATGCATTTCATTGGTGCTTTACCAAATCGTCAGTAGACTGTGGTTAAAGTCTACTGACGATTTGGTAAAGCACCAATGAAATGCATATAGACATTGCTTAACCACCAACAAATAAATTTCATTTATATACAACTATTTATTTATTATTCTGATTTATTTATTTATTCACTTTCTCGATTTTAATTTATACACCGGAAAATAAAGAACAAAAACAAGTAAAAACGTTATTTTCGACCAGAGCGAATCTTAAATACCTCTCAAATATTTACCCCCTTATTCATAAAAATTATGAGAGGGTTAAAAAAGTGTAATAGAGCAAATTTCATATGAAATTTTGTTTTATTGCGCTGTTATTAGACTCTCATAATTTTTATGAATAAGGGGGTTAATAAATAAAAACTCTATTTTCTAGTGGCCGCTCCGGGAGGGGTTGTGGGGGAAACATTTCAAAGCCATAAAGCACTAAAAATTATTTTTTGGGATATTTAAGTGTACATTTTCTTTATTTTTTTGATAGGGCAAATCAAAGGCGAGGAAGGGGTAGGACAGAGGAGGATCAGTTTACGTCTCAGCTTCTTCATAAAAGCTTAAAAATTTTATTTTTAAGAATGTAGGCTTAACTAATACAATTTATTAAATTTTTACACTATTTTTGTATATAATAACGCCCACTAAAGGGGGAGGGGTCCAAAAATTATTATTTTTTTTTATTTTATAGCATCAAGTTTAACGCGTTGGACCTTCTTTGATATAAAAAAGTATAAAAATTACAACAAAAAAAACTGTTAATTTTTTCAACGGGCTTAAGTTCGAATCTGCCTGACTGCAGACGAAATCAGTACTGATCCGTTCTGTTGGTTTGATGATTATTGAAAATATTCTTAATATTCCAATCATAATATAAAATAATAAATAGAATTCGAACAAATTCATTTATTAATAAAATAATAAAAAATCATTTGCAGTCATGCAGATTCGAACTTAAGCCCGTTGAAAAAATTAACAATTTACATAAGAAAGTTCGACTAATAAATATTCATACATAATTTAAAAAAAAAAAAACTTTAAAAATTATGTTGTTTTTTAAAGGTTAGTTTAGTTCTTCTTAGGGGAACACTTTTCCCTCTTGCCCGATTCAGCCCATTTCCGAATTTGACCTGTGCCATCCTTTAAGATATATTTATACCAAATTTCTAGAGTCTGGGTCTTTTTGCTTGTACTAAATCGTGATTTCCACAGACGGACGGACGGGTATAAAAACAACCCGTTTGGCTACTTTTATGTACCAAAAAAAATGTTTCAATTGTCCAACCCTGGAATCGTCTGTTTGATATTTTTGACTTTTAAATATCAGTTCTATTCTTCCTGAAGCATAAAATAGGTTCAATTAAAAAAAATATATTTTAGCTAGTTGCTTTTATATCGCATAATTAAGTTTAAACTTTCCAGCTCTGGAATCGTATTTTATATTTTGCCGATTTTCAATAGCAAATTTATTTAGCTCTATTTCTAATACATCAATCCAAGACCTTAGCTTTCCTGGGCCCATCAGAAAACTGATTTTATTTGTAGCTAGACGGATATCGCTTATGCGACTTTCCTAATCATAAGGACCCAGAATATAATTATTTCAATATTGTTTCAAATACACACGGTATGACAAAACTGTAGGCAAAGGATATAAAAAATTTACAATTGTACCATAACTTCCATCCCTGATACGTTTTCACATTCGCCTAAAAATACGTGCTAGAATTTTGCCAAACTAATTGTTGCACAGGATGCAACAATTTATCATACAAAAACCATTAATATTAAAATAAAACCACATTAACACTCATATGAAACAAATATAATCTGTGGAAGTGCAAAAAAAAAAATATGTTACACGTGAAAAATGGCCGCACTAAAAAAAAGGTATTTGCACTAAATCTTTTGGATTTGTTTGACAGTAAAGGACAATAAATGTGAATAGACATAGACATGTATGTGTGTGTGTGTATATCGGTATTCTTTAAACAGTTTCGCAGCAAATCTCGCTGCCAAATAAACTACGGTTTATGCTTTTTAATGGAGTTGGCTAAAACGCTTGACAAAACAAATTAATTTGTCTTGATATACGATTACAATTCATTAATGAATTTTTGCCAAGACACTTTCGAAGTTTCAAAAACCGTTAAGCTGCATTCACATCTATCAAATATTTAACGAAATAGGCGTAAGCAATAATTTCTCGTTTAATTTTTTTAAATTTCGTAGCGGCCTTGACATGAGTACCGACCGATCCGTTCTGCTAGTCTGATGATTATATAAAAACTATTCCCCTCTTAATAAAAATTAGAATTTTATCAAATACATAAAAAAATAAGTAAGAATGTTATATTCGACCGGAAAGAATCTTAAATACACTTCATATACATATTTAGTAAATAAATTAAAAATGTTAAACCTGCTGGGTGAGAGTTCCTCTAAGACATTTATTTTTTTTAAATTTATTTTGACAGTATCATTCCGGGAAGGACCGTGGGGGACGCCCTTTTCACATTTGCCGTAAAAAGTAAATTTGTGGGGTTGTTAAGTGTAGAAAGATTTTTACTTTTGAAACTCCTTTCGAAATGCTTTTGGTAAAAATAAATGCGTTTTCGGAAAAATTTTGCTACAAACAGACGAACATAAAAAAATTTATCTTTCCAAAAAACAAGCAAAAAAAATTTTACTTAAAAGCTTGCGATTAAATCTTTTTCGAAAGCTTTTTTACTTTTGAAACTCCTTTTAAAATGCTTTTGGTAGAAATAAATGCGTTTTCGGAAAAATGTTGGTACAAACAGACGAACATAAAAAAATTTATCTTTCCAAAAAACAAGCAAAAAAAAATTTTACTTAAAAGCTTGCGATTAAATCTTTTTCGAAAGCTTTTTTACTTTTGAAACTCCTTTTAAAATGTTTTTGGTAAAAATAAATGCGTTTTCGGAAAAATTTTGCTACAAACAGACGAACATAAAAAAATTTATCTTTCCAAAAAAAAAAGCAAAAAAAAATTTTACTTAAAAGCTTGTGATTAAATCTTTTTCGAAAGCTTTTTTACTTTTGAAACTCCTTTCAAAATGCTTTTGGTAGAAATAAATGCGTTTTCGGAAAAATTTTGGTACAAACAGACGAATTTCAAAAAATTGATTTTTTTATAGGGTCATTTAGAGGGCAAAGGTGTGTGGAGGGTTAGGGCAAGGGAAGATCAGATCAGCATCTTAACAATTTAATTTTCAAAGAGTTTAGGATGAAATAATACAATTTGTTAAAAATGTTGCACTATTTTTGCATATAATATCACACCCACTAAAGAGGGTGGGGTGAAATAAAAGAATTTTTGGATTCTTTGACATAAAAATATATAATTTACTTAATAAAATTACAAAAAAAAGAACTATAAAAATTATGTATTTTTTAAAATATTGATTCAGTTCCTTTTAGGGGAACTTCTTTTACGCCTGGTCCGATTTAGTTCATTTACGTACTTGGCCGGTGCTTTCAAATTTATTCATACGAAATTTCAAGGGTCTGGCTTTTTTCCTTTGGACTAAATCTAAATGATTTCTACAAACGAACGGACGGAGATCGTCTTAGATTTCATCACTGGCCAAGAATGTATATACTTTATGGTATCTTAGCAGGAAATTTCCCAGTGTTGCATACGCAATGACAAAGTGAACATACTCTCCAATTTTTTTTTTTTTTTTTTTTGGAGGGTATAAAATTAATTTGCAGATCACAGATTCCAACTTAGAGCCTGTTAAATAATTTTCAAGTTATTAATTTAATTTTTAATAAGTTTAGGAAACTGTTTTTAAAATTAGCATTTTAAAATGAATATTTATTTGGTAAAAACTTCAATACAAGCGAAATATTAAAGAGATTTTTGTCAAAAAACTAGTGGTTAATTTTATTTCGTCAAATATTTGCTAGATGTGAACGTAGGCTTACAATAGAGGTGGGCAAAGGTCGTGATTTTTTTTCGTGTCACACGTGAATCACATGAATATTGATTATAAATTATTAAGACAACAGTCGCAAAGCAGCTCTGAGTCAGTCAACATCAAGTCTCGTTGGCAATTATTTTTTAAGTGCAGCCAGACAAACTGATCGTTTACTCTCTTTCAAGAGTTTTGCGTCTCACACGCACTAGTTAATTTCAACGTCTCAGCTAACTGTATAAAAAATTTACAGTTCTTCTGAGGAATATTCCGTGGTTAACTACGTTGCTACTTCCTATGTGAAGGCATAGGTCGTGTACTGTCAGTCACAGTAACGGGAAAAAAATACGGGTTAATAACATCGCCGGCATATGGTCTAAGTCACCCCGTCGGCATCTGTGCACCAAATACTTTGCAAATTTACTTTGTAAAGTATTTCATCAAACAACAACAAGAAGTTATTAAAATCACACGTGCTTGCGTGAGCATAATACATGACCGTTCGTGATAGTGCATGATTTTTAATACATATAATAGTTAGTCACGCTCTCAAAACATAAGATAAGTTTTTTCTTCTTTTAAATTTTTAATACTGAGGAAAATATTTATGTACTATACATACATACATATCTATGTGCTATAGAGATACATACACGAGAACAATTTTACTGTGAGCGTATGTGATTTCACAAAATCTTTACAATCGTGCGTGAAATACGTGATTAATAATAATGCGTTGCTGAGCGTGCGTGATCGTAAACGCACATCTCTACTGTACAATGCAAAGAATTTAAAAAACTAAAACATACAATATCAATTACATATTTGGAATTCCATCCCTTTAGGAAATAAAATAATCGGTTTATAAAAACACTAATTATAAATTAAGTATTTTGCAACTGACTACAAATTGGTTTAAATCTAATGCTAGAGTTAATGTCGATGCCGTTGACGGCGTTTCAACGCCGAAAAAGTTGAAATAGATTGAACTTTTACGGCGTTGCAACGCGTTGAGATTAACTGCTCTCATACAATTTCATACGATTCAACTTTTTTTTTGACATTTGACGCCGTCGACGACGTCGACATTAACTCTAGCATACAAAAAATAAACTAAATATTTTGAATTTAATTTTCATTTTGAGTCATGAAATGTGCTTGAATTTTTATTTAAAATCAGCATCAACGTTGCAAAAAGATATCTTTTTTATTATTTTTTAATAAAAAATTTATTGAAATTTAACAATTTATAAATGAATTAATAAAAAAGTTTTTTAAATAATTTAAATTAAACTGACTACAAATTGGTTGAAAAATAAGTAGTTAGTAATCAATTAAAAAGTCATGCAGAGATGGCCAATTGACTATCGCCTATGACATGCATATGTGAATATAATGAGTCGACGACAAGGAAAAAAGTCACTTTATACTCAATTGTTAGCTCAATTCGTAACTGAAAATCGATTATATAATAATAAAGGAGAGAAAAAATTTTTTTACAAAAAAATTAGGATGGGCTATAGCCTTTGAAAATTAGAGAAAAACGATACCTCCTTAAAAATTAGAAAAAAACCCATATCTGGAAAACCAATACGAATATTTTGATGAAATTTTCGCTGGTTACCAGTTTTAAGTTACTTAAAAATGTGTTTGATTTCCTAAAGGGATTGAACAACAAAATACCTGAATGTACATATCGCACCCTAGATGCAAAAGGGGCACAACTCAAAATACTAAAATTTTCAGGAGAGACTGTTCACTGTTCATTGTGCAGAAGCAACACACTGAACAATAAAATTTGTGTAAATAGGAGCTGTTATTACATTCGTAAAAACGTCACTATTCTCTTTGCTATGCATAAGACAAAACCGAAGATCAACATAAAACACTTTTTTAATATTCCTCCAAATTAATACTCCGAATTAAAACACTTAAATCTCCGCTCGCCGATATCGGATCGCCTTAATTTTTGGCCTAAACTCTTCGTCGAAACCCGCACTAGCGTTTTAATCCAAAAATTAATAAAATCGGCTATGAATTTCCGGAGAAAATCGCGTGGGAAAATTATATGAAAATCGCCCAATAATCACTTTCAATACCGACTGCCAAGCAACAACAACAAACAAACTCTTACACTTACACTTGTGTATGTATTGAAACTGATAGTTTACTGCCCTAGATGCGCGCGTATAGATGTTAACACATCAAAATAGACAAACTGAATTTTTCCAGTTAAAGAAGATAGTGATGTGAAAGAAATTTTTGCAGTAGTTAGAGATGTGTATTCTGAATTAATTTATGGAAAAAAGTCAGTTTTGGAAAATTTTGAGTTGTGCCCCTTTTGTATTTAAGGTGCGATATGTAAATAAAGAATATGTACTCATGTGTGTGTGTGTGTGCCTGATTACCGGCAAGTTTAATTCTTGAATGCCGAAGTAACTGATATCTTTGATTGTGGCTTTTCAAAAATAATTATGCGTGTAAAAAATATTTATAAATTACATAAATTGTCGATATTGGCGGGGGCAATATCCTAGATAGAATGCCATGTGTGTGTATGGGTGTGTTTTATTCATACATGTTTCATGTAAATACTGGTGGCATGTTATATAATATGCTGGCTTCAATCAAAGTTGCTTTCATTTTCAAATTTATGTTTTTGCATTGAATTGCTGAAAATAAAATTCTAAAGAAGTATAATTATGCCGGGTAAATTTTTGTTTCCAAAAATCAGCTCAATATCAACGATATTTGATTCCAGCAACTTTCCATGCCTAAACACCTTGTTTTTTAAAAAAAAAAAAAAGTTGCATTGCAATCAAATTATATTATTTTATACTATGTTTTTCAATTATATTAATAGAAAAATAATAATAATATGGTTAACTAGTGTGTAATGTAGTAGTGTAATAGCGTTGCCATGCAGTGAGCTTAACAATCGATTTATTGTAATCAAGTTGCTCTGAACTACTTTTCACGGGACTTTTTCAACTCATTGGCTTTTGCCGACAACCAAGTAAACAGTTACAGCTCAATATGTATTTACAAGATTGAAATTGTTCAGATTTGTTGTTCAAGTTGTGATCTGAAGTTATTTCTTTAGTGCTATTACACATTAAGTCTTTTGAGACTCAAAATAAGGCACGCTAAAAGTCATAGTGTAATTGCTTATTCATATCAAAATCATTCCGACTAACATCATTAGATACATTTAACTTTATTTTATTTTAAGCATTGGAATTATTTTAATATTTAAAACTAAATACAAGAGAACAAATTAAACATCATCAAATTGACGTGTTCCGTTGTGGACAAATGCTACACTTTTTTCATTTAATTCGAAAGTTCATACTTTTGATAAGGCCGCTGATTCTCCAAAATGAAGCTGATACGTTCATTCTTGGCAAAATTAACAAAACGGAACATGTAAATTCATGACAGTCATCATTTGCATTAAGAACTGAATAGAACAGCAGCAAAAGCCGTCCCACACTTGTGCATTGACTGGACAAGGCATGTCTACAAATTTACAAGAAAATGTATTCAACACATTTATGAGGAATGTGTATGTATGTATGTGTTGTGGACATGTGTTTGCATGTTTGTGCACGTTATGATGCTTACTTAGTTTTCAGTGCATTTCAACAGGTTTCAAACGGTTTATTTTTTCACTGCAAGCAGATGATTTGCCTATTGTGTACTTTCGTTTTTTTACCTGCCTGAGAACTTTAAATGTTAATAAAAGCCTAGCAATTTTATGACATTTATTTTTTTAATATGTATAATTTCCGGTATAAGTATGTATGTCTGCGGCTGCGAGTCACATGCTCCAAATTTTGGATTACTTTTCCCAATAACTCCGGCCGTATGGTGGCTTGAATACTGGCTTCCAATTAGAGAAGAAAAACTTTTGATAGTGGCACTAGCTAAATATTTCGTTATAACGACGATACTATCGTGATAGTATCAAGCCTTTTTTTGCTTCTCGTTGATTGCAATTATTTACACTTAAATTATAAAATCAAATAAAATATATATATTTTTTTTAACAAAACAATACGATGTATAAATCGCGGCATTCGATAGCGATTGAAATTTGTATATCAATTGGAGAGGGTGATGTTAGCATTTGATGCTAACCTCAAAATTGGCTGTCAAATGATAAAATGTCAATAATAGAGCTGTCATTCTTTGACATTTATTTAGTGAAAATTTGGGAAGTTTTTATCATGGAACGCTGCACTCTTGAACAGAGAATTTTAATTGTAAAAATTTACTGTGAAAATGGTGAAAATTTTACTTTATAACTTCGTACAATTCGAACAGTTTAGCTCGTAATAAGGCTTCTTCTGAAACCGCTAAATTCGAAGATCACGATACTATTGCTGACAACAGACCAAAACAATACGCTTGCAGTGGCCGTAGTGATGCAAACGTAGCCGCTGTACAGCAAAGTGTTGAGAATGAGCCTGGTAAATCAAGTCGCCTGCGTTCGCTACAAATAAATTATAATCAAGTTGATTTTATTAATCAATCGAAGAAAATGTAACGTGCGTCACATAGACTGAGTTACAAAGAGCTCATGGCCTTTGATAGCAACTGGCAATTTTTATTGTATTTATTTATTTTTTTCTTTTTGGCTACGAAAAGATTATATTCAAGTTGATTTTATTAATCAATCGGAAAAAATTTAACGTGCGTCACATAGCGTGAATCACATAGGGTTCACGGCTTTTGATGGGAACTGGTAATTTTTATTTTATTTTTTTTTTTGCAAATAAATTATAATCACGTTGATTTTATTAACCAATCGGAGAAAATGTAACGTACGTCACATAGGCTGAGTCACAAAGAGCTCACGGCTTTTGATAGCAACATACAATTTTATTATTTTGGCTACAAATAAATTATATTGAAGTTGATTTTTTTAATCAATCGGAAAAAATTTAACGTGCGTCACATAGCGTGAATCACATAGGGTTCACGGCTTTTGATAGGAACTGGTAATTTTTATTTTATTTATTTTTTTGCAAATATATTATAATCAAGTTGATTTTATTAACCAATCGGAGAAAATGTAACGTGCGTCACATATGCGTGAGTCACAAAGAGCTTATGGCTTTTGATGACAACTGGCAATTTTTATTCTATTTTTTGGCTACAAATAAATTAAATTCAAGTTGGTTTTATTAATCAATCGGAGAAAACGTAACGTGCGTCACATAGCGTGAGTCACAAAGAGTTCACGGCTTTTGAAATTATTTAATTTTTTTTGGGCCAGAAATATATTATATTCAATTTGATTTTATTAATCAATCGGAAAAAATTTAACGTGCGTCACATAGCGTGGATCACATGGGGTTCCTGGCTTTTGATAGGAACTGGTAATTTTTATTTTATTTATTTTTTTGCAAATATATTATAATCAAGTTGATTTGATTAACCAATCGGAGAAAATGTAACGTGCGTCACATATGCGTGAGTCACAAAGAGCTCATAGCTTTTGATGAGAACTGGTAATTTTTATTCTATTTTTTGGCTATAAATAAATTAAATTCAAGTTGGTTTTATTAATCAATCGGAGAAAACGTAACGTGCGTCACATAGCGTGAGTCACAAAGAGTTCACGGCTTTTGAAATTATTTAATTTTTTTTGGGCTAGAAATATATTATATTCAGGTTGATTTTATTAATCAATCGGAGAAAATGTAACGAGCGTCACGTAGCGTGAGTCACAAGAGTTTTAGCAAAACCAGAAGTTTTTTCTGCAAATAAATTATTTTCGAACTCTCTTATATGCATATTTCCTTTCGCGAGTATATTTTGTGTGCTTTATTACGAAATACCGTTAAAAACAGCGAATTCACATTTCAATTTTCGAAGTACCGGTTTTTGTAGCGTGCGTCACGCACCCTTGTGATCAATTATTTTACAACAAGCAAATGTTCCGAAATCTGGCTGCAACTCATTCGAAAGTTCATTTAATAAGTCCCACCAAACATTATTTATATCTTCAGCTGCTAACCCTTTGCGGATTAATTTAAACTTTGTTTAATGTAGTCTGAAACTGATTTTTCGCCGAAATGTGATTTATTTTATATTATTTCGTTAAAAATCAACATTTTAAGGAAAATATTGATTTTTAACGAAATAATTCTATTTGCATACAAACTCGGTGATGGCAGCACAAATCTGTTTTCAGATTAACTAAACCTAGTTTAACTGAGATATCAAACATCCAGCATAAATCAGGCAGTTTTGAATTACCAATTAAAAACTGCAGAAATTAAGAAAATATGCATAAACTGCCAAATGCATAACAGAAATTTATTTAACACAATATTTAATGAATATTTAATTATTGCTGAATAAACAAATCCACATGCCTGCATTTCAAACATGATCAAACAAGATCTACTTATATGTTGACATTAGCACCCATTAACCGCAGGCATATAAATATTTTTAAAACATAAATTCCCTAGACTATCTACACAAAACTTAATAAATTCTGTATTAAATAAAAAAATAAAAAAAAACATATATATTTCATTGCAGCATATTATGATGAAATTTTTTTTCATATATTCCGAAAAATTGCATTTCAAGCTGAATGCAATACCAACAACACTTAGCACTCAACTAACTCACCTTAATATTCAAAACAAGCACAATATTTATATTTCAAACTATATAAAGGATATTTTTCATAAACAATTATAAAATCATTGACTACCGTTAATATTATAAAATTAAATATTTATATATATTTTTCCTTTTTTTTCTAATGAAAATTTTCAAATGAATAAAATCCGTTACTTATAAATGAAATTCCGGTTTGTTGGCTTATTTAAACAGGAAACGACACTTGTTGACTGTATTAAAACGTTAGAACGTCTGTGGACAGGATTTGAATAAACAACTGTTTTTATATCAAAACAAACATTGTGTGCTTATCAATGTATGTGTGATTGTTGGGACAACAAAAATAACAAACATTATCCTTAGAAGCCAAAAATGAACCACAAAATAAATGTTAATAAAAACAACACTTACGTACACCCACACACACACACATACGTACATACTTCCCTACTGCCACTCATCTTCATACAGATAGTAATATGCTTTGAAATGTAAAGCATATCAACAGGCGTAATGCCACAACAAATGTTTAGCTACATGTTGTGGTTGTGCTTAGTACGAGTACTTTGAAATGTTGCCTTAATTTGGGTTTCGTTTTCTTCTTGCAATTGCTTGAATACTCCTCACACTCACTCGCATCATGTGTCAGTTATTTTCTTAATAAATTTGCATGTGAAATTTTACTTAAAGTCCATATGCAAATTTAACAGTTTGTGGTTAAAAACTAAAAAAAAAAAAAATTTTAAGAAAGAAGAAAAAAAATGTACAGCAGCAGAAGTAGATGGATGAATGACAGGGAAGTAACAAAAATCTGCCAACGCCTTATGGTGTGAACGCCTTTAATGTTTACTTTCGAAGCTTAAACAAACGACAAACAGTAAATAAACAATAAAGTGTGATACTCTAGTGCTACCCTAAATTAGCCATTAAATCATCTATCCAGCTCCTAAGCCCTCCTATTCCTCATCACAATTCATTTCATGAATTTAGTTGTATGCCAACACCGTCTATGTGTTAATGGACATTTATTTCTCAACACACACACACCCACATACACACTCACAACGTTTTTTCCCTCATAAAAATCTGTCTGCGTGTGTGTCGGTCGTGTGTCCATATAATTTGCGGTTATGTTTGCTCTCGAATTATCAACACCAGCCAACCAGCAGCACGACTGGCAAGAAACATTAGCATCATTACTTGTATTATCATATGGTTGTGGATTATCATTGCTGTTTTTGTGTCTTAATCATTTTAATAGTGTTTTCTTATTTATCCTTTGTTTTAAAATTTCGATAAAAAAAAACAACAACAAGATAGAAAACTGTTAACGTTTACGAAGTTTTATAGTGAATGTTGTAATTGGATACACCATGACGCCGTTTAATAATTTCTTTTATTATGAAAAGGATTTTATTTTTATTATTCGATTGCTTGAGGTTTCCTTAAAATGCTTTAAGTCTGGGCAGGCGTAAAGTTAGTGTTTTGATCTCATATGTATATAAAAATGACTTTAAGTTTTTAATTAACTTAATAAGAATTTTGTAAAAGTATTAAGAAAAAGCAGCATAGGGGCCAATAGGGCCTTTTAAGTACATTTACTTTTTCAGCTACTTCCACTACTCAGTCGATTCTTATGAATTCCTGCTTATGCATTCCTGCTTTAATGCAACATCGTCTTACCTCAGAAAAGATGAACTTGGAAAAATACGATTAAAGTTTTTCAAATACGATGTCACTTTGGATTAGTATAGGGTGGGCAAATTTGAGGTTAGGAAGTAAATTGGCTGTCAATTGATGAAATGTTCCGAGTTGAGCTGTCATCCTTTGACATTTATTTAGTGAAAAGTTGGGAAATTTTAACCATGGAACGCTACACACTTGAACAATGAATTTTAATTTTAAAAATTTACTCTCAAAAATGTTGACAATCGGCCCTATTATGAATGGCGACGTCGACGTCACATCAACACAACAGTAAAAATTTATCCTTGTCTACAAGTTGTCGATAACATTTAATTACCTTTGACAAATTTCTTAGCATTCTCTAGGGCATATAATATCTATAGAACATGTCACTTGCTGTCGACAAAGAGTGCACAAGCGACAATTTTTTACTGTCGTCTTGATATGGCGTCGATGTCGTCATTCATAATAGGGGCTAATATTTTTACTGTATCACTTTGTAAAATTCGAGCAGTTTTTGCTCGTAATCAGGCTCTTTCTATGACCGATAATATTGCTGACAACAGAGCAAAATTATGCGTTCATAGTGGCCGTAGTGATGCGAATCACTTAATACGTTCAAGAATTAAAGCCGTTCCGGCAATTGAAAAACTGAACGAAAACAACGCATTTTTCAACAAAATCATTTTTTTTTCAATGAGGCCTCTATGTAAGAGAACGAAATTGTCGCCTGTGGGGCTCACAAAATCCGCAAACAGTCCTCGGAATACTATTACACCCAAACAAAGTGACCGTATGGTGCAGTTTGTGGTCAGGTGGCAACATCAACTCGAATGTTTTCGAAAATGAGCAAGGAAACGCCGTAACAGTGAAACCTCTGCACGGTTTTCCATGGCCACAATTAACTTATGTTGACGTCAGTGAGCTTTGGTTTTTGCAAAGGCCCCACAGTCGGCCAAATAATTCAGTTATTGCATGAGAAACTTTCCGCTCATATAATTTTTCGATTTGGGCGAAGTCAAGTGGCCGCCTCGTTCTTGTGCTTTAAAGCCGCTGAATAATTTTCTCTGCAGCCATTGGAAAAAACTAGATTTAAGTGAACAACACACAAACAGCTGATGCCCTGAAGGATGAAATTTGTGAAAAGAGCGGACGTCTGTTGACGTGCTACAGCTGGACATTTGCCCGACATCATATTCCATTATTAATTCCCACAATTTCTACTTCACATGGATATCAATACAACTGAATTTGTCAAAAACAAAGTATGTTTTTAAGCCAATTTACTTCCTAACCTGCAATTTGACCACCTTTTATAAATGAGTTAATCATGATCAGCCTGCATTTGATTTGCATAGAAAAGTTCTAGAAAACTTAAAATTTAATTTTTAGGGAACCTAGGCTTTTATTATACAATTTGTTAAATATTTACACAATTTTTCCACGTAATATGTGACTTCAATGCCCGCCCACTAAAAAGGGAGGTATCCAAAAATGGATTTTTCTGATTTTCTGACTCCAAATTAAAAAAAAAACTTAAAAATGTACATATGTTGTTTTTAAGAGTTTGGTTTAGTTCCTCTTAGGGGAACTTTTTTCCCGATTCAGCCCATTTACGAACTTGACCTGTGCCATCCTTCAAGATATATTTAAAACGAATTGCAAGAGTCTGGCTCTTTTCGTTTGGACTGAATCGTGATTTTCACAACCGGACGGACATGATCAGATCGTCTCAGATTTCATCACTAATCAAGAATATATATACTATATTGTGTCTCAGATAGTGGCCGATATTATATTCTGAAATAGTGTAAAAATTTAATAAATTGTATTACTTAAGCCCAGATTCCTTAAAAATAATATTTTTAAACTTTTATGCCGAAGCTGAGACGTAACTTGATACTAATCTGCCCACACCCTCCTCCCCCTTTGCCCCCTAAATACCGCTATCGCAAAAAATAAAATATATTAAAAATAAATTTTACACTTAATTATCCCAAAAATTCATTTTTAGTGTTTTATGGCAAAGGTGAAATGTCTCCCCCACCGGCCCTTGCCCGAGCGAACCCGGCAACATACAGTTTTTATAACCTCCAAAAAGAATTGGACCCCCTAAAGTATGTACAGGGTCCGCCAAATAACTTTTTTTTTTTTGAAAATGCTATAAAAAAAACTACTGAATATTTTCTCAAATTTTTTTTTATTTGAAAGTACAATCCTTCCGGTTAATAATGGAAAATAATTTCATTCAAATGGCTGCCTCGGCTGGCCATGCAGTAGCCTACACGATCGGTCCAATTTTTAAGCACATTATCGATTGTGTGCAGCTGTATTTCACCAATGGCTTCACGAATATTGTCCTTTAAGGCGTCAATTGTCTCTGGCTTGTCGGCGTAACACTTTTCTTTGACGGCACCCCACAAATAATAGTCCAACGGTGACAAATTGCAGCTCCGATGTGGCCAAACGACATCAGCTCTGCGGCTGATAATACGATCTTCAAAAACAGGGCGCAAAACATCGAGTGTAGCTTCGGCTGTGTGGCACGTAGCGCCGTCCTGTTGAAACCAAATGTTGCCAATATCCTCCTCCTCAATTTTTGTCAACAAATATTCGTTCAACATGGCCCGGTAACGATCACCATTGAACGGCCACTCCTTGCTCATTTTCGAAGAAAAATGGCCCAATTATGCCTCTGGACCAAAATCCGCACCAAACAGTGACTCGTTTTGGGTGTGTCGGCTTTTCAATGTATGCGTGCGGGTTTTCTGTGCCCCAAATGCGACAATTTTGCTTGTTTACTTACCCGCCAAGGTCAAAATGAGCTTCTTCTGAAAAGATATTTTTTTTTGGCAAAATCGGCATGTTCTGTAAGTCGATCGCAGGCCCATATTTCCCAGCGTTGTTCAAGCGTATACACAACCATATTCGTTCAGCGGAAGGATAAAACTATTTATCTGTCAAATCAGACATAAGGTACATAAGTGGTACCATTCACGAAATAAGCACTAGTTGAAAAAAAAACGTTAGATGGCGGACCCTTTATATATATTCTTGATCAGTGATGAAGGCTAAGACGATCTGGCAATGCCCATACGTCCGTCTGTGGAAAACATTATATGGTCTATTTTAAGACCCCGCCTCTTTTAGTGGGCGTTGGCGTGCGATATTATATGAAAAAATATTGTATATATTGACCAATTTTTATTCCTTAAGCTTATAAGAAGGTGACATGTTCTCTGATCTTGCAGAGGTGAAATGTCTTCCCCACGGCCCTTCTCGGAATGACTCTGTCAAAGTAGAGATTTAAAATTGGGTACAGAGATAACTTAAAGGAACTCTGTCGCACCAAGTTAAACATTTTAAATTTACTTACTAGATATTTGGAGGGTATTTAGGATTCGGAACGGTCGAGTATAACGTTTTTACTTGTTTTTGCTTCTCTCTTTATGATGACTGTATCCAAAAGATATATGGGTTTCTTCTATTTTAATAACAAAAATGCGTAGGAGATTTCTGTAGGGGAAATTTTTTAAACGTGTAGGGAAAAATCGAATTTTTTTTAGCATGTGCAGGTATTTTTTCGAGAAATCTACTGGTAACACCGTTTATAACGTGATAGATAATGATGCTACTCTCATGGACATCTCAACTCTTTTTTTGTACTTATTTTTATTGTACACACAAGCAATTATACATTAAAACTCCTTTAGTTATAAAATGTAAATATTTGCCCCAGAAATAGCTTTAAAAATTACATGCTAGAATTTTATTTACGTTAGTCAATTTCGCATAAATTATATTGAATAACTTATTGTACAAATATCTATACTAGGGTACTAGTACTGACGTGACCAATTGTTTGAATATGTAAAGTATTGTCTCTAGCAAACTAATTTGCATACAAAGTCGCACAAAAAGCAAGTTTTAAACTGCCAACATTATATTATTTTTTTTCTATTTTTTTAATTTCAAAGTTTATTAACATAAATTTGACAATGAGCACTTTCTGTATTAGTGTGTCGCTGTTTAAGCAAGTTTCTTCTATTGTATTTCTAAGGTAGTGCAAGTTCAAGGTAAAAAGAAAATAAAATACATGCAAATTAAAAATTGTGCCAAGTTTTGGTCTCATTTTGTTTTTCAGTGTATGTGTTATTGCATAACTAAAATGAGATATTAATCTGGAAACAAAAGTCAGTTACACACACAAAGAAAGCACCTGGTAGAGGCAGCCGTGATCTAAAAGCAACATGAGAGTATAATGATTGAATTCTATGTCAGCAGGAAATGCCAACAATACCCACACACACACACACATACTTACATACAAGTATATGTATATGAACTGACTAACTGACCGACATATAACAGCAAGCTCTAAACGACTATAGCTGGAGAGCTGAATGGTATTCGGTGGACATCTCCTTGACGATATCTAGATTCATTAAGGCTGTGCTTTTGGGATGTGGTTTAAGTTTAAACTTGACTTAGCAAACTCCAATTTTTCCGGCGAAAAGAGTTTTTCTATATTATTCCATTAAAGATCAAACCCCTTATTCATAAAAATTATGAGAGGCTTATAAGAGGGTAATAGAGCAAATTTCATATGAAATTTTGTTTTATTACGCTGTTCTTAGACTCTCATAATTTTTATGAATAAGGGGGCAATACTTTAAGTAAAACTATACAAACTTGATAATAGAGGCACAAATCTGTTTTCAGATTAGCTTAACCAAAGTTTAACTGAGGCTGCAAGCAGCGTTGCCAAATGTGCAGATTTATCTGCATTTGACAGTTTTTCTAAGCATTGAGCAGTTTTGCAGTTTTTTTTTTTTTTTAAACCAGTTTTTCTGTAAATTGTGCAGATTTTGCAGTTTTTACATTTTACTTTTTTACTCTTAATTTTGTTATTTTATTTCCAATTTCTGAAACCATAATTTTACCCCATTTGCTTAATATAACAGTGGCAAGGTTTAACTATACTTTTTTATACGAGTATGTAATTATCACATACATCTTTTTGCACCCCTGACCACAAAGCAAGTTGAATTTTACCAAGGTGTATATTGCAGGTGGGAGCACGAGCTCACTAGCCTAACCTGATAAAACGTCAAACTTAGTAGTGTCGTTTAACGATTTTTGCAACTGTTAAGGTAGTTTCTACAATAAGTGTTCTATTTTTGTAGAAATGGTTGTACCTGTTAGATAGATATGACTTGTGTTTTTCTATGTACATACAAACAAATTTAAATTTTTAATTATTGGTTTCAATATAAATATGAGAACGACATCGACTTGTCGAGATTCTGGAACAGGCAGTATTATATCTGAATAATAATGAACTCTTTTTGTTTATTTAAACCCTATGTACCTATATATTTTTTATTAAAATGAATTGCTTTGTTATATGTAGATGTATATCATATATAATTTGTTGTGTTATATTATTGTTTTAATAAAAAAATATGAAAAAAAACTATATATTTTTGTGAATTTTTTATGTGCAGTTTTTTTACGTGAAAACCAGTTTGTTTTTCTAAAGTTGCAGTTTTTTTTTTGAAAAAGTTATGGCAACGCTGGCTGCAAGAGCCCAGCCTAAGAAAAAAAATTTTAAAATTCAAATGCGAAAGGGATGAAAAGGGGCAAAAGGTAAAATCGATAGCTTTATATTTCGAAAACTGCGACAGATAACTAAAAATTTGAAAAACAGACGACTTTTTTTAGGTTAAAAACTGAATTTTGGTACCATTTTTGCTCTCCACACGTCTGCTAAATTAATGAAAATATCCAAACGCGTTTTGCCAACCACCATTCTTTTGAAAATAATCTCAAATAAAATCGTACCATTTTTCGGTACTTTTTTGTCACTGATACATTTATATAAATACAGAAATAATTTCGATTTCCCAGCGCTTACATAATAATATGTAATTTTTTTCCAAATTGACTAAAAAGTACTAAAAACGGCGTTAGTATATTTTATAATATATGTGCTACGTTGAGTGCTGCCAAGTTATATGTTGGAAACAGCTGGTATTGTTTATGTTAATAAATAAAGCTCTCAGGATCCGCTTAAATTTTTATACCCTCCAAAATAGAATTGGAGGGTATATTCACTTTATCATTCCGTTTGTAACGTAGAGATATATCAGTCTGAGACCCCATAAAGTATATATATTCTTGATCAGTGATGAAATCTAAAACGATCTGAGCATGTCCGTCCGTCCGTCCGTCCATCTGTGGAAATCACGATTCAGTACAAACGAACAGAGCCAGACTCTTGAAATTTGGTATAAATATATCTTGAAGGTTAGCACAAGTTAACTAAATCGGCTGAATCGGGCCAGAGGGAAAAAAGTTCCCCAACCTCTAAAAAACAACATAATTTTTTAATTTTTTTTTTTTGTAATTTTGTTGAGCAAATGATATATTTTTATGTCAAAGAAGGTCCAATGCGTTAAACTTGGAGACATAAAATAAAAAAAAATATGTTGGACCCCGCCTCCTTTAGTGGCCGTTATTATATGCAAAAATAGTGTAAAATTTTAACAAATTATTTTACTTAAGCCTACATTCCTTAAAAATAACATTTTTAAGCTTTAATGGCAAAGCTGAGACGTAACCCGGTACTATTCTGGCCTACCAGCTCCTCCCCCTCCTCCTTTGCCACCTAAATGACCCTATCAAAAACAAAAAAATTAAATTTCGTATTTAATTATCCCAAACATTTATTGTTAGAGTTTTATGATAAAGGTGAAATGTCTCCCCCACAGCCCCCCCCCCCCCCCCCGCACAAAATACAGTTTTAATACCCTTCAAAGAGAATTTTACCCCATAAAGTATATATATTCTGGATCACTGATGAAAATTGAGACGATCTAGCAATGCCCATACGTTCGTCTGTGGAAGACATGATATAGTCTATTTTTCGACCCCGCCCTCTTTAGTGGGCGTTGACGTACGATATTATATGTAAAAATAGTGTAAACATTGAACAATTTGTATTCCTTAAGCCTATAAGAAGCTGAGATGTTCTCGGATCTTGCACAGCCCTTCCCGGAATGGCTCTCTCTCAAAATAGAGATATAGAATTGGGTACAGAAATGTCTTAAAGCAACTCTGTCGCACCAAGTTAAACATTTTAAATTTACTTAGAAAATATTTGGAGGGTATTTAGGATTCGACCCGCTCGAATATAACGTTTTTTTTTTTTTTTTTTTTTGAGAACGCAAAATACGGAATCAATTATGAAATATATTAGTGAACGCTAAGTATTTTATTTACTTGTTTGCATATCTAAATTTATACCAAAACCAAATTAAATTTATTTATATTTATAGCCTTTTCCACTACAAACAAACTTTAATAACGCGTAATTTTTTATTTTATTGTTCATTTGAAAGTTATTTAAAATATTCGCACTAATGATCTAAATTTTATACGATAAATATTTTTTTTATTAATTAGATTTACATACAACCATAATATGTATGTATTTAACTCAATCAAGCAAAAGTTAACATGTTTAATGAAGGGTTTTAATATAATTTCAACGTTAGAAAATGTCAGATCATCAGTCTTTTTTAGTGGGACTAGACTCTATTAAAAGTTCACACCTTATAAATTAATTTTGTCTTATAAATATAAATTAATTTCTTGTAAAAACAATATAAATCTTTCAAGACAATGCCACCAAAAATTGTGAATGATTCAGTTCGTCTAAAATTAATTTATTTAAAACACAAAACTGCTTTCGGTATTATTTTACGAGCAGACAAAGTTGTGTTTCTAACCAGCAGCTAAAAAAATTATTGCTCAACCAGTTTTAATTGTGTGGCCATAATCGTCGATTTTTTTTAAGCGTGAAAAACGAAAGTGCATAAGGCAATTAATTATGAATGCAGAAGGGTCAATAAAAAGTGGAAGTAATAATCAAAATTAAGCCAAAACTAATTTGATCAACCGAAGGCTAAAATCATGAAACCTCAAACTCCGCTGCGGTACGTATCTTTTGGATACAGTCATCATAAAGAGAGAAGCAAAAACAAGTAAAAACGTTACATTCGACCGGGTCGAATCTTAAATACCCTCCAAATATTCAGTAAGTAAATTTAAAACGTTTAATTCGGTGGGACAGAGTTCCTTTAAGGCATCTCTGTGCCCAATTTTAAATCTCTATTTTGACAGAGTCATTCCGGGAAGGGCCGTGGGGGTAGACGTTTCACCTCTGCAAGATTAGAGAACATCTCAGCTTCTTATAGGCTTAAGCAATATAAATTGTTCTATATTTACACTATCTTTGTATATAATATCGTACGTCAACGCCCACTAAAAGGGGCGGGGTTCAAAATTATACTACATCATGTTTTCCACAGACGAACGTATGGCCATTGCTAGATCGCCTTAGACTTCATCACTGATCAAGAATATATATACATATTTTAAGGGCTCCAATTCTTTTTGGAGGGTATTAAAACTGTATTTTGCCGGAGCCGCTCTGGCAAAGGCCGTGGGGGGGGGGGGGGGGGGGGTCAATTCACCTTTGCCATAAAACTCTAAAAATAAATGTTTTGGGATAATTATATGTAAACTTAATTTTTAATATTTATTTTTTAATAGGGTCTCTTAATGGGCAAAGGGAGAGGAGGGGGTAGGGCAGAAGAGTACCAGGTTACGTTTCAGCTTCGTCATTAAAGCTTAAAAATGTTATTTTTAAGGAATGTAGGCTTAAGTAAAACATTTTTTTATTTTTTACTCTATTTTTGCATATAACAACGCCCACTAAAGAAGGCTGGGTCCAAAAATAAATTTTTTGGCCCCAATTTTAATGCCTGGGACCTTCTCTAACATAAAAATATATCATTTGCTTAACAAAATTACAAAAAAAAAATTTAAAAATTATGTTGTTTTTTAGAGGTTGGTTTAGTTCTTCTTAGGGGAACTTTTTTCCCTCTGGCCCGATTCAGCTCATTTACGAACTTGACCTGTGCTATCCTTCAAGATATATTTATACCAAATTTCAAGAGTCTGGCTCTTTTCATTTGGACTAAATCGTGATTTCCACAGACGGACGGACGGAGGGACGGACATGCTCAGATCGTCTTAGATTTTATCACTGATCAAGAATATCTATACTTTATGGTGTCTCAGATGGATATTTGGCTGCGTTACAAACGGAATGACAAAGTGAATATACCCTCCAATTCTTTTTTGGAGGGTATAAAAAACTATTTACCACAAAATAAAAAATTTTTTCGACAATATGTTTCATGATACTGGCCCGCTTCGCTTGTAAAGTCTGCTATCAAACACACTTACAATCAAGGTTTATTCAAATATTTCTAATACAACAGCGGATTTAAAAAAACAATTGTGCAACCGCACATTATTGCAATTCCATTGCGAAAAAACTTAGAATTGAAAATGTGCATATTTCAGGCACAAGAAACAGCTTTTAAGAAAAGCTTTAACTTTTCGTAGCCACAGAGGTGCACAGATACATACACACATATGTACATACGTTTATAAAATGTAACCAATTTAACTTAAGAACGTAACACGATATTGCGATACATTCTCAAACAATTTTTGTGTTTGTGTGTGGGTTTGCCTAATTAAATGCTTCAAATCATCTCATTAAATTGTCTTGTTGCCAGTGTTGCTGTTGCATCAACGAATACCGATTTATTTGAATTTGCTTAAAAAATTTTTTTTTAAAATGTATGGATAACGGTTGAGCTTAAAGGTCATCCCTGTAACTACCTACTAATTTTAATTTTAAAAATGCCTTCAATACCCAAAAAAAAACTTGGAAACTCTAATTGATCACATCCATAATTTCGAAGTGTTTTGAAAAATTCTCTTTTTTCGAAACTTTCGTTCACAATATCTAGCGAACGCGTTAACGCGATTTTAAAGTGGTTGGTAGCGCTCGACGTGATTTTTGATTGTGGAGAGTTGATTAGTTTTCGGGCTCAATCAGTAATGCCGTTTAAAAGTTATTCTAAAAAACACTTTCGAAAAAAAACTTTTTTAAGTTTATTTTTGATATTTCTCGAAATATACTGGTCCCAACCGGTTCCGATTCGCAGGACACCGAGGTTTGAAAGAAAGTTTCGAAACGCGATTAGCTTGGTTCGAACACTAATTGATCAGATATATAGGGTCCGCCAAATAACTTTTTTTTTTTTTGAAATGCTATAAAAAAACTACTGAAAATTTTCTCAAATTTTTTTTTTTTTTTGAGAGTGCAATCCTTCCGGTTAATAATGGAAAATAATTTCATTCAAATGGCTGCATGCCCCGATAACGATCGTCATTGACTGTAACGGCCTCTTCGTGCTCATTTTCGAAGAAAAATTGCCCAATTATGCCTCTGGACCAAAATCCGCACCAAACAGTGACTCGTTTTGGTTGCGTCGGCTTTTCAATGTATGCGTGCCGGTTTTCTGTGCCCCAAATGCGACAAATTTGCTTGTTTACATACCCGCCAAGATCAAAATGAGCTTCATTTGGAAAGATATTTTTTTTTTTTGCAAAATCGGCATCTTCTGTAAGTCGATCGCAGGCCCACTTAGCGAAGCGAAAACGCATTGGATGGTCAACCATATTCGTTCAGCGGAAGGCTAAAAATAATTATCTGTCAAATCTGACATAAGGTAAGTGTTACCATTTACGAAATAAGGACTAGTTGAAAAAAAACGTCAGATTGCGGACCCTATATAATTTCAGTTTGCTTTAAAAAATCGCTTTTTTCGAATTTTTTTCGTTCACGGTATCTTATGAACGCCTCAACGGTTTTGAACGCGGTTGATTAGGGTTGATTAGTTTTCGGACTCGATCAGTAAAGCCATAAAAAAGTTATTCTAAAATATTGATTTTTCCGGAAATGTACCGGTTTCAATTCACACAAAATCTAAATTTGAAGGAACCCTTTGAATAGTTACACACACACACGCGCGCGGCTACATACATACTGACATTGTGACGGTTTCTCATTAATAGTCAGGAAAGCTTCCTATGAACTTAAAACATCGAGACCTGGTGAAAACTCAATTTTTTTTCAAAACACGCTAAAACCAGTAACTTCCCACTTTTTTGAAAATATTGATTTTTTTAGCGAAAAATTAAAAACACATACAATTTAGAAATCAAATCTTTATTTGACTCGATGGAAGATCTATATAATTTAGTGTTTAAAGATGGGTTCAAGTAAATGTTGGTACACTCTCTCCAATACATCGGCCTGTAACTCACCAATAAATTCTTCAATTTGGGCTTCTAGTGCGTCAACCGTTGCGGACTTGTCCCTAAGAAATAATCTAAATGAGCTAAAACTCACAATCGTAATATAAACCGTTCACCAAATTCGCCTTTAGTTGGGCCACTGTTTCGTATGGCACCAGAAAAAAAAAATAAATTAGATGCTCACCACTCCCAAGAACTTGTTACAAAATCCCCGAATCGTGATTTTCAGCATTTTCGCTGTAATTTTCTTATTTTTCGGCGGGCGCAGATAATTTTGTTGAAGATGTTTAAGGTGGCGTTTGGTCTTGAGATGGTTATAAAAATTTTTCCGATTGACAAAAAGGCTTTAAACTTCAAGCTCAACAGGGTCTTATTTTCCCACTAATTAATCCAAGCCCGTTCCCTTGGCTGTGGTTTAAGAAAAAAAATCTTAAAAATATGTTCATTTTAAAACGCTGTATTTTCTTCAACCATGAACATTTTCAAATACGTTTTATTTTTTAAGTAGGTACGAAAACTATGACAAAATACAAAAACATTAGGCATGCCCTTAATGGTCAGGTTAAGCTGCTGCTAGCGGTTGTCAGTCAACGAGTTCACCGAGACATGCGGAGTCTTGTAGCAAATGAATATTTAAAATAGTTATCACGTTCTCTTAAGCTTTTGAAATGTTTAGGCTTTCGAAAGAAAAGCCTCCAGTACTTATTCGACCGAACGCATTTATATATGCGCAGTCAATTTGACTTGGAAATTATTGTGTCAAAGTGCTTACCACAAGCAAGTGACTTTCGTGAATGTTAGAACTCATGTGTGAGAGACACTCAATCTACAGCAGGCATGGGCAATCGAAATTTTAACACTCGCACAAAAGTTATGTTCAAGACACATTGACACCAGATGTTTGCAACATAATTTGCTTAAAAAAAATATGTTAAAATTGTCAAAAGCACCTCATACAAGCGGAGAAAGTGTGAACTCTACTGTTACAGGAATATACGTGTGTGCAAAGGTTTGACTTGGTTTCGGGGTAAGTAAAACAGCATTCGAAATATGTATATAGTTTTCATATTGTATAATTTTTTTTTTATAAAAAATATACAATACAAAGTTTCCATTCCTGACCAATACAAAAATTTATTCATAGTGGATTTATTTTTTTTTTTCATTTTTTTTTTTTTACCAATAATCACAAGAGTTGCAATGAGAGTTGGTTCTTTGTACGGAAAGATGGAAGTTGTTTTAAAATTTAAAATAATGTTTTTGCTCAAACATATTTTTTGGCAGGTGGTAGTGCAAAGCTTAAAACCATTTTTTTTATTTGTTATTTCACATATAAAGTTCACAGCAATGCGTACATTTTTAGCACAGGTTTTAATGATATACTTTTTTTTTAAACGTAATTTAATAACAACACAAATTGCAATTTATAATATATGAAAGCCACTTATTATTCTATTTACTTGCAGCCGAAAATTCGGAATTAATATGATTCCTTAGTTACGATTCCGATCGGAATGGTTTAAGCTTCTATAGACTCCGCTCGGTTTCATTAAACCGCAGAAAAATGTCAAACCACTTTTTATGTATTAAGTATGGCAACGCAAAACAATAAAACAGCTGTTCTTGATTTCCACTTCGATGCAAAACAAAAGGCAATATGATTAAAAATGTTTTTAAAATACAAAAATAAATGTTAAAATATTTACATAATTATTTATTTAAATTTTATGTAGATGTTGATGTTTCTGCGGCATTTTTTTTTTTTATTATTTTATTCTGTTTTGTGCCCTTTCGTAGTTTTACGTGCTGCCACTAGAGTTTTTTTTAGAAAAACATACTAGAATAAGAGTACGGCAGCACTAAATAAACAAATTCCGTATTTTCTTTTATCTTTGAGGAAGTAATTAGAAAAATGCAAATTTTTTGTTAAATTTTAATCAAAGAAAATTTTTTTTAGAAAAATAAATAAATAAACAACTTAATTTACAAATAAAAAGGTATCATGTGCACTTTGTACACCATGAAAATGCTTAAAATATCAATTCCACATAGAAAATTGAAAGTAGTTTCATTCCGAAAACATTTTTTGGAATACTTTTTCCATAGAAGCAAAATGCGGAATCAATTCCACTTGCGAACGGAATTTATTTTTGTGACAACTTCAACTTCACTTCAATTTTTGAAAATCGCAAATTTTTTAAAACAAATAAGTCACATATAAAGCAAACATTATCAAAGAACCAGGTGCAGTCAAAGCGCAAGCATATTTAAAATTAAATATTTTTATTTATTAGTCTTAGATTTCAAGGCAACATGGCATTCCCTAAAATAGTTGCCTGTCATATGCGAACTCGTTCATGAAGCCATGGAATTACGAGATCTTTCAAGGCCCAACACCGATGTTGGTTGAGCCGAGAATGGTTGATCGTGATTGCAAAATTTAGAAACGTGAGTGATAGTGTGTGATTTTTAATACATACAATATTCACGCACTCAAAACAGAAGATACGTGTTTTTCTTTTGAATTTTTAATACTAAGGAAAATATGTCTGTACATACACCCCAGAGATCTCAGAAATGTACAACAAAATTTAATGTACACCTTTAATACAATGTACACCTTGAATACACTATAGACATTGTCTTTCTTTCATAGTGTACACCTTCCACTTGTGTATAACTATGAGTGTACTCGTGTACATCTCGTGCATATATTTTTTTAATTTGAAACTGGTGGATATGTATAATATTTTCAGTGTTTGCTTTTACTGCGCACACACACATTAATTTTATGAAGTTACAAAACAAATACAGTGTTATCATCTCCGCAAATGTGTATACGTACATAAAGTGAATTCAATGTTTTCAATGTCTTCAATGTATACACTTGCGGTATGATACACAGTCCTGTACACTCAAGATTTATTTGTGTATAAAGTGAGGCATGCATACATTTTTCAATGTCATGTTTTTCAATGTCGTTGATGTAAACTTGTGTGTACAGAGGATAAAATATGTACACTATTTCGAACTCTGGTACACAAATACATACATATCTGTGTTATAGAGATACATACTTTGAAACACGACAACAATTTTACTGTGAGTGCCGACGATTTTGAAAAGAAAATTTACCATCGTGCGTAAAAGTACGTTATTAAAAATAATATTTTAATTTTACTCACGCCCACATCTCTATCAATCTTAACCTAAGCATTAGCATAAAGAAATTAATGCTATTAATTTTGCCAGCACTGTTTGTCTCAACACAACATATAAAAACTTGTAATTTTAGAGAATAAAAAAAAAACAAAATCAAAATCCACGACCGGCCAAAAACAAAACTTAAAACGGTGACTTTATAATTGAAAACAAAAATCCCAAATAATTTCATACGATTTTTAGTTGAAGTATAATTTTCAATTTCTCGTAATAATTTTTATTTTTAAATACCAGTCGACAATGCTAACTGTTGTTAGTTCGCTAGAGCAGCTAACTAACTGACTAAATTTCCAAAATTGCATAGTATTTAGAAACCAGTACGTGCTTAGCACTCAACGGGTATAGTTTAAACTTTTTAATGTTAACGTTAAAGTGTTAATAAAAAAAGTGTGCTTTAGAAAAGAATATTAAAAAATAAATTAGAAAACCATTAAAAAGGATAAAGAAATATTTTTGGAACTAAAGAATTAAGTACGTTTTTAAATATATATTTTTTTTTTGTGAATAAAAATTATTAATTTATCAATGCAAATTAATTTCGAATAAACGAAAAGTAAAACACTTGTGCTGTTTAAAAGAGTTGGTTGTGGTACATCCTATTTTGGCAGTTTGGATTAGTGGCTCGCTTGACCAGTTTAAGTGATTTCAATCTAAAGAAAATATAAATAAATACACACACATTCAAACACAAAAGCATATTTATGTGCGTATGTATGAATGTGTGCTTATCTGTACAAAATGATTTTTTACGTTTTATTATTCGCAATTTAATTTTTTTTTTTAACTAAAATAACTCGTTATTATTTAAATAAAGCATCGATATTTAAATAACTGCACAATTTCATACGCAGCATTAATGAAATATATGTTAATAATTATTTATAATTTTGAATAATTTATTAACAGGTATTTCTTGCGAAATAATTGATTACAAAGTTGTGTGACGCACCGAAGTAATAATATTGATAGTTGATTTCGGAGTTTAAAGATCCTTATATCCATCTTCTAAATACATATTTTAAAATAATTTATTTGCAAAAAAAAAAAAAGAATGTTGCCGCTGTTTATGAAAGTCTGGAATCTTTTGTGACGCACGCTACTTGACGACCATTACATTTTAAATAATTCATTGATAATACCAGCTATTATTACTTGCAATTCAATAAGTTCTTCGAACTGATTAATGGAAATGAATAAGACAAGAGCAACTGTAATATCTTTAATATATAAAAATGCAATAAAACAAAAACAGTTTGAAATGTTGACAAATTAATTTTTTTTTGTTTTCCTGTGAAGTACAATTGTTCTGGTTAGTGATGGATGATCGTGCGGCTTCAGCTCTTGAACCAATTGGTCTTTGTAAGACGTTATCTTTTCGCAAGATTCGACGTAAACTGGTGTCTGAAATGTTCATTTCTTGAGAACGAACGTCTTGGTCGCATCAACAATAAAACCAGTTTCACAAACTTTTGCGTATAGGGGGCACTGTTGGTTCTTCTCTGCGACCATTTCGTTCAATTTCGACTAATTGTTTTTGTTTTGGAAATAAATTTCCAATAAATGAGCGGACAGAATAGAATGACATACATTAGCATTGCCAGATTCGAAATAACCGGTGGCTCAAATTTAAGCCGATAGATGGCCCATCCGATACTTTTTGTTGGCTAGAATCTCCTGGTTGGTTAATATGTATAAACTTTTTAAAAACTCACATAAACATTTGACAAGCTAAATGAGAAAATTGCCCGTGTTTATCGCAATATTGTATAAGCGAAAATATATATAAGAAAGCAAAATATTAATTGCAAAGGTTAATAATAATTTTTGCGCGAAGTCAAATCGTGACGCAACCTACAGAACAGTTGCAATTATGTAGTGCTTCCCTATTCTCCGTTCTTTTTATATGTTTGCAATTTTCTATACGCCTTCAGCAAGAAACGGCCGTACAAAATTGTTTGTGGTATTTTAAATTGCCAACCTTTTTAAAATGCTAAGTTTTACACCAGGCTTAATTGGAAATAATTTTTGCCGCATGTTCGTCCTTTGGAGACATACTGCAAAAGCACAAAATTACAAACGTACAACCGATAAAAGGCTACGTTTACGAGATTTGTTAAAAAATAAGGTGAATTTTCATTTTTCTTAAATATGTATATAATTTCTATTTTATTCCCTTCCTCTTCTGATCAGCACTTTTTGGTATATCCTAGAACTCTCTCCGATTTTTATCTCCTAAATCATCCTTTTGATGTGTATCTTTAATCCTAGAACAGGGAAAATTCGCAGAGAGACAAATCTGGCTGAGGCATGATGAGAAAAAAATTACGGAATTTTTTTTGGTAAAAATTCAGCAATTTTCTAACAAATTTCTCTACCACACAATTAATGCGCAAAATTTATGGAAAAAAATTGCTTGACATGTGCCAAGCGATATATTGCGACATCTTAAAAAACTTCTGTAATAGGGATTTAATGATTCCCCATAACAGTTTTCTTCACTTTGTAAAATTTTTTATCAGCTATAGTTTTGATGGAGCCTCTGACTTACGGTTGCAATCTCCATATTACGCTATTAATATTTCAAATGGTTTTGGGCACTTAAATTCATTTTAAGACAAAATTTGATGCAAATTTTTTTATCCATTTTTTGCACAGCAGAAAATCCCTAAAACACGAAAAACACTTTTATGTCTCGCTAAATAGCTGAAACTGTACGAAACGAGTGTGCCGGTCCAAAAAACGCCAATCGAATGTGTGTAACATACCTCGTACGAAAACATATTTTGAACACACCCTAACCTAGACTTTGACAACTCTCATGTCCGTAAATAGGCTGAATGGCGCCAGAGGGAAAAAGGTTCCCCTAAGTGGGCGTTGAAGTAACATATTACATGGAAACGATAGTGTAAATATTTAACAAATTGTACTACTTGAGTCTATATTTTTTTTGAATTAAATTTTGAAGTTTTTATGACGAAACTGAAATGTTATCTGATCTTCCCCTCCCCTACCTCTCCATCCACATTTACCACCTAAATGATCCTATAAACAAAATTTTTTTTTCTACACTTAATTACTCCAAAACTTTACTTTTAAAGTTTTTACGACATTTGATCCCTTTTAATTATATCTGAATATTACATTGCAAATCTTAGCCTGATGACTATTTTTGGTTTACGAATAAGAAATATTTTCATAAAATAAATTTTGTGTTATATCTTTTTCATATTTGTTAGTAAGCTATTTTACTATGCTCTCTGGTAGCTCAAAATTTATATATTTCACTTCATAAAATACTTTTTTTTAAATTAAATACTCTAAAACATTTTAAATTCGGTGCTATTTTCCAAAAATTATGCGCTTTTTTCCTGCTGTTAGTGCTGGCGAAAATTTAAAAGTTGGCAACGCTGCATTTTGCAAATAGTGCCGTTAATCAGTTCCAAAGGAAAAATTGTATGGCAACATACTGCAACTTTATTTACAAATACCACGTGCATACGAAAAAACATAACAACAATAGTTATAAAATTGAAATACTGTGTACGTCACTCTATTGATTATAAGAAATGATAATCATTGGACAAGTGGGCGTGGCTCCTGTCATATCAAGGTAATATCTGTCTTAAAATGTCTATATTGAAAACGAATATACTGAGAGTCTTGAAATGTGTCTTCTTCTTTATATACGAGTATGTACATGGTGTAATGAAGCATAACGGATTTTAGTATGCCATAAAGGTACACACATACATAAGTATATGTGCGTATGTTTGTAAATACTTTATTAGACGAGACGCTATTTTTGATGTAAAAAATTTTAATCTTTTAAACCGAATGAAATAACTAAACCAAGGATTTTTCCACACTTGAACCGAAAAAAAAGCAATGAACTTTAAACCGCTCTATATATTTAAATACACACGAGTATATATATCATTAAAATGAAAAAAAAAAATCATAATAGCAAACCAGGCCTTGTAAATTAAAAATGTACTATACAAACAATAGCCGTTATTAATTCAAAGTTCATTAAATAAAACTCTACTGTCAAGTACAAAACAAAAGTTATAATAATTAAAACCAATTACGTAGCTTTGCCACTTAATTTGAAATCTTGCATTATTAATAAGATTTACAGTATAAATAACAAGTGTGGACTAATGACCGGTTTAAAAATATTCCTTAATCTTGTAATAAATAAATATGTAATTATTTATTACAAATAGTTAAAAACTTGAACTTCACCTCAATCATGTAAGAGGCATATTCCAATGAATCACTCATAATGGCAAAAGTGAAATTAAGAAAACAATTAAGTACTTGTTATCCTGTTATTAAGCTGGGCTTAAACTTTTATTTAAAATTTTCTCATTGTTTTATCTTTGACATGGTTTATAGCACATATACTACGTGTTGATTTAAATATGTTTAGAAAAAAAGTAAAAACGTTATATTCGACCGAGTCGAATCTTAAATACCCTCCACATGTTTTAGTAAATAAAATCTCTATTTAAAAAAAATCAATGAGTGTTCGAACTCACGGGCGATGTATTAACACCTTTTTGTTTATTTATTTTATATTAAACCCACAAAAAACTATCTCATTTTTATATATGTACGTATAACCACGTCACTATTCTCTTTGCTATGCATAAGACAAAACCGAAGATCAACATAAAACACTTTTTTAATATTACTCCAAATTAATACTCCGAATTAAAACACTTAAATCTCCGCTCGCCGATATCGGATCGCCTTAATTTTTGGCCTAAACTCTTCGTCGAAACCCGCACTAGCGTTTTAATCCAAAAATTAATAAAATCGGCTATAAATTTCCGGAGAAAATCGCGTGGGAAAATTATATGAAAATCGCCCAATAATCACTTTCAATACCGACTGCCAAGCAACGAACAAACAAACTCTTACATCTTACACCTTACACTTGCGTATGTATTGAAACTGATAGTTTACTGCCCTAGAGGCGCGCGTATAGATGTTAACACATCAAAAAAAATGTTTATAGGTCATTCATGGGGCAAAGGTGGGTGGAGAGGTAGGGCAGGGGAAGATCAGAGAACAGCGTAAAATTTTAATTTTTAAGGAATGTAGTCTTAAGTAATACAATTTGTTAAATATTTACACCATTTTCCAATGTAATATTTTACTTCAACGCCCACTAAAAGGGGCGTGCTGATTTTCTGACTCCAAGTTCAAGGCTTTGGATCGTCTTTGACATAAAAATATATCAATTGCTTAACAAAATTACCAAAAAAAAGCCTTTATGTATATATAACGATGTTTTTAGATTTTAGTTTTTCTTAGGGGAACTTTTTTCCTTCTGGCCCGATTCAGCCCATTTACGAACTTCACCTATACTGTACTATCCTTCAAAAATGTATCTATTCCAAATTTCAAGAGTCTGGCTCTTTTCGTTCGGACTGTATCGTGATTTCCGCAGACGGACAGATATGGCTAGATCGTCTTAGATTTCATCACTGATCAAGAGTATATACATATATGTACTTTAAGGGATCTTGGAGGGATATTTCGCTGCGTTACACACGAAACGACAAAGTGAATATATTCTCCAATTCTTTTTTGGGTGGTATAAAAATTGTTGAAACTTGAAATGAAAAATACAAACGTGTCGTTATTTGAGTTATTTATTGAATGTGACTGGCATTTTTCTTCAACCTCATGAGAGTAAATGGATGTGATAGTAGGAAATTAGTTGTTAGTGAACGTGAGTGAACAAATTTCTTAACACGGCTATTTCTTGTTTAGCCATTTTTATACCCTTCACCAATAAAGTTGCATATAGGTTTGGCTTCCCCGTATGTATTTTGTACAATATTAATATGCGAGCCCATAAATTGTAAACATATATTTTGGGTGCATATAAATAGGAAAATCGAATAAGGGATGACAGTCTGTCCGTTTGTCTGTACGTGAAATCGGATTTCCGAAACTTCCACAAAAGCTAGAAACTTTGGTCTTGGATTGATGTATTGAAATTAGTCGAAAACAGATTGCTTTGAAAATCAGCAAAATTCAAAATACGGATCCAGAGCTGGAAGATTTAAACGTACTTTTCGTATATAAAAAGAAATATTTTTTTTTGTTTATTAAACCTGTTTTATACTTCAGGAAGAATTAAATTGGTATTAAAAATAAAAATAAAATTAAAATAAATAAAAAAAAACGATTCCAGAGTTGGGCAATTGAAACCATTTTTGATACATAAAAGTAAAAAAATGGGTTACTAATTTTTGTTTTTATGTTATTTGAAAACTATTTTATACTTCAGGAAGAATAAAATTGGTATTAAAAATTCAAAAATATCTAACAGACCATTCCAGGGTTGAGCAATTGATTTTTTTTTGCACAGGCAAGTAGGCAAATAAAACATTTTTTCTATTTTTCTCCATACATCAAATATATTTGATGTTTTTAAAAGAAATTCTTGGTATTAGAAATGAAAAAAGCTAAAAAAACAGTTCCAGAGCTGGAAAATGTTTACTTTTTTTTGAAATATTAAAATAACTAAATAAAAGTAATTCTTCCTGAAATAATAAAACTTATTTTATATTTTAGAAAGAAGTAAATTAATATCAAAAATCAGAAAGATCAAAGAGATGGTAACAGGGTTGGAATTAATTTACCACAGACGTACGTTGGTGAAGGATATATAAGATGCGGCGCCGACGACTATAGCACTTTTGTTTATTTTTTTTTATATCTTTTATTTTAATTTCCCATAGAAATATTTTTGATTTTTCTTTAACATCACAATAATAATACAAAAGATTAGAATTTTGGGAATAAAGGTGGCCATATGTTTGTAATACACTTACTTGAACTTTTTATTGAAGACGATATTCATGATGTTATACCCCCTCCTGTGTTCAATTGTGTTACAAAAAATTTCGAAAAATGAGACGATAAGTCCTAAAATAAAAAATAAAACAGTTTAATGTTAAGAAAAGAACTTGAAAATTATCATTTGCGAAATGTATGTAATTGTATAATTAAACAAATTTTTTTGTGAGTAATTCTTTAACAATAAATTATTTTTTTAAAGTCAATCGTGCTGAAACTTTTTTCCCAAAAAATATTTAAAAAATTCAAATTGATCATTGAGGAATTTTTTAGCTAAAAAAACATTAAGAGAGAAAAACATCAAGTCTTTAGTCAAACTCAAGAATCTTTTCAAATCCACAAAAATATTTTCGATTTGAAACTTTACCCACGCGCTATTGAAATTCCTTTTTTCATTCCTGCTTGAGCCTTAATATAAAACAGCTTACATCCTGGAAAGCAGTGATATTTCAAGTCCGCAAAATAATTAAAAGAAGTCCGACATTATTGGCTGTAATTGTATATAAATATTTTCGTAAAAGCTTCGTGAATATGATTTTCTCATGCACGTGCTTGTATATACAAGTTTTAAAAGTTTTATTTTTCTTATCAGTTTGCATGATCGTGAATGGACATGCACGATTCCATCTCTACTTGGTTTCATGAAAACTGAGTTGATTTTTTTTATAATATTGTTAATTAATTGTTTTTTTATTGTTTGTTAAGTCGTGACACAGCAATTGTTAAATATTTTACTACCGTAAATAAAAGAAATTAACTCAATATTCACATATTATGTATTTATATGATTTTTTTTATTTATTTAATTTGATTTTAGTTATTTGTTGGCTTTTGTTTAACTGTTTTTGATCCGTACAATTTTTTTACGAAGTTTTTGGTTATTTGAGTTTTTTATAGATATTAAAATCAGCGAGACAAGACTAACACAATTGTTTAGGGAATGAAATAAGAAAACTTTAATAATATATTCACTATTATAATAGTTTCTAAAAATAATTTAATAAAATGACAAATAAATTTAATTAGACGGTACAACAAAGTGAAAAGAACCTGTTTCAAAAGACTCATTCTGTTTTGAAAGTTTAAGTCTGGGATTAAATAAAAAAAAGTGATTTCATTTAAATTGTTGAACTTTAAAATATTTAGCCTTTTTTTGTTCCGCAAATTATTTACCTCTCTTTTATATTTCCAAATAGTGGCGATTAAATTCTTATCGCTAACTCGTTATATGCTTTCATCAAAATTGAAAACTGTGTATCGTGTATGTACAAACGGAAAGTGCGTATTTGTCAAACCGTTTGTAAAGTTTATTTGGCATTTAAGTACGCAGCATGTTTATAATAATTTTTCTTTTGGATTGCTTCAATTATGATTATAATATATTATTCGTTCATAAGCAGAGAAAAGAAATTAAAAGAATTCACAGTGTGACACAAAAAAAGTTATCGTAACTAATACAATCACTAACAAACAATTAGAGATCTTTACTTAGCCTAAGTGCAAGTATGAGAAGAGAATAGTAGGCATTTTGTTGGAAGAATTCACGGTGTGACACAAAAAATATATCGTAACTAATACAATCACTAACAAACAATTAGAAATCTTTACTTAGCCTAAGTGCAAGTATGAGAAGTGCATAGTAGGCATTTTGTTGGAGGAATTCACAGTAAGGCACAAAAAAAGATATCGTAACTAATACAATCATTAACAAACAATTAGAAATATTTACTTAGCCTAAGTGCAAGTATGAGAAGTGCATAGTAGGCATTTTGTTGGAAGAGTTCACGGTATGGCACAAAAAAGATATCGTAACTAATACAATCACTAACAAACAATTAGAAATCTTTACTTAGCCTAACTACAAGTATGAGAAGTGCATAGTAGGCATTATCATGGACGAATCCACAGTGAAGCAATTTTAAAGAAGTTTATTAGTTAAATGCTTTATATATTAATACTACGGACTTGTAATATATCACTGCAAAGGTAATTACGTCTACGGTTTAAAAACTTATTCAATTGAATTGTATATTTCGACTCCGCTTTACTGGAAATATCCAAAATCCAATTTGTTTTACAGTTATCCAATTTTTTCTCAAAACGTAGCTCGGATTACTGAATTTTGTTACAGTTAAGCGTACTGCTTAAAATCAGTAAAACTATATTTTTTATATCAAATGTCTAGCCACTTCCATTGACAATCTAATAGAAAAATTAAAAAAAGTACGTAAGAGCGAAAAGGACAAATAAACTTTGGCATTTAATTTTTTAACGGACAAAACATGCTCAATTTTTTCAGCCTTAAGTTATGCAATCGATTCGGTGTCATTGTTAATTTTTTCACTAAAGCGAAGTAAGTTTCATACAAAATCGTAGTTGAGGACTTTTGGTTTTCAGTAATACGATATTTTTAGTAAAGCGATGTTCCGCTAAAGCGAAGTGAATAAGACTAGCTGCGTTTAAAATCAGTGCGAGGATTTGTATCGCTTTCAGTAATCCGATTTTTTTCAGTAAAGCGTGATGCGATAAAGCGGATTCGAGTGTATACACAAGGCGAATTCGCCATGAATATACATGTCCGTTGTAATAACAGATATGCTTACCATCCCTGTGAATTACATTTCTTGTTTTGTAATTATTAACTTTGCATTGCATTTCAACTTCAAATAAATGTTTATGTTTTTTTCCAAATAAAACAGTGCATTATAAATTTGGTCATTTTTTCTGAAATTTGGCAACTTTTTCAAATATTTTGGTTAGAATATATATTTTTTGAAGTGGCAGCACTGCCTGCTTCTTTACGAATACGAACGAATAAAACCAAAAATTTGGTTTTGGCTGAAGTTAACTACTTCATCACTGATCAAGAATATACATATGTATGTATATGCTTTATGGGGTCTCAGATGGATATTTCCCCGCGTTACACGCGGAATGATAAACTGAACATTAGAAATCTTTACTTAGCCTAAGTGTAAGTATGAGAAGTGCATAGTAGGCATTTTGTTGGAAAAGTTCACGGTGCGGCACAAAAAAAGATATCGTAACTAATACAATCACTAACAAACAACTAGAAATCTTTACTTAGCCTAAGTGCAAGTATGAGAAGTGCATAGTAGGCATTTTGTTGGAAGAATTCACGCTTTTTTTGAGGCTATAAAAAAATAATAGCAGTAAAATTATTTGCCGAATTTTATTTTTAAATTTCGTCAAACAAATTTTAAAACGAACGAAAAAAATTATATTGCATTCGTGAGCAGACTTGTTTCCTATCCTCCTGGGAAGTGCTGAACAGAATACAGAGAATTGAACTATTTTACTTCAATGTATCAATTGTTAAAAAATAATGTACATATAAAAGCGTTTTTTTTATTAAAATAAATTATACACAAACATACTTTTTAAAAATCATATTTTGTGTATTGAATATCTGGCCTTTGAATAAACGTTTTCTTTTGATACACGTTTTTACAATTAACCCAAATAGTTATTAAAAAGATTCCATAAGCAATTTCCTAATATATTTTATTATAAAGTTCAAAATGCCAGATTTAAGTTTATATTACTGTAGCACTACTTTTACTGCTTCTTTTTTTATTACAATAAAGCCATTTAATCATAAACATTTTTTATGGCTTTCAACAGATAAAATTTGTTAGTGGCTCCAACTCAAGTTTGATATAATTACATATTTAATTGTGATCTTGGCCACCATACCAAACCATCAAACCTTAAATGTATGTACACGTACATGCATACGAATACATTTTACTGCATGTTTAGTTGCATCATAATTCCTGTAATTACGGTTGCAAATTGAAAAGCCATTCGAACCGAGAAACACTTCAAATGCAACCGAAATATAAGCGGTTTTTTAAGTGCAAATAAAACTTGATGTGACCGACAGAGCAATTATTGCAAACAAGTTTAAATAAAATCATTCGGAAAAAGAAGCGCTGCCCCAGCGATAGATAATGGAATTTTTATGTATTATTTTGTTTTTAAATTAAAAAATATCGGGAAATTATTAGTTTTACACCATTTTCTGGAAAAAAAAATCTAGTTTTCACCAGATCTCGACGTTCCGAGTTCCTAGAAAGTTTTCCTGACTACTCCTGAGTCACACATTAAACACATTCACGGCAGCAGTCTACCGACTGCTATAGAAATATTTAGAATACATGCATTTAGATGGGAGAGTAGCTCGGACAACAACCTGTCGTGTTGCCTTGCAAATAATCATTCCTATATAAACACTTGTATTCTATTTCTATATAGTCGTGTAGTCGGTAGTCTGCTGTCGTGAATGTGTTTAATGCATCACTATGTCTGTATTTATGTGTGTGTATGTGAACCGCTTATAACTTTTGAACGGCTTAACCGAATCGAACCAATCAAATAGTTCAATCAAATTAAGATTTACTGTGAATTGACACCGATTTTGAAAAAAATTGTATCATCGTGCGTGAAAGTACGTGATTAAAAATAATGCTTTCGTGAGTGTGCGTGAACGCCTTAAATATTACAGTGCGTGAGCATGCGTGAAAAAATTTGTGTTTTTTAATCGTGAAATTGATTTCACTCACGCGAACCAATCAAATAGTTCTATCAAATTAAGATTTCCTGAGAATTGAAACCGATTTTGAAAAAAATTTTACCATCATGCGTGAAAAAGTACGTGATTAAAAATAATGCTTTCGTGAGCGTGCGTGAACATGCGTGAAAAAATTTGTGTTTTTTAATCGTGAGGTTGATTTCACTCACGCGAACCAATCAAATAGTTCTATCAAATTAAGATTTCCTGAGAATTGACACCGATTTTGAAAAAAATTTTACCATCGTGCGTGAAAGTACGTGGTTAAAAGTAATGCTTTCGTGAGCGTGCGTAAACAAGAACGCCTTAAATATTGCAGTGCGTAAAAAAATTTTAGTGTCGTTATCGTGAGCTTGCTTTCACTCACGCGTACATCTGTAAAAGAATATTGGGAATCTCTGGCCAGACTTTTATACACATGATGGTGTGATAAAGCTACAAAAAAAAAATTAACAACCCGTTAAATTTTGAGGTCTAAAACAAGCATTCACTTTAAGCCTCGACTTGTTGTACAATTATTTCTGTAGCCAGTTGCTGGATATCTAATTGCATTTATATTTGATTCGAATTTTCATGTTCGTTCGTTTCGTTCATCGCATTAAAAGAAACAAATGACCGCCAAGTTTGCAGGTTTTTCCGTCATACAAAAACATTAAATCATTCGATTGAACTGCCGTCATGCCACACATACAACAAGAAACATACTCTACCAACAACCAGTAAAAGTTGCAACATAAACTCACAAGTACAACGTGTATTATATAAATGGATACGTTCAATAATTTGTTTTTTCTTATTTATTTATACATTCATACTATGTATTGTTTTTCTTTTTTTTTTCTCTTTTTTTTTTTTGTTAATTATTTTTGTTTTGAGTTTGATTTTATGGTTTTGCTGTGGCCAGCTTTAATACGACTACGTACATATTAAGATGGTATTTATAACAATGTTTTATTATATCTTTGCGTAAGATTTGACCTAGTTCCATGATAGTGAGCTTGTAATTTAATTGAAGTAGAAATATCAACTCAATTAATTCATTACATTGCAGTTGTGAACGCTAAAAAAACAGATGGATTGATCAGTCATATATACAGATATACACATACATACATACATACATATCTATGTACATACGACAATAGCGCAAAATGCTGCAATTGTTTTATCCTCATTATTACGTTGCAACAATAAATTGTTACGTATTTGTAAGATCAAGCTCAAATTATTTCGCACTACCGTTTTACTTCTCTTTTGGCAACAGATTATTGCAGAAAGTCCTACAATGTAACTAAAATATAATACATTAAACACATTCACGACAGCAGGCTACCGACTAAAGAGAATACATGAGTTTATTTAGTAGTTGTAGCCGTGATAATAATCATTCCCATATAAACACATGTATTCCATTTCTGTAGTCGTGTGGTCGTTAGCCTGCTGTCGTGAGTGTGTTTAATGCATAAGGCCATCTACTTGGGTTTGAATTAAATTAAAGCTACAGCTGGCATATATCGAATTTTACACCGATTAACAGTATTATTCAACGGTGGGGTCTTAAAATTCTATAGTAATATGTCACAAATTTGTTTGTGGTACACTTTCAAGTATCTTAATGTCCATCAATATTGATGAAACGTACATGATTTCACAGGCATTTCTGTATATATAAGCACAATAAAGTTATTTTCAAATTTCTTGGTAAAATAATTTTTTCAAATTTCTTAGCATTAAAGGGTTAAAAAAAACGACATCATCAACAACATATTTTTATTTCATTTTTATATTCAAGTTTTTAATAATTATTTTATTAGAACTTTAAAAAAATCAACAAACCTAGCAATTTAAAGTATTTTCGAACATAAGTTTAATGCATTTAAAAAAAAAATTAATACAGAAAACATTCTTTTGAATAATTTTACGATACCGGCAACACGCAATCATATTTCCGTAATTGGTTTTCACAATATGTTTATAGTACGGGAGCATTTTGAATTTAAACTTATAACTGACCGTGTAAAAACTGATATAATTTGCAAGACTTTCGCCTATTTTTTCGAAATTATTACTATTAGAATTATTTGCTTGTGTAAATACAGGGTTAATTATAAGTAGAGTTGCCAGTCGGCCTGGTGTAAATCCACCAGTGAGTTTTATCTGTTTCCGAAGAGAAAGAATAAAACCAAAATTTGAGGGTGCTATTGGCAACATCAAGCCTCGTTGGCAAATATTTTTTAAGTGCTGCCAGACCTTTGATCGTTTACCCCCTTAGTGCGTCTTACACGCACTAGTTAATTTCTGTATGTGAACTGTATAGATTTACGGTTATTCTGAGGAATTTTTCCGTAATTAACTATGTTCCTACCTCTTATGTGATGACATAAGTTTTAAGGCTTAATAACATTGTCAACATATTGCTTGCACCAATACTTTGCAAAATTAGCTTTGTAAAGTATTTTTCAAATAAATAAAAATTCTCTATCTTCTAAGATTTATTTCTTTGTCTTTTCAATACTATGATCTTCTTTCTATTTCATATACTGAGAGCTGGTCCTACTAAAAAAATAAAAATTGAAAAGCTGATGTTATAATAAATATTGCAGCCAGCGATAAGCGATTTCTATAAGGCTGCATGGCGCTACCGCAATGTTCTCTCTTTCCGTACAAGTTGTATATTTTATGAATGTAATTTAGCATTTTTAAACTGCATGTTGCCTCTGTTTGGATATGCAACGCTGTCAAAATTAATACAGTTATAATTTTGTGTTATTCTAAACAAATCGAATGTTCTAACATAAAACATTTGTTAATAATAATAAAAATTTATTGTGAACATGTATGTGCATACTCACACACATACATATAGTTTTGGCGGCCATTCAAGCATAAAATAACTTAATTTTATATTTAGCACAAGTCTTACAAAATTTGTTACACTTTTAATATGAAATATTTATTTATTCTTTTTTTATATAAAACATTTGCAATTGCAAATGATAATTCTTTAATTAACCAACATTTTAAGCAATTCAAAAAGTAAATTTATGCAAGTATCTTGTGAAATTTTGACTTATTAATGTTTTATTAGTCAATATTGAAGTGTGTGAGTATAACCGAGGGCTGCCAGACTTGGCGTTTCTGTTGCGAAAGATTATCACAAAATAATTGTAAGTCTGTCACGAAAAAGAGTCATAATTTAATATAGTTTTCCATCCGCGGTACGTGTGTGTATTGAGTGTTTTGTTAAAGGCATATGAAAACAGCAACATTGTTGCCGTTGACAACAAAATACTCGTGCCTTGTAAACAGTTTCTGTATTAAAGCCAGCAACATGTTGAGTTTACATTTACAAACATACTGTGATGTCGGTATTTGTAATTATATACAAAGCAACAAGGATTTAGAAAAACTGCCATTATTTTTACATTAACAATTATGTGGAGCGTCGCTAACAGTATTTTTAAAAGAAATTTGCAATATTTTTTATTTCCATATGTAAAGTGGCTTCATGAAATTTTACTTATTAACTGCTCGAAGGATAAAAGCCTAACTATAATATGATACTTTAAGTGAATGTGCAAATAGCCTAATCGGCAACATTTTGAACAAAAAAATATATACAAAAAATATTGAATAATAAAAACTTCAAATTCTTTTACAGAAAACCTAAGGACATTCTTAATTCAGCAATAATGACTGCGAAACCGAAATTCGAATTTGAAAAGGACCCTTTAGTCCATATAGAAAATGTGGACGAAAACGAAGTAGATCGCATTTCGAAAAGTTTTGAAGGTCGTTGTCTTTTCATCACCGGTGGGACAGGTTTCATGGGCAAAGTATTGGTCGAAAAATTATTAAGGTATGTAGTCGTTCATATATATGCCGATTTGGTTAACATGTGCTTCATTCAAAAAAAAAACAATTAACAATTAATAGCTCCGTTCGAGTAAATTTCCAGTAACATCCAGTAACTGAGTAACGTAAATTACTCTTAATAAAAACGTTTGCATAGAAAACTACGTGGACGGCAAAAATGTAAAATACGTATTACAGCTGAATGCAAATAGTTGTAGTTCTACAAACTTGAGCATTGAAATCTAATAAACTGAAGAAAAAAAGATACAGAAATAAAATGAAATTGATGGCAGAAAGTCTTAAATAAAAAAAATCAAAGCTTAGTGCAAAGGAACTAAAAACAAGTAAATTGAACATGAACTAGACATCAGGTCGGATATGAAAAAAGTGACGTTTATATAAAAAATTATCAGCTGTACCAACGGTATTCGCACCTGAACTGTACAACACTGTTTATCTGTTTTACATTCCAGCTTTCTGTCACTTTATTGGAGTTTTTTGTTCAAAAAGCTATGAATTTGATTAAACTCTGACTTTTTCCTCTTTTTAAATAACTTCTTCTTTGCTCCTGTAATTTTATTACTTTTCTACTAAAAATTATTAAACAATTGCTTCCCTTCAAAAAAAACATTAATTATTTATAAACTAATATTGTTGCATTTCTTGACAGCTTATTAAGGTTGTAGCGGCGAATTGGCATAAGATTACCTGATATTCTACCCTATCGTGAATAATTTTTCCCTATTCCCTAAAATTGCAATCATGAAAACATTCCCGGTGAATGATTTCATGCTAGAATTAAATTCCCCTTATCGTGAATGATTTTTTTTTCTGCGAGTTTTTTCACTTTTCCCTTTAATTTGTTCACTTAGTTTTTGGTGGGGAATAGTGTAGAAAATGTAAGTATTTTCTATTATAATACGAATGTTATAGTTTATAAATTTTATTTTAGGGGCAAGATCTGTTAATAAGACACAAACTGATATTTTTTGCAACAAATCAATTGTCTGCGTCTTTGTAAAACTTGTTGCTACAATTCTAAACATTAATGATAGAGTTAATGTCGACGCCGTTGACGGCGTTTCAACGCCGAAAAAGTTGAAATAGATTGAACTTTTACGGCGTTGCAACGCGTTGAGATTAACTGCTCTCATACAATTTCATACGATTCAACTTTTTTTTTGACATTTGACGCCGTCGACGACGTCAACATTAACTATAGCATAAGAATTTTTTTTAATTTGTTTTTTTCGGTTTCCAAAATGTATCCAAATTATTTTACTATTAACTATTTAGCCATACTTTTAAAAAAAAAATTTTAATTTTTACATAAATGTAAATTTTTGCAACACAAATTTCTTTGATTTATCATGTTGTTATCAGCTTCTTTGCTTTCTTACATTTACTGAAAACTGATAGCGCGAATAATTTCTCATGGGAGATTCACTATACCATTTTTCTCTTCGAGTGGAATAAAAATTTCTCGTGAACAAAAATTTCACTTTTTATTCACGATAGGGGTGATTAATTCGCCTTGTATACAACAACGATGTAGAAACATGTGACTGACAATAAATACTGCTCTGATCTCAGGGAAACTATAATTTTATGAAAATCTTCATAAACATTTTGAAATCGAACAGACTTGTTAAAAATTAAGTTACCACATATGCACATGTCATTAGAGCTGCAAAACTATCGATAATCGGCACCATCGATAGTTTGAAGAGTTCAAATAAACAGGATAAATTTGTATACTTACTATCCCATCCCATTTTGTTTAAATTAAAAACTATTCATGATTTTTATAAAATAAATTTTATACTATTTTCTGGTTTTGAATTAGTTTTACTTTATGCTGAGTAAATACGAATGACTTGTTGTAAAGTAAATCCATAACTACGAGCATAAAAATTGAGTTGCGGCCGACTGCATCTAAAGCTGGATTCACCCATTTTTTTTATATGTAGTTTGACGTCTTTCTTTTTGAGAGAGAGAGAGAGAGAGCGAAAGAGAGTTAACTTGGTTCAGAACATGAATTGGTTTAATTTTAATTTTTGTTCAGAAACATTTCAACTGTGATGCCAGCTACTTAAAATTTTTAAGTAAAGTTAAAATGAGATGCCACATCATATTATATGAACATCTATATAATACAATACAATCTTAATAAAATTAAATTTTTATTTTATTAAGATGTTTTAATTTTACAATTTGTTTATTACACAAAAAAATATATGGGTGTGACGCCAAGAAAACAAGCAAATTGCATTCATCTGCTACTGTGCTGCCTAATTGAAAAACTAACACGCATCGTTTACAAAAATATGTCATACGGTAGCCTTGTTTTTCCAGAACAATTGTTCGAAGTGGGTGAATCGTTTCAGAACAAACTATCAAAAAACTAAAATTGTTTCGGAACAAAAAATGGGTGAATCCAGCTTAACCAACTTCATATTTACTTGTTTAAATTTTGCCGATAGCATCGATAGTGGAAAAAAACTATCGATAGCCAGGGAAAAAATTTACTATCGATTGTTTTGCAGCTCTACATATGTATGATATTATTTTAGCACACATGTCATAACCATTTTTGACAGTTCGCGCGATTGTGTAGGATGTTCAGACATGGTCTTTCCTGTATTATTTGTGCAGGAACGCACAATAAAGTAAAATAAAGTAAACATTTTGTAAAAACTTTTGAGTTCTCGAACGCAACTATTATTCATTCCTGAACATTATTTGTTTGCTTTTTAAACTAAATGTTTCATAATTTGTTAATATTTACATATTTTCTTTCTGGTTTTTTTTTCGGTTAAAGGTCATGTGGAGACTTGAAAAAAATATATCTACTCGTACGTCCAAAGAAGGGCAAAGAGCCAGCCGAACGTATTAAGGAAATGTTAAATAATGTTGTACGTATTAAATTAACTAAAAATAATTACTTAATTTACTTTATTACATTTATTTTCTACCGTTTAACTGATTCATAATACGAATGGAAACATGAACTCTTACAGTCTGTTAATAACGAGGAATATGAAAACAAATGGAAAAATACTAAAGCAGTGATAATTATTATTAATAGTAATTCGTAGAACAATGACGTCTGCTTTAGCTACGAAAGTTCAGTGGTTAAGTGGGATTATTATTATTAATATTTTATGCTCTCTCTACATACACAATTTGAAGAAATTTTGTAAATTCTAGCTCCAGTAAAATTTATCAAAAAGATGAAATATACGATTTGTAATTCGAAGAAGCTTTCGAATATCTATGTTAAAAGCATATGTGACGCGCAAAATAGAAAGTGACCTAAGGGTAAAAAAACCCGGTTTTGTTCAGGAGAGCCATTTTAAAAATTAAAATACGTGTATCTTTGGTGTACCGTCAATTCATAAAACGCGCATATCTCTGGGAGGGAACACTTTTAGGGCATGGGATCGGTCACATTCGATGCTCAGATGTTGTCCACATCAAAAAAAAAAAGTGAATCATATTTAAAAATACGTTTACTATTACTGTCGAACGCTACAAGTCCATGATAAACGAATTATTGCTGCCGGAGTTGAGGAAGCGAGGCTTGATGAGCATGTGACTTCAATAAGGCGGCGCAAATGCACACACAGCAGGAGCCGAAATAGATATTGTGGGAGATTCTCTTTTTGATTGTGAAATTGAGGGTGCTGTTGGCTGAAGTAGTAGAACAGGAGACTATGAAGCGGAGGATTCTGAGTTCAACCCCGCACTGAGTCATGAATATTGTGTTGAATTCTTTTGATCAGCATTAGTGCATAGTTGTGTTAGTTGTTGCCAATCCTTTTCAGCGATGGAGTCATAGCAGTGGTCACTGAACATAATTGACAATGACCGACAGAATCGTGTACTAAAAATCAGAGTAACAGCAGCACCCTCCTTCGTCGGTCCTGTAGCAAAAATTAGCCGGCGAAGTAAAAAGGTTGAAATAGCTACAACAAATTCTCTATCTTCTCATATTTCATCATCTGTCCCCTCCTTTCCAATTCCGGCGCAATGCACTGCATATGTAGGGGTCATCCCCTGAGTGCAGGTCCGAGATGAAAAAAAAATTGGGAATGGCCATCAATATCGCCGAATCTAACCAAATCAAACTTCTTTATTAGCTAGCCTTTAAGGAGAAGATTCTACAACAATGCGAAACTGATAAGAAGTGCAATAAAACGTACACAAATCTGTATTAACACTGACAGCAATCACTTGGCGGATACCATGTTTTTCCACTAACACTCAAAATGTTTTCTTCCTTCTATTTAGTAAAAAACTTATTCAACAGGATGGCAGAGGAATTTCTGGAATTTTTCTAAACAATTTATTACAAAGATCTCTATTCTTATTTTTTATTTCTAGCTCTTTGATATGGTCAAAGAACAAAAGGGCGAACAGGTAGTTCTCAGCAAAGTTCAAGCCATTTATGGAGATATATTGCTGCCGGGCTTGGGAATATCTGAAGAAGATTTAGCCATTTTATCAAATGATGTATCAATAGTTTATCACTGTGCCGCCACTATCAGGTAAAGATATTAAGGCTATAATTTTCTAAATCACTTTGAGTTAAAAAAATTTATAGTAAAACAAAACCCAAATTCTAAACATAAATTTGTTAAAAATTTGTTTTTGTTGCGAACACAATTTTTTCACCGAACAAACGTACAGATTCCATGCATTTCTGTGTCTGCCATAATATTTTAAATTTGTATGAAAAATGGAAGCATGGAGAGCAAAGAGTTTAAAAATATTTCAAACTTTGTTTTTGTGTACTTACAAGAATGATAAAATAAAGATTACGCCTTGCGCATGACTTACCGTTTGATGACGTATTTGTTCCCTCGAAGAGATTGCCAAATGTTTATTATATGCAAAACTACAAAATTAATATTTTATGCTATATTTGGCAGCTCTTCACTCAATTTACTCAGAGAGATTTCCAACAAGCAAATGAAATCGGATTTATGAAAGTGCAAGTTTTGTGTTATATTTTATAATAAACTGTGTTATATTTTAAAATAAATATATTAATATAATTATTAAATAACTTAAAGTGTAAAAAAACTTATTAAAACTTGATTTTTAAGGCTCATAAACTGTAAACAAAAAACCTAAATTAAAGAGTAAAGAGAACAAAAAGAGCAAGCATGAAATGTGCAGTGGGCAATTGCAAACAAAGTGACAGCAAAAAAACAAGTGAGAAATATCTAATTGTGTTAAAATGTAATATTTTTATAAAAATTTTGTTTGTTTTCAAAAAGCTGTGTCATTTCATAGTTTTCCAAGAAATGAAACTCAAAGGAAGTTATGGCTGATATTTTGCAAGCAAAAAAATTTGTTTTGAATGGGGAAAAAAGAAAAATAATTAGCACTTGAGTTCAATATTGATATAAAATAACTATAAATTAACAATTTCAAATAAAAACAAGTGGAAAATAAAATGATTTTTTTAAATTATTTATTATCAAACAAATTTAATTTGAAAAATCGCAATTTGGCCCACTATCCTATTTTTACAATAACATAATAGTTCTCCAGCTGAATTTAATTAGCCAATCAGAACACATGTTGAGTGACGTCAGAGTTCCATCATGCGCAGAAAAGTATTTTTATTTCAGCTTGTTGGCGTAATCTTTATTTTATCATTCTTGTGTACTTATAAATTTGACTCACGCAAAGTGTTTTTTTAAAATGGAGCCTAAATCTCAACTGACAAAAGCAAAGAAATTACAACAAATTGACAACATTTATTTATTCTACAAACAGATTTGATGAGCCCTTGCGTCGTGCTGTATTTATGAACACCAGAGGCACAAAATACATGCTGGACGTGGCAGCTAAACTTAAAAATTTAGCCCTATTCGCGCATGTATCCACATCCTACTGTCACTTACATGTCAAAACATTGTACGAGAAGCCATATGATCCACCTGCAGATCCTCACAAAGTAATTAATGCCTGTGAATGGTTGTCGGACGAGCAAGTCGGCATGATAGAGAAGAAAATTTTAGGTGATATACCGAATACATATGCCTACACCAAGTCTCTCTCTGAGGCTTTGGTCGTAGAGAAATTTGATGAGCTGCCAGCGGTTATTCTGAGGCCCTCTATTGTTATACCCATTTGGCGGGAGCCCATACCTGGTTGGACTGATAATATCAACGGTCCGACGGGTCTCTTAATTGGTGCCGGTAAGGGTGTTATTCGTACCATGTATTGTAATTCATCGGGTTTTGGCGATTTCCTGCCCGTGGATGTGGCTGTTAATGCCATTTTAGTAGCCAGTTGGCGTTTTTTGACTTGCGGTGCAGCAGAAACAAATCGTGTGGCTCACATGACCAGTTCAAACGATATTAAAGTGTCATGGGCTGAAATTATTGAACTGGGCCGTTGGGTGATTGAAAATCGGATTCCTCTTAATGGTGTGGCTTGGTATCCAGGCGGTTCAATGAAATCAAATTATGTACTCCATTGGATTTGCATGCTGCTCTTCCATTGGATACCGGCTATATTTGTAGATATTTTACTCAGAATATTGGGTTACCCACCAGTGTAAGTGTGTAACTACTAAAAGATTGTATATTGCAGTGAACATTTTTTTTTGTATTTGTCAGCTAACGCGGAAGATCGCCATACGATTTTACTTATTTTACCTTAAAGCAGATCATAAAAATTCGATTCCATATTCATTTCTCGGTTCTGTATCAAATTTATTTGACCGCTAACCACCTCAAAAAACAAACAGAATTTTGGAATGAGCTTCTTTCCAACAAAGAATTTTAAAATTACAGTTAAGCCTTGATAGCCCGGACCTCGTTTGCAAAAAGTTCAATTAAGGTCCGCATATTAACGCCGTACTATTGCTGATCTTTAAGGAATAATAACTTCCTTTTCAAAATTCCAGCATCACTATAAATATTTACAGCCGAATAAACAGCTCATCTCAACTCTTCAGTACCTGGTTTCTTTAATTAATGTGAAAACATCTCGTAACGAAAAGTTGCTGTCATTCTGTAAAACACTTCATAACTCAGAATATGTGCCTTTATTTTTTGTACTTTTAGTACAAGCATAATTATTAATATTTTTCCAGGAGAAAAACAGAAGTTGTTTACTTTATCGGTCTCCGTTATATATTTTGTTTACATTTTACCGATGTTTGTTTACTGTGCTGCTCTTGTTATTGTAAAAAGTGTTGGTGCAAAACCACCAGCACGTGCTGTAGTCAGAGGTCTTTGACAACAGAGACAATTTTTTAAAACTTCTCGATATGTTTGTATTGTTGTACTAGTGTAATTACCTGATAGTTGAGCCACGGTATTATATATTTAAATATACCAAAAGTTATTTTGATGCATTATAATAAATGACGGCATTATCGATTTTTTAAACTAATTTTTTGGAATTTATAATTGCCGTTTTAGAAAATTTCGATGCAATTATATTTACATATATGTATATAATTGGTTTATCTATTACTAAAGAGATCTATCTACTTATAACACTCAAGGCGAATTGATAACAGATGAACGCGGAGCGAAAAGTAAAATTAGCAAGAAGCAGCAAAAAATAGACAAATCAGCTGGAAAATTGCTCTGTTACAACTAACATTTTTTTATTGCAATATTTTTATTGTCAAAATTACAAAACTTTTTTATTCTAACGGAATTCCAAGAAATAATTTCCAACTGCAGTGGCAAATAATATTCCTATAAGTTAGTTTAATACAAAAATAACATTTATTACAGAAAATTTGTAATATTATAATTATTTTCTTGCTATTAACTTAATAAATAATAAAATAAATTATAATTATTTTACCACGCACAGCCTTATGAAAGTTCAAGATCGTATTTCAAAAGGTTTTGAAGTTTTCGAATATTATGCAAACAATGTATGGAATTTTGATAATACGGAAGCGGTAAAGATGCGAAAGCTCATGAATAATAAAGAACGACTGACATATGTTATAGAAAAGATCGATGTCGATTTGGTGGACTATTTTACAAATTGTGTGCTATGTGCCAGACGTTTCATACTCAAAGAACCAGATGATTCTATACCAGCCGCCAGAAGACATATGAAAGTGTAAACAATCAAACGACATTTTAGAACAGTTATATTTTGCTAATTATATTATTTGTTCTTTCAGCATGTGGTGTGTTGATAAATTCTTCAAAAGCTTGTGGATATTCGGTATTTGTTATATGATATATCACTATCTTTTGTCCGGTTACTTTACCAAAACAACAATTACTCAGCCCTTAGAAGCATTTTAAATATCAATTGTTTTATTGTATTAGTTAAATAATTTTTAACATTAAGCCAAATATTAATTTGATATAGAAAATTGTTATGTTTGTTACATTCTATTTTTTTATATTTTTGTAATAAACTTAGTTGTACAAATAATTTGTTGGTGTAAAATAAATTGTAAAATACTGTGACGATTATTATAACGATTCTATTCTTCTGTAATATAATTTAAAATCGACGAATTGAATTCAAGTTTAAATTTAAATAAAAGACTTTGTGATCCTGGGTAACTCACTGATCTCTCTCAACGTGTTTAGAGACAGTGCTGATTAGTTTTTAGTGGAGAGGTAAAGGGAAATGAAAAAATATTTCAACAAAACTCAAATACACATGCATTAATACAAAACGAGTGTCAAAGCCAATTTAAAAAAAATCTGCTTAAACCTGAGGGATTAAAACTAGCATGCAGTTTAAAATTTGCACATCACTGAAATAGGGGAAAATTATAGGACCATCAATTTTGCAATATTATTCTATATGCTATCTATCATATTATTTCCACTTTGTCCTCTATTATACAATAACTGACACAATAGTTTGAATTAAAAATATGTCACAACCTCATTACAATAAAAAATTAATATAAGGTGTTGGCGTTTACGCCTTAGGCGTTTTTCGTAGTGGATTAAAGAAAACTGCTTGTGAGTTTCTTTAATGCAAGCGGGAAGGCTACCTTTATTTGATTCTTCGAAAGCTTTCTGTTTATTTTATTACAGGTAGTACTTACAAGTAAACACACAGAAACCAGCATTAGTTCGACATCCAATAAGTAATATGAATATATATTTTTTTTCTGAAATAGGTATACTATGCACTTTCCTTTCATCCTTTACATTAATTTGCTTAACTCCAAGTCGCCACTTATTTATTTAGTGTCCACTTATGTATGTGCATAGTTATATGCATACTTCTGTACAAACTAGTTATACTCGTTTACGTGCAACAATTACTTCATAGCACTAAAGAAGATGGGATATTTTGGAATATATACTAACTTTTATTAATTCAATTTGCTAAAACACTATTATTTAACAGATCCTTCTGCGCCAGTATTGTGGCGATTGTAGCTAAAATGCTCGGGCACACCAAACATTAAGTGATTTTGAAACATTACAACCACTTCACTCACTTCCTAACTCTAATAGAGTCTAACTAATACCTACTTTATATATATATTTTTTTAAGTTATTTATCAGACAAACACACTGTGCTCATAAAGTTTCATTATATATCTGTGAGCAATATAATTTCACTAGAACAAATTGACTAAGCATGATGTGTATCAATATTTATATATGTATATGCGTATAATAATTATAATTTCAATTAAAATAATACACAACACTTTAAAGTTTTCTTACATTTTCCGTCATAGTAGGTGTCCATTATATCTTAACTGCTTTTCTTTTCGAACTTTCTTATTTAATTTTTATTCATATCATAAACAAAAAAATATGTTTTTATCATACAATTTTAATCATCATCACATCTATCAAATTTACAATGTTTTTTTTAAAAACACAATCTTTTTTGCACTTTTTCTAATATATAATACACTATTATTTTCGTAAATGACAACTGTTTGATGCCCCCGAGGTGTATTCATAATTATGTGAACAATGCAGTGCTGCCAAGGCGAGTTAATATTGATATACCGAGGCGAGTTAATATTGATATACCGAGGCGAGTTAATATTGATATGCTGCAAAGCCTAATTCGACATGCTTCGGAACAAAATTAGTTTTTGCTTGAGGTTTTTGAATATGATAAATGTTTATGAAAACAAGTGACGCGATTCACACTACAATTTAGAATCATTAATAAGCCGCATGATATTATTATAGATAATAAAGAGGAATAGAAAAAGTTCACGATTTCTCATTTCCTTGATTCACGTTCGTTATTGTTATTATGTGTTACTCATTCTCAACTTTCAAAGTATATTAACTAATCATACGCAAGAAAATCGGTTCCGCAATATATACATACAAGAGAATATTGTTTTAAAGATAAAGAGAAAAACACGAGGGTTATAATATCATAGAGAGAATTGGTTGTACCGAAACAATTGGTCTTGCACAAAACTAGTTTTGTTAATCGGATTATAATTTCCAACATATTACCCACTTTTAACAAACACAGTAATCTGGTACAACCATAAAAACATTTTAAAAATACGGCAGACCTTCAACTAAACTTACTTTCACTGTCAAAATTGCAATAAATAATTTTAGATTTTGGCTCGGACTTTGAATATTATTTATTCGTTGCCGTAATTAATAAGTAGTTATTAAATGATTAATGAGTGTAAAATTTGTTTGAAGATTTTAATCTCAAAGAAATAAAACTAATTTAACATTATTGCAAAAATATAAAAAAAATAAAAACTTGCCACAAATCAATTACAATTGCGCGGCCTAAAATTATAATTATAGCAGAATTCTACTATATATCCCATAAGGACCATGTTTTACCACTTTTAAGTTTTCTCTATTGTATCTACCTTTATATATTTTTTTTAGTTTCTTTGAATTTACTCCGTTCCCCCCCAGAATTCCAGGGGATGGGAGATTTATTTGGCGGAACCCTTGGGGTCAAACAGGCATTAACAAATTTATTTACCTTTCTCCTTCGTAGAATACTTTACAAAAATATTTGCAAAGTATTGATGCACAGATGCCAACTGGTTTCTTCAGACCGTACGCCGGCGATGTTATTAAACGTATTCTCTTTTCCGTTACTGTGTCTGACTGTACACGACCTATGTATGCCTTCACATAGGAAGTAGCAACGTAGTTAGCCACGGAAAAAACCTCAGAACAACCGTAAACCTATACAGTTATCTGTGTTGTTGAAATTAACTAGTGCGAGTGAGACGCAAAACTCTCGAAAGAGAGTAAACAATCAGTGGTCTGGCTGCACTTAAAAAATAATTGCCAACGAGGCTTGATGTTGACTGACTGAGAGCTGCTTTGCGACTGTATAAATGTTCTTCATTTAGTTCTTGATATGCTATACAGGCATGACAATTAAACTTTTGTGGTAGTAATAATAGCCTTACCTCTATGAGTGAAATTACAACTGATCTGTAACCAATAATATTTTTTCTATAATTTTATTTCCAATCTTTAAACTAATGTGATCAACTACATTAGATTTAATAACATTCACATAATAAGTTGAATATAATGACTTAACATATTTGAACCAGAAACGAATAGATAAATAAATATGCATGTAAAATATAATGACAAGAAATTAGTATGTTAATTTTTGACGTAGGGCCGAAAGACGGCGCTTTCTTTTTGTTTTTGTTTTTTTTTTTTGTGGGTAATCGATCAAAGCAATAGCAAGTGATTTGTTGTGTTGTGTTAATATTTCATCTTTAGTTAAAATAGATTAATAAGCTTTATAAAAAGATTTTCTTAATATATCTAATGGTTTTAAGATAAAAAAGTAACAATGAATACGTAAATTAGGAAAAGAATCGTAAATTTGGAATACATAAATTGTGAGAAGACCAGAACAGAGCTGCTACCACAATTAACTAATATTAATTCCATAACAAAAAAGTACAAGCGAAAAGTAATGCCGAACTATTTTGATGTATTTATTTAGCTTTACTTTCTAATTTTTTAACCTTTTTGTTGGTATATGCTTTTTGGAAGAAATCGTAAAAACCATATAAAAACGTACTTATAATAAAAGCAATATAATATTTGGCAAAAGTATTCATATCACATAATGCCCAATTAATAGCAAGTTGGATCAAGAAAATAACAAACTGTATCATTTGCATAATCGTTATGGATTTTTTAATAAAAACGTATTTCTTTATTGTATCGGCACTGCAGATATTTGCAAAAAAGTAATACGAATACATAATAACGTGAATCCATCCATTTAGGTAGACGCTAAACAAACAGGCTTTGTCTGAAAAACAAAAAAGTTTTATAATAATCAATAATAAAGATTAACTTAAATGTCTGTAACCTTTAAATATTGTCATGAGAATGAGAATCAAAGTTATTACTGTTGTATGATGAAATACGTGCAAATACGAAATTTGATTTTGTTTCTTTCTTAAAACAAATATAATTGTATCCGTTAACTCAAATACTTTCAGTAAATATATTTTAAATGCTAGATCATCAAATGTTTTGTTTGATTCGTAAGATATACATTTCGTAACTTTGAAAAGGTCCCAGGATGTCAGCTTCCATGTCTAAATATGGTAGAAAAGAAAATTTATATTTTTTTATTTAATTTGAATTATGTAATATGTAAACAAAATATGTCGTCGCGTAACCGCCAACAGCAGAAATATTTCTTTAATTTTCTTTTGTTTCAAGGGCGAGTTTTTAGGATTAAGACTAACTTTAAGATTTAACTATGATTAACTGATGTTATAAAATTGTACTTATCAGTTTGCAGTTCTTAAGTTGATACTTCGTAGATTTGCTATATTAAACAAAACAAAATGTTATTGTCAAGCAAACATGGAGAAGGTGTACGAATTTACTATTATATATAAGCAAAAAAAGGCTATGAAACTATATATTTTTTATTAACTTTATACGTATAATATATACTTACTGGATTTGCACTACAAAACTAAAAATAAGAATTAAAAATAACTAAACCTCTAAAGTCAATCTTAAAAACTCGCCCTAAATATAATTGTGCAGTAGAACGATGTTTAGTGTGACCTTATATATTATACATAAAATTTACAAGTTTTTTTAATAAAGAATTAACTATAAATGTTCATTTACAGAACTTTATAGGGGGCTTATTCGGTCCATCATATGCCAAAAAACTCCAATAAATACCGAACATCGTCCTTCATTTGATAATTAATGATTAAATGCAAATTTTTATACTAAGATACATATATTACGGTTGGCGAAATACTTCTGTATACAACAACTTAAACCGATTCGGTAACCGGAATGAGTGCCATTAACTTACCAAATGATTTATATAGAAACATAACACAACTTGGGCTATATTGTAGATGCTCATAAAAAGCTTTAATTTAAAGGCAGGTCTATTTTTCATCAACCTGCAAATACATACATATATACAAAATGTTAAATTATACGTCAATGAGAAAGCAAAAAATAAAAAATATTTATAAGAAATTGGATAAAAGAAATTACCCATAATTTTATTTAAATATTTATATGATGATTTATATGGTTTAAGTGGAGAGTATATGTAAATGTTTTAATATTTTCATTGATAAATTCAGGGGAGTTACTCCGTGATGCGGTGCGAATGAAAAACTGAACGCATTTGTATGATATTTACATTGAAATGCGAAAGTAATTCCGTTCGCATCGCATTACAGAAGTTCAATCGTTTTGTTGTCTCACAATGGAGCAACACAAATTGTGGAAAGTGTAATTAAAATTTTAATATGCAGTATTTTCAGACGGTCATTTGAATTTTTTTCTTCGCTCTCTCAGCGTCCTTCCGACCCTCCTGGCAAAAAATAGTAACAAACTTAATTTGAAATAAAATATTTAGGATCGAATTGCGTAAATCACTTCACCCTTTTAAAATAAAAATTAAAATTGTTACAGTTAAGAAGTGAAAAAAGGGAGTTTTTATGCTTGTTTTTGAGATTTACGTTTACTTCGAATAGAAGTGGTATTCTTAAGTTTCTTATATGCATATGTATGCATTAATATGTAACGACTGCGATTCGATTCTAATGTATAAGATTGTGTAAATAAGGAAACCTTAAGGAGAGGTTAGGTTCTAATTCCCATCGTATAAATAATTATAATTGTTGCAAACATTTTCTAAAGAAAACTTCAAATTGAAGTCATTGAACTGTTCTTACATATGCAAATAAATATTTGCATATGAACATATGCTTGTTGCAAATTGTTTGCAGAACAAACAAAAATGTAATACAAAATAAATTAATTTTAATTAACTCATGTAGTTGTAGTCACCTTCTACACAATTGGCATACTGCTAAAAGCTATATTTTTTTTTGTTTTGCATGAACGGGCAAGTAAAATAAATTTTTTAATTTGGTGAGCTAATTGGATATGTAATTGTGCTCTTTTGAATTATATTTTGAAATGAAATTTTAAATCATTAATTTAAATGATTTTTATTAAGAAAGCAATTAATAAGTTTTAAAAACAAGAAAGTAGAACGTAACACAATACCCTTTTTCAGAACCCACAAACCTGTTAAAGATTACTAATTTGATTTTATGCACTTTTTCTACGTATTCACTATTAAACAGATTGAAATAAAAATGAAGAATATAGACGTTTGTGAAAATAGTCATTCGCTGATAATATCAATACTGAGAATTAGAAAGTAACAAAACTTTTGTATTAATTATTATTGAATAAATCGACTAAATAAGTTATACGTGTACGTGCGGTGAATTGCACGATTGTCGAGTCACATGCGACTTGAAAAACGCCAATTTCTTTTGAACGATTTTGAGCGATTGCGAACTCCAGCACACCAATTTTGTGACTTCAAATCGAAAACGCTTTATTTCATGCGATAAGCGATTTCCATCACATGGCCGATAATCCTAACAAATGATAGAGATGTTACATTCCTCCTGTTCATTATTAATATGTTTATATTTACAAACTTTAAGCAAAGTCTATCTGAAACAATTCTTTGACGAATTTATAATTTTCAAATCAAAACAAAAACTTAATTCGTTTTGTTTTTTATATGTATGTCAGGTGTTTTTTTAGTTGCGTGAAAACTGTCAATATCGATAACTATGGCTTGACAGCTGGACACCACAATGAACTAGAAGTCCAAATGGATTTGTTTAGTTTTACTCCATTACTGTTCCAAAAAAATATATAGAGTGGCTTTATGTTTTTGTTATTAGTTGTTGAATTCGCAACATTTTCTTTTAAAAAAAAAAATGAAGAGTTTTCATAGATTTTATTCAAATTTACGCTCATCTCCTGCTGCCAGTCATTAAAATTGTAGCCAATGTTACGCTCTACTTTCCAGTTGTATTTGCTACACATTTTTTAATGTTTAAAATTTTAATTTAAGAGACATTTCTATGATCTCCTCTAGTGATTTTTGAGTGGCTTTAGTAAGGCATATTTTGTTCGCCTGTTATTTACAATTTATGTAGCCACAAAAATTGAAACTATTCCAAAATACAAGTTCTATTTCGCAATTAAGAGAAATTGCTATGGTTTCTTAAGAATTAGGAAAATCTTTTCTTTTGCCACTTATTAAAACTTCATAGAAAGAAATTGCACGTGCGACTTTGGTTTAATATTTAAACATTTTTATTTAAATTGTTTTTTTATTTTTGCAGAGTGTAAGATTAACGTACGTTATAAAATTATTTTAGAATACGAGCACATAGACTTTGAACACAATTTCGCTTTCACAATATATAAACATTTGTTAAACCTCACTGTTAACATTCCTTGAATCTTTTCAATTTGAAACTCTTATCCATGTAAATGTCGATGTGTATGAATAACGAAAAGCTCACCTGGGTCCTATTACATATATGAAGGCTAAATATGCTGCAATAATACTGAACGTTATAACATTTAAATAATAATCGAAAAGACCCATGGTTTTGGCTTATCTATGAAATATTAATTAAATTAATATATTTTATTCACTTCCGGTGCCTTTAACTTTTTTAACTTTTCATAGAATTTTAAATTCACTATTTAGCAAAATATATTTGCCATGATTTACACAAGATCTGCTTAACTTTTCTTTTATTATAATGTTTTTGTTAATCCTTAATAGTTTCAATTTCTTTGAGCCTTAATGTTGTTCTTAAGTGCAGGAATTGGAAATTAAGACTAAAACGATCGACTAACTTGAAAGCCTGTTTTAAACAACTAAAAAAGTGAAATATGTAAATCCAATTTAATTTTATTCGCATAGGCAATTTAAAAATTTGGGTTTTATTTTAATTACCGAAAAGCAAATAGTGATTCCCAAACATCAGGAAGTTATTACAAACCACATTTAAATAATTAAATTTACTATCAAACGACCGGTCAGGGATTTAAAGTGTATTACCACATGTTTAGTATTGATGCAACTTTCGTATGCTATTTGATAATAAAATTGTTTAAATAAAAAATATTATCACATTCAATTTAGCCACCTAATAACTTGTGATATACATATATAAATACACATGAGTACTGACGATGAGAGACAGTTGTTCTGCTCTACTGTTTTTAGTTGGATAATTGAAATCATGTTGGCTTTCCCTTGGACCTTGGAATATTCGTGATGTTTTTCTGAATCCAAACAAGTTACGAACAATAGCCTATAAAATTTAATTGAATTTAAAAAAGTTTTTAAACTGCTGTGCTTCACGTTTGGCATGCAAATGCATTTCGAATTTTATTTAGATTTTATAAAGAAGCTATAAATAAATATTTTTAATGCGGAAGTGAAGTATGTCTGCCAAGGCAGCTTAAACCTTGATGTCTACAAAGCCTAAACATAATATTCTTAACTTTTTTTTAACTTCGATAGATAAAAGGCGTTCTTGGTATCGACGATTAAAAGGATAATACATTTACAATAACTCTTGATCATAAAACTTTTCACATCCTAGTAAATAATTATAAATCGTATATAAATTTGACTTGTAAGGACTTTCGTTCTGTTGAGTGTTAATGTTGTTTAATAGTGTTGTCCTTTCTGCAAACGTTTTTTTTTTCTAAAAAATTCCCAATTAAACTCAGTTTTAAACAAACAAACAAAAAAATTTTTAAATCTTCTATTCGACATGTTGTCTCAATTAAATTTAGTGCTTTTTGTTTGTTATGTGGTCAAGTATGTCTACTTAGGTTAAAGTCTACTGATGATTTGGTGTAAGAACGAATGAAATGTAGGCATATAGACATACTTGACCACATAAAAAACAAAACACAAAAAAAAATATTTCTTTTTAAGGGACGTCAGATAAATTTTCTAATAAATTCATTGTTTTTAAAAGGCATAATATTGTAATTTTTCTTTGAAAAGAAAAGTATAACAAGGATTGCAATATTTTCAGAAAAGAAAACCACATAAGTGAATTTTTAGACGGAAAATTTTCCACAAAATATATATATTTATCGTTACAATAATAGATTTTTGATACTCTCTACAAAAACAAGCTGTTTTGATATAAAAATATTCAAATTGTGTAAATCATTTTGTGTTTGCGAAATTGATATGGAAAGCAAGAACAAATTTGTAAAGAGAATAAAATGTTTTCGTTTTTTCATACAATTTGTTTGTCAACAAAAAATAAAAACAAAAACGCACAAAAATACGATAGAAACTGGTGTCGCACATCAAGTTTTAGAGCACCATAATTTCTAACTTAGTTTTTTCTAATAGCAAATTTGATTGCAACACACATCTTAATAAATCAGGTTTCTTTTTAAAGTAATTGTAAAAAAGCAAACATCTTTTAACAATTCTATGTTATTAGAAGCAATAGCGTAAAACGCTTGTGTTGTACATATAAAATGAAATTTATTTAATGATGGTTAAGCAATGTCTATATGCATTTCATTGGTGATTTACCAAATCATCAGTAGACTTCAACTATAGTTTTGACAATCTCTTAACTTATGCACTTACTTTCAAAAAGCATCTGAGAATTTACAATTTGTAAATTAAAAATTATTTTCAAAAATCACAGCAGAATAATTATTTTTGAAAATAGTTTGTAATTGCATAAGTCTACACTAGAGTAGACTGGTCCACACTTATGTAGACTAGTCTAAAGTTGTACAGTTCTGTAGTACACTTATATATTTTTGCCTATTCCTTGTAGTTTTGTCCTGTCTTATGGAGTATTACTACATTTATTATAGCTAAAAGTATTTGAGGTGAATAATGAAACTGTTGCAGTTGTATATTATATTTGCGACAACATTCTCACTCGTAACGAGGTATTGTTTGTGTATTGTTTCTGTAAATAAAGTGCAAAAACGAAGTATTAATTCATTTTATTACAGCAACAACTAAAACACAAATTATTTTATGCGTATATAATCATTTTATTGCCAAATGCCAAAATGCTTGCGAACCGTCAAGCATTTCAAAGCGTGGAATTTCAAACATGTTTTGGGGGCAGAACATCTTCCTAACAATCTTAAATGACTTTACTAAACATTAATTTACTTAATAATTATTTTTTTTGTATATTATTCGACCTTATTTTTGACTAAAATTCTTAATTCTTATCTTCAGGCTCTAGGTCTAAGAATTGAGAATAAAACTCCGTTTTTTATATCTTATTTTCTTATTCGTTTATATATTTTCTTTCAATATTTCAAACACCTTCGGTGTTCTTCTTCAGGAAAAACTGGAAAACAAATTGATAATCACAACATTTAGTATCACAAAAATAATATAATTTAATTTACTTGGTACTTTGAACGGCCTGTGTTTTAAAAATTATTTAAATATTATTTTGTCGAAGCTAAAGCGCGGCAGTAATTTAGTAGCGATTGACGTATATAATATATTATACATACAAATTTATCTTGAAAAGTTATAATAATTTACTTTATTCATTCAATTTTGTAAATATATAAATTGTAAGAAATGTTTTACATATAAATATTTATTAAAACATTTGCATTGTAGGAATTTCATGAAAAAAATTATGTCTATCTGTGGTGAATAAGGGTTAAAAAATAATAAAACGCACTTGCTAACTGACAGTCTTTTCACCACTTTTGCTTACTTCACCTGTACTTCAAAATTATACAACAATATTTTTGATGTGCTGCATGTTATGACAACAATCCCTTCCGTCCTTCCTTCTTTCCTTGTCTTTTCAAAGAAATTTAAACAACATGCAATTTTTGACTGTCGTTTTTCATCCCCCAAAATATAGACTAAAATTAAAGTCATATTTCTATGATAGAAATATTATGATATAAACAAATATGTATTTAAATTTATTATTTGCACTTTTTGTATTTTAGCATAATTCGTTTTCGCTATTTGTCACCCCATTTTATGTATTCATTCAGTTTTATTTACTTGCACACGAACTAGAAATTGAATTTCATTCATTTGTTTTGTTATTATTTTGACTATTTACATCGGTAGGCTCAACACAGTGAGGAGCGCGAAAAGTGGGTGCGTCGCTTAGAAGATACGATAAGACGTCATGCAAATCGTAGTCGCATGTGTGAAAGTCAGAGTGCATTCTACCTTGGCGGTTACAACAAGGATTTGATAAGTAGACAATCGAACTATTTCGTATTTTTAGACTATTGAAAGACACGTCAATGATATAACCGATCCTAATGAAAAAACCAAATATAAAGCTTTAAAAGACAATGCCAGTGTATGTAATAACTATAAAGAAAAAAATATTTTAAACGCCGGCATTGAGACTGCTAACAACAGTGAAGCAAGGAATTGTAATCATCATCACATCTATCTAATTTACAAGGTGTTTAAAAACGCAATCTTTTTTCACTTTTTCTAATATTTTATACTAGTAATTTTGTAAACTGCAATACGTTACTGTTTTCGAATTTCTCAATCACCACTGTTTGATAACCCCGAATTGTATTTGTAATTATATAAACGATGCAGTGCTGCCAAGGCGAATTAATATTGATATACCTAAATAGAACATGCTTTGGAGCAAAAAAAGGCTTTTGTTGAGGTTTTCGAAAATGATAAAAGCTTATGAAAACAAGTGACGCAATTTACACTACGATTCAAAATCATTAATAAACCTTATGTTTTCATTATAGGTTAGCGACATAGATAAGAGGGATAGACAAAAAAATATATCACGATTTCTCTTTTCCTTGCTATTATGTGTTACTCTTTCTCAACCTTCAAAAACCAATCATACGCAAGAAAGTTGGCTCCGTAGCATATACAAGAGGATTTTAGATGATTGTTTTAAACATAAAAACACGAGGGCTTTAACATCATGGTGTGAATTGGGTGTACCAAAACAGATGGTTTTGTAAAAAACTAGCTTTTTGAAGCAAAACTCGTTTATAAAAACTCCTTATTTTCTATGTATTGATACGTTTTGTAATATTTATTTCGAAAATATATTGGAATATACTAACGTTTTGCTTATACATACATAAGTAGATATTTGCGCATAAATATTTGTATAAAAAATACTTATCAAAATAACTTGGAAAATATCGCTGCACAGATGCTCACAGGTAACTGAGACAATATGTCGCCGATATTGTTCATATTTTATCCATTAATGTGACTGTACACGACTTATGCCTTCAACGTAGTTAACCACGGAAAATTCTTTAGAAGAACTGTAAATCTAACCAATTATAGGTGGTGTAATAATTAACTAGTGCGAATGAGACGCTCTCGAAAGAGAGTAAACGATCAGTGGTCTAAATGCATTTAAAAACTAATTGTCAACGAAGCTTGATGTTGACTGAATCAAAGCTGCTTTGCGGCTGCATATGTATATGTAGTGTTTAATATACTATTTTGAGATATAGTACGCAACTTATTGAGCGGCAAAACGGAAATAATAAAAACAACAATTCAAGGTCTGTCAATAACGAATGCAACTCTGCAGCAAACTTGCTATTGTAGTACATTGATTTATGTGCTGTATTCACGTTGCTTTTATTAGATTTCGTTTCATAAAGAAAGCGGAAATATATATTGCGTTGTACGCACATTATATGTAAGAGATTTTAAGGTAATCCGTAGGCTGTGTTATTTGATGTTGAATTTACTTAGCTATCGGATTAAAATTTTCCAACACATTACCCACTGTTAACAAACACAGCAGTCTGGTATGACTTCAAAAGTACGGCAGCCCCTCAAGTCTACATACTGTCACTGTCAAAATTGCAATAAATAATTTTATTTTTTTGTTCGGACTTTGGAAGATTTGTTATATTATTATTTATTCGTTGCTGCAATTAAAATTAATTGTTAAAATGTTTAAAGAAGTTTAATATATTGAAAAAAACTAAACAAATATAAAATTATGAAAAGTAAACAACAACAGCCACCAATTTTTCCCAACACTGAACAGTCATTAAATTGGTTGATTAAATAAAAATGATTAATGTGTGTAAAATTTATTTGCAGATTTTAATCTTAAAGAAATAAAACTAATTTAACATTATTCTGAAACAGAGTTGCAAAAATATTAAAAAAAACGAAAAATTTACCACAAATCAATTACAATTGCGTCACACTATTCGCAGCACAAAATTGCAATTTATAGCATAATTCTATTATATTTCTTTAAATAAAAACGGAAACTAGAATCATTAGCCTAAGTTGCTACTGCTACAATTGATCACATATAAGAATTGTATTAAATTCAATATATTAACGAAGGCAATGGCAACCGCTACCTCCTCCAGTGCAACCACCGTTAATGTCGGTGCCGGTACCATGGAAGGCACCTTAAGTAAATGGACGAATGTTATGAAGGGCTGGCAATATCGTTTCTTTGTTTTAGATGAAAATGCTGGACTGTTATCATATTATACGGTATGTGTAATAACTACTTATGTATTTGTGGTTATAATAAATTGATATCTTTGTTGCTCGCTCTTAGCCTCCTAAATATGTACAGAATTAAAACCCTTAATAAAGATAATACATTTGCAAGTGATGTGCTATACAGGCATGATAATTAAACTGTTTGTCGTAGTAATAATAGCCTTACCTCTATGGGTGAAATTTCAACTGATCTGGAACTATATTTTTGAAATTGTTTTTAAATAAAACATTAGTTTCAATAATATTTTTTCTATAATTTTATTTACAATCTATAAACTAAGGTCAATAATTACATTAGATTTAATAACATTCACATAATATGTTGAATATAGTGACTTAACATATTTGAACCAGAAACTAATAGATAAATAAATATGCATGTAAAATATAGTGACAAGCAAATAGTATATTTTGTTCTTTTCTGGGTAATCGATCAAAGCAATAGCAAGTGATTTACTTTTTCATCTTTAGTAAAATGGATTAATGAGTTTTATCCAAAAATGTTCTTAAGATATCGGATGGTTTTAATATATAAAAGTAACAATGAAAAGAAAAGGACCAGAACAGAGCTGCCATTACAATTAACTGATATTAATTCCATAACAAAAAAATTATTTTGGTGTATTCATTTAGCCTTACTTTCTAATTTCTTATCTTTTCTATTGGTATATGCTTTTTGGAAGAAATCGTAAAAACCATATAACAACGCGAGTATAATAAAGCAATAATAAGACTTGCAAAATATATCAATATCACATAATGCCCAAGTAACAGCATTTTGGGAGAGTATAATCACAAACTGTATCATTTGCATAATCGTTATGGATTTTTTAATAAAAACGTATTTCTTCATCGTTTCGGCACTGCAGACATTCGCAAAAAAGTAATACGAATACATAATAACGTGAATCCATCCATTTAGGTAGGTGCTAACCAAACAGACTTTGTCTGAAAAACAAAACAAAAAATTATAATAATCTATAATAAAGATTAACTTAAATGTGTGTAACCTTTATATATTGTCATGAGAATGTGAACCAAAGTTATTACTGTTGTATGATGAAATACGTGCAAATACGAAATTTGATTTTGTTTCTTTCTTAAAACAAATATAATTGTATCCGTTAACTCAAATACTTTCAGTAAATATATTTTAAATGCTAGATCATCAAATGTTTTGTTTGATTCGTAAGATATACATTCCGTAACTTTGAAAAGGTCCCAGGATGTCAGCTTCCATGTCTAAATATGGTAGAAAAGAAAATATATATTTTTTTATTTAATTTGAATTATGTAATATATAAATAAAATATGTCGTCGCGTAACCGCCAACAGCAGAAATATATCTTTAATTTTCTTTTGTTTCAAGGGCGAGTTTGTAGGATTAAGACTAAGTTTAAGATTTAACTATGATTAACTGATTTTATAAAATTGTACTTATCAGTTTGCAGTTCTTAAGTTGATACTTCGTAGATTTGCTATATTGAACAAAACAAAATGTTATTGTCAAGCAAACATGGAGAAGGTGTACGAATTTACTATTATATATAAGCAAAAAAAGACTATGAAACTATATATTTTTTATTAACTTTATACGTATAATATATACTGGCTGGATTAGACCACCGTCGTTGAAAGCTTAAGCTCTCAAATAAAAGTAGTTAATTATGCACTACAAAACTAAAAATAAGAATTAAAAATAACTAAACCTCTAATGTCAATCTTAAAAACTCGCCCTAAATATTATTGTGCAGTAGAACGATGTTTAGTGTGACCTTATATATTATACATAAAATTTACAAGTTTTTTTTTGTGAAGAATTAACTATAAATGTTCATTTACAGAACTTTATAGGGGGCTTATTCGGTCCATCATATGCCAAAAAACTCCAATAAATACCGAACATTTGATAATTAATGATTAAATGCAAATTTTTATACTAAGATATATTACGGTTGGCGAAATACTTCTGTATACAACAACTTAAACCGATTCGGTAACCGGAATGAGTGCCATTAACTTACCAAATGATTTATATAGAAACATAACACAACTTGGGCTATATTGTAGATGCTCATAAAAAGCTTTAATTTAAAGGCAGGTCTATTTTTCATCAACCTGCAAATACATATATACAAAATGTTAAATTATACGTCAATGAGAAAGCAAAAAATAAAAAATATTTATAAGAAATTGGATAAAAGAAATGACCCATAATTTTATTTAAATATTTATATGATGATTTATATGGTTTAAGTGGAGAGTATATGTAAATGTTTTAATATTTTCATTGATAAATTCAGGGGAGTTACTCCGTGATGCGGTGCGAATGAAAAACTGAACGCATTTGTATGATATTTACATTGAAATGCGAAAGTAATTCCTTTCGCATCGCATTACAGAAGTTCAATCGTTTTGTTGTCTCACAATGGAGCAACAAAAATTGTGGAAAGTGTAATTAAAATTTTAATATGCAGTATTTTCAGACGGTCATTTGAATTTTTTTCTTCGCTCTCTCAGCGTCCTTCCGACCCTCCTGGCAAAAAATAGTAACAAACTTAATTTGAAATAAAATATTTAGGATCGAATTGCGTAAATCACTTCACCCTTTTAAAATAAAAATTAAAATTGTTACAGTTAAGAAGTGAAAAAATTGAGTTTTTATGCTTGTTTTTGAGATTTCGAATAGAAGTGGTATTCTTAAGTTTCTTATATGCATATGTATGCATTAATATGTAACGACTGCGATTCGATTCTAATGTATAAGATTGTGTAAATATGGAAACCTTAAGGAGAGGTTAGGTTCAAATTCCCATCGTATAAATAATTATAATTGTTGCAAACAATTTCTAAAGAAAACTTAAAATTTACTAGTAAAGTCATTGAACTGTTCTTACATACATATGTAAATAAATAGCTACATATGTACATACATATGCATGTTGCAAATTGTTTGCAGAACAAACAAAAAATGTAATACAAAATAAATTAATTTTAATTAACTCATGTAATTGTAGTCACCTTCTACACAATTGGCATACTGCTAAACTTGGTGAGGTAATTGGATATGTATTTGTGGTCTTTTCATTATATTTTGAAATAAAATTTTAAATTATTAATTTAAATGATTGTTATTAAGAAAGCAATTAATTGGTTTTAAAAACATTAAAGTAGAACGTAACATCATACCCTTTTTCCGAACTCACAAACCTATTAAAAATTATTAATTTGATTTTATTCCACTTTTTCTACGTATTCACTATTAAGAAAAATTAAGTAAAAATTAAGAATATGTACGTTTGTAAAAATAGTTACTCGCTGATAATATCCATACTGAGAATTAGAAAGTAACAAAAATTTTGTATTAATTATCATTAAATAAGTCGACTAAATAAGTGATATTCCTAATAAGTTATAGTGATGCTACATTTTTCCTGCTTATTATTAATATGTTTATGTTTACAAACTTTAAGCAAAGTCAATCTGAAACAATTCTTTGACGAATTAATAATTTTTAAATCAAAACAAAAATTTAATTCGTTTTGTTTTTTTATGTATGTCAGGTGTTTTTTTAGTTGCATGAAAACTATCAATATCGATAACTATGGCTTGACAGCTGGACACCACAATGAACTAGAAGTCCAAATGGATTTGTTTAGTTTTACTCCATTACTGTTCCAAAAAAAAATATAGAGTGGCTTTATGTTTTTGTTATTAGTTGTTGAATTCGCAACATTTTCTTTTTAAGAAAAATATGCGAGTAAAACTCTTCATAGATTTTATTCAAATTTAAGCTCATCTCCTGCTGCCAGTCATTAAAATTGTAGCCAATGTTACGCTCTACTTTCCAGTTGTATTTGCTACACATTTTTTAATGTTTAAAATTTTAATTTAAGAGACATTTCTATGATCTCCTCTAGTGATTTTTGAGTGGCTATAGTAAGGCATATTTTGTTCGCCAGTTATTTACAATTTATGGAAATTGTAGCCACAAAAACCGAAACTATTCCAAAATACAACTTCTATTTCTCAATTAAGAGAAATTTCTATGGTTTCTAAAGAATTAGAAAAACCTTGTCTTTTGCCACTTATTAAAGAAATTGCACGTGCGACTTTGGTTTAATATTTAAACATTTTTATTAAATTTTTTTTTATTTTTGCAGAGTGTAAGATTAAAGTACGTTATAAAATTATTTTAGAATGCGAGCACATGAACTTTGAGCACAATTTTGCTTTCCCAATATATAAATATTTGTTAAATCTCACTGTTAACATTCCTTGAATCTTTTCAATTTGCAACTCTTATCCATGTAAATGTCGATGTGTATGAATAACGAAAAGCTCACCTGGGTCCTATTACATATATGAAGGCTAAATATGCTGCAATAATGCTGAATGTTATAACATTTAAATTAGACACGATAAGACCCATGGTTGGGTTATCTGTAAAATATTCAATTAATATATTTTATTCATTTCCGGTACGTTTAACTTTTCATAGAATTTCAAACTCACTATTTATTTCTTCTAATACATCCACCATAGCAAAAGATATTTTCTATGATTTAGACACGATTAGCTTAACTTTGCTTATTATTATAATGTTTTTGTTAATCCTTAATATTTTTTATTTCTTTGAGCCTGTTGTTCTTAAGTAAACAAATTGGAAATTAAAACTGAAACGATTGACTAACTTGAAGGTCTGTTTTAAACAAAATTTTTATAAGAATTATGCACAAATTCCAATAAAATTAAAAAAGAGTGAAATATGTAAATCCAATTTCAATTTTATTCGCATATGCTATAGCACCGCAAATTTAAAAATTGAGTTTGTTTTAATTAACGAAAAGAAAATAAATATATTTTCCAGGGCATAGGTTCCAGCGGCTCCCAACTATTAGGAGGTTATTATAAACCTCATTTAAATAATTAAACTTACTATTGTATAATAGTTACTAAGAAAACGCCTAAGTTTAATTGAAAATGTCTAAGTTCAATTTTAATCGTGCTCGTTCTTGCTTCCCAAAGTTAAAAAAAAATCATAGGGATCATTGGTGCAAAACGCATTAAAACTAATTCAGAAAATATGACATGAAGTAAATAATCAAACGACCAAACAGGGACTTAAAGTGTGTTATCATCTCTACAACAATAACCTTTAAAACTTAATTGAATTTAAAAAAGTTTTTAAACTACTGTGCGTCACGTTTGTCATGCAAATGAATTTCGAATTCTGTTTATATTTTATTAAAAAAAAATTATGTATAAATAAATATTAAATAAACTAAATATTAAATAAATATTAATTAAAGCTATGCATAAAGTTATATTTGTAATTTGTTTTAATTTTCAGTCGAAAGAAAAAATGATGAAAGGCGTTCGTCGTGGTTGTGTACGTCTGAAAGATGCCGTCATTGGTATAGATGATCAAGAGGATAATACATTTACAATAACGGTTGATCATAAAACTTTTCATTTCCAAGTAAGTAATTATAAATCGTATATAAATTTGACTTTTGAGTGTTAAAGTTGCTTAACAGCGTTGTCCTTTCTACGTTTTTGTTGTTTTTTTTTCTAAAAATTCCCACTTAAACTCAGTTTTAAACAAAAAATTTATTATATTTTTTAAGAAATGTCAGACTAATTTCTAATAAATTCGCTGTTTTCAAAAGACATAATATGGTAATTTTTCTTTAAAAAGTGCATCAAATATTGCACTCGTTTTTAGAAAAGAAAAAAATATATCTGTATAAAGGAATTAGTTTGAAATTTATCGTTACAGTAGATTTTTTATACTCTCTACAAGAATAAGTTGCTTTGATACTCTCTGCCGTTTGAGTACTTTTGTAGTAAAATGCAGTAAATAAGAACTTACTGCAAAAATTTAAAAATTTACTTTCAATAAGAGCTGTTTTCGAAAAAAGTACTCGAAGGTAAATAAGATTCAGGAAACAGCTGACAGCATATATATGTACATAGTGATGAAAACTACATACTTGAAAGCCTTACAACTCTAAGCAAGTAAAACATTTCAAACAAAATAATCCATTAAAATATATTAATAAAATGAACTACAAAATATATTCCATATTAGTTTTTAATAACTTCTACAAATTTTATTTCACTTTTCCAAAAAAAAAAAATATGACTTTTCGTTTATTTATTTTTTGTTTGTTTACTTTTTGAATCAGATGTTTTAATCTTACAAAATTTTATTACATGAAATTTCTGCAGAAAAAATTCATAATTAACCGACACTGTTCTTGTGGGGTAATTTGAATGTTCTCTGTTAGAGAAATGTCAGTTTACTCCATCAATTTGTGTTCTCATTTACTGTATTTTGGTTAAACCAACACAATTTAGTGAAATGCAGTAAAATTGAGTAAACACTTTGCGTATTCGAACATACCTAATATGTTTCATGGTTAATCGTATTCAAAAATATTTAATGCCCTAATTGTGTAAATCATTTGTCGTTAACGAAGCTAGAACAAAGTTGTAAAGAGCAATTCTGTGTTATTAGTAGCAAGTGGGTGCTGTTGGCTGAAGTAGTAGAACACGAGACTATGAAGCGGAGGGTCCTGAGTTCAACCCCGCGCTGAGCCATGAATATTGTGTTGTAAATTTGAACACCTCAGATAACTGTATAGACTTACGGTTCTTTTCAGGAATTTTGTACGCTGCTTCTTATGTGAAGGCATAACTAGTGTATAGTCCTGAACACCACTTTGCAAAATATTTTCCTAATAATAATAAATTGATAAAATTGTTTTTTTTTTCAAATCAAATAAAATAAATAATTTCCTGAAGAAGTTACACAAAGGAGTGACGAAATATTGAAAAATAATATATTTTAACATATAAAAATAAAGAGACCTCAAGCTTAAAAATATTAGAGAATAATACTAATAATAATAATTAGCTTAATTACCGACCCATTATAAAGCACTATACATACTTTGTTCGTATACAAATAAATTGGCGCTTTAATAGTCATTCGTAATTATTTGAAAATCGTCAAATTTCAGTAAATTCATCCAATCGTCAAAATGACGACAAATCTGGCAACTGTGGTCATAATCTGAGTGCCGATACATGAAATAAATATTCTCCCAAAACAAAATGGATACTGATCTTAACTTTCCTTTGCGCCTTGGAATATATATCATTTAAACAAATATTCGAACAATTAGCGTATAAATATTAATTGAATTTAACATAGAAATATTTTGACTTGTTCTAAATCACGACCGAACAGCTGATTTCATTTAAATTGAAAATTTGTGTCGTTTTGAAAATTCATCAGAAAGACTTAATAAATACGAACTTTACGCAGTGATTTCTGTAAATAAAGTGCAAAAAGAAAGCATAAATTCATTTTACTACAAAATCAAATAAACAACAAATTATTTTATGTCTATACAATCATTTTATTGCCGAATTCCAAAATGCTTAAGAACCGTCAAGCATTTGGCTGACATGTTTTAAAGCACGAGATTCAAAAAATTTTTGTGGGCCGAAGATGTTTCTCACAATTTTAAATGACTTTACTAAACATTAATTTACTTAGTACTTTGAACGGCCTGTATTTTAAAACTTATTTAAATATCATTTTGTCGAAGCCGTAGTAATTTAATAGCGATTGACGTAAAAATATATTATACATACGTATTTATCTTGGAAAGTTATATTAATTTACTTCATTTATTCAATTTTGCAAAACATTTTGTAATTATTTTGCCAACAACAACAACATGCGTAAACTAATATAAAATGAAAGAAATGTGACTGATATAACACTGCTTTGAATTGCGCACAAATGTTTTACATATAAATATTTATTAAAACATTTGCATTGTAGAAATTTCAAACGGATCGCATGAAAAAGATTATGTCCATCTGTGGTGGATGAGGGTTAAAAAATAATAAAATGTACTTGCTAACTGATAGTCGTTTCACCACTTTTGCTTACTTCACCTGTACTTCAAAATTATGCAACAATATTTTTGATGTGCTGCGTGTTATGACAACAATCCCTTCCGTCCTTCCTTCTTTCCTTGTCTTTTCAAAGAAGTTTAAACAACATGCAACTTTTCACTGTCGTTTTTCATCCCCCAAAATATAGACTAAAATTAAAGTCATATTTCTATGATAGAAATATTATTATATAAACAAATATGTATTTAAATTTATTATTTCCACTTTTTGTATTTTAGCATAATTCGTTTTCGCTATTTGTCACCCCATTTTATGTATTCATTCAGTTTTATTTACTTGCACACGAACTAGAAATTGAATTTCATTCATTTGTTTTGTTATTATATTGACTATTTACATGGGTAGGCTCAACACAGTGAGGAGCGCGAAAAGTGGGTGCGTCGCTTAGAGGATACGATAAGACGTCATGCAAATCGTAGTCGCATGTGGGAAAGTCAGAGTGCATTCTACCTTGGCGGTTACAACAAGGATTTGACAAGTAGACAAGCGAACTATTTAGAAATCTTTGGGCGTCGCGTTTCAGAAGCTGATGCCTACTTGCAATTGATGATTGAGCAAACAAATGTAAGTTAATTGCTCGCACAAAGAACTTTCTTAATCACAGCAGTACTTTAACAATATTATTATTTCCTTTATTTTTAGACTATTGAAAGACGCATCAATGATATAACAGATCCTAATGAAAAAACTAAATGTAAAGCTTTACAAGACAATGCCAGTGTAAGTAATAACTATAAAGAAACAAATATTTTAAACGAGGGAAATGCAATAAGTCATAGATAGATAGAAATTTTGGTATGATTACTCTTTAATACGATAAAGTTTGTCTGGTGACACTAAACATTTTCAAATCCTGTGGGTGCTGGTGGCTGAAGTAGTAGAACACGAGACTATGAAGCGGAGGGTCGTGAGTTCGAGCCCTCGCTGAGTCATGAAATATTGTGTTGAATTCTTCTGATCAGCATTAGTGCGTGGTTGTGTTAGTTGTTGTCAGCCTGTTTCAATGATGAAGGCATAGTCACTGATCACTGAACATAATTGGCAGCGACCGACACTATCATGTACTAAAAAGCAGAGTAACAGCACCCACCTTCGCCGGCCCTGTAGCAAAAATTAGCCGGCGAAGTAAAAGGTTGAAATAGCTACAAAAAAAAAAAAAAAAAAAAAAAAAAAAAACAACTGTCTATCTTCTCATCTTTCCTAATCTGTCCCCTCAATACTATCCCCTCGTTTTCAGTTCCGGCGCAATGCATTGCATATATAGGGGTCATCCCCTGAGTGCTGGTCCAAGATAAAAAAAAAAAAAAAAAAAAAAAAAATCCTATTTCGAAAAGTCATACAAATAACTTCTCTTGGCCATTTTATATGTGTATATGTGGATACTTAGGTGGATGTGACATTTATGTTTACCTCAAGTTGTGTGTTCTTTGCGCAGCATTATCGAATCGATCGGCAAAGGGTATTCAGGAAAGTTTCCTTGGAACTCAAAACGTTAAGATCTGTTGAAAACTATATTTGTTTTTTAAAGCGGGATAAAATCATTAACCCCGATTTTTTAATAATTTTTATTTTTATTAGCGGCAAGTTAAAAAAAGAAAGTAACTTTGAAAGATAAAATGTGAATTTTTAGATAATATGGCGAAAAGAAGAACTCAAAACAAATAATTATAAAAAGCATATGACGTTACATATGCTTTTTATAATTATTTGGTGAATATGTTACATATTCACCAATTCATTAACAAAAGCTGCTTTTTGGTCCCTTTATATGAATAAGAGCCATGTTTTTTTTTAAGTAATCTTAAGCATATATCCGTTCCAATGGTACAACAGTTTTGCGGCACAATATTCATATGATCGCTAGCGTATTTGCCCCTCGTACATCATTTTGATAAAGAAATGTTTTACCATGAGTAAATTTCAATAGCACTTAATTATAAAAATTATAAAAATATTTTTGAAGTGCCGCAGAAATTTACATATTTTATTTTCACTGCTACGTTCCCATCTATCAAATATTTGACGAAATACGTGTAAGCACTTTTTTACACATCTCCGACTAATGAAGCGATAAAAGTCAATAATTATTTCCTATTGAATTTTTACCAAATAGACACATGCTGATTTTAAAAATTTGCCCTACAATTATAAAAACTTAAACCAAAAATTTTTGCTTACGCTTATTTCGTCAAATATTTGATAGATGTGAACGTAGCTTAATGAAATACTGAAAAAGTGAATTTGTGTAGTTTGTTATTTGAAATATTTAATACAATGTATAAGTAACTAAATATTTATAATAATATACGAATGTCAAGAATTTCATTAATTATTCAAAGCAACAGACATTATTATGTATTTTAAATTAATTATTATAAATTTGCAACTGTATATTTGTTTGCGGGTATTTGACCTGTTTTTGAATTATTTAGAATTGCAGTTATGCAAAAATAATAAATACTTGTCGTTTTCATTTTAATAATATTTAAACTGCTAAAGATGCATTGTCTTATTCATAAAAAAATATTTTTGTTTTATAAAACCAATTTTGTATGGAAATTTGTTGTATAAACCTTTTATAAATCGAAAATATTTGTTATACTAAATTAATACATTAGATTTCTACAAATATTTTCTCACAAATCATATTATCATTTTTCTAGTCTATTCTGAGCGAGAAGCTCAATGAAAGAAAGAAAGCGGGAACCACAAATAACGATTATTTTCAAAATTTAAACTAATAAAATTAAATGAGAACTACAACGTGCACAAGCAATAAACTGAGGTAATCGTTTTTATATAGACAACCTTTAGATGCATTTATTTATCCTTCAGAAAATAAGAGTTATATCTCAATGCAAAATAAATCAGTGAGTATTCACACATATAAATTGGAGGGATCACCTTTAGGGTCCATCGCTTTCCATAGTTTGTTTGGACCATACTTTATACCAACCCTCGTTTATAACTTCCACATGTCGTTTAATTTATTGCTTTTATAAAAAATTAGCTTGAGTTGATATTTAAACTTCCTTGAACTTGAAAATGTCTGAATAAAAAAATAATGGAAAGTATAATAAGGACAAGCATACACACACACATGCAAACTCAATTTCAACTAACGTGTCAGTACACTAAATTATATTTTTATTCAGTCCCACAACTAATCATTTTCATCGGGTTTCCTTAAAGTATTTATCGTCTAAAGCACACACTCACACATTTTGAATGGCTCCGTTCTTGAGTAGTGTGACACGCCATTCATACAGAAACAAAGTTATTATCACCAGGTATGCCCTACAAAAGTGTTTTTGTCCTTGGACTATTATATTTTTTAAATAGAAAATTTCTTCGATTTCACTCATGCATATTGTATTTTGTATTTGTATGTTGAAATACTTTACAAAGTAAATTTGCAAAGTATTTGGTGCACAGATGCCGACGGAGTGACTTAGACTATATGCCGGCGATGTTATTAACCCGTATTTTCTTCCGTTACTGTGACTGACTGTACACGACCTATGCCTTCACATAGGAAGTAGCAACGTAGTTAACCACGGAATATTCCTCAGAAGAACTGTAAAACTATACAGTTATCTGAGGTGTTGAAATTAACTAGTGCGAGTGAGACGCAAAACTCTCGAAAGAGAGTAAACAATCAGTGGTCTGGCTGCACTTAAAAGATAATTGCCAACGAGGCTTGATGTTAACTGACTCAGAGCTGCTTTGCGACGACTCATGCATATATTTTTGCACTTTTTAATTTATATTATTCGTACACATTATTACATTTCATACTGCACACACACATGTAACGGGTTATCCATTTAGTCGTTACAACACTGCCGGTCTGGCAATGCTGTCAGCTGTTAACCTAGTTAAAAGTTTGCCATTTATGAATATTGATAGTTTATTTTATTGAAGATCGCTGATGAACGCCATAATCGATCATTTGTACAAAGAATTGTTCCAACATGTCGGTAACACGAGCAACACCGCACGACTGATTTTTGTTTTATTGCATAAGAAGCTTCCAGATGTCAATTGGCCACCAAGATCATGCGATTTGACGCCGTTAGACCATGTGTACGCAGATGGTCCCCTTTGAAATTTTACCGAAATATGTGAAATACTTGTAGTAAACTACTCCAAAAGATCGACTGCTGCAACCAATTTAGAAGTGGTTATTTAAATGACATTATTTTTTGTACACAATGGCAAAGTTCAGATATTTACACTGAAATTTAAGTAAACATGATTGAACTTGCATGAATTTCCTTTGATACTGTAGTATTGAATGTACATATCCTCTTATGTATCCCTTGTCTGCGAGATTAAAATCACCTGCAAAGAACTGACACCTGTTAATTGAACGTGTATTGTTTGCTTGCGTTTTTACACTTTATCTTTTGTCACAATTGCCACTAGATAAATAAAGAAAACGAAAATATACGTTGAATAAAGGTAAAGAAATTTTTTTTAAATATGTTAAGAGAGAAAAGTGTGCGCTGCAAAATATATCTATGTACATACATACATATGAATAATAGATGAATAATGGCCTTGCCCAGGGTCATGGCAATTAATGAGGCCTACTATACTGATGTGACTGATTTCATTATCTCTACTATGTGCACATTTTCAATCATAATTTTAATAGCTAAAATATAGATTAAACAATTTAATTTTTTATATCTTTGCAGGCCATGTTGAATCATATAAAACATTCAATTGTTAGTTTACAAATTGCTAAAAATATGGCTCATCCCATAAATGGCATTTACAATGGTCCTACTAGTAGTCCTTTGAATAAAAATAGTACGGATACACCAGCTACCACGACACCCACTACGATAATGTTACCGAACATTTTACTGAAGGCGGATATTTTAGGAGATGGAGAAGATTCCTCAATTGAAAATGGTAAGATGCTGTAATCCTTGATTATTTAATAGCGGACTATTAAATGTTTCCTTTAGAAACTTAACTAAAGACCCAATAAATTTTAAAGTCTGAATAAGTTAACGCGAAACCACTAAGCCTGGGATTCCGCATTCGGTCATCAATATATGTAGTGTATAATTTTTCTACAATTTAGCCTGCTTTTCTATACATTTGCTTTGAAATGGTTTGACGTCTAAAAGTAGAGCAAAATGTCGTCAAACTACAGCTATTAAGTTTTTATTTACTTAAGAAAATTTTTAGGCCACAGCATAATTTTACAACTGAAAGAATTTTTCTTAATTAAATATACTGGGACTTTTTTATTTAGAAATTTCTTTGTAGATCTAGAAGCGTACAAAATATTTACTAAAAAGCTGAATATCTTTATTGAAAATTAAATATATATTTTTCCGTATAACACTCTGCACAAGTCCATGGTGACCAATAATAATCTTTATCTGGCGGATTTTTCTTAAAATGGACCGCAATATGAGTATATGGCTTTATTTTTTATTGGGATAATGTGTGACTTGATCATATTAATTCTTATGAAGTTTTCTGAATTCGTGTTGGCTACAATATGTGTATTCCATCGCAACATTAATTTATCCTTGTCAAAAGAGACTTTATAAATCCTTATTACTTGTGGTTATTGTAGTAGTTTGCCACATTCTTCACTATTTGCTTTGTCTATATGCCAACTATATCCGCTTCCTGTTCAGTACGACCAAAACAATAAGTAAAAAAATATTACATAAATATTAGTATGACGTGCATACAGGTACGTATGTGTGTGCGTGCAACTGTATATATATTAACAATTGCACTCTTTAGCAGAAAACATGCGCTTGGCCGGCATAATTTTTCTTTTCTTTTTGCATGCATATGAAATACGCACACACTCTAGCTCATATAGCAAGCACTCATGCATAAATTTTCGCAACAAAAATAAAAATCGCCTTTGGAATATTCTTTCTTTCACAGACACGTTAGTTAGTTTTATAAATTTCGTGGTATTGTGAAGTGGTTGGCTTCTTCATACATTTGTCAATTCAGTCGAAACAGTTTTATACATAGAAATTCTTTTAATAGTTTAATGAAAGAGAAATATGCAGATCATGCATCTACTTCTTTTGTTATTTATTCTTTTTGAAACTAAATTCCTTATGAAACTGAGTTGACGTATGGCATGTGGACATTTGTGGACATAATTACATGTCACGTGACTGAATATGTTGTTGCAGCAAGCAGCAAGGTCATCATAATTTTTATTCTCTTCATTATTATCTTATCGTAAACTGTAATACGGGCAGTGTTTTGAATTAAGCTGTCACAAAGCGCGTCTAGATGTTTAAATGGCACATCAAAATAAAAGAAACTCGTAGGAAACTTGAAAATGAGAAACCTGAAAAGGAAAAGCAATTTTAGGAACTTACTTACAAAAGTACGTACAAAAAGGATAATACTATTTACTTAAAATATGACGAGATAATACTGTATTTCTGTTTGAGAAATTACAAAAAAAATATTAAAAAAGCATAAAATTTCGAAATGTCCCTTTGAAAACAAAAAATTACAATTAATGGTTAATTTTTTATTTATCTATTATTATTATTATTTTTGCATACAAGTAAGCATTTAGTTGCTTATTCTCAAACATGAATAAACTATTTAGGTGTGACAGCATTTTAAAAATTTGTTAAAGGGAAGTTTTAAATAAATATATAAAACAGTGTTACTTTATTAATTTTCGGAGGGAATATTACAATGATGAAAATGAAATAATTTTTTTATTAGAAAAAAAATATATACGACTATTTTATGAAAATTGTTTCCGATTTATAACGGGTTAATAGGACAAATTTTCCCACAAACATTTGTTGTATAAGCTATCACTGCTTATTAAATGACAAAAGTTTGAAAATTTAAAAACTTTAATGGAAAAATTATCCACGATTGCAATTCAGGGAAAAGGGAAAGCTTTTCGTGGGAAATATTATTCACGATAGGGATGAATATTGCCATTTTTTTTTTGTTAAAAAGTGTTAAAATCGTAACATTATTTTCTAGAAAAAAAAATAATATTAATTTTCTTCGTACTTTTACATTACCAAGCGTTTTTTAATATCTTGCTAGTATTATTTAATTATAATGTTATTATAATTCACTTACAAATAAATTCATTTTAACTTTTTTTTCAATGACATATGTAAATCTATTTTGATTTTGGTTGTTTTTTTCGCGTTTTATTCAAAAATCGTTGTTGCAATAATTTCTTTATAAAACCTCAATTGTAAAAAATAAATTAATGATAAACTCGTGGCTTATGAAAAAATAACCCTAAAACGATCCTCATGTAACTGCAGAAACTTTTCTATCGCAATAGAATTCGTACATATTATAATTGAATTAATATTATTTATTTTTATTTTCTAAATATTCCTTCTTGTTATCTATGTACTTTTAGTGACGACAACACCCTTGGCAATGATTGTTCCGGAAACGTCATATTCCAGCAGTGAAGGCGAAGAAGATTTTTATGATGCGAATGACGACGATCCATTTACAAGTATTGGAAGTTCACCGATGGCATGGTGAGTGATGTTTTTTTAATACATATATGACAAATATGTTTAGAGGGTTGTTTAAGAGGAGTTTTTCGCCTCTTCTAAAAATTGTGGAAAAGGATCCATAAAGCGGAGGGCTTGGGAATGCATCTTATACTTAAAATGACTTTGCATTAGGCGAGAACTTCTACCTCTAAAGGTTAATTTTTTGTACAGTGTAATATGTCAGCTCTACCACGTACTGACATAAATATTTTGATACTGACATAAATATTATTACATTTTCGCAATGTTCTTTTCAATAAATACTAAAAAATTTTACAATGTATGGAACTATTAGCCATTATTATAAAAGTGGAATAGGAAGTGTAGATCTGGAAATCTTAATTAAAATTTTTAATACCAAATTTCTTCTTAGCAATAAAATAAAATTGGCACAACAAGAATCAGTTTTTGAAATTTTCGAAACGCCTCCAATATGTTGAGTAACAACCTTCAGAGTACAATAATTAACAGATTTAGAAAGACAGAACTGAAATCTTTCGCGTGACGTACAGTTTAATTAAAAACCTTTAGAAGATAAGTACGTATTTCGCCCGCAAACATATTTTTACAAAATTTTTTTCATATTCTAAAAACGAATTTTATTAAAAATTGTATATCTTTGTGAATAAAAGACGGGTTTTAGGTTTATGTGTTCGTTAAAAATTTATGAAGTTGTTCAATTTTACAGGATGTAAAATCTCATAGAAAATTTTTCTTTTTTATATATTTTTAAATTTGTTTCGAACGGATTCTTACATACATATATCATTCGAAAGGTGTCAGATTATTATTTCCAAATATGTTGAGGAACTATAAATCGGACAATATTTACCAAAGATATTGAGCAAAAAGTGCCTAAAAGTACGAAAAAGCGGTTATTTACCTATAACTCAAGATCTTGGAGGGCTTCCGAATTTTTAAAAAGCAGGGGGCCGATCCTGGCACACGATTTTTTTTTGCTTTTGGTGTTTTTTCATTCTTTTCGAAAAATTGGTTTTGAAATTGTAATAATGGCACTCGATAGCGAACAATTGAACGCAACGTTGCCTCCTTTATTCTTATGCAAAAAGCATTCGAACTAAGGTTTTCCATAATAAAAAAATAGAGAAAATGTAGATTAAAATTTTGTGTTGTGAATAATAAGAATTAGTTGAATTTTTGTAAACAATAACTAACGGATAAGTTGGGAAATTTTATGGCTCTGCGCTTAGACTTGTTTACATTTTGTGGGCGTTTTTACACTACAGAAACAAATCGATTCGCTTAGAATTGGATAACAGAATTGAAACACAATTTAATTTACGAGTACCAGAATTTTCCCCAAAATTGGGAAAAATGGTATCACTTTCAGATTTTCTTTTTCACAAAATAAATGGTGTACAAGTAAAATATTTTAGGCGGTTCAAAAAATTGCTATAAATTTAAAGATGGCATTCGCACATGCAGAGGTACGAAAAAATTATAAACCACACTTCTTCAAAATTCTTTGCATTAGCTTAGAAAAAGGAGAAAATAAAAAAAAGTATTCTTATTCAAATGTATGCCTGTGATATGTGCTCTTAAAAAACTTCAACATTTGAAACATTTCTACGTCATCAACCCACTTCAAATTTTATTCGTAAGCAGACAAGTTTCGGAAAATCACTGCAAACTCAAAGAAAGCGCGTGGCAAGAAGAATACAATAACAAATTCTTAACATCTTGTTCCTGTCATTAACTAGAGCCATATTACACATGTGCATACTAAATACGCCACAAGGAAATGTTTCGTCTTTGCAGTTAATTAAATTAGTTCACGAAATAAATGTAATCTTGTTACGAAAAGTAAACAAACAAAATTCGGGTTTTGCATTAAAGACACGACTACTAGCAGGACTACCTTAACATCATATAGTTTCGCCGGCATTATACTTACATATGTACATTTACTATTATATCTTTTATTTTGCTTTTGTTTACCATTCTCTCTCGTATTTTTTGCATTCGTATTCTTTTCTGTTGTACCGGGCAATCATAATCAGTGTAGCCAGATAGTAGGGGAGCTTGTCCACAATAATAAATAAATCGGTATATAGTTTTCATTAATTTTCAGAAAATTAAAAGAAAAATATTTTCAGACAATATTTTCTTAAAGTATTTTATATAGAATTTATTGTGGTATATTTAAAAAAAAAACACTTTAAATTTTTCACTCTAAAACTATATTTGATATTAAATTGAGACAAAAGTATGACAGCACAATGAAATGCTATGAAAATTGGCAATGATTTCTTCAAGAAACCAGCTGCTTTACAATTTTTCCAAATACACAAAAAATTATTTCAGAGTTTTTTTTTTCTTTTACATGAATAATCCCCTTAATCTGTAACAAATTGTCAACATACGACAGTACAAAAAAATGGCACACTTCTTTACTGATTTTCTTCAGCAATTGACAACTTCCAACAGCCTTTTGCTAGAGCTAATGCCTGAGAGAGTAATCAAAGACTGTCAGAAGTAATTAATTGTTATCCACTAGGAATTTAACAAATGTGTTATTTTTAATGTTGTCTTGACGTGACATTGGCAAATAGTTAAAGACTAAACGAGAATAATTCAATGGTTATTTACGGCGAATATTTTTATGATTATTGCAAGGGGTGGCCCAACCACAACGCATGATGTTAATTGTAAATAAAACATAACATTTTCAGAGAATATTTTCAATGACTGAAAAATAATTGAGGTACAATGTCGTTAATGTGCCGAATTAACTCATCCTTTAGATCTTGAATTGTTTCTAGCCCCGCCATTGTGTACCTCTTCATGGTTGTATTTGTCAAAAGCTGAAACGAAGAAATGTCTAATGAAGTTGGGCAAAAAAATTGACGTGACACAATCAAGATCGTGACCACCGTGTGTAACACAACGAAATATACGAGTATATTCCTGATCAGTAATGAAATCTGAGACGATCTAGCCGTATCCGTCCGTCCGTTTGTGATAACAGTTTTGTTTTTCGTTACAGTTCCCGACAACTTTTTAAAATTTTTCAAAAGTACTGTGAAAACACTTATACTCGTATATAAATATAATAATTAATTCGCATCCATATTTTTCTTTGATAAAATTTCACTTTTCATACAGATGTAATACGTTTAGAAATTTTTGGGGATAATAGATAATTTAAAAATTATAAAGACTAACGTTCAAAAATTAAGTGGGAACTCTGTTGTATTAAAATAATACAAACCGCTTAAGTTGAAAATTATGAAAAAGTTCTCAATTTTACTAAAACAGCATGCTCTCTCCGAGTATGCGCCAGGACAATCTTCTCTCTAAATGTTTTTGTAGCAAAACAACAGGACTCTTGCTTTTGAAATCTTTTAAAAAAAATTTGCTCTCATTTTTGTTTTCTGAAACAAAAGGATGCATTAAATTAAAGAAAAATCCATATAATTTGAGCACACAAGATTCAGTACCATAGAACTGCTTTAAAAACAATGTAAGCAAAAATAGTTATACTCGTGTAAAATTCATCGAATTTTCTTAACAGCAAATGTGCAGACTTTGTTTAAATTATAATAAAAATAATAATAAATGTATATAAGAGAATATTTTTATATAAGCTTTAAAGTGATATCATCAAAATAATAGTGTATAACAAAAATGTACTTTAAAATCAACTATAATAATGAATTTAGTGACAAATGCCTTTAAAGTAAAAATTAAATATTGGCTGGCAAAAAAAGCAGAACTCTAATGACGCACTTCTATGTTCTTAATAAAATAGCAAAAATATCTCAATATTATGTATGGTAAAGTGTATAAAAAGTGTTTAGAAAAAATATAAGGACGAAATATCAGAATTTTTGTCACAACTACAATCATGAAATTGATTTTTAGTAAATTTTTGTTTTATTTTATATTGTATATACATACATATATATATTTTTTTGAAAGCAGCCTACTTTTAAACTGTTACTTGATATAATACCTTAATCCTGAAAGTATACTATAAAAAATCAATTGCAATAGAAACAAAAAATGCAAGCAAACAACAAATAAACAAAACATAACGTTGCTGTCCGTACGTGCATGCAATTGCAATCTTTAGAAAATCTATTCAGAAATCTTTCTACTCACAAAAGAAGTCTCAAACAAAAACAAACATGTTTAAAAAGTGGGTTAAACGTGTAAGCATAAGGTAAGAAGGCATTCGATAATAAAACATACATACATACTCTATTTGTTTTTGTGATACGAGTAGAACGAAGGCGTCCTAAAAAGTAATACATTTTGAATCTTTTTAGTTGGAACTATTTTTACCACACACTGAAATAAAATTAAAATATATTTATTTGGGATCATGTCCGCTCTTGCTAATTTTTGAACATTTAAAGTGAAAATAGCCGCTCAAAAATGTTATGTGAATCTCAGAGTACCATCTAGTTCATGTTGGACATACTAAGTATTCAGTGTACTACAACATCAATGTTATGAATAAACACACAAGTTTTATGTAATCTTTACAATGTGCCCACTTAAGCTTTTAAAGACGCCAAAGTACAAGTATTTATTCATTTTATGCATCATTAAAAACTGTCCTTATATTTGCTTGTAATTCAGAAATAAATTTTCTATATCTCTTTTTTATTTCTTTTTGGCTTTGTCTTAAAGTATTTTATATAGAATTTATTGTGGTATATTTTTAACGAATCACAAGTTAAGAAATTTTGATTATGCCACGAGTACAATTGCGTGCTTAAAATATATAAAAAATTATAATAATGAAAAGAAAACATAAATAATGTAGAAACATATGCTTAAATACTTACACTGAAACAAAAATAAAACAAAAGATTAACCTTACGTTGCAGTTCTTAAAATGTCCCATTTTTAAACATGATATATTGAAATAAGTATGATTTTTGTAGTATTAAAAAATAAAATTCTTATATAGAAGCATTTTTATACCCTCCAAAAAAGAATTGGAGTTTAAAAATTGGGCACAGAAATGTCTTAAAGGAACTCTGACTCAGCAAGTTAAACATTTTTAATTTATTTCCGTCTCTTTTTGTGCCTGTTGATATAAAATATTAACTGCAAAAATAATGTGAATTGCTTTTATGCTGATGCAAAGGTTGGAAATGTATGGAGGGTATTTAAGATTGGATTGTTTTAAAATAGTTTTACTGCCTGACCCACGATGGCACTCGATATGCTTCTGTCGACTTTATATGTATTTAAAACAAACACAATATTTTAGAATTTGTGTTTGTTTCAAATGAATTTTTTTCTCTGGGGCATTTGAAAGACCGGCTTTACGTGAATAAACCACAAACAATTGACGCTCTGCAATGTGAAATTCGGCGCTGCATTAACGAAATAAGCGAATCTTTGTTGCAAAATGTGGTTCAAAATTTTGTGAGAAGAGCGGACGTCTGCCGACGTAATAGAAGTGGACATTTGTCTAACATCATATTACATTATTAATTCCCATATTTCTACTTCACATTGCTATCAATAAAATTGAATTTGTTAAAAAAAAAGTCGTGTTCTTAAGCCAATTTATTTCCTAACCTCAAACTTGCCCTTCTCACCTCTTTTTATAGTTCCGGTAAAATGCATTTTCATTACTAGACCTCATAAAAGATGAACATAAATTGCAATTTCTTATGGATAAACTATATGTTAGTAAGCTGCTAAGGCAAACTAACATTCTAGTTAGCAACTAGTTGGACTGTCGTCATCTGCAAATATGTAATTGTTTTTAACATCTCTTGTAATTTTAGTGCAACTCGTGGATTTTCAGTAGAAACATCGCCAACAAATGAGAAACCACCTGAAATACAAACTGAATTACAACCAAATAATAAAAAAGATACAACAACTCCGCCATCTGTGCCTGAAATTGATGAATATCAAACAGCCTCAAGTACAGTTAGTGACATTGCTGGTGAAGCTGGCACAAGTTCGCAGGCTGCTTGTGATGGTGGCGGTAGCAGCGGAGGTAAAGCTTTTGCCAGCAGAAATTCATTTTCTCCCCAAGACTCCATTGACTATGATGCCTTATACGAAGAGGAAGAAGACACAAGTATTAGCATGGAAGCCCATGGATCAATGATTTCACATTTATTATCACAAGTGAAAATTGGCATGGACTTGACAAAAGTCGTACTGCCTACATTTATATTAGAAAGACGTTCCCTATTGGAAATGTATGCCGATTATTTTGCTCATCCAGATTTATTTTTAAAGTAAGTAGATAATATAGTTTGCCACTCGTACTTTGAATATATGACGACCCTCTTCTTTTAATTATATTTTAAGGATTGCCGATTTAGATAGTCCGCGTGAACGTATTGTACAGGTTTGTCGTTGGTATTTAAGTGCTTATCATGCTGGGCGTAAAAGTGCTGTTGCCAAGAAACCTTATAATCCTATATTAGGTGAAGTTTTTCAATGCTATTGGGATATTCCTGGTGAGTAGATAATATTAAATTAAATATTTTTGATTTTGAGTAACAAATTACGACAAATCCTGCATATAATGTATTTTGTAGGAAATACATAAAAAAAAATATGGGATACGCTTGACCCTAAAACCTATCCCTGCATCTTCCCGTTAATTTTAATCGTCAAAAAATTTTATAACTTAGTAATGGATCAACCGATCCTCCCATGATAGGAGATTATTGATTTAATTCTGCGACTACTTTAAAAAAAATCAGAACACTAATTGATCACATATATAATTTCAGAGGTTTTTTAAAAATCACTTTCGAATTTTCTTGCTCTCGATATCTCACGAACCCATGAACCGGTTTTGACCCGCTTGTGCCGATCGAAATAGTTAAATATCAAGAGCTGATAAGTTTTTGAAATCCAATCGAAAGCCATTTAAAAGCTATTCCAAATAAAAAACACTTGAAAAAAACATCTTAAAATTTTTTATACATATACATATCTCAAAATCTCAAAACAGTCTGAACCGGTTCCCTTTGAAATGCAACTAGTCTGGTTCGATTCGGTTCAGCCCTTCACATACTTACACACGCACACACAGACATAGTGACGGCTTCTCAGCAGTAGTCAGGAAAGCTTCCTAGGAACTCAAAACATCGAGATATAAATAAAATTCGATTGTAAATTTTCTTAATGGGATGTTAATAAAATGTACTACACATAATATTATTAAGTGTAAATATTTGACAAAGTCTTTTCGATTTTCTTCTAAACCGTCTCTTGCTTCGTATTAAAAAAACAACAAAATACAAATATGTATGTATACGAAGAACGAAAAACAAAGCAACTTTGCGAGAACATCAAACTCTAAACTTTGGTAAAAAAAATGTTTCAGTGCGAAATATTTTAAGGGCTATAATTTAAGATCATTGGTACATCGATCGACCATTAAACAAATAATGCTACTCACTACTTTTTGCAAAAAGTTTCCATAATAAACAATGAAAGCTAAACCTATTTATGACAATGAATATATTATTTTATTTTTAGGTGAAAATCCCGAAGAAAGTACTGTTCAAGATGGTCCTGTGCCATGGTGCCGAAAAGATCAGCTAACGTTTTTAGCCGAGCAGGTTTCACATCATCCACCAAGTATAAAATAATTGACATTAAATAATCGAAATTAGATATTTAAAATTCTCATTACCAATTACAGTTTCTGCGTTTTATGCTGAACATTTTAATAAGAAAATTACTTTTTCGGCCCATGTCTGGACTAAATCGAAATTTTTGGGCTTGTCAGTAGGTGTACACAATATCGGCGAAGGTGTTGTAACACTGGTTGATCGTGGTGAGGAGTATATAGTAACATTTCCCAATGGCTATGGGCGGTAAGTTTGATTTTATTTCTTTATATATTCATTTACATTTAATTTGTTACTTCACATACATTTTAGATCAATTTTAACAGTACCATGGATAGAACTGGGCGGTTCGGTGGAAATTAAATGCCCCCAAACTGGTTACTATGCTCATGTTGAGTTTTTGACTAAACCATTTTATGGTGGCAAACGCAATAAAGTTACTTGTGAGGTATGTACACCTCACATCTCCTGCAGTTTAGTTTTTAAACTAATTACATATTGTTCATATCCCTTGGCTGTTATTGTTGTTTGTTTTAATATGGTTTCATTTAATTTCTTTATGATTTCATGTAGATTTATTCACCCAATGAAAAGAAACCGTTTGTTTCAATTGCTGGCGAATGGAGTGGCTTAATGGAAGCTAAATGGCATGATTCACATGTAATGTATTTCTTTTATCATTTATTTATATATACCTATAGTATATCGTGTTTAGTTTAATTTATTTACTGTTTAAAGCTTTTCATTTAATGCTTGAATTAAATTACATTTTTACAAAATTTATCTCGAAAGAAAATGCAGTATTGTGTGTATGCATCCAAGAAAACGAAACACTATTGAAATTGTTACACATGCACATAAGTATATTATTGATGAGTTCGATAGGCGAACAGCCTTATTTGGCAATGTTGGTTTGTTTCATAAGAAAAATTAACACTGTGCAACAAGAATACAAATAGTGATAGCAAACAAAAGTCACAAATTTAAACGGTGTTTCCGAATTTTATAAAAAAAAAATAACTGTTATGAAATTTTTATTTGACATATTGTTGTCACAATACTATTTTAAACAACAAATAAATTTCATTTAAAAAAAATAACTTTAGATGTCTTCAGATTATTCAATAATCTTCTTTTTCATATGATCAATGCATTCGTTATTTAGCGAAATTGAAAATATTTTGTGATCTACTTTCTAGCGTGCTGTTTTAATTTTATTTAATATTATAGGTGAATTTTATTTCATATTCAGTAAATTATAAATCGTAACCCTTGTTTATAGGATACCGCGTTTCATAAAAAGTTTAGCTACGCAGATTTTAGATATGTAATTTAAATTTTTTTTTATCTGCTCTAGTTCTTGAAATGTAAAGTTATTTTAAAGATTAAGGCACTTGCAGGACATATTCTATTCAACTATTTTATCTTCAGTCAATTATCTTTGAACCGTTTAAACATTATTTTTAAATCTGCACAACAGTTTCAGCGATATCGTAAAAGTTTGAACAGAAAAACAAAACCAAAAAATTTGTTTTTAGAAAATTTTCTTATATACATACAATATATATTTTCAAAACTTCATAATAATATAAATATAAAACAACGGGCCGGTTTTTTGTTCAGTAGCATATTTCACAAGAATTTCATTTCTAGCGAACGAAAAAATTTTCGTGTGTAATCAATCATGCCATCGGGAACGCAATTTTATTTTCATATTTTCCTTGACAACACTGAATTTACATAAGATATTTGTGGAATGCAATTTTCAAAATCAAACTATGACACGAGTAAAATGAACAAACGGCAAAACAGTTCTTGTGTGCTATATTTTTATACATAAAAACTTTTTATCAGATTCAATAACATTAATAATTTGGGATACACCACATGTGTATAGGATATTTGCCTTTTTTTTAATATTTGACTTCAAGAATAATTTGAATGCTGCTTCTTAGTTTCAAATATTTTCAAGTTTTTATTTCACTTATTTTTCAAAACCAATTTGATTTGAGCTTTCGTTGCACAATTTTGCGGAAAAAATTGTTGGCATTAAGTCTTTGTTTGAAATTTACAATGTTGCAAATTTTTAAAATTGTTTTTGCTTTAAATGTTATTTGTAAGATTGAATGATATAACTTGCGACATCATTGAGCAGGCAATAAAACTAAAAGATACCCATTTAATAAAATAATGAAGCAAATGGGAAGAATATTCTATTTTTGGAAAATTTAAATAACATTTTGAAAATAGCTCTTTGTATTCTGTAACTATTTGTCAACGTCACCTCAAGACAATAACAAAAGTTGGACACTTCTGTACTGACAGCAATTGAGAATTTCTAACAGCCTCCTGGTATATTCAAGGCTTTAGACGGTAGTCCCAGGACATCAGGAGTACTTAATTATTCCCTATAAGGAGTAAAGAAGTGTTTTATTTTATATATTGTCTTGACGGGACGTTGACAATTCGTTACAGAATAACGGGGATTGATGTAAAAAATCACCAAATTGCTATCATTCCATTGTATCCAACATATCTTGCCAGCTAAAGAAACAGGAGAAAGAAAGTTGTATGTCGCAAAATACTCGTAAAATAACTGGTTTTGAAAAATAAAATACATGTAAACGTACTAATATAACACCTCTTATTACTATTATTCTAAAAACTTAAACTAACCATTTTTTTGTTTATATATCTTTTCTACAAATACATTTCTATTTATTTCCCCTGTCCAAAATCTCTTTATACTCCATAATCGCTATCGCCTAAATAACAAGTATTTAAGTTTATTTGAAACAATATTTTCATAAATAAATTTAAAACCTAAAACCCCACTCCTCTTTCCCTCTTTCCCACCTACACTGCAACTACCGATTACTTGTACTTCTCTCTTAAATATTCTGGACTAAATTTCTTTGTTTATCTAGAAAATTAAATTTTTATGTTTAAACTAATATATTGCATATGTGTGTGCTTGTATACTTATATTTAAAATCATAATTACGTTTAATTAAAAATTCGTAATTTGAATGTGTCTTGTGTGTCAGTGTGTGTGTATGTGATAGAAAAAAAAATAAGTTTAAAAAAACTCTCATGCCAGTTCAATGGAAATTTTGTTTTGTCATTTTTTTGTTTGTTTGCAAAAATTTTAATTTTCTAGAAAACTGAAGTATTTGTCGATGTAAATCGTATACCAATATTTAAGAAACAAGTTCGACCAATCGTTGAACAGGAAGAATATGAATCAAGACGCGTTTGGAAGGAAGTTACCGCTGGACTCAAGTAATGATTTTAATTTTCTTTTTTATTTTAATTTATGTATTTCTCTAAATATTAATGTTATTATTATTAATATTTTTATTTATGTATTTGTTTTTTGTAATGCCCATAATATATGCAGCCATGTCACAGAGTTCATATCCGTTCGGCAACGGAATTCATTCCGTTTTTTGTTTGATTTTATTCCAAAAAATGTTTTCCATCCTTGTTTTTTTTTTAATTAGTAATAAAATAAATAAATAATTATATACATAAATAATTTTACATTGATAATATCTCCCGAATAGTATTTGTACAAATAAATATTTATGATTAATAATTCATATTGTTAACATATAAATTAAATAAATTATTTACGGTATCAAGAACCATTCCGAATGGAATCGGATTCTGTAACATGACTGATGGTTTAATTAAAAAAACGTGAAGTTATGTAAAGAATTTTTTAAATTTGACAATTTAAAATTTTACTAGAATCACACGGCGGTCAAAATTCGATCTTATGTGAATATGTTTATTTATGTTGAAGTAATAAATATTGCTTGGTTGTTCATATTTTACCCAGACAAATTACTATACATTTGCATATGCAAGTACGGAAGAAAAACGTAATAAAAAATACTTTGTCTTTTATCGTATATTTTTATGTACATAAATAAATTTAGAAAAAAAGACACTCACAAGGAATTAAAAAATAATAATTAAATTACTATTAATGAAAGTGATGTGAATATGTTAATAAATGAATTTTGTTTCATAACTTCACTTTTTTTTTGCAAAACATTGATTAATGGTAATTCAGCAACGAATTACTTTGGCATTTCTTTTCTATTTATTATTGTTTCATGCTAAATTTCTATAGTATTTTTAATTTTTAAACAATAATTTAATTTAATTGCAACTCAATTAAGGTTCAATGATATTGAAAAGGCCACAAATGCGAAATACAAAGTCGAACAAATTCAAAGAGAAGAAGCCAAGTCGCGAAAAGAAACTGAGATTTCCTGGGAACATAAGGTAAATATAAATTTTAAATTAAATATGTATTATACAATATATCATAAACATGTACTGCATTTTTTAGTATTTCAAACCAGTGGGTGAAAATTGGATCTATACAAAGCCCTTAAGTCAACGGGTTTATTTGCAAGAAAAAGAAAGCAAAAGATAATAAAGCTAAAATAATAGTATTTGAAAAAGAAATCTTATCTTTCATATCACTAAATAAAAACTATAAACGAATGCCGCCAAATCTCAAATAAAAATCTATAAAAGCGAAAAACGTTACAAAACAAAAGAAAAGACAAACCACATAAAACATTTATTAATAACTGTTATTTACATAATATTAATTAAAACTTTAATTAAAAATAACAAGAAATCAGAAAATGTAGCAGAACAAGTAAACCCTTCTATTTTTATTAAGGGAAATTTACCAACATCTTATTGTTAATAAACAATATATACAATAATAGCGACAAAGAACACTAAAATATGTAAAATGTGTAAACACAAAACATAACCTATAAATATAAATAAATACAATGAGAATAAATTTATTTTCTATTCAGAAACACAGAAATTTTAAAAACTTCACACTGATAACAACAAATTCAAAATTTAACACTTACACACTGGTTCAGTCACATACACCACAACTCTGCTCTACCAGCTAAGTAAAATGTATAAACTTATACAAAATGAAAAACAGAAATACAAATTAAAATGTTAATATAATAAAACTAGGCAATTGGCATTATTACAAGCAAATAATAAAGGAAAAAACCTCAAATTATTTTTCATATAAAAGAAAAGAAAATAAGATAAATCTGAAATATTGCTATGCGGTACAGATAACTTAATGTACAAGACAAAAAAAATACTTTTTATAGCTAAAAATTATAACGGAAATAAAATTTTAAGGAAACAAAAAAACTTTCCTATTTAGTAAAAATATTTTCAAATATTATGTTTAATATAGAAAAATTTAGGACCCTTTAAAAATTAAAAGACAAAATAAAAATGTAGGCTCTTTCACACGACTTGTCAAAATCAGTTTCGAGATTTTTGCATATTTGAGTAGTTTCTGGTGTTTGCTATTTGTCGCCATTTTCAAAGCGACTTGGTTAATGTCGCCTATTTTTACGAAATCTTTTCAAGCTGATCCCACGGCGTTACTAAAATATTGTGCCGTCGAATAATTTCGTTTAACACAAGATATTTATATAAAAATTTTATGTATAAGCATAATTTTCTTTAGCAAAGTGGCTTACTTTTAGCAAAAGAAATCTTATCGATCACAATCTAAAAAATCTACCTTATTCTTTAACATCAGCGTCAAGCCAATTGCAAATACTTCTTTTTACAGCAATTGACAATTTTCAACCACTTCCTTCTATTTGTTAGACCTTAGAGACTGTTAGCAATAGTCTATTGTAGTCCACAAAGAGTACTCAGTGCTCTATTCTTGCTATTGTCTTGACGTTGACGCCGAAAATAATAGTTACTGAATAAAGAATAATATCTGCCGTCCAAAGCGTGTGTAAAAATATTTTGAAATGCATTTGGGCTTAAGGTCTCAAATGCACATGTACATCTGAAAGAAAAGCCAATTGTTTAATCAAAATAAGTTTAGGATAAACTTAGTAAATTTGTTTAAAAAAAACATTTCTTAAATTCAGTTTTGCAAACAGAAACGTTCTGTTTCATTTTTCAATGAAATAAAAGTAGTGTGTGAAAAATAAGAAATAAAAGTATTGTGTGAAAGACTAAATCATTGTTTTCGAAAATGTTTACAAAAAATATTTAAAAAAACTCAAAACTGCACAACTTAAGATTTTTAAGTATTAAATTATCAAAATCCTATAGCATTTTCCTTTAAAAACTATTTCCTGAAGTATTATTAAAAAGAAAACCTCTTGCTTTTAATTTTTCTGTACACTTATTATTATTTTTTTATTAAAAAATATATATCTGAAACTTTTTTCCAATTCTTAAAACTATTTTGTTAATTTGATTTTATGTAATTTATTTAAGATGTTGTCTCAATTAATTTATTAAATATTTTCTTTGTTGAAAATTTTTGGAGTTAGGTTGAAGTCTATTTATGATTCGGTGTAAAAGCCAATGAAATTCAGCCATATAGCCTTACTTAATCCGCAACAAAAAAAAGCAAATATTTAATTTATTTTATTCCAAAAAAATACACAAGTTATAAACTTTTTCTGTGTAGTTTTATGTTTTATATACATACTTATACTATGCTTTATCAAAATACTAATTTTTATTATTATAACTGCCTGTTTCTCTAAATGTGTAAATTTCATTGAATATGTGTGTATATGTGGAAACCAAAAACAAATTCAATTATTTTTTATTATTGCTTTCAATATAAACATGCGAAAGAAAATTTAATGGCCACTTGGAGAAACAGTCGTCAGTAAATACACAAACGAAAACTGTTAACTGCTTTAAATACTTAATATTGATGAAAACGTTTAATTAAAACAAAGATATAATATTCTCCTTTGTTAAACACAATCAATTAAAGTATTTTTGCAAACAAATAAAATTAATTATGTACACCGTGCTATTTAATAAACATAATTTGCCACCTTTAAATAAATACATACTGCTAATAATAATATGTAATAATAAAAATAAAACTATAAATAATAAACAATATTGTTAACAACCTAATTTATAAGTTGAAAAGTAATAAAACTAAATAAAAAGAGAAATATAACTGAAACAAAATATCAAAAATCTCAACATCGAGGGCCAATATAACTGCTATCAACCATTTTCTTCAAAAATGCTTTTTTGACACGAATATCAGGAAGAAAAAACTGAATTTTTGGTCCTATTTTTTTTTTAAATCTTTATTACTTATCTACCAACCATTTTATAATAAAATAAATCAGTTTTTTGCCTCTCCTGACCAATTGTTAGTTTGGTTCATAGGAGGTATTGAATATAGGCCCTCAACATACATATATAATTTTCGATAACACTACTGTAAGTTGACCCTGAATGCCAGCGAACATATACATATGTATATACAACGTATGAATAATCAGCCTGATTGTGTAAGGCGTTGGCGTTTACGCCGAAGGCGTTTTTTGTGCAAGATTAAAGAAACACACATTCAGTTTTCTTTAATCTAATATTATTGTATTATTATTTTCGACGTTTAACGAAGTCTTTAAAGTCCATGATTATCACACGAACTAACTTTCTGATCATCAAACCGTCAGTATACTTACATACATATGTATGTATATGTGTATTAATAATTTGGTTTACATAATCTGTAGCATTTTACGTACATATATTTTGAAGGAAAAATAAATACAAATACAGTGAAAGTGAGATATCTTATGAGGAATACATATTCATAAAAGTGGGAAATCTTATAGAGAATACATGTATGTATGTATGGACATATATGCGTAACAGGAATAGGAAAAGTAAAAAGCTCCCAAAGAATTATTATTTTTAATTTTATTCGCGGATTCTTTCCCCAAATTTACAAAAAAAGTTTAAAATTTATTATTGAGGGGTTCTAGCTAGTTCCTATGCGCATTTCGCTGGATCATCAAGCAGCTTTACCCATCTCTTTGCTTGAGCAGATTTTATGTATTAAAGTTAGCTGGGTTCTCAACACCACCTCTTATAAATACATCGCCTTGATTCCAGCGATTTTTAATAAAGCATATGTATTGTCGTTCGTATATTACGTTAGTTATTGTTCAGAAAAGTGTTTATCACCACACTTCTTCCTTTATTTATAATACAAGACGATAATGAAACAGCCAAGTATTCACCTTATATATACTCACCAAAGTATTATCAAAAGGAAGTACCCACTTGCGTAAAGTTATTTTTACAACACTACAAAACAGTAAAGAACAACAACAATCTTATGACAGACAGGTTGCAGAAGAATCAGACGAAAACAAAAATAATGGCTATTAAACAAAACTAAAACGAATAGAAAATTGAAAGAAAAAGGAAAAAACAGATACTAAAATAGCTTGCCAGCTGAAATCGCATATTATTTTGTAATTCTGTTTTAATTTTCAAGTTACAAAACACTTATTATATTATTACTTGCTTATCACAACAATTAAACGAGCTGAAGTTATATCCATCGAGATGTTTGCATAATACAACAACAAGTAAGAAAAATAGAAATTTTGTTTACCAAATTAAGTAAAAAAAAACATCGCAAGAAGATTTTCATATTTACTTAACGAAGTGAAAAACCTAAAATGGATCAACAAACAGTTTGCGATGAAGCCAAGGCCATTGTGTCAAAAACATACAAATATACGTTGCTACGAAATTTAATGGGACAAATTTCTTTAGCATTTCCCTCCATCCCACACACTAGTAGCAATAGCAATGCTGGCGACATCGGCCAAACATATTTAGCACGTGGGGACTTCTGTTACTATCATTATGGATGTGATGGTCATCAAGATCAGGGCTGGGGTTGTGCCTATCGCACTTTACAATCCATGATTTCCTGGATATTGAATAAACGCAAGTGGGACAATAATTTGCATGTTCCAAGCTTAAAAGAAATTCAAGATACTTTAGTACGAATCGGTGACAAATCGGACAAATTTATTGCCTCTAGGGATTGGATTGGTGCTTTAGAAGTATTTTACGTTGTTGATTCTCTTTACAATGTGCCTTGCAAAATAGTGCATATAGCACGTAATGAAGAGTTAGGTGACTACGCCGATACTTTAATATCATATTTCAATGATTATGGTGGTTTTGTTATGATGGGTGGTGATATGGATGCTGCTTCCAAGGGAATAGTGGGGGTGTATACTACAGCCAAGGAGACGTATTTACTAGTAGTGGTAATTATTTATTAAGAATTATTTATTGCTTTTTAAAAACGAGGCATCTTCATTTTGTTAGCTAAGCCACAAACGAGTTTATTAGGTTTTGATATGTAATTTATACAAGAATTTCGATGCTCAAAACTTGAAACCTGCTATATATGATTACATACACACGTATATTTTCATTTTATTTTCCATTAAAGGTCATCAAATTGTTTATTTATTAATTTATTTCATCAATGTAATACAAAGTTTTAGATTTTTTCCAGTTTCTGTTGTCTAACTTTATGCTGCCTTATTTAAATCTTTTATACATTTGCATTTCGTTAGAATACTAATTGTATGCTTTTTATCATCACTTCTATCTTCCGTTTCTGTATTAAAAATATTGATTTTTTTTAAGTGCTGTTTACTCATAAAGGTTGTTTTTATGTAAGAAAATTTACAATCATAGTAGCTCTCTCTATTCATTGAAATAAATATCATATTAAGGGCCATTATTACAACTTAAAGTTAGTTAAAAGTAGGATTTTATCGGACGTATAAAAACTTTATCATTTGCAAATTACAGGTAAGTTTATCCTACGTGGTAAGTTAAATCCAATTTGTAATAATGGAAAGCCTTTTAAATGTCTGATAAAATCTTAGTTTTAACTAACTTTAAGTTGTAACAATGGCCCTAAAAGTAACTAATATGTAGGTCACAGCGGCACTCGATATCGATAGAAATTTGTGTACGAATAGTATAGAAATTTCGATCGATATCGAATGCGGTGATTTGGCACCTGTAATAGGAATACATTTTGCAGAGACTGTTATAGAGAACTCCTTAAGACCGTGCTATTTCCACTAATGATTCTCGATGGTAAATATCAGTAGGATGTCAGAATATTTCATTAAGTAAACTTTCCCTTGTGTTTTATAAAAAGTTCATATATGATGCCCAGCTTTATACACATTTCCACAAGATATATATTTTTTTATATACCGTTTCTTGCAGGATCCCCATTACTCTGGAGTTCCGGCATCCATACACGATCTAATTAAAGATGGTTTTATACGATGGCAAAATATAAAAGAATTTGTGGATAGTTCCTTTTATAATATTTGTTTACCATATCTCAAATAGGATACCAAGAATTTAGATGATATATAATAATGTAAAGTTAAAGAAATGAATAAAGGAACTGTTAACAAGCTCTTTAGAAATAAAATTAAGTGTATTGGCAAAAGGATCTTACTTCCTTTCAATTCTTTTTTAGATTCACTATGCCAAAGCGAATGTTTTAAACAATCAATAAAATACGAAAAAGAAAAACGAAATGCTTATAAACAAATAGTAACAGAACCCAAAAGGAAACAACAATCGATAAGCAATTTAACTATTAAAAACACATAAAACAACAAATCTATGCTATAAATAGTCTAATAAAACAAGAATTGTGAAGACGATAAGAATGTAGGATTAATAAAATTGATTGAACACATGTTTGATTTACTAAAAACCTCAAGAACGACATGATCAGCAGGGTCACTCCAAAATAACATAAAAGAAATCTATTGCTCAACATATACTACTGAATGGCAGTTAAAAATTGAGACGAAAATTTTTGCTGCCATAATGGAGTTATTAAAGCGATTACTATACACTTTTGTTGGTGCTACCTCGGTGTTGTACTTTATTTTTGTAGTAGCATTGGGTTATTGGAAGCGACGAGGAATTTTACATGAAAAACCTAAAAAACCATGGGGTCACTTGAAAGGAGTAGGACGTAAAAGACATATAGCGGAAGCATTACAAATTCTATATGAAAAATACAAAGGCCAAGCACCTTTTATAGGGTTTTTTGCTTGGCTGAAGCCCATGCTTCTTATTTTAGATATGGAATCTATAAACTATATTTTAAATAAGGATGCTAAAAACTTTATGGATCGAGGCTTATATTTTAATTCATGCGGCGATCCCCTATCACAAAATCTGTTGCAAATGGATGGAGTTGAATGGCAAAATTTGCATACAAAAATCAAAAGATTACAATGGCAGGAGAAAGCTAAAGACACTTTTGCCGCTCTTCTGAAAATACAGCAAATATTCGATGATTCCTTACAAGAGACACTAAATCAGACAGAACTTCTCTGTAATATTACCGAGGTGGTAGAGGGATTCAACATTGATGTGATATCTAGTTTAGTATTTGGTTTGGAACACGATTCCTTACGTTATAAAGATACAGAATTTCGTAAAATGTGTAAAAATTATACACAACAAAATAATAATGTGTACAAAGACTACCTGGCCTTTTGTTTTCCCAGGCTGGCTCGACTTTTCCAGTACCGTCTGTACTCGCTAGAAGCCACCACTTATTTTCAAAAACTCATTAACGATCAACTTTACGAACGGGAACGTCAACAAACCCATCACATGTATTACGATTTTTTACAAATATGGCATAATTCTCTTAAGGAATGTGGGAATGATCGATCATGTAACAAAATGAATACTGCGGAGATAACGGCTCAAGCGTTTAATTTCATAACAGCTGGTCTAGAATCTTGTACAACTATAGTGACATGCTGCCTATACGAATTGGCATTACAACCGGAAATTCAAGACAAGGCTAGACGAGAAATACATGAGATAAGTGCTAAATATCATAATAAATTAACAGAAGAGGCTATAAAAGAGATGATGTATTTGAAGCAAATTTTAAATGGTGAGTACATTCATTTATTTATTGAATAGAACACTAGCAACAAAGGCCATCAGATCTTTTATTAAAAATAATTAAATTCAAATTGTGTTATAAATATTTAATAATTTGAACAACTTAATAACATTATTTTTATTATTCGAGTGCATTCAATAGAAACTGTTTCTACCTATTATGTTTTCCGTCATTATTAAGATTCAGCACGATCATGTATAAAAGTAATTTTTTTGAGCCTTTAAAACGATAAACTCTTTTAGGTAGTGTAAATATGTTTTCTTTGGTCTACATTGCCGCATTTGATGTTTCAATACAGTTTAAATCAAAATTTCGATCGATATCGAATGCCGTAATTTCTATTTAAATTTTGTTGAAATTTCGAACAATACTAAATTATTATATTTTTTTGGGTCCGGCAGTGTGAAAAAATCCCTTCCGTCAATTTATAACTGCTTATTTCGTTAAATGTTCTGTTGTCACACTGCACGTTACGCTTACTTGAGAACGTGGGTATTTTTCCTACATCTAAATAAATCGAAAAATGATAAACAGCCATATAAATAAACAATAATTTTATGATTATCAAAGACTTCCTTGACAAATGTATACACATAACAATAAGCATGATATATTTTTATAATAAAGATGAAAAATGCATCTATCTATCCATAAATATGTATGTATATTCCTTTTCAGAAACGCTTCGCAAGCATTCGCCGTATCCATTCCTTTTGCGCCTCACAACCAAAGACTACGAACTACCTAATTCAATTTTTATGCTTAAAAAAGGCAATCATTTAATTATACCGACAGCAGCAATACACAACGATGCTTCTTTCTACGAGCATCCAGACAAATTCTATCCAGATCATTTCCATTCCACCAAAGTACAAAGTAGGCCATTGTGTGCATTTTTAACATTTGGCTGCGGTCCCCGATCTTGTATAGCAAAGCATTTCGTACAACAACAGATGTTACTTTGCTTAGCGACGCTACTTAATCGATACTCTTTTGAGCCCTGTCAGGAAACAATAATACCCCTAGACTATGATAATTCGCAAATACTAAGGAAGCCAAAAAAAGATATTAAACTTATGATTAAGAAAATATAAAATTTGACTAAAGCCAGTAACAAATATTAGAGAATTATATAATTGCTATACATATGTACATACATACATACATAACCAGTATATTAATTTCAATTAAGTTTTGTTATTAATGTTTTTTTTAAATTTATCGTATATTTAAGGTTAATTTTTTTTATTAGATTTTATGTGTATTCGATTACTGCTTACATGCTTCAATATTTAATTAAGTTTAAAATTTTATTGTGAATTTTGATTTCATTAGTTTTATTACGCCTAAATCAGTCATTCAGAATCTTTTATATTTGTTGTTTGTGATAAATCTTACATAAGTATGTACATACATTAAAATAATGATAAGTTTTAAGTGGAATAGAAAAGGCTTTACGAACACAAAATATATAACTGCAAACATATTAAATAAAGACAAAGGAAGTGGAGATAAAGTTCAAATCATTTTCTGCTGAGGTGCAACATCTATGGCAAATGTCCTACAAAGAAATAAGAGCAATGCATATAGGAAGCATTAGAAATGCTTGCTGATCAAAAGCATTGACCGCTCTACTTGTCAAAATTTATTTGTGGTGTTTTCGGACTTTTCAGAATTACAAAGGTTGATTTGGTTTCAAAACCAAGGCATTTTGCTAGACTTACTTAACGCGCAGCTAATAAGGCATTCTTTTGTTAAGTATAATAAAAGTAAAAGGTAAGTATACAAAATGTGTTTTTTTTTTTTAACTTTATTTAATATTTAAAAAAATGCATTGTTTTGGAATATTTTTGTAAACGAAAAAAATAATATTAAAAACTAAAACTGCTTGCGGTAAATATTTCATACTATAAAAGGTGACGGCAGAAAATGTTAAAAATGATATCATTCACATTCCTTAATACAATAATGTCGTCATATAAATATGACTGCACTCACATTCACTAAGCACATTTTCTGCCCTTAACTACTTTAAATCAACTATTTATAAGCCCATATTGGATTCTTTTTATGTCAAGGTTTCACCAGTTGTAACACAGGCTTCCAAGTAATCGATGCGTCTTTCCAAAGTTGTTAATTTTTCATTCAGTACTGCTAGGCGTGAACGACATGACATGTCAAATGAGTTCAGGAAATCGGTAATTCGTTTTATGCTGGCCGTAATAACTTCAATGTATTCTCGATTAGCCCAGTCTTGATGGATTTGTTTTTGTACCGCTTCACGATGTGCACCACTCATATTCTTTCAATGTATAGTTTTTACTTTTAACGCAAAACTAAACGAATTTACATATAAAAATAAAAAATTCCAAGATTTTCTTTTGAGTTGGTGATTTAGAAATATCTAATTTAAAAAAAAGTTTTGACAATTGTATGCATACCCGTGAAGATAACAAACTTTTTCAACATACTGTTTTCTGGAACTCATTTTCTCAGAGAGAGGTAAACAAATGCTCTCTTATGAAGAAAAAATTAGAACTTTTTGCTTTGCAATATTATACAGCAACAATATAAAATTGGTTGTTTATATAAGGGGCATCTTTACGGATATTTAGCTCTTCAACAACCTTTTTACATAGTTTTTAGCCTATGACTCTTTAACCAGACAAGATACAAAAGGTCTATGTTACACCATCTGAATGGAACAAATGCAACATTTTGTAATCATTGGTCTTTCGATGAAAGATAGTGTTTCTAACAAAATTTTTGGAAAGCTTTTTTCAAAAAATAGTTTTTTGTCTATAATTCCAAAGTCTGAATTTGTGCCATCAAATGACCTAACATGGTATGAAGGTTACTGCCACCTGTTTGTTATGTATGAGTTCCAACAATTTCGAGAAGTCTGGCAATACCTGTACTTTGGTCATTGTCAACCTACTACAAAAGAGAATGATAAATAAGAAACTGAACAATTGTTGTTTAAGCTGCATTGTTGTTTAAAATATTAAAGTTTCAATTAAAACTAAAAAACAGGAGCTTCATAATTTATTATGACAATGCTTAAAGTCACCAACATCACTACGCATTTAATAAAAACGAGATTGTGTAAGTAGTACAAAACGATTGTTGGTAATCAAAAATTAATTTTAACCTTATAGCTCGAAACGTCTCGTGTACGGCAAAATTACTACTGGACCAAAATTGGCGTGAGGAACAGGGTTTGCCAGCTAATCCCAACGAATTTGGACCACTTACAAATATGCCCGATTATACATTTTTGGATGGACGTCCCACACCCTTGGGTGTAAGTATTTTAGCATAATATGAATCATTAAAGTGTTAACAAATTTTTTCCATGATCACACAATTTCTTTTTCAGTCAAATCAGAAGAAACGTTTAATTAAACAGCAGGAAATTGCGACAAAAATTGTGACTATGAATAAGGAATTGGACATGGCTAAAAAACGTTATAAACAAATGCATGAACTTAAAGAAAATGAGAAACAGAAGATTATGCAAGCAAAGTTGAAGCCTAAAGGCAAATATTTGCTGGAGTCAAGAAAATGAGCAAATATATTTCGCTAAGATTTAGCTTAAGGTTTAAAACTAAAGAAATAAAATAAAATTGGTAAATAAAAGTGTTAACTTAGCAAATAGGAAAATGTTAGGGTAATGAACCCGAAATATAATGAATAGGTATTTGACGTGATGTAATTACCAGTAACATTTCGAGAAATATTAAATGGTAAATTAAAGCTTCAGTTCAAATACCATAAATTTTGACAACAATTTAAAACAAATATTTTTAAGTTGTTTTAAGCATCTTTGGTACATTTACTAATGTAATGATTTGGCTGTAATCAGTTAATGAGCCGTTTACTCTGATACAATTAATTACGCGGTGAAAGCAATCCACGAAATACTTAATGCAATGAGGGCTATTCATCTTCAGTTGTCAATCTAAGTAGAAAAGATAATCAGATGTTCTACCAAAACTGTCAAAAACTATAAAAAAACAGTACTGCAGCAAATTGTTGAAAATATAAGGACACCTTGTTAAATATGCTTTGCAGCTGTTCATGTCATAACCTCTCAAATTAGAAATAGAAGTTTAATTTTTAAGTAATATTAATTTCTTAAACAATCACAAAATGAATATACCGTTGTTTTCTCGAATGGGTGCGCTAATTGTTAATCGGCATCTAGTTCGTCAATATGCTTTTAAGTCAGAATTAAAAATTAAATGGGTGAGACCAGAAAAGATACCATCTATCGATCCAGCTAAAAGTGGTGATTGCAGCAAATTGCCCCCGGTTGATGGTCATTTGCTAATAAGAGGATATGAGAAGTCGAAAGAATTGCAAAAGTAAGTTCTGTAAGAAATAGTAAACTGCAACTGAATTATTAACTTTTAGTGCTGATGCCACTGTACGTTCGCTATTTGAATTGTGTAATAATCCTAAATATCTCACTACCGACCATTGCCGTGAACGATTGATAAAAGAAGTTCAAAGGCACCCTTTAGATTATGGTTCTATGGAAGCAAAATGTAGGTTTTCTCTTTGATCAGAATTGAAGGTAAAACTTAAAATCTTTATTGCAGTGGCCCGTATGACTGCAACAATTCGTAGTTATCAGGAATATATGGCCGAGCATCCTCGCAACAAAAAGCGAAAAGTCGTTCTTAAGGAATTGATAGAAAAACGCAAAAAGTTCCTTAAGTTCCTCAGGCGTTGGGATTATAAACGTTTCGAGTGGATTTTGGAAAAATTGGATTTAGTATACAAACCACCTCCACCTAAATATCACTGGATTACCCGTAAGGAATCTTTACAAAAGTTAACCAATATACACTGTGAGCAATTGAAACAGCAAAGGTTAGAAGAATATCGTAAAATTTTGGAGGAACAGCAAATTCCGTTTTTGGAGGATGCCATTAAAAAAATGGCGTTTATCCGACAGGAACAAATAGATTTGGATATTCCAGTTACAGTAACTGTACAAGAAATAGAAGATCACAAAAAAAGGTTAGAAGATTTAAAACTTCTTAGAGAGGAAACCAAAGCTGCATCTAAAACAGATGATTTGTTGTATTAATCAAACACCTACTCTAGAAACAATTATTTGACAAATAAACGTGTATAAAAAGGGCTTTTAATTAAAATACATATTTACTTTCTTTAAGGACTTAACAGTAAATATGGTAGCACCAAAATATACATCCGTATATTAAAAATTGTCGTGTCCTGTAAACACGTTTGGAATAAAAATAACCTCTTCGGCATCTAAGCACCGATACTTTGCAAAGTATTTTTCCAAATAATATGCACTAATAATAAACAACGTGCTTGCTTGAGATTTGCGATTTTGATTTCTTTTCGTACCTCTGGAATGTTATTTTATATAACTAAAAAATTAAAACAAGAATTGGGTTAAACTAATTTCATACTTCAACTATATTTTTCCAAGGTTATCACTACATACTATGATTAACGTCTGCGTTTGGGTGTCAAAGAACGAGAATGTGTTGATCTTTTTCGATTCGAGCGCGGTGATCGTGAGTGATTTCTTGACAAACTCGAGTTACGGCTACAATTGCGCTTAGTAGGAGGTGATCGAGAGCTACGGTAAGAGCTGCGTGACTTGGATCGAGACTTTGAAGAATTACCGCTATTACTTATAGAATTGCTCGACTTTGTTTTATCATGAGATCGTTTTCTTGTGTCTTCTTCACGTGAAGATGATCTTTGTAGTCTTGATAGCGATCTTGGGCGACTATGACTTCGGGAGCGCGTATGAGAACGTTTTTTATTACGTAACTGAAGTTCGCGGGACCTCGACTTTTCGGACAATGTTTCAGCGGAAGAGGAGGAGCTCGATGACGAAGATCTTGATGATGATGTGGAAGATGAGGTAGAACTAGAAGATGAACTTCCTGAGGACGAATGCGATTGACGACGACGGAAATCTGAACGAGTTCTGGATCTTGAACGCCTACTAGTAGAATTCGTTCTATCACTTGAAGATTTTGTAACATCATCACCGGCTACCTTCCTCTGAGATTTTGCAGATGATATAACTTCCTCGTCATCACTAAATAAATTGTATTTAGCCAAATCATCATCATCACCATCTTCATCCTCATCGTCTTCCTCGTCCTCTTCCTGAATAGTTTTCTCCATTGCTGGATTCCGTTTTATTCTATTTTCATCATTGTTATAAGAGTTCTTCCTTCTCTTTTTCAAACGTCCAAATTCATCATACTCGCTATCGGATTCCTCACGTTCCTTATATTCCACCACACCTCGATCATTGTATCCGCCGCCAAATCCTGTATAAATAGTGGATAATTATCAAGACATACAAATTATGAAACAAAACTAAATAATATATGCACATATGTATTCGACTTACCTGTTCTCTCTTCAACATCGCAAAACTTCGGAGCATTGCACATATTACATGTAGAGCGACGTGCCCAGTTTACATTTGCACACTTATTACATTGCCAATCTTCGGCACTGAATAGTCCTCTAGACTTTTCTGCTGCAGCTTTTCCTATTTCTGTGCCTAATTTCTTTTTGTTCGAACCGCTGCTTCCCACGCTGCTACTACGTTCCAAGCTACGCTCGCGTTGACATTTCTTACACTGCTGACGACGAGCGAAATTTGAATGGCTACAGCTAGATTTTTAAAAAGATTATACACAAAAATAGACACATTGGCCATGCCCGACAATGCCCCACAATCACGTTTGAGGAATAATAATGCAAGCGCAAGGCATTCACCGGAAAGAAACGGGATTAAGTAAAAAATACATATTAGTGATTTTTCTTCATTTTGATTTTTTTAAGAATATTATGATTATTGGTTGTGGATTGATAAGCGCCCAAAGCACACGATGCTTTACACTCACGTTACATCGCCACAAATCCAATCACCACTATTTACACCACCGGTGGCACTACCACCGCTACCAACTCCATCACGGCTGCTACTACTGCATAGATCTGCTAAATTGGAAGACATTTTTCGCTATTGTTTACACAACAATATCTTCCTTTTTAGTTTTTACATCAAATTATTAAGATGATCTGAGAAATATAATATTGAATTTTTTTCCAAATAAAAATGCCTTAGTGCTGCCACTGTAATATTCTGTCGAAAATAAATCTACTGCTACATCTGCTACATTTTTAATCAAGGCTGTTTCTGGAATGAGTGATGTCTACATGATTATTTTATCTGATTTGGTCCCACAACCAGTTTTCAGGACGACTTATTTTAATTGTTTTGAAATCATGTGAGCCATATCATGATTTTTATTAGTGAGCCGGTTCAAGAGGAAATAGGCATTTTCACGGTTATCCACTTTCGTATACAGCACGTTCATTAACGAATTATATGATATGATATGTAGATAAATGAATATGTATATGATTCTGAATATTGGCTGTTACTATTGACATATTATTTATTTATTATTATGTTTGGGTTTTTGAATACGACTTAGCAAAACAAATGATTTTGGATATATAATGCTCTATACCTGATAATTTGACTTTTTCTTTTGGGTACTTGTAGTATTAGTTACTCATTCCATATTAGATATACAAGTCATAAAACTTAGCAAGGTGCTTGGAAGCCAATATAGAGAAGTAATATGTTATAAATTTATTACATGGCTTACTAATTTAACGGATTGTGCCTATAAGTCAGTGAATATTATATGTACCTTGTTTTTTTTCAATAAACAAGTTAACAGCACTTTAGCAGTGATTAATTGTTAATACCTTTTTTACAGTTTGTTATCGATTATTTGAACGAACAACATGCTATCGCCGCCTGTTTTTTCTCTTTTGATTTCTTCTTCGTTCCTGTTTTTCCTCTTTATAATTTTGCATTCTTCTAACATTTTTCGGGCAAAATATATTTTTTCCACGAAAGAGGAATTTTCTTTGCGAAATTGCATATTTTTTCAAGTTTAAAGTAACCGTAAAAAATTATTAAATGCTTAGTGGTTTAAGTTTTTAATTGTAAATGTTAGTAGATAACAAAAACAAACACCTTTTTCTAATTAAGGTGCTGTAAAGTCATAAATTAAAAGATTTCACCACAAAAATCGTTTGTAAGACGCATTTTTATCATCTCCCTTTATAAATTATTGTCTTATTGGTCACGTTCATATACATATTTGTACAATTGGTATTTTTTATAACAAAAATATAAAAAGTTAAACTGAATAACTAAATATCCACCGAAAATTACAAACAAAGAATCAACAAGAAATTGCTTGAAATCATTCGTCACTACATCTCTACACAAGGAAAGGCGCAATTAAAACACGGCAGCAGCCATTGACACGGAGGGCTATAAACACAAAAACACTTTGTGCTATATATAATTATATGGCTAATATGATTAGTAACAATAACTTAAAATCCAAAAATGTTGGTAAGCAGAGAGGAGGATTAATATCTTCCTCGTCATCTCTAAATGTTTCTAGTACCTCTGCTGATAACCCAGATTGTAAAGCGAATTCTACTGGTCCAAATATTGATTGTGATAGCAGCAGTAGCGTTAGTGTGACAAGCAACGTACCTGTTACCAAAACTGTTAGCACACTTAGCGATATATCCACCTATCTGCAACCAGTTAACCTACCACCTGATGTTTGTCCTTACGACCATATTATCGACATGATACGAGAACTGGATCTTAGAGACGATGGCATAAAGCTAAATCGCAAAATCAAATCAATTGAAACAGATTTCTGTAATATTGTACGTGATGAAAATATGTTATGGTAAGTTCAAATAGTATTGATTGTTTATCTTGCCATCATAAGATTAAATAAATCCATATGTAATTGTGTATATACGTATACTACATATTAAGAAGCGGTTGTCATTATGAACATGAAGTAGTTTAAAGCCAAACAGTCAATTGAGGTTATAATATATTTTTCAAACAATGTACGTACGTGTGTATGAATGTATGGCTTGTGTAAATACATATACTTATTTTTCGCGATTTGTAGTGGATATTATTATAATGTTGCCGGCGGAGGGTACTGAACTAATTTTAAGTCATTCCCATCGTTTATGCCTACGGATGTGTTTGTTTTTCTTTTATATTTAATCTTTGGTGCACTGGCAAACATACAAACTATGAAATACTTAGAGAAATTATCGTTTGATTGGACCTAATGTAAATCACGTCAAAAATCAAAAACAAAATTTCTAATTATTGTATTTCGTACAAATTCAAGCAAATTCTAAATTTCGATGCGTTTGTTTGCTGAATAAATTGTAAGAAAAACAAATCAGATTTTTGAATATTTTAAACATTACCTATTGCTTTCCAATATAAATATTAGTGATCGGAAGCGATTTACATCATCGCAGCCATTGTTGTTTCATTTACATCTTAAAATTAATTATGTATAAGATAAAAAAGTCTGGTGCATTCGGCATGCCAACTACGCGAACTCATTTCGAAATATGTATATCATTTCGGGCTTATCTCATTTTTAAGTTAAAACAACTTTGTATATACATAGGTATTTTAAATGAATCTATTTTATTTTCCAACACTTTTATACAATTAGAAAGTCGCTGGATAATAAGAAAAGTATTTATAAGGCAAAATTAACAACAAAATCTAAATTAAATTGTCAAATAAAGAATTTCATAAGAGTTTAATTTAGGCATTTTTAATGGCTTGTTCATAAAAAATACAATATTTCGTGCTTGTAATGTTTTTTGAAAAATTTTGTTTAGAAATGAAACCCATTGACTTACTGCATTTCTTTACTCGATTGAAATTAAAAATATATATGGTACATACATATATCGAAATCCTATTAGGAGTAAAGTTAGAAGAGAAATAAGGTGGCTAAAATAAAAATAGCAATGCTACTAATGAATAAGCCACCGATAAAACCGAAAAAAATTTGGGAATGAAAATCACGATTGTTTGACTCTGAACTAATTTTTGTTAAGCAAGGTGTACTGCAAATTGAAATATTTGTTTTTAATTTTTATTACACACTATAAAGATCAAAGCCATGTATAAGAAGAACAGGTAAAGTTCCTGTGCTTGGAATTTTTATTAAATTAAGCTTTATTGAAAATAAATATTTAGTTTTCGGTGGGTGGCTATAATCTCCCAGAAAATATTTTTATTAATTATTAAGAAATTATAAAATTCGGAGAGATAAAACTGTAATATAAAATTTATTTTGCCTTATAGGGCCATAAATAAATAAATAAAACTTTATTTTATTATATTCGGTTGTTTCCAGGGCCCTGGTTGTGCCCTGGGTTGTTTCTTATATAAAATTATTTCAATTTTATTTTATTATTCCATATTTCGTTAACAATTTGTTAACATCATCTGGGATAAGTAATAGAAAATTGTATTTTAAAAATATAAAAATGGGTTTGAAACATGACAAAAATAAATAAATAATAACAATTAAATGAATAAAACTCTGTACAACATAATATAACTTTTAAGAAATTGATGAATACAACATAAATGGTTAAACACATGGTTCAGGCTATGTAGTTTCGTTTAATCCTATAAAAAATAGTTGTTTGTTGAAAACAAATTCGTGTTTGCTTGTTTAAGAAATAAATAAAATTTCCTGTTCTCACTAGCATGCGTAAATGCGCTAGTACGCTGCAAAAGTGAATTTAAACCCCTAATATTTTCATAAACCTTTGGTGTCATTAACATTTTCCCATACAAGAATGTGTTGACAAATAAAATCCGTAAATCTTTTTCTATGTACCAGTGAAATATGTATATATGATGCTGAAAGAAAAGCTTAATATAGAATACAATTAATACAATAAAATAAAATCAATAAACTTGCGATGGCGCTGTGGAAAAGAGCATTTATTATGTCTCCAATATTCCTATGCTCATAAATTACTTACGTTATTCTCTTTAAAAGCCTTTATATTTTTTTTTTTGTTATTAATTAGAAAATACGTCTTATCTCGACTTAAGAGGAAATGTTTGTAAGCAAAACTTACATGTTTAGTTGTGTTGGCTATCTATAACCATTATTATGATAATTTTGAATTTTAAATAGAAGTAAAAAAGATGTATATTCTATAGTTTTGTATATCTTATAGTTTTACATTTTCCTTTACTTATTTGAAAAATAGTTTATCAAATAAATAGTGGCTACTTTGAGCATAAGCAATTAGAATATGAAAAAGGATATACTTTATCAAATAAAAATATTATATTGGTATTTATTTTTTCCAGTATCTACAAATTTATTTTTTATTGTAATTTTTGTTGTTCAGCTTTTTAATTAAGCCTGTTAAACAAAAGTTATATTTATTCTTCTTAATAATAATTTAATTTAGTCGTGTATGGAGGGCACACACTAGCAATAAACATACGATCATAAAACAGAAGAACTTGTTAAAAACAAAAGCACGCTTATGAATAAATAAAAAGATAATATTAATTAAATTTGTATCATTTTCATTTAAAAATTCTATATTGATATTTTGTTTAATTTTAGCGAATCAATGGAATACATAAATGACAAAGCATTGGAAGATGGACAAACGGCCTTAAAATTTGCTTTACTATTCGCATCACACAATTTTGATGTTCTTGCAATGAAGGAGACCAAAGTTCGAACGGCCATGTTAACGTTACTGCAAAAGAACTTTGTCAATGCAGAAGAGTACAGACTACATGATCGAGATCGTCTTTATAATTCGATAACACTTTTGGGTGAATATTATCATCGTGTGCGTTTGGCTGATAATTCGCCCATTAACATATTAGGTGAATCACTTTTGGGTCTACTCCTAAGAGAAATCAAGGAAGAGAAAAATGCAAATGATGTCAAATTGGCGAAATTAATATTGTCACAAATTACACTCAATGGAGATTTGATGCGTAATCTGCATAAAACAGAAATATCACAATTACTTTATCACATACGAAAGAATCTAATAGAGCAGCCGAATTTGAAGCCAAGTGTTAAAGCCATTATGATAATGACTTTAGATTTATTTTATAGCAATTTTGCAAGTTTAGGGTCACAATTAGAATTACTGTATACAAAATATTTTATTATGGATGATGACGATGAAGGCAACAACAATCAAAACTCTAATCAAACAAATCAGCAGGAATTGCCATCATCAGAAACTCAACAGCAACAACATCAATTACATAATACTTCTCCACAACAGAAGTCTACCTGCCCTTCAACTCAACTACAGCAGCCTAATAGCTACGATGAAGTTTCCCTACAATCGTCTTCAAATGCTACCAGCTACGAAAATGGAGATTCCGGTAATGTTCATGACAATACGGAAGATGATCCTGATATGTATAAAAAGTGGAGCGAGCAAGTATGTGAGGATTCATTTGAGGAGTGCAATGGTGTCGAAAATGAACTAAACGTCAGCGCCAGTTTCAAAGGTTATACAAAAAAAAGTTATGATAGTGATCGTGAAAAGATGTATTCTTCGAATAAAAGCTTTGATAATGATAGCGACAGACAGAGTCGAAACTCCAGGAGGTCATTTCAACCCAGACAATCCCCAAGACCTCTCAAACAAAATTTAAATAGGTAAGTTTAACAATATGCGAGTAATCTTCAATTAAAACACTTGCATACAAGAATATTTATTAAATCGTTGTAACTTAAACAAAAATATATGTGTCATGATTATGATCAAAACTAATTTCGAATATAGTTTAATTTTGGGATAATGGTTTTGGCTTTAGTTATATTTATTATTTATTACAATATATCAGAGATAGGGAAAAATATTAACGTGTAGTTAATAAAACAAAATTAATAAAACAAAACGTAATGAAAGAAACGAAAAACACAGCAGTAAAGCAGACAACTGCCGTCTACACAACCATGCTGTATCGTTGCGTTATGGAAACTGAATTGATTTCCTTAACGCATGTGTTTGAAAATGTGTAAACAAACAATAAAACATTATTGTGCGCTTGTTTTGCCTATCTCTGGTTGATACAAACAAATGTTTATTAATTATTTATGCACAAGCAGCTTTTATTTATAAATTTCATTTAGAAATAAAGTCTTAAGGGCTTTTAGGCAAAAGCAAACCACTTTATAGAGTTTGTGCATTTCTCTATGAAAGTTTTAAAATTCTATAACCATTTTCCATTTAGCTTTCAATTGCAATGTAGATCTGGTCAGTAGTTTGATATGTCATATAATTAAAGTAATATTTTCTTCAGCTAAATTCGTGTGAAATGCACAGTTTCGGCATAATTTAACTGACTGACACATAAGAACAATTGTGCTGGTGTATTAAGACGGTGTAGGCAAGAGAAGGGAATGTAATGGTTTTTGGTTGGCATAAAATTTCAATCGGCTACAACCTCTCATTAGCAGCACAATACATACAAATATGTACTCATTTAAAAAACCTCAAATGGTGACAAATAACACTAACATGCACAAAACTGTGTATATGTTCACATTTTATACCAAATGAAATTAATCCCCAGTATTAAGAACAGAACACAAATTGTGCACTTAAAAGTTTGGTCTTGTCTGTAGAGGCTTACATCTTCTTTTTGGTATGGCGAATCTTCTAAAAGAAAAAAATAATAATTTTTCAACTCAAGAGACGGAATTACATGAATTTAGTACTTTTCCGTAAATTTAAATGAAATTTTTTAATAAAAAAATTACAATCTGTATCGATAAACATAAAAAGTCTACATTTACATGCACTTCTATGTTATAAGTAAAAGGCAAATAACGCAATAATGATTCAGCAAATAACATTAACTGATAAAAGCTATTAAAAAACCAGTTTGAAAATTTTTTCCAATAAATTTTTCGGTACTGCTACGCTTTCCCATCCAAGTAGTCTATTTCTCTATTAGCAATTTACGATTCAAACAATTGTCCTGTGCCATTACAATTAAAAAAAAATGTTTTGAATATATACATAGTATTTCAATTTCAAAGACTTATTTGGAACCTTAATTCCACGTGAAAGACTATTCGAAAAGGAAACAAACAAAACAACTCCTAACTCAAGTAAACCGAAATAATACAGAACAATCCTCAGAAATGTAAAGACATATATACGCCACCAATGTAATAATAACTAATAACTGACTGTGAAGCCTTAATTTTGACTTATAGCACGCAATTTAAATCAATTTCTCCTTTAACAAAGCATCTTTTCTAAATGGTGTTGAATGCGCAAAGAAGACATTCGAAAAATTATGTACAAAACTAAAAAAGAAATTTCCTGGGATTTAGCAAAAAAATTAAAATCACAATATATTCCTGCCAGAGACCGCTAGTCTATACTTGCTGCCGCTTATAAATTTCGCAATTTTCGAAATCAAAATAACGAAGGGTAATTGATTGAGAATACAAGAATAACAGAAATTCTGATTTCGGAAATGTAGTTCACAATTTTCAACTTATTTTTTATTTAATTTAAAGAAAAATGTACCTGTTTTTTGTTTTTAATTTTTTTTGCTTGCAGAATTTAATTTGTTTTTTTTTTCTTTTTTTTTAATAAAATCTAGCAATGAACTGTTACAGAATGGTCAAAATAGTGGCAATGAAGAACGTGATGAATCAAAACCTTTACCACGTTGGCGTGCCCCGCGATTTAATCGTGATGATCAAAATAAAGACATACGATCTCGCAATGCTCTACAGCGTTTCAGTACTAGTTTTGATGATGATCGACAAAGTGTACGCAGCGATGGCGGTAGTATACGTCTGTATAGCATAAATGATCGCCTTAAACATGCTCAAGAAAAGATCGAACGATCCGGTAATCAGTCAACGTACACTGGTATAGCTAATTCGAATTGGGATCGGCAATCGCAAAGGGATGACCGTAGCGAACGTTCCTATATGAGCAACTACGAACGTGGCAATAGTAGTCGTAGAGGTGGTGGAAAACACTATAATAATCGTCAGACTTATGATAAGCCACCACGTTTCCAGAAAAATAAAAATAGTGGAAGCAGTAATAGTCGTGATAGAAATGTTGATACCTGGAGAAATTCAAGTAGTAATTTAGAAAATCTAGATGAAAATTCTTCGTATAGTACAAACGGACCAGAATCAAACAGTCGCAGCTCTTCCAGAGCGCGCACATTGCCCAGACCGGCCAAATCTAGAATGGATAGTAACAATCAAAATAATAGTTTCAGACAGAGTCAGAGCCCAAACAGTTATCAGCGAGTTGGTGGTGGTGGTAATCATCACCACCACAATCAGCATCACAACAAAAATAGAACAACTAAATGCGGCAGCCGTTATAGCAGTCAGAGCAGTTTAGCTAGTGATGCATCCAATACTTTAGATCGTCGTCACCATCAAAGAAATCGCTCATTTTCTAGACGTTCTTCGCAACATCCAGATCACACTAATGACATTCAAGAATGGAATGATAAGGAGACAAATAGCGAATTGGTACGTAATGCTCGCCAAACAACAGACTATATGAATTATTTATCATCAAAAAAATGAGTGTGTGAAGTAGTAACGTATACATATAGTATCTGGGATACTTTTCTCGTTAAATTTTTATTTTATTTTTGGAAGACATATAAATACATATATATTTTTAATTTTAAACTATGGAAAATATTTTACATAGACGTTGATGGTTTTGCCTGAAAGAAATAGATACTTACATATATGTGTGTATATCTATAAATAGAAAGTATGCGTGTGTGTGTGTGTGGTGTTAATATGTCTGTATGTACGCATGCTCTTATATATATTGTTATCATTTATACTGATCGTTTTTGTTTAATGCCTGAGAACATTGAAAGTAATTCATATTTTTAATATCTTTTTTTTATTAATTTTTACCTTCATTCAACTTATTTCCAAGCCACATTCACATATCCAGTTTATTTTTAATATCTATCTATACTACTTATACTCTCTATTATAATATTTTAAATTTATGGGAGATTGGTAGTAACACTTTTCGTTTTTGTTAATGTTTTAATTTAAGAAGTATTTTCTTTAGTTAATACTATATTTGATTTAATCGAAAGTGAAAAATAGACAAGATGCAATTGAAATTTTCTTCAGCGATTTTAAACACAATGAATAGAGGGAATAAAAACTGAAAGTGTGGAGTTGCAAGACAATTGTAGTTTTCAATCTTAATAAAATTTTTATTCAAAAACATTTTATTAATTTTGAGAAATTATTATGGTTAAGTTTGTTACGATATCAGCAACTTTTTTATTTGACGACATCTTTACTATTTATAACTTCTCGGACATGGTGAAATCTGATGTCTATGTGTGTGGTCAGCATAGCCATATTTTCTTAACCATCTTTATAATCATCATTGCGCCGTCTGAGGCGGCGTCTCAACAGAGCAATTTATCGTCAAGCGGTGAATTGGCAGACAATTGAACACACGGAATCTGATTTCCTTGAATTTCTTTTTAACCTCCACTCGACTGAACATAGTGCGTTTGACTGTTGTGGCCGCCATATATTCTTAGCTGGTCCATAATATAATAGTCAGGTCTGCCCATGACTATGCAACAAAGTAATTTTCACGGAAAGGTTATCAATGTAATTTCCTTTCAAAAATTATTCTGATATCTTATCTTTAATCAGCAGATGTCTCTTTCTCACTTCGCTTAAATCCAATCGGTCACGTGAAATGCGGTTTAGGATATTTTCGACTCAAAAAATTTTACATGAGAAGTGGGAAAGGACTTCCGGATAATCTTTAAGTTATAGCTGCTGCCCATGTTTGCCTTTGTGAAACAGAAATAAATTACTCTGATCGCGGACGTTTATTTTTGTTTATATGAAACAAGCCCTCATAAAAGAAATAAATATTCGTAGGTAGTTTACACCTGCTTTTGGTATAGTAGTTTAAATTGAAGCTTAATGTTGTTAACCGTGTACTGTATTCACGAGATCTATTCGTTCTACAATTGTTATTCGGCTTGAAACCCGTTATTCTTTAACTATTTAATTATTTTCATAGAAAATATTAGTAGCAATTAAAAAATGTTTGTAAAACAGAATTTACAACCCATGCAGCCAATGGCCTAAATTTTTTATTTACAGTTGTATAGTTATGTGAGATACTGTACAATAATTGTGTAAAGTATGAGCATGATGTGTTTTACGAGGGGTGAAGTAGAAGTTGTATCTATGTATGAACGTCGTTTTAGTTTTGTAACTCAGTTGTCTTCATAAATATATATTTATTTATTTAATATATTCCTTCTTATTTATTTTTAGTGATTTTTTGGAATTTAAGCAAAGGTAAAAAATGTATTGCTTTCAATGTCGCCTATATTAAACAGTAAACTAAAGCTTAAAATATTATGTATAAAAAATTATACTACAAGTAATATTTGATAAATTGGTTTTTATCGCTTTAATTAACTTTTATGTTTATTTTAATTAAATAAAATATAAAAGAAAGATTGAACATATAAATTGGTCTATTGCTAACAAATACAAAGTAAGAATATTAAAAAGAAATTATACATATGTATATAGTCTATACACTAACCCCGGTATTCATAAAAAAATAAAACGTATTTGAAATCTGTTTTAAGAAAATTTTGTATGAAAAAATTTGATTGAAACACATTTCAAACTCATTTTAAATTTTATGAATACCGGAGTAAAAATATAGCATATAATTGACAAAATTTTCCGCCGTAGCTCAGGTACAAGAAAATATTTAAAAATCTAATAAGAAAATCGTATTGCGAAACTTCTACTAACAACAATAAACTGCCTTTAGCTCAATCAAACTCAAACTCAAAATATAAATTCGTATAAAAATAAACCACCTTTAAAGTAAATAATTAACCTAGTTGCCATTTTATTTTTTATTTTAAATTAAATAATTATTGTATGTATTTCTCATATTTTTTATGTCTTGACCAATTCTTTGTGCCCCTTGCGATTTACACATAATTGTATGTATATAGACTCCATGTATGTTTGCTACATTTATTATATATATTTTCATTTAATTTTTTTTTTATTTGCATTTTATTTTGAGAAATAAATAAGACAAAAATACTTACCTTTAAATTCTTCATTATTGATTGTTCAAATATTATTAAAAACGTATTTTAATTTCCGTTTATCAAATTTATTTTTTATATTTTTTGTAAGTAATAAGCAGAATACTTAAAAGTATATATCATAAAAAATCACATTGTTAAAAAAGAATTATACATATATGTATTAAGAATTAAGATAATTAAAAAATACATTATATAAAAAATTTATTTGAAAAAAGCTAAATACATTGTTGAAAACAAATAAATTTATATGTATATTAGAATAAAAAATTATTCCAATTTTTTTTTAATTATATACATACATAAGTATGGTATCAATTAATATTATGTAGTTTTTCATAGGAGAAAGTTAGGAACATACTCTCAAATAAATTACATTAAAATTGAAGAAATAATTTGTTTAAATATTTCCCGTTATTATAATGAGAGTTAAGCGGCCATTAAAAAATCATATTTGGTATGACATACTTGGTGTCTTGCGAGAGATTACTTATCATACCAAGTTATGTTATGCCAGCGGAAAATGCAATTAATAGGAATCGAGAACATAATATATAATACACAATTCCTATTTGTATTTTATAATTTTCAGATTTTTTTTAAGAAATAATATATCACTGAATTTTTATAATGAAGGTGAAAATGAAAAAAAAAAGAAATTGGACTAAAAATATCTTATAATATATGTATTAGTAAATTTTTATTTGAAACAATTTCATTCATTCATGTTTGCGTTGAAAGAAATATGTGAATATATATGATTTATTTAAATTACGCAAACGTCCGAAAAATGCCTGGGGAACCGAATGGAAAATTGTACACATTTGTGCTATTTACATTAACATGCGAAATTAACTCCTTCGTATCGCCTTGCAGAGGAACACCACTTGATTTCGTTGTTGTATATGTTACAGGTCGTTTTGTGGACTGTAAATAAATTCACCTTTACCAGGGCATATTCACCTTGGTGACAGACCAGCTGACAGCAGACGTTACGTTAATTTTTATCTTGCTTCTTTAAGATACGTTGAATCATATGTAAGTATGATTTTATGTAGATTAATATAAACGCCTAAAGAAATTTTTAGATTATATATAACGAATTAATTGGTATAATAAGATCAAATCGTTGGATTTCACTGATTCCCACTACTGTCATAGATGTGTTCTTCATAACGGTATTGTCCAAAACACACCCCCCAATAAGATACCATACTCACCGAAATTACTTAACATTTTATTAGCAGATAAGTCTGGCAGTACCAATGCAAACATGTGTTTTTAAAACACCCAATTGCAAACATTACAGAACAAACGTTTCAAAATAATGTTATACATATGTATATCGAAATTAATCCGTCCAAGGTACATCAATGTACCTTTGCATCCGCCATAATCAAGCGTATATGTAAGTAAATAAAACACATTACATGCCTACGTATATACACATACATATATTGCTAACAAATTTCTGGTAAGTACATACTATATTTAAATCATATACCTGAGCACGTACAATATACTTATGTACATATATTCATATACACTTACATATATACATATCCTCTTATATACATATATACTTACATATATATTTTTATGCAAATAAGTTCACAATTTTATACATGTTTCAAACCCCCATAGACTTCCGTTTGATTTATTTCTCTTGGGGTTTCTTATTTTGTATTAATCATCAGCTTGTGTAGTATGTGCACACTACAAATATGTAGTTGTTATTTCTGAACGTTGCGAAATCATATTGGCAGCAACTGCTAAAAATTATTTTGTTCTTTAAAATGTTGAACAACAGAAGTATACTATAACTATAGTTAATCCATTTGTTTAAATTTCAACATATGTATTCGTCTCAACTTAAAATAATGGAGGAAATCAAGGAGGACAAAGCCAACCAAATTTTATCACCTTTAAATGTTTTATGTGCAATTTGTAGTGAATTTTTCAAAAATACTGACATCATCTACAGTACTTCAAAATGCGGTCATGTTTTTCATCGACAATGCCTGTTCCGCTGGTTATCACGATCCAACAGTTGTCCTCAATGCCGTGCCATTGTACATAAACATAATGTACATCGCTTGTTTTTGAATTTTAGCGAGCCCAATCCAATAGAGGAAGTGGAAGAAGAACCTATAGAAAGTTTTCAGTGGATATATGTAGACGAAGGTATTACGCCAGAAGAATTAGCGCACTGCGGTTTTGTAATGGGCTTAGACAAAGATGGTGATCCGTTATTTGCTGCTCGAGCTTACATAGAGGATGACCTAGTGCCTGCATGTTACGTGCCAAAGCTCAAAGGTGCTTGTGTAGCTTGGAATTGTGTATCTCATTTTCTTACCGAGGGTATTGAATTGTTACATATTAACAATGATAAAGCTGACTATAAATGGGTTTCTGCATCTAATGGAGAAGTGCCACCAAATGCTTTACAGTCGGGATATTGTGAAACTGGGGAAACATTATATACAGCACGAACTCTTTATAAAGACAAGATTCGTTATGGAAAGTTGCATCCTTCACACGGCTGTGCCTACGTGCCACATAAGGACAAGGAAGTCAATAATAGAGATTATGAAGTATTAGTTAGGATTCCTAAAGACAAAGAATGAATCATTTTATTACTAATACTTCTTTTAGTTAATAGCTCTTTTTGTATAGGTACCTATAATATGCATTGAACATTGAAGTGAATGTTTACATATGTACATATGTGCGTTCAAGTGTATGCACTTATGCATGTATGTATGTATGTATGTTCATTTACAATATGTGGTCATGTGTATGTATATATTTTAATTATTTGTATTTATTATATAATGTATATAGTGAATATGGGTGTATGTATGTGCATAGTAATTCTATTTCTCAAAATAAATCTGTCCAAGCTAAAATTTAACCTTTAGATGTGTTATGTGTCATATATGGTACATTACTTATTGTATTACTTTTTTTTTAATTCGTCGCAGAACTCAGGGGATGGTCCCTGTATATGCAATGCATTGCGCGGGAACTAGAAAGGAGGGAATAGTGTTGAGAGGACAGATGAAGGAAGATTAGAAAATACAGGTCTTTTGATCGATTTTGATCTCTTACTTCGCCGGCTAATATTTTCCTACAGGGACGACGAATTTTTAGTTGTATCGATGTTATTGCTCTGAGATTGGTGATGCAATTACTTTTCGTATATATATATATATGAATGTATATATATATATATATATATATATATATGTATATATATATATATATATATATATATATATACATATATATGTATATGCATATACATATATATATATATATATATATATATATATATATATATATACATATATACACATATACACATATATATGCATATACATATATATATATATATATATATATATATATATATACACATATATATGCATATACATATATATATATATATATATATATATATATATATGTATATATGTATATGCATATATATATATATATATATATATATATATATATATGTATATATGTATATGCATATATATATATATATATATATATATATATTTATGTTTATAATCAATTTTTTTTTGTAAATTGGAAAAAACGACATATAAAAATTTAACTAGGAATTTTTGTGATTGAAAAATTCACGGTTCCATCTCTGTTATGTACGTAGTGTGCACATACCCACATATTTATGTACTATAGGCATGTATGTATGTTTGTATTAAGAACTATAGAAGTACTCAGCTATCTCTTTAACTACACCGACATGTGGTATCACAAATTAAAATATCAAAAGTTGCTCTCCGTGTTTTCCTAAAACAAGATCAAGATTGCACAAAAGTTTGTATATATTTACTGATGTGTAATAATTATATATTTTGGTTAAAGCAAAACCAAGCATGCCGTATGTTATTGCCTGTTCTATTAGTGTTTGAGCTAAGAGGGGCTGTATCATGTTGGTGTCAACTTAGTTTTGTAAGACTTACCGTAGTGTTGCAAGTTTGGAAGTAACGGTGATATAATGTGCGGAAAGTGCCAACGCGTCATACATACTGCATATATCAATGAAATCGTTTGTACAAATATAATATGACCAAAATTTGCCAATATCTCGGATTTTTGCCATTAACGTATTATACCTACTATAGGTATGTAGATACATATTTACTACTTAAATATTTTAGAACCAAGTGTGAAAAATTATAAAATTTGTACGGTCATAACGCAGAACACCATTTCGATTGAATGTATTTTTAATTCCGTAAATTACTTGTTGAGAAAAAGAAAAGCGATTTATTTAAATTAAACCTATAAAGGTAGGTACATATGTACATATATCTATACATATATGTATACATACATATGTATATATTTATTTATATACTCTGCTGATGATATATTAGTTGATTTTTACTTCAGTTACTTTATTTATATATTGATAATAGAATTTCTTAAAGTATTTTTATACTAAATACTTGTGTAAATGTATAACTAAAAATTTGATTTTAAAAAGTAGTCTATTGCAAATGTTATTATACGAAAGATAGAACTCATTCGATTTCATTCGAAATCGACACAAATTTTCGTAACAGCATTCTTAAACTAGTTATGGGACTGTCCCAAAATAACTAGTTATAAATTTAGCTGCAGAGTACTTACTACATATTTGCAGGAAACCGTTAAAACATAGGTATTTTTTTATTTTGGTTTTCGATTTTTTTAAATTTGTTCAGAAATTTTTATATTTTACCAATACGTAGGATTTCGAAGTACGTTTGCATTTTCTTCATTCAGGCGATTTGGATAATTCTAATTTGTTCTCATGTGTAAGTGGGTGACAGTAAAATTATTTTCTATGTGTGGACATTATCTGCATACATATTTGTATTTATATAAATTTACTTTGCTGAGCTTACGTACGTAGCTAATACCTATTTCCAATACCATGGTAATTCTTCCCGCCTTTTTGAATTCCTAAAATCGATATTGTTATGTTGGTGAGATCGTGTCGCTGTTTCTCCCTTTGCATTAGTCAGCTGTGTTTCAAATAAACACAAATTTTCCGCAAGCAGCAAACGTTAAAATAATAACAAACGAGCGTAAACACGAAAAAGCAAAATAGTAATACAATAAACTTTAGACAGAATATAAATATGGAAAAGCAAAATTCAAACTTCATCATTATTGCTAGCAATGCCGTCGTTAAATATTCTGTGTGCTATTTGCAGTGAATATTTTAAAAATACCGATGTTATATACAGCACTCATTGTGGACATGTATTCCATAAATCCTGCCTGTTTCGGTGGCTGAAATCTTCATGTAGTTGCCCGCAATGCCGAAGGCATTGTTCGCGACATTTGTGCCATCAGTTATATATAAATTTTATGGAAGCAACGCTTGAAGATAATGAAATGGATGTAGAATATCCAAAATCATATAATTGGATTTACGCGGACAAAGATATGGATTTTACTGAAGACATGTCTTTTGGTTTTATGTTTGGCTGGGATGAAGACGGATGTGATATTTATGCAGCTCGGGGTAGAATTAACGGAGACCTGGTACCAGGCTACTTTATCGCAACAAAAGGAGAAGTGGTTGTTTCCTGGGAATCTGAATCGCATTTCTTATCCGAAGATATAGAGATATTGGATATATCCAATGATGATGCAGAGTACAAGTGGGTTCCATCTTCTAATGGCAATATACCTGAAAATGCTTTTCCTACAGGTAACACAACGGTTGGTGACACAATATACACGGCCCGAGCAAATCACGACGGTAAAATGCTGTACGGTAAACTGCATCAAAGTTATTTTCAAGCATTTATGCCTTATGAAGACGAAGAAGTGGCTGTTAGCGATTATGAGATTTTGGTTAGAATACCTAGAGAAATAACAACAATTGACCCAAAAGTATCCAAGGAAATCAAAGAAAATGTAAAAGAATGTATCGTTATTTCAAAATAATTACATATGTTTAATAATGAAATATAGATAATATGCACACATATGTACATATAAATGTGTAAGCATAATGTAATGTATAAATGTATTTATAAACTACATGGTACATACATATTTATGTACATATGTATATGGATTTAAATTTTCTACGTGCGGTCTAAATAACGTAAAAGGAATATGTACAAATGTATATCCTAAAAATACTTATATAGTAAAGATGAGGTAGTTATTATGTATCAGAAAGCTACATATATTAACATCTCAATGTATTGTGAAGTACCTGAAGTTATTTATTTACAAATTTTATTTAATGTATTTTGTTGACTCTTTGTGTATTGTATAGTATATGTTGAACAAAATAGAAAAATAAACTTTTATACAATAAACTTCATTCCTTGTTTTTATATGAAGATCATATAATTGGAGTAAAAATCCTTTTATTCAAGTGGTTCGCGGATATTTTTGACAAGGCTTCCCAGATAAAAATTTTCAAACAAAATGTTTGATGTTTCTCGCCTTTAAATCTGACATTTTTTAATAGATTAAAGAAAAATATAGCTTTTTGTATTTAACCTGTTACAAAATGGCGAATTTGAAGCAGAAACGCCAAACACGACAAGTTCTAAGATTTCAACTGTTAACAACAAATAGTTGTTTTCTCTACTGAAAATTTTAAAATTTCGGGTTGTGCTATATGTAAGTTCTATAGCCCTTAACGAGGATACGAATATCTGAAATTTTAGCTTAAGTGCACCTTCGAATTAAATTCTTACTTTGTTTACGTTTTTTTGTTATTACGTAGGCTCAAAAATTGCAAGGATGTCATTTAAACAGCTAAAAAATGATCTGGTTAAGGATTCTACCTACTCATTAGTTATACATACATACATATATCTAGAATGCTTAAACTACTTTTACCGCCACAAAAGCTTCTTTGTCTTATAGCAAGTTTATTTAAACAATTTACATATATGTATAACAGTCCACTATAACGCTATGTAGCCAATATTAAGGCTCTACTTCGATTTAAAGCAAGGATAATTAAAAAATACCTCGTTTAAACATTACTTTTTGTCACTTAACCCTTTTTTGCGGTTACTAGAGAATATGTTGATCAATAGTAGCAAAAATCAATATTGTTACCATTTAATATTATTAATTCTTTGAATGGAAATAAAGTAAATTTTTATTAATTTTTACAACTAATTTGTTCATGCAAAAATTTATGAACGTACATACATACATACATATGTGTGTATTTATGTACATATAAATAATATTGCTTTTAGCCATCCACTAAGGAATAACAAACGACATGATTGGTTTTGCATTGATAAAAATACTAAAAACAACACGTCATATTAGCCACAGCAAAGAACATACACAATAACAAACGACATGCCTGGTCTTGCTTTGATCAAAACAAAAACTTACACACGTGTGTGTACACCACCGGCAAAAAAAAACAAAACTTTAATGCATGCTTCATCTTGCTTCGCAAAACAGAGAAACAAAACAAATAAATGGTGGGTGGTATTCAGTCAGAGATAATTCAGTACGATTGTTTGTACTCTTTGATTTGCCGAAAGTACGTTCAAATATGAGGAAAAGGTACATTTTTCACATAACTTCGATTAAAATATATAGCAAAATTATAGTAAGTGGGATACATACATACATATTTTTACATATGAACATTTAATGAAATTTTTTTTATGGTTTCGGCCGTATATGCATATGCTTTAACACCGAGCATTATTCATTACATGATTTATGCGGCAAAGGAAGAAATACTAAAAATAGGAATATGTAATTGCTTTAAAATGTGTAGTCTGTTTGAAAAAAATATTCTAAACAAATCTCTTCCTCCAAAAGAGATAAGGAAATATGCTAAAAAGTTTTCAGCATTATAAAAGGTTCTTTCCTGATCGCAAATATTCGAAATAAAACCCCTGCTTACTTTGTAATGCGATTCGAAAATAACTTGTATGTTAATATTGAAAGTAGAAAGCATTTTCTTTCAAATCGAATTACGCAGCATCCAACCAGATTTTATTTTGTATCCAAATGCATTGCTGTTGTTTCTCTGAAGACCACCAACTCAAAATTTCCAGCAGTGGCAAATTACTGTTTATTTTAATACTAGTCTGCGTCACAGAGGATATTATCCTTTTTGGGCGAATCTAACAGTGAGTAGAGGCAATAAGGAACGGTAGGTTAGTTGAAAATACCAGGAATAAAATAGTTAAGTATAGTTTGCTGATGCTAATGATTTTATTATGTATATAATTTTTAACATACATTATCTTATACATACATACACACATAAGAAGGTACTAAGTATATAAAATTCATTTCGGTAAAAACGTTTTACATATAAGAATACCAAGTAAAACGTTACGACATTGGAATGCCATTATTACCAACGAAATGAAGACAGGCTAATTTCTAACTTACAACAAAAATGATAAAATGCTTATGTATGTATAGGTATGTATAGTTACAAATATACTCTTGATAATTATATTTAAGCTAACGGCTACAGACAATTACAGAATAACGATATTTTGCGCTTATAATACTTTTGAAAAAAAATGTTTCTTTTTAATTGGAAACATCACGATTGAATATTCTTGATAGTACATAAAAAACATATGTATACGCAAAAATTCACTTGCGATCATACTGTGTACATACAATATAAAAGGGTATGAAGTTTATAAAAATTAAGCTACTGGTTCTACAGCATTTTCATTCACTTCATTTTCTGCTTCCGGCTTAGTTATAGTTACATCTTTGGGTATCCTCACCAAAATCTCATAGTTGGCATTCGTAACTTCTTTATCTTTGTATGGCATGTATGCTTGATAATATCGCTGATGTAGTTTGCCATACAACATTTTACCTTTGTGCTTTGCTCGCGCGGTATATAGTACATCTCCAATAATTGTGTTCCCAGTTGGAAAAGCATTTTCAGGTACATCGCCATCAGATGCCGCCACCCATTTGTACTCTGCATCATCATTAGAAATATCCAATAACTCTATATCGTCGACTAAACGGTGCGAACGAAATCCCCAAGGAGCTATAACAGCTTTTTTACTAGGAACATAATAACCCGGTATGAGGTCATCGTTGAATCTACCCCGAGCTGCGTAAATATCGTTACCCTCTTCATCCAATCCAAACATAAATGCAAACCCCATATCCTCGCCGAAATCCATGTCATGATCTACATAAATCCAATCATATGTTTTTGGCAAGTTCATTTCTATTTCTCCTTCTTCAAGTGTTACTTCCACAAAATTGACATATAATTGATGGCAATAATGGCGCAAACAATGCTTTCGACATTGTGGGCAAGTTCGTGAAACTTTTAGCCACTGGAACAGGCAATATTTGTGGAATACGTGCCCGCAGCGTGTGCTGTATATAGTATCGGAATTTTTAAAATATTCACTGCAAATAGCGCAAAGTATATTTAATGACATGTTGCTGTTTGCTTCCCGTCACAAAATTTAGCTGTCGATGACTAATTAATGTTTATAATGTACGTTAATATTTATATACATAAACATGTGTATACTTGTGAAATTAATTTATTAATCAAATTTGAAAATATACAAAGACGAATTGACCACCAGCTGAAGCAAGGCTAACAAATTATACAAACAAAAACAAAACGCATTGTCAGCTGATTGAAAAACTATTTGAAATGCAGATGGCATTGTTGTTACTTAGACAAAGTAGCGCTTTTTAATGATGTTTTTACTCAGTTAACAGGATGCTGGTAAATGAAGGAAATAGTCCTATTTGATTCCTTTGTCCCACCTGTATAGAAAGGGGTGGATAGTATGAGTGAAGAGGGAAAGAATAGGTTAGAAATTCGTTGAAGTATAGAGGAAAAAAGTAATTGAAAAATAATGTTGGTCGTGAACGCATGCCTTAAGGTAGTCGGGAGCCGAACCAGCCGATGCTACTGATAAATTGACCCAGGTTTTTTAGTCCAATACCTTAATATCTCCGATATATGACTGAAGCGTGCTCTACCCAGATACTGTAGACGCTGCTCCCCTCCTTCTCGTCATTGCAGGAGTTAGAATAACTATTTTCTTAGTAAAAATCTTTTAATCCACAAAAAATTCAAAAATGTTCGCATATGGCAACACTGGTCTTGTTCCTAATGAGGGAGTAGTAATTTAGCATTGAATTGTATTTTATAATGAAAAAAAAAACTTAAAATATTTAGCCAGCCAACAAAAGAGTGACGAAATGTTAAAAAATTTAATTATTTTAAAGCTTTTAAAGACCTCAAGAATTATTACTAAAATTAAAACAAGAACTAATTTAAGTTTTTTTATTTTTTCTATATAAACACCCAGACGAAAATTTCTATTTTATTTATATAAAATAGACAGATAAATATACATATTTCTGTCGTTTTGATCTCTTCTATGAAATTAAAAAGTCCATAACGTCATCTGTGTGCAATTTTATTAAGATACATATTTTAAACGTTTCGTGATTTACCGCATTGCTCCAAACGGAAATAAATTTCGATTACTGTTCATAAGCAGATATAGGAATATTCTACTCTTAAATATTTTAATTTGGTGGCAATCTTCGCAATATCCGAAATTAGCTTGCAAACTTTGAGTGTTTCTTTGAAAACATACAATTTTTGGGGGGCGCCTTTTTCTATATAAGTATATTATCTAGTTTGTATTAGAATTTACCATATCAGTATAAGTCGTGCCACATATGAAGATATCACGATAATTCTTCTTAATATATACATACATATGAATTTTAGCTACTGCCATTTTATCTTTTTTTTTTTTTTTTTGCTAAAATTCAGGTTTGATTATAAATTTTTAAAATTTCAGGGTGAAACAAACAATATTTAATTCTTCAGACGTTTGTTTGGACTTCAGTTTAATTCTTTATATTGATACATGCTTTATGTGTGATTCTTAATAGATAAAATAACAAAATTTGAGACTCAAACACTTGTTAGATTAAATTCTTTGGCATTAACAAAACTATAAAAGATTAAATGAATGATAATTATACTATGTATGTTTATACACTGAAACAAACAAGGGAAAAAAGGCAATCTTAAAATATAAACTTTGGGTTTTAGTTTTTAAAATGCTTCATTTCTAAATATGATATATTAAAATAATAATGTGTTTTTTTTATTAACATTATTATTTTTATACTGAAGTAGTTTTAAAACTGAAATGTACGCTTTCAATAATGTGTTTTTTTATTAACATATAACATTATTATATTCATGCTGAAGTAGTTTTGAAACTAAAATGTACGCTTTTATTTCAAAAATTGTTTTTTGTTTCTTCTTGATTTAAATATTCGTTCTGGAAATGTGTTTAAATTATTCCAAATTTTATTGCCCGTATTCATAAAAAAATAAAATACATTTCAAACACATTTTAAATTTTATGACATGACGTTAAGACAATATCTACCGTTTGAACATTTTGATTATTTTAAATCTCAGTAAAATTTAAAAAATATTTTTTTAAAAATCGTTTGCAATTTCCCAAGCTAATATAGATGACCACTGAGTCGAAATCCAATTAACTTCTGATTGAAGATACATAATTTCTGTGCTGTGTTTGTTTCATCTTCCAATTGTTTTTGCAAAAATGTGTTCAATTTATTAATTCAATGTACATATGCAAATTCGTAAGTTCTAAAAATATTTTAACCAACTCTATTTCGATCACCTCTGGATCAATTGTTTGATTTTCAGACACTGGCATACACACTTTTCTAATCAGCTTCATAACGAAAAGTATGCCAACAAAATATTTAATACAATCCTATTCAAATAGTTTCTAAAAATTATATAATTATTTGTTTTTTTTTATTTATTTTATATATGTATATATAATTAATTTATATCTCTTGATTTTTTTCCATTTCTAAAAGTACATACATACATATATAATAGATAGAATGTACATATACTATATTCATAAAAAAATGTGTTTATTGTGTAAGTTTTTTGATCTATTGCTGTATTGTAATAAATTAAAATGAAGATAAAAAACTTTGAAATTATTTAAATATCTGTAGATACGAGTATATAACAAAATGAAGATAAAAGTATAAATTCTTACTAAACATGTTGTTATATATTTAAATCAGAAATAATTAAATTTCGATTTGACCACTAAAAAATTGCGGATTTTATGTTTGCCTTCTCATGTAATAATAAATATAATATGTAATAGAAAAAAAAAAAACAGAAATTAAATCAACAGGAACATTTGCTCTTCCCATCTAAAGCTGTTTGCTCTGCTGCACTGTTAAGATTGAATTTTTCGCTGTCGGCTAAATCTGCAGCACTTATTAGCTTATCATTTAATAAAATCTAAAAATAGTTTAAATGAAATAAAATTTAAAAATTTTAAGTAGATTTCAGTTTTGTAGTTAAACTTAAATGTACCTTATTAACTAGAGCTCTAGCTGCCTCATCTATATTGATATTTTCCTTAGCAGACGTTTCAAACCATCCGGCGAACCCATGTTCTTTTACATATTCATCCATTTTCTCCGTATTCGTAACCACACCTTGTTTATCTTGATCGCACTGAAAACGGAATAATAAAATAAGAGCATTTTAATATTAAAATTATTTGATTTAATTTGTTCGATTTTAACGTTTTTTTTTAATAATAAAAAAAGTGATTTTTTTACTTTGCTTTTAATATTACTCTTTAAAATTTTGGTTACAATTTTGTTTATCTCGATTGCACTGAAAACGGAACAACAAAATAAGTTTATTTTAAAATTAAAATTATTTGATTTCATATTTTAAATTTATTAATAAATATTTGCAGTTTTACAATTTTTTTTAAAATTAATTATTAGAATCAGACCAGATTTAAAGCTCAGATTCAAATCCGCGAATTTACATATTCGAATTTCTTATTAAGAGTAGGATATCTATTTTTATTTTATAAAAAGAGCAATTAATATTAAATTTATGAATAACCACTACTAGAGTTGTCAATTATTCGAATTTTAATTTTTTTCCAATAATTCATATACTTGTTTTTGTTCGTTAGATCAAAGAATTAAATCTAAAAAATTATTCGATTACTTGATGGGAATAACGAATAGAAACAACATTTTATTAACAAAAAATGAGCAATTCATATAAAAAACGTCTAAATAAAACAGTCAATATTGTTATTAACAAAAAAATAAATTCTTCTGGTTTCTTGACCTCTTTTTAATTATTATATTCTGATATTTTTAAGCTTAAGGTCTCTTAATTTTAATTTAATTTTTAAATTCAATATTTCGTCACTCCTTTGTGTGACTTCTTCAGGAAATTAAAAAGAAGAATAAATAAAAAAAAATAAAAAAATTAAATAATTCATTTCCTGAAGAAGTCACACAAAGGAGTGACGAAATATTGAAATTAAAAATTATATTAAAATAAAAAGGCCTTAAGCTTAAAAATATCAGAATATAATAATAACAAAAAAAAATATTTATATTTAAAACTGAAAAAATTTAAAAATTAAAAAGCTAATATTTTTATAAAAAGGAAAAATTTCATATAAAATCTCCTAAAACAAACATGTTTTACACATAATTTGGTTTTGGTTTGAGAAATTTTGTTTTGAAAATTTTTTTTTAATACAATAATAAGTGATGCAACTGGACCTGTGAATTGAATAAATATTAAATTGAATTAAGGGTTTTACAGGCTAACTGTTCGACATTTTTAATTTAAATCTCAGAAAGACATGATAAATATTCCAAGGCATAAAGGCAAGTCAACATCAGTTTTTGTTATTCAATTTACACAGCAGAGCAGAACAGCTGTTTTCGAAAGACGCAACCCTTTCATCATCAGTGCTCATGTATATTGTGTTTGTCACCACTTATTAGGTGGCCTAGTTGAATGATGGAACAAAAAATTCAGAAAAATGGGACATGAAGAAATATAATGAAACGGTAAAACGGGTATTATAACAATAAAGCTGGATTCAATTCAACAATTTTAGGTTTTTGAGAGTTTGTTCTGAAACGATTCACCCACTTCGAACAATTGTTCTGGAAAAACAAGGGTACCATATGAGATATTTTTGTAAACGATGCGTATTAGTTTTTCAATTAGGCAGCACAGTAGCAGATGAATGCAATTTGCTTGTTTTCTTGGCGTCACACTCATATATTTTGTTGTGTAATAAACAAATTGTAAATTAAAAAATCCTAATAAAATAAACATTTTATTTAATTAAGATTGTATTGTATTATATAGATGTTCATATAATATGATGTGGCATCTCAGTTCAACTTTACTTAAAAATTTAAAGTAGCTGGCATCACAGTTGAAATGTTTCAGAACAAAAATTAAAATTAAACCAATTCATGTTCCGAACAGGGCTGCCAGAAATTTTTCGTGAAAAATCAGAAAATTTCCCAAAAAAAATCGGCATTATCGGCACTTTCATTTCTTAAAATCCGCAAAAAATCGGCATTAATTAAAAAACTTATTTTGAAATATAAACAAAAACAATTCAATATAATTTATTAAATATTATACATAAAACAGCATGTAGATATAGATCAATAAATTTGCACCTCACAAGTTTTGAAATTATTTTGGGGTTTCGTTTAATCTCCCAATTGGCAATTTAAAAGAAACGATTTATTATTTTATTCATTTAGAATGACTTTTACTTAAAAAAAATACATAAGATCAACTTGCTTTTTATAAAACAGTATAAAATAATTAAAAAAGATGTGTGGTGTCGTGGGACACCGGATAGGAACGCAGTTCCTTATTATAAAAATATTAATTTTAAGTTCTATTCGAGGTATAAAGAAAATAGTTATTCGGGTATACATTTTTTATTAGGATTTTTCTTTTCGCCGATCAACGAAAATACAGAATCAGTTTTGTTCCCAAACGAAATTGAATTCTGTCACGGCCCGGCTGCGTATGATTAATAATTGTTTGTATGGAATTGTATTACTCATACGTCTTAAACATTGAGTTAGAAACAAAATATCTTACGTTAAGGACGTTTCTTCCCGGTTAGGGTACCCCTCCGCAACGTCTCATAAGGAACTTCGTTCCAATTAAAATATATACGTCTTTTCCAATAGTATTTCAAAATTTTGCTATTATATTTCAGAATTTCCTAAAAATTAACTCTACTCGTAGGTTCTAAAATAGGAGTTACAATATACAATTAAAAATTTAGAATATTATCCTAAAATTTTTGAACAAAATTCGTAAATATAATACAAAAATTGGAAATAATGTGGTTTTCATAAATCAATCATATATATTAGATTTTGACATTTTTATTAAATCGTTATTTATTTCGCAATTAGAGTTTTTCATTTTCAAATAATCTTTAGAATAAAGAATTCCTTCTTTTAAAGTTTTATTTTCTAAGGAACATCGGAATTTCGTGCACACCTATAACAAGGCAATTGAATTGTTATTAAAAGAAGAATTATATAATAAAAGATGTTCCACACTATTATTAAAAAATCGGCATTTTTTAGGGGTAAAATCGGCAAATCGGCATATTGAAATTTTTGGAGTAAAAAATCGTCAAAATGCCGATAAATCGGCATTTCTGGCAGCCCTGGTTCCGAACCAAGTTAACTCTCTTTAGCTCTCTCTCTCTCAAAAATAGAGACGTCAAACTACATATAAAAAAATTGTTTCGGAACAAATTTTTTGTTCCGAAACAATGGGTGAATCCAGCTTAACATGTTAACATCAGGTTGATACAGTTCTCGTATCCTTTTTCACAATAAAATTTGTGTAAATAGGAACTGTTATCACATTCTGTTATCGTTGACTTGCCTTTGTGCCTTGGAATATTTATCATGTCTTTCTGAGATTTAAATTAAAAATGTCGAAAAGTTAGCCTATGAATATCTTAATTCAATTTAATATAGCAATATAAAATGTTTGTTAAAATTCTTACTACATATGAATAAATATTTTTTTAATATTATTACATTTTACACAAATAAATCAAATTCTAACCGTTTATTTAAATTAAAATAAAATGTAGGATTAATTGACATTAATTACTCAATCTACTCGTTATTTGAAAATCGTCCTTTTAAATTTATTCGATTAAACGTATTATTCTTAATCGGTTGACAACCGTAATAACCACACCGGAGTTAATAAAAAAGTCAATTTTTAAGAAAAATAAATTCAATTTACGTTTTCACCACAAACTATATAGACTAGACAGCTCGTTTGAAAAATATTGAATGAATAATAAACTCACCTTATTGGCCAGCAATATACAGGGTATTGGGCTACCGTCTGGCAATTGGACTTTTGAATCTAAATCTTCCTTCCATTTACTAACACAATCAAATGTACCGCTACGTGTTACATCGAAAACAATAAAGGCACCAACGGCTTCCTTGTAATACACTCTGGTCATATTGCCAAACCGTTCCTGTCCAGCAATATCCCATAACTGTAAACGCACGATTGTATTGGGATCCCAGTGTAAAACTTTCAACGCAAAATCTACACCAATTGTGGCACGATAATTCTGACTGAAGAACTGATGAACATAACGTTTAATGAATGATGTTTTGCCAGTGCCCAATTCGCCAATGACTAGAATTTTATAGAGATGTTCGCGCTTTTCGGTGGTTGGAGATGTCATTACAGTCTGAAAAAATAAAGAAATATATATTTTTTAATTCAAATTTTTAATGCTTTTAAAAATCGCTTATAAAAATATACGCATGTGCAAATGTGTATATATATTTCTAATATTCTAGTTATAGAATATGTATGCTATCTTAAATACAAATACGTCACACATATTTTGTGGTACACTTTTAAGCATCTTATCGTCCACTAATATTCATGAAATCTGTATGATTCAAAAGGCATTTTTGTCTAGATAAGCACAATATAAATATTTTTTTCTGGGCATAAGAAGGATAAAATAATGTTTTATATTTGACTTAAAGGCAACTATTGTTGTGTTACTTCCAAAAATACAAGTACTTTCAAAAGTCTATAGCCCAATTCACAATCCTGTGCAAATGGTCTTGCATTATAGCATTTGCAAATTGAGAGAGTTTTTGAGAGCATTTTCAATGTATTTTGTTGGTGTAGAGTACAATTATTTTGCAAATGCAATGATGCACGACCATTTGCACAAGATTGTGAATAGGGCTTATATATTTTTTATTTGCTCGCAGAACAAAAACCAAGTACTTTTAGTTTAATGTACGTATATGTCCTGTTGTATGATTTGAAGGTAATCATTGATAATTTGATTTCCTTATTCTGCTAAAGAACGCTCGAATTAATCGGTCGAACCACTTCCGAGTTTTTTTTAAGAGTGTGACAACACCATAGCAACGCGGGCAAATTGTTGAAATTTTTAATCAAAATAATTGTTCTATTCGTCAAACTCATCGTCCACTTCTTCCCTTTTTATGGTGTAAGCAATCGTCCTTCAGAACGGCTAATTAGAAGGACAATAGATCGTTTTCAGACCACATTTACTGTTACTGATAATGTGCATACCGGACAGTGCGCACTGCAGAAGCTGTAGCGGCTGTGGCCGTTCTCAGCAACTGGGGTTGTGTCCCTCCACTTTATGGAAGATTTTTTTTAGTTGTTGAAAATTGGTGTACCAGATTGCGCCTTCTACGCGCCAGCTGTGCCGGCCACATGACAGAAATCATATTTAAACATTAATTTCATAAAATTTTCTTTCCATTGATATTAAAAATATATTTCCTTGTTTTATTATGATTTAAACTTGTGTTACTCTATAAAAAAAACACCCTCTATTTGTGCAATTTTGTCCATATTCGAATGGGACACTAAATTTTGGGAAAAATCAAAAGACTTTTTGTTAACAAAAATCGTATTAACATAAAAGAATTCGAACCGAAAAAGTTTGGCTTAGGTATAATGCAACAAAAAATTTAGAAAAATGGGATATGAAGAAAATAATCAAACGGCAACCCGGGTATTAAATAAAAATGTGTTAACATCGATTTGATACAGTTCTCGTATGCAATTTCCTAATAAAATTTCTATAACTAAAAAGTTTTATAATTATGTTGAACTGAGCCATTTTATGAAAGATGGCAAACAAACATACACATAAGTACGGCTGATGAAATTGTAGCGGCTTTCGAAAACAGCTGTTCTGCTTTGCTGTGAAAGTTGCATAATTAAAAACTGATGTTGACTTTTCTTTTGTATTTTTGCAATATTTATCATGTCTTTCTGAATTTGAACACATTTTCGAACAATTTGCTTGTAAATCTTAATTGTAGGAATTATTATTGTTTTTAAAACAAACAAAAAATAATTTTTGAAACAAAAGCTTACCTTTTATAAATATAAAAATGTTAATAATATAAAAAGCATTATTATTTTAGTATTTATTGTTTAAAAATGAAGTTAAATTGCTTCACTAAAAGGCAAAGTTTTATGTTTTAAGATCGGATTTTTTGTTCAGTGTAGATATATACACATACAAATATCCATAATAAATATTTTAAATTATGTATGAATTTTTATTAGTCGAACTTTCTTATGTAAATTGTTAATTTTATCAACGGGCTTAAGTTCGAATCTGCAAGACTGCAAACCATTTTTTATTATTTTATTAATAAATGAATTTGTTCAAATTCTATTTTTATTAATTTATATTAAGATTGGAATATTAAGAATATTTTTCAATAATCATCAAACCAGCAGAACGGATCAGTACTGATTTCGAGGCCGCTACGCCATCTCTGGAAAAAGCGAAAGAGATACATGGAATATTGGGAATATTAATCGTCAGGGTTGGGGAATTTCGTACTAACCAAAAATGTAATAACTTAAAAATATGAATGTGATAACTTCTCATATTCAATTTTCGTTAAAATATTGGTTAAATAGTTGATATTCCTACAAACTAGCACCACTTGCAAAAGTGGAAAAATTGAACAAAGAACGCTGATGAGATGGCGTAGCGGCCTCGAAATCAGTACTGATCCGTTCTGCTGGTTTGATGATTATTGAAAAATATTCTTAATATTCCAATCTTAATATAAATTAATAAAAATAGAATTTGAACAAATTCATTTATTAATAAAATAATAAAAAATCATTTGCAATCGTGCAGATTCGAACTTAAGCCCGTTGATAAAATTAACAATTTACATAATAAATATAATAACAACACTGCAGGAGATCGAACTGGTATCAAATTAGTATTGCACTAGTACAAAAATCACCAGTACTAGCTCCCAACTGTGAACTTTCCTATACCATGTTAATGCTCAAATTAAAATTGAGTGTGTTTGAAAAATTACTAGTACCATTGGTACTAGATGGAAACTAGGGGGATACTAGTACTATTAGTACTAGTATAATTTCTTCTACTCGGATACTACTACAATCAGTTCTGCACTAAGAACTGGTTTATATATAAAAAAATCCCTAAATTTATTGGTTTTTTAAGCCCAATGAAATTTGTTAAGTCTTTGTCTTCAAGCAATTTTTGGTTGATCAATTCTTAGCTTATAAGAGAAAATGGAAAGTTCCTTCAGGGCACGCTCAATCCACTAGCACCTTGCACAACTTGAGTTACGTTTGGTACTCCACCATATACCAAACGCTAATGAACATACAATACATATATCAGTTTTTATTATTTTAAAAAATATCGCTGATTTTATGAACATAAATGTTAACAAAAAAAAAAACAAGTTTAAAAAATTCTACAACTAGCTTTTAATTTTATTTATTTTTTAAAATGTCACTTTTTTAACGCACAAGAAAACTGCGGCTTCCTTACATAAATTATCGAATAAATAAACTGATATGCAGTTGACAAAGTCTTCTAATACTATTCTTTGTTTCAAATTTGAATTTGTTTAAAATGTGTAACAATTAAAAATAAAATAAATGAAAATGCGAATTAGCAATTCGCTTTAAAACATGATCAACAATTAATATGAAATTCTACAAGTCAAATCAATCTACAAATGAACTACTTGAAGTACTAGTACTTTTCTGTATATGTTCAATCACCTTTTGAACTAGTGCTTGCTATACTAGTAATCGTACCAGTAGCTTAAAGACAATTAACGCTTATCCTCCTGCAGGGTAACTCAAATAACATTTAAAATAAATTCTAAAATATTGTTAAAAAAATAAAACAAGAATTTTAAAATATTGTTTTAGTTAAACAAAAAAAAAATAAATAAAAAATAATTCAAAACTATTTTTGTTTTCGATGTTATTTGTTCTACAGAACCATTGGTTACGAAATCTTCGAAGAGGTTTTATATAATTTTTCCCTTGATTTATATAAAATATTTCCCATATGCACGTACATGCAACATATTTATGTCAATTCTTTCGTTGCCATTCTTGAATTTTCTTAAATAGTTCGATGACTTTTACTAAGTTAGAGATCCATGTACTCGTGCATACAAATAAATATGACTTTTCAAAGATTTGCAATAAAAAACCAATCGAAGATCCAAAGCTACATGGAAACATATTTTATACTAATGCTTTGACTGCACAAACATCGATGTGCAAAGCTAAAACTTATAATAGTAGCACTAAGAGTGACAGACAACAAAATCATGGAGAGAAATCAACAATTGCATTTGTAAGGTTTCGAGACTTAAATTTCTCATGTCTTTTTCACTCCGAGACATAAAATGCACAAACAGCAAAATCGATGAGGAAATACTTAGTTTACAAGTTATTAAAAAACTGAGCATCAGTTACATTATTTGGTTACAAAAAAGTTAGATTTTCCAATCATGATAATGAGTGGAAATAAGTGATAGTAAATATGTGATTTCGAAACGCTTCTCGCAGAAATTGAATATATTGAGCTGGATATAAGTGGGTGCTGCTTGTAACCTACACGACACACTTTCCATTACATATCGGGTATTCATATATATTTTATTACCTATTTGAGGATGTCGAAGGACTTCTTTCTTTCTTATAATCACATTTGAAACAAAAACAATTTCTAGAATTTTGTTTTGGTTTGAAATTTAATTGTATGAAAGAAAGAAGTCTCTCGACATTTTGAAATATGAACGACTGAATTTTTTCAGTTCGGGGGTCGAACCCGATCTTTTTGTCAATTGCATTTTTTATACTCTCCAAAGAAGAATTGGAGGATATATTCACTTTTTCATTTCGTGTGTAATGTAGCGAAATGTCCCCCTAGGACTCCATAAACTATATATATTCTTGATCAGTGATGAAATCTAAGACGATCTAGCCCCTTCCGTCCTTCCGTCTGTGGAAATCACGATACAGTCCAAACAAAAAGAACCATACCCTTGATATTCGGTATAAATAAATTTTGAAGGATAGCACAGAGCTGAATCGGACTAGAGGAAAACAAGTTCACCTAAGAGGAACTAAATCAACCTCTAATGGCGTTTTCTTTTCTAGAAAACATGTAACAATTTTTTACTTCTAATCCAAAAATTTGCGTTTAAGCAGACTTTTAAAAGAATAATATATTTGTCTAAGCAATGGTAGATTAATTTGTAATAGATTTACTATTTCGAAACGGCATGATTTTTTTTTATGTTGGACTCAGGGGATGACCTCTATATATGCAATGCATTGCGCCGGAACTGAAAACGAGGGGAGAGTCTTGAGGGGACAGATTAGGAAAGATGAGAAGATAGACAGTTTTTTTTTTGTAGCTATTTCAACCTTTTTACTTCGCCGGCTAATTTTTGCTACAGGGCCGACGAAGGTGGGTGCTGTTACTCTCCTTTTAGTACATGATAGTGTCAGTCGCTGCCAATTATGTTCACTGACCAGTGACTATGCCTTCATCATTGAAACAGGCTGGCAACAACTAACACAATGCACGCACTAATGCTGATCAGAAAAATTCAACCCTCCGCTTCATAGTCTCGTGTTCTACTACTTCGGCCAACAGCACCCACAGTGCAGTTTTTCATTAAAAAAGTGTAAAAAATGTAGCATTCTTTTCCAGAAAGGAAATCAACCTCTGAGAAACCACATTATTTTTTAAGTTTTTTGTTGTTGTAATTTTGTTAAACGCATTATATATTTTTATGTCACAGATGGTTCAAAGCGTTGAACTTGGAGTCAGAAAATCTGAAAAATCTATTTTTGGACCCCGCCTCTTTAGTGGGCGTTGAAGTAACATATTACATGGAAAAATAGTGTAAATAATTAACAAATTGTATTCCCTAAGACTACATTCTTTAAAAATTAAATTTTTAAGCTTTTACGACGAAGCTGAAATGTGACCCCGTGACCTTCCTCTGCCCTATCTCCGCCCCCTTTTTGTATGCCTTGATATAAAATATTAACTGCAAAAATAACGTAAATTGCTTTTATGCTGATGGAAAGGTTTTTATTTTTGGAGGGTATTTCAGATTCGACTTGGTTGAATATAAAGTTCTTGCTTGTTTTTTTTTTTTTTTTGTAATTCATTTACTTAAAAATTCAACAATTGAAAAATTATACTTCACAAAAATTTTGCAAATTTGTCGGGATTGTTTAAATTATTTATGACCTTAATGGACGGGAAATAGTCGTTGCCACTTCTGGTAAGGGTCTTGAGGGGGCACTGTGCAATTGCGCACATGTCAGAGCGTTTGGGCTTTCCCTATAATGGTCGCTGCATGAGCTGTTTCGATGCCGAAGAAGAGGAGTCAGTACAGCATTTCCTTTGTGACTGTCTGGTTCTGCAGGAGCGTAGGCTTAGACATCTAGGCTCTCGTTTCCTGCAAGATCTGGACTGCCTCAGGGATGCACCGCTGGCTGCCCTGGCGGGCTGGGTGGTTGCCAGGAACCAGTACTTCGTTTTGAAAAGATTGTGTAGGGTATAGTCCTCTGGACATCACAATGGGCCTTTTATGGCTTTTATGGTGTTTTTATCGCTTACTGCGGGCAGCCCTTCTAATCTAATGTGGAAAAAAAGGATCGGAAAAATTGCGATATTTTTTTTTTGGTATAGTTCACTTAAGTCCGATGAAACAAAATCTTTCGAACTGTTAAGGGAGGCATTAGATTGTCTAGATAGACTGACAGGATGGAAAAATTATTTTCGAAAACAGAAAGCAGACAGATGAATCCCTACAATTGTGTAACTTGTAACACGGTGTTCAGAAATGCATTTTTAATTGAGTCAATATTCACTTTATTGCCATAATTATCTTCCTGTTCACATATACAAAATTTAGTCAATTCAGTTAACGTATGACAACTCGGGATTTTTCTTCTATTTTAATTTTCCAATTAATAATAAATTTAATAATTTTTTCCGCAGATTTGAACTTATAGCCTGTTGACAAAATTAACATCCTGTAATACAATTTAACGATTTTTGTTTGTTATGTGGCCAAGTATACGAGTATCTATATGCCTGCATTTCATTGGTTTTTACACCAAATCATCAGTAGACTTCCACTTAATTCTAAAAATAAGAAAACCTCTCATCTTATACATAAACAACCAAAAATTAATTGAGAATTACACAAGCAAAATCATGGGATTTTAAATTTTAGAAAACACAACAAACAAATTTCATTCGATAAAAATCCATTTGGTTTTTCTACCTTCAATTTAATTTAATTCATATAATATGACGAATAAAAGATTTTAAAAATAAATTTAATTTAATTTACAACTTGACTTCAACATGGCTCGACATATTCTGTTTATGGCTTTTTTTCACTTTTCCCGCAATTTAGGTACGAAGTCTCGACTAACTTTGTTCAGTGAGTTGTGTTTTGCTCACTAAACACACTTTTTAGCAGTGCTGCATTTGTAATTTTACACAACATTATAAGAATTTCGTATTTATTGAAGAATAATGAATAAGGATAATTCAGCTAAATGCAGTTTATTCCCTGCAGGAAATGTCAATAGTAAAATTATACTGATTCTATATTGACTATGTCAGCAGTACTGCTGACAAATTATACCCCAACTAATGCTATCTACTTTTGACATTTAATACAGGCTTGTCCTACGAAATCTACCAGTAGACTGCGTCAATACTGACTAGGTAGTTCTTTTGGGGCCATATGGCGAAAATGTCAATAGTAAGATTGTACTGACTTACTATTGACTTGACGGTATCACCGAGGTCAATAACAGCAGTTGCCGTTCGGCCCCATGATTTGTTTTAATCGTCAAAAACAAAAGCAAAAAAAATAAAATTTGTTGACAGTGTCACCAAAAAGACACCATAATTGTTGACAAAGATATTGATATGGATACACTTAACCCCACGTTTCCTTTAGGGAATTGCGTTAAGCTCAATTAAGGTGTATGCATTGTTGAACCTGATGTTGCCAGATAAATTAAAAGTGAGGTTAAATTAGCATTTTGAGAACTCAAAAATACAAATAGTATCATGATGACAGAATTCAATAAACATCAAATATGCAGACGGAATTTAACGAAAAAAGGAAGAAACCAAAATGCTGACACTGAATTTTAATCACTCAATAAAATGATCCCCTTCACTTTAGATTCAAATTAAAAAAAAAAATCACCACATAGGGAAATCAGTTCAGTTCAGGCGAACACAAAACTGTATGCACAAGGCTACTCACTTAGGCTATTCACTGAATCTTACCGGCTCCATATCTTGATCCATCGTTAAATCGCCAAAAGCTGGCATATGCTGTTGCAAAACGTCGTCAAATGTATCTCGATTTTCGTCCGTGTCTAAGGATAAATCGCTAACACCCGATTGATAACGATAACGGGAACGTCTTAATTCCAAACTATTAAGTTCTTCGAATAAAGTCGGCTGTGATATATAGTGTATTGGACGGCGACTTATTTCATTAAGCGACAAATTATTATCGTCCGGATGTTTTTGGGACACAACGGAGGACTCGTCGTCAATGGAAAACTCGTATAAGGATTGTTGGAACGGTGCCCGAACTGGACTGCCTACAGCAAAATGTACCGTTACTGGTTCCTTGATCGTATCAAGGGAATCGGAATATGTATCGGCCAAAAAGTCACCAGCCTTAGCACTTTCCGCTACAGAGATGTGATCGTCTGATTGTGGAAAGGTATTCAATTGAACTGAATCTGAATTGTCAAACGGAGATGTTTGTATATTTTCCTGATGTTGCTGCTGTCTGCTGGTTGTGGTAATATCGTGCAATGCTGGTGCTGTTGTTGCTGGTGTTGTTGCTGATATTGGAGGAGGTGGCGGCGTTGCCAATGAAGCGTTAGTTAAAGATGATTGAATTTCAGTTGTTGTTTGTGGTAAACTTTCCAAAGTAGTCAGACAGTCGGGTGTTTCTGCTTGTTTTTGGTTTGTTGGATTCGTTGGTGGCAGTATTGTCTGGTCTATGGTTTTAGTGTCGTCTGTTGTTGTTGTTGTTGTTAGTGTTAGTGTTATTGGTGCCGCTTCAGTTTCGGTTTCTTTATTACTATTTGTTATTGTTGTTGCTGTTGAGGTAGGTCTTGGTAGTCTATGACCTCTTTGCGGAGTTATCATTAAGTCGGGTTCCTTTTTAACTGCGGCTACAGCTGCTGTGCTGCTCGTATTGCTGGCGCCGGATCCTTTTGGGGTCTTCGAAGCTGACGATTTCTGTTTGGATTTTGCACCCGTTACCAGTTTAATGGCTGCTCTAGTTGTGGTAGCTGTTTTGCGTATTGCACCACTGCTTGTACTCGATTGACTGGTGGATGTCAGCGTAGTTGCGTTTGTTGACGCTATTAATCGCGTGGGTTTAGTAGGTGCTCTCTCTTTAGGTGGCGTATCTTTAGAACTTTGAGTGATTGTTATCTGTTCTGTTGTTTCTTCTCGTTGTTTACTTTTAGATTGTGCTGTCGTTGTCGTTGCTGTTGTTGTTGTAGTTGTTGCTGTGGTTTTGTGTGGCGCTTGAGTTGTAACTTTTGTTTTGAGGTTTTTCTTTTTATCTAAAGGTTCGTTGAATGATTTCGTTAAGGTATCGCTGTCTTTGTTGGTTGGTTTGTTGGCTGGGGATGATGACGATGAATTTGGTGGGTTTTGGACAGTTTGTTCTTGCGAAGCCACGGTTTCAATTTTCTTTGATTTTATGGTTATTTGAACTTTACTCCTCGAACTTAATGGTGTTAAACGTTCTGTAGTGACAACTACTTCATTTTCGTTGTCCTGAAAAATTGGTTCCAAAACTTTTAGAGTCTTTTGTTCTGGCTCTTCAACTTTGATTTTTGTATCGTCTTGTTTGGGCACTACTTTCGATTTTTTCAATCCAAATAGAGATTTTTTCTTCTTCTTTGACTTCCTGTCCGCTTCCGATATGAGATTTGTATCGGGTAGATCTTCAGCTCCACTTGAAATAATTTGTTCTGATGATTCGGTAGCTGTGGAAGAGTAACTTCTAATACTTGATTTTTCTTTTTTTCGCCGTGACAGTTTTCTTAGGGCTGTGGAAAATCGTGAACGAGTTTTACTTTTCACTTGAGTCTGTTCAGGATCAGAGTGTACAATACGAGAAGTTTCACTTTTAGAGCAGTCCTCTAAGAGTTTGTGTTGTTCACAAGTCAAACTTTCCAATGAAATCGGTTCAGTGAGTTCCAAGTTTTCAAACTTGTTTAAAGTGACTTTATCTTTGTTGTGTTCAATATTTTGCATATTATAGAAAATTAATAATTCACTTGAAAGGAATTAAAGGGATTTTTTTTGGAAAGGGAGGATAAAAGGTATTATGGAATGCAGATGCAATTAATTGAAAAAATATTTTATTGCAAAACAAAATATTCTGATTTAACTAAAATCACTTGTAAGGTTTCGTTCGTGCACTTATTCTTTATATATTTTTTTCAAACCACAGCACATTTAATCGCCAGAGTCATTTAAATATTATTATATAATTTTTTAACAAAAACACTATTTTCAAAATCCTTGGCCATTTTAAATTCGATATTTATGGTAAAAATTTGTATCCTTTTTCCGCGCTACTTTTATTCGATTCTCTTTGCTGTTGTGCATTCAGAATTTTAACGATTGTCCGTTATTTAATTTGTATTTCAAACACCACCGTTTTCGTCGCCAATTAAAGCATAACTATTCTCTTCTAGAAATGTGTAGGCTTTTTATAAAATTTTTATTGTTGTTTTTGTTTTCATATTTCATACGGCAATAGAATATCACAACATCAGTCATCAGTTGCTCCATAGATTTAAGGGCCAAACCAACCACGAAACAATGAACAAACAAAGTGTTTCAACAGTCAGTCAGTCAGCCAGTCATCGCATTTACTAGTCTGATATGCAGCATATTTGCAAATAGCTTTGTGAAAAGGGTTTTAGATTACATTACTGAGCAGTAAAGTGTGTTGAATGCATGTCAAGACAAGCTAATTCTGGTCTAGTCTCAACAAAAAAAGAAGAAAAAAAATGGGACCAATAAACTGAATGAGTACAATTTGAGGTAGAAATTTGAGTTCAACTCAAAATTGATTGCGGTCGAAATACAGTGCCTACAAGAAGTGCACATTTCAATTAGAATTATTCAAATATATGCATTTTTTTCTATATAAAATTAAAAAATTGCGTTTGATGGTTAAAATTAAAAACGGTGCGCCAGTTTGAGGTTAGGAAGTAAATTGGCTGTGAAATGATGAAATGTTAAGAATTGAGTTGCCATCCTTTCACATTTATTTAGTAAAAAGCTGGGAAATTTTAACTAACGAACGCAATTTTGTTTTTAATTTTTTTTTCTAATTTTTTTCTTCTAATTTTTCAAACAAATAAAATTTTCCAATTTGCCACATGCAAGTAATTATTTGCAGGCAGTGTATACGTAAGGAGTTACTCGAGTGTCAGTTGTAAGTTTATAGTACGAAAATATTTTGGAATCTAGTGAAGTATGTTTTTTTTAAACATGAATTACAAAGAGTGGGCCAATTTGAGGTTAGAAAGTAAATTGGCTCTCAAATGATGAAATGTCAATGATTGAGTTGCCATCCTTTGACATTTATTTAGTAAAAAAGTTGGGAGATTTTAACCATAGAACGCCACACTCTTGGACAAAAAATTTTAATTGTGAAAATTTACTGTTTGAAAAACTGAACGAAAACAACAAAATCGAACTTTAGTAGTGATGAGGCCCATTTTCAATTAGCCGGTTTTGTAAACAAACAAAATTTTCGCATATGCGGCTCACAAAATCCACAAACAGTCCGCGAAAACCTATTACATCCAAAGAAAGTGACCGTATGGAGCGGTTACTGGTCAGGCGGCATCATCGGGCCTACTTTTTTGGAAAACGAGCGAGGAAACGCCGTCACCGTGAATTTTCTGCGCTGCTAAACCATGATAAGCGATTTTTTTTGTGGCCACAATTGGCAAATGTTGACATCACACACTGCCAAACAATTCAGTTATTGCATAAGGAATTTCACCGTCGCGTAATTTCTCAATTTGACGATGACAATTGGCCGCCTCGTTCGTGTGATTTAACGCCGCTGGATTATTTTCTCTGCGATTTTTAAACAATATTAGCTGTTAAAAGACAAGAAACTTTGTGTTTCCATTGAATCCATAAGAGACAGCTATTTGTTGCCACAAAAGTCAGCTGTCTTTTGCCAACAACTTAAATTTTTGTTTTGCAACAGTTAAACAAAGCCATGCAGGGATTTTTTGTATAAATAGTATGTAAAATTATTATTATTTTTATTTAAAATTAATCTAAATGTACGAAAAATTTTTGAATACACTATTTGCCAAGTATAAACACACCTTTAGTTTTGAATTATACTTTATTTTTATTCCAATTCAAATAAAGTTGTTAACAAGAAGTTGCTGAACCTCATAATCGTGCAATTAATTACTGAAAAAGTATGATCTTATGAAATCGTTAAACTTTAATGAATCCCAGCATTACAGCAACAAAAAAATTCCGTGAACGCATAATCAGCTGTTTATTGTTTTAATGCTAAAACTAATATTTGGCTTTAGGTGTGATTGGCATCAATTTATAATATACAACAAATTTTATCTCATTAATACATCGATATGAAAAGCTACAGATTTGCTGTTTGAGATCACAAGTGATTTAAAAAATTTAATTTTTTCAGCACCTGTTCGTTAAAGTAACGCTATAAGAACCGACTAACTCTGGCATCACTTATAAACAAACACTTAGTGCCGCTCAGTGATGTTAACTTTTTTATTTCGATTTCCGTACAGCCCTAAAAAAGTTTTTTAGGTAAAACTACCGTACAAAATTAATAACAAGAAACGTATAGAATTTAACTACAAGTGGCATTATTTTGCATAGTTGTTATGAAACCGTACTTTTTTGATGTTTTTACTGAGAAATATGTAGTCGCAAGAGAATTTGCAGTGAATAATTTATATTTGGACTCTCACAAAACTGATTTATTAACACAGTTATGAATTCGCTCTAGTAGACACATTATGAAAAAAATTTTGGGGTCTAACAATTAAAAATTAAAACTTTTTAAAATTGCCGTACAAATGTAGAAAGTGCCTGTTTACCGTTCGGAGGGCTAAATTACTGTACAATAGGGTAATTACCGTACGTTGAACATCACTGGTGCTGCTTCAAAGTGGCCGTTTATTTTAAAAATATTCTAATTCCGCCCTCTGCGCACTTGCTATAAATATTTTAAATTAAATAGCAACTAATAATATAATATGATCTATTAACAATTAACAATGAATATTTCTGTTACTACATACTCTTCTTTTCCATAATCATAATAAAACCCTGACATTCCAATTGTGCGAATATAATCTTAAAATATTTGTAATGGGTATACAATTAAGCGTATTGATTTAATAAAGATCAGCACTTATTTAAACAATAACAGTATGAATTTGAAATTTAACAATAAAGCGCAGTTGTATTAAATTCAATATAAACGAGAGCTTTATTGATGCCGTTTGGAAGGAGAACAGCTTTGGTGTAATTTTAAATATGAAATAAGTATCGCTTTTCCTATAATGCTGCACAGTGGCTTGAATACGATTTTATTTTCATACAGATAGAGATGACATATTTTTATATTGCTTTTTTTTGTACATATCATATTAAAACAAAAATTATATAAAAAGTATATAAGAAATTCGGACCCAAATATCTCTAAATCTAAAAAGGATATTACCAAGAATTAGTTACAAATTGAAGAAATTGTATTCCTTAACGTTGCTCACTTTGTATAAATTAAAATTAATTTTCTTATACGTTGTTCAGACATACACCATAAATTGATCTTAACGCAATTAATACCATTATTGAGCTCAATTAACTGTAAAAAATTTTAACTAAGTAATTGCTCTATTAACACTTAATTGCTATAAAATCGAATATAATTACAATTGCAGCACTGCTAAAAAAGTATGTTTATTCCCAGTTTTTAACTTCAAAATTAAGTACTATTTAAACTTAAAGTCTATTTAAATACAAAATTTTGTTTTTCACTTCAAAATTAAATAAAATTTAAATGTCCCACATTGTACATTTAAATTCCATTTAAGTTTTTCATGCAACCACAGTTTGTTTACATTCAATAACTTGAAAATTGGTAAAGCAGCTCTTCATTGAAACAAAACGTCGGTAAGAAGGTATTTTTCTTACCATTTATTTGTGCTACCATACTTTTATCACAATTAAATACCAAAATTAATTTTAGACTGAAAAACTGAAAATTAATGAAAATTATGGAAAAATTAACTAATTTTGTACTTAAATAAGAAGTAAAAAACTGGGGGTTAGTTAACAAAAAGCAATTCACTGAAAAAAGTTAGTCGAGACTTAGCACGTAAAATGTGGAAGAAGTAAAAAATTCATAAGCAAAATATGTCGAGTCATGCTGAAGTTAAGTTATTGATATTAAATTTATTATTACAGTAGAATCCCGATAACTCGCAATCCCGATAACTCGTAAATCTCACTAACTCGTAATAATTGGTCGGTCCCTTTAAAAAATCGCGGTAACTCGTATAAAATACATGCATTTCGGTCCCCTCAATAAGTCGTAATTTTTTTGCAAAGTTAATTTGGCAAAACGTCTTATAAGTCGTAATTTCTCACTAAAACTTCTTCTAACTCGTAATTGTAAAAAAAAACAAAAAAATGATGTCGCCGTAAAATGGTCATATTATTTACCGTTATGTATTTTGTGTTTACCATAGTGTTTTGCTCTATTCAACTTGAATTTGTAGCGCGACGATGGCTTGGCTATAGAAGGAATTTTGACGGATGATGATATTTTGGGCTTAGAAGTTGATGAACAGGACGACAACGATGAAAACGATGTGGAAATTCCACGTGTTTCTGTTAAATGTGCCAAATCTAGCGATCAAAAAATTCGTGATTTTCTTATGCAAACAGAAACTGATGATGCATTATTTGAAGTTATTTTTAAACTGGACAATATAATTGATCGTTTAAGTGTACAAAAATCACATCAAACACAAATTACAGATTTTTTACATTAATATGTATTGACATTGTAACTCTTTTCATTACTTTATTTTCTTATAAATTCTCATAAAACGTCAATAAAAAAAAATAAAAAATCCCTCTAAGACGTATTTTTTAAATTTTACTCCCGATAAGTCGAAATCTCACTAACTCGAAAATCTCAATAAGTCGTAATAAACGGTCGGTCCCTTGCGACTACGAGTTATCGGGATTCTACTGTAATTAGAAAACTGAAAAAAAGCTGCCAGATTTGAACTTGAGGTCCTCATGAAAATGAAAAACTTTAGCTTTTAGTTGTCATGCGGTAATTGAATTTTTTATATCCGAATAGGAAGATAATTAAGTGAATATTGACTCAATTAAAAATTCTGCCCTGAACATCATATTACGGTTGTTCCCATTTTTTTTTAATATTTTAAACACCTCGAGTGTTACAGAATTATTTAAATAATTATAGATTTTGAATCACTGTGCGCTGGCAGTTTGTAATTTAATGCATTAAAGAATGGTTAACCAGATCTGTGATATGTTTTATGCCTGGCTAGAGATAATAACACATTTTTAAATTAAAAAATACAAAATAGATATTATTTAGTTTAGGTCGACTAATGGAATGGCTAAACACTAACTGCTTTATATATGTATAAGAAATATTTCTATTTTATAAAAGGTTTATAAAACAAATTTTGTATGGAAATCTCTTTTATAAATTTTTAATAAACTAAAAATATTTTTTATGAATTAGGACTTAAAACGAAAGAAAATTCATAAAATAAAATGTTTAAAACTAAAAAAATTGAAATAAAAGTACAGGGGGCAAATTACGGCATTCGATATCGATCGAAATTTGTATTTAAATTGTATAGAAATTTCGATCGATATCGAATGCGGTAATTTGGCCCCAGAGCCAAAGAGTTTAAATGGAATATGTTTTTTGGTGTAAATCTTCATTTAATTATTTTTTTTACTCCCTTATTCATAAAAATTATGACACACTTATAAGAGTGTAATAGAGTAAATTTCATATTATGAAATTTTGTTTTATTACGCTGTTCTTAGACTCTCATAATTTTTATGAATAAGGGGGTTATTGTTTACCTAATAATGAATGACTGCGCTACATGATTGCGCAAAAAAGTAAATAAATAAAACAAAAAACGTGTAAAACTATTTATCACACGCACTTGTTTGGTTTTAAATGAGTTTCAAATACTATCAAGTCATTATTTTTATATCTGGTGTAATATATCGGGTGATTTTTTTTAGCAGCATGACAAGTGCCGACTGCGATAATTATGGTTTGACAGCTGAGAATGTCAAACCATGTTGACATTTTCATTCATTAAAGTCTGCCAACTGATCATGAATCGTTTAACGCAAGCACAACTTTTTCAAATTCTAGAAATTTACTTTAAAAAGAAAATAAAATATATTTTATTTTAAAATATTTTAAATCAAAAGAAATAGCATAAAATTGTCTACTAGATTAAACAAAATTCATTCCAAAAATATTTCGCTTATGCAGCTAAAAAAACACCCGGTGCATACATTTGTGCATACATAAATATGCACATACTCGTAATTGTGGATAATGATAAAATACTCGTACTCACAGATTACAAAATCAGTGCAACCCATAACCGCAAATATGTGTATCAAGTTTAAATTTTATTAATATAAAGAATTTCCTTAAACACGGGTAAAGCGAAAGATAATAACTTCAGTATTTAGTATTTTTAGATAAAAATTATTAATAATTAATGAAATTTAAGCGCCATTAAACCTCAATATGTGTAGAATCGAAAAGATATCATTCTGCCATCACTTACAAAATAAGTAATCGGTATTGATATATTTCTCGATAATCTTCCATCTTCAAAACTTTTACATTGACATCTGTCATATGGGCGGAAAAAACTGTGATACTTGTTTTTATTAAGCTCGCCAAAAATATTTTGCTTAAGGTATTCTTCTAAAAAGTGTAGAATAGTTGCCAATAGGGAATAACAATTTTCGAAATACTTTTCAACAAATCTTTAATCCTAAATGTCATCCCTCCAATTTCCCGCTAATTTTAACCGCAGAGCTATCTTAACGTGGCTTGCTGCGCTGTTCTATAATTTTAATTTTCTTCGAGCTCAAAAGTCTAAATGTGGGTGCTGTTGGCTGAAGTAGTAGAACACGAGACTATGAAGCGGAGAGTCCTGAGTTCGAGTCCGCGCTGAGTCATGAAATATTTTGTTGAATTCTTCTGATCAGCATTAGTGCATGATTGTGTTAGTTGTTGCCAGCCTGTTTCAATGATGAAGGCATAGTCACTGGTCAGTGAACATAATTGGCAGCGACTGACACTATCATGTACTAAAAGCAGAGTAACAGCATCCGCCTTCATCGGCCCTGTAGCAAAAATTAGCCGGCGAAGTAAAAAAGGTTGAAATAGCTAAAAAAAACTGTCTATCGTCTCATCTTTCCTAATCTGTCCCCTCAATTTTATCCCCTCGTTTTCAGTTCCGGTGCAATGCACTGCATATGTAGGGGTCATCCCCTCAGTGCTGGTCCTACACCTAAAAAAAAAACTGTGATAAAACACTAATTGTGCTTACAGGAAAGACAGTTCTTGTTAATTATTCAACTTACTCAGCTGAGCAGAACAGCTGTTTTCAGAAGCCGCTACACTTTCATCGTCAGTACTCATGTGTATTTTGTTTTTCACCACTTATTATTTTAATTTTCAAACTGCTATAACTTTTGGATGAACCAACCAATTCTCACATGACTGATATAATTTGCCGACTCCTATAAAATAACCCATTTTGACTCGGTTAGTGGAAATCGATGATCTTTCTATGTCAAAAGTTGAGTGGATTGTGGAATCGATCGGTAAAGCCGTGTAAAACACATCTGAAAAAATTTTTTTTTACATTTTCTTAATGAGGCCCGAATTTCGGTTCACATACTTACACTTATACATTAAAAAATAGTGACACCTTCTCAGAAGTGGTTAGGGAAGCATCCTAAAGCGACCCACCCACTTGCAATATAACAGTGCAATTTTCCGTATTGCACAATCATATCGCCAATGTGTATGTCATATTCAAAGGTGGCACAATATATTGGCAGAAATCAAAAGACTTTTGATTTTTATTGTACAAACCAAAAGAAGTGCAATATACTGTGAAAGTGTTGGCAACATTGTACAATAAAAAAAAGGGTTTCATCATTCATGACGCTAAACATTTTTAATTATATATGAGTTTTTATTAGTCGAACTTTCTTATGTAAATTGTTAATTTTATCAACGGGCTTAAGTTCGAATCTGCAAGACTGCAAACCATTTTTTATTTAAAAATGGTTTGTAGTCTTGCAGATTCGAACTTAAGCCCGTTGATAAAATTAACAATTTTTAATTATAATTAATTAGTAATAAAAATTTTTATTTTAAATTGAACCAAAACTTTTAATAAATGCAACTTCACAATTTACTAGTCCATATGCTTTTTTTTTTGCTTATAGGTTATGTTCACTTTTTATTGTAAGAAAATTGCGCCATATTTTATTTGAAAATATTGTGCCACTTATTTCATAATATAGGGCAAAATGGAAATAATATCACCATTAGTATAATATACAATTATATTGTATAATGGATGGGCCGCTTAAGAACCCAAAACTTCGAGATCTGGTGACAACCCGATTTTTTGGAAAACAGGCTAAAACTAATAACTTTCCGATTTTTTGAAAACTTTAAATTTTTTAGCGGAGGTTAAAAATATTCCTTGAATTCTAAGGGCCTACAATATATCCATAGTTTTTCTAAATTTTGAGGGTCTGGAATATATCGATATGTTTTTTTCAAACTATCGAAATATTTCGATAACGACACTATCAATAGTTATCCATTTCTAAAATACTTTTTATGCAATAGACATTAACTGCCTGCTTTTGTAAATAAAATACAAATTTTCGCCTGCAAATTTGTATTGAAACAACAATAAAAAACTTTGTTTTTGTTTTCAAAAGAAACTCGTCCTGGGGCTTAGACGTTAGTCTCCTTTGCATACACACTTTTACATACTTAGATACATAAGTTAAACAATATTTTTTTTTAAACTTGTTATAAATGTTAAGGCATGTGTACTTAGTCATGTCAAATGTATTAAAAATCTCTTATACACGTATACATCGGTAGTTTAATGAACTACAAAAAGGACATATCAAGACTTTGTTGTTGCAATAGAGTCGTAACTAAAAAAATTTATAAAACTTGTTTTACAGAAAACAATTTTCTCTTCACTAACAACTTAATAATAAAATAACGTAAATCTTCTTAAGACTAGAATAAATATTTCACAATATAAACAAAAATAGGGCGATTAACTTAATAAAATCATATTTTTAAGTTAAGACGGTTTGGCAGCAAATACTGAATATGTATTTAAAGCAAAAGGCACGTAATATTTTCTTGACTAACAACTTGCATCCTTGAATTTATTATTTAAATGGTAAAATGCTAATTAAAGTGCAAGAAGTCACAGTGTTGCCAGTATTAATTTAATTTTATTTACGGTTATTATGAGTGAAATCATTAAGATCGTTAAGTGAGTATAATTGCGGTTTTGCTTAAACTTTGTGGCGATGATTTTTAAGTTGGCCATAATCGAGAGCACATATGGCATGTTCCACTTAATATTCGTTCATAAATTGTCATGTTTCCTGTGAAAATTCTTGTTTTTGGATTCTCATATTTTATATCTACAAACACTGTTTTTGAACGATATTATATACATACGTACGGTGACCATATTTTTCAACGAAAAATAGAGCACAATTACAAAATGTAATAAAATTTTTTTATTTTTTGTTTTTATACTCTAATATATTTTTAATAACAAACACAAACCGCGCAGCGATTTGCTTTTCTGCGGAAAACACACAGAGTCTCTGGCAGGAATTTAACGAGCATTGGACTGATAGGCTACCCTGTAGGAGGATAAGCGTTAATTGTCTTTAAGCTACTGGTACGATTACTAGTATAGCAAGCACTAGTTCAAAAGGTGATTGAACATATACAGAAAAGTACTAGTACTTCAAGTAGTTCATTTGTAGATTGATTTGACGTGTAGAATTTCATATTACTTTTTGATCATGTTTTTAAGCGAATTGCTAATTTGCATTTTCATTTATTTTATTTTTAATTGTTACAATTTTTAAACAAATTCAAATTTGAAACAAAGAATAGTATTAGAAGACTTTGTCACCTGCATATCAGTTTATATGGTGGAGTACCAAACGTAACTCAAGTTGTAGAAGGTGCTAGTGGATTGACTGTACCCTGAAGGAAATTTCCATTTCCTCTTAAAAATTGCTTGTGAAGACAAAGACTTAACAAATTTCATTGGGTTTAAAAAACCAATAAATTTAAGGATTTTTATATATAAACCAGTTTTTAATGCAGAAAGGATTGTACTACTATCCAATTAGAAGAAATTATACTAGTATTCATTTAGTACTAGTATCCCCCTAGTTTCCATCTAGTACCAATGTAACTAGTAATTTTCCAAACACACTCAATGTTAGTTTGGGCATTAACATGGTATAGGAAAGTTCACAGTTGGGAACTAGTACTGGTGATTTTTGTACTAGTGCAATACTAATTTGATACTAGTTCGATCTCCTGCAGGGTAGCGTTGCTACCCATCAGCCACAGAGGCACCCAAATGAAATTAAAATAAAATCAATTTCATTTCTGCACAGTCTATTTGATGATTTCCATTGTATTGGTGATTATAATACTATTATACCTAGATATTAAATTTTAAAGTTATGAGAAAATAAGATTTTAAAATTTGGAGTTTAAAGAGAAAAAAATTAATAATAAAAAAAGGGACAATAAAGGACAGTTCAATTAAAAAAAGCTTACTTTATTTCAATCTAAAGACAGTCAACTCTTAATAAAAACCCTTTTATTATTCATTATTTATTATTATATGCATAGGTAAATAATGTTAACTCTTCTAAATAGAAGTAAAATTCTCAAAATTCAGTTCATTGTTTTTTTTTAGTTCAGCCTCGTTTTCACTAACATTTTTCTTTGAGGGTTGTATGTATTTTAACCTACTTTTAAATACGAGTACGAGCTGAGTTTGTTGATTTTAAGGTAGCACATATGAAGATATTCAAATGCATTTTACTTTATGCCGAGTAAAAGTGGAACTTGCAATACGAGTACTTTAGATTTATGATAAATAAATTCAACATAAAACTTAATGGTTTCTGTACTCTTGATATAAACATTAAAAGTAAAGCAAAATATGTACGTACAAATGATTTAGAGTCTAACAAAGATTTACAAACAAATTTAAATTAATATTTAAATAAGAGAAGAAGATTTTTGTACAAACATTTCTTCTGGAAAGGAAAATTAATATTTACACACATATTTTCGAGATTTATTTTCTTTCTCATACAATCATCACATTTTAGTTCAAATCATAGACGAGATAAAAACATTTTGATTGTTATCTTATCTTCTTCATGGTTTCTCCGGAGTATTTATTCACTTTGGTCATTTGTGCTCAGTAAAGAGTGTTCTCAAAATTTACAACAACAACAAAATTATACTAAAAATGGGACATTTTGACAGTGTTTTATTAGAAGCACTAGTTTAGGGGTTTGGACCGAATTATAGTATGTTATTTATTAAAACTTGAAACTAAAAATATGCAAATTAAAATAATTTTTGTTAAGCTACTTTTAAATAAATGTTGGTAAAATTAAATTATAAAACAAATTTTGTATGCAAATCTGTTTTATAAACCTTTTGTAAATCAAAACTATTTTTTATGAATAATTCCTTTAAAAAATAACGGCCTTATTCATAAAAATTACCAAATATAGTTTTTATGAATAAGGCCCTTTATGAATAACACGGTAAAAGCCAAATTTATAAAAAAAAATTCTGATTTATAATACAGAAAATTTTTTGTTATAAGCCTCTTATTAATCAAAATATTTTTTAGAAATTAGCCTATATCCCCCTTATTCATAAAAATTATGAGAGTCTAATAACAGCGTAATAAAACAAAATTTCATATGAAATTTGCTCTATTACACTCTTATAAGCCTCTCATAATTGTGAATAAGGAGGGTATGTATTTACGGCCGTATTAATAAAAAAATATTCAAGACTTGAAGTGTTCTTTAAAACATAATTTTTATACAAAATTTATTTTAATTCAGTCTTAAAGTACAAAATATTTTTATATACAAACGACAGTTAATATTTACGTATGAGTATAAATTATTTATGCTTTTCGTCCAAGTAAATAGCATGTCTCGAATGCATTAATATTTCTTGGCACCTGCAATTATTTTATTAATAAAATATCAAATGTTTACATGTCTTAAAGGTGTGGCATAGAAAAGGAAAAACAAAATTAATAAAGCAAGTACATATAAATATTTCATATTGTTTCCAAGGAATTTCTCCTACTACAACCAACTCCTCAATGTCTGTGGCATTTTTAAATATTATTTAATGCATAAAATTGCGTTATTAAATTAAGCTTTAACATTGTCAAGTTGTATAAAATATATTAGATTTGTGAAATTTAAAGATTGTCTTGCACAATGGGACAGTATATGAAAGTACATTTTAGGTAAATATAAAGTTCATTTCAATACTCGGGAAGAACTCAAAATTAAGGACACTGAAACTTGTTTGACCATTGCCCATGATAAACATTTCATAAGCAAACACCCAGGCTATAGAAATATACCCTATTATAATAACTATTTTATTATTTAAATAAATTAGATAAAATAATAATAAGTATAAATTTTTCAGACAATTCCCTATTATACAGGCCTGTTCTGTAAATCACGGAGTTTGAAATCGCGTGATTTTAGAAAATTATCTCCACTAATAGAAATATTTTTCCAGACATTTTCCAATATTGCGTTTGTATGTAGCTTCAAATGTCATATCCAGAAGAAAACTGACGTATCGAATTTAAGAACGTTTACAGGACCATGATTTATTTTTGAATTCACGCGATTTCATCCCGGCAATTTTATTATTTAAATTGTTTACAAAAATATTTTTATTATTAAGACTCAAGTTAAAATCTGCAATCTGCAAATTATTTTTTTTACTAATTTTTATTAAATTCAAATTATTTTCATTAAGAGTGGCATATTTAAAATATTTTTATAATCATGAAACTAGCAGAACGGACTTTCAAAATGTTGCATTTTTACAAAAAAAAAATTTTTTTTTTTAGATTTAGATTTTAATAATTTCTTTATAATCAATTTAATATATAAACAAGTAAAAACGTTATATTCGACCGGGTCGAATCTTAAATAACCTCCAAATATTTATTAAGTAAATTTAAAATGTTTAAACTGGTGGGACAGAGTTGCTTTATATGATATCGTACGGCTACGCCCACTAAAGGGGGCGGGGCTCAAAAAATAGACAATATCATGTTTCCACAGGCGAACGTATGGACATTGCTAGACCGTCTTAGACTTCATCACTGATCAAAAATATATGTATATAATTTATGGGATCCAATTCTCTTTGGAGGGTATTAAAACTGTATTTTGGCGGAGTCGTTCTGGCAAAGGCTGTGGAGGGGGTAGGGCAGAAACAAGCACTCATAAAACTCTAAATATAAATGCTTGGGATAATTATATACAAAATATAATTAATTTTTTTTGATAGGGTCATTTAGGGGTCAAAAGGGGAGGAGGGGGTAGGGCAGAAATCGGCAGTCATAAAACTCTAAAGATAAATGCTTGGGATGATTATATACAAAATTTAAAAAAAAATTTTTTTTTTGGTAGGGTCATTTAGGGGGCAACGGAGGAGGGGGGGGGGGGGTAGGGCAGAAATCGGTAGTCATAAAACTGTAAAGATAAATGCTTGGGATGATTATATACAAAATTTAAAAAAAAAAAATTTTTTTTGTAGGGTCATTTAGGGGGCGAAGGGGGTAGGGCAGAGTAGTACCAGGTTTCGTCTCAGCTTCGTCATTAAAGCTTAAAAGTGTTATTTTTAAGGAATGTAGGCTTAAGTAAAACAATTTGTTACATTTTTATGCTATTTTTGCCTATAATAACGCCCACTGAAGTGGGCGGGGTCAAAAAATATTTTTATTTTATTTAATGGCTCCAAGTTTAAGGCGTTGGACCGTATTTGACATAAAAATATATCATTTTCTTAACAAAATAACCAAAAAACTTTAAAAATTATGTTGTTTTTCTGGGTTGGTTTAGTTCTTCTTAGGGGAACTTTTTTCCCTCTTGCCCGATTTAGCCCATCTTCGAACTTAACCTGCTCTAAGCTTTAAAATATATTTATACCAAATTTCAAGAGTGTAGCTCTTTTCCTTTGGACTGAATCGTGATTTCCACAGACGGACGGACATGCTCAGATCGTCTTAGATTTCATCACTGATCAAGAATATATATACTTTATGGGTTCTCAGATGAATATTTCGCTGCGTTACAAACAGAATGACAAAGTGAATATACCCTTCATATTCCTTTTTGGAGGGTATAATTACACTGGACATCCTACATAAGGATACTTTAATAAAACTTACCCAGTTTTTTTGCGTACCATTCAGACGATTGGCATATGTTGTGGCGTTGCTACTCCCGGCACCCGAATTTGTTTTTGCATATGCTCCTAGTGGTCCATTATTTGAAGATGCGTTGCCATTCATGCTTCTTAGTGTTTGGATGGCAGTAAAATCGATATTTTCCTTCAACTTCTTAGCCGCCTTAGTTCGCCAACTACGTCGAGTATAGAATGGTTTCTGACTGCGTAGCGAAACTCCCTGAGATGGTGAATTCGAGATGGGACCATATAAGGGTGACCGTTTCTCTTGCAATATACCCAAAGCTCTTAAATTCGTGCTATTTTCTTTTGTTGGTGTCTGCAAGTTTTCTGAATCGTTAAACTCTTCCTCAGTGGTATTTTCAAATGTTGTAGAAGATGAATCGCTTAGATACGAAAAATTTTCATTTATATGATATTTACAATTAGAATATTCTTTGTGACAACTTGTACCACAGCATTCTACTGAATTAGAGTTGTTGTAAGACACGCTGTTGTTATTTCTTTTACAAGTACTCGTATTTGTATCGCTTGGCAGTAGTTTACGTTTCAAGTTTTTAAAATGTTGTTTAATATTTTGAAATGAATCAGCACAGGGCTCCGTAAAGTTATAGATATACATATGAGCACGCACATTCAATTAAACGGTGGGCTTTCCTATGAACACACTTGTCAATAGTGATGATATTATAGATTTCCTTATCACTCTTAATGCTTTATAAAATTTGTTTTTTTTTTTTGGACGACAACAGTGGCAAAACAAAAACAAAAGTTGCTAAATCAAGTTGTTGAGTAGTGAACTTTTAGTTTTAGGCAATTTTTTTCAATTTGATTTAACACGTGGCTTTTTGTTATCTATTAAACAGAAAAAAAAGATATATTTAAATTTTAAAAATTATACTTATGCACATGTATTTTTAAACACTTTTATCATAAAGAGAGAACAATTAAGTCAGAGAAAAGAGAATAAATAGATCAGGCATCGGAGTTGCCACTTTCGCATAATATTTGTATCATGGAATTTGTCTTTATATGTACTTAATTTTTGTTCTATATGATTAAATATTGCAAATGGAAAAGGACAGACATTGTGAGAAAGGGCCGTGGGGGAGACTTCTCACCTTTGTCGTAAAAATTTAAAAAGTAAATTTTTCGGGTAATTAAGTGCAGAAAAATTTTTTTTTGATAGTATCATTTAGGGGGAAAGGTGGGTGGACGGGTAGAGCTTAAAAATTTAATTTTTAATTAATTTAGGCTTAAGGAATACTATTTGTTAAATATTTACACTATTTTTCCATATAATATGTTACTACAACGCCCACTAAAGGGGGCGGAGTCCAAAAATGGATTTTTCTGATATTCTGGCTCCCAAGTTCAACGCTTTTGACCTTCTTTGACATAAAAATATATCATCTGCTTAACGAAATTATGAAAAAACTTTAAAAATTGTATTGTCGGTTTAGCTCTTCTTAGGGGAACTCTTTTCCCTCTGGCCCGATTCAGCCCGTTTACGAACTTGACCTGTTCTGTCCTTCAAAATTTATCTATACCAAATTTCAAGGATCTGGCTGTTTTCATTTGGACTGTATCCTGCTTTCCATAAGCGGACCAGATCGTCTTAGATTTTATCACTTGTAATAGCTACATATATAAAAAAATTGGTCTCAAGTTCTAATTTCCTTAAGTAAAGACAATATAGGCTTCCTCACAGGCCATTGTACTACAGGTTGAGAAAACACCACAACAGACTGGCCATTGAGAGTAACATCCGGTGAAGATTCTGTGATTACGATGGCGAGACTCCACAGCACATTCTGAAGGACTGTGAAGTTCCTATTATGAAGTGTAGGACTATCAACACGTATGGCAATCTTAATATTTTACAGGAGAACAGGTCCAGAAGATCTGCTTTAGGACCGAGAATGGGATGCTATGTATCCTTTCGATCGCTGTGTCCTTGTTTTTCCCCGTTTTAAATCATTTAATTCAGTTCAATAGTCCTACATAAATTTCAAATTTTAATTTATGCTCTTATGCATGTATTTGACAGTTCGTTTTAACTTAGGGTTGCCATTTCCAATCTTATAAAAGAAGGACAACGACCTTAAAAAAGGAGGACTCTTTTTTTGCCTAAAATTCAAATATAAAAATTAAAAAAACTCAATAAAATATACAAAATTAATTATTTTTATTTAAAAAATTTATATTCATTTCAATACATGTCAATCACATTTTTTTAAATATTCATAAAGTGCATGACAATTCATACAGTGATGCCAACGCAGTTCCTAACGCATCACATATAGCCCTTTTTTGTTCTGATTTTTACTGGCAGTTTCACAATTTCGAATGAAAATTGATTCGCACGAAATCTGTATTGTTTGTAAATTATTTTGGACGTTTTGTTTTTAAAAATTTAGCTTGGCTACTTATGAGCGAAAATGTAGCAGTTTTGATGTTTTGAAAATGTAAAAGCAGCAAAAAGTAGGACAACCCCAGACACTTGTTAAAAAAGGAGGAGGACGGACCCCGACGATCTAGAAAAGTGGACGGTGTCCGGGGAAAAGACGACGAATGACAACCCTATTTTAACTTAAGCAAAATTAAGCTGCATTTCAAAAGGCACACAGAACAATATATTTTAAAATTATGTTTCCGCAGCAAAGCACTTCAAAGTAAATTTAAGAGACTTTCGCAAAGTATTCAGAAATAATAATAATAATAATAATAATAATAATAATAATAATGAAAAAATATTAAAATCTTTCACTAAAGAAAAAGTTAAAGTCTTTCACTATAAAAATATGTAAAAAATATATTCGTTGCTAAAATATTCTAAAAATTCTAAATTTCATAATTGCTTCTTCTCTGTTGATAACGTTCTCCTTTCTTGGATTCAGCAGTTGAACAAGTCTTTGCATGCTTTTTATATAAATGTTGTCCCAACTTCTGCACAGTTGCAGGTATCCAATGCTGGCAACACTGTTAAGTATACATTTGTGCAAGGCCATTTAATTATTATATAGCTAGATCTTGCATTTGTACATTAGAAAACGCAGACTAAATATTATCACTAGCCCAAGGTCACAATCCAAACTGAACTAGCAAAACCATGCATCAGTCTTATCTTAATTATTTTTGAAGTACAGTAACACAATGGCAATGGCAGTACATATTAATAAATTAAAGTGGAGCGAAATTATACGTATACCCTACCACCATAGAAAAATTTCAGAGAGTTAAGTAAAATCTAATTTCAATTACGAAAGTGTTATCTATAAATTTAAATTATAATCAATATTCTAATTGCATAAGGTATTGAGTTTAAACATTTATTTAAATTGTTAATTAATTTTATTTTTTATTCAGTCATTCAATTACATTTTTTCACTCGAAATCGGAAATCTTTGTTTGGTCGAAATTAATTGGTAGTTTTTGTAAATAAAAATTTTCGTCTGGGACTCTATATTGAAAACAAAAACAAATTTGAGTTTTATTTTTATTTTTGTTCCATGTCATTTTCCTTAATTGTTATTAAATAAATATTTAAGTGGAATTAAAAATGTTATATTTAGTACCGCATAAAAATATAAAAATAACAAATACGATATTGTTTCTTTTCATAAAATTATTGTTATCGAGTTTTTATCTGCAGCAAAATATTTTTAGATGTAGCAGCACTCTTATGCTGTAGGTGAGAGTTAAAAACGAACGCTCTGTTCAAGTAATTTTTCGACATTAAGGTGGAAACTAAGATAAGATAACTCTATCAGACAAGTTCTTTTATCTAAAGTTTATCAATGTTTTCCGGAAATAATGATAAAGACCTTGTGTTGAATATATTGCAAATTTCTTTTAGTGTATTTCATAAAGCTTTTTTAATTTAATTAAGCAAAAAAATTTAAAAAAATCATTAAAACTCACAAAGTATTTTTAATTGTATTTTAATTGTAATACGAGTGAATGATAGCACTTCAAATCTGATTTATTATTATTATTTTTCTTTTTACAGTTTGACTCCGTGATTTATAATTTTTTTTTTTTTTGGTTGCCTGGAAAACTAATGGGACAAAAATAACATAGCAGCAGTTACAGGTAAGTTTTTTTACCATTAAGTAAATTTTTAACATAACACAAATACACAAAATCAGTAAAACTAATAAAGTTTCACGAACCTAAAAAACTGGCACGGCGGCTCTTCTAGTGTTAACAGCCTCTTGCTGTCACCGGTAGTCGATAGACGACGAAAAATAGTTAAAGAATAAAGGAGCATATTTTTAAAGAGGTTTTGTGGAAATTCATTTTTTTTCTTAATGCTATGAAAATTCCGATTATAAATATTATCCGCACAAAAACATTTTTTTTAATCTTAATATGGCAGAACTATCATCATCATTGGTCAACTGATGCAAAGATTGGCACAGCATTGATGACAAGTTGCATGGGTTCAGAAACTAAGAATCATGTCATATTACTGATGTCTAATTACATCAGCGTTGTAACAGTTATTTTATAATTATAATTTACCCACCGTTTTGGCCCTCAGTAAACCTAATAGATGACATTTCTGTTTGTTTATTGCATTTTTGTTATTATTTTTAAATAGTTGGCTTTGCTGAATGACTGGGTGAAATGGAATGATAATTACTATCTTATTTCTTTTGCAAAAAAAAAAAAAAAAAAAAATGTTTGTATTAATTTTCAGGCGAAAATTATCTAGTATAACTTTTAACACAACAACTTATTTTGTTATTGTTTTGTAGCATTTGCATTCTTATCACATTCAAATAAAAATAATACACATTGACAACAATTTTCAATGATTCTTCTTCACAAAGAAATAAAAATGAAGCATTAAAATAATGCCAAATTGGTATATTTGAAACCAGTTCAAAGACCTTTATTGAAGCAAATTACGAGAAGTTCGAAATTAAATTGTCCAAAAGACTTGTTCCTTATTCATTATATTTTAATATAAAGTTTGTTTGTTCTGCAAAAAGTAAAACACTTGGCCATAATCATATAAAACAAAGAGACAACGAAAAGAAATTTAACAATTTGAATTAATAATATTCAGCTGTGCCGAATCGAAAGTACCCTTCAAAATCTGCCGCCAATAAAATTATTAGTTGCAAGTACAATCTTAAAAAAATATTAAAATTATCTGCCTGCTTTTGTAAAGAGAATAAAAAATTTTCGTTTGGGTATTTATATTGAAACAAAAACAAATTTTGAGATTTTTTTATTGTTGCTTCCCAAACGAAAATTTTTATTCTTCTCACAAAAACAGGCAATATATCGTTGATTTTATTTAAAAAAGCGCAAACTACAAAATTACAGTTTTATCAGCAATTGGGTGAGCCATCTATCGGTTTAAATTTGAAACACCAGTTATTTCGAATCTGGCAATACTTAAGTCCTTCTATTCGGTCACTAAATTCAGTATATTATCTCCACTGAACGAAATGAATCGATTTCTGCTTGAGAAACGTTGGGATTTGTTGGAAATTTATTTCCAATTTTAGTGCATTTTTAAATTCAAACTTTTAAATGACCCATTTATCGTAAGTTCTTGCATTAAAATATTTATGACAAATTTGCACCAAACTAATACATATGTATGTAAGTTGTAGGCAGGAATGCCAGATTTATTGTCATTTTGACGAGTTTGCGTGCTCATAAGTGGTATTTTAACGACTGGATGATTTTTTCTCCAGTTTGATAATTTATTATCCTTTAACAACAACAAACTATTGTCTTTTCATAATGGGCGTTACAAGACATTGGCAATGCCAACCATTTCAGAACATGTTAGCAATACCGTACGAACAATTTGAGGTTAAGAAGGAAATTCACTTGAAAATAAATTTTTTTCCACAAAGCTTCGTTTATCTCATCAATGGAGCTCCGAATTTCATCTTTCATAGCGTCAGTTATTTGTAAACCTGGCCTTTCAAATGGTCCCAGAGAAAATAATCCAGCGGCGTTAAATCACAAGAACGAGGCGGTCAATTGACATCGCCAAATCGAGAAATTACGCAACTGGGAAATTTTTCATGAATTGTTTGGCCGACTATGTGGCTTGTGGAGCCGTTTTACTGAAATCAAAGGTCACTCGCGTCAACAGTACCCAATTGTGGCCAAAAAAAATTGCTTATCATGGTTTGGTAGCGCAGAGAATTCACGGTGACGGCTTTTTCTCGCTAATTTACGAAAAAATACGGGCCGATGACGCCGCCTGACCATAAACCACACCATACGGTCATTTACTTTGCATGAAATAGTTTTTCCAGGACTCTTGTTGAATTTTGTTAGCCCCATAGGCGAGCATTTTGTTTGTTTACATAATGAAAATTGGCCTCATCACAAAGGCGTTTTTGTTGAAAAATGCATTGTTTTCGTTCAGTTTTTCAAACAGCCAATTCACAAACGTTCGCCAAGTGTAGCGTTCCATGGTTCAAATTTCTCTCAATTTTTTACTAAGTAAATGTCAAAGAATGACAGCTCAATTCTTATCATTTTATCATTTGACACCCAATTTTCTTCCTAACCTCAAATTTGCCCAACCTTCACAATCTGTGCAGGATCTAAATTGTGTAACAGAATTGTAGAGGTACAAACAATGTTTTGGAAGGCACTTTTAGACAAAAACGTACTTTCAGACCTACTCATAACATGTGGCAGGTTAGATCAGGGGTGTGAAGCAGTATTCTCTTATTTTCTAGCCTTCGTCCTCAATTATCAATTTATCATCCCCGAATACATACATACATATATATCTATGTACTACGTATGTATGTGTTTACATACTTATTTAAATATTTTGATCTCTATATTGAGCATGTTGAGTACATTATTCTCGTAGTGTAGAAAGTACACAAACTAAATAACGTCCTTTTTTGTGTAGCTGCCTATTTCCAAAATGAATATTATTAGCGCTTCTTGTGTATAACAATAAATATTAGATTACTTAAGATTAAAGCACATTATAAGTATATCGTGTATTTTGGAGCACTGTTACGAACGGAATGACAAACTAATGCATATTTCCATAATCACCTGTAGTGAAGGGTATAACAACATATTCCCACAAGGTAAAAACCAACTTTGTACAAGATACTGATTAACCAACAACACCCAACAAAAATGATCGTTGGCTCTTTTTGATAATATTTTTTATTTTAAAATTTTAAAAACATATTTTTATTTTGGTACTTGCTTTTATTGTTTTCTTTCAGTAGTTATTGCTCTTTAATGGAGCCGTTATAATTTTTATTATCTTTTATCTTTTTTTTTTGCGAACAAATTGTCAAAAATAAATAGGATCACAATAAACTAAATAACTTTTTTGGTACTTGCACTGCAAACACTAATTTTAAATAACAAAAAAAAAAAACATGAAAAACATTAACTAAAACGAATTGGCGGAAAAATGTACCGTGAATCTATCAAACTTTAATTTATTTTCACTTCTACGTCCGGCCACAAGTGTCTCAATAAAACAACTAAACTTTATAACGTAATATGACTCGTATGTTTGTTTTTGTTTTTTCTTTCCTTTTGTATTTGCTCGATTACGTTGACTTTTTGTTTTTGTTTCTAGCAAAAGCACAAAATGGAATGCTATCAGATGTTTTAACTTTTCATACTACGTGGCGATTTTTAAATATTTTTTTTTGGCGTTTGAACTGTATATACTTATGTCGGGCATACAGTACACAAGTTCAGTGTTCACGTCTGGCACTGTACAGTGCATTTGTGAAGTGTATGAGGGTGTTTGTGCTCTTTACGCAGTGAACTGAGTAAAAATCAAAACGATTTTGATATTTGCTCAAGTTTGTAAAACTGTGCAGTGAACTTGTACGCTTTGTGTTGAAAACTCTCAGATATGAGGCGGTTTTTAAAGTGTAAACAACAAGAAATGAGCGCAAAATAACATTCTGGACAGAATTCCTGTAACTGTACAAAGAGTCGCCGTCATTATGGTGCATTAAAAGTAGTGATTACAGTAATAGAATTAAAAAAAATTAAGCGTACGAAAAGTTGGTTCTTAAATTAAAGGAAAAATTTTTTCTTCTTTTTTAATGCTGCAGCAAGCAATATGATAGCGCAGTATTTACACATGGGCTTTCTTGTTAAAATAAAAGTTTGTGCAGTTTTCTTGTATAGTGTGTGTCACAAGCTTCATTTACGCAGTGGCATACTTGAGCACTGAACTGCAGGGTATGCCCGGCATTACTTTCGACGATTTTTAAGTCTGTTTGTTGCTGGTTCCAGCAAAAATTCATAACTACTTACAATTTAACTCTATATCTAATTGATTACGTTAAAGATGTTCGCAAACTAAGGAGTAATAACTTTTATAAGTTTACTTAATATTTCTCATCATAGCATAACTAAAGCAATAAAATTTAGTATCCTTTGATTAAAAATACAATATAGAAAATTCTATTCTAAGAAAAATATATCGATAACGGTTAAACTTAAAAGCCATACCTGCAAGTTTCCGCAAAGCCATTGTAACGTGATTTGTTATGCTGTTCCATGCTTTTAAAGCTCTTCGAGCTCAAAAGCCTAATAAGAGTTTTATAAAAGGCTATTATTTTAATTTTCAAACTGCTACAACTTTTGAATGAATCAACAGGTTTCCCACGTGATTAACGGTGACTGATGTAGTTTTTCGAGTCCTATAAAAGAATAGGGAACACTAATTAATCAGATATTTTTGTTTTATTATTTTGTTCACGATATCTTACAAAAGCATCAACCGATTTTGGCCCGTTTTGTGGCGATGAATTTAACTTTTCAATTTCAGTTTGATCGGAAAATTCGTTTAAAAGTTATTAAAAAAAACCCCATTTGAAAAACACTTCTTAGTATTTTTGAGCTTTCTCAAAATTTATCCAAATCGGTTACAAGGTATACGTTAGGTCAAGCCGTTCAAAAGCTATAAACGGGTCACTTACTTACACACACACACACTCATCCATAGTGACATCCTCTCAGGAGTAGTCAGGGAAGCTTTCTAGGATCTCAAAATGTAGAGACCTCTACGTGAAAGCTCGATTTTTTCAAAAATTGGTGTAAAACCAATAATTTCCCGATTTGTTGAAAGTTAAAATATTTTTTTTATTTAAGTACAAAGCGACATATTTTCGGGCACCTTAAGTTCTAGATTTTCTGCTCTACGTATGTCGAATATGTAGTGGCTTCTCTGAGTAAAGAATTTTTGCATTGGCAAACTACGGCCGTGGTTAAAAATTTTCTCTTTGAGGCAAATCGGATAGTAGCATCGCTCAGTAAAAATTTTCTGCATTACAGGCTTAAGCATTTTCTACTCTAGTATTCCGAATAGTGAGTGGGGCCGAGCTTAAATATTTTCTTCAATATATAAATAAAGGCTTAAAATTTTTTTCTTCTAAGAACGTCGCATAGTAATTTCGCTCAGTACAAATTTTCTGAATTACAGGCTTAAGGATTTCCTCTTTTGTTAGGTCGAATTGTGGGTCAGGCATCAAATATTTTCTTTTCTAGATGAATGGTGGCTTCATTGAATGGAGGTTTGCTGTATTGTCGGGTTCCGGCCGTGGTTCCATATTTATCATGTCGTTTTCCTCAAATGCATTTTTTTTTATTTGTATTTTTTTTAACACCTAATTTTTGTATACCCAAAAGCTAATCGAGGTTTACCCAATCAGGGGACAAATTACGGCATTCGATATCGTTCGAAATTTGTATTTAAATTGTATTGAAATTTCGAGTGCTATCGAATGCGGTAATTTGGTACTTTTTTACAAGTAATTGTTAAAAAAATATTACGACTCATTAACTTATTATATCTGTTATAAACTTCCAAAAGAAAAAATTTTTCCAAATGTGCCATCACAAATTTCCAACATCTTTTCGGAATTTCACTTTGATGATACGAGGGGAGGAGTCTACTTTAAAAAATTGGAACAATGCATGTGTGTATGTATGTATATTCATCTAAGAAATTTTGGGCGAGGTTATTAGCAGCTGTTTTTCTTTTATAAGTGCGCTGTACAAATATTTTTAATGTAAATATTCTGTTAATTAAGAATATTCTTTATGGCACATTTTGTCGAGGCCGCACTACACGATCCGTTATGCTGTAACAAATCATGGAAAAATTTAATACGAGCAACATAAAATAAACAATACATATTCATGTGTAAAGTACATTCTTTTGGATAATATTTTTCTCAAAATCTGCTGTTTGAAAATTTAAATAGTCCGGCATCACCTTGCAGAAGTGCATATTGAGCTTAAGCTCTTTTCATGTTTGTGTGCTTTTGCTTCCTACCCATAGCAGTCAGTCATTGTTTTTGGATGGCAATTCAAAGTTTTTAAAAGACGTTTGTAATAGCGCACCATAAGCATAACGGCAGCAAAATAAAAGTCTTATTTTTTTTACCATCAACAAACGTCATCATCACGAAAAGTCTTGTAACAGAGAACATAAGTTTTTATCACAAATACCCTTTCACTTTTAATGTTCGTGCTCTTTTATATCTAGATTTTGTTGCAGTTTTCGTTTGGAACACTGGATGGGGGTTACTTCGCCTTTTTTGTGCATAAAACACATAGAAAAGGAAGAGATTTATTACGTAGTCATACATGCCCTAGAGATACATACATACATATCGCTCATTTACTGCAATAGTATCATAACTCAAAAAAATCCAGTTTTTGCAGAAAACTCTTTTAAAGTTTTAAATTTACTAACAACTTAATGGAAATTTATTCATTTTATTATTAAGATAAGAATTTTTTATTCAGACTCAGTTCAAATCTGCAATCTGAAAATTACTTTTTTAAGAATTTTTATTAAATTCAAGTTATTTTTATTAAGCATGGAATATTTAAAACATTCTTATAATCATCAAGCTATTTCCACTTTTCATATCAACTATTTAAATAATCCTCCTTATTCTGTAACTTTTTGTCGACGTCAACAACAAGACAATATCAAAAATAGGATAATTATTTACACTTTTTTGTATCGTACTATAGTACGTTTCCAAATACATACATATATACTTTATGGGGTCTTAAGGTCGAGACACATAGAATCCGTCATACGTCGCCTTTTTTAACTGACATGAACGTACTGACAGAGAAGGTCGGCACAATGAGTACTTTGTTGACGGACATTAAATCAGTTATTTGTTCTCCATTTCATTTATTTAACTTTTATTTTATTTACTTTATAAAATTTTTTATATACTATTTAATATTTCCTGAACACAGTACAAAAAATTAACTGAAAGAATCTGTGGGTGCTGTTGGCTGAAGTAGTAGAACACGAGACTATGAAGCGGAGGGTCCTGAGTTCGAGCCCGCGCTGAGTCATGAAATATTGTGTTGAATTCTTCTGATCAGCATTAGTGTGTGGTTGTGTTAGTTGTTGCCAGCCTGTTTCAATTATGAAGTCATAGTCACTGATCACTGAACATAATTGGCAGCGACTGACACTATCATGGACTTAAAGCGAGTAACAGCACCCGGCGCAATGCATTTTATATGTAATGCATTTTAAATATCGTTCCCTGAGTGCTGGTCCTACTCCTAAAAAAAAAAAAAAAAAAAACTTACTGATGTCTGTCAAAGTATTCAACGTACGCCAAAAGTTGGTCAACTTTCTTACTTTGCGTTGACGCAGAAGTACTGAATGTGACAACTTACATAAGAAAGCATGTATTTCAATTCAGTTGTCAGTTGAAAAAGGCGACGTGTAATGTATGACGGATTCTATGTGCCTCGGCCGTTACTGTTCATAAAGTATTTCCATCGAATAACGTTTGTTCCGCGTGAAAATATCGTTTTATTTATTTTTAATCTTGTCGCTTGCTTGAAATAAACCGCAATTTTTAATAATTTTTTTCATACAAATTTTTCCTAATGCTTTATAAACCGTTGAACTAAAGTTTATTTATCCTATTTATATATAAAAATGTTTATTCATTTACTCATTTCAACGAATTTCCTAAAGCACAAAAACAAATGCAAATCTGTAATAGACCTTGACTGCAACTTGCTGCAAACAAATTAAAATCTAAACAAAAGTAAAAGTGTAGAAAACGAGTTTTTTCCAACTCCTAAAATGTCTGCAGCAATTCTCAATTTACTTCTGCAGTTTTATCTTTGGAGTTTGATCTTTTTACAAAAAGCACACAAAATCGATTTCTTGTTAATAACACAGTCAATTGTGTAAGCAAAAAAAAAAAAAAAGAAAAAAAAAGTATTTCGGACAGCATGTGATTAAATTTAGAGACATGCTTTAAAGTTTAAACGTTCCAATTGTAATTGCACTCAAACCAATTTTCTCTGCAGAGTTTGATCTCACAATATGGCATTTTATTGAAGCAAATTTGAAGGAAAACTGCATTTAAATGGGTCGGCCATTTAAGATCCACATGATATTTGATGGGCTCTGATATTTAATGCTCTTAGTAAGAAACATTAATAACTGTTTAATGACCAGTTCAAGAGCTGTGAAGCTGTTTTGAACTCGAAAGCTTTGAGATTTTTAAAATATTGTGATTTCTGTTAACTTTTAGTGTGACCTTTATTTATTTTATTATATTTATTATAGTTTCTGTTAACTTTTATTATGATTTCTGTTAACTTCATTTTATTTATTTTTTATTATATCTATTAAGCTCGAGGTGTTTTCATAAAACTATTACAAATTTAAAATCTTCGAGATTTTTAAAATATGATTTCTATCCTATTTTTATACCCTCCAAAAAAGAATTTGAGGGTATATTCACTTTATCATTCCGTGTGTAACGCTGTGATATATCCCTCTAAAGGCCGAGACACATACATACAGGCTTTCTTATGTGAGTTGTCACATTCAGTATTTCTGCGTCAACGCATAGTACGAAAGTTGACAAACCTTTAACTTTTGACGTACGTTGAATACTTTGACAGACATCAGTAAGTTTTTCAGATTCTTTCGATTAATTTTTTTTGTACTGTGTTCAGGGAAAAATTAAATAGTATATAAAAAATTTTATAAAGTAAATAAAATAAAAGTTAAATAAATGAAATGGAGAACAAATAAAGGCCGAGACACATAGAATCCGTCATACGTTATACGTCGCCTTTTTCAACTGACAGCTGAGTTGAAATACATGCTTTCTTATGCGAGTTGTCACATTCAGTACTTCTGCGTCAAAGCAAAGTACGAAAGTTGGCCAACTTTTGACGTACGTTGAATACTTTGACAGAAATCGCTGAGTTTTTCAAATTGTTGTAATCAATTTTTTGTATTGTGTGTTCGGGAAAAATTAAATAATATACAAATAAATTTTATAAAATATATAAATTAAACATAAATAAATAAAATGGGGAACATACAATTGATTTAATATCCGTCAAGAAAGTACTCATTGTGTCAACCTTCACGACGCATAAAGTATGACGGATTCTATGTGTCTCGGCCTTAACTGCAAACCTTCGCCGTCAGCACGTTGATGTCAGTTAAAAAAGGCGACGCATAAAGTATGACGGATTCTATGTGTCTCGGCCTTAAATCTACATTATGAGCTTTACATTTACAATAAAACTCTCTTATAACGAATTCTCGTATTGTAAATTGTGTTTTTTAGAGTGTCACAACACGCGTGCAAATTGTTGAAATTTTTAATCAAAATACATATATTCTTTATCAGTAATGAAATCTAAGACGATCTAGCCCCTTCCGTCCGTCCGTCTGTCGAAATCACGACTCAGTCCAAACGCAAAGAGCCAGACCCTTGAAATTTGGTATAAATATATCTTGAAGGCACGGGTGAGGTTCGTAAATGGGCTAAACCGGGCCAGAGGGAAAAAAGTTCCCCTAAGAAGAACTAAACCAACCTCTAAAAAACGGGACATAATTTTTAAAGTATTTTTTGATTTTGTCAAGAAAATTATATATTTTTATGTCAATGAAGGACCAAAGCATTAAACATGCCGTCAGAAAAATCCGTTTTTGAACCCCCGCCCACCTTTAGTGGGCGTTGAAGTAACATATTACATGGAAAAATAGTGTAAATATTTAACAAATTGTTAAATACATTCGTTAAAAATTAAATTTGAAAGCTTTATGACGAGGCTGAGATGTTGTCTGATCTTCCTCTGCCCTACCCTCCCCCCATCTTTGCCCACTAAATGACCCTTTCAAAAAAAAAGTTTTTTTTACACTTAATAACCCCAAAAATTGACTTTTTAGTGGTTTATGGCAAAAGTGAGATGTCTCCCCCAACGGCCCCTTCCAGAGTGACCCTGACAAAATAGAGTTTTTTTTATTTACTAAGTTTTTGGAGGGTATTAAAAATTCGACCCGGTCGGATATAACGTTCTTACTTGTTTAAATTGTCTTGATGTGACAGACAAATAGTTACACAATAAAGCGGATTATTTTATTTAATTAAGATTGTTTTTTTTTTATAAGTATATTAAGTTTTAATAAATAAAATTTTCCATAATTTTATGAAAATGTAACTCGATATTGATAAAAAAATAAAATGTATTTGAAATCTATTTTAAGAAAATTTTGTAAGAAAAACTTTGACTAGAACACATTTCAAACTCGTTTTAAATTTTATGAATATGGGGTTATTCTGTAACTATTTGTTAATGTCACATCAAGACAATATCATAAATTGGACACTTACGTACTCCTTGTGGACAACATTGAACTACTTCTGACAGCCTCTAACTACTTTCTATGGCGTTGAATGGAACAAGAGGTTGTTAGAAATTGATAATTGTTGAAAAGAATGAGCATAGAAGTGTTTTAATTTTCATATTTTCTTGGCGTGACGTTGCCAGACAGTTACAGAATAAGGGGGATTAGATTGTTGAGTGAAATTTTAGGTTCTTCAAAACAATTTTTAAATATGTTGTTGATTATCCACTCCCATAGCTTTCAAATTAAAATTCTGCGTTATGCTCTATAAGCTTTATCGTCAAATCTTAAAACTCGTCAAAGGTCATCGCACTGTTTCCATGAAATCGTTGAATGAAATATAGGCCTTGCCGTTTCTTCATTTCATAATTGAAAATTCGCTCAATAAACTCAGGGGAAACCATAATCTTGACAATCTGTAACACTTTTATATCAACTTTTCATTATATGCTCATCTGCAGCATCAAGTGGATGTTAAAAATATATTTTTACCAACTCATTTTGTTTTTCAATAAAATATATACTTCCCATGCTGTTTGCAAATAGCGAACGTAATTCTTTAAATAATTTCCTAATTTCCAAAATATCAATTTAGAAAGTTTCAATGTGGTTTAATTTATAAGAGATATAAAGTTTCAAAATTTAAAATGGAAAAAATGTCAACCGATGATCCCATGAGGGTTAAGAACATATAAAGCAATTTGAATAATAACAATAACAGATTAATTTTTTTTTTGGAAGGGGCGTGGTGGGTATCATTCCATAATTCTTTTGATAATTCGTCTAGATTTAAAACATCAGTTGCTTTCAGTTGACAACTAATTATACCTTTCATCTAACCTGAATGATCTGTGGCATATGTACGAGTGTATTATCACAATATAATTTATTTATTTTTTTTTCAAAATGCATTAAATTTGTTTTCGTTCAATAAAAGGCCAACAAAACAGAAAAAAGTAGTTTAATTATTTCTAAAAGCACCTACAAACTCACAAATAAACTGTACTTCTTAATTGCTGCAAATGAAATCAATAAACAAAATACTCGTACAAATTTATTTATAAATAATCAACAATTTTTAAATAGAGACATTCCAGAATTTTCTCTTCCCGCATGGTCCACAGCGAATTTGTATGTGTGTTTGTGTACTTCTTATCACAAATGCAAGCGAGCAGTAATAAAAAATCGCAAAAATAATGGGTAAACTTTAGCATCAATATGTATTTGTGACTGTGTACTGTGATAATAATGTCGAACCTATCACGAGTTTTCTTGTTGCCGGCGTAATTACGATTGTTTTAGTATAAACTAGGAGTGCATGTATTAAATAATTTCTTTTTAATTTCTCTACCCAAATACGTCTAAACTTTCAGACTGCCGTTATTCAAAATTTGCCACATTTCCTGCCTGCCACAAATTACAACACTGCCAACTGTTATTTCGAACAGTTAAATACTTTGCAGTGATGCAATTTTATATTTTGTACAAAAACAAATCATATAAGAGTTTACATCACTGCAATGTATTATGACGTTTTGGAACTCAGCCTTAAACTCTTTTATACCGAAGTGTGAAATAAAAACAATGCATCATAGAATAAAACTCATTCCGAATATTTTTAAATTTTACATTTCCTCTTATTCCATAACTATTCGTCAATGTCACGTTTATTATCTGTATTCATTTTAAAACCACTTTTCACAAAATATTTAATAAAATTTGAGCACAGATCAGCTGTTGGAAACAAACACAGACAATGTCAGACGTATTTGTAGATGCACTTTTGTGACCGAATATTATAAACCGTCTGTAAAACAACAATTTTGGCAGACATGCAGAATTACATCGGAGTTGAAAAGTTGACATGTCAGATGTAAAAAACATGTCGTGTACGACCTGCTTTAGGAAGTAGTAACAGCAAAATCGGAAAATAGCAAGTGTGCTATTTTTGATATTGTCTTGACGTGACGTTGACAAATAGTTACAGAATAAAGGGGATTTAGTCCACATAAAGCTGCAATAACAAAAATTGCGAAATTATATAATCACCGTTAATCACATGGGAATTAGGTGATTCATCCAAATGTTATAGCATTTTGAAAATAATAATTCTTTTTAGCCGTTAAAATTAGAGGTGCAAGCTTTCAGGATGATATACATATGTACATATTTTTCTTTAATTTTTTTTTTTGAAAACGTATTTAATTTTTTAAAAGTTTTTTTTTTTGGAAATGACTTCAAAAATCAATTTTTCGTGACAATTTTTTCCAAAATATTTATTTCTAATAAATTTGTTTTGTAAGGAGTTTCAAAAGTAAGGAAGCTTCTGAAAAATCTTAAAGCTTCTGAAAAAGTTTAAAGGTTCTGAAAAACTTTTTTTTAGAAGGATCAGTTTTTTGCAAAAATCAATTTCTTGCAACACAATTTTTTTCAAAATGCATTTAATTCCAATAAGTTTCAAAAGTAAAGAAGCTTCTGAAAAAGCTTAAATCGCATGCATTAAAAAAAATTGAAACAATTTTTTCCAAAATGTATTTATTTCCCATAAATTCGTAATAAGCTTCAAAAGAAGAAAGGATTAAATCGCATGCATATAAAAAAATGAACTTTTTATATTCCCGCTAATAAAATTGAAAAATTAAAAAAAAAAATGGAAAGTTAGATACTGGTTTTCTGTCCGTTTAAAAAAAAATCGGGTTTTTATCAGATCTCGACGTTTTGAATTCCTAGAAAGCTTTCCTTACTACTTCTGAGAGGCCATCGCCTCCGTCGATGTATGTGTGTGTGTGTAAGAACACGATCCTCATCACTTTTGAATGGTTTTAAACAACCAGCAGATTCCAAACGTTTTTATGGGCAAATCATCGTTACTATCACCCCTATCATGAATAATTTTTCCCTTTTCCCTAAAATTGCAATCATGAAAAAATTCCCCGTGAATGATTTTACGCTAAAATTAAATTCCACTGATCGTTAATGATTTTTTTCCCGCCAGCTTTTTCACTTTTCCCTTTAATTTATTCACTTAGTTTTTGATGGGGAATAGAGTAGAAAATGTAAGTATTAACAAATAAAAAATAATCTCATACGTAAATATTTTCTATTATAATTCGAATATTAGAGTTTGCAAATTTTATTTTAATGGCAAGACCCGTTAATAAGACACAAACTTATAATTTTTGCAACAAATCAATACTCTGCGTTTTTGTAAAACTTGTTGCTCCAATTCTAAAGATTAAGGCCCCTATTATGAGTTGCATTCGATATTCGATAGCCAACGAAATTGTTGATCGAACGATTTGTCATTTGGTATTATGGCGCACATTCGTTGAAGTAAAACACTACTGTGAATTTTACTGATTAAATTTATTCATTTTTATTTATTTATTATTCATATTTATTTATTTTTAATTTTATTTTTTTAAATTTAAATTTTTTAATTTTATTTACTGCGTCGAAAGCAAAATTGTTTTCGATAAAATGTTCGATGCTCAACGAAATATTCGACAGAATTGCCAGTTCATAATACCAATTTGATAATTGATAATCGATAGCCAACGAATATCGAATGCAACTCATAATAGGGGCCTAAGATTATTTTTAATTTGTTTTGTCTGTTTTTCAAAATGTATCCAAACTATTTGACTACTAAATATTTAGCCATACTTTTTTTAAATATTTTTAAATTATTGCATAAACTTGAATTTTTCAACACGAATTCTTTGATTTTTCCTGTTGTTTTCGGCTTCTTCTCTTTTTTTGCATTCACTGAGAACTGATAGCGGGAATAATTTCTCAAGGGAAATTGACGATACCATTTTTCCCCTCGAGTGGAATAAAAATTTCATGTGAACAAAAATTTCACTTGTTATTCACGGTAGGGGTGAATAAGTTTCAACCGAAGAAAAGCTTAAATCGCATGCATTTAAAAAATTTACTTTTTAAATTCCCGCTAATAAAATTGAAAAATTAAAAAAAGAAAATTGGAAAGTTAGTGGTTCCTCCCCGTTTAAAATAAATCGAGTTTTCATCAGATTTCGACGTTTTGAGTTCCTAGAAAGCTTTCCTTACTACTTCTGAGAGGCCGTCGATATGGATGTATGTTTGTGTGTAAGTACGTGATCCTCGAGGATCACGTACTTACACACAAAAAGTTATAAGATCTTATAACTTTTGAATGGTTTTAAAAGACCAGATCTCAAATGTTTTTATGGGCAGACCATATTTACCATAAATTGATTTAGAAAAACATCTTTACCATAAATTGCTTTAAAAAGAAAGTAGTAGAATCTTTAGTGTAAAATATTTAGTTTTATTACAAAAACAAATAAGGAACAAGTTATTTTGTGTTTTAACGAGTTCCAAGTAAAATCTAAAATTGAATTCGTTGACCGGTTTCTGAAAATAATGAATTTAAAAAATTCTTGTGTACAGGCTGATTTACAGAACGCATTCGTTTTCGCGATTAATAATTTTTTTCGTTGCGAATAAGCAAATAAATAAAGCGTGCCTTACTGCGTTTGTTTTCAAGCAGTAGCAATTGGTTTACTGTAGTCGGCAATTAGCATTTTATTTTTAAAAGCCTAAAAACATACATCGATTTATTCGCCTTACAGAACAATCGTCATAACAATCCACGAGAATAATGATTTCACAAACAAGATTTAACATTTCCATGAAAACACAAGCAACTTCAATTTTAAAAATTTTTTTTATTACGTTTTAATATAAAACTAATTTAAAACAAGCGGAAATTAAACAAAATTAAATAAACTAAAATAGCTTGAAAATAATATATACATAGTACATATCAGCAAAAACGATATGTGGTTATCAGTAATTTTATTTGACTCAATTAATTAATTAATTTAGAAGATTGACTTTGGTTAAACCATTAAGGAAGCGTGTTACGGAATCTCATTATACGTCTAAGTTAACTTTCTTTCTCTAGTCTCTTTTCTTTGGACCGTTTCAACAGAAAATGCGAAACATTTTCATAAACTAAAAATGTTACCATAGTGGCAGGTACTACTCTGATCAGATTGGCCTGTAAACCCTTATAAAAACCTCGAGGACCTTCGTAACTGCAATGAGACAATAAAAAAGTGATATTTGTACATTAGCAAAGTTTGAACAAAGTGCTTACCTTATTTCAAGACACTACATACGATAATGACTTTTTTACTTAATGAGATTTGGAGTTTTTGTATGTTTGTTTTTTCTTGGCTTTCGTTTTTTTTTTGTATCGAAAACATAAATAATTAAAAAATTAGTTAAAATTCATTTAGCAAAAAGAGAAAAAGTAACAAATTATCAAACAGCAAGGCGCCACGCCACAACAGGACTGAACAAAATATAAATAATAACCAAACTTAAAAGTTAAGTACATATTACCAAATCTGTTAGTTCTTATCAATTAAATATATACTCTCTTTACTGGAATTATACTCGTTAAACACTTACTTTAGAAAAGCTTTTTTTCCGGGAATTTGTTGACATTTTCATTTTTAGACAACCCCACAAAGTAAAAAAACAATTAAAATAAAAAGATATTATATGAATAAAATTTCATTGAATGTAGTACAAGTAAGCATAGCAATTGTGTTTAATATATAACAATTAACTAGTCCAACATTTTCTTTTCAATAAGTTGTTACTAATATTTCTTGAATGTCATTTTAATCATTAAACATAGAATTTTTCTTTTTCTTAAATAATCTTTTTGCCAAAGAAAGTTTAATTAATTTTTTTTTTTTTCATTTTTGCTTATATGTTTTAAGATATTTTCTTTTCTTTTTTTTTTTACTTAAGTTATTATATGATATTTGTGAAAAGCCTTAAATGCTTAATAAATTTAAGAGATTTTTCTTTTTTCATTTATATTTGCTACTGAATAACATTTAAGAAAACTGCTTGAATTTGAATAAAATAAGTTTTGCATTTTGATCATTATTGATTGGCTAAAAACTATTTTATTTAATTTTAAAGCAAGAGTTTCAAAATAAATTACCAGGAAATAATTCTTCTTGTTACAGGGCGAAGAACTGATTTTAATAACGTGATGGGGCTAAGTTCATGTAGAAAAGTCTAACGCTTATAATTCTCATTTTATAGGAAATAAAATTAAATAGAAACTGGGAGCTACGCTGTAATTCGATTCGAAGAGAAAACTATGCGAAATTGTATGTTATTAACATTTTGAAAGTCGGAAAGTTTTTGCTTTTTAATCGTATTAATAGGCCTCCCATAATTATGAATTGTTTTTGATTATATGGTATTAAATTTTAATGACAAGACGAATATTTGTGCGAAATCATTTGGCATCATTAATAATATGAATTTTAGAAAAAGAAAAAAAAATAAAAAATTTGTGTTAGGGCCTTTCTACATGAGACCAACGATATGATACATGGGCAGACAAATCACATCATAATTAACCCACTAAAAAGTTTTGGTATTGAATCCAGAAGGTTATAGAACAACTTGTCCAAACCAAAATCATTGATAATAGAAAGGGTAATTGAGTTCTATAAACTTAAGAAATTATGAATTTGACTTGAAAAATTTAGCCAACATAAAACAAGGCTCTCTAAATCTATAAAAGTTTTATAGAGCCTAATTTCATATGCTACAATTTCAAGCAACCATCATTTTTTTGCAACATGAAAAGAAATTCAAAATTATAATATCAACCTTTGCTTTCTATTGGTTTGCTAAATAAATGACAAATTATAAAAATGTTTAAATTATGGGACCCCCCGTTACTTTTTAATACTTAATCATTATTTCCTGTGTACTTTTTTTTTTGTTAAAGATATTCCAGTTTTAGTTGTTCAGCCTTAAATAATAATAATAATTTAAATATTTTCTTTAACATTAGCGGTCTTAATTTAAATTAAAACATTTACGAAAGAAATTCTATCACAACTGCATAAAAACAAAAGAATCCAAAGCAAGAAGAGTACACAGCTAAATTTAGATATTTTTGATATTAAAACTTATTTGCTAAGAAAACAAAAAGAATAAAAACGTTAATATAACATCGCCACTAACGTTCATGGAATTATAAAAACAAACTTATAAAATTGAGATTGAGTAAGTAGACTTAAATTAAAAAAATTAGAGCTAAAACTAATAACAGTAATACAAAAATTGTTAACTCCTGCACAAGAAGTTTGTCATTCTTAAGCTGCTCTTTTCAATTTCACTTAACTTTTTTCTCATAACAAAATATTATAATTTTCTTTTAATATTCTTGTTTTGTCTTATTGTTCTTATTTAAATTAAACTTAAGTTTATTTAAAAAATCTATGCTTCGTTAAATAGTTTAGTTTGCATTGAAGATTGTTTCGCTTATTTTTATATTGTTTTTATAAATATTTTAGTATTTGTAATAAAAAAGAGAGAAATTTAAGTAAGCGGATAAAACTGTATGTTTTCATATTCAATTTAATTTCGATCATTTCTAATTGGTCAATTTTTCCCATATTAGCATGACCATACAGATATTTGGTGTGACATGCACTAAATATGGTATGAGACCCTTATAAAAACCACCCATACGTTCGTACCTCCAAGTTTGTTTAATACAATCCAAAGTTCCCAGGTATTTGTGATGATGATCTTGTAGACGAGCCCGCACAACTTGATAGGGATAAGTGGCAGCAGCTGCTATTAGTTTAGATACAGCAGCAAAAGCTAAATACTCCGATGTGGCCTGTAAGTAGGAGAAAATTAAGATTTATTTGAAATGCTGCTTAGAAGTTTTTAATATGCGTTAAATTAAAAAATAAAAAAAAAGAGATTCGAACAAAACAAAAATTTATTTATTTTATTTCGATGACTATGAAAAATATTCTTAATATTCCACTCTGAGAAATAAATAGAATGTAATCACATTCATTTATTAAATAAAAATATAAAAAATAATTTGCAGTTTCGCAGATTTGAACTTATAGCCTGTTGAGAAAATTAACATCCTGTAATAAAATTTACATAAATAAAAGTTCACTATTAAAATAGAAATTCATACATAAAAATGTTACTTTTTTTTAAGATTTTGTGGTTAATTCAAACCAAATCGTATTATATTTATAATTATTAATTAAATACTGCTATATTTTTTAACAAAAGTTGTGCTATTGTTTGAGTATATTTTATTTTTTAAATATTTATTATTTCTTTTTTGTTGCAGGTACACAATTCTTAACTATTATACCACTAAAAAAATTAAAATATGAAGGTAAGTTTTTATTTTTCGAACTTATTCAATTTTATTTATAAGATAAGAATTTTTTTATTCAGACTCAACTTAAAAGTTAAATATATTTTAAGATGAGGTAACTTTTAAATTGATGTCATATATTTATCAAAAACAAAACTCTGTAACAAAATGTAACTTATGGGCAGCACTTTAACGAAACATAAGCTGTGGCATCCCTTCAAATATAGACTATTTTAATCTGATAAATTTGTAAAAAAAAATCTAGTTATTTTAAAAACAAGTAAAAACGTTATATTGGACCGGGTCGGATCTTAAATACACTCCATATATTTACTAAATAACAACTCTATTCTATAGGAGCCACTCCGGGAGGGGCCGTGAGTGAGACATCTCACCTTTGCCATAAAACACTAAAAAGTCAATCTTAGTTATTAATATAAAAAAAAATTGTTTTTTGATAAGGTCATTTAGGGGACAAAGAGCAGGGAGGGCAGGGTAGGGCATAGAAAGAACATTTCAGCTTCGTCATAAAATTTATAAAATTTAATTTTTAAGGTGTATTTAAGAATTTTTTAAAAATTTACACAATTTTTCCAAGTAATCTCCCCTATTGTGAATAACAAGGGGAATTTTTATTCACATTAAATTTTTATTCCACTCGAAGGGAAAAATGGTATCGTGAATCTCCCTTGAGAAATTATTCCCGCTATCAGTTCTCAGTGAATACAAAAAAAAGAGAAGAAGTCGAAAACAACATGAAAAATCAAAGAATTTGTGTTGAAAAATTTATGTTTATGCAATAATTTAAAAAAAGTATGGCTAAATATTTAGTAGTCAAATAATTTGGATACATTTTGGAAACCGAAATAATGACAAATTAAAAATATTCTTAATGCTTAAAATTGGAGCAACAAGTTTTACAAAGACGCAGGCAATTGATTTGTTGCAAAGAAAAATATAAGTTTGTGTCTTATTAACGGGTCTTGTCCCAAAAATAAAATTTGCAAACTTTAGTATTCGAATTATAATAGAAAATACTTACATTTTCTATTCCATTTCCCACCAAAAACTAAGTGAATAAATTAAAGGGAAAAGTGAAAAAACTGGCGGGAAAAAAATCATTAACGATCAGGGGAATTTAATTTTAGTGTGAAATCATTCACGGAGAATTTTTTCATGATTGCAATTTTAGGGAAATGGGAAAAATTTGGAGGTAATTTTTTTTTTAGGAGTAGGACCAGTACTCAGGGGATGACTCCTACATGTGCAATGCATTGCGCCGGAACTAAAAACGAGGGGATAGTATTGAGGGGACAGATTAGTAAAGATGAGACGATAGACAGTTTTTTTTTTTTTTAGCTATTTCAACCTTTTTTACTTCGCCGGCTAATTTTTGCTACGGGGCCGACGAAGGTGGGTGCTGTTACTCTGCTTTTAGTACCTACATGATAGTGTCAGTCGCTGCCAATTATGTTCACTGACCAGTGACTATGCCTTCATCATTGAAACAGGCTGGCAACAACTAACACAACCACCCCCTAATGCTGGGCTCGAACTCAGGACCCTCCGCTTCATAGTCTTGTGTTAGGGGCGAATATGTTACTTCCGCCCACTAAAGGGGGAGGGGGGTCCAAAAATGGATTTTTCTGATTGTCTGGCTCCAATTTCAACGCTTTCGACCTTCTTTGACAAAAAAGTAAAAAAAAAAAATAACAAAAAAATAATTTGCAGTCATGCAAGATTCGAACTTAAGCCCGATAAAAAATTAACAATTTACATAAGAAAAAGTTCGACTAATAAAAATTCATACAAAAAAGTATTTCATTTGCTTAACAAAATTACAAAAAAAAAAAACATTTTTAGAGGCTAGTTTAGTTCGTGATTTACACAGACGGATGGACGGACGGACATTGGTGAGACTATGATTTGAGGTGCAACATGCTTGCCTTTTGTACCATATCGCAAGTACACTTTTAACGAAATATTCTACAGGAATGGTAGTCCAAATTTTTGTTTATAATTATAAGCCATTGTAATTATATGATGTGAACAAAACTAGGTGAACAGTGAAAGCGAATAAAATGTCGAGGAAACAGTATTCACAAAAAAGGTGATTGTTTCAAAGTGCTAATTTAACTTGTGTGTGTGTGTGTACTTTGGACGAACAATTTGTTATAAACGTTAAACAAGACAAGCTAAGGTTTTTAACACACTTGAAAAATAATATATTTGAAATCTTTTCGAATGTCGGCTATTAACCCTTCACATCTTTATCGTGGTCTTTCAAGTTTGTATATTACGTTTAAATCTCGCCAAATTTTAATTATAAAACACAATCAAATAAAACATTTATAAAGATAATTGCATTGAAGCTATATCGTTTAACTGAAACCATAAACAAATAAATAATTTCACACTTATTATTGATTTAACAAATATATTGATAAACATTCAGGAAAATTAAACCAACAATTCAGCGTGTCTGGTGCGGCGACGATATTCCTAAAAAATTATTTATTGTAATATTTTGTTTCTTTCACGTTGTGTGGCACTGACTGTTTGGTTTGTTATTATTATTATTATTTTTTTCTTTACTAAGCATTTATACTGTTGCTTTGTATATATTAAAAAAAAGAGGTTTATTTGCCATAAGCAAAAATTGTGTTTGTGCCCTTTCCATTAAATAATACAAACAAAGGCGATAGTTGAATATACATATAGGGTATTATTTAAAGGTTCACTGCTTTAAATTAAAGAGATATGTGCTTTGAAATAAAAACACCTTTTACTGTTTACACATAAAATAAAATATGAGCTAACAATTCATTGTATTGCAATTACTACACGTGTCGCGAATTGCACCTATTACGAGAATTTTCCATTTGCACATGATAACAATTATTTAATATAAATGGCACTCGTGTATTTTTTTTTTTACTATTATTTAACAAGTATAAATTTCTAGTTTTTCTACTGCTTTATTATTAATATTGCATATTAAACAAATAAAAAGTTATTCGTTTGGTGTAGAAAGGAAACTCACCTAATTGTAATTTTACGGGGGAAGTAAAAAACAATAGAATCTGTAGTTGTCAGTTATTTCTTAAACAGTTGTTTTTGACACTATGGCAATATACTTTTCATAAAGCACAAAATAATAAAATAAAATTTATAGGTTCTATTAAATAATTAGAAATGTAATGAAAATATGACATTTTTAGTTTCTGGTAAACTAGTAATTCGTTACATTTTGCAGTTGTGCCTTGGAATATTTATCATGTCTTTCTGAGATTAAAAAAAAACAAATTTCGAACAATTAGCCTATAAATCTTAATTCAAGTTAATATAGAAATCAAGAATTATTTAAAAAAAAAGTAATTTGGCAGCAACAAATTAATCATTTTGAATAAAATCAAAAATAACAATTTTTTTAAACTTCATTTAGTTTTACTTTTCTGCAACATATCGATGGCTTAATATAAAAAAGGCATAATTCGATTTTGTGTTAATTTACAATAGGAAAAAAATTTAGTAAAATCCGTAAAATTTCTAACACAAGAAAATTATTCATGCAATTTTTAATAAAAATATGTAACACATTTTATTAAAAATTCAACAAAACTTTTTTATGTCATAAATTTTACGGATTTTTTTATTAAGATTTTTCCTTCTCCTGTAAAGTAACAAAAATCGAGTTATGCCTTTTTTTATATTAAGCCATCGATATGAAACATAGAATATTCATAAATTTAACATGCTTTTTTTAAACAAAACTGGCAGACTGTGCAACCTACCCCAATATTGCAAAAGCAAAAAGCTATGCAAATACGTGATCAAATTTTATACAAAACTGTTAAGTACTTCTACAGAGCATTTCGCCGAAAACCTCATTCTTTTTATAACTTATTAAAAAAAACACAATTATATCTATCATTATGATTTTTAATTGTACAAAAGAAATTAAATCTGAAACCACATTTGAAGAAAGAACCAATAAGTGAAAATGTAGTACACTTGAAAATTGTATCCATGGGAAAACCAAATTTTGAACTTTTGCCAAAAAAAAAAGTGAAAAGTACTATGAATTAAGTAACAGAAGAACAATAAAGTATATGTATGACGAAACTGGTGATAAAATATTGTATAAAAAAAATCTATAAATGGCACAGCCAAAGAGCAAATGGCATTTGCTATTAAAAGTAAAAAATAAATACAAATGATGGATAAAAGATTAGCATTAAAAAAATATATAGCTTCAATATACGTCAGCACCATGAATAAGTTATCAAATAAAAAAACACATACATATTGTCATATTTTGTGGATACACCTAGCGCCGTTTTGTATGTATTTATATAAACAACTCACAAAAGAATATTAAAATTTATTTGTGGTTAAATAAGCATGACTAGTTCAGAATCTCTTATTTCTCTGGCTCTTCATGTTTGTATGAACAAGCAAATTATTGAAAGTTTGTCTATAAATTTAACTTTTTTCCTCAGTATTTTATTATTCAGTTTTTTTAAGTCTATTTATTAGAGTTGTAAAGATAACAATAGAAAATATCATTAAATACAAATACAACTTACCAATTTTGTATCGATTGGTAACTTTCGATATTCGTTATACCTATTTTTCATTTCTTCATATGTCATAAATTGAATAGCACCATGAGAAACACCCAGCATACCAGGAACGAAACCCTTTGAAAGAAACAAGAGTATAATAAATTACATAAATCAATTATTTGTATATATAATTGGTATTAAATATTTACCTTATACAAGCCTCTAATGCCTTCTTCTTTGTAAATTTGCGCCAGCGCATGAACCATTCCACGATATTCTTGAGTTTTACCTTCAGCCCCATATTGTAGACACAAACGAGTCTTTACCACCCAAATAGGATTTGTTAGAATTAAAGTCAGTGCACCCGATTGAGCAGCAGCCAACATATGCATACCGGGTCCCAATGGTAGAGTGGTGTTGCCACCCTGAATGAAAGTCTTAATGGTATTGTAACTGAGAGAATGATAAAGTATAAATTTTAGGTTTAATAATTAGTTTGTTTTTGTTTTTTACAATTTTAATACTTACAACATAAAGTAAAGACCCCAAGATGAACCGGAACCACATACGTTGGGTGTTACACCTTTATATAGACCACGAAATCCTTCTTGGCGGAAAATTGTAGCAAATGCACTGCCCAAACCACGATATTGTGGTACAGCTGCAGTACGACCATCATTTACTAGAAATAAAAAAAATAGAAATTATTATTTTGGCATATAGAATTACATATAAAGTAAAATCTATATATGAATTGAGAATTGTTTGTTTTCTACAAAACATTAAATTCGAGCGGAAATAAAAATATGTCAAACATAAAAAAATTAATAAATAAAACTGCCAAAAAAAGATTGAATTTCGTATTCAAAAACAGCTTTATTAAGATTTTGGCAAATATTAATAAACTTTAAATTAAATTTTTAACTAAAATGGGGGTGTTTCAAAATTTTCGAAGTATTAGGTACATTCTATATATTCTAGAACATTTGTATGTATGTATGTATGTGTTGCATGTATGTATGTATATAATTATTACGTCTGCATATATGAATCTTATTTGTTTCTAACTTTGTTTGCGGCTATTTTTAAAATTTCTGCCTGGCCCACGATGTTACTCGATATCGTCGTGTCGAATAAATATATTTAAAACAAAAACAAAATTTTAGAATTTGTCTTTGTTTGACAAGACAGAACGATATCGAGTGACATCATGGGCCAGGGCAGTTTGTTTTCGTTTATTTATTTTCAAAAACTTTAGTAGAATAAATAAATAAAATAAAAAATTATAATTTTCATTGTGTTGTAAATATTTCTGTGGTTTATAATCTAACGACGTTTTTATTTAGGTTTTAAATTATTTTGTGTCGTTCTCTAGTATGAGCATATGCGTGTATTTGTGTGAGCGATTTTCTCTGAGATATTGTGGCTATTAAAAGTGACGCACGTGTTGTATTAACACCTAGTATATTCTAGAGTTTTGTAAATTTCTGATATAAACAAAAGCACATAAAAAATGTTAACAGATAAAAGTCAGGTATGGAAAACTAATATATTAAATATGAGTAATATATTTTACATTAATATTACACACTGATATTTGAAATGTTTTCCAAATATACCTACAAAAAAAACATTCATTTTTTATAATTCCTATAGTTTTTAAAATTTTAAATTAAATTTTAAATTAAAAAAAAAAATAACAATTTTAAATTATACTGAAAAAATTAAATTAAATAATATTTCAGTAATAAATAAATTAAATAATATTTCAGTAATAAATAAATCATCCAGACGATTGAAATGTGACTATTATTTCCGTTATTTATTATTATATTCTACTTATACTGACGATCGAAAAACGCTTAATAAAAAACAGATCATGCAGGTGTTTGAAAAGTGATTGTAATTACGTATTTTATGATCATATTTTGCGCAGATAGATGATTAAACACTGCTTAAATGACTTAAAAAGGAGTCCAAGATAATATAAACATGATTGAAAAATGACTATAAAAGGACTCCTAAACATACTTATAAAAGACTCGTATGCGATTAAACGATGACTGAAAGACGACTCGAAAAATAATCATAAAGGAAGTTAATTAAGACTAATAAATGATTAGAAAGCGATTCGAAAATGATTATAAAAGTGCTAGTAAAAGGGTCGAAAATGATTCTAAACTAATATAGAAAATGACTCATAAATGACTTTTTAAGAAGAGTCGCAGGTAGTCATTTTTTTCTCCCGACAAAAGTATCTTTTAGGATCAGATGAGCGTATATTCTAGCTTTTAAATCGCGCAGAAGAATCAAAAAAGGCTCGAATTCGATTAAAAATTTCCAAAAATGCTGGCTGGGTAGAAAGCATTCAATACAAAGAAATTTTATAACTGAATTTTAGCTTATTTCAGATTGCTTTCGGTTCAAAGTTTTCTAAATAGTCTGGCTTAAAAATGACCCTGAGATGTTGGAAATAAAATAATCAGGCGGAAATAAAGTTAAAACAAAAACGCAAGTAGTGCTTGCGATAAGAATAAAAATAAAAACAATATGTCTAACGTGCAACTCTTAACTTTATTAAAAACACGCATTGCTACACAAAATTGTTTCATTACACCGTGTGACAATATAATTGTTATTCGGCATAGACAAATTAATACATCCAATACGCGTTTTTTGGTTTCCAGTTCCCACATCTTTTCCTTTTTATTGAAAACGAAATTAGTGTATAATATATTACAAACCCTTTGAACAAAATAGCTAGAATCATGTACAACATATGGCTCCTTTATTGCAACAGTCATATCTCAAAAAACATCAAACTGATAGATGCGGCAGCACATAATATATTTTGCTATAACTTCGGTTCAGCTTGAGATATAAAACCGTATTTTTTTATACATATTTTAATGATATAAAGGAACCATTTTAATAAATAATTAAAAATTCCAATATTTTGAGATAATACTATGCTGCAATAACGGAGCAATATAATCTGAATAAAGTGAACCTAAACAATGCACTGTGGGGTGAAAGCCCTCAAAAGTGGCGATTAATTCAAAAGATAAACTTTAACTTTCACAAGCGTATTTGGTACCATATGAAAGTAGATAAAATTCTACATTACTAATTGCAAAAATAAAAGTTCTTGATAGTTTACTTTATTTGCAGTGTGTGTTCAAAGTGCAATTATTTTTGTTATTTTTGCACGCATTGATAAAAAGAGAAAATTTTGATATATCAAGTGATTGTAGTTTTTGTTAAGACTTCTATAATGCAAAAGTTTTATAATGGAACCGTCAACTTCAGGTATATGAGCATTTGAAAATTAATTTTTTGTTTAGATAAATAAATGTTTTAGAATTATTTAAAAAAGAAAATTAAATGTCTCCAAAAATGTGATATTTTTGTTATATACATTGAGTTTCAACAACTTTGCGGATGAGTGCAGGAAAAAATGATTTTATGCTCTTAAAATATAAGATTTTAGCTAATAAATTCCAGAATACCTATTTGTGAGAGAATAATTCCGGTTGCTAAAAATCAATGTGAAAAAAGAACCAAACAAAAAAAAACAAGTTTTTTTTATTACCTTTTTTATTATTTTTTCCTAAAGGCACATAAAGTATGCTCTAATTTACAATTTAATTTACTAATTTATCGTTTTTCTTTCCAAAGTTACAACTAAAATAGTCAAATAAGACCATTTTCTCCAAAATACAAAAAACCCCATAAAAGGTTAACAATTTTTTTTGTTCAAACATTTTTTAAAATGCTGGTTTCTTATGTATTTATTAATACTCATCATTAAAAAAATAACAACATTTTAAAATTACGAGTTTTATGAATTAATCGCCGCTTTCTCTACCATTCAACCCACTGTGCAATGGTAAGGTCAGATATTTATTTAAATAATATTTAAAAGAAAAAAATATTCTGTCATGTACACATTGTCAATATTTATGTTGACTTTATAGTTATGACAAGGACTGTGGGACAGTCATACATACGCAAATACATTTCAACATACATACATACATTTATTTCTCATTCTACGCAAAGCAAATAAATTATAAATTGCTTTCAAAACGTTAATAAACAAATAAACAGGAATTTGGTGTCTGAAAGGCCAGATGACGTCCGTTAGCTGTGATTAGCGAAATATATTGGACAGTTAGTTAAATATTCAAAAGCTTGTTGCATATTTTACCCAATCGAGTTTAACAATGATCTCATTATTTTTTTCCCTCGAATTGGATTTCTTCAGCAGCAGCCATACAAAGAATTTTATGATTTTCATAACAAACTGGAAGTTAACGACTTTTTTTTTATAACAACAATTCACGTGACGACTGTACGCCGTGTGTTTCTTTTTCGATTGATTTTTTCACTTAATACCTACTCGCATACACCTATTACCCCAGCACTTGTTTTTGTTTGCTTTGTTTCTATTCTGCTAACCTCAACTCGTTTTCCTATTTTTCTTATACACTTTCAGTTAATCAAATCGTTGTTGTTGCTAAGCTTTAGAAAAACAGAAAAATCTATACTTTATAGTATTTTTCAACTAAGTTGTAAAATGACTCATTGAAAGGCGAAACATACGAATAATACATGCATACATACATGCAAACGTATAAGTATTTAAAAAAAAATCTATTTGCTACAGTATGCTATAGCTTAGCTTAATCTGGTATTTATTAAAATCCGTGTTGAAAACAAAGTTCTTTTAAAAATTTAAAGTCTTAAAAAATCTGCCAATAAATCATTTGAAATTTTTATTTATTTAACAACAAATTTTCATTTATTTTTAGCAACATTATCAGGTCAACAAGTTAATTTATTTTGTACTCTATAGAAATAAAATTTATCATATTTTTAAAATTTAAACAAAATAGAAAACTGCCAAAAAATTCTATTAATCGTACGATTAGGTGACTTTAAGGTGTCTTTTATATATAAAAAGCTATGCGTGCATTTGTTAAAACTGCCAGTTTTAATTTTATCATTTAAAAAAAAAAGAAACGATAAAGAGAACTCAGGCGAGCCCCCTTTTTTTTATTATTCTTCTTGACACAATCTTTCAATTAAAAAATTATTTTTGTTTCTTTTCTTTTTTGGCGATAAGACAAACAGAAATGACATCAACGTGTTATTTTTCAAATGTTTTAGGCAAATTTGTTATTGAGTAAAAAAAAAACCGAAAATTTTTTTACTTTGGCTTTTGGTCTAAAAAACTTGTTATTTAAAACACGTGATGCTTTCCCTAAATGCTAATAACGCGCGTGTTAATAGTTTTCTAAGAATTATATGTATGTATGTACCTACGTATATACTATATATGTATGCATACATATGTATTATGTATTTTTAAGAATTCGAAAATAAAGAACAAAATTATCCGGTGAAATTTGAAATTGTGGGGTTGGTGATAAGCTCTTATCTATAAGAAAATGTCTGAAAGCACTTATAAAAAGATTCACAAAGTATGAAAATAAAATTGTTATGTGTTTTATAAAATGAGATTATGGTTCTGCAAAAAAAAAATACCAATTGAAAGAGACTTGATTCAATTTAAATTTTGTCGTCTTATTAAAATGTGTACATACTGCATTTAAAATTTCTCATAAAAACATGTGCAGAACATTATTTAAAAAAATTTAACTATACGAATGAATTTTCAGATAGAGATCGCCTTCGCCTATCAGTGATTTAAGTTTTAATTAAAATATATTAGGTATATGGATTAGCATCTGATTCACGGTGGGACACTTTTGCAAGAAGGCTAAAGAATCAAATACGTATTTGAATCAGATTTCAAAATACTGTATATATTTTATCCTCTGTACACACAACTTTACATCAACGACATTGAAAAACATGACATTGAAAAATGTATGCATGCTCCCTTTATACACAAATAAATCTGGAGTGTACACGACTGTGCATCGAACCTCAAGTGTATCCATTGAAGACATTGAAAACATTGAATTCACTTTATGTACGTATACACATTTGCGGAGATGATAACATTGTATTTGTTTTGTAACTTCATAAAATTAAAGTGTGTGTGCACAGTAAAAGCAAATACTGAAAATATTATACATATCCACCAGCTTCAAATTAAAAAAGCGTATACACGAGTACACTCATAGTTATACACAAGTATTAGGTGTACACGATGAAAGAAAGACAATGTCTATAGTGTATTCAAGGTGTACATTGTATTAAAGGTGTACATTAATTTTGTTGTACATTTCTGAGATCTCTGATTTGAACAATCTTAACTTGATTATTTCTCAGCGAAGGGCTGAGTTAAATCTATTGTCTCACAAGGACGTCAAATATATGTGCATCGTATATGTATATCTTTTTTACTTAATAAACAGGTTAACTATTCTTTTAAAGCAAGAATTAAAATCGTGTGTTGCTTTAGAAAAGCTTTTGATGGTGAGTTGTTCTGTGTGACCCGGATACGCTTCCAATAACTCTTAATTAATTCAAAATATTTTATTATTAAAAGTTAAATTATGTAAATTTAAAATAATGTCAATGACTTACAGTAGGTAGACTTTATCATTAAAATTTCTATAATTTTAATTAGTATTTTCTTTTTTGTAAGAAATTGTTATCAGCTTAGAAGTATTAACATAGTTATTAACCCCAATTTTTTACACATGTTTTGTGATTGAACAACTTAGAAACTTGCGATCTAGATTCCATCTAAAGTTGAATTTTGTTATCAATTACGACACTATTTAGTTGTAACAAAGATCATTAACATTTATTAGTCAACAATAGTGACATAAAAATTTCTAATACACGACCAATTGCGTAATGATACTGGAATTAATTTATTGTTTAATAGACAACTAAAGATTAATATAATCGAATTGCTTATAAGATATTAAAGTATAATTAAAAATTAAGCAAAACCAGATTATGCATGAGAAATTAAATAAATTTTAAAAAATACGTCAACCGATTAAGAATAATATGATTAATCAATTTAACAAAAACAACGCACCCCTTTTTCGACTAATTTTAAATTGACGAACAATGAATAAATCGACATTTTAATAAAAATTTATCGAAAAACTTTTTTATAAAAAATTTAAATAAAAACTTGAATTGAATTTATTCCCATAAATTTTTAATGATTTTATACAAAATGTAGGAAAGTTAAAATCAGTCAGTCGCAAGTTGTTTTACGTAAATCTATATGCGGCTGGGATCTGGAATCCTCATGTTTCCAATCTAATTTTCCGTATCGAGAAACTGCAGCGCGTTTTCATTAAGTTTGCAACACGATCGCTACCATATTTATCTACCGTCCCATATGAGTCCAAATTTCTTTTTATAGAGATTCATACATTAGAATATCGTAGAGAAATACAATCAGCCCTCCTGGTGTATTGTATTGTTAATGAATGCATTGACTGTCCTGATTTGCTTAGCTCTGTGCCGTTCTATGTTTTACTTAGGAATCTTAGGTAGGCTAAGCTCTTTGAGGTACCTTTTCATCGGACTAATTATGATCGCAATGGCACTCTTAACACGTACTTTTGCTCATCTTAATAAAATCAAAGTTAATTTACAAAAACGGCATACTTCTTTTTCTCTTTAAGTTCTCATGTTAGTATTAGTCTGGAAGGTTTTGTGAAACATTTAAATAAATAAATATAAATACTATATGTAATTTTGATACTGAAGTATAGTTGCAGTATGTCGATATATATACATACATACCTCTAAAGAACAATAATAAAAATATTTTACAAAATTCTAGTTAGACATCAATTTACAAAAATTTCGTTAACCGATTTACGTTAATGAAATTTATGGTACAGCTAAATCAATTTTCTAAAACATTTCAAAATATGTATGTATGTATGTTTTTGTTTACGACACAATTCATTCACCAAACAATCGTACATGATTTTATGAGTTGCTGCTTTACCTCTCGAAATTTTTAAAATTTTGTATTGAAAAATGAAAGCAAATAGAGTAAAAGAGAGCAAAGAGAGTATAAGTACTTTAAATTTTGTTTTTGAGTAGGTACATATGTATAAATTTTATAAAACCAAGGTGATTTACAAAATTAGAGCCTTTGTTATTTGAAACTTTATGGCCAAATAATTACACACAATGATCATCTACCAAAAACATGTTTTGTCTATGTCACTATGTCTGTACATACATAATTGAGTAAATATAACTAAACTTCCCGTTGACAATGGCATGTGTTTTGCAATAAATGGAATTTTCCTTCTTCTCTTATCTTGAAGAGGCCGCGTTAAAAAAAGAAATGAAAAAATTCCAACTAAAGACAGATAATATTTTATTAAATATTTAACAGTCAATTTAGACAATAGAGATATGTTATTGTTTGTTGATAATGCAACCAGTTTATTTGGTCTACTCCAGCATGGAAAAATGTGCGTAACACGATTACAGCACGTGATAAATATACACAAATCGTTATTTTACATACATACATAGATGCATACATACATATGTATATACTCGTACATGTCTTTTCCATAGAATTGGATGTACAAAAACTTGTTTAGTTTCTTCACGATTACAGCACGTGATAAATATACACAAATCGCGTGATAAATATACAGAAATCGTTATTTTACATACATACATAGATGCATACATATATATGTATATACTCGTACTTGTCTTTTCCATAGAATTGGATGTACAAAAACTTGTTTAGTTTCTTCTTGTGATGACCTTTTTTGTATAAAATCCAGCACTAATACATATTATAATTATACCATACTTAGGCATACTGCACCATTTATATACATAAATAATGCATTGTTTGTAGCATTAACCAGCATAGTTTTATTGCCTACCGAAAAAAAATTTCTGTAACCAATAACATGTAACTGGTTACAGAAGTAAATACAGAAAAAGCATTGCAGGAACCATTATAATTTAAGTGCGTACTGAAAATATTGCAGTATTCATTAATTAATGAAGTCAGTATTCATTTGGGCTGGTTTTTTTTTGAAATATCAAGCTCTTTTGCAACAATTGATGTCAGTTTCTAATGCTGTGTAATACTTCGAAGTTTTGTTGTCATTTTCGAATAAAAAAAATTTAATCAGTAAAGAATAAGTTCTATAATTTGATTTGTTGGTGGGTGGGTAAATGTTAAAACTATTTGAGCATCTACTACAACAATTAAATAAATATTTGTATGTTTACAAATAACTAAAAATACATTTTATAATTAAATGTACATACTTTAAAGCAGATAAAGCTTTTTGCATATTATGGATTCCGAAACGTTTACTACTAGTTGTTTATTTTTTTTAACTTTTGCCAACTTATGCAATTGTTATTCATATATGTATACTCTATACAAATTGTCAGCAAGTATACATACCTATATTACCTTTAGAACACGGAACAGAAGTTATTTCATTGAATAAAAACCTAAATTACTTTTAGTTATACAAAATCTTTTTATTTACTTCCGCTTTTCAAAATTTACTTACTCTTAAAAAATTAATTAAATTCTTTTAGCTTCCTAACTTGATTTTGTATATTTGTCTGTTACAAAATAGCACCGTACAAGACAAACTAAGGCTTGCATCACTAATCGATAGAGCTTTTCTTTTAATAAAATATTTACCTATCTAACATTTTTTATTAATACAAAGAAAAAATCTTGTTGTTTGCAATTACGAGTGCTGTTGTTCTTTATTATTTACCTTGCATTTGTTATTCCCCCACGGACTTACGTAATTAAAAACAAAATATTTGTTAATTGCATTGTTTTTATTTATTTTTTATTCCAAAGATTATTTTTTTAAATAGAAAACAATAATAAGTCAACAAGCAGTATCACATAGGGAAATAAATTAATTCTAGTTTAGACTTGTAATAAATTTTCATAAGTACCAAAAGAATTAATAACAACTACTATTTACTACCAGAATTAAAAAATAAATAGCGCTGCCTAAACTTATTTTGTGGCATTAAAAATTTTAAAAAGTTTTATGTAAATAATGGAGCAGCGAAGCTTTTTTTCCAGATCGGCAATACTGACATTTTAGAAATATAGATAATACATTACCTTTTAAACTTATTTTCCACTATTCGTTACGCATCAAGTTTTCAAATTGTTTTACCACTTAAAATTCATAAAAAATACATTTACCCCATTCACAATCTTATGTTTTAACCATATTCACTATTTTGTGTACTACATTATTGCATTTAAAAATTGAGAGAGTATTTGAGAAGTCTCAATATATTTTGCAAATACAGTGAAACTTCGATATAACGAACATTGTTATAACGAAAAACTTTATATAACAAAAAACTTTATATAACGAAAAACTTTATATAGCGTATGTTTTCTTGAGTCCCTTGAGAAAACCTCTCTATTGCAAAGTATTTCATACAAAAATATACTGTAGCTATAAGGAACAAATTCCGAGCAAAAATGCCCCTATATAGCGAAATATTCCTTCAAGTGCTATACTTAAGTCCAATATAATATAATAGCATTTTTAATCAAATAAACATTCTTAACATAGCGTCTATACCTGATATTAATTCTGATATAATATGAGAGAGAACGTCGGGAGAATAAAGAGAAAAATATATTTGTATAAATATTAATATCTATGGAGTGGAAAACGTACTATTGTAAATATCATAATATTTCATAATTATCATGCAGCCGTGCAGTAAACATCTTCGTTTACTTTAATAATATAGCGTGTTTTATATTATTTATATTTAGTTTTTTATTATTTATATATATTTGTTTAATGCGATTGTTTAAGAATTACTTTTGGCGTCTATTTTAATTATTTTAATACATAAAGTTCTTCTCTTGTGTCTAAATGTGTGTATGTGTACGTTCTCTGACAGTTCATATCATGATATTGTTTTCTAAATATATATTATGAAAACAATATTATAATATTTGAATAATATTAATATAATACTAATATTGCAGTCCACACGTAATATGATTCTCTCTGCTATGAAATTTGACGTTTGCTGATAGAAATATATTTGATATTATATCAGGTATAGACGCTATGTAAAGTATGGAAGATATTATTCATATTATTATTTTAAAGTTAACTTACCCGCAAAACGGATTTTAATCAAGTCCAATGGGTGCAAAATCAATGTCGATGTGACTCCACCCGAAATGCCAGCAACTAAATGCTCATATTTAATATGTGATGATAATTTAAATTTTCCGTTGGAAACGCCTGCAGTAGCTTTCGTGGAGTTCATTGCGGTCATTGTATATGTGTACAAGTTCTAAACAAAATTTATTTCTATAAGGAACTTTCTAGTCTCTATTAAACTAATTGATTTAGTCTTCGCTTAACTTTTTAACTTTAACAATGAACAATTTTTGTTTTACTGTTATTACTTCAATCTCACTCACGTATTTTAATATTTGTAATAGTTTTCAACAATTACTACATTAGCAATATCACAACACGTATTTATTTTGTTTTTTAATAATTTGTTAAGTTGTGCTAACGTTTTTATTTTTATCTTTTTGTTACTATGTGCTGGCTTTGTTCTTGCTTTTGGTTAAGGAACGGGTGTGTTAACATAAAACTTATTATAAATCTTTGGTATTTATAGAATAAAATATACAATTATTGCTATAAGTCAAAGATTATCTTTAGTTTTCTTTAATAAATCTAAATTCAATTCTAGACTGGTGGCGACTGAAGCGTTTACAGAAAAATCAATAGTCCTTGTAATGCTTCTTTTTATGTCTTTTTCTTTTGGTATTGATGTATTAAAGCTCATCTTCCTCTTTGTGGCAGTTCAATTATTTTCGTTACTGTATTTCCAACTTAGAAAGCCTCTACTCTATTTTAGGTTATTATATTTCTCTTTTGTGCTTATGCGACAGAAATGATGAAACATAAACTGACGAATGTATCACGTTTTTGTTACCGATTAGCTTTTTTTTTAATTTGTAAGATCCTATTTCATTTCTTGTGAAGTTTATTTTTTAAGTAGGTTTCTTTGTCCCGTCTGCAAATTCCTCTATATGACCATTTGCTACTGGTTTCTTCGCATCTTTTCTGTATTCGGCTTATGTAATTTTCAAAAGATAAATCGATTTATTCGCTGTCTGCTAATATCTCAAATATGTTATTTTATAGAACTTCCACAAGCTGCTTTTTATTCATTTAAATAATTTCACTTTTTATATTGTAGAGATTTTTCCTAACAATTTATATTATTGTTGCTACGCGAATATATTATGTATGTATACCTTTTTTTTACCGTTTTCTCTCCAACACGTCTGAACACGCTAAACTATCAATATGGAATGTTGCAGAAAAATGTTTTTGTTTCAGTCTGCACAGATTTGAAATTATAGTCGAAGTGTTGCAATAAAAAGTAGCAAATTACAGGCGAGATATGAATTCGCCCTGGCACTAAAGATTTATACAATAAAAAAATCATTGTTATTTTTATAAGCAACGGTACTTAAATTGTTGTGAATTTTTGTCAGACTTGTGATATATGACGGTTTCTAACGGCCAAAAGAGAATTCTGCAAACATTCGTTCAGAACAAAAAGGGAGTCAGCTGATTTCTAATATGTGTGTTTGCACGTCCAAATGCTCTCAGCCATGACCCAACTATCAGGTCATCTTACTACTACAACAATACAAAACGCAGGCATTTTGTTTATGTAAAAATTTCCCATCTTGCCAAAAACAACCTGTGCTTGTGGTTTTGGACAAATACTTTTTACAATAATTAAAAATTCTAAACAAACATTTTTTGGGTTAATACTTTTTACAATAACAAAAAAATTGTAAACAAACATTGGTCAAACACAAGAAAACGGCGGCCTAAAATGTATTCAACTTCTGACACAATGCAACATTTTTGACTGTCAAAACACAACCCTGCAAAAACTTATCAGGAGAAGTGGGATGACCTGTTTGTTCAGCAATAGTCAAAGCTTGGCTCTTTTTCGCTCAACTCATTTTATTGAACTATGTCGCTCATTTAGTTCAGTGGCTGAATTACATTATTGTAAACAAGGTATCTTAATCAGTTGCAAGGCGAATAAAAATATATTAATTCGCTTTGCTCAGTTATTTCTAAGGCAAATTCATAAGGAACCATTTTGACATTAAAGCTGAGAAGAATTTAGGTTGTTGAATTTGCTACAAAAATTTTGCTAAAGTTTGATTCGCATTGACGGTTACCCAAAAGTATATAAATTTTTATATAAAAAGCACTTAGTAAAACACGGACTGTAGTAACATGAACGCTCAGTAAAGTGAGCACTTCACTTAAGTGAATCGTTCAATTGAACTAGTTCGTTCATGAGCTGTACAACTCTAGTTAGTGGCTTGGTTTACAATATAGTCTCAAACAATTATGCAGTAAACGAAATTAATACGATATGCAAAGCAGCACATTGCTGAGAAGATCACAGAGTATAAAAATGTATTGCCACGTGCTATTTCATTGAAATCAATTTCGAAATTTCTTTTCCATAACTCATCAAACTGATTTACTAGTAATGAAAACGCCAACGTACATATCTACTCGTATGTTCGGTTTAATGAAATAAATTATTTAAAAGTATGTATTGTAATTTCCACTAGTCTCCCATATTGTTTCTACTATTCAAGTACAATAATTGGTCTAGTTACTGCAGAATTTCTAGAAATCCATTTAAGTGCGTTTCTATTCGAAATTTCATCCGTTTCACAATTTCGGTATTCCGAGTTTCGTTCCCCTTCCGTTTTTGCTAGTTGTTTGTTTACTAATGGAAATTTTTTTTCGATTTTGTGTCGTGAACGCTATAAATTTATTTTGTAATAAATTGTTACTTTTTTATGAAACTTCAAAGCTTTATTTTATAGCAAGTCAAAAACTCCAACTCCTGAATAATAAATTAATTATTTAACACACATTCAAACCAAAAATCTTATAAGTTCTCACTTATCTCGAATAGATTGCAGTGTTCTTTCAATTTTCCTTTCTCAATTCTTGATTGTATAGTGGGGCAGGTTGTTCTCTTCTTTATATATCTGTCACAATGATGTATAAAAAGTGAAAATATAATTTCCATCGCGACAGGATTGGCGACAAATACTGTTATAAAAGTGAATGTTTGTTGCTCAGTTTTGCATACAATATATGTACATGTCAGCGGACAAAGTCGCCAGTCAGCGGACAAAGTCGCCGTCAGATTATAGAATACAAATACATGTATAAACTTATATTATATAAATTTTCGTTACTTTTATTTAACTTTATTTTTTATTTTCTTCGAAAAAAAATTACAAAATGTTCTTGGTTTTATTTTTGATAGAAGGCATCATATAATTAAACATTTAAATTTAAGGGGGGCTTTTTTCGTTACAAAAATATGTTTTTTCTTAATTTTAAAAAAGATAAACGTTTTTATTTAAACATGGGGCGGATTTATAAACGATTTGTTTAGTTTATTTAGTTTATTTTAGTTATAGTATATACATACACATGTATATTTGGAGGGTTGTTGCTTTATTTTATTGAATTAAATAATTTACTTTTCCATGAAAAAAATATGTAAATCAAATTATAGTCGCATGTTGAAATAAGAAGGCAGGGCATATTATTATTATTATTTTTAAACAGAAAATTATGATTATATTAACTGTAAGTAGTGATAATTTGTAACAAATTAAATTCAACAAAATAAATTTAAAAATAAAAAATATATAATTTTTTTTTGTATTTTTGTTTTTATATTTATTTTTTGTTTTAGTCATCATACTTAATTAAAGTTGAGCTTTTTTGAGGCTTTTACAAATTAATTTAAAAATGATGTTCTATAATGGTTTTTAGAATTAAAAATTAATTAAGTTCTTTTTGTTTTATTTAAAAATTAATAAAAATAAAAAATAATTAATAGAAATTAAAATAATAATAATACAAATGATATAGTTTTTATGTATAAAAAAAATTAAGTTATAAATAATAAATACAGGAAAGGTAAAGAAAAAGAATATCCTACGAATCTTTAACTGTCGAATCTTTAACTGTAATAATTTGTCTTAGATTAAAGGAAATATTTTCGTTCACGTTTTTTTTTTTGTGGGAAAATTTCGCATGAGTTGAATATTCGACTTAGACATGCTTTTATGTCATGCATGATCATGATTTGTGATCAAGAATCTAACCTTATTATTCATAAAAATTATAAGAGTCTAATAAGAGCGTAATAAAACAAAAGTTCATATGAAATTTGCTCTATTACACTCTTATAAGCCTCTCATAATTTTTATGAATAAGGGTGTAAGAAAATACCGCTCATTTAAAGCAAAAATGAGAAATAATCTTTTCATGTCATAAAAATTGTATAGAAATGTTGAGAGACTAAACTTGCTTTTATTAAGTTGTTTTTAGATTGAAAAATGTGAACTTTTTTTTATTTAATTTGATTTAAAAATCTTTGCAGTAAATGAGCGATATGATCGTTAAGTGTTTTCAAAAATAATTTATTGTCGATTTTAAGAAGCCAATTAAGCAAATGTCTAAGACATGTGCTATGAGGCTCTAACATTAATATTATTTAAGCAAAAGAACTTGTAGTGAATGCTATAGACGCTTTGAGAATGGCGTTGTACTGTTCGACGCATCTATAATGATAGAAGTACTTATGCATTACTTGGTAATAACTCGTGTCAGAGTCCAGAGAGTTGGCACTATTATTGGGAGTGACTTAATACACGATTTCAAAAGTATTTGAAGAATTCAGTAACACAAAAGCATTATTTTTTTTACAGTGTAAAGTCTCAAAGTTCAGAATAAGTGTTTTATTTATTCCATTAGTGGGATGTTGGCCACGAAAAATACGTTAAAAAAATGATACATATACAAAAAAAGTAAATATTATATAGAAAATAATTTAAAAAATATATTAAAATAATAAAGTTAAATGGTTTTGTTTTCCTCTTTGTGGTTTGTGTAATAATTAAAAATTATATAATTTATGTATTATAATAAAACAAAAATATTATGTAAAGATACGATACAACGTGCTCCTTCCTGTTTTTCCATTCATTCTTTTAAATTTTCCATTATTCTTATTACTTATTATTTGTTTTGTAGATGCAATTTTGAAATTGTTTCTTTCTCTAGTTGAAAGTTCTGAAGTAGTTTTGTAGTGTAAAAGGTAGTGAATTATTTAACTACAAAATTTGTAGTGCTTGCAAGTAGCTGTTTTAGGACTAATATAAACAAGACGAAAGGAACAGTTTACGCCTCGTCTAACGCTGGTGTAGCTGAAGTGCCATTATCGTTATTAGTGCTGGAGTCGTTGTTGGTGTCCATTTTGTTGTTATCGGAGGCTGCTTTGGTGTCATTATTGCTATTTGCATTATTATTGGCATTTCTAGTGGCTACAGCATCCGTGTCATCTTCTTGGGCCCTCACGGCCGCTTCCAGTGCTCGGATACGGTTTTCATGCTTAACTATAATCGCTTTTAGCTTGCGTATTTCATCGGTGATATCACGCAAATCCTTTTCCTATATAATAAGAAGAACAAAAAAATTTATTACACTTGATGAAGATGAATGTTTTGACAACTACTTACAGTTATGCCACTAACCGTCGCTGGTGCACTTGAGACAGTACTGTCGGCAGCATTACTTCCAACCGACAATGTCGCTGTGGTGGCACTTTTGGAGGTTCCGGCGGCTGCTTTATTGAGTATATTTGCTTTCTTGGACACGGACAGCGATTTGTTGGCCGATTGTGACACATAACCACCCTGTACAATAGAAACACGATCCTATTTAGATTTTTTAGTAATTCTGTTCGTATAAGTTTTGTGAAACAAACAAGCAACACAAAACACAACTAGCAGGAGAGCATTAGATGCAACAGGGCTTAAAATGAAAAATGTGTCTTAAGAGAGCAGCAGTACATGTTTTTGTTAACTATAAAACAATTTTTTGCTTTTTTTTTTAATATTTTATTAATTAATATATTTTCACTTAGGTGAAAATTTACCATTTAGCTGGTGATTTTTTTTATTAAAAATGACCTAACAAGGCAAACATTTCCCTCGAAACATTTGCTCCAGCCGCATCAACAAGTATTCAAAAGATTGCTGAATTCTGAAAAGAATTCCATTAACTTTTCAATGCATATAAAGCCCGCTTGCGGGTTTTTGGTTGGTTACTGCAAGATTTTCTTTTTTAAATGATAAAATGATTCTTCGATAAAGGAATGTATGGACAAGTGAGTTATTAAAGCATTTTGAAAAGACGTTTAGCACAAGCTTAATGGGACAAAGTGTGAAGCAACAAATAAAATTAACAAACGCATTCATAAACTATTTAAATTTCAAGCAATTAACAATTACAATTCTTAACATCCAAACGTAACAGATTTTCTTCTTAAAATTTTTATTTATTATTTAAAGCGCAACACACAGGGTACGATGACTTCAAAAGCAGAAACAAATCCAACAAATCAAAACAATGCAAAATTTTTATTTAAAAAAAATATTGGAATACATTAAACAAGCGCAGCCTATATTTTAGAGAATTTTCAGAGATTCGGTTAATAATATTAACATTTTTCAATATAGTGAATTAATAGAACTGCTCAATATGGAGCTTGAAATTTTAGGAGAAACTCCATGATATCCTTCGCTGCGAGAAGTTTTTATATACGAGTATTAATTGTTGATCTCCTCCGTGTCAGTTCATAGTACTCATTTAGAAAACGAGCACTTTGCATCGTATTGCATTGTTTTTCTATGCACTAGAATATTGAAATCAAAACGACTGCCTTGATCTAGCACGTGCTGCCGTTAAATCAACTCGAATCGATTCATTTTTATCGGTTGCATTTACAAAACTAAATGCAGGGATGAATGGAAGCACACAAATGATTATATTTTTTCTTAAAATTTCATGTACATAAAGCAATCTTGCGGTTTTATGTGAATAGCTTTTGCAATATATGATAGACATTCTATTCTAGGAACTTTTATTTCATCAGGAATACTAAAAAAATTATTATAATTTCTAATATTGTAAACCATAAGATACATGATTTTATTTCATATAAAAATATTTCTCCTTATTCCGCAACTGTTTGTCAACGTCACGTCAAGACAACATCAAAACTAGGACACTCACATAATTCTTGTAGATATTTTTTTTATAAGTTATGGTTTTCTTCTATTTTAATGACAAAATTGCGTTAGGGATTTTTGTAAGGGAAATTTTCTCAACGTGAGCGGGAAAATCGATTTTTTAAGCATGTGTAGGTAATTTTTCGAGAAGTCTACTGGCAACACTGGTCAAAAGTAAAAAGGTGAACGTATAAAACGTATTGAATTTAAGTCCATACCATCCGTTTTACACATACGCCTTTGATACTTTCTGTGCATTCTATACTTTTCTAAATTCAAGTTACAAGGGAGAAAGAATTCGATATGATTTGAATTTTCACCTAATAAACAAATTACAGTACAGTTTTTAGCTAAAAAAAAAGTGGCCTAATATTTTTTAATTGTAAGAAATTGTTGATGATGATTGTTGATTCTTCAATCTTTAAATTTTTAAATATCTGTTCAATTAACAAGCCTACAGTACATTTTTTTTATAAAAGAAGTTGAATTTTTTCTTTTCCAATAGTTGTAATTTTTTAAGATATCATTCTTAAATTAATAAAAAAAATTGTCCTGAAGAAAGATATCTAAATATTGGAAAATAAAAAATTCAGTTCCGTTTATAAAAAAAGTGACCTACGGCTTGTTAATAAAACAGGGCTCAAGTTCAAATCTGCGAAACTGCAAATCATTTTTATTAATAAATGCATTTCTTCAAATTCTATTTATTTATATTGTTACAAAGTTCAAAAGTAGATTTAAATATAACGACAATATGGCTATATGTACTTGGCAGCACTATCAAACTCATCTCTAGATGTCAAAATGTTACAACCCTGGTCAACACCATGCAGATAATATTTGAATTAACGGAAATGGAATATTCCGGATACATCGTTGAGAATATACAAGATCATTCGAGGCTGTGCAATAATAAGTGTAAACAACAATAACGAAAAACCTAGTAACATCAATGCTAAGAGATGACGATGTTATTCTTAATGATCTTGTACGCAAGTATTCGCTGCTAATAAAAACTAAACATGTACATCAATATACACAGCAACATACACACAAATATACACAACAACATGCCCACATAGCACAAGAAGAAACAAAACTACACAACACACAGAGCACTCATACATACAACCACACATAGTTACAATAAACAAAACACAAGACAGCATTGTCATATATACAAACACACGTATATAGCTACATGTTAAGTAAAGCACAACCAACAACAACCATGACCAGATGCTTCGCGAAGTTACCAGACGACGTCATTTTGCTATATAAAGACGCTGCCAGTGAACAGCGGGATCAGTGTGATTTTAAATCTAGACGTGTTTACATCGCTAAGTGTTTAGTAGTACAAATACTCGTGTTAATAAAGTAGTAAATAAAGTGTTGCCGCATTATATTTCTAAAGTTAATTGTCTGTGTTTTTAATTTGATGCAATTAAACGAATCCTTGAAGGATAAGTAAAAAGCGTTTTTACGAAAAGGTCTAAAAACGTAACAATTGGTGTCAGAAGTGGAATTGCAAAAATAATTAAAAAGGACATTGCAATTTAAGGAGAAAAAAAAAGGACATTAAAAATATTAAATTATAATAAATAATCATGAAATTTGATGAGCTAAAAGTTGAACAGCTAAAAAAGGAGCTTAGTAAGCGGGAATTACCAACAGCAGGTAACAAGGCTGAACTGCAGAAGAGGCTGATAGATGAGTTTAAGAATCGCGGCATCGACATCGGGACATACGAGTTTGAGGACAAAGACGATGTAGAGGTATGTCCTCCTGCTACGACCAGCAGCATGGACATAAATTCAATGTTCGCTGCTATGATGATCCAGATACAGGAAGCAACAAGGATCAGCACTGAAAAGCTTGTAGCCGAAATAACTGGAATAAAGCAGAACTCAGAAATCAGCAGTGACAAACTTGTAGCCGAAATAGTTGAAATTAAACAGAACTCTCAGCAGATGCAAGAGGCATCAAGGATCAGCAGTGAAAAGCTTGTAGCCGAAATAACTGAAATAAAACAGAACTCTCATCAGATGCATGAAGCATCAAAGATCAGCACTGAAAAGCTGGTAGCCGAAATACAGGGAGTGGAAACAAAACTGTTGGAGTCAAATAGAGCCACCAACGAGACTCTGGTAGAGGTTTCTGAGGCCATTAATAGGAGGGTGGATTCTATTGAGAATAAATTCTCAGAGCTGGCAGATAGAGTCCAACATCTAGAAAGCGGTGGCCTGGAGCAGCATGCAAAAGAGGTCGAAGAAAAATTGCATGCTCTAGAGGACAAAATGCATAACCTTCAGTGTAGTGGTGGGCCAGTACGAGCAGTTGCGGAGTTTTCTGCGCGAATAAAAGCGCCATGCTTTGACGGCAGCGTACCATTGGGCATCTTTAAATTCCAGTTCGAGACGGTTGCTAGCAGAAATGGATGGGATGCTGAAGAAAAGGCCATAGAGTTGATTTTGTCCTTAAAGGGTACAGCCGCAGAGGTACTTGAGACCGTGCCAGTAAGCAGCAGAAACAACTATAATGAAATAATGGCAGCATTGCAGCGCAAGTATGGTGGTGAGCACAAGCGCGATTTATACAGAATGGAATTGCGATGTAGAGTTCAAAAGCCTAACGAGTCTCTACAAGATTTCGCAATGGAAATCGAGCGTTTAGTGCAGCTCACATATCCAGGCGAGAGTCACCCGTTCCTGGACCACTTTAAAACTGAGGTGTTCGTTAACGGCATTCGCGACTCTGATGTTAAACTGGCTGTGTTCGCAACGCAGAAATCCACTTTCGCTGAGACAGTTTCATTTGCTCTGGCTCAAGAGACTGCAAGGAAGGTTTGCAATCCACAGATATGTAAGGTGCAGAATATGGAGGTTTTGTCTGAGGAGGATAACAACCTAGTCGCTAGTGTTAAGGAGGCAATGCGACAACTGTTGGCGGAAAGTGCTACCAAAGAAAAGCCTAAGTGCTTTAACTGCGGAAAAATCGGTCATTTTCAGCGCAGCTGCAAAGCACGAAGAAAAAGAGGTAGATCTGTTTCGCCACCAAGAAACAGCAGACGAGTGAACTTAGAACCACAGCAGCAACATCATAAGAATCATCAAAATAAGTCTAAACATGGCGGTGGTGGTCAATCGTGCGATGATGGTCGTAAGCGGCAGAACCATCCAAATCAACGTGGAGACAATCAGCAACGCAACAGCGGTAATTATTGTTCCAGTCGTATGATGGAAAATTATAGCATGAATCATTACAACCAACGCAATTATCAGGGCGGTAACCCTAATCGGCGCAATTGGAATACAAGTCGTGGCAACAATATGAGCAATTATGGAATGGGACCACGTTCTAATATGCGTAACATAATGGCCTATAGATCAGCTAATGGTCCCAGTGTGAGTCAGAAGCCTTTAGGTAATCCCATTAAGTTTGAGCAAGATTTCGATTGTGAACAAGCAAATACTAAGTTCGAAGAACTTCGGTCACGACTACCAAAACATAAGGTGAGCGATGAACCAAAATCAGAACAGATGAATGGCGAAACTGATAAAAAGGATGAGTCCGGCAAGGAAACTGGAGCTGGTGAACATGAACCAAGAGAAAAAGAAATTACTGTAGGCTACGATAAGACCAAAACATTCTTTGATAATATTTCCGGTAGAACTACACGAGTTCGTACAAAGAATAAGAATTATGATTGGCGCCAGGAACGGATATTGAATGGTGAAACATTTGGTGTGTCATCTACAAGGCGCGGAGTTTATAGAGGACGCGGCAACTACAATAATCGTAATATAAGCAATTACAGTGGTGACAGTTACAACAATCGTGGTTATTATGGCAATAATTATCGTAATCGCAGCAACAATCGGAGTAAGATGCATAACAGAATCCAGATGGTCAGTGACAACATGAAGGCTAGACAATTGGTTCTACTTTATAAAACCCAACGGAAGAAAGGATTGTCCCCAAAATTACAGACTCACTGGGATGGCCCGTATAAAGTGATTAAGAGAGGGAATGACGTCGTGTACCGGAAACAGAAATGCTATAACCCAAGGTCGAAAATGAAGATGGTACATCTCGAACGATTGGCGCACTATGGAAGAGGTGATTGTATGCCTATTCGGGTCGAACAGGCTTAAGTGGGCGGCAGTGTTACAAAGTTCAAAAGTAGATTTAAATATAACGACAATATGGCTATATGTACTTGGCAACACTATCAAACTCATCTCTAGATGTCAAAATGTTACAACCCTGGTCAACACCATGCAGATAATATTTGAATTAACGGAAATGGAATATTCCGGATACATCGTTGAGAATATACAAGATCATTCGAGGCTGTGCAATAATAAGTGTAAACAACAATAACGAAAAACCTAGTAACATCAATGCTAAGAGATGACGATGTTATTCTTAATGATCTTGTACGCAAGTATTCGCTGCTAATAAAAACTAAACATGTACATCAATATACACAGCAACATACACACAAATATACACAACAACATGCCCACATAGCACAAGAAGAAACAAAACTACACAACACACAGAGCACTCATACATACAACCACACATAGTTACAATAAACAAAACACAAGACAGCATTGTCATATATACAAACACACGTATATAGCTACATGTTAAGTAAAGCACAACCAACAACAACCATGACCAGATGCTTCGCGAAGTTACCAGACGACGTCATTTTGCTATATAAAGACGCTGCCAGTGAACAGCGGGATCAGTGTGATTTTAAATCTAGACGTGTTTACATCGCTAAGTGTTTAGTAGTACAAATACTCGTGTTAATAAAGTAGTAAATAAAGTGTTGCCGCATTATATTTCTAAAGTTAATTGTCTGTGTTTTTAATTTGATGCAATTAAACGAATCCTTGAAGGATAAGTAAAAAGCGTTTTTACGAAAAGGTCTAAAAACGTAACAATATTAAGATTGAAATATTAGGAATATTTTTTATAATCATCAGCAGCCGATGGCTCTGGAAAAACCGAAAGAGATACTGGAATATTAATCGTCAGGGTTGGGGAATTTCGTACTAAGCAAAAAAGTAATAACTAAAAACATTGGTTAAATAATTGATATTCCTACTAACTAGCACCACTTGCGAAAGTGAAAAATTGAACAAAGAACGCTGATGAGATGGCGTAGCGGCCTCGAAATCAGTACTGATCCGTTCTGGTTTGATGATTATGGGAAATATTCTTAATATTAAAATCTTAATATAAACAATAAATAGAATTTGAACAAATTCATTTATTAAAATAAACAAATAAAAAATGATTTGCAGTTTTGCAGATTTGAACTTGAGCCCGTTGAAAAAAATTAACAACCTGTAATACAATTTAAAACAGATAATTATATTTTTTCGGGATATTAAATCCGATTATTTTACTATTTCGATTAGATTGCTTATATACACTCGACAATTTTTTTATTCTATATATTTTTTTTTTTTTGATGGCTATGCTGTAATCATCAATAATAATTTACATACATGATACCATAGCAAAAATTGACACCTTGAGCATAGTATTCCAATATTTAAATAGCGTTGTTTGCAAAGAAGACACATGAAAACTTACTTTTAGAGAAAATGTCAAAGGGTCGGCATCTTCACCCATAATCCATTTTTCAGCGGTAATGGCAGCATCTTCGGCTAAAGTATCGGGATATAAATCTTCCTGGAACAAGTCTGATTTGCGGGGCACTGTCATGGAAATAACTTGGCACAGGCCATTGTTGTTGAGACGATAGAATTTGGCGATTTCGCAGGTGGTGACATCGCAACCACGTTTCGGCATCATTCCAATACCACGTTGAGGATCTGGTGTTTGGAAGGTATTTATATAGTGAACAAATGGAGGCTCGGGTGTAACCTAAAACGAAAAAAAATAATAAAATAAAATAAAATAAATGGAAATATTTTAAACATATTGAGGGTAAATGTGCAACTTACTTCAAAATATCTGATGACAGAATCACCTTTACCACAGAGGAATATTAAATTTGTATCGGGATCGTATAGGGGGAACATGACACCGTTCGATGTATCCAACTCAACCATGACAATAGGTTCACTTAAGGCATCGGGTGCTCTAAGAGAATATTGTCGCTCTGAGGAACGATTAAAGCCGGTGGTAAAGATTAAGCCGTGACGTAGGAAAATTGCTCGTGTTGCCTTTGAGCCTTCATGGCACAAGGCCTCACTATCCACTTCACCTGTACGTGGATCATAAATACGTATCTTTTTATCTTTGCACGTAGTTACCAATTTGGAGCCATCCCAATTGAAGCAGGCACTGTAGACAATGTCGGGATGTGAATCAATATGTACCAAGATTTCTCCCGTACCAACATTCCAAATCACAACCTGTTTTAGAAAATAGACGGGGCGGGGCGGGGCGACTATTAATACTCGTCATAGCATTATTATTATGCTTAAGGAATACCTGATTATCAGAACCAGCTGTAAGCAGAACATTTAAAGCGGAGGGATGCCATAAGACCAGACCAACTCGTCTTTGATGGAAAACTAGATCCACAACGGGTTCGGTTAAAGTTCTGGATAGACCACCATCTGGAATTTGCCACACCTTCACGACACAATCTTCCGATCCGGAGGCAATTACATTATCGTTATGGGGACACCAGGCAATATCCAGCACAGGACCTTTGTGTCCGCCCACCAGAGGATGATCGGCAGCAATGCGACCCACCTGATATTTAAGAAGAAAAAAATGATTAAAATTTAATACTTTAAAATTTCATTTAATTTTAAAGAAAATAATATATTTAAGAAAAGAAAAACAAGCAATTACTTTCAACCTGCGCCCACTTGTATTTGAAACATGACATACATTGTAGCCCGATACATACAATGTTATTTCAGTTCTTGCTCTTATCCTCGTCTTTTGCTCCGATTTCGTTTATAACCTAGATTTTTGGTTTTCTTTATATTCATAAACTTTAATATTTCTTAATAGTGTTCATAAATTTGATTGTTTGGTACATTTATTATTATTTTTTTTGCATACCAAATATTAAAAGTTGTTTTTATTCTTCTAGTTTTTCAAATTGCAACATTTACACCGTTTCCAAAGTTGAAGCAAAAAATTATACTTGAGAAAATATTTTTATTTTAACTTAATACTTTTACTTGTTTTTGTTTTTATTGGACTCACTGGAGTTCAATAACTTACGTTCATTTTAAAATTTAAAAGATTTGCTTAATGTTTCTTTAGAAAACAGATCGCAAATAAAGAAGAATGAAAAAAAAACTTAATACTTTAGGAGTTGTCTATGAAAAACTCCATTGAAAGCCTATTATAAATAACTACATAACTTAACAATATAAATTCAAAAAAAATCGTTTACCAAATATGTAAAAAAGGATAAAAGTGGTCAGACATACAGAATAGTTCATTATTTCCAAATTTTTTTTTAATTTTCCCAGTTTTTATTATTACAAATTTTGAAATTATTGCACATTTCCGAGTATTATTTATTTCCGGATTTCCGGAAATGTTTTTTTAGTCGCCTTGACTTTCATTATCATCAAGACGCTTAATATTTGCAAAACCATTTGCTGAAATTCTATAAAGAGCTGAGTTTTGAAATGGAAAAGAGCAATAGTTGATGGGAATGTAGCCGTTTAGGAAAACAATGATATTCTCTTCTATGGTATTGGCCGAAAGTCTTTGAATTTTAGTGGCACCATTTACGTCATCGAAACGTTCGATCCAGATGTTTTTATACCCTCCAAAAAATAATAAGAGGGTATATTTACTTTGTTATTCCGTGTGTAATGCAGCGAAATATACCTCTAAGACCCCATACAGTATATATATTCTTTATCAGTGATGAAATAAATATAAGACGATCTAGCCATATCCGTTCGTCAATCTGTAGAAATCACCATACAGTGAAAACGAAACAGAGTCAGAGTCTTGAAATTTGGTATAGATAATTTTTAAAGGATAGCACAGGTCAAATTCGTGAATGGGTTAAATCGGGCCAGAGGGAAAAAGTTTCCCTTAGAAGAACTAAACCAACTTCTAGTAAGTCCGTGTCTTTTCGAACTTCCCCCGTAGTTATATGAAATGCAACACTGTTCCCATCAAATACCACCTGTCAAATTTTGAGCAAATGTCGTCATTTACCAGGGCATACTGATACAGGTAGGAGCGGTTTTACAAAAATAAAAACCTACATGTATTTTGTTTTTGTGAATTCTAATTCAAACGTCACAATTAATTGTGTAGAGCAAAGCAAAACGAAAAAGTACAAAAACAAAATATACATGTTTGTTTCTACATTTGCTTTTAAATTTTGTATGTATATAAATATGTAAAGAAATTTTGACGTTTGTATTAGAATTTCTCCCAAAAACAAAATAACCGTATGGGCTATCGCTCCTACCTGTATCAGTGTGCCCTGGTCATTTACTTTGCGTTCAAAACATACAACCTCGTGCATTTTTTCTAAAAATGAAAAAAAAAATTAATTTCGAGTGCTCAAAAAAAAAAAAATAAAAGAAAAAGCTCGATAAATACTATGGGGACTCTGAACCATCGATTTCAACGGTAAAAAAGTGGTTTACTGACTTTCGTTGTGGTCGGACAAGTAGAAATGACGCTGAACGATGACGCTGAACGTTCTGGACGGCCAATTGAGGTCAGTACACCCGAAAATATCGAAAAAATTCACGATATGGTGTTGGCCGATCATATGGCAATGTGGTTCCGATTTTAAATGATCAACTGGGTTTAAGAAAGTTATCTGCAAGATGGGTGCCGCGTTTGCTCTCAATTGACCATAAACGTAAACGTTCTTTAACCACAATCCGAATGATTTTTTACAGCGTTTTGTAACTGTGGATGAAACATGGATCCATTACTATACTCCGGAGACCAAGCAGCAGTCTAAACAATGGGTTTCTCCGGCTGAACCTGCTCCGAGGAAGGCCAAGGTAAATTTGTTGTGATGGCAACAGTCTTTTGACGCGGTATAATCCACATCGATTACCTTCAAAAGGGAAAAACAATAAACTGCGAATATTATGGCAACTTATTAGATCGATTTAATGAGGATTTAAAAAGAAAACGACCCCAAGAAAAAAGTTGTTTTTTATCAAGATAATGCACGCGGTGCATGCAGTTTCAATGGCAAAACTATGAATTGGGCTACGAATCTGTACCTCATCCGCCATATTCTCCGGATTTAGCCCCTATTGACTACTTCCTATTTCCAAGCCTAAAGAAATGGTTCGGTGGAAAGAAATTTAGCTCCAACGATGAAATTATTGACGAAACAAATGCTTATTTGAAGTACCTCGAGAAGTCCTATTTTTTTTTTTTTTTGAAGGGCTACAAAAACTGGAGAAACGTTGGACTAAGTGTATTGAGTTAAAAGGAGATTATGTTGAAAAATAAATTTTTGTTTTGCATAAAAAAAAAGATTTGTTTCATTCAAAAAGTCACGGACTTATTGATACGCCTTCGTGATTTTCTTTTTAATTTTGTTAAGCAAATGATATATTTTCATGTGAAAAAATTTCCAAAGCGTGAAGCCAGAAAATATGAAAAATTGGCCTCCGCCCCTTTTAGTGGGCATTATTTAACAAATTGTATTACTTAAGCCTAAATTGCTTAAAAATTAATTTTTCAACTTTTACGGTGTTCTCCGATCTCTCCGAAGTGTTTGAAGTACCCTTTCTATTTATTATTTTATTTTACCCGCTAATTTGCTATGATAGCGATGAACTTGGTCAATACAATAACTACTCCAGCCAACATCAATCTCATGTTATACCATAAATCCCTTAATGTTTTCTAATTTCAACCGGATTCCTTTATAGTTACAAAATACATGTTCAATTTAATTGAGACACACACTGGAAACGGTTTAAATTAAACTGCTCTGCTCTGCGTCATTTAGTGTGACTCTAGCCAAAAAAAAAAAACTTAAAAACAAATATTTTTGCACATTTAACGTATGAGTATTTTTGTGGTTGGCCGCTATAAGTCAGTGTATCCGCCGGATACCGTACGTAAATGTATACATGTATGTACTCGTAGAGTATGTATGTATGTATGTTTGTTTGCAATTTATCTACAGCATCGTATCGGTGTCGTGTGTATAAAACAGGTGTCAAAAATTAAGATATTCTAATAACAACTGACAGGTATTTCGCATGGAGGTTTCACTTTATTATATTTCTTATTATAAAGAGAATAAATGTATCGCATGTACATACCACATACGAACGTACTACATATTGAAAAAAGTTTCTTCTCAAGCTGAAATTATATTGTATGTATGAAATATAAATATTTACAGTTAAAATTTTAGATCTTATAAATTTCAGTTTTAAATTGAATTTATAAAAAGTTGAAATAAATATTTGTTTTGCCGGAATTAATCATTGAGTCCAAAACTAATTTTTTGAACGTGATGAAATATATTATTATGAAATTTAGAAACTTGAATCATTTTTTTTTATACCCTTCAAAAATCAAACTTCATTTGGGTTGCCACTTGTTAAAATCGAACAGGGGTTCTACTGTGTAATTCGATTCGAAAAGAAAACCGTTCGAATTAACATTGTAATTCAAAAGCAATTGCTATCGAATCGAATTACACAATAACTCCCGTCGGGAAAAAGTCGAAGAGGTCAAATTTGGTGAAAATGTTTTTATTTTACAACGAGCATCGCTGCCACAAAAATTGCATGTCACGAATCAGCCGATATGCGGATATTCTCTGCAACTTCTGGGACGTCTCTGAAAAGGTTGTAGTACTCGTAAATATTTTTCTGATTTGAGTACGTTCAACCGCCAACATTTGAAGTACTTTTGAACACATACTTTAAAATTTTTTATAAAAAATTTTATGCAAGTTCTTTGATACATTTTTTTCGATAGCGGAAAATCGCCCAAACATGCAATTTCTTTCAAATTTTTATGACGCTCACAAAGAAACAGTTGAAATTGGGAACATACGTTCGAGAGGAGTGAAGCTTAAAAATTCACCTTTTATTTTTTAAACACACCTCGTATTTTATACCTGTCTTAACGAGCATCTTATTTGCCTTAAATCTTGTTTCCAATTCTAGAACATTTTATTCTGTGTTATTAATTAAAAATGAATAAATGCTTCTGGGCCTGTTCGTATTTAAACGCAATATAGCCCTGCACGTTATGCGCATAACATTCGAAAATGTAAAAATTGGCAACACTGCATATGCCAACTGTTCGAAAATGCAACACTGAAACATATTAGGCGCAAATATATACAAAAAACTAATCATTAAAATGGCTGATGCAGTGAAGGAGTAGATCAGCAGTGGCAGTGCAAAGTAAACATATTATGCAGGGCAATGTTGCATTTACGAACAGGTCATATGTACAGGGTGTCCGCCGGGAAGGTATACTACTTTGTTTTGACGCCATTTTTGGTGGAGTCTTGACAGTTCATATTTGGCAGTCGCGAAGTAGGCAAGTGGCAAATTTATTATGGAAAAATATTCGATGCCACAGCGCATACAGCCAGGATTACAATGGAATTACTGCGAGATTTCTTTCCACAACAAGTTATTTCACGAAATGGTGATATTGATTGGCCTCCACGGTCGCCTGATTTGACTGCTCCGGACTTCTTGTTGTGGGGATATCTGAAAAGAAAGGTTTATGCCAACAAGCCAGAAACGTTGGAGCAACTCAAACAAAATGCTCGTGATGAAATTAATGAAATACCGCGTGAAATGTGTGAGAATGTAATGAAAAATGTGCTCAAAAGGGCTCGCATTTGTGAGGCTAACAGAGGCGGACATTTATCTGATATTGTATTCCATACATAATGGCCGACATTAAATGAAACAATTTATCAATATAAGATTCATTCTTTCATTTCATAAAAAATTAAACAAAGTAGTATACCTTCCCGGCGGACACCCTGTATATATAATTTTAATGCAATTTATTTGACTTATTGATTATAAATAATTAAAATGCAATAACAATTGCTGTATTTATAAAACAATATTGACATCATTTCTCAAGAGAGGTGTTAATACGCAATCTTTCAATTTTGAAATTATTATTTCCGTTAGAAAAAGCGCAAACATACACACACACAAACAGTGGCAAAAGCACGGTGCCGCAAAATCATGAAAAAAAGATATTTAAAATCAAAATTTATGTGTAATAAAATAGATACAATTTTTGTCGCTGTTGTTGCTATTTTTTTTTTGTTTTTTTGTGACTATTTTGGGAAAATGAAACAGAAAATTATTTATAAAAATAGACTTTTTGATTGTTTAATGCGTTTAAACTAATACAGCAACAATATCTACATAAATATATTTAAAAATTTGTTTCTCTTTAAATTTATTTCGTTATGCGAGTGTGTAAATGTTTATCTTTGTTGGCCAATGGCCAAGAAAATGGGGTAACGCGCGCAAAAATCTTACACAAACACACACTTATGAAAAAGTAAAATATATAAATAAAAATGTATTGGAAAAAGTTATGCTTACGGATTTTTTTTCAAATATAGATAAATTAAAATAATATAAGCAAACTCATTTTCCAAAAAATATTAGAGAATAATTTCACTAATGATGATTTTTTTTTGCTTATTGTGAAATGGTTTTGTGAACAAAGGCAGAAGGGGATTGATGAATTATTTTTTTTTTCTTTTTTTTGCGCAAGAGCAAATTGTAAAAAATATACAAAAAATTGCCAAACTGATATAGTCAAGCAAAAACATGTTCAACTTTGCAATTTAGATCGAAAAATTAATTGTTAAGAATTCTACTATCAAAAGGTTTCCTCCTTTTTAATCTTATATTACAATAGTATTTATTACTATGAAATAAAATATGATAAGGGAGTGGGTTACAGATGTGAACATTAATTCTCGTATGCAATATGTGACAAGAAGAAATATTAAGAAGACAATTTGCAAGGAGCAAATTGGAATTTTCTAATACCTTCTCAAACACCAACCGGATATTAGTGAGTGACAGCCTAAATAACGCGTTCTTTTTAGGGATACCGGAATAATGCAGACTCTCGCACAGTTAATAAAATCAAGAGGAGCATTGTGTTATTCCAATTACGAGGTCCGAAGCCACGGGAACGAAACTAAGGTACGAATGCAAAACCGAATAAGTAGAAATCTCTCTTATTAAGTGGATGACAACATGATTAAGGGTAAAGATGGATTTATGCCTGCCTATGCCCGGGCCTTGGTCGGCAAACTTTTCAGAACTCCAAAATTTTCTAATGCAAAATATGCAATGATGTCTAATAAAAGAAATAAAAAAAACAAGATGAAGACATTTTATACTGGAAAATATTTTACAACGAATAATTATAATTATTAAATCGCTCACAATAAGATGACTACCATTTAGAGGGCGTTGAGAACGAATTCAACATCCCTATAATGGAAATTTCTTGGGAACGTTTGAGATTCTTGCTGAATTTAATGTCTTCTAAAATTTTGTACTAAAAAAACCATCGCGTTTTTTGTTGTATGGCCTAAAACTACGCCGTAATCATGACTCAGCTATCACCGGATTTAGCGACTGCACTCTTTTCTGTTCCCAAAATTGACGAGTCATGAAAGGACGGCCTTTTTTTAACTAGAAAGGAAGGGTTAGTATTGACAGGATAGATGAACAAAGACTAGAAGATAGAAAATGTTTTTCGTCGCCGGTTATTTTTTTTCTACAGGGCCGACGAAGGAAGGTGCTGTTCCTCTGCACTTTAGTACATGCTAGTGTCAATCGCTGCCAGTTATATTCAGTGACTGAAACAGGCTGACAACAACTAACACAATCATGCACTCACTAATGCTGATCACAAGAACTCGACACAATATTTCATAGTCTCGTATTAACTACTTCAGCCAACTGCACCCTTTTGAGACGACTGAGGAAGTAAAAACCGAATCGCTGACAGAACTTAAGGACATGCCAAAAGTGCATTTCAGACCTGCTACGAAATAGGAAAAAAAGCGCTGGAAAGTGTATTGGATCTGAGTTAGATCATTTTGAAGCGAACGAAATAAAAGTTAATGAATTAATAAAATGTTTGCAAAAAATTAAAATTCACTTTATTTTTGAACAGACTTCGTAAAGGATAATATTGAATCAATATGAATAGAATTTTATAAACCAAAGAGGGCAAAGCATGTGATAGGGCCTGGGGCGGAAGCAAGTCAAAATCCACCATCGACTAAGGGCTTATAGCTTCGATACTAAAGCGACCATCGACACTGTAAGTGATTTTTAGCTGCCGAATGACGGCTAACTACGGGCCTGTTCGGAAATGCATCACTGCGCTGCATCTGATTCGTCGTGCTTTCGGAAAACCAACAGATGGCAACACTTCAAATGTGGTGAATTCTAAAATGCATCACTGAAGTATATGATGAGCAAAATAACATCATCAAAAACTAATCACAAAAATGGCTGATGCATTAGATGAATAAATTTGTTATTTATTTCTTAATTTATTGTTTCTTATAAATTTTTAGAATAGATATTGATAATGAGCAATTTAAAATCATTTTTGTATTCATCCAAGTCGAAAAATAAGTTAATTATTAATTTTTCCATTTTTAATGTTCTCGCGTTCGAAATTGCAATCAAATGAACTTTTTTGTCTGTGCTTCATTTAAGCAACTGCATCAGCTGTTTAGTATCAGCTGCCCCAATTCATCACACAAGCGCATCAGGTGCAGCGCATAGATGTATTTCCGAATAGGCCCTACGTTTCATCTTATAATCCACTATCCTGCGGTTGGATAGAAGATTTGGCTTCAAATAATAATAGATTCCTCATTTGAAATGCGGACAAAGATCTTTTACTTGAAAATCATGCCTTGACATTCTATACTAGAGAAGTATTTCTTGTTATTGTGAATAAAAACGTTTTCAAGTGGCCGATTTCTGCAAATTTTACTACAACAACCTGGAATTCGAAATTAGGTGACTTTCTTGTAAATTAAAGAAAAAACTTTTTTTTCTTAACAAGCACAATTTAAAAATAAATATACTTGTGAAAAAGTAAGCTCATAATGAATCATTTTACAATTTGCTTTCGTTGTCTTTGTGATTATTCGACTAAATCGAAATTGTTGTTTTTTCAATCTATGCGATCGTTTCCATCTACTTAAAATGTTCTATATATAACTTCAAGCCAAAAATAAAAAGAAACCAGCAAATAAATATTGTTGGCTAGTGTTTGAAAATGTGTCTGCCGGTATGACCAAAAACACACTTTAACTGGCTGTGTGTATGTGTGTGTGTTACCAACAAATTACAAAAAACAACAAAAAGATCTGAAACGTGAAATGTTTGTCTAATGAAAATACAAATAAATAAAAGAAAAAGTCTAAATTGTTTAAAAATAAGCAAAGAAAACACACGCACACACACACACTCAAAAGAAGAAAATAGAAATATGTATGTACATATTTTTTATATGACTTACTTACCTTATTATGAGGTAAAACTATAAATGCACCACCACCTGCCGACTCAACAATGATGGCCAAAAATTTTGGATTCACTGCACAAAATGTTGAATCCCAACTGCTTTTGGAGACACGTATATTATCGTAGCATTGTTCACGTTTTAAAGCTTGACCGTAAACGTGACGAAATTTTGAACTTCTAACTACACGAAAAGACATGTTCTATTGCTGCTGCTTTTTATGTTAGTTTTTGCTATTGTTTTTTTTCTATTTGTTTTTATTTTTATAATGATGATAATAATAGAGTTGTGGCCGTCGTGTTACAGTTATTTGTTGTCGTTTGTTTGTAGTTTTAATATTTAGTTTACTTTTCCTTAATCAATCATTCAACATAAAAACAATAAATTTATAGGAAGTGTTTTTGTTGTTGTTTTGATTTTCTTTTAAAACTAAAATATTATACACAATAAGTAATATCTTAATCTATTTCTAATTTTTATTTTATTTTTACTTATTTGACATGCAAGAGAAGTTGTAGCAGGAGAGTGTTGTTTCTGTACAAAAATAAAATCTATATTAAAATATATAAATTTTCTCTTTTATTGATAAAAAAGGCGGCAAAACAATCACATTCGTTCTTCGAAACTAAAAGGAAAAGAAACAGCATAAAGAAATTAGTATTTTAAATTAAATAATTTTTTAATAGCTATTTTGTGTTTATATTTTACATTTTTCTTTAGTTTTAAACTATTAAATGCGAGTACGCAAGCACAGAAACCTTGAAAAAAATAATAATAATTGATACAATATATAATTTTAAAGTGTATCATTCATAATTCGCTTATGTTCGAATGATGTCATCTTCAAAAGAATGATTGATATTGAAATTTCATTTACATATAACATTTCGGGAGGCGCAAAAAGTTTTCACGCGCAGTATCAAAATGCGGCAATTCTTATTAGATCCACCTCAAGTCAAAATACTATAGCCCAATTCACAATCCTGTGCAAATGGTCTTGCATTATAGCATTTGCAAATTGAGAGAGTATTTGAGAGCATTTTCAATGAATTTTGTTGGTGTAGAGTACAATTATTTTGCTCATGCTACGATGCTAGACTACTTGCTCGAGATTGTGAACTGGGCTTATATTTAAATACATACACATATAAAAATTTTTGGAATATATAGATCTGTTTTCAAGATTTTTTCTATTATTTTCAAGAGATATAGAAGCTGGCGAATAACTTTACGCATACGCACATGAGCTCTAACGTTGCTCTCTCTTTCTCTGGATACATTTTAAAATATTTTTCGCTTTCTAATATCGGGTTTGTTTAGTTGCATAAGAACTTAAAATTATAATACAAGACAGAAATACATATTATTGGAACTATTTTTGTTTTTATTAAATAAGTCTATTAGAAAATTTCGGTCTATTTATTTTTTTAAATATGATTTCCGCTATATTTTCGTAGTTTGAATATTGGCTTCCAATGCTGGTGGGACAACCCTCGAAAGAGTGGGCCAGAGAATAGAAACACTTTTGGAAATAATATTCTTATCAAAATGAGTTTTCAATAAATTGCGCCATCTTGTTGACACCAAATGTCATTGATGTTGACGATAATGCCGCCGGCATGTAAACCAGGGCAAGCTGTCACTTTGGGGGTATTCTTTGCTCTAAATACGCCCATTTTGCTTATGACGTAGCCATTTAACCAGTAATGAGTTTAATCAAGAGACACGACTATTTAACAAAAATGCTTTATGAATTTCGCGAACAGATTTTGTTTTCAAAAAAATTTTGCACATTTTGAATGCGTACTTCTGGTATCCAACGAATCATAATTACTCTCCACAGCTCACTGAAGAGAAATGTCAACACAGTTTGACATTCTTTGCTGTCAAACAATAGTTGTCTATATATGTGTAGTTCTCGTTCAGCTAAAAAAACACCCGATATATGCAAGTATTTACCTGTGCACTCTATCACAAATTTTTTGTTTAAATTTGAAATAACTTTTGGCAAAAAAAAATTTTTTTTTGCTATTAATTACGTGTGCCTTTAAGCAAAAAGTTTTGAATATTTCCCACCATTTTCACATTCCAAATATTTCATTATATTTAAAAAAATGCTATTCTAAAACTTACGGAATTATTTATTATGAAAACCACAGAGTTAAAAAATCTATTTACAACTAATAATTTTTAATCAAACCAAACGTGTGTATGCAATATATAAAAATATACAACATCACAACAATCAAAAGGAAATCTATTTTTGCTCGATGATTTAACAACGTTTGCAAACAACTAATAAAACACACTAGAATATTTGTGCGATACAGAGAAAATAAAATACAATCGTAATAAATTTAGTATTTTAAACTGCTTGTACAGCTAACAATCTTATCTTTTATTAATTCAACAAAAGAAAACAAAAAGATATTAACAAGAAGTATCATTGAACTTTTTAATAGGTACAAATTATGTTTTGCATGAAAATTAAATAATATTACAATTTTCTGTATAACATATTAGGATAATTTTTATTATTTGAAAAATGTATAATATGCATCTTGTTCCATTTATTTAATTTTATTAATATTTCTACGCATGTTATTGTCAACAACAAAAAACTGTTACAAAAGAAATTAAAGCACAACCAATAACAATTTTGCTAAAGGAACATTAATCCACATGCATAACAACTAGTTTGTATTTGCAAATATGTTCAAAACACTGAAAGAAATTTTTGTGCTTCTTTCCATCAAAATGAATATTTAAAGGGGCGGGTGTATGCAAATGCATAAATAGTTGGGAATACGTTATGGTATTTTGCGGCATCACAATCAAACACGATAGTGCGTACTGGTGACAACAGTACAATTTATAAAATCTCATTATGAATTCCTGATTTATTAAACTGTTTGCCATTAGAATTTTTGGAATCAAGATATTGATAATCAAGTGGTGCTCATATGAAGGTTTTTGTGTTTATAGTATATAAAGCATGATTCTCATAGAGGAATTTCCAGATCATTTTGAGAAACAATAGCCGGTCTATTTCTTTCAGTATGGCAATTATGGAATATGATATCACACAACAATGAATGGCCTTAAGAAATATATCTGTAAGAATGCAAGCACATAGAAATTTATAATAACAAGTGTATAATTATGTATATTTTTTAGAACATTGTTAACTTCCAGACTTGCATAATAGCAATATTAAAACAAGAAAGAAAAAAGTTATTAAACAAACAAAAGATAAGAAAAAAAAAAAAAATACACGCATGCAAGCGCAGTTTTACAGTGAAATGTTGGTTTTGTTATTATTGTTGTTGCAAGAAGTAAAAGATAACGGTGCAAAAAGATGAAAAGAAAAAAAATCAAAAGCAGAAGTACAAAAATCAATTGATTTTTTATTAATTTATTTTCAACTTATAAAAAAAAGAAAATTAAAAAACCAGACACAAATAATAACAACAGGTGGCGCTACTTTAAACTGACATTGAACTTTGTTTTGTTTACATTCGCTCGTTTCATGCATAAATGAATATGTAAGTAAGTATACTTGCATTCTACAAACATGTATACACACATTAAACGTGTGTGCATAACTTAATGTTGCGTATAACGATCAAACATGTCTGTTTACTGAGTAATTACATTTTAATCATAGTACAAACAAATTTTAACATCAATACACAAAATGTTTTATTCTTGTTAAGTTATCAAATGTTGCTCGACGGTGGGAGTTCGCTTATGGGGCTTTCACTGTAGTAACAAAGAATATCACACGTTGGGAAGAACATCAATATTTGATGGATACTGTACTCAAAGCTTCCAGAACTATCGTATTGATTCTATAGCTCTGAAAAATATATGCATAATTATCAATTTTTTATTTCGGAGGATTTTTTAGTTGGGTTGAATTAGTTAACTGCGATATCGAAGGCCGTGAGTATGGCTCCTTCTCAGCCAAGTCGTGACAGTTTTTAGAATAATCACATACTAAAAAGCAGTCTCCTCCGTCGAAACGGAAGTAAAATAATAAATAAAATGGCCATCGCTATCTTCGCGACTTTTACCATCTATTCTCTCAATACTATCCTCTACTTTCTATAGTTCTGACACAGTGCGTTGCATTAATAAAAATCATTCCCTTAGTTCTTCTCCTAAAAAATGGTATTCATTTTTTAAATTTTATTGTATGCCAGACAAATTTTGATTGATATTTTAAAAAGTTTTACCAACTATATAATATATGGTTCAAATTTTCTTATAAATAAAATAGCGATTGGTAATAATTCAGCTAATAAATCTGTTACAAAAGCATCTGCGCTTGGATGAACGACCAGAGGAAGGTATCCCGAACTGTTCATTGATCAAAACTTCTAGATATGCTAGTGAAAATTATTAAAAGGCACACGTAGGAGGGTTTATTAACTGTATGGATAAATATATTTTCTGGCTTTTGAATACTGCAAAAAAATGACAAGCAATTAAAAAAAAAATAAATAAAGAACAAAAAAAAAAAAACAAGAAATTAATTAATAAAAAAAATTAAGTAAATAAAAAAATAAAAAAAAAAAAAGAAATAAAAAAGAACAACATAAATTAAAATAAAAAAAAGTGATTAAAATAACCAATAGTGTCCAATTTGTCATACACGATTTTAAATAAATCCATCTTTAAATTTCCAGGTAATTATTCAATATTAATAGTTCTATATCTTAGAAAATGTTTAAAGTTTCATTAATAATAAAAACTAAATAAATATGTAACAAATATCAATTCTATCCAAAGTTAAATAGTTTTGACCAATTTCTAGCTGTAAGGCCCATAGTGCAACGGCATATTAAAAATTCGATTATATTCAAAGATATTTTTCGAACTAAGATAGCTCAGCATATGGGAATATATTTATAGAAATATGTATGACTTTCACAGTCTGCAACATTATAAATTAGAAACATTTAAATCATTATGAAAATATTCATCAGAATTTACACAGAAGCCTGTTGATAGAAATATTTATAATTCGTAAAGAATCAAACAACGATATCTGTCTTTATATCACAACATATCAATTTACAATTTAAATACTATAACCCACATTTCAAATGTCATTAAAATTACAGTAGCAATATGTATAAGTTTAGCTAAGAAAACACACACACACGTACACACATACACACTCACACACACAAAATAAACTCATATAACATTTTATAATCATTATATTACAATTTTATATGCAAATGCATTTAAGTCATTTGCAGCTTGCGAATTCGATTTAAAATTCAAAATGCAAACTATGAAATTTAATAAATTAATTTAGAGCGAACTCAAAACAAATTAATTGAAGCAAAGCATATTTTTTTATATTAATAGACGATCTACTTAAACTCGTGGACACACACACACACGCACATACACATTCATAATACACTTTGAATTTACAATTAAAGATTTGCTCTGCCCGCTAATTATTCAGATAAATCAAATGTTCAATGATTTATAAAATATAAATATGAAGAAAAAAAAACGAGATTACAAGCGATAATTGATACTTAGTTTCACAAAAATAGTGCAAGCTTTTATAAAAAAAAAAAAAAACTAGAAAAACGATTTAAATAATTATGTTGGTCACAAGATTTAGAAAAATATATGACTCATGGAAAATTTAAAAACAACTACTTATTTACATACACATATTGTATGTATCTCTAGGTTTTTTTTTTGAAGCAAGTTGAAAAAACTTTTTTAAATATATTGTTCTAATTTGTTAGCCTTTAATTTTTTAATTTAAGCAATAATATTGAGCTTGAGGCTTATTTTTATAAAATAATAACTTTAAAAAACTGTTATTTATTTATTTGTCAATTGGGGTATTCACACTTCGTGCTATTTAGTCATATTGTCATAATATTTTAGACCAGTTTAAAATAGTTGTTGTTGTGTTATAAAAGAATATCACTCTTTCAGGTATGTTTTTTTTGTCATAAAATAGCTCTAGAGATCTGAGTCGAACGGTTGAAAATCTTTAGGCGAGACGTCAATAGTATATGTTTGCCGCCGTTACTTATAAATGATTAACGACTAAAAAACGGCTAAAAAATTATTCATACCTATATGTCTGTACATTAAATCACATTTTTATAACATAAAAAATATTAAAAGAGAACTAAATCGCAAAAACTAAATACATATATACATGTGAAAATTTATTCTCGTTTAGCTTACGTAGCTGGCAGCCACTGAACGTTTTTCCGTATGCCGCCGCAAAAAAATTCTAGTCAGCTCATATCAAAGCAGCAGCTGTTTTAGTTTATATGTACAAATTCATTTAGATATTCTTGTGCACCAGAAGACAAATTTAATAATTTTAAATAGAAATGGAGTTTTTAGACTTTTTGGCATTTTCAAACAACTTTATTACAATTATCTTAATTATCTTTTGCTTTGATAGCATCTAATTACAAATGTGTTGTTTTCTTATCAGCTGTTCGATGTTTGAAATAGTATACTACGTTATGACGGGTTGTTCACACTAGTCATATTTTTCGTGCTATTATTTTATGACTTTTGAGTTTATGACTACAGTGTGAATCCCCCAAATATTTCTATATCTTCTTTAGGATAACAATTGATTATACAAAAATTTGTTATTGTTAATCAATTATAATTATAATCAATTGTTTACCTGAAGATATCCAGAGGATATTGAAATATAAAAAAAATAAATAAATAGTTAATTTTTTAAATATACAATTAATTTAAACTATAAAAGATATCAAATAGCCACCATATTGAAGTTTAATGCCAGGACTGATATGACATTTGGCAGCATTTTTATTTATTTAATTTATTTTTTATTTTCCTCACTTGTTCGGTGAATCAAATAATCCTAAACAAACTTGAATTTCATTTCGATCAATTCGAATTTTAAAAATTATTCAAACTAATCAGAAATGTGTTGAATTTACTCGGTTCTTTCTAATTTTTGTCGAACAAAATAATGTAAATTTAGTTTTATGTATTTTGTAAATGAAACAAAAGAAAAATTAGGCGACAGTTTGATATTTTATATCAATTTTAATTTAATTTAATAATTATTATTTTTTAATTTACTATAATTACAATTACAATAAACGAATTTGACCAAGTCATAATTCAATATTAAAGTGCGAGGAAAATTGCTTTTACCGTGAAAAATTTCATAATTATTTAAAAGGTCAATGAAAATATACTCTTTATTATGCAAATGAAAGTAAAATATTCAATCCTAAAATTATACACTCTATAAAGAATTGTCTTGCACTAATTTCTTCGATAAATATTTCTCCGTATTCTATAACATTTTGTCGATGTCAAATATTAAAAATAGGGCAATTATTTACACTTTTTCTTCAGCAATTGTCTGCTTTTAACAGCCTCCTGCTAGTTTGTATCCCTTAGAGAATACTCTGAGGCCATCAGCAGAATTCAATTGTACACCACGACGAGTATCCTAGTATCCCATTTTTAATATTGTCTTGTACTTGAAGTCGACAAATAGTTACAGAATAAGGGAGAATGTTTTCTAGTTTTATTTTCCTTGTTACAAACTTTCACTTTTAACTTGTTAGAAATAAAATTTGTTGGTAAAGTGTTTTTGTAATTTTCTTTTTACACTTATTCACCACATTTTTCTTAAGTTTTATTATTATTATTTTTTTTTTTTTGTGAAGTCCGCATTCAACAATGTTTTTCTAGTGCTTGAACATTATTCGTCAATTAAATATTTTTTATGTTCAAGAACTTATATTCGCAGTTTATTTTTCGTCACCTAACATTTTCTATTTTTCATATAATTTAATTTTTTTTCCTCAATTAAATAAAATTATAAATAGTCTAGTTGTTGTGTTTTAATAACCAAATTTATATTATGAGTACATATTTCGTATTTCGTTCGTTCTGTGCATAAATAAAAACAACTTTTAAAAATAATATGAAAATGTGTCGAGGGTAAGTGTAAAATTTTGAAACTTTCTTATTTGTTCAAGTACGAGTAAAAAAAGAAGAATAGCCCGCAAAAGTGGAAAATAACATTTTAAATTGCTTCCATATCACTCGCGAGCTTTCCAAATCTAGCTCGTTTAAATTGAGTATTTCTGAGAAACGAAACTTTCCATTTTAAACAAGATAAAACAAGTAAAAACGTTATATTCGACCGGATCGAATCTTAAATACCCTCCAAATATTTACTAAATAAAAACTCTGTTTTCTAGTGGTCCTCCGGGAGGGGCCGTGGGGGAGACATTTCACATTCGCCATAAAGCACTAAAAATAAATTTTTGGGATAGTTAAGCGTAATTTTTTTTATAGGATCTTTTTTGTAGTGATGACAAACACAATACACATGAGCACTGATGATGACAATGCTGCGGCTTTCGAAAACTGCTGATCGGATCTGCTATGTAAGTTGAATAACTAATATCTGATGTTGAGCTTTATTTGTGCCTTGGAATATTTATCATGTCTTTCTGAGATTTAAAAACAAATTTCGAACAATTTGTCTATAAATCTTAATTCAATTTAATATAGCAATATAAATGTTCGTTAAATACTTACAACATACGTTATATGAAGTTTTTCGTTATAACGAAGATCGTTATATCGAAGTTTCACAGTATATGGAAAAGATATATTGGTTGTTCAGCGATATCGCAAGATATCCTTATAAATAACATTTAAATCAAAACAATTTTTAATATACATTTTTGTTTTAAAATTAATTCATTTTGATCGAACGACCATGTTTTTAAATGATTGGAGGGCACTGACACAGAAATGAAGTTGTTTAATTCTGTCTCCTGCCTGGCAATGCCATACACAATCTGGTTATCATAGCAGTTGGTAAAATTAAACGACCTCAATCTTAAGGATGTCGCAAGTATAGCCAATTATTATCGATTTCGGTACGACCACGACAACCATAATAAGAATTAAAACTTCTAGTTTCTGAATGGTTCCATTTTAAGAAATGTGTAATTTATAAGATAATAAATATACAAATTATAGGCATTCAGGTACAATTTTTGTCCATTCCCTATGTAGACTAGTACCCATTAGTTTCCATAAAAAATTGTCAAAGCTACACTTTTACAACTTAAATATGTGTCAAAGATATTTAAACAAAACCTTCCTCTTTTTATCTTTATATTCGGTTAAAGTCCAATAAGAATTTTAAAAAGCTGACTCATCAGTTATTTCGCTGTTAAAGAAACTCCCAATTTTAAACTCACAAAAAAAAATGTATTTCAAATTATTACCCAAAAGTAAAAGTGACACGAGTTTGTTGTAAATTTATTTATTTATTTTTTATTTGTTTGTTTATGTATTTCATTTCTTGCTGATTAGGGCCTAAGAAAATGTGATATTTAAAAACCGAAAGTCATAAAACAATGAAAATATTGAAACAAATAAAGTAAATTGAAATACGAGTACGTAAAATATACAGTAACGGAAATATGTGGTGCAGTTGTATGTCAAATTGTTTGTTTTAGTGTCATAAATAAATTTTAAATTAACACATTAAAGGGCACATGAGTCATTAGCGAACCTTCGCATAAATATTGTTAAAATAAAAATGAGCAATGACTTTCATTCATTATTAAGGATATTCATTGCAACACGCAATTATTATAAATGTGGCCTAGGGTACACAGAATTTTGGTTTTATCAAACACGTAATATACATAAATTTAAAATGCGCACACGTGTTTTATAGATACATACATATAATGTTTACAATTTGTTGAGAATGTATAAAAATATTATTAATAAAATATTACGTTTTCCACTTTTGACATTTTATATACATATTTTTAATATTTTATGTATCTAAATTTTGAAGGTCGTTTGCAAATTCCTTCTGATTTGTGTTATTTTATACACGAGTATGTCTGTTAGTGCATACATACTAGAAGACAGGAAATTTATGTTTATATTTCTATGAAAAATAGAAAACAAAAGTACATTTTAAAATAAATATCGTCAATATTTGTGCAGTATAACAAGAATTATACGTAATATGGCAATTTTTTTTAAAATCGTTGAGAATCTAATAAAAAATCAAAAAAAAGATAACATTTTTAACAACTTTGCCAAAATTGTAAATTTTATTGCAAATTATGAAGTTCAAGAGCATAATAATAACAATTTGTTTGACACCAATTCTGGTGAATTTTAATTTTTTTTATATTTATTTATTCATCAATTTTTATGTTTTACCCTTTAAAATGGTAACTCTCAGATATAATTTTTTTTGGGAGTAGGACCGGCGCGCAAGGGACGATATATAAAATGCATTGCGCCGGATGCTGTTACTCTGCTTTAATTTGTTTGGCACCAATTCTGGTGAATTTTAATTTTTTTTAATATTTATTTATTCATCAATTTCTATGTTTTACCCTTTAAAATGGTAACTCTCAGATATATTTTTTTAGGAGTAGGACCAGCACTCAGGGGACGATATATAAAATGCATTACATATAAAATGCATTGCGCCGGGTTAGTCTGCTTTATGCCTTCATCATTGAAACAGGCTGGCAACAACTAACACAACCACGCACTAATGCTGATCAGAAGAATACAACACAATATTTCATGACACAGCGCGGCTCGAACTCACGACCCTCTGCTTCATAGTCTCGTGTTCTACTACTTCAGCCAACAGCACCCACAACCTCTTGCTGTACTCACGGCCTTAAAGAGAAGTCAGATGTCATCTCATCAGCGTTCTTTGATCAATTTTTCCACTGTTTCAAGTGGTGCTAATTAGCAGGAATATCAACTATGTAACCAATAGATATTTTTAAAGAAAATTTAAAAAATTAACATCTTGTAATGCAATTTACATAAAGAAAACTTCACTAATAAAATAGAAATTCATATACATATAATTTAAAAACAAAAAATTAAATTTTTCCCTCTCAATATTCGCGAGTTTAATTTTATATAGAAATATTAAGTTTAAAATCGGTGACCTAAAATAAGAAGTTTATTTAAACGCTTCTGCCTTCTAACAAAATGTTCCCCTGTGCGGCTTCTCTTTAAACTTATATTATTGATATTTTTCACCTCAGAAGCTAAATACCTTAGCCATAACTTTAGACCACCTTGTAAATTTTTAATTCTCCGAAGCAAAAAAATAAAACATTTTATTGCAGTTTCTTTCATCAGTTTCAGATTTTGTTATTTGAAGTTTATTTTTGTTGATTTCAAATAATTATAGTTAAAACCACAAAAGTATAACACGCGTTCAACGTGTATCATAACAACTCAATTCAAGCCATCACTTCCCTCCACCTGCAGCACATTGATCAGTATTTATTTCTTATTTTATTATTCCATCTAACATGTACTATATGAATTTATTTCTAAATGGTGTTTTTGGAGGCCAAAATTTTGTTGCTTTTCGAACGCTAAATAAATAACAGCATGTGGGCGCAATTTCTTAAATAAATAAATATAAAACTTTTTTTTCACTGGTAAAAAAAATCTACAGTAGTTTGTAAATGTTTACAATATATTGACATTGGAATTCTAAAGCAGTAAAAACAAAATCAAAAATGCAATTCAATAAATTTTCTGGTTTTAGTTGCTGCTCGTTATTTTGTTGTTTTCAAAAAATTGTGATAAAACGCAACTGCAGTGAAAAAAAAGAACTATTTATGGCACATTTGGTGAAATATTTGAAAGAATTTTTGTTTTTCTAAAACGGAAATAAATTTTTTATTATATTGAAGGATTTTTCATAAAGATTTATTATTTGCTTGTTTATTTTCTCTTTGCAGTAGGAGTAGACCCTAAATAAAATTGTAAAAAAAAATTATTGCACTATTTTCTTAGCTTAGATTAACAGGCTGCTGATAAAGGAAAGAAAGGATGTAATCGGGTCCTTACCAGCTTGGCTATAAAGATGCGAAACTGCACTGAATAAATTTGAATAGTAGTGGAAATATTTTCATGGGCTCTAACGCAAATTTAGTGCATTAATTTTTCATTCAATCATTTAGTGCAACATTTTTTTATGGCACTAAACGCAAAAGCTGCACTTTTTGTTACTGTCTCTAAAGTTTTACAAAACTAATGTTTATAAACATTTCCAAAACAAATGCATAAACAACTAAAAATGTTATATTCAAAGGAGTTCCTTTAAGACATCTCTGTACCTAATTTTAAATCTCTATTTTGACACAGTCATTCCGGGAAAGACCGTGGCGGAGACGTTTCACCTCTGCAAGATCAGAGAACATCTCAGCTTCTTATAGGCTTAAGGAATACAAATTGTTTAATATTTACACAATTTTTGCATATAATATCGTATGCCCACTAAAGGGGGCGGGGTCCAAAAATAGACTACATATATCATATGGGCATTGCTAGATCATCTGAGACTTCATCACTGATCAAGAATATATATACTTTATGGGGTCCAATTCTTTTTGGAGGGTATTAAAACTGTGTTTTGGTGGGGTCTCTCTGGCAAGGGCCGTGGGGGAGACATTTCACCTTTGTCATAAAACCCTAAAAATAAATGTTTGGGATAATTAAATACAAAATTAAAAAAAAAATGTTTTTGATAGGGTCATTTAGGGGGCCAAAGGGGAGGAGGGGTAGGGCAGAGTAGTACCGGGTTACGTCTTAGCTTCGGCATTAAAGATTAAAAATGTTATTTTTAAGGAACGTAGGCTTAAGTAAAACAATGTCATAACTTTTTACACTATTTTTGCATATAATAACGCCCACTAAAGGGGGCGGGGTCCAAAAATTAATTTATTTTATGGCTCCAAGTTTAACGCGTTGGACCTTTTTTGATATAAAAATATATCATTTGCTTAACAAAATTACAAAAAAACGATAAACGAAAAAAGGTTGGCTTAGTTCTTCTTAGAGGAACTTTTTTCCCGGTTTAGCCCATTTCCGAACTTAACCTGTGCTATCCTTTAAGATATATTGATACCAAATTTCAAGAGTCTGGCTCTTTTCGTTTGGACTGAACCGGGATTTCCACAAACGGACAGACGGACATGCTCAGTCCGTCTTAGATTTCATCACTGATCAAGAATATATATACTTTATGGGGTCTCAGATGGATATTTCGCAGCGTTGCAAACGGCATGACCAAGTTCATATATCGTCCAAATTCTTTTCTTGGAGGGTATAACAAGATCAAATGCGAATGGATATAGATCAGTGGTGGGCACCGTAAGTATTACTAAATTAGGAGAATTAGTATAGTCCGTTATTAGAGAAAAATTTTATAAAAGGCATTCTAGGTTATCGAATGAATTGTTTATGACAAAATATTTTTCGCATATCATCATGACTGAAATTGTTTGCTGGGCAAATATTCTGGAAAAAAATATAAAAAAGTTCGTAAGCATCCGCCTGATATTCATTCGTCGCTGTCTCATCGACGACTAACTTAAAGAGGGTAAGAATACGTGTGAATGATATCAGCACAATTGTGCTATGAAACGCCCGTATCTGATATAGATGAACAAAAAATAGTTTTGATGAAGGAAGATGTTTGCTGAGCACGCCTAATATATACCTCCATAGCCATTGAAAAATCTATCCAGAAGTTGGTTTCATAGATTTCTGAGAAATTAAAAGACTAGTTCATAACTAGATTTTTAATGCATTTAATAGAACTCCCAACACTTGTACAAAAGAATGACCAGACCGGCAGTTTTGAAACCTCGAAATAGATGACCATCGAACAGCAATTCCTTTGCAACTATGGACATGCAGACAAAAATGCAATAAACCTATAAAAACTGAGCCAAAAAGAAATTGAATGCACATCTCTAAAAAATTCACCCGCAATAACATTAAATACAATTGAATTTCCTGCTATCTCTGATTAATTAGTAACAATAGAATGCACTTCATATTAAATGACACATTTTTATGAATGATACATACGCGATGACGAAAATATTATTTTAAAATCTTTCCAGCAGAAAATAATATATAATACCATTTTAAAACTACAATTCAACAAAGAATTTTAAATAATCGATTGGGGCAAGGAGCCCAAAAATTCTTAATACTGCAAAAAAAAGAACAATTATAAAATGCAAGCGATTGAAAATATGAAATGAAACAAATGAATCATACAATGAAAAAATAAATAAAAATAAACAAATAATAAGATTGTGTGTATTTTTTTTTTCTTAATTTTTTTATAACTTTTTTTTTTGTATTACAAAATGTGGCAAACTCATTAAATATCTCATCACATAAACCGACAATGCACATAAACAGCCTGCGGATGAAGAACAATACAACAAAATGCATAATGCGATAAAATGTTCTACTGCTCACAAGATAGGAATATCTTAAGATCCAAAGGGGCAACGCAGCGCCAAAAAAAAAAAATATATACATATATATTTCTGATAGAAAGAACAGGGAAAGAAGGCGAAAAGAGGCGAGCCATTCGCAGAAGGTAAAATAATGATTAAGCAGCAAATGAAAAAGGAACATAAAATAGAAATTTCATCATTTAATTTAACTGCTAAATTATGCGAATGCATTATAAGAATAACAAAATAATATTTGGTTGAACCAAGCGGTATGAATGATTTGCAGCTCATTAGGAATTAAATAATATAAAAAAAACATTTTCCTGTCTTTGTTATAATCGATGTTACAAGTTGTCAAAGTGGACCAGCAATAAATTAAAAATGAAATAGAGTTTGTGCGATCGCTATATCCATCGATTGTCAGAAATACTAGATTCTAGGGCCGTCTATTAATTATTGAATTTTAAATCACTGTATTTCATGGTGCTTCCAACTAGTATGATCAAGAACTAACTACATGTCCTGAAAACTTAGGTCGGCCTATATAAATTTTCCATGGCTCGTTTCGTTTCGGAGAGCAAGTTTAGATGATAGAGATTGAGAAGCATTGGTTTTGGAAGCTTATTGTTTGTTAAACTTCTAGAATTTATGCGAAACTTTTTATATCAATACTTAGCAAACTTCCCACTTACACTTTTTATAAACAGTTTTATATACAGTTTTCGGTTTTGTAAATTTCGTGATCTAATATATAAATACGTAGCACATTAGTATTTTGTTGGTATAGAGTACAATTATTTTGCAAATGCAATGATGCTAGACTACTTGCACAAGATTGTGAATAGGGCTATTGTTTTTGTGGTACAAGTTTAAGTACTTTTTTATTATCCAATATTAATAAAACATATATGCTTTAAAAGATATTTGTGTGTAGATATGCACAACATGAATATTCTATCTATTTGAAAAAGAAAATGTGATAAAAGAACTATTTCAATTTTGATTGAAAAATAAAATAGTCTATTGTGTTTTTTAGTTGTACTTGCAAACATACAAACTTAAAAGTGCGAAGCCGTTTGTATAGGGTATTTTTTATAAAGTGTCACAACTTTAAATCATAATGAAGCAAGGAAAAAAATTGTTAATTCCACTTATTCTATTTGCCTATTACTACGGTCTATGTCTATGACAATTGTTGAAGAGAATGAGTATAGAAGTATTCTAATTTCATATTGTCTTGACGTGACGTTGACATTGACGAATAGAATAAGGGAGAATATCAATGAAACGGGCTTTATTGGAGAGAAAATTTAATGAAATTAATGTTTAAATATGATTTTTGCCATGTGGCCGCCACGGCTGGCGTGTATAAAAATCTTGCATATAGTGGAAGGACTCAAACCCCAGTTGCTGAGAAAGGCGACGAATTGATTGGTTTCCTGTACAGCGGCTACAACTTCTTCAGCGCGCACTTTTTGGCGTCTCACGGGATGCACATTATCAGTAACAGTAACAGTAAAAGTGGTCCGAAAACGATGTATTGTTCTTCGAATTAGCCGCTCTGAAGGACGATTATGTATGCCATAAAATAGAAGAAGTGTACGATGAGTTTGACGACTAGAAAAGTTATTTTGATTAAAAATTTCAACAATTTGCACGCGTTGCTCTGTTGCTCTGGTGTTTGTGATACTCTAAACAAACACGCTTTACAATCTTTTTCTTGACTGCTAGAAAGAGATTAAGTGGTTTTTGTTGTTCTAATTTTGTTTTGATCACCGCGCGTCTCTACTTAAAATGCAGTTTCATAATTTGAAGATTATAAAATTTTGTTTTTCTTCCATATACAATTTATGTTTTAGTCTATTTGATTTAGTTCTAAAACGTTGCCAGTCATAGTCTGACTGCTTATTCATAGAATAGTTTGATATATTTCTGCCTTCATGTGCATTTTGTTTTTGAAAGCTGATTTTTTCTTTTCAAAACTCCATCATTTATTTCAAGAAAATACTGTTACTAAGTTAAAATTGTCACACAACATATTCATGACTTTTTTTTAGCCGTTGTATGTTACAATTACACACAATTATCACTCAAGCAAAATAAAAAGCAATAAATTATATTTTTTTGTTGTTGTTGCATCCAAGATAAACAAACAGGCAACAAATTTTAAAATAAAGCAACACGATTTTTTGGGGCCATGTAAATAGACAGACTAACAGACGACTCTGCAACAGCCAGCAGTTTTCCTCACATGTGTAGCATATAATTAAAAAAATAATAATTAAATCACTTAATTTAAGAAAGGATTTCGCCAAACCGAACAAAAATGAAATTTACGAAAGCGTTGTGTTTGCACAGCAAAGTACTTTATTTAGGTGGAAAAACTCCTTTTTCTAGTAATGACAGAAAATAGTGAAAAAAAATATGAAAAAAAAACGTTGCTGGTGACAATATCACATTAAGTGGCATAGAGACTACCACCAGCTAAGATGCACGGTAGTTGTCAATCTACAAAAAAAAATGTATAGTGCAAACACAGACACACGCACGCATAGTTTACTTAAGCAAATTAAAATATGTATAGAAAACTATAAACCAAAATCTCACTTGCCAGTGCATAAGATCATTATTATCATAATTATAGACATGATCATGTTTTCAAATAGAAAAAGTACAATATTTCCATTTACACTCTCAACCACAACAAAAACCATAATGACTAATTGGTTGTTAGATTTAGTGTAACGCAGCATAAATTTTATGCGTTTAATTTTCTACAGTTGGCTGTAATTGTAGATCAACCCATAACAGTACTTTTTCCGCGAAAGTGATCTAAATGAAACTATTATATTTCACACATGTTTGAAGGCGCCGACCACTAATGAAACAAAATAAAGTTTATGTTACCTCTTTTTAATATTATGTCTGGACATCTTTATTATTTACCAAATACAATCAATATGGCCCTTTGTCGGCTTCGAGCTCGACAATTTTTTAATAAAAACTTAAAGCGAAATTAGTTTTACCAAATGTCATAAAATTGTTTGTAGAGCGGCTCATAGAATAGTATTGCTATTCTTACATGAATTTTCCTACAAATTAAATAAAAACCCAGGAAATTAAAACATGTTTTCTCCCTTATCCTGTTTCACTGAATTTTTGTTATTAAATATTTTTTTGTTATTAAATATTTTTGAATTTAAATGGATGCATGTGTGTAACACACTGTATAAATGAATGAATATTAATGCCATCTTAAAAAAAAGTTATTAGGCAGACGATGAGGACATCGCATGCGACTATTTTTCTTTAAGCCAAAGAAGTGATTACTTTTATTTTTGCTGTATGTTTTGTAAAGCTAGTTTGGAGATCTGGATGCACTGTTACTCAAGTTTTCTTTAAGCAAAGTGCGTTAAGTGAAAGTATTTCGAATGAGGTTTTTTCAAACTGTTAAAATTTTATAAATACAGTTTTAGTCTTTATTATATTTGGTAAAACTTATGGTTAAATGAATGTATTTTAGAAGTTTTTGTCTAAATCTAAAGTCTATTTTGGACATTATGGATAATATAACAGAATTGTTTGGGTCATTTCTGCGAATTTCTAAATTTGAAAGCACACTATGTCATTTTGTGACGTCGCATTTGTGCTGTCATATAGAAAATTATAGTTTAGAATTTTTATTTCAAATGTTATTGTACGATAAAATGATATCCGGGGCCAAATTACGGCATTCGATTCGAAACGAAATTTCAATACAATTTATATACAAATTTCGATCGATATTGAATGCCATAATTTGTCCCCTGGTGACATCGCGGGGCAGCTAGTAAAATTTATATATTTCAAATTCATTTAAAATATAACGCAAATTTTAAATTTATAAAATAAATAAAATTTATATGTATAGCAGAAGTATATCTAAAAGCAGTGATAGATGTATTTATTAATTTACTATTTTAAAAAATAGACCATTCTGTTATATTCGATTTCTAGAGCTTGGAATAAATTAGTGCATGTATATCATTTAGTCCACATTCCACTTGTTTCGGTTATCACAATTAGTATAGTCTTCATAATTAACTTTAACTTGTAAAGTATCATAAACAACCTTAAAATGCTGAGGAGTTTTCTTTAAACATTTTCAAACTTTGAAAGTTTGTGAATAAGCCAAGAGGCTTAGTTATTTTTGAAATAATGTTGAAGTTTACTGATGGTTTTTTTGTAGGAGTCAATGAAATGCAAAACATATGGGCTAACCTAAATAGCAAACAAAGCATGTTTAATTAAAATATGTTTAGTTAATTTATTGGGACAATGTCTCAAGAAAATTTCATTTATTTCCTTTCTTTTCGGATATTGATATGCAACTACTTAAACTTTTTTATTAGTGCTGCAGCATTTGGGAATCTTTTTCTATATATAGAAAGGAGTGTGACATACTGTTGACTTTTCGATTGCATTCCGTACCGCCGGCAGTTTCTTACTGTTTAATGCAATCCAAAAAAAAAGTTTCTTTTTTCCAACTTGTTCTTTGATGCCATGTTCGCCATTGATAATAATCTTTTTCCACATCTATCCTGTTACTCCAGCCATCGAACGAAGAATTATTTGGCCAGCCCTAAGAATATTCCGCCACCACTGGAATAATTAGTTTATTAAATTCTCTTTACACAAAAAATTTCTTTAATAATATCGTTTCTAAAACAGCTGTGTCCTTTTGGTTTTGGTATTGTACAATGTTGCCAACACATTTCACAGTATATTGCAATTCTTTTGGCTGTACAGAAAAAACGGCAGTTTTGATTTTCTCAATGCATTATGCCAACTTCAACCATGACATACACTGGCGATCTTATTGTGCAATAGGAATATGGTCCTCTTAATGTATGTATATATGCATATGTGCATTATAATCAGCTGTTGTTCAATATTTCTTATCCTGAAACAACAATGAAAACTTTAGAAAAGGCTGCTTTACACTAATTTTACGTCACACATCTCAATATATGTGCATGTCATGAATGGTTTGCCCATCCCTGCTGTAAGATTTACTTATCATTCTCTTTCAAAGCTCTTCGAAGAAACTTTTTAATAACAACTTGTTGCACACTTTATTGATAAAGTAAGAAACAAATAGACATGGAAATAACAATTAAAATAAATATTCGGAATTTTTTTCATACATTTTACAAAGAGTACCTTCTAAAGATATAAAATTTCAAGAATATTAAAGAACTTTTCTTTATATTATTTTTTTTAACAATTTATCAAAACTTTTTTATAATAATGTGTGACTTTATGATTGCTACCACCAGCAAATTTTCAACAAAAAAAAATAATAAAAAAAAAGAGTACGAAACTGACAAAGCGGTAAAAGACACAAGTAAAAGCAGCTGAAAATACGTGATGAGGAAAAACACAAGAACGGTGAGGAAGCTATAACCAAAAAAACATTTTTATTCCCTTTTTTGGGTGTTGGACTCGTATAACACACCGCACACACAGAAATAACTCAGCTATAGCACCAACAACAACAGCTCCGAGTTATTTGCAAATAAATGACCGGCAACAATGAGTAGAAATGAGATAAAATGCGCCAAAACAAGCGACATCACAATATAGCTGCGCTACTTACTCTTGCACTTAGAGCTCAAAAATATATAAAAATAAAAATATGCAAAAATAGAAGTAAAAGAAAACCACACTTTTTTCTTTTTTGCTTTTACTTTGCTATCACTTTTTGTTGTATTTTTTCTAATTTTGCTGCGATTTTGTAACTTGCAAATGCAAAAGAATTATATACAATTTCAATTATATTTTTTCTGGCTTAAATAAACAAAACCAAAACACTGTTTTATTTATCAATAGTAAAGTATAATGCAAAATATAAACACTTTCTTATTTATTTACATCAAATAAAATAGACATTTACTCCCTATTTTTATGTCAGACCAAAAGGGAGTGAAATCTGTTGCACCACTCACTTTTTGCTTTTATAATTTGGATTTGACTATTTTGTAATATTTTGATCTATTATTTTAGTTAGAAATGTTGTTGAAACGCACGATTTTTCTTTTGATATTATTTTGTTGAAACACTTTGTTGCAAAAAAATATATAGAAGATAATTGTTGAAAAGTTTCAAAAAAATTTCTACCGAGAACGAATGAAGAATTGAAAAATTAAAAAACACCGCACTCGTTGAACGTCAAACAACAACTAAAAATGGTGGAGCAATATGTCAAACAGGGATGGATGTTTGTGTTTATGCTGTCAAACAGTGATGGTAGATGTATTTAAGAGGTTTTTGATATACTGCCTAAATATAGCCAGTGGGGAACAGTTTATTGTTTAACAATATCTTATTGTAAATTAAAATATTTTCTATATCGAACAGTTTATTGATTTTATTACTAAATTCTATTATCGTATATATGACATTAAATTATGTAGATATTAAATTGTTTTTGGTAATAGATTTTGAAGCTTGAAAAAAAACTTTAACAATAATTATTTATATATCAAAAAAAATTTGAAATTAATCGGCGTTTGTTTCGTTGAAAAAATATCTCTCTCCCTTTCTCTCGAATTTCTAATAAGTCTCTTTTATTATAATAATAGAAATTTGGTATAATTTAATAGATATAATCAGATTTATCTCACATGGCAAATATTTATGTCACTGTTAATGACAATTATTCATGATATAAATTTCTTCTAAAAAGTTTGGTTGTTTTTTATGTTTGTAAATATTCGTAACAACGTATACCTACATATGTATTACTAATATATAGATTATTTTTCACAAATGATCGTTAAGTTAAAAATTTGTAACAGACATACAAGAAGCGTTATGTTATTAGCACATATGAAGGAGTAGATACCAAATTAAGCCGAAAATTCCCAGAATTTATATACAAAGTCCGATCGATCATGCGGTTTGGCTTCGGAGTTCCGCAAAATTATGTCCGACCGAATTTCGGTGTTTTTACCAAATCCCCAAACTTTTTTTTTTTATTAAATTACATATAAATATATTGTAATGTATGTATAATAAATGGAAAATAATATTAGTATGAAAAATACAACGATGATAAAATAATATAATTAAAGGTGTATAAAAATATAAAAAAAGAACGATATATTATTTCCGGAAAAATTCTATTATATGTTCATAAAAAATTCACATTTCCCAATCCTACATAAGTGCTTTTATGAATTCAATAAATCTTATTTGTTTTCAAATAAATAAATTAAAAAAAGAACAATTAACAAAAAGTTCGAATTCGATTCGGTTTCGGCGGAACTTTACACAATTGATCACTGTGCGTGCCCGGTTTCGGTCTGAAATAATACGTTCGTTCGAAGACTAATAAAGTGGTAAAATATTCCAAAAAATAGATATATTTTTACGTTTACGGCGACTACTAATCAGACGATTCCCTTATTCGCGGTTTGCCGAAGTGTATGTATGCATGTGCGCGTCTGTTTGGTTTTCAGTAAAATTACAAAATATTCTATTTTGTTAATAGATGTTAAAAGTTTTACATAAAACTCAAAGTGGTTATTGTCTTGGAAACAGATATTCCATATTTGCAATAAACGTAGTGTTCCTTAACACTGCGACCACACGAGCAACATTTCGTGTCTTGATACAAGCAATAACGCCGGCAGAAACGCGACGTCAATTGCCAATGTTCTTGCTTGCATATCTTGGTAGCGAACACGTACAAATCTTAAAACATTATAAACAGTGTTGTTTTCTTCTAAGACAATCAAATGACAATTCAATTTGACAGCATGTGTTAAAAGATTATTGCTCGGCAATGTATTATAACATTTGTTGCCGAATATGTGTTCTAACATATATTCATGCGGTCCACACGTTAATATCTTGTGTCGGCAATCAAATTTGACGGTTGCCACGGCAATAATTGCCAAACTTATTGCTCGTGTGGACGGGTAGTAAGTTATATGTAACAAATCGAAAAATGCGATTAAAAAATGTGAGTTTCATAATTGATCAGTGGATAATATAATTATGCTTAAAAGTATGCTACGAAAACAATACATTTGTGAGAAAATATCTTGTGTATTACAGAAATTTTGTTATTCACCTCTATGGACAAGAGGTTTGTGGACAAAATGAGTTTATCAATTACAGAATTTGTTGTTGCTACTACTCGTAGGAAATTAGATTTCTTTTCTTTAAAACGTTTTTGAATGCTCGAAATTTGGGAGGAATTAACATTTGAAATATTTACACTTCTTTGTTTTTCATGTATGCTAAGTATTTTTAAAATGTGGCATTATTAATTGCTGATATATTTAAGCACGCAAAAAAAAAATAAATAAATAAAAAATAAAATAAAAATTCTCGATCTTTGGGATTTCCTGTAGAAAGTTGTTTATTTTTGGGATTTTTTCGTATTGCATGAAGTATTGAAACTATTATTGAAATTAATTTATATGTTGAAATTTATATGAATTTCAACTGTCCGTTTTATTTGTTATTCTATTATATGTAAATATATTATGATATTTTAGTTCTGTTAGAAATTAATTCTTTTGTGGACAAACTGGTTGTATTGTGGTGAAATTCAGATTTTGTGGTAAACGTTCCTTTGTATATATGTAATAGGGAAATACATATAAATGATTTTTAAATTTCGGTTTTCTTTTCTTTTTTGTTTCGAAATTTCGATAATAACGTGCAATTTTTGCTTGGGTATGCTGGGTACTATTTTACATCTGTGGAGAGTATTTATTTCGTGGAGGACTATAACATTTTTTGTGAACATCACAATTTTAAAAATAAATATGTATATAAATTAATTTTTTTTATATATACATAAATACATGTCGAATGCTATAATTTTTAAAGTTCGAAATTAAATTTTTAATTGCCAATTATTTTCGATTTCAAAAGTAAATTTAAATTTCTATATGCCTAATTTGTTTTGTTTTATACATTAAATTGAATGTGAGTAAAATTAATCTATAAAAAATATTTTTTTCACGGTTTTGACCTACTTTATATCGATAAATAAATAAAATATTTTTTGTGGCCAATATTTTGTTTACATGCAAAAAACAATCCATTTTATATAAGAACATCTAAAACAAGTTCAATTTCAATTATAACATTGTTTTTGGCTTTTGTTTGCATAGAGAAAATTTAATGGATTTTCCATAACATTACGGATGCATCTCTTGACCTCCATTAAAGAGATAAAAATCATTTCACTCATTGAATGCAAGAAAAAAAAAACAACTACACAAATGACTCTTTTAGCACCTTTTAAAGATCGAAATTGCAGTTGGTTTTTCTAAAATTAATTTCAGTATAAAAGAGGCACTATTTACTGCACTGGGTATCAGTTACAGTTTCAATTAAGAACTTTGCATATTAAAAAGTGTTAATTTTGTTTTGCAAGTTGTGTTTTTAGAAATTCAATATGTTGCAGGTAAACAAATTTATTTATACTCCTGAAGAAGAGAAAGTTATTTTCAATTTAATTCTTTTCTGCTTACTTAAGTTTTCAATGGCATATCTTTTCATGTTGACCTGTCTGGTTTTACGGAGTATGGCAGGACCTGTAGAAGTGGTAAATATTGATATTTTTTTATTGTTGTATGTGCTTGGAGTTTAATTTAACTTAGAATATTATTGAAATAAACGTCGTTTGTTGGGTGGCGCCTGATTATATAAATTTGAAATGCATAGAATTGTGGCCATTTATTGAATCAGGATTCATATAGTATATCAAAAGAAATTATATATTTATTATATATATGTATATTGATCAGGAAGATGTCCAAAAAAAGTTTTTATTTATACAATTTACATATGTATGTATATGTAAAACAAAAACAAATTTTACCTTTTGTTGTATTGTATGCAAATTGTGATGACAAAATTTTCATGTTTTATATCGTGATATTTTCATTCTCAAATAATTTTTTAATAAAGATTTTATTTATTTTAATAAAAATGTTCTTTAACAATTTGGCCTCTATTATGCAATAAGTGGCGCAATAGTTTCAAATAAAATATGGCACAACTTTCTTACAATTAAAAGTAAACATAACCCATAAGCAAAACAAAAACAATATTGTACAATGTTGCCAACAATAATTTTACAGTATATTGCACTTCTTGTGGTTGTACCATGGTGAAATAAATATAAGGTGGCAGCACTACGGCAGATGAGAGTTTTTTTTGCTCAACAATTGCTTGGCTACATTGATGTCATGTTTTTGTGTACAATAAGTGCCCGTTGTGTTTGTATATGTGAGCTTTGCTAGTAATTGTGCATTTGTGCAGCACTTTAATGTGTTTTATTGCTATAAATTTTGACGTGGACTATGACTTTACACAAACGAAAATCCAATTGGTTGTTGTGTTTGTTGCCGTAATACTGCCACCTCATATATTTGTTTCACCATGTGGTGTACAATAAAAATCAAAAGTCTTTTGATTTTTCCCTATATATTCACCCTTACGATAAGGCTGACTGTAACATCTTCGAATATCACATAGTCATTGACGATATTTTTATAGAATACAAAAAAATTGCACAATTATATTGCAAGCGGGTGGGATGCTAAACAGCACTTGTACTCTTTCCATCAGCCGAAGCGAAAATTATACAGAGAAGTTTGAAAATGTATACGTTGTGTTTGCAAGTATAAAACAAAAACAAAATATATAGGATTTTTTGCTGTTTTTCCAGCAATTTTAAAATGCTTTTCAGCCACTTTTATGTTTAGAATTTACATAGATAATAATATGTTACATATCTACATAAAAATACCTTTTCATGCATATAAATAAATAATATATTGGCGTACGATAATATACTTTAAAGTGTACCACAAAAATATATGTGGCATATTTATAAATCAGATGGCCATAAATAATATGTAAAATTAAACAAACATATTACAAATTTTAATATATTTTTTCTTAAAAATATTAGGAAAAGTCTACCAGTGATGATTTAAGTACTTCGGAGACTTTTGGTTACGGCTACTACCAGCCGTCCTACCAACCGGCCTACCAGCCGGCCGTTTATTCTACTCCATTAGTTGCCACCGGAGTTCCAGTGGCTACGACCACACTTGGCACAGCTTCTGGTGGTTATGCTCGATCTGGTTACGGTTATGGCAGCGGTTATAAATACGGCAGCGGCTATGATTTTGGTAAACATTGGGGCTATGGCACCGGTGGTGCTGTCAATGAGTTTTACCGTCGCCATCCTGTCTACGTTGCCTGGGGTTAAGCTGGGGAAAATCGTTCAATTTGACTACCGACATAAAAGTGCCATCAACTTAAATATACTTTAACTCGTTTTTTGTTTGTTTATTAGTTTATTACAAAAAAAAAAAACAAAATAATAAATTATAATCGCACCAAATTATTTACTTTTAATACTTTAATGTTTGTCATAGAAGCAAAAATCAAAGTTCCTTATCATTTTAACTAAAAGTGCTTTGCAGTTCGCATCTGTGCCACGTCAGTGTTTGTTCAAGTGTGAAAAAGTAGGGCGTGTGCAGCAAGTTTGTGACATTTTCATACCCTCCAAAAATGAATTGGAGGGCATATTCACTTTGTCATTCCGTATGTAACGCAGCGAAATATCCCTCTAAGATCTCATAAAGTGTATATATTCTTGATCAGTGATGAAATCTAATACGATCTAGCCACGTCCGTCGGTCCGTCTGTGGAATTCACGAGACAGTACAAACGAAAAGAGCCTGACCTTTGAAATTTGTATAGATAAATTCTGAAGGATGGCCAAGGTCAAGTTCGTAAATGGGCTGGAACGGGCCAGAGGGAAAAGAGTTCCCCTAAGAAGAACTAAACCAACCTCTAAAGCCTCTAGTTTTTTTTTTTAATTTTGTTAAGCGAATATATTTTTATGTTAAGGAAGGTCCAAGGCATTGAACTGGGATCCAGAAAATCAGAAAAATCTATTTTTTCAACCCCACCTCTTTTAGTGGGCGTTTGAAGTGATATATTACATCGAAAAGTAGTGTAAATATTTAACAAATTGTATTCCTTAAGCCTATATTCCTTAAAAATTTAATTTTTAAGCTTTTACAACGAAGGTAAGATCTTATCCTGCCCTAACCCTCCATCTGCTTTTGCCCCTTAAATGACCCTATCAAAAAAAAAAAAATAAAAATAAATTTGTTTCTACACTTAATTATCACAAAAATTTACTTTTTAATTTCTTACGACAAAGGCTTTTCCCGGAACGACCTCGACAATATAGAGTTTTTATTTCTCAAACATTTGAAGGGTATTTAAGATTCGATCTGGCCGAATATAACGCTCTTACTTGCTTTTTTTCAATATGTTCTTAAATATTTGTATTAGATATTCGTTTTGATAAGTTTGCCATGGAACTTTTTGGTACTCTCGATATTCTTAATTTTAACATTTTGTGTGCTCTTAGGGTGCGACTGCTAGTGTTGGGTAGCTCATGGCTATCCAAATATGCTGATATGCAAAACATCGCTAACTTTTATGACTCTCACTGTAAAAATATGTTTAAGGCGGGTGTACCAACATAAAAATAATGCTAACGGAATGTGAAATTTTAAAATTTACATAATTTTTTTTGAGCAGACCTCGTACTTAAAATACTGAAGAACTGAAACCGGTCTGTCTCGAACCAAATTTGGTGTAGAATAACAACACATATTAGCATAAGAAGGTATATCCTTCTGGAAAGCTTGTATAATTATTTTCCTTACTGATTTATCAGTTTTTTTCCAAAAGGCTGCTAGTGAAATATTTATTAAAAAATTAAAAAAATATATATATATTTCATTATATCAATGAGTAAGATTTTTTGCGTAAAACTTTCAAATTTCTAAGCAGCTTTCAATTTGTTATCTTCTTCACTGACTTTTAACGAAAAAGTAAATTTTAGTTTAACTTATTTTGAGAACTCGTAACACTGTGCCATGTCAACTGAAACTAAGAACTCAATTTAAATATCAAAGCTAACTTTATATTATTTGCCAAGTTTTTAGTTGATTTATTTAACAAAATATTAAGAAAAAATATTTACACAAGAAAATGTGTTTTAAATTTACATGTGAGTCGCACTTAAGTTTAAAAAAAGTGTTGTTGTTGTTGCTTTCAAAGCTCATTCGGCACTTAATTTCCATACATTTTGCTATTTTGTTTGCTTGTTAAATACCATATAAACTTCTCTTTCAATGCGTTTTTATTTCTTTGTGTAGCCTCCGTCAAATATTATAAATTTAATATGATGAATGAATGAAAATGAACTCTGGTTTAATTAAAATAAAGTTTAAAAAACTGGAGTGTTGCTTTTGTTTCTTTGTACCATTAAAAATTGTTGTTGTTATTGTAAGCATAACATTTTAATGATTAACTTGACCCTTCCACTGTATTCGCAGCAGTGATGTGCAGGTGATGTTTGGGAAACATTTTTCATAGTGTTTGTGATATTGAATATATTTTTGTTCTTGTTTTATATGTAAATTTTTGCGGTTGCAATATTCTTTATTTATAGTAGACCAGACAGTTATTTTTGCAACGAGTGTTGTTTTCATGGTGAGCAATTTTTCACAGTCACATGATTGTGAACCAAGAGTACATTGAATGGAAACTTACTCACAATATCATCTCTAATACATTAACTTATATATAATTTATAAATTTCACTCTAGTACACTGATGGGAAAGTTGATACGATCGTACTATTTTTAATACTATTTGACATAAAAAAGTACCATAGTACTACCCCAAACACATTTGATAGTCTCACATACATATTTTGCTTTAAAATTTTTATTTTTTACGTGCTAAAAAATTTTCCCCATTTTACTATTGATATCAGTGCAACTTTTTTAAGCCAGTTTAAAGAAAACTGTAAACATTTTATATTTCCGTGAAGCTCTAAAGGCCAAAATGGACTTTGACCATGATATTTTATTACATTTTTCTTTTCCGGGTAATACGCTGCATTCACTCTGCCTTTTATATTTCTTTATGCTCTTTTCTGAAAAAATTATATACCCCTTAATAAAAATATTTTATATTCAACGCAATTTTTCATTAAAAGGTCACGAGTGGTGACGGTCAAGTGGCCCCCCTACGGCAGGCTCCCAATCTTTTACCAAAATTATCAACCATGTGTTTCAACAAAGTGCTGTCAATGCAAGGCAGATTTACCAGGTACTGTCACTACTACAACAATTAATAACACCAAAAACCACACGTATTTTGTTAGTAGAAGTGGTAGAGCTAATGTCAAAATTACGATAGAAGAAGCATCATTAGCAAGGCAGGTTTAAGCAAAACAAACATTATATGTAGCTTCGTAAATAAACTTTTGACAGTAGTTCGACATGTACCAAGGCAAATTTAATAGACACCTGCCCTAGTGAGAGTACCTGGTAAATCTGCCTTGTGTCAATGGCTGATATCTGCTCGATAATATGGGATTATTGCTGTACGATTCCGTTTTCAAAGAACGCTACAAAAAAAAAAAAAATCTAAAGGTCCCAGATGTTACGATCTTTCTGACCAATTTACTCCACCTCTACAAGAAATAGTGCGATTTTTAAAGGAGCATTGTGTTTTAATAAAACGAGTAAGAACGTTATATTCGACCGGGTCGAATCTTAAATACCCACAAAATATTTAGTAAATAAAAAGTGCTTAAAATGCTGGGTCGGAGTTCCTTTAATACGTTTCTGTGCCCAATTTTAAAACTGTATTTTGACAGGGTAATTCCGGCAAGGGCAGCGGAGGAAACATTTCACCTTTGTCGTAAAACCTTAAAACGTAAATTTTTGGGGTAATTAAGTGTAGAAAAAGCATTTGTTTTTTGATAGGGTCATTTAGGGAGCAAAGGTGGGTGGAAGTGTAGGACAGGAGCTTCGCCGTAAAAGCTTAAAAAGTTAAATTTTTAAGGATTGTTGGCTTAAGGAATACAATTTGTTAAATATTTACACTATTTTTCCATGTAATATGTTTTACTCAACGCCCACTAAAGAGGGTTGGGTTCCAAAAATGGATTTTTCTGATTTTCTGGCTCCTTTTTGGATCGTTGTTGATATAAAAATGTACCATTTGGTTAATAAAATTGCAGAAAAACAACAAATTATGTTGTTTTTTAGAGGACGATTTAGTTGTTCTTAAGGGAAGTTTTTTCCCTCTAGCCCGATTCAGCCCCTTTATAAATCTGTGATATCTTTCAAAATTTATCTATACCAAATTTCAAGGGACTGGCTTTTTTCGTTTGAACTGAATCGTGATTTCCACAGGCGGACAGGCATGACGAGATCGTTTCAGATTTTATCACTGATCAAGAATATATATACTTCATTGGTTCTTAGAGGGATACTTGCCTACACACGGAATGACAAAGTGAATATGTGATGCGTAAAATAGAAAGGGACCTAAGGGTAAAAACCGGTTTTGTTCAGGAGAGCCATTTTAAAGATTTAAATACGTGTATCTTCTCCTTCATAAAACGCGCATATCTCTGGGAGGGAACACTTTTAGGGCATGGGATCGGTCTCATTCGATGCTCAGATGTTGTCCACATCAAAAAAAAAGTGAAAATTGTTTATTTTTTTACCCTTAGGTCTCTTTCTCTATGCGCTGTCACATATATCCTTCAAAGTGAATATATCTCGTTGTTATTTCGTGTAACGTTCCATGTTAACTAACCGGAATGTATTTAGAATCTGAAGATAAAAATTACAAGTCGAAAAATATAACGAAAATTAAAATGATACTTCAATTTTGGACACCATTTAGCAAGAGTTACTTTCCGGACTTTGTCCTTACATTTCGGTCTCTTATTACAAATGTTGAGCTTTTACTAAAATTTCTCTAAATACTACATCCTAGGGACATCATTCCGAATTTTAATTTACTTACCAAATTAACTTTCGTAGTTAATACTGAAAATTGCTACTATGGCACAAAAAGCTTCAGTTAATTGCCAGCCGTCGAAGACTTAAGTACGTCGCGTTTGTGAAAAATATTGTGTGTGTTCAGAATATCTATTTTATTGTGGTAAAGAGTTAAGAAATATATATTTTTATTTTAAAAACTAGTTAAAGAAGTGTGGAATAGTTATAATAGTTTGTTGTTTTCAAATAAATATTAGTTTTCTTGCAAATCGTCTTGGAAGAGAAATAAAAATTCTGGCGGCCATGTTGTTGAGAATATTAGGTGAGTTTTTTTTTGCTGTAAAGTTGTGTATACAATGCCTTAGTGCCTGTGTGTGTGGTGCCTTTCAATGAACACAGTTGAAAATTTTAGTACTATACATTACTATCTATTAACTACGTTAAGCAACATCATTGTCGGAAAGTTGCTATTCCCATTTCTAGAATTTAACTCAAACTCTCATGTAAAACTCAGAAGAAGAAGACTGTGAAAAGGCTAAAAAGTGTAAATTCAAAGCTTAGTATTGCACTTGTTTATTTTAGGTGTTGTCTATACACAAGCATCTTGAGGTTCAAGACTTTGCTAAATCCCATATCCTACTGCAGTATGAACGTCTGGGTATTGATGCATATTAGAGCAGTACATTTTTTCCGTTTTGTTTACCTTCAACTGCTGATATTTACACCCTTGATTGATGAAAGCTCCATTTAGTTGTCAGGCGCGAAGGAATTAGGTGTGTTATGTGTGTATGTTTATATTTACATAAGCCTGTATGTAGAGATATATATTTTGGTACACTTGGGATCAAAAGAGTACTTAGAAATATGTTTCTTTGAAACCGAAATGCGAAAATAATTTCCCATCACTGTTGGGGACCAAAAGAGTACCAAAAAAAATAAATAAATTTGTTTGAGACCAATATGTAAAACTCATTTCCCATCACTGCTCTAGTATAAATGAAGTGTGAACAGTGGTGTCGTTCAACCAAAATGTAATATGACAACAAATTATTGTTATTAAATAAAAATGATAATGGATATGGGTATCCAAATCAGTTTGGTTTCAATATGGCTTCCGTCAGGCAGAAGAATTTTTTTTTTATTAAGAAATTAATCATAAAATGTTAATATCTGTTGCGGCTATAATGTAATTTAAGAATTTAGTGAGGCCGATGCCACTGTAACGGCTCATTTCATATTCAATGTTTGCATGAAGTAAAAGTTTTTGTTATGACGATTTTAAAAATAATGATAAAAGACAACATTTATGAATATTAAAGCGGTGTGTCCGTGTGTGCAAAATGTTTAAAGCACAATTAACAATTATTTTAATCACTATGATGAGCGAATAAAACAATTTTGCAGAAAATGTTTATATATAAATTTAGTTTTATTATACATATTTCGTGGTGATGTTGCTCTTCTTAGTTGTTGTACGAGTTTTTTTTTATATTTTGATAATTTTTATAAAAAACAAGCCAAAACATGTCTAGTTTTTATGGCTTCCACTAAATTTTGATGATGATGCTTTTCGTTCCTTTGGCAAGAGAAATAAATGTTCATATTAAGGCCAGAATCTAAGCTAAAGCGTTAGAGATTTTTAAACCCTCTTATTCTGTAACTATTTGAGAACGTCGCTTCAAGACAATAGCAAAAATAGAACACTTGTGTACTCCTTTTCTTCAGCAATTGACAATTTCTAATAGTCACAGGATGTCAGAAGTAGTTAATTGTTGTGCACAAGGAGTAGGTAAGTGTCTTACTTTTGATTTTACTTTGACGCGACGTTGACAATTAGTTACTGAATAAGAAAAAATATTTCAAAAGACTGTTGAAAAGCCTTTATTTGATTTAATGCGCTAAACTATTGAGGACTCAGGACACAGTAAAGGACACTTAAATGCAAGAGCAAATAAATTAACAGACTGCAATGATTTTATCCAAAGACCAGCACTGCAATGACGAGTGGGTCTCTTAATTCAGGGTCTAATATTACCCAGCACAATTTAGTCACTGAGAATGTGAACTACTGCCTCGCCTTCTTCTAAGCATAAACGATGGCAGGGTGATTAATCTTGATTACATTTCCACAAAGGATAATTCAGTGTAAAGTGAGCAGAAAGATAACCAATAATATATTGTAAATCATTTCTGTCGAAAGAATGGTTCCTTTAAATAGCAAAAAAAAGTAATATTCGACCAGGTCACGAGACTATGAAGCGGAGGGTCCTGAGTTCGAGCCCGCGCTGAGTCATGAAATATTGTGTTGATTTCTTCTGATCAGCATTAGTGCATGGTTGTGTTAGTTGTTGCCAGCCTGTTTCAATGATGAAGGCATAGTCACTGGTCACTGAACATAATTGGCAGCGACTGACACGATCATGTACTAAAAAATAGAGTAACAGCACCCATCTTCGTCGGCCATGTAGCAAAAATTAGCCGGAGAAGTAAAAAAGGTTGAAATAGCTACAAAAAACTGTTTATCTCATCTTTCCTAATCTGTTCCTCAATACTATCCCCTCGTTTTCAGTTCCGGCGCAATGGGGTCATCCCCTGAGTGCTGGTCCAAGATAAAAAAAAAAATTAAAAATATTTAATCTGCTGGATCAGAGCTCCCTTAAAAACACCTGCGTGGCAAATTTTAAAATTCTATTTTGACCGGGTCACTACGGGAAGGGCCGTGGGGGAGACGTCTGACCTTTATCGTAAAAACTTAAAAATTAAATTTTTGGAGTAATTAAGTGTAGGAAATTATATTTTCTTTTATAGCGTCATTTAGGTGGCAAAGGTGGGCTGAGGACTAGGGCAGGGGGGATCAGCGAACATCTTACCTTCATCGTAAGAGCTTAGAAACTTAATTTTTAGGGAATGTAGGCTTGAAGAATACAATTTATTAAATATATATACACTATTTTTCCATGTAATATGTTACTTCACCGCCCACTAAAGAAGGCGGGGTCCAAAAATAGACCACAGACGGACGTATGGGCATTGCTAGATCGTCTTAGACTTCATCACTGATCAAGAATATATATACTCTATGGGGTCCATATCTTATTGGAGTGTATTAAAACTGTATTTTGTCGGGGTCGCTCTGGCAAGGGCCGTGGGGTGGGGGGAAGGGGGCATTTTACCTTTGCCATAAAACACGAAAAATAAATTTTTGGGGTAATTAAGTGTACAAAATTCTTTTTATAGGGTGATTTAGGTGGCAAAGGGGGAAGAAGAGGGTTAGGGCAGAGGAGGACCAGATTCCATCTTCGGCATAAAAGCTTAAAAATGTTACTTTTAAGGAATTTAGGCTTAAGTAATACAATATGTTAACTTATTACACTATTTTTGCGTATAATAACGCCTACTAAAGGAGGCGGGGTCCAAAAATTAATTTTTATGATGTTCTGGTTCCAAGTTTAACGCCTTGGACCTTCTTTGATATAAAAAAGTATCATCTGCTTAACAAAATTAAAAAAAATACTTTAATAATGATGTTGTTTTTTTAGAGGTTGGTTTAGTTCTTCTTAAGGCAACTTTTTTCCCTCTAGACCCATTCAGCCCATTTACGAACTTGACCTGTACTATCCTTCGAAATTATTTTATACCAAATTTCAAGGATCTGCTTCTTTTCGTTTGGACTGTATTTTTCACAGACAGACGGACGGACGTGGCTAGATCGTCTAACACACGATACATTTTATGACGTCTAATTTTATTAATTCCCTTTTTAAATTGGTTTCAAAAACTCCATGCGTTCATACGATGAATTTGGTTTTCATGTCTATTTATATATTTTGTTATTGTTTCACATGTAAAATAAAAACAGAACAAAACGTAACAAAGAGAATAGATATTAGTGTAAAGAGAAATATGAAAAAAAATTAAATAAAAAATCGGGTCAAATTACGGCATTCGATATCGATCGAAATTTGTATTTAAAGTGTATGGAAATTTCGTTGGATATCGAAGGCGGTAATTCGGTCCCAAGTTTTTTTTTCTACCCCTCTTTATTCTCTACACCATTCGCTATGCAAGCAAAAGTGACGTCGAAAATTGGACGTCATAAAATTCATCGTGTGAATTGGGTGTTAGACTTCATCACTGATCAAGAATGTATATACTTTATGAGACCTTAGAGTGATATTTTTCTGCGTTACACACGGAATGACAAAGTGAATATATCCGCCAATTTGTTTTTTAGAGGGTATAATACGAGTAAAAGTGGCTGCTGTAAACTTTTACTACAATGCAGATCGTTTGTTGCACGACAATATTTCTCCTTTCGTTAAGAAAACCAAAATTGTTATTTAATTTTTTGTTTTTTTTTTAAATTTATTTTAATAAATTTTGTATAATTTATTTTAATAAATTTGGTATAAATTTATTTTTCTCTAAAATTTCTTTATAAACGAAACACTACATTTTGTACTGTTTGATTTTATGTTTTAGATCGCAAGAACTTAATCTATTGGGTCTGCTTGCCACGCCCATGTTTGCGACCATGATGCTTATTGGTATGTGATCGTTGGCCATTATGTTTGTTGGGTTTAGTTTGCTGCACCTTGCGTGATCGGCCGGCATGTGTTTCTGTTTTACTAGCAGCGCCCTTTTTGTTTTTGCCATGATGATTATTGCGATGTTTACGACCAGTGCCGCCGGTAGGTTTTGTCTCTGTTTGTTCGGTTTTGGGCTCCGTCTGTTCAGGTTTTGTCTCCGTATGGGTCTTTAGAACGTCTTCTTCTTTTTTGGCAGCCGGTTGTATGTCGGTGGGTTTTTTCTGCTCCTCATGATCAGCTTTTGATATTTTGCCCTGTTGATTTTGGATCTTCTCGGCGTTTATGACTGTAGCCAAAAGGCATAGGCAAACTGATATCAAGATTATCTACAAAAAGAATACAAATTAGTGTTTTCGATATGGTTTTATTTGTTTGTTTTTTTTTTCTTTTTTTATTGATTATTTATAGTTTTTATTATTAAAAGCGCAGTGTATTTGTTTCAAATAGAAAAATGGAGGGCAGTGCTCAATGCCTTGCCCAAATATAAAAAATAAATGGAATAAACATTGAACCCTGATAAGATAAACACACGCACACACTTGTGTGAGTGTGTATGCACAATATATATCACATATGTATGTATGGATCAGTACATGCGTGACCATCATGCATTGTTTGTTGGTAGACTTATGATCTAAAATTAAACATACAAATGTATATGTATGTGTGTGCGTAAGTGTATGTTTTAATTGAAGATAAAACATTTTATCCTGCAGTTGCTTCATATTGTGGGCTTTAATATTTCATATATTTTTCTTTTTTGTTATTTAATTCACTAGATATTTTTCCCACTTCCTTTTCAACTGATATTAATTTCACTTACTGTTTTCATATTTATGTATGTATGTATATGTGCTGGTTTTTATTAAAACTATTTTAAGCAGCGAAAAAAATTATAGATAAAATACTGGACTGAAGTGAATTTGATTTATATTGTCTGCGCTGCACTGTTGCGTTTTGTTTTATTGATCGTGCTGTTAACTTCACACCAGTCGATTGTGTACTAAATTTGAAAACCCTTTAGTTAATGCTTTTAATGATTTATCTTCAATTTCTTTCTTTCTGGCTTTCCTTCCTTCTCATGCGATTCGTTACAATTCGGATTTCAGTACTTCATTAGTTTCTGGTTCGGACGTTTGGTCATTATCTCTTTGGGAAATATGCGTTGCATATGTGTTTTTATCTGGCTGGCCTGCTCTGTTTAAATTTGTTTTTGTTTTTTTTGTTGTTGTTGCTATTTTTGGTTTTTGTACAAGATAACAGTTTAATTTGTTGTTGCTATTTTGGGATTTCGGTTTAAATTTTTTTTTTGTTATTTGTATCACTTCTACTTCCACGTTTGTGCCGGCCTGTGTGCAAGTACTTAAATATGATTAAAATATTTATTTTTATGTACATATTTTCTTAAAATTTCTACCTTTGTTTTCCACTTTAGCAAAACAACAACTACAATAAACTTGATATTTTCAATATGTTGTTACAAATAATCATTTATTTTAACCATAGATATACAGTGGTGGCTAAAGAAATCAGGGCGACCAAAATTTTTAACGATATATCCTTAAAATTTCAAATGACTTAAGACTGTTCTCGTATTTTATTCCCTAATGAAATTTTTTTTGTAAATGAAAACTTTTATCACACTCATCTGTTGATGGTCAATAACAAAGCACTTGAGTACTGAGGATGAAAGTGTAGCGGTTTTCGAAAATAACGCTTTTGTGGATTGCTATAATTATTGAAAATTATACGGATTTTTCTGTTCCTTGGAATATTGATCATGGCTTTGAAATATAATATTACGACTTACAGAATATAATATCTTAGGATGGGCTTCTGATATCTCAGTTAAATTAGGTTTAGTTAAACGGAAGTAGTTATGTTTTGGGTACAAAAATTTGAGGGAATAGTTTAGTTTTGTTTAAAATGTTGGTCTTTAATGAGATCGTATAAAAAAATTATATATCTGAAAAATCCGGAATTCAGACTATGTCAAGCTAAGTTTAAAATTAATTCAAATATCAAAATTCCTGAGGCCGTGAATTAGAATTTAAATAATTTGTTGCTTTAAAATTTGAGCTTATTTTAGTCTTTCACAAGTCATGGTGTTATATTTAGTTGAAACTATAAGTACTGGGCTCTACAACCGGATGTTTATTCCATTCCTGGAGTTCCTGTGGCTACAACTGAAGCTCAAGTGCTTGATAAGCAGCTTATGTTCGACGTGGCTATGGTCATGGTTTCAACGTCGTGACGTCATTCTATTTGTATCTGAGCTATTTTTTTTAGCAACTTTCTTTTTGGTAACAATGTTTTTGCCAGCTTAGCTGTTTTCGTGTGACATGTTGCTGTCAGACATGTTCAGTTTGGTCTGTAATTTAGCGAATTACAAACGAATAACGCTGGCAGGTTATGGAATTTTATTATCAAACGTAATGTCCCGTTAAGAAAGTGCATCGTGCTCATTTCTTGTTGAATGGGTATGTGAATAAGCAAAATTTTCGTATTTGGTGTGAAGAGCAGCCACAAGCATTGCAAGAACTGAAACTGCACTCCGAAAAATTTACTCCGAAAAATGCACTCCGAAAATGTACTCCGAAATATGCACTCCGAAAACGCACTCCGAAAAATGCACTCATTAAAGTGCACTCTCTGGTGTGGATTATAGGTCGATGGAATCATTCGACCGTACTTCTTTTTCAAGCATTGCAAGAACTGAAAGTGCACTCCGAAGATTTCTCTCCAAAAATGGACTCCAGAAAATGCACTCCGAAACACTAAAAATCACTCCGAAAAATGCACTTCGAAAAATGCACTTCGAAAAATGCACTCCGAAAAATTCACTCATAAAAGTGCACTCTCTGGTGTGGATTACAAGTCGATGGAATCATTCGACCGTACTTTTTCAAGCATTGCAAGAACTGAAAGTGCACTCCGAAAATTTCTCTCCAAAAATGGGCTCCAAAAAATGCACTCCGAAATACGCACTCTGAAAAATGTACTCTTTAATGTGGGTTATGGCCCAGTGGCATCATTGGACCGTACTATTTCAAATACAGCGAGGGCAGAAACGTTAACATGAGTAGCGAGCGCTACCGTATGATAATTAAAATTTTTTATTATATTTTTTGCCCAAAGTGGAAAAGCTGGACTTAGCTGACATGGGTTTTTAACATGCAACACAACATGCAACAACATTATTACATTGTTTATGAATACCAATAGTTTTAAAGTATTCAATAGCTTTAATGGCTCTTAAGCCTAAAATATGAATTTTCATAAATATGGCTTCTAGCCAACGTGCCCATAATTCTATGTGCCCATAATTCTAGTTCCACGTCTTTGTGCAGCAAATATGGTGAAATATTTTTATAACTAACAAACTTTGTAACACGTCAGTTTTTTATTATCTACTTTTGCCTTGATAATTGCGACTTTTGTTAATGGTTTTGTATGTATATGTATGTACATGCATACATACGAGCACACATAAACTTATGTATTTGCATGGATTTGCTTAAAATAAATATGTACATACTTCTTTGTTACACATTTTGAAATTAATTAAAACGAAATATAATGCTCGCCGATAGTGCTATGAAACAGGCTAAGAACAACTAACACAACTGTCAACAGTAACCCCAACCCCTAACAGCTCCGTTTTTAATGCAAATAAAATGTTGCATTTTCTACAACTGAACTAAAAGCTAAACGATATGGCAAACTGTAAGGAATGATTTTATTATAACCAACCCATATAGAAGTTCAAAATTAAAAGGCCTACCCCAAAGGGCCTTATGGAGATCACATGTAAATGAAAAGAAAAGAAGAAATACCAATTGGTGGCCATATCCTAGATCTTTATAAAAATATTTAATTTTCCAATTGTGTTTTTGAATGAAAATATTTTTCAATTAAGATTTATTTTAAGTTCAGAAAGACATGGTAAATATTCCAAAGCACACCGGAAACTCAACATCAGTTTTTAATTATTCAACTTTCTTTTTTTGTTCAAATTTACTAGGTTATTTATCTGCTTTTAAGGGCTGCCAAACAAAAACCAAAATTGCGCAGCTTGCTCAAAATTTGGTAGTTGTCTTTTAATAGATAGTGGTACACGGTAGTGGCAGTGTTGCATTTAAAGTTACTGCCCGGAATGTTAAAAAATTCACAGAGTTATCAAACTGCCCACGTATGTTTAAAAGGCGTCTGCTTAGTGAATGCCTTGTAATAATCAACGACATTATTTTTAAATTACTATACAACAATTTCATATTATCTTTACTCCTAATAGTATTCTATATAAATATTTGTTTAACCTCATGCAACGAAATTAAAAGCATCACAATAAATGCTGCCGGAAATGACGGCTGCCAGATATGATGACTGATCGTTGGTTAGAATATTTTTGGAGGTAAAACAAGAACTTGTTGGTAGTTGGACGATAAAAAAAAGTTCATTTTAGTTAACAGATTATCGCTTAAAACTTAACTTCAGTGTATTAGTCGGTTGTCCAAAGTATATTTTGTATAGCAATGGGCAACTGACAGCTGGTAATTGCAGTTGCTAAGTAGAGTATCTATTGGCAACCACTAATTTGTAGTTGCTGTTCCATTTAAAATTAGGAATATTTTATTTGTAAATTATTTTTATTAAATGTATTTCTTATTTTCTTAATTATAAGGGTAATAATTTTTATTTAGGCTTAAGTTGAAAATTTAAGCAATTTTTTTTTTAAATAACTATTTTATTGGAACCTTTTTTAAATATTTTTATATAATATAATTTATATTATTTCCCTAAAGAAGTTACATAAAGCGTGATGATATATTGGAAAATAAAGCGATAATTTAATAATTTTGTATAAAAACTGACCTCATTGCTGAATAGTTTAAGATATATAAAAAAATTTAAATTATTTTGCTAAGAGTGGAATATTTAGAATAGTTTTTATAGCCATGAAACCAGCAGAATGGAGACTTAAACTTGAGTCTAAATAAAAATTACTGGCTTAATAATTATATTAATCCTAAAGTTCAAATATGTAATAAAATATACATTCATGTTTATATTTTGCATGTTTGTGAACTCTATGATGGTAAAATTTATAAAAAATTGCAATTCGAACTGCCCTTGCAGATGTCGCTTATGGTGTGGTCAATATCAACAGTTTCACCTCAACATACCACAGTGTCTTTCAGAAGCTGGAAATAAATATTAAATTTAAAACAATACATTTTTTTTATTAAAATAAGAACTTTTTATTCAGACTCAAGTTAAAATTTGCAAATTATTTTTTTAAGAATTTTAGTTAAATTCAAAATGTTTGTATGAACACAAATAACAAAAAGCTTGTGATCTCACCATTACGAAAAAATAATCATCAGAGTTGGAGAATTTCGTGCTAACCAAAACTGACTAAGAACGCTATATTCGACCGGGTGGAATCTTAATTACACTTCAAATATTTAGTAAAAAAATTAAAAATATTTATCCGGCTGGGACAGACATATCTCTGGTCAATTTTAAAACTTTATTTTGACAAGGTCACTACGGGAAAGGCTGTGAGGGAGACATCTCATCTTTGTCGTAAAAACTTAAGCAGTAAATTTTTGAACGAATAAAGTGCATAGGTCAAGTTCGTAAATGGGCTGAATCGGGCCAGAGGGGAAAAAGTTCCCTAAAAACTACATAATTTTTTAAATTGGTTTGTAATTTTGTTAAGCAAATGATATATTTTTATGCCAAAGCAGGTCCAACGCGTTAAACTTGGAGCCATAAAATAAAAAAAATATAATTTTTGGACCCCGCCCCCTTTAGTGGGCGTTATTATATACAAAAATAGTGTAAAAATTTAACAAATTGTTTTACTTAAGCCTACATTCCTTAAAAATAACATTTTTAAGCTTTAGTGACGAAGCTGAGACGTAACCTGGTACTCCTCTGCCCTTCACTCTCCCGCACTTTGCCTTCTAAATGACCCTTTAAAAAAAATAAAAATAAATTAAAATTAATTTTATCTATGTGAAGATAAATATGCCGAGTTAAATATGTTTTGTCGTAAGCGCTTACGAAGTGAAATTAAATATGTTATGACGTAACGAAATGGCAATCAGTAATTTTTTTTTTGTATGAAAATCCATATTTATATACAAAATGATTATGGGAGTATCTTCTATCCCATACATCATTTTGTATATACTGGCAATGCATGCCAACTCCTTATTTGGCCACTGGGGGCAAAATCCCTCTAAGATCACACACACTCTCATGGCCTATAAATTGACCTTTCATGGCCTGTAAATATTTTCACAAAATGCTCAAAAAATTTATTAAATATGGATTTTCATAAAAACTTCACTGTTTGCCATTTCGTTACGTCATGATATATATAACTTTACAGGTAAATACGTTGCTTCGTAACTGCTTACGTCAAAACATGTTTAACTCGGCATATTTATCTTCACTCACATAATAAATTTTACATTTAATTATCCCAAATATTTATTTTTAGAGTCTTGTGGCAAAGGTGAAATGTCTCCCCCACGGCCCTTGCCAGAGAGACCTCAAAAAATTCAGATTTAGTGCACTCCAAAGAGAATTGGACCCCCCAAAAAGTATAAATATTCTTGATCAGTGATGAAGTCTAAGACGGTCTAGCAATGACCATGTGTTCGTCTGTGGAAAACATGATGTAGTCTATTTTTGGACCCCGCCCTCTTCAGTGGGCGTTGACTTACGATATTATATAAAGGAATTCTGTTCCACCCAGTAAAACATTTTAATTTTACTTACTAAATATTTGCAGGGTATTTAAGATGCGACCCAGTCGAATATAACGTTTTTACTTGTTTTTTAATAAATTTTTTAAAACAATTTCTTTCTTTGTTCTTCTTATCGATTAATCGAATAATTTTTTAGATTTAATCGATTAATCGAACCAACAAAAACAATAATTTGAATTATTCGAGCAAAGTCTAAAGTCGAATAATTGACAACTATCATACTCGTATTAAATGAATGAATTTAGCAGGCAAAAAATGACGGCATTCGATAAACAGATCGCAATTTTCTTTTGCGAGTAGACGAGAATTCTATAACTCCGTATGATATTGAATGCCATAATTTTAGCGGCTGCGCTATCAGTTGTTTGGTTTGAATTTGTTTTGTTTTTATTAAAAAAAAAAATTATATATGTATAAAAATCAACAATAAAATCTCTTTAATACTATAACTATAGATACATAATTTATCTGTTTGTTTTTGCGTGTTTGAATCTACACAAACATGCGCATGCGAATAACGAAAGAAATGCTTAACAACTAATTTATTATACATATTTTTCCTTTCATTTTAAATAAAAAAAATGTTACATAATTTTGTTTTTATTTGATATTTTTGAATTTTAAGTTAAATATTTTAGTTTCATAGTTTGGATATTTTTTAAGAAAATAGTATGAATAATTTAAAAGGAGATGCTCTTGGGAGTAGAGCAACACCACCTGTATACAATTTTCAATTAAATTAAAATAATATACTACACACGTACATGATATTGTATATAAAAAAAATATATATTTTTGTAAAAATATGACAGGTTTATAGATTTCAATTAAACGCGGCGTCTGCGCTGATTTTGTTTTCGAACTTCCTGTTGTCTGTACACGAAGAGCGGACGGAAAACGATGGCTCTTTTGCTGCGCTCTTTGTGTTCTGTAGCAAGGGCCGGGCTGGCAGCGGCAGCTCGGCGACTGCGCAAGTAGGGACTAAATAATTCGCTCTTGTCGGCATCACGTCGATACAGGGTGCTTAAGAAATCAAAATAGGGACGTGATTTCAGGCTGTCCGGATTTGTCAATGGTGAGTTGTAGCTTAAAACGGCAGGAACATCGTCACCGTATGTGAAAGGCTGCTGGCACCAGGCCAAAGCCGACAGCATGGATACAATAAAAAACAACTGCAAATAATTAATAAGAAATATTATAATTAATTATGGATTTTTAATAACGCACGTGCTTTTGTTTAAATGTTATCAGATAAATTATATAGTATTTTAAAACTGAGTGCATTTAAATTCGGCATAATAACCGAATTGTGTTGAAAGTAAAACTGCCATGACGTCACTGTAAAGAAGACAAGTTGTATTTATGCAAATTAATGTCACTGAAAAACATGAATTTAGAGATTTTAATCAGTCTATAAATAAAACCGGCTGGCTCTTTTGTGTTAACATTTATTGTTTAGCCAGTGATAAAGAAATAATTTATTAAACATTTAGTTTTGTTATTTCTGTCAGAACATTTAAATAATTCCCAGAGCAGGAAGTTGTTGATTTCTATAATTCTTTTCAATGTATTTGTGTGTGTGCGTGTGTTGTTTAACACTCTCAGAAATCATCCCAATGGGCATCGCCCTCGTCTAATAACATTTCCAATCGTTTTTATTGTTGCACCTTTACATTTTCGCCTTAATAATTATTGTAAATATTCATTCAACTGTTTCTATTCTATTGCTGGCTGCTGGCTGTTTTCTAATCGCAGTTTCATGCTGCTGGCATACCGGCAGTCATGATGTTTTTATGTTTTGAAAATAATCTTTTAATTACAAGTTTTGATTTTTCTTAAATGCTTATTAAGCATTAATTACAGTCTAATCTTTACTTACGTAAATTGTTGGAATTTTTAATAAGCTTTGGAAATTGTGTTTTGAGTTTCTTCTTTACATATTCGATGCTTGTTGTATGATTTTATGCAGATTTAATACAATTTATCATTTGCCTCGGCACAAGCATTCTTGCCAGAATTAATGAAATTCATGTGAAATTGTTGGCGTCTTGTTATTTTAATATTCAAGACATGTTCGTTAAACAAAAAAAAAAAACTTTTAAATAAAAAAAGTACAAATACAACTAGCTTGGGAGTTTCCAAACTTAAAAATAAAGTTGATTTTTTTTATTATAAATAAATAATTATTTACTGAAAAATCTCTATGTGCAAACCGGTACAATATTTCGAAAATTTATTTCGTTAATTAAAAATTTTGTTAGAAACGAGATTCGAAATATTTTCGTAGGAAGACAAAAATTTTGTGTTTAAATATGCACACTTATTTAGACTTAAAAAAGATATATATTTAAAATTCTTACATTTTCGAAATTTGTCATACTGAAGATATATTTTAATTAATTTTTTTTCCTTTGCAACCTTTAAATAAAAACATATTCGAAAACAATTAAAGTTTTACTGTTGGGAAAATATTTTCATGAATTTTTAAAATTTATGTTATACAAATACATATTTATTTTCAACAAAACTGTTGCAAAAGGATAACACGATATAACACGATATAAGATTGCAGTTATTTCATTACATATTTACTTATTACTTACTAATTGACAATTGACAGTTTGCTGAATTAACGTCGTTTTTGAACTACAGTGGACTAGGCCCAATTATAATTGACTCTTTCTGAATTACAATTAAATAATCTGAACTACAACTGAGACTTGCTGAATTGGACACTTACTGAATTAAATTTTATGCTTTCTGAATTATAATTGAATAATCTGAATAACAACTGTCGCTTGCTGAATTAGAATTTACACCTTCTGAACATAATCTGATATACAACTGAAGCTAGCTGAATTGAAATGGACGCTTTCTGAATTAAAATTCACTTTTGCTGAATTAAAATGTATGCCTTCTGAATTATAATTAAGTTATAGTTGAATAATCTGAATCGCAACCGACACTTGCTGAATTGAAATGGGCGCTTGCTGAATTAAAATTGACGCTTGCTGAATTACAATTGAATAATCTGAAATACAACTGACGCTTGCTGAATTAATATTAACTCTTTTTGAATTAGAATCGAATAATCTGAAATACAACTGACGCTTGCTGAATTGAAATGGGCGCTTGCTATATTAAAATTTACGCTTGCCGAATTAAAATTCACTCTTGCTGAATCAAATTTCACTCTTGCTGAATTAAAATTCACTCTTGCTGAATTAAAATGTAAGCCTTCTGAATTATAATTGACGCTTTCTGAATTACAATTGAATAATGTAAAATACAACTGACACTTGCTGAATTAAAATTTACGCTTTCTGAACTATAATTGAATAATACGAAATACAAATGACGCTTGCTGAATTGAAATGAGTGCTTGCTATATTAAAACTTACGCTTGCTGAATTAAAATCCTTTCTTGCTAAATTAGAATGTATGGCTTCTGAATTAAAATTAACGCTTTCTGAATTACAATTGAATAATCTGAAATACATCTGACACTTGCTGAATTAAAATTAACGCTTTCTGAATTACAATTGAATAATCTTAAATACAACCGACACTTACTGAATTGAAATGGACGCTTGCTGAATTAAAATTGGCGCTTGCTGAACTAAAATCGACGCTTGCTGAACTAAAATTTATGATTGCTGAATTGAAATTGACGCTTGCTGAATTAAAATTTATGCTTGCTGAATTGAAATTGACGCTGGCTGAATTAAAATTTACGCCTTCTGAATTATAACTGAAGCTTTCTGAATTACAATTGAAAAATATGCATTATAACTGACGCTTGCTGAATTAAAATTGAGGGTTTCTCTACTAGAACTGACTAACCTGTGCCACAACCAGAGTTTTCTTAATTACAACGGGAGAAGGTGCAGGAAAAGGTTCAAACTTAAAATAATTGATTTTGACACTTAAATGGCGATCATACCGAATTTTGAGCTGTCATATATTTAAAGACATAACACCTAATTAAAAAAAAATGTTCTGACTTCAGAACACGTTAATAGGACAAATTTTAATATACAAAAAACATTGTTTGTAAATTAAGCTGACAGAGTTTTATGTCTAATATTTTTGTAGGATATTTCAATAGGCTGATTTTTTTTCTATAGAGAAAACAGTGAAATGTTTAAAATGTTCTTCGGATATATATTTTGCTTTCACATGATTTTCAACATTTTCTTTTACTGGCAAATAAAAGAGTAATTAAACTTTCGTTATTCAAATTTATCGCCTAGCGGCTTGAATTTTTGCAAGTCGTCACCACAAATTATATTAATTGTTTTAATTAAATCCAAAGTTAGTATAAACAATCATGAGATATTTCGATAGCATTTGTTTTGAATATTTCTATTTGTTTTTGCCACTTTTGAAAACTTGTTTTTATTCTTATACACACCCATGAATTAAATTTGTTATTCTTAGTATATATTTCTCCCAAAAATGATTTAAAGCTAGAAGCAATCTTTTTCTTCTACTCGAAAAGTTCAAAATATTGTGACTTTTTCCAAAATAAGTTCGAATTTTACAAGGTCGACTAACAAAGTCATCATGAAGAAAAATACTACATTGAAATTAGAAAACCAAATATTTTAAAATACTTTTTAGCCTTTAATATGAAATACAAAAAAAAAAATCAATTAATGCAGATAATTTAAAAGCCATTAAGTTCGTTAAACTATTCGCAATTCGTATTTGGTCAACAAACAAGATGAAATTAATCTACATATAATTTAAAATTTATTGTCAGAATATTTAGGTAAACATGTAGGAAATGTACATGCCCATACATGTTTATGCTTGAACTGAGGTCGGTTATGTATCACCGCATATTTGAATTTTCATAGGAAATAAGAAATATGCGAATAATATTTGAATAATAAAGTTGTTAGTATTCAATATTTTAATTTGAAACAACGCAAGTTGATAACATACCAGAGTATGCAGATAATCGAGGTTTTAATTTAATCGGTTAATTATATTATTAACCGATAAAAATGTGGAATATATGTATAGTGATAATGATCTTGTAATAATTTTTATAGTAGGACTATGAAAGACATTTTGCTGAAATTATATTATTGTACCCTCCAAAAAAAAAAAAAATTATAGGGGTTTAATCACTACGTCATTCTGTATGTAAAGAAGTGAAATATCTTTCTAAGAGCCCATAAAGTATATACGAGTATACGAGTATATTCTTGATCAGTGATGAAACCTAAGACGATCTGGCCATGCCCGTCCTTCTGTCTGCGGAAATCACGATACAATCCAAACGAAGAGAGACAGACCCCCTTGAAATTTGGTAGAAATATATCTTGAAGGATATCACAAATCAAGTTCGTAAATGGGCTGAATCGGGCCAGAGGGAAAAAATTTCCCCTAACAAGAACTAAACCAACCTCTAAAAGGCAATAATATTTTTTAAGTTTTTTTTTTGTAATTTTGTTAAGCAAATGGTATATTTCTAAGTCCAAGAAAGAGCAAAGCGTTCAACTTGGAGCCAGAAAATCAGAAAAATAAATTTTTGGACCACGCCCCCTTTAGTGGGCGTTGAAGTAACATATTACATGGAAAAATAGTGTGAATATTGAACATTTTTTATTCATTAAGTCTACATTCCTTAAGAATTTATTTAATTTTCTATGATCTTCCCCTTCCCTTTGCTTCTACCCACCCTGGCCCCTAAATGACTATATGAATTTTTTTTCTACACTTAATTTACTTTTTAAATTGTTACGAAAAAGGTGAGATGTCTCCTCTACCGGAGATGTGAACAATTAGTTATTTCCCTTTGACATATGGATCGTATAATTTTCTGCTTTATTACTTTTACTTTTACATATTGAAAGAGAAGAACACTGAAGATAGTATATATCATGAAACCGGTATATTTACAAACCAAATTTGCCTTGGAATAATGGGAAATCGTTTCTACTTTATCCATAGAGGCAAAGTTGATACGGTGTTCGGACATACACTTTAATTGAGCTTCTCGCAATTAATGCTCAATTAATCATACTAAATTTGAATTAAGTGATTGCTCAATTAACACTTAATTGATATAAAATTGAGCAAAATTATAAATACGGCACTGCAAATAAATATGTTTAGTAGAGACTTAGCACCTCAATTGGGGAAAAAGTAAAAAAACACCATAATCAAAATATGTCCAGACATGTTGAAGTTAAATTAATGATTTATTATTAATTTATTATTAATTAGAAAAAAAGACAAAAAAAAAAAAGAAACAAAAAAAAAAAAAAAAAGAAAGATGCCAGGTTTGAACTTGGGATCCTCATGAATATGAAACATTTTTACTTTTAGTTTCATACGTTAATTGCATTGACTAAATTTTGTATATGTGAACAAAAAGATAATTATGGCAATAAAGTGAATATTGACTCAATTAAAAATGCATGTCTGAACTCCATATTAGAATTAAAAGAATTTAAAGTATGATAAATATAATGTAGCCATATGATAACTATGTTTTCAACTATGATCATCCAAAAATATAGACAATGAGCAGAAAGGATTCCATGAAGGGGAAACGAGTTCTTGAGACAATCACCGTCTCCATTCATACTTTCGGAGAATTTATGAAAAAATAAAATTAGGGAAAATATCAAACTGTTTTTACTGAGTGTTTTTTATTGTGCAAAATAGAATAGAACAAAATGCCTGATCTTCGAATTTCTATGAATTCGACATGAGAAAAAAAATGGCTAAACTAATTTTTATGTACGCCTTATTGTGTAAGGCGTTGGCGTTTACGCCTCATTCATATTTCGTAGCAGATTAAAGAAAACTGCGTGTTTTCTTTTCTTGTATAAAGAACGCCTTTGGCGTAAACGCCAACGTCTTACACAATCAGGTCGATTGAAAATTCTTTATGTCTATGAAACTTAACAAAAATAGTTATAAGAAAAATTTTCATTAAACTTTTTTTGAAGTTAAAAAATATATAAAATTTTTTAAATGAAATTTCCTTCCACAATTGAAAATTAAAGTGCGAATTTAATGAGGATTTCTTTGAGTTATAAAAATGATTTAACAAAATATTTTATGTCTATGAAAATCAAATATTCAAACTCTCGAATATAAATTGTTTAAGAATAAGCAAAAATTGAATTTAATAAAATATCTTAAAAGAATAATTTGCAGATTGCAGGTTTGAACTTGAGTCTGAATAAAATAAGTTCGAAAAAAAAGTTGAAATAAAAATTTGCATTCATGTTTGAAAAGAAACTTAAAAAACATTTAATAAATCTTTTGCAGATTGCAGATTTGAACTTGAGTCTGAATAAAATAAGTTCGAAAAATTATAATAAGTTGAAATAAAAATTAGCATTCATGTGTAAAAAGAAACTTAAAAAACATTTAATAAATCTTTTGCAGATTGCAGATTTGAACTTGAGTCTGAATAAAATAAGTTCGAAAAAAAGTTGAAATAAAAATTTGCATTCATGTTTAAAAAGAAACTTACAAAACATTTAATAAATCTGGTCTTTTAAGAAAGTAGGCAAATAAGCGAAGTTTATTTTTAAGTGTTAAAAGAAAAACAGTTTTCAACAATTAATAGTCGAGAGCTTAATCCACGAGTGTCTGCAATACTTCTGCAGAGTTTCTACCATCGGCCTGCTATAAGACTGGAATTTTTTACACACCAGGGGGCGAATTACAGCTTTCGGTATCGATCGAAATTTCCATTTAAATTGTATTGAAATTTCCATCTATTCCACTTCAAAATTATGTTTTAATGGCATTGAAGACACTAACCTATTGGTTTTTATTTTGTTATTGTTAAATCATTAACATATTTTTTCCCTGCATTAGAGCCGATTTAAATCGTTTGCTTTTTTTTAAATATGTTTTGTTATAAATTTAAATGCATATTTATAATTTTGTCTTTAGTACAAATAAAAATTTTGCATAAATTTATAAAATTTGTTTGTGCGAATTCATTCCACGCGCCCATTTTTAAGGTTAAATAATGCATATGGAAGTTGTTGCTTGTTTGTTTGATTGTTTGTTGTTATTGTGCAGGCTTTAATGATGACATAAATATTTTTTTTTACACTTATTAACCGTGATCCAATAAAAACAACACCTTCTGCCTTTGACGTTTACATGTGCGTGGCTGTGGCTGTGTCTGTGCATTTGCCGGTGCGATATCTTGCATGTTTGCGGTTTTGTTTTATTAACAAGGCTAATATTTGTAATATTAATATTGATTTTCTTTTTTAAAGATTTGTTTTACATACATGTGCTTTTTTTATAGCAAATATGCCTTTCATTCCCGTTTGGCTACTTTAAGTTATAGGTCAAGGACTTACGTTCATAAGTGCACATGTGTTTACCCAGCAAACATTTCTTATATCAGGTTAGATTTGAAATTTTACCAGAGAATCCAACAGGTTGTCTTATACGTGTAATAGAAGATTTGGAAGTTTGTTTCTTACTATCCGATTAATTCAGTGTGAACATGAGCGCCCAGTAATTATATTTAGTGTTAGACATTTAACAGAACACTATTCACATTTTCGTAATAATTCTCATTTAGTGCTTGAAAAATTTATGTAACACATTTTTGATTGTTAATCTAAAAATTTCCAGTTAAGCTCGGTTTTAAACAAAAATTTACTTTCTTAATGAATGGTAAATTAATTCCTAATAAATTCACAGTTTTCCAAAGATATAGTATGGTAATTTGTCTTTAAAAAGTGCAAAATATTTTGCACTTTTTTTTTAGAAAAGAACACATGTTTCGAAATTTTTGTTTGAATTCAGAAAGCCAAACATCAATATGAAACAAAAATTTATTTTCTTAATGAATGGTAAATTAATTCCTAATAAATTCACAGTTTTCAAAAGATATAATATGGTAAATTGTCTTTAAAAAGTGCAAAATATTTTGCACTTTTTTTTTAGAAAAGAACACATGTTTCGAAATTTTTGTTTGAATTCAGAAAGCCAAACATCAGTCTTTCATTATTAAATTTACACAGCAGAGCAGAACAGCTGTTTTCGAAAGCCGTTACACTTTCATCATCAATACTCATATGTATAAGATATAATATGGTAAATTGTCTTTAAAAAGTGCAAAATATTTTGCACTTTTTTTTAGAAAAGAACACATGTTTCGAAATTTTTGTTTGAATTCAGAAAGCCAAACATCAGTCTTTCATTATTAAATTTACACAGCAGAGCAGAACAGCTGTTTTCGAAAGCCGTTACACTTTCATCATCAATACTCATATGTATTTTGTTTGTCACCATTTCTTCGGTGGGTTATGTTGATTTCTTTTCTAAAAAGGAATGCTACATATTTTGCACTTTTCCATAAAAAATGGCAATATTAAGACATTTGGGAATAGTGAATTTCTTATAATTCTTTTCTTTACCATCTCTTGCGAAAAATTATTTTTATTTTAAAAATGCGCCCAATTGTAGTCTTTTTAAGGAAAACAGTGGTAAAATGTTAAATTTTTTTCAGAAAAGAAATCACCATTGATTGAATTTGATAATAATTTTTATTTATACAAATTTCATTAGGAAATTGCATACGAGAACTGTATCAATTTAAGTTTACAAACTTAACTGAGACTTTCACTTTCTTTAATGCTGGAATTAAAAAAAAAATTGGATATAAAAAATTTTGTACAGATTTCTCTCAGATCTATGAGAAAAGTTTGCGAAATTACTATAGAAAAATAATTCATATTTCTTGTCAGCCATTCATGTGATTTCTGGTACGATTCCAGAACAACTTCGTACCTGAATTCCGCAATTTTTTTTTAAATTTCCAATAGATTTCATGCCCAATTAGGCAAGAGAAAATGTTTGCTGGGTACATTCTTATGTTGCCTAGCTGCCAATGATCGTTGAGGCAGATCCCCAATGTCAGTTAGTGGTAACTTTTTAAAAACTGTCATGTATAGTTTAGTGAGATTTATAAGGGAGGCCTTAAAAAGTCAACAGCACATAAAATAGTTCAGTGTAATTTAATATTTTAGTAACGTGTTTGCTGATAAAAAGAAGTTGATTTATTTTTCGACTTCTTTCGCAGTTGAGTTGTATTTAAAAATTCTGTTGCACAAAACATTTAAACAGAGTAATTCATTAAAATTTTTAACTTCGCACTAAGAAAAATGAAAATTTTCAAAAAAGTTGGAAGTTATTGGTTTTATCTGGTTTTGAAAAAATTTAGTTTTCATCAGATCTTGACGTTTTGAGTTACTAGGAACCTTTTCTGACCACTCCTGAGAAGCCCATCACTATGTCTGTATATGTGTATGTGTGTGTGTGTGTGTGTGTGTTCAAACTTTTGGTTTTATAACTTTTGAAAGGCTGAACCGAATTCACTCAAACTAGTCTTGTTTCAAAAGGGTTGCTTCAAACTTGGATTTTCTGTGAATTGGAATCGGTTCGGACCGCTACATTTTTTGAAAATATATAAAAAATAGAAAATTTATTTTTTCAGAATTTGTTTTTTAGAATAACTTTTAAACGGCGTTTCCGACGGATTCCAAAAACTAATCAACTCTTGACAATCAAAATAAAATAACACGTCGGGCGCTCTCAACCGGCTCAAAATCGGTTTAAGAAAAACAGTGAATTTTTCAAAACACTCCGAAATTATATATGTGATCAATTAGTGTTGACGATTCTTTTATAGGTAACGAAGAACTACATCAATTAATTTCTTGAAGAAGTCACACAAAGGAGTGGCGAAATATTGAAAATTAATATATTTTAAATAAAAATAAAGAGACCTTAAACTTAAAAATATTAGAGTATAATTAAAAAGAGGTCAAGAAACCAAAACAATTTTTTTTTAAAATATATTTAGTGAATAATAAAACAAAATCAATTTTGCTTGGAAATATCCTGGGTGCTGGTCCGAACTAAAAATACTAATGACGCCGGCAGAGCAACGGTATTAATATGTTCGTGTTAAGTATTTTCAATTAATTTTATGGTTGTATAAAGGCGCAAGACTTTTTTGCGTTCTATCTCTTCTACTCTATTTTTAAAATCGTATATGAACATTAAATCGAACATGGAAGGCCAGACATACATATGTCAGGACATCGATGGCTGGACATGGACCAGATATGAATATTTGCAGTCTACGAAGGCCTTTTTCATGCTCGCCTTGATGTGCTTTAAACATTTACAAATAACGTTTGCTGTTGGCTTCTACAAAGCCTTTTATAAAATATTACAGTGTAGAAATACGAGGGCGGTTCGGAAACTTCTTAGCCTAGCACAAAAAGCGCGGTATAAACAGAAAAAAGTTAAGTGTTTTGGAAACTTCCATCTCTGCTATGAACACATGTTAAATTTTGTTTCGATCTGGCAACTCCTTCATATAGAACCGCCCTCGTAGTTTAGTCAAGTTCTTCACCTAGTGTAATAAAGTTCTGCAATCTTTGCAGGGAATTGAACCAACTGCCGTCAGACTCATAGAGTTAGTCTATTGAAAAGTGTGAACATTTAATTCTATTCTATGTTTTTACTAATTTAACTAATATTTTAATAACATTTAAAATATTTTTTTCCTATGTAAATTTTAAGTACAACAAGTCCTGTGACAAGAACATCAATACTATTCATTTTCTAAACAATTTTTGTTTATTCTTTTTCAAACACCATTTGAGTGAATTGTTTTTGCGTTCAATTTACACTTTGCCCAAATTAATGCTAAATAAATTTAATTAATTATTCAAATAGTTTTGGTTTTAATTGGGTTTTTTAATTAACAACTCACCTTTCCATTAACAGCTGTCATTTTGTTTAGATCTGTTTAATTTTCCGCTCAAGTTCTAATAGAAGCAACCGTTTTTAATATAAAACAAGCCCACAGGTAATACGCAAAATGTCAAATAATTATTTAAGCACTTAACACTTGATTGTTGATTTCTATAATATTTTTTATTTTTTGGCTCACAACAGATTTATTTACTGTGCTTTTTTCTGCTGTTAAAAAAATCCTTGCTAATAATTTTTCAAAAAATTCTTTGGCAGTTCTTTACAAATATGTTTTTTTGTTTTTTTTTTCTTTTTTAAATTTATTTACTTCTTATTATTATTATTTTTTAAGCAACACAATTTTATATTGTTCACTGTTTGGATTCTGATACGCTACTGTCAATAAAATACGTTGACAAAATCACTTTTATATAAAGCAAAAACAGGTAAATCAGCCAAAAACAAAAAGCTATTGTTCACTTCGATTGATTTGAATTTCGCGTTTAATTCTAAAACATCTTCTCTTCGGCATTTATTTAAAAGTAAACAGATGACTACAACTACACCAACAATATCGTTATCATCTTCGTCATCATAATAATGTCGTTAATACTCATACGTACTTGTAATATTTAAACAGAGATGGAATGGTGAGCAAGTCTCGACTTACTTATCTATCATCTATGCGCATGCGCCAAGGCTTCATTTTTTATGCTTCATTTTTCTCGTCACGTGAAGCAAAACTAATAATAAGCATCATAATGAAAAATCACAATCACTAAGTATTTCAAAAAAAAACTATTTTGTTGCATATATAAAAAAGTCGCTTTTTTATATACGAATTTTTGAAAGTCCTCAAACTTTTTATATAAAAACTTTCAAAATATTAAACTTGAATGTAAATTTATATATTTTAGATAAGAATTTTTTTTATTCAGACTCAAGTTCAAATCTGCAATTTATTTAGAAGAATTTTTATTAAATTAAAGTTATTTGCATGGACATAAATAACAAAAAGCTTTTGATCTCAGCAGCCGAAGGCTCTGGAAAAAGCAAAGAGATAATGGAATATTTGGCCTCGAAATCAATAGTTGATCCCTTCGGCTAGTTTGATGATCATAAACATGTTCTGCATATTCCACTCTTAATTAAATAACTTGAATGTAATAAAAAATCTTAAAAAAGAAAAAATAATTTGCTGATTGCAGATTTGAACTTGAGTCTGAATAAAAACTTCTTATTTCAATAATAATTTTAAAATATTTATATTTTGAATATTTACTCCTTAAGGCGAAAATTATTGTTTATCTTTTTATGATGACTTGCACTTTTTATGATGACTTGCACTTTTTATGATGTCTTGCACTTTTTATGATGTCTTGCACTTTTTATGATGACTTGCACATTTTATGATAACATGCATTTTTTTTATGATGACTTGCACTTTCTATGATGATTTGATTTTTTCATAATGACTTGCACTTTTTATAATGACTTGCACTTTTCGTGATGACTTGCACTTTTTATAATGACTTGCACTTTTCGTGATGACTTGCACTTTTTATGGTGACTTGCACTTTTTATTATGACTTGCTTTTTTCATAATGGCTTGCACTTTTTAATAATGAGTTGCACTTTTTATTATGACGTGCACTTTTCATGATGAGTTGCACTTTTTATAATGACTTGCACTTTTTATGATGGCTTGCACTTTTTATGATGACTTGCACTTTTCGTGATGACTTGCACTTTTTATGATGACTTGCACTTTTTGTAATAGCTTGCACTTTTTATGATGACTTTCACTTTTTATGATGAATTGCACTTCTCATAATGACTTGCACTTTTTATGATGAGTTGCACTTCTTATTATGACTTGCATTTTTTGATGACTTGCACTTTTTATAATGACTTGCACTTTTTATGATGACTTGCACTTTTTTGCTTACTAAAATAATAAATATGAACCGATTTAGATGAAATTTGACATAGAGATATTTTAAGATCCGAGGATTATCATAGTTTTGTTTTGGAAATGATCCTATTGAGTGGTCAAGGGTGGTCGGACATTTTTATAGACGTATGAAATTATTAAACTGATAACTAAGAACTTTTAAACTTTGACACAGTAACAATGCAACACATTATTGTTATAACATACTCATTAGATGGAGTTTCACATATTCTTCGTGGATAAAGTCGCAAGTAAAAGCGAGCTTAAAAGAAGAATTGAAATTATCTATATGTTATTGCCTGTACATTTAATGAGCATGATGAACTGCACTCACTTCAGCGTGCATGAATGAGAACACGTGCCCGCAATCCCATCTCTAGAAGTTATTGCTGCAGCGAACGTTTGTGGCTTTTCGCTTAATAGATGTGTGTGTGTGTGTGATGGGAATGTACTGATTATCGCTTTACAGCCTGTCTTGCTGGGATCCGACGACATTATCAATACTGCTGGCGCAAACAATTTAAATACAAACAAACAAGTTTTAATTAAGAACTAAAGGCCCGGTTTGAAACAAACTTTGTGTATGTTCTAAGGCTTATTGTTTTATATTTATATTTTACCACTTAACTGAAATCAAAACAACTTTTTTCAAAACTTCTCAAATTCATCTTCTTTATTGAACAAAAAAAGAAATCAATGCGTTTTCAATTTTAAAGTATTTTATGCTTTAAGTAATATGTTTTTTCTACTAAATACTCAAAGCATCTAATTTGAAGTTGCAGGTTTGTTTTTCAAATATGTGCAAAAACCTCATACATTTCAATGACATTTTTTTTGCTGTATTTTTCGTAATAGAAATAATATTTGAAAAATATGCGTAAATGTGGTTTTGTTTTCGATGAGCACTTTTAGATTTATTTACCAAGTAATTTATTAAAATTTCAATTGAAGTTATAATATATTCCATATATTATTGAAGTTTTTTTTTATGTTTCAGGGTCATTAACAATTTACAATTTGTGTAATAGATTGATTGTATAGGCTCCTCTATAGAACAAATCTGTTACAACTCTTGAAATGTAGGATGACTAAAAGAATTAATTATCATTATTTGAAAACGAATTATGATATTTGAAATTTTATTTTTCTAAGAAATACTTTTGGTGTGATTTTGTGAATCAGTATCAGTGAGGTCAATTTAGTGCTTTTAATAGTCAATTTAGCACTGCTTATGAATAAGTTTGAGCTGAAGGTTTCCAAGAAAAATGTGTACTTGTGCCGATGTATTACACATTGCGATTTAGAATTATAAAAAAAATACTGATAAGTTATTGTGATTAAAAGAATTTTTCTTTACAATAGAAGATGATTAGAAATATGGGTATGAAAAAAATCAAAGCATGGATTAATCGCCAAATGTTGAAAACAAGTTTTGAGAATAATAAAAACGTACGTAAGAAGGAAATAATGTTTTCCTGTGTTTTATGTTAATTTTCATTCACGTCACTAAACTATTAAGAATTTTTGTTAAAATTTTCGGCATAATTGAAAACTTACTGACTGCAGCAAAACATTTAAAGCTTTTTTTATACATGGAGTTGCTTCCTAAGACCCAGACAATAATACCGATGACACGCTTTGTTTATGGGGACACCCTATAATAATCTTTAGGTGAATTTTTATATGTCATGCCATGTAATTTGCCTAAAATTAATACCCATAAAATTAAAATTCTCGTTGCCTATGAAAGTGGAAGTCGAAAAAACGAAAGCCGCCTGTCCGCCCCAGAGATTTCGCGCTTGAAGTGATTTGTTGTTTTAAGTAAATTGCTATTGAAAATCAGCAAAATCCATAACATGATTGTAGAGCTAGAAACTTTAAACTTATTTTTGATATATGCATGACAGTAAATTGTTAAAATTTATGTTTGTTTTTCTATTAATTAATCCTATTTTAGACGTCAGGAAGAATTAAATGAGTATTAACAAATAAGAACGTTAAGATTCGACCGCATCGAATCTTAAATACCCTCCAAATATTGAATAAATAAAGTAAAAATGTTTAATCTGCTGGATCAGAGTTCCCTTAAGACATTTCTGTGATCAATTTTAAAACTCTATTGTGAAAGGGTCAGTACGGGAAGGGTCGGTGGGGAAGACATCTCATATTTGTGGTAAAAACCTAAAAAGTAAATTTTTTGGTGTAATAAAATGTGTAAGAAAAATTGTTTTTATAGTGTCATTTAGGGGGCAAAAGTGGGCGGAGGGCTAGAGCAGGAGAAGATCAGAATGTAGGCTTAAGGAACACTATTTTTTAAATATTTTCATTATTTTTCTTTGGAACTTCTTTGACATAAAAATATATCATTTGGTTAACAAAATTACAAAAAATTTTTTAAAATTATATTGTTTTCTAGAGATTGGTTTAGTTCTTTTTAGGGGAACTTTTTTCCCTTTGGTCCTATTCAGCTCATATATGAACGTCTGATATCCTTCAAAATATATCTACACCAAATTTCAAGGTTGTGGCTCTTTTCGTTTGACAGTGTCGTGATTTCCATAGATCGTCTTAGAGGGTATAAAAATTAAATTAAAAGGTTTGGGGAATTGAAACATATAAAAAAACTGTATTAGTCAAATTTTGTTTGTTGATTGAAAATATTGCATTATTATAAAAAAAAGTTTCTATTAAAAATGTACTATTAATAAAAAATTAAGATCCTGAAGATAAAAAATTATTTTGTTTGCAGTACATCGATTAAATATATTTGAAGTTTTTAAAAGAAATTTGTGGGTACTAGAAATCAGAAAAGCCAAAAAGTTAGCTCCATAGCTGGACAATCTAAACTTTCTTTTGGAATATTAAAGTTATTTTTATACTCTCCAAAAAAGAATATGGAGTGTATATTCACTTTGTCATTCTGTTTGTAACGCAGCGAAATATCCATCTGAGACCCCATAAACTATATATATTCCTGATCAGTGATGAAATCTAAGACGATCTGAGCATGTCCGTCCGTCCGTCTGTGGAAATCACGATTCAGTCCAAACGAAAAGAGCTAGACTCTTAAAAATTTATATAAATATATCTTGAAGAATAGCACAGGTTAAGTTCGGAGATGGGCTAAATCGGGCAAGAGGGAACAAAGTTCCCCTAAGTAGAACTAAACCAACCTCTAAAAAACAACATAATTTTTATATTTTTTTTGTAATTTTTTTAACCAATGATATATTTTTATGTCAAAGAAGGTTCCACGCATTAAACTTGGAGCCATAAAATAAAAAAAAGAAATTATTTTTGAACCCCGCCTCTTTTAGTGGGCGTTATTATATGCAAAAATAGTGTAAAAATTTAACAAACTATTTTACTCGAGCCTGTATTCCTTAAAAATAACATTTTTAAGCTTTAATGACGAAGCTGAGACGTAAGATGGTACCAATCTGCCCTACCCCCTCCTCCCCCTTTGCCCCCTAAATGACCCTATACAAAATTTTTTTTTTTAAATTTTGTATATAATAATCCCAAACATTTATTTTTAGAGTTTTATGACAAAGGTGAAATGTCTCCCCCACAGCCCTTGCCAGAGCGACCCCGACAAAATACAGTTTTAGTGCCCTCCAAAAAGAAGTGGACCCCATAAAGTATATATATTCTTGATCAGTAATGATCGTCTGTGGAAAATTTGATATAGTCTATTTTTGTTCCCCGCCCCCTTAAGTGGGCGTTGACGTACGATATTATACAAATGAACTCCGTCCCACCAAGTTAAACATTTTGAATTCATTTACTAAATATTTGGAGGGTATTTAAGATTCTACCCGGTCGAATATAGCGTTTTTACTTGTTTTTTTCTGAACTTAAAGACCTGGTGATATTGAGAAAGAAAGTAGCTCTAAGAAATTAATGAACAAAAAACATACGACAGCAACGGAATGGAAACCTGGTCACTCTAAAAATACCTGGCGCCGAACAATAGAAACCGAACTACAACATCAAAGTTTGAAATTTTATGAAATTAAAATCTTCTATTCGACATATTGTCTCAATTAAATTGGTGCTTTTTGTTAAGTAAGAATAAAAATAGTTCGAATATTTTTGTACAAGTGCTATGGTCCCAAGTGGAATAAATAAAAGGGTAAAAATGGAACTAGTTCTAATCGAGGAAGTGCCTGTACATGAACAGTTTGTTAACATGTTCTTTCAATAATTTTTATTACAATAACTTTTGATTTTCGTTATATGTGCGACGCTGATGAATTGACGTAAAGTTGATTAATTTTTTGCGATTTTCGATTGTGTAAATATTTCGAACTTTTGCTTCAATTAACACCTTTTTTATTTATTAGAAATAAAAAAAAAATGTTTTACATACTAATGAAAATATTGTTCATTCGTATTTTAAAAAAAAATATTCCACATGTTTTAAAACTGCATTTTAATATAAATATTTAAATACATGGAAATAAAAATAACTGCATTAGTGTTTAATTATTATTGTTTTATTCAAAATTAAGTTTGGCTACCCAGCAAACTTAGCCACAAGCGTTTAATGCTACCAAATGCAATGGCATCTTAGTTCCGCAAGGATTTGGAAACCAGTCGGGCCCAGATCGTCATCCTAATGCCACTGATGTAAAGGGTCCGCCATCTAATGTTTTTTTTAAACTAGTGCTTATATCGTGAATGGTAACACTTGGCTCATGTCTAATGTGACAGATAATTAGTTTTATCCCTCCACTGAACGAATATGGTTGTGTATAGGCATGAACAACGCTGGGAAATATGGGCCTGCGATCAACGTACAGAAGATGCCGATTTTGCCAAAAAAAAAATCATCTTTTCAGATGAAACTCATTTTGATGTTGGCGGGTATGTAAACAAGCAAAATTGTCGCATTTGGGGCACAGAAAGCCCGCACGCATACATTGAAAAGCCGACGTACCCAAAACGAGTCACTGTTTGATGCGGATTTTGGTCCAGAAGCATAATTGGGCGGACATTTTTCTACGAAAATGAGCAAGGAGTGGCCGTTACAGTCAAGGGCAATCGTTATCGGGCCACGCAGCCATTTGAATGAAATTATTTTCCATTATTAACCGGAAGGATTGTACTTTCAAATAAAAAAAGAAATTTGAGAAAACATTCAGTAGGTTTTTTATAGCATTTTCAAAAAAAAAATTTATTTGGCGGACCCTGTATAATGTGTGGTTGTTTTACTATTCAATCTAAATATAATTTTTTTTTTGATTTCTACGACGGAGATTCGATATAAAAAATTTATTTGAGGTTGATTGGACAAGAAATTCTATTCTAATATTATTGTCAAAACTATAAGCAACTTAAGCTACAAATGTTTTCTTAATTAAGATAATTTAATATAAATTAAGCAATTATATCTAGTATAACACATAATTAATAAGTTTAGTTTTTTTATCCGATATATTGATATTCTTCTTCAGGGCAATAATTAAAATTAATCAATCAAGCAGATTTTTAAATACTAAAATTGCACGATTATTATATAAAATTTAATAATAATCGAAAGAAAGTATTATATATCTTAGCTCTGATCATGTCTGAGCATGCTCTCCATATAAAATTCTCAAATGAAAAGCCAAACTGCTGGTTTGCTGGGAAATAAACTTTTTTTTTTTGTTAATTTACTGGTGTAATGAAACGGGACAAATGCACTTTGTCAGTTTTGTATGCGTCAGTTATTAGCACCAAATTTTTGATTGGCACAATCAAGGAAATTCAAAGGAATATTTTTTATCGCACTTGTGTTATTTTTCCATACAAAAAGTTCTGAATTGCTTTTGATTGTCAAACATCATACAGGTGTGACGTGAGTAATACATTTTTTTTTCACACTTAGTGTAACAATTACGTGGAATATCTTATTATTAATTATGATCTATTACAAATGCGTCATCATCCACAATAGAAATAATTCTAATTCTATTGCTAATTTATTATTATTTTTTATAAATTGATAAAATGCCACCATATCCAGTATAAAATTGAGCTCTCTCACTAATGAAACTATTTGCAAAAGTCCTTTTTTGTGTGTCACTCGTAAAGGATTGAATTAAAACCAATTTTGATTTAAAAATTAATCTAAAGATATTTTTTTACTGAGATTAATTATCACAGAAAATTACATGCCCTTTTTGACTAGGTCATAATCAAACATGATCAAACATGCTCATGCATAATAAGTTGTTTGCAAGAGTCCTCTTTTGTGTGTCACTCGTAAAGGATTGAATTAAAAACCAATTTTGATTTAAAAATTAGTCTAAAGATATTTTTTTTACTGAGATTAATTTAGTTATTAAAATCACAGAAAATTGCATTACCTTTTCGACTAGGTCAGGATTAAACATGACCAAACATGATCATGTATTGTATTTTGTATTTTATTCGACTGCAAAGTTTTATGTCGAAAAAAAAAAATTATTAAGACATTATATGCATGACCTTTTACACCAAATTATTTAAAATCAAATCAACAAATTCATTACATTGATATCCCAATTTGTATTACTTATAACGAACAGTGACCCTAAAAACACCCCATGCAATTTTAGAAAAGTTTTTTTTTTCGTAATAATTTTTCAAAAAATGAAACGATTTGATTGGAATATTTAATACGTTATGCAAATGAATACGAATGTTAATTGAAATAAATTTAAGTATAGACTAATTAACAAATTATCTGATTTTACAGCTTCTTTTTTTTATTGAAAAAAAAAAAAATGGAATAGGACCATTTCAAGGCCGGGTTTATAAAGCTGTACAATTTGTTTTAAAAGCAACGGTTTTATTTTAATGATAGCAATTAAATTGGAATTATATACGAGTAAATTTATATATTACCACACAATTTTTCTTTACAAGCTACAAAAATTATATAGTAATTATTAAAAAAACTTAATGGCACTTATAAGATTAATGGCTGGACGTGTCATGTATACAAATTAAATGGATTTGCTATAAAATATATATAATACTTTCCAGGCTCCAGTTTAAAGGAAACAAGATATGGCAGTACTTACAACGGAAAAAAGATTCAATTGATTGAAACAACAATGCATACGCTCTTTCTCTCTCTCTCTCTCTCTCTCTCTCTCTGTCTCCCTAACCATTAAATTGCTATCAATTCAATTATATATCACCATTTATGTTAATGATATTCACCCCTATCATGAATAATTTTTCTCTCGAAATTTTTCCCTTTTCCCTAATATTGCAATCATGAAAAAATTCCCCGTGAATGATTTCACGCTAAAATTAAACTCCTTTGATCGTGAATGATTTTCTCCCCGCGAGTTTTTTCACTTTTCCCTTTAATTTATTCACTTAGTTTTTTTTTGGTGGGGAATAGAGTAGAAAATTTAAGTGTTTTCTATTTTAATTCGAAAACAAATTTTATTTTTGGGGACAAGATCCGTTAATAAAAGACAGACTTAAATTTTTTGCAGCAAATCAATTCCCTGCGTCTTTGTAAAATTTGTTGCCCCAATTCTAAAGATTAAGAATATTTGTTAATTTTTTCAACGGGCTTAAGTTCGAATCTGCATGACTGCAAATGATTTTTTATTATTTTATTAATAAATGAATTCGTTCAAATTCTATTTATTATTTTATATTAAGATTGGAATATTAAGAATATTTTTCAATAATCATCAAACCAGCAGAACGGATCAGTACTGATTTCGAGGCCGCTACGCCATCTCATCTTTGTTCAATTTTTCCACTTTTGCAAGTGGTGCTAGATTAAGAATATTTTAGATTTGTTTTGTCTGGTTTTCAAAATGTATCCAAATTATTTGACTTCTAAATATTTAGCCATACATTTTTAAATTTTTTTAAAATTATTGCATAAACTTAAATTTTTCAACACAAATTCTTTGATGTTTCATGTTGTTTTCGGCTTCTTTCCTTTTTTTTTTGCATTCACTGAGAACTGATAGCGGGAATAATTTCTTACGGGAGATTCACGACACCATTTTTCCCTTCGAGTGGAACAAAAATTCCGCTTGTTATTCACGATAGGAGTGATTATTAAAGAAGTTGCCACCAGTAATTGCAACCAAATTTATTTATATTCTAAATCACAGACAAGTTCAACAAGATTCAGTCACAAAAATTGTTAAATGAATTAAGCTATTAATAAGTTTTTTATTATTTCTTATATATTTATTCCATTGGGCCTTACACCAAATCATCAGAGGACTTGACTTTTTTGTTGTCGAATTGCTGTAAGTGCATAAAATTTCTTCTATGAATAATAAGTGCTCTATGAAATAAGTGTTTCTAATTTCTTAGCTCCCACTGTATATACGAAATAGATATAAAAGGTGGGCAAATTTGAGGTTGCGAAGTAAATTGGCTTAAAAATACACCTTTTTTAAACAAATTCAAATTTTTATTGACACCAATGTAAAGTAGAAATATGGGAATTAGTAATGGAATATGATGTCGGGCAAATGTTCACCTCTAGCACGAAGGCAGAAGTCTGCTCCTTTTTACAAAATTTTGAACCACATTTTGCTACAACGTTTCGCTTATCTCGTCAATGCCGTGCCAAATTATATCTTTTAAAGCGCCAGTTGTTTGTGGTCTGTTCAAGTAAAGCCAGTCTTTCAAATGTCCTCTGAGCAAATAATCCAGTGGCGTTAAATCACAAGAACGAGGCTGCCAATTGATATCGACAAATCGAGAAATCACCCTCTCTCTCCCTCTCTCTCTCTCTCTCTTCAAGGCCCAAAAGAAAGTCAACATCAGTTTTTAATTATTCAATTTACACAGCAGGAGCAGATTAGCTATTTTCGAAAGCAGCTACACTTTCATCATCAGTACTCATGTATATTTTGTTTATCACCATTAATTAGTGATGTTTTCTTTTCTACAAAAAAGGGCAATATTTTTTGCACTTTTTAAAGAAAAATTTCCATATTATGTCGTTTGAAAATGGGGAATTTATTAGAAATTTGTCTACTATCCGTTAAGAAAATAAATTTTTGGTTCGAAACTAATGGTGTTTTCATTTCTAGAAAAAAGTGTAACATTCTTTCACTTTATTTCTGAAAATTTACAGTTTGGAGGAGTTTTAAGACACAAATTAATACTCCTAAGGGATGGCAGTTTATTTTCTAATAAATTCAATATTACATTATAGATTACATAAAAGTGCCATTTTTCCATAAAAAGTGCACAAAATGCTGCACTCTTTTACGGAAAAGAAAACAACATAAGTTAAATTAGAAATTTTTATAAAAAAAAAGAAAAAATGTATTATATAATTCTAGAGAAGAAAACGTCATAATTGACAATTTTCACTTATAAAAATGTTATCAGGAAATTCTTTTGTGGCTTGTAGATATTTATCATGTCTTTCTGGATTTGAACAAATTTTCGAACAATTTGCCTATCAATCTTAATTGATTTTAATAAAAAAAAATAAAATTGTTAAGTAACTTTTCTACGTAAACTAACGAAACAAAACACCGAAGCAAAGTTTTTCTTTGCTATAGTTCCATGACGCAAATCAAAAATCTATAGAGCAGTAAATATTTATTTTAATGGTCACACTAAATGTCCCATAAACATCTTTTAAATCTATTTTTATGATTATAAACAAACTGGAATTATAGATATTGCCTGTTCCATGTTGTCGAAAGAATTCTTGTTTTGCCACAATTACATTTAAAACCAAAACAAATTTAAAAATTTTGTCTTTAATTTAAATTTAAATTGTAGGATATCGTGCAAGAGACGTTTCTTTCCATCTGCTTACACGTGTTAGGCTTCAACATTCCTCCCACCAAACGCGTACATAATAATGCATATAAAAGCAGACTTTTCGACTGACATCTCCATATATCTAAGTATGTATTGTTGTTATATCAATAATTCCATAATGTCAAAAACCTTTTAATTAACAATCTATATAATGTTCCACATACAACCATAATAACTCACTTAATTTTTTACGACTGGTTTGCGTTAATTTAATTCTTTTTAAGTCATTTAACAGCAAACAAAAGACAACTTCAGACCAAAAAAAAAAAAAAGTAGAAAAAATAAACTTGTAATTTGGTTTAAATGATTCTGAAATTTAACAAACCAACAAGTTATTTTACTTTCAATTTGTTTTGAACAATCAATATTATGAATTTTATATAAAATGCTCAAAATTAAAAGACAAACAGATTTCATGTCTATGCCTTTACAAGCTGGTTTGAACTTGAACAAAAAAATAGATTAAAACGAAAATAAGCGCTTAAATATAAAAATAAAACTAGAAAAGTTTGACTCAAATAAAATAGAATATAAATCAGAATGTGAATAATGATGCAGTTCTTGTACACAAATATGTCACAAAATTTTGTATAAATCAGATTCAGGAAGCCACATGAGCAATAATAGAAGTATGGGGAGTTAAAAAAATCACTGATGATCTGTTCTGCTGTGTTAGTTGGAATATTAAATCGCTATTAATTTGTTCTTATAATAATGATCATGTATAATTCTCTTTGAATATCACATTACGAAGCTTAGTTTAGTAATCATTTTTGATTCGACAAAAAATATTAAAAATAAATTATAATTAATTTTGTGTTCTTTTCTAAAAAAGTGCAATATTTTTTGCACTTTTCAATGAAAAGTTGCCATATTATATCTGCTGGAAGCAGTGAAATTATTAGGAATTTCTCTGCCGTCTTTTAAAACAATAAGTTTGTGTTTTAAAACTAAATTTAATCAGAAATTTTTAGAAAAAAAATATATAATTAATTTTGTGTTCTTTTCTAAAAAAGTGCAATATTTTTAGAACTTTTCAATGAAACGTTGATATATTATATCTCCTGGAAACAGTGAAATTATTATTAATTTTTCTGCCATCTTTTAAAACAATTAATTTGGGTTTTAAAACTAAATTTAATCAGAAATTTGTAGGAAAAAAATAAAATATAATTAATTTTGTGTTCCTTTCTAAAAAAGTTCAATATTTTTTGCACTTTTCAATGAAATGTTGATATATTATATCTCCTGGAAGCAGTGAAATTATTAGGAATTTCTCTGCCATCCTTTAAAACAATTAGTTTGTGTTTTAAAACTAAATTTAATCAGAAATTTTTAGAAAAAAAATATATAATTAATTTTGTGTTCTTTTCTAAAAAAGTGCAATATTTTTTGCACTTTTCAATGAAACGTTGATATATTATATCTCCTGAAAACAGTGAAATTATTAGGAATTTCTCTGCCATATTTTAAAACCATTAATTTGTGTTTTAAAACTAAATTTAATCAGAAATTTGTAGAAAAAAAAATAAAATATAATTAATTTTGTGTTCCTTTCTAAAAAAGTGCAATATTTTTTGCACTTTCCAATGAAACGTTGATATATTATATATCCTGGAAGCAGTGAAATTATTAGGAATTTCTCTGCCATCTTTTAAAACAATTAATTTGTGTTTTAAAACTGAATTTAATCAGAAATTTTTAGAAAAAAAAATATATAATTAATTTTGTGTTCTTTTCTAAAAAAGTGCAATATTTTTTGCACTTTCCAATGAAAAGTTGTCATATTGTATCTTCTGGAAACAGTGAAATTATTAGGAATTTCTCTGCCATCTTTTAAAACAATTAATTTGTGTTTTAAAACTAAATTTAATCAGAAATTTGTAGGAAAAAATATTTTTAGAAAAGAAAACACGATAAGACAATAGGAAATCTATTTGCATATTTGATTCAAAGGCAATTTTTAATATATAATTAAATAACAGAGACTATATGAAATATATTCACACTAAAACAAAATTATTGTTATCAGCTGCTTAAAGAGATATTTCAAAATTATAGACATCATTATTGAAATCTTATCAAATTGTTTTTACGTATTTTTATAAATCAAAATTACTGCTTGATATGCAGACATATACATACACATAATACATATACATTTATATTTTCATATGTATTTGTAGGCACACAAATAAAACTGTATTAAAATTGATTGGAACTGAAATATTTGTAATTGATTAAAATTTTTTTTTATTTACACGAGTCAACGAATTCATTTTTTAAATCTAATAAGTATAATACAATAGAACATAATTTCTAGGCAATAGTAATAATTAAAAGTTTAATAGGAATACAGTCGTAGTTGGGTTTTCTATCAAACTTTTAATCATTACAATTAAATATGTTAACAAATATCAATATTATTTCTTACTAACAATAGTCAGGGACTTAACTTGCAAATAAATATAAAAGAAGTTCAGATATTTTATTTCATTAAAACCATTCGTTAAAAGTTATTAATAATGACTAGTACCACCATGGAAAGTGGAAAAGTTGAACAAAGAGTGCTGAGGAGATGGCATAGCGGCTACGAGATCGGTACTGATCCCTTCTGCCAGTTTGATGATTATAAAAATATTTTAGATATTCCACTCTTAATAAAATAACTTGAATTTAGTAAAAATTCGTAAAAAAAGTAATTTGCAGATTTGAGCTTGAGTCCTAATAAAAAAATTCTTATCTTAATAATAATATGAATAAGTTTGAAAAATAAAATTTGCATGCATTTTTTATTAACTTAATTAATTATATCAACTAAATTTATGTCTTTAATTTAATATAAACAAGTAAAAACGTTATATTCGACCGGGTCGAAAAAAAAATTTTTAATAAATATAACTAATTTTGTGTTCTTTTCTAAAAAAGTGCAATATTTTTTGCACTTTTCGATGAAAAGTTACCCTCTTATATCTGCTGAAAACAGTGAAATTATTAGGAAATTGTTTTCCATCTTTTAAATCAATTAAATACCCACCAAATATTTAGTAAGTAAATTTAAAGTGTTTAATTTGGTGGTATAGAGTTCCTTTAAGACATCTCTGTAACCAATTTTGAATCTCTATTTTGACACAGTCATTCCGGGAAGAGCCGTGGGGGAGACGTTGCACCTTTGCAAGATCAGAGAACATCTCAGCTTCTTATAGGCTTAAGAAATACAAATTGTTCAATATTTACACTATTTTTGTATATAATATCTTACGTCAATGCCCACTAAAAGGGGCGGGGTTCAAATATATACTATATCATGTTTTCCACAGACGGATGTGTAAGCATTGCTAGATTGTCTTCGGTTTCATCACTGATCGAGAATATATATGTATACTTTATGGGGTCCAATTCTTTTTGGAGGCTATTAAAAGTGTATTTTGTCGGGGTCTCTCTGGTAAGGGCCGTGGGGGAGACATTTCACCTTTAACATTAAACTCTAAAGGCCCAATTCATAAAAAATATTTCATGCTTATAACATCGTTATTTGACATATTTCTATGGGATAATTGTCAAATAAGACGGTTATAAGTATGAAATATTTTTTATGAATTAGGCCTTAAAAATAAATGTTTGGTATAATTAAATGTAAAATTTATTTTAAATTTTTTTTGATAGGGACATTTATGGGCCAAAGGGGGAGAGGAAGGGCTATGGCAGAGGAGTACCAGGTTACGTCTCAGCTTCGTCATTAAATCTTAAAAATGTTACTTTAATTTTTTGTTAAATTTTTCTACAATTTTTGCATATAATAACGCCCACTAAAGGGGCGGGGTCCAAAAACCATTATTTTTTTATTTTATGGCTTCGAGTTTAACGCTTTGGAACCTTTTTGATATAAAAATATATCATTTGCTTAACAAAATTAAAAAAAAAATTTTAAAATTATGTTTTATTTTTAGAGGTTGGTTTAGTTCTTCTTAGGGGAACTTGTTGCCCTCTGGACCGATTCAGCCCATTCAAAATATATTTATACCAAATTTCAAGTGTCTGGCTCTTTTCGTTTCAACTGAATCGTGTGATTTCCACAGACGGACGGGAGGACGGACGGACATGCTCTGATCGTCTTAGATTTCATCACTGATCAACAATATATATGTGACCTGCTCCACGAAAAGGGACCTCTGCGCCGAAAAAATTTATTTTTACTTTTTGAGTGATTTTTATAGGAAAAAAAACGCTCTTTCAAATGACTCAAACCGCAAGTTTCTATGTCTTTTAGTTTTTTTACAAATCACCTGTAAAGATGAACATAATTAATGGAAAAAATTTAAAAATGTGATATAAACAGATAATATATATAATATTTGAAATTTAAAAAAGGTTCAATATCAAAGGTACAAAATTACCCTTTTCGTCCCTTTTCGTGGAGCAGGTCACATATAATTTATGGGGTCTCAGATGAATATTTCGCTGCGTTACAAACGGAATGACAAAGTTTTTTTTTGGAGGGTATAAAAAAAATTATAAAATTGTGGTTTTGTTTCAAACATCGCTTACGAAAGAAATAATTCTTTAGAAAATATTTTACTGTGTTTTTAGCTTTTCTTTAAAATATTAAATTCTTCTGGTTTCTGGACCTCTTTTTAATTATTATTGTATTTTGATATTTTTAAGCTTAAGGTCTCTTTATTTTAATTTAATTTGAAATTAAAATAAAGAGACCTTAAGCTTAAAAATATCAGAATACAATAATAATTTAAAATATTAAATAAATAATTGCATATTTTCCAACATTCTTTTTAGTATTTTAGTCAAGTTTTATTTTTATTAGATTCTACTAACAAAATCTCAAAATAACTGAACGATTTTAAAATTAAACCGTCCAAATTAATATTTGTCTCATATAACAGTTAAATAAATTTGCCTATTCTAAGGGGCTGTTTTTATTTGTAAATACTGTGGCCTACTGTTGAACAAAATAATATTTAAAATATACAAAAATTTATAAACCAAAATGAAACAGCAGCAAAATAGTACTAGTGCCAGAAAAATATTTACTTTAAGTCATAAACAATAACGCGAAATGTTGTTAACAATTTGTGCAATTAACACGCTGATGGCAAATTGCACGTTTCGACAGTAAAAACGAGTGAATAAATATTTTTTAAGCAAAGAACCACAAAATAAATATTTTTTATCCATTTGATATGATTAAATAAAATTAATAAGAAAGGAAGCTGCAAAAACAAAAACAAAAAAAAAATATATGTAGAGAAATATTTCTGTTTGCATATGAACGATTGACTATTTGAGTTGAATTCCGCAAAAACGTTTGAAAGACATATGGACTTGACGCAAGTAACGCTTTGCTTCTCAAACGGAAGTTAATAAGGCGTGAAGTGTTAGATAATTTAACTGCCAGCAGGCAGACAAATTGTAAAGCGTGTTTATTTTCAGAGTATCACAACAACAGAGCAACGCGTGCAAATTGTACAAATTTTTAATCAATATAATTGTTTTGTTCGTCAAACTCATCGTGCACTTCTACCATTCTATGGCGTACAAAATCGTCCTTCCGAACGGCTAATTGGAAGAACAGATGTGCTACAGATTGTATTGGTTACCTGCCTCGCGGTCCAACCCCACTGTGGTCTTAGCACCGGGTGGATACAATGCGTCTACCAACGCCCGCACACGCAACAGACTGTCACGCATGAGTACCAATTTGAAACCATGCATTTGGACATGGCCTCCCCCTTTGGCTAGGAGCGGAGCCCTTGTCGATCTTTGGGTCACGGCACCCGGTTGCAGTGCAACTCCATACCGAGCTCACGCTCTCTCCGCGATTTGGGTTTCAACACACAGCCACCACGATGCTCCCCGAAGGGCTGCAGCCACTGCCAGGCAGAAATCAACGTTTCTGGGGCTCCTGACACCCGTGGTACCAGAAACAAGTCTCCGGTCAGACTGCCAGTTGAACCCCAAATGGTTCGGGACTGGTGGCCTACAACACAAACACTGAACAATCTGTGGGTGCTGTTGGCTGAAGTAGTAGAACACGAGACTATGAAGCGGAGAGTCCTGAGTTCAACCCCGCGCTGAGTCATGAAATATTGTGTTGAATTCTTCTAAACAGCATTAGTGCGTGGTTGTGTTAGTTGTTGCCAGCCTGTTTCAATGATGAAGGCATGGTCACTGGTCACTGAACATAATTGGCAGCGACTGAAACGATCATGTACTAAAAAGCAGAGTAACAGCACCCACCTTCGTCGGCCCTGTAGCCAAAAATTAGCCGGCGAAGTACAAGGTTGAAATAGCTACAAAAAAACTGTCTATCCTCTCATCTTTCCTAATCTGTCCCCTCAATGCTATCCCCTCGTTTCCAGTTCCGGCGCAATGCATTGCATATATAGGGGTCATCCCCTGAGTGCTGCTTCAAGATAAAAAAAAAGAAAAATCGCCCTCACGGGAGAATCACGTGTACCCACGTGCCACCAGCAAGAACAAACAGAAACGAAAAACAGGACACAGCCACCCCCACGAGTGACATCACACAAAAAGGCGGACAACATCCATCCAAGGCGGTAGGGGAAACACCAACAAAGATACGCCACCAGCAGCAAACAAATTGGAAGAACAATAAACCGTTTTCGGACCACATTTACTGTTACTGCTAATGGGCATCCCGTGAGATGCCGAACAGTGCGCCATGAAGACACTGTAGCCGCTGTACAGGAAATCATTGAAGATGATCCTAGCGAATCAATTCATCGCCGTTCTCAGCAACTGAGGTTGTGTCCTTCCACTTTATCGCAGATTTTTTTAGTTGTTGAAAACTGGTGTTCCATAGTGCGCTTTCTACGCGCCAGTCGTGGGGGCTACATTTACTTGACATAAAATATATCGGTCAAAATCATTATTTACGTCACTTTTACTTAATTTTATTCAAAGAATGTTTGTTTTACAGTATAAAACTTATTGACCAGCTTCATGTTATTGATTCAGTCATTTAAACTGAATATATTCTATGTGAATTAGATCAGTCGATCTTTTATGTAGAGGAAGAAAATTTGTTTGCCTTTTTCACACGCTGGTGCGAAAATGTTATCAAATAATATTTTTTCATAATATTTCAAGTATTAGTGCACAGGTTTTTACTTTGTGTAGGTATTTAAAATAAAATAGTTGAACACGAAAGTTTATAATTTGAAATCTCTGGTAAATTGGACATGAAATCATAAAATTAATTGTAGCTTTTCACCAAGTAGTTCGCAAGAAAAATTAAAGAATTTAAAAATAATAATTAAAATTCCAAATCATAAATTAAATACTCGTATAACTGGAGACGGCCATGCTATTGACATGAAATGGCAACTTTCACTTTATATTCGGTTAGGAGTATGTGTGACTTCAACATAAAAAGAAGAGTCAAATCTTAAATACCCTCCAAATATTTACCCCCTTATTTATAAAAATGATGAGAGGCTTATAAGAGTGTAATAGAGCAAATTTCATTTGAAATTTTGTTTTATTACGCTGTTATTAGACTCTCATAATTTTTATGAATAAGGGGGTTAATAAATAAATTAAAAATGTTTAACCTGCTGGGTCACAGCTCCTTTAAGAGATTTCTGTGCCTTATTTTAAAACTCTATTTTGACGGGGTCACTTTGGGTAGGGTCATGGGGGAGACATTTCCCTTTTGTTTTAAAAACTTAAAAAATAATTTTTTGCCATAATTAAGTGTAGAAAAAAATAATCTTGTTATAAGTCATATAAGGGGCAAATGTGGGTGGAGTAGTATGACAGGGGAAGATCAGAGGACATCTCAGCATCGTTGTAAAAGCATAAAAATTTAATTTTTAAGGAATGCAGGCTTAAGGAATACAATTTGTTAAATATTTACACTATTTTTCCATGTAATATGTTATACTCAGGGCTGTGGAGTCGGAGTCGGAGTCGAAGAGTCGGAGTTGCACTGTTTTTGCCGGAGTCGGAGTCGCTAAAAAAAGTCGCGACTCCGACAAAGAATTTTTTAAATATTTTTCATAATAAAAATTCTGCGAATTTTTTTTTTTTTTTAATATATTCTATTTTCAAATATTTGCCTTTTTACAGAAATTGACTTAATCTTTTTAATGAATTATTATTTAGTTTATTTAATTTGAATTATTAATTTTGTTGATTTTTTGTTGTGTGTTGGAATAATAAAAACGTAAAAATGTGAGACTTTTCGTTTAAAAAAAAACGACTATTTTGCTCCTTTTTCAAAAACTTCAACATTAACCCTATTTGTCACTCATAAACTTGTGCTTTTATTTTCCCATGATTGAGAAGAAACCGAAGCAAACAAAAGCATTAACGTTCTCTCCCAAGTAAAAGCAATTTTGAAAAGTCACGGTTCACACAGTGAAATTTCATTACAAAAATTTCAGTGTGCAGACACGGATGAAAGTGTAGAAGAGAATAAAAAAAAAAATTCATAAGAAATATTTCACTCCATATACATTTAGCATTGGAGTTGAGGTCGGAGTCGGAGTCGGAGTCGTACTTTAAAAATTTCGGCGGCTGGAGTCGGAGTCGCAACTATTTTTTCACGACTCCACAGCCCTGGTTATACTTCAACGCCCATGAAATAGGGCGTGGTCCGAAAATAGATTTTTCTGATTTTCTGGCTACAAGTTAAACGCTTTAGAGCAGACATAGGCACAAATACATCAACATTTTGAGTTTGTGTGTGTCTCTCACAATTTTGTAAACAAACGAGCGCTCAAACAACCGTCTTGGTTGGAAGCTTGTGATAGACTGACAGCCATACCTAAATACGGGCGGCAAGCGTTATTTAGCAGTCAAAAGTTCTCATGTCCATACATTTTGTATGGAGCATACCGAAATAACGTGGCGGCAACGCTTTTCTGTTGGAAAATCCGATTTTGCCAGAGCGTTTTGTAATGAAGTTAGTTGCAAAAGAAAACAATTGTAACCAGAGAAAAAAAGCAAAAATTTACAAAAGTGAAATAAATAATAAAAGAAAAAATTTGTGCACTTCGTATTAGAAAATGGATATAAGAAAATATTTACAATATGATTATATACATACATACATAAGTATGCACGTTTGTAATTTGTAAAAAATTTCAATAAAAATATGACAAACGTCGTCCGTCCAGCTGTTAAAATAATCAGGGTTGTTTAATTCGTTTGTTTGATAGCCCTGTTTTTATTGTTTTTTGACATAAAGTTGCCGCTTTTGTTTAGGTATGGCATTTCGGCGTTAACGCTCAGCTGAAAAAAACCGTTCAGCTTTCCGCCCGTATTTAGGTACGGCTGTGAACTGTGAATCACAATTTTTGTGATTTGTGAGTAACTATAAATACGTGTGACTCTCAAGAGCGAATTTATATACATGTGAAGTGCGCTCACCCACATTGCCTATATCTGCTTTAGAGCTACTTTGACATAAAAATATATGTCATTAGTTTAACAAAATTACAAAAAGTCGTTAGAAATTGTTTTCTTTTTATGAGGTTGGTTTAGTTCTTCTTAGGGGAATTTTTTTACCTCTGGCCCGATTCAGCCCTGTTTCGCACTAAAAACGGGTCTGAGTACACATATGCCCCCTCATCTGGGTTCCCGCACATTGTAACTTCCCTGGAAAAGAACGGGCGGACGAGCTAGCTAGGGCTGAATCTGCTATGGACGTCTCCACCGCTGTATCGGTAGCCATGCCGTATGGCGCTATAAGATGCAGCATTCAGAGCCATTACCGGCAGAAGGGTGCAGACAGATGGCGCAAGCTGGACACGTGTATTGTGGCCAGAAGTATGTGGCCCTGCTACAACGACAGGAGGATAGCACAGGTGATCAACAGGAACCGTAGGGACATCTCAAGACTCGTCGCAGTAGTGACAGGGCACTGGGCAATAGGCAGACATGCTGGTAGGATAGGTCTCTCCTATAATGCATTCTGTCGCAGCTGCCGGGATCACGACAAGGAAGAGACAGTTTATCACTTCCTTTGTGTATCCGACCTTTCGGAGCTATCAGGTATAGGTCTAGATGACCTTATTAGATTCCTCGATGCGACAGGTTAGACCTAGCATCCATCAGCGTATCCGGGATCTGGATTCGGTTCTACATAGGTTGACACTGACGAGTGGAGTGGTCTTTCAAAACGGGATCTCAGAGATCCTACTTGAATGCTTGTGGGATACAGGCAGCCACGTATATCAACCAACCAACCAACCAATACATATGCCACTACCCGCAAGTTGTGGCTGAGGCAGCCCTCTTTCTTGCACAAAAAGTCTTTTATTTGAAATAATTTTGGAATTCGAATAATAACAATTCGAATAATTCCAATTCTTTTTTGGAGGGTATAAAAACATAGAAAACAAAAAACTTTTTTTTCCAGTTTGTTGACTAGTGTAATTTATGATTTAAAAATATGAAGGTTGTATGACTATCAGAAGTGGTATAACAACTTTACATTAGAATACTTTTTATGCTTTACAAACAATTTTTTTTCACACTTAAGTCTTTTTGATGGATGAGGGTCAGTGCAGTGATAAACGATTAAACATATTTTACATTTATTTCGAGGAAGTGTTTTACACTTTTCGTTAATTAGATTAATTAATTTTAATTAGCACAACTTTAAAAATGCATATTTTGAATTATGTATTAAAAAAGGCCAGAGTTTTCAATAAAAATGAGTTTCATAAATGCGTTACATGACTTCAGTTCAATAACATCCCTTTGGGCAGCTTTAATTACTACGAACTCTGGAAGGAATAAATTGATGGGAATAGAAAATAACAAGGTTGTAGTTGCTTTACACTTTAACTACAAATTTAAGATTATGGCTTTTCATATATATTTTAAAGAAAGACTAGACTCTAAAGCTGCTTTTCCATCAGTCAATAAAAAATTTATCTCGATCTTCGATCGTTTATGTTTCTGTGCGAGTACAAAAACAATCACCCCTATCGTGAATAACAAGGTGAATTTTATATTAATTTGAATTAAGATTTTATAGGCTAATTGTTCGAAATTTTAATTTAAATCTCAGAAAGACATGATAAATATTCCAAGGCACAAAGGCAAGTCAACATCAGTTTTTGTTATTCAACTTACACAGCAGAGCAGAACAGAACAGCTGTTTTCGAAAGAAAATGAAAGGAGAATTTTTGTTCACATGAAATTTTTATTCCACTCGAAGGGAAAAATGGTATCGTTAAACTCCCGTGAGAAATTATTCCCGCTATCAGTTCTCAGTGAATGCAAAAAAAGACAAGAAGCCGAAAACAATATGAAAACTCAAATAATTTGTGTTGAACATTTTAAGTTTTTTTTTTTAGGAGTAGGACCAGCGCTCAGGGGATGACCCCTATATATGCAATGCATTGGGCCAGAACTGAAAACGAGGGTATAGTATTGAGGGTACAGATTAGGAAAGATGAGAAGATAGACAGTTTTTTTTTTCTTGTAGCTATTTTAACCTTTTTTACTTCGCCGGCTAATTTTTGCTACAGCGGAGACAAAGGTGGGTGCTGTTACTCTGCTTTTAGTACATGATAGTGTCAGTCGCTGCCAATTATGTTCAGTGACCAGTGACTATGCCTTCATCGTTGAAACAGGCTGGCAACAACTAGCACAACCACGCACTAATGCTGTTCAGAAGAATTCAACACAATATTTCATGACTCAGCGCGGGCTCGAACTCACGACCCTCCGCTTCATAGTCTCGTGTTCTACTACTTCAGCCAACAGCACCCACAATAAATGCAATAATTTAAAAAAAATTAAAAAAAGTATGGCTAAATATTTAGTAGTCAAATAATTTGAATATATTTTGAAAACCAGACAAAACAAATTTAAAATATTCTTAATCTAGAAAAGATGAGATGGCGTAGCGGCCTCGAAATCAGTACTGATCCGTTCTGCTGGTTTGATGATTATTGAAAAATATTCTTAATATTCCAATCTTAATATAAAATAATAAATAGAATTTGAACGAATTCATTTATTAATAAAATAATAAAAAATCATTTGCAGTCATGCAGATTCGAACTTAAGCCCGTTGAAAAAATTAACAAATATTCTTAATCGTTAGAATTGGGGCAACAAATTTTACAAAGACGCAGGGAATTGATTTGCTGCAAAAAATTTAAGTCTGTCTCTTATTAACGGATCTTGTCCCCAAAAATAAAATTTGCAAACTCTAATATTCGAATTAAAATAGAAAACACTTAAATTTTCTGCTCTATTCCCCACCAAAAAAACTAAGTGAATAAATTAAAGAGAAAAGTGAAAAAACTGGCGGGAAAAAAATCATTAACGATCAGGGGAATTTAATTTTAGCGTGAAATTATTCACGGGGATTTTTTCATGATGGCAATTTTAGGGTAAAGGGAAAAAATTCAAGGGAAAAATTGTACATGATAGGGGTGAATAATGAAATAGAAAGATGTTGAGTTTGATTTTTTTTCTTTTTTAGCTCCATGAGAACTTAAAGTGATAATAAATACAAGACAGATAAATTATTGGAATACATTTTTTTTCATTATAATCTGATAGCTAATTTTATGGTCCAATTGATCAGTTCAATTTCAAGCTCCTCTCCCCAATAAATCTGGCCATATGACGGCGGTGATGGCGATAATTGGCATAATCAAAGACTTTTAACATGCCCCCCTAAAAAGTAGACTTGTGTCCAACTCTTTCATTCACTCGTTTTTAACAAGAGTCCATGATCATTTAAATTACATTAGTTTGATCAAATGTTGTTGTCAAGAAATGAGCGAATGGACGTATTCGCCACAAGTGTAATAAAAATGAGAGTAAATTTGTCACTAAATTGATTTTGCTATAAATCCATTTTTAAATGTACTGTAATGTTCATTTCATCCCCCTTATTCTGTAACTGTTTGTCAATGTCACGTCAACACAATATCAAAAATAGTGCAGTTACATTCAGGTTGTGGGCAACTACTGATTAATGCTGACGCTCTCTGACGATTCTCTAAGCCCTAGAAAATAATCAGGGGCTGTTAAAAGTAATAAAATGCTGAGGAAAACGTATATGCAGGTGTCTCAGTTTTGATATTGTCTTGACGTCACGTTGACAAATAGTTACCGAATAAGGCGGAATAATTAAATTTTTTCAAAGAACTAATCTTCTGAATTGAGAAAAGATTTTTGGAAACTATTGTATACTTTATTTCAATTAAATATGAATACATGGAACTTATTTTAAATCTTATAAAACTAAGTAAATTAAAAATCTTAACAAGTGTTTAACTAAAGATCTCTGTAAATACAAGCTTTGTCGTTTTCATGAACAACCGATCAAGTCCACTAATACAAATTTGATGTCATAGAAAATGTTGGATGTTACTTGTAGCAATTTTAGTTTTAATTTAATTCTCTGTACTAGAAGTCTGCACACAAAACTTGGTGAAGGCCTTTTCAAAACATATAATTTATTTTAATTTTATAATATGCCGCCGACATGGCACCTTAAAAGCAACATAGTCATATCTCAAAAATTTAAATTTTTAGCTATTTAAATAGATGTAAGTCCTCCTTCATGCCATGTGCATGTAAAAAAATTTTATCATTATAACAAAATATATTCTCATATTTTTTTAGCTGCCAGAAATGAAATTTAGTTTTATGACATACACAATTATTCATGAAAACAATACAACTCTTCGCCAGTCTATACTCTCGTCAATTTTTGTACTGTCAACTCATTTTCTTTCAATACCCCTGCAAAAGAGTATAATTTTTTTTTTCTTTTCTTAGCCAAATAAATTGGGAACAAATAATTTTTTTGGTTTGTTATTATGGATTTTCTCATTGGAAAAAGTGTCCTGACGTCTACCAGCTTTTTGTGACTTTTTATTAACACTAAAAGAACTGATCGGTATAATTTCGCCATCTTCAATGTAGTAGTAGCCTCGTCTTAAACGATGTATCAGCGAGTCTTTTGCGGCAACCGGACGTGTTTGTAGAGCTGCAAATTTATCATCATTAAAATGGCGATCAATGTCCAGGGGCGTTGAAATATAAGTATCCATATCAGTATACGGACGAGCAGCAGTTCCAGCGATATTGGCTAGGACTACGTAGAAGAGGAGGGTAATAAATGTTATTACGTGCTGGAAAGAAATAAAAGAGAATTATATGAAAAATAAGGTACGAAATGTTAAAATTAGAAAATTATTTTCTGTGTTAAAAAAAAGAATAATATATTCGACCGGGTCGAATTTTAAATACCCTCCAATTATTTAATAAATAAATTTAAACGCCCCCTATTCATAAAAATTATGAGAGGCTTATAAGAGTGTAATAGAGCAAATTTCATATAAAATTTTGTTTTATTACGCTGTTATTAGACTCTCATAATTTTTTGTGAATAAGGGGGAAAATGCTTAACCTGCTGGGCCAGAGTTCCTGTAAGATATTTCTAAAACTATATTTTATTTTAAAACTCTATTTTGATAGGGTTACTCCGGGATGGGCTGGTGAGGGAGACATCTCACCTTTTTCGTAAAAACTTAAGAAAATTCTTGGCGTAATTTAGAAACAATTTTTTTGGTTGCTTGGTTTAGTTCTTCTTAGGGGAACTTTTTTCTCTCTAGCCCCTATTCAGCCCATTTACAAACTTGACCTGTGCTATTTTTCAAAATTTTTCTATACCAAATTTCAAGGGTCTGGCTCTTTTTCGTTTGGACTGTATGGTGTTTTCCACAGATATAATAATAATTTAATAATGGGTTCTTCAACAAGAACTTTGTTTTCTAAAACCAAAAATTTAGATGAAGATGATTAAAATTTTTATTGTATTACGAAGAGAAAAGTTCGTCAATCATAAATGAAAAATGATATCTAGGAAATGTCCACCACGACCAGGCTGATAGATTTCGATTGTTTCATCAAAGTTTTTAATTACTTTTTGCAAAAGCTGTGATCCATTGACTGTACCCCATATCCAGCCTCATCTTCGAAAAAAACGGGCCAATCACGCCTGCAAACTATGTAGTGCACCATACAGTGGCACATTGAGCATGGCAAAGGCTTCTAAATAATCCCTCTAGGATTTTCAGAAGCCCAAGTGAGGCAATTTTGCTTCTTGACAGAAGGTCTCAGAAGGATGTTTACGCTGTCCGAAAATATCACGAATTTTACTTTAGCAGAACCACCATTTTCATAGTGGATTTTAATTGTTTTAAAGCGCTTTTCGAGCAAAATTGAATTCATTGCAACAATTGCTAATGCATCTACTACGAACACGTCATATTTATCATGTTGTTTGGTGTTGCCACCATGGAAAAACAAAGTTCTTGTTGAAAAATCCTTAATACAGTGATGCAAGACCATTTGCATACTATTGTGAATAGGTCTATTGTGATTTTTAAAACATATTAGCCCTATTCACAGTCGTGTGCCAATGGTCTTGCATCGTGGCATTTGCAAAGTGAGAGAATATATTCAATGCTTGGTGTATTCAATGTTGTTGGTGTAGAGCAGTGATGTCAAATACGATTGTGTTGGTGAGATCACTCTTATCTCTTACATTCCCAGCGGGAGAAATGTGCGGTTGCGTGGCCTAACTAATGGCCTTTTCTAAGAGTATCCTTTTATCTACCAATAATATCTTCTAAATTTATATTGCAGTTTCGTAACAACAAACCATTTTTTAGGTTTGCGGATTTTAATTTATTGCGTTTTGAGCAAATATATTTCAAATCGGAAAATATATGTTCGCAAAGGTATGGTGAAGGGAAAAGCGACAAACATTTAAAGGAATTTTTTTTAATACAGGATATAAGCGCCCCGTCTAAATTTTTCCAGAACTCAATAATATTTTCCCTGTCTGGAGGATTAAATTCGCTCCTAAGTATGATTAGTTTTTAAGCTGAACATTTTGGTTAGTTTATATACAAGAGAAACAATTTTTACAAAAAGCCTTACTTATGAATTCATTTAAAGGCTACTTTAAGAAATTTTCGAAAAGATGTACCTAGATACAGTGGCTCCAACTTATTTCAAACCTCTTATATATATTGTATATATATTTATATAAATATATTATTTCTGTTTAGAGGCCTCAAAACAGGACTTGCGATACTTCCCGCTGAATGAGAGTGTTTCTCAGTAAACAATTATATTTTACGCTCTCAAAATAAAAGAGCGTAAGCGTACATGTGAGTTTTGTTTTCACAATTGCTTATGACGCTGACATCACTGGTGTAGAGTAAAAATATTTAGCAAATGCAATGCTGGAAGACCATTTGCACAAGATCGTGAATAATGTTACTATAAGTCGGCTGTAAGTAGATTTGTAGGTGAGAGATGAAATGCAACTCGTTTGGAAAAACTCACTAAATAAAACTTTCACTTGGAAACATTAACCCCTTATTCATAAAAATTATGAGAGTCTTATAACAGCGTAATAAAACAAAATTTCATATGAAATTTGCTGTATTACACTCTTATAAGCCTCCCATAATTTTTATGAATAAGGGGGTAAAAATTTAACGAAAACTTTCACCTGGAAACACTAGCCCCGGTATTCATAAAAAAATAAAACGTATTTAAAATCTGTTTTCTGAAAATTTTGTATGAAAAAATTTGATTAAAATACATTTCAAACTCATTTTAAATTTTATGAATACCGGGGTAGAAATTTAACGACAACTTTCACTTGGAAATTTTAGCAAATTCAATCGAATTCGTTTGTTAACGATACTTTGGCTGAGATATTGATTGTTAATTTAATTTTATTTAAGATGCAAATAAATTTCTTATTTTGCATTGATTTGTTTTCAGTTTTCATCATCACAAAATTATAAAAAGAAATTAAAAACGGTTTCATTAAATTAATAGATGCCATATTTAGTGTTTGAAAACTTAAAATAATTATAGATATTAACAGTCGAGCAATATATCGTTGGTGTCGAGTAGATAGGCTGTAACTCGTATTTTTTTACAAAATTGGATTTTTTAGTGATTTTCATACATTTTACTCAAATACACCCCGTCACAAAATTTTATTGCACCGGCATTAAAACTAACGATTTTACCAGCAATTCTAGTTTCTATTGTGTTCAATACATTTTCTGTTTTTACCTTCTCCTGTAAAGTTACAATTATTGGAGTTAGGGCCTTTCTATTTGAGACCAACGTTATATATTAACTATATGGAGCAAAGAAGGGAATACGGAAGGTTGCACATGTTTACAAAATAAATGTGACGCGAGCGGAATTCGGAATTTATTTAATTACTTCAAAAAAAAAAGATTGTTAAATTATCCGAAAAATTTTTATTTCTAGAAACTCCCTAAAATTCCGAATATATTCGTAATTCTATAATATATGAATTTCGAAAATTAAGCGAATTTAAAAAAAACCGTTTGTATAATTGAAATCACTATCATTTGCAGCAGAACAGAAATTCAGCTAAGTTTTGTAAACTTGTGTAATTGAAATTTTAACAACTTTGAATTAAAAACAAAATTTATTAAATTAAATTAAACTCTTACGACACCTACTGCCTGGCCCACGATGTCAGTCGATATCGTTCTATCGACTAAATACATTTAAAACAGAAACAAATTTCAAAATTTTGTTTTAGTTTTAAATGTATTTACGCGATAGAACGATATCGAGTGACATCGTGGGCCAGTCAGTTAATAACTTTTACTTGAACTACTTAAAATAACAGGTGGAACAAATGTGCCAAGAGAAACTAAAATAAAAAAATTAAAAAATTAAATTAAAATAATGCTCACCATTGATTCCATATTGTTACTGCAGCTGCTGGGATATTTCTGCTAAATTATTATTTAATAATTCTATAATTTAAGCAATAATTCTTAGTTATCCTTTGCCGATGTAAATGATTTTTTTTTCTATATAATTCACAGTTTATTTTCTGCTCTAAAGAAAATATTTCCGTTAAAAGTACTTGGACCGTGTGTGTTATTATCAAATTGAAACTCAAGATAATTCTGTTTGTTAATTGAAATTGAAAGAGAGATTTTATAGGAAATCAGTTAAGCCCAAATGGGAAATAAATGATTTTTTTTTTAATAACATTTTCACACCCATGTGTGAAATAAGCCACAGCTGCTAGAAAAGTACAACAATTGGTAAGAAGCAATTTTTATAGAATCCAGCCAATAACCTTCTTAACAGAAAGAGATGATATACAGATTTAATTGCTTGTAAATTAGGAATATAAAAAAATTTAGTATAACGCACATCTTGGGAAATAAACCGAGTTAAACTTCATTCATGACTTATTTCCAAAAGCCTAATTAACTACAAAAAAAACGTGAGTCTTATGAATACTACACTGGAAAAAATTTTGATTAGATTTATTTGAAAAATATTTTTTAGATTTTAGATAAACTTTTTTTTAATAAACTTTTTAATATTAGCAAAGTCGCTATTATTATTTATTAGTTTTTGATTTAATTTAAATATATTTTGATTTAAATTTAGTACCAGAACCAATGAAATACAGGCATATGGACAGACTTAGGCCGTTACAAAAAAAAAAAAAAAAAAAAAAAAACACTTGTTTAATAAATTAAAGAGCGAAATAGACTAAGCAAGCGGTTTGACAATCAAGCGGAAGTTTTACAAACCCTTTGCAGAGTGAAGACGTACAGGAAGACACAAAAATGGTGAAAGAAATCGCGTTTTCAATTAAATTTAACTTAACAAATTCCACAATTGTATTACAGGATGTTAATTTTCCCAACAGGCTATAGGTTCAAATCTGCGAAACTGCAAAATATTTTTTGTTTTTTTATTTTAATAAATGAACGTGATTACATTCTATTTATTATTTTTGACGTTCATTTTTCACGTTCATTTATTAAAATAAAAAAAAACAAAAAAATAATTTGCAGTTTCGCAGATTTGAACCTATAGCCTGTTGGGAAAATTAACATTCTGTAATACAATTTATATAAATAAAGGTTCACTATTAAAATAGAAATTCATAAATAATTTAAATTCCACAATTGTTTGCTTCAAATTTTTGTTCTTTCTTTTCCCTGTTTTTTTTGTTTAATTTTACAAGAGTTAAACAAGTAAGAACTTTATATTCGACCAGGTCGACTGTTAAATACCCTCCAAATATTGAGTAAATAAATTTAAAAAATTTAATCTACTGGGCCAGAGTTTCTTTAAGACATTTCTGTGTCCAATTTGAAAACTCTATTTTTATAGAGTCATTCCGGGAAGGGTCGTGGGCAAGATAACTCACTCTTGACGTGAAAACTTAAAAAATTAATTTTTGTGATAATTAAATGTAGAAAAAAATTTTTTTTTTTTATAGGGTCATTTTGAGGGCAAGGCTAGGTGGAGGATTAGGACGGGGTAAGATCAAAGGACATTTTACCTTTATCGTAAAAGCTTAAAAATTCAATTTTGAAAGAATCTAGGCTTAAAGAATACAATTTGTTAAATATTTGCACTATATTTCCATGTAATATCATACTTCAACGCCCACTGAAAGGGGCGGGGTTTTTATTTTTATTTTCTGGTTCTAAGTTCAACGCTTTGAATGTTCTTTGGCATACAAATTTATCATTTGCTTAACAAAATTCCAAAAAAAACAAACTTTAAAAATTATGTTGGTTTTTTAGAGGTTGGTTTAGTTCTTCTTAGGGGAACTTTTTTCCCTCTGGCCCGATTCAGCCCATTTAAAAACTTGAGCTGTGCTATCCTTTAAACTTTATCGATACCAAATTTCAAGAGTCTGGCTCTTTTCGTTTGGACTGTATTGTGATTTGCACAGACAGACGGATGTGTATGTCTAGATCGTCTTAGATTTCATCACTGATCAAGAATATATATACTTTATGGGGTCTGAGAGAGATATTTTGCTGCGTTACTCCAATTCTGTTTTGGAGAGTATAAAAATGCATGTTTGTATCGTTTATGTGCAAACGGGAAGTGCATGTTTGTCAAACTGCTTGCGTAGTTTATTTCGCCCTCAACCGACTCAATACCCCTTATTCTGTAACTGTTTGTCAAGGTCACGTTACGTCAAGACAATATAAAAAATAGCACCCTTACCTATTCGTTGTGGACAACAATTAACTACATCTGACTTCTCTTTAAGGCCGTGAGTACAGCAAGAGGTTGTTAAAAATGAACAATTGCTGAGGAAAAGGAGCATAGAAGTGTCCTATTTTTGATATTGTCTTGACTTGACGTTGACAAATAGTTACAGAATAAGAGGGAATATCCCAAATTATACAATTCAATTCAATTTATTATTGTCTATCAAATTATACCCCTTATTCTGGAATTATTTTCCGACGACGTCAAGGACAAGACAATATCAAAAATTAAATGTTTTAACAGACTCTTGCTACGTTCTAGCCCTTAAAGAATAATCTGAGGCCGTCAACAGGATTAAATTTTTCACCACAACGAGTATCTTAGAATTCCGGTTTTTTTATTTGCCGAGAAAAAGCGAAATAAAATAAGTTTATTGCAATTCGGGGAATTAAGGAGAGTACTGGAATGTGTACAAAAAAAATTTAAACGCAGCTAAAAAAAAAACACCCGCTACATAATTCTCTAATGTACGTGTTCGCATAACAATTTTTATTTCTTATCACGTATTCCATCTAAAAACAGATTTTGCCTTTAAAAGGAAAATTTTCAAAAAAGTCATATTTATTTGTAACGTATAATTCAACAAATTAATTTCAATTAGCAAAACATTGAAAATAAACAAAAAATTCCAAAAGTCCAATAAAAGTAAACAAACATTTATTTAGAATAAATTTAACTGGAATATTTATTATGGAATTTTTATAAAAAAAATTTATGGAATAGTTTTAGTTAGTTTTAATTAGTTCTGTGCGCATTTAAGAAACTCTATCATCGTCTGCAGTTTAAAAAGAAATCACAACAATTATAGGAAGTTATTTGTTCGTATGTAAAACAAACTTCTTTAAAAGCAGTCGCGAAAGTAAATTGAAGTGTTGAATAGGAAGAGCAGGCAATTAGCTAAAAGGAGATAAATTTTTTATATATTAACCCCGGTATTCATAAAAAATAAAACGTATTTGAAATCTGTTTTAAGAAAAGTTTGTATGAGAAAATTTGATTAAAATACATTTCAAACTCATTTTAAATTTTATGAATACCGTGGTAAATGTCTTTACTTTTACCACTTCAATCCTTAGATAATAGATAGGATCTTGCAAATCGGAAAAAGCCTTAAAGTACATTTCAAGAAAGAACATTTTCAAATAAATTAACTTTTCTCAAAACTTCATTTTTCATAAAGAATTTTTTAAGGTACTTTTCCCAAAACGAAGAAAGTTCACGAAAAGCATATATCATATCTTAAAAGTACTTTTGTTGTTATGAACAGTCTTTTCATAAAGTACTATTTGCAAAAAGTACTTTCTCCAAAAGTTTTCAAATCCTAAAACCACAAACATTATTTTTCGAAACAAAAACAGACCACCTTTTTCGAAAAGTGTTTTTCCAAACAGCACATAACAAAATATTTTTATTTAAAAATATACATATTGCGAAAAGTGTTTTTTCAAAAGGTACCAAATCAATCTTCCAAGTACCCCTGTAATGACAATGTTCCTATTCCCAAAAGTACTCTTTCCGAAATATATTTTCAAGAAGTTCTTCTGCCGAAAAGTACATTTTTAAAAAGTACTTTCTTCCGAAGAGTACTTTTTCAGAAAGAACTTTTTCCAAAAAGTATAATTTCCATAAAGCAAATTTTTAAGAATTTTTTTTCCGAAAAGTACTTTTTTAAAAAAGTACGCTTTCCAAAAGTACTTTTTCAAAAATTATTTCTTCCAAAAAGTACTTTTTCAGAAGGTATTTGAAAAAATAAAATAAAATATTTTCTAAAAGTTCTTTTTCGGAAAAGTACGTCTTCAAGAAGTTCTCTTTCATAAAGTACTTTTTCAAAATCTACTTTACAAAACCCATTTCTTCCGCAAAGTACGTTTTCAAGAAGTTCTTTTTCAAAAAGTATTTTTTCAAAACGTAATTTTTCAAAAAGTACTTTTTCAAAAAGTACTTTTTCATAAAGCACTTTTTCAAAAAGTACTTTTTTCAAAAGTGCTTCTTCCGAAATGTAATGCCAATGCCACTATTTCAAAAACTACTCTTCCCAAAATCTACTTTACAAAAAGCATTTCTTCCGAAAAGTACGTTTTCAAAAAGTGCTTTTTCCAAAAAGTACTTTTTCCAAAAGTACTTATTTCTAAAAGTAATGCCAATGCTAGTATTTCAGAAAATACTCTATCCGAAATGTACTTTTCTAAGAAGTATTTCTTCCGAAAAGTACGTTTTTAACAAGTTCTTTTTCCGAAAAGTGCTTTTTCAAAAAATACGTCTTCCAAAAAGTACTTTTTCTGAAAGTACCTTTCAAAAAAGTACGTTTACCAAAAGTACTTTTTCAAAAATGTCTTTTTCCAAAAAGTACTTTTTCAGAAACTACTTTTTCAGAAGCTACTTTTTCCAAAAAAGTACTTTTTCAGAAGCTACTTTTTCCAAAAAGTACTTTTTCAGAAGCTACTTTTTCAGAAGCTTCTTTTTCCAAAAAAGTACTTTTTCAGAAGCTACTTTTTCCAAAAAGTACTTTTTCAGAAGCTACTTTTTCTAAAAAGTACTTTTTCAGAAGGTACTTTTTCCAAAAAGTACGTTTTCAAAAACACTCATTTTCCAAAAACCACCTTTCAAATAAGTATTTTTCGTAAAAAGTACCATTTTAAAAAGCTATATATTAAGAAAATACATTTTTCAATAAAGTAAATTTTTTGCAAAATACTTAAGAAAATTTTTTTGAAGTACTTTTCTATCAAAAGTACTTTTCTCAAAAAGTACCTGTTAAAAAATTTCACTTATTCCAAAAGCACATTTTTAAGAAAATGCCTTTTTTGAGTCTAGCTTTCGTGGTTACCGAGATATAATAGTACCAATTTTACCCTTTTTTGCTCCTTTATACCCACTTTGTATTCGCGTAGCCAAAAATATTTTATTAGTTCATCTGTACAAATCAAATATCAGCTCTCTAGTCGTTTGGGATAGACAGAAACGATACTCTTTTATAAATATAACAAATTAGCAAATTAATTTCTTCTACGAGGTCTTCTTCTTTTCCAATAATATTTCTAATATTCTATATTCCATATTCGATGGCTCTATTTTGTCGCCCTGCTAAATGACATTCATGTCTAATTTTCAATGCAGAGCAAAACAAAAGACTTAAGAAACAAACACTTAATTTTTCCGTGGTGATTTTTTTATTTATTTTTGTTAATTTCATAGACATTATGTCTACAAAAATAAAATCATTATGATCGAGAAAGTATAGTTTTCTATCTTAAATGTATTTACATAAATTTATATTTAAAGAAAAAAAAAACTGTAAACAATTTCATATTTGGACACCATGACTTTCAGCTTAACAACACGAATTAAGTCGTGCTTACAAAATATTTTTACGGTTTTTTTCCTACCGGTTTCTGAAATTCTCGCCATGCAGACTACTAGTGTTGTCTAGAAAACATCCTCATGAGTTAGCAATAAATCAGCAAATGTGTGCGAACATTCCAATATTTATTTTAGTGTGTGAAATCTGCTTCAATAATACAAAACGTTTATTAGGTTTTAATTTATTAAATAAATAAACAATTTTTTTTAATATATTTAATTGTGGAATATTTTCCCATTAAGTTTGTATTCCAGTAATTGGACTTATAAATATGCTGTCATCCCATTAAGTGAATTGTACGTTTTTACGCACATTCGTAAGTTCAAACACATTTGGTTGAGTTGTTTTGTAAAATAAATAATTTGTATCCATGCAAAGCAGTTTACTCAGCCAGCATTTAAATACGGGGATATTTTTGGGAAATTAAAGTTGAAAGTAGTTTTTTCTAGGTTTTTCTGTAATTGTTTGCCACTAGGATAATTTAACAAGACTTCTCCACATGGTAATTAATTCTTTGTCTTATTAATTTTCAAATTTGCTGTGCCATACGTGGGCTGTTAAAAAAATAGGGTAAATTTTAATTTTTTCCAAAATATATTTAATTCATTAATTTGTATTGTGTCCTCTTCCAAGTAGGCTCTCTCAAAGAAAGGTTGGGCAAATTTGAGGTTTGGAAATAAATTGCCTTAAAAACACACCCTTTCTTTTTGACAAATTCACTTTTATCAATACCAGTGTAAAGTAGATATATGGGAATTAATAATGAAATATGATGTGGGGGAAATTTATACCTCTAGCACCTCGGCAGATGTCCACTATTTTCATAAAATTTCGAACAACATCTTGCAGCAACTTTCCGCTTATCTCTTCAAGGCAGCGCTAAATTTCATATTTCAGAGTGTCAGTGGTTTGTGGTTTGTTCATGTAAACCTGGTTTTTTAAATGGCCCCAGAGAAAATAATCCAGCGGGGTTAAATCACTAAAACTAGGCGATCATTTGAAATCGCCAAATCAAGAAATTATGCCACCGGGAAACTTTTCAGGCAATAACTGAATTATTTGACTGGCTGTGCAGCTGGTGGCGCCGTTTTGCTGCAACCAAAGGTCACTGATTGTGGCCACAAAAAATCGTTTATCATGGTTTGGTAGCACAGAGAATTCACGGTGATGGCGTTTTCTTGCTCATTTTCGAAAAAAATGGGCCGATGACATCGCTTGATCACCAATCTCCCCATGGGTTCACTTTCCTTGAATGTAATATTTTTTTTCGAGGACTGTTTGTGGATTTTGTGAGCCCCATATGCGACAATTTTGTTCGTTTACACAATTGCCTAAATGAAAATGAGGCCCTCATCACTAAAGTTCGATTTTGTTGAAAAAATGCGTTGTTTTCTTTCTTAATTTTTTTAAAGAGAAAATTCTCATAATTAAAATTCTTTCATCAAGAGTGTAGCGTTCCATTATTAAAATTTTCCAACTTTTTACTAAATAAATGTCAAAAATATGACAGCTCAAATATTGACATTTCACTATTTGCCAGCTAATTTATTTCCTAACCTCAAATTTGCCCAGTCTTTAGAATGCACTTGTTGCAGAATTTTTGTCATATTAAATTGAAGAAATATTATTATATTTTTATTTATATAAAGAGAATGAAGCAGATAGATTTTCGATACAATGAAATACAAAAAGCGATTTTAAAATTAAAAGACAACAAAATCCATGAACAAAAAACAGAAGGCTCTAAAGGACTTACATCAAAATATTATTATATATTTATTTATATAAAGAGAATGAAGCAGATAGATTTTCGATGCAATGAAATACAAAAAGCGATTTTAGAATTAAAAGACAACAACGTCCAAGAACAAGAAACAGAAGGTTGTGATTTATCAGGCTCTAAAGGACTTGCATCAAAACTGTATTCAATTTAATACCTTTAATCTATATGTGGGATCAACATCTTCAGTCGCTCAACTCCAAATTGTTCAGTTGTTCATTTGAGACAAAAAGCTATTATGAAACCCATTTATATTTTCTCTTATTCTGTAACTATTTGTCAAAGTCACGTCCAGACAATATCAAAAATATTACTTAAGAAAAAAAGTACGTAAGTGATATATTTTCGATATTGTGTTGACGTGACTTTGACTAATAGTTAGCGAATAAAGCGGATTATTTATATGGGCTTGTTTAACAATTTCGCAGATATAAATTATTCATGTAAATAAAATTCTTAGGCTTCTTTTTTGCTATATTTTAAATTTAATTAAGACTTATATGTGGGTGCTGTTGGCTGAAGTAGTCGAACACGAGACTATGAAGCGGAGGGTTCTGAGTTCGAGCCCGCGCTGAGTCATAAAATATTGTGTTGAATTCTTCTGATCGGCATTAGTGCGTGGTTGTGTTAGTTGTTGCCAGACTGTTTCAATGATGAAGGCATAGTCACTGGTCACTGAACATAATTGGCAGCGACTGACACTATCATGTAATAAAAAAAGCACAGTAACAGCACCCACCTTCATCGGCCCTGTAGTAAAAATTAGCCGGTGAAGTAAAAAAGGTTGAAATAGCTAAAAAATAAAAAAAAATGTCTATCGTCTCATCTTTCCTAATCTGTCCACTCAATACTATCACCTCTTTTTCAGTTCCGGCGCAATGCATTGCATATGTAGGGGTCATCCCCTGAGTGCTGATCCTATTTCTAAAAAAACATAAGCTGAGACTCGTAATATTAACTTCAGAAAGACATGATCCACGTTCCTATAAAGAAGGGAAAATCAACATCAATTTAATTTCCCATTTACACAGCAGAGCTGAGTAGCCAAGTAGTCGAAAGCCACAGCATTTTCATCATCAGCATCATTACTGATCTGTTAGGCTTAAAAAAAAAATAATAAAAAAATAATAAACGGCAACACAGGTATTAAAACAATAATGTGTTAACATCAGCTTGATACAGTTCTCGTATGCAATTTCCTAATAAAATTTGTTTAAATAAGAACTGCTATTATATTCAACTGAGTCACATCTAATAAGTGGTGAAAAACACAATACACATGAGCACTGATAATGAAAGCGTTGCGGCTTTCGAAAACAGCTGTTCTGCTCTGCTGTGTAAGTTGAATAACTAAAAACTGATGTTGACTTTCTTTAATGCCTTGGAATGTTTATCATGTCTTTCTGATTTTAAAACAAAAAAAATTTCGAACAATTAGCCTATAAATCTTAATTCAATTTAATGTAGCAATATGAATGTTCGCTAAAATACTTACTACATAATAAAAATACTTTTTTAATTAGTTACTGGCTATAAAAAACTTTACAGTTCAATGCAAAAGTCTGACCAATTACAAGTTCGTTAAAACGCAAAACGACTGTATTTATATTCTTGTGATTGCCCCTATTATATGATGCTAATATATACACACACACTTGCAGAGCTTAATAAATTAGATCTGGATATACTTAGAATGTATCATGTGTTTCTTCGCAATAAAAAACAATTTTTTTTCTATCTTTGCTTTTATAATTATCACTTTATTTTTAAACTTATGTAAAACTATTTAATATTCGTAACGTGACTAAAATGAAGTAGGTGTGAAATTTTAATTATATTATCTTTTGCCCATAACATTTCAATAAATCGTAACTGATCTACACTAATTTTTGTTGTAGTGTAATATTTTCTGTTCTCTTTTATTGACCTTTATTTTATTATTAACGAAACATTGAATTTTAATAAATAAATTCTTGTTTTTTTTGTAATTCTTTATTTACAATCTGTCCATTAAAGGCCAATAAGTAAATTTGATTAATTAATATTAACATAGTATGTTAACATAATATGTTATGAGGATAACATAATTAAACCTGAAATATTAAGAACTAACTAATATGTACATTTAATATAAGTCCCGGTTTACACTATGCATTTTTTGTCGCAGCAATTCTTGATATTTAGTGAGGAAGAGCGAGAAAGGAATACAAATGGTATATATTCCTATTTCAGGACTCTCACACAATATAAGAATTGCTGCAACAAAAGTTGCATAGTGTAAACCTGGACTAATAAATTAAAACATGGAAATTCATTTCTAAAAGAAAAGTCCAAAATATGATATCTTTTAGGTCTGGTAACTCCATTGAAAAACAAGTAAAAACGTTATATTCGACCGGGTCGAATCTTAAATACCCTCCAAATATTTAGTAAGTAAAATTAAAATGTTTAACTTGATGGGACAGAGTTCCTTTATATAATATTGTACGTCAACTGAAGGGGGCGGGGTCCAAAAATATACTCCATCATGTCTACCACAGACGAACGTATGCGCATTGCTAGACTGTCTTAGACTTCATCACTGATCAAGAATGTGTACACTTTACGGGGTCCAAATCTTTTTGTAGGGTATTAAAACTGTACTTTGTCGGGGTCTCTCTGGCCAGGGCCGTGGGAGAGGCATTTCACCTTTGCCATAAGACTCTAAAAATAAATATTTGGGATAATTAAATGTAAAATTTATTATGTGAGTGAAGATAAATATGCCGAGTTAAACATGTTTTGACGTAAGCAGTTACGAAACAACGTATTTAGCTGTGAAATTAAATATGTATGTTATGACGTAACGAAATGGCAAATAGTGAATTTTTTTTATGAAAATCCATATTTAATAAATTTTTTGAGCATTTTGTGAAAATATTTACAGGCCATGAAAAGTCAATTTACAGGCCATGAAAGTGTGTGTGATCTTGGAGGGTATGGGATGGAAAAGACACTCCTATAATCATTTTGTATATACATAAATATGGATTTTCAAAAAAAAAAAAATTTCACTGTTTGCCATTTCGTTACGTCATAACATATTTAACTTCACTTCGTAACTGCTTACGTCAAAACATATTTAACTCGGCGTATGATATATACATAAACATAAAATTATACATAAACATAAAATTAATTTAAAAAAAAATTTTTAAAGGGTCATTCATGTGGCAAAGGAGGGCAGAGTAGTACCAGGTTACGTCTCAGCTTCGTCATTAAAGCTTAAAAATGTTATTTTTAAGGAATGCAGGCTTGAGTAAAATATTTTGTTAAATTTTTACACTAATTTTGCATATAATAACGCCCACTAAAGAGGGCGAGATCCAAAATTTTTTTTTATTTTATGGCTCCAAGTTTAACTCATTGGACCTGCTTTGACATACAAATACAGTAGCCGCTCGGTTATATGAACTAATTCAAACAGAGCCTGTTCACTAAATGGAGAAGTTCACTAAATCGAGAGAACATCAAATAAGTAATTCATATAACTTTTATTAAACTAATTTTTTATTTTTAATACTTTTTTTAATAATTAATGAACATGAAAGAAGTCCTGTACAACAAATGAATCTTTGAACCACTTTTGGAAAATTGCTGCCGTCATCCATACGTTTTTAAAATGACCATAATCAACGGGTGGAGTAAAATTGTTGAAACATCTTGGATTTTTTGCTTTCCCTATCACCAGAAGCATTTGTACAGGCCATTAATGTAAGACGTGCTTTTTCGGTTTTTCTTCCATGTGCACTTTTTTCACTTCTTAAAACGTATGTTTTGTCTGAAAGCAGTTTCCAAAATAGGCCAGTTTCGTTCGTATTGTAAATTTGATCATGTATTAAATTGTGTTCTACTATTAAAGAATGGGGTCCTTTTTTAAAAGGTTCTACAAACTCCGGATTAGACGATAATTTTTTACCGGATATATTTAAAAACCGTATACCAAATCGTCGATTAAATTTCTGCAGCCACCCATTATTTGCAGTAAAAGAAATTTTTTCTTTCAATTGGTCTTTTAAATATTTTGCTTTTACTTTACTTAAATTTTAAGTCTTTGTTGATTGAACCAATGATATAGCTTCGCCTCCACCAACGTTCACTCTTTAGAACCCCATGTGTTTAAATTTTGTTGTTCACTATTCTGGATGTTCACTATTCTGGATGTTCATATAACCGAGCGGCTACTGTATATCATTTGCTTAACAAAATTACAAAAGAAATATGTTGTTTTTAGAGGTTGGTTTAGTTCTTCTTAGGGGAACTTTTTTCTCTCTAGCCCGATTCAGCCCATTTACGAACTTGACCTGTGTTCAAGATATATTTATACAAAATTTCAAAAGTCTGGCTCTTTTCATTCGAACTGAATGGTGATTTCCACAGACGGACGGACATGCTCAGATCGTCTTAGATTTCATCACTGATCACTTTGTGGGGTCTCAGATGGATATTTCGCTGCGTTACAAACGGAATGACAAAGTGCATATACCCTCCATTTGGATTGTAAAAAAACAACAAAAAAGCATGGCAAAATGTTATAATAACACCAGGCAACAAAATAAAAATTTTTGTACAAACCAGCAATTATTAATATTGGGTTAACTAATGAATATGAATTTGCAATTTACGTTAATAGAATATAGTGTTAAATATATTTTTTTGGAATTTTTCGAATTATATTTTTCGTATTTTGTAATCTGGTGTAAAAATACAATAAAATCTACCATAAACCTCTTAAACATTCTTATTGAAACCTGAAAGCTCATTTAATTATAATTTTGATAAAACATTCAGCTGTACAATGCAGACACAAAAAGCTTTTTCATTCTTAACGATTGATAAGATATTCGAAGCTAAATTTTTATTAATTGCAATGAGCTTTACACTTCTCATGTGGTATTAGAGAAGGGGAACTCTAAAATCAAAACGAGTGGCACAATTGAGAAATAAACAGAGAGAGAGAATGGAAATAGACCAGCAAGATTTTATTTCATTTTTAAAATAAAAATCTCCACATTCAATTAATTAGTATTATTCGTTATTCTCGATAGAAATGAGTTAACGTGCGTTTCATACTCATTTGGGGTTTCGCTTTTCAATTCTTTTTATTGTTGTTCTATTCTTTTGTCCCACATACAACTTGATTGTGTTAATTGAATGCATAACTTGAGAAATAAGTACAAAAATAAACAACAACACATTAACTAAAGTAAAAAATAATAAAATAAACAAACTAATTGAAAAGAAAAAATATTAATGAAATCTAAATAAAAACAATGAAGATACGCAAACATTTATTACCACGACGTTTGATCGATTGGCTGTGTTTTCTATTGATCGGTGTCTTTATGCCGCTCATTTTTATCTTTGAAATGATCATTGTGCTGCCGGCTTTCCATGAGACGGGCGGTTGTTGGCATACATTTACATTCGTATTTGCCATGTTTTTAATATTCCAGATCAAAGGGAATTTCGTTGCATGTCTCATGGTTGATACGAGTGTTGATTGTAAGTATGTATGTATGTATGTGTGTTTAGCCGAGGGAAGACTTACAAAAGCTTTCTAATTTTCAATATGTGCAACAGTAGCCCGCAGTCTATTAATACTCTTTACGAAAATAAAGAAACACGGAGCTTTCTATTACTTTCATTTATAACTTCAGTCCGTGCAATTACGTGCACGCACACACACGCATCCATTTTAAAACACTCTCTAGAAGTTATTAATGTGTGGTAAAAACTGTGTAAATTTCCGATTTCGTTAAAACTCTTTGAAATTTTCGAATATTAGAAAAACAGTGCATCATATCAATGAATCATACTTTTGGAGTTTTAAAGTTCCATTTTTTAGCAATACTCTCGCTTTACTCAGTTAGAAATGTACTTTAAATAAAAAACCCATTAATACATTAAAAATGTGCACTTAAAATCAAATATTCTCTTGAATGCAAAAAAAAAAAGATGCTGCATCAAATCGATGCCTAAATTGTCAATATATTTTGAAACGGCCCTAATTCTGTAAATCACTTTGCGTTTAATGAAATTTATATGCATACCAACAAATTTTTAAATACTTTTACTCTCTTTTACTCTATTTAATTTTTCATACAAATTTTAAAAATGTTTAAACTTTAAAGGCAAAGCAACGCCTGAATTTCTGTACGTTGGTTTGGTGAACAAATTGTGTATAAAACCAAAATAAATTTTTTAAAAATTTGTTTTACATTTTACAAAAATTTGTTTTAAATTTTTTTTGAAATTTGCTTTACATTTTTTAAAAATTTATTTTAAACTTTTTAAAAATTTGTTTTAAATGTTTTACAAATTTATCTTGAATTTTTTAAAAAATTGTTTTTGATTTAATTTAAAATTTCCTGTAAATTTTATATAAATTTTTTTACGCTTTTTAAAAATTCGTTTCAAATGTTATACAAATTTTTTGTATGTTTTATATAAATTTGTTTTAAATGTTTTAAAAAGTTGTTTTAAATGTTTCAAAAATTTGCTTCAAATATTTCAAAATTTTATTTTAATTTTTTTTTAAATTTGCTTTAAATTTTTAAAAAGTTGTTGCAAATTTTTCAAAAATGTGCTTTAAATTTTTCAAAATTTTATTTTAATATTTTTAAAAATTTGCTTTACATTTTTTAAAAATTTAGCTAAAATTTCCTAAAAATTTTTTCTAAAATTTTTTTAAAATTTGTTTTTTATTTTGTAAATATTTATTTAACATTTTTTAAAAATTTTTTCTTAATTTTTCATAAATCTGTTTTAAATTTGTATTAAATTTTAAAAAATTTGTTGTTTAATTTAATTTTAATTAAATTTGTTTCAAGTTTTTTAAAATTTTACTTTAAATTTGTTTAAAATTTTATAAAAATTTGTTTTAAATTTTTTAAAAATTTGTTTTAAATTCTTTTTAAATTTGATTTTCATTTTTTTTAATTTTATTTTAAATATTTTAAAAATTTTTCATGAATTTTTTAAAAACTTGTTTTAAACTTTTAAAAATGTACTTTAAATTTCTTTAAAAATTTTTATTATTATTTTTAAATTGTTTTAAACTAAAATTTTTTTTTTAATATTTTAAAAATTTTATATTTAAATTAGGACCTTCATATTTTTGTAAAGTAGGGAAAACAATATCTATGGGCGATCAAATTGTTGGTGCAAAAACTTTTTTCACAAATAAAATGAAGTCTGTAAATTGGACTTAATTCGAGTTTATAATTTCTCATTTGCACATATTTCTTTATTTGTTTTTTAAATCTTTCAAAGGGGCTATTCACAATAATGAGTAAATAAAAAAACAGCTATTCACACTCTGTAAAGACTTTCCATAACTTGTTTTTTTCCAATTTCAGTTGAAACCCTTAAAACGCCTCTGGAAGATAAAAATAAATTGAAGTCTTTAGGATGGCATACATGCGAAAAGTGTCAGAAGTTGGCACCGCCTCGTAGTTGGCACTGTTCTGTTTGCCAAACTTGTATAGTAAAACGCGATCACCACTGCCTTTTCGTGGGCTGTTGTATAGGTCATAAAAATCATCGTTATTTCATAATGTTTGTCGTATATCTTTTTATCGGTGCCACGTATGCTTTTGTTTACAACTCTTTATATTTATGGATAGTAAAAGCCCATATATATCGTAATTGGTTTGCCATTTTGAGAATGACTTGTCCACTTTTAATGCTGATCAGTGGTTCCTGGTGGCATAATATATTTCTAATATATTACAACCTCAACATATTAGCAGTGGTTTATAGTGTGGTTCTGTTAATTTATCATGGCCCGGGTCTTTTTAAAGGTGGAGTTTGTTATGAAAAAGCTAAAAATTATCCATATGATATGGGATCATGGAAGCGAAACTTTGAGAGTGTCTTCGGCAAGCGTATGCATTTAGTGTGGCTGTCGCCACTGCTGAAAAGTGATCTGCCAGATGATGGGGTGTTATGGAAGATGACCGATAAAGCACAGAGTGATAAAATAAATAAATTTAAGAAAAATAAATTAAAATAAATGAAAATTTGATTTATTTATTGGGTGTTAATTAAGTATGTCTTGCTGCCAGAAAATCATAAAAATCCATTTTTAATCCCCGCCCTCTATTGTGGGCGTTGAGGTAACATATTATATGGAAAAATAGCGTTAATATTTAATAAATTATATTCTTTAAGCCTACATTCCTTGAAAAGAAAATTTTTAAACTTTTACGATCTACTCCTCCACCCACCTTTGCCCACTAAATAAGCCTTTCTATACTTAATTACCTCAAAAATTTACGACTAAAATGAGATGTCTCCTCCACGGTCCTTCCGAAGTGACCGTGTCAAAATGAAGTTTTAAAATTGGACACAAAATTTTTTTAAAGGAACTCTGTCCCAACAGGTTAAACATTTTTAATTTATTTATTAAATATTTGGAGGGTGTTGAATATTCGACCCGGCCCAATATAAAGTTCTTACTTGTTTATTATTATTTTGGTTTAAAATATAATAATATGACATTTAAGGCAAATCAATAATCCCCTTATTCTATTTGTCAACGTCAACGTCACGTCAAGACAATATGAAAGTTAGAACAATTCTATACTCATTCTATTCAACAATTGTCAATTTCTCACAACTTTTTGCTATATTCAACGACATAGAGAGTAGTAAGAGGCTGTCAGAAGTAGTTAATTGTTGCACAGAAAAGGTATGTAAGTGTCATAATTTTGATATTGTCCTGACGTGACATTGACAAATAGAATAAGGGGAAATATTTTACAATAGTATGAACTTATTAACAAATTGATACAATAAAACAGCTTTTTGCAACAACTATATAAACATTTTGTTTTTTGCTAATTTTTCGACCTTTTTTTTATATAATAATACAAAAAATATTGTATTATTACTATATAATAATAATGTTATAATTGAAAAAGACAACTTTAATTTATTATTTCTATAGCATTAATAACGTTAAGAGGGCGCCATCTTTAATAATATTTAATAATAATATTAAAATAAATTATGTTTTTCAAAATAAACTGTACAAAATTCTAATTTGTCCTAGATGAAAGCTCACAACCATGAAACTCTTATTGACAAATACTTATAAACTTGGCAGCACTGTTTGATGTTTATGCATAATTTTACTGTTATCTTGTTTCTCTTCGATGAAGCAACTTCAAAAGGAAGGAAATAAAGACAGTTTGCTTTGTGTATGTATACACCCACACATAAGCGTATATTGAAAACAAACTGAATAGCAAAATAAAACATTAAAGTACGAGCAGCAAAGAACAATTCAAAGCTTTTAAAATTTTTTTTTAAAATATATATACTTACGTACATATTTGCTATATATTTTGTATGGGAAAATTACATTGCGATGATGTTTAAAATTAGATCTCTAAGGGAATTACCGTCATCTCCAACTGATGTGGGCTGCTTAATATTTTTGCTTTCCTTTGTGCCTGTAAGTTTTGTATTTCAATTGTGCATTGTCCTGCCAGCTTTTCACGAACCCGGCAGCATAATGTTTGTTCTAACATGGCTGGGTGGTGTTTACATTATTTACAATATCATGGGCAACTATATAGCCTGCATACTCGAGGATCCCAGTATAAGAAGTAAGAGATAGCCTTCTTTTAAAAATGATATGTAAGCATACACCTGCAATTTTCCTATTACTTGATAGGTTTGATGTTGAAACCTCCACTTGAGCCTCAATTGCGCAAACATTGGCGTTTGTGTACAGTTTGTGAGCTATTGGCACCACCGCGCTCCTGGCACTGTGATACTTGTAAAACGTGCATCTTGAAACGGGATCATCATTGTATTTTCGCCGCAAATTGTATTGGACACCGCAATCAGCGTTATTTCCTAATGTTTTTGCTGCATTCACTTATCGGCTGTGCCTACTCGTTTCTCTACAATAATTTTTACTTTTGGTGGCTACACAAAGATGTCTACTGGAATTTGCGTACAGCCTTTAAGCTCGTCTTTCCATTTTTAGGTTTCTTTGCTGAATTCTCATGGCTAAATGTTTATCTTTTTGTCTACGAAATCAATTCGGTTTTATTCATTTATATTGTTGTGCTTTTATGTTTCCATGTGCCCAATATTTTAAAAGGAGCTACCACATATGAACGTAATTATCCACACTATGATTTGGGTTGGCAGAAGAATATTGAAATGATTTTGGGTAAACGTTGGCATTTAGTGTGGTTGTCGCCGTTTTTAAATAGTCCTTTGCCTCATGACGGCATACATTGGGAGAACCTTTTAAGGCAGTCAACTAAAAATCGTTAATATAAGTATTTTTGAAAAGTATATAACTTTGTGTGTGTACATATCAATTGAAATAAACTTTAAATTTTTTTACAGCAACAATTTTTTATTCACATATTTTGCACTCTGACTTTTTCTAAAATTAATTTAGTACTTATTTATGTGTTGTTAAGCTTGATAAATAATACAACTTCATTTATAAAAAAAAAACTACAAATAATAGTTAAAAACATGCATAACTAAATTATTCTTTTAAAAATCTATCGCCCACCAAAGATTTCATCTTCGACAAATGGATTTCGTTCAAAGTGAAACCATCATTGATGCGTTTAGCCAAAACTAAGCCATCCATATTGTTTTCCACAGCATATTGCAGACACAATAATGCTTGAGAAGGTGCTTTGTTTTCTATGGACGCCTCAACGAATTCCATAAGACATGCTTCCGACGGAGTACCAGGAATACGATGTTGATTTTTATCAATATTGTCGAAAACTTCAACGGCCTTTCCCCAATTGCCGCCACGTACCAAAAGAGATAAAATATCTCCAATCATTTGGCCAGTAAATGATAATTTCTTTTGTCTGCTCTCCGAATCTGCCACCTTATTGTAAATATCCAAAGCAACTTTAGCGAATTGTTGGGGCAATAGTTCTTGGTATTTTTTTGTTGTGTCCGGTTTATTTGATATCATTATTTGCAGGGGACGTGTTAAAAGGCTTTCACGATTTATATGATCGAATATCACCATGTCGGACCATAAACGAGGCATAAGTTCAAATGCACCATTAAGCTCGACCATTTTTAAAATTTCTTCCATAATACCCGGCTCGGGTATATAGATATTAGGCACTAATAAATCGTATACTTCCATAAACTCTTCGACGGTAGATGTTTGACTTAGTAAAGCAAAGTAATGCCGATAATAAACAGCTTCCTTGTAGGAGTCACCAATCAGTTCGTAATTATTACCCGTATGCAATAAATCATTGACTTTTCTGGCTAAGGAGCGATCGTGCAAATGATGGCGGCACACATCCATGGCAGTGGCAAAGAAATATGTATCTTTGGGATGTTGTATTTTAAATTCTTTGCCGTCGATTTCATTTAAAATGTCCACAATGACATGAGACACCGGTCCCCTTTCACGGCAGAAGATAATCAAAAGGTAGTAATAGGTTCCTAAGCTGGGATTTATGTCCAATTTCTTGAATTCTGATAAAACTTGAAGAGCTGAAAGTCGTGCCACTTTAAAATTGCCAAAAGTGCTTATGCATTCCAACAATGCGTTCATAGTACCTAAATTTGGCTTCAGCTGTTGCTGTTCCATTTGCTGCAACAGATCCTTGCACAATTCCCAACGTTGATCAACATTTTCCTTCAGGAAATTAACATTACTTATTATGGAATTGTAAGTATTTGTGTCTAATTGGAGTTGTTTCTCTAATGCTTCATTAAAGAAGGCGTACGCTCGTTCAGCCTGGGGAAATACACAAAATATTAGAACGTTATGAAATCATTCTTCATCGAGGTGAAATATAATTTCATCAGGTAATTAACAATGCCATTTAGTCTTTATAAGCTTTATATAAAGTTATAGATTTTCTGTATTTAAGCTCATTTGCTGTCGCTTCTGTTAATCGCTGATACAACCTAAACAATTTCAATATAAGGCTAGGAATTAGGGATTTACCGCTGCAATACTTTCACAGCACAGGTCAATAATTTTGTATCAATTTATTCTTTTGAAAGATTATCTCATTTAATACCTGATAATATTTAGCCATTCCTCTTATTAAAGCTGCATAGGTGTTAGACGTTTTGGGTTCAATTTCATTAAAAATCTTTTCAGCCAAATCACCATCTTTCCAGGTCTTACGGTGACGCTGCTGTGCCTCAGTATTTTCTTTAAACCAACGTTCTTCGTAGTGCTCCTCCGGCAAGGGTTCTTGATTGTTATAAAAAGATAACAACTCCAAAAGACTTTGATGTTGGTCTGCGCTAATTTGCAAACCTTTTTGTTTCATGAGATTATAAACGAAAACAGCATCTTTAATTTCACTTTGTTTAATGAGCTGATCTAAAGTTTCATTAGTAACCTCAGATTCTTCGGTGAATATCATTTTCGGAGCAAAAGCTTCTATATAAGGTTGGGCTTCTTTATGCTTGAAGAGATTAATTAAACTGTTAATATAAAACAATATGCAATGCTTTAATATATTACTTGAAAAAGATTACTATGCTCCTTCTTAATCCACTGGGCAGCCTTGCGTCCGGCTTCTTGAGACATGGCATACGTGCGTTTGGCTATATTCGATGTTGGTATCAAATATGGATCATCGTGATACTTGTAGTGCGGTGCTGTTGGATCTCTTTTCACAGTCGAGGATAAAGCCTCTAAAATATCTGTCGGAGATCTGTGAATACGTTGTGGAATTACGATTTTTGTTTCTTCTGGGCTGGCCGCAGTGTTTGCACCAGCATTCCTGCCAGTTTGTAATAAACGGACATTTTTAGGCAAATGCTGCCAACGTCGTGCTAAATGCATTTTAATTTTATTATTTCTAAAAAACTTTTAAATAAATGTTAATGTTTTTATTTAAATATTGATTATTGAATAACTTTTGCTCTTTGATAGCACAGCAATTGCAATACAAATGCAAAGAAAGAGTGTTATTGCTTGATTTTAAGGTTAGAATGAAGTACAGCTGTTGTTATTTATATTTACCAAATGAGGGATGCCATACTGGTATATTGCTCGGCTGTATTTCCACCACTTAGCAGAGACAACAATGCAACAATAAATTTGTACCTTGCTAGTGGTGAAAACACTGTAAAATTCCATTCCTTTGATTGTTGTTTTTTTACTCAGTTTTAATTTGTTATTGAAATTGTAAACACGTCTTAAATTAAGTTCGCCATAATGAACTCGATTTTATATTACGATCAACGCAGTCCACCAGCACGCAGTGTTTTAATGTTATTAAAGATGCTCGAGGCTGATGTGGATATGAAATTCGTCGATTTGTTTAAGGGCGAACAGTTAAAGCCTAGTTTTAAAGAAGTATTTCTACAACTACAATTTCTTTAACTTGATTTCTTTAATCGAAACTTTTAATTTTGCAGATAAATCCAGCTCATACGGTGCCCACTTTAGTGGATAATGAAAATGATCTAGTTTTAACAGACTCTCATGTGATATTAATGCACTTGTGTGAGAAATATCAAAAGGATAATTCGAAATTATGGCCAGCGGAATACAATGAACGCATTAAAGTCACCAATATACTGCTGCTGGAGGCGTCTTTAATATTTCGACGTGACAGTGAGTTGATGGTAAGTTTGGCTTCAAAATATTTAAAATAATTGTTTCAGTTCGAAAAAAAGGAAACATACTCTGCATATGATTGAAATTACATTTTAATTGTAATTAATTGTTGAAAATATAGTTATTTTAAATTTTTAAGATTTTTCTGTATTTTTGATAATTTATCGAATTTTTTGTTCTTACTGCCTATTTCTCATTGCCGAATGAATTCTTTCTTTCGTATAAAAACATTTCAAACAAAAACAATTTATAAAATTTTGTTCTTGCTTTAAATATATTTGTACGAAAGAAAGAATTCATTCGACAATGAGAAATAGGCAGTTATTAATCGAAATATTTATTTTTTTTTCAAAAATATATACGTTTTTGGGGGGAAAGTAAATTTATTAAGATAACAATTGTTTATTCACGCTGAAGTTCAAAACTGCAATCTCCAATATATTTTTTTTAATAATTTTCTTTAAATTCAAGTTGTTTTATTAGAATATTTTTGAAATCATTGAATTAGCAGAACGGATCAGTACTGGTTTCAAGTTATTTCAGAGATTTTTTTTCAAATATATTCGCTTTTGAGCGAAAGTAAATTCTTTATATTTTTCGAAGCCAAATCCTCCCTCGATATTTTTAGATCAAATTTTTTAGGGACGTCTTTATATGGGAGTATATTTTAAAATTAAAAAAAAAAACGGGGGGATCCAATATTCCTTATAACAAACTTGTTAATACAGTGGCGTTCAAATCCAGTCAGTCAGTCCAGTGCAGTCAAATATCGAGTGTGACAAAAATTGTACAAAAAACAATTTTTTCTAAATAATGGCTTACAATCCTGTTTTAAGTGATTGACGAATACGGCCGTTTAAAGTTTTGTAGCTCATAGGTGAGCTTTCGAAATTTTGATCGTTTAATGTTTTTTGTTTCTCAAAATTTTTATCTATTTTATTAATATTCTTTTTAACACATTTTGAAAAATTTTGAATTCAGCTCAACTCTGTCGCTTTATAAATAAACATTCGTCTATATAAAGTGTCTTTTGAAAAAAGCTCTGCAACAAATTAAATTCACAAATTTATTCGACTTTTTTTTTATAAATAAATTATGTTTATTTAAGCAAGAGATCAATTATTTTTTATTAAAAAAATTTTTTTTTTATTCTGATATCAGAGTAAAGCTTTTTATAATAAAATAATTGACCTCTTGCTTAAATAAACATAATTTATTAATAAAAAAAAGTCGAATAAATTTTTGAATTTAATTTGTTGCAGAGCTTTTTTCAAAAGACACTTTATATAGACGAATAAATTAAATTAAATAAATAAATTAAATTAAAATTGTTTTTAATTAAAAATGTCAATGCATTTTTAACGCCTTTCAAAATTTGTTGATTATACAGATTTCTGTTAAAACTTCTAAAGCTATTTTAAAATTTTCCCTTTTAGTCAGAAATTGTTCGCAAGACATACGACGGTGTTGACATGTCGTATCATCAGCGTAAAATTCATGACACTTACGACATGTGTGAAGCTTATTTGAGCAAGCAAAAGTATTTTGCCACTGATTATGTAAGTGTTTTTAAATTAAAAAAAAAAATAAAAAATTTCATTGAATTTATTTATTTATTTTCAATTCAAACAAACCACGAAATGCAAAAAAAAACATTCAACGATCATGTTTCATTTATTAGTTAACAATTGCTGATATATCCGCCGTAACCACATTGAGCACCGTTGATCTCATTTTTCCCATTACTGGCGCACAATGGCCCTCATTGGCCACCTGGTTGAAGATGATGAAATCTCTGCCCGAATACGAAATAAATGAAAAAGGTTTGCATGACTTAAAAGACATCATTGAGACTTATGGTAAATTTAAATTTCCCACTAGAGAACATGAATAAAATATATTTATGCTAAATGAAATTGAAAATAAAAAATATGTATGCATAATAAATCCGTTTGTTATAACCACACAATGGGGCACTTATAAATTGTACGCAGTTTATTTCCGCAGGAAAATCATAATAAATGTATTTTTTTAAGTTGTTACAGAGTAGACTTTTATCAATTTATACAACTATAAAGAAATTTAATGTAATTGATTTTTTTTGATATCATCACTCAATTCACACGATGAATTTTATGACATCTAATTTTTTTAATTTTTTATTTTTGGTACTCACCAAAACAGAATTCGAGGGTATATTTACTTTGTCATTCCGTGTGTAGCGCGGCTAAATATTATTGTATTAAGGCGTTATTCATAAAAAATATGTTTGACTTATAAAAGGTTTATAAAACAGATTTTCATACAAGATTTGTTCCATAAACCCTTTATAAACCAGTAATATTTTTTATGAATACGGCAGTTAATATATAACATTGTTATTTTTAAGTCCAAGCATTTTCAAAAAAATGTTTTTTTGTTTTTGGCTTAGAAACAATAATAATTCATTTTATTTCAAAATAGTTTTAATGTTAAAAATAAGAATGAACATTTCGAAAATAATTATAAAATGTTAGTTTTATTTTAATATTATTCGTTCCAAATTTAAAAAGTTTTTCTTTGGCTGTAACTATATTTTTGTTATCACATTCACCCCGATCGTGAATAACAAGGGGAATTTTTGTTCGTGTGAAATTTTTAATCCACTCGTAGGGAAAACTGGTATCGTAAATCTCCCGTGAGAAATTATTCCCGCTATCAGTTCTTAGTGAATGTAAAAAAGTGAAGAAGCTGAAAACAACATGAACATTATTTAAACCTTTCGAATTGATTATTTTTGTTGTTGCTTTTCAAGTTTTTTTTTACCAGTTTTAATTGAACAAATTTAAGAAACACTTCCATTGTGCGTAACTACATAAAAATACCTTTTAAATTATATATATTTTATCACTATAGGCAGACGATAAGAAATTTAAAATTGTACCACAAAAAAATGGGTGACGTATTTACATGTTAGAAAATAACTACTGCATGCACATACTTTGACAATTTCTTATGTATCAGAATAAAAAACGATTAGTGAATGAAATATTAATATCAGTTCATACATTTTACTACAAAAGTAAGATTTGCTTATAGTATATCGAACTATTGTCTACAGAAGTATGATCAACGAATTTAGCAAGAGTTATGAAAAAATTAAAATTTGAACACTTCTGGTTCTGCACGAAAAGCATATTGTTACTCTAGTGCTGTCAGCTTGGAAATATACACATAGGGTTGCCATCCGTCCTCTTTTCCCCGGATGCCGTCCTCTTTTTTAGATTGTCGGGGTCCGTCGTCCTACTTTTTTAACAAGTGTCTGGGGTTGTCCTACTTTTTGCTGCTTTTACATTTTCAAAATATCAAAACTGCTACATTTTCGCTCATAAGTAGCCAAGCTAAATTTTTAAAAACAAAACGCACAAAATAATTTACAAATAACACAGATTTCGTACGAACCAATTTTCGTTCGAAATTGTGAAACAGCCAGTAAAAATTACTATTTTGAACAAAACAGGGCTATATGTGATGCGTTAGGGACTGCGTTGACATCACTGTATGAATTGTCAACCACTTTATGAATATTTAAAAAAATGTGATAGACATGTATTGAAATGAATATACATTTTTTTAAATAAAAATAAGTAATTTTGTACATTTTATTGAGTTTTTTTATTTTTATATATGAATTTTAGGCAAAAAAATACTCCTTTTTGAGTCAAATGTCCTCCTTTTTAAAGTCGTTGTCCTCCTTTTCTAAAATTTGAAATGGCAACCCTATATACACACAAAGATTAAATTATTATTATTATCATTATTATTATTATTATTATTATTATTATTATTATTATTATTATTTCTATACCCTCCAAAAAATAATATGTAGGGTATATTCACTTTGTCATTCCGTTTGTAACGCAGCGAAATATCCATCTGAGACCCCATAAAGTATATATATATTCTTGATCAGTGATGAAATCTAAGACGATCTGAGCATGTCCGTCCGTCCGTCTGTGGAAACCACGATGCAGTCGAAACCAAAAGAGCTAAACTCTTGAAATTTGGTATAAATATATCTTGAAGGATAGCACAGGTTAAGTTCGGAGATGGGCTAAATCGGGCAAGAGGGAACAAAGTTCCCCTAAGAAGAACTAAACCAACCTCTAAAAAACAACATAATTTGTAAAGTTTTTTTTTGTAAATCTGTTAAGCAAATGATATATTTTTATGTCAAAGAAGGTCCCACTTAAAAAAATTATATTTTGGACCCCGCCCCCTTTAGTGGGCGTTATTATATGCAAAAATAGTGTAAAAATTTAACAAATTGTTTTATTTAAGCCTACATTCCTTAAAAATAAAATTTGTAAGCTTTAATGACGAAGCTGAGACGTAACCCTACCCTACCCCCACCTCTTCCTTTGCCCTCTAAATGACCATACCAAAAAAAAATTTTTTTTTTAAATTTTGTATATAATCATCCCAAGCATTTATCTTTAGAGTTTTATGACTGCTGATTTCTGCCCTACCCCCCACCCCCTCTTCCTTTGCCCCCTAACTGCCCCTACCAAAAAAATTTTTTTTTTAAATTTTGTATATAATCATCCCAAGCATTTATGTTGCTGCCTGTTGCTGCCCTACCCCCTCCTCCCCCTTTGCCCGCTAAATGACCCTATTAAAAATAAATAAATTTTGTTTTAATTTTGTGTATAATCATCCCAAGCATTTATTTTTAGAGTTTTATGTCTACCTGTTTCTGCCCTACCCCCTCTCCCCCTTTGCCCTCTAAATGACCCTATAAAAAAAAAGAAATTTTAATTTTGTATATAATTATCCCAAGCATTTATTTTTAGAGTTTTATGACAAAGGTGAAATGTTTCCCCCACAGCCCTTGCCAGAGCGACCCCGCCAAAATACAGTTTTTATACCCTCCAAGGAGAATTGTGATGAAGTCTAAGACGGTCTAGCAATGCCCATACGTTCGTCTGTGGAAAACATGATATTGTCTATTTTTGAACCCCGCCCCCTTTAGTGGACGTTGACGTACGATATTATATAAAGGAACTCTGTCCCACCCAGTTAAACATTTTAAATTTACTTATTAAATATTTGGAGGGTATTTAAGATTCGACCTGGTCGAATATAACATTTTTACTTGTTTAATTTAATTCTGTTCGATCGGTACCACCCGAAAAAGATCCACGATATTAAACATTCAGTAAAATACATTTTATATCACATTTTGCTAAATAGTTTCACCAATAAGATTAATCGAAATTAATTAATCGATAACAGTTTTTTATACCTTCACCTCCAGTCAGATCTGACACAAATCTAAACGATTTTTTTTATTAATTTCTTTTTTTCAATATTATTCTTGTAACTAAAATTTCATTTCTGTTGTGCACAAACTAAATTTTAGTGTTAAACAAAAACAAAAAAATAAAAAAAAAATAAAATTCTTCAAACTCGACTCAATTATGGAGTTTGATGATATTGATGATGTCGCGACTACGCCCAAATTATATTACGATGCTATAAGTTCTCATGCCCGCAGCTGTCAAATGCTTATAGAAATTTTAAAAATCGATGTAGATCTGAAGTCAACCGATTCAATGAACGATTTAAGTTTTTGTGAAACTTATACGTGGGTATGTTTGTTATACCATATAATTCTCAAATTGTTTGTCGTAAATCTCACAATAAATTCCAGATGAATTCATTTTTCAAGTTACCAACTCTGGTGGATGGTGGCCTAACCCTTTGTAGCGCACATTCAATATTGATTTATTTGTGCCGGAAATATGACTCGAAAAATTTATCAAATCTTTGCCCTTGTGATTATATAACAAGACAAAAAATAACTAGCATGCTATTTTACGAGAGCTGCATTCTGCATCGCTGTTTAAGCCACTTAATGGTTAGTAAATATTATTTCTGTATCTTAACCCAACGTCTCCACGTGCCATTGACTTGAACAAAACATGAACGTGACGACGGGCAGAGCAACGATGGTAACATGTTCATGTTCTTTTAGGTGGCGACTACGTGTTCAGTAAATTTAAGTTTGTGCGAAAGAGATAAAGTGCAATCTTTTGCGTTGTGTCTCTTTTACACTCCTTTAAAATTATATACGAAGCCGAATATCATGGCAAACGTTAATGTTTAGCCATATGTTTGGACATTCATGTCAGACGTGAGCGATATACATTAGCCATATCCGATGTCCGACATGATGCTCATACCTTAAGTGCAGAGCTTGTGGAAACGGGTAGTTAGGGCTATTTGAATTCTCTAGAGTCTTGTGAGCGAAAATATTACTCAAGTATGTGATGATGTATGATCGTTTTCAAAATGATCTCAAAATTAATGTATTGAAAAGTTGTGATGAATTTCGACCCATTTTGATAAAAAAATTTTAGCCAGTCTCAAATTACTGACTATTAAATCCTGTACTAGATGCTAAAATATAATAGAATTACGAAAAGAAATTTATCAAAAACACTATGGAAAAAACTTTTAAAAACAACTTAAAAAAAAATTATTAGCAAAACGACTATCGGCCAGGGTGCAAATTACGGCATTCGATATCGAACGAAATTTGTATTTAAAATGTATGGAAATTTCGATCGATATCGAATGCGGTAATTTGGCCCCAGGTCACAGATACCGATTCCATTCGGAAACGCAATTGATTCCTCACAAAAAGAAGGAAACACGTTTTCCGAAAAAGAATTCTAGGGTATATTCACTTTGTTATTCGGTGTGTAACGCAGCGAAATATTCCTCTAAGACCCCATAGACTCTATGTCATAGATTATATATAGTCTTAATCAGTGATGAAATCCAAGACGATCTAGCCACATCCATTCACGCGTCCGTTTGTCTATGGAAATCACGATACCGTCCAAACGAAAAGAGCCAGACCCTTGAACTTTGATGGATAGTACAGTTCAAGTTCGTAAATGGGCTACATCGCATTAGGGGTAAAAAAGTTCACTTAAGAAGAACACACCAACCCCTAAAAAAGGGGGCATATTTAATTTTTTTTTTTTGTTGTAATTTTGTTAAGCAAATGATATATTTTTAAATTATGGATGATTTTATATATCATTAGTCGAACTTTCTCTATGTCAATTATATTACAGGATGTTAATATTTTTCCAACGGGCTCAAGTTCAAATCTGCAAAACTGCAAATCGTTTTTTATTTATTTATTTTAATAAATGAATTTGTTTAAATTCTATTTATTATTTTATATTAAGATTGGAATATTAAGAATAGTTTCAATAATCATCACAACCGGCAGAACGGATCAGTACTGATTTCGAGGCTGCTATGCCCATCTCATCAGCCTTCTATGTTCAATTGTTTCCACTTTTGCAAGTGGCGCTAGTTAGTAGGAATATCAACTATTTAACCAATATTTTAACGAAAATTGAATATGAGAAGTTCCCACCATACATTTGTTTTAAGTTATTACCTTATTGGTTAGTACGAAATTCCCCAACCCTGACGATTAATATTCCCAATATTTCATATATCTCTTTCGCTTTTTCCAGAGCCATTATATTTTTATGTCAAAGCAGATCCAATGCGTTGAAATTGGAGCCAGATAATCAGAAAAATTAATTTTTTAAGATAATCCCGCTTATTCTGTAACTTTTTGTCGACGTCCACGCCGAGACAATCACCCCTATCATGAATAATTTTTCCCTCGAAATTTTTCACTTTTCCCTAAAATTGTAATCATGAAAAAATTCCCCGTGAATGATTTCTCGCTAAAATTAAATTCCCCTGATCCGCGAGTTTTTCTCTTTTCCCTTTAATTTATGCACTTTGTTTCTGGTGGAGAAATTGTAATTATTTTCTATTATAATTCGAATATTAGAGTTTGCAAAACTTTATTTTAGTGGCAAGACCCGTTAATAAGACACAAACTTATATTTTTTGCAACAAATCAAATCTTTGTAAAACTTGTTGCTCCAATTTTAAACATTAAAAAAATTTGTAATTTACAAGTTGTGAATACTCAGATGGTTTTCGGAAGTATATGCATAAGATAAGGGGTTTTTAACTTTTCAAAACTGTGGTTAAAGTCTACTGACGATTTGGTAAAGCACCAATGAAATGCATATAGACATTGCTTAACCACCAACAAATAAATTTCATTTATACATTAAGAAAAATTTTAATTTGTTTTTTTTTCGGTTTTCAAAATGTATCCAAATTATTTGACTACTAAACCCCATATTCATAAAAAAATAAAATATATTTGAAGTCTATTTTGCGAATATTAAAACACATTTCAAACTCGTTTTAAATTTTATGAATATGGGGGGTGGAATATTTAGCCATACTTTTTTTAAATTTTTTTAAATTATTGCATAAACTTAAATTTTTCAACACAAATTCTTTGATGTTTCATGTTGTTTTCGGCTTCTTCTCTTTTTTTGCACTCACTGAGAACTGATAGCTGGAATAATTTCTTAATTTCTCCATCGAGTGGAATAAAAATTTTATGTAAACAAAAATTCCCCTTGTTATTCACGATAGGGGTGAATATAAATAGGAAATTTATTTAAACTTTTTGTCACCAATATTCTGTTTTTAACAGCCTCTTGCGACTTTGTAGCCCTTAGAGAATAGTCTGAGGCTATCAGCGGAATTCAGTTGCTCACCACCATGAGTATTTAAGTATATCATTGTCTTGACATTGACGTCGACAAATAGTTACAGAATAAGGGTTAAATATTTAACAAATTATATATCTTAAACCTCTTAAATGACCCTATACAAATTTTTTTTTGCACTTAATTAACCGCAAAAATTTACTTTTTAAGTTTTTACGACAAGGGTGTGGTGTCTCTCCACGGCCCTTCATTATCAAAATAGAGTTTTAGAATTGGGCACAAAAATGTCTTAAAGGAACTCTGACCCAACAGTTTAAGCATTTTTAATTTGTTTATTAAATTTTCGGCGGGTATTTAAGATTCGAATACTTTTTTGAAGTTCTTAATAGGAAATCAGATTAAAAAGTATTAAATCTTCCACTAAAAGTGCTAAAATGGTAAGCCAGTAACAAGTTGATGGTCTTTGTTACTGTTTTTGTGAGCCGACAAAAATCGGTACATTGCGCCCATGGTGTGATCTTAGCTTAAGTCCTTGTATACACCAACAAGCTGTTTGAAATAATAAATTACAGAAGGAGTATAAAGAAGGAGATGTGACGTTGACAAATAGTTACAGAATAGGGAGGACTATTTCAAACTTATACTTGCTTGAACCAGAGGTTTCATTATTAAATTTTATGAATAACTAAATCTCTATTTAGACTGATATAATTTTGGCCAAATATCCCAATTTCAATATGGAATATCATAAAACAGAAGTATTAAATGTGTACAATTCACTCAATACATTCCTAAATGGCCATTCGTTTATGATTGCAAATTTTGTAAGTACAAGTGATATGAAAAGCAAAATCAAGGAGTAAAATTGAATAATTTTTTCCAGCTGACTATTGCCGATATTTCTGTTCTCTCCTCAGTGAGTGCTTTAAGTATTATTTTCCCCATAGACCACGAAAAGTTTCCCAAACTGTTTGATTGGTTTGAAGGTTTAAAGAAAATGGATTTTTATAATTGTAATGCAGAAGGCCTACTAAAGATGCGGTATATTTTAAAAAAAGTGGGAAATTTTCCATTTCCTTCACCTTTTGAGATGAGATCAGAAAAAAATAACATTAGGAAGAGTGAGCAGAATACTAGGAAACGGGAAGAAGAACAAAAGAAGACAACTAAGAATTTCCAAAATTCAAGTCAAACATATGAAAGCGAAAGTGCTGAGAGTATAGAAAATATGTCTGGCTACACTGCAGGCAACAAGGGAAATGGTAAAAGTCTAAAGGAATCGGAAACATTTAATTTCAATGACAACTATTTCATAAATGAGCCGAAATGTAATTGTTGTTTTCATGCTGAGCCGGCGAATAGTGAAGCAGTGAAAGTTGGCACCATAATGAATGTTACGGGGGACAAGGATTCTAGAGAAGTTTCGGAAATATACAAAAAACCACAAACAGTTGTACATTGTAAGTATGATGGTACTTAGCCGGTGCACAGTGGGGTGAAAGGCTATTTTTTTCAAGCATTTATTAATATCTCAACAACAACAGTAACGATGATGGCAAAATTATTTCGGCAAAATTTTAGGAACTCAGGAAGGGGAAGGCAGATACCCCCTCCATAGGAAATAATTATTAGCTGTGCTATATCTATAGAACTAGAGTAGTTATAAGCACTAAACTTAATGTGTGTGAAGATAAATATGCCGATTTAAATATGTTTGACGTAAGAGCTTACGTCGTGACATATTTAACTCAAAGTTAAATATGTTTTTAAGTGCCATCACTGACATATTGAACTATACGTCATATATTTTTTAGATCATATTAGATTTTCGGACCTACGCTACCCGAAAAACTATCCCCTATTTCTCAATTGTATTTGTGAAATTTTTTATTAAAATATCAAAATTGAGTTAGTGATTTTTTCACTCATCTTGGATAGATTTTGGCCATTTCTGGCCAAATCCTTATTTGTCACTCATATTCAACTTATTTCGTGTTTAGCTAGGGACCAGAAAGAAAAGAAACTGCCATAGTGCATTACCATTATTATATCACCCAGTGATGGGAGGGTGACTTTCCCAATACCTGCTACTAAAATACTTTAGATACGAATAATTTAAGTACTGGTTTTCAATGATTTTTTAATTTAGAAAAAATTATAGATAACGATAATAAAATATACAACAATTAAAACAACAACAACAACCATAGGGATATTTGTTGGCAAACTTAGCGCGTTAGGCTGTTACTAATTTCCACATATTTTCTGAGGCGCACCAATGTGCAACCTATTTTTTTTCATAAATAAAGCGGCATGGCCACACATCAACCTGATGCTTCAAACTTGTGTATGTGTTGGTAAAATTTAGTTTGAGAGTGAAAATCTAAATTGTTTTGACATTCTTCAAACTCACATCAAACCATACGTGTGAGTTTTTTTCACTAACACTATCAAAGAAAAGCAGAGTTTGAAGCGTCAGTTTGATGTGTGGCCCTACTGCTTAACGCTAAACTGTGCAGGCTTTGAAATTATCAGCCATGTTACAAAGCTAAATTCCGTTCGGAAGTGAAATTGATTCCGCATTTTGCTTCTATGGAAAAAATATTTCGAAATTTTTTTTCGAAATGTAACCACTTTATATTTTGCTACATGGAATTGATATTTTAAGCATTTTCATGTTGTACAAAGTACTCATGATATCTTTTTTTTTTTGTAAATTATGTTGTTTCTCTGTTAATTTTTCTAAAATAAATTTTCTTTGATTCAAATTTAACAAAAAATTTACATTTTTCTAAATAGTTCCTCAAAGATAAAAGAAAATACTAAATTTGTTTATTTAGTGTTGCCGTACTCTTATTCTAGTAAGTTTTTCTAGAAAAAAACTCTAGTGGCAGCACGTAAAACTACGAAAAGGCACAAACAGAATATCGTATTTATTCTAATTTTTTTTTTATTTCTTCTGCAGCTGCAATTACAGATATTCCGGGCATTTTTATTACAGTTTTTTTTTACTTTGATTCTCAAAAATCACAAACTTATTATTTTGATACAAATACCTGAATATTATGGCTGACTTTTAAGATCAGCTGTTTTTTGTTTTGCTATATTCGTTGTTGCGTTGCCATACTTAATGCATAAAAAGTGGTTTGATATTTTTCTGCGGTTTAATGAAACCGAACGGAATCTATAGAAGCTTAAACCATTCCAATCGGAATCGTAACTACGGAATCATATCAATTCCGAACGGAATTCATGACATGCCGGTATATTTAATTCCCTGCCCCACCTGACCCCAACTAATTAATAAGTTTATGTCCATTTGAACTTAGAAAATCGATTATTTTTATTCGCACTTGCAATATTGAAATTGAAACTAAAACAACTGTACCAAATAATTTAAATTTATATTTACAAGTAGTATGTGCTGTGAATCGCACGATTGTCGAATCACATGCGACTTGAAAAACGCCAATTTTTATGAACGATTTTGAGCGATTGCGAACTCCAGCATAATTTTTTAAAATTATTTATTGTAAACAGTATTTATTTTTATAAAAATTTTTGTTTACTCTTTTAGCTTTTTTTCTCACATTTAATTTCAACGAACTACCACAAAAATAACGTTACATATTTCACATTGATTTTTTGAAGAATTTTGCGTTCGATTTTCGACCCAGTGTTCGATTTTTCGAACAGTAAATTTCAAGCATTTAAATTTTTTTTTAATCTGTTTAGGAAAGACTAAGAACATATCTTTTTTAACGAAAATTAAAAAAAAATTTTTAATAAAAATTTTGAAAAAAATTTTGAAAAAAATTTTTAATGAAAATTTTTAAAAAAATTTTTAATGAAAATTTTTAAAAAAATGTTTAATGAAAATTTTTTATGAAAATTAAAAAAAAATTTTATTAATGAAAATTTTTAATACATGTTTTTAAAAAAATTCGGACATCTGACTCGTATCTTCCGGACCCAAATTACCATTTAACTACAAAGTTTTATAAACTGATTCGAAAAAAAAATCTCTGGGACGATATGGGTTAAATGAACACTTTCAGTTTTTACGATATTGAATTTTTTTTCCAATTAATCCATAAAATTAGCATCTTTCGCCCCCTTGTGCGGCGTATTGATTAAAAAAAAATTTCAGTTTTTTTTAGTTTATTGTGGTGCATTCTATGACTGTTCTGTCAGAATTTTACTATTTAGTACGAGATTTGAGAAATTGTTTCGAACTGTTAGAACCAGTTGCTTCTAAGAGTGGTCGAGAGTTCAGTCTCATATCCAGTCTGATCAGTAGGATCATGAATTTTTCTGATCTACATTGGCCTGTAGTTGTGTTACTTGTCGTTGACGTCTTTAATTGGTGAAAGAATATCATTGGGAACTGAACAGTACTGCCAGCGATTAATAATTTTCTTTATTCTGTAACTAAAGGGTTTTTCAACAAGAACTTTGTTTTTCAATTGCCGCAACACCAACAACATGATCGTTTTGACATTTAGTTTTTTAACGTATTCGTAGCAGATTCTTTGACAATTGTTACAATGAATTCAATTTTGCTCGAAAATCGCATTAAAACAATTAAAATCCCTCATGAAAATGGGTGGTTGTGTTAAAGTTCCATTTCGTAAAATTCATGATATTTTCGGACAACATAAAAATTTGGTTGTTAAATTTGAGTCGATAGGCTCGATACAAAATGTACCAACACCAACACATGTTCGATCGGTTCATTCAACAGAAAACATCGCAACCACGTGAGCCACAGTGTTGAAGCAGATCCACATTTTTCAATTCCGCAACGTTCACAACAATTGAGATTATCCAAAACCAACACATGGCGAAGTTTGCGTAAGGCTTTCAAGTCAGCGTAGTCTTGGTGGACATTTGCTAGATATCATTTTTCATTCATAATTGTCAAACTTTTCTCTTCGTAATATAATCAAAATTTAAATCATTTTCATCTAAATTTTTTGTCTTATTTTGTTTTAGAAAACAAAGTTCTTGTTGAAAAACCCTTTATTTGTCAAGACAATATCAAAAATAAGACAACAATTAACAATTTCGGACAGAATGTGACTACTTTCTAAGACTTTGAATAGAGTACGAACGCGTTAGAAACTATCATTTGCTGCAGAAAATGAATACAGGTGTGTCCTACCTTTGATACTGCCTTGACGTTACGTTGACAAATAATTACAGAATAAGGGTTGTTTTCAGTATCCAACGTTGTCCGCTTAAAGGCGAAGTTAAATAATAATTAAACTAAAACTAAAATAAAACTTCTTCATCTTCTTTTTCAAATGTCACAATCTGTCCTCTCAACAATATCACTGCCTTTCCACTTCAAAGAGTTGGTAACCCTTCGTTCACTTCTTTCTGGTTACTCAATACAACTATTTTACCTATTTTACTGCCTTCTCAAAATCTCTCTTAATATTCCACTATCCCTCGTTAACAGCCAGTACGGATGACTCCCCTAAATTACGTACACATCGAAATGTACAACATCCAGTTGCAAATTACATGAAGGATGGTGTTCAACAACATTTCGCATGCAATTGCTGTTGTCGTAAGGAATTGCGTAACGCTACGCAAAAATTACTAAAAAGACATTCAAAAAAAGCTATAAAAAGTAAAGGAGAAAGTCAAAAAAAATCAGATAAAAATGGTAAAGGAATTGATGTGCATGACGTAGAGTCAGTGGAGAGGGACAGTTCCTCAGCAAGCGGCAGTGAAGATAATCCAAATAATGGGTCGGCAAAACAACATCAAGACTTAAACCACAATTGCAATAAAATATGTCAATGTTGTTGTAGCCAAAATAAAAAAGTACACAAAGACAAACACAATGATAATAAGCTAACGGCAGCAGATGAAAAAAATTCAAACGATATAACGGTTGCGGCGGAAACAAACTTAGAGGTGAAAACTGATTCAACTGCAAATAATGATAATAATCGCTTAACAAATAAAGAAGTTGAAGATTTGATGGCTAATGTTCAGAAGTTGGAAAGAATTATAGGTAAAAGAAAATAATTAAATGCATAAATACAGTCGAATCCGCTTTAGCGCAACATGCTTTACTGAAAAAAATCGGATTACTGAAAGCAATACAAATCCCCGCACTGATTTTAAACGCAGCTAGTCTTATTCACTTCGCTTTAGCGAAACATCGCTTTACTGAAAATAGCGTATTACTGAAAACCAAAAGCAAGCCCACAACTACGTTTTGTATGAAACTTACTTCGCTTTAGTGAAAAAATAAACAATGACATGGAATCGATTGCATAAATTAAGGCTGAAAAAATTGTGCATGTTTTGTCCGTTAAAAAATGTAATGGCAAAATGTATTTGTCCTTTTCGCTCTTACGTACTTTATAGTATATCTCTATTATATTGTCAATGCAATTGGCTAGACATTTGATATAAAAAGTATTGTTTTACTGATTTTAAGCAGTACGCTTAATTGTAAAAAATTTCAGTAATCCGAACTATGTTTTGAGAAAAATTCGGATAACTGAAAAAATTGGGATTTATTTATTTCCAATAAGCGGAGTCGATATATTATTATTATATAAATCATTTAACTAATAAACTTCTTCAAAATTGCCTCACTGTGGATTCTTCCATCAAAATGCCTACTATGCACTTTTCAAACTTGCACTTGCTAAGTAAAGATTTCTAATTATTTGTTAGTCATTGTATTAGTTACGATTTCTGTTTTTGTGCCACATTGTGAATTCTTCCATTAAAATGCCTACTATGCACTTCTCATACTTGGACTTAGGCTAAGTTAAGATTTCTAATTGTTTGTTAGTGATTGTATTAGTTACGACTTCTTTTTTTGTGTCACACCGTGATTTTAAGCTTAGCTCTAACCAATTTCAGTAATACGAACTACGTTTTAGAGAAAAAAAATTGGATAAGTGAAAAATGGGTTTGGTTATTTTCAGTAAAGCGGAGTCGACTGTAGTGGATAATATCACTATTAATTTCCGCCGGGAACGCCCGGTGTTTAAAATTCGATCACCTGGTGTGAGGTGATTATTTCCTCAAGTTATGGCTACTGACATTTACAAAAATTAACAAATGGACTTTCATACTCCCTTTTATTCGTTAAATTAAAAAAATTATTAAATAAGTGTTAAACAACAATTCCATTTTGTTCAAGGAGTGACTATACGACTCAGCTTCTGAACAACACAGTTGTTTTTAATGCATATGGAGTAATAAATTTTAGAACTTTTTAAGAATAAAAAATTCTTTTATTCGTATTTTTTGATAAACATTTTTTTTCTCCAACGCTTCTTAAATATTTTTAAAAAAATATGTATATAATGGGACATGAAGAAAATAATCAAACACGGGTATTAAAACAATAATGTGTTAACATCAGCTTGATACAGTTCTCGTATGCAGTTTCCTAATAAAATTTGTTTAAATAAGAACTGCTATCATATTCAACAAAGCCACCTAATAAGTGATGACAAACACAATTCACATGAGCACTGATGATGAAAGCGTTGTGGCTTTCGAAAACAGCTGTTCTGCTCTGCTGTGTAAGTTGAATAACTTAAAACTGATGTTGACTTTCCTTTGTGCTTTGGACTGTTTATCATGTCTTTCTGCATTTTTAAACAAAAAATTTCGAACAATTAGCTTATAAAATCTTAATTCAATTTAGAATATAATTTCTTTTTCTAGAAATTTACGACAAAGAATTAAAGAACAACAATCAAATATCTACAGTGGTTTCCGATAATATTTCCACTGATTCAGTAACAACAAGTTTTCCACGCAACTGTGATCCGGCAATCAGTTCGTTTCAACAAAAATCTCATGCCTGCATTTGCCACAACAAACCAAATACTGCTGAGCAATTTTGCCAACAAACAGGCAGCAGAGTAGAGGCATTAGAATTTAATGAAATAACACACGTTGTTATGCCGCAATTTTTAGTAAGAAATTTAGAAAAGCTAGAATGTCCGGCTACATCAACAGACAGCAAAGATGATACACAGAAGAGTGATCGTTTGGAAGCGGGAAGCAATTGCAATCAATGTCAAAATAATTGGGGCTTTGATAAATTTAAAAATACAAGTGAACACCTCGATAACAAAATATTGATCGATATAATTCTTTATCTCCTGAATGCGAAAACTGTGTGCAAAAGTAAAAATAAATGTCGCTGCAATGGCTGCTGTAGAACGCAAAAGGTCATCAATTCAAAAATACCACGTTTAATTTCTCATTCCCCGTCCTGCGCCAACGGCCAAAAATACAAAAATTCAAAATTAGTTAGCGGAGAAATACATTGTGATTGCTTGGATTGAGTTTCAAAATTTTCAAAATGTACGATCATGTTAACCAGTAATTACTGTTGCTTTTATATCACGAGTTTGAGATCAATTCATGTTTTTATATCTCACTAAAACTTTATCTCATAAGGTGAAATAAATATTAAAATTTTCTATATTAAAAATCAACTATGCGATGTATTTTACTCAGCTCTCCTATAAGAAAACCTCTCTCTGTCTTTCTCTCCATTTCGCCCTCTGCCTCTTTCTGTTGCTCTCTCTCTCTCTCTCTTGCTCATATAGATCAGTGCGATGCTGTAGAAATTGTGACACTCAAGTAGCGCCTCTTAAGGTTAGATTGTAACTACGAAACAATTTAGTGGGGCCCATTTATTTGTCTCTTTTGTAATACCCTCAAGCTGTTCTCCAGGATACCTATGGGCTGAACGCGGCCACATAACACCATCCTGTACCTTTGACGAAGGATGATGTCCTAAAAAGCTCTATATTTGCTAGAGAATTTAAGTCTTGCAGAATGTTAAAGCTCAGCGCCGCCACACTTCCATTAATCAGGGCAGTGTGGTGGTAAAGGCCCAGAAGATGGACCACTGTTTTGTCCTGATCTTCATCATTACAGCTCATACAATAATCGTTATATATCAGATCCATCCTCTTTACATTGGTTCCGAAGTTACAGTCTCCTGTTAGAGCAGTCACCAGTGGACGCAGTCAAGTCTTGTCAAAATTGAGAAGGTCGCGTGTTCTGCGTGGATCACAAGACACCCTAAGCTGAGCAAGTTTTTACGGTTCACACAGAGTCAAAAACGCGGTCATGGAATGCCAGTGAAGTGGCCGATCATTGAGTTGTTGAATTTAGCACCCTGCTTGGCAATGCCGTCTGCAATATGATGGCGTCTCTTAACGACTGTTTATTTTTAGTCCTCGGTTATCAGCGATTGTTAAAATTTTCCATGTTCTGATGAACCGTTGCATGAAATTGTTCTTTGCAATAAAAACTGACTACATGTTCAATGAAAACATGATGATTGTGCTATATTTTCCTAGTACTTAAAATTATAGATTCTGCCGCTAAATGATCATGTGGTCTTACACCCAATTCACACGATGAATTTTATTAATTCCCCTCTAATTTTATTAATTCCCTTTTGAAATTGGCTCCATAAACTCTATGCGTTCATACGATGAATTTGGTTTTCATGTCTATTTTTATTTTTTGTTATTGTTTCATATGTAAAATAAAAACAGAACAAAACGTGACAAAGAGAATAGGTATTGAAGTGAAGAGAAATATAGAAAAAACCCATGAAATCAGAAATAAAGTCATTTTTCCTACCCCTCTTTCTTCTCTATACCGTTTGCTATGAAACCAAAAATGACGTCGCAAATTGAACGTCACAAAATTCATCGTGTGAATTGGGTGTTACTTGAGGGTTACACACTCAAGTTTTGCCTTTCAAGTTTCAATACATTCACACTTTTTCACTAATACACTCATACTTTTAAAATTTGCTGCGAACTTGCCTTCAAATTTTCAAATTTTTTTTAAAAAAATTCATATGTGAATTAACGGAGTTTCGAAAATAATTTGCTGACGGTTTTGAATTCATTTCCATTTTGCTTATGAGGAATATATTTTATGAATTTAACGGGTGTACAAAATTTAGTTATCATTTTAATTTTAATAAAACAAGGGGTTTTCAAGATATTCTGCCTTATTACCGTTCTCGAATCGACTCGAGTGTTTGTAATAGATTAAAGAAAAATCTTGAATTTTTCTTTAATTTATTACATTCTTTCGAGTAGAATCGAGAACCGTAATAAGGCCCAATAAGTGTATTTTTATTTCAGTTTATTACATATAGGTTCCGGTTAAAAAATAAAAAAATATGTCGGTCAAGTGACCCTTCTTCTCCCCTTCTGGTTCGTCAGGCTCCCAATTTTTAATTGAAATGAGCGATCTGTTAGTCTTTGGAAATCACGATACAGTGCAAACGAAAATAGCCAGATGCTTGAAATTAGGTATAGAACAATTTTGAAGAATAGCACAGGTCAAGTTTGTAAATGGGCTGAATCGGGCCAGAGGGAAAAAAGTTCCCCTAAGAAGAACTAAATCAATCTCTAAAAACAATAAAATTCTTAAAGTATTTTTTTTATAGTTTTGTTAAGGAAATGATCAATTTTTATGTCAAGGAAGATCGAAAGCTTTGGAGCCATAAAATCAGTAGAATAAACTTTTGAACCCCGCCCCTTTAGTGAAAATGGAAAAATAGTGTAATTTTAATAATTTTTATTTCCTGAAGATGTTAACAAGCTGTTAACGAAATATTGAATAAAAATTATAAAAACTTAAATTAATATTACAATATTACAATAAACTGATAAGGTCAATGAAAACAAATCATTAAATTTAAATATTTAACAAATTGTATTCCTTAAGCCCACATTTCTTAAAAATTAAAATTATTAAGCTTTTATGAGAAAGCTGAGATGTTTTCTTATTTTCCCCTGCCCTACCCCTCCACCCATCTTTGTACCCTACATGACCCTATCAAAAAAATATTCTGCCTTATTACCGTTCTCGAATCGACTCGAGTGTTTGCAATAGATTAAAGAAAAATCTTGCATTCTTCTTTAATTTATTTCATTCTTTCGAGTCGAATCGAGAACCGTAAAAGGCCCATTATTTTTCTACACTTAATTACGACAAAAATTTACTACACAGGTAAGATGTGTCCCCCACGGCCCTCTTAGCAGGTAACAAATTTTTAATTTATTTATGATTCTTTTGTCTAATTTTTTTTAACCTTTTTTCTTTAATAAATAATATATTTGTTTGAGTCTTGAGGTTAATTTATATTAATATTTGTTATTCTTCGATATTTTTTTTTTTTTTTTTTTTTTTAGGAGTAGGACCAGCACTCAGGGGATGACCCCTATATATGCAATGCATTGCACCGGAACTGAAAACGAGGGGATAGTATTGAGGAGACAGATTAGGAAAGATGAGAAGATAGACAGTTTTTTTTTTTTTTTTTTTTTTTTTTTTTTTTTTTTTTGTAGCTATTTCAACCTTTTACTTCGCCGGCTAATTTTTGCTACAGGGCCGACGAAGGTGGGTGCTGTTACTCTGCTTTTTAGTACATGATAGTGTCAGTCGCTGCCAATTATGTTCAGTGATCAGTGACTATGCCTTCATCATTGAAACAGGCTGGCAACAACTAACACAACCACGCACTAATGCTGATCAGAAGAATTCAACACAATATTTCATGACTCAGAGCGGGCTCGAACTCAAGACCCTCTGTTTCATAGTCTCGTGTTCTACTACTTCAGCCAACAGCACCGCTAACCATCGGTTAGCTTCTTCAGGAAATTATTTAGTTTTGTCAAAAATTTTCTTTTCAATTAGTATATACAAAATTAAAAAAAAAAAAAAAAAAAAATTTTTTGTATATTTAAAAAAAAAAAAAAAAAAAAATTTTTGTATATACTAATTGAAAAGAAAATTTTTGACAAAACTAAATAATTTCCTGAAGAAGCTAACCGATGGTTAGCGAAATATCGAAGAATAACAAATATTAATATAAATTAACCTCAAGACTCAAACAAATATATTATTTATTTAATTTATTTAAAAATATTTGGAGGGTAGTGAAGATTCGACGCGGTCGAATATAACGACTTGTTTTATTGACTTATCGCAACTACTGACTTAAGTAAAAATTATTAAAAATAATATCATCTAACGTGCTTCTCTGTCTGCCCATGTGGCAAATAAAAGTTAATCCTGTAATTTAGTTGTAGTTCTATATTAAAACACTTAGATGTATATTTTTTCATATATGTTTTTTTGCTTAGTCGACAATAAAATAATAACAAAAGGACGAACACGCTTGATATAATTTTTTTGGTTGTAGTGAATTTTGTCGTGGTGTGTTACACATGATCTGTTAATGGTTAAATAAACATGTAACACTTTTGTTTGTTCTTTGGGCCTTCCTGTGTCATACGATACGAGTAGGTTATATATTAACAAATATGCTATTTGACATACAATAATGCGTTGTATACTTGACACAAGTGTTACTTAGTTTTCTGCAGGATAAACAATTTAACAAGCCCTTTACATCCAAAGGAATGTACATCCCACATACATACATACTGTGTTTGTATGTGTATAAAACAAACAAAAAGAAAATTAATTTGAATTCAGAAATTAAGTAAAAAACCTGAATGACTACTACTACAAAAAAAAAAAAAAAAAAAAAAATAAAAGAAAAAAATGTCATTAGCAGTGTTCGGATTATGCTGCAAATATAAATTAATGTCAAGTGCCTTAAGAATGCATATACAAAAAAAAATATATATATATATTTTTATTTAACATTAATTATTAAAATACAGGCCGAGTGCAGGCAACTTGAGTAGTTAATAAAAACTCATACCATTTGAATTGCATGTACATCCGAACCCTGGTCATTAGCCGAGCAAGAGTATGTGACGCAATATTTTTTTATTTCTTTGCAAACGATTAGAGAAAACTAAAATCGTCTATGGCGAATATGAAATTCACTATATATAGAAGAAAAAAAGTCTATAACGATTGCAAATCTCTATAAGAATAACGATAAATAAGTTAAACTCAACATGTGTGACATGTTCGTGCAAGCACTCACAAGTTAGGTTAATATGAAGTTTTTTTTTGTAGCAAACATCTATCTATGACATCTTTTAGCAAAATGTTCACATGTTGCAAGCGATGTAAGACAGTGAATTTTGTGCCATCAATATTTATAATAAAGTTCAGACATACACCCTTAATTGACTTTATTGCTATAAATACCATTATTAAATTCCATTATCCGTATAAAATTTCAAATAATTTTTTGTTAAATAAATATGAAATTGTTATAATATTGAGTAAAATTACAAATGCAGCACTGCCAAAAAGTGTGTTTAGTGAACACAATACAGCTCACTGAACAAAGTTAGTAGAGACTTGGCACCTAAATTGTGGGAAAAGTGAGTAAAAACCATAAACAAAATATGTCGAGCCTTGTTGAAGTTATATTATTTATATTAAATTTATTTTTAATTAGAAAATTAAAAAAAAAAAAATAAAAAAAAATAAAAACAAATAAAAAAAAAAATAAAAAAAAATAAAATATATAAAAAATAAAATATATAAAAAAAAATATAAAAAGAAAAATAAAAAAAGATCCCAGAATTGAACTTGGGATCCTCATGCACATGAAAAAATTTTTACTTTTAGCTGTCATACGTTAATTGAATTGACTAAATTTTGTATATCTGAACATAAAGATAATTATGGCAATAAAGTGAATATTGACTCAATTAAAAATGCATGTCTGAACACGGTATAAGTCCACTTTGAATGATAGGAGAGATATTTTAAGATTGAACTTCTTTTCTAAAGTTTAGCTTTTGGCTTGGTACCCTGTATCAAAATCACACGTCAGAACTATTCAACTTTGATATTTTTGTATACGACTACTAGTGACCTTAAGCATGACTAAACAATATTTCATCAATATTTGCACCGTCTAGCCATTACTTCTGCATTTTGATAGCTCTTCTTCTTTTTTATTTATTTTTTTGCACAAAATATCCAATATAACATGTTTTTTGCCTTAAAAAAAACAAACCACTTTCAACATTTCTGGTTTATTTGTCGGCGCACCCATAATAAAACCGTGATGGCTTACGCCTTTCATTTTTGTAATCAAAAATAAATTTATTACCAGACGTGTCAGAACTGCTTGATGAGAATAATAAAACAGACTTGTTCACACACATAAATCTGCATTGCAATAACATTCAGTGGCAAACATGTTTAAAAGTTAATGCGAACAAGAGGAACGCGTTTAATGTTTAACCTCTTCGACACAAGCATTTTAAAATATATTTGCTTTTCAATAGCTTTAATAAAATTTCTTTGCAGAAAGCGGTTAGAACGTGTGTGAGACGGCTGCAAAGTATTATGTTACACAAAAAAATTTTTTTTTCAGCGTTAGCAATATTTTTGAAATTTATTATGAGAATCAAACTTTTTTTGTTTTGTAATCGTGTGAAACTTTTTCGGATGCGCGTTATTTTTTACAGGTGTCTTTTACAGTCAGCTGCAATGATATAAGACTTTTGGCGAATTTTATTCCCTTGATATTTCAAAGTAATTTAAATCAAGTAAGAAAATTATATTCAATCGGGTCGAATCTTAAGTAGCCTCTAAGTATGTATTTAGTAAATAAATTAAAAATTTTTAACCTGCTGGATCAGAGTTCCTTTAAGACATTTTTGTGACCAATTTGAAAAATCTATTTCTACAGGGCCAATCCGAGAAGGGTCGTGAGGGAGTCATCTCAGCTTTCTGGCAAAAACTTAAAAAGTAAATTCTTGGCGTAAGTGTGAACATTTTTTTTTTGATAGGGTCATTTAGGGGACAAAGCTGGGTGGAGGGGTAGTGGAAGATCGGAGAACGTCTTACTTTCATCATAAAAGCCTAATAATTTAATTTTTAAGGAATGTAGGCTAAGGAATACAATTTACAATATATTTCCATGTACAGTCGAATCCGCTTTAACGCAACACGTTGTACTGAAAAAAATCGGATTACTGAAAGCGATACAAATCCCCGCATTGATTTTAAACGCAGCTAGTCTTATTCACTTCGCTTTAGCGAAACATCGCTTTACTGAAAATGTCGTATTACTGAAAACCAAAAGCAAGCCCACAACTACGTTTTGTGTGAAACTTACTTCGCTTTAGTAAAAAAATAAACAATGACATCGAATCGATTGCATAACTTAAGGCTGAAAAAATTGTGCATGTTTTGTCCGTTAAAAAATTAAATGGCAAAATGTATTTGTCCTTTTCGCTCTTACGTACTTTATTGTATTTTTCTATAATATTTTCAATGCAATTGGCTAGACATTTGATATAAAAAGTATTGTTTTACTGATTTTAAGCAGTACGCTTAATTGTAACAAATTTCAGTAATCCGAACTATGTTTTGAGAAAAATCGAATAACTGAAAAAATTGGGATTTATTTATTTCCAATAAGCGGAGTCGATATATTATTATTATATAAAGCATTTAACTAATAAACTTCTTCAAAATTGCCTCACTGTGGCTTCTTCCATCAAAATGCCTACTATGCACTTTTCATACTTGCACTTGCTGAGTAAAGATTTCTAATTATTTGTTAGTGATTGTATTGGTTACGATTTCCGTTTTTGTACCACATTGTGAATTTTTCCATCAAAATGCCTACTATGCACTTCTCATACTTGCACTTAGGCTCCGTAAAGATTTCTAATTGTATGTTAGTGATTGTATTAGTTACGACATCTTTTTTTGTGTCACACCGTAATTTTAAGCTTAACTCTAACCAATTTCAGTAATCCGAACTACGTTTTAAAGAAAAAACCGGATAACTGAAAAAATTGGGTTTTGGTTAAAGCGGAGTCGACTGTAATATGTTTCTTCAACGCCCACTAAAAGGGGCGGGGCCCAACATACTTTATGGAACCTTAATAGGGGATAATATTTTGCTGCGTTACACACGGAATGGCCAAGTGAATGTACTCTTAAGCTTTTTTTAGCGGTTAGGTCTCGATATGTAAATATTTGCTATTTCTGTTTTTATGACTCTCCTAGCATGTGACTGTTAGTCTACAACAGCGTATGAGTAATATAATAACGATGTTACAATAAGTATACGCCATCATACATGGAATCAACAATAGTATACCAGCAGCATTGCCAGACTCGATTCAAAAGACAGCCTTATCATTTGCGTTTCAACATAACTTAGGAGTTTAAGTCGCAAAGCAGCTCTGAGCCAGTCAACATCAAGCTTCGTTGGCAATTATTTTTGCAAGTGCAGCCAAATCACTGATCGTTTATTTTCTTTCGAGAGTTTTGCGTCTCAGTCGCACTAGTTAATTTCAACAGCTCAGATAACTGACACAGATTTACAGTCCTTCTGAGGAATTTTCCGTGGTTAACTACGTGGCTAGTTCTTATATGAAGACATAAGTCGTGTACTATCAGTCTCACTAACGCATCCAATTCGGGTTAACAGCATCGCCGGCATATGGTCCCAGTCACCCCGCCGGCATCTGTGCACTGACATTTTTTTTGCATATTTACTTTGCAAAGTATTTCAATATTAATGCAGACATCAGGGTGATACTTTTGTCTGCTATATTTAACATGGAGGGGGTGAAAGCAACTCTTCAGTGCTTACGAAGGGCAAACTTTAAATGAATATAAAAGAATTCCTTAACAGTGTAAAGAGCTTTAAGCGTAAAATATTTGCAAAGTATCGATTTTCTTTTTTGTAAAAAAGTTATTCAATTTAAGGTGTTTAATATTTTTAAATCACGTAAATTTGTTATTAAAATGTTTTTTCATTTTCATTATAAATAAATGTAATTTTTTTTATGACGTTATGCCAGAATTTCATGGCTATGCTTAAAATAGTAATTATACTTTTACTATTATTGCCCAATTGGAAAAAGTCACGTGAAATAATATAGATTTGTAATTTTAAATGGTGAACCATTTAAAAATGCGGTTTGAAATTTTGCACAAATTATTATTTTTGTTGTTGTGAAGTGTGATTGTTCCTGTTAGAGATGGATGATCAACTCTTGAATCAATTGAACTTTGTAAAGCGTCATACCGAGATCTTTACGCTAAATTCAACTTGAACTGGTGCGTGAAATGTTCGACTCTTGAGAAAGATGACGAGTTGATATTGATGGATTCTCACGCAAACCCTCAGCCTCAGTTTCGATATTTTCGGGTGTGCGCTCACGTCTTGAAATTAAACTTTCTCAAATCTCAACATAAAAATCAATTTTATAATACTAATTTGGAGAAAAACTCAAATTAATTTCCGACAAGCCTTCAAATTAACAAAGATTCGTTCGAATTTTGGGAGAGAGAAATTTTATTATGTAAGAAAGTTAGTAGCGAGATAAGTTGCCTTAGCTGATTGTAAAACTCACAATTTTTCATTCTACAAATTTAGTTAATTTTCCCTATTATAAATGCTACAACTATATTCTGAGCTTTAATTATTCTAATACATTCTTAAACGATTTTTATCACAAATTATCGTCCTGTGTGAGGCCTAATTGCTATTTAAATAATTTAAAAATACATTCAGCCCCATCTAAGGCTGCCTGAAGAAAATGAAACCCAACTCATGCTAAATTTCATATTTAATTGTAATTACGCAAATTTTAAATGAAACCTCAATTATACAGATTAAATTGTTGCATGTACAAACATTTGAGCCAACAAATTAAATAAATATGTAATCTAGCAAATATGTTATTATAATCTTGTTTAAAGATAAACATTAGTGGTTAGTTGTTTGAATTTATAAATTTAATTAAATTGAGATTTTGTTCATTAGCATTTACCAGTTAAATTTAAATGTTTGATTTTCATTAGGAGGGTGAATATTTTCTGGTTCTTTTTAAATTTACTGATAAAAAAATATAAATAAATCCTTACTAATATAATGAATATGAAAGTAACTCCATCTGTCTGTCATGGAGATATTTTGAGATCCGAGGAATAACATAGTGTGATTTTCGTTTTTGGAAATGATGTTATTAAGTGGTCAATGAGTTGCACTTTTCATAATGACTTGCACTTTTTATAATGAATTGGACTTTTTATGATGACTTGCACTTCTCATAATAACTTGCACTTTCCATGATGTCTTGCACTTTTTATGATGACTTGCACTTTTTATGATGACTTGCACTTTTCATAATGACTTGTACTTTTTATGATGACTTGCACTTTTTGTGATCACTTGCACTTTTTATAATGACTTGGATTTATTATGATGACTTGCACTTTTTATAATGACTTGCACTTTTTATGATGACTTGCACTTTTCATAATGACTTGCACTTTTTATGATGACTTGCACTTTTTGTGATTACTTGCACTTCTTATGATGAGTTGCATTTTTTATGATGACTTGCGCTTTTTATAATGACTTGCACTTTTTATGATGACTTGCACTTTTTGTGATCACTTGCACTTTTTATAATGACTTGAATTTTTTATGATGACTTGCACTTTTTATGATGACTTGCACTTTTTATAATAACTTGCACTTTTTATAATGACTTGGATTTTTTATGATGACTTGCACTTCTTATAATGACTTGCACTTTTTATGATGACTTGCAGCTTTTGTGATGACTTGCACTTTTTAGGATGCCTTGCACTTTTTATGATGACTTGCACTTTTCATAATGACTGTTCTTGTGGTGACCTGCAATTTTTATAATGACTTAAATTTTTTATGATGTCTTGCACTTTTTATAATGCACTTTTTTCCTTACTAATATAATAAATATGAAAAAAACTCTGTCTGTCTGTCTGTTACCTTTTCACGCTCAAATATTAGAAAATATTATACTTCTACTACTACGAGTATTATGATTTGAACCTCACGATTTATTAAACATAAATTCTTTAAGAATTTATTATAATATCTTATGTCCAATTTTGTTTTAAAAAAAGTTACGAAAAATGTTTTATTACAAAGTTATTTCTTCCACGAAATTACATTAGTCCGCAAAGTATGAAACAATAAGCTTAAGCAACTGACAACACATTTCTAAATTAAAAGTTTCAACTTTTTGTTTTTCTTTGTAATCTAAAATTCATCCTGTTTCTTTCAACTGGGAAAGAAAAATGTCCTGCAGGTGTACTTATATAGTGTATTATAAAATAAAGTGTATATGGTATAAAAAATATAAATCTTTTTATCTGCAAATGAAATATAAGAATATAATCAAAGAGCCCTAAGGACAAAAGCTGCTAAAATAAACTTGCACCTTTTCTCTATGTACGGCTTCCAAGGAACAATAAAAGTATGTTTTAGATTTAAACAAATTGTTCTTGAAATTTTTTATTGCTTTACTAAAAGTATTACATTTCTTTTAACTTTTTGATGCGCTTCATGAAAGCGTAAAAGCTTAGTTTTCCGTACCACTTGTAACTCGTAAGATATTCTTTTGCAATCGAATAAAATGTACACACACACACACACACACATTTTATTGATCCTTGAAGGTGTTTATCCTAAAAACTAAAAGAAAATGTCATAAAATCTAGTACATATATAAAAAGCAGCTACATAAAGTTGTTCATACAAATGGAGCACAAAAAATTATTAGTGCATCATGATGTGGCCAATGTTAAGCAAAAATATTCCTATGGAAAAAAATTCTTCAAAAGCTTTTAGAAATATTAAAGTGGTGTCATTATATATTTCAATGTAGCCCTTGGCACTCAAGTTTTAGTCAATGAAGCATAAAAACATGAAAACTGGTTGAAAACCTGTTTAGAAATTGAAGTCCTTTCTATATTTCCTTCAAATAAGACTGTTATTGCCATTATAATCAATGTCTCGTTTCTGTATAAATTATAAGAATTTCCCCTGTAGGAAAAATTATTTTCATTCTGTGAATTATAGGGTAAGTAAAAATATATATTTATTTATTTGTAATACTTTGCAAATTTTCATTGCACAGATACCGACCGTCTAACCTGACCCATATGCTGGCGATGTTATTAACCCATATTTTTCTGTTACTGTAACCGACTGTGCACGACTCATGCCTTCACATAAGAAGTAGGAATTAAATTTTAAATTCCGCTACAGTTATCTGAAGTGAAGATATTAACTAGTAAGATTGAGGTACGCAAAACTCTCGAAAGGGAATAAACGATCAGTGGTCTGGCAGCACCTAAAAAAAGAGTTGCCAATAAGGCTTGATGTTGTCTGCCTCACAGCTGCTTTGCGGTGAGCAAATTTAAGGTTAGGAAGTAAATTGACTGTCAAATGATGATATATCAAGAAATGAGTTGTCATACTTTAACATTTATTTGGTAAAATATTGGGAAATTTCAACCATGGAACGTTACACTCTTGAAGAAAGAATTTCCATTATCCCTGGAAAATCAAGTATTCCACGTTTGCAACAATTGGGCATCACCAGATGCACGTTGAACAACATTTTGCTTAAAGATCTTCATCTTCAAAATTCAACTCGTTCCAGAATTAAAGCCGGCCGGACTACTGTTTGCGTCGAACGTTTGTGAATTGGCTATTTGAAAAACTATACGAAAACAACTCATTTTTCAACAAAACCATCTTAAGTCATGAGGTCCATTTTCAATTAGGAGGTTGTGTAAACAAACAAAATTGCCGCATATGGGACTCACAAAAAAAACTAACAGTCCTCGAAAAAATATTGCAGCCAAAGAAAGTGATCGTATGGAGAGGCTCGTATTTTTTTTCCAAAATGACCCTCACCGTGAATTCTCAGCGCTGCCAAACCCTGATAACCGATTTTTTGTGGCCACAAGTGGCTAATGGTGCAAGATGGCGCTAAAAGTCATACTGTCGGCCAATCAATTTGGTTATTGTCAGCACGGTTGCCACTGAGTAAAAAAATTTTCTATCAAAATTTTCCGAAAATGTTACCAAAAAGTTACCAAATTTTTTTTTTTTTATAAAAACAAAAATTTCTATTTTTATTATAATAAAAACAACAACTTTTATTAATAAAAAACATCACATAAAACGTTTTAATTCATTTTAGAACATAAATAAATATTTATATAAATGCATATAGACATTGCTTGACCACCAACAAATAAATTTTATTTATAAATAAATATTTCAATTCATTATACCTACGAATTCCGTATTTAATTTAAATAAATTATTTAATATTGCAGTCATTTAAAATAATCTTTTGCTGACCAAACATAATGACATTTGCATATTACGCCGTTGAACAATTTGGCGCACATTCACACAGTTGTTTTTAATGATTTTTTTCTCAGTGTTGAGTAATGCGGAAAAATGATAAAAGAAAAGCAATAATTTGATAGCTTGTCAAGCCTTAAAAACAAAGTTACCAAGTTACCAACCCTAAAAAAAATTACTATGGCAACTGTGATTGTCAGTTGGCTGTCAATTGGCCGCCTCGTTCTTGTGTCTGGATTATCTTCTCTGAGGCCATTTGAAAGACTACGCTTACATGAATAAACCACAAGCAACTGACAGTCTGAAAGATGAAATTCAGCGCTGGATTGACGAGATAAGTGAAACGTTGTTGCAAAATATGTTTCAAAATTTTGTGAGAAAAGCATATTTACCCAACATTATATTTCAATATTAATTCCCACATTTCTACTTTACATGGATATTAATAAAATTTAATTTGTCATAAAAAAGTGTGTTTTTAAGCTAATTTACTTCCTAACCTCAAATTTGCCCTCCCCACTTCTTATGCTTTTGCCACCAACATAATTGATAAAATTGTTATCGTATAAGGAGGCACGAGATTTAAATTGATTTAATTTGTTGTTGTTTAATTTAGCCAAGAAATTGCAAATAGTATTAAAATCGCTCTCTCCCCATACAGAATACAGATACCTACCACCACATGTTTTTTTTTTTTATAATAAATTAATTCAGATGAAAAATGCAAATACTGTAATTTAGTCAAAAGCACTAACGCTTTAAATTTGAAACATCAAAAAGTAATGAAAATAATGACGAAAACTTTTATATATTTCTTGGAATACAGTAATTAAACATCTCACACTTTTTGCAAAAGTTTTTCAACAAAATTATTTATTTTATATTGAATGTGAAGGGTATCATAGATTCGACATACACAAACACACACAAACTCTACTTGTTGTTTTATTTTCATATCCATTTACACCTTCAACTCCAGCTGCTTATTCGTCTCAGTATTAAGTGTGCTTCAAAGGTCAAAAGGATACAAGTTTTCTCTAAAATTTCTGTACTACAGTAAACAAAATATTTTGAAGAATATTTTAAAATAATTTGAAGAATATTTTAAAATATTTTGAAGAATATTTTAAAATAATTTGAATACAGATATTTTAATGCAATTAAATAAATTTTGTTTTGTTGAATAGATGTTTTGTATTACAAGAATCTTGTCATTTGGTTACTTATATTTAAAATGTTTTTGTTCACAAGCAAATAACACACAAAAGTTAAAGAAATATGATTTTCAATGCAAATTGCATTAGAACAATGAAATACACTTTTTTTTAATGTTAAATAGAGTACCTTTTATTTGCATATTGTTATTGTAAATTTAATTAAGCTGAATTCTTAAACTGAATGGCCGCACATCAAATTTTGCTGGATTGTGTTAATAAAGAAAAACTCATACTCTATTTGTATTTGAAGTGGGTTTGATGAAATTAAAAAGCACCCTTTTTATATAAAACAAGAATTATTTTTGTGCAGTAATTTCAGTAGTTTACTGTTTGTGTATCGTAATTTATTTCTTACAAAAAAATTTAAATGATTTCCTTTACACAGCGATAAAGGGCATTAAGGACTCCATTAACCATATTTGTCATGATTTTCTAAACGGTGGGCAAATTTGAGGTTAGGAAGTAAATTACCTTAAAAGCACACCTTTTTATTCCCTCCAAAAAGAATATGAAGGGTATATTCACTTGGTCATTCCGTTTGTAACGCAGCAAAATATCCATCGGAGACCCCATAAAGTATATATATTCTAAAGTATATATATGTATATAATCAGTGAGCCGATCTGACCAAGTCCGTCCGCCCGTCTGTGGAAATCACGATTCTGTCCAAACGGAAAGAGCCAGACTCTTGAAATTTGGTATAAATATATATTGAAGGATAGCACAGTAAGTTCGGAGATGGGCTAAATCGGGCAAGAGGGAAAAAAGTTCCCCTAAGAAGAACTAAGCCAACCTCTAAAAAAAAACATAATTTTTAAAGTATTTTTTGTAATTCTGTTAAGCAAATGATATATTTTTATGTCAAAGAAGGTCCCACTTAAAAAATAATTTTTTGGACCCCACCCACTTTAATAGGCGTTATTATATGCAAAAATAGCATAAAAATTAAACAAATTATTTTACTTAAGCCGACATTCCTTAAAAATAACATTTGCAAGCTTTAATGACGAAGCTGAAACGTAACCTGGTACTACTCTGCCCTACCCTCTCCTCCCCCGTTGTCCCCTAAATTAACCTATAAAAAAATGTTTTTAGATATTGTGTATAATTATGCCAAACATTTATTTTTAAAGTTTTATGACTAAGGCGAAATGTCTCCCCCACAGCCCTTGCTAGAGCGACCCCGCCAAAACAGTTTTAATACCCTCCAAAGAGGGTATATACATATATATTCTTGGTGAAGTGATGAAGTCTAAGACGGTCCAGCAATGCCCATATGTTCGTCTGTGGAAAACATGATATTGTATATTTTTGAACCCCACCGCCTTTAGTGGGCGTTAACGTACGATATTATATAAAGCAACTCTCTCCCACCAAGTTAAACATTCTAAATTTACTTACTAAATATTTGGAGGGTATTTCAGATTCGACCCGGTCGAATATAACGTTTTTACTTGTTGTGACTAATGCAGTTTTATTGATACCAATAGAAAGTAGAAATATGAGAATTAATACTAGAGTAGAATGTCGGGCAAATGTCTACCTTTAGCACGTCTGTAGACGTCCGCTCTTTTAACAGAATTTTCAATTACACTTTTTATTTAAATTTTGCAACAACTTTTCACTAATATCTTCAATGCAGCGCCCAATTTCATCTTTCAGAACGTTATTTGTTTGTGGCTTATTCATGTCAGTCCGTTCTTTCAAATGGCCGCAGAGAAAATAATTTAGTGGCGTTAAATCACAAGAATGAGGCGGCTAAATGACATCGTCAAATCGAGTAATTACGCGACCGAAAAATTTCTCATGCAATAACTGAATAACTGGTTGCTGAAACCAAAGCTCACTGATGCCAACATTAGCCAATTGTGGCCACAAAAAATCGGTTGTCATGGTTTGGTAGCGCAGAGAAGTCACACTGACGGCGTTTCTTTGCTCATTTTCGATAAAATACTGGTCGATGATGCCACCTGACTGGGTGCTGTTAGCTGAAGTAGTAGAATACGAGACTATGAAACGGAGGGTCCTGAGTTCAACCCCGCGCTGAGTCATAAAATATTTTGTTGAATTCTTCTGGTCAGCATTAGTGCATGGTTGTGCTAGATGTTGCCAGTCTATTTTCAGTGAAGAAGGCATAGCACTGGTCACTGAACATAATTAGCAATGACTGACAATACCATGTTTCATATTAAAAATCAGAGTAACAGCACCCTCCTTCGTCGGCCCTATAGCAAAAAATTAGCCGGCAAAGTAAAAAGAGTGAAATAGCTAGAAAAAATTCTCTATCTTCTCATCTTTCTTCATCTGTCTCCTCAATACTATCCCCTCTTTTCTAATTCCGGCGCAATGCACTGCATATGTAGGGATCATCCCTTGAGTGCTGGTCCAAGACAGAAAAATACCGCACCATATGGTAACTTTCTTTCGATGTAATAGTTTTGCGAGGACTATTTATGGATTTTGTGAGCCCCGTATGCGGCAATTTTGTTTGTTTACACAACCGCCTAATTGAAAATGGCCCTCATCTTTAAAGATGCTTTTGTTGAAAAATTTCTTGTTTTCGTTAATTTTTTTTCGAAGAGTCAATTCACAAACCTGCAACACAAACAATAATTGTACGACGTTATTTCTGGAACGAGTTAAAGTTTTTAAGCCTGAACATGAAAATGCCTTGTGTTGACGCAAAATTGTTGCAAACGTGGAAGAGTTGATGTTCCAGGGATAATAACAATTCGTGATCAAAAGTGTAACGTTCCATGGTTAAAATTTCCCAATATTTTACTAAATAAATGTTAAAGGATGAGAGCTTAATTCTTGATATATCATCATTTGACAGGCAATTTATTTCCTAACCTCAAATTTGTCCACCTTTTATGTATTTTACATGCAAGTGAGCTCGAAATGCCTTCTTAAATAAGAAATATTTCAAGTGGGAAAACTGCTCATCTGATTTTTGGGTTTAAAGATTTATGAGACTAACCTGTAATCACTTTTATAAAAAAAAAATTTTTTTTTCTTTCTAACAAAAGAGTTACACACACATAAAAAAGTATAAAAAATTTTGTTAAAAGTTAGTATTTTGAACAACATCACAACAATTACCTAAACGGTTTTATAAAGTTATTTGGAAAAAGAAAAAAATATTTTTGAAAGTTTTTGTGTGCAGCTTATATATCTATTGAGAATTAAGTCTCTTGTTGAAAATATCAACAAAATAAAAAAAAATAATAACTTATAAATTGCTTGATAACGACTTTAAGAAATTTGCTTTTGTTGGCTTTTAATAAAGAACTTTTGAAATCCGGCGTTATTTATTAACAAACAATAACCTTTTTTTTGCAGTAGCACATTAAGAATAAATAGCTTTTTATTTTGTTGGAGTAAAAGAAATAAAAATATAAGTTTATTTTAACTCTAAGCAGTTGTTGCTGTATTCCACAAACAAGTTGTAAATCCCTTTTTATTAACCCTTAATTAAGGCGTCATTTTGTAGAGTGCAAAGAAATTTAATTAAAAATAAATTTACAAAAGAACATATTGTTGGGTAATTTAAATTTATTTTTAATACCATTCCAACACACTATACATAATTTTTTTTTTGTTAACAATGAGTTGCTTTGCACGAGGTCAAGTTAATAAAAAGGACGAAAGTGCCACTAATAGTTGGCACTCATTATATATTTGAAATATGTGTCTCATGCACTTACTTTCGAATATTGTTTGAGGATGTGACAGTTGTTTTCTCCACTTACAAAAGTCTACGAGAAATGCTATTTTTTGAAAGAAATACTATTTCTAATAAAATTATGATACAATTATATTTTGCAGACATGTATCCACTTTTCCTTTCTTTCTCTTTTTATGACATTGTAAAGACTTTTAGTTTTACGTTTGATGTGTTTTTTGCTTTTGTAGTATCAGGTTATTGTGTTGTGTGTCAAAAGCACTTTCAAGACTTCGTGTTTTTATATATATATTTTATAGCTATTGCCACTTGTGTTGTGTTTCAAGTAAACGAAAGTTAACACTCAATGACAGCAGCTTACACTCTCTTCAAATAAGTTTTTTCTTGCTATACCGGATATGCCATGTAAGTCAACATTAAACGAAATGCAATGATACTGCAAATAATCCTTGTTCCCATAAAAATTAAATAGAATATATATTTATGTCATAAAAATTATAACAAACATTAAGTCACGTCTTTGGAAAAAACTATTTCTATTGGTGCAACTGAAATATTAGAAAACTTAAATTCAAGAAATTTTGTTACGATCGATGTAAATCTGTCTAAAAGTTGAAAAATATATCAAATCCATCACATATATAGCAAAATTTATATATTTGGAAATTTTTATATACATATACGTGAATTTGTAATTTCAGTTGTGCTGATTAATATTTTCCATTATTTGTGATGCTCATTTGACTGCTACTTGTGCAGATCATGAGGGAAAGTTTGCCCAAAAAATTTTTAGTAAAAGTAAATGTGTTATATCAAACTTCCAGTTAAATGAATAAGAAGTTTGAACAAATTTCAGGGCTGCCAACTGTTAGATATCTGCATATTTGAAGTGTCATTTATTTAATGAAGGGTTTGCCATTTGTGCATATTGATCATTTATGAATCAAAAAGAGCGTCAAAATAAATACAACTTACTACCAACGTGGTGGCCATTTTGAGTTTAGAAGATGATTATGCTCTTCATAGTCTAAATAAATTTAGAGAGACTGGAAACGTTACAGATGTGATCACGCCTATACGTCTCTCCTGTTAGTGAAACTGTGGCGGATAATTCGAATTTGTTGATTCTATGCCGTTCTCGACAATTCGACTTATTTCACGGCTCATTTTTCGATATTTTTTGGACTGCAATAGATGATTTTGATCTGTTTTGATGATTATGTCTGAGCGTTATTTAGCTTTAAGATCATGCAATTTACGTTACCAGACTCTAGGCGGATAATTCTCGAAGAATCAAAAATCAAATAATAATATCTTTAGTTATTCTAAGAAAAGTTGGGTGCAGGTTTCCTGATGATATGCATCAATATTTAAATTTGAACTTATTTTTTATAGTTGGGAAGAAATCATCACGAATAAAATTAAATATTTAGGGGGAAATATTTCTTGTTTTCCTAAATATTCTAATATTTTTTTTGTTATTTTTTGTAAATTGTATAACAGGATGTTAATTTATATATTATATATTAGTTATTTTTTAATATTTATAAAACTTTTAAATTTCACACACTTGTGCACCAGATTCTCTATGTTATTTATGGAGAAAAATGTCAGTCATTTCTAACAATTTTATCGACAATGGCTTCAATAAGTCAATTTGTTTATTAACGATTTTCTAACAACTCGTTTGTAGTGGCATTTAGAATTAGTTATATTTTTAGCAAAAGTGATAAGTATTTGGCTCCAATGACATCGTCCTAGAAGTAGAAGTCGTGAAAGTAGAAGTCGTGGAAGTAGAAGTTGTGGAGTAGAAGTCGTGGAGAGAGTAAATATGTTTACCAAATATTGAAATGACAAATATTTCAATTCCTGTTATTCTCCCAATAAAAGCGAATACTTATTATTTTGGTTAATATTCATCATACGCCACAGTTAAATGCCATACAACTAGAGAGAGAGAGAGAGAGAGAGAGAGAGAGTTATAAAATAATTACTCGTACATGTAAATAAAATGAGTCATGATTACATTGTTTACATTATATAAAAAAAATATGACCTCTTTTTCGAAATATAACTATAGAGGAAATTACAATACTCAATATCGTTCCAAATTCATATTTAAATCTGTAATCTGCTATAACAAGGAAAAATAAAATAAATTAAAATACAACAGATTATTTTTTTAATAATATCTTCTAGCAAAATATTCTTAATAGTTATAAAATATTTGTGCAGTGAATAGAGCAGCCGTATTAATAATCTATAAACAATTTAAATTTAAATATACAACCAGCAACATCTTAAAAAATAAGCAACCGGTTGCAGTATAAATATTAAATTTTAGTTTCTTGTGGATCTATGCCACCATATTAAACAAAAATTTAAAGCAATGCGTACATAAATTGTTTTATAAATATCCCAAATTATTTGTTTATGTATTCAATTAGGCAACAATTTGTTCTTTACTCATGTGCATTCCACGGCATTATAAATTAAAAAAAAAAAACAAAAGGGAGAAGAATGAAAGAAATATTTTCAATATGTGTTGATTTAATAAAAATAAGCTGCTACTAATTTGATAGCCAAAATCGAGAATAATTTAGAAATAAGAAAATGTAAACAATCGAAATTGTGTTAAACAGTTTGTAGCATTTTACAAAATATTTAAAAATAGATATTAATGTTAATAATTATGAGTAGATTAAAAGTTTTATTATGAAAATGTCTAAATTTAGATTTAAATATTCCAATAATTAGTCACACTCAACGACATGTAGCTTTTTTTAGAATCAATGAGCAATTAGTTTCGAAATAGCTTTGGACGAGACTATTGAAATTATTAAAAATTTTAAAATTTTTTATATAGTTTACTTTTGTATGGTCTGTTGTGCACTAAAATACTAAAGTTGCAATTATATATTTGACTTATTATAATATTGTTATTTGACATATTTCTCTATGAAAATTGTCAAATAAGTAGATTTTGAGCGTGAAGTATTTTTTATGAAGAGGCAAAGGCATTGCATTTGTCGCCCATTTTATCGGGAACGATTGACAGAATGTACGAATACTAAAACTGAATCCTCTTTCGGCGAGGTGAAATAGCTACAAATAATTCCTTCGCTTTTCATCTTTCTACATGTGCACTCTCAAGGCCATTTTCATATTTAACGAACATTAACCGCTCATGCAATGGGGTTATCCCCTGAGTGCCGATTCCAACTAAAAAAATACACTAAACTTTTTCTTCACTTACTTCAAAAGTGGTTTTGTAAAAGGTACTTTTTGGAAAAAGTACTTGTTGGAAAAAGCAGTTTTTGAAAAAAGTAATTGTTGGAAAAAGTACTTTTTGGAAAAAGTACTTTTTGAAAAAAGTACTTTTTAGAAAAAAGTACTTTTTGGAAAAAGTACTCTTTGGAAAATATACTTTTCGAAAAAGGTACTTTTGGGAAAGGTATTTTTTAGAAAAAGTACTTTTTGGAAAAGGTACTTTTTGGAAAAAGTACTTTTTGGAAAATATACTTTTTGAAAAAGGTACTTTTAAAAAAATGTGCTTTTTGAAAAAGGTACTTTTTAGAAAAAGTACTTTATAAAAAACTTACTTTTTGGAAAAGGTACTTTCTGTAAAAAGTAATTTTACAATTTTGGAAAAAGTACTTTTTGGAAAATATACTTTTCGGAAAAGGTACTTTTGGGAAAGGTATTTTTTAGAAAAAGTACTTTTTGGAATAGGTACTTTTTGGAAAAAGTACTTTTTGGAAAATATACTTTTTGGAAAAGGTACTTTGTAAAAAATGTGCTTTTTGAAAAAGGTACTTTTTAGAAAAAGTACTTTATAAAAAACTTACTTTTTGGAAAAGGTACTTTCTGTAAAAAGTAATTTTACAAAATGTACTATCTGTAATAGGTACTTTTTGGAAGAAATGCTTTATGGAAGAAATATGTTATTATATATGAAAATACGAAAATACTGTGCACTTATGTACTTCAAAGGACAATTGAATTAAAACAAATGCATATCAAAATAAATGTGTTAATAGATCGCTTAAAAGATTTTATTGTTTGTGGTGTGTTAGAATTTTCAGTAACATCTGTTAGCAAAGTGGCGGGTAATATGCCAGAATATAATAAAATAACTTAAATTTAATTGCTGTCCAAAAAAAGGAAAAAATAAATAAAAAAGAAAAGGAAAAAATAAGAGTTATAAAATTAATAAAAAAAAATCTCTTCTGAACTATAATAAATCAAAAGATTATTGTGGCCATATTTGGTTATATTCTTGTGGCATAGAGTAATCCCTTTTAATAAGGAACAATTTTCCATCTTTTTTTTAAATAATTTATTTAAGCTTATAATGAATTACATTCTTTTATCTGTAGCGTAATTATCAAAAATAAATTAAGAGGCACAGATTATGTTCCTTAAGTGTTCTTTAACTTAGCAGAGCATCATTGGCCATTTGTCTACTCGTATTATGATGATTCATAGAAGTCTTATAACACTTAAGTTTAATCATGATGCTTAAATCATTTATATGAAAGGAGTCAACTAAATGGAAATATATCTTTTAGATTGCCGTTTTCGTTACCCTGCAAAATAAAATTCAAATTGTAGTAAACTTTCTGCTATAATTTTATTATTTAACGTACTCGTATTTGGCCATTAAGTCTGTCCGTGTAAACAAGTACGTGACATTGTAAATTTTTTTATTTTAGTGCTCTAATTTTTGGTGTTGATTTTAGTGTTTGTGCTAAAAATAACGTAGTTCTTTATAGATAATTTAACAAAACAACTTAAATAAGTGTGCGCACCTTCAGCCCCACGACAATCGGCCCACTCAATCTTATGGAATTATCTAGAAATAAAATTTTTTTATAACCGATAAAAATATTGGCTAAATTGTGTGCGCTCTTTTTATAACAAGAGAGCGAGATTAACAAATTAGTTTTTGAATTATTTGAGTCATTTTATGAGAAAAAAACCTGCTAATGTTTGAAGGAAAGGAAACTTGTTTACAGGCAGCGCTCATCTATCCCAGAGACAATTTTCTGAAATAGAAAATATTATCTTAAAAATACTTATAGAACATTAACTGCGAAAATTATGTAATTTTTGCGAAATATTTTTAATATGAAAAACCATATCAAAAGTGTGTTTTAAAATGTTATTGAGTCAAAAGAAATATATCGGAGAAATATCATCAATAATAGTTTAAAATTAAAATTATTAGTCAGGCTAAAGTTCAAATTTGAACATTTACAAATTAGTATATTAAATTGAATCAAGATTCATAGGCTAATTGTTCGAAATTTTGTTTTTAAATCTCAGAAAGACATGATAAATATTCCAAGTCACAAAGGAAAAAAATTACAAATTACAAATAACTTTGATTTTAAGAATTTATTTTAAATTAAAATGTTTTATTAAGAGTGAAATATTTAGAATATTTTTTATAGTCATCAAACTTAATACGACGTTCAGACGTACATTTTTAATTGAGTCAATATTCACTTTATTGCCATAATTATCTTCCTGTTCACATATACAAAATTTAGTCAATTCAATTAACGTATGACAACTAAAAGAAAAAATTTTTCATATTCATGAGGATCCCAAGTTCAAATCTCCTATTTTTTTTTATTTAATATTTTTAATTTTCTAATTAAAAATAAATATAATATCAATAATTTAACTTCAATAAGGCTCGACATATTTTGTTTATGGTTTTTATTCACTTCTCCCCTCAATTTAGGTGCCAAGTCTCTGCTAACTTTGTTCAGTGAGTTGTGTTTTGCTCACTAAACACACTTTTTAGCAGTGCTGCATTTGTAATTTTACTCAATATTATAACAATTTCATATTTATTGAACAATAATGAATTGAAATTTTATTGGGATAATTGAACTCAATAATGCTATTTATTGCGATAAGCTCAATTAAGGTTTATGGCTGAACACGGTATTAGCGAAATTTATATGTATTCGAATTGAACTCGAATTTATAATGATTTCCAACATTCTATAAAATATACATATTTACGTATTTATGGATGGACTAGTTGTATTCCGAAATAAGTAATTTTTTTCTATATAAATTGTGTATTAAAACTGTGGCCACTTCTTAATCAGGAACAATCACGTTTTCTCATTACTTTTTCTTCTGATGGCTCTCGCAAATTTGACTTATTTTCATATACTGATATTAATGTTTGCAACGCATATGTTTTCTTGTTTAAAAATAAAAAATAAAATTCCAAATGACGATCATGATCTATTTATATTTATATATTTTGTGTTAAGAACAATAAATCGTGATTATTGGATCATTTGTTTGCTTGGTGGACTTGATCTTTTCCACCTGTTTAATGTTTTTTATTTATATATTTTGATAAATAATTATAAAAAAAAAACAAATTAAGAGCCATTTTCGATATAAACTCTGCCACAGAGTGTCAATTAATGGCCATTATCATACGTTATCGGCTGGCATTGGCCGGGCATGTCTGAGTGTGACAGAAAACAACTTAACAACCAACGACTTACATGCGTGTCTAGCAAATTGAAGTGGATTTTGTAAATAAATTCGTTAATAAAATAACACAAAATTATTGTTTTATTTTTTTGCATATAAATAAACAGCTATTTTTTTAATTTATCTGCTTGTTTATGTATGGAAATTTTTAAAACTAATAAAAACATATAATAAATGATACAAAATATTTCATACACGTATCTTAAAATATCCAATTATAAACAATTATTTTGACAAACATTTTCAAGCATCAGCGTTTCTTTTTGTGAATTTCTGGTATCATTCCAAAGATTTGTATGCATTTGTGTGAATTTTAAACCATTATTTTTTAATCATAAGATATAATTATTTTGTGACCTTGACTTCTCTTTAGCATCATATATTTTTATTTTTTATTGCAGCAACAAGACTTCGAAATATCTTAATGTCACAAATCATTTTAATTGTCATATAAATAACAAAATAAAACAAAGATTAATTAACAATTTTCCAATAATAATTAAGATTGTGCAATTGCAATTGATTTTATAAATATCTAGATTTATTGGCATCTATTAAACCGCTTATTTGATTAAACAAAAATCAATTAATTAATTGTATTAATTGAGTAATTAATTTTGGTTGAAATTATTTAACATTTTCGTTTAGAGATCACAAACAGAAATCTACTAAAATTTTTTTACATTAGAACTTTATTATTTAAATCAGCTAATAATTTCTCAAAAGAAATTTACTAAAATGTAATAAAGATAAGGAGTTATTATTCATAAAAATTATGAGAGTCTAATAACAGCGTAATAAAACATATGAAATTTTGTCTATTACACTCTTATAAGCCTGGCATAATTTTTATGAATAAGAGGGTAAAATTTTAATATATAATTTAGCAAATAATTTTCAGTAATTCGGAAGTTTAATAGAAATTGATAGATTTGTCAGCAACTCACTACTTTATTTAGAGTAATTTAAAGCAGGGAGCATACAAGTATGTAAACAAGTTCTTCAACTCAAGGACAACGTGTGTTGCTACTGCCCTGAATATTAATTTATTTTTTTTCTTCTAAAATATAGAAGTTTTAATACCAAAGAAAATAAAAATTAATTTTATTTAGTTCTTTTAATATTCCACTCTTAATAAAGTAATTTGAATGAATTTAATAGAAATTAAAAAAAAAAAAAATAGTTTGCAGATTTGAACTTGAGTCTGAAAAAAAAAATATTATTATCTTAATAATAAAATTAAAAAGTTTGAATAACTAAATTTACATTCAGGTACTTTAAAGAAAGTTTAAATTCTTATGAATTTTGTCATAATTTTATTTAAAATGAAATTTATTCCATTTACATACATTTTTCAGCTCTGAATCTGTCTTATTGGCTTTTTTGATTTTGAATACTAATGAAATCTTTTAAAAACATCAAAGAAAGACATAACTTTTTTTCCACTTGTTTACTTTAATGCAAAAAAAAAGGTTCCACTGTGCAACCCTGAAATAATATTTTCGATTTTCAGTACTTATTTAATACTTGCTGAAATACAATATAAAATTGGTTTTGTAAATAAAAACATGTAAAAACGTTATATTAGACCGGGCCGAATCTTAAATACCCTCCAAATATTCAGTAAGTAAATTTAAAACGTTTAATTCGGTGGGACAGAGTTCCTTTAAGGCATCTCTGTGCCCAATTTTAAACCTCTATTTTGACAGAGTCATTCCGGGAAGGTCCGTAGGGGAGACGTTTCACCTCTGCAAGATCGGAGAACATCTCAGCTTCTTATAGGCTTCAGGAATAAGAATTGTTCAATATTTACACTATTTTTGCATATAATATCGTACCCCAACGCCCACTAAAGGGGGCGGGGTTGAAAAATAGACTATATCATGTTCTCCACAGACGAACGTATGGGCATTGCTAGATCGTCTTAGACTTCATCACTCATCAATAATGTATATACTCTATGGGGTCTAATTCTTTTTGGAGGGCATTACAACAGTACTTTGTCGGGGTCTCTCTGGCCAGGGCCGTAGGGGAGACATTTCACCTTTGCCATAAAACTCTAAAAATAAATGTTAAAAAAAAAATTTTTTTTTTGATAGGGTCATTTAGGGGGCAAAGGGGGAGGAGGGGGTAGGGCAGAGTAGTACCAGGTTACGTTTCAGCTTCGTCATTAAAGTTTAAAAATGTTATTTTTAAGGAATGTAGGCTTAGGTCAAACAATTTGTGAACTATAATAACGCCCACTAAAGTGGGCAGGGACCAAAAATAATTTATTTTTATTTTATGGCTCCAAGTTTAATGCGTTGGACCTTCTTTGACATAAAAATATACCATTTGCTTAACAAAATTACAAAAAAAAATTATGTTGTTTTTTAGAGGTGGATTTAGTTCTGCTTAGGGGAACTTTTTTCCCTCTGGCTTGATTCAGCCCATTTACGAACTTCACTTGTGTTATCTTTCAAGATATATTTGTACCAAATTTCAAGAGTCTGACTCTTTTCGTTTGAACTGAATCGTGATTTCCAAAGACGGACGGGCGGACATGTTCAGATCGTCTTAGATTTCATCACTGATCAAGAATATATATACTTTATGGGGTCTCAAATGGATATTTCCATGTGTTACAAACGCAATGACCCTCCATACTATTTTTTGGAGGGTATAAAAAAGAAAAATTTGTTTTAGCTATTTACTGTTATATATCAAAAATAAGTTTAAATTTTCCAGCTCTGGAACTGTCTTTTCGATTTTGCTGATTTTCAACAGTAATCTGGAACTATTTCCAATAAATTAATCAAAGAGCGAAGCCTCTGCTTTTCTGGGGCATCGGAAAACATGATTTCACTCACATACAGACAAATGGACAGAGGGACCCAGATTATATATACACTATGGGATCGCTTATTGTGGGAATTACACATGGAATCATAAACTTATATATATATATATATATATATATATATATATGTATCCATTCACCATTTTTGTTGAAGATTGAAAAAAAAAATAAAAAATAAAAAAATTTATAAAGGAATCCCACGTTAATTTTTGGGTTATCCTGTATGAAAAAGCTGAAAGCAAAAATTCTCGAAATTTTTCATTAGGCTTTTCCAAAAAGCTCCTATTTGATTGATCATAAATATATATTTTCTAAATTTATTATTTTGTATTAGCAGGCAATAACATGGAAACAAGTCCACACACTAATTCAAAAATATAATTTTCATGCTTTAGAAAATGTTGTGCATGATTTGGCATGACTGGACAGACTTCATTTTCCAATATGACTTGCTGTTCAAGGGGAAATTGTTTGACTTGTTGGCACTTAGGGTAAATTTTAAAAATACAACATCTAGAGTATTCGGAGTGCCTGGTTTTTTTAGCCCTTTTATCGTGTCCATGAACTTGCTGCCAACAAATTTCGGCACTTTGAACATGATTAGTTTTGTTTAGTCTCTGTAATTTTTTTTTTTTTTTTTGTAAAAAATTACATGACTTAACATGATGTTTTGTATTATATTTTTCCATATATTTTTTAATTGTTTATTTTCTAGTCTACCAAATTTATTTCCGCGGTTTTATTATTAAAATATTTACATTTCAAAAATCAGATTCACTTGTCAATTTTTGTTTGTAAACTTTTGACTAATTGGAAACTTGATTATTTTGAAGACTTTTTGTTTGATGTTTTAATTTATTAAAATCTTTTTGGGGATTATTTGTAAAAAATATTCCACACTTAGCTGGCGATTGATCAGTGGAAATTTATATGAGTCTAACAAAAATTGACTGATGATAAACAGAAATTCTTTTGACTGTTAAGATCTCACTGCATCATAAGAAAATCTAATTTCTCACAATATTTTTTTTTTTATTAGTTTCTTTGATTTACATGAATTTTTTTTTTATTGCAACATCAATTTGATAAATAATTTAAAAATGTGTTTTCATATTTGTGAATTAAAAAAACAACATTCCTCAGTGGCACAGCATGTGCTATTAGGAAGCACTTTTCCTAAAGTGCGAAAATAGATAAGATCGTGTACATTTGGCTGAGTGACCGTTATGTAGTGCGTCTTAAAACTATAATTATAAATGAACAGTCATGCCAAAACGACACAAAACAGCAAACAACAAAAACATGTGTTCCTTATGTTTTTGGATTTAATGATGAAAATTTTATTTCAAATTTCTTTAAAAATTAAAGCAAATTAAAAAAAATGTGTGGGCGTTTTTTTTCTTGGCTCTATTCGTTTATTTTAATATTCTGCTCTTGAGTGAAATTTTCATTTTCGATATTTTTGGAAATATGTCTGTTTTTAATAAAATTTTCCGTTACCATATTTTTTTTTTTGGTAATGCTGCGTATCGCAGAGAGTAAGAGAGAATGTGAGAGAGTTTAACGGAATTGAGTACTTTGTAGCATTTGGTATGGGTGGGTGATGCGTAAAAATAACGTTGATAACATACGAATATCAAGGCGTTTATAAACTCTGACATCAGCGAGGATCGGCATCAGTCTGCTTTGGATTTTTAACAAGTCAACTTTTCCAAAACAAGCCAACTAAAAACAAAATCTAAAATGTCTCTTGAACGTGCTATTAAGGCTAAGGTGAATATTCCTTAAGTGAATAAAAGGAATAACATAAATTCAAATAAAGTGATGTGAAAAATTTGCAAGGAAAATAATAAAAAAAAAATTGGTCTAAAATTAAAAAAAATATAACAAAATTATATTGTTATATAAAAACTAAAATATGTGAATGTATAATTCAAATTTAAAAAAAATTATTTGAGAAATATTTTGCTATTTTCAAGAAGTGTATGTGGTGCCGAAATTGGGAATATTCAATATCCCTCAATACAAATGATGAATCAGTAATTCAAATTTGAAATTTGCAATTTTTCAATATTTTCTCTAAACAAAAGCTTAATAAAAAAAAAATATTCTAAGATTCGATAATAAATGGATCTCAAAATTTTAACCTTTTAATATAAATTATATAAAATGGAATAAATAATTTTAAATTATAAAATTTAAGACTTTTTGAACTGAATGCGACTGAAATTAAAACACAAGATGTGATCATGGGCTTTGGCTGAACATTTTCAAAGATAAAAATATTCAAAAATTCTAAAATAATTTTTCTCAAAATTTTAAAATATTTTTTTTCTTTAATATAAATGACATAAAATGGAATAAATAATTGAATTGAATTATAAAATTTAAAACTTTTTAATATGAATCAGACTGCAATTAAAACACAAGATATGATCATGGGCGTTGGCTGAAAATATTTTAGCCCCACTGAATTTTTTGATAAGGTGGCAACGCTGTTGCATAAATTGTAACCACTTCTTAAATCAATTTTATATAAAAGCCAGTTTCCATAGAAGCCATTTTGTTAAATATATAAGAGAAAATACAGAAATTAAATAAAAGCGATTAATTAACGTCAATTCCACAGCCCAAGAAACCGATCTAAATTTTGTCAAAATTTATTCCAATATAAAATTTTACTTAAATACATAGTTTATTTAACTTTTGTTAATTACAAAATTGCTTTGTTGCACCACCCCACAAGTACACTTTACGACCGAGCATTTCACTCTTTGCAAATATTTTTATATCAATTATGAAAAAAAAAAATATAAAAAAAAGCATAATTGAATATGAAAAATAAAAAAAAAAAATTTGGCACATTTGTCTAGATCGCTGGCAAGCGCAACCCCGAGATGGACAAAGAAGCCCAACAATGGATTGAAGCCATTTTGGGTGAGAAATTCCCCGGCGGTGTTGACTACGAAGAACATCTCAGGGACGGTCAAGTTTTGTGCAAATTGATCAACACTTTGGCACCCAACTCCGTACCCAAGATCAATTCATCTGGCGGTCAATTCAAGATGATGGAAAACATCAACAATTTCCAAAAGGCTTTAAAAGCTTATGGTGTACCTGATCTTGATGTCTTCCAAACTGTAGATTTATGGGAAAAGAAAGATATTGCCCAAGTCACCAACACCATCTTTGCTTTGGGTCGTGCTGTAAGTTAAACAAATTAAAACGCCATTAATAAAAAAAAAAATAATGTATTAATTTGTGTTCTTCAAAAAATAGTGCTACAAACATGACGACTTCAAAGGTCCCTTCTTGGGCCCCAAGCCCGCTGATGAGTGCAAACGTGACTTCACCGAAGAACAATTGAAAGCTGGTCAAACTGTTATTGGCTTGCAAGCCGGCCAAAATAAGGGTGCTACCCAAGCTGGCCAAAACATGGGTGCTGGCCGTAAAATCTTGCTCGGCAAGTAAATGTTTAAGCGTGGAAATCACATTTTGTACGGCTTTTAGTTTAAGTTAAAAATTCCTTACCACACATACACTCTCATTTTATTCGAAACACAAACAACATTTTCTCTTCTACACTAAACTACCAAAAAATACACAAAATTTATTAGATGCAATTTGTATTTTTTTTTTATTGAAAGAAAGAAAAAAAAGTTAAAGATACATTTTACTTTTTAAAGTAAACATAAGTTTATGTTTAGGTTAATTTTATATATAAAACAAAAAATGTAAAAGTAGTTAAAATAATAGAAAAAAGAAACGCGTTTCAAATAAAAAAAAATTCACTTATGAACTGATCACACTTAAAAGTAAATGTTTGATTTAATATATTTTTTATTCCCTTATCACAGACACATTTGAATTTGTATACGTGTGTAGATGTGTGTTGGCAAATACAAATCATTAACGACAAATAGGCTGTCGCAGTAAAAATGTACATTTTTCATTTAAAGAGTTAAAAATACTTATTATTTGAGACAGATGTGAATTTTCTATTCGATTTTCTAATATGATGACATGTTCCTATTAAGAATGGAATAAAATATGAGTCAAATGGCCCCCAAAATGCCTGCATTAACCATCCACTACTCTTTTCATGAATTTCCACAATTTTTTAACAGAAATCTTAAATCTCGTATTTAAGCACGCGCTTGAGAATTTTCTGAGCCCTAATTCGACAATTTTCTTTATTCCTGAAGCCTTTAAGATGAAATTGCTCTTTACCTGAGAAGATAATTTTTTTTCGTAAACTTGACCTTGATTCTATTTTGCTCTATAGAACGATATGCCGGCGGTTTCCATAGCCATCTAGTGTCTTTCCTAAAGCACTCCATTTTTAATAATCAGAATAAATATATGGCATATTTATCCAGATTTCAGAGTTGCCACTTGTGCAAAAAAATTAACACTCAATTAAAAAAGTACAATTTTATAGGAATCATGTTTTAAACATTTTTTTAACACTTTTATGCTTAAAATTTAAATTTGTGCATATTTTGAAAAAATTAACTTTAAAATAAAATATGTTTTACAAATAATAATGGACGTTAAGGTAGTTAAAAATGTACTACAAAAATATGAAGGGAATTTTTACATATGAGATAATAATATTTACTTTTGATTAAACTTAAAAAAAAAATATTCTCTACATGCTAAATCTGAATAGATTATCAATTCATATTGCAATTTATAAATTTCGTTCATACTGAATATGCATGTATGTACGTGCTCTAGCATGAATAGATTGGATGGAACAGCAATCGCCCATTGACGCCGCGGATAAGTTTTACACATGCAAATGCTTATGAAAACTGTTACATATCCCTTTGGCGGAAATTTCTAAAAATTCATAAACTATCACAAATACGATCATCCCAAATAACTTTATAAATTTAATCGACCATTTTTGGTTATAAATTGGTGCGACACTTTGGTTATTAACCCTAGTGATACAATGCAATGTGCCGGAAGGGGCGGTTTCGTGTTGAGAGGGCAGATGCCATTTTATTCTTTATGCATTAAATACATTCATGACAGCTGGCTACTGACTACACTACAGCAGAAATAGAATACAATTATTTATATGCGAACATTAGCACAGACAACAACCTGCCGTGTAGCCGTGAAAATAATCATTCCCATATAAACACATGTATTATACTTCTGTAGTCAAGTAGCCGGTAGCCTGCTGTTGTGATTGTGTTTAATGCATTACTTTGACGTCTTATATTTAGCAGAGAGTCTACGAAGGAGGATGATGTATTGTGATAGTGACGCTGCCTGTGTTACTACTCAGCAACAAATGCTATGCCTTCTTCATTGAGACAGGACTACAGAAATTAACACCACAATACACTAACGCAAATTGCATTTCATACTCTACGCGTTAACCACTTCAGCTAACACCATTTCCAGCAATTAAAAAAGAAATTAATAAATACTTTAAAACTAAATTTCGGACAAGTGTTCATTGTGATATTTTCTTCTGGATGATTGCTTTTTCGTTCGATTGCCAAATTTCAAGTGTAAGGCAGTCATAGATTTCTTGTACACGGTACACTTGCCGATTATTTTAATTTTGTTTTATATACGATGACTTAATTTCCATACAAAGCAGGTCGAGGGTGGGGAAAAAAATCAAAACGAAATAATAATAAAAATGTATATATTTTTGTTTCTATTCGCTGTACATTGTATGTACGTACACACACATGTACACAGTTTTTGTTTAGATTTAAAACTCATGGGGCATAAATTTTACTAAAGTTTAATACAATAAACAAAATGATATACAGAATCACTAGTGATTTATATAAATAGTTTTGCATGAACTGAAATTAACGATGTCTTTGTTAAGAATCCAAATACTTAATTAGAAGCAAGTGTATTTACGTTACCCCAACCAAATTTGTCATGTGCTTTTTTTACAAATTTTTATTGCAGCGCATGTAATTTGTGATTATTGTATTCAAAATAACTGCGCCTTTGGGACTTTATTTTTTAATAATTTTTAATATAAATATGAAGTAAATTTTAATGTACATAAATTTTATTTGTCGAACTTATTAATTTATTATAGAGATACAAATTCCTTTATTGCACTCAAGTTCAAATCTGCAATCTGCTAATTTTCTTATGATTTTTTATTAAATTCAAATTATTTTTGTATTAAGAGCGGTTTATTAGAATTGAATAAAATTTAATTTTGATAAATGTTGCATAACATGAAATTTTGCTGTTTTCCCTAACCTAAAAACTTCTAATCTTAATAATAAAATCGATAAGTTAAAAATAAATCATATGAAAAATGTAAAATTTTTTTTTTAAATTTTTTTTTGGCTAAATATGCAGCCATTGTTATTGGCTGTGTATCATTAAATGTTTGTTTTCCTGAAAAATTATTTAAAGAAAAAACCACTTGGCTAATATGGCTGGTGCTGCGTTATACATTTTTTCTAGCAAATTATTTGGAAATTCCCCCATAAATTATAATCAATTTTATAATTTTAAAGATGTGAAAAATGTTCTCCTATTATTTGTTTTTCATTTAGTATTTTTTTATTAGGCTTTTGTTTTAGTATAAAATGTTTTCTTAAAAATTTTCCGTTCGCTTTATATTAAACTTATTGATTATTTTTAATATTTTAATTAAAAAACAATTTTTATTTATTAAATAAGACTGTCGTTAATAAAAAATTTAAAGCACTATAAAGCTAATTTTTAAAATAAAATATTAGAAAATAAAAAAAAAATCAGTTTCTTTTGCAAAAAGTGACCTAAAGCTTGTCAATAAAACACACATCTTGATTATGTCTAGTTTTTTTTATTAAAAGCGAAATTTCCTAGTGTTACATTGCGTCGTGACAAACGTCCCGGTATATCTGAAAAAGTACCACTAAATAGTGGCTGAAGTTTAATAAAAATAACATAAAATCTATGGCTGGTTAAAGATCCGTAGAAAGATAAAGGAAGACTATTATGAATCAGTGACAATATTTACATATTTTGTGTAACGAATTTTGAAAATTTTTAATAAAATATTTTGTAATTTATTATAATAAAATTTTTAACATTCCTTTTAATAATAAATAATTCTAAATGTTCCATGAATATTACTTGGATGATTGCCAGAAATTGTTTGTGTGATTGCTTCTAATGATTCTTAGAGCAAAATTTAATTATTTGTAAAATTCTAAAAGCTTTTATATGAGACAGATATTCACCTTGAAACTACAGGTAAAGACACCTGCAAATCAGTAGCTACACACGTACGTATATAAATGAAATATTACAGATATTTGCTTAACTAGACAAAGGCTTTTGACTTGCTGCAGCAGTAAACAATTCATATGACACATTTGAAATCGGGGGGTTTTTTTAAGAAATATTTTTATGTTTAAAATCGAAATAAAAGTGAAAAATTTATTAACATGTTTTTAAAATTTTGACTGCCTATTTTGTGCGATGTGGAATTTTAAAATACACTTTTGTTTTAAATCGTACACCCAATTCACACGATGAATTTTATGACGCCTAGTTTTATTAATTCCCTATTGAAATTTGTTCCAAAAACTCTTTGCGTTCATTCGATGAATTTGGTTTTCATGTCTTATTTTTATTTTTTGTTTCACATATATGTATGTATATGACCTGAAAATGGAAACAGAACAAAACGTAACAAAGAGAATAGGTATTGATGTGAAGAGAAATATGAAAAAAAACCATGAAATCAGATATCAAGTAATTTTTTCTACACCTCTTTCTTCTCTACACCGTGCGCTATAAAACCAAAAATGACATCGAAAATTGGACGTCATAAAATTCATCGTGTGAATTGTGTGTTATTTGTGTGGACGAAAAAAAACTTGTGATTTGCAAAATAATTTTTTTTTAAATATTATTAATAGGGTTTTTTTGGTGCCTACATTTACTGAATTGGTAACATGTGCCAGATGTTTTTTCAATAGCCGTTTTTGCAGCACTACAAAGCACTCCGCTTTAGTGGAAATAACTACAAAACCCAATTTTTTCTGTTATCCGATTTTTCTCTAAAACGTAGTTCGGCTTAATGAAATTTGTTACAATTAAGAGTACTGCTTAAAATCAGTAAAACAATATTTTTTATATCAAATATCTAGCCACTTGCTTTGACAATATAATAGAAAAATATAATAAAGTACGTAAGAGGGAAAAGGACAAATACATTTTGCCATTTAATTTTTTAACGGACAAAACATGCACCATTTTTTCAGCCTTAATTTATGCAATCGATTCGATGTCATTGTTAATTTTTTTTTCACTAAAGCGAAGTAAGTTTCATACAAAACGCAGTTGTGGGCTTGATTTTGGTTTTCAGTAATACGATATTTTCAGTAAAGCCATGTTTTGCTAAAGCGAAGTGAATAAAACTAGCTGCGTTTAGAATCATAGCGAGGATTTGCATCGTTTTCAGTAATCCGATATTTTTCAGTAAAGCGATGTTTCGCTAAAGCGGATTCGACTGTACATGGAAAAATATTGTAAATTGTATTCCTTAGCCAGCATTCCTTAAAAATTAAATTTTTAAGCTTTTATGATGAAAGTAAGACGTTCCCCGATCTTCGAGGATTTGTATCGCTTTCAGTAATCCGATTTTTTTCTGTAAAGCGATGTTTCGCTAAAGCGGATTCGACTGTCTTACAGCCATCCATGCGATCTGCATAGTCTTTGCCAGTGAATATATTTTTTTAGAAGATTTTACTATTAACGACTGTTATTATTTAAAAATTATTATTAAATTAAAATTTAAATTATTATTTAAAAAAATATATAAATAATTTTTATTACGTTAAAATAATTTTATAATGCATTTAAATCTAAAATCGCTCTACCATAGAATTTTATAGCAAACAATGTTTCTCTAACAAAACAATTTTATCACTTAATTCTTGAATAGTTCCTCTTAAATCTTCATTTGTTTGCCTTAATTCATTTGTGCGTTCCACTGTTTGATCGTAGTCTTTCATAAGTTCTGGCTTCGATAGTAGACCACTGCGGTAGCCTAGATTATTTATTTCGTGTCTACAACGATTACGTTCAAGCTTCAGTTCTGTAATATATTCACGCAGATCCCTTTTCTCTTGCAGCAAATCAGCATAATAGTGCTTTTGTGCTGTAATAATATTCCGCATCATTTTTTGTTTCTCTTTTAAATGTGCCAATTTGTGAACATCGTCGTTACACTGATCGTGCAGCCTTTTGAGGGCGGAATTGTGCTCTGAAAATTGTACACAATAATTTTAGTTGGACTAAGTGAAGATGTGAATGGCAAAAAAATTGTTAATTAAAGAATAGCATACAAATATGGTTAGCGTAAACATATTGTAGTACAATTATACTTGCATTAATGGAAGGAAGGTCTAAAATTGCCTGGGGCCAAATTACTGCATTCGATAGCAATAGAAATTTCTATACAATTTAAATACAAATTTCGATCCATATCGAATACCGTAATTTGCCCCCTGGTTGGAAAAAAATAAGCTCTAAAATAAATTTTAAAGTCCTCTGAGAGATTTTGAAAAATAAATATTTTTCAAGCAACATTCTTTCAAATTCTTTTTCAATTGATTTTCACTAATTCATTTACCTTCAATTTTCTTGCTCATTGCAAATGTTTCCGTTTCCACAGATTCGAAGTGTTGTACAGTGAAGCCGGTGCCCAAATCTTCCAATTTTTTCATTTGCTGTAAAGGGCATAGTAAACGCAATTGAATGTTTTGGAAACCAACAAACAAACAAAAAATATATATATATTGCAACTCACATTTTTCAGCGAAGTATGCTGATGCTGTTGAAGCAAAAGTCTTGAACGAACTTTGGAAATCTCCTCTCTTGTTGTCGACATGTCGTTTAAATGCTTTTCCACAGAAGTTTGTAATTTTTCAAAATTTTTTCGTTGAAATGCTCCTCTAATTAATTGTTCAAGTTTGTCAATTTCTGTGCTGGATTTTTGTTTGGCATCTTCAAATTGATGCTTTAAATCGAGGATTTCAGTTGAGTAGAGAACTTTAGATTTTTCCTCTCTGGCCAGCCAATTATCTAAATCACAGAGCGTGTTGTGGTAGATGGTGCGATACTTGCTTAAACTGTTGTCTTTGTCAGCGAAAATCATGCCCATAGCACCTTTGCGTTTAAGATAACTCACTGTCTTGCGATTGAGAAATTGTGATGTTCTTCTTTCCAGCTCTAATAAATCGTATTTCGATTTCAGTTCTTTAATTAATTTGTTTTTATCCAGAAAATTACGCAATATTACATCTCGGTCTAAATACTCGGCCTTGGCTACACTTTGATCTATTATTTTAGCGAGAATTTTCTTAACAAGATTTTTATTTTCTTCATCAGTTATTAGAACTGCCTCAACTGATTCACTTTTGGCTACAGTTGGAGTTTCTTTTTGCTGCACTGTTTCCAGAAACAATTTAAATGTCTCTTCTGCTACTTCTTCAGAAGCTCTTTTAATTTCAAAGTCTTCAATAGGCTCTTCAAATTCCTCCTCTTGTAAAACATCATTCTTGGCGATTTGAGACTGCTGACCCTCGTCCTCTTCCTCTATTTCTGTTTCTGTGTCTGTCTCTTCAGATTTAATCTCTTCCTTGCTAATTGTTTTGGCGATTGTGTCTGTAGTGGGGTGTATAGATATTCTTCCTCCTGTTATAGGGTCCACAAATTTTCCGCCATCTCCTTGAACTACTGGTGCTTTGATCAACGTTTTTGGTTGCTCTACAATTGCATCATCTGTTAAGTCTAGCGAAACTTCATCTACGCGTGGCACTTCTCCAAGTACTTCGAAAAAGTCCAATTCATTTTCTAATGGAGTTTCTAATTCAGGTTCTTTAACTGATTCACTCTCTTCCTCGCTTAAGGACAATTCATCGGAATGTATATCAAAATCTAAAAACAGTTTCTGTTCTATATCGAAATCATTAGGGAACTCATCATTTCTCTCTGGCTCTTCTAGTTCTGAAGTCTCCGAAGTAGAGCCTTTTGATTCAATTTCCTCTATGGCCTGTTCCAAATCTCTGTTTACTGGTAACACTTCCAGCATAGTATATTTTTTTGGTCCTATTGTCGTTTTGTATAGTTTGGTGCCTCGCTTAGTTGACTTTCTAGCTGATCTTCTACTTGCTACTGGAGGTGGTACTCGTTCAGACGTTTTTAATGCTCTTGTCATTAGGGATTTATTTGCCGTCTCTTTATCTGACCGATTATTCGCCACATTTTCCGTTGAAGAAGGCATTTCAGGTAATTTGGACTTAAATGGGTAGCACTCTAAACTGCAATTACAAAAAGTAAATAACACGCGATATAAAATCACACTAAAAGTATAAAATACAACAAATTAAACTGTTAAAATATATTTGTTGTTCCCAACAATAAACATATAAAAATATTGAAATAAAACTCAAACATTTTTTGACATTTAAATTAAAAATTAATAAAACATAAAAAAAAGTTTGAACATCAAAATTGGCTCTTTAAAAAGGTGTCTCTTAACACTTCACCTGATTTAATTTGACAATTTTGTATGTACAAGAGGTCACTCACCTATCAGACTTTTCCTTAAAGCTTTTTACATCTATGAAATAACTAAGTTTACGAAAAACTCAATTAGAAGTATTGAAAATACCAAAAATGCATGACGTGCAAAGGCACAAGTGCGTGGGAACAAACTAGAAATTGATGAAACTCGCAAACACAATTTCAAGTTCTTGTTGTAATTAAAAGAGCTGTTGTTTTATTTATTTAATTATTTTGTATTCCATTTTACCTTCTTAATATTTGCTAGAAAAATTCTTAATATCAAACTATTTGCTCAAAACCCTGAAATCTATGAAAATTCATTTCAAGCATCGATAACATTTTTACAGTTGAAGTTTTTCAACTCTTACCTAACCACTTGAATAATCTGCGTGTATTACTCAAAGTGATAAACAATATTCCACATACGCCATCAGCATAAAATTAACCACTCATAAATGTGTGGCATATTTTAAAGCGGACAAGTAAAAAACTTAACATGTGGTGAATATTCATGCGCCATATATTAAGTATACGCCACATACCACTATACAAATGCTGTTTTGAGAGACATAGAAAAGTAAAGCATGCTGTTAGGAGGTAATAGTTAAGGCGTATGACGAATATTATTTCAATACAATAAGTATCCGTATGTATGATGAGAAGAAAATTAATACAGAAGTCGCTCGGTTATATGAACTAATTCAAACAGAGCCTGTTCACTAAATGGAGAAGTTCACTAAATCGAGAGAACATCAAATAAGTAATTCATATGACTTATTAAACTAATTTTTTATTTTTGATGTTTTTTCTAATAATTAATGAACATGAAAGAAGTCCTGTACAACAAATGAATCTTTGAACCACTTTTGGAAAATTGCTGCCGTCATCCATGTGTTTTTAGAATGGACATAATCCACGGGTAGAGTAAAATTGTTGAAACATCTTGGATTTTTTGCTTTCCCTATCACCAGAAGCATTTGTACAGACCAATAATGTAAGACGTGCTTTTTCGGGTTTTCTTCCATGTGCACTTTTTTCACTTCTTAAAACGTATGTTTTGTATGAAAGCAGTTTCCAAAATAGGCCAGTTTCGTTCGTATTGTAAATTTGATGATGCATTAAATTGTGTTCTACTATTAAAGAATGGGGTCCTTTTTTAAAAGGTTCTACAAACACCGGATTGGACGATAATTTTTTACGGGATATATTTAAAAACCGTATACCAAATCGTCGCTTAAATTTTTGCAGCCACCCATCAGTTGCAGTAAAAGAAATTTTTTCTTTCAATTGGTCATTTAAATATTTTGCTTTTACTTTAATTAATTCACTTGTAATGGGTAAATTCTTAAGTCTTTGTTGATTGAACCCATGATATAGCTTCGCCTCCACCAACGGAATTTCAGCTTCTCTCAATGTTTTCCTTTTAATTTTTCTTTTTTTGTATTCGTATGCACACGCTTGCTAATCTCGGGGAAGAACCGATTTTTAATATGTAAGATAATCATTCAACAACTCAACACTCAGAACATCAACAAAAAACAGTTAGAGTTTTTTCATTTATTTAGTTTTTTCTTATTTCCAATAAGACAAACATTAAAAAAAAAAATTAACGGTTAAAAGCTGTTCATATAATAGAGATAGTCTGTGTTCACTCTTTAGAACCCCATGTGTTTAAATTTTGGTGTTCACTATTCTGGATGTTCACTATTCTGGATTTTCATATAACCGAGCGGCTACTGTATTTATTTAAGGTCTTATTCATAACAAATGTTTTTGATTTATTAAGGGTTTATAAAACAGATTTCCATATAAAATTTGCCCTTTATAAAACAGAAATATCTTTTATGAATAACGCAGTTACAATCCTATGGTGATTTCTTTTCTGAAAAAAATTTAATATTTTATCACCGAATTTTATTTGTTGGTGGTTAAGCAATGTCTATATGCATTTCATTGGTGCTTTACCAAATCGTCAGTAGACTTTAACCACAGTTTTGAAAAGTTAAAAACCTCTTATCTTATGCATATACTTCCGAAAACCATCTGAGAGTTCACAACTTGTAAATTACAAACTATTTTCAAAAATAACAACAGAACAAGAACATAGGCTTGCAACTCATACAAAACTAAACCAACAAATAAAGTATGTTCGATATGAATCTATTTTATTTTTCTACACCTTATATGAAATGCATATAGACATTGCTTAACCACCAACAAATAAATTTCATTTATATATAGTAGTATTGTGACAACAATGTGTCAAATAAAAAGATTTCATAATATTTTATCACCGTTTTCCTAAAAAACAACGATTGGGCACATTTTTAAAATAAAAATAATTGTTTGCAAGATGGTACATTCATTTGTAATAAATTCACTATTTCCAAATGTCATAATATTGCCTTTTTTATTGAAAAGTGCAAAATATGTAGCATTCTTTTTTAGAAAAGAAATTAACATTAGTTTAATATAATTTAATAAGCACCGACTTTAATTTATATTAAGTTATTTTTAAGAAATCTTTATAATACTTACATATATAAAAAAAAATATTAACTGCTGTTAGCTTTTATTGGCTTTTATATAATATTGATTTAATTATATTTATTAAGCTCATCGTCTTGTTATAAAAGTATTAGAAATTTTATGTTTAAAAATTTAAAATTTCGTTAACAGTTTGTTAATATTGTCAGGAATAACTAAAATTTAATTTTTCAATAAATAATAATTTTAATCGTTTTATAAAAAGACCTCTAGCTCAATAAATATAATAAAAAAATTAAATGTTAGTTGTTAATATATTTTCAATCTAGTATGTGGATTTTGCAATTGATTATGATACAATTATCAGTTTTTTGTATTTGTTTACTTTCAGTTTAATACTTCACCTTGAATAAAAACCTAAATTTTATTAAATCTACTACGAAATGTTAGATTTAATGGCGAAAAACGACAAACACGACAAGGTAATTTGAAATAATATTCACTTGAGATGTAAAATTACTTCAAAAATAAGTTTTTATTTCGCCATCTAAAATTTGAAATGCCTTCACTGGCAAAACTTCAAAATATATTTTAATCGATTATGATGCGATTAACAAAACTACATCATAATCACCCTTATTCTGTAACTACTTGTCAACGTGACGTCAAGACAATATCAAAAACAGGCCAGTAACATTGTGATTGTGGGCAATAACTGATTACTGCAGACAGTTTCTGTCTATTGTCTAAGGCCTAGAAAATACTAAAAAAGTTGAACGTTAAAGTAAAAAGGTCTTAGTTTTGATATTGTCGTGACGTGACATTGAAAAATAGTTACAGAATAAGAGGGAATATGAAAAATAGGTCAGTTACATTCTGATTGTGGGCAACAACTGATTATGTACTGCTAAAACCGCCATGACTATTTTCCAAGGCCTAAAAAAATTATAAGATGCTGTTAAATGTAATTAAACGCCAAAGAAAAAGAGTATTCAGATGTCTAATTTTTGATGTTGTCTTGACGTGACAAATAGTTACGAAATAAGGGGGAATAAATCAAAAAGTCTATTTTAATGTGTTTGCAAAAAAATAAATCTCTTTTCGTTGGAAGTGTTCTGCCATGAAGCAATAATTTTTGCTTTATTTTTATTTATACACCTTTGCTGTCCGCATAAGTGTGTTTTGTTTTATTGTATCTAACTTTTTATTTGAAAATACATTGTTACAATGCAATATAAAATATTATATTATGAAAGATATTCGCTGATTATCTTTTATTGATGGATTTTCTAATTTAGAAATATTTTGCTGAATCATTTCCATTTTGATTCTTAAACTCCGTACTATTTCGCGCTGCTCACTTAAACGCTCCTCCGTCTTATCATAGTCGTACAGCAGAGCAGGCTTGTTCAACATGCCATTTTGAATATCAACATTTTCCATCTCTTTACGAATTCGGCTGCTTTTCAGTTTCAGTTGATGGCAATATGTTCGCAAGGAGTTGCATTTATTGTTAAGCTTTTCGTAGTCAGAATGCTGTTTTGCAAAAATAGCCTTGAACATGCGTTGCTTTTCTTTTACATGCGCCAGAAAATGTATAGATTTACGCAACCGCTGGTGTAGTTTTTTCAGAACAGCATTAGAGTCTAGGGTGAAGGAGGGACTTTAAATAGTTTGAGGTTTGGTGATATTTTTTGCAGTAGTTTTATTTTTTTACCTTCAATTTTCTTCTCTAATGAAAAATTTTCGGTTTGTATGCGATTGTAGTAGTTTAGCGTAATAGCATTGCCCAAATCTTCAAAGCGGGATACTTTCTGCAAGAGATTTTGTGTAGAAGAGTTCAAAGTTATTTAATGTTGGTTTTATTTTTTTTTTTGCATATTTCACTCCTACATTTAAAAGCTGGGCGTAGGCGTCCTGTTTTATTATCATTTGAAAGCGTACATCACCGACTTCCTGGCGACTTTTGGCCATTATTTTAAGCAAGTTTACGATATTCTGAAAATAAAATTAATTTTAGATTAAAAGGCAATGAATGAATTGAAGAAGTTGTAGTGCCCTAGGCGAGGGAACGTTAGCAGAAACATGTATTGGCTGTAATTCAATTTGATATCAAATACAAATTCCAGCAGTTTCGTCCCTTTAGGAAATAAAATAATTGGTCTATAAAAGACCTATTATAAATTAAGTATTTTGCAACTGACTACAAATGGGTTTAAATCCAATGCAGGGGCCAAATTACGGCATTCGATTCGAAACGAAATTTCAATACAATTTATATACAAATTTCGATCGATATCGAATGCCGTAATTTGGCTCCTGATATCAACCAAACAAAAAAAACCTAAATATTTTGAATTTAATTTTCATTTTAAGTCATGAAATGTGCTTCAATTTTTATTTAAAATCAGTATCAACGTTGCAAAAAGATAACTTTTTTATTATTTTTTAATCAAAAATTTAATGAAACTTAACTATTTATAAATGAATTAATAAAAAAGTGTTTAAAATAATTTAAATTAAACTGGCTACAAATTGGTTGAAAAATAAGTAATTAGTGATCAATTAAAAAGTCATGCAGAGATGGCCAATTGACTATCGCCTATGACATGCATATGTTAATATAATGAGTCGACGACGGCAAGGAAAAAAGTCACTTTATACACTAGTTGTGCTTATTTAAAAACCAGTTTTATGTTACTTAAAAATGTGCTTGACTTCCTACAGGGGTGTTAAATTTCAAAAAAACTCACTGTATTCAATTGCGTACTTTCTGCTCTACAGAAATTTTTCTTTACCGCACCTTCAAACAATAAAATTTCATTTTGAATTTGCCGTTTCATTTCTTGCAGTTCGTTATTTAATTGTGCGATAGTGCGAGACATTGAAACTTCTACATCTCTCTTCACAGCCAGAACGTCATCCAAATGCTTTATAGCATTTGAATATCTAACTTTTTCTTGGGCCATATTCTTTGCCTTATCTGGCTTGATTTGGCTATACATATTTTTGCGTTTATAAAATTTTGCCACTTTACTATTAAGCAGCTTGGAAATATTCTTTTCCTCTTCAACTTTTCGATATAAATTGAAGATTTCTTCTAAGAGCTTACGCTTGTCTAGGTTTTGTCTTAAAACTAATTCCTCACTACGAAATTCGGCTTTTTCTGTCACTCGTTGCACCAGATCATTGATAAATTTCAATGTTTGTTGGTGCAGCTGTTCTTTGTCTCGCTGTTTTGCCATCACTTCTAAATCAATTTCATCTACATTTTGCTCAGTTGCTTTTAAATTTAAGTCAAATAATTTTTCTAATAGAACTCCAGTTTGCGCGTTTTCTAACTCTATTATTGTTTGGCGGCTTGTCTGTTCTTCTCGTTTGAAATCTTCCAGTAAAACATCATTTAGTTCAGATTGTTGTTCCTCACTGTCATTTAGGGAGGCTTCAACCAAACTGATTTGTGATGCAAAATGTATATTATGCTGCAACTTTATGAATGCTGCAGCATCTCCAAACTGTTCCAGGTCCTTCGAAAAGGATTCATTTTCATTTTCTGCTATTATATTTATATCTTCTGCTATACTGTTTATATCGGGCAAATGCAAAAAATTATTAAAATAATCCAGATCTTCAGTTAATGATTTTATTGGTGGATTTTGTGGCAGGTCTTCTGACTCTTCCTCGCTATACAATTCCTGTAAAATATCAGGCGTTGTGTCTGCTATAATTAAGGGCCCAGTTTCCTTTCCACTCTCTACAGCTTTTGATATTGTTGATGAGTCTGAGGAGGACGTTGAATGTAAGGAATTGAAATTAATTTTCTCCTGCTTTACCACAGACTTTCTCATATTTTTCTTAACTTTCTTGAAGCGTTTGGTCATATTAATTATATAATTGTTGGCTTTATTCCTTAAGTTGTTTAAGGAGTTTCTTAAAAATATATGAGATGTTTAAATATTATGATATGAAATAAATTAAATAGAATTTCCAGCGAAAATAACTTGAACGTTTCTTAATATTTTAATTATTATTTATTTTAGAAATGAAATTTATTTGTTGGTGGTTAAGCAATGTCTATATGCATTTCATTGGTGCTTTACCAAATCGTCAGTAGACTTTAACCACAGTTTTGAAAAGTTAAAAACCTCTTATCTTATGCATATACTTCCGAAAACTATCTGAGAATTCACAAATTGTAAATTACAAACTATTTTCAAAAATAACAACAGAACAAGAACATAGGCTTACAACTCATACAAAACTAAACCAACAAATAAAGTATGTTCGATACGAATCTATTTTATTTTTCTACACCTTCATACAATCAGAAATCCATTGGATAACAAGAAAAGTATTTGTAAGGCAAAATGAAAAATAAAATCTAAATCAAATTGTTGGTTTAGTTTTGTAATTTTTTATTCTCTATACGTCGTATTTCCAACATTTTTCTTTTCTTTTTGTGCATGAAAAATTTTTTTGTGGGTAGAAACTTTAACGAAGATGTGGATGACTCTGCACAAGATTGACCGGACGAGGCAGATTTAAAAGTAAAAGTTTGTAAATTTGCTTGTGGTGGTGGCGTTAAGGTATTGTTTTCCAACTTCTGCATATCTGTGGCATAGCGTTGAGGCAAGTTCTCCTGTAGTAGTTTGTCAGCGGTTTCTTTTGCTTTCGATTTTTCGTAATCAATTTCAGGGGATATTTCCTTGTTTTTGGAGGGTAAATTGATTGTTTGCCAAGACATTGTTTTTTTTTGTGTGTGTGTGTTTTTAGTTTTGAAACAGAAATTTTATATTGTTTTAAAAAGAATTAGAATTCGTATAACTACAGAATGTTCAAGGTAAATTGCTCATTGTGTACAGGGTAACATTTTGAAACACAATTTTGTCAATTGAGGTTTGCGACAAGGCGAATTACTTGTACAAGATGGCAGCTGGTGGGAATTAAATGTTTTTTTTTTTTACCAAATTTGGTATACGTTGATAAGAAAATTTATAAAAACAAAAAGATGAGTGGTTTTTGTAATTGTATATCATATGTTCTTCCCAATTTGCTCACAAGAGCGATAAATATGCCACTGAGGCATGAGTGTCATTCGTAAAGAATTGGGACAACTCAATCTGTTGTACTCTTGTGGGTAAATTTAAGGTTAGGAAGTAAATTGGGTTAAAAATACACCTTTTTTTGACAAATTTATTTATTTTTTTAAAGAAATCTAAAGTAGAAATTTGGGAATTAATTGTAAAATATAGTGTCGCATAGATGTCCATTTCTAGTACGTCGGTAGATGTCCGCTCTTGTCACAAAATTTTGAACCACCTTTTGCATTAAAGATTCACTTATCTCGTCAATGCGGCAACAAATTTCATCTTTCTGAGCTCCAATTGTTTGTGGTCTGTTCCCTTAAAACCGGTATTTCAAATGGGCCCAGAGAAAATAATCCAACGGCGTTAAATCACAAGATCAAGGCGGCCAATTGACATCGCCAAATCGAGAAACAACGCGACCGGGAAATTTCTCATGCAATAACTGAATTGTTTGGCCGGCTGTGGGGACTGTGACGCGTGCCGATGATGCCGCCTGACCACAAACCACACCATACGGCCACATTCTTTGGATGTAATTGATTTTCGGAGGACTTTTTGTGGATTTTGTGGGCCCCATATGTAACAATTTTGTTTGTTTACACAACCGCCTAATTGAAAATGGGCTTCATGACTAAAGATAATTTGGTAGAAAAAATGCATAGATTTCATTCAATAAACAGTAAATATTCACAACTAAAATTCTTTCTTGAAGAATTTAGCAATCCAGATTTAAAATTTCCCAACTGTTTTCTACATTAATATCAAAAAATTTTATCATCAGTTCTTGATATTTCATCACTTGACAGTCAATTTACTTCCTAACCTTAAATTTGCCCACCCTTTAGTAAAGTTGTATAAAATTATTGCTTAAGCGGTGTTTAAGCAAATGTATGTTCTAACGTCAAGCACACGCACATAAGTTTGACGTCAAACATTTGACCAGTGTATTGTGATCTTTAAGGTATCTACTCGTATTTAACCCTCTACTATCAGTGAAACTCATATGTGATGACTTTTGTGCCTCTTTGTATTTGATCATTTTTATCACTGATTCAGATTGAATATATTTATAATATCTTATTGTAGGCTGACGGAGTAATAAAATATTTAATTTTTTTTTTAATTAGAAGAATATTTTTTAGTAAGAAAATATTTCAATTGAACTAGGATAGCATATCTGAAATGCTACTAAAATCTATTTTGTAAAAAAATTTTAAAAACTTGAGAAAAAACTAAATAGAAATTAAAGAAAAAGTATTTCCGGCTTTATTTCATTGCAAACTTACTTACATATCGCACTGGTTCCTCCAAAGAGAGTCAACTCAAAATTTTACAATTTTCACTTTTTACAAGAAATCGATGTACAGTGGTCATATCTACCCACTGTAAAAATCTTACATCAATATCTCTATTCTTCCGCCAAAAAAATATGCAATTGTATAAGGTCGACTCCGCTTTACTGGAAATAACCAAAACCCAATTTTTTTTCAATTATACGATTTTTTCTCTAAAAAGTAGTTCGGATTACTGAAATTCGTTACAGTTAAGCGTACTGCTTAAAATCAGTAAAACATGCACATGCATATGTGCACATATTGTTCTTGAAATTTTTCAAGAATTCCTCGAAAATGTCTAGCCACTTGCATTGACAATATAATAGACAAATACAATAAAGTACGTAAGAGGGAAAAGGACAAATACATTTTGCCAATTAATTTTTTAACGTACAAAACATGCACAATTTTTTTCAGCCTTAAGTTATGCAATCGATTGCTAATAAATAAATATGTCATTGTTTATTTTTTCACTAAAGCGAAGTAAGTTTCATACAAAACGTAGTTGTGGGCTTGCTTTTGGTTTTCAGTAATACGATATTTTCAGTAAAGCGATGTTTCGCTAAAGCGATGTTTCGCTAAGCGAAGTGAATAAGACTAGCTGCGTTTAAAATCAGTGCCGGGATTTGTATCGCTTTCAGTAATCCGATTTTTTTCAGTAAAGCGTGTTGCGCTAAAGCGGATTCGACTGTACTTCTTTGTCATATAAAGTAGTATAAAAAATTTGCAGTTTTTTGTCTCTACTGAAAATTTGAAATTTTTGAGTTGACGCTTTTAAGAGGAAACAGTGTTGTTTCTCTAACCACAAGTTTTTGGGTAGATCATATATATATTGTATAGATACCCTCTACTCCAAAAAAAAAACAATAAATAAATCTTGCACAAATCATGCAAATAAACTATCCTAAATAAAATCCATAATGCATTTCATTCTTTTTAAAAGGATGGAAATCACTTTCCTTCTAAAGACTTTTAATGCAAATCATGAAATAATGCCAACATGTTAAGCAAAAAAAAAAAAAAAACACAATAGGCTGCAAGAAAATGTTCATTCAAGCACTTTAAGATTATCAGTTTCACAAAATATATATTGACTAACAAAGTTTAAAAAAAAAAATCACGAAAAACTCAAATATCATTTGCAGCAACATTAAAATTCAATAAGGATTTTTTTCAGCTTTCATATAAAATGACTAGACTTTATTTGCACAAAAAGGATATTTTGCATAATAAATAAATTATGCAGAAAGATAAGTGAAAATGTGAAGAGATTAAAAAACAAGAAGAAAATATATGTTTTTTTTTTGCTGGGGATCAAACATCAATTTGCTTAGTGATATTTAATTTGTAAAAATCTATTGAAATATTTTGGAAATTTAAATCATAAATCAACAGCCAAATAACTGCAATGCGGCAAATGGAATTTTAATTTATTCATAGAAATATTTGTATTTTAATTGTGGTTTAGTTTATAAATATATTTTATCTTGATATGCAGCTCAAGAATTTGCTTAAATTTAAAATAGAATTATTTATTGCAATGCAAGACAAATGGAATGGCTTTCTGTGCCTGCGTATGCCCGCACTTGCAAGCTGCTGCTATCGCTTGCATTATACTACAGGGTGGGCAAATTTGAGGTTAGGAAGTAAACTGACTGCCACATGATGAAATCTCAAGAATTGAGGATGATATTTTTTGATATTTATTTAGTAAAAAGTTGGGAAATTTTTCATGTGGAATATCACAATCTTGAAGAAAGATTTTTAATTGTGAAAATTTGTTGTTTGAAAAGTGCAGGAAAACTGCTCACTTTTCCTCAAAATCATCTTTAGTGATGATGATGCCCAAAAACAAAAATTGTTGCAAAATTCACAAACAGACCTCGCAAAAACCATTACATCCATTCGAGCGGCATCATCGGCCCCTATTTTTTTTTAGCAAATGAGCAAAGAAACGCCGTCATCGAGAATTCTGTACCGTCATCGAGAATTCTGTGCCGTCATCGAGAAAGCTGTTGCTATCGCTGGCATTACTACAGGGTGGGCAAATTTGAGGTTAGGAAGTAAATTGACTGCCACATGATGAAATCTCAAGAACTGAGGCTGATATTTTTTGATATTTATTTAATAAAAAGTTGGGAAATTTTTTATGTGGAATATCACAATCTTGAAGAAAGATTTTTAATTGTGAAAATTTTTTGTTTGAAAAGTGAACGAAAACTGCTCACTTTTCCTCAAAATCATCTTTAGTGATGATGATGCCCAAAAACAAAAATTGTTGCAAAATTCACAAACAGACCTCGCAAAAACCATTACATCCATCCAAACAGCAAATGAGCAAAGGGAAACACCGTCACCGTGAATTCTGTGCGCTACCAAACCATGATAACCGATTCTTTGTGGTCACAATTGACTGATGTTGACATCAGTGACCTTTGGTTTTAGCAAGACGGCGCCACAAGCCACACAGCTGGCCAAACAATTTCTCGATTTAGCGATGTCAATTGGCCGCCTCGTTCTAGTGACTCAACACCGCTGTACTGTTTTCTCTGAGAGCATTTGAAACAGCAGGTTTACGTAAACGAACCACAAACAACTGACGCTCTGAAAGATTAGATAATTTCGGTGCTGCATTGACGAGACAAGCAAAGCTTTTGTTATAAAATATGGTTCAAAATTTTGTGAAAAGAGCGAAAGTGTGCCGACATACTAGAGGTGCTTTGCTGTATAATTCGAATAATTACTTGGCCCTTGACTTTCCTTTGTGCCTTAGAATATTTATTATGACTTTCTTAACTAAAACATGTAGGATGAATTTAATATTAGCAATAAAGAGTTTGAAACAAAAATACTTTCATTAAACTATTTTTAATTTTATTTTTATTTTTAATATTTGTCTTTGTCTCATGTTATATTTGCATCATGGAAATTATAAGCTTCCAGTTAAATAATATTTTTTCTTAATTTTTAATTCATATAGAATTTGTTTTTATATTAAAATTCATTTGATGTAAAAAGTTTTTGTGTCAATATTTCATTCAACGCATGTAGTAGATAAATGGCACTCGTGTGTCATATTCAACAATCGCCCACGTAAATCTTTCATATGTTTTTTTTTTTTTTTTTGCAAATCACAAGCAAATGAGTTTTAACCAAAACTAATTAAATATTCATTATAATAAAATTAAAAATCATGTTCGTATAATTGTGCTTGTACTCGTGCCGATTATGCAAGCGAACCACAAAAATAAAGTTACTTTGGCAAACGAAAAGTTTTCGCTTGTGATAAGTGAAGTGTAGAAAACGCACACTCACGTTCACACCTCTTCATAAAACATGTTGTGGTCGACAAAAAACAAAAAAGTAAAAGAAACGACGTGTTGTAAATATTAAAAGCGGCGGAAGTTAAAAGGGTTTCATAAATTTTCTACACTCTGAGTTGCATTACAGTTCTTTATTAATTTCGTGAGTTAAAAAATTTTTGGTATAGAATTATTGAATTTTTGCATACAGCGGCTGCATTTTGAATAACGAATTTTATGTAAAAGATTGTATTTTTATACCCTCCAAAAAAGAATTTGGAGGGTATATTCACTTTGTCATTCCGTTTGTAACGCATCGAAATATCCATCTTAGACCCCATAAAGTATATATATTCTTGATCAGTGATGAAATCTAAGACGAACTGAGCATGTCCGTCCGTCCGTCCGTCCGTCTGTGGAAATCACGATTCAGTCCAAACGAAAAGAGCTAGACTCTTGAAATTTGGCATAAATATATTTTAAAACTTAGAGCAGGTTAAGTTCGAAGATGGGCTAAATCGGGCAAGAGGGAAAAAAGTTCGCCTAAGAAGAACTAAACCAACCCAGAAAAAACAACATAATTTTTAAAGTTTTTTGGTTATTTTGTTAAGCAAATAATATATTTTTATGTCAAATACGGTCCAACGCCTTAAACTTGGAGCCATTAAATAAAGTAAAAATATTTTTTGACCCCGCCCACTTTAGTGGGCGTTATTATAGGCAAAAATAGCATAAAAATTTAACAAATTGTTTTACTTAAGCCTACATTCCTTAAAAATAACACTCTTAAGCTTTAAAGCTGAGACGAAACTTGGTACTACTCTGCCCTACCCCCTCCTTCCCCTTCGCCCCCTAAGTGACCCTACCAAAAAAAAATTTTTTTTTTTTTAAATTTTATATATAATCATCCCAAGCATTTATCTTTACAGTTTTATGACTGCCGATTTCTGCCCTACCTCCCCCCCCACCTCTTCCTTTGCCCCCTAAATGACCCTACCAAAAAAAATTTTTTTTTTTAAATTTTGTATATAATCATCCCAAGCATTGATCTTAAGAGTTTTATGACTGCCGATTTCTGCCCTACCCCCACCCCCCCCGCCCTCTTCCTTTGCCCCCTAAATGACCCTACCAAAAAAATTTTTTTTTTTTAAATTTTGTATATAATCATCCCAAGCATTTATCTTTAGAGTTTTATGACTGCTGATTTCTGCCCTAGCCACCCCCCCCCCTTCTTCCTTTGTCCCCTAAAATGACCCTACCAAAAAAAAAGTTTTTTTTTAAATTTTGTATATAATCATCCCAAGCATTTACCTTTAGAGTTTTATGACTGCCTGTTGCTGCCCTACCCCCTCCTCCCCCTTTGCCCGCTAAATGACCCTATTAAAAATAAATATAAATTTTTTTTTTATTTTGTGTATAATCATCCCAAGCATTTATTTTTACAGTTTTATGTGTATCTGTTTCTGCCCTACCCCCTCTCCCCCTTTGCCCTCTAAATGACCCTATCAAAAAAAAAGAAATTTTAATTTTGTATATAATTATCCCAAGCATTTATTTTTAGAGTTTTATGACAAAGGTGAAATGTTTCCCCCACAGCCCTTGCCAGAGCGACCCCGCCAAAATACAGTTTTTATACCCTCCAAAGAGAATTGTGATGAAGTCTAAGACGGTCTAGCAATGCCCATGCGTTCTTCTGTGGAAAACATGATATTGTATATATTTGAATCCCGCCCCCTTTAGTGGGCGTTGACGTACGATATTATATAAAGGAACTCTGTCCCACCAAGTTAAACATATCAAATTCACTTACTAAATATTTGGAGGGTATTTAAGATTCGACCCGGTCGAATATAACGTTTTTACTTGTTTTATTTCTTGTTATTAGAATGCTGGGATTAAGAAAATAATTATTTTATGGATAAAAAAAATGTAAAACAATTAAACTCGTATGGCATATTCTTTTGTCACTTCCATAACATCTCAATATTTGAAAGTATCCTAAATAAATAAAGATCAGAATAAATTACATTGGAAATAAATGGTGGGCAAATTTGAGGCTATAAAGTAAATTACCTTAAAAATATAAATGTTTTCAACAATATCAGTTTTATTGATACCAATGTAAAGCAGAAATATGGGAATTAATATTAAATATAATATTGGACAGATATTTACCTCTAATACGCTGGCAGACGTCCCCTTTTTTAACAAAATTTTTAACCAAAATCTGGTCTTTCAAATGCTCTCAGAGAAAATAGTCCAGCGGCATTAAGTCACTAGAAAGAGGCGGCCAATTGACATCGCCAAATCGAGAAATTAGGCGAGCGGGAAATTTCATATGCACTAACTCAATTGTTTTTGGGAGGCTGAGTGGCTTGTGGTGCCGTCATGCTAAAACCAAAGGTCACTGATGTCAACATCAGCCAATTGTGACCACAAAGAATCGGTTATCATGGTTTGGTAGCGCACAGAATTCACGGTGACGGTGTTTCCTTGCATGAATTTTCCTGTTTATGAATTTTGCAACAATTTTGTTTTTGGGCATCATCATCACTAAAGATGATTTTGATGAAAAGTGAGTTGTTTTCGTTCAGATTTCAAACAGCAAATTTTCACAATTAAAATTCTTTTTTTAAGAGTTTGGTATTCCACATGAAAAATTTCCTTACTTTTTACTAAATAAATATCAAAAAATGTTATCCTCAGTTTTTGACATTTTATTATGTGGCAGTCAATTTACTTCCTAACCTCAAATTTGCCCACCCTGTAATAATACAAGCAATAACAGCAGCTAGCGATTGCGGGCAAGCACACCATTCTGTGTATCTTGCATTGCAATAAAAAAATTCGATTGTCAATTTAAGGAAATTTTTAAACTGCATACCGTGATAAAATATAATTATAAAATAAAAGCCGAGGCACATGGAATCCGTCTGGTTTAAATAGATTTATTTTGGTTTTTTTTTCAATATAACTGTTCTATTTTTTGATATTGATAACTGATTTACGGTCCCCGATATTTTTTTTCTTAAAATTAAAATTACATTGACTTAATAAGTTGTTTATATATGGCAAAAACTCTGTCTCTGTTTCTTATTTTAAGCGCTTGGCATTATGGTTGCTGTGCAAAATCTCTCACCAATACATCTTCACTTTTATTTTTGAACACCACTGCTCTATATCATAGATGATCAAGCTTCTCTTGCCCTATAACGCGTTATAGGAAAGCAAGAAAAAAACAAATTCTGCTTGCGCAGCAAACAAATATGTATACGAAAGAAAAAGATGTTGTTTCTCTCGCTTTCCTTAGGTTTTGGCTAATCTTTAGCATACAGCAGGGATGGATAACAAGTACTTTTCAATTTTATCTATATTTTCAGTTGAAGGGCTTGTTGCTACTATTCGTATGTTTTGCATTTATAATTGTATTTATTGCATATAACACAATATTTTTATTTATTAGCATCTGACTGATGGAAATTGTATTTATTTAGTAAACTCGTTTATAGTAAATGTCTATTTCAAATAAATATATATTAGCTCATCCAGATCTATATGGCCTGGGTACTCTTTTGTTCTTGTGTGCTTTGCTTAGAACTATTTTCATGGTAGAAAATGCTGTTTCACAATTATATGTTGTACCAAACATTGAATACAATTTGAAGATTTCTGTCTTCAGTTTTTTTGATTAAGAAAAAGTAATTCCAGAAACATTTCCACCTCTGTTAAAAGTAAGCAGAGGTTTTTCTCTGCGCCACACACAAGCGCAACTGTGTTTATGTGGTAGTGCACATCACTGCTCTATATGATCAATTCGTTGGAGTACCCTAAACTTTGATGGATGCAATAGTACTGTAGTTATCGCCTAGATATGGAGGGAAAGGTGCAAAAGAATTTCGCCGGCTAATGTTTTGCTACAGGGCCGAAGTATCGACTACTGCAACGAAGACAGAGGCTGCCACTTAAGAGAAAATCTATTTTATGGAGAAACGCTAAAATGCAAATAGTTTAAAGAAATAAAAGTTTCGTTGAAACCATAAGTTCATGTGTGTGTATGTTTTTTCTCTCTCTCTCTCTCTCTTTAGCTTTAAAACCGGAAAATGAGTAACCTTGTAAATCTGTTTACTGCAAAGTGGGAACAGATTAAAGTGTGGAAAACCCATAGTAATTGTACACATTCATTGTCTTCAACAGCAGAAGCTGGGCTTCTCAGTTATTGTATACGAACATGATTTAACCTTAACCTTGTGATTCATGCTGTATAGATTTTCTAAATTCAATTTTTGATTGATAATTTTTTGTTTTTGTAATTTTGTTTTTGACAATTCAGTAATTTTTGTTATTTTCAACAAAATAAAATAAATTTTTATTAGACAGTAACTAGAAGGCATTAATTGTTAAAGTTCAAACTGAACTGCTATGCCATTGTATTTTGCAAGTATGAAGACTTTCCAACTCTTTCTCTTTCTTTCCTGAAATAATTTTGTATTCAAAATATATTTGCATGTTATGAGATATACCAAATGACATGCTAGCAGTTTTTATTACGTCATATGGAACAGAAAAAAATATATATATATTTTTTCCAATATTTCCCAGTATTCAGCAGATACTTATGTTTGCATCTTGTAGGGCACTCGTTCGACTGAAGCATCATTATTATTGTTTTTATTTAAATATACAATTTCTTTGGAAATAGCAAATAATCTGTTGCATTCTTATCAGTATTTGGGGTTTTTTCTTCTTCATTGTAAAGTATCAATTTGAGACAAATAAATACTGACAACTTGAACGTTTTGTGATTAGTTTCATTTCATATTTACATTCAGTGTGAGAAACGCGTACTTGAAAATTTATTTCAACAAACTATTATTATAATAAGAAAATAATAATAATAATAATCACAAAAAAATAAGAAAACATGAAGTTTATATTAATATGTTTGCTGGTCTTTGTGAGTTTTCAACAAATTCTGAGCCGTTCTACATACTGGTTTCCTCATTTAAATGCGGAATCAAGTTGGCAGCCTAGTAACGACTACGAGCAATTTATCTACGATGATAATGATGATGATAATACAAAATTTATGGCAGCTGAAGAGTCACAGGAGTCAAGGGAAGAGAACGTTAATGCAGGTGATCTAAATGATTTCTTGGATACATTATTTGGATCTGTTCTTCCAATAAGTGATGAAGATACTGACACCAATACCGAGGATATTCCAGCTGAGAGTGATGATGATAAGGACATGGATGAAAAAATTAACGATGCTGACGATCATGAGAATGGGATTCAATTCGAAATCTATATGTCTAACTTGTTCAAAACAAGAGTACCAGATGCTGCCGAGGAAAGGAAGGATGGGGATGAGGAAGAAGAAAATAAAAGTTCGGAAGAAACTGTTGCATTTAACTTTTTAGACGATAACGAGGTAAAGCCTAAAAGGCAAGCGGACGTTGAAATGATCGATATGAACAAGTCTTCTGATGAAGACAAAACTGATGGTCAAAATGCTTTATTTGCTTATAATACAATGCCTGAGGACCATTTTGGTTATGGGAACCAATTTTTTTTTAACAATGGAAATAGCAATGAAAGTGACGAGCAAGATCATATCGATCACACTACAACTGCTCCCAATTTTCATGCATATGATGACTGGAATAATAATAATGATGGCGACATTGATGAAGATATAAAGAAAATTTATAGTTCCAATGAACGTGAAGGCTTTATAAGTTGTGGTCGTAAACCTGCTGACAATGAAGACAAACTGCAGCCAGATACTGAACCGTCCACTAAACAACTAGCAGATGTTCATAATGCTTGGCTTCAGTATCGTGAAATATATGAAAATCTAAATACTCTAAAAAAGTCTCTGCACGAAAATGAAAGCAATGTAATTATGGATTTCTTTCAATTCTTTAGCAAGAAGTACGACGAGGAAACTCTAAATAGATTTGAAAAGGACTTTGCTGCTTATCACGATAATATGAACAAAATTCAGAAAATTATTGACGAAATACAAACTTTGCAAACGGTAGTCCAATTTCGTAGGGTATTACAAGATGCTGCTGCTTCTAAAGAAGTCAAGAGCAATACTCTGGACTGGTAATAATTAAGATTTAGTTTGTAATCACATATTTTTTTGTAAATTATTTTTTTTGTAAATCTCCTCTAAATAGAAGCTGAATTTTGTTTTGCTCTTTTAATTTATTGCTTTAAAACTAAATTTATTTGCTGACATTCAATAAAATAATTAATCAATAATAAACTGTGATAAGAATCTTGTGTTATTTATTTTTTTCGAGGTGTTTGCATGTCAACAAGTTCAATATGTGATTTGAGTCGCTTTTAATTTACGATGCATTATTTTGAAGGTGACAGATTGATTTATCAATTCCAAAGTGTTGACATTAAGCAAACATGTGAACAATGAAGTGAAATAATTAGTTTAATTGAAGCTTAAAGTGATTAAATTGAATTAAAAAAAATAATTCAAAGCAATCGTCTTTGGGGATATTATTTTAAACTTCTAGTCCAGAAAATGTAAAAAAAAGTTGTAAGAACATCAAAGTTAAAGCAAGATCTTAAATTAAGCATTCGTTTCTATACCCTCCAAAAAAAGAATTGGAGGGCATATTCACTTTGTTATTCCATATCTAACGCAGTGAAATATCCCCCTAAGATCCCATAAAGTATGTTCATATATGCTTGATCAGTGATGAAATCAAAAACGATCTTGCCATGTCCATTCCTCCTTCCGTCTCTGAAATTCACGTTACAGTCCAAAAGAAAAGAGCTAGAACATTGAAATTTAATATAGATAAAGTTTAAAGGATAGCACAGGTCAAGTTAGTAAATAGGCTGAATCGGGCTAGAGGGAAAAAAGTTCCCCTAAGAAGAACTAAACCAACCCAGAAAACACAACATAATTTTTAAAGTTTTTTTGTAATTTTGTTAAGCAAATGATATATTTTTATGTCAAAGAACATCCAAAGTGTTAAACTTGGAGAAAATCAGAGAAAATCCATTTTGGACCCCGCCCTCTTTACTGGGCGTTAAAGTGACATATTACATGGAAAAATAGTGTAAATGTTGCAAATTGCATTCCTTAAGCCTATATTCCTTAAAAATTAAATTTCTAAAACTATACGATGAGTCTAAAGTGTTCTCTGATCTTCCCTTGCGCTATGCCTGCAGCCACTTTTGCCCCCTAAATCACCCTATACACAATTTATTTTTTCTACACTTAATTACCTCAAACATTTAGTTTTTAAATTTTCACGGTAAAAATGAAATGTCTCCCCCACCGCCCTTCCCATAGTGACTCTGTCAAATCAGAGTTTTAAAATTGGACACAGAAATGTCTTAAAGGAACCCCGATCCAGCAGGTTAAAAATTTTCAATTTCTTTGCAAAATATTTAGAGGGTATTTAAAATTCGGGCCGGACGAATATATAACTTTCTTACTTTACAATTACGCGATATTTTCATCCAGGGAGGGCCTAAATAGCCAGAGCGGTCTAACTTCTATTGGAAAGTCCATCTCTTCTATTTTGGGCTGAAATAGAATTAATCATCGTCCGGTAGCATTCGCCATTCACAGAAACGTTCCTGCCCGCACCGTCTCTGAAAAATGATACCACTGGTCCACAATCCACACCAAACGGTGCATTTTTCGGGATGTACATATTGTTCAGCTCTTGCATTGCTTTTGGTTATTCTCTACGTATTCAGTTAACCAGTAAAGATCTATCACGAATTTTGATAATAAAATTCAATAATAAGCAAGCATTGTTCGTTTGTAAGTCAATTCAAGATTAAATTATAGACCAAACTGAACATGTTTGACACTAAAACAGCTGATCTACAAAAAAACAGTGTTGCTAATACAATACCTAAAATCTTTTAGTAAATATGGTATTCTGTACTGACTATTTATTATTATTTATTACTTATATTGAAATCCAAAAAAACCTGTATAAAATGTTAATATTACTTTTATTTATAAATTTCAGTCTTAATTCAGAAAAAATATTTTATAATTTATTTATTTAAATTATGTATGCATTTTTATTAGTCGAACTTTCTTATGTAAATTGTTAATTTTGCAACGGGCTTAAGTTCGAATCTGCAAGACTGCAAACCATTTTTTATTATTTTATTAATAAATGAATTTGTTCAAATTCTATTTTTTATTAATTTATATTAAGATTGGAATATTAAGAATATTTTTCAATAATCATCAAACCAGCAGAACGGATCAGTACTGATTTCGAGGCCGCTACGCCATCTCATCAGCGTTCTTTGTTCAATATTTCCACTTTTGCAAGTGGTGCTAGTTATTAGGAATATCAACTATTTAACCAATGTTTTTAACGAAAATTGAATATGAGAAGTTATCACATTCATATTTTTTTAAGTTATTACAAGAACGCTGATGAGATGGCGTAGCGGCCTCGAAATCAGTACTGATCCGTTCTGCTGGTTTGATGATTATTGAAAAATATTCTTAATATTCCAATCTTAATATAAATTAATAAAAAATAGAATTTGAACAAATTCATTTATTAATAAAATAATAAAAAATGGTTTGCAGTCTTGCATATTCGAACTTAAGCCCGTTGATAAAATTAACAATTTATTTATTTATATTTTTATCTTGGACCAGCACTCAGGGGATGACCCCTATATATGCAATGCATTGCGCCGGAACTGAAAACGAGGGGATAGTATTGAGGGGACAGATTAGGAAAGATGAGAAGATAGACAGTTGTTTTTGTAGCTATTTCAATCTGTTACTTCGCCGGTTAATTTTTTCTACAGGGCCGACGAAGGTGGGTGCTGTTACTCTGCTTTTTTTAGTACATGATAGTGTCAGTCGCTGCCAATTATGTTCAGTGACCAGTGATTATGCCTTCGACATTCAAACAGGCTGGCAACAACTAACACAACCACGCACTAATGCTGATCAGAAGAATTCAGCACAATATTTCATGACACAGTGCGGGCTCGAACTCAGGACCTTCCGCTTCATAGTCTCGTGTTCTACTACTTCAGCCAACAGCACCTACTTTGACAATTTTCTATATAAAATTTGTCAAATGACCAGTCTTTTTTTTCCTTTAGGAAAACATTATTTCAAGTTTAATTTTGATTATTTATTAGTTTAATTTTGCTTCAATACAAATATCTTTTCTTTTGATGAAAGTCGTCCTAAAAATGTCTACCTATTTTTATTATTATACAAGAGAGTTTAACAAAACAGTCTAACTCAGACTTTTACGGTGAACTTGAACAAATAAATAAATTATTACAATTATTTTTTGTTCTTCTTTTAATTAACTTTATTGTGCTTAATTACAAACAATTGTAACTAGTTTGCTCTAACTGCATCCAGTTGTATGGACTTGGAACTGTTACTTCTCTGTCTAAAATATATTGGATTGCTGGCAACTGTCACCTCCATTTGCACTTCTCCATAATAGAGCTCGTTAAGGGCCGGCTCTGGTTCTGTTGTTTCAAATATCAACTTGGAATTCCTGTTACCATGCAGTTCGGTACCTTGTAAAGGCTTGGCCATGGAAAATTTCATTAGAAATGCTGCCAGCACGAATGTGTAGGCAAATATTCTCATTTTTAAGTAATTTTTTGTTGTCGTTAATATTCGTGCGCAATCAAGTTTAATACTGACTCAAATCAATTATAATATTGATGTTGTTCTGTAAGATAATGCGCAATATTTTTATTATGTTTTTTTTGCTGTGGCAGTGCTTCTTTTTCAAATCAGATTAAGTAAAAAATTATGTGACAAATTAAACGAAAAATTTAAGTAAACAAATACTCGCGCCATCGGTACAAGCTGATATTGAAATTAATCGGACTTCTGTAGGCGCTGAGTGAAATAAACAAATTTTTCAAGTAAGACGGTTTTGAGAATTATTATCATAAGGGTTTTATTTTGTTTTCCAAATAACATTATATACATATATATATATATATATATATATATATATATATATATATATATATACTATATATATATATATATATATATATATATACATATATATATATCCTTTCTTCCTTACTAATATGATAGATATAAAAGTAACTCTGTCTGCCTGCCTTTCTTTTACCATATCACGCTTAAACCGCTGAACAGATTTAAATGAAATTTGTCATGGAGATATTTTGCGATACCAGGAATAACATAGGGTGGTTTTTGTTTTTGAAAACGATCCTATTAAATGGTAAAGGGTGGTCGAAAATTTTTATGGAAATATGAAATTATGAAACTGATAACTAAGAAATTTTATACTTAAATATACACGCTAGTACGAGCGCATAAACTTCCGCTTTTCATAATGACTTGCACTTTTTATAATGACTTGCACTTTTTATAATGACTTGCATTTTTTATAATGACTTGCACTTTTTATGATGACTTGCACTTTTTATGATGACTTGCACTTTTTATGATGACTTGCACTTTTTATGATGGCTTGCACTTTTTATAATGACTTGCATTTTTTATAATAACTTGGACTTTTTTATAATAACTTGCACTTTTCTTGATGACTTGCACTTTTTATGATGACTTGCACTTTTTATGATGACTTTCACTTTTTATAATGACTTGCACTTTTTATGATGAGCTGCACTTTTTATGATGACTTGCACTTTTTATTATGACTTGCTTTTTTTATGATGCCTTGCATTTTTAATGATGACTTGCACTTTTTATGATGAATTGCACTTTTCATAATGACTTGCACTTTTTATGATGGCTTGCATTTTTTATGATGACTTGCACTTTTTATGATGAATTGCACTTTTTATAATGACTTGCCCTTGTTATGATGCCTAGCACTTTTTATGATGACTTGCAATTTTTATAATGCTTTGCATTTTTTATAATGACTTGCACTTTTTATGAATACTTGCACTTTTTATAAAGACTTGCACTTTTTAAAATGATTTTAAAATTTTCCTTACTAATATAATAAATATGAAAGTAACTTTTTCTCTTCTGTTACCTTTTCATGCTCAAACCGCTGAACCGGTTTCTATGAAATTTGGCATAGAGATATTTTAAAATCCGAGAAAGAACATAGTTTTGTTTTGGAAATGATATTATTGAGTGGTCAAGGGTGGTCGAACATTGGTATAGGCACGAAATTATTAAAGTGATAACTAAAAACGTTTTAAACTTTGACACAGTAAAAATACTGGGAAGGAGTTTCACATATTTTTCGCTAGCTAGTTAATAATAAATTTAATATCAATATATTTTGTTTATGGTTTTTATTTACTTTTCCCACAACTTAGGTGCCAAGTCTCTACTAACTTTGTTCAGTGAGTTATATTCTGCTTACTAAACACACTTTTTAGCAGAGCTGCATTTGAAATTTTACTCAATATTATAACAATTTCATATTTACTGTTGACAAATTATTTGAAATTTTATATGGATGATGGAAGTCAATAATGGTATTTATAGCAATAAAGTCAATTAAGGTGTATATCTGAACACGGTACTAGTGAAATTTTAAGGAAAATGAAATCAATTTTGGGAAAATTTTAATAATTTGTTTATCTTTTTCATCGAACAAACGCCATAAAAGCATTTTTTAAATTTTCATAAAAAACGAAAGCAAATGGATTAAAAAAGAACAAGGTGAGACGGAAGCTTTAGTTTAATTAATAATTTTTTACTTCTGGTTTTCTTTTTTTTTTTGTTCTAAGAATAAATAAATTAAGTGTCAATGGCAAATTTTTCTTTGAAATCATTTGGGAGTTTGCACTCAAAGAAATCATTCTTCGGGAGATTGCTACCAAAATGTTGAAATAATGTGAATCGCAATCACTCACTTGTTGGCAAATAATAAATTTTTTGTTAAAAAAAAATAGCTATTAAACTTGTATCATTAATTTATTTACTTATGTTTACGGTTCTTGGCAATTTTATGATTTATTTGGGAATTAAGAAAATGTCAAAACAAAAATTCCAGTGAATTCAAGACAACAACATAGTGAATCGGTGTGTAGAAATAAATAATTTAAAAAAGTGTGCGTATTGCACAACTACTCGTAAATATATTAAAAATAATTATTGTGCAATTATCACTCGGCTTATCTGTATGCAAAATAAATAAACAACTATGAAGTGGAAATTTATTTTGCAGTCTCTGTTTAGTCATAAAAAATTGTTCTACTCGTTAGGATTTTCAATAAAAAAAATCGCTGTTGTAAAAAAACAAAATGAAATTAATTCTGTTAATCGTATTGTTCACAGTTGTTTTTTCCAATTGTTTTGGAAAACCGGTAAAAGACACACGTCGCAAATTTCTAGCAAATAACGAATTTTCTGATGACTACAACGAAGTGGATGGCGATAATTCGTATGCGGATAATTTTGGCTTGAAGCAGCTAAAGTATGACTATTTGTTACATCTTAAACACAATTCTCACGAGCTGGCCGAGCATACAAAACTTAATCGGCAAAATCGGAAAATTTTAATTATGAAACAAAATAGTTTATAATAAATTGTTACATGCATAAATATAAAGTATTGAAGAAAGCATGTCGCTCTTTTAAGGCAACATCGTCATATCTCGAAAAATTTAACTTTTTAGTTATTTAAACAAAAGTTGTATTTTATATCATCTCCAAATGGAAAAAAAAAATGTTCAGCGTTATATCTCAAGTTGAACCGAAGTTATACCAAATTATATTTTGTAAGGTCGTATCTGAAAGTGTAGATTTTGAAAATTTTAATAGCATATTTCTCGATTTGACTTTTTTTTTGGAGATATGACTATTTTGCAATAAAGGAGCGATATCAAGTTGAAAAATATATGGTGTTTGATTTTTAAAAAGTTAATGTCTGGTGTTTTAAATTTTAAAGGGAAATATTGACTGAAGTAGAGTAGGAAGTCCAAGAGTCCGGGTTCGACTCCTGATTTAGTCATGAATATGATACCGAATTTTTTTAGTCTATGTGAGCACATGGTTGTATTAGTTCTTGTCGCTTTGTTTTAGTTATGAAGGCCAAGAACTGGTCACTGAACAATTACTGGCAGTGACTGACACCATCACGAACCAAACACAACAACGATGCCCGTTACCGACCCTGTCGCAAAAATTCGACATCGAGGTAAAGGGTAAAAAAATTTCTCTATTATCTCATATTTCTTCACCTGCCCCCTATCCCCCCTTTCTAGTTCCGGATATATAAAGCAACTGTTTTATAGCAGTGCAGATCAAAACAAATAAAGGGTGGGCAAATTTGAGGTTAGGATGTAATTTCGCTGTCAAATGATGAAATGTCAACAACTGAGCCGTCATCCTTCAACATTTATTCAGAAAAAAGTTGTGAAATTTTAATCATGGAACACCTACACTCTGCAACAAAGAATTTTAATTTACTATAAAAATGATGAAAATTTTACTGTATCACTTTGTAAAATTCGAGCAACTTTTCCTCGTTATATTAACAGCAACCGATTATCTTTGGTTGTTATACCCAAAAAATTTATGTTTATATATTTTAATTAAATTTTTCCAAAATTCTGTTTTAATTTTATAAATAATTACTAGTATAAAACAATTTTTTCGATAGATAAACAACTAGTTAAAAATTGTTTACTTACACATGAGATATAATATTTTTTTTATCAATTTTAAACATAATAATTATGTATATGAGTGATAAGATTGGGAGTAATGTATTAAACACATTCACGACAGCAGGCTACCGACTACAACCTGTAAGAAATAGAATACAAGTGTTTATAAGGGAATGCTAATTATAATCTTATTATCCTAATTATAGGACAGACTATATATTCGATATTTTTATGATAAATAAATATATTTTTTGATTTTTGTATTATTTTGCCCCAAATAAAAAGGTTTCAGCAAAAAAATTTTCGCTTTTGTTATTTTTTAAAAGTTGGGCGCTAATGGGTTAACGGCTACACGGCAGGTTGTTGTCTGTGCTACTTTTGTGGTTTTAGTCAAATTAAAATAATTTTTATTTTCATAGGCGGCAATAAAAAAATTAGTGCTGCCAACATAGTGAAATATCTTAAATAAATAGGCGTTTGAACACATTTTCAAACTGTTTAAGAATATGAAAATTGTTGAAAAAAATTTTATAGCCCTTTCAAGAATAAAAATTATTTTGTATTTTTTTTTATTTTTATTTTGCGTTCTCTCTCGGCTTTTATTTTTTTATTTTATTTATTTATTTTTTTGGTAATAACTCAAGAATGATAAAATAAAGATTACGCCAACAAGCTGAAATAAAAATACTTTTCTGCGCATGATGGAACTCTGACGTCACTCAACATGTGTTCTGATTGGCTAATAAAATTCAGCTGGATAACTATTATGTTATTGTAAAAACAGGACAGTGGGGCAAACTGCGAATTTTCAAATTAAATTTGTTTGATAATAAACAATTTTAAAAAATTATTTTATTTTCCACTTTTTATACCCTCCAAAAAAGAATTTGGAGGGTATATTCACTTTGTCATTCCGTTTGTAACGCATCGAAATATCCATCTCAGACCCCATAAAGTATATATATTCTTGATCAGTGATGAAATCTAAGACCAACTGAGCATGTCCGTCCGTCCGTCCGTCCGTCTGTGGAAATCACGATACAGTCCAAACGAAAAGAGCTAGACTCTTGAAATTTGGCATAAATATATTTTAAAACTTAGAGCAGGTTAAGTTCGAAGATGGGCTAAATCGGGCAAGAGGGAAAAAAGTTCCCCTAAGAAGAACTAAACCAACCCAGAAAAAACAACATAATTTTTAAAGTTTTTTGGTTATTTTGTTAAGCAAACGATATATTTTTATGTCAAATACGGTCCAGCGCCTTAAACTTGGAGCCATTAAATAAAATAAAAATATTTTTTGATCCCGCCCACTTCAGTGGGCGTTATTATAGGCAAAAATAGCATAAAAATTTAACAAATTGTTTTACTTAAGCCTAAATTCCTTAAAAATAACACTTTTAAGCTTCAATGACGAAGCTGAGACGAATCCTGGTACTACTCTGCCCTACCCCGTCCTTCCCCTTCGTCCCCTAAATGACCCTACCAAAAAAAAAAATTTTTTTTTTAAATTTTGTATATAATCATTCCAAACATTTATCTTTAGAGTTTTATGACTGCCGATTTCTGCCCTACCCCCCCCCCCCCCCCCCTCTTCCTTTGCCCTCTAAATGACCCTACCAAAAAATTTTTTTTTTTAAATTTTGTATATAATCATCCCAAGCATTTATCTTTAGAGTTTTATGAATGCCGATTTCTGTCCTACCCCCCCCCTCTTCCCTTGCCCCCAAGATGACCCTACCAAAAAAAAAATGTTTTATTAAATTTTGTATATAATCATCCCAAGCATTTATCTTTAGAGTTTTATGACTGCCTGTTGCTGCCCTACCCCCTCCTCCCCCTTTGCCCGCTAAATGACCCTATTAAAAATAAATAAAAATTTATTTTAATTTTGTGCATAATCATCCCAAGCATTTATTTTTAGAGTTTTATGTCTACCTGTTTCTGCCCTACCCCCTCTCCCCCTTTGCCCGCTAAATGACCCTATTAAAAATAAATATAAATTTTTTTTATTTTGTGTATAATCATCCCAAGCATTTATTTTTACAGTTTTATGTGTATCTGTTTCTGCCCTACCCCTTTTCCCCCTTTGCCCTTTAAATGACCCTATCAAAAAAAATAAATTTTAATTTTGTATATAATTATCCCAAGCATTTATTTTTAGAGTTTTATGACAAAGGTGAAATGTTTCCCCCACAGCCCTTGCCAGAGCGACCCCGCCAAAATACAGTTTTTATAGCCTCCAAAGAGAATTGTGATGAAGTCTAAGAGGGTCTAGCAATGCCCATACGTTCGTCTGTGGAAAACATGATATTGTATATATTTGAACCCCGCCCCCTTTAGTGGGCGTTGACGTACGATATTATATAAAGGAACTCTGTCCCACCTAGTTAAACATTTCAAATTCACTTACTAAATATTTGGAGGGTATTTAAGATTCGACCCGGTCGAATATAACGTTTTTACTTGTTTCTCTTTAGGTTTCTTTTTACAGCTTATGAGCTTTAAAAATCAAGTTTTAATAAGTTTTTAACACTTTAACTTATTTAATAATTATTTTAATATATTTATTTTAAAATATAACACAATTTATTATAAAATATAACACAAAACTAGCACTTTCATAAATCCGATTTAATATGTTTGTTGGAAATCTCTCTGAGTAAATTGTGTGAAGAGTTGCCAAATAATAATAATTTTTTAGGAGAAAGTATTAGTTTTGCATATAATAAACATTTGGCAATCTCTTCGAGGGAACAAATACGTCATCAAACGGTAAATCATGCGCAAGGCGTGATCTTTATTTTATCATTCTTGTAATAACTGATAGAATATAGGCTTCATATAAACGATATGGGTATCATTTCGAAATACTCCAAAATGTCTCTCTATTGTTAGACATATTTTTAGAATTTATTCACATATTGAAAGTATTATTAAATTTTGAAATTTTTGTATCTGACTTTTCAAGTAAAAATTTCATTATTTTCAATACTCTAATTTTGTATATATTTGATAGCCGTTATCGATAAAAGACGTCAGGTGGGTCATAAATGAATTAAGTCATAAGCTAGTTTTCATAGTGCCATATCAAAAAAATGGACATCAAAATGTGTTTATTACAAATGCAAAAACCGTAAAGAGCTATAAACAAATAAAGTGTTTTTGTTACTAATTTTGCTTCGGTCTATAAATAGATTTAGAATAAGCGTTTTTTTATATATGAAAGTGGCACCACTAAAATGAGATGTTGACAATGTAGCTGTCGTCTCCAAAATAATTAAGTAGCTGACTACGAGGCGATGATTGTACTGAACGACTTTTGTAGTCGGTGTTCGTGTAGCCTGCTGTCCTTATTGTGTCTAATGCTTAACTTATGATATAAAGTAATGCAGTCATTGTTGAGCAAGAGTTTTCGGGTCATGTAAGTGGCGTGAAAAATTAATAACAATCTCAAAAAATTCACAAAAAATTGCCAGACATTAACTTACAACATTGTAAAATGTATACTTATTTTATATCTTTAACATTCTGTAGAACAGAATACGTTCTTTTTAATTTTGCTTCAATATCCGGCTCCAATTCAAGGATATTTTTGAACCGAGAATCCTGAAAAGAATTAAAGTATCTCTCAGCACTTCAAAAATGTCATTCGAACTCTGGAAGCTTTGATATGCTTCCTACTGTTAAACTAAATTTAATATTACTTTAATTACGTCTCCATAATGTTTGCGCATACGAGAACATGTAATAAAATATCTGTACGATTTAGTGATCATTTTGACCTATTGCTTGTGTATGTTTGTCCATGTGAATGTATAGGAAATTATATGCAGAATATTTTTTTTGCCTTATCATTATAAATATTAAAACCCGTACAAATGAAAACTACGTTTTAAAAATAGCCAAGAAATATGAAAACTCGGAAGAGATGGCAGTATAACACTGAATACAATCTAGGGAATTTAACAGTGTTGCCAGCTGCTAAAGAAAATTTTATTAAATGCCACAAATACAATAACAAATTAAATACAATTTCATCAAATCGGAATAGTAACAAACATCTATTTATGTTAACTTGTTCCAGAGCTGGTTTTGATTTGGGTATCGAAACCATGACCTCAAGTCGTGGAAGTCATCTCTAAGTGAAATCGGTTTCCGAAACCCCCACAAAAGCTACAGATTTCGGTATTGGATTGATGTATTAAAAATAGTCCTAAATAGATCACTATTAAAAATAAGAAATTGTTAAACTACGATTTCAGAGCTGGAAAATCCAGTAATTAGCTAAAACTATTTCTTGTTTTTTCTTAATTAAAATTGTAGTTATAAATTCAGCCAAAAACAAAAAGCGCTTCCAGGGTTGGACAATGGAAACTTTTTTTGGGGCATAAAAGTAAAAAATTAATTTTTTTTTATAAATTAAAAATATATAATATTTTTGAAAAAAATTCTTTAATATTAGATATTAGAAAAATCCAGAGCTGGAAAATTCAAACTTATTTTTGGTATATAAAACTAATATCTGTCTTTTGTCAATATTAACACTTCAGGAACAATTGAATTAGTATTAAAAATTGAGCAAAATCAAAAAGACGTTTCCAGGGCTGGATAATGGTAACCTCTTTTGGTACATAAAAGTAATTAATTAAAAAAAAATTTTTCTTTTTCTTTATAAATTAAAAATATTTGATATTTTTGAAAGAAGTTAATTGATTTCTGTTGTTGTTGTTTATATTATTACATTCATCAAGCTCAAGGTGTTTTTATAAAATTATTAAGAATTGAATATGAATTCCTATATTAATAATTATTAAAAATTTTTTAACAAATTGTTAACGAAATATTAAATATTAATTAAAATAAAATTTTTTAATAATATTATAAATAGAGCTCAAGTTTAATAAAGATAAAAATAAGAATTTAATTGCTATTAGAAGTCAGAAAATCCCCAAAGGCAGCTCCCGAGCTGGAAAGTTTAATCTTCTTTTTTTTTAAATAAAAGTAACTCAATAAGACTAATTTAATTTATAATTTAGAGAGAATTTGCTGCCTATTTCTCATTGTCGAATGAATTCTTTCTTTCGTATAAATACATTTGAAACAAAAGCAATTTATAAAATTTTGTTTTTGTTTTAAATATATTTGTACGAAAGAAAGAATTCATTCGACAATGAGAAATAGACAGTAAATTTGCATTAAAAATCAGAAAGATGGTTCCAGGGTTGGAATGAATGCATTCATACATACTGTCGAGGTTAGTCGGTGAAGGGTATATAAGATTCGGCACAGGCAAATATAGAAATTTTCTTATTAAATTTCAGATTTTGAAATTGTCAGTTCGAAGTAGTCACTTCAGCTATTAAATGGAATTTAATTTGTTGCAAAATAGCTAATAAATTTTATCTGGAAAAATTTGTGATTTGATCGAATAATTATTTGCAATTCCTAACATTTTCCAAATTTCCCTACATCTTACCTAAAAGCGGATCAGATCAGATCACTAAGTCTGAAAATTGGTAACTCTGGAATTTATAAATAATACAGACCGCTTTGTTGATCTGTTTAATTTTGCATATCAGCTGAAAATTCTTATGAATTTTAAAGTTTATTTATAAAATTGCAAAAAAAGATTCACATTAATTTATACGCAATTAATCGTGCAGCAAAAAGGGAAGATCTCAAAAAAAAAATAAAAATTAATATAAATAAATAAATAAAGAAATAAAATTGCACTTATATAAAAGAATTGCAATACAAATTACACTCCGTTGCTTGGTGTTGCAAAACAGCCGATTAAGAAAATTCGTTTGAGCAATTATTAAATGAAGGAAGTTTGATCACTGAAGAAGATCCTCATATCCCTGGAAGACCATTTGCAAGATAAATCTTATTGACGTGTTTAATCATGTCGCAAGTTATATTTCAAGCGATCTGTTCAAAGATGTCGCCTGCAATTGCAAAAATAGTATTTAAAACAAAAACCAATTGTAAATATTCCCCTTTAATATTTGCCAAGGTCATGCTTTAAATGCTATTTGTCCGAACGAAGTTTGAGTCTTACACCATATCCATCTTTTTCTTTACACCTAAGAAAAACTCGTACTCGCACCAGTAGTGCTTTGATGTATGAAAACACGCCTTTTCTTGAGTTTTCTCTAATTTGTTTAAGTAAATAAAAAAAATGTTAAATTATTTCTCGTTGCAGAGAAAAATGTAGATTTGGAAAAAAATAAATTAAAATATACAATAAAAATTTCCGATGCCCCAGAAAAGCAGAGGCTTCGCTCTTTGATTAATTTATTGGAAATAGTTCCAGATTACTGTTGGAAATCAGCAAAATCTAAAAGACAGTTCCAGAGCTGGAAAGTTTTAACTTATTTTTGATATATAACAGTAAATAGCTGAAACAAATTTTGGTTTTTTATACCCTCCAAAAAAGAATATGGAGGGTATATTCACTTTGTCATTTCGTTTGTAAGACAGCGAAATATCCATCTGAGACCCCATTAAGTATATATAATCTTGATCAGTGATGAAATCTAAAACGATCTGAGCGTGTGCGTCCGTCCGTCTGTGGAAATCGACTCTTGAAATTTGGTATAAATAAATCTTGAAGGATAGTGCAGGTCAAGTTCGGAGGTGGACTAAATCGGGCAAGAGGGAAAAAAGTTCCCCTAAGAAGAACTAAACCAACCTCTAAAAAAACAACATAATTTTTAAAGTTTTTTTTTATTGTAAATTTGTTAAGCAAATGAAATATTTTTATGTCAAAGAAGGTCCAACGCGTTAAACTTGGAGCCATAAAATAAAAATAAAAAAATAATGTTTGGGCCCCGCCCCCTTTAGTGGGCGTTATTATATGCAAAAATAGTGTAAAATTTTAACAAATTGTTTTACTTGAGCTTACATTCCTTAAAAATAAGATTTTTAAGCTTCTATAACGAAGCTGAAACAAAACCTGGTACTACTCTGCCCTACCCCTCCTTCCCCTTCGCCCCCTAAATGACCCTACCAAAAAAAAAAAAAAAATTTTTAAATTTTGTATATAATTATCCCAAGCATTTATCTTTAGAGTTTTATGACTGCCGATTTCTGCCCTACCCCCACCTCTTCCTTTGCCCCCCAAATGACCCTACCAAAAAAAAAAAAAAAATTTTAAATTTTGTATATAATCATCCCAAGCATTAATCTTTAGAGTTTTATAACTGCCTTTTGCTGCCCTACCCCCTCCTCCCCCTTTGCCCGCTAAATGACCCTATTAAGAATAAATAACATTTTTTTTTAATTTTGTGTATAATCATCCCAAGCATTTATTTTTAGAGTTTTATGTCTACCTGTTTCTGCCCTACCTTCTCTCCCCCTTTGCCCTCTAAATGACCCTATAAAAAAAAAGAAATTTTAATTTTGTATAGAATTATGCCAAACATTTATTTTTAGAGTTTTATGACGAAGGTGAAATGTTTCCCCCACAGCCCTTGCCAGAGCGACTCCGCCAAAATACAGTTTTAATACCCTCCAAAAGGAATTCAACCCCATAAAGTATATATATTCTTGATCACTGATGAAGTCTAAGACGGTCTAGCAATGCTTATACGTTCGTCTGTGGAAAGCATGGTATTGTCTATTTTTGAACCCGGCCCTCTTTAGCGGGCGTTGGCGATATTATATAAAGCAACTGTGTTCCACAAAGTTAAACATGTTAAATTCACTTATTAAATATTTGGAGGGTATTTAAGGGTCGGTTGAATATAACGTTTTTACTTGTTTTTACTTGTTTTTTTAAATCGATGAAATTTTTAAATAACTTTTATTTTGGAATTTCTGTGATAAATTAAAATTTTCATAGAAAATGGAATGTATAAAATATTTGTTATTCATCACACTAGTAGAGCAGAGGAGCTGTATTGGTTTCTAGGCCACTTCATTAGGGTTCCTTATTAATTTTGTTCCATTAAAGGTGGTTCTAGCCAGTGGAAATATAAACTATTTAATAAATATTTTCAGCGAAATAAAATAAAGGAATTTTAATATTTTTAATGTTAATATTTAAATTAATTCACTTCTGATTAATACAAAATTCCCCATGTCTGACAAAATGAAACAAATTGAACAATGAGGGCTGATTTTTTTTAACTGAACCGCCATCTGGTTATAGAACAGCTTACCCAAGCAAGGAAAGGAGGAGGGAGGGGGGGGGGGCAGTATTGGGAGAACAGATAAAGAGAGTTGAAGTGATGCAGAATTTATAGTAGGACAAAGGAAGATGCTGTAAAGTGCCTTTATACTGCATGATAATGCCAACTGTTGGTTAGTGTTGGTTGTTCAGCGATAAATAGTAGGCCCTCCGTTATTGAAATATTCAGACAGCAATTAACGCAACCAGATCAAAAATATTAGACTCCGTATTCGGAGTAAAATCCGGTATTTTTTGGTATTCTTAGTCTATTCTTTAACTCATTCAGTTAAAATCAGTTGAGCGGGTATGAACACCAAAAAGTGTTTAAAATATTCCCATGAATGTAATATATGGATCCGAAAGCTCTTTTGTGTGTACTTTATATGAAATATAAACAGTTATTGTAATAAGTGACACAAACTTCAAATTTCGTTCAAGTAAAATTCCCAGTTCCCAAAATGAATCAATTCCTTCAAATCACTTGTTAAATCAAAAACCCCTCACAGACAATAAATAACTATACCCTGCCATTACTCATGACTATGAATCGAAACGAATCGGATATTCGACTGAATCGACAAACTGAAAAGTTACTGAAATGAACAGACAAACTGATAAGAAGTTGTAGAAAATCAATAAAAACTTAATAAAAATTTATGTTACTGGAACAGTATACAACGAATTGAGCCGTAAAAACAACGTTGCGACATTAAGCAGAATTTTAAAAATATCAATATATTATTTATAATTTAATATTTAAAAAAAATAAAAAATAAAAATCAGGATAATGAGATTATTAGCGTTAAGTGCGGTATTGTGTGTAACACTAGCAGTGTCCTGGGCTAGTCCGATCGTGAAAAATATACGCGATGAATCCGAATCATTTGAAAGTGTGGAAAGTTCTGAGTTGAAAAAAATCCATAAAATCTCATCCTCTTCCGAGGAAGAATTAGGGCATGAGTCTAGTATTAAAGAAAATGCTAAAGACAACAGCTCCGATGACTCCAGCGAAGAACAGCCAATTGGTGATAATATCGTTAAAGAGGATGATGCAAGTGCAAAGGAAATTTTTCCAGAAAATGAAGCCCAAAACAATCAATACATAAGAATAGCAAATGTTGTTGAAGAGGAGGATACATTTGCAAATGCAATTTTTCAAGAAAATGAATCACGTAATAATAAATATATGAGAAAATCCAAGAGATCGGTCGACTTTGCACCACACAACAGCAACCAACTTAAAATTAAAGATGAGGGTTCTATTAAATATGAAAAATATTTAAAGCTACGACGTCTTCGACGTGCTTTAGAAAGTGATGAATCTAAAGATTTTCACGGTATTCCACCGCATATTCTGCTACGGCATGAACGCAGTGCAGACACTTCCGACGAAAATTCATCGGAGGAAAAGCATGCTGCCAGTGGTGTTATTATAGCCAAAAAACCTGATACAGCACCAGCTGAAAGTTTGGATGCCGCTGCTAAGCCTGATGCAGCTCCTGCCGAAGGTCAGCCCAAGCCGGCAGAGGCTAGACGTAAAAGAAATGCAGATACTTCTGAAGAAGATTCTTCGGAGGAGGATGTTAAAACTCAAGGTATTGTTGTAGCCAAAAAGCCTGATACAGCTCCAGCTGAGACATTAGAACCTGCCACTAAGCCTGATGCAGCTCCTGCCGAAAGTCAGCCCAAGCCGGCAGAGGCTAGACGTAAAAGAAACACTCCCAGTGCAGACACTTCTGAAGAAGATTCATCCGAGGAGAACCCTAAAGCCAGTGCTGCAGTTATTTCCCAAAAACCTGATGCAGCTCCTGCGGAAAGTCAGCCTAAGCCGGCAGAGGCTAGACGTAAAAGAAACACACCCAGTGCAGACACTTCTGAAGAAGATTCATCGGAGGAGGATCTTAAAACTAAAGGTATTGTTGTAGCCAAAAAGCCTGATACAGCACCAGCTGAAACCTTGGATACCGCTGCTAAGCCTGACGCAGCTCCTGCCGAAAGTCAGCCCAAGCCGGCAGAGGCTAGACGTAAAAGAAACACACCCAGTGCCGACACTTCTGAAGAAGATTCATCCGAGGAGAATCCAAAATCTAGTGGTATTGTTGTAGCCAAAAAACCCGATACAGCTCCTGCCGAAAGTCAGCCCAAACCGGCAGAGGCCAGACGCAGACGAAACATAGAAGTATCTAGTGCAGAAGATTCCATACTGGATCAAGATCTAAACGAAGTTTTTATTTTCAGCAATGAAAAACAACACGACACTGAAGAGAATTTTGAAAACAGCGGGGAGAGTGTAATATTAGACGACAGAAATTCGGAAACTAGAAACTCTGAAGAGGACTATGCCCAAGGATGTGGGGGTGATGATTCGACTGAAAATTCAAACGAAAAATAATAAAAATATAGTTGATAGCATTTAAAATGTTATAATAAAAGTCTTGTATTAATAAATATTATAAATAAATAGATTTAAATAAATTCATTAAACAATTAAACGAGTACAGCGGCCAACAATCCGCTTTTGTACAAAATTAAAATAATTTACTGCGCTCCAATAATTTAAATTTTTTTTATAAAATTACTTTTACGGTTGTTTGTGTATTTCAGTAGATATGAATGTTTGTGTGTATTTAGAATTTCTTTTTTTTTTCATTATCAAGGTTTTAACACATATTTTCTTATCAGGGCTTTTCGCTGTTTACTGTACACATTAAATTATCTGACGGACTTTAATCATCTCGACACTTAAAACTCATAATAAAGAAAATACAGCACAAACAAAAAGAGTTGAATGTATTGCAACCGCAAAATATGTACTCGTACATGAATATACATATTTGTAAAGGTGTTTGTTTATTTATTTAAGCAAAACAAAGCAAAGCAAGTGGCTTTGGGCGAAATTTACCTGATAACAGACATGAAAATGACATGAACACAAGCAGTACCGAAAATGTCACATAAATATAATGTTTCTATAGAAAATTTATATTTAAACTCTTAAGATTTTAAGCACTTTTTCAAACACATGTTTTCTATTGCGCTGCATTGAAATATGGCTAAAATCAACACATTTCACATTTAATTTTTTAAAGGCATGGACTCCCAGTGAACGTCAATACTTTAAATTTTAAATAAGAAAAGAAAAATTACATTTTTCTTTTAAAAACAATTTAATATTTTTTTTCTAAAAACGAAAAATACATGAACTAATGGCTTTAGAATTTTTAAGAAAAAATTTAAGACTCCAGCAGGACGAATTGTCTACAAGGTGGCATGTTGTGGGCCAAGTTGTACCTCCTCTATCTGGAAAACCACTGGGTGTATTTTGATGAGCTTTTGCACTGGTTTAATGTTAGCTCAAATCATAACTGAAAAGTCAATAAATAATTATAAACAAAAAAAAAAATTTTTCAAAAAATAAATTTTTAATTTTTTTTTTAAATTAAAGAAAGAAAGAACAAAATATTTTTTGAAAAAAAGTGAACTAAAGTTTTTAAAATTGAAAGTCAATAAATAATAATAAACAAGAAAAAAAATTTTTTTACAAAAAAAAAAATTAATTTTTTTTTATGAAAAAAAATGAAAATATTTTTTTTTTATTTTAAAGGTGAACTTAAGTCTTTAGAATTATAAAAAAATTGCAAAGAATTTCTCTGCGACCAGAATTTAAAGAGGTGTCGACCAATCCTTAAGACTGCAGCAGGACGAGTTGCCTACAAAACTTGCATGTTGTGAGCAAAGTTGTACCTCCTATATCTCGAAAACCAATGGGCGTATTTTAATGAAATTCTTTGCTGGTTTAATGTTAGCTCAAGTTACAACTGAAAATTGAATAAATAATAACAAATGAGAAAAAAAATTTTTTTTACAAAAATATTTGGATAGACCATCGTAGCCTTTGAAAATGAGAAAAACACCTATATCTCGAAAACCAGTGCGCATATTTTGATGAAATTTTCGCTGGTTAATTGTTAGCTCAATTTGTAACTGAAAATCGATTATATAATAATAAACGAGAGAAAAAATTTTTTCACAAAAAAATTAGGATGGACTATAGCCTTTGAAAATTAGAGAAAAACGATACCTCCTTAAAAATTAGAAAAAAACCCATATCTCGAAAACCAATGCGCATATTATGATGAAATTTTCGCTGGTTAACTCTTAGCTCAATTCGTAACTGAAAATCGATTATATAATAATAAACGAGAGAAAAAATTTTTTTACAAAAAATTAGAGAAAATTGATACCTCCTTAAAAATGAGAAAAAAACCTATATCTCGAAAACCAATGCGCATATTTTGATGAAATTTTGCGCTGGCTTAATGTTAGCTCAAATTACAATTGAGAATTAAATAAATAATAACAAGAAAAAAAATTTTTTACAAAAAAATTTTTTGCAAAAAAATTGGGATGAACTATAGCCTTTAAAAATGAGAAAAAAAGACATCTCCTATATCTCGAAAACCAATGGGCGTATTTTGATGAAATTTTTCGCTGGTTCAATGTTAGCTCAAATTACAATTGAAAATTCAATAAATAATAATAAACAAGGAAAAATTTTTTTTACAAAAAAAAAAAAATTAAAAAAAAAAAAATTTTGTTTTTAAAATGAAAGGAAAAAGGAAAAAATAATTTTTTGAACTAAAGTTTTTAGAATTATAAGGAATTTCAGACGAAAATATTGAGAGACTAAAATTTTATAACATCTTTTTCCTAGTGCCACCGGTACAGTTTCGTTCGTGCAATAAATAAAAGTTTGAATTGAAAATTTTGTCCTTATATATTCCTTGTAGTGTTGGTTTTTAATAAATTTTTGCAAACAATTTTTAACTAAGAAACCTTTTATGCAAAAAGCAAGTAATATCGCTCTTCATCACTGAAACAGGTTGGCAACAACTAACACAACCACGCACTCGTGCTGATCACAAGAATTCAACACAATATTTCATGACTCAGCGCGGACTCGAACTCAGGACCCTCCGCTTCATAGTCTGGTGTTCTACTACTTCAGCCAACAGCACGCACTACTTCAGTTCTTTAGAGGTTGGTTTAGTTCTTCTTAGGGGAACTTTATTAACCCTTGGTTCGATGTAGCCCTTTTACGACAGCGATCTTCAAGATTTATCTATGCCAAATTTCTAGAGTCTAGCTCTTTTCGTTTGAACTGTATCATGATTTCCACAGACGGCCGGATGGACAAACGGACATGGCTAGATCGTCTTTGATTTCATCCCCGATCAAGAATATATATAGTTTATAGGGTCTTGATATCGCTGCGTTACACACGGAATGATAAAGAAAATATTGAAAGTGATATGAGAACTATATATTTTGCTAATGTTTTGCTGAAACTCCTTCTCACCGACTTTAAGTCCCTTTGAAAAATTCTCGAAATCGCCAGTTTTCTAGTGTGTAGCAAATCTTTTTATTTTACCTGTTTTTTTAACTTTTTATTTTTAAAAATGAAGAGAAAATTGAAAATTTTTGTTCTGGAAGCTCTTTCCATCTTTCCAATAATAAAAGTGTATTGACTTTTTAAGGAAATACTTGTTTCATTAAAAATTCATTTACTGCAAACGCAACTATTTGTTGCGGAATTTCTTTAGGAAATTTTATTTTTTTGTTTGTTTATCGTTTCTCTTTTCTGTGTATTATTTTGAATGTCTGGCAAACAAAAGAATTTTTTTTTTCTATTCGTTCTATTATGAAATGCACAATATTGGCTAATACAGAGTGTGTAAGCAATTAATTAGGAAGGCCAATAGGAAATGCACAGTATTTCAATTGTTTTCACTTACTGCCTACAACATGATATGATGTTGTTTTCTTTTACAATTTCTTTTTGCTTCATTTGAAATTATGCAATAGAAGATTTTCCGCAATTTAACTCAAAGTTGTTTCAGTTGTTCAGTTGTTTCAGCTTAAAATCGTATATGGGGGCATTATTAATTTTAAATAAAAAAAAATTTGTTGATTTCAATACATTTCAACCTGTTGCTCATCAAGAACTTACAATTCTCATTTTTCTGCTGGGTAAGTTATTTGAAAAGAAGCAACAAGCAAATTTCCACACACCATGTCTAAGCAAACGGAAAAATAGACCTATCCCAAAATAACTTAAATTGACCCAAAATAGCAACTACTTGACACACGCTAAACATAGACGCATGCCAGCGAGTGATGAAAACACGCAGCAGAAATTAAGAAATTTACAAAAATACATTTATTTTCTTTTCGAAAAAATAAAAAAACCACTTAAAAAACTATTACTGCAACATAAAAGCAAAATAGATGCTTTTAAACTTTTTAGAGAGAAACTAATTTCGTTTAAAACGCAAGGGAAATACATTGTAACTTTAAAAAGAATCAGTCGCCTAATTGCAGTGTAAAATAGAAAACGTAAAATTAAATAGTTTTGAAACGGAAAATAATTGTGGAATAAAATTTTCAAATTTTACTTTGATTATTTGTTAAAATAATAAATTTTAAATAAAGAAAAGTTACAGCATGATTATCCAATAAAAGTGTATCATCTAGTGAAAAATGTAAGATAATTAAAAGAAGTTTAGTGGAAAAAAAAAATTTTAAATTAATTTAATCTACACGATTACGTAATTTGGAAATTGAAAATTTTTTAAAAATAGCCTTCCTTTTTAAGAAAAAAAAAAAATTAATAAATAAATAAAGTTAAAAATGTAAACATACCGGCCTTTAGAAAAACGTGCAATTATATTTTGCTCATAATTTAATAAAAAAAAATTTCAAAAAAGTTTATTTTCAAAATTTGGTCTCATAACAAATTTTATGTACATGTGTGTTTGATTTAATACAATATTTAGCAAATAAAGAGTGCGTTTAATAAGAGTCCATTAGTAGACTCTTCTAGAAAATTTCAGCTCTTTGTTGATTAAAAGAATGTGGCAATTTAGCGATTTTGGTTTTATTTTTACTAACATATTATTTACTCAAAAATATTTTTGCCATCTTAAAAATAATCCAAAAAAAGTTATGAACAATAAAATAAGTCCTATACAGGGGTATGTGATATGAGTCCTCTCAATAATTTTCTGTGTGTCACTTATTTGAGACAAAAACGTCAAATTTAAGTGACATGGACTATGAGAAAAATTGCTGTCACATTTGTGAGACTCTTAAAATGCGATCACGATCCATCCACTGTGGGTTGAAAGTCCTCACAAGTGGCGATTAATTCAAAAGATTAACTTTAACTTTCACAACCGTATTTGGTACCATATGAAAGTAGATAAAATTCTACATCACTAATTGCAAAAATAAAAGTTCTTGGTAGTTTACTTTATTTGCAGTGTGTGTTCAAAGTTCAATCATTTTTGTTATTTTTGCACGCATTGATAAAAAGATATAATTTTGATATTTCAAGTATTTATAGTTTTTGTGAAGAATTCTATAAGTAAAAGTTTTATAATAGAACCCTCAACTTCAGGTATATGAGCATTTAAAAAATAATTTTTTGTTTAGATAAATGTTTTAGAAATATTAAAAAAAAAATGAAATCTCTCCAAAAATTTGGTATTTTTGATATATGCATTGCGTTTAAACAAATTCTGCGGATGAGTGCAGGAAAAAATGCTTTTATGCTCTTAAAATATAAGATTTTAGCTAATAAATCCCAGAATACCTATTTGCGCATTTGTGCGATTTTTGAGTTATAAAGGGTTTTGTGAGAGAATTCCGGTTGCTAAAAATCAATGTGAAAAAAACCAAACAAAAAAACAAGTTGTTTTTATAACTTTTTCTAAAGGCACATAAATTATGCTCGAATTTACAATTTAATTTACTAATTTATCGTTTTTCATTCCAAAGTTACAGCTAAAATAGTCAAATAAGACAATTTTCTCCAAAATGCAAAAAACCACATAAAAGGTTAACAATTTTCTCTGTTCAACATTTTTTTTTAAATGTCTGTTTTTTATGTATTTATTAATACTCATCAATAAAAAATAACAAAATTTTAAAATTACGAGTTCTATGAATTAATCGCCACTTGCTCTACCATTCAACCCACTGTGCAATCACTTGATATTTTAATGTTAAGCAATTATATTGAATTAAGATTTATAGGCTAATTGTTCAAAATTTTTTTGTCCTAAATTCAGAAAGACATAATAAATATTCAAAGCACAACTTACACAGCACAGCAGAACAGCTGTTTTCGAAGGCCGCAACTTTTTCATCATCAGTGCTCATGTGTATTGTGTTTGTCACCACTTATTAGGTGGGACTCAATTGAATATGATGACAATTCTTATTTAAACAAATTTTATTAGGAAATTGCATACGAGAATTGTATCAACCTGAGGTTAACACATTTTTTTGGTTTAATACCCGTGTTACCGTTTGATTATTTTGTTCATGTCCCATTTTTCTGAATTTTTTTGTTCCATCATACCTAAGCCACTAATTTTTGGTTGAACAATTATATTAGAAAAGTGAAAAAATTTTTTTTTTAATTTGTAAAGGGCGTGGAAATTTGAATTTAAGAAAAAAATGGATTAAAAACACAAATTTTTTGGAGAAATTCAGTTAGCAATATAAAGTGGAAATATGGAAATTAATAATGAAACATGATGTCGGGCAAAGGTCCACCTTTAGCACGTTCGGAATTATCCACATTTATCAAAAAAATTTTAAGCAGACTTTGCAAAAATACGGCGAATTTCATCTTTCACAGCATCACTTCTTTGTTTTTTGTTCACGTAAGTCCTGCCTTTCAAATGGCCTCAGCGAAAATCATCCAGCGGCTTAAATCACTAGAACGATGTGGGCAATTGATATCGCCATATCAAGAAATTACACGACCTTGAAATTTTTCCTGCAATAACTGAAATGTTTGGCAGGCTAAGTGGCTTGTGGCGCCCTCTTGCTGAAGGCAAAGGTCGCTGATGTCAACATTAGCCAATTGTGGCCACAAAAAAAAAATCAATTATCATGGTTTGGTAGCGCAGAGAATTCATGGTGACGACGTTTTCTTGTTCATTTGCGAAAAAATATAGGACGATGATGCTGCCTGACCATAAACTGTATGGTGTGGTTACTTTTTTTGGATGTAATGGTTTTTTCCGAGGACCGTTTGTGGGTTTAATGAGCCCCATATGCGGCAATTTTTTTAGTTTAAATAACCGCCTAATTGAAAATGGGGTTCATCACTAAAGATGATTTTGTTGAAAAATTTCATGTTTTCGTTGAGTTTTTCAAACCATCTATTCAAAAATTTTCAAAAAATAATTAATTAATTTTTTAAAATTATTAATTAATTTTTTAAAATTCGCCAACGTTTTACTAAATATTGTAATATTAATCAAGCCTATGGTCGTTTTTTATAAAATCTTATTTCCATTCAATTTTTATTCAATATTTCGTTCAGAGTTTGTTAACATCTTCATAATTATAAAAAAAAAATTTCATAATTTTTATTTCCTGAAAATGCTAACAAACTCTTATCGAAATATTGAATAAAAATTAGACGAACTAAAATTTTATAAAAAACGACCATAAGCTTGATGAATATTACAACTGATAAGGCCAATAAAAATAAATCCAGGCTTTACACGCAATTCACACGATGACTTTTATGACGTCTAATTTTATTAATTCCCTTTTGAAATTGGTTCCAAAAACTCTATGCGTTCATACGATGAATTTGGTTTTCATGTCTATTTTTATTTTTTGTTATTGTTTCACACGTAAAATAAAAACAGAACAAAACGTAACAAAGAGAATAGGTATTAAAGTGAAGAGAAATTTGGAAAAAACCATGAAATCAGATATCAAGTAATTTTTTCTACCCCTCTTTCTTCTCTACACCGTGCGCTATGAAACCAAAAATGACGTCGAAAATTTGACGTCATAAAATTCATCGTGTGAATTTTGTGTTACTAAATAAATATTAAAGAAGGACAGTTCAATTCTTGACATTTCATCATGTGACAGCCAATTTACTTTCTAACCTCAAATTTGTTCATCCTGTACTTACATGCCTGATATTAGATGTTCACAATTTATTTTATTTCTTACTTAAAAACAGATTCGTATAATAAAACACGTATTATAATTATAATAATATTATAATAATAGCTGCTAAAGATGACAAGTTGACAAGAAACCGCTGAATTTCTCTACTTCGTTATCGCACTCTTTCTTTGCTCTGCAAAAGTAAACAAAATAATCTCTTAAGAAATTCTGCACAAAACAATCCAAAAAGCTGCAAAAATAAAATTGCTATAACAAAAAAGAAAAAAAGGCAAACAGAAAATCAACTAATAAAATTTTACCTGTCTCACTGCCCGAAATATGCCCGAACCAAATTTTCTTTCTCTCTACTCATTTACACCGGAACCACCGAAAAAATCTCCCATCATTAAATTGTCGTGTGGCATCGGCGACACCGACGGTTTCCCAGCCTTTGATGTTGACTCTGAGCAATACGCTGCTAAAGATGACTCAAAATGGGGTTTCCTTATTACGGGTGGCGCTGAATTTCATATGCCGCTGACTGTATTTCAGGTGAGTGAATGAAAAATTTGTAATAAAACACACGACAGAAAATTTATTAGGCGCACTTGTGTACCTGCAAACTTGTTACGGTTAAATAAAACGGAACATTATTTAAAATAAAAATATACTCTTTCATATACGACTAGTATATTTTTGCAAGCAATTTGAAGGTAATTTTAGAAAAGAGTAATTTGCAATATAGAAGATATTTGAAATTAATAAACATATGAATTTTTAGAATCTTCTCAAACGGTGTTCGCGTTTGAAATATGTATATTTTTTAAATCAATGTATTCGGAATGTACTTGCATAAAAATTACTTGTATTAGTAATAAAAAATGTGTTTTATTGCTATTTTATATAATTTTGTTTTTTGCTAATTTTTCGACCTTTTTTTTATATAATAATACAATATTTTTTAAGCTTAAGGTCTTTATGATATATATATATATATATATATATATATATATATATATATATTTATCTTTCAATATTTCGTTAACCTTTGGTTAACTTCTTCAGGAAATTGTTATTATTTTTTATGTTTTCTTTCAATGAAAATTTAATTTTTTTAAAAAAATGTTTTAAAGAAATTTTTTGTCATTGAATGAAAACATAAAAAATAATAACAATTTCCTGAAGAAGTTAACCAAAGGTTAACGAAATATTGAAAGATAAATATATATATATATATATATATATATATATATATATCATAAAGACCTTAGGCTTAAACGTGGGACAGCGGATAGGAACGAAGTTCCTTTTTATAAAAATATTAAATTTAAGTTCTATTCGAGGTATAAAGAAAATTCGGGTATACATTTTTTATTATGATTTTTTTTTCGCCCACCAACGATAATACTGAATCAATTTTGTTCCCAAATGAAATTGAATTCTGTCACGGCACGGCTGCGTGACAGAATTCATATTCATAGAATATTTGTTTGTATGGAATCGTATTACTCATACGTCTTAAACATTGATTTAGAAACAAAAAATCTTACGTTACGGATGTTTTTTAGGGTAACCCTCCGCATCGTCCCATAAGGACAACTTCGTTCCAATATTAAATTGAATTAAGATTCATAGGCTAATTGTTCGAAATTTGTTTTTAAATCTCAGAAAGACATGATAAATATTCCAAGGCACAAAGGAAAGTCAACATCAGTTCGTTCCAATATTCCACTCTCAATAAAATAACTTGAATTTAATAAAAATCCTTAAAAATAAAGGGTTTATAAACCAAATTTTATATGGTAATCTGTTTTATAAACCTTTTATAAATCAAACATATTTTTTTATGAATAAGGCCAATAATATGCAGGTTGCAGATTTGAACTTGAGTCTGAATAAAAAATTATTATCTTAATAATAAAATTAATAAGTACGAAAAATAAATATTTACATTCATGTTTAAAATTTTGTTATTCCAAAATGTTGTATAATACTAAATTACAATTTTTCTATTTAACAATAATTTCAAAAAACTAAAGCGATCATTTTAGGCTTTTTAAATAGTACAATTTAAAAAAAAAATTTAAATATTCTACGCTGAGCTTCTGGTCGATTGCTAAACAAGCCGAAAAGAATTATGAAAGCCAAAGGCTAAAATAACCAATCGTTTCTTATTGTCTTATTTAATCAAAGTATTATTTAATCCCATGGAATAGCATTAGAAGTAATTTTTGGGAAACTTCTTTTTCTCTACTTCCTGTTCTGTACAACTATATCTGATAAGGATATTTTATGCTTCTTGCTTTGCATATTTGCCATGTTTATAATATGTTAAGAGTCTCAGAGAACCAATCACAATTAAATTTAATGTACCACAATTTAGAGTTTCGAGTTAAGCTTAAGGTCTTTAAGGTTTAATTTATATATGTATTTTGTTTACTTCAATATTTCGCGTTAGTTTTTTCAGGAAATTATATGATGTCGTTGACAAATATTTTGTTTTTAATTATTTTGAATTTAATATGAATTAAATTTGTTTAATAAATAAAAAATATGAATATGGTGCATGTAATCAAGTATTGCGCCTTTTGTATATGGAATCAGTGTTTTTGAAATCTAGATCTTGACTTCTCTGCGTATGAGTAATATTTGCCTTTTATATTAAGCATACGCCACATATGACAAATCGTATGACATCATTTCAAAGTTAACCTCTCCGAAATCACATTGAACGTTAAAATATAAAAATAATAAAAAAAAATTATGTACAAATATTAGTGACAGTTCTGAACTTCACGGCCGTGTGAAAAGGTCCCTACGGACCTTTTTTGTAAATCATGTTTTTTTTTCATATAAAAAATTTTTTTTTGATTTTTTTGTTTGTTTTTATTGTTTATAACTAAATTCTACATACAAAAATAATTTTTTCAATTTTTTTAATTTGTTGTTTTTATCATCATCCCTAATGTCTTTGAGTTTAGAGCAGCGTAACAGTAGCCTTCTGAAGTAAAATGTTAAAATATATTAAAAAAAAATTGTAAATTCTTATACTTCTGCATCTGTGCTTGTCAAAATACTGTGCTCTCATTGATAGTTCTGGCGCAATGCACTGTCATATGTAGGGCTAATCCCTATCACAAAGAGATCAAACCAAATGGACCCAAGTGGGCTAGACTCTATTTTTCTTCTTACCAGCAATATGTTAACCCAGGGGTAATCCCCAGAGTGCGACTGTTACCTGAAAAAAATATTTAACTGCTGATTTCAGACTACTTTGTAATTTTAGGATAATGTAAGAAAGTGAAATTCGTGTGATCTGCAGTTTTTTTTATAACCATCACTTAAGCTATTTTGTTTAATAAAAATTATGCAGTCGAGTCCGCTTTACTGGCAATAGCCAACACCCAATTTTTGTCAGTTATCCGATTTTTTTTTCTAAAACGTAGTTCGGATTACAGTTAAGCGTACTGCTTAAAATCAATAAAACAATATTTTATATATCAAATCTGTATATATTTTTTACAATTTAACGTAAAAATTTTATTTAAAAAAAATTATTAATTTTTTTTCCAACGGGCTTAAGTTCGAAAAAAAATTACAATTTACGCTGCGATTACACATGCAAGTAGTGGCATGCCATTGATGTATACGTATTATCAACGAAAAATTATTCGAAATAGCCGAATCTCATGCAATTTGCTTTTCTGTCTACACATGCCATTGCCAGTTCATTTTCAAAATGTCGTCGAAGCGTAAACTTCGATTTTGATTCCATTTCAACTTTTTGTTTTGTTTGTTATGTAGAGTTACCGAGTTCACCATATAGGCGCATTTTTGGGGAAAAGGTTAGCATATATTTTTATTCATATATTTTTAATAATATGAATGCTCTTTAATTAACAAACTTGATATTTTTTATGCGAATTTCAAGAAATACTCCATAATAATACATTAAATAAGTTAAAACTTTAATTACAGTTTTACTGTAATCCAGAAAGTTTGCATTAAATTTTTGGCAGGGTAACATTGATTATCGTTTTGACATTTAGTGGCATGCAAGTGCCAAATTTTTACTCGCATGCAAAATTAGCTGCCACTGGAGCTGCCACTAGAAAAAATGTATGTGTATTAGTAAAAAGTTGTAAGTGTATTGAATTTTTCGAACTCCCAGTGGCATGTGTAAACGCTAAGTTACATAAGAAAGTTCGACTAATAAAAATTCATACATAATTTAAAAAAAATTATTCATCGAATTATTCATTTTGTTGTTGGAAATTTTCACGATTTCCTCGAAAATGTCTAACCACTTGCATAGAAAAATACAATAAAGTACGTAAGAGCGAAAAGGACAAATAAATTTTGCCATTTAATTTTTAACGCACAAAACATGCACCATTTTTTCAGCCTTAAGTTATGCAATCGATTTGTAATAAATACATTTGTCATTGTTTATTTTTTCACTAAAGCTAAGTAAGTTTCATACAAAACGTAGTCGTGGGCTTGCTTTTGGTTTTCAGTAATACGATATTTTCAATAAAGCGATGTTTCGCTAAAGCGAAGTGAATAAGACTAGCTGCGCTTAAAAACAGTGCGGGGGTTTGTATCGATTTCAGTAATCCGATTTTTTTTCAGTAAAGCGTGTTGCGCTAAAGCGGATGTGACTGTAGTAGTAAACAACTGGTTACTGGATTTCATTGTGGTTGTACAAATGCAAAAAATGCCGAATATTCACGATATGGGCCATATTATTACTTGGCTCTGTAGTTTTAATTGTTAATGAAAAATAGCAAAACCTTTTAGCTTAAGCACAAAATTAAATTCAGATTTACATAAAAAATTCTATGTTGGGGGTTTATTTAAATCTCAAAGCCCCTTTATGCTTTTCTTTAGCTAATTGTGTAAAGATTGTAGACTAAATACATGGATTCGTAACTAACAGTAGGGGCTTTTTGTACTGCTTGTGTAACGTGTGTATGAATTTTTTAAAATTTGTTCATATTACTTTTTTAATTCCAAAGGAAAAATTCTCCAGAATTTAATTGATAAAAAGGTATAAAAAAAGGACAAAATGTTTGCTATTTTTTGTAATCATCAAGTCAAGCATACGAACAGTTTTCTTTACAAAACTTTGCTTTTTGCCTTTTCCATTCTTCTTTGAAAATTTTTTTCGGCATAAAATTATATTTCTTGGCAAATTATGCCTAAATAACGAAAAGTATTAAAAGCCAAAAGTATTTTGGTACAAACTTTCTAGATGAGCACATAATCATCTGAATTAGTGTGTACAAGCACTCCGCACAATACTCTTACTCCACAATTTTTTTTTTCATTTTCTTTGCTTAACTTTATATTTGCCCTAATCCACATTTAATTGAATAGTATTGTTCAGTCAAGATTTGTTTTAACAACATTATGTTAAAGCTATTCAGTAAAACTTCAAAGAATTATTTCAGTAGGGGTTTTCTTTGGAAAACTAAAAGGCCAGCTTTAGTTAAATTTTTAGACTTTTTTCTAAATGAGTAAATATTATATATAAACAAATCTTTAATTCCAAGTAGAATATTTGCATGTTGTGAATAAAAAATATTAATATGCGATTGAAATCCTTTAAAGAATCAAAATTTAGCGCATTAAACGAGAAATTGTTTTGACTGAAAAACACTGTATTATGGAAATACTCGTATGCCGGAAATTATTGTGGAGTGAAAAACAAGTGTTTTACTTTCTCAAGGGTTCAAAGCAACTGTAGCTCAAGGCTCATTGCGTTTTCTGTTTGAGCAGACATTGAAAAGAAAAAAAAATATTAATTCAATTTAATTCATATAAATAAAATATTTATTTGTAAGAGTAATACTTTGTTTAAGATAATTCATGGTCGTTGAGCATGACTATGGGAATTATTTAATTTTATTAAAAGGAATTTTTGGTAAATTTGGGAAAAATATTAATGATTTTTTCATCCAGTGAACGAAACGATTAAATTGTTATGGAAAAAGTTTATTGAATTTTGGACTTTAAACACTAAAGCATGCTATTCGCATTTTACTTATATATTGTAAATTTTTAACACGAAGGCTGTTTGATAACTCCTTATTTATTTGAATGAGAATATTTTTTTTGTCAATTGGACATCTTATTTTAGGAGTGCAATAGTCTTCATTTATTTGCAAAATGAACATAAATGCAATTAGTACACTTTCCAAACTCACGGCTAGCGTATACTCAAAATGCTTAATTGTGATCTTATTTATGAGTTTTTTTTCTTTATCTTTATTTATTTTATTTTTTGTATATTATATCGCAATTGATATTTTCTTACGCTGCCTCCTCTCTGAAGTGGAAATAATTTTCTAGCACGCGTCTGCTAAATATAGTAATTGTTTCTAAATTTTTATAATAAATGCTTAAACTAAATACAAAACAATTGCCAAAAATCTGTCATTAAAACGATATAATTTTGTTTATGCAAATTTAAGACAAATATTAAGCCAATACAAATAAATAACAAATTTAAATAACAATTATTTGGCCAGCTCTTTTAAAATACATACGCAAATTATATTAAGTCCATGGAAATATTAATTACGTAAATAAGTAAACAAATCTAAGTTTTACCCAAGATTTTGTTAACGAATCTAAATGTTTATCTCTTGACTTCCACATGACCTCCTATGGCCCGGTCAACATGTGAATATCTCATGCGTGAAAAGTTATGTCATTAGCACATCTCGAATAAAACACGCCGAAGAATGAGTATAACAACGGGCAAAAGCAAAAAGAGGAGTAGCATTTTTTTATTTTATGAAGGGTATATTCAATTTGAAATTCCGTGTGTACCACAAGGAAGTATCCCTCTACGACCCTTTGAAGTATATATATTCTTGATCAGTGATGAAATCTAAGACGATCAACCCATGTCCGCCCGTCTGTGCAAATCACGATACAGATCAAATAAAAAGAGCCAGTCCCTTGAAATTTGCTATAAATACATTTTGGCCGATATCACAAATTCATAAATGAACTGAATCGGGCTGGAGGAAAAAAACTTCCCTTAAGAAAGACTAAATTGATTTTTAAATAAAAAACAAAATAATTTGTGAAGATTTTATACCCGCCAAAAAAAATTGGAGGGTATATTCACTTTTTCATTCCATTTGTAACGCAGCGAAATATCCACCTAATGCTAGAGTTAATGTCGACGCCGTTGACGGCGTTTCAACGCCGAAAAAGTTGAAATATATTGAACTTTTACGGCGTTGCAACGCGTTGAGATTAACTGCTCCCATACAATTTCATACGATTCAACTTTTTTTTTGACATTTGACGCCGTCGACGACGTCGACATTAACTCTAGCATAAGACCCCATAAAGTATATATAATCTTGATCTGTGATGAAATCTAAGACGAACTGAGCATGTCCGTCCGTCCATTCGTCTGTGGAAATCACGATTCAATCCAAACGAAAGGAGCTGGACTCTTGAAATTTGGTATAAATATATCTTGAAGTATAGCACATGTCAAATTCGTAAATGGGCTAAATCGGGCTAGGGGGAAAAAGTTCCCCTAAGAAGAGCTAAACCAACCTCTAAAAAAACAACATAAAATTTTAAAGTTTTTTTTTGTAATTTTGTTAAGCAAATGATATATTTTTATGTCAAAGAAGGTCCAACGCCTTAAATTTGGAGTCATAAAATAAAAAAATAGTAATTTTTGGACCCCGCCCCCTTTAGTGGGCGTTATTATATGCAAAAATAGTGCAAAAATTTAACAAATTGTTTTACTTAAGCCTAGATTCCTTAAAAATAACATTTTTAAACTTTAATGACGAAGCTGAGACGTAACCTGGTACTACTCTGGCCTACCCCCTGCTCCCCCTTTGCCCTCTAAATGACCCTATCAAAAAAAAATTTTTTTTTTAATTTTGTATATCATTATCCCAAATATTTATTTTTAGACTTTTCTGACAAAGGTGAAATGTCTCCCCCACAGCCCTTGCCAGGGCGACCCCGCCAAAATAAAGTTTTAATACCCTCCAAAGCAAATTGGACCTCATAAAGTATATATATTCTTGATGAGTGATGAAGTCTAAGACGGTTTAGCAATGCCCAAACATCCGTCTGTGGAGAACATGATATAGTCTATTTTTGAACCCCGCCCCTTTTAGTGGTCGTTGACGTACGATATTATGTGCAAAAATAGTGTAAATATTGAAAAATCTTTATTCCTTAAGCCTATAAGAAGCTGAACTGTTCTCTGATCTTGCAGAGGTGAAACGTCTCTCCCATGGCCCTTGCCGGAATGACGCTGTCAAAATAGAGATTTGAAATTAGGTACAGAGATGTCTTATCTGTCCCACCAAGTTAAACATTTTAAATTTAGCTACTAAATATTTGGAGGGTATCTAAGATTCGACCCGGTCGAATATAACATTTTTATTTTTTATTTCTTAATGCTTGAATTGATTGCTGTGTACGATATTTATTTTTTATTAAAGATTTTCAAAGAATCCAGCAAAAACTATGAATCTGTTAAAAGTCACTTAGTGTAAAAGTTACAATATATTTTTTGTATTGCATCACATACGAGTATATTTCAATATAATGAAAACATTTTTTAATATTTTGCTTTTATGTCTCAATTCTCGCTCTGAAAGCACAAAATTATTGCGTTTCAGAAACACAAACAAACAATTCGCCCTTTTGGCAAAATTTACATTATGGTTTACCAAAATATTATAATTGCCCACCATGTCGTATGGGCCATTGTGATTATAATTTTAAATCTTTTAAATGCTCTTTGGGGCTGGCTTATTTTTTGTTCTTGTTGTTTTTTTTTGTAAACATATTTATCATTGGGTTTAGCTCTTCCAACAATTTTAAACTATTCAAGAAACAATGTCTGTGTATATGTTCTACATTCAATACGAGTACGAGTACAAAAAAGAAAAAAAAGAAAAGAAAAGAAAAGAAAGAAATGTTTATTGAAGGCTTATGTGAGCAAGAACCAAGTAAAGAAAAGCATTTAATTTCTCAGCCAGTATAAGTGTGTTTAGAGGGGGGGGGGGGGGGGGGATGCAATAAACAATTTGTGACGTACAAATATGTGTAAATGGGATAAAGCAAATATTACGGCTTTGTTAAATTTTACAGTCTTTAAGTCAGTAGAGTTGCCGGTTTGAAATAAAAGTCCGCATAATTTTAAGCCGGATATGATAGAAACCGGATACAACATGATGTCGAAGTTTCGTTGTGAAAAATTCGCTGTTTGTCCAGTTGTGTTCCCTGCCTAAAATTGTATTCCTTTCTGTGTAAAGACTCTCAAAAGCTTTATTGTACTTATGAAAAATTCAACCTCGACAGCGAATTATATAAAACATGTGATGATAAATAAGGGGTACTGATTGCGAAAGTGTAGTGGCTTTCGAAAATAGTGCCATCTTGTTGTAAAAATCAAATTGATTTTCTTTAATTTCTATATTTGGGAATCTTTATTTAACACTTTAATTTAAAATTTGAATTGTGCTGATTCTCTATTCCCAGATTTTCAAAAATTTAGCTCGAGCTTTCTGTGTTCCTTGGAATATTGATTATCCCTTTCTGATTTTTATAGTATGACAGTGAGTTTATAAACCGAAAATAAATTTAAAACAAAATAGTGAGTTTCAAATCCTTGATCTTTTGTTATTCATTTCTTTTTAATAATTCATTTGGGGGATTCACACTGTAGTCATAAGTCATAAAATAATAGCACGAATATGAAATATGACTAGTGTGATCAACCCGTCATAATTTAGTATGCTTTTTCAAACATCGATCAGCTGCTGCTTTGATATGAGCTGAATACATTTGTTTTTTTGCGACGGCATAGGGAAAAACGTCCAGCAGCTGCCAGCTGCGTAAGTTAAACGAGACAAATTTTTCACTTGTATAAATTTAGTTTTCGCGATTTAGTTCTCTTTTAATATTTTTTATGTTATAAAAATTTGATTTACTGTACAGACATATAGGTGTGAATAATTTGTTGGCCGTTTTTTTAGTCGTGAATGATATATAAGTAACGGCGGCAAACATATACTATCGCCGTCTCGTCTAAAGATTTTCAACCGTTCGACTCAGATCTCTAGCGCTGTTTTATGACAAAACAAAAACATACCTGAAAGAGTGCTATTATTTTATGACTTTTTTGTATGCAGTACAACAACGACTTTTTGAAACAGGTCTTAAATATTATGACCTTATGACAATATGACTAAATAGGACACAGTATGAATACCCCAGTTGAATTTTTGTTTTACAAAAAATTGTATTCAGTCCTAATTTTAACAAAGAAAGACTAGAGTATTGTGCTGCTAAGCAGATTTATTCAATATGCTTTTGTCTATTATTCTTGTAATAAGTTTTGAAGTTGTTCATTGCTTTCATCAAGACAGCCTTTACACATGTTTTAGATGCGAACTCTTTATAAGGAAATCAATACTATCCAATCACTCCTGTTGATTCTTACATTTTTTTTTCGAATACCCAACTGATGCGAAACACTAGATCTTTGTTTTTTAATATGTATATTTTATTAAAAAAAAAACTTGCAATAAAATTTGACTTAAAAGCAACATAAACATATTAATAAAAAAATTAACAATTTGAATAAATGGCCCATTTTTCAAATGATCAGGAACGATCTTAAGCTTGAACCGATAAGTGTTAATGCGAAATATATTTTAAAAACACAATTGATTTACTGCTTGGCCCACGATGTCACTCGATATCGTTTTGTCGAATAAATACAATTAAAACAAAAACAAAATCCTAAAATGTTGTTTTTGTTTTAAATGTATTTATTCGACAGAACGACATCGAGTGGGATGGTGGCCCAGGCAGTTAATTTATTAATACATATCCTAGAAAATATTTCCTTATAGTTAAATCGCAATGGCAACTCTGACTGTCAGCATGTGTTCAATGAAGCCATCCACTCAGCCATTCCCTGTAAAAGGCATAGATTATTTACACAATAAATAAAAAAAAATTAAATTAAACAATAGAACATACATTTTAAACGTTCTGCTTTTCTGTTGCCAAAAGTGAAATGAAGAAAAGAAATATTGTAGGGTAAAAAATAAGAACGAAAAAAAGAATATCTGTTTAACCATAATGATAAATTCGGCTACAGACGTCTTCAACACCGTTCGAAGAAATATTAAATAATTAATATGTCCTCGAAAACATTTCTCTTTTTAATTAACTTACTCGTAAATACTGAATTGCTATTTTGTTATGTCTTCTACGAATTATTATTTTCTTAGCGGTTTTTCGTTGGAACTTTTGTAATTTTAAACAAACAAATATTTTTTTGGTTTCAAAAATGTCATAAATTTTTATTTTATTCGAACATGATTATTCGACAGAACGATATGCAGTGACATGGTGCGACAGGCAGTGAGTTTCGAATATTATTTCTGTGTAGGTAAGCGGGTACACCTCCAAATTGTAAAAAAATATATTTTTTCCATTCACTTCAAGTGATGACTACCTTCTAATGGAAGGCACTTGTTTTGCATTTTCCTCTAAAAAGAGTGCAACCGAGCTTAATTTATATTCAAAATAATTTGTTGTCTCAAGAGAATGTTTTCACAAAACGTTTGCCAACTATCTTCTTTACCTTAAGGTCGTATTTTTAAGATATGCTTTAAGCTTAGCTTAAACTGAAGCTCTGATCTTTCCGCGAAGTATGATTCTTTCCTATTATTTTATTAATTATTGTACACAAAATTTTATAATGCGGGACAAACCTATTTTAAGATTAACTAAACCTAGTTTAACTGAGACATCAAAAGCCCTCACTTAGGAAAACAAATTTCGTTTGGTATGCATAATCCACCTATAACTTTCACGAAATATTTTTTAATTATTAATTTTGTATTACTGATTTAATTTTATTAGCAACTAATTTATATATATTTTCTAAAAATTTTCCCTCATATTCATAAAATTTAAAATGTGTTTGAAATGTATTTTATTTAAAATATTTCATACAAAATTTTCTTAAAATAGATTTCAAATACATTTTATGTGTTATGATCATGGGGGTTTGTAAATGATGACTTGCATTTTTTATGATGACTTGCACTTTTTCTGATGACTTGCACTTTTTATGATGACTTGCACTTTTTGAGATTACTTAAATTGTTTATGATAACTTGCACTTTTTATGATGACCTGCACTTTTTCTGATGACTTGCATTTTTTATGATGACTTGCATTTTTTGTAATGACTTGCATTTTTTATTATGACTTGCACTTTTTGAGATTACTTAAATTGTTTATGATAACTTACACTTTTTCTGATGACTTGCATTTTTTATGATGACTTGCACTTTTTATGATGACTTGAATTTTTTATGATGACTTGCACTTTTTATAATGAATTGCATTTTTTGTGATGACATGCGCTTTTTATGATGACTTGCATTTTTTATGATGACTTGCACTTTTTCTGATGACTTGCATTTTTTATGATGACTTGCACTTTTTCTGATGACTTGCATTTTTTATGATGACTTGCACTTTTTCTGATGACTTGCATTTTTTATTATGACTTGCACTTTTTGAGATTACCTAAATTGTTTATGATAACTTGCACTTTTTATGATGACTTGCACTTTTTATGATGACTTGCATTTTTTATGATGACTTGCACTTTTTATGATGACTTGCATTTTTATGATGACTTGCACTTTTTCTGATGAATTGCATTTTTTGTGATGACATGCACTTTTTATGATGACTTGCATTTTTTATGATGACTTGCACTTTTTCTGATGACTTGCATTTTTTATGATGACTTGCACTTTTTATGATGACTTGCATTTTTTATGATGACTTGCACTTTTTATGATGACTTGCATTTTTTACGATGACTTGCACTTTTTATGATGACTTGCATTTTTTATGATGACTTGCACTTTTTATGATGACTTGCATTCTTCTTCATTTTGACTAGATATGAAACATTTATGAAATTTCTATTTTTAAACACACTAGACGCGCAGAACGATAGCCGCAGAGACACAGAGCAATAATTCAATATAAGTGCTGTGCTTTATTTTAAATCGATAACTGGACCGTAAAAAATTGTAATTATTTTATAACGTCGTAAATGCTATTTACAAACATTATGACAAACTTATACAACCATATCAATTCAGTTGAAGAGTATAAATAAAATAAAGAACACCATATATGAGTATTAAAGATGACAATATGATGTGAATATTAAGTTTATGTTAATGTGACTTCCAGAATTTTAATGCTACATGGAATTATGTATCTACGCTTTTTTTTGTATGTATTGTGGAGGATTATAAAACTTAGCAGTTTTATGCAAATACATAATCGTAAATATGTTTTAAGTCATTTTGTGTAAAAAGCTTTTATATAACTATTTTTTATATCTTTATTTTATTCACACTTAACTTTATCTTTTTTGCAGCTTAGGGCCAACGTGAAGGGGCAAATGAGTTGAATGAACATAAGAAAGTTTGAATTAGAATTTCGTTTAGCATTATTTACTAAATGTTGTAACTCATCTGACAGTGCCAACGTTGTAGGACTTGTGTTAGCAGTTGGGACATGCAATAAAATTTATTTGAAATATTTGACCGGAAACGGCTAGCAAAGTAACAAATTAGACTAAATCTATTGCTATTGCTAAATCTTATGCTAAGATAAAGTTGCCTTTACATATAAACTATAAGAAATGTAAACGGCACGATTTGTAAAACATTATAAATGTAAGAAAATAATATGAAAAGTTACATTAAATATATTTGAAAAGTTTGTCCATCGTGTTTGTAACGTCGAAGGACAAAAAAGAAAATTGTATAGGAAATCCATGGTTTTTTATATATTTTGGGAATATATTAAATAACACTATTTGCTAAATTTTATTGCTGATTCTTTGACCTTTTTGATTTTTATTTATCTGTTTTTTATGCAGCTTTAGGTCACTTTTTTTATAAAAGAAATTGAAATAATTAAGATAAGAATTGCTTTATTGGACTCGACTTCAAATCTGCAATCTGAAAATAACTTTTATACCCTCCAAAAAAGAATTGGAGGGTATATTCACTTTGTCATTCCGTTCGTAACGCAGCGAAATATCCATCTGAGACCCCATAAATTATATATATTCTTGATCAGTGATGAAATCTAAGACGATATGAGCACGCCCGTCCGCCCGCCTGTGGAAATCACGATTCAGTCCAAAGGAAAAGAGCTAGACTCTTGAAATTTGGTATAAATATATCTTGACGGATAGCACAGGTGGGCTAAATCGGGCTAGGGGGAAAAAGTTCCCCTAAGAAGAACTAAACCAACCCCTAAAAAAACAACATAATTTTTAAAGTTGTTTTATAATTTTGTTAAGCAAATGATATATTTTTATGTCAAAGAAGGTCCAACGCCTTAAATTTGGAGTCATAAAATAAAAAAATAGTAATTTTTGGACCCCGCCCCCTTTAGTGGGCGTTATTATATGCAAATAAAGTGTAAAAATTTAACAAATTGTTTTACTTCAGCCTGCATTCCTTAAAAATAACATTTTTGAGCCTTAATGACGAAGCTGACACAAAACATGGTACTACTCTGCTCTACCACCTCCTCCCCCTTTGCCACTTAAATGACCCTGTAAATAATGTTTTTTAATAAATTTTACATATAATTATTCCGAACATTTATTTTTGAAATTTTATGGCAAAGGTGAAATGTTTCCCCCACGGCCCTTGCCAGAGAGACCCCGACAAAAAACAGTTTTGATATTCTCCAAAAAGAATTGGACCCCATAAAGTATATATATTATTTATCAGTGATGAAGTCTTAAGACGATCTATTGCTAGACACCTCCGTCTGTGGAAAACAGGATATAGTCTATTTTTGGACCCCGCCCACTTTAGTGGGCGTTGAGGTACGATATTATATGCAAAAACAGTGTAAATTTTTAACAATTTTTATTCCTTAAGCCTATAAGAAGCTGAGATGTTCTCTGATCTTGCAGAGGAGAAACGTGTCTCCCACGGCCCTTCCCGCAATGACTCTGTTAAAATAGAGATTTGCAATTGGATGCCTTAAAGGAACTCTGTCTCAGCAAGTTAAAAATTTAAAACTTACTTACTAGATATTTGGAGGGTATTTAAGATTCGACCCGGTCGAATATAACGTTTTTACTTGTTTTTTATAAATTTTTATTAAATTCAAGTTATTTTTATTAAGAATATTTTAAATCATCAAACCAGCAGGTCGGATCAGAACTGATGTCAAGGCCGCTAGGCCATCTCTTTTCCACTTTTCACGGTGGTACTTGTCGTTAGGAATATCGACTACTTAAGATGGGGTCTACAACTGCGATTAATTCTGACATAATATTTGAGAGAACGTCGGCAGATTGAGAGAAGGGATTTCTTCATCTTAATCTTAATGTTTGCCAAGGGGAATACTAATCTTATAAGAATTCATAATTCATTGGCAGCCGTGATGAGAGTGTTTATAATTTGCCAAGGAATTTGATAAAATTACTTTTGTTTTTTTTTTTCTAATTATTTGCAGAGTGAACTAAATTGTAAAATAATTGTGTCACAATTGTAAAATAAAAATTTACAAACGACTAAAGATTTTTAATGGTGACTTTTTATACACAAATGCAAATGCATGTGCTTATTTGACAGTTCATCTCATAAGATTGTTGTTATAGGATTTCTTATAACAACGCTCTCATAAAAAATCGTATAAGATTGAGATAACAGTAATTTGAAGTCTCTGCGATTGAATTTGACGCTCTCATCTCTCGTATTATGTTACGTGTAGACCCTATGTGACGAATGTTTTTAAAAAAATACAATATGAGAACGTCTTATAATCGTTTCTAAGTTAAAACACTTTTGGTCAGCACGAAATTCCCTAGCCCTGACACTTTTTATTCCAAATATTCCATTCTTTTTCTGTTTGCTATTTCCAGAGCCATCGTCTGTTAAGATCAAAAGCTTTTTGTTATTAATGTTCCTACAATTGAAAATTTTACTTTTGCAAATAATATTTCTGTTAATTTTATCAACGGGCTTAAGTTCGAATCTGCAAGACTGCAAACCATTTTTTATTATTTTATTAATAAATGAATTTGTTCAAATTCTATTTTATTAATTTATATTAAGATTGGAATATTAAGAAGATTTTCAATAATCATCAAACCAGCAGAACGGATCAGTACTGATTTCGAGGCCGCTACGCCATCTCATCAGCGTTCTTTGTTCAATTTTTCCACTTTTGCAAGTGGTGCTAGTTGAGTAGTAGGAATATCAACTATTTAACCAATATTTTAACGAAAATTGAATATGAGAAGTTCCCACATTCATATTTTTAAGTTATTACACTTTTGGTTAGTACGAAATTCCCCAACCCTGACGATTAATATTCCCAATATTCCATGTATCTTTCGCTTTCTGCTGGTTTGATGATTATTGAAAAATATTCTTAATATTCCAATCTTAATATAAATTAATAAAATAGAATTTGAACAAATTCATTTATTAATAAAATAATAAAAAATGGTTTGCAGTCTTGCAGATTCGAACTAAAGCCCGTTGATAAAATTAACAATTTACATAAGAAAGTTCGACTAATACAAATTCATACAAATAATATTTCTGTTATAAAAAAATATTGTTATATTAATCTTAATAATAATATTTGCCCTGGAAAAGATACCCAGTGGATATCAAAATATCGGACAATAAAAAATGTAAATTTCTTTTATAAAATAGTGGCCTAAAGCGTTTGCCTAAACTTGGTGTTCTATTGTATTTCAATACACATTAGCAATTGACGTATTAATGACAACTATTTAACTCTCAATTAATATGTTTGTTTACTAAATGCAATTTCTTATTGTATATTAAAAGATTATAAGTAACAATACCAAGTTAACACTACAACCCAAGTGACCATAAAATGCCTACAATATTTATCAATTGAAATCGAAAGCATTTTTCTGTGCAAAAGTGCCATGAATAGCCTTAATGCTTGCATAGACATACAAAAACACTTGCGTTATATCATAAACATATTTACATACTTATATCTGCATTTATTTATGAATACATAAAACAATTCATGTGCCAGATACTGAATATTGTTTTAAATGCTGAAATGTAGGTTAACAAAAACTAGTGTTTTTCTACAATTTGTTATTTAAAAAAGCAAAAGATAAAGAACAAAATATAAATATATATAAATTAAAATTTCATTATTTCTATACACAAAATTCATTCGCCCCAAAATGATGTGAATGACCAAACAGTAGTAATTTAGTTCTGAAAGGAAACACAACACAGTCCCTATTTAAAAAAAAAAAAAAAAAAAAAACAATTTCAAATAAAACGGAATATAAAAACGATTATATAAAGAAAATTTCCTTAATATTAAGTATTTAAATACTGACAAGTATTTTTGTGCACACACATTTCCAGGTAACGCCGGATGGTTTAGCCGATAAGGGTGGCATTTGCTTGGGTGATATAATATTGGAAATCAACGAGGAGGACGCCACGCAATTGACGCTGACACAGGCTCATGAAAAGATAAACTCCAGCGGCAAGAAAATTCTATTTTTAGTTAAAAGGTAAAGTAACTTTAGTTTTATTTTCATAGTATTTTGTTTGCTGTGTGTTGTGCCATAAAGGAGAAATAATTTTTTTTGTTTGTTTTTAATTCGAGTGGAAATACTCGTGCCGCTGCTGGCAGTTCCTTGTAAAATTATTCCCTAAATAATTTTTTTTTTGGAACAATTTGTTGTGTAATAAAAATTATTTGGTGTCAAATTCATAAAATTTAAAATGACTTTGAAATATATTTTAATAAAATTTTTTCATATAAAATTTTCTTAAAACAGATTTCAAATACGTTTTATTTTTTTTATGCATATGGGGTTAAATCTTTCGAAATGATTTTATTTTAAGTCTAGCATTTTTTTCAATATCTGTTGTAACGATTTCAAATATCATATGAAATAAATAAATATGCTGACGAGGTTGTGCTCTGTTACAAAGAATTATTAAGAGTCTGGCGATATTCAAGTAATTTATTTATTTTTTTGTTTCACTAAAGGGTGTTTTTATAAGAGCTTGCTGGTTTGAAATTTAAATAAAACACATGCCAAATTATGAAATGGCCAAAAAAAATTTTTTATTTGGTAGATAATTTCTTGTCATTTAACATTTAAATATAATTTCGGGCATATGGCCACCACGACTATTTTGCACAAAGGTCATTCTGGAGGTCCAATTTTCGACCACCTTTTCAAGCATTTGAGGGCGTATTTCAGCAATGACACGTTGAATACTGGTTTCCAAAGCGTCAATCGTTGTTGGTTTATCCACGTAAACCAATGATTTCAGGTATCCCCACAAAAAATAATCGAGTGGCGTCAAATCACACGAACGCGGAGGGCAATTCACCGGTCCATTTCTCGAAATAATGTTGTCGTTGAAATGTTCTTTCAATAAGTCCATTGTTTCGCCCGCAGTATGACAAGTGGCACCATCCTGTTGAAACCACATTTCGTTTACATCCATATCTTGAAGTTTTGGCACCAAAAATTCATTGACCATGATTCTGTATCGATTTCCATTCACGGTAACGCGGCGTCCTTCCTCATTTTTAAAGAAATAAGGACCGATGATTCCACCAGCCCATAGACCGCACCAAACAGTACATTTATCGGGATGCATTGGTAATTCTTGAACGGCCTGTGGATTATCTTTGCTCCAAATACGGCAATTTTGCTTGTTCACATATCCATTCAACCAAAAATGCGCCTCATCACTGAAGAGAATTTTGCGGTAAAAAAGCGGATAAACATTTTTAATTGAACACTGTTTTTGAAAATAAATTTCCACGATTTGGAAGCGTTGTTCTGGAGTTAACCTGTTCATGATGATTTGCCAAACAATACTGAGTAGAGACGTCACTTTAAACTGTCAAAACAGCTGTCAGACAACAGAGTGATTCGTATAAAAAAAAAACTTCATAAGAAAACACCCTTTAAAAGTGGTATATGTATATGTTTGCGTTTCCTACTAAATCACAAACGTTTCCAATTCAATTTTCCTTATATCATATAAAATGGACGACACCAAAATTTGTGCAAAAACTTTTTTTTAACTCCTTCACCGAAAATTTTATATCTAGGCTTGCCATTTTGACAATATTAATATGTTGCACCATAAAGTATTTATTTATATTCAGGAGCCAAATTACGGCATTCGATTCGAAGCGAAATTTCAATTCATTTTATATACAAATTTCGATCGATATGGAATGCCCTAATTTGTCTCCAGCATCCTTACGATCTGGGAAGTCGAATATGAGATATCCATCTATCTGTTCATGAAATAGATTTTCCCAAGGGCCGCAGAAAAGCTACAGACTTTGATCTTGGATTAATGTATAAATGTATTGGAAAAAGTTCTAAAAAGATTGCTATTGAAAATTGGCCCAATCCAAAATACAGTTCCAGAGCTGGAACATTTATTTTTGGTATATGAAACTAGTCTTTTGTCTATGACAACTATTTTATACTTCAGGAGGAATTAAATGGGCGTTAAAAGAAATTAAGCAAAATTAAAAATATGATTCCAGGGTTGAACATTTTTTTTTTTGCTACGTGAAAGTAACCAATTAAAACCAATTTTTTCTTTTTCTTTATAAATTCAAAACAACTATTTTATACTTCAGGAAGAATGAAATGGGCGTTAAAAGAAATTAAGCAAAATTAAAAAGATGATTCCAGGGTTAGAATTTTTTTTTTGCTACATGAAAGTAACCAATTAAAACCAATTTTTTCTTTTTCTTTATAAATTCAAAACAACTATTTTATACTTCAGGAGGAATTGAATGGGTGTTAAAAGAAATTAAGCAAAATTAAAAAGATGATTCCAGGGTTAGAAAATTGTTTTTTTTTTTGGTACATGAAAGTAACCAATTGAAACCAATTTTTTATTTTTCTTTATATATCCAAAAATAATTGATATTTTTGAAAGAAATTCATTGGCAATAGAAATCGGAAAGGCCAAAAAGTTAGCGCCAGAGCTGGAGAATTGAATTTTTTCTTTGTATATTAAAGTAACTAAATAAAACAAATTGTTTTTTGTTGTTGGTAATCAAAGATGTTTTATTTTTTAAAAAGAAATATATTTATTTTTTAGAAAACATATTTTATTTTTTAAAAGAAATTAGTATTGAAAATCAGTTAGATTAAAAAGGTGCATTGAAATGAATGTTTGTTTATACAGCAGACGGCAGTCGGTGAAGGGTGTATAAGATGTGGCATAGACGAATAAATAAAATTCACTAGTTGTTTTTTTTTTTTCATTTATGATATTTGAATTAAAATGAAAATTCAAGCTTTTGTTTGAAAAGACTTCGTATGTACTGTGTGCTCTGTGAAAGTCCTGCAGTGCAGATAAATAACGGCAGTTAACAGCATGAGATAGACAATGATTCACCGTTAAGGAGATAATACTTTTTAATAAAATTTAGCAAGTTTATATATAGCGATTTTAGTGAATCGAGATATATTTCCCCTGGATTTCATCTTCTAAATAAATTTAATCAGGATTTACTTCATCTGTTTAGTGATCATTAACTGCGTATGAGTCTTGGCTAAAATTTGAGGTTTGCGTCTTTGCTATTGTCCCATGAAACAGCTGATAAAGTCAATACTGAAAAAATAACAATAAAAATTTAGTAACAGAAAATGAGACTATTTCCAAAAAATACAAATTGAGTAGTAAAATGTGTAAAAAAAATAACACTTTTATAAAATTTATTACCATTTTGTGGATATTTTAGTGGCAGTTTAGAGAAATGGTATCACAACAGCAACAAAAACTAATGTTGATTTCTTTTTTTAAAAAAATTTTACATATTTTGCACTTTTCAATAAAAAATGGCAATATTATGTCATTTGGAAATAGTGAATTTATTACAAATGAATGTACCACCTCTGGCGAAAAAATTATTTTTATTTTGAAAATGCATCAAAGTGTAGATTTTTAGGAAAACAGTGATAAAATGTTACATTGTTTTTTTAGAAAAGAAATCACCATAAGTCAGTCTAGTCTAAATCTCTTTATTTATTATATGTGACCTTCTCCGAGAAAAGGGAGCTAGTGTGTGAAAATGCAGTTTTGCGTAAAACGCATTTAAAGTTTCATTTTCTCATTTTTATCGATTTTCCCAAGTTCGTTTTGTAGCACATTTTTATGGGGTAAATAAATTTTTATCAGAAATCTAACTCATTTCATCTTATTCTACACCAGATACGGGCGTTTCATAACACAATTGTGCTGAGATCATTCACACGTATTCTTTCCCTCTTTAATTTAGTCGTCGATGAGACAGCGACGAATGAATATCAGGCGGATGCTTACGAATTTTGTTATATTTTTTTCCAGAATATTTGCCCAGCAAACAAATTCAGTCATGATGATATGCCAAACATATTTTGTCATAAACAATGCTTTCGATAACATACAATGCCTTTTACACAATTTTTCTCCAATAACGGACTATACTAATTCTCCTAATTTAGTAATACACTTAGTCTTATTAATTAGTCTGTGTAAAATCTTATCAAAAATATTTTGAATATGTTTCCCATATGAAAATGATCTTCCATGCCGACAAATACCAAAGCTTATACAAAGTTTGATACATCCAACCGCGTGTTTTTTTTTGGCGAATATTCAGTGTTATGCTCCAGCAAGCAACCATTCTTTTATTTATTTATTTATTTTTTTTCTTGAATGGAAAACAACAAATTATTGTCCCATCTTTTTTAATATTTTTTATTTGACTGTTTAGAAAGTTTTATTTTTAATTAATAATTTTATGTAATCAACGTTTTCTTTTAACTTGGAAAATATTGCTACTTATGTATATACTTATATGTAATGCACCATTATCTTTCAAACGCTTAGCTTTTTGTTTGGTGGGTAGCTCGCAAGCTCAACACATACACAATTTACCAATACATTGACGGTGCCCACCACTGTTCTACACCCTTTTAGGTACCAGAATCCACTCTTAAGTCCAAAACCGCATAGTTTTTCGAATCGATATAGTTTTTTGTTACACTAGGTCCCTTTTCTCGGAGAAGGTCACAGGTCACATATTATATTTAGCACATTACAGAACCCTGCCATGTCGGTTAAGGTAGAAAAAAAAAATTATAATAATAAAAATAAGTAAAAAATGAACAAAACAAAAGCTCAGCAGAAAATGAAACATTAACTCAATCATTACTGCAAATTCTCTCTCCAACATAATCCGCTGCCAAAGGATAGTTTGAGATGAAGGATTTGTCTAATACGCCGCTCAGATGTTATCTAACACAATAAAAGAAATAAAATAATTTTGTTTATTTTAATATCAGTAAAGATTATATTGAAAATATTTGTTTTGCAGCATGGAAGATGAGGAACTGATGGAAGGTTATGCACCCGGAGAGGAGAGATCAATTGTGTTGAGGGTTCCAAAACCACCACCACCACCGAAAGGTAAATACCAGTAAAAGAGTTAATTTTTTGTTTTTTTTTTAATTTTATTTTTAAATGCATGTGCAATTTGATGTTAAATTTGTATTTGCCTGCTCTGATCCTCTAAAGCGAAATCTAACCAAACAACTAAAGCAACACACAAAATTAATTCTTATTTGTAGAATTTTCCCCCACTCCATTGCTAGGGTCCCGTTGTTGGCATCCTATTATGTGGACTGAACCTCCGCCACCACCCAAACCCAAGAAAAAGAAAACTAAAACTGAAATCGATGAAGATGGCAACGAAGTTGTAATTGAATTGAGCGAAGATGAATCGTCCGAAGATGAAGAGGAGGTATTGCCAACAACCATTTTTGTTGTAGTTAATTTTTGGAATTATTATTAACCCATTAATCATTTTTTGTTTGTACATATAAACAACATGCACTACTTGTTACTTGAATGGACCGTATCATAGGAATTGCCACACGATCGCATCATACGCAATATCAGACGCTTCTTTACCGAAGTCAAGGACAAGGATTTAAGAGCACGCATTACAGAGGACATGCTGCTGGCATTGCCTACAGCTTCTAAAGAAAAATAATTTTTATTATTTTCTCAGCAATTGTTTTATTAGTTTTTTCTTATTGTTTTTTTCTTTTTTAATTTATAAATTAACCTCTTGTACTATAAATACTTCATATACATACATGTACATTTTTATTTTTTTATTTATAATTTTAAAGAACATTTTAGTTTTTTAGTTAAATAGAGAATGTTATGAAATAAATTAAATATATTTTACATTAAAAGAAATTAAATTAAAAAAAAAAAAAAATTTTTTAGTTTCCACTATTGAAAAACGTCTGCAAGACTTGCATAGAAAATTATCGGAAATTGCTGAAATTCCAAAAATATTATCATCCACTCTGGCAACTGTTTCAGAAACTTTTGATAAACTTACCACAACACTTCCGCCTGCTGCAGCAGCAACATCCACACATTGTCGCCAGCATTTCCAAAGCGGATATGATTATTGTACTGTTTTATATGGCGATGAACAAAAACGCAAAATGTCTTATGATGAAGATGTGTATGACTACGAACTAAGTGATGATGATGATGATGATAATAAGGACGACGATGAATTCGACGCTAAGGAGGCCTATTTACAACTCAAACGTTATGCGGCCAGACAAAGAAGGTCGAAGGATGTTTCACCGGAATCAGATTATGCATCGGAAAGTAACTACCCACAAGAGGAAATGGAACAAGAATCCCAAGATGACAAAAAAAGCAGAAAGGGTGATCACAGTGCTGGCATTGCCGATGAAGATGACAATACCGTTGTTGTTGCCTCTACTGTTGTGTCTGATGATGAGGATGTTGAAGCTGCAAAAAGCTTTGACACTTACGAAGACTTTAATGTGACGGTACTCCAAACACCTTGTGCTCAAGTTGACAATGAAGAGGATAGTGAAGAGTACGTTGACATTGATGTGAATGAAAAAGATGGCGATGATGATAATGAGGATTTCTTAACTACAACTTTCACTTGGAATTTACGCAATAAAGCAAAACTACAAGTAATTGACAGTGACGGTGGCGATGATGTTGATAATGATAGCAGCAATTTACATAAACAAGACAATGAACAAATTTGTGATGAAAACGAAGATAAGTTTGATGTTGAGCAAGAAAAATCTTTGAATAAATTCAAGGAAATTTTATGTCAGCAAGAAAATATCAAAGCTGACACGCCAGAGAAGGAACAAAAGGTGCGTATAGTTATTTTAATAATTGAAAAGATAATGTTTAACAGAAATTTGCATAAAGAAAACACAAAGACAGAGTTTTCATTTATGCTCCGGGGAATTTGGGGAAACCACTTAAAACAGATCACATTTCTTAAGTTCTAACAAACATACATATATCCATTTTCTTTGTTCCATAAAAAATAAATTATTCAGTTGAAAATAAATTTCAAAAAGATATTAAATATCTTGCATAGAATGTGTTTTAAAACACTGCACCAGAGCATATGTTACTTTCTCATATTTCATTATACTCGTACTCTACAAAATATATTCGCGATTTCTATTTTCATGCTTCCGTTTGCTATTTGAAAAGTTTTCCAGCATTTAAAGAAAGCAGCTTTTAAAATATATATACTAAAATATACTTATGCATTAATATAGAATAAAATTGAAGAAAACAATTTAGTTTGTTCTACTTTTTCAGCGTATTAAACCGTTTATTGACTTTTTTTCTCATCACATGGTTTTTTAAATTATTACAAAATTTATAAAAAAAAATCTGTTATATAAGAAACAAAACTTTGAAAATCATACAGACATTTAACAAAAGATTTCTGTTTTTATTTGGAAGTAATCAAATCATTTAGGGATTAGTTTTTTCATATTTAGTTCCGGCACCAAGTCTTGTATGAGTAGGGGCCTTCTAATGGGTGCATGTCTTAGCTAAAATAACTACGAATTCTTCGGTATGATATTTAGACTGTTTGAATACTTTGTTACTGAAAAAAGCCTCTGGAAGTAATTTAGAGTGCTATGGCGAAAGACATCAATAATTTTATTAAAAAAAAATTTTAAATTAAAATTGTTATTACGAATTTCAGAATTTCTTTTAATTTGATATTATCTTGTTAATAATTTCCTGTTTACAGCTGGACAAATTGGAACGTTCATGGCCTTGGGCTGACCGTGAGAAAATAATTTATAAGTAAGTATTTGAATTGACGAAATAATTTTTTTTAAATATTTGGGTCTTACATCTTTTCTGTATACAATCTTGTTCTGAATATCAAAGTCATTAGCAGATTTTGAATAAAACTTAAATTGAGCTAATATTAAACCAGTGCAAAATATCATAAAAATACGCCCATTGTTTTTCGAGATATAGGAGGTATCGTTTTTTTTCTCAGTTTTAAAGGCCATAGTCCATCCTAATTTTTTTTTTTAATTATTTTTCTAGTTAAGTGTTGTGAAATATGTATGTATGTATATGTGTGCCAAGAAGTGTTTTATGTGCCTTGTGTGTTTGGTAATGCTGTAGATTTGGTTTTTGCTAAACATTCACACAAAATTTAAGTCTTGTAAATGTTTAGCTGTATGTAAATTAAAGAAAGCAACCTTTAACAGTATTTCCAAATACACTGACACATAGTGTTTTGTGTCAATACTATTGTGTGCGAGTGTTTCTAAAAACTTTCAGAAATTTCAGTTTTTGTTTACAACTATAAAAGTTGTTATTTTATCTGTATAAAAATTAAAAAACCACAGTGGCCTAGACGGCAGCCACATTAGAATGAAAATGTATATTTAAATTGTGTATTCTGTTCATTATCTTTTTTCGGATGAATCAGTCCTAATTTTTTTGTGAAAAAATTTTTTCTCTCGTTTATTATTATATAATCGATTTTCAGTTACGAATTGAGCTAACAATTAACCAGCGAAAATTTCATCAAAATATGCGCATTGGTTTTCGAGATATAGGTTTTTTTCTCATTTTTAAGGAGGTATCAATTTTCTCTAATTTTCAAAGGCTATAGTCCATCCTAATTTTTTTGCAAAAAAATTTTTTCTCTCGTTTGTCATTATATAATCGATTTTCAGTTACGAATTGAGCTAACAATTAACCAGCGAAAATTTCATCAAAATATGCGCATTGGTTTTCGAGATATAGGTTTTTTTCTAATATTTTGGAAGGTATCGTTTTTCTCTAATTTTCAAAGGCTATAGTCCATCCTAATTTTTTTGCAAAAAAATTTTTTCTCTCGTTTGTCATTATATAATCGATTTTCAGTTACGAATTGAGCTAACAATTAACCAGCGAAAATTTCATCAAAATATGCGCATTGGTTTTGGAGATATAGGTTTTTTTCTAATATTTTGGAAGGTATCGTTTTTCTATAATTTTCAAAGGCTATAGTCCATCCTAATTTTTTTGCAAAAAAATTTTTTCTCTCGTTTGTCATTATATAATCGATTTTCAGTTACGAATTGAGCTAACAATTAACCAGCGAAAATTTCATCAAAATATGCGCATTGGTTTTCGAGATATAGGTTTTTTTCTAATATTTTGAAAGGTATCGTTTTTCTATAATTTTCAAAGGCTATAGTCCATCCTAATTTTTTTGCAAAAAAATTTTTTCTCTCGTTTGTCATTATATAATCGATTTTCAGTTACGAATTGAGCTAACAATTAACCAGCGAAAATTTCATCAAAATATGCGCATTGGTTTTCGAGATATAGGTTTTTTTCTAATATTTTGGAAGGTATCGTTTTTCTATAATTTTCAAAGGCTATAGTCCATCCTAATTTTTTTGCAAAAAAATTTTTTCTCTCGTTTGTCATTATATAATCGATTTTCAGTTACGAATTGAGCTAACAATTAACCAGCGAAAATTTCATCAAAATATGCGCATTGGTTTTCGAGATATAGGTTTTTTTCTCATTTTTAAGGAGGTATCAATTTTCTCTAATTTTCAAAGGCTATAGTCCATCCTAATTTTTTTGCAAAAAAATTTTTTCTCTCGTTTGTCATTATATAATCGATTTTCAGTTACGAATTGAGCTAACAATTAACCAGCGAAAATTTCATCAAAATATGCGCATTGGTTTTCGAGATATAGGTTTTTTTCTAATATTTTGGAAGGTATCGTTTTTCTCTAATTTTCAAAGGCTATAGTCCATCCTAATTTTTTTGCAAAAAAATTTTTTCTCTCGTTTGTCATTATATAATCGATTTTCAGTTACGAATTGAGCTAACAATTAACCAGCGAAAATTTCATCAAAATATGCGCATTGGTTTTCGAGATATAGGTTTTTTTCTAATATTTTGGAAGGTATCGTTTTTCTCTAATTTTCAAAGGCTATAGTCCATCCTAATTTTTTTGCAAAAAAATTTTTTCTCTCGTTTGTCATTATATAATCGATTTTCAGTTACGAATTGAGCTAACAATTAACCAGCGAAAATTTCATCAAAATATGCGCATTGGTTTTCGAGATATAGGTTTTTTTCTCATTTTTAAGGAGGTATCAATTTTCTCTAATTTTCAAAGGCTATAGTCCATCCTAATTTTTTTGCAAAAAAATTTTTTCTCTCGTTTGTCATTATATAATCGATTTTCAGTTACGAATTGAGCTAACAATTAACCAGCGAAAATTTCATCAAAATATGCGCATTGGTTTTCGAGATATAGGTTTTTTTCTAATATTTTGGAAGGTATCGTTTTTCTCTAATTTTCAAAGGCTATAGTCCATCCTAATTTTTTTGCAAAAAAATTTTTTCTCTCGTTTGTCATTATATAATCGATTTTCAGTTACGAATTGAGCTAACAATTAACCAGCGAAAATTTCATCAAAATATGCGCATTGGTTTTCGAGATATAGGTTTTTTTCTAATATTTTGGAAGGTATCGTTTTTCTCTAATTTTCAAAGGCTATAGTCCATCCTAATTTTTTTGCAAAAAAATTTTTTCTCTCGTTTGTCATTATATAATCGATTTTCAGTTACGAATTGAGCTAACAATTAACCAGCGAAAATTTCATCAAAATATGCGCATTGGTTTTCGAGATATAGGTTTTTTTCTAATATTTTGGAAGGTATCGTTTTTCTATAATTTTCAAAGGCTATAGTCCATCCTAATTTTTTTGCAAAAAAATTTTTTCTCTCGTTTGTCATTATATAATCGATTTTCAGTTACGAATTGAGCTAACAATTAACCAGCGAAAATTTCATCAAAATATGCGCATTGGTTTTCGAGATATAGGTTTTTTTCTAATATTTTGGAAGGTATCGTTTTTCTATAATTTTCAAAGGCTATAGTCCATCCTAATTTTTTTGCAAAAAAATTTTTTCTCTCGTTTGTCATTATATAATCGATTTTCAGTTACGAATTGAGCTAACAATTAACCAGCGAAAATTTCATCAAAATATGCGCATTGGTTTTCGAGATAATATAGGTTTTTTTCTAATATTTTGGAAGGTATCGTTTTTCTATAATTTTCAAAGGCTATAGTCCATCCTAATTTTTTTGCAAAAAAATTTTTTCTCTCGTTTGTCATTATATAATCGATTTTCAGTTACGAATTGAGCTAACAATTAACCAGCGAAAATTTCATCAAAATATGCGCATTGGTTTTCGAGATATAGGTTTTTTTCTAATATTTTGGAAGGTATCGTTTTTCTATAATTTTCAAAGGCTATAGTCCATCCTAATTTTTTTGCAAAAAAATTTTTTTTCTCGTTTGTCATTATATAATCGATTTTCAGTTACGAATTGAGCTAACAATTAACCAGCGAAAATTTCATCAAAATATGCGCATTGGTTTTCGAGATATAGGTTTTTTTCTAATATTTTGGAAGGTATCGTTTTTCTCTAATTTTCAAAGGCTATAGTCCATCCTAATTTTTTTGCAAAAAAATTTTTTCTCTCGTTTGTCATTATATAATCGATTTTCAGTTACGAATTGAGCTAACAATTAACCAGCGAAAATTTTATCAAAATATGCGCATTGATTTTCGAGATATAGGTTTTTTTCTAATATTTTGGAAGGTATCGTTTTTCTCTAATTTTCAAAGGCTATAGTCCATCCTAATTTTTTTGCAAAAAAATTTTTTCTCTCGTTTGTCATTATATAATCGATTTTCAGTTACGAATTGAGCTAACAATTAACCAGCGAAAATTTCATCAAAATATGCGCATTGATTTTCGAGATATAGGTTTTTTTCTCATTTTTAAGGAGGTATCGATTTTCTCTAATTTTCAAAGGCTATAGTCCATCCTAATTTTTTTGCAAAAAAATTTTTTCTCTCGTTTATTATTATATAATAGATTTTCAGTTACGAATTGAGCTAACAATTAACCAGCGAAAATTTCATCAAAATATGCGCATTGATTTTCGAGATATAGGTTTTTTTCTCATTTTTAAGGAGGTATCGATTTTCTCTAATTTTCAAAGGCTATAGTCCATCTTAATTTTTTTGCAAAAAAATTTTTTCTCTCGTTTGTCATTATATAATCGATTTTCAGTTACGAATTGAGCTAACAATTAACCAGCGAAAATTTCATCAAAATATGCGCATTGGTTTTCGAGATATAGGTTTTTTTCTAATATTTTGGAAGGTGACGTTTTTCTCTAATTTTCAAAGGCTATAGTCCATCCTAATTTATTTGCAAAAAAATTTTTTTTCTCGTTTGTCATTATATAATCGATTTTCAGTTACGAATTGAGCTAACAATTAACCAGCGAAAATTTCATCAAAATATGCGCATTGATTTTCGAGATATAGGTTTTTTTCTCATTTTTAAGGAGGTATCGATTTTCTCTAATTTTCAAAGGCTATAGTCCATCCTAATTTTTTTGCAAAAAAATTTTTTCTCTCGTTTGTCATTATATAATCGATTTTCAGTTACGAATTGAGCTAACAATTAACCAGCGAAAATTTCATCAAAATATGCGCATTGGTTTTCGAGATATAGGTTTTTTTCTAATATTTTGGAAGGTGTCGTTTTTCTCTAATTTTCAAAGGCTATAGTCCATCCTAATTTTTTTGCAAAAAAATTTTTTCTCTCGTTTGTCATTATATAATCGATTTTCAGTTACGAATTGAGCTAACAATTAACCAGCGAAAATTTCATCAAAATATGCGCATTGGTTTTCGAGATATAGGTTTTTTTCTCATTTTTAAGTAGGTATCAATTTTCTCTAATTTTCAAAGGCTATATATAGTCCATCCTAATATTTTTGCAAAAAAATTTTTTCTCTCGTTTGTCATTATATAATCGATTTTCAGTTACGAATTGAGCTAACAATTAACCAGCGAAAATTTCATCAAAATATGCGCATTGGTTTTCGAGATATAGGTTTTTTTCTAATATTTTGGAAGGTGTCGTTTTTCTCTAATTTTCAAAGGCTATAGTCCATCCTAATTTTTTTGCAAAAAAATTTTTTCTCTCGTTTGTCATTATATAATCGATTTTCAGTTACGAATTGAGCTAACAATTAACCAGCGAAAATTTCATCAAAATATGCGCATTGGTTTTCGAGATATAGGTTTTTTTCTAATTTTTAAGGAGGTATCGTTTTTCTATAATTTTCAAAGGCTATAGTCTAATATTTTGGAAGGTATCGTTTTTCTATAATTTTCAAAGGCTATAGTCCATCCTAATTTTTTTGCAAAAAAATTTTTTCTCTCGTTTGTCATTATATAATCGATTTTCAGTTACGAATTGAGCTAACAATTAACCAGCGAAAATTTCATCAAAATATGCGCATTGGTTTTCGAGATATAGGTTTTTTTCTAATATTTTGGAAGGTATCGTTTTTCTATAATTTTCAAAGGCTATAGTCTAATATTTTGGAAGGTATCGTTTTTCTATAATTTTCAAAGGCTATAGTCCATCCTAATTTTTTTGCAAAAAAATTTTTTCTCTCGTTTGTCATTATATAATCGATTTTCAGTTACGAATTGAGCTAACAATTAACCAGCGAAAATTTCATCAAAATATGCGCATTGGTTTTCGAGATATAGGTTTTTTTCTAATATTTTGGAAGGTGTCGTTTTTCTCTAATTTTCAAAGGCTATAGTCCATCCTAATTTTTTTGCAAAAAAATTTTTTCTCTCGTTTGTCATTATATAATCGATTTTCAGTTACGAATTGAGCTAACAATTAACCAGCGAAAATTTCATCAAAATATGCGCATTGGTTTTCGAGATATAGGTTTTTTTCTCATTTTTAAGTAGGTATCAATTTTCTCTAATTTTCAAAGGCTATATATAGTCCATCCTAATATTTTTGCAAAAAAATTTTTTCTCTCGTTTGTCATTATATAATCGATTTTCAGTTACGAATTGAGCTAACAATTAACCAGCGAAAATTTCATCAAAATATGCGCATTGGTTTTCGAGATATAGGTTTTTTTCTAATTTTTAAGGAGGTATCGTTTTTCTCTAATTTTCAAAGGCTATAGTCCATCCTAATTTTTTTGCAAAAAAATTTTTTCTCTCGTTTGTCATTATATAATCGATTTTCAGTTACGAATTGAGCTAACAATTAACCAGCGAAAATTTCATCAAAATATGCGCATTGGTTTTCGAGATATAGGTTTTTTTCTAATATTTTGGAAGGTATCGTTTTTCTATAATTTTCAAAGGCTATAGTCTAATATTTTGGAAGGTATCGTTTTTCTATAATTTTCAAAGGCTATAGTCCATCCTAATTTTTTTGCAAAAAAATTTTTTCTCTCGTTTGTCATTATATAATCGATTTTCAGTTACGAATTGAGCTAACAATTAACCAGCGAAAATTTCATCAAAATATGCGCATTGGTTTTCGAGATATAGGTTTTTTTCTAATATTTTGGAAGGTATCGTTTTTCTATAATTTTCAAAGGCTATAGTCCATCCTAATTTTTTTGCAAAAAAATTTTTTCTCTCGTTTGTCATTATATAATCGATTTTCAGTTACGAATTGAGCTAACAATTAACCAGCGAAAATTTCATCAAAATATGCGCATTGGTTTTCGAGATATAGGTTTTTTTCTAATATTTTGGAAGGTGTCGTTTTTCTCTAATTTTCAAAGGCTATAGTCCATCCTAAATTTTTTGCAAAAAAATTTTTTCTCTCGTTTGTCATTATATAATCGATTTTCAGTTACGAATTGAGCTAACAATTAACCAGCGAAAATTTCATCAAAATAAACGCATTGGTTTTCGAGATATAGGTTTTTTTCTAATATTTTGGAAGGTATCGTTTTTCTATAATTTTCAAAGGCTATAGTCCATCCTAATTTTTTTGCAAAAAAATTTTTTCTCTCGTTTGTCATTATATGATCGATTTTCAGTTACGAATTGAGCTAACAATTAACCAGCGAAAATTTCATCAAAATATGCGCATTGGTTTTCGAGATATAGGTTTTTTTCTAATATTTTGGAAGGTGTCGTTTTTCTCTAATTTTCAAAGGCTATAGTCCATCCTAATTTTTTTGCAAAAAAATTTTTTCTCTCGTTTGTCATTATATAATCGATTTTCAGTTACGAATTGAGCTAACAATTAACCAGCGAAAATTTCATCAAAATATGCGTATTGGTTTTCGAGATATAGGTTTTTTTCTAATTTTTAAGGAGGTATCGTTTTTCTCTAATTTTCAAAGGCTATAGTCCATCCTAATTTTTTTGCAAAAAAATTTTTTCTCTCGTTTGTCATTATATAATCGATTTTCAGTTACGAATTGAGCTAACAATTAACCAGCGAAAATTTCATCAAAATATGCGCATTGGTTTTCGAGATATAGGTTTTTTTCTAATATTTTGGAAGGTGTCGTTTTTCTCTAATTTTCAAAGGCTATAGTCCATCCTAATTTTTTTGCAAAAAAATTTTTTCTCTCGTTTGTCATTATATAATCGATTTTCAGTTACGAATTGAGCTAACAATTAACCAGCGAAAATTTCATCAAAATAAACGCATTGGTTTTCGAGATATAGGTTTTTTTCTAATATTTTGGAAGGTATCGTTTTTCTATAATTTTCAAAGGCTATAGTCCATCCTAATTTTTTTGCAAAAAAATTTTTTCTCTCGTTTGTCATTATATAATCGATTTTCAGTTACGAATTGAGCTAACAATTAACCAGCGAAAATTTCATCAAAATATGCGCATTGGTTTTCGAGATATAGGTTTTTTTCTAATTTTTAAGGAGGTATCGTTTTTCTCTAATTTTCAAAGGCTATAGTCCATCCTAATTTTTTTTGCAAAAAAATTTTTTCTCTCGTTTGTCATTATATAATCGATTTTCAGTTACGAATTGAGCTAACAATTAACCAGCGAAAATTTCATCAAAATATGCGCATTGGTTTTCGAGATATAGGTTTTTTTCTAATTTTTAAGGAGGTATCGTTTTTCTCTAATTTTCAAAGGCTATAGTCCATCCTAATTTTTTTTGCAAAAAAATTTTTTCTCTCGTTTGTCATTATATAATCGATTTTCAGTTACGAATTGAGCTAACAATTAACCAGCGAAAATTTCATCAAAATATGCGCATTGGTTTTCGAGATATAGGTTTTTTTCTAATATTTTGGAAGGTGTCGTTTTTCTCTAATTTTCAAAGGCTATAGTCCATCCTAATTTTTTTGCAAAAAAATTTTTTCTCTCGTTTGTCATTATATAATCGATTTTCAGTTACGAATTGAGCTAACAATTAACCAGCGAAAATTTCATCAAAATATGCGCATTGGTTTTCGAGATATAGGTTTTTTTCTAATTTTTAAGGAGGTATCGTTTTTCTCTAATTTTCAAAGGCTATAGTCCATCCTAATTTTTTTGCAAAAAAATTTTTTCTCTCGTTTGTCATTATATAATCGATTTTCAGTTACGAATTGAGCTAACAATTAACCAGCGAAAATTTCATCAAAATATGCGCATTGGTTTTCGAGATATAGGTTTTTTTCTAATTTTTAAGGAGGTATCGTTTTTCTCTAATTTTCAAAGGCTATAGTCCATCCTAATTTTTTTTGCAAAAAAATTTTTTCTCTCGTTTGTCATTATATAATCGATTTTCAGTTACGAATTGAGCTAACAATTAACCAGCGAAAATTTCATCAAAATATGCGCATTGGTTTTCGAGATATAGGTTTTTTTCTAATTTTTAAGGAGGTATCGTTTTTCTCTAATTTTCAAAGGCTATAGTCCATCCTAATTTTTTTGCAAAAAAATTTTTTCTCTCGTTTGTCATTATATAATCGATTTTCAGTTACGAATTGAGCTAACAATTAACCAGCGAAAATTTCATCAAAATATGCGCATTGGTTTTCGAGATATAGGTTTTTTTCTAATTTTTAAGGAGGTATCGTTTTTCTCTAATTTTCAAAGGCTATAGTCCATCCTAATTTTTTTTGCAAAAAAATTTTTTCTCTCGTTTGTCATTATATAATCGATTTTCAGTTACGAATTGAGCTAACAATTAACCAGCGAAAATTTCATCAAAATATGCGCATTGGTTTTCGAGATATAGGTTTTTTTCTAATTTTTAAGGAGGTATCGTTTTTCTCTAATTTTCAAAGGCTATAGTCCATCCTAATTTTTTTGCAAAAAAATTTTTTCTCTCGTTTGTCATTATATAATCGATTTTCAGTTACGAATTGAGCTAACAATTAACCAGCGAAAATTTCATCAAAATATGCGCATTGGTTTTCGAGATATAGGTTTTTTTCTAATTTTTAAGGAGGTATCGTTTTTCTCTAATTTTCAAAGGCTATAGTCCATCCTAATTTTTTTGCAAAAAAATTTTTTCTCTCGTTTGTCATTATATAATCGATTTTCAGTTACGAATTGAGCTAACAATTAACCAGCGAAAATTTCATCAAAATATGCGCATTGGTTTTCGAGATATAGGTTTTTTTCTAATATTTTGGAAGGTATCGTTTTTCTATAATTTTCAAAGGCTATAGTCCATCCTAATTTTTTTGCAAAAAAATTTTTTCTCTCGTTTGTCATTATATAATCGATTTTCAGTTACGAATTGAGCTAACAATTAACCAGCGAAAATTTCATCAAAATATGCGCATTGGTTTTCGAGATATAGGTTTTTTTCTAATATTTTGGAAGGTGTCGTTTTTCTATAATTTTCAAAGGCTATAGTCCATCCTAATTTTTTTGCAAAAAAATTTTTTCTCTCGTTTGTCATTATATAATCGATTTTCAGTTACGAATTGAGCTAACAATTAACCAGCGAAAATTTCATCAAAATATGCGCATTGGTTTTCGAGATATAGGTTTTTTTCTAATATTTTGGAAGGTATCGTTTTTCTCTAATTTTCAAAGGCTATAGTCCATCCTAATTTTTTTGCAAAAAAATTTTTTCTCTCGTTTGTCATTATATAATCGATTTTCAGTTACGAATTGAGCTAACAATTAACCAGCGAAAATTTCATCAAAATATGCGCATTGGTTTTCGAGATATAGGTTTTTTTCTAATTTTTAAGGAGGTATCGTTTTTCTCTAATTTTCAAAGGCTATAGTCCATCCTAATTTTTTTGCAAAAAATTTTTTTCTCTCGTTTGTCATTATATAATCGATTTTCAGTTACGAATTGAGCTAACAATTAACCAGCGAAAATTTCATCAAAATATGCGCATTGGTTTTCGAGATATAGGTTTTTTTCTAATTTTTAAGGAGGTATCGTTTTTCTCTAATTTTCAAAGGCTATAGTCCATCCTAATTTTTTTGCAAAAAAATTTTTTCTCTCGTTTGTCATTATATAATCGATTTTCAGTTACGAATTGAGCTAACAATTAACCAGCGAAAATTTCATCAAAATATGCGCATTGGTTTTCGAGATATAGGTTTTTTTCTAATATTTTGGAAGGTATCGTTTTTCTCTAATTTTCAAAGGCTATAGTCCATCCTAATTTTTTTGCAAAAAAATTTTTTCTCTCGTTTGTCATTATATAATCGATTTTCAGTTACGAATTGAGCTAACAATTAACCAGCGAAAATTTCATCAAAATATGCGCATTGGTTTTCGAGATATAGCTTTTTTTCTCATTTTTAAGGAGGTATCAATTTTCTCTAATTTTCAAAGGCTATAGTCCATCCTAATTTTTTTGTGAAAAAATTTTTTCTCTCGTTTGTCATTATATAATCGATTTTCAGTTACGAATTGAGCTAACAATTAACCAGCGAAAATTTCATCAAAATATGCGCATTGGTTTTCGAGATATAGCTTTTTTTCTCATTTTTAAGGAGGTATCAATTTTCTCTAATTTTCAAAGGCTATAGTCCATCCTAATTTTTTTGCAAAAAAATTTTTTCTCTCGTTTGTCATTATATAATCGATTTTCAGTTACGAATTGAGCTAACAATTAACCAGCGAAAATTTCATCAAAATATGCGCATTGGTTTTCGAGATATAGCTTTTTTTCTCATTTTTAAGGAGGTATCAATTTTCTCTAATTTTCAAAGGCTATAGTCCATCCTAATTTTTTTGTGAAAAAATTTTTTCTCTCGTTTGTCATTATATAATCGATTTTCAGTTACGAATTGAGCTAACAATTAACCAGCGAAAATTTCATCAAAATATGCGCATTGGTTTTCGAGATATAGGTTTTTTTCTCATTTTTAAGGAGGTATCAATTTTCTCTAATTTTCAAAGGCTATAGTCCATCCTAATTTTTTTGCAAAAAAATTTTTTCTCTCGTTTGTCATTATATAATCGATTTTCAGTTACGAATTGAGCTAACAATTAACCAGCGAAAATTTCATCAAAATATGCGCATTGGTTTTCGAGATATAGGTTTTTTTCTCATTTTTAAGGAGGTATCAATTTTCTCTAATTTTCAAAGGCTATAGTCCATCCTAATTTTTTTGCAAAAAAATTTTTTCTCTCGTTTGTCATTATATAATCGATTTTCAGTTACGAATTGAGCTAACAATTAACCAGCGAAAATTTCATCAAAATATGCGCATTGGTTTTCGAGATATAGCTTTTTTTCTCATTTTTAAGGAGGTATCAATTTTCTCTAATTTTCAAAGGCTATAGTCCATCCTAATTTTTTTGTGAAAAAATTTTTTCTCTCGTTTGTCATTATATAATCGATTTTCAGTTACGAATTGAGCTAACAATTAACCAGCGAAAATTTCATCAAAATATGCGCATTGGTTTTCGAGATATAGCTTTTTTTCTCATTTTTAAGGAGGTATCAATTTTCTCTAATTTTCAAAGGCTATAGTCCATCCTAATTTTTTTGCAAAAAAATTTTTTCTCTCGTTTGTCATTATATAATCGATTTTCAGTTACGAATTGAGCTAACAATTAACCAGCGAAAATTTCATCAAAATATGCGCATTGGTTTTCGAGATATAGCTTTTTTTCTCATTTTTAAGGAGGTATCAATTTTCTCTAATTTTCAAAGGCTATAGTCCATCCTAATTTTTTTGCAAAAAAATTTTTTCTCTCGTTTGTCATTATATAATCGATTTTCAGTTACGAATTGAGCTAACAATTAACCAGCGAAAATTTCATCAAAATATGCGCATTGGTTTTCGAGATATAGCTTTTTTTCTCATTTTTAAGGAGGTATCAATTTTCTCTAATTTTCAAAGGCTATAGTCCATCCTAATTTTTTTGTGAAAAAATTTTTTCTCTCGTTTGTCATTATATAATCGATTTTCAGTTACGAATTGAGCTAACAATTAACCAGCGAAAATTTCATCAAAATATGCGCATTGGTTTTCGAGATATAGGTTTTTTTCTCATTTTTAAGGAGGTATCAATTTTCTCTAATTTTCAAAGGCTATAGTCCATCCTAATTTTTTTGTGAAAAAATTTTTTCTCTCGTTTATTATTATATAATCGATTTGCAGTTACGAATTGAGCTAACAATTAACCAGCGAAAATTTCATCAAAATATACGCATTGGTTTTCGAGATACAGGGTTTTTTCTCATTTTTACGGAGGTATCAATTTTCTCTAATTTTCAAAGGCTATAGTCCATCCTATTTTTTTTGTGAAAAAATTTTTTCTCTCGTTTATTATTATATAATCGATTTTCAGTTACGAATTGAGCTAACAATTAACCAGCGAAAATTTCATCAAAATATACGCATTGGTTTTCGAGATACAGGGTTTTTTCTCATTTTTAAGGAGGTATCAATTTTCTCTAATTTTCAAAGGCTATAGTCCATCCTATTTTTTTTGTGAAAAAATTTTTTCTCTCGTTTATTATTATATAATCGATTTTCAGTTACGAATTGAGCTAACAATTAACCAGCGAAAATTTCATCAAAATATACGCATTGGTTTTCGAGATACAGGGTTTTTTCTCATTTTTACGGAGGTATCAATTTTCTCTAATTTTCAAAGGCTATAGTCCATCCTAATTTTTTTGTGAAAACATTTTTTCTCTCGTTTATTATTATATAATCGATTTTCAGTTACGAATTGAGCTAACAATTAACCAGCAAAAATTTCATCAAAATATACGCATTGGTTTTCGAGATATAGGTTTTTTTCTCATTTTTAAGGAGGTATCAGTTTTCTCTAATTTTCAAAGGCTATAGTCCATCCTAATTTTTTTGTGAAAAAATTTTTTCTCTCGTTTATTATTATATAATCGATTTTCAGTTACGAATTGAGCTAACAATTAACCAGCGAAAATTTCATCAAAATATACGCATTGGTTTTCGAGATACAGGGTTTTTTCTCATTTTTACGGAGGTATCAATTTTCTCTAATTTTCAAAGGCTATAGTCCATCCTAATTTTTTTGTGAAAACATTTTTTCTCTCGTTTATTATTATATAATCGATTTTCAGTTACGAATTGAGCTAATAATTAACCAGCGAAAATTTCATCAAAATATGCGCATTGGTTTTCGAGATATAGGTTTTTTTCTCATTTTTAAGGAGGTATCAGTTTTCTCTAATTTTCAAAGGCTATAGTCCATCCTAATTTTTTTGTGAAAAAATTTTTTCTCTCGTTTATTATTATATAATCGATTTTCAGTTACGAATTGAGCTAACAATTAACCAGCGAAAATTTCATCAAAATATACGCATTGGTTTTCGAGATACAGGGTTTTTTCTCATTTTTACGGAGGTATCAATTTTCTCTAATTTTCAAAGGCTATAGTCCATCCTAATTTTTTTGTGAAAACATTTTTTCTCTCGTTTATTATTATATAATCGATTTTCAGTTACGAATTGAGCTAACAATTAACCAGCAAAAATTTCATCAAAATATACGCATTGGTTTTCGAGATATAGGTTTTTTTCTCATTTTTAAGGAGGTATCAATTTTCTCTGATTTTCAAAGGCTATAGTCCATCCTAATTTTTTTGTGAAAAAATTTTTTCTCTCGTTTATTATTATATAATCGATTTTCAGTTACGAATTGAGCTAACAATTAACCAGCGAAAATTTCTTCAAAATATACGCATTGGTTTTCGAGATACAGGGTTTTTTCTCATTTTTACGGAGGTATCAATTTTCTCTAATTTTCAAAGGCTATAGTCCATCCTAATTTTTTTGTGAAAAAATTTTTTCTCTCGTTTATTATTATATAATCGATTTTCAGTTACGAATTGAGCTAATAATTAACCAGCGAAAATTTCATCAAAATATACGCATTGGTTTTCGAGATACAGGGTTTTTTCTCATTTTTAAGGAGGTATCAATTTTCTCTAATTTTCAAAGGCTATAGTCCATCCTAATTTTTTTGTGAAAAAATTTTTTCTCTCGTTTATTATTATATAATAGATTTTCAGTTACGAATTGAGCTAACAATTAACCAGCGAAAATTTCATCAAAATATACGCATTGGTTTTCGAGATACAGGGTTTTTTCTCATTTTTAAGGAGGTATCAATTTTCTCTAACTTTCAAAGGCTATAGTCCATCCTAATTTTTTTGTGAAAAAATTTTTTCTCTCGTTTATTATTATATAATCGATTTTCAGTTACGAATTGAGCTAACAATTAACCAGCGAAAATTTCATCAAAATATGCGCATTGGTTTTCGAGATATAGGTTTTTTTCTCATTTTTAAGGAGGTATCAATTTTCTCTAATTTCCAAAGGCTATAGTCCATCCTAATTTTTTTGTGAAAAAATTTTTTCTCTCGTTTATTATTATATAATCGATTTTCAGTTACGAATTGAGCTAATAATTAACCAGCGAAAATTTCATCAAAATATACGCATTGGTTTTCGAGATACAGGGTTTTTTCTCATTTTTAAGGAGGTATCAATTTTCTCTAATTTCCAAAGGCTATAGTCCATCCTAATTTTTTTGTGAAAAAATTTTTTCTCTCGTTTATTATTATATAATCGATTTTCAGTTACGAATTGAGCTAACAATTAACCAGCGAAAATTTCATCAAAATATGCGCATTGGTTTTCGAGATATAGGTTTTTTTCTCATTTTTAAGGAGGTATCGTTTTTCTCTAATTTTCAAAGGCTATAGTCCATCCTAATTTTTTTGTGAAAAAATTTTTTCTCTCGTTTATTATTATATAATCGATTTTCAGTTACGAATTGAGCTAATAATTAACCAGCGAAAATTTCATCAAAATATACGCATTGGTTTTCGAGATACAGGGTTTTTTCTCATTTTTAAGGAGGTATCGTTTTTCTCTAATTTTCAAAGGCTATAGTCCATCCTAATTTTTTTGTGAAAAAATTTTTTCTCTCGTTTATTATTATATAATCGATTTTCAGTTACGAATTGAGCTAATAATTAACCAGCGAAAATTTCATCAAAATATACGCATTGGTTTTCGAGATACAGGGTTTTTTCTCATTTTTAAGGAGGTATCAATTTTCTCTAATTTTCAAAGGCTATAGTCCATCCTAATTTTTTTGTGAAAAAATTTTTTCTCTCGTTTATTATTATATAATCGATTTTCAGTTACGAATTGAGCTAACAATTAACCAGCGAAAATTTCATCAAAATATGCGCATTGGTTTTCGAGATATAGGTTTTTTTCTCATTTTTAAGGAGGTATCGTTTTTCTCTAATTTTCAAAGGCTATAGTCCATCCTAATTTTTTTGTGAAAAAATTTTTTCTCTCGTTTATTATTATATAATCGATTTTCAGTTACGAATTGAGCTAACAATTAACCAGCGAAAATTTCATCAAAATATGCGCATTGGTTTTCGAGATATAGGTTTTTTTCTCATTTTTAAGGAGGTATCAATTTTCTCTAATTTCCAAAGGCTATAGTCCATCCTAATTTTTTTTGTGAAAAAATTTTTTCTCTCGTTTATTATTATATAATCGATTTTCAGTTACGAATTGAGCTAATAATTAACCAGCGAAAATTTCATCAAAATATACGCATTGGTTTTCGAGATACAGGGTTTTTTCTCATTTTTAAGGAGGTATCAATTTTCTCTAATTTTCAAAGGCTATAGTCCATCCTAATTTTTTTGTGAAAAAATTTTTTCTCTCGTTTATTATTATATAATAGATTTTCAGTTACGAATTGAGCTAACAATTAACCAGCGAAAATTTCATCAAAATATGCGCATTGGTTTTCGAGATATAGGTTTTTTTCTCATTTTTAAGGAGGTATCGTTTTTCTCTAATTTTCAAAGGCTATAGTCCATCCTAATTTTTTTGTGAAAAAATTTTTTCTCTCGTTTATTATTATATAATCGATTTTCAGTTACGAATTGAGCTAACAATTAACCAGCGAAAATTTCATCAAAATATGCGCATTGGTTTTCGAGATATAGGTTTTTTTCTCATTTTTAAGGAGGTATCAATTTTCTCTAATTTCCAAAGGCTATAGTCCATCCTAATTTTTTTTGTGAAAAAATTTTTTCTCTCGTTTATTATTATATAATCGATTTTCAGTTACGAATTGAGCTAATAATTAACCAGCGAAAATTTCATCAAAATATACGCATTGGTTTTCGAGATACAGGGTTTTTTCTCATTTTTAAGGAGGTATCAATTTTCTCTAATTTTCAAAGGCTATAGTCCATCCTAATTTTTTTGTGAAAAAATTTTTTCTCTCGTTTATTATTATATAATCGATTTTCAGTTACGAATTGAGCTAATAATTAACCAGCGAAAATTTCATCAAAATATACGCATTGGTTTTCGAGATACAGGGTTTTTTCTCATTTTTAAGGAGGTATCAGTTTTCTCTAATTTTCAAAGGCTATAGTCCATCCTAATTTTTTTGTGAAAAAATTTTTTCTCTCGTTTATTATTATATAATCGATTTTCAGTTACGAATTGAGCTAATAATTAACCAGCGAAAATTTCATCAAAATATACGCATTGGTTTTCGAGATATAGGTTTTTTTCTCATTTTTAAGGAGGTATCAATTTTCTCTAATTTTCAAAGGCTATAGTCCATCCTAATTTTTTTGTGAAAAAATTTTTTCTCTCGTTTATTATTATATAATCGATTTTCAGTTACGAATTGAGCTAATAATTAACCAGCGAAAATTTCATCAAAATATACGCATTGGTTTTCGAGATACAGGGTTTTTTCTCATTTTTAAGGAGGTATCAGTTTTCTCTAATTTTCAAAGGCTATAGTCCATCCTAATTTTTTTGTGAAAAAATTTTTTCTCTCGTTTATTATTATATAATCGATTTTCAGTTACGAATTGAGCTGATAATTAACCAGCGAAAATTTCATCAAAATATACGCATTGGTTTTCGAGATACAGGGTTTTTTCTCATTTTTAAGGAGGTATCAGTTTTCTCTAATTTTCAAAGGCTATAGTCCATCCTAATTTTTTTGTGAAAAAATTTTTTCTCTCGTTTATTATTATATAATCGATTTTCAGTTACGAATTGAGCTAATAATTAACCAGCGAAAATTTCATCAAAATATACGCATTGGTTTTCGAGATATAGGTTTTTTTCTCATTTTTAAGGAGGTATCAATTTTCTCTAATTTTCAAAGGCTATAGTCCATCCTAATTTTTTTGTGAAAAAATTTTTTCTCTCGTTTATTATTATATAATCGATTTTCAGTTACGAATTGAGCTAATAATTAACCAGCGAAAATTTCATCAAAATATACGCATTGGTTTTCGAGATATAGGTTTTTTTCTCATTTTTAAGGAGGTATCAATTTTCTCTAATTTTCAAAGGCTATAGTCCATCCTAATTTTTTTGTGAAAAAATTTTTTCTCTCGTTTATTATTATATAATCGATTTTCAGTTACGAATTGAGCTAATAATTAACCAGCGAAAATTTCATCAAAATATACGCATTGGTTTTCGAGATACAGGGTTTTTTCTCATTTTTAAGGAGGTATCAGTTTTCTCTAATTTTCAAAGGCTATAGTCCATCCTAATTTTTTTGTGAAAAAATTTTTTCTCTCGTTTATTATTATATAATCGATTTTCAGTTACGAATTGAGCTGATAATTAACCAGCGAAAATTTCATCAAAATATACGCATTGGTTTTCGAGATACAGGGTTTTTTCTCATTTTTAAGGAGGTATCAGTTTTCTCTAATTTTCAAAGGCTATAGTCCATCCTAATTTTTTTGTGAAAAAATTTTTTCTCTCGTTTATTATTATATAATCGATTTTCAGTTACGAATTGAGCTAATAATTAACCAGCGAAAATTTCATCAAAATATACGCATTGGTTTTCGAGATATAGGTTTTTTTCTCATTTTTAAGGAGGTATCAATTTTCTCTAATTTTCAAAGGCTATAGTCCATCCTAATTTTTTTGTGAAAAAATTTTTTCTCTCGTTTATTATTATATAATCGATTTTCAGTTACGAATTGAGCTAATAATTAACCAGCGAAAATTTCATCAAAATATACGCATTGGTTTTCGAGATATAGGTTTTTTTCTCATTTTTAAGGAGGTATCAATTTTCTCTAATTTTCAAAGGCTATAGTCGATCCTAATTTTTTTGTGAAAAAATTTTTTCTCTCGTTTATTATTATATAATCGATTTTCAGTTACGAATTGAGCTAATAATTAACCAGCGAAAATTTCATCAAAATATACGCATTGGTTTTCGAGATATAGGTTTTTTTCTCATTTTTAAGGAGGTATCAATTTTCTCTAATTTTCAAAGGCTATAGTCCATCCTAATTTTTTTGTGAAAAAATTTTTTCTCTCGTTTATTATTATATAATCGATTTTCAGTTACGAATTGAGCTAATAATTAACCAGCGAAAATTTCATCAAAATATACGCATTGGTTTTCGAGATATAGGTTTTTTTCTCATTTTTAAGGAGGTATCAATTTTCTCTAATTTTCAAAGGCTATAGTCCATCCTAATTTTTTTGTGAAAAAATTTTTTCTCTCGTTTATTATTATATAATCGATTTTCAGTTACGAATTGAGCTAATAATTAACCAGCGAAAATTTCATCAAAATATACGCATTGGTTTTCGAGATACAGGGTTTTTTCTCATTTTTAAGGAGGTATCAGTTTTCTCTAATTTTCAAAGGCTATAGTCCATCCTAATTTTTTTGTGAAAAAATTTTTTCTCTCGTTTATTATTATATAATCGATTTTCAGTTACGAATTGAGCTAATAATTAACCAGCGAAAATTTCATCAAAATATACGCATTGGTTTTCGAGATATAGGTTTTTTTCTCATTTTTAAGGAGGTATCAATTTTCTCTAATTTTCAAAGGCTATAGTCCATCCTAATTTTTTTGTGAAAAAATTTTTTCTCTCGTTTATTATTATATAATCGATTTTCAGTTACGAATTGAGCTAATAATTAACCAGCGAAAATTTCATCAAAATATACGCATTGGTTTTCGAGATACAGGGTTTTTTCTCATTTTTAAGGAGGTATCAGTTTTCTCTAATTTTCAAAGGCTATAGTCCATCCTAATTTTTTTGTGAAAAAATTTTTTCTCTCGTTTATTATTATATAATCGATTTTCAGTTACGAATTGAGCTAATAATTAACCAGCGAAAATTTCATCAAAATATACGCATTGGTTTTCGAGATACAGGGTTTTTTCTCATTTTTAAGGAGGTATCAGTTTTCTCTAATTTTCAAAGGCTATAGTCCATCCTAATTTTTTTGTGAAAAAATTTTTTCTCTCGTTTATTATTATATAATCGATTTTCAGTTACGAATTGAGCTAATAATTAACCAGCGAAAATTTCATCAAAATATACGCATTGGTTTTCGAGATACAGGCTTTTTCTCATTTTTAAGGAGGTATCAGTTTTCTCTAATTTTCAAAGGCTATAGTCCATCCTAATTTTTTTGTGAAAAAATTTTTTCTCTCGTTTATTATTATATAATCGATTTTCAGTTACGAATTGAGCTAATAATTAACCAGCGAAAATTTCATCAAAATATACGCATTGGTTTTCGAGATACAGGGTTTTTTCCCATTTTTAAGGAGGTATCAGTTTTCTCTAATTTTCAAAGGCTATAGTCCATCCTAATTTTTTTGTGAAAAAATTTTTTCTCTCGTTTATTATTATATAATCGATTTTCAGTTACGAATTGAGCTAATAATTAACCAGCGAAAATTTCATCAAAATATACGCATTGGTTTTCGAGATATAGGTTTTTTTCTCATTTTTAAGGAGGTATCAATTTTCTCTAATTTTCAAAGGCTATAGTCCATCCTAATTTTTTTGTGAAAAAATTTTTTCTCTCGTTTATTATTATATAATCGATTTTCAGTTACGAATTGAGCTAATAATTAACCAGCGAAAATTTCATCAAAATATACGCATTGGTTTTCGAGATACAGGGTTTTTTCTCATTTTTAAGGAGGTATCAGTTTTCTCTAATTTTCAAAGGCTATAGTCCATCCTAATTTTTTTGTGAAAAAATTTTTTCTCTCGTTTATTATTATATAATCGATTTTCAGTTACGAATTGAGCTAATAATTAACCAGCGAAAATTTCATCAAAATATACGCATTGGTTTTCGAGATATAGGTTTTTTTCTCATTTTTAAGGAGGTATCAATTTTCTCTAATTTTCAAAGGCTATAGTCCATCCTAATTTTTTTGTGAAAAAATTTTTTCTCTCGTTTATTATTATATAATCGATTTTCAGTTACGAATTGAGCTAATAATTAACCAGCGAAAATTTCATCAAAATATACGCATTGGTTTTCGAGATACAGGGTTTTTTCTCATTTTTAAGGAGGTATCAGTTTTCTCTAATTTTCAAAGGCTATAGTCCATCCTAATTTTTTTGTGAAAAAATTTTTTCTCTCGTTTATTATTATATAATCGATTTTCAGTTACGAATTGAGCTAATAATTAACCAGCGAAAATTTCATCAAAATATACGCATTGGTTTTCGAGATACAGGGTTTTTTCTCATTTTTAAGGAGGTATCAGTTTTCTCTAATTTTCAAAGGCTATAGTCCATCCTAATTTTTTTGTGAAAAAATTTTTTCTCTCGTTTATTATTATATAATCGATTTTCAGTTACGAATTGAGCTAATAATTAACCAGCGAAAATTTCATCAAAATATACGCATTGGTTTTCGAGATATAGGTTTTTTTCTCATTTTTAAGGAGGTATCAATTTTCTCTAATTTTCAAAGGCTATAGTCCATCCTAATTTTTTTGTGAAAAAATTTTTTCTCTCGTTTATTATTATATAATCGATTTTCAGTTACGAATTGAGCTAATAATTAACCAGCGAAAATTTCATCAAAATATACGCATTGGTTTTCGAGATACAGGGTTTTTTCTCATTTTTAAGGAGGTATCAGTTTTCTCTAATTTTCAAAGGCTATAGTCCATCCTAATTTTTTTGTGAAAAAATTTTTTCTCTCGTTTATTATTATATAATCGATTTTCAGTTACGAATTGAGCTAATAATTAACCAGCGAAAATTTCATCAAAATATACGCATTGGTTTTCGAGATACAGGGTTTTTTCTCATTTTTAAGGAGGTATCAGTTTTCTCTAATTTTCAAAGGCTATAGTCCATCCTAATTTTTTTGTGAAAAAATTTTTTCTCTCGTTTATTATTATATAATCGATTTTCAGTTACGAATTGAGCTAATAATTAACCAGCGAAAATTTCATCAAAATATACGCATTGGTTTTCGAGATATAGGTTTTTTTCTCATTTTTAAGGAGGTATCAATTTTCTCTAATTTTCAAAGGCTATAGTCCATCCTAATTTTTTTGTGAAAAAATTTTTTCTCTCGTTTATTATTATATAATCGATTTTCAGTTACGAATTGAGCTAATAATTAACCAGCGAAAATTTCATCAAAATATACGCATTGGTTTTCGAGATATAGGTTTTTTTCTCATTTTTAAGGAGGTATCAATTTTCTCTAATTTTCAAAGGCTATAGTCCATCCTAATTTTTTTGTGAAAAAATTTTTTCTCTCGTTTATTATTATATAATCGATTTTCAGTTACGAATTGAGCTAATAATTAACCAGCGAAAATTTCATCAAAATATACGCATTGGTTTTCGAGATACAGGGTTTTTTCTCATTTTTAAGGAGGTATCAGTTTTCTCTAATTTTCAAAGGCTATAGTCCATCCTAATTTTTTTGTGAAAAAATTTTTTCTCTCGTTTATTATTATATAATCGATTTTCAGTTACGAATTGAGCTAATAATTAACCAGCGAAAATTTCATCAAAATATACGCATTGGTTTTCGAGATATAGGTTTTTTTCTCATTTTTAAGGAGGTATCAATTTTCTCTAATTTTCAAAGGCTATAGTCCATCCTAATTTTTTTGTGAAAAAATTTTTTCTCTCGTTTATTATTATATAATCGATTTTCAGTTACGAATTGAGCTAATAATTAACCAGCGAAAATTTCATCAAAATATACGCATTGGTTTTCGAGATATAGGTTTTTTTCTCATTTTTAAGGAGGTATCAATTTTCTCTAATTTTCAAAGGCTATAGTCCATCCTAATTTTTTTGTGAAAAAATTTTTTCTCTCGTTTATTATTATATAATCGATTTTCAGTTACGAATTGAGCTAATAATTAACCAGCGAAAATTTCATCAAAATATACGCATTGGTTTTCGAGATACAGGGTTTTTTCTCATTTTTAAGGAGGTATCAGTTTTCTCTAATTTTCAAAGGCTATAGTCCATCCTAATTTTTTTGTGAAAAAATTTTTTCTCTCGTTTATTATTATATAATCGATTTTCAGTTACGAATTGAGCTAATAATTAACCAGCGAAAATTTCATCAAAATATACGCATTGGTTTTCGAGATACAGGGTTTTTTCTCATTTTTAAGGAGGTATCAGTTTTCTCTAATTTTCAAAGGCTATAGTCCATCCTAATTTTTTTGTGAAAAAATTTTTTCTCTCGTTTATTATTATATAATCGATTTTCAGTTACGAATTGAGCTAATAATTAACCAGCGAAAATTTCATCAAAATATACGCATTGGTTTTCGAGATATAGGTTTTTTTCTCATTTTTAAGGAGGTATCAATTTTCTCTAATTTTCAAAGGCTATAGTCCATCCTAATTTTTTTGTGAAAAAATTTTTTCTCTCGTTTATTATTATATAATCGATTTTCAGTTACGAATTGAGCTAATAATTAACCAGCGAAAATTTCATCAAAATATACGCATTGGTTTTCGAGATACAGGGTTTTTTCTCATTTTTAAGGAGGTATCAGTTTTCTCTAATTTTCAAAGGCTATAGTCCATCCTAATTTTTTTGTGAAAAAATTTTTTCTCTCGTTTATTATTATATAATCGATTTTCAGTTACGAATTGAGCTAATAATTAACCAGCGAAAATTTCATCAAAATATACGCATTGGTTTTCGAGATACAGGGTTTTTTCTCATTTTTAAGGAGGTATCAGTTTTCTCTAATTTTCAAAGGCTATAGTCCATCCTAATTTTTTTGTGAAAAAATTTTTTCTCTCGTTTATTATTATATAATCGATTTTCAGTTACGAATTGAGCTAATAATTAACCAGCGAAAATTTCATCAAAATATACGCATTGGTTTTCGAGATATAGGTTTTTTTCTCATTTTTAAGGAGGTATCAATTTTCTCTAATTTTCAAAGGCTATAGTCCATCCTAATTTTTTTGTGAAAAAATTTTTTCTCTCGTTTATTATTATATAATCGATTTTCAGTTACGAATTGAGCTAATAATTAACCAGCGAAAATTTCATCAAAATATACGCATTGGTTTTCGAGATATAGGTTTTTTTCTCATTTTTAAGGAGGTATCAATTTTCTCTAATTTTCAAAGGCTATAGTCCATCCTAATTTTTTTGTGAAAAAATTTTTTCTCTCGTTTATTATTATATAATCGATTTTCAGTTACGAATTGAGCTAATAATTAACCAGCGAAAATTTCATCAAAATATACGCATTGGTTTTCGAGATACAGGGTTTTTTCTCATTTTTAAGGAGGTATCAGTTTTCTCTAATTTTCAAAGGCTATAGTCCATCCTAATTTTTTTGTGAAAAAATTTTTTCTCTCGTTTATTATTATATAATCGATTTTCAGTTACGAATTGAGCTAATAATTAACCAGCGAAAATTTCATCAAAATATACGCATTGGTTTTCGAGATATAGGTTTTTTTCTCATTTTTAAGGAGGTATCAATTTTCTCTAATTTTCAAAGGCTATAGTCCATCCTAATTTTTTTGTGAAAAAATTTTTTCTCTCGTTTATTATTATATAATCGATTTTCAGTTACGAATTGAGCTAATAATTAACCAGCGAAAATTTCATCAAAATATACGCATTGGTTTTCGAGATATAGGTTTTTTTCTCATTTTTAAGGAGGTATCAATTTTCTCTAATTTTCAAAGGCTATAGTCCATCCTAATTTTTTTGTGAAAAAATTTTTTCTCTCGTTTATTATTATATAATCGATTTTCAGTTACGAATTGAGCTAATAATTAACCAGCGAAAATTTCATCAAAATATACGCATTGGTTTTCGAGATACAGGGTTTTTTCTCATTTTTAAGGAGGTATCAGTTTTCTCTAATTTTCAAAGGCTATAGTCCATCCTAATTTTTTTGTGAAAAAATTTTTTCTCTCGTTTATTATTATATAATCGATTTTCAGTTACGAATTGAGCTAATAATTAACCAGCGAAAATTTCATCAAAATATACGCATTGGTTTTCGAGATATAGGTTTTTTTCTCATTTTTAAGGAGGTATCAATTTTCTCTAATTTTCAAAGGCTATAGTCCATCCTAATTTTTTTGTGAAAAAATTTTTTCTCTCGTTTATTATTATATAATCGATTTTCAGTTACGAATTGAGCTAATAATTAACCAGCGAAAATTTCATCAAAATATACGCATTGGTTTTCGAGATACAGGGTTTTTTCTCATTTTTAAGGAGGTATCAGTTTTCTCTAATTTTCAAAGGCTATAGTCCATCCTAATTTTTTTGTGAAAAAATTTTTTCTCTCGTTTATTATTATATAATCGATTTTCAGTTACGAATTGAGCTAATAATTAACCAGCGAAAATTTCATCAAAATATACGCATTGGTTTTCGAGATACAGGGTTTTTTCTCATTTTTAAGGAGGTATCAGTTTTCTCTAATTTTCAAAGGCTATAGTCCATCCTAATTTTTTTGTGAAAAAATTTTTTCTCTCGTTTATTATTATATAATCGATTTTCAGTTACGAATTGAGCTAATAATTAACCAGCGAAAATTTCATCAAAATATACGCATTGGTTTTCGAGATACAGGGTTTTTTCTCATTTTTAAGGAGGTATCAGTTTTCTCTAATTTTCAAAGGCTATAGTCCATCCTAATTTTTTTGTGAAAAAATTTTTTCTCTCGTTTATTATTATATAATCGATTTTCAGTTACGAATTGAGCTAATAATTAACCAGCGAAAATTTCATCAAAATATACGCATTGGTTTTCGAGATATAGGTTTTTTTCTCATTTTTAAGGAGGTATCAATTTTCTCTAATTTTCAAAGGCTATAGTCCATCCTAATTTTTTTGTGAAAAAATTTTTTCTCTCGTTTATTATTATATAATCGATTTTCAGTTACGAATTGAGCTAATAATTAACCAGCGAAAATTTCATCAAAATATACGCATTGGTTTTCGAGATACAGGGTTTTTTCTCATTTTTAAGGAGGTATCAGTTTTCTCTAATTTTCAAAGGCTATAGTCCATCCTAATTTTTTTGTGAAAAAATTTTTTCTCTCGTTTATTATTATATAATCGATTTTCAGTTACGAATTGAGCTAATAATTAACCAGCGAAAATTTCATCAAAATATACGCATTGGTTTTCGAGATACAGGGTTTTTTCTCATTTTTAAGGAGGTATCAGTTTTCTCTAATTTTCAAAGGCTATAGTCCATCCTAATTTTTTTGTGAAAAAATTTTTTCTCTCGTTTATTATTATATAATCGATTTTCAGTTACGAATTGAGCTAATAATTAACCAGCGAAAATTTCATCAAAATATACGCATTGGTTTTCGAGATATAGGTTTTTTTCTCATTTTTAAGGAGGTATCAATTTTCTCTAATTTTCAAAGGCTATAGTCCATCCTAATTTTTTTGTGAAAAAATTTTTTCTCTCGTTTATTATTATATAATCGATTTTCAGTTACGAATTGAGCTAATAATTAACCAGCGAAAATTTCATCAAAATATACGCATTGGTTTTCGAGATACAGGGTTTTTTCTCATTTTTAAGGAGGTATCAGTTTTCTCTAATTTTCAAAGGCTATAGTCCATCCTAATTTTTTTGTGAAAAAATTTTTTCTCTCGTTTATTATTATATAATCGATTTTCAGTTACGAATTGAGCTAATAATTAACCAGCGAAAATTTCATCAAAATATACGCATTGGTTTTCGAGATACAGGGTTTTTTCTCATTTTTAAGGAGGTATCAGTTTTCTCTAATTTTCAAAGGCTATAGTCCATCCTAATTTTTTTGTGAAAAAATTTTTTCTCTCGTTTATTATTATATAATCGATTTTCAGTTACGAATTGAGCTAATAATTAACCAGCGAAAATTTCATCAAAATATACGCATTGGTTTTCGAGATATAGGTTTTTTTCTCATTTTTAAGGAGGTATCAATTTTCTCTAATTTTCAAAGGCTATAGTCCATCCTAATTTTTTTGTGAAAAAATTTTTTCTCTCGTTTATTATTATATAATCGATTTTCAGTTACGAATTGAGCTAATAATTAACCAGCGAAAATTTCATCAAAATATACGCATTGGTTTTCGAGATACAGGGTTTTTTCTCATTTTTAAGGAGGTATCAGTTTTCTCTAATTTTCAAAGGCTATAGTCCATCCTAATTTTTTTGTGAAAAAATTTTTTCTCTCGTTTATTATTATATAATCGATTTTCAGTTACGAATTGAGCTAATAATTAACCAGCGAAAATTTCATCAAAATATACGCATTGGTTTTCGAGATACAGGGTTTTTTCTCATTTTTAAGGAGGTATCAGTTTTCTCTAATTTTCAAAGGCTATAGTCCATCCTAATTTTTTTGTGAAAAAATTTTTTCTCTCGTTTATTATTATATAATCGATTTTCAGTTACGAATTGAGCTAATAATTAACCAGCGAAAATTTCATCAAAATATACGCATTGGTTTTCGAGATATAGGTTTTTTTCTCATTTTTAAGGAGGTATCAATTTTCTCTAATTTTCAAAGGCTATAGTCCATCCTAATTTTTTTGTGAAAAAATTTTTTCTCTCGTTTATTATTATATAATCGATTTTCAGTTACGAATTGAGCTAATAATTAACCAGCGAAAATTTCATCAAAATATACGCATTGGTTTTCGAGATACAGGGTTTTTTCTCATTTTTAAGGAGGTATCAGTTTTCTCTAATTTTCAAAGGCTATAGTCCATCCTAATTTTTTTGTGAAAAAATTTTTTCTCTCGTTTATTATTATATAATCGATTTTCAGTTACGAATTGAGCTAATAATTAACCAGCGAAAATTTCATCAAAATATACGCATTGGTTTTCGAGATACAGGGTTTTTTCTCATTTTTAAGGAGGTATCAGTTTTCTCTAATTTTCAAAGGCTATAGTCCATCCTAATTTTTTTGTGAAAAAATTTTTTCTCTCGTTTATTATTATATAATCGATTTTCAGTTACGAATTGAGCTAATAATTAACCAGCGAAAATTTCATCAAAATATACGCATTGGTTTTCGAGATACAGGCTTTTTCTCATTTTTAAGGAGGTATCAGTTTTCTCTAATTTTCAAAGGCTATAGTCCATCCTAATTTTTTTGTGAAAAAATTTTTTCTCTCGTTTATTATTATATAATCGATTTTCAGTTACGAATTGAGCTAATAATTAACCAGCGAAAATTTCATCAAAATATACGCATTGGTTTTCGAGATACAGGGTTTTTTCCCATTTTTAAGGAGGTATCAGTTTTCTCTAATTTTCAAAGGCTATAGTCCATCCTAATTTTTTTGTGAAAAAATTTTTTCTCTCGTTTATTATTATATAATCGATTTTCAGTTACGAATTGAGCTAATAATTAACCAGCGAAAATTTCATCAAAATATACGCATTGGTTTTCGAGATATAGGTTTTTTTCTCATTTTTAAGGAGGTATCAATTTTCTCTAATTTTCAAAGGCTATAGTCCATCCTAATTTTTTTGTGAAAAAATTTTTTCTCTCGTTTATTATTATATAATCGATTTTCAGTTACGAATTGAGCTAATAATTAACCAGCGAAAATTTCATCAAAATATACGCATTGGTTTTCGAGATACAGGGTTTTTTCTCATTTTTAAGGAGGTATCAGTTTTCTCTAATTTTCAAAGGCTATAGTCCATCCTAATTTTTTTGTGAAAAAATTTTTTCTCTCGTTTATTATTATATAATCGATTTTCAGTTACGAATTGAGCTAATAATTAACCAGCGAAAATTTCATCAAAATATACGCATTGGTTTTCGAGATACAGGGTTTTTTCTCATTTTTAAGGAGGTATCAGTTTTCTCTAATTTTCAAAGGCTATAGTCCATCCTAATTTTTTTGTGAAAAAATTTTTTCTCTCGTTTATTATTATATAATCGATTTTCAGTTACGAATTGAGCTAATAATTAACCAGCGAAAATTTCATCAAAATATACGCATTGGTTTTCGAGATACAGGGTTTTTTCTCATTTTTAAGGAGGTATCAATTTTCTCTAATTTTCAAAGGCTATAGTCCATCCTAATTTTTTTGTGAAAAAATTTTTTCTCTCGTTTATTATTATATAATCGATTTTCAGTTACGAATTGAGCTAATAATTAACCAGCGAAAATTTCATCAAAATATACGCATTGGTTTTCGAGATACAGGGTTTTTTCTCATTTTTAAGGAGGTATCAGTTTTCTCTAATTTTCAAAGGCTATAGTCCATCCTAATTTTTTTGTGAAAAAATTTTTTCTCTCGTTTATTATTATATAATCGATTTTCAGTTACGAATTGAGCTAATAATTAACCAGTGAAAATTTCATCAAAATATACGCATTGGTTTTCGAGATACAGGGTTTTTTCTCATTTTTAAGGAGGTATCAGTTTTCTCTAATTTTCAAAGGCTATAGTCCATCCTAATTTTTTTGTGAAAAAATTTTTTCTCTCGTTTATTATTATATAATCGATTTTCAGTTACGAATTGAGCTAATAATTAACCAGCGAAAATTTCATCAAAATATACGCATTGGTTTTCGAGATACAGGGTTTTTTCTCATTTTTAAGGAGGTATCAATTTTCTCTAATTTTCAAAGGCTATAGTCCATCCTAATTTTTTTGTGAAAAAATTTTTTCTCTCGTTTATTATTATATAATCGATTTTCAGTTACGAATTGAGCTAATAATTAACCAGCGAAAATTTCATCAAAATATACGCATTGGTTTTCGAGATACAGGGTTTTTTCTCATTTTTAAGGAGGTATCAGTTTTCTCTAATTTTCAAAGGCTATAGTCCATCCTAATTTTTTTGTGAAAAAATTTTTTCTCTCGTTTATTATTATATAATCGATTTTCAGTTACGAATTGAGCTAATAATTAACCAGCGAAAATTTCATCAAAATATACGCATTGGTTTTCGAGATACAGGGTTTTTTCTCATTTTTAAGGAGGTATCAGTTTTCTCTAATTTTCAAAGGCTATAGTCCATCCTAATTTTTTTGTGAAAAAATTTTTTCTCTCGTTTATTATTATATAATCGATTTTCAGTTACGAATTGAGCTAACAATTAACCTGCGAAAATTTCATCAAAATATACGCATTGGTTTTCGAGATATAGGTTTTTTTCTCATTTTTAAGGAGGTATCAATTTTCTCTAATTTTCAAAGGCTATAGTCCATCCTAATTTTTTTGTGAAAAAATTTTTTCTCTCGTTTATTATTATATAATCGATTTTCAGTTACGAATTGAGCTAACAATTAACCTGCGAAAATTTCATCAAAATATACGCATTGGTTTTCGAGATATAGGTTTTTTTCTCATTTTTAAGGAGGTATCAATTTTCTCTAAATTTCAAAGGCTATAGTCCATCCTAATTTTTTTGTGAAAAAATTTTTTCTCTCGTTTATTATTATATAATCGATTTTCAGTTACGAATTGAGCTAACAATTAACCTGCGAAAATTTCATCAAAATATACGCATTGGTTTTCGAGATATAGGTTTTTTTCTCATTTTTAAGGAGGTATCAATTTTCTCTAATTTTCAAAGGCTATAGTCCATCCTAATTTTTTTGTGAAAAAATTTTTTCTCTCGTTTATTATTATATAATCGATTTTCAGTTACGAATTGAGCTAACAATTAACCAGCGAAAATTTCATCAAAATATGCGCATTGGTTTTCGAGATACAGGGTTTTTTCTCATTTTTTTCACAAAAAAATTAGGATGGACTATAGCCTTTGAAAATTAGAGAAAATTGATACCTCCTTAAAAATGAGAAAAAAACCTATATCTCGAAAACCAATGCGCATATTTTGATGAAATTTTCGCTGGTTAATTGTTAGCTCAATTCGTAACTGAAAATCGATTATATAATAATAAACGAGAGAAAAAATTTTTTCACAAAAAAATTAGGATGGACTATAGCCTTTGAAAATTAGAGAAAATTGATACCTCCTTAAAAATGAGAAAAAACCCTGTATCTCGAAAACCAATGCGTATATTTTGATGAAATTTTCGCTGGTTAATTATTAGCTCAATTCGTAACTGAAAATCGATTATATAATAATAAACGAGAGAAAAAATTTTTTCACAAAAAAATTAGGATGGACTATAGCCTTTGAAAATTAGAGCAAATTGATACCTCCTTAAAAATGAGAAAAAACCCTGTATCTCGAAAACCAATGCGTATATTTTGATGAAATTTTCGCTGGTTAATTGTTAGCTCAATTCGTAACTGAAAATCGATTATATAATAATAAACGAGAGAAAAAATTTTTTCACAAAAAAATTAGGATGGACTATAGCCTTTGAAAATCATAGAAAATTGATACCCCCTTAAAAATGAGAAAAAAACCTATATCTCGAAAACCAATGCGTATATTTTGATGAAATTTTCGCTGGTTAATTGTTAGCTCAATTCGTAACTGAAAATCGATTATATAATAATAAACGAGAGAAAAAATTTTTTCACAAAAAAATTAGGATGGACTATAGCCTTTGAAAATTAGAGAAAACTGATACCTCCTTAAAAATGAGAAAAAAACCTATATCTCGAAAACCAATGCGTATATTTTGATGAAATTTTCGCTGGTTAATTGTTAGCTCAATTCGTAACTGAAAATCGATTATATAATAATAAACGAGAGAAAAAATTTTTTCACAAAAAAATTAGGATGGACTATAGCCTTTGAAAATCAGAGAAAATTGATACCTCCTTAAAAATGAGAAAAAAACCTATATCTCGAAAACCAATGCGTATATTTTGATGAAATTTTCGCTGGTTAATTGTTAGCTCAATTCGTAACTGAAAATCGATTATATAATAATAAACGAGAGAAAAAATTTTTTCACAAAAAAATTAGGATGGACTATAGCCTTTGAAAATTAGAGAAAACTGATACCTCCTTAAAAATGAGAAAAAAACCTATATCTCGAAAACCAATGCGTATATTTTGATGAAATTTTCGCTGGTTAATTGTTAGCTCAATTCGTAACTGAAAATCGATTATATAATAATAAACGAGAGAAAAAATTTTTTCACAAAAAAATTAGGATGGACTATAGCCTTTGAAAATTAGAGAAAACTGATACCTCCTTAAAAATGAGAAAAAAACCTATATCTCGAAAACCAATGCGTATATTTTGATGAAATTTTCGCTGGTTAATTGTTAGCTCAATTCGTAACTGAAAATCGATTATATAATAATAAACGAGAGAAAAAATTTTTTCACAAAAAAATTAGGATGGACTATAGCCTTTGAAAATTAGAGAAAATTGATACCTCCTTAAAAATGAGAAAAAACCCTGTATCTCGAAAACCAATGCGTATATTTTGATGAAATTTTCGCTGGTTAATTGTTAGCTCAATTCGTAACTGAAAATCGATTATATAATAATAAACGAGAGAAAAAATTTTTTCACAAAAAAATTAGGATGGACTATAGCCTTTGAAAATCAGAGAAAATTGATACCTCCTTAAAAATGAGAAAAAAACCTATATCTCGAAAACCAATGCGTATATTTTGATGAAATTTTCGCTGGTTAATTGTTAGCTCAATTCGTAACTGAAAATCGATTATATAATAATAAACGAGAGAAAAAATTTTTTCACAAAAAAATTAGGATGGACTATAGCCTTTGAAAATTAGAGAAAATTGATACCTCCGTAAAAATGAGAAAAAACCCTGTATCTCGAAAACCAATGCGTATATTTTGAAGAAATTTTCGCTGGTTAATTGTTAGCTCAATTCGTAACTGAAAATCGATTATATAATAATAAACGAGAGAAAAAATTTTTTCACAAAAAAATTAGGATGGACTATAGCCTTTGAAAATCAGAGAAAATTGATACCTCCTTAAAAATGAGAAAAAAACCTATATCTCGAAAACCAATGCGTATATTTTGATGAAATTTTCGCTGGTTAATTGTTAGCTCAATTCGTAACTGAAAATCGATTATATAATAATAAACGAGAGAAAAAATTTTTTCACAAAAAAATTAGGATGGACTATAGCCTTTGAAAATTAGAGAAAACTGATACCTCCTTAAAAATGAGAAAAAAACCTATATCTCGAAAACCAATGCGTATATTTTGATGAAATTTTCGCTGGTTAATTGTTAGCTCAATTCGTAACTGAAAATCGATTATATAATAATAAACGAGAGAAAAAATTTTTTCACAAAAAAATTAGGATGGACTATAGCCTTTGAAAATTAGAGAAAATTGATACCTCCGTAAAAATGAGAAAAAACCCTGTATCTCGAAAACCAATGCGTATATTTTGAAGAAATTTTCGCTGGTTAATTGTTAGCTCAATTCGTAACTGAAAATCGATTATATAATAATAAACGAGAGAAAAAATTTTTTCACAAAAAAATTAGGATGGACTATAGCCTTTGAAAATTAGAGAAAATTGATACCTCCGTAAAAATGAGAAAAAACCCTGTATCTCGAAAACCAATGCGTATATTTTGAAGAAATTTTCGCTGGTTAATTGTTAGCTCAATTCGTAACTGAAAATCGATTATATAATAATAAACGAGAGAAAAAATTTTTTCACAAAAAAATTAGGATGGACTATAGCCTTTGAAAATCAGAGAAAATTGATACCTCCTTAAAAATGAGAAAAAACCCTGTATCTCGAAAACCAATGCGTATATTTTGATGAAATTTTCGCTGGTTAATTGTTAGCTCAATTCGTAACTGAAAATCGATTATATAATAATAAACGAGAGAAAAAATTTTTTCACAAAAAAATTAGGATGGACTATAGCCTTTGAAAATCAGAGAAAATTGATACCTCCTTAAAAATGAGAAAAAAACCTATATCTCGAAAACCAATGCGTATATTTTGATGAAATTTTCGCTGGTTAATTGTTAGCTCAATTCGTAACTGAAAATCGATTATATAATAATAAACGAGAGAAAAAATTTTTTCACAAAAAAATTAGGATGGACTATAGCCTTTGAAAATTAGAGAAAACTGATACCTCCTTAAAAATGAGAAAAAAACCTATATCTCGAAAACCAATGCGTATATTTTGATGAAATTTTCGCTGGTTAATTGTTAGCTCAATTCGTAACTGAAAATCGATTATATAATAATAAACGAGAGAAAAAATTTTTACACAAAAAAATTAGGATGAAATTTGAAAATTAGAGAAAATTGATACCTCCTTAAAAATGAGAAAAAAACCTATATCTCGAAAACCAATGCGTATATTTTGATGAAATTTTCGCTGGTTAATTATTAGCTCAATTCGTAACTGCAAATCGATTATATAATAATAAACGAGAGAAAAAATTTTTTCACAAAAAAATTAGGATGGACTATAGCCTTTGAAAATTAGAGAAAATTGATACCTCCTTAAAAATGAGAAAAAAACCTATATCTCGAAAACCAATGCGCATATTTTGATGAAATTTTCGCTGGTTAATTGTTAGCTCAATTCGTAACTGAAAATCGATTATATAATAATAAACGAGAGAAAAAATTTTTTCACAAAAAATTAGGATGGACTATAGCCTTTGAAAATTAGAGAAAATTGATACCTCCTTAAAAATGAGAAAAAAACCTATATCTCGAAAACCAATGCGTATATTTTGATGAAATTTTCGCTGGTTAATTATTAGCTCAATTCGTAACTGAAAATCGATTATATAATAATAAACGAGAGAAAAAATTTTTTCACAAAAAAATTAGGATGGACTATAGCCTTTGAAAATTAGAGAAAATTGATACCTCCTTAAAAATGAGAAAAAACCCTCTATCTCGAAAACCAATGCGTATATTTTGATGAAATTTTCGCAGGTTAATTGTTAGCTCAATTCGTAACTGAAAATCGATTATATAATAATAAACGAGAGAAAAAATTTTTTCACAAAAAAATTAGGATGGACTATAGCCTTTGAAAATTAGAGAAAATTGATACCTCCTTAAAAATGAGAAAAAACCCTGTATCTCGAAAACCAATGCGTATATTTTGATGAAATTTTCGCTGATTAATTGTTAGCTCAATTCGTAACTGAAAATCGATTATATAATAATAAACGAGAGAAAAAATTTTTTCACAAAAAAAATAGGATGGACTATAGCCTTTGAAAATTAGAGAAAATTGATACCTCCTTAAAAATGAGAAAAAACCCTGTATCTCGAAAACCAATGCGTATATTTTGATGAAATTTTCGCTGGTTAATTGTTAGCTCAATTCGTAACTGAAAATCGATTATATAATAATAAACGAGAGAAAAAATTTTTTCACAAAAAAAATAGGATGGACTATAGCCTTTGAAAATCAGAGAAAATTGATACCTCCTTAAAAATGAGAAAAAAACCTATATCTCGAAAACCAATGCGTATATTTTGATGAAATTTTCGCTGGTTAATTGTTAGCTCAATTCGTAACTGAAAATCGATTATATAATAATAAACGAGAGAAAAAATTTTTTCACAAAAAAATAGGATGGACTATAGCCTTTGAAAATTAGAGAAAATTGATACCTCCTTAAAAATGAGAAAAAAACCTATATCTCGAAAACCAATGCGTATATTTTGATGAAATTTTCGCTGGTTAATTATTAGCTCAATTCGTAACTGCAAATCGATTATATAATAATAAACGAGAGAAAAAATTTTTTCACAAAAAAATTAGGATGGACTATAGCCTTTGAAAATTAGAGAAAATTGATACCTCCTTAAAAATGAGAAAAAAACCTATATCTCGAAAACCAATGCGTATATTTTGATGAAATTTTCGCTGGTTAATTATTAGCTCAATTCGTAACTGAAAATCGATTATATAATAATAAACGAGAGAAAAAATTTTTTCACAAAAAAATTAGGATGGACTATAGCCTTTGAAAATTAGAGAAAATTGATACCTCCTTAAAAATGAGAAAAAACCCTCTATCTCGAAAACCAATGCGTATATTTTGATGAAATTTTCGCTGGTTAATTATTAGCTCAATTCGTAACTGAAAATCGATTATATAATAATAAACGAGAGAAAAAATTTTTTCACAAAAAAATTAGGATGGACTATAGCCTTTGAAAATTAGAGAAAATTGATACCTCCTTAAAAATGAGAAAAAAACCTATATCTCGAAAACCAATGCGCATATTTTGATGAAATTTTCGCTGGTTAATTGTTAGCTCAATTCGTAACTGAAAATCGATTATATAATAATAAACGAGAGAAAAAATTTTTTCACAAAAAATTAGGATGGACTATAGCCTTTGAAAATTAGAGAAAATTGATACCTCCTTAAAAATGAGAAAAAAACCTATATCTCGAAAACCAATGCGTATATTTTGATGAAATTTTCGCTGGTTAATTATTAGCTCAATTCGTAACTGAAAATCGATTATATAATAATAAACGAGAGAAAAAATTTTTTCACAAAAAAATTAGGATGGACTATAGCCTTTGAAAATTAGAGAAAATTGATACCTCCTTAAAAATGAGAAAAAACCCTCTATCTCGAAAACCAATGCGTATATTTTGATGAAATTTTCGCAGGTTAATTGTTAGCTCAATTCGTAACTGAAAATCGATTATATAATAATAAACGAGAGAAAAAATTTTTTCACAAAAAAATTAGGATGGACTATAGCCTTTGAAAATTAGAGAAAATTGATACCTCCTTAAAAATGAGAAAAAACCCTGTATCTCGAAAACCAATGCGTATATTTTGATGAAATTTTCGCTGATTAATTGTTAGCTCAATTCGTAACTGAAAATCGATTATATAATAATAAACGAGAGAAAAAATTTTTTCACAAAAAAAATAGGATGGACTATAGCCTTTGAAAATTAGAGAAAATTGATACCTCCTTAAAAATGAGAAAAAACCCTGTATCTCGAAAACCAATGCGTATATTTTGATGAAATTTTCGCTGGTTAATTGTTAGCTCAATTCGTAACTGAAAATCGATTATATAATAATAAACGAGAGAAAAAATTTTTTCACAAAAAAAATAGGATGGACTATAGCCTTTGAAAATCAGAGAAAATTGATACCTCCTTAAAAATGAGAAAAAAACCTATATCTCGAAAACCAATGCGTATATTTTGATGAAATTTTCGCTGGTTAATTGTTAGCTCAATTCGTAACTGAAAATCGATTATATAATAATAAACGAGAGAAAAAATTTTTTCACAAAAAAAATAGGATGGACTATAGCCTTTGAAAATTAGAGAAAATTGATACCTCCTTAAAAATGAGAAAAAACCCTGTATCTCGAAAACCAATGCGTATATTTTGATGAAATTTTCGCTGGTTAATTGTTAGCTCAATTCGTAACTGAAAATCGATTATATAATAATAAACGAGAGAAAAAATTTTTTCACAAAAAAATAGGATGGACTATAGCCTTTGAAAATTAGAGAAAATTGATACCTCCTTAAAAATGAGAAAAAAACCTATATCTCGAAAACCAATGCGTATATTTTGATGAAATTTTCGCTGGTTAATTATTAGCTCAATTCGTAACTGCAAATCGATTATATAATAATAAACGAGAGAAAAAATTTTTTCACAAAAAAATTAGGATGGACTATAGCCTTTGAAAATTAGAGAAAATTGATACCTCCTTAAAAATGAGAAAAAAACCTATATCTCGAAAACCAATGCGTATATTTTGATGAAATTTTCGCTGGTTAATTATTAGCTCAATTCGTAACTGAAAATCGATTATATAATAATAAACGAGAGAAAAAATTTTTTCACAAAAAAATTAGGATGGACTATAGCCTTTGAAAATTAGAGAAAATTGATACCTCCTTAAAAATGAGAAAAAAACCTATATCTCGAAAACCAATGCGTATATTTTGATGAAATTTTCGCTGGTTAATTGTTAGCTCAATTCGTAACTGAAAATCGATTATATAATAATAAACGAGAGAAAAAATTTTTTCACAAAAAATTAGGATGGACTATAGCCTTTGAAAATTAGAGAAAATTGATACCTCCTTAAAAATGAGAAAAAAACCTATATCTCGAAAACCAATGCGTATATTTTGATGAAATTTTCGCAGGTTAATTGTTAGCTCAATTCGTAACTGAAAATCGATTATATAATAATAAACGAGAGAAAAAATTTTTTCACAAAAAAATTAGGATGAAATTTGAAAATTAGAGAAAATTGATACCTCCTTAAAAATGAGAAAAAAACCTATATCTCGAAAACCAATGCGTATATTTTGATGAAATTTTCGCTGGTTAATTATTAGCTCAATTCGTAACTGAAAATCGATTATATAATAATAAACGAGAGAAAAAATTTTTTCACAAAAAAATTAGGATGGACTATAGCCTTTGAAAATTAGAGAAAATTGATACCTCCTTAAAAATGAGAAAAAAACCTATATCTCGAAAACCAATGCGTATATTTTGATGAAATTTTCGCTGGTTAATTGTTAGCTCAATTCGTAACTGAAAATCGATTATATAATAATAAACGAGAGAAAAAATTTTTTCACAAAAAATTAGGATGGACTATAGCCTTTGAAAATTAGAGAAAATTGATACCTCCTTAAAAATGAGAAAAAAACCTATATCTCGAAAACCAATGCGTATATTTTGATGAAATTTTCGCAGGTTAATTGTTAGCTCAATTCGTAACTGAAAATCGATTATATAATAATAAACGAGAGAAAAAATTTTTTCACAAAAAAATTAGGATGAAATTTGAAAATTAGAGAAAATTGATACCTCCTTAAAAATGAGAAAAAAACCTATATCTCGAAAACCAATGCGTATATTTTGATGAAATTTTCGCTGGTTAATTATTAGCTCAATTCGTAACTGAAAATCGATTATATAATAATAAACGAGAGAAAAAATTTTTTCACAAAAAAATTAGGATGGACTATAGCCTTTGAAAATTAGAGAAAATTGATACCTCCTTAAAAATGAGAAAAAAACCTATATCTCGAAAACCAATGCGTATATTTTGATGAAATTTTCGCTGGTTAATTATTAGCTCAATTCGTAACTGAAAATCGATTATATAATAACAAACGAGAGAAAAAATTTTTTCACAAAAAAATTAGGATGGACTATAGCCTTTGAAAATTAGAGAAAATTGATACCTCCTTAAAAATGAGAAAAAACCCTGTATCTCGAAAACCAATGCGTATATTTTGATGAAATTTTCGCTGGTTAATTATTAGCTCAATTCGTAACTGAAAATCGATTATATAATAATAAACGAGAGAAAAAATTTTTTCACAAAAAAATTAGGATGGACTATAGCCTTTGAAAATTAGAGAAAATTGATACCTCCTTAAAAATGAGAAAAAACCCTGTATCTCGAAAACCAATGCGTATATTTTGATGAAATTTTCGCTGGTTAATTATTAGCTCAATTCGTAACTGAAAATCGATTATATAATAATAAACGAGAGAAAAAAATTTTTCACAAAAAAATTAGGATGGACTATAGCCTTTGAAAATTAGAGAAAATTGATACCTCCTTAAATATGAGAAAAAAACCTATATCTCGAAAACCAATGCGTATATTTTGATGAAATTTTCGCTGGTTAATTATTAGCTCAATTCGTAACTGAAAATCGATTATATAATAATAAACGAGAGAAAAAAAATTTTCACAAAAAAATTAGGATGGACTATAGCCTTTGAAAATTAGAGAAAATTGATACCTCCTTAAAAATGAGAAAAAAACCTATATCTCGAAAACCAATGCGCATATTTTGATGAAATTTTCGCTGGTTAATTATTAGCTCAATTCGTAACTGAAAATTATATAATAATAAACGAGAGAAAAAATTTTTTCACAAAAAAATTAGGATGGACTATAGCCTTTGAAAATTAGAGAAAATTGATACCTCCTTAAAAATGAGAAAAAAAACTATATCTCGAAAACCAACGCGTATATTTTGATGAAATTTTCGCTGGTTAATTATTAGCTCAATTCGTAACTGAATATTGATTATATAATAATAAACGAGAGAAAAAATTTTTTCACAAAAAAATTAGGATGGACTATAGCCTTTGAAAATTAGAGAAAATTGATACCTCCGTAAAAATGAGAAAAAACCCTGTATCTCGAAAACCAATGCGTATATTTTGATGAAATTTTCGCTGGTTAATTATTAGCTCAATTCGTAACTGAAAATCGATTATATAATAATAAACGAGAGAAAAAATTTTTTCACAAAAAAATTAGGATGGACTATAGCCTTTGAAAATTAGAGAAAATTGATACCTCCTTAAAAATGAGAAAAAAACCTATATCTCGAAAACCAATGCGCATATTTTGATGAAATTTTCGCTGGTTAATTGTTAGCTCAATTCGTAACTGAAAATCGATTATATAATAATAAACGAGAGAAAAAATTTTTTCACAAAAAAATTAGGATGGACTATAGCCTTTGAAAATTAGAGAAAATTGATACCTCCTTAAAAATGAGAAAAAAACCTATATCTCGAAAACCAATGCGTATATTTTGATGAAAATTTCGCTGGTTAATTGTTAGCTCAATTCGTAACTGAAAATCGATTATATAATAATAAACGAGAGAAAAAATTTTTTCACAAAAAAATTAGGATGGACTATAGCCTTTGAAAATTAGAGAAAATTGATACCTCCGTAAAAATGAGAAAAAACCCTGTATCTCGAAAACCAATGCGTATATTTTGATGAAATTTTCGCTGGTTAATTATTAGCTCAATTCGTAACTGAAAATCGATTATATAATAATAAACGAGAGAAAAAATTTTTTCACAAAAAAATTAGGATGGACTATAGCCTTTGAAAATTAGAGAAAATTGATACCTCCGTAAAAATGAGAAAAAACCCTGTATCTCGAAAACCAATGCGCATATTTTGATGAAATTTTCGCTGGTTAATTGTTAGCTCAATTCGTAACTGAAAATCGATTATATAATAATAAACGAGAGAAAAAATTTTTTCACAAAAAAATTAGGATGGACTATAGCCTTTGAAAATTAGAGAAAATTGATACCTCCTTAAAAATGAGAAAAAACCCTGTATCTCGAAAACCAATGCGTATATTTTGATGAAATTTTCGCTGGTTAATTATTAGCTCAATTCGTAACTGAAAATCTATTATATAATAATAAACGAGAGAAAAAATTTTTTCACAAAAAAATTAGGATGGACTATAGCCTTTGAAAATTAGAGAAAATTGATACCTCCTTAAAAATGAGAAAAAAACCTATATCTCGAAAACCAATGCGTATATTTTGATGAAATTTTCGCTGGTTAATTATTAGCTCAATTCGTAACTGAAAATTGATTATATAATAATAAACGAGAGAAAAAATTTTTTCACAAAAAAATTAGGATGGACTATAGCCTTTGAAAATTAGAGAAAATTGATACCTCCGTAAAAATGAGAAAAAACCCTGTATCTCGAAAACCAATGCGTATATTTTGATGAAATTTTCGCTGGTTAATTATTAGCTCAATTCGTAACTGAAAATTGATTATATAATAATAAACGAGAGAAAAAATTTTTTCACAAAAAAATTAGGATGGACTATAGCCTTTGAAAATTAGAGAAAATTGATACCTCCTTAAAAATGAGAAAAAAACCTATATCTCGAAAACCAATGCGCATATTTTGATGAAATTTTCGCTGGTTAATTGTTAGCTCAATTCGTAACTGAAAATCGATTATATAATAATAAACGAGAGAAAAAATTTTTTCACAAAAAAATTAGGATGGACTATAGCCTTTGAAAATTAGAGAAAATTGATACCTCCTTAAAAATGAGAAAAAAACCTATATCTCGAAAACCAATGCGTATATTTTGATGAAAATTTCGCTGGTTAATTGTTAGCTCAATTCGTAACTGAAAATCGATTATATAATAATAAACGAGAGAAAAAATTTTTTCACAAAAAAATTAGGATGGACTATAGCCTTTGAAAATTAGAGAAAATTGATACCTCCGTAAAAATGAGAAAAAACCCTGTATCTCGAAAACCAATGCGTATATTTTGATGAAATTTTCGCTGGTTAATTATTAGCTCAATTCGTAACTGAAAATCGATTATATAATAATAAACGAGAGAAAAAATTTTTTCACAAAAAAATTAGGATGGACTATAGCCTTTGAAAATTAGAGAAAATTGATACCTCCGTAAAAATGAGAAAAAACCCTGTATCTCGAAAACCAATGCGCATATTTTGATGAAATTTTCGCTGGTTAATTGTTAGCTCAATTCGTAACTGAAAATCGATTATATAATAATAAACGAGAGAAAAAATTTTTTCACAAAAAAATTAGGATGGACTATAGCCTTTGAAAATTAGAGAAAATTGATACCTCCTTAAAAATGAGAAAAAACCCTGTATCTCGAAAACCATTGCGTATATTTTGATGAAATTTTCGCTGGTTAATTATTAGCTCAATTCGTAACTGAAAATCTATTATATAATAATAAACGAGAGAAAAAATTTTTTCACAAAAAAATTAGGATGGACTATAGCCTTTGAAAATTAGAGAAAATTGATACCTCCGTAAAAATGAGAAAAAACCCTGTATCTCGAAAACCAATGCGTATATTTTGATGAAATTTTCGCTGGTTAAATATTAGCTCAATTCGTAACTGAAAATCGATTATATAATAATAAACGAGAGAAAAAATTTTTTCACAAAAAAATTAGGATGGACTATAGCCTTTGAAAATTAGAGAAAATTGATACCTCCGTAAAAATGAGAAAAAACCCTGTATCTCGAAAACCAATGCGCATATTTTGATGAAATTTTCGCTGGTTAATTGTTAGCTCAATTCGTAACTGAAAATCGATTATATAATAATAAACGAGAGAAAAAATTTTTTCACAAAAAAATTAGGATGGACTAGCCTTTGAAAATTAGAGAAAATTGATACCTCCTTAAAAATGAGAAAAAACCCTGTATCTCGAAAACCAATGCGTATATTTTGATGAAATTTTCGCTGGTTAATTATTAGCTCAATTCGTAACTGAAAATCGATTATATAATAATAAACGAGAGAAAAAATTTTTTCACAAAAAAATTAGGATGGACTATAGCCTTTGAAAATTAGAGAAAATTGATACCTCCTTAAAAATGAGAAAAAAACCTATATCTCGAAAACCAATGCGCATATTTTGATGAAATTTTCGCTGGTTAATTGTTAGCTCAATTCGTAACTGAAAATCGATTATATAATAATAAACGAGAGAAAAAATTTTTTCACAAAAAAATTAGGATGGACTATAGCCTTTGAAAATTAGAGAAAATTGATACCTCCTTAAAAATGAGAAAAAAACCTATATCTCGAAAACCAATGCGTATATTTTGATGAAATTTTCGCTGGTTAATTGTTAGCTCAATTCGTAACTGAAAATCGATTATATAATAATAAACGAGAGAAAAAATTTTTTCACAAAAAAATTAGGATGGACTATAGCCTTTGAAAATTAGAGAAAATTGATACCTCCTTAAAAATGAGAAAAAAACCTATATCTCGAAAACCAATGCGCATATTTTGATGAAATTTTCGCTGGTTAATTGTTAGCTCAATTCGTAACTGAAAATCGATTATATAATAATAAACGAGAGAAAAAATTTTTTCACAAAAAAATTAGGATGGACTATAGCCTTTGAAAATTAGAGAAAATTGATACCTCCTTAAAAATGAGAAAAAAACCTATATCTCGAAAACCAATGCGCATATTTTGATGAAATTTTCGCTGGTTAATTGTTAGCTCAATTCGTAACTGAAAATCGATTATATAATAATAAACGAGAGAAAAAATTTTTTCACAAAAAAATTAGGATGGACTATAGCCTTTGAAAATTAGAGAAAATTGATACCTCCTTAAAAATGAGAAAAAAACCTATATCTCGAAAACCAATGCGCATATTTTGATGAAATTTTCGCTGGTTAATTGTTAGCTCAATTCGTAACTGAAAATCGATTATATAATAATAAACGAGAGAAAAAATTTTTTCACAAAAAAATTAGGATGGACTATAGCCTTTGAAAATTAGAGAAAATTGATACCTCCTTAAAAATGAGAAAAAACCCTGTATCTCGAAAACCAATGCGTATATTTTGATGAAATTTTCGCTGGTTAATTGTTAGCTCAATTCGTAACTGAAAATCGATTATATAATAATAAACGAGAGAAAAAATTTTTTCACAAAAAAATTAGGATGGACTATAGCCTTTGAAAATTAGAGAAAATTGATACCTCCTTAAAAATGAGAAAAAAACCTATATCTCGAAAACCAATGCGCATATTTTGATGAAATTTTCGCTGGTTAATTGTTAGCTCAATTCGTAACTGAAAATCGATTATATAATAATAAACGAGAGAAAAAATTTTTTCACAAAAAAATTAGGATGGACTATAGCCTTTGAAAATTAGAGAAAATTGATACCTCCTTAAAAATGAGAAAAAAACCTATATCTCGAAAACCAATGCGCATATTTTGATGAAATTTTCGCTGGTTAATTGTTAGCTCAATTCGTAACTGAAAATCGATTATATAATAATAAACGAGAGAAAAAATTTTTTCACAAAAAAATTAGGATGGACTATAGCCTTTGAAAATTAGAGAAAATTGATACCTCCTTAAAAATGAGAAAAAAACCTATATCTCGAAAACCAATGCGCATATTTTGATGAAATTTTCGCTGGTTAATTGTTAGCTCAATTCGTAACTGAAAATCGATTATATAATAATAAACGAGAGAAAAAATTTTTTCACAAAAAAATTAGGATGGACTATAGCCTTTGAAAATTAGAGAAAATTGATACCTCCTTAAAAATGAGAAAAAACCCTGTATCTCGAAAACCAATGCGTATATTTTGATGAAATTTTCGCTGGTTAATTGTTAGCTCAATTCGTAACTGAAAATCGATTATATAATAATAAACGAGAGAAAAAATTTTTTCACAAAAAAATTAGGATGGACTATAGCCTTTGAAAATTAGAGAAAATTGATACCTCCTTAAAAATGAGAAAAAAACCTATATCTCGAAAACCAATGCGCATATTTTGATGAAATTTTCGCTGGTTAATTGTTAGCTCAATTCGTAACTGAAAATCGATTATATAATAATAAACGAGAGAAAAAATTTTTTCACAAAAAAATTAGGATGGACTATAGCCTTTGAAAATTAGAGAAAATTGATACCTCCTTAAAAATGAGAAAAAAACCTATATCTCGAAAACCAATGCGCATATTTTGATGAAATTTTCGCTGGTTAATTGTTAGCTCAATTCGTAACTGAAAATCGATTATATAATAATAAACGAGAGAAAAAATTTTTTCACAAAAAAATTAGGATGGACTATAGCCTTTGAAAATTAGAGAAAATTGATACCTCCTTAAAAATGAGAAAAAAACCTATATCTCGAAAACCAATGCGTATATTTTGATGAAATTTTCGCTGGTTAATTGTTAGCTCAATTCGTAACTGAAAATCGATTATATAATAATAAACGAGAGAATAAATTTTTTCACAAAAAAATTAGGATGGACTATAGCCTTTGAAAATTAGAGAAAATTGATACCTCCTTAAAAATGAGAAAAAAACCTATATCTCGAAAACCAATGCGCATATTTTGATGAAATTTTCGCTGGTTAATTGTTAGCTCAATTCGTAACTGAAAATCGATTATATAATAATAAACGAGAGAAAAAATTTTTTCACAAAAAAATTAGGATGGACTATAGCCTTTGAAAATTAGAGAAAAATGATACCTCCTTAAAAATGAGAAAAAAACCTATATCTCGAAAACCAATGCGTATATATTGATGAAATTTTCGCTGGTTAATTGTTAGCTCAATTCGTAACTGAAAATCGATTATATAATAATAAACGAGAGAAAAAATTTTTTCACAAAAAAATTAGGATGGACTATAGCCTTTGAAAATTAGAGAAAATTGATACCTCCTTAAAAATGAGAAAAAAACCTATATCTCGAAAACCAATGCGTATATTTTGATGAAATTTTCGCTGGTTAATTGTTAGCTCAATTCGTAACTGAAAATCGATTATATAATAATAAACGAGAGAAAAAATTTTTTCACAAAAAAATTAGGATGGACTATAGCCTTTGAAAATTAGAGAAAATTGATACCTCCTTAAAAATGAGAAAAAAACCTATATCTCGAAAACCAATGCGTATATTTTGATGAAATTTTCGCTGGTTAATTGTTAGCTCAATTCGTAACTGAAAATCGATTATATAATAATAAACGAGAGAAAAAATTTTTTCACAAAAAAATTAGGATGGACTATAGCCTTTGAAAATTAGAGAAAATTGATACCTCCTTAAAAATGAGAAAAAAACCTATATCTCGAAAACCAATGCGTATATATTGATGAAATTTTCGCTGGTTAATTGTTAGGTCAATTCGTAACTGAAAATCGATTATATAATAATAAACGAGAGAAAAAATTTTTTCACAAAAAAATTAGGATGGACTATAGCCTTTGAAAATTAGAGAAAATTGATACCTCCTTAAAAATGAGAAAAAAACCTATATCTCGAAAACCAATGCGTATATTTTGATGAAATTTTCGCTGGTTAATTGTTAGCTCAATTCGTAACTGAAAATCGATTATATAATAATAAACGAGAGAAAAAATTTTTTCACAAAAAAATTAGGATGGACGAGAAAAGGCTATAGCCTTTGAAAATTAGAGAAAATTGATACCTCCTTAAAAATGAGAAAAAAACCTATATCTCGAAAACCAATGCGTATATTTTGATGAAATTTTCGCTGGTTAATTGTTAGCTCAATTCGTAACTGAAAATCGATTATATAATAATAAACGAGAGAAAAAAGTTTTTCACAAAAAAATTAGGATGGACTATAGCCTTTGAAAATTAGAGAAAATTGATACCTCCTTAAAAATGAGAAAAAAACCTATATCTCGAAAACCAATGCGTATATTTTGATGAAATTTTCGCTGGTTAATTGTTAGCTCAATTCGTAACTGAAAATCGATTATATAATAATAAACGAGAGAAAAAATTTTTTCACAAAAAAATTAGGATGGACTATAGCCTTTGAAAATTAGAGAAAATTGATACCTCCTTAAAAATGAGAAAAAAACCTATATCTCGAAAACCAATGCGTATATTTTGATGAAATTTTCGCTGGTTAATTGTTAGCTCAATTCGTAACTGAAAATCGATTATATAATAATAAACGAGAGAAAAAATTTTTTCACAAAAAAATTAGGATGGACTATAGCCTTTGAAAATTAGAGAAAATTGATACCTCCTTAAAAATGAGAAAAAAACCTATATCTCGAAAACCAATGCGTATATTTTGATGAAATTTTCGCTGGTTAATTGTTAGCTCAATTCGTAACTGAAAATCGATTATATAATAATAAACGAGAGAAAAAATTTTTTCACAAAAAAATTAGGATGGACTATAGCCTTTGAAAATTAGAGAAAATTGATACCTCCTTAAAAATGAGAAAAAAACCTATATCTCGAAAACCAATGCGTATATTTTGATGAAATTTTCGCTGGTTAATTGTTAGCTCAATTCGTAACTGAAAATCGATTATATAATAATAAACGAGAGAAAAAATTTTTTCACAAAAAAATTAGGATGGACTATAGCCTTTGAAAATTAGAGAAAATTGATACCTCCTTAAAAATGAGAAAAAAACCTATATCTCGAAAACCAATGCGTATTTTGATGAAATTTTCGCTGGTTAATTGTTAGCTCAATTCGTAACTGAAAATCGATTATATAATAATAAACGGGAGAAAAAATTTTTTCACAAAAAAATTAGGATGGACTATAGCCTCTAAAAATTAGAGAAAATTGATACCTCCTTAAAAATGAGAAAAAAACCTATATCTCGAAAACCAATGCGTATATTTTGATGAAATTTTCGCTGGGTAATTGTTAGCTCAATTCGTAACTGAAAATCGATTATATAATAATAAACGAGAGAAAAAATTTTTTCACAAAAAAATTAGGATGGACTATAGCCTTTGAAAATTAGAGAAAATTGATACCTCCTTAAAAATGAGAAAAAAACCTATATCTCGATAACCAATGCGCATATTTTGATGAAATTTTCGCTGGTTAATTGTTAGCTCAATTCGTAACTGAAAATCGATTATAAAATAATAATGGATATCTCCAAGCTGATTGTAATGCTGTTATTCATTTTATTTAATTTCTAATTTTCTTTTCCAGGCAATCCACGTGCCATTTGGTGCCACATAAACCGTTGGGCTTAATCGAGCAACGCATACAATTGTTGGCCAAGCGCAACCTTTTAGAGCACATTAGCAAAATCAGGAACCCTCAATAGTTGCCACCCTCTGGCTTGTCAAACACGCTAGTTGTAGTTCTAATTTAATATCTAGTATTAATTGAAACATGATGCTGCCCTTTTAACACAAACTATTTTTAAAGTCGCACATATAAATTTATTTGATATGAATGAAATTGTGTTTTTCTTTTTGTTCGGAAAATAAAGTAAAAATTAAATAAATTCAATAATAATAGTTATTTCTGTGTTAGTATTTGGAAGACATGATGAATAATCCAAGAATCAAGAGAGAAATCAACATCAATTATTTTTCAAGTCACACTGCAGAATAGAACAGCGCTGTTTTCGAAAGGACAGTGGAAGCCGCTCAGAACCGATGAAAAATCTTAGGATCGCCTTAAATAGTGGATCAGAAATTAATTACTAAGAGCAAAGAATTTTCTGAAGACACTTCAGTTTGACACGCCCATTTCTGTAGTTACTGTTTTACATAATCTTTAACGCTGTACGTCTGCAGTCATATCAACCCTGGTACCAGCTTTTTGATCTCTCCGATTTTCAATACTAGTTTAATTATTTTTAAATTAAAAAATTTATTTGATTATCAAAAAACATAAAATAAAATAGATAATTAAAAAAACATGAATGTGAATTTTATTTTTCCAACTTATCAATTTTATTATTAAGATGAGAATTTTTATTAGGGCTCAAGTTCAAATCTGCAAACAGCAAATTATTTTTATGTTTTATTAAATTCAAGTTATTTTTATTAAGAGTGAAATATTCGAATATTTTATAATCATGAAACTAGCAGAACGGATCAGTACTCACTTCGTGGCCATTCAGTTTTCCTTGTTTAATTTTTTCCACTTTCCCCGGTGGTATTAGCCATTAGGAATATCAACTATTTAACCAATGGTTTTTTTTAACGAAATAGAATAAATAAAAATGTTATAATCGACCGGGTCGAATCTTAAATACCCTCCAAATATTTAGTAAATAAATTTAAAATGTTTAATTCGATGGGACAGAGTTCCTTTAAGACATCTCTGTACATAATTTTAAATCTCTATTTTGAGAGAGTCATTCCGGGAAGGGGCGAGGGAGAGACATTTCATCTCTGCAAGATCAGAGAACATCTCAGCTTCAGAGAACATCTCAGCTTAAGGAATAAAAATTGTTCAATATTAACACTATTTTTGCATATAATATCGTACGTCAGCGTTACATAAAGGGGGCGGGATCCATAAAAATACTTTATCATGTTTTCACAGACAATTCCTAGACCGTCTTCGACTTCATCACTGATCAAGAATATATATACTTTATGGGGTCTCAGATGGATATTTCGCTGCGTTACAAACGGAATGACGAAGTGAATATACCCTCCATATTCCTTTTTGGAGGGTATAAAAATTCGTAAAAAAAAATAATTTGCAAATTGCAGATTTGAACTTGAGTCTAAATAAAAATTCTGATCTTAATAAAATAATATTAGTTTTTAGTTCAAAAAAAAAAAAAAAAAAAAAAAATCCCAGCTCTGGAGCTGTTCTTTTCTGGTTCTTAAATTTTTCTGATTTTAAATTTTGCTTTTCAAAAATATCAAATATTTTAAAGTTATTAAGGGAAAAGAAAAAATTTGTTTTAGTTGGTTACTTTCCTCACAAAAAAATAAAAAATAAATAAAAATAAATAAAAAAATTTTCCATCTCTGAAATCTTCATCTTAATTTTGTTTGAATTTGCTAACCAATGAAATTCTTCCCGAGAAATAAAATAAGTTTAATTTAAAAAAAAAATTATTTTAGCTGGTTACTTTTATATATCAAATATAAGCTGAAGTTTTCCGGCTCTGGAACCATATTTCGCTGATTTTCAATAGCAATATATTTCGGACTATTTTCAATAAATCAGTCCAAGGGACATCACTTTTGTGACTTCCCTATACATGAGGACCTCGAAATATATGAATTTCTGCTTGAATTTACCAATTTTCGAATTTTAATTGAGCTAGTGTTGCTTTTAATAAATTTAAGTTAAGTTTTAAATTTATTACAAAACAACTACAACAAGCAAAATAATTTCTTTCCATTTCGAAGGACATTTAAAAAAAAGAACTATTCCATTTAAATGCCATGCGGTAATTTAAGCAAATGTAAAAGTTTCATTAAAACCCGTGTATGTCTTTTTTTAAGTGCTAATTTCTTTCCTCTCCAGTTTCGCGTTATTTATCATTTTTTCTATGTCACATTATTTCTCCTACATGACACTCATTGCAGGTGCTTTTATTGAAATTCCAGTGTAGGGTAAAGGGTTTATGAAACTTTTGCATTCCAGATGAATATTTATCTTGATTTATCACGTTTCTTTTATTAATAGTATAAAGAAAATATGAATAGTAAAAAATACTACTGAGCCTGAAACATGGGGTCCACCTACTTTTGTTGTACCCAAATCAATCCTTCTTGAGTGTTTTAATAAAATCTCATGTACTTGTTGGATTATAGGGAGTTTCAGTTGTGTCACAAGCAAATGCTTATGCTAAAAAGAAAAACCTTACCATTACCAAAGCGCTATTAAATGTTCAAGAGTGTGTATTTAGTGCCAGCTCAAAGCAAAGAAAATATCGTTTTTACCATTTCTCTCCGCTGCATAGATAAAGGACGGTTTTGTGGTTGTCTGTTGAAGCTAGAAAATATATGCATGTGTGTGTGTGTTCATGCTACTTATTTAGAAATTATCACCATATATAAAGATTCTCTATCATTATTTTATGTGCTTTAAGTGTATTGGAAAAAAAGAAAAGAGATTAAAGTTGATATTAATTTATATTAGAAAGCTGTCGTTTAAAATTATTGAATATTTTTGACGTACAACATGAGAATATGTTATTTATGGCTATTAAATGGAAACACGACTTTATAGGAATATTGTTTTTTGTCTAGGGCAGCCACATGTTAACAATTTTGATAATTTTTTATTTATTTTTTTTGTGTTATACCGTGTTCATATATGCGTTTTTATTTGAAACAATCTCCCTTATTCTGCAACTATTTGTCATTGTCACATCAACACAATATCAAAACTACGATATCTGCATACACTTTTTCCTTAACATTTAATTACTTTTAACAGCCTCCCATTATTTTCTAGGGCTTAGAGAACAGTCAGAGGCTGTCAGCATTAACCAGTAGGTGCCCCCAAAATCTAAATGTAACTGCTCCGTTATTGATATTGTCTTGACGTGACGTGACGTTGACAAATAGTTACAGAATACGGGGGAATATTCAGTTAATTGACAATATCTTTTTAGCGTTCACACATACTCAATATTGCAACGATAAGTAGAATTTGACAACTGAAAAAAAAACTGAAAAAATATTATTGTTAAATTTTTTTCTGTGAAAATTTGGTTGTTTTCTGCACTGTGAACCGTTTTAATGTCATTTTCAACATTATTTTCTTCAGGGTTGAACATTTCATTCAAATTAATAAAAAAATACCTGATTCAGTGGCTGTCTCCGCTTCATAGTCTCGTGTTCTACTACTTCAACTAACTCCACTTACGTTTGATGACTCAAATTTCAACAAAGTGTGTTCAATAAGTACGTTTGTTGTAAAAGCTGGTTCATTTACTCCCATATTCATAAAAAAATATAGAACGTATTTGAAAACTGTTTTAAAAAAATTTTGTATGAAAAAATTTGATTAAAATATCTACATTTCCAACTCATTTAAAATTTTATGAATACCGGAGTTAGTATTTTTCTTTTCACTGAACAAAATTCTGACAGTGTTGCATTTTAAATTTTACTCATTATTGAAACAATTATTTCTTAATTGCCAATAAGTAAATTGTAATTTTTATACAAAAGTCTAGTCTCAATAATGGCCTTAATTATTACACAGGTCGACAAAAAAAAAATTTTTTTTTTAGTCTTTTATTTAGTGATTATTTTCAGATTATATAAATGGAAAAGTAAACAGGAACTCCATTAATAATAAATAAAGTTTGCTTTTGTACTTAATATAATGACAACTAAATATACGGTGGTTTTGCACATTTTTTTAAAAGCCATTGCATTTACGATGCAAGAGGGGTGAGATGGACTGTGGGTGTGAAGTGGGAGGTAGCAGAGTGTCATGGCAGTATGCGATTGCGCTTTCTAGAGGAATAACGTATTTTATGTGTCGCGAGGCTTAAAAATGAAATCGAAAATTTGTAAAAACGACGTGGACTCCTTTTTGCTATGTTTGTGGTGAGTTTATTGAAGTGAGAGCCAAAAAATTTAGTTTATCATCAAATAAGAAACTTTGTGAAGCCTATGGAGCTTATTTTAACATGCCAGTACGAAGTCTGGATAAAATATGGGCGCCTCACTTCTCGTGTAATAACTGCAAAAACACTTTAGAAGGTAAGAAAATACACCTTATATTTAAAGTACATTTGTACTTTTACATATTTTTAAAATATACATTAAATGCGTCATTTGTTAATGAATGATATTAATTTTTTTTCCAGCCTGGTACCGAGGAGGAAAAAAAAAGATGAAGTTTGCAGTACCAAGAATATGGAGAGAGCCAACTGATCACATCTATGAGTGCTATTTTTGTGTTGTTAATCCACGTAAGCGTCGTGCTGAATGCAGAAGAGTTTAATGACTTAATAAGAGATTTAAACCTTCCTAAAATTAAAGCAGAAATATTAGCTTCACGGCTAAAACAGTGGACTTTGCTCAAGGACAATATAATGAGAACATGATGGGTGACTACATGTGGATGCTCATACGAGAAAGTTCTGACGATTACACTAGAAATACAAAAATTATTCATTTTTAAAGCTTCTTTTGTATCATTTTTTGTATTCTTATGTTTATTTGTGCTGTCTTTTATAATAAAAATTAATTAAAATATATAATTCATAACTTGTTTTAATTTTAAATATGATTAACATTGAAAAATAGACCTTTTCCATAAATGTTGAAATTTCGTTCTGGTATCTTCAAAAGCAAACTTTATTAGATAAAAATATTTTTTCTTTCTTTAGTTTGGCATAAGTAATCAAAATCAGAGGTACAAAACTCAGACTCAAAAATCGTGTTGACCTGTGTTATAATTTGAATATTGCTGCATATATGAACACCATATAAATCGATTTTAAATTTTTTTTAAATTTATTATTTGTTAAAGTATTTTTGTATAGATTTATTTATGGTGTAACATTTTTCTTTACATTTTGAACAGACCTCGTATAAGTTCCCAACGATATTATAAGAAGCACAGAAAGGCCTTACAAAACTTATTCTATTTAAATCTGCCCAGTAGACAACATTTTCTTAATTGTCCCCAGTTTTTATACATCTTTTTTTTTGTCTCGTTTCTAATTTCCTTTCACCATCTCTGATCATTTCGACTGAATATCATATCAGGCAATATTATATGACAATTTACAGCACTGTGGGGATGGTTAAAGAAGAAAATTTTCAAAAAAGTCTTCGAAAATGTACTGACCCGTACTGGTTCCAATTCAGCAAATCTAAGTTTGAAGGCACCCTTTGAAACGCCACTAGTTTGTGTTGGATTCGATTTAGCCGTTCAAAAGTTATAAAAGGGTTACATACTTATACACACACACACACACAAATATGGTGACGGTTTCACAGGAATAATCAGGAAAGCTTCCTAGGACCACAAAACGTCGAGATCTAGGGAAACCCGGATTTTTCTCCAAACGGGGTAAAACCCGGAACTTCCCATTTTTTTGAAAATTTTAAATGTTCTTAGCGGGAGGTTAAAAATTGTTCTTAAGTTTAATTGAAAATTACAAGGTGGAAGAAAAGAAGTCATCCGATGACTCCTTCAGCGTGAACAGCGCACCATGCAGCCACTTTGAGCGTGTGTAATGGCTCCTCGTGCATCACTCGTGGGCTTACGGTGCCCCAGAAGCGATTGTTTTGCTTGTTCCCGTACCCGCTGAGGTCGAAATGAGCCTCATCGCTCATTATGATTTTGGTAAAAAAAAAAAACGTCCAATTGATCGTAGACACGATTATTCCGTGTTCTTGGAGAGTGTATTGCTCCATGGCTTGCTCACTTGTATTCTACATCTGTGTAGTTCACAAATGTCAAAACTGATTTGACATTGTCCGCCATTTGCAAAAATAAGAGCATCTTCCGATAGCAAAAATAAGAGCATCTTCCAAAGGAAATCTCAAAGATTTCCTTTGGCCCATCTTGTGGATTCCTTTTTAATTAAGCGTTTGAAATATATATTTTTTTTTAATTTTTCATTGATTTCCTTTACTGATGAAATGATATTTATGTTTATAATTATAAGCAGCAAATTTTGTAGCCAACTTTAATCACTTCTTAAAATAAGACAGCGAAAAAACTTGCCACTCAGTGCAATACACTTTTTTTTGTTTAAGTTTAAAACTAAAATTTCCTTTATTTTTCCATATGTTTTTTTTATATTTGTGTGTTAGTTATTTGATTGTGTCTCTTAAATTTTTTTTTGCTATTGCAAATTATTTCTTTTGTTTTGGTATAACTTTTATTTCACATATATATAATTTAAATAGAAAATGTTTTGATTAAAAAATTCAGCATTAAATACTTACAGGTAATTTCTTTTTTTTGACATTTCATTTTACACTTTACAAGTAATTCCTAAATAGACAGTCACACAGACATACAGGCATACATACAAACTTACATACACATTATATGATAGCTTATTATACTATTTTAACTGTTAAACACATATACACTCATACAAAATAAAACTGTTTCTCAAATGGCGAACTTAACATGAACACGATGTAGAGATTGCAATGGACACACCCAACACAAAAATTTGTATTGTCATTCTTTCAGCTCAAACAAATAATTTTGTGTCTGCATATTTCTTGTATTTTATAAAAATTCAACTCTACTCACACACACTACGTGCGCGGTCAATACGCAGAAGAACTTATTTTTAATAAAACTAGGTTATCAAATAATATCATGTTATAGTCATCAAAAAAGAGCTTAAGTGTCATGCTCCAAAATTTGTGTTTTTTACGAAAATATACAATTTGGGGTAAAAGGAAGTTTAGCTTTAAAATTTGAAGTTGTTTACATTTCTTTTGTAGCCGCAGTGTCGTTTAAGATACGATTCTCTTTTTCAAGTACAGTTTGGAATAGCAGACTAAAGCGGCATGGCCACACATCAAACTGACGCTTCAAACTCTGTGTTAGTGAAAAAGAACTCATACGTATGGTATGATGTGAGTTTAAAGAATATCAAAACAATTTATATTTTCACTGCCAAACAGAATTTTACTAAAGGCCGTGTCACAATGAATACGTTGCGTACGTTGCGGCAACGTGTTTGACTGACAGCTGAGTTGATTTCTTATATTTTAATGAAGAGCGTCACAATCACGACGTATACGACGCCGTAACGGATTAAAGTTGGTCAACTCTCAACTTTTGCCGTACGGCAAGTCCGGCACAGACATCAACTGATTTTTATTTATTTTTTTTTCTTGTGTGCTTCGCATTGGGCTTTTTATTTGAGGTTGTTTTTTCTTTTCTTTTTATTTGGTTTTAAGAAAATAAATAAAATGGAGTTTTTGTTGATATAAGCTGATTTGTCATATACGGCGACGGATTTGTTGTGACGACTCTATACTCTTTATACGTCATGTCAGTCAAACACATTGCCGCAACGGACGCAACGTATTCATTGTGACACGGCCTTTACACATACACAAGTTAGAAGCATCAGTTTGATGTGTGGCCATGCCGCTTTATGTTACGACGGCTTGCCCACACCAGAGAACTGCAACAAGTATGATCGAGCCGATTTATTCATTAAAGTTGAATTTTAAGAACAAATCAAACAAGTGTTATTCAATTTTATACTCGTATAAATCATTTCCAACATTTGATGCGCGCTGATGTGTATAAAATAGACTTGTGTCGAACTCATTCATTCGCTCGTTTTTGACAAGAACCTATTATCAAACCAATGTAATTTAAATGGGTTTGATCAAAGATTCTTGTCAAAAACGAGCAAATGAAAGAGTTCGATACAAGTCTAGTATAAAAACAAAAAGTTTTGTTTATATACAGTTTTTTTTTTTTTTGCAAGACGGCATTGCTGTGCATAATCTGATTGTAATCGAACGAAAAATACTCGAGCCACATAAAAGTAAGTAAGAAAAAAATATGAAAACATAAGAACACAAAAAACAAAAACTCTTATAACACCGTGGGAAGCAATCTTCGAGTGGAAACTGACTTTAATAACTGAGTAACATAGACTTGTGTGGAACTCTTTCATCCGCTCGTTTTTGACAAGAACCTCTAATCAAACCCATTTAAATTACATTGGTTTGATAATAGGTTCTTGTCAAAAACTAGCGAATAAAAGCGTTCCACAAAAGTCTGGAGTAAAACACTTGGTCTGCTAACAACACGTTGGCTTCGATGCAAAATGAGTTTCATACACAACAACAAGTGAATAAAACTGAATGTTTGTAACGAATGGTTGAGTAGACAAGTGTGACAAAAACTATTAGATCATAAAAATCAATGTACCTGATTTTATATACTCGAAAATTCAGTACTTGTTGCAGATGTCTGGTCCACAGTAGTCATATTTTTCGTACTATTATTTTATAACTTATAACTTTCTGACTACAGTGTGAAGACCCTAAAAATATATTTGAAGTCTAATTCATAAAAATTATTTAGTTTTCGTAGGACTAGCACTTTTTAGTAGGTTTAGAATTCTCTATGCAATGAATTGCACCGGAGCTAGAGAGGAGGGGATTGTATTGAGAGGATACATGAAGAAGAAAAAGCTGGATAACTTTTATTGCAGTTATTTTTAATCTATACTTCGCCGGTGCATGTTCGCTACAGGGCCGGCCAAGGAGCAGGATGTTGCTCTGCTCTTTGTATATGATAGTGTCAATCGTTGCCACTAATTGTTCAGTGACCAACGCTATACTTTCGCCATTGAAACAGGCCGACAACAGCTAACACAACCATGCATTAATGCTGATCAAGGCCAAATTACCGCACTCGATATCGATTGAAATTTCAATACCGTAATTTTCCCCCAAGAAGTATACGACTACATATTCATGCCAGAGTGCGGAGTCGAACTCAGAATTTTCGATTTCTTAGTTTCGCGATAACTGCTTCATATTATAACCTTTTTATATCACAAATTTCTATAGAGAACTTGTCAAATAAGCAGTTTCATCATATATAAAATATATTTTTATGAATCAGCCTTAAAAGGGATATTAGACACGCATACTTGTCTGCAGACATGTACGAATATGTAGTCGTATATATATATTTAATTGTAGGCGCTTTTATGTAATTTTTAAAAAGGTTCTAAATTTTTCCAATAAAAAAAAAAGTATGAAAAACAAAGAATGGAAATGTTTTCTATTACATGCAATCGAAGGATTAACAATTTTTTTGCTCATTAAAGAGCCTCATCGATTAGCTCGAGGTCATGCGGACTGAAACTTAAATTATTTGTATGGCGGCTGGGAGGAGGAGGCGGAGAGGCAGCTACATCAACTAAGCAATGATATGCTGCAGTTGATGCTACTTTCGTTGTGGTAGTTGTTGTTGGCTTGGCTATTGCTGCTCTTGTTGTTGTAATTTGGTGGTTAACTATGGCATAACGATTCGTGCTGCATGCACTACTACCAGCAGTCTCTGTGATTATTGGTAATGTATCTAAAGGATTAGTTAACCGGTTCAGGGAAGTCATCAATGGCGGTGTGGCATGTGGAGTTATGGCAGATGCTAGTGTAGATGTAACTAAGGCAGTCGTTGTTTGTTGCAAAAATGGTTTTTGAAATGGTGTTGTCGCCGTAGTATTGCGAGCGGGGGTGGCAACATCAACAATTTGTTGTATTTCATCTCTGTCATCGACAACATCTGTTGTCATTTCCATTAGAGAACAGTCGGTTGCATTTTGCTGCATTGGTTTCATGGTAATTGATGTCCTTTGTGTGCCCTCCATTAAGGGTTGGGTAATGCGCGCATTGTTGGCATCTAATGTTTTGCGTCGTAATAAATGAGCTCTCCTTAAGCCGTTTAGAAAGCGTGTGGTACAGCGGCTATGATGAGATGAAGTGTGATGTTGTGTTGTTGTGGCCCCTGGTGCTGCACTATGGGATCTTTGGCGTTGCTGTTGCTGATGGGTAGATGGTGTTGCCGATGATGTGACAGCACTGGACGACCTTCGTGTCACTACCGACGACAAGTCTTTTAGTCATACTTTCTCTTCACCGGGCACGGCAGGTCCACAGCGTACGAACTATAATCAAAAGAACTGAGATTTTTTTCATATTCTATTAACAAAGAAAAATCGTTGTTGTATAAAAGCCAATTAGTTGTTTTTCATTTATCTCAAATAAGATGTTGCTGTAAGTGTCTAGCTTAAAACTCAAAAAAATCGTGCATATTTTTGTAGGTTAGGAAAAAAAGAACAGTTTAGCACAAAATTAAAAAGCGGAAACAGAAGGATATCAAAGCCATTACTACAAATAAAGAAAAAGAGTTTCTTCCACAGAATTGCTACTGATAAGAGTATTTAAAATCTTTGCAACTTTCCATTAACAGCTGCACATTCGGAATACAATACCACAGAGGGACATTGAATATGCTGGTGTAGTTAATTTTGATGGGATGTTTTTAGATATTATGATTTGGTTTAATTGTAACTTTAGCTGAATGTAGACGGGTACTCGGTACATTTGCCAAAACTTGGGTTGTTCTCTCATATCGAGCTCTCTTAGAGATCACAATATATAAATAGTTAGAAACATGAATGCATCAAAAGTATTAAAAATCGATTCAGTGCTACCCCAAAATTGCTTCCTACCATCATTGCAGTGTGATGTGTGCTTCCTTGTTTTATCGTCACATTAGTAAAGTAAGTGCTCTAAAGAAAAAAGGATACTAACACACAGAGGCTTTGCTTCAAATATTTAGCAACGAAATTAGATTTTACAGGAGGCCTGTATGATTGGCCAGAATGTGAAAGAAAAAATTTACAAAATAACTCCTCTGTAGATGTCCAGCTCTGACTGGGATTATTGTAATAGACTTAGAGAATTCAACATTCTTTGAACTTGCAGAATAAGGGGAAATATATTTACTTATTCAATAGCCAGCTCCTGATATGCATAGATAAATTTTCAGGTAGCACAATGACACCCAAAGGATACAACTGATTATTTAACCTGCAACTTTCACGTAACTTGTTCTATAACGTTCTTTATCACTGCATCAGTTTGAACTTTAACCTTTACACAAGGGATTCACTATTAACTTTCTTTAAGATATCTAAAAAATAATCTTCAACATTAACAATTTTAAAGAAAAAAAAAATATAATAATAATCATTAAATAAACATAAAACGAAACAAGCAATCCTTTTTGTTTATTCTTGACTTAACTTGACCTTGACGCTGTATATACATATTTCCCTCATCCATTCACTTAGTACTCCAGTTGCAGTTTGAAAGCAGATGCAAGTTAGAATGTAATGAATGGATTTAAAAGTGGCACTAATAAAACGTACCAGCTGACAACATTCAAAGTAATTTTCACATCGTTGTATTACAGACGTCATTTATTTGTATCTTTTGTTAAATGAAATACTTTCAGTTGTGCAAGAAAATGGAAAGATGAAACATTTTTTTTTTTGCAGCCACAACTTCTATTCGTGGCAGCTGTTGAATGTGGAATTATCCATGTGCTTCTTGATAAAACTTAAATAAGGGAATTTAAAGTGCGTAAATATTTGCTTAAAACCAAAATGTATTCGATAATGATATAGTGAAATTTTTGTGGTAAAAAAAATATCGTTGCAGTGGCAATTACATGTGTTGAGTGAATAGTTTTTAAAAATAATTAGAATTAATTAGTATTTTATTTCTTGCAATATATATCATATTGAAAACTTTAATTGAGCTTGAGCATAATAAAAAAATATGAATGTAAATTTTTAATTTTTGCAATTATTAATTTTATTAATAAGATAAGAATTTTTTTTATGCAGACTTAAGTTCAAATCAGCAATCTGCATATTATTTTTAAAAAAATTGTTATTAAATTCAAATTAAAAAATATTATTTTACAAGTATTGTGCCAAATTGCTAAAATTGTTAAAAAAATAAAACTAGTTATCAAATGGATAATATTAGAATAAAAAGTTATAGTGATGAAGCGATGCTAAATCCAAAGATCAAACGAACAATTAATCGAACAATTAATAATTAATTGAATAATTAATCGAATAATCAACTCGACTGCAAATCAAACAATTAGTCGAATAATTAATCGAACAATTAATCAAATGATTAATCGAATAATTAATCGAACAATTAATCGAATAACTAATAACTAATCGAATAATTAATCGAATAATTAATCGAATGATCAAACTGGGCTACTAATCGAACAATTATTCGAATAACTATTGGACAAATTAATCAAATAGTTAATCGAATAACTAATCGAATAATTAGTCGAATGATTAATCGAATAAATAATCGAACCACTAGTTGAAAAATTATTTGAACAATTAATAGAATAATTATTCGGAAAATTAATTAACATTGGGTATGAGTTTTTTATTAATCGATATTTAAATAAATTAACTTAATAAAATTAATCGAACAATTAATCAAATGATTAATCGAGTAACTAATCGAGCAATTGATCGAATAACTAATAACTAATTGAATAATAAAATTGGACTACTAATCGAATAATTAATCAATTGGTTAATCGAATAGCAAAACGAATAATTAATCAAATAACTAATCGAATAATTAGTCGAATAATTAATCGAACCGGTAATTGAAAAATTATTTGAATAATTAATAAAACAATTAATCGGAAGACTAATTTACATTGAGTATGACCTTTTCATTAATCGACATTTAAATAAATGAACTTAATTAAATTAATCGAACAATTAATCAAATGATTAGTCAAATAACTAATCGCATAATTACCCGAATAATTAATGGATCAATTATTCGAACTACTAATTGAATAATTATTTTGATAATTAATAGAATAATTAATTGAGAGATTAATTTATATTAAGTATGAATGTTATTAGCCGCTACGCTATATAAAAATTACTAAAAAAAATTATTTGCTGATAACTTGTGTCTGAATAAAAAAAATTCTCATCTTAATAATTAACAAAAAATATTTAAAAAAATTGACAAAACTTATAGTTACAGTTAACTTAAACTGCATAGCAGAATAGATGTTTTCAAAAACCACTACACTTTCATCATCAGTACTCAGACGTATTTTTGTTTTTCACCACTTATTAAGTGTGATAAAATTTTTTATAAAAACAACATTTTTTAGGGAATTGCATACGAGACGATGGTAATACACTTTAAATTCATGTCTTGCCGTTTGGTTGTTTTTTTATACTAGATTTTGTGTATTTTTTGTTCCATTTGTACATAAGCCAGCTTTGTTTTGGTTTGAGTTTTTTCTGCTTAAGTACCTGCGAATGTCTTAGATTAATTGTTAGCTCAATCCGGTAAATTTAATTTTATTTTTGTGCTATTTACTAATGATTAAAGTGCAGCGGCTTTCGAAAACAGCGGGTATGCTCTGCTGTGTAAATTCAATTCCGTTCGGAAACGGTATTGATTCCATATTTTCTTTCCTTAGAAAACGGTAAACGAAAATTTTTTTCGTAATGAAATCATTTTTAATACCGTGATCGAAATTAGGTAGTGAAATTAAAAAAGTAACATTCCCAAAAGTTCTTTGTTTTCTGAGGAATCAAAATACAATATCAATTTCCGAATGGAATCGGAATCTGTGATTTTTTTGTTGTCATATAGGGAGTTTTACGTTTTCGGTGACGATATGTTCAAATGCATGTATAATGACTCCAACAACTGCTTGCGGGTGCTTTTTGTTATAATATTACAATTTAATATCACATGAAATTTTTTAATATGCATAAGAATGACAAAAGAAAATTGCAAAGACTTAAAAAGAAACTCACACTTCAGATAATAAGAAAGAATGGCAAAATGAAAAGATTCTTCCCTGTTTAATTCTTTAATACTAAGAGAAAAATAAGTCAGTGAACTGATAATATTACTTTTTTATACTAGACATGCACCTTTCAAAAAATTTTCAAAATCATAATAATAAAAGCGACCAGAATATTTAATCAAAATAAGCGTGGAGAGCATAAAAAATATTTACACACATACACACACAAACTCAGTCACACAGAATTAGAAAGCCAAATTTACATGCACGCTATATACAAAATCTTACCGAGACCTGAGTGGCCGTGTAGGAATTTGCACGTGGTCTATTGCTAAGAAATGTTGTACGCCATTTCCGTTTCACCTGGGCAATCACTTCACCATTAAAGAAACAAAAGAAAGTGGCCACACACAGACCCTGAAAATAAACAGTTGAAAAATTGTAATGAAAATGTTTGTGTCATTTAGATATTGAGTTTTTTTTTTTTTACTTTCTTAAAGCTAAAGGCATTTGTGTTTCTTTTCCAAAATATTATTTACAAAAGATAAGAAATTTTTTGTTTCTACTAAAATCAATAGAATAAATAGACAATATCTTGAGAATTAATTAGAATTTTTATAGACAAAAAACGATTTTTTTTGTTATACGAGTACAATATTATTTTAGAGAAGAAAAAATTTATATTTTTTTCTGGAATATCATAATTAATTCTCAGGATTTTGTCAGCAATTGTGCATTAATATTGCCGCAGCACTGTGGGGTGAAGCCCTCACAAGGGCCGATTAATTCAAAAGATTAATTTTAACTTTCACAACCGTATTTGGTACCATATGAAAGTAGATAAAATTCTACATCACTAATTGCAAAAATAAAAGTTCTCGGTAGTTTACTTTATTTGCAGTGTGTGTTCAAAGTTCAATCATTTTTGTTATTTTTGCACGCATTAATTAAAATATACAATTTTGATATTTCAAGTGATTATAGTTTTTGTTAAGACTTCTATAAGTAAAAGTTTTATAATGGAACCATCAACTTCAGATATATGAGCATTTAAAAAATTATTTTTTGTTTAGATAAATGTTTTAGAAATATTAAAAAAAAATTAAATCTCTCCAAAAATTTGTTATTTTTGATATATGCATTGCGTTTCAACAAATTCTGCGGATGAGTGCAGGAAAAAATGCTTTTATGCTCTTAAAATATAAGATTTTAGCTAATAAATCCCAGAATACCTATTTGCGCATTTGTGCGATTTTTGAGTTATGAAGGTTTTTGTGAGAGAATTCCGGTTGCTAAAACTCAATGTAAAAATAAACCAAACAATAAAACACTTTTTTTTTATTACATTTTTTATTATCTTTTCTAAAGGCACATCAATTATGCTCTAATTTACAATTTAATTTACTAATTTATCGTTTTTCATTCCAAAGTTACAGCAAAAATTGTCAAATACGACCATTTTCTCCAAAATACAAAAAACCCCTAAACGGTTAAAATTTTTTTTTTCAATTTTTTTAAATGCTGGTTTTTTATGTATTTATTAATGCTCATCAATAAAAAATACCAACATTTTAAAATTACGAGTTCTATGAATTAATCGCCACTTTCTCTACCATTCACCCCACTGTGCGCAGCAATAAAACCACTTTTATAAAACCTATTATATTTCCCATACAAAATGTATAGGAATTCATTTACATTTTTATTGCCGCAAATACATTTAAGGATATGCAATACAAAGCCTTGATGGGCCACCAGGCGTCACTTACAGTGAAAAATGTGCAAATTAAGGATTGTTTCAAAACTATGTACCCTGGGAAATTTTATTAAGTGATGCGGCGATATCAGCATATCCACAATAGCTTATAATTTCATTGTCTGCCATTAGCTCAACTTGCGATTCGGCTAATCCGTCTGATTTATGGTTAAAATGTCATGATTAAATTAATCCGGCTGTTAGATTAAAAACAATATGTGACTACTGTATGACTCAAATTTTTTATTTTTTTTGGTAGCAAAAGATTTATTTTGTCCAAAAATATTTGTTTAAAAAATACATATTCAAATATCCCTAACGGAGCTACCCATTTTGGCTTTAGTAATAAAATTGGCTTTAAAGGGTAGCACTAGTACCGAGTTCAAAAACACCGTGATATATTTTCCAATTGTATAAATGACAGGATCACTGAAAAATTGTATTTTATTATACCGAAAAAATCAGATAAACTTTAAATGAAATTAAGAAGCAAAAAAAAAATATATAAAAATTACAAACATTTTTATTGCTTCCTTAAGCAGTGAAACACAATGCATTAATAAAATTCATTAAAAGTTATGATTCCCATAATAATACGAGACGTCTAAATGTAATTACTTTCTGTGAGGCTTTATGCCAGCGTATGCTCATGTGTATGTGTGTGCATAACACAACAGCAAGCAATTTTTTTATCATGATTCACACAACACTTTACAAAGCATATTGTGGCATAAGAGTAAAACTGTAAGAAGCCATTACAGCTTTAAATCCTTAAAAAGCTTTGCAATAAAATACATTTTTTTCACAATTATTTTTAGCCAACTCATATTTTTAGGATTTAAAAAATAAAAGTTACACATATACAGATGCTTTGGTGGCTTTCGTAAATACAGTAAGAGATATTAAGAACAGGTATAGGGTATACAAATGATCATATTTCTGTTTGACTCACTAATTGCTGTATTCATTTACAGAGGTTTAGAATTTATCTTTTAATTTTGGATTAATCGGTTCATTAATTCAAAAAATCAGCAAATATATTTTTTTTAAATAATTATGAAAAGATTTTATTATACAAAAATTTTTCATCTATTTATAAATTGCGAAAAATTTTGTTAATATTATTTAACTTCACCCGATATCGATCCAAATTTCAATACAATTTAAATAAAAATTTCGATCCATTTTCGAATGCCGTAACTTGGCCCCTGATTAATACTAACCCAGCATTTTATTAATGAGTTAAACAAAGTCCTTTTTTAAACAATCGATCAGTTAACCATATAAAACACAAATCTGTTAAATTGAATACTAGACTTGGGTCCAACTAGCTCATTCGCTCAGTTTTGACAAGAACCTCTGATCAAACCTATGTAATTTAAATGGGTTTGATCAGAGGTTCTTGTCAAAACTGAGCGAATGAGCTAGTTGGAGCCAAGTCTATTGAATATCCTAATACAACTTTTTCGCAACTTCTCTTACCATCTCTACAAAACGGACAAGAGTAAAAACAACACATAAATATGTAAGAGAACTTAAAAGTGCACTAAACTACACAAGGAAACGACTTCATTTTCTTTCTTATTTTTTTTTCTGTGTAAATAGAATAAACACATATACTGCCTGGCCCACGATGTCACTCGATATCGTTTTCTCATATAAATATATTTAAAACAAAAACAAAATTTTGAAACTTGTTTTTGTTTGAAATATATTTATATGAGACAACGATATCGAGTGACATCGTGGGCCAGGCAGATAATTATGTTTTGAAAGCACTGTTTAGTATTGGCACATGCTAAATACCCTACGAATAACAATGTAATTACACTATTACATAAGACACTTCATCAGCATTATGTTGATGTCTTCCACGCCTTGCTGGCTAATTCCATCCAGTTGTTAAGCTTATCGAGAAAAATAATAGAAAAAAAATTTCCATAACTAAATTTTGGGAAAAAATAAACTAAATAAAAAGTATGTAGTTTTCATATACATTTGAAGACCTCTAACAGTCCGTAGGATTATTCCCTATTAAAATAGGAATTTGTTGATGTTTACAGCTTCCGCCTTTTACACGTACTCTAAATATTATTTATTTACCATAGTTGCTTGCAGCATGATATAACCAGCATCCAAAAATGTAGAGTCTATATATTTCTTTGCACGTTGCAAAGCAGTTCTAAGTCAGACAACCAACATCAAGCCTCGATGGCAATTATTCTTTAAATGCGGCTAAAGCACGATCGTTTACTATCTTTCGAGAGCTTACTGTATAGATTTGCAATTCTTTTGAGGAATTTTCCGTGGTTAAGTACGTGGTTACTTATTAAGTGAAGGCATGAGTCGTGTACAGTCAGTCACAGTAACGGGTAAAATACGGGTTAACAATATCGCCGGCGAATGGTCTAAGTCACCCCGCTAGCATCTATGTATGTGCTGATCACGGATGGAAAACATGATACAATTGAACTTTTTTTTGGTACAATTAGACTTTGTTGGTACCGTGGTACTACCACGACTAATTTGGTACAATTTAAATATCTCAATCAAAAGCTTACACATAGTTCATAAAAACGTTTTATCCTTGAAAATTTTTCTTAATTTCTCAGTGAATCAGTTAATAAACATAAAATATTTCTGTGAATTATACGGTTACATAATCAAAGATTTTGTGTCAACTTTTTATTACATACAGTATTCCAGTCAGCACTTCATGAAATTTTAGGATCGTTTCTTACTTCTCTGCTTGTTCCATATACTTATTTTGTCGTTTCCTTTTGAAAATGATTGTTCTTTCGAGAGAAAACTGTTCTTTAGACCCGAATCTTTCAAAATAGTGTCTTATGTCTCATATTTCTGCTAAATTATGGCTCATTTAAGTAACGGACTTACAATTATGTGCTATAATTTTTCGCAACAGAAACATTTTTCATCGTTAGGCTGCCTTATATTTGATTCAAAAACAATCACGTTGAAAAAGGTTATAATAATTGATTTCCAAATATCGAAAAAGTTTTCAATCAATGTTTCGTTGCCTAAATTTTAAACTACCAGAAAATTTATTATCTTATATTGTATGACTTTTTGAATAAAATTTAATCAACTGATTCCTAGATTTTTATGTATATAATATTTTGCTGTTTTATACTTGTGTAGAGAAGTTTTTGAATTTATATTTATAGAAATATAAAAAAATGGTACCGTCATGGTATGAAAAGTACATTTTATTTAGTTAATTGGTGCAATATCAAAATAGCCCTTTTCCATCCCTGGTGCTGATATTTCGCAAAATTTACTTTGCAAAGTATTTTTTTATAGGTACAAATACAAAATATTTCTTTTGCATACGTATGATTAATATAGGAAATGTCTGCAAATATAAAATATTACGTATACGTCACATACAACTTTGAATGTAATGTTGCATATTACCTAGAAGAAAATGTGCAAGGTTGAAATTTATAAGGCAAAAAAGTCACTCGTGTAAAAAATAAATATTTATATGATATGTAATATTTTATAGTTATAATCGTAGCATAATTGATATGTTACAGACATATTGGAATGAAAAACTATTCTTTTTTTTTTTGCTCCATAATAGGTAAAGTTTTAAACATCGGTGGCATATTTTCTGGTTTATATTTTAATTTGTAGCATTACCAGGTATTTTGCGATTAGTATACTGCCATAATTTTTATATATTTATTAAGAATTTTTGTGTATGGGCATTTCCTCCGGATAGTCAACAAACAAAAAAATATTTTTTCATAAATGTTGTTAAAATTTCATTATTTCGTATTAAATAAAATACTCTATTTCTTGTTATAAGTTTCTTGCTTTAAGTTGCTACGCACTATAAATTGAGTATTAAGTTTTTTGTTAGGAAATTTCAAGATATTTATGGGAAAATGCATGGTGATGACAATAAAAACAGCATATAGAAAAATCGTACGTTCGCGACCGGTACTTAAGTCAATTAAACAAATTTAATAAAGTAAACAAAAACCAATAGAGATATTTTATAGTCTAAATACTGGATAGAGACCTTTTAAAATAAATTAATCACTCTTGAATATTCCATTCCATTTCGCAAGATTTTTATATTTCACTATTGTCAGCCAAAGCAGACCTCTATTTTGCGTACGTTCGTGATCACATGTTTCTAACTATTATTATGAAAACTTAAATTCGATGAAGTTCATCTTTGCTTTAAGCATACAGCTACCAAAATGCTGTCGAATAGCAAAAAAAAATTCTAGGAAAAGTTTCGTTTTCTATATTCTTTGTACATCAAAAACGTACGAACGTACGTCCGTGACCAAAGGAAATGCCCATATCAAAGAACTTTTTAATAAAGTTTTTAAAATAAAAAAAATAAAAAAATTATTAGTCGAAAACTTCTCTCTGTTTCTGTTTCAAACTGTACCTGTGGAAGAATTTTTTAAAATGTAGGAAACACACTGTAATTTACGTCGAACAAAATTAGGCTTCAATTTTGTAAAACACTTTGCGTTAGTGAAGTATGTGGGTGCTGTTGGTTGAAGTAGCAGAACACGTTACTATGAAGCGGAGGGCTCTCAGTTCAACCCCACGCCGAACCAGGAATATTGAGTTGAATTCTTCTGATCATCATTACAGCATGATTGTGTTGGTTGTTGCCAGCCTGTTTCAATGTTGAAGGAATAGCACTGGCCACTGAACATAATTGGCAGCGACTGACACGATCATGTCCTTAAAAGCAGAGTAACAGCACCACCCTCCTTCGTCGGTCCTGTAGTAAAAAATTAGTCGTCGAAGTAAAAGGTTCAAAAAAATCTCTACCTTCTCATCTTTATTCATCTGTCCCCTTAATACTATCCCCTCCTTTTTAGTTCCGGCGCAATGCACAGAATATGTAGAGGACATCCCCTAAATGCTGGTCCGAGATAAAAAAAAATTAAAAACAAATTTTCAAATATTTTTACTCCCTTTTGATCTATTTGCCTTACAAATTTGAAAGGCAAAGCACCACATAAATTTCTATAGGTTTGTGCACGAAACAATTATTTTTTTTTGTTTTCCTATAAATTTTACAAATTGTACATGGTTTTTAGAATTGGCGCCTTAGTTCCATTACATATATCTATGGAACAAAATATTCAGAAAAATGGGTCATGCGGAAAATAATAAAGCGGCAATATAGTAATTTAAATTTATGCAATTTCCCAAAAAGAAAATTTACAAAAAAAATTTTATGACATCTAAAAATATATCACGGACACAGATTAACACCGAGTTAAGACGATTCTGTGTTAGAAGCTAGACATATTAAAATAGCCCACCATTTTATTGTGTAATAGAATAAATTATTGTGGATTCATTGATGTTCCTCCATCAACATTTATTGAGCAACCAAACCGAATAACATGAAATATGCACATATAATGCGAACCCCAAACAAACTTATTTGAAGAATATAAAATATTCGATGCAGTCAAGTGTTCTTTGAAAGAAAAAAAAACTTATTTCTTAAAGCGTTGTTTTGTGTACATTTTCTAGCTTTTAAACACGTTTTCTTTTTTATTTCATTTTTAAAGCAAACGGGTAATCCACCCTTTGACAAGCACTAAAGCATGGCAAAATTCAAGTTAAAACAAAAATTATTTCTCAACAAAAACTCAAACCTTGAAAAAGAATGCAACTAAATTTGAAGGAAACTCTAATGCGACGAAGTGTAAAAAGAGAAATCATGAAAAAAAAATAAACGTCTTTAATAAAATACGGCGAAAAATAGCAGCCATTGAATTAAAAAAAAGTTGCATTTAAAAGTCTTTTTATTCACAGAAATAAAAGTTGCAATAAAATTTGTTCCAGACTTGATGTTGTCAGTTGCCATGACAACACATTGTATGTTGTAGTCAAGCAGTAAAAGCATCATATATGAATGCATCAGAAATTTATTTACACGAATATATGTATGCAAATGTATGGCAGTATGTGATTTTTAATAATTTGCTCTTTTGGATGAATTCCGCTGACAAAATTTTCAATTTTTATGATGCAGCGGTTTTTAGGGCGAAAAGAAGTACACGTTTTACAATAAATATGAGACAATGTTGCAACATCCATAAGCGAGTTATAGCAAAGTGGCTGGTATTAATGACACTGCTGTTTATGATATTTTTCATTATTCACTTATAATAAATATGAAACACATACTGGGATTGTAATAAAGTTTGATATTTATAAATTTTATAAAGACAGCCCCATACAAAATGGGGGTCATGTTCAAGCACAGTACAAAAAGTGTGATAGGTGGTATTGTTGTGCACTCTCAACGAAAATAAAAGAACATTTAACTCCCACTAGATGTAGACCTAGCAACAATGCCATGACAATGAAGGATACATATTAGTTATCAAAAACATTGATGATTATGTCTGTGTAAAAGGCGTCCAGACAATAACTATTAAAGCACACTTTGGTAAAATTGGAGAATGTGAGCTTTGAGCAAAGAACAGCAATATTAAAAAGAGATATTTATTTTTTTTTTTACTTTTACTGACTATTAACATGGTGTACAATATCGGGAAAAAGACATAATAAATATTAAAAATTATGAATTAAGAAAAACAATAGTGTTAACCTTTACAGTCTTCGAATTCAGTGAATTAATAACAAATTCAGACAAAGCAGCAAAAGTATAATGAAAATTGAATAGCAAGTGGATTATTTTTTTATCTCGGATGACGTCTACTTATGCAATACATTGCGCCGGAACTAGAAAGGAGGGGATAGTATTAAGGGGACAGATAAGGAAAGATGAGGATATAGAGAGTTTTTTGTATGTTTTTCAACCTTTAACTACGACGGCAAATTTTTTTGCTACAGGACCGACGAAGGAGGCTGCTGCTGTTACATGATCGTGTCAGTCGTGGCCAGTTGACGTTCAGTGACCAGTGCTATGCTTTCATCACTGAAACAAAGTGACAACAACTAACACACCTATGCAATAATGCTGATCAGAAGAATTCAACACAATATTCATGACTCAGCGCGGCGCACAGTGGGGTGAATGGTAGTGAAAGTGGCGATTAATTTATTGAACTCGTAATTTGTATAATTGGAAAATATATCACGGTGTTTTTGAACTCGGTACTAGTGCAACCCTTTAAAGCCAATTTTATTACTAATGCCAAAATGGGTAGCTCCGTTAGGGATATTTGAATATGTATATTTTAAACAAATATTTTTGGACAAAATAGATCTTTTGCTACCAAAAAAAAAAAATAAAAATTTTAGTCATACAGGAGTCACTTATTGTTTTTAATCTAACAACAGGATTAATTTAATCATGACATTTTAACCATAAATCAGACGGATTAGCCGAATCGCAAGTTGAGCTAATGGCAGACAATGAATCTATAAGCTATTGTGGATATGCTGATATCGCCGCATCACTTAATAAAATTTCCCAGGGTACATAGTTTTGAAACAATCCTTAATTTGCACATTTTTCACTGTAAGTGACGCCTGGTGGCCCATCAAGGCTTTGTACTGCATGTCCTTAAATGTATTTGCGGCAATAAAAATGTAAATGAATTTACATACATTTTGTATGGGAAAAACAATAGGTTTTATAAAAGTGGTTTTATTGCTGCGCACAGTGGGGGTGAATGGTAGAGAAAGTGGCGATTAATTTATAGAACTCGTAATTTTAAAATGTTATTATTTTTTATTGATGAGCATTAATAAATACATAAAAAACCGGCATTTAAAAAAAATTTTCTAGAAAAAAAAAATTGTTAACCTTTTATGTGCTTTTTTGTATTTTGGAGAAAACGGTCGTATTTGACAATTTTTGCTGTAACTTTGGAATGAAAAACGATAAATTAGTAAATTAAATTGTAAATTAGAGCATAATTTATGTGCCTTTAGAAAAAGTTATAAAAACAACTTGTTTTTTTGTTTGGTTTTTTTCACATTGATTTTTCGCAACCGGAATTCTCTCACAAAAACCTTCATAACTCAAAAATCGCACAAATGCGCAAATAGCTTTTCTGGGATTTATTAGCTAAAAACTTATATTTTAAGAGCATAAAAGCATTTTTTCCTGCACTCATCCGCAAAGTTGTTGAAACTCAATGTATATATAAAAAATACCACACTTTTGGAGAGATTTTATTTTTTTTTATATTTCTAATACATTTATCTAAAAAAAAAATAATTTCTTAAATGCTCGTATACCTGAAGTTGACGTTCCATTATAAAACTTTTACTTTTAGAAGTCTTAACAAAAACTATAATCACTTGAAATATCAAAATTGTATCTTTTAATCAATGCGTGCAAAAATAACAAAAATGATTGAACTTTGAACACACACTGCAAATAAAGTAAACTACCAAGAACTTTTATTTTTGCAATTAGTGATGTAGAATTTTATCTACTTTCATATGGTACCAAATACGGTTGTGAAAGTTAAAGTTAATCTTTTGAATTAATCGCCACTTATGAGGGCTTTCACCCCACAGTGTGGCGTTGAAAACTCAGGACCTTCCGCTTCATGTTTTCGTGTTCTACTACTTCAGCCAACAGCAGCCTCAAATGATGAGTAGTACGACAAGGAATATTAAATTTAATAGAATTTAATATAAAATTGAGAAATTTCCATTAGAATGTAATAATAATTCCTTAAACCTCCGCAGAAGACAACGGCAACACGTGTAAAATTAGTTGTCACTTAACATGGGAGGTTATAGCATCCAACAATGGGTTCAACAAATAAAATTGTTTTATCAGTGCCGTTCCTGTTCGGGGAATGTACCGGGCCAATTTTCATCGAAAAATCATATTCAAAGATGGGGTCCGTTCCGGGATGGCTGGTTCCGTGAGGAAAAAATGGCAAATTTTTGCTACTATGGCAATCCACATAAAGTCCAAGAGCATCCCCAAAAAAAAATTAATGTTCGGTGTGGATTAATTTTTTGAAAACAACATTTAGCAGGCCATCAGAGTCAACGACGATAAGCAACTTTTTTGGTTCGAATTGCATGATATGGACTCCAACATATAGTTTCAATTGGCGCGACGTGACACACAACACATGCCACATTGGGTATTCTGCATAACAGATTTAAGTTCATCTCACGTGGATATGATGGAAACTGGCCACCGGGATCGTATGATTCGATAAGGTTGCACCTTTTCTTGTGGAGTTTCCTTAAGTCGAAGTAGTATCCGAATAAGCCGCAAATTACAAAGTGACCGTCAAAGCCAACATAACCAACCCATGCCATGGACAAAATCCACCCTGATTTATAAGCCAGACTCAAGGAAAATGTAACATTTCGGATGGGCTGCATTCAGAGAAGCCGTTGAGGATATTTGAATGATGCTAAATTCCATACACAATGGCATCTATAGGTCTTTCAAATGAATAACAAATTCCGATATATCACAAGCACTTTTTACTTAAACAACAAGCACTCATTGAAAGACTCTTTAGAAATTATTCGAAAATAGCGAAAATTCTACCTAAAATTGCCAGAATGGGACATTTTTAACTGGCATAACATCATGAGTCCATAATATAACATTTAGTCCTTTCACATTTGATGAAGACATGGAAACACATGTGAAATAAGTAACTTGAGAAGTCACACAAAGGAGTGACGAAATATTGAAATTAAAAATTAAATTAAAATAAAGAGACCTTAAGCTTAAAAATATCAGAATACAATAATAACTTGAGAAACTTTTATTAAAATTATTATTGGAACGAAGTTCCTTATGGGACGATGCGGAGGGGTACTCCAAACGGGAAAAAACTTTCGTAACGTAATGCTAGAGTTAATGTCGACGTCGTTGACGGCGTTTCAACGCCGAAAAAGTTGAAATAGATTGAACTTTTACGGCGTTGCAACGCGTTGAGATTAACTGCTCTCATACAATTTCATACGATTCAACTTTTTTTTTGACATTTGACGCCGTCGACATTAACTCTAGCATAAGATTTTTTGTTTCTAAATCAATGTCAAAGACGTATTAGTAATACGATTCCATGTAAACAAATATTAATCATACGCAGCCGTGCCGTGACAGAATTCAATTTCGTTTGGAAACAAAATTGATTGTGTATTTTCGTTGGTCGGCGAAAAAATAATCATAATAAAATATTTATACCCGAATAATTATTTTCTTTAAACCTCGACTAGAACTTAAAATTCCTATCCAGTGTCCCACGACACCACACATTTTTTCTGTAGCAACAAGTTGACAAAATTTTACATTATTTTACATTTCAGTTTTCAAGCTTCTTTTCTTTGCTTTAAAAAAAAAACAAATTAATGTTGAAACACAAAATGCTGCAGGAAATATGACATGAAAAAGAAAATTCATATCCTGGATTTATTGTTAATCCACAATAATCACCTGATATCAGGTTCTATTAAATGTGTTTACGAATTGTTTTCTTAAAGATTTCATTACAGAATTTTTTATTATTTTTTATTTTATTTTATTTATTTTTTTTTGCTAGTAACCATGGAATTTTCTTAGAAACACATGCACAGCGACCATAAACAAATAATGAAATATTTAATATAACAAAGAAACTTGATCCTGTAAACAAAAACAAATATCAAAGTTTTCATAAGAAAATAACTTGTTTTTTATGCAAATAGCATGAATTGTGGTGTGGCATTAGAGAACAAGAATTGTTGTATCGTTATTAACTTTAATTTGATTTTCTGTTTGCGAGAAGTTTGTTAACAAATTTTTTCTTTTCTGTTTGTTATATTTAAATAAATTTTTGGCTTTAAGGTTGAAATAAAATGCGGTGTGGAAATAATAGAACAAGTGCAACGTGAGTCGTAAATGAGTAGGTGTATTAAGGATGTACAATAGGTTACAGTGGGCCGAATTATATAGGGAATGTAGGCTTAAGTAAATTTTTACACTATTTTTGCATATAATGACGCCTACTAAAGGAGGCGGGGTCCAAAAATTATTATTTTTTATTTTATGGCGCCAAGTTGAACGCGTTGAACCTTCTCTGACATAAAAATATATCATTTGCTTAACAAAATTACAAAATAAAACTTTAACAAGTGAAAACGTTATATTCGAACGGGTCGAATCATAAATACCCTCCAAATATTTAGTAAGTGAATTTATAATGTTTAACTTGGTGGGACAGAGTTCCTTTATATAATATCGTACGTCAACGCCCACTAAAGGGGGCGGGGTTAAAAAAAAGACAATATCATGTTTTCCACAGACGAACGTATGGGAATTGCTAGACCGTCTTAGACTTCATCACTAATCAAGAATATATTTACTTTATAGGGTCCAATTCTCTTTGGAGGGTATAAAAACTGTATTTTGGCGGGGTCGCCTGGCAAGGGCTGTGGGGGAAACATTTCACCTTTGTCATAAAACTCTAAAAATAAATGCTTGGGATAATTATATACAAAATAAAATTTTTTATTTTTTGATAGGGTCATTTACGGGGCAAAGGGGGAGGAGGGGGTAGGGCGGAAGCAGGCAGTCATAAAACTCTAAAAATAAATGCTTGGGATGATTACATACAAAATTTAAAAAAAAAATTTTTTTGGTAGGGTCATTTAGGGGGCAAAGGGAGAGGAGGGGGTAGGGCAGAGTAGTACCAGGTTACGTCTCAGCTTCGTCATTAAAGCTTAAAAATGTTATTTTTAAAGAATGTAGGCTTAAGTAAAACAATTTGTTAAATTTTTATGCTATTTTTGCATATAATATCGACCACTAAAGTGGGCGGGGTCCACAAATAATTTTTTTTTTATTTGATGGCTCCAGTTTAAGGCGTTGTACCGTATTTGACATAAAAATATATCATTTGCTTAACAAAAGAACCAAAAAGCTTTCAAAATTATATTGTTTTTTCTGGGTTGGTTTAGTTCTTCTTAGGGTACCTTTTTTCCCCCTTGCCCGATTTAGCCCATCGCCGAACTTAACCTGCTCTAAGCTTTAAAATATATTTATAACAAATTTCAAGAGTCTAACTCTTTTCGTTTGGACTGAATCGTGATTTCCACAGACGGACGGACGGACGGACGGACGGACATGCTCAGATCGTCTTAGATTTCATCACTGATCAAGAATATATATACTTTATGGGGTCTGAGATGGATATTTCGATGCGTTACAAACGGAATGACAAAGTGAATATACCCTCCAAATTCTTTTTTGGAGGGTATAAAAATGATGCTGTTTTTTAGAGGTTGGTTTAGTTCTTCTTAGAGGAAGTTTTTTCTCTCCGGCCCAATTCAGCCCATTTCCGAACGTGACTTGTGCTATCCTTCATGATATATTTATACCAAATTCCAAGAGTCCAGCTCTTTTCGTTTGGGCTGAATCGTGATTTGTACAGACGGACGGACGGACGGACATGCTGAGCTCGCCTTAGATTTCATTACTGATCAAGAATATATACACTTTGTGGGGTCTCAGATGGATATTTCGCTGTAACCTGCTATTAGTTTTTGAAGGATATAAAAAACTAGAGACATTTTCTAAAGGGCGGCAGGACTATTCTTTCACAGCTCGATAATAGAAATATAATAATAAAAGTTGAAACTTTTCTCATTGAAATAGGGCGACAATAATTTATTTATAAATCAAGAACGATGAAATTATGTGAAAACTTTTACAAAATGAAAAATGCAGATTTAAGGTAAAAACTACTAGCAACTTTTATATTATTTTTGTTGGTATAAAATTTTTATTTTAAACATAAATTTAAATTTGTTTTCCTGTTTTGTTAGTACTTTAACTCCATTTTCTTTTTTAATAACAACAAGACAACACAAAATGCCTTAAATACGTAACATTAAATCTATAAGTTTAAAAGAACCCTGTAATTTTATTGTGTCAGGACAAAACTTTTTTAAAATTAAAATTTCATGATGCAAAGAATAAAACAAAATAAGAAATAAAAGAAAACATAAACCAAACAGTAAAAGGAAATAACTCAGCTTCCATACACTCGTAATAAATTAGTGCAATTAATGCGAGAGACTATTCAGGCATTTGTCACTAAAAAATGTTTACAATTCCCAATGCAATAGCCATGTTAAGGATACGCAAAAAGGTCTTGGCCTAAACACTTGCAAGAATTAAAGAAACATTAATCAGGCCTTTTGCGCATAAAAATATAAGGAAAAGAAAATTAAAATTCAAGAAAATTAAAATTTAAATCTGTATTGCTTGTAATCTTTTAATTAATTAAATAAAAAAGGGCAAAGATTTTTAAATATTTTAGCTAGAGAGACCTTTTAGAAGTTTTGAGTAATGAAATGCCATCTGAAGGAATAATTCATAAAATATATTTTATGCTTGTAGCCTTCTTATATGACAAATTTCTATAGAAAATTTGTCAGATAAACAGTTTTTAAACATCAAATATTTTTTTTTTTTTTAAATTAAAATCGTTTTTAAGGATAATTAAAGTACAAAGAAAAGAAAAACAGGAAGCCCGTTGTAGCGCCTATTAGACTCAAATTGTAAATGAATTATTTTTTTAAATAAAATTTATATAAAAAAAAAAAAATTTCAACAAACCGATTTAAATGACATTTTTTAAATACAAGGTGAGCCAAAAGAAATCATCCGATGACTGATCCAGCATGAACAGGGCATCACGCAGTCACTTTGAGCGGGTGTAATGGCTCCTCTTACATCACTCGTGGGCTTACGGTGCCCCAGAAGCGATAGTTTTGCTTGTTCATGTACCCACCCGCTGAGGTGGAAAGGACCCTCATCGCTCATTATGATTTTGGTCGAAAAATCGTCCACTTCGTCCACTTCGTCCTAGACACGATTATTCCGCGTTCTTGGGGAGTGTATCACTTCATGGCTTGTTCACTTGTATTCTACATCTGTCTAGTTCATAAATGTCAAAACAGATTTGACATTGGCCGCCATTTGCAAAAATAAGACCATCTTCCAATAGGGTGATTTCTTTTAGCCCACCTTGAGCGTAGTTGACACCATAAGCTATTTTATGAAAACAACCATATTTTTGAAAAGTAACGAGCTCCAAACGAAACTTAATTATACAAACTTGTAAACAGAGATCCTAAAAGCCGACTAGCCACCGGTCAAATTCAGCCTTTATTTATAAGCCAGACTCAAGGAAAATCTAAAATTTGGGATAGGCTCCACCCAGACAAGCTGTGGAGGATATTTTAAATATATAATACTCCACATATAATGTATACCCCCCAAAACAGAGTTGGAGGGTATATTCACTTTGTCATTCCGTATATAAATAAAGTAAAAGTATGTCCGTGAATAAATAAGTATAAAGTATATATATTCTTAAGACCGAGAGACATAGAATCCGTCATACGTTATGCGTTGCCTATTTTAACTGGCATGAACGTACTGACGGAGAAGGTTGGCACAATGAGTACTTTGTTGACGGATATTAAATCGGTTGTTTGTTCTACATTTTATTTATTTAACTTAAATTTATTTCTTTTATAAAATTTTTTAATATATTATTTAATTTTTCCTGAACACACAATAACACAAAATTAGGAATTTTCGAACACTGCAGGAGGATAAGCGTTAATTGTCTTTAAGCTACTAGTACGATTACTAGTATAGAAAGCACTAGTTCAAAAGGTGATTAGACATATACAGAAAAGTACTAGTACTTCAAGTAGTTCATTTGTAGACTGATTTGACTTGTCGAATTTCATATTACTTTTTGATAATGTTTTAAAGCGAATTGCTAATTCCCATTTTCATTTATTTTATTTTTAATTGTTACAATTTTTAAACAAATTGAAATTTGAAACAAAGAATAGTATTAGAAGACTTTGCCACCTGCATATCAGTTTATTTATTCGATAATTTATGTAGTTGAGCCGCAGTTTTCTTGTGTGTTAAAAAAGTGACATTTTAAAAACTAAATAAGAGGAACTTTCCATTTCCTCTTATAAACTAAAAATTGATGAACCAAAAATTGCTTGTGAAGACAAAGACTTAACAAATTTCATTGAGTTTAAAAAACCAATAAATTTAGGGATTTTTTTATATATGAACCAGTTCTTAATGCAGAACTGATTATACTAGTATCCGACTAGAAGAAATTATACTAGTACTCATCTAGTACTAATAGTACTAGCATCCCCCTAGTTTCCATGCAGTACCAATGGTACTAGTAATTTTCCAAACACACTCAATGTTAATTTGAGCCTAAACATGGTATAGGAAAGTTCACAGTTGGGAACTAGTACTGGTGATTTTTGTACTAGTGCAATACTAATTTGATACTAGTTCGATCTCCTGCAAAGAAAAGAGTTAAAAGACTTGCTCAAAGTATTCAACGTACGTCAAAAGGCAAAAGTTGGCCAGCTATCGTACTTTGCGTTGACGCAGAAGTACTGAATGTGACAACTCGCATAAGAAAGCAATTATTTCAACTCAACTGTCAGTTGAAAAAGGCGACTTATAACGTATGACCGATTCTAAGTGTCTCAGCCTTTAATCAGTAATAAAGTCTAAGACGATCTAGACATCTGTGGAAATCACGCCCGACCGGCTGTGGAAATCAAGATTCAGTCGAAACGAAAACATATATTCTGAAATATGCTCTGAATATATGTTGAACAATAGCACAGCTCAAGTTCGTAAATCGGCTGAAGCGGATGAGAGGAAAAAAGTTCCCCTAAGAAGAACTAAACGAACCCCTAAAACACAACATAATTTTAAAATTTTTTTTTCTAATTCTGTTAAGCAAACGATATATTTGTATGTCCAAGAAGGCCCAAATCGTTTAACTTGAAGCCATAAAATAAAAATATATATATTTCTGGACCCCGCCTCCTTTAGTAGGCGTTATTATAAGCAAATATGGTGTACAAATTTAAAAAAATTGTTTTACTTAAGCCTACATTCCTTAAAAATCACATTTTTAAGCTGAGACGTAACCTGGTACTCCTCGGTCCTACCCCGTCCCCCTCCTCCTCCTTTGCCCCCTAAATGACCCTATAAAAAATTTTACATTTAATTATCCCAAACATTTATTTTTAGAGTTTTATTGCAAAGGTGAAATGTCTCCCCCACGGCCCTTGCCAGAGAGACCCCTACAAAATACAATTTTAATACCCTCCAAAAAGAAGTATGCATATTCTTGATCAGTGACGATCTAGCAATGCCCCTACGTCCGTCTGTAGAAAACATGATATAATCTACAAAAAATTCAGAAAAATGGGACATGAAGAAAAATAATCAAACGGCAACACGGGTATTAAAACAATAATGTGTTAACATCAGCTTGATACAGTTCTCGTATCCCTTTTCACAATAAAATTTGTGTAAATAGGAACTGTTATCACATTCAACTAAGCCACCTAATAAGTGATGACAAACACAATACACATGAGCACTGATGATGAAAGGGTTGCGTCTTTCGAAAACAGCTGTTCTGCTCTGCTGTGTAAGTTGAATAACAAAAACTGATGTTGACTTGCCTTTGTGCCTTGGAATATTTATCATGTCTTTCTGAGATTTAAAAACAAATTTCGAACAATTAGCCTATGAATCTTAATTCAATTTAATGATATAATCTAGTTTTGGACCCCGCCCGTTTTAGGGGCGTTGACGTACGATATTATATGCAAAAATAGTGTAAATATTGAACAATTTGTTTTCCTTAAGCCTATAACAAGCTTGGATGTTCTCTGATCTTGCAGAGGTGAAACATCTTCCCCACGGCCCTTCCCGGAATGACCCTGTCAAAATAGAGATTTAAAATTGGGAACAGATATGTCTTACAGGGACTCTGTGCCACATTTTAAATTTACTTACAAAATATTTGAAGGGTATTTAATATTCGACCCGGTCGAATATAATAGAAACGTTTTTGTTTTTATTGAAATATATAAAGGCAGGAAGCGCTTAATGAAATACCCTTTATTAATTATGCGACAGAACAACATTTTGGGACATCGTGAGGACATACAGTTGTTGTCGTGCTTCTGCGTTAAAACCAAAACATGTTTCTTTGTCGTTTAAATGTAAAATAAAGGCAAAAGTTTAGAAAAGTTTTTAAACTGAGAAAAGAAAAAGGAAAACTCTTAACACTCTTGCCATTTCATTAACACTTTAATTATATTTCCTTCTTTTGCCGAGACAAAATCAACGCAAAAGTTTTGCTGTTGCGAACATAATGTAACAATTTAAATCAAACTTTAATTACCGTTGCCATGACTCACCTGAAACGAAGCCGTAAAAGCGGATATAACCTCATAAGTACGCTCCCAGGGATGCAAAGGATCCGGACGAAACGGTGTTAGTATGTACTGTAAGCCCAGCAAAGGGACCAGCAAAAGTGTGGCACTAAATTGAAAAGAAAAGAAAAAGTTATAAATACGAGTACATCAAATTTTACAAAAATCCATTTAACAACTTTGCACAACTTAAATTGCTAAACATTTTCTTAAACGAATGACCACCGCAATGGAGTGGAAACAGACACGTTTACGTGCTGGCAAGAAAAGGTTATTAAATTTCAAAGCAAGACATTTACAATCATTTATAACTCACCGAAAGGCCTGCAGCACAGTGCGTGATGGGCCACAACTGTTTTGTAGGCTGGCTGGTGCTTTCATCTTTAACAGGACAACACGAACAATATTGCACAGGAACAACAAATTCAGGAACATTGAAATGCAAACAGGTACAACCAAAATATTGTCGAAATTTGTGGCATTCATCCAACAGCTGCACACCATTAAATTTAAATACAAAAAAAAAAAACAAGTCAATAACAATAACAATAACAAAACTTTCAAATAGATTTTATGCCCAAAAATTGAAACTTACATCACGTTATCGTTTTCCGAACCCATCAGGCCACGTGCCAAGCCGTAAACGAAAATGACAACAGCTGGCGACCCCCAGCCAAATGCTATCAGCCATTTAACCAACCTCTTTTCGGATATAAAGGCCGACACTAAAACCGTATGCAAATAGAAACCCTCGCACAGCATCCACGAATAATTGGATAGAAGGAAGTACTGCAGTATCACATGTAAAGCTATACAAATAGGCTGCACAACACACGATCATTATGGAATAGAAATAAAATAATAGAAAAATAAATTTTTATTTCAATTAAGGATTCCTAAAATGGAAAGGAAATCTAGTGTTCACTCACGGGATTTCGATGCAGCAAATCTGCGTCTGGCATCACCACCAAATACCACACCAGCCACAACGAATTATTGACAGCGAAGGAGGTGAACAGGTTCATGTGTAAAGTGATGCGAGCGCATTTTAAGCTCCTGGAAATAGATAACGAATCAACAATTATTTAATTACACTGTGCCACAAAATTAATATTATTATTTATTTATAAAATAATATAAACATGAATGTGCATTTGAACTTCAATAACATTAATGTAAATTTGAGTTCAATAAAGGAATTCTCATCTCAATAATAAAATTAATAAGCGCGACAAATAAAATTAATGTTTAACAAAACAAGGACAAGCGTTTTATTTACTTTTTTCATTTAAATTATGTATGAATTTTTATTAGTCGAACTTTCTTATGTAAATTGTTAATTTTTTCAACGGGTTTAAGTTCGAATCTGCCCGGGAAAAAATTAACAATTTACTTTTTTCATGGTTAATTTTTTTTTTATCTCGGACCAGCACTCAAGGGATGGCCCCTTCATATGCAGTGCATTGCGCCAGAACTAGAAAGCAGGGGATAGTATTGAGGGCACAGATGAAGAAAAATGAAAAGAAATGTTTTTTTGTAGCTATTTCAACCTTTTTACTTCGCCGGTTAATTTTTTGCTACAGGACCGACGAAGGAAGGTGCTGTTATTACTCTGCTTTTTAGTACAGGATAGTAGTGGCAGTCGCTGCCAATTACGTTTAGTGACCAGTGACTATGCCTTCATCATTGAAACAGCCTGGCAGCATCTAACGCAATACATGCTCTCATGCTGATCAGAAGAATTCAACACAATCGGCCCGATTGTGTAAGGTGTTGGCGTTTACGCCGAAGGCGTTTTTTGTACAAGATTAAAGAAACATAGACGCAGTTTTCTTTAATCTACTACGAAATACGACTGAGGCGTAAACGCCAACGTCTTACACAATCAGTGGGAATATTTCATGACTCAGCGCGGGGATGAACTCAAAGACTCTCCGCTTCATAGTCTCGTGTTCTACTACTTCAGCCAACAACAGCTGAAAGTTTCATTTGTAGGAACATCAATAACAAAAAAGGCTTTTGGTCTCAGCAGCCGATGGCAATTGAAAAAACAAAGAAAACAAGTAAGAACGTTATATTCGACCGGGTCGACTCTTAAATACCCTCCAAATATTTTGTAAGTGATTTTAAAATGTTAAACTTGCTGAGACAGAGTTCCTTTAAGACATCTCTGTGCCCAATTTTAAATCTCTATTTGGACAAAGTCATTCCGGGAAGGTCCGTGGGGGAGACGTTTCACCTCTTCAAGATCAGAGAACATCCCAGCTTCTTATAGGCTTAAGGAATAAAAATAGTTCAATATTTACACTATTTTTGCGTATAATATCGTACGTCAACGCCCACTAAAGAGGGCGGGGTCCAAAAATAGATGAACATATGGGCATTGCTAGACCATCCTAGACTTTATCACTGATCAAGAATATATATACTTTATGGGTTCCAATTCTTTTTGGAGGGCATTAAATCTGTATTTTGTCGGGGTCTCTCTGGCAAGGGCCGTGGGGGAGACATTTCACCTCTGCCATAAAACTTCAAAAATAAATGTTCGGAATAATTAAATGTAAAATTTATAATTTTTTTTTTATAGGCCATTTAGAGGGCAAAGGGGGAAGAGGGGGTAGGGCAGGAAAGTACCAGGTTACGTCTCAGCCTCGTCATTACAGCTTAAAAATATTATTTTTAAGGAATGTAGGCTTAAGTAAAACACTTTGTTAAATTTTTACATTATATTTGCATATAATAACGCCCACTAAAGGGGGCGGGATCAAAATTTTTTATTTTTTTATTTTGTGGCTCCAAGTTTAACGCGCTGGATCTTCTCTGACTTAAAAATATATCTTTTGCTTAACAAAATTACAAAAACAAACTTTAACAATTTTGTTGTTTTTTAGAGGTTGGTTTAGTTATTCTTAGGGGAACTTTTTTCCCTCTTGCCCGGTTTAGCCCATTTCCGAACTTCGTCTGTGCTATTATTCAAGATATATGAATACCAAATTTTAAGAGTGTAGCTCTTTTCGTTTGGACTGAGTCGTAATTTCTACAGACGGACGGATAGACATATTCAGTTCATCTTAGATTTCATCACTGATCAAGAATATATATACTGTATGGGGTCTCAGATGGATATTCCGCTGCGTTACACACGGAATGACAAAGTGAATATATTATTCAGTTCTTTGAAGGGTATAAAAATGAAATATTTTGAACAAAATCGTCAGGGTTGGGGAATTCCGTGCTGGCCAAAAAGTAATTTAACTTAAAAATGATTATAAGAAGTTCTCATATTTTATTTCGTTAAAAAGCATTCGTTAAATAGTTGATATTCCTAATAGCTAGTACCACCGTGGAAAGTGGCAAAAGTTGAACGAAGAACGCTGATGAAATGCCGTAGCGGCCTCGAAATCAGTACTGATCCATGCCGCTAGTTTGATGATTTATAATATTCTAATATTCCACTGTTAAGAAAAATGGGACATGATGAAAATAATCAAACGGCAATACGGACATTAAAAAAGAAATGTATTAAGATCAGATTGATACAATTCTCGTATGCAATTTCTTAATAAAATTTATTTAAATAAGAACTGTTATACCTATTCAATTGAGTCACACCTAATGAGTGGTGACAAACACAATACACATGAGTACTGATGACGAAAGCGTTGCGGCTTTCGAAAACAGCTGTTCTGCTCTGCTGTGTAAGTTGAATAATAAAAAAATTGCTGTTGATTTTTCTTTGTGCCCTGGAATATTTATCATGCCTTTCTGAATTTAAAGCAAAAAAAATTTCGAACAATTTACCTATAAGTCTGAATTCAATTCAGAAATAACTTGAATTTAATAAAAATTCATACCCCGGTATTCATGAAACTTTTTTTTTTTTTTTTTTTTTTTTTTTTTTGTAATTCTTTATTTACAATCTGTCCATTTAAGGACAATAAGTAAATTTGATTAAATAATATTAACATAATATGTTAAACTCCACTGAGGATAACATAATTAAACAGAAATATTAAGAGATAACTAATATGCACATTTAATATAATGAATTAAAACATGTAAATTAATTTCTAAAAGGAAGGTCCAAAATATGGTATCTTTTAAGTCTGGTAATTTCATTGGTATCATCAAGAAGAGCAATAGCAAGTGGGTTGATATGTTGACTTAATCTTTCTAAATAGGTTTCACTACATCTTCTAATTATGTCTTTTAATTTCGGAATATTGAGATCATTATGTATTGTATTATTTGATATAAACCATGGAGCGTTTACTATAGAGCGTAGAGTTTTAGACTGATATCTTTGCAAAATTTCAATATTTTTTTTTTTTTTTTTTGCAAAGATATCATGAAACTTAAAATGAGTTTGAAATGTATTTTAATCAATTTTTTTCATACAAAATTTTCTTAAAACAGATTTCAAATATGTTTTATTTTTTTATGAATACCGGGGATAAAATATAATTTGCAAACTGCAGATTTGAACTTGAGCCCAATAAAGGAATTCTCATCTTAATAATATTATTTCATTTTATATTCGCCCCTATTATGAATAACGACGTCGACGTCACATAAACTCGACAGCAAAAAAATATCACTTGTCTGCAAGTTGTCGATAACAAGTAACTACTCTTTCTTATCATTCTCTAGGGCATATAATATCGATACAACATGTCAATAGTAGTCTGTTGCTGTCACAAAAGAGTGGACAAGCGACCATTTTTTGCTGTCGTCTTGATAACGCGTCGATGTCGTCATTCATAATAGGGGCGATTATCATCTTATAATATTATTTTATTTAATTATTTTTTGCGATTTCCTTACAAAAGTGTGTTCTTAATGTGATACTGAATTTTATTTGTTCTCCAAATAGTTGTATTGAGGCCAAGGCTGGGAATATTTTACTTCTTATATTAATTTTTAAACATCTTTTATTCACATAATAAATTATAACACAAAATAAATTCTTCTTAATACTAAAGAACCATTTTATAAAAAAAAATCTGATTTATAACAGATTAATAAAACAAATTTTCATACCAAAATTTATTGCATAAGCATCTTATTAATCAAATTTTGTTTTTTTGTTTATAAATTAGGCTGTAAATATTTATTAAATTTCACTTCAATTTAACTTTTAAACTAATTTAATAGAAACTTCATTGTCATAAACACTATAAATTTTTCCATTTTAGGAGTTAAACATTTTTGCCATTCATTTTAGCGAAATAAAAAATTTATGAAGAACCTAATAAGAATTTTGGCTACCAAATCGTTTATGCCATGAGTAAGAACAAATTTTAATTTATATGTAAATTGTTATTCTCGTCCTTCTTTTATTACCACCATGTCGTTAAATTTCTTATTTATTATGTATTAAGAAGAAGTTGGCGCATGATTTATGATGCACGACAATCAAATATTACATCGCTTAATAACTTTTAAAGATTTTCGCAAAAATATGTTCTTATATAAACGGTTATTATTCATGTATAGAGAGGGAAAAAATTATATTTATTACATAACAGGAAATGATTGCAATGGATATACTTTTAATTTGAAGGCTTTCAGCATTAACTCTACAACAACTGGGAAATTACGTAAGTGCATATTAAGTTAAAGCAAAATGTTGTTGATATTTATTTCTACTCTTATTTAAAATAAATATGTTTTTGTTAATAAGAAAATGAGTACTGGTCCGAATGAAAAAAATTTTACACCAGTATCGACCTCCGAATGATGGTTTAAACTCAATAAATTATTCCAGTATTTCACTTATATTTTTAATTTGCATCTCCACATTCCAAAAGGTTAACCCGCACAAATTACGAGTATTTCTTTTTCTACTCAGGAACAAATACACAGACAAGGAAAATGTTGGTATTGACGTCATATTTAATAGGAAAACAAAACTGGTGCACGCATTACACGGAACATTAATTATTATCACAATGCGAATGTGCATTTCTATAGAAAAAGTGGGTGACCTCTAGGTTTGTTACTGCTGTAATCGTTTAAAATTATATTGTGTAATAATATTTGTAATTTATAGAATAATAAATAACAATAAATAAATGAATTTTGGTTTTGGCCAATATATAGATAACTATAACAGAGGTAACTAACGCTTTTCGCCACACACAATGGCGCCTAAGGCAAATTTACAAGTAATAAATCTGTGTCTGCTGATCTACTGAAAAAAAATTACAAAATTATGCACTTAAAAATATTACAGGTTACCCGTCCTTCAGTGACAACTAAAGGTCCTTTATTCCAACATCCCGCCTATAAACATATTTCAGAAGTGGTATAAAACATTTTCAGAAAATATATCATCCGAATTTTATAAATCGCCTCAAAAGTCATAAGACATTTTTTATACTTTATTTAATTCCCCATAAAAATAAAAAGCACTGTTTAAATTTAGTAAGGCCGAACTAGGAAAGTTAATAGGCATCTTGACGGGGCACTCGAACTTGAGAAGACATTTGCAATGGATTGCAGCCATGGACGACAATGATTGTAGGATATGCTGGGAAGACACAGAGACGTTGGAGCACTTCTTTTGTCACTATCCCGCTTTCGCCAAACTAAGATCCCGGTTTTTTGGTAAATGATATTCTACCAGGCATTATCGGGCTTAGAGATATTGACTGGAAGAAATTAGAGGGCTACGTCAATGATACGGAGATTCTATGAGATGGGACTTTTGTTTTCTTCTATTTACACAACAGACCTTTAATGGCCAAAAGCCGTTGGCTACAATCGTCGCCTCGCAGTCACCTACTTAATTATTTTTGAGACGGCAGCTACATTGTCAACATCGCATTTTAGTGGTGCCACTTTCATATATAAAAAAAAGCGCTTATTCTAAATCTATTTATAGACCGAAACAAAATTAATAATAAAAACACTTTATTTGTTTATAGCTCTTTATTGTTTTTGCTTTTGTAATAAATACATTTTGATGTCCTTTTTTTTGGTTATGGCACTATAAAAATGAGTTTATGAGTTAATGCATTTGTGACCTAACTCACGTCTATTGTCGATAACGGCTATCAAATACAGTCGACTCTTGATAATTTGCAACTGAAGGGACCAGAGAAAAAGTTCAAATAATCGAGTTTTCATTTTAACGAGAGTTCAATATATCGAAAGAGAGACAGAAAAAATTCAAATTAACAAGAGTTTTCATTAAAAAAAGCAAAAGCATTTGCACGCACTAAATTCCGCAAAAGCAAAGCAAAGAAATTTAATTTTTTATGTTAGCAACTGTCGATGTAGTGGTGTATACTAAAATCGTGCTACAGAAACTAATGCAAACGATTTAAATTTCTTTCAAAAACAGAAACAAAATCACATTAGGAGTTCAAATTAAAGAGTGTAGAATAGCCGAACTTCAAATTATAGAACGTTGGCGAGCAAGATGTCATTTTTGTAGCACATCGCAAAAAACTAAAAGAAATGTTTTTTTTTTATTTATTTTATATTTTGCATAAAACACAGCAATTAAAATAATAATAATAATATGATGGAACAAAAAATTCAGAAAAATAATCAAACGGTAACACGGGTATTATAACAATAACATGTTAACATCAGCTTGATACAGTTCTCGTATTCATTTTCACAATAAAATTTGTGTAAATAGGAACTGTTATCACATTCAACTAAGCCACCTAATAAGTGGTGACAAACACAATACACATGAGCACTGATGATGAAAGGGTTGCGTCTTTCGAAAACAGCTGTTCTGTTCTGCTGTGTAAGTTGAATAACAAAAACTGATGTTGACTTGCCTTAATGCCTTGGAATATTTATCATGTCTTTCTGCGATTTAAATTAAAAAATTTCGAACAATTAGCCTATAGAATCTTAATTCAATTTAATATAAAATAATTCAAATTATAGAGCGTAGAGCCAAAAAATTCAAATTATAGCGAGTCGGCGATCAAAATGCCATTCAAATAATTTCAAATTTTTGAGGGGACCAAATTACATAGATATTTTTCAATTTATTGAGTTTTTTTCAAGGGACTTGGAAAACAATTCAAATTACCGCGAGATTCAAATTAACGAGTTTCAAATTATCAAGAGTCGACTGTATATACAAAGTTAGAGTATTCAAAATAAAAGTAGCACGGACAACAACCTGCCGTGTAGCCGTTAAAATAATCATTGCCATATAAACACGTATATTCTCTTTCTGACAGGTTGTAGTAGGTAGCCTGCAGTCGTGATTGTGTTTAAGGCATAATTGTTCGAATACATATTTGTTTTCAATTCAGAAAGACATGATAACTATTCCAGGGCACAAAGAAAAATCAACAGGAGTTTCTAATTATTCCACTTACACAGCAGAGCAGAACAGCTGTTTTCGAAAGCCGCTACACTTTCATCATCAGTACTCAATTGTATTTTTGTTTGTCACCACTTATTGGGCGTTTTAGATGAATTTGCTAACAATTTTTATTTATAAAAATTTTATTAGGAAATTGCTTACGAGAACTGTATCAACCTGATGGTAACACACTTTTATTTAATACCCGTGTTGCCGTTTGATTATTTTTTTTATGTCCCATTGTTCTGAATTTTTTGTTCCCTTATAACTAACTCAGTGATGAAGGCATAGTACTGATCACTGGACAATTACTGGCAGCGACTGACCCAATCATGTACTAAAAGCAGAGTAACAGCACCCATCTTCGTCGGCACTGTAGCAAATATTAGCCGGCGAAGTAAAAGGTTGAAATAGGTACAAAAAAAAAAAAAAAAAACAAAAAAAAAAAAAATAAAACAAAAAAAAAAAAACTGTCTATCTTCTCATCTTTCCTAATCTGTCCCCTCAATACTATCCCCTCGTTTTCAGTTCCAGCGCAATGCATTGCATATATAGGGGACATCCCCCCTGAGTGCTGGTCTTACTCCTAAGAAAAAAAAAAAAAAACTCAAAATTTTATTTTATAATGAAATCTCCTACTTAAGGACAAATTTTAAAGTTTTACAATTGTTTAAAATAATTATATATAATTGAAATTTTTTTAAATCTATCACTTGATGTTTTATTGTATATTTTACTTGAAATTAAATTTCCATTTTTTACGATTTACTTATAACTTTTTTTTTGTTATAGTAAATATATTTGTGTCCTTGCTTTTCTTTGTTTTAATAGTGGATACAATTTTTTTTCTCACACAAACAAATTTAAAAAAGTTCCACAATGTATCGATTTTTGTGTGTGTAGCCATTCGCATTTCTTGTTCAATTTTTTGTTTACAAGCGATAGTTTATGCCCTTCTGCCCTGCTGATATTTAACCAAAAAAAAACTTGTTCACAAACCACGCAGTACACAGAATTTATTTTGTTTTTCCTGTTCTGTGTAAAACTGCTCGCTCGCATGTGCTAGTGCATTTAAAATAGTACATCCCGATGAAAAAATGTTAGTTGATACAGTTGAAAATATTAAAGATTTAAAAAGCACAGTCAGTCAGCTTAATAAAATTAAACCAAAAAAAAAAAAAAAAAAATTCGGAAAAACAAAACAAATAAATTGTATATAAAATACAGCAAAACAAAAGAACTATAAACACATTTTTTATGTTTGCCTGATTTAAAGCAAAAAAACAAATCGATTTTTGGCTTAAAATGACAATGATGTATTGCGCTTTTTGTATGTCAAACTTCAATTAAATATTTAGTTGAAAATAAAAAATGCAAGAAGCATTTTACATTCATTAAAATTGTGTTATTATTCATTAAATCAGAAAAAACAATATTTTAAGTTAAAATAGTTAAAAGGCTTAATTTAGAAAAATGGTCTGATTTATAAGAGACTAACAAAGCAAATTTTCATACGAAAACTTATTTAATAAGATCCTTATGAATCGAAATTTTTAACTTCCCACTAAGAAAATTTAAAGCTTTCAAAAAAGTGGAAAGTTGCTGGTTTCACCCCGTTTTGAAAAAATCCAGTTTTCACCAGATCTTGACATTTTGAGTTCTTAGGAAGCTTTCCTCACTACTCCTTAAGCGGCTTTCACACTATAGGACTGAGTATTAAGATTTGTCAAAAATTCGAAATAATATGAAAAGTCTTATAGTGTAAAAGCGATCTTAAGTAAAATCTCATAAATTGAGAAGTAAAATTCGACATACCGATGGCTCTCTCCATTTTTTGAAAATTTTCTAAAAGCTGAGACATTTCATATTATCAGGGTTGTTTTTAGCAGTTTTCTTACTACAAAGATTTCATGAATTGTTTTAAATGTGATAGTGTGAAAGCATTTTGTAATGATGCGTTCGATTTTTCTGCATCTCAGGCATTCTCAAAAGAGAAATTCGAATGAAAATCATACGACTCAGTCTTATAGTATGAAAGGGGCTTTAGAAGCAGTCACTATATCTGCATGTATGTATATGTGTGCTTGCGTGTGTGTGTGTCTGTGTGAGTGTATATGTGTGTGTGTGCGTCTCTGTGTTTTTTTCTCTGTGTGTGCGCGGTTGTGCGTGTGCGCGTTTGTGTGTGTGTGGCTGTGTGTGCGTAAGTATGTGCTCCACTTTTGAAATAGTGGCGTTTCAAAGAGTTCATTCAAACATAGATTTTTTGTGAATTGGAACCAGTTCGGACCCGTACATTTTCGGATATATCAGAAAAATTTTTCAAAAATTGTTTTTTTTTTTGGAATAACTTTTTTTGGGATGTTGCTGATCGACTGCAAAAACTAATCAGCTCTTGACAATAAAAAATCACGTCGATCGCTACCAACCGGATCCGAATCGGCTGATTGGTTCGTGAGATTTTATGAACGAAAAAAATTTAAAAAAAAAACATTTTTTAAAGAAAACTCTGAAATTATTTGTCTGATCAATTAGTGTTCGCGCCAAGCTAGTCGCTTTTCAACGGTTTCTTTTGAATCTCGATTTCCTGTGAATTGAAATCGGTTCGGAACAGTAGATTTCGAAAAATATCAAAAATTAGTTTAACTTTTTTTTACAGTGGATTTTTTTAGAATAGCTCTTAAATTATAAAAACGAATGAGTTGACAACAAAGAACCACGTCGAGTGGTACTAAACAGGCTGAAAATCGATTCACATGTTCGAGATATAACATGAACCAAAAATGTGAAAGAAGTGAATTTTTCGAAACACACCAAAATTATATATGTGATCAATTAGTGTTCCCGATTTTTATATATATATATATATATATATATATATATATAAAATTTGGCATTGCCTTTTTGCCAAAGAACACGTTGTTCTTTCATCATCATTTTGTAATAAGCGGAATAAATACACGTCACAGCTGACAAAAAAAAACACACACACACAAAATTGAAAAAAACGCATTCTTATTGAGACACTCTTTATTAAAAATAATCTAAAAAACTAACTAAAACGGGGTTCGCAACTTCATATTAAATCATTTTGCGCACAATCTATTTTATTCTTTTTTTTAATAAGAAAATCGTAAATCTAACAACATTAATCTAAGTGTTGTCACATACAGTGAAACTGTTAGTTTCCGGTTCGGGGCTCATATCTTTTGTCAAACGATTAATCTACGCTTATATTGCCAAACATTTTCTCGTATTTTAGCAATACATCCTGTCAAGGAAATTGCTATAAAATAAATTTCTTTTTGCTTTTGAGCACATACGAGGAGTAGATACAAACACACTTCTGCACATACACATTTAAATTAAAAAGTCGCCAAGATATATTTTATTTATTTGGCAGGACATTTGCTCTGTTACTTGCATTACAAAACAGGAAATTAAAATTCCGTATTGCTAAGAATCATTCATAAACAGAGGATGTTGATTGATTTCCAATCAATTACATATTTTTTTTTTTAGAAAAAAAAAAAACAAAATATATGTGTGTATAACAGCAGCAGTGAAAAGGAAAATCTAAATACAACAATAAGGTTCATTAAAATCAATTTCTTGTTTTTTTCTTTCTTTTGCTACAAAAAAAAACTTAATAAATCATATACAAACAACGTTCTACTTACTTGAAATAACTTAATATGGCCAAGGATAATAAGATGGCTACTAAGGAGATGCCATAGCCAACTTCATAAATGAGATTTATTTTGTGTTTCCACTGAAATGGACAAGCAGATATATAGTAAATATATTGAATTACGAACATATTAGGAATAAAAATGTAATTTACCTCCAAGTCATCTATATTTACACATGTTGTATAATTTGACCAGGATTTATTTGTTAACGGATGTTTAAACCACTCGCCATTCCAATCACAATCTTTGTGAGCGTATCCTGCAAAGGAAATAGATAAAACAATTTTCTTCATTTTACTTTAATGGCCTGTGTATTGTGTGTCTCTCAACTTTAAAAAATTTCAATTAGCAAAATAATTTATGCACAGAAAAAATGTTGTAGTCTTCCTAAAAAATATATAAAAAAATCTTGGATATAGAAAAAAGTTTTCTAATTAACAACATTTTTAAATTGGATAAAAAACAATTAAATGATTTCATTTTGCATTTTTTTCTTTTGTGAAATTTTAATTGCTTACACTCAGCAAAAACAGATTCAGTGTAACAATAGATTTTTTGTCCTAATCAAATTTCGTCCGCTATTTGTTTTATTGCTTACAAATAAAAGGAGCTCTTGAGGTCTGGCATTTGATACACAGTGAAAGCTTTAATTGAGGGCAGCTATTTACTTTAAGCTGACATCTGACTTGTAGAACCATTAGAATGTAAATGAAACAAATTGTAAGACAACAAGTGAATGCCCCCATGACCGTTCGTGCAAAAATCACTATAAATTCTGACAAAAATGTTTACGAGAGATTGGCAAAAAATTTTAACAATTTCATTAATTCATCAATAAATGCATTTTAATTTCATGAACAGTTTTTATGAACACTGAACATTCACAAATAAAAATTATTGCTGATGAAAATCGTAGAAAAAGTGAAGAATTTGTGTGATTCTCGTTTTGTTGTTGAAATTGTTTTTATTATAGTCTCCAAAAAAAGAATTGGAGGGTATATTCACTTTGTCGTTCCGTTTGTAACGCAGCAAAAAATATCCATCTGAGACTCCATAAAGTATATATATTCTTGATCAGTGATGAAATCTAAGACGATCTGAGCACATCCGTCCGTCCCTCCGTCCATCTGTGGAAATCACGATTCAGTCCAAACGAAAGGAGACAGACTCTTGAAATTTGGTATAAATATATCCTGAAGAATAGCACAAGTTAAGTTCGGAGATGGGCTGAATCCGGCCAAAGGGGAAAAAGTTCCCCTAAGAAGAACTAAACCAACTTCTAAAAAACAGTATAATTTTTATAGTTTTTTGTTATGTAATTCTGTTAAGCAAATGATATATTTTTATGTCAAAGAAGGTCCAACGCCTTGAACAGAAAATCAGAAAAATCCATTTTTGAACCCCACCCACTTTAGTGGGCGTTGAAGTAACATATTACATGGAAAAATAGGGAAAATATTTAAGAAATTTTGTAATTTAAGGATACATTTCTTAAAAGTTAAATTTGAGAACAAAATATCTGTTTTTGAAAGGCGCTACACTTTCATCATCAGTACTCGCGCTTACTTATTTCTATTTATTATCATTTATTGGGTGGCTACTGAATGCGTAATAGCGAATATGGCCATTAAAAGAAACTTCTGCAGTCCGCCAAAAATGAATGTGAATTTTATTTACCGAATTGATTAATTTTTTTATTGAGATAAGAATTCCTTCAATGGATTATTTGATCGTCGAAAAGTTAAAGGCATATTTTCAGAATTATACAATATTTAAGACATGCTGCATCTCTTACACCAACTTCACTGAAGACCTTAAAAACTTTTTCATGATTAAAGTCATGCTTTTATGTTTCAACCTAATTTCAATGATTGTTTTCTCTTTGATTTTAGTTCGATTATCTTTACGATTTTATTTTTTATTTTCTTTTTGGCATTTTTATTACTTTGTTTGTAACATTTAACTAAACTTAATTTTTATGTTTAGTCAAAAATAAGGTCGAATAAAATACACAAAATTAATTGTAACATTTAACTGGATGTTAGTTAAAGGTAAGAATTTATCGGATGTGTAAAAAGTTTTTCATTATTACAAATTTAATGGAACCTAAACGGGGAGATAGCGTAAAGGGAAAATTTATTATACTGATAATTTAACATTAGAAGCACCGACTTGCCCAAACCTGCCGCCGCACAGTGGGATTTGTTCATACAATGTTTGGCAAAAGATATAAGGAGTGCTCGTAGAATGTTGAAATTTTGCTCTGATCCTTTGGTTAGCTCAATTAAGAAAAATATAAAGTTTTATTAAAAGTGGCCACGCCCACTACCCACCGCCCATAGAACCCAAAATTTATTTTTGGCCCAAAGTTCCTTAAATTTTGCACAGAGCCTTTTATTACCTCAATTAAGAATAACATAAAGTATCAACAAAATTGGCCACGCCCACTATCCACCGCCCATAGAAACCAAAATTATTGTTGGGCCCAAAGTTCCTTAAATTTGGCACAGAGCCTTTTATTACCTCAATTAAGAATAAAATAAAGTTTCAGAAAAATTGACCACGCCCACTACCCACCGCCCATAGAAACTAACATTTATTTTTGGCCCAAAGTTTTTGAAATTTGGCACAGAGCCTTTTATTACCTCAATTAAGAATAAAATAAAGTTTCAACAAAATTGGCCACGCCCACTACCCACCGCCCATATAAACTAACATTTATTTTTGGCCCAAAGTTTTTGAAATTTGGCACAGAGCCTCTTATTACCTCAATTACGAATAAAATAAAGTTTCAACAAAATTGGCCAGGCCCACTACCCACCGCCCATAGAAACCCAAAATTTTTTTTGGCCCAAAGTTTTTGAAATTTGGCACAGAACCTTTATTACCTCAATTAACGCCCACCACTCACCGCCCATATAACCCATATTATATTTTTTCCCACAACTTTTTGTTTCTTTTCCAAAACTAATTATTTTATAAATAATTATTTTATAAAAATTTCATGAATTTGGAGACAAATTTTATGATTTTATAAAAGATTATTAATTACTTAAACTTTTTTTTTAAATTGATAATACGGAGTCTTACCTTTCATTTTATTATAGCGGGAGCACCTAGCACGACCGAGCAACCCTTTTTTTCTGCCAAGGAAGTTTGCAATCACGGCACATTATGGAACAAATTTTATTCCATCATATCTTTTAAACCATATGAGCGAACTTTATAATTTTTTTTTTTAAATACGCAATAAAGGCTATATTTGAAAAAAATCACCATTTAAATCAGAGCAGTAAAATTATTTTACGTACAAAGACTATAGAAGTGCGTAAACAGTTTTCAATATTTTGAATAAAAATTTACATGTGACTTTAATTCATTATTTCAAAGGCAAATAAACGTTTTTTTTTTTGGATACCATTTATGGATTCTTCATACTGAATCAATTTTCTACAAAACTGCATCATTACATTTTTAAATTTTATGTGTCGAAAAATTGACTTATTGCACAAAAAACACCCACTGTGCGCCGTGATAATATTGTTCCTTTTGCATACTTGAGAGTGTTGTTTGTAGAAATCTTTATTATATTAAATAAAATTCATATTTATTTCACTTGGACCGTGAACACTACTGATGCTATCCCTTGTCTGGAACTAATGGCGATTTCTTTTCTGGAAAATATGTAACATTTTGTTACTTTTTATTCTAAAAAACCACAATTAGGAGCAATTTGAAAATAAAACACTTCTTCATAAGCGATGGAATATCAATTTCCAATAAATCTACTATTTTCAAATGCCATAATGTTGCCATTTTCCATTGAAAACTGCAAAAAATTTAAAAATTTTAAATTTTTTAGAAAAGAAATCAACATAAAAAAGGAGAGAATAGTGTTGCATGGCCACATGATTGAAGATGAGGAATTTGTTGTATTCATTTCGTTCCATACTGTGCTGGCGAATTTTTTGCCATAGTACCGGCGAAAGAGGGTTCTGCAATACGATCTTTGGCAAAGGGTGTTCAAAATTGAGATGTTATTTTAATTTTAATAAAAAAAATATTTTCCTATTTTCAGGTATTAAAAATATTTTTATTTCAGTTTATTACCACTTGAGTCGGGCTAAAAATTTAAAATTAAAAAATTATGTTGGTCAAGTGACTCCTCCCGCAATAGCACGACAGGCTCCCCATTTTTAATAATATTATAATCACGTTTTTTACAATAAACTGTTGTCAGTGACTGATATCTGCTTTTTACTAAATAAATATCAAGGGATGATAGGTCAATTCTAGATATTTCATCATTTGACAGCCATGTTATTTCCTAACCTCAAATTTGCCCACCCTGTACTTCAACCAACAGCAATTTTCTTCAACTGACAAAATGTTCTATTTTAAATTAATATTCAAAAAATAAGAAATTTACGATACTATGTATGATTATTAGTTTTAATTATAGTTTACTATTGAATTTTCATTTCTACAGTTAAGGAAACGTAAAGGGTGTTTTTTTTTTTATAGAATGACACAAGTTTAAATCATAATAATACAAGGATATATATTTTTAATATCAGTGAAATGGGATTTATTGAAAAGAAAATTTTATGAATCTAATGTTCAAATATGATTTCTGCCATGTCGCCGTCACGGCTGGCGCATAGAAGGCGCAATCAATTTTCAATAACTACAAAAAATCTTGTATAAAGTGGAAGGACACAAGCCCAGCTGCTGAGAACGGCATGGCGATGAATTAATTGAATAGGACCATCTTCAATGCTTTCCATGTTCAGCGGCTACAGCTTCTTCAGTGCGCCCTGCTTGGCGTCTGTCTTTTCACTATCCTTCATTTTTCAAACTGCTATGACTTTTGATGTAGATTTTCGAGTCCTATAAGAGAATATACATCAAGCAATCGACGTGATTTTTCAATATCAAGAGTTGATTTGTATGAGGAATCAATCGGTAAAGCCGTTTAAATGTTTTTTTAAAAATAACCCATTTGAAAAATATGTTTTCCTTAGTTCTTAGTACTTTTAGGTAAATAGCAATTGTAGTAGACGATACTTTTACTTAAGGTACTTTTAGTAAATAAAAGATACTTTCAGTAAAAAGTACTTTTAGTAAAAACTACCTTTAGAAAAAGATAGTAAAAAGTACTTTTAGTAAAAGGTACCTTCAGAAAAAAAGGTACTTGAAATAATATGGACTTTTAGTAAAATCAACTTTTAATAAAAGGTACATTTAGAAAAAGATAATTTTAGTAAAAAGTACTTTTGGTAAAATGTACATTTAGTAAAAAGTACTTTTGGTAAAATGTACTTTTAATAAAAAGAACTTTTAGTAAAAGCAACTTTTAATAAAAGGAACTTTTAATAAAAGGTACATTTAATAAAAGGTACTTTTAATTCGAGGGACTTTTAGTGAAAGGTACTTTTGGTAAAATGTACTTTTAGTGAAAAGTGCCTTTAGTAAACTGTACTTTTAGCAAAAGGTACTTTTAGTAAAAGGTACTTTTAGTAGAAGGTACTTTTGGTAAAAGGTACTTTTAGTAGAAGGTACTTTTAATAAAAGGTGGGATGCACGTGATCAGTAACAGTAAATGTGGTCCGAAGCCCATCTATTGTTCTTCGAATTAGCCCCTCTAAAGGACGATTATGTACGATATAAAATGGAAGAATGGCAAGATGAGTTTGACAAATAGTACAATTATTTTGATTAAAAATTTCAACAATTTGCACGCGTTGCTCTGGTATTGTGACACTCTAAAAAAACACGCTTTATAACAAAAATGATTTTTTAACTGCCTAGAACCACTGGCATTTGTAATCGATTGCCTTGCCAAGTCTTCTAATACAAACAGGAAAAAAAACTAAAACAACAAAGTGAATATTACGTTTGAAGCAGCCGGAAGCAATATTTGTTGCTAAATGCTTTTGGAAATTAGTTTTTATGTGCAAATAGATGTAACCATTCCAACAATCCAGTTGTTGTTGGCGTGTGATGCAAATAACTTTCTATAGAACAATAAAAAAAAATTAAATAAAGGAATGAATGAATGAATGGCTGAATGAATGAATGAGTGAGCGAAGTGCTGGTAATTGAAATTCCGAAAAAGTTTATAATGAAACAATTTTCATTCTCTGTTAATTGAGTTGATTTATTGTAACACTTTTTAATGCTTGATGTTTGTGCAAAAATTAAAATTAAACAATTACAATTACACTTTACAAAAATAAAAAATTTATGAATAATAACTTTTTTAGGCAAAACCCCTAAAAGGCAGATATAAGAGATGTGTTTGTTTACTCAACAACTTCTATATTGTGGATACAGAAAGTAGTTGCCTCAAATAGAATACACTTGAGCCAGTGTTTTTCCAATTGTATAAAATATTTATATATAGATTTAAGTATCAAATATTTTATTTTAATACAAAAGAACAAACAAAAATAAATCGTTCCAAATGGCAATTGAAAAAGTTCTGTATTCCTAATATTTCATATCCCCGATTCAGGACTGAATGCAGGATCGACCTCACTAATTATTTATTTAAGCAATAGCAGCCTCAAAATGTTATTCCTAGTATTTTAAAGACATTTTAGCTACTTTAATATAAAGGCAGCATTTTTTTTTCTAAATTTGTTCTATTCATATATTCCGAACGATTTGCTATACATTAATAATTCCTTTCAAACACAAATACACTAGGTAATAAATTCTTAAAAATACATAAATATAGTTTATCATCTTCTGCTTTCCTTTATTAACAATTTCTTTATGAATCTATAGTCTATTTTATTCAACACTTTTTCATTTATTTCATTTATTCTGTTCGAGTAAATTTATCATAAATCTATCGAATGCATTCAATACTTTAGAAATCTTTTCAAAATAAATTATATATCAAGTACTTTTCTCCGTTTAGTGCTCGTTATTAGTCAATAGCAATAGTTCTTTATGGAATTTATGGAATCTCTGTGGAAAATATAAACACTTGAAAGTATCCATAAAATGCAAATATTACGTTGAACAGATAGATATTCATTCATTCTTGTACACAAGAGAAGAAAATGTAAATTAAATTAGAATTTGTGTTGAAAGACTGAAATGTGCTTTTAACAGCTTTTATACTATTTGCTAATGGCACAAGACATTGAACTGTAAAGGAAATAGTTATTGTCAAAGAAGAAATATTTTCTAAATTAAATTTGGATAAAATCACCTTTAAGTATTTAAATATTTTTAATTATTTTAAATTATGTATGAATTTTTATTAGTTGAAGTTTCTTATGTAAATTGTTAATTTTTTTCAACGGGCTTAAGTTCGAATCTGCATGACTGCAAATGTTTTTTTATTATTTTATTAATAAATGAATTTTTTCAAATTCTATTTATTATTTTTTATATTAAGATTGGAATATTAAGAATATTTTTCAATAATCATCAAACCAGCAGAACGGATCAGTACTAATTTCGAGGCCGCTATGCCATCTCAAATTGATCAAAGAAAGCTGATGAGATGGCGTAGCGGCCTCGAAATCAGTACTGATCCGTTCTGCTGGTTTGATGATTATTGAAAAATATTCTTAATATTCCAATCTTAATATAAAAAATTATAAATAGAATTTGAAAAAATTCATTTATTAATAAAATAATAAAAAAACATTTGCAGTCATGCAGATTCGAACTTAAGCCCGTTGAAAAAAATTAACAATTTTTAATTATTAATTTCTACCGATTTCCAAGCACTTTAAAAAAAATTGTTGTAATTAATATAAATATATTTTGCCTGGGAATACAACAATTTATACAAAACAAGTAAAAACGTTATAGTCGAGCGGGTCGAATCTTAAATACCCTCCAAATATTTAGTGAAAAAATTTAAAATGTTAAATTCGGTGGGACAGAGTTCCTTTAAGACATCTCTGTACCCAATTTTAAATTTCTATTTTGACAGAATCATTCCGGGAAGGGGCGAGGGAGAGACGTTTCACCTCTGCAAGATCAGAGAGCAGCTCAGCTTCTTATAGACTTAAGGAATAAAGTTTTTTCAATATTAACACTATTTTTGCGTATAATATCGTACGACAACGCCCACTATAGAGGACGGAGTTCAAAAATAGACTATATCATGTTTTCCACAGACGAATGTACGGGCATTGCTAGACCGTCTTTGACTTCGTCACTGATCAAGTATATATATATATATACCTTATGAGGACCAATTCTCTTTGGAGGGTATTAAAACTGTATTTTGGTTGGGTTGCTCTGGCAAGGACTGCGGGGGAGACATTTCACCTTTGTCATAAAATTCTAAAAATAAATGTTTGGGATAATAAAATACAAAATTTAAAAAAAAATTTTTTCTTTTTTTTTGATAGGGTCATTTAGTGGGCAAAGGGAAGGAGGGTTTAGGGCAGAGTAGCACCAGGTTACGTTTCAGCTTCGTCATTAAAGCTTAAAAATGTTATTTTTAAGGAATACAGGCTTAAGTAAAACAATTTGCTAAATTTTTACATTATTTTTGCATATAATAACGCCCACTAAAGGGGCGGGGTCCAAAATTTTTATTTTTTTTTATTTTACAGCTCCAAGTTTAACGCGTTGGACCTTCTTTAATATAAAAATATATGATTTGCCTAACAAAATTACAAAAAAACTTTAAAAATTATGTTGTTTTTTAGAGGTTGGTTTAGTTCTTCTTAGGGGAACTTTTTTCCCTCTTGCCCGGTTTTGCCCATTTCCGAACTTAGTCTGTGCTATCATTCAAGATATATGAATACTAAATTTTAAGAGTCTAGATTTTTTCGTTTGGACTGAGTCGTAATTTCTACAGACGGACGGATGGACATATTCAGTTCATCTTAGATTTCATCACTGGTCAAGAATATATATACTTTATGGGGTCTTAGAGGGATATTTCGCTGCGTTACACACAGAATAACAAAGTGAATATACCAATAAAATCCAATCCTTTTTTGGAGAGTATAAAAAATACAATTGTAATTATCGGTAAAAAAAATAAATTTTAATATTTAATTAAGATGAAGAAATTTAGGTAGCAAAATTAATTTTTATAAGCATCACCCTGTAATTGACATATTGAGCAAATTTTGGGGTCACTCTGTTAATCATTTGAGATTTCCAAATGAGTCTACCTTAAAGTTGATATAAAATACTGTTTGACACACGGCCAAGTAACGCACTTAAAATAAAAATTTCCTACTACATAAATGAAGAACGGCTAAACTTTTTCGTTTATCTTCAAAATAACGTAACATAAACAAATAAATCTCTGGATCATTATGCATTTTTTTTATTTCTTTAGATCTATATTTTCCCAGATTCATTTACGGTTTGTGTCTTGCAGATGTGGCCTCAGTATATAATAGTAGGCGACTTTTTTTTCATCCTATTTTTATATTTGTTTTTTCAAGCAGAGAATAAAAACCGTCTATTTGACTATTCAGTGCAAAAAAAATAATTTTATTTTGTTGTTTTGCTGTCAACGACGTTTGAGTGTTGACCACCATTAAATTTTATGACGCAGCCGGGAGGCGGATGTTGCATAAAGTCAATGTCTTTTATAGAAGGACACAGCGAGCCAACAAAAACATTTCAAACAAACGAGAATGTCAATCATCACGTTTTAAGCTTTATAGGCTATAAAGTCACAATATTTACAATAGTGTTCTGCTGTAAAAGCAAAAGGCAAAGCGGATTGTTCAATATACTTGTGCATTAAGTTTAGCAAAAAATATGTTTTATTTTCAAGACCGAAAACAGTTGATTTAATAAAAAAAAACAGATTTTTCCATTAAGCAGTAAAATATGAAAACTTATCAAAGTTTCATATGGCGATACATGCATAAACATATGGTCAGCTAATATCAAAAAAGACCCCGCAGTTAACAAATAAATTCCAATTGATTATGCAGCAAATATACAAAAATACTTTATAGTCAAACAAAAATCCTATTTTGCACTTTTGTCAGTTAAGGCCTTTTGGATTTTAGTTGGCGATATATGTGTAGTTACATGTTCGAGCATATGTTATATGAATATTAACATTTAAATTTAAAACTGTTTTCTATTCTGCAATCAAACAACTTTTGTCGATGTGTAAGTCTGAAAAGCTTTATTAGATTAACATTTCAAAAGGGTTTTTATTTATGTTTCATTCAAATCCCATTTGTATTTAAATACAATTTTTGGTTTCTAACGAGTTCTTGTTTTTAAATTCTGACTATTCATGATATATGTAAGTGTTTAGGGATTAATATTTTTTTGATTACATACAGTCGTAGATAAACATACGATATTTAGTTTACATGAAAATCATTCAAATTTGTATTATATTAGCTTATTACACGCTGCTTTGTTAGGGAATGTTAAGGAACAAAGGCTAAAATGCGAAAAATCCTCCCGCGACTTGTTGCCAGATTTGTTAAGAATTTGCTTAAAATCTACTGCCTTTAGCTTTAATGCACAATATCTTTTTGTTTTTGAATATGATAAGACTTATTCCGAAAAGTACTTTTTCAAAAAATACTTTTTCCAAAAAGTACTTTTTCCGAAAAGTACTTTTTCCGAAAAGTACTTTTTCCGAAAAGTACTTTTTCCGGAAGGTACTTTTTCAAAAAGACATTCCGAAAAGTACTTTTTTAAAAAGACTTATTCCTAAAAGTACTTTTTCACAAAGTACTTTTTCAAGCAGCACTTGTTCGGAAAAGTACTTTTTTAAAAATGACTTTTTCCTAAAAATAGCTTTTCAAAAAGCATTTTTTCCGAAAAATACTTTTTCAAAATCACTTTTTCCGAAAAGTACTTTTTCAAAAAGTCCTTTTCCCGAAAAGTAATGTTTAAAAACATACTTTTTACGAAAACCAAGAAAAGTACCTTTTCCACTTGTTTAAAACGTACTTTTTTAAAAAGTACCTTTCCCAAAAAGTACCTTTGGAAAAATTTACTTTTACCAAAATCACCTATTTAACTAAACAACTTTCCCCTTAAGTACTTTTTTTCGAAAGTACTTTTTTTTCTTATTAAGTACAATTATGAAAAAGTACTTTTTCTCAAAAGTACATTCTGAAAAGGTTTCGTATACCAAAAATTCAGTGTTTAAAATTATATTTTCAAAAACTATATATTCAAAAAGCTCTTTTCCAAAAAGTTCTTTTTCAAAAGTTAATCTTTCTAAAAAATTTATATCTACATTTTGCAAAAACATCATTTGAAATAAGTATTCTTTGTTAAGATTATTTTTTTTTTGTTTTAAGAAAATACTTTGCAAAAAAGTACCTTTTCTAAAACATACCTGATTTAAAAAAATGTTCACAAAAAAGTAGGCTTTAAAAAATGTACTTGCTCTAAAATCAACTGTTTTAATAAATACCTTTTCTTAGAAGTGTATTTTTGGAAAAGTACTCTTTTCATAAACTAACATAATCAAAAGAATTTCCTAAAAACAAATATTTTTTTTTTAAAAGTGCAGCATAATGGATTGAGATATGAGTAGCTTCCTAAAAAATATTTTTAACTTTTCAAAAGAGTACCTTTAAAAAAAATACTTGTTTTAAAAAGTTTATTTTTCTGGTTTAAAAGTACTTTTCTTAATATATAGTACTTTTTCCGAAAAGTACCCTCTATAAAATGTACTTTTTCCAGAAGAACTTTTTTAAGTACATTCATATATAACTATTCCAAGAAGTAAATTTTTTGGGAAGGATTATTTTCGTATAGTACCATTGTCAAAAATTAAGTCTTTCTCGAAGTACTGTCGGAAATGATTTCTTAGCCCGAAGTTTGAAAAGTTACATTTCCGAAAATTATGTTTTCAAAAAGTACCATTTCCAAATATATCACAACAGCCCTTGTTTCATAAACTTTTTTAAATATACTTTTTCCCAGTTTCATATTTTGGCAAATTTATTGAATCCTTTAATTTAGTGATAAAATACAATACCAACAACACACGCACTCTGTGCAATATTTTTGTTCAATTTATAGTTTAATATTTTATAAATATTTAATTTGTGCTCCTCACACTCGGCAGCACATATTTCTTTCCTCAATATTGTTTATGAACTTTGTCACAGTTTGTTACAGATTCGGTGGCTTAATGAATTTTCATCCGTGTGCGGGTGTGTGCGTGTAAATTTTAAACAATAGTTTATTTGGCAACTACTGTTCACAATATTCGAAATTTATTTGCAAAAACTTTAATCGATTGTCAGAAAATAAAAGTTTATTAGAGAATGAACGAACGAACGAACGTTGGCTTCTATGTGGGAATATTTTTTAGTTATAGTTTCTAATTGTTCTTTTTCCACACAATTGACTTTGTTTAATTTCATTTCAAAACCGAAATCAGTTTATTTTTGTTATAAATTTTTGCCAAAAGTACCAATTTTGTGTGTGTTGAGGCATTTCAATACAACTGAAGTATTAAATTGTTAATGTAAGCGTAAAAAGCCACAGAAAATTTGTTGATTATAAAAACAATTATTTTATTTACATGACTGGGCCCAAATATTTTAATAGTTTGTGCAAAGAAAGCAAATAATGGTAGAAAATCAATACCTATTTATTAAAAAAAAAAATCAACTCAAACATATTCCAAAAAATAGATGAATTTTTAAATTAAATTGAATTAAGATTCTATAGGCTAATTGTTCGAAATTTTTAATTTAAATCTCAGAAAGACATGATATATATTCCAAGGCACAAAAGAAAATCAACATCAGTTTCCTGTTACTCAACTTACACAGCAGAGCAGAATAGTTGTTTTCGAAAGCCGCTACACTTTCATCATCAGAACTCATATGTATTTTGTTTGCCACCACTTATTAGGTAGCTTAGTTGAATATGATGACAGTTTTTATTTATAAAAATTTTATTAGGAAATTGCATACGAGAACTGTACCAATTCTATTATACTTGTGCCAGCATTTGTTCCAACCCTAGAAATAGTTCTGATATGTACTTTTTGCTATGTCCTTGAGGTCTCTCAGCAATTCAGTTCTTACATCCTCAATCGTCACAAAAACGTCTAATAAACATTATTTCAATAATCATTAAGTGTTTATTAAAATTAAGAAGCAAAACTAAATTGATGAAAACACAAATGATTGTTGTTTTTAAAATACCCCCAATTTTGTTTACATGACCGTACATATAATGACAAAATTAATGTAAAAAATTTTTTTATATATAAGAAAAGCATGTCAAAAATTAGATATTAACATTTTTTATATAATATTTTTTCTGTCTTGATGCTATAATTTTATTAATTGACACACTTAAGATATCTTGATATTCATTCTGCCTGTTAAGTCAAACCCTCATCATGAGGGATATACTCATATTGCGTGGAAAGTAAAAAGCAAAAAGGGTTTCAAAAAAAAAAAATAACAAACAAAATAAAAGACATTTTATGGGAAAAAAAAGTAAACAGGATGAGGAATCTTAGTAAATTCCATGTAAAGGGTCTTCCAACGGGGACTTCAGAACATTTGAGAGTTTTCAATAGCCATCTTGTTAGGCTACACCTACTACATTAGGTGCCATTTGTTCAGTCTATTCTTTGAAATCAACATGAATAGACAACAACACATGCAAATAATATAATTGTTTTTTTTTTCAAATAGGTGTTCTGAAGCATTTTGCCAACTGATACTAATTCCCATTGAAAAATCTTCTTCACTAATTTTTTGGATGAATGGAAAATTGTTGAATTGGTAATGATACCAATGCTTATGAGATCCAAAATCTTTTAATACATCCCTAAAAAGTCAGAGTTTGGTGTAGATTTTGCGCTGAGGTTGTCATCGGTATATATTTCCGGGAGAATGGCGGTGATCAGGTCATCATTGTTAAAAGCGAACACTGTAGATCACTGATTAACAACTTCTTTTAGCATAAACGATCTGGACCTCATCTCAGCTTCGCTATGAAAGCTTAAACATTTCAATTTTAAGTCATCATAAAAATTTTCAATTCCAAAAACAAAAGCCACCCTATATTACTTTTCGGATCTCAAAATATCTCTATGACAAATATCATTTAAATCGGTTTGGCGGTTTGAGCGTGAAAAGGTAACAGATAGACAGAGTTACTTTCATATTCATTATGTTAGTAAGCAAAGAAGTGCAGCTCATTAAGAAAAGTGCAAGTCATTATAAAAAGTGCAAGTCATTATAAAAAATACAGCTCATCATAAAAAGTGCAAGTCATCATAAAAAGTGCAAGTCATTATAAAAAGTGCAAGTCATCATAAAAAGTGCAAGTCATTATAAAAAGTGCAAGTCATCATAAAAAGTGCAAGTAATTATAAAAAGTGCAAGTCATGATAAAAAGTATGTACAACTCATCATAAAAATGCAAATCATCATAAAAAGTGCAAGTCATCATAAAAGTGCACGTCATTATAAAAAATGCAGCTCATCATAAAAAGTGCAAGTCATCATAAAAAGTGCAAGTCATTATAAAAAGTGCAAGTCATCATAAAAAGTGCAAGCCATTATAAAAAGTGCAAGTCATCATAAAAAGTGCAAGTCATTATAAAAAGTGCAAGTCATCATAAAAAGTGCAAGTAATTATAAAAAGTGCAAGTCATGATAAAAAGTATGTACAACTCATCATAAAAACGCAAATCATCATAAAAAGTGCAAGTCATCATAAAAGTGCGCGTCATTATAAAAAATGTAGCTCATCATAAAAAGTGCAAGTGATCATAAAAAGTGCAAGTCATTATAAAAAGTGCAAGTCATCATAAAAAGTGCAAGCCATTATAAAAAGTGCAAGTCATCATAAAAAGTGCAAGTCATTATAAAAAGTGCAAGTCATCATAAAAATTGCAAGTAATTATAAAAAGTGCAAGTCATGATAAAAAGTATGTACAACTCATCATAAAAACGCAAATCATCATAAAAAGTGCAAGTCATCATAAAAGTGCGCGTCATTATAAAAAGTGCAAGTCATTATAAAAAGTATAAGTAATTATAAAAAGTGCAAATCATGATAATAAGTGCAACTCATCATAAAAAGTGCAAATCATCATAAAAAGTGCAAGTCATCATAAAATGTGCAAGTCATCATAAAAAGTGTAAGTCATTATAAAAAGTACAAGTCATTATGAAAAATGCAAGTCTTCATAAAAAGTGCAAGTCACCATAAAAAGTGCAAGACAGACAGATAGAGTTAATTGCATAATTATCATATTAGTAGAGATGCTTATTTTGTCAAATATTTGATAGATATGAAAGCAGTTTTAGTTTCATTTAAATTTAAAGATAGCAGGCCTCTTAACGAAAGCCCCTTTATTTTTAACCGACAGCAAATTAGCAACATTTGCTAATTATTATAATTTATGGCTGGGCGAAAAACAAATATAAATTTTATTGTAAAATAAAAATTTATAAGTGTTTTAAAACTTTTGAAAATTTACTAAAAACAATAACATTAAACAAAAAAAATTTTTTTTAATATATGCAGCCCTTAAATCTCTTACTCTTTTAATTTTACTACAATTTTAATGCTTTTACAATTGTACAAGAATTTAAAATCTCAGGTAGCCATTCTAAAACTATGCTGACACATATTCAGCAGCATTTTATAGACCACAGAAGAATTTCTATAAGGATTTCTTTTGTACACCTAAAATTCACAAGTTTCTGTACATGTGAAGAAATGTTGTTGGTACAAGAGGACAGACTTATTTTATTAACAAAATAGTTTGACTTATACCATATATTTCAATCGGCATGTTCTTTCACATCCTGATTAACTTAAACCTCTTTTCTTTTCTTTGCATAGGATTATCCGAATTTTCATCAAATTTAGTTCACTGTTCTTTCAGCAAAACTACTTTTTATGATCACAAAATATTTATTTACTATTTATTTATAGCTCACGATGCGTGAATCGAATTTCAATTTATTTTGCGCACTCATGTTTATGAAATATTTAATTAAAATATGAACCGAAAGCAAAGGAAATACATATATAATTTATATATATTTGTTTCCTTTATATAATAAAAAATATTGCCTTAAAGCTTAATTTGTTTAATAGTCAGTCGTCTGCACAAGACATTTCAGTTAGTATTTCTATTAATTTTAATGGTCTACTTACTTAATGGATCAAAGCCGGTTATAAATTCAGGACAACGTTCATAAGCAGATGTGCCAGCAGGAGTCTCTGGCCAGCAGAGCCATCCATCGAAGGTACCAGGACAAAATTTATCTGCATAAAAATAATAACAATTAGTAATTAATCACAAGCTGATATAATAAATAATTTTTTCTTATTGCAGACTTGCGAGGATAAGCTGAGGTTTCTTTGAAAAAAAAATTATCATTTTAGATCAGGGGGCAAATCATGGCACTCGCTACTGTTCGAAATTTGTATTTAAGTTGTATTGAAATTTTGCATGCGGTAATTGGGCCCCAGATCACTTTTATATTTTTCATATTTTCTGTGACTGACATGTTAAAAAGGATTATGTGATTTTCTTTTCTTACTTCCTGAATAAATTAAATCAGTTCATCATGCTTCTAAGAAATATGTGATATGTCGTTTTTATTTGTAAAACTATAAATTTAGTTAGTTAATAATTGATGTGAACATCCCCTTTGAATAACAATCATCATGCATGTTATGCAGCAATTCATGTACAACTCATGTGTGTATCCGAAAGGATAACGACAGTTTCGTATGTGCTTTTATATATTGTTGTTTATACAATTTGCTTCTCTGTATTTCTTATCAAAGCCAAACTTTAAGGAAACAAAAACAAAGACACACAAACAATGCGCCACATATTCTGCTGTGGCTTGTGACATTTTCAAGTGCAAACATATAAATAATAATACGAGAGACCTCAACAATTCTTGTGTACCCCGACTACGACTACCACTTTTCGTAATAAATTTTTTTTTATAAATTTTATTTTATAAATTTTTTTTTATAAATTTTTTTTTATAAATTTTTTTTTTATAAATTTTATTTTATAAATTTTTTTTTATAAATTTTTTTTTATAAATTTTATTTTATAAATTTTTTTTTATAAATTTTTTTTTATAAATTTTTTTTTATAAATTTTTTTTTATAAATTTTATTTTATATATTTTACCTGTCGCCTGATTTAACGCTGTTGCCGTTTGATTAAGACGCTCATAACATTCGTTGCGTAGAATTTCAAAAGGATCTGGTGGACTTTCGTTAGCTTCTGTTGGTTCTTCTATGACGGCCGCTTTTGTTATTATCACAGCGTTTGTGGTTTTGTGGCCTATTAAGGAACTTTCTGTTGTGGTTTGTGTGTTGAAGACATCCATATTGCCGCCACTATTTAACATGGCAACAAAAAAAATAATAAAATAACGTTTTTCACTAAACGAAAAATTCTGTAATTTTTTTTTTTAATATCCTTGTGATATGTTGCAGTGGATGTGCTAAACTAAATAGATTAAGTACCGGAAAAAGAAATACTTTCAGCATGCACCATTTAACAGAATTTTGTAAACAGCCATATTATTTAAGTCAGATTTTAGTTCATGAATTTTCATATCTGTTCTATTCTTCTTTTTTTTTTCTTAAATGAAAGGACGAGTGAGTATGTGTCTTCAGCTTGTTTTTTGGTTATTTGCTAATTATTCTCTGTCCTCCTTGCTACACTTTGTGTGTTTTTGGCTGTGGTTCATTTAATGCAATTCTCACTGTTCTTGTCGCCTTAAACTACTCATTTTATTACTTGTCATCATGAGCTGCCATTTTCTCGCAATGAAACTGCTTTAACCAAATTGATATCTGAAAAGAAATTTCCACAAGTTTTATTATTAAGATACACACTTTGTTATTATCTACGTTTAAAGCATATTGTGGAATATAAAAACATTTTTGGTTGATGATGCTAATGATGCTGATAATGATGTGCAGGAAGAAACTAGAGATGAGGTGAAGCCAAATTCTTCTGGCACCTTTATATTTATTATAATACGTTGTGTTTAATATTTAAAACACAATTAAGACGAAGGATGAATTTCTCCTAAAGCGACGAATTTCAGTGGTTAAAATTCACAATATCGACAAAAATATAATAACTTGAAACCGATAGCCTATAGTTGTTAGTGCTATTTTCTCTTTTTAGTTTATTGTAATTTTAATTATAATAAATTTAAGAATAATAATAATAGTTAATTTTATCAACGGGCTTAAGTTCGAATCTGCAAGACTGCAAACCATTTTTTATTATTTTATTAATATATGAATTTGTTCAAATTCTATTTTATTAATTTATATTAAGATTGGAATATTAAGAATATTTTTCAATAATCATCAAACCAGCAGAACGGATCAGCGAAAGCGAAAGAGATACATGGAATATTGGGAATATTAATCGTCAGGGTTGGGGAATTTCGTACTAACCAAAAAGTAATAACTTGTAAAAATATTTAATTTTCGTTAAAAACATTGGTTAAATAGTTGATATTCCTACTAACTAGCACCACTTGAAACAGTAGAAAAATTGAACAAAGAACGCTGATGAGATGGCGTAGCGGCCTCGAAATCAGTACTGATCCGTTCTGCTGGTTTGATGATTATTGAAAAATATTCTTAATATTCCAATCTTAATATAAATTAATAAAATAGAATTTGAACAAATTCATTTATTAATAAAATAATAAAAAATGGTTTGCAGTCTTGCAGATTCGAACTTAAGCCCGTTGATAAAATTAACAATTTACATAAGAAAGTTCGACTAATAAAAATTCATACATAATTTAAAATAATAATAATAGCTTATTTAATTGATACAGTTGCTGGCAATTTATGTGACAGAGTGACCATAGTAGAAAAAAACCAATAAAAACGTTATATTCGACCGTGTCGAGTCTTAAATACCCTCCAAATATTTAGTAAGTGAATTTGAAATGTTTAATTCGCTGGGACAGAGTTTCTTTAAGACATCTCTGTGCCCAATTTTAAATCTCTATTTGGACAGAGTCATTCCGGGAAGGGCCGTGGGGGAGACGTTTCACCTCAGCAAGATCAGAGAACATCTCAACTTCTTATAGGCTTAAAGAATACAAATTGTTAAATATTTACACTATTTTTGGATATAATATTGTACGTCAGCGCCCAATAAAGGTGGCGGGGTCCAAGACTAGACTATATCATGTTTTCCACAGATGAACGTATGGGCATTCCTACACAGTCTTAGATTTCATCACTGATCAAGAATATATATACTTTATGGGGTCCAATTCTTTTTGCAGGGTATTAAAACTGTATTTTGTCGGAGTATATCTGGAAAGGGCCATGGGGGATATATTTCACCTTTGCCATAAAGCTCAAAAAATAAATGTTTGGAATAATTAAATGTAAAATTTATTTTTTTTTATAGGGTCATTTAGGCTTAAGTGAACAATTTATTAAATTTTTGCACAAAAAGGGGGCGGGGTCCAAATATTTATTTTTTGATTTTATGGCTCTATCTTTAACATGTTGAATCTTCTTTGTCTTCTAAAGTAAAAAGCAGCTTCATTTTCTAAATCACTTTAATAGTGTTTTCACACTGAAATAGTTTTAATAAATTGTGGTTTTAACGTTAAAACTAACTGTGGTTTTATTATACAAAATAATTTTGATAAAACCAACTTAATAGCACTTTCGCATTGCTTTTAAGTAGGTTGTATAAAATGCAACCTTGTTTTTGACTGTTCTTGGCTGTACTAAGTTGAGTGCTGCCAAGTTCTATATTGAAACAGCTGATATTGTTTATATTTGTAAGAATATATACGGACGCCTTATATATTTTGAAAAAATGTTTATATATAACATGTTGATTTGAAAGAAGTTCTTCACTTTGTATTTAAACTATTTTAAAATATTCATTTACAAAATGTAAAATAATTTCTGTTTTAAAATGCATTGAAAAACTTTTTCTTTTTTCCTTCAAACTTCTGTTGTACAGTTTGTCAATAAAGTGTTGCAAAGAACAAGTACAGCAACAAATTCATACATTTCTATGAGCCGTTTAATTTATTTTGCACAAATTTATTATACAGCCTGTATGTTAAAACCACAATTTGCAGTGTGAACGCGAAATCAGCTGTTTATGGTTTTAGTGTTAAAACCAGGAGTCAAATTACGGCATTCGATATCGATCGAAATTTTTATATAAATTGTATGTAAATTTCGTTCGATATCGAATGCGGTAATTTGGCCCCAGGTTTCAACTTTCAGTGTGAATTCATTCAATCTCTAACTCAGTGTGGAAGACGAGAGGTCAGGGTCGTGTGGGTTCGCATGAAGGAATACGAAACGAAAGAGCTGACTAGTCCGATAGAGCAGGATCGATCTTGCATGCAACAGGCTCCCTATGGCATATTGATATTCTCTTAGTTGAAGTGTAAAACATTTTTAAGGACTGATTGCATAGAAATGCGTCACTCATATGGTTTACAATTGCCAACCGAAGAGTATCCAAAACTCTTTAGCATCAAACAACAGCCAATACTGGAAAAGAAATTGTTAACGAGGTCTGATCAAAAAAAGACCGTTATTTTAAATTTTTTCAAAAGTATTTATTTATGCATCAATAACTATCTTGTAGCCTTCAAAGTAATCCCCCTCAGATCTTATACACTTATGCCAGCGTTTTTCCCCATCTTCGAAACACTTCTGAAACGCGCTTTTTGGTACCGCCAACAGCTTCTGCTCCTTTCATCGGTGTCTTCAGTTTTGGGAAGAGGAAAATGTCAGCGGGGGTCAAGTCCGGTGAATACTGTGGTTGAGGCATGATAACGGGGTTTTTTTTTGCCAAAAAGTCACGCTAAAGCATCGATGTGTGTTCCAAAATTTAGCAATTTTAGAACAATCTTCGCTGGCGCACGTTTCATGCCTAAAACATCCGTAAAAATTGCTTGGCATGAGGCGAGCGATTTGCCAACATCATCAGCATTGTCATTGACACCTTCCTGGCCTTCCTTAAACCGGTTATACCACAATTGAACTTGTTGTGTTCTGCTCATTGTAGACTCGTCAAACGCATTTAATTTAATTTTTTGCGGATTTAATTTAATTTTTTACAAAAAACTTTTCTTGATCCATTTTTTCGAATACTAAAAAAAATCGAAGAGCACACCAAAACACGACTAACCTGTTTACCTGTAAAAAAAAAAATAATAAGTAAAAATTCCCCGGAGTCGGACGAATTCCCAGAAATTAAAGAAACGAATGCCATATATATCAAAAATTAAAATTCTTCGAAATATTTATCTCAGCAGTATTTTGATTATCCTTTGAAACATGTTAAGCTTTCATCACCAAATATTTCAAGCGAAATTAACAATAATGACATCAACATGGCAAAAATTATCAAGTAAAAGGGCTAGCAGTTAAACAAAATTACATGCAAAAAGAACAATAAAATTCCTGATGCGGTCATCATGTGAACCCTGCTGACATTATTTAACTGAAGTTACATGACTTTTATTTATTTAAATTTAGTAAACAACTGCGACAAGTAATTTTACTTGTCTCTCCTCCCGGATAATTTACAAAATTTACTCCATAATTTTTTTCCAGTCCAATAATGTTACAACAAACTGATGTAAATTAGAGAAAAATCAATAGTCCCAGATATCTGTGCCCCCACACACACACAAACACAAGTTGTAGCAAGTAAGTATGCGTGTGGCGAAGTAAAGTATTTTTTTTTACCACACGTATCGGGTGTTTTCTTAGCCGCATTAGACATTAAAACGATAATACAAGACATTAATGTTGTAACTATTTATTATATTATATGCAGTTTCTAAAACTCTCGGGTATATAAAATTTAATTGTAATAAACTAATGCACACATAATTTTTATAAAAAAAGAAACTAAAATGTGTGTGTTTAAAAGAATACATATGACACGTACTTAAGTTAATGTATTTTTTTTCATAAAAAAAATCACACTAACAATCCAGTGTTTCTCATTTATATTTTCAGCACGATTTTCTCGCTGCAAATACATGCTCAAGCAAAAATCCCAGTCATACGTTGACTTATTATTAACTTAATGCTGCAAAAAAAAAAGAATTATTCGTTAAATTCACAAATCTTTTTGCATCCTCGAAAGTTGTATTTGTAAACATAAATTGAAAGAAAAATTTTCAAAAAATTAAATATTTAAAAAAAAACCGTTATCATATTATATTGAGTCCATGTAATAAGTGGCGATAAACACAAATATGCAGTAGTACTGATGATGAAAGTGTAGTGGCTTTCGAAAACAGCTGTTCTGCCCTGCTGTGTAAGTTGAATAATTAAAAGCTTATGTTGACTTTTCTTTATGCTTTGGAAGATTTATTATAATTTAATAAAAAATTGTTGGAATAATTAGCCATAGAATTTAATATGTGACCTTCTCCACGAAAAGGGACCTCTGCGCCGAAAAGAAGTTATTGAGAAAAACGCGTTTAAAAAAAGCGCTTCGTTTTTCGTTGTTCATCTTTACAGGTGATATGTAAAAAAACTAAAAGACATAGAAACTTGCGGTTTGCGGCATTTGAAAGAGCGTTTTTTCCTATAAGAATCACTCAAAAAGTAAAAAAAAAATTTTGCGGCGCAGAGGTCCCTTTTCGTGGAGCAGGTCACATATAGCAATAAAAAGTTTGGACAAAATACTTTAAAAAAAACAAGTGATTTTTTGGATTTTTTGTTTGTTTTAGAAGGATTTAATTGAGGCAAGAATTTTAAATGGGAAAAATCAAAGGCGAATATATTTTAATACCTCAATGGCTCCATTTTAATCTAAGAGATTAAAATGTTTTATTTGATTTCTATGATTATTGATAAAGCTCAAGGTCAGCTCAAGGTCAGTTCAAGGTTGCACGTTTGCGGTATAAATTCCAAAGTTCCCGTATTTTCATACGGTAAACAACATGTTGTATCGTTGTCGAGAAATTATAGAATTTTCTTTTCCCTATCTTAAATTTGTTAGGCCTTATTACGTTTGTCGAATCGAGTCGACAGTTTACAGCAGATTAAACAAATATATAGAAATCTGGGCTTCAGTGCATAATGAAATTTTTTGCTGGGATTCCTTGTATTTGCCTTCTTCCCAAGAGCTCAGTAGTGACTTGTTAAGTATATCACCACAAAGTGTAAGTACGAGGGTGGTTCAATAAGTCCTTGAATTTTTTTTTAATTTCCCACCTCTTAATTGAAATGGCAACACTGTTCCTGTCAACTGTCAGTTGGCTCCTGTAAAAATTTCAGCAGGCTGCGTTATTTAATTTGTGTTTGGCGGACTATCGCTCATTTTGAGAAGAAAATGGAAAAAACTGAATTTCTTGTGCTCATTCAACATTATTTTTTTTTGCCGAAAAAACATCACTGGAGCCAAAACTAAACTTATTAAATATTATAGGGACTCTGAGCAGGTTTTTTTATAGTATTGAGAGACAGATGAAGAAAGATGATAAGATAGAGTATTTTTTGTAGGTTTGCAGAATTTCGTTGTGGCCGCATAAGCACGCAAGATGCTGAACGGTGTGGACACCCAATTGAGGTCCCTACATCCGAAACAAATTAAAAAATTCACGATATGGTTTTAGCCGATTGGAGGTTGAAAGTGAGAGAGAGATTATGGAACCCATAGGCATCTCACATGGCCCAGTGGTTTCAATTTGGAATGATCACATAGGTATGGGGTACCGCCTATGCAGGGCTACACATGTTTCCATAGCAAAAAGACATGAATTCAGCGATGAAGTGCTCCCTCATCTGCCCTATTCTCCAGATTTAGCCCCTAGGGACTATTTCTTGTTCCTAAACTTGATTTAGTGGCACGGCGGAAAAAGATTTGACACCAACAACGAAATCATCTAACAAGCAAATGCTTATTTGGAAGACCTTAATAAATCATATTTTTCGGAAGGGATAAACAAATTGGAGAAACGTTGGACTAAATGTGTAGAACTCCAAGGATTTATATAAAAACCTGTGATTTATTCAAAGAGTCACAGACTTATTGACCCGCCCTCGTATATCTCTACGTAGTTCTCCAAGCATAAGAATATATAATATCCATATCTACCCACATACTAAGTATTCAAAAGTACCTTCAAGTACAGCAAAACATGAAAAATGTTTTTGTTACTCGTATTTTGGAACGTGTAAAATGTTGCACTTAAGTTTTCTTTGCATGTCCATCGCTGTTCAACGACCATAAACATATGCCGGTGTGTATAGTGTATGTAAGTGTATAGTGACCACCACCGCATTTTGTGGCCTGTCATAAAATAATGATAAAAAATTAATGACAAATAGAGAATACAGACAGCACTCCGTCTTGTAGACATTTCGTAGCGCACAAGTCATAAATCAATAAATTCTAGTTGCCACACTGAAGTGTTATTTTTTTTTTAATTTTATTACTTAACGTTTGGTTTTTATTCCATAAATTTTTTTATGTATTTTTTCTTTAATTCTTGAAAGGTAGAAATTTTGCTGTTTTGCAGAAAGTTTCCCAACAATCAATGCTGCTGCAGTTGCGCATAATATATTAGAAAATAGCAAAAAGTAGATGTTGAGCATCACAGTGAAAAAGAATTGGAGGTCATTTTCAGGGCAACTGTTTTTTTTCTACTTCCAAAGTATCAGTAAATGTGTCTTCTGGACTTATGCGGATATTAATTTACTTACACAAAGTTTTTTCTTGTTTTATACAAAATCTCTACTTTTCGCAAGTATTATATTTCAATTTATAGAAAATTTCTTATTTTTAAAAAATATTTTTTTTTAAAAATTTTTTTTTTATAAAAAATATTTTTTTTAAAATTTTTTTTTTATAAAAAATGTTTTTTTTGTAAAAAAATATTTTAATTATAAAAAATATTTCTATTTGTAACGAATATTTTTATTTGTACAAAGCTAATAAAAGAAAAAGTATTTTATATGTATACTAACCCCCCTATTCATAAAAATTATGAGAGGCTTATAAGAGTGTAATAGAGCAAATTTCATATAAAATTTTGTTTTGTTTTGGTGAAACTATGTATAAAGAAGAAATGTTTTCTTCTTTGTTTGTTTACTTGATTGTTTATTTGCATTGAATAGGTTCCGAAACTACTGACCCGATTTGAAAAATTCTTCCACTGTGCAGAAGCTGGCATAAGTTATATTATATTAAAAAAAACATACTATTTACATCGCTTGAACTGCGAAATCTAGTGCTGCTAGAATGACTTTGCAGAACATGTCCCTATTTACAAAAAGTATCAAAACAGCATATTTCTAACAAAAATATTTAGTTATTCCACTATAAGTGTTTTTTTTTACTTTAAAAATTTATTTCGAATGCCGCTGCTAGAAAATACTCTTTTTCTATAGCCTCCAAAAAATATTTGATGGGTATATTCACTTTGTCAATCCGTGTGTAATGCAGCGAAATATCCCTCTAAGACCCCATAAATTATATATCAGATCAGATCAGATCACTGGTGAAACCTAAGACGATCTATGCACGGCCCCCGATCTGTCTGTAGAAAGCATGATGCAGTCCAAACGAAAAGAGCCAGACCCTTGAAATTTGGTATAGATTAACTTTGAAGGATAAAAAAGGTCATGATCGTAATTGGGCTAAATCGGGAAAGAGGGAAAAAAGTTCACCTAAGAAGAACTTAACCAACCTCTAAAAAACAATATAATTTTTAAAGTTTTTTTAAAAAAAATTTTCAGCACATGATATATTTTTGAATCAGAGAAATCTATTTTCGGACCCCGCCTCTTTAGTGAGTGTTGCAGTAACATATCACATGGTTAAATAGTGTATATAAAGGGTGGTTAAATTTTAAGGGCCGATGTTGATTGAATAAAACACAAATTATTTAGAAATTATTGTCATTTCTTTTTATTATGACAATATTGGATGGCTCAATTATGTATGGAACAAAATATGAGCCAAATGGCCGTCGGCAGCAAACCTCCATCCGGTGGTCCAAAGTTTCGATGACGCTGAGGCATAGTTGAGGTTCTACGCCGTTAATGTGCGAATTATCCCATCCTTTAGCTCTTGAATTTTTGCCGACATATCGACGTATGCCTTTTTTTCTGAAATAAGCTCAAAGCTATCAAATCACATGATCTTGGCGGCCAATTGACATCGCCATCACGTGAGATAACACGGCCATTAAATATGTCGCGCAAAAAATTCATTAGCCCAATTCACAATCCTGTGCAAATGGTCTTGCATTATAGCATTTGCAAATTGAGAGAGTATTTGAGAGCATTTTCAATGTATTTTGTTGGTGTAGAGTACAATTATTTTGCTCATGCTACGATGCTAGACTACTTGCTCGAGATTGTGAACTGGGCTATTGTTTTGTTAGCTGTTTGGCAAGCGGCACCGTCCTGTCGAAACCACATATCGTCTACATCCACATCTTCCAATTCGGCCCTTAAAAAGTTCGTTATCATCTCACGATAGCGAACACCATTCACAATAACTGCCTGATCGGCCTCATTTTGGAAAAAATGCGGCCGAATGATGCCGCCAGTCCATAAACCGCAACCAAACAGTCACTCTTTGTGGGTGCATTAGTTTTTCGACAATCTCTCTTGGATTATCATTCGCCCAAATGTGACAATTCTGCTTATTGACGAATCCACTAAGGTGAAAATGTGCCTCATCACTGAAGACGAGTTTCTTCCACTGTTTTTTTTTTATCTTGGACCAGCACTCAGGGGATGACCCCTATATATGCAATGCATTGCGCCGGAACTGAAAACGAGGGGATAGTATTGAGGGGACAGATTAGCAAAGATGAGAAGATAGACAATTGTTTTTGCAGCTATTTCAACCTTTTACTTCGCCGGCTAATTTTTTGTTACAGGACCGACGAAGGAGGTTGCTGCTGTTACTCGGCTTTTTAGTACATGATAGTGTCAGTCGCTGCCAATTATGTTCAGTGATCAGTGACCATGCCTTCATCATTGAAACAGGCCACTTCTTCCACCATTCTGACCACTGACGACGAACCGGTCGAATATAACATTCTTATGTGTGCGTGTTTTTTTTTATTTGCTGAAAAAATACGTCGGCATGCGATTTGACTAAATTTATTATTTCATTAAAAAAAGGTGATTGTCTTGGCTGCTTCACAAATAATGCCTCATTCTCTATAACTTCTGCTAAAGTCGAGTATAGTATTATATATCACGTTCTAAATTAAATCCAGATGATGACACAGGGAACATATTTCACGGTATTCCTTTTATCTCCGTAATAACCATATTTTATTTCAATGAATTACAATCGTAGTCAAAATATTTCTTATATCGCAAAAACCAAATTTCTTATGTCAACGACTTACACACCGCAGCGACAAAATTTTGACAAATTATTTGTTTTCCTGAAATGTCTGTCTACTCATATTTAATTATACTCGTATGTTGGTACTGTTTGAGCGGCCAGCATAAAACGTTCTTTGCAAGTGTATTTGAAACTAAAGCTTTTATTAAATCATCAATCAAATAGCTACGAGCCTGAGCAAACTGGCATGTACGTTTGAACTTTAGATTCATTTGAAAACATTTTATATCCATCAATCATATCCGCTTCCTTTTACGCATTCGATTTTCTACAACTTTCATTTTGCGTTTTTTTTTTCTCAACTTTCATTTTAAACACTTTTAAAACAACTCAAGTGGAAAAATTGTTTTGCACTTTGACTTTGAAAACAATTTTCACCATAATGATGAATTTTACAACATTTTAAAGTTCTAACGAACAACGTTTATGACCTTTTAGAACGCGCTCTAGACAGAGAGAAAGAATGTAAATGGTAGAATTTGTAGCAAAGAAAAAAGCTTTTCTCTAATCGAGTTCATTAAATTATTTGTCAATCAAAATTCTTGCTGTAGAAAAATGTTTCCATTGATTTATTAATGCTGTTCAATGAACCGTCATTTCAGTGTTTGTCATGCACTTTAAGTGCTCTGCATAATATAAGATTTAGTAGTTTTTTTGCATTCTTAAATGAAAATACTTTGGATTTTCTTTTTGGTCATTAACTAAATCGAATGGATAATAATAATAATAATAAATAAGTAAAAGTATGTTGCCGATAACTTTTAAGTTAAACTCTAATAATTGCACAACAGCGCGTATACGATCTCACATATTTTTGTTATCAACTCGCAGCTGATCGGTTTGGTAAACATTTAAGCTGTTCGTAAAAGGAACACCAGACCGGCTCGTAACTACTTTTAAAATTAAGCGAATGAATCGAGAACAAACACAAAGTATTAAAAATTAAGGCAGCCCACATCGATATTCTTTTAAAAAAGAATTCATATACGGACGGCAGTTGGTTCAGCACTTTAAGCCACAATGGAAACTCTTCGTGAACAACCTCTCCTAATAGCAAAACCCTTTACAATAAACTAATGCTTTTTAATATTTAATATTCCGAAGAGAAATTAAAGCTTTTAAAAATGATTTCAAACTTAAAAATAGAAACCAAATGCTTAATTTCTTTTTTTTTTTCATGTCAGCAGCAAACATTCTCTGGATCAACTACTTTGAAGATAAGAAGTTCAGTTTATAAATAAAATAAAACATATAAATAAAATTTTAAACAATTTTTGGACTTTATATTATAAACATGAAACTAGTAATTATTTTGATTAGTTATTTATAAAAAGAAAATTTTCAAACAAACGAAAGTTGTGTTTTCATTCGAAAATATACGGAAAACAGTTGACCTTAAAAGCCAGCCCTGCCGCTTTAACAGCTACGAGGGGCATTATTTTAATTTTAAAACTGCTATAAATTTCAAATGGATTATGATTGATGTTGTTGTTCGATATCTATAAAAGATAGGGGAACACCCATTGACTGCCGATATAATTTCAGAGTGTTTTGAAAAATTCACTTTTTTCCACATTTTTGTTACGATATCTCACGAATGCATTAACCGAGTTTAACCCGGTTACTTAATGACTTTTGATTGTCAAAAGCGGATTAGTTTTTGGAACCGAGCGGAAATGACGTTTAAAATTTATTCTAAAAGAAACACATTTGAAAAAAAAAATTTTTTTCAGTTTAGATATTTCCGCATTTTTCACTTCTTTTTTGAAAATTTTGAATTTTCTTAGGGGAAAGTTAAAAAAATTTTACATGCCACTGGTCAACGATTTTAAATACTCAGGCGAATTTAAAAAATGTTGCTAATATTACGTACACAAAAGCAGGCAAATATTGGCATTAAACAATAACCCTGCAGGAGGATAAACGTTAATTGTCTTTAAGCTACTGGTACGATTACTAGTACCGAATGCACTAGTTAAAAAGGTGATTGAACATTTACAGAAAAGCACTAGTACTTCAAGTAGTTCATTTGTAGACTGATTTGACTTGTAGAATTTCATATTACTTTTTGATCATGTTTTAAAGCGAATTGCTAATTTGCATTTTCATTTATTTTATTTTTAATTGTTACAATTTTTAAACAAATTTAAATTTGAAAGAAAGAATAGTATTAGAAGACTTTGCCACCTGCATATCAGTTTATTTATTCGATAATTTAAGTAAGTAAGCCGCAGTTTTCTTGTGGGTTAAAAAAGTGACATTTTAAAAAATAAATAAAATTAAAAGCTCATTTTAAAATTTTATAAACGTGTTTTTTTTTTTGTTAATATTTATGTTCATATGGAAAATCAGCGATCTTTTTTAAAATAATAAAAACTGATATATGTATTGTATGTTCATTAGTGTTTGGTATATGGTGGAGTGCCAAAAGTAACTCAATTTGTACAAGGTGCCAGTGGATTGAGTGTACCCTGAACGAACTTTCCATTTCCACTTATAAACAAAGAATTGATGAACCAAAAATTGCTTGTGAAGACAAAGAGTTAACAAATTTCATTGGGTTTAAAAAACCAATATATTCAGGGATTTTTTATATATAAACCAGTTCTTAATGCAGAGCTGATTGTACTAGTATCCGACTAGAAGAAATTATACTAGTACTCATCTAGTACTAATAGTACTAGTATCCCCCTAGTTTCCATGTAGTACCAACGGCACTAGTAATTTTCCAAACACACTCAATGTTAATTTGAGCATTAACATGGTATAGGAAAGTTTACAGTTGGGAACTAGTACTGGTGATTTTTCTACTAGTGCAATACTAATTTGATATTAGTTCGATCTCCTGCAGGGAAATTACAACTACAATAACAAAAACAAAACAAACAATATCAGCATTTAATATAGTATTACACTCATTTCCTTTAAGGAAAATTAGTGTTGAATAGGTAACATTTTTTTTTTCTTAAGGGAAATATTATTATAAAAGACCGTCTTACAGTTTTAAAATAGTGTATATATTTCAGAAGAGAACATAAAGAAATTTTAAAGGCAGAAAAAATTCAGCATATTACTTGGAAAAAGAAAACACTACAAGCCTCAAATGCTATTCTCTGTAGGAATTCAATAGTTAGATTATTTTATTTGGTTGTGGTTATTGTTAATTCAATTTAAAGCGGGCTATTAAATAAAAAGTGTACAAAAAGTGTTAAGAGGTTAGGCATGTAAATATTGCAATTGAACAACCCTCGTTGTAATACCATAACATACAACACCTAGAGTTTTTCGCTAGAATGAATGGGGGCAATTTTGCAAACAAATATTATTATACAATTTTTCATCAAGTAGTCCGCCAGAAGCAATATTTCCTCAAGTATTTAACAAGTAATGAATTTAGGTTTGGATTTTATATCATTAAAGATACCAAACCCTTTAAAACTGTTTAGCTAGAGGCTATGAAAAATTCATAATTATGCCCTCCTGATGGTTTTAATCTCATAAACTAAAATTTTAGGAAATTGATTTTCCTATCAAAAAAAAAAAAAGAAATATTCATATTTGTAGCGTTAGGGTTATATTATGGCAGATACTTGATTACACGTTTTTATGCGCTCCCATTTAAATTAAACCAAACCCACTTTCATAACAACTGACTATCAGTAACGTAGTGCCTCAATTTGTTCTAGCCAGCATCACTATGAGGTGTCATATTTGGTAAAGCATTATGCTGCAAATATTCAGACTTAGGCTTTGTTCAGCTTAGGCAATGACGCAGAAATGGCTCCGCTTTCTCAATCCCTTCCCTGCATGACATGAAATTATTGTTTTGGGCTGATACCTATAAGAGACGAATTCTGTCACATCAATCATATTCTTGAGCTTACAATCTCGCCCCTGACTGCCCGTTTGCTGTCGGCCCTGCAACAAAAAAGCTTGAAATAGCTATTAAAAATGCTCTATCTTCTCTTCTGCCCTCCCAATACTATCCCCACTATTCTTATTCCAGCGTAATGATCCGCATATGGAGGAGTCACTCCTGAGTGCTGGTCCGAATTAGAAAAAAAATTTTGACATCTATAAACCAAATATATACTATGTGCCACCTTGGATCCTCTGTGATCGTATCCACTTTTTAGTCCGGCAGACTGCAAGTGGAAATAATTTTCAGTCTCTCGTTCTGCTATAAAAAAAACTCTGGCCTGTTTGCCCTCTAAAAAAAACTCCGAAAGTCTCTGGTTTGTTATCGTGAATGTTTTCCATAACGAATTTTTGAATCCTCAATTTTTGATACCGAGAATTATTTCACGCAATAAATCCACAGCCGCAAAGCAGGTCTGAGTCAGTCAACATGAAATCTCGCTGGCAACCATTTTCTAGATGCAGCCAGATCGTTTACGCTTTATTGAGAGTTCTGCGTCTCACTCCCACTAGTTAATTTCAACACTGCAGATAACTGTATAGATTTGCGGTTTTTCCGAGAAATTATTACGTGGTTAACTGTGTTGCTATTTCTTGGGACAGTCAGTCACAGATTAACGGATAAAATCCGGATTAACATCGACGGTATATGGTCTCAGTCACTCCGCCGGTATCGATATTTTACAAATTTACTTGACAAAGTATTTTTAATATAAATAGAAATACAATTAAATCCATAGTAAGTATCAGCAGGAAGAAGAGTTTGTTTTTTGATGTGTTAACATCTATACGCGCGCCTCTAGGGCAGTAAACTATCAGTTTCAATACATACGCAAGTGTAAGGTGTAAGATGTAAGAGTATGTGTTTGTTCGTTGCTTGGCAGTCGGTATTGAAAGTGATTATTGGGCGATTTTCATATAATTTTTCCACGCGATTTTCTCCGAAAATTCATAGCCGATTTTATTAATTTTTGGATTAAAACGCTAGTGCGGGTTTCGACGAAGAGTTTAGGCCAAAAATTAAGGCGATCCGATATCGGCGAGCGGAGATTTAAGTGTTTTAATTCGGAGTATTAATTTGGAGTAATATTAAAAAAGTGTTTTATGTTGATCTTCGGTTTTGTCTTATGCATAGCAAAGAGAATAGTGACGTGGTTATACGTACATATGTATATAAAAATGAGATAGCAAGACAGCAACGTATGTAGCTTATGTACAAACATAACAACGTATGTATGTACATTTGTCTGTTGCTTTGCATTCTCTTTGTTTTTTGTGGGTTTAATATAAAATAAATAAACAAAAAGGTGTTAACACATCGCCCGTGAGTTCGAACACTCATTGATTTTTTTTTTATTTTTAAAGCACTGATGTTTGATTAATACTCCTAGAATCATTAAAGATCAAGCATATAATTGCAATAGATTTCTGTAAAATCCTTTATATTAATTATCCTTTTACACATTTATCTTACAAGGCACTAACAAATAGATCACAATAGAAATTATTTTTCCCAAGCAATTCACAATACAAACATTCACAATCACCCTTATCATGAATAATTTTTCCCTCGAAATTGTTCCCTTTTTCCCTAAATTCCCCTGATCGTGAATGACTTTTTTCCCGCCAGCTTTTTCACTTTTCCCTTTAATTTATTCACTTATATTTTTGGTGGCGAATAGAGTAGAAAATGTAAATATTTTCTAATATAATTCGAATATTAGAGTTTGCAAATTTTATTTTTGTGGCAAGACCCTTTAATAAGACAAAAACTTATATATTTTGCAACAAATCAATTGCCTGCGTCTTTGTAAAACTTGTTGCTCCAATTCTAAAGATTAAGAATATTTTTAATTTGTTTTGTCTGGTTTTCAAAATGTATCCAAATTATTTCACTTCTAAATATTTAGTCATACTACTTTTAATTTTTTTTAAATTACTGCATAAACTTAAATTTTTCAACACAAATTCTTTGATTTTTCATGTTGTTTTCGGCTTCTTCTCTTTTTTTGCATTCACTGAGAACTGATAGCGGGAAAAATTTCTCACGGAAGATTCACGATACCATTTTTCCCTTCGAGTGGAATAAATATTTCATGTGAACAAAAATTCCCCTTGTTGTTCACGATAGGGGTGAATCGGGTTGCACCTCAACATCTCATTCCCATAACATTCGCTATAGCAGGATTATATTCAATGTGTGTGTAATAAATACAACTACTACTCACTTGTGGTCAGTGATCATATTATGATAAAGTTATGGTGCAATTGCTCAGGGCCATTTTTAATTTCTTATCACAACTTAGCACTTTATTCCTTTTCTTTTCAAATATTACTTTAATAAAATTAAAATAATTATATATGCATTTTTCACAATATGTACTATTTTATTTTTCTGAGTGTATAAATAAAGCATAAGAGTATTTTGTTAATATAAGAATTTGAATTATTTGCATGTTTTAATTTTATTTTTACTTTTTAAAAATGTTTATTTCTTAATGTATTTTTCATATCTTTAAAGACATTTTGTTTCTGAATATTTCTTATTTGAGTTTTTAAAATGTGATGCTTTTGCGCCATGTATGGGGCGGCATATCGTTTAGGGCGTTGCTTCTGTATTTTATGCTCGTAAGCAGTTTCACAAAATTTCGTAAACTGTAGGCCATAATAATAGCGTGATTTCTTTTTGGTCAATATTTCTGTACACAATTCCTCCAGCATTTTGTCAACAGCTTCTTTGCCCATTTTGGGAGATTTTTGAGCCACTACAGCCCCGCTCAGGCTGACAATTAGCAATAATGTGACAAATACGAATCTCATATTCCGCTACTGTTTACTGTTTCAAAAGTGTGTCGTTTCGATTGCTGCTTAAATTGCTAAATCCTCTTGTTCATTAGAACGCTGAATTGCAACTGATTATTTGCTGATAATTATTTTAATATTTTATTAACAAAATCATATAGAATGTATCAATTTGTTGTTGCTGCTGTTGTCTAACATCTAATATTACTGGTCTTTTCTGTACATGATCTAATCACCAGTTGTCGTCTCTGTATATTTTGTATAAATTTTTTTTTTTTTTTTTTTTTGACTCACACTTAATAATATTCAAATTTGATAAGAAATCAATTCATTGACAACTAGTTGATGTTGATGGCTCAATGTTAGATTGGTGTCAATACTTTGAGATATATATTTCATGGAAATGCATTTATATGGAAGTGCAGTCACAAAAACACAAAAAAAAAAGAAAACTGGGCTGGTCTTTCAAATATTAACAAATAGATTACAAATATGGGTTACCTATAGTATTTGCGATGTTACGGATGTCGTCAGAAAGGTGTGTCATTAATGATTAATTCTCTCATTTGAATTGTCGTAATGAATATTAATTTCAATTCCGGAAATTCTTTCAACAGATTTATATGCAGTTTTCACATTTTAATATTTAGCACTTATCAAACAATCCTCGTACAAAGAGTTCCAATATTAAAGATTGATTTTTTTCACAAAAATAAACATACAACCTAAATAGTGACGTAAAAACGTTTAACTAAGGCAGACAATCAAATGGGAAAAAAGTGCTTAAATCCACTTTCAGCTGCTCCGAAAATTTTATTAACAACTGATTAAAATCTTAAGAGAAAGAGTAGAAATTAGTTTATATTTCTGCTATAAAACTTTCTGATAATTGAGGGTGCTGTTGGCTGAAGTGTCACACACAAGACCATGAAGCAAAGAGTCCAGAGATCGACTCCGCGCCCAGTCATAAATATTGTGGCGAATTCTTGTGATCAGCACTAGTGCATGGTTGGTTGTGTTAGTTGTTGTCAGTCAGTCCCTGGTCAGTGGACAATTAATAAAAAGTAGAGTAACAAGACACTTCTCCGTTGGTCCTATAGCAAAAGTTTGCTGCTAAAAGAAAGGATCCTAATTTTTAATCCCCCTTAGAGCTCATGGCACTAAAAACAAAAAAGAAAATTTGTATATAAGTATTTTTTTTAACGAACAATAATATTTCTACATTAAACTCAATTGAGAATTATAGGTTAATTCTTCGAAATTTTTGTTTTTAAATTCAGAGAAACATGATAAATCTTCCAAGGCATACAGGAAAGTCAACATTAGTTTTTAGTTATTCAACTTAAACAGCAGAGCATAACAACTGTTTTCGAAGGCCGCAACATTTTCATCATCAGTACACTGAATTAAATTTAATATAGCAATATAAATGTTCGTTAAATAAAAACAGGTAAAAACGTTATATTCGACCGGGTCGAATCTTAAATACCCTCCAAATATTTAGTAAGTGAATTTAAAATGTTTAACTTGGTGGGACAGAGTTCCTTTATATAATATCGTACGTCAACGCCCACTAAAGGGGGCGGGGTTCAAAAATATGCAATATCATGTTTTCCACAGACGACCGTATGGGCATTGCTAGACCGTCTTAGACTTCATCACAATTCTCTTTGGAGGCTATAAAAACTGTATTTTGGCGGGGTCGCTCTGGCAAGGGCTGTGGGGGAAACATTTCACCATTGTCATTAAACTCTAAAAATAAATGCTTGGCATAATTATATACAAAATTAAAATTTCTTTTTTGTGATAGGGTCATTTAGCGGGCAAAGGGGAGGAGGGGGTAGGGCAGCAACAGGCAGTCATAAAACTCTAGAGATAAATGCTTGGGATGATTATACACAAAATTTAAAAAAAAAATTTTTTTTTTGGTAGGGTCATTTAGGGGGCGAAGGGAAAGGAGGGGGTAGGGCAGAGTAGTACCAGGTTTCGTCTTAGCTTCGTCATTAAAGCTTAAAAGTGTTATTTTTAAGGAATGTAGGCTTAAGTAAAACAATTTGTTAAATTTTTATGCTATTTTTGCATATAATAACGCCCACTAAAGTGGGCGGAGTCAAAACATAGTTTGGACTGAATCGTGATTTCCACAGACGGACGGACGGACGGACATGCTCAGATCGTCTTAGATTTCATCGCTGATCAAGAATATATATACTTTATGGGGTCTGAGATGGATATTTCGATGCGTTACAAACGGAATGACAAAGTGAATATACCCTCCAAATTCTTTTTTGGAGGGTATAAAAATACTTACATACAAATTTAAGCTGTGGCTTGAGCTAACAATAAAAATTATTTTTGAGAGGTGGTTTAAGTTTAAACCTAGTTTAACGCAGTTTGAAACTCTGATCTTTCCCGCAAACTGCGCTTTTCTTTATTATTTCATTAAGGACACACATTTTAAGCAAAACTAAGCTGTTACGTCAAAATTTTGTATAAAAACTTGATAATAGCGGCAAATATGTTTTCAGATTAACTAAACCTAGTTTAACTGAGATCCCAAAAATTCAGCCTTAATGGCGATTTCTGTTCTGGAAAATATGTAACATTTTGTCACTTGCTATTCCAAAAAAACACAATTAGGCACAATTTTAAAGTAAAGCACATTTTCATAAGGGATGGTAGATCAATTTTCAAATGCCATAATTCTACCATTTTCCATTGAAAAGTGCAAAAAATGTAGCATTACTTTTTAGAAAAGAAAACAACAGAAGTGTAAAAGAATTCAAAACAAAAAAGTTTGGCTTAGGTATAATGGAACAAAAAATTTAGAAACATAATCAAACACCAACGCGGGTATTAAATAAAAATGTGTTAGCAGCAGGTTGATACAATTCTCGTATGCAATTTCCTAATAACATTTTTATAAAGAAAAACTATTTTTATATTCAATTACGCCACCTAATAAGTGTTGACAAACAAAATACACTAGAAAACTGATGATGAAAGTGCAGCGGCTTGCGAAAACTGCTATTCTGCTCTGCTGTATAAATTGAATAATTAACAAGTAAGAACGCTATATTCGACCGGGTCGAATCTTAAATACTTTCCAAATATTTAGGAAATAAAAACTCTATATTGTTGTGGTCAGTCCGGAAGGGGTTATGTGGGAGACATCTCATCTTTGCCATTATCTACTAAAAGTGAATTTTTGGCATTATTTAGTGTTAAAAAAAATTTTTTTTTTTTTATATAGTCATTTATTTAGGTGGCAAAGGTGGGGGGAGGGTGGGTGAGAGGAAGATCAGAGAATATTTCAGCTTCGTTATAAAAATTTTAAAATTAAGTTTTTAAGAAATGTAGGCTGAAATGATACAATTTGTTAAATATTTGGCATGTAATATGTTACTCGCACGCCCACTAAAGGGAGCGGGGTCCAAAGATGGATTTTTCTGATTATGTGGCTAAAAGTCCAACGCTTTGGATGTACTTTGGCATAAAAATGTATCATTTGCTTAAAAAAATTACAACAAAAAAAAATAAATATAAAAAATTATGTTGTTTTTTAGAGGTTGGTTTATTACTTCTTAGGGCAACTTTTTTCCCTCTGGCCCGTTTCAGTCCATCTACGAACCTGGCCTGTACTATCCTTCAAAATATATTTATAACAAATTTCAAGAGTCTGGATCTTTGCGTTTGGACTGAATCGTGATTTTCACAGGCGGAAGGACAGAGCGAGATCTTCTAAAATTTCATCGCTGATCAAGAATATATATACTTTATGGGGTCTTTGAGGGATATTTCCATCTTTTTTTCTTTTTTTTTTTGGAGGGTATAAAAAGCTGATGTTGACCTTCCTTTATGTCTTGGAATAATTATCATGTGTCCTTGAATTTAAAAACAAAAATTTCGAACAATTAGCCTATAAATCTTAATTGAACAAAAAAAAAAGTCTGCCATTTTTTCGGAAGCAAAATAACGCCGAATCCGCAAAGTACTAACGTTCTAACTTTCATGCCTCTCACAAAAAAAAATTAATAAATAAAAACATAATTTTTATATAAAAATTAAAAAAATAATTGACCTTTTGCTTAAATAAACATTATAAATTATTAATAAATAAATAATAAATAAAAGATAAACAGCTGCAACTGTGATCGCGACAGGTATGCCAACTTAGCCCGCGAAATTTGAAAATTTACTTTAAGTTTTTAAACACACCTCGTATGTTTTTTTTTTCTTCTCTTACTTTAATAACCCCACCAACTAAAATATTTGGGTATTGCAGCTTTTTATTACTCAAGTTGCGTGAATTTTAAGATGATAACGTTTTTATGGGATTCTGTTGTTATTATTTTAGCAGCAACAACACCATTACTCGTAACACACGCTCTGCCCGGCTCGAATAAGGTTAATAACCGGTGCTTCCAAATTATTGTTATCGCTTAAAAAACTATCAGTCGCAAAACTATATGGGCTGTATTATACGATTATTAATAAAAAAAGAAAGCAGAAGTTAATTGAAACCACTCGTGTAGCAAAGCCAAACATAAATGAATATCCAACAAAATCGTTGATTACCTGCACAGTGGGGCTGCTAGTATAATGATATCTATAAATAAATTAGTATTGGGTTTTTGTTCCAATGTTTGAGGCTTACAGAATACTAGATAAAAATGGAAATTGCCTTTTGTAAATTTTTTTGGTAATTCCTATGCGAATGGTTAGGAAAGAAAAATTCTCAATATGCTGAGGTGTAGGCGGTCATGCCATTAATTATACGGTTTTGATTTTTTAAATTAAGTTGTGAGGTCGCAGTTAAATGATTTTTTGATATTTTTATAATATATGATTTATCTTTACAATGGGCCTTATTACGGTTCCCGATTCGACTCGAAAGAATGTAATAAATTAAAGAAAAATACAAGATTTTTTTTTATCTATTACAAACATTCGAGTCGATTCGCGAACGGTAATAAGGCAGAATATCGGGGAAATGATATTAATTATCTGCTCCAAAAAACAGTCCACAATGACCCATAATTATGACATCATCGATATAAAATCCTACTCATGGGACAAGTAGATCCCAGCTCCAAAATTATTCGGCTATGGTGCATCTTATATGCTCTTCACCAACGTCCATCTGATGTATATAGACATACAGGGTGTCCGCCGGGAAGGTATACTACTTTGTTTTGCCGCCATTTTGGTAAAAATTAGTCTTGACAGTTCATATTTGGCAATCGGGAAGTAGACGCGTGGCAAATTTATTATGGAAAAATATTCGATGCCACATCGCATACATCCAGGATTACAATGGATTTACAGCGAGACCTCTTTTCACAACAAGTTATTTGAAGAAATGATGATGTTGATTGGCCTCCACGGTCGCCTGATTTGACTGCTCCGGACTTCTTTTTGTGGGAATATCTGAAAAGCAACGGTTATACAAATAAACCAGAAACGTTTGAGCAACTCAAACAAAATATTCGGTATGAAATTAATGAAATATCGCGTGAAATCTGTGAGAATGTAATGAAAAATGTGCTAAAAATGGCTGGCATTTGTGAGGCTAACAGAGGCGAACATTTATCTGACATTGTATTCCATCCATAATTGCCGATATTAAATAAAACATTTATCAATATAAGATCCATTCTATTTCATTTAATCTAAAATTAAACACCTTCCCGACGGACACCCTGTGTTTATTCCAACCTCAGAACCATCCTTTTAATATTTATCTTTTTTCAATATTAATTTCTTTCCCAAATAAAATTAATTATTTTTAATAAATTCTGATATTTTTAAGCTTAAGGTCTCTTTATTTTAATTTAATTTTTAATTTCAATATTTCGTAACTCCTTTGTGTGACTTTTTTGGGAAGTAATATTATTAATAAAATAATATTAATAAAATAATTAATTTCCTGAAGAAATCACACAAACGAGTGACGAAATATTGAAATTAAAAATTAAATTAAAATAAAGAGACCTTAAGCTTAAAAATATCAGAATATAATAATAATTAAAAAGAGGCCAAGAAACCAGACGAATTTAAATATTTTTAATTATCAGAGAAAAAAGAAAAAAATAGTTTTATTTATGGCGATTTCTTTTCTGGAATATATGAAACATTTTGTCACTTTTTATTCTAAAAAATCACAATTAGGAGCAATTTTAATATAAAATACAAATTCATAACAGATGGTAGATCAATTTGCAATAAATTAACTATTTTCAAATAAAAAAATTGGGTGCTGTTGGCTGAAGTAGTAGAACACGAGACTGTGAAGCGGAGGGTCGTGAGTTCGAGCCCTCGCTGAGTCATGAAATATTGTATTGAATTCTTCTGATCAGCACTAGTGCGTGGTTGTGTTAGTTGTTGCCAGCCTGTTTCAATGATGAAGGCATAGTCACTGGTCACTGAACATCAAGTGGCAGCGTCTGACACGATCATGTACTAAAAAGCAGAGTAACAGCACCCACCTTCGTCGGCCCTGTAGCAAAAATTAGCCGGCGAAGTAAAAAGGTTAAAATAGCTACAAAACAACTGTCTATCTTCTTATCTTTCCTAATCTGTCCCCTCAATACTATCCCCTCGTTTTCAGTTCCATCGCAATGCATTGCATATATAGGGGTCATCCCTTGAGTGCTGGTCCAAGATAAAAAAATAAAAAAAAGCCACTTTCCATTGAAAAGTGCAAAAAATGTAGCATTCTTTTTTAGAAAAGAAATCAAATTACATTTTCCAGCTCTGGAGTTGTTTCCATGGCTTTACTGATTTCAAATAACAAGGAAATTCTTTCAAAAACACCAAATATCTTAAATTTATAAAAAGGAAACATATTTTCCAGCTGGTCAATTTTATGTATAAAAAAAAAGTTTCAATTGCCCAGCACTGGAATCCTCTGTTCGATTTTTTATACAAATTTAACTCTTCATGAGTTAAAAAAACAAGTTTGATGAACAAAAAACCATAATTAGTTTGAAAATTAAATTTAGTTAAATTTTCCAACTCTGGAATATTATTTTGGATTTTACTGATTTCCAATGCATGCATCCTAGACCAAAGTCTTGGATTTATTTATATCTATTGCATTATATTATATATTTTTTTTAATTCGGACCAGAAACTCAGTTAATGTCTTACTGCTATAAATGATATTCCTTCCTTTTCTAATACATTTTTTTAAACAACCCACAATATTTTAATAAAATTAAGCAACTAATTTGATATAAAAATATAATTTCTATTTAAAAGAGTATTTGTTGTCCTTTTCTTATTGTTGCAATTTGATTTCGTGCAACATTGTGTGTCTCCTATTGTAAACTTCATTATTAGTGCACAGTCTCATTACATTTTTCACATTAAATGTTCTTCCCTTTGCTGAATTGTGTGACAGGACAATGCCATCAATTGCTGTTACTGCCACATCACCATTAAAATGTAAAAGATGAGCATGTAGAGGAGGACAGCATGTGACATGAACAACAACAACAACAACGGGGAACGAAACGACAGACATGTAACTAATGGAACTTGACTGTTAAATTACTGCCATTGGTTTTCTGGTGGAGGAAACTATTAACTACAGCGTAACACACATTTCCATGTAAAATAAAGAAAAACAATATTTCTTTTTTTTTTCTATATTATTTTTCTTTTGCATGTCATCAGCAGGAACCCGAGGAATGTGCAAATTAATGGTGACGTTTTAAAAAATATTTTCTTTAATGTGTATCTTATTTAAAGTAGGGATGTAACCGATACCGATTCCGATATATCGGCGATACTTCTGATTTGCCGATATATCGATATCGGCGATATTTTAAAGTCGATACGACGATATTTCTTAAATTTTTTTAGAGCTGTTTTGAGCAAACCATTCAATTTTTTACTAACCGTTGTATTGAAAATTTGGATGACATTCAGTTTGAATGGACTCATTAAAAATCGTTTACACTATTATTAAAAAAAAAAGTAATTTGTTTTTGTTAATTTCAGAATGAATTCAAATATCAATTTTAAATATTAATAATCTCTTACACTGTAATTTTGTATAATAAAAGAATTACTCTACTTGAGTTTTGTTAATTTTAACTTGAGTTCAATTTCAATATGCGTATCGGTATCGGAATCGGTATCGGCGATATTTCTTTTTGAGTATCGGTATCGGTATCAGATCGGCAAAACGGCGTATCGTTACATCCCTAATTTAAAGCGTGTCTACAACTAAAGAGTAGAGTTTTTAAAAACATGAAAATTGTCCGCTGTAAAACGGAACATGGCACACTGGGACTTTTTGCTCTTTTAGGTGGCCAAAAGTCAAAATATGTACTGATTTTTGAATTTTAGGAGATACAAATATATTCTGCTAAGAAAAATAAAAAAGACTGGTAATGAGTTTTTTTTTTGACTCGCACCAAAACTCATGGTATGACCCCTTCATATGCAGTGCATTGCGCTGGAACTGGAAAGGAGGGGATACTATTGAGGGGACAGATGACAAGATAGAGAATTTTCAAATATTAAATATTAAACGAAACTAAAAAGCAGAATTTTCAAAATTGTGATTTTGTTATTGTTGTTCAAATATTTTATATGCATTTTATCAGCCTTGCCAGATCGGTTTTGAAACCGATGGTCTGGCAGGGCTATCAGCTGTTAAATATTTACTATCTAAAATATCGTTTACAGCGAAAACTTTGAAAAACTGGCATCAGATTCGCATCAACTACTCAAAATACGTACATGCATCTGAGTATCATTATAGACAACTTTTAAAGTTGGCGGGCAACGCTAATTGATGGCATGACGATCACAGAATCACAAAATTTAAGATGGCATATGTTGAATATATTTTAGAAATATTCAGCCTGATTAAAGATTAAAGAACAATTCAACTTGTTGTCTTTAATCTATTACAAACTGTTGAATTTGAAGGCGAAAATCGCCAACCGTAATCAGGCCGATTGTTACAAGAAAAAAAATCAATGAGTGTTCGAACTCACGGGCGATGTGTTAACACCTTTTTGTTTATTTATTTTATATTAAACCCACAAAAAACAAAGAGAATGCAAAGCAACAGACAAATGTACATACATACATTGTTATGTTTGTACATAAGCTACATACATTTCATCATTTCTCATTTTTATATATTTATGTACGTATAACCACGTCACTATTCTCTTTGCTATGCATAAGACAAAACCGAAGATCAACATAAACCACTTTTTAAATATTACTCCAAATTAATACTCCGAATTAAAACACTTAAATCTCCGCTCGCCGATATCGGATCGCCTTAATTTTTGGCCTAAACTCTTCGTCGAAACCCGCACTAGCGTTTTAATCCAAAAATTAATAAAATCGGCTATGAATTTCCGGAGAAAATCGCGTGGGAAAATTATATGAAAATCGCCCAATAATCACTTTCAATACCGACTGCCAAGCAACGAACAAACAAACTCTTACACTTACACTTGCGTATGTATTGAAACTAATAGTTTACTGCCCTAGAGGCGCGCGTATAGATGTTAACACATCAAAAAATAAAACGTATTTGAAATCTGTTTTAAGAAAATTTTGTATGGAAAAATTTGATTAAAATACATTTCAAACTCATTTTAAATTTTATGAATACCGGGGTTTATATGCATTTTATCAGCCTTGCCAGACCGGTTTTGAAAACGGTGGTCTGGCAGGGCTATCAGCTGTTAAATATTTACTATCTAAAATACCGTTTACAGCGAAAACTTTGAAAAACTGGCATCAGATTCGAATCGACTACTCAAAATACGTACATGCATCTGAGTATCATTATAGACAATTTTTAAAGTTGGCGGGCAACACTAATTGATGGCATGGCGATTTTAGAATCACAAAATTTAAGATGGCATATGTTGAATGTATTTTAGCGATATTCAGCCTGATTAAAGATTAAAGAACAATTCAACTTTTTGCCTTCAATCTATTACAAACTGTTGAATTTGAAAGCGAAAATCGCCAACCGTAATCAGGCTGATTGTTACAAGAAAAAAAAATTGTAATGGAATATCCCCAAAAAATCGTTCTTTATATAAATAATCTCAATTAACAAAATCCTGCACACCACGTGAAAATTTTCATTCTCTTTTGTGATTAGAAACCCATATCTGGCAGAACTGCTTCTATTAACAAATTTCATTATAAATAATAGCTTTTCCGAAACGAGAGTTTTTTTGTATATCAGCCAAAAGTTTTTCAGTGTATGTTAAGGTTTTAAGGATTTCCCAAACACCATTACTCCAACACACAAGCATGTCAAATTATATTTTGTGAAAAATAGCAAAAGCTATGAATTCCAAAAAAAGTCTTGATATGAAGATATGAACTTTTTCATATTCACGCCTCTTACAGTCGCTTACAAACGAATATTAAATGTTCATAAAAACAAACCAAAGGGTTGTTTAACAATCAGATTCTTGGTAAAAATAAGCATATGTAAATATATGAACAGCAACAAACAACAACAACAAAAATAGCATGTAAATGGTAGCAAATATTTGTTGCTGGAATTGACAATAAGACGAAATTTAATTGTATTCACAAGGGTCAACTGCAGGCTAAAGATATAATGATAAACGGACAATAAGAAACGCCTGAATGTACGAGGGCATATGTATATGACATTTAAAGGGTGATTTATTACACAGTACATTTGTCAATAACAATCTAACTAACGTGGCAAGTTTGTTTGGTTATTTAACTTCAGTAATTTTTTTTCTGTTAACAGGACCAACAGTTATGGAATAATCGTTAGTGGAGGATATGTTAAATAAGGAAACAGTTCGTCGGCCAATTTATGGACTTTTACCATACTGACCACACACGTGTACACTCATGCATTATCTTGATCGCTGCAGCCAGTTCGGGGATAGCTTGTTTATTGTCGAAAAATTCATAAGAAATGTGATGTACTGCTTCAGGCATCTCACGTATTTTCATACTCCGTCCATTATTATTCATATGAATTTTATCGACAACTTCTAGCATAATTAAGTCTTTTGGGCGACCTGAGGGTACGGCATCGCTTGTGCTGGCACAACCATAACCGAAGTCAGTGAACCACTTGTTAACCACTGAAATTTATGGTGCAGAGTTGCCATAGGTATTCATCAATTATTTTCTTGGTTTCAGTGATTGTATTTCTAAGTGAAAAACAATACAAAACTAATTTTTATCCTTTTTTTTTTTGATAAAATCAACAGACGAAACTAATTTTTATCCTTTTTTTATACCCTCCAAAAAAGAATTTGGAGGGTATATTCACTTTGTCATTCCGTTTGTAACGCATCGAAATATCCATCTCAGACCCCATAAAGTATATGTATTCTTGATCAGTGATGAAATCTAAGACGATCTGAGCATGTCCGTCCATCCGCCCGTCTGTGGAAATCACGATTCAGTCCAAACGAAAAGAGCTAGACTCCTGAAATTTGTTATAAATATATTTTAAAGCTTAGAGCAGGTTATGTTCGAAGATGGGCTAAATCGGGCAAGAGGGCAAAAAGTTCCTCTAAGAAGAACTAAACCAACCCAGAAAAAACCACATAATTTTTAAAGTTTTTTGATTATTTTGTTAAGCAAATGATATATTTTTATGTCAAATACGGTCCAACGCCTTAAGCTGGAGCCGTAAAATAAAAATAAATTATTTGTGGACCCCGCCCACTTTAGTGGGCGTTATTATAGGCAAAAATAGCATAACAATTTAACAAATTGTTTTACTTAAGCCTACATTCTTTAAAAATAACATTTTTAAGCCTTAATGACGAAGCTGAGACGTAACCTGGTACTACTCTGCCCTACCCCCTCCTTCCCCTTCGCCACCTAAATGACCCTACCAAAAAAAAAATTTGTTTTTAAATTTTGTATATAATCATCCCAAGCATTTATCTTTAGAGTTTTATGACTGCCGATTTCTGCCCTACCTCCCCCCTCCCCACCTCTTCCTTTGCCCCCTAAATGACCCTATCAAAAAAAATTTTTTTTTTAATTTTGTATATAATCATCCCAAGCATTTATCTTTAGAGTTTTATGACTGCCGATTTCTGCCCTACCCCCCCCCCCCCCTTCCTTTGCCCACAATATGACCCTACCAAAAAATTTTTTTTAAAATTTTGTATATAATCATCCCAAGCATTTATCTTTAGAGTTTTATGACTGCCTGTTGCTGCCCTACCCCCTCCTCCCCCTTTGCCCGCTAAATGACCCTATTAAAAATATATATAAATTTTTTTTTATTTTGTGTATAATCATCCCAAGCATTTATTTTTACAGTTTTATGTGTATCTGTTTCTGCCCTACCCCCTCTCCCCCTTTGCCCTTTAAATGACCCTATCAAAAAAAAAGAAATTTTAATTTTGTATATAATTATCCCAAGCATTTATTTTTAGAGTTTTATGACAAAGGTGAAATGTTTCCCCCACAGCCCTTGCCAGAGCGACCCCGCCAAAATACAGTTTTTATAGCCTCCAAAGAGAATTGTGATGAAGTCTGTGGAAAACATGATATTGTATATCGTCTGTGGAAAACATGATATTGTATATTTTTGAACCCGCCCCCTTTAGTGGGCGTTGACGGACGATATTATATAAAGGAACTCTGTCCCACCAAGTTAAACATATCAAATTCACTTACTAAATATTTGGAGGGTATTTAAGATTCGACCCGGTCGAATATAACGTTTTTACTTGTTTTAAATTCTTCTGGTTTCTTGACCTCTTTTTAATTATTATTGTATTCTGATATTTTTAAGTTTAAGGTCTCTTTATTTTAATATCATTTTTAATTTCAATATTTCGTCACTCCTTTGTGTGACTTCTTCAGGAAATTAATTATTAATAAAATCAACAGACGAAATTAATTTGTATCCTTTTTTTTATAAAATCAACAGACGAAACTAATTTTTATCATTTTTTGTTTGTTTGTTAAAATGCAAGATTTTTTCTACTTTTAATGGCTGTCAAGCACAAACTAAGTAACGAAGTAACTTAGTAGTGCAGTGTGGCATTTAATGTTATTTCGAACGAAATTCGAAAAGCCATAAAACAAAAATAATTTATAATTTTTTTCGTTTTTTTAGCATCCCGCTAAGAAAATTGAAAATTTTCAAAAAATCGGTAAGTTACTGGTTTTACCCCATTTTTAACAAATTGAGTTTTCGCCAGATCTCAACGTTTTGAGTTCCTAGGAAGCTTTCCTGATTATTCCTAAGAAGTAGTCACTATAACTAAGTGTGTGTGTCTGTGTGCGCATGCGTGCATGTGTGTAAGTATGTGAATCCCTTATAACTTTTAAACGGCTGAACCGCATCCAAACAAACTAGTCGTGTTTTAAAGGGTTCCATCATACTTACATTTCATGTCAATTGGAATTTTTTTTTTAATCTCGGACCAGCACTCAGGGGATGACCCCTATGCATTGCGCCGGAACTGAAAACGAGGGGATAGTACTGCGGGCACAGATTAGGAAAGATGAGAAGATAGACAGTTATTTTGTAGCTATTTCAACCTTTTACTTCGCCGGCTAATTTTTTGTTACAGGACCGACGAAGGTGGGTGCTGTTACTCTACTTTTAGTACATGACAGTGTCAGTCGCTGCCACTTGATGTTCAGTGACCAGTGTGTATGCCTTCATCATTGAAACAGGCTGGCAACAACTAACACAACCATGCGCTAATGCTGATCAGAAGAATGCAACAGAATATTTTATGACTCAGCGTGGGCTCGAATTCAGGACCCTCCGCTTCATAGTCTCGTGTTCTACTACTTCAGCCAACAGCACCTACAGTAAGAAAAAAAAAAACTGAAAAAATTATATATTATTTTTCAAAAGTGTTTTTTTAAACTAACTAAGAAACGGCTATGCCGACGATGCCAAAAACTAACCACCTCTTGACAATCACGTCGGTTTAAAATCAGTTGATACGTTAGTGAGATATCGTGAACGAAAAATTCTAAAAAAAATTAATTTTTCAAAACACTTCGAAATTATATATGTGATCAATTACAGTCCCCGATTCTTTTATAGGCATCGAAGAACAGACATCAATCACGACTTGCCACGTGGTTACAGCAGCTTTAAAATTAAAACAATACAATTTTCAACGGTTAAAATTAGTGGCGAATTGCAGGGATGACCTTTAGGGTCAACCGTTTTCCATCTGTTTTTTTTTTTCTTTTAAATGTGGTTGAATGAAAAAAATTTTTTTTTTAATTATGGTGAAAAGCAGTACTTTTTTCAATAAAGACATTTTTATCACCACAAAATAGAACCTTTCAACTTTATTCAATTGCAAGGCTCAGCGTCTTAATGAATATCACGCAGCAATTGAAAACGATAAATTACTCGCCTTAAATAATTTCTTAAATTTATCATCGCATTTTGGAATTTCATTGTACAGCATATTTATGTAGACATTGTGACAGCAAACGAATTTAAGTTAATATATTTGCTCAACAAATATTTTTTTAACTTCTTCATAATGATTGTACATTCATTTGCTTCGATTCGTTTTACTGAAAGTTGACAAGAACACCCACAACAACGTACAACAGGTTGCTCTTTAAGAACATGATGAAAATTTTATAAAATTTTACAGTGATGGCTTATACATTCGCCAGCCCAGTAAACTTCGTTTGCATTTGTATGTAAGGCCAAGGGAATATCATTCTATGCTCGTCCATATCATTACAATCAAACCGTATAATTTGACAAAAGAGAAATAAAATGGGACAATCATTTAAAATAACTAAAGCCAGTTTGTGTAAGAACCTCAGCAAAAACATTTACAGACTTGCAAATAAATAAATAAACAATGGCGAGATTGGCAAACGAAAATTATAGTATCTGCCTTTGAAAAAGAAAAGATACATTTTGTTAGACATATTATTACATTTTATAAATGTTTTCAATTCTTTTATTTTTTTATATAAACTTGTGCCTTTTGTTTACCTCAGTTCATGTGCATGTTCTAGTTGTATTGTATCTATTGTTGAAAGCAATCATTATAGACAGACTTAAATTCAATCTGTTTTGTTGAACAATTCATTTTTACAAGAAAAGTTCATTCAACTCATACAAACCAAAATGGTCAAACAAAAAGATTGTCAACTATACAGCCAACAATTATTAAATGCGAATTATACCCATGAGAACAATTCATAATGAATTAGTTGGAATAATTTTTCCACAGAAGAAACTAAAACTGTTCGGTATTTCCAGTAGAGTTAATATATTCGGCATTATGAGGTTATTACGCTTGAAGCACATAAACTTAAAGGTTGGAACAGAAAAAATATTAATAATAAAAAAAAATAAAATAAAACTGCATATGAGTACTGATAATGGAAATAGAGCGGTTTCTGAAAACAGCAATAAATCTTAAACAGGAGATTGGAACAGAAACAAAAAAACAATATAGGACAAAATACATATACACCAGTACTTATGATGAAAATGTGGCGGTTCCTCAAAACAGCTGTTCTGCTTGGCCGTGTTACTTGCATTAATATTGTACAACAAAAAATCTACACAATAAATCTTTAACAGGAGATTGGAACAAAAAAATAGGACAAAATTACATATGAGTAGTGATGATGGGAATGTGGTGGTTTCTGAAAACACCTGTACTGCTCTGCCGTACAGAATGGATTTTTAAATTGATTTTCATGTAGTTTTAAGTTTAATGAATATGATACAAACACTCTGGGTCTTTGGTGGAAATCGAACCCACGAACTCCATACTAATAGAAGGCTGGCATTGCCTCCCACCAGTCGCAGTGCTCCACTATTAAATAAAATAAAATAAAACAAACAACTTAATATTATTCATGGATATGGTGTAAATAAGTGCCGGGGTTTTTTTAACCAATTTAATAGCTTTAGCCTGATTTTTTTTTTTTTTTCATAATTTCCTCTTTCTCTCAAAGACTACATAAACATAATTTTCCTCGATTGCCTGTTAAATGTCTACGGAATTGTTAGTTAAAAAATCGTTAAAAAATTGAACAAACAAATAAACAAACTCTACAAGAACAGCACAAAAATTTAAATTTCCAGTTTTTCCTTTTTCCTTTCCCCTGACAGTGGACAAGCCCCACACAGCACGAATAAAGTGAAATAAATAAAGGCCTAGAAGAAGGCTCAAAATAAGTAGAAACATAAAAACAAAATTAAGCAAACTCTCATAAAATTGTATCCAAATAGAGTGTAAACGAATAGCACTGATGATGATGATTGATATTAGCAAAAGACGATAAGATGATAATAAAATTTATGGGTGAGGGGGAAGGAAGGGCCAATTTATGCAATACAATAATAGTTTTTTTTTGTATTTTTATATTTAAATACCCTCGAGTAGAAACATTGAATAAATAAGTATTTTATACGATGTGTAGCACAACAAAATAAATACTCATTAGAGTACACATTCGTTTGCCTTGGCTCAAGTCAAGTTCCTCGCATAAAATTTTATGTTGCCAATCTGTTAGCTTTCAGATATACACTAATTAGTAATATCAGCTTTAACAACTTTCTTTATGACTAAAGAAATATTTATCCAGCCAATTTCATCAATTTGGGTCAAGTTCGTTAATTTAATTTTTTATGCTATTGCAGAACAAATAAGATGCGAATTTAAGTAAGTTTTCAATAAGAAAAGCAATAGATTAATAAATGGTTTATGAATGCACTGCACGTATTTTGAGGAACACTTTAACGCCATCATGATGGCTTATTGTTTGAGGCTGGTAGGGTGTCCCATATTTAATAGTTGGGCAAATTACACATTTCCCAGCCGTTTTCAGATCATACGAACCTCATCTCGGGATTGTTCTTCTTGTACTTTTTACAACTTGTAGTTTTAAATACTTAAATTTGAACTCGATTGCTGATCTTTGGACCTTTAGGTTAGGTTAGGTTAGGTTAGAAGGGCTGCCAGCAGTAGGCGAGAAAAACCCTTGCAGGCCCCCAAAATCCCATTGTGATGCCCAGAGGACTATACCCTACACAATCTCCTCAAGACGAAGTACTGGTTCCAAAGAACCACCCAGAACTTCTCACAAAGCCCGCCAATGCAGTCAGCGGGACATCCCTGAGGCAGTCCAGATCACACAGGAAACGAGAGCCTAGATGTCTAAGCCTACGCTCCTGCAGGGCCGGACAGTCACAAAGGATATGCTGTACTCACTCCTGTTCTTCTTCATCGAAACAGCTCCTGCAGCTAACATCATGGGGAAATCCCAAAAGCCCTGACAAGTGCCCAATTGCACAGTGCCCCGTCAAGACCCCCACCAGGATTGCCAACGACTTTTTCCCAAAAGTCAGAAGCTGTCCAGTCCTAGCTCTGCTAAGCGAGGGCCATAGAGTTTTGGAGACCCTACAGATGGTTATGCTTGATCACCTGCCTGTCACCTCCCTCTCTGCCCACTCCTGAATTTTGTGCAGCAGCTCAACTGAGGGAATGTCAATATCCCTACGTGACACTGCTTCATCCAAGGCCGAACACGCTCTTGCGCATTCGTCCGCCATTTCATTCCCCTGAATGCTCTCATGACCTGGAACCCAAACTATCTTGACGTCATGTCCTCTAAGTCCAGCCAGAGATTGAATGCATGCCAGCACTCATTTCGACTTCACTATGCCCGAGTGCAGGACTCTAATTGCTGCCAGACTGTCTACACAAAATGTCAATATTTCTTGCCTCCAAACTATGCCCATCAATTCTTAATGCTGCCTCGGTAATGGCATAAATATCTGCCTGGAAAACTGTCGAGGTATCGGGTAGCCTGAGCGATACCCAAAGGCCGAGATCCTCGGAAAATACCCCCGAACCATTGCCAGTGTCCATCTTCGAGCCGTCCGTAAAAACCAAGGTTGCATTACTACGACTACCGGAGTTTTCCATCCAATCCTGACTCTCCGGGAAAGCGACTGAGATTTAGACCTTTATAAGAACATGATTTTTTTAAATAAATTTCCACTACTCCTAAACTTTTTTTGTCAGTGTACGGCCTATCGCCTATGAATCTCGAAAAAAACAATTTTACTTTAAATATTTAAAGTTCAAGTTAAAGAATTGAACTCAGTTACACTTTTTTTTTAAATTCCATTAAAATCAAACGGCCTGTGAATTTATTTCAATTTTTTCATTTACTTCTACTCCCTTGTGCACAATTTCCATAACAAGACATTAAATTTAAACTCATTTTCTTTTGGTTGACCGCAGTTTTCTACTCTGCCAATTGCCACATTTTCTTTTCTGTATTTGCTTCTGCTATTGCCATTTTTTGTTTTCTTTCTTTTCACTTAGTTCTCCCTAAATTATATTTCTTATTTTTATTCTTTCCTTCTTCAGTCCTGCAGTGTCTCTAGCATAAATTTATTCTAATGTAAAGTATTTATTTCGAGTCGGCTATCATTTACGGAAAGTATTAAAAATTCGTTTCAAACAAATTTGGCCTTCTTTCGTACATTTAATACAATAAGATTGTATCACACTTGAGATGACTTGAATCTAACGTTTGCCTTACAAACAATAATCTATTGTTTATTTATACAACAGTGAATACGAAAACCTGTACACTGACACCCACACAAAATGTTGTAATACGAGTCAATGTTGTGTCTCATTTAGTACGAGGGTAGTTGTATAATATTGCACAGTCTATAGATAATTTGCTTGTATATGTATGCCAGATTTAGCTCCTTGACATATTTCGATATTTTCGAATGCTGTAAAACTGTGGAACGTGACTATAGAGATCCTCAGTTAAGATTCTGCTAAATTAATTGAACTTGAAGGAACTATTACATTTTTTACTAATAATTCTATGAAAGTCAATAATAATATTTTAAAATAAAGGCGGTGTAGACTCAACTGGGTAGTATTTCCGTAATAGTAAAAGTTTTTTATATACGGCACAAAAACAGATATTAAGAAATTTTGAGATAAACATTTTAAACAATGACCGGTACTAAATTTTGCTATGAGGGACGTCTGATGACGTGATAAGAGAAGAACCTATGGATCCTAACGCAAACACTACTCCAAGTGATTTAAAAGAAACTATTGATTAAAAGTGTTAAGTACGTCAAGTTACAACAGCAAACAAATAGTTTAACAGGTTTTGAAGAAACCAGAGAAGGGACTTTGAGCACATTTTTCATTACATTCTCACAGATTTCACGCGGTATTTCATTAATTTCATCACGAATATTTTGTTTGAGTGTCTCAAGTGTTTCTGGTTTGTTTGCATAAATCTTGTTTTTCAGATATCCCCACAAAAAGAAGTCCGGAGCAGACCGTGGAGTCCAATCAACATCACCATTTCTTGCAACAACTTGTTGTGGAAAAAGGACTCGCTGTAAGTCCATTGTAATCCTGGCTGTATGCGATGTGGCATCGGATATTTTTCTATAATAAATGTGCCTCGTGTCTACTTCAAGACTGCCAAATATGAACTGTCAAGTCTAATGTTTACCAAAATGGCGGCAAAAGAAAATAGTATACCTTCCCGGCGGGCACCCTGTACTTTTAGTCTATGAAATTATATAAAATATTTATATTGTGCATATCTACCTAAAAATATCTTTCAAATTTTATATCTCTATTAATATTAGTTGACGATATGATGCCAATAAGTGTACCACAAAAATATATACAACTAATTTATGAATAGCTATTTCTGTTTTTAATAAAATCTCTAAATAATGAATAGTTTAATCGAATATGTATTTATTGTTTATTAATTATTGTCAATTGTTACCCTCAAGAATATATCCAGAGGATATCGAAATATTGAAAAAATGTAATAATTTTTTTAAACTGCTATGATACTCGTATATATAAATTTCATTTATATATACTTTCTTTAAGTTATTATTTCATAAAAAAAGGCCTGAAGCTCTGTATTTTTACTTAGCGCCAAATTTTAACAATTTGGTTTTTTTTTTTGGAATATCAAGTCAATCTGGAGATGGCAACAGTCGACCTCATCTCATAACGAATTGGGACCTGTACGCTTGCTGACTGTTTGGCATCAAGTAGATACGGGTACCATGAAATTTGCATCTCAAAATTTATGCCTTTGAGAGCTGCCTGGCTCTCTGGGACATCAAGTAGGAATGTCATCTGTTTCGAATGCTACTCTGGAAGTTAAAATCTAATTCTTGTTTGTAGCCATCGGTGAATTGATGTCTGATCGTTATGTTCTTCTGGCATAAAGTGTGAATCAGTCATTGGCTGCTTCCAAATAGTAGCTGATCCAGCCTAATGAATATGAATTGTCAATTGCCACAAATCTTGCATTATGACTGCTTTGATTGCATTGTAAAACCAGCGATATTTTCTGTCAAGGATTCATTAGCGATCTCCAATTTGTTCTAATATCATTGAGGATAGGCCTGTTCTGCTTAATCCTTAAAGTTCTTCCCTTCTGCAAAGTTTCGCTAATTTTTGTCAACAAAGCGGCAAAAATCTTGTACTATTTGAGGTAATTTATTTTTCGAAATTTTGTCAACCACTCTTTTCCCTACTGTAGCAGACTTTGTAGTTAAGCTGCCTATTCCTGCAGTCATCGTCTTATTTCTGCCATAAATTTCAAATAAATTTCAGCTTGAAAGTTGCCCATTTGTTGCACTCTCTGTAGATTTCTATGTGTGTGCCTGTTGTTAACTTATTTCCTTATTTTGTAACATAAGACTTGTACATCAATAAATAACTATTATCTGCTTGATTTTTCATCATCTTAAATAATTGAATTAACAAGTTTCTGCTCCAATCTGTAGAATATCTTGTTCTTAATACAGAGATTGATGCCATTAAAATTAAATTAATGAAAACTCAAGTAAATCTCTTGCCAGCCATTATTCATTCCTACAGCGTACATTTAATACTTAAAAGACGCAGCCAGCAATGCTGACAAAATGCCACATACTCCACAAGATTACAAGTATTATATTGCACAGACAGAGTACAAACTCCGTTGATAATCGACATACAAAAAAATAAATAAATAAATAAATTGTAAATAACTTCTAAAGAAGCAGTTCTCTTTAGAGCTGCTCATGTTCTGCAAGTTACATGGTTATGCAAAGCAGCAACACATACGCTGCAACATCTTAAATATGCAAAAAAAAACAAAAAAATGTGTGTGACACGAGTTTGAAAATGTAAACAAAAAACGGCAACATTTGATGCATCACTAAAGCCATCGATAAGATGGGCAGGAGCCCAGCTGTTCCATGTGAAACATGTTCAAGAAGCGTGAACATGAACAACTACTTCCTTGTGTGTCTTTGGCAAATTAACATGGGGAATATAAGAAACATTTACAACTAAAGTGGTAAAAAAATAAAATCATAAAAAAACAACGAAATGAATTTGTATTCAGTATTAAAAGCATGGTGTTTGCTAAGTGCCCTGGTCTGCTTTGTTGTTCATTGTCAATATGTTGTTCAGCCAACTGTAGTCCCACCCAATAGGGAAATTTTAAGTAAAAGCACTTAACAAGTCTTTACACGTGTATGGGTGAGATCAACAAATCAATAAACCTTAAGTGTGTAACGGTAATGCGCTTAGCTCTGCGAGTTAAGGAAACACATCAATCATTTGGAAAAATGTTAAAGTGCTGATATTTGGCACTAGGCAAAGGTTATGTTAACCCATTTATGGCTTAAAAATTTTCTTTAGATTTTCAGAAGGCCTAGACCATAAATTGCTTAGATACTTTACGAAAAAAGGTGGGTGGTTTTTTTTAAATCAGTATCAAAAGAAGCCAATGGGCAGTTGGCAAACAAATTGGCAATGGCAAATAGCTTCAGCAGTAACTAGCACTTCCATTAATATACCTTTTGGTTTTAATAGTTTAATCGCTTAACTAAATTTGATTTAATCGGTTATTAATCGATTAATTTTAAATTAATCGGTTAATCGATTAATTTTTAATTAATTGGTTTATCGATTAATTTTAAATTAATCGGTTAATCGATTAATTTTTAATTAATTAGTTTATTGATTAATGCTTAATTAGTCGGTTAATCGATTAATTTTTCATTAATCAATTAATCGATTAACTTTTAATTGATCGGTTAATCGATTAAATTTTAATTAATCGGCTAATCGATTAAATTTTGATTAAATGCTTAATCGATTAATGTTTAATTAGTCGGTGAATCGATTCATTTTTAATTAATCAATTAACCGATTAATTTTAACTATTCTGTTAACCGATTAATTTTTAATTACTCGGTTAACGGATTAATTTTTTAATAAGTGGTTAACCGTTTAATGTTCTATTAATCGATTAATGTTTAATTATTCAATTAATCGATTAATTTTTAATTAACTAGTTAAACGATTATTGCTTAATTAGCCGATTAATTTTTAATTAATCAATTAACGATTAACTTTTAATTATACGGTTAATCGATTCATTTTTAATTAATCGGTTAATCAATTAATTTGTAATTAAGTCGTTAACCGATTAATATTTAAATAATCGATTAATGTTTAATTATTCAATTAATCGATTAATTTTTAATTAATCGTTTAATCGATGAATTTGTTATTAATTGGTTAATCGATTAATGCTTAATTAGTCGATTAATTTTTAATTAATCAATTACGGATAAGCTTTAAATTAATGGGTTAATCGAATAATTTTTAGTTAATCGGTTAATCGATTAACTTATAATTAAGTGGTTAACCGATTAATATTTAATTAATCGATTAATGTTTAATTATTCAATTAATCGATTAATTTTTAATTGTAATTAATTGGTTAATCGATTAATCGATTAATTTTGTAATTGATTTTTATTTAATATAGTAATCGATTAATGAACATGATCATAACAATTAGCCGGCGTAGTAAAGGGTTCAAAGAGCTCTAAAAAATTACCTATATTCTCATCTTTCTTCATTTGCCCCTCAATACTACTCCCTCCTTTCTAGTTCCGGTTCAATCCACTACATATGTAGAGGGTCATCTCAAGAGTGCTGGCCCGACTTAAAAAAAAATTGTCAGAAGATATATAAAATACTGTTTCAAGGAAGAAAATTTTGTTTTAAATAGCTTCACTATTTCAACAGTTATGACTTTTGCAACGGAGAAAGGAAAAACGAGCCACTGCTGCGACGGTCTGACGAGCAATTTAAAAAAAAGGATAAATTCCAACACTTTCTTCTATTTTCTGTAGATTCACAACAATCTATTGATTGAGTAGGGACATAACCTGAATATTAATCCCACCAAAACTAGAACAAAATAAATACAACAATAGTTTCGAAGTAACTGAACTTTCGCGTACAAGAGTTTTTATGAATGCGCCAATCATTTGATTTTGTCAACGTTAAAGTTAAGAGACAAATTGCTGAAAAAAAATTTCCAAAAATTCTAACAAACAGAATTTTTCTTTTCCCATTAAAACTTTTTGTGTTGTTGACAGACAAGAAAATCAGAGTATAATATGAAAATTTACCTTTGCCCACACTTTTGTGGTCATCAGACATGAAAATTACACTTTATGTGGAAATATGCTTCTTCCCAAACGTTGATGATCTCGTGGGAAGTCGTAAAAACGTTATCGAATTTTTAGATAGATTCTTTTTGGATTATTGGATTTTATCAATAGTCAACAATATAGTTGAAGAAGAAAAATCTCCACCCCAGTGCACATGCTGGCAAAATATTTATAAGAGTCATTTATACACAGCACATACACATACCCGTGCACAGCAAAACTACATATGGGTGGTCGCAAGCAGAAAGGCCCTAAGTCACATAATTGTAGATTTACAGCAGAAGATAATAGCAACCGAAGCGATCATAAAATAAACTGTAACTATCAACTGCTTATAAAATCATTTTTTATACCCTCCAAAAAAGAATTGGAGAGTGGATTTACTTTGTCATTCCCTTTGTAATGCAGCGAAATATCCATCTGAGACCCCATAAAGTATATATATTCTTGATCAGTGATGAAATCTAAGACGATCTGAGCATGTCCGTCCGCCCGTCCGTCTGTGGAAATCACGATTCAGTCCAACCGAAAGGAGCTGGACTCTTGAAATTTGGTATAAATATATCTTGAGGGATAGCACAAGTTATGTTCGGAGATGGGCTAAATCGGGCAAGAGGGAAAAACTTCCGCTAAGAAGAACTGATCCAACCTCTAAAATAAGAACATAATTTTTAAAGTTTTTTTTGTAATTTTGTTAAGCAAATGATAAATTTTTATGTCAAAGAAGGTCCAACGCGTTAAATTGGGAGCCATAAAATATTAAAAAAAAATTGGACCCCGCCCTCTTTAGTGGGCGTTATTATATGAAATAGTAGTGTAAAAATTTAACAAATGTTTTTACTTAAGCCTACATTCCTTAAAAATAACATTTTTATGCTTTCATGACGAAGCTGAGACATAACCTGGTACTACTCTGCCCTACCCCCTCCCCCCTTTGACCCCTAAATGACCCTATCAAAAAAAAAAATTTTTAAATTTTGTATTTAATTATTCCAAACATTTATTTTTAGCGTTTTATGACAAAAATGAAATGTCTCCCCTACAGCCCTTGCCAGAGCGACCCCGCCAAAATACATTTTTAGTACCCTCCAAGGAGAATTGGACCCCATAAAGTATATATATTCTTGATCACTGATGAAGTCTGAGACGATCTAGCAATGCCCATACGTTCGTCTGTAGAAAACACGGTATAGTCTATTTTTGCATCCCGCCCCCTTTAGTGGGCGTTGATGTTACATATTATATGAAAAAATAGTGTAGATATATAACAAATTGTATTCCTTAAGCCTAAAAAATTTAATTTATAAGCTTTTGCGACGAAGGTAATATGTGGTCTGATCTTCCCCTGCCCTACCCCTGCACCTTTCTTGGCCCCCTAAATGGCTTTATCAAAAAAATTTGTTTCCACACTTAACTAACCCAAAAAATTTCGTTTTTAAGTTTTTACGATTTAGGTGAGATGTTTCCCCCAGGCCTTTCTCGGAGTGTATAATTTTAAAAGTGGACACAGATATTTTTATCTTATTTCAGTCCCTTTCGTGATATAAAATATAAATACGTAAGTTTTTATGCTGACGGGAAGGTTTCCCAGTCGTGCTCCTCCCAACACATTGAAAACGTATTTAAGATTCGACCCGGTCGTATATAATGTTCTTACTTGTTATTATTTATAGAAATTTTTTATTTTTTAATTTTATTTTTTTTGTATATAAAAAAAATTTAATGGCTGTCCGGAGATGTCGCAAGCAATCGTTTGAATAACAAATCAAATGAATAACAAGAAATGCCAGCATTTAATTTATTACTAATCGAAGAGAATAGATCGTAAATGACTTCCATGCTCATCCATGAGGCATAATTAGAAAATGATTCATGGCAGCCTGAAATAAAATAAATTGGAGTCCCTGAAATATATCAATGTCGAAAAAATGCAAGTTAGGGCCTTTCTACTTGGCACCATCGACATATAAAACCACCTAAAAGACGATTTTCTCTAGTTTGTGTGCAAAAATAAAATAATAATAAATAAAATGGAAGTCAAAAACCTTAAACCGACCATTTATTATGTATCGCCACAAGAGCTGAAATGAAAAACTTACACAATGACACTAAAGTAAATCTTAATGGCTGAGCGTTATGGAAATAGTTTACATGCACGTGAGAGAATTACATTTTTAAATGAATTTGATTCGCATGACACCCGCTTGACTCTTCGGAAATGTTATCAAAAATGTTTAAATAGTTTTCGAGAATACAAATTGTTACAGATGTTTTATTGCTTTTGAGCAAAATTCTTCTCCTGCTGTTCGGCATCAGTAAATCTTGCTGACACAGCAAAAGATATTCAAGTTAATCGAATACATCATGAACAAGCAAAAAGGTGGTCTTAAGCTACATTCACACACTCTTGTCTAATATTTTTCATTCGTATTTATTTAGTGGTTACGCTTTTTTTTGGGCATACATTTGACGGGTGTGAACGTTCCTTTACACGCACTTAATGCCACTGAAATGTGTTTCTTGCTATTCTTTTATACGAATGTCGGAAGTTTCTTTAATTTTTGCCAGTGTGCAGAAGTTTTTAGTTGCCGTGCAAATTTTAATTATTCTTTAATTCCTGGTTTAATTAACTTGTTTCCACAAACTTTTAAAACGACTCGTACATGTTTTGCACCTCAACTCTCAGCAATTTATCTGCAGGTATTAACGCCACGAAATATAGAGTTTCATTCGTTTGCAAAAGTTGGTGTCTTAATGTGTCTAATGATGATGATTGTTTGAACATGACGCAGAATTACAATGCATTTAGTACACAACACTAGTCGACACGTTTCAACTTCTTGAACTCATGTGTTTTCTAACAAATTGATTAAAATAAGATAAAAAATTTTGCTAAAATATGATAATTTTGAGATATTAAAATTTTCTGTTTATTATTTCTTTCCAAAAAGATCAGAGAGCTTACGAATTAAATTTTTGAGGAATTTAGGCTCAAGGAAAACAACTTGTTATATATTTACTCTATTTTTTCATATAATATGAAACTTAATGCCCACTAAGGGGGGGGGCGGGATGCAAACATAAATCAGAATATATCGTGTTTTCCACAGACGGAGGTAAGGGCATTGCTAGATCGTCTTAGACTTCAGCACTGATCAAGAATATATTTACTTTATGGGGTCCAATTCTTTTTGGAAGGTATTAAAACTGTAATTCGTCGGGGTCGCTCTGGCAAGGGCTGTTTAGTTTTTGCCATAAAACACTAAAAACAAATTTTTGGGATAATTAAGTGTAAAAAAATTTTTTTTCTTTTTTGATAGGCTCATTTGGATGGCAAAGGGGGGGGCAATAGGGTAGGGGAGGATCAAGTTACGTCTCGGTTTCATCATAAAAGGTGAAAAATTTTATTTTTTAAAAATGTAGGCTTAAATAATACAGGGTGGGCCAAAAGAAATCAAGGGGTGTAAAAGCTTAATAACTTTTTTGTTTATTAACTTTTTTTATTTTTTTCTTTCAGATTATATAGACAACACTTGGAGAATTTATAATGGAGAGGTTCACAACTGAACAGAGAACCAGAACAATAGAATTTTATTATTTAAACCAGAGATCAATTTATTTTAGCGCAAAGAGCATATCGTCGACATTTTAACGTCAGAATATCGCCCTCTGAAGCGATGATTCGTTGCTTAGTTAATCGTCATCACCAACATGGCAGCGTAAGAGATTTGCCTCGAACCGGTAGACCACGTTTAAGTCGCACTGCGGAAAATATTGAACGAGTACAGCAAAGTGTTAACGAAGCACCAGAAACATCTTATTATTATTTTTAAAAAAAATTTACAGTTATACCAATATAAGGTGCAATTGGTCCAAGAATTAAAACCCGCAGATCATCGGCAACGTCTAAATTTAGCAGCTAAATTTCAAGAGTTGGCCAGAAATGAAATCAACTTTATTGAAAATTTGATTATGAGTGATGAACCTCATTTTCATTTGAATGGCTTTGTTAATAAGCAGAACTGTAGGTTCTGGGGTTCTCAAAATCCAAGAGCCACTCATCAACGCCAATTGCACCCCATCAAGTGTACAGTAGGGTGTGGGTTACATCTGAAAATGTCATTGGGCCCTACTTCTTCGAGAATGAAGATGGAAGTGCTGTAACCGTAAATGGAGAGCGGTATCGGTTTATGATAGAAAATTTTTTACGTCCTGCTCTTGAAAACAGACCTGGTATGTGGTTTCAGCAGGACGGAGCCACTGCCCATACTGCCCGAGACACAATGGCACTTTTAAGTCAAATTTTTGGAGAGCGAATAATTTCTCGAAATTCGGAAATTATTTGGCCAGCGCGATCGCCAGATTTGACAGCACCCGACTATTTTCTTTGGGGTTTTTTGAAGGAGCGAGTGTATGTGAACAAGCCAGAGACAATCCTTGAACTCAAGGCAAACATTGTTGCAGAAATTCGAACGCTACAGCCACAAGTTTTGAAAGATGTTATGGGAAATGCTCTAAAAAGAGCCCATCAGTGCGAAGCTGAAAACGGTGGTCATTTAAGAGACATAATTTTTCATACTTAGTGTAAAAAAACTTCCATTTTGTATATTATATAATCTGAAAGAAAAAATATAAAAAAATAAACAAAAAAGTTATTAAACTTTTACACCCCTTGGTTTCTTTTGGCCCACCCTGTACAAATTGTAAAATGTTTACACTATTTTTGCATATAATAAAGCCCACTAAAAGAGGCGGGGTCAAAAAAATTTTTTAATTTCATGACTCTAAGCTTAACGTATTGTACAAAAATATTAATTTAAAAAAAAAAATTTTAAATTATGTTGTTTTTTAGAGGTTGGCTTCAGCCCATTTACTAACTTGAACTGTGCGATCCTTCAAAATTTATCTGTACCAAATTTCAAGGGAGGGCCTGCCTCTTTTCTTTAAATTACATGGGCATAGATAACGAAAAGAGTTTGATCTCAGCATACGATGGCTCTGGAAAAAAGCAAAGACAAAAATGGAATATTTGAAGTAATAATAGTCAGGATTGGGAAGTTGTCATATTCTATTTTTTTAAAAACATCGGTTAAATAGTTGATATTCCCAATGACTAGTACCAGCGTGGAAAGTGGAAAAAGTTAGACAAAGAAGGCTGACGAGCGACCTTGAAATCAGAACTGATCCATTCTGCTGGTTTAATGATTATAAAAATATTATAAATATTCCACTCTTAAAAAAGTAGTTTGAATTTAATAAAAATTCTTAAAAAATAATTTGCAAATTGCAGATTTGAACTTGAGTCTGAACAAAAAAAATTCTTATCTTGATAATTTAAATAAAATTTAAACAGAAAAATGAACTAAAAGTAAACAAACATAAAATTCTTAGAAGTTATTTTTTTTAATTTCTATTCTAATTGACATTTATTGAAGTTTACGAGGCCTGTTCAAAAAGTAGGCAAAATTTTCAAATTCTGCGATCAAAGTACTTTCGATTGCCATTTTTATAACCCTCACGAAAAAAAATGTGATTAAATATATTGCTAATGAAAATGAGCTAAATCCAAAATACAACTCCAGAGCTGGAAAATTTAAACATATTGTTAGTGTATAAAATGTGCTGGGTTAAACTAATTTTTTCTTTTGCCGTTAATTAAACATATTTTATACTTAAGAAAGTTTAATTCTTTAGAAAAACAAAAAATCAAAAAAATTTATAAATCAAAAAATACGATTCCAGAGTTGGACAAATGAATATTTTTTGGTATACAACAGTAACCAATCAAAATAATGTTTTTCTTTTATATATTAAACAAATTTGTTGTTTGTGAAAGAAATTCAGGGGTACTAACAATCAGAAAAGGCAAAAAGGCAACTCCAGAGCTGGAAATTTTAAACTTATTTTTTGGAATATTAAAGTAACTAAATTAAAAGAATTTTTCTTTGGTAATCAAATGTATTTTCTATTTTAGAAAGAAAGAAATTAGTATAGAAAATCTGAAAGATCAAAGACTTGGTTCTAGGGTTTGGGGTGTGTGTAGAAACAGCCGAATAGAGAACACTTTTATTTGTTATTATATAGAACTTTATGTAATTCCGCTTTAAAACATTTTAGTAAATGTTATTAAATTTTAATGAATTACACAGTAACTGTTTACCTAAAATTAAAGACAACAGGCTGTTTCCTCGACTTCGAACATAAAAATAAGAAATATATTCATTAAATTTAATTAATGTCTGCTATATATAAAGAGCATTATTTATTTATTTTTATTTTGTTATATTTATTATGTTTTTTGTTGTTGTGTGTAGTGTAGGTAATTACAGAACGGTTGACATTTACCACTGTGAGCGATTAGTTTGACTTTAAATAATGTTGTCTTGCTTGTTATCAGTGACATACTATCGTAATGAGTTAGCTGTGTCATTAATATGTTTCTTTCTATCAGTTGTTATTTATTTGTTTTATTTTGCTTGGTTTCTCTGAAAGTTTTAAGAAAAATAAACAAGAAAGCAAAATAACTAATAACAATTAAGAAGGAAAATTGAGTTCAGCAATATCAAATGATACCCTACCCTTCAACTTTGTAGCAATTCATACGGACGATTATGTAGATTTCTCATTAACATTTTTGTGGTACACTTTTAAGGATATCATCGGCTGTCAATATTAATTAAACATGCACTGTTTAAAAGGCATTTTTATGAAAATATGTACAATACACTTAGTTCTTTAAAAGCATGAAGAGAAAAGTGGTAAAATAAGGGGACATGAGAAAATCTAAATTTATTTTTTTAGATTTTAGCATCCCATATTTGAGCAGAGTCCTTTAAATATTTTTTGTAGATGTTCAGAGAAAGATTTTTTATAAATGTTAATGTGAACTGGTGGAATTATAATCATACAGGGTCCTTTCCTTTTTATATATACAGTCGACTCCGCTTTAATGGAAATAGCCAAATCCCATTTTTTTTTCAGTTATCCGATTTTTTCTCTAAAACCTAGTTCGGATTACTGAAATTTGTTACAGTGAAGCGTACTGCTTAAAATCAGTAAAACAATATTTTTTATATCAAATGTCTAGCCACTTGCATTGGCAATATGATAGAAAAATACAATAAAGTGCGTAAGAGCGAAAAGGACAAATATATTTTGCCATTTAAATTTTTAACGGACAAAACATGCACCATAATTAAGTTATGTAATCGATTTCTAATAAATATATTTGTCATTGTTTATTTTTTCACTAAAGCGAAGTAAGTCTCATACAAAACGTATTTGTGGGCTTCCTTTGGTTTTCAAAAATACGATATTTTCAGTAAAGCGATGTTTCGCTAAAGCGAAGTGAATAAGAATAGCAGCGTTTAAAATCAGTGCGGGGATTTGTATCGCTTTCAGTAATCCGATTATTTTCAGTAAAGCGTGTTGTGTTAAAACGGATTCGACTGTATTTACCTTTTGTCAATGTTTATTTTTTCACTAAAGCGAAGTAAGTTTCACACAAACCGTAGTTGTGGGCTTTCGTTTGGTTTTCAGTAATACGATATTTTCAGTAAAGCGATGTTTCGCTAAAGCGAAGTGAATAAGACTAGCTGCGTTTAAAATCAGTGCGGGGATTTGTATCGCTTTCAGTAATCCGATTTTCTTTCAGTAAAGCGTGTTGCGCTAAGGCGGATTTGACTGTCGTCGATCGTTTAATAAATTTAATCATGGCGGTATTAAGGGAATATCCTTAAGCAGCAATCATTATTATACCAATAACGAAAAAATCTGAGCGCTATGATGCGCTCTTTGGTATGAAAAAGTGTCAATTACTGCCGTTGGCTATTCAGTGAGCAGTACTATGTTTTTGCAATTTGAACAGGCCAACGGCAACAAATACAACTACGAGTACGCACGAAGACAGTTGACAAAAATTCTATTGCGAGACTTGGCAGAGTGCTCACGTTCTTCCGCACCCATCGAAATACGAGTAACACATAAATACTTTGTATACATTTCACTTCTTTTAATTTAGTTATTTCACATCCATAAAATAACTTTTGTGAACTTAAATAACTTGTTTATAAAGTTTAAGGCACTTACCTTTTTTTACCAGAGAAGCCACTGTTGTTATAGTTTTTTGCTTCAGCAAGACTGCAAATGAAAACCTGTAAATTAAACATTAAATTAGCAAGATTATAGCACAGACATATAAGTTCTTTTTTTCTTAACAAATAACAACAATCAATCTAAACAAAAACAAGTGTGTAGAATTTTATTCAGCTACATCGAATCTCGTAGCCCTCTATAGTAAATAATAAGCTTAAGGCGTAATTTATAAAAAAAAATGTTTGACGTAATTAAATTTGTATTCACATATAAACAACTTAGTCACTTCAATTATCGTATGACAACTAAAAATAAAGATTGTTTATATTCAGGAGGACCTCAAGTTCAACTTTGGGATCATTTTTTTTTGTTTTTTTTTTTTTAATTTTTTAATTAATAACAAATTTAATGTCAATAATTTAACTGGACATGTTTTGTTTATGATTTTTTCACATTTCCCACAATTTAGGTACTAAGTATCCACTAACTTTGTTCAGTGAGTGGTATTTTGCTAACTAAACACACCTTTTTGCAGTGCTGCATTTGTAATTTTACTCGATTTTATAAGAATTAAATGTTAATTGAGCAATTATCTAGCTAAAATTTTATTTGATTAATTGAGCTCAATAATAGCATTAATTGAGAAAAACTCAAGGGGCTTATCTAAACTTCTGAAAAATTAAATCGCTACAACAAATTGTCTGTCATCTCTTATTCCTTCATCTGTGATGTCAACACTATCCCCTCAATTCAGATTTTAGGTACAATTAACTGTAGAAGAAGAAGCAAGAAATTAAAAAATAAACTAGGCACAAAGTTTTTCGCAATTTTCTGATCTCTTCAGTTTTTATTTTCTCAGCACTCAACTTCTCCTCTTCACACACCAGAAAATGGGTTCGTTGAATTATTATCAAAATACTAGAACCTCATATCTTGCTCGCTTTCGCGGTTGATTTTTCTTAATTTTTATTTATTTAGTAATATTTTTTTTTTGTGTTGTGTAATTATATATTCCATAGATATTACACAGCCTATTTGATTTTTTCATTATGATCACGTATTATTAGCAAACTTCTTTTCATCACACTCAAATAACGTTGAATCATAAATAATAGTCTACGGCGGTATTAATGCACGCTTTGTTTTTTTTTTTTATTTCATAGCCTCTAAAAAAGAATATGGAGAGTATATTCACTTTGTCATTCCGTTTGTAACACAGTGAAATATCCATCTGAGACACCATAAAGTATATATATTCTTGATCAGTGATGAAATCTAAGACGATCCGGCCATGTCCACCCGTCCGCCCGTCTGTGGAAATCCCAATTCAGTCCGAACAACAAGAGCCAGACTCTTGAAATTTGGTATAAATATATGTTGAAGGATAGCACAGATCAAGTTCATAAATGGCTTGAATCGGGCAAGAGGGGAAAAAGTTCCCCTAAGAAGAACTAGACCAACCTCTAAAACACAACATAATTTAAAAATTTTTTTTTTTTAAATTTTGTTAAGCAAATGATATATTTTTATGTCAAAGATGGTCCAGCGCCTTAAACTTGGAGTCATAAAATAAAAAAAAATAAATTTTTGGATCCCGCCCCCTTTAATGGGCGTTATTATATGCAAAAATAGTGTAAAAATTTAATAAATTGTTTTACTTAAATCTACATTCCTTAAAAATAAAATTTTTAAGCTTTAATGACGAAGCTGAGCTGTAACCTGGTACTCCTCTGCCCTACCCGCTCCTCCCCGCCCCCCCCCCCTTTGGCCACTAAATGACCCTATAAAAAAAAAATTTTTTAAATTCAAAATAAATTTTACATTTAATTATCCCATATATTTATTTTTAGAGTTTTATGGCAAAGGTGAAATGTCTCCCCCACGGCCCTTGCCAGAGCGACCCCGACAATTTTAATACCCTGCAAAGAGAATTGGACCCCATAAAATATAAATATATTATTAATCAGTGATGAAGTCTAAGACGATCTAGCAATTCCCATACGTCTGTCTGTGGAAAACATCATATAATCTATTTTTGGACCCCGCCCATTTAATGGGCGTGGACGTATGATATTATATGCAAAAGTTGTGTACATATTAAACAATTTGTATTCCTTAAGCCTATAAGAAGCTGAGATGTTCTCTGATCTTGCAGAGGTGAAACGCCTCCTCCACGACCCTTCCCGGAATGACTCTGTCAAAATAGAGTTTCAAAATTGGGTACAGAGATGTCTTAAAGGCACTCTGTCCCACCGAATTAAACATCTTAAATTTACTTACTAAATATTTGGTCGAATATAACGTTTTGGCTTTTTTTTCAATTTGTTTTTTTTTTTTTTTTTTTAAATCAAGATGGTAGTATTCTGATTATGTCTCTACGGTAAACATATGACTTAATTAGAATCAATTTATTTAATCATCATATGCTGCTCTGAGATTATGGTTACAGCAGCCACGTTTTTTAGTATTTTTATTTTATTATTATTTTTTTTTTTGCTCTGCTAATATGTGCGACACATTTTGAAACTTTTGCTATTCTTATTCATTTGTAGTCCTTTTTATATCAACTTAATCCATACTATTAATAACAAAAGAAAAGACTATTAGAAGCTGTTTTGAAATGATTTTCCCTCGGTGTCACAGTACCCAACGGCATCATCATGTATTTATTTCGCACAATTGCATGGCTACAATAAATCAAACAGTGAGATAAAAATAATACTTGTGTACAACTAGACTTTTTATCTTTCATTGTTAAAGAAAAATATATTTAAAAAAAAGGCAAATACAAATAATACTTCTAACTTACAAATGAGCAACAGTTTTGTTGTTGAATAAATAAATAAATATTTTTTTTTAACACAAACTTATCTGAGGTATAAGTTTGAAAAAAAAGAACATCATAAAATATTTTGCAAACAATCTGTTAAATTTCTATACATGGCGAACACATGCATGATGATATGCGAAGATAAAGTTGCTCGATTAATGCAAATGTATGTGTGTAAAGTATAAAAAAAAATAAAATAAAAAATAAATTATGTAGAAAACCTTTATTCAGATGCAAAATTTAACAATAACATGTAAATGAATCTGATGTTTATAAATGAAATGAGTTGAAAACAATTTTTGTTTCGGAAAATAAGTCCATAGAAATTTACTTTTATTTATTACTGGGTTCACAACAACCAGTTAACCGTTAATGGATTAAACGATTAAGTCTGGTAAGATTTTTTAAATGCCAACTATATAAATTTCTTCTATACAATCAAATAAAAAATCGGTCATACCGACTTATATTCTCTCTTGTACGAGGAGTATTAATAGATGATTTTTTAAGAGCAGATTTTATTTTAAAAAAATTAACACATAAAATTTTGAGAAATATATAAAATTTCTTCCTTATTTTATGTAAATGTTGACCGATGCTACAAATCGTTCATAAATTAAAAACCAAACTGAACATGTTTAACAGTAACATGTTACATGGAAACAGCTGAGCTGTCAAAAGCAGTGTTGCCAGAAAGAAGAGTTGCAAGCAGGGACCGTAACTGTTATGACTTTTATCAAAAAAATCAAGAAATAAGAGTTATTTTTGATTTTTATATTTTTAGATAGAAAATAAGAGTTATTTTTGATTTTTATATTTTTAAATGAAAAATAAAAGCTATTTTTGATTTTTATATTTTTATATCAATAATAAAAATCAATTCAAAATTCGTGACATAGGTAATATGTTTGTGTTTCCATGGCTTCGAAAATTAGCTTTAATTGTTCATTATGTACCTGCCACTCAAGTCAGTGTAGAAAGGTCATTTTCAGCACTCAGATTAATATTGGGAGATTTGAGATATAATTTATTTGAGGAACATTTAAAATCAATTATGATGGTAAAATTGAACACCTGAAAACGACCTCTTCACACTGACTTGAATGTCAGCCAAAACTTATAAGCATTCATGTTTTTATAGCTGATAATGGATAAGTCACATAAATTATTATATTCATATATAAATAAATGTTTTGAATTGATTTTTATTATAGATATAAAAATAACTTTTATTTTTCATTTAAAAATATAAAAATCAAAAATAACTCTTATTTTTCATTTAAAAAAATAAAAATCAAAAATAACTCTTACTTTTTTATTGTTAAAATATATATCAAAAATTTAAAAATCATGCAATATGTTGGATGCATTTCGCCTAATGGTGTAATTAAAAGTTTTCTACGATGTTCATTTATGTATGATTTATTTCTTCAAAAATTGAAAAATAACTCTTATTTCCGGTCCCTGGTTGCAAGTGATTTATATTGGGTGGGCCATCTGTCGCTTTAAATTTGAACCAGCGGTTGTTTCGAATCTCGCAATACTTGTGTCAATCTATTCTGTCACAAAATTCAGTATATTATCTCCACTGAACGAAATGAATCGATTGCTCAAGCGTAGGGATCAATTGGAAATGTACTCGTATTTCCAAAACAATGAAAATTGATCGAAATTGCACGAAAATTTCGTACAAAATTTGGTCGCAGAGAAGGACCAATAGTTTCCGGTATAAGAAAATTTTACAAGTTAGTGAAACTGGTTTCTTTGTTAAGGCGCCAAGACGTGGGCATACACCCGAAAATATCGAAACTGTGGCTGACAGTGTGCCATCAACTTTAACTCGTCATCGTTCTCAAGTATTGAACATTTCACACATCATTTTACATTGAATTTTGGGAAAAGATCTCGGAATGATGCCTTAAAAAGTTCAATTTTTTCAAGATTCAAGAGCCGCATAAAAAGTTCACCTCTAACCGGCACAATTGTACTTCACAACAAGAAAATAAATTTTGTAAAATTTCAATCCGTTTTTGTTTTATAGCATTTTTAAATTTAAACTTTTAAATGGCCTAGCAGGGAAGAGAAATTTCTTAAATGAAAATGGCTTTGAGGTTTCCAAAATATTTCCCGTGATGATCAATACATTTTTGCACTCGTTCCAAGCATGTGTCAGAGTCACTTTTCCGTTTCTTTTGCGCCATCATCAAAACATGGCCATTGCATGCCTCAGCACGCACGAAATACCGTTATTTGAAGTTTAAGCACAACATACTTTTCCTATAGTCGCATAAAATTTCCATACAGTCTGATGGTACGTTTAAAAGACGTTTTACTTGTCCATCGCCATTTTGACTTTGATAATTTTTTTTTTAAATCCAATTAATATTTAATGTACGTAATAAATCTACTTAAAAAATATTATGCAATCATCTTTTATATCTTTTAAAATTAAATATATGACTTTAAAATTTTAATTTTATTTTGTAGACCAGAGAAGCAATAAATGCCGACAACAAATGAACTTTGAAATAAATATATAATTTGTGTCAATAATTTTTAAAAGTATTCTTAGCATTCGACGAACACAATTAGTTTCATCATAAATTACCATCAAGTCATTATCGTCGATTGGCGCGTTGCCTGTAATTACACCAAGCAACAGGAAAAGATAACTACGGTATTTAGGCTTCGGTTCTTTGGACACAACAACCGTTACAATTTATAGTTCTAGAGATAAGCTTTTCTTAATTTCTATCGTTAACAAATTATTTTCTTGCCCATTAACTTTATACCGTCTACCGGTTGGGCGTTAGGATTTTTTTAATAATTTTTTTTCCCTCTTGTATGTTTAGGAATTTCATTGAATTTTGCACCGTTTTCAGCGATTTTACAATCCGTTGACAAGAAAAAAAGGAAGTTCAAATTTCATGTTGCTTGTTCCTGCTGAAATTAACAAACTGTTCGCGAAATATTGTTTATAAAAAAACTAATTATAATTTTATAAAGACAAATGAGCTGGAGTAACAAAAATCAATTTTTCAAACGGACAATAGGTTAGGTTAGGTTAAAAGGGCTGCCCACAGTAAGTGAGAAAAACACTCGGAGTCCATAAAAAGGCCCATTGTGATGCCCAGAGGACTATACCCTACACAATCTCCTCAAGATGAAGTATTGGTTCCTGAAAACCACCCAGAACTTCTCAGAAAGCCCGCCAGTGCAACCAGCGGTGCATTCCTGAGGCAGTCCAGATCTCGCAGGAACCGAGAGCCTAGATGTCTAAGCCTACGCTCCTGCAGGGCCGGACTGACTTCTTCTCTTCCTCATCGAAACAGCTCCTGCAGCGACCATCATGGAGAAATCCCAAAAGCCCTGACAAGTGCCCAATTGCACAGTGCCCCGTCAAGACCTCCACCAGGAGTGCCAACGACTTTTTCCCAAAAGTCAGAAGCTGTCCAGTCCTAGCTGTGCTAAGCGACGGCCATAGAGTTTTGGAGACCCTACAGATGGTTATGCTTGACCAACTCCCTCCTTGCCCACTCCTGAATCCTGTTCAACAGCTCAACTGAGTGAATGTCAATATCCCTATGCGATACTGCTCCATTCAAGGCCGAATCCGCTCTTGCACATTCGTCCGCCATTTCATTTCCCTGAATGCCTTCATGCCCTGGAACTTAAACTATCTTGACGTCATGTCTTTTAAGTCGAGCCAGAGATTGAATGCATGCCAGCACACACGGACAATAAAATTTGATAAAAATTAAACTATCAATATTGAAATTTTATTATATTTATTAAGCTTCAGGTTATTGTATAAAATTATTAAAAATATTATCCATTAAAGTAAATAAAATATAGATCATTAAAAGTTAAGAAAATATCAATATTAAAAACTAAAAAAATTCATGTCAAATTAAATTAAATTAGCCTATAGATTTATAGACTAATTGGTCGAAATTTTTTTCCTTTTTTATTTCAGAAAGACAAATGGAAAGTAAGCATTAGTTTTTTTTTTAATTATTCAACTTACACAGTAGAGCAGAACAGCTGTTTTCGAAAACCGCAACACTTTCATCATCAGTGCTCGTGTGTATTGTGTTTGTCACCACTTATTCATGTCAAATTTTTAACTTATGATTTGATTTTTTCCACTTAGGGTGATTTTTTTATAAAAAGAAATTCAAACTGACTTGAGAATCATATAGATTTTCATTATTAATGTAATAATATAAAATAATGAAAAATTATGAAATTTTAATTAAAAATAGAGAAAACATTTTACAGAATTTTTTATAAAAAAAAGATACAATATTATTAAAAGAATTTTCAAAAGGTTGAAAAATCAGAAAGAAAGTTGAAAAGAAAGATTTAAAAAAATTTACTCACACTTTTTGTAAACAAAATAAAATTGTTCTCCTGGGACTTGGTATTGAAAACAAAAACAAATTTAAATTGCTTTATTGTGCTTTCAAGATAAATTCCCAGACGAAATTTGTTATTGTATTTACAAAAACAGGCACTTATTGTGAATTAAAAAATTGTTATTTTAAAGGTAAAACCCTGCAGCAGAGCAGTTTTAAAGGAACAACTCAGTCTAGTTAGAAATCATAAAATAATTGAACTATTCTTTTAAAATAACATTTTATGAAAAATGTATACAGACAAGGGAAGCCACAAAATAAAAATATAATACATATTTGCTATTGCTGTTGTTGTACAGTGTTATAATGGCCACTTTAATTAAAGCTGCATGTTGTACAAATAGAATTCTCAAACATACAGATGTGGCTTATTTGATACGAAATTGTCTAATGATTTATGAATATCTAGAAAATGAGATTTTCAACCTTTTGTCATCAGCTGGAGTCACAAGTACTTAAATTAACAACAGAAGCAGGTAACGTGGGGATGTGTGTTCGATATCAGATAAAAAAAGTATGTATTTGAAATTGAAAAATGTTGATGAAGATAGATTTAAACAGTTTTTAAAACACGTGCTATTAAATAAAGTCAGCGCATTTTTCAAACATATTCATATACATTATAAATATAACGATAAAGTATATTTACAAAAACCGAAAATTTAAGCTGAAAAATGCTGGGAACGCCACTAAGATGAGCGAGATATTTTTTGCAAACAGGTATTTGTCGTCAAAAATAAAATAGATTGGGGCATATGAAATTACACACAGGCATGACGTCGCACAGTGGGATTTGTTCATACAATGTTTGGCAAAAAAACATGAGGAGTGCTCGTAGAATGTTGAAATTTTGCTATGATCCTTTGGTTAGCTCAATTAAGAAAAATATAAAGTTTCAACAAAATTGGGCACGCCCACTACCCACCGCCCATAGAAACTAAAATTAATTTTTGGCCCAAAGTTTTTAAAATTTGGCAAAGAGCCTTTTATTGCCTCAATTAAGAATAACATAAAGTTTCAACAAAATTGGGCACGCCCACTACCCACCGCCCATAGAACCCAAAATTTATTTTTGACCCAAAGTTTTTGAAATTTTGCACAGAACCTTTCATTACCTCAATTAAGAATAAAATAAAGTTTCAACAAAATTGGCCACGCCCACTACCCACCGCCCATAGAAACTAAAATTTATTTTTGGCCCAGTTCCTTAAATTTGGCACAGAGCCTTTTATTATCTCAATTAAGAATAAAATAAAGTTTCAACAAAATTGGGCACGCCCACTACCCACCGCCCATAGAACCCAAAATTTATTTTTGGCCCAAAGTTTTTGAAATTTGGCACAGAGCCTTTTATTAACTCAATTAAGAATAAAATAAAGTTAAACAAAATTGGCCACGCCCACTACCCACCGCCCATAGAACCCAAAATTTATTTTTGGCCCAAAGTTTTTGAAATTTGGCACAGAGCCTTTTATTACCTCAATTAACGCCCACCACTCACCGCCCATATAACCCATATTATATTTTTTCCCACAACTTTTTGTTTCTTTACCAAAACTAATTACTTTTTGTAATTTTTTTAAAATTAAAAATTTAATGCATTCGAAAACAAATTTTATGATTTCATAAAAGATTATAAATTACTTAAACTTTTTTTTTTAATTGATAATAAGGAGTCTTGCCTTTAATTTTATTATAGCGGGAGCACCTAGCACGACCGAGCAATCTACCCTTTTTTTCTTCCAAGGAAGTTTGCAATCACGTCACATTATGGAACAAATTTTATTCTATCATATCTTTTAAACCATAAAAGCGAACTTTATAATTTTTTTTTTAAATACGCAGAAAAGGCTATATTTGAAAAAAAATCACTATTTAAATCAGAGCAGTAAAATTATTTTACGTACAAACACTATAGAAGTGCGTAAACAGTTTTCAATATTTTAGATCAAAATTTCCATGTGACTTTACTTCATTATTTCAAAGACAAATAACCGTTTTTTTTTTTTTTTGGATACAATTTATGGATTCTTCATACTGAATCAATTTTCTACAAAACTGCATCATTACATTTTGAAATTTTATGTGTAGAAAAAATTACTAATTGCACAAAAACTCCCACTGTGCGTCGTCGAAAAATACTGAACGCCGTGAAGTAGGCAATAGATTTATTGCTATAGCACCATGTGACCATGTTTTTCAGTTTGTAAATGTCTTAACAAATGGATTTGCTTTCTACTTAAGTAATTGTTTTATTTTTATATTACAGCCATATTCCGTAACTCGTCAAACCTTAAACTCCATTCCTAAAAATGTAAAAAATTTTTTTTACTCCAAATAGTTGTAAGAAGCTTCTGGATATTTTCTATTTACGTGTTTACCAGCGTACAAATAATTATTTTTCTTATTTAAAACTCCTAAAAATATGCAGAAGTTTCTTACAACTGTTTACACTAAGAAATGGTAGGGTTCTAGCAATCGAAATTTGGCATTAGCGAGTTACGGAATACAATTAAAACAACTAATGGCGTTTTCTTTTTTACATATATGTAACAGATTTTTCCTTCTTTTCTCAAAATTTCCAGTTAAACTTAGTTTTAAACCAAAAAATTTATTTTCTTAAGCGGTGGTAGATAAACTTCTAATAAATTCACTGTTGCAATTTTTCTTTAAAAAGTCCAAAATATATTGTACTTTTTTGTAGAAAAGAGAACAACATAAGTAAATACCAGGGCACACTGATACAGGTAGGATCGGTTCTACAACAAGTACAACAATACAAAAACAACAGGCATTTTGTTTTTGTGAAATCTAATTCAAATGTCACAATTTAAAATGTAGAACAAAACAAAACGGAAAAGTACAAAAACAAATATACATGTTTGTTTTGTATGTATGTAAATATGTAAAAGAAATTTAGACGTTTGTTCTGGAATTTCTCCCAACAACAAAATAATCAACTGGGCTATCGCTCCTACCTGTACGAGTGTGCCCTGAGTAAATACAAAATAAGCCCCCAAAAGTATGCAGAGGTTTTCTTTACAACTGTTTAGGCTAAAAATACATTTAATATTTTTAACGATGGAGTTTTAGCTTTAACTAGGGTTGCCATTTCCAATTTTAGGAAAGGAGTACAACAACCTTAAAAAAGGAGGACATTTGACTCAAAAAAGAGGACTCTTTTTTTATTGCCTAAAATTCAAATACAAAAATCAAAAAACTCAATAAAATATACAAAATTACTTTTTATTTTAATTAATATTGAGCTTGAGGCTTATTTTTATAAAATAATAACTATAAAACTATTTATTTTATCATTATATCAGTATTTCAATATCCTCTGGATATTTTCTTCAGGATAACAATTTAAAAATTATTTATAATATTTCAACAATAACAAAAATAATACAAAATTTCTTATTTTTATTTAAAAAATTTATATTCATTTCAATACATGTCTATCACATTTCTTCAAATATTCATAAAGTGATTGTCAATTCATACAGTGATGCCAACGCAGTCTCTAACGCATCACATATAGCCCTTTTTTGTTCAAAATAGTGATTTTTACTAGCTGTTTCACAATTTCGAACGAAACCTGATTCGTACGAAATCTGTGTTATTTGTAAATTATTTTGGGTGTTTTGTTTTTAAAAATTTAGCTTGGCTATTTATGAGCGAAAATGTAGCAGTTTTGATATTTTGAAAATGTAAAAGCAGCAAAAACTAGGACAACCCCGGACACTTGTTAAAAAAGGAGGAGGACGGACCCCGACGATATAAAAAAGAGGACGGTGTCCGGGGAAAAGAGGACGGATGGCAACCCTAGCTTTAACGAGTTACGGAATATGGCTGCTGGTAAACAAAAATACTCATGAGTACTGATTATGGGAATGTAGCGACTTTTGAATTCTCAGAAAACAAGAAAAAAAATTTCCGTAATGAAATCTTTTTTTCAATAACAAATTAATTAAGCTAACTCCTTTCATGATATTACAAATGATTTCATTCTGAAAATTTTTTCCGTTTATAGTTTTTTGAGGAACGAAAATATGGAAGCAGTTCCGTTTCGGACCAGAGTTCGACCCTGTGGCATGGTTGATAACGATACAAATTTCAGCCTAATCAATTAGGATGTACAATTTTCTAACTCATTGAATCTTTTTTTTTCTCAACATTTCGCTTTGGCTTTCATTAAATTCCCTTTTTCCAGTGAGTTTTATTGATTTATGAATTGTTTAAAGTCCAAGTAAAATATTAATTACATGATTAAATTAAAACAGAACCTAAATTAGGCAAACAATTGCTTAAACTTTTAGATTTTAGTTATTGTCAAAAAGGAAGAAAATAATTTTTTAGCAAGAGAAAAGAAAAATGGTATGAAAAATACTTCATTAGATTAAAAGTTTCATACCACATTTGCCAGCCTTTAAGCTACGAATTTGTAAAAATATTTTTTATTGCAATTTCTGTTATTTTTATTATATTAACAAAACGTTTTAAATTTTATTGTTTTAGGATCATTTAACATTTAGGGCTAAAAGCACGCACCCTTTATTTTTTATATTTTCCAATGTTCTGTTGCGACCATTTTGCACGTCACGAAGTTGGATGTTGTTTGGATCATTAACTCAAACAGTTGAAACTTCTATTCTTTTGGTTATTTGATTTTCTATGACTTTTTTTCTTCCAATTTTGCTGTTATTATTCGCGTAAACGTACAGAAATCATTACCAATTTATAAGTGTGACCAATTAAAGCTTAATTTTTATGGGCTTTAAAATCCTTTGCCAGCAATACTTGTACACTACAATTGTCTTGTCTTTAATTTAAAAGCTTTTTATGCAGGGAACAATGATATTCCAATTTTATGTATTGCCGATTGTCACACTACACCTTTCTACGCATGTTTTCACATTTAAATGCAAAAAAGGTTTAGGCTTCAAGTAGGGGAATTTTTATAATTTTATAAAATGATTTTTAGATTTTCATTTAAAAAAATTTTATGCCACTTTAAAGATTATATTTTTGTTTGTATTTAAAAATAATCTATATATACGTGCAATAAGATTATAGTACAGTCTTACGTGCGTAATATTTAAATCAATTGGCACCGACTGACACCATCATGTACTTAAAAAGCAGAGTAACAGCACCCACCTTCGTCGGCCCTGTAGCGAAAATTAGCCGGCGAAGTAAAGGTTGAAATAGCTACAAAAAAACTGTCTATCTTCTCATCTTTCCTAATCTGTCCCCTCAATACTATCCCCTCGTTTTCTAGTTCCAGCGCAATGCACTGCATATGTAGGGGTTATCCCCTGAGTGCTGGTCCTACTCCTAAAAAAAAAGTGAGATTGTAAAATATTCGCCCTTATTCTGTAACTAGTTGTCAACGTCACGTCAAGACAATATCAAAACTAAGGCATCGGAAAACTCTTTTTTTCCCGCACTTAATTACTTTCAACATCCTCTTCTTATTTTCAAGGCTTCACTGAATAATTACAGGGTGTCAGGAATATTCAGTTGTTGTTCTGTTTTTGCTATTCGCCCCTATTATGAATGGCGACGTCGACGTCACATCAACTCGACAGTAAAAAATCATCACTTTCCTGCAAGTTGTCGACAACAACTGCTTACTCTTGACAATTTCTTAGTATTCGCTAAGGCATATAACACTATACTATAGAACACGTCAATAGTAGTCGGTTGCTGTCGAAAAATAGTGGAGAAGCGATAATATTTTGCTGTCGTTATTCATAATAGGGGCGATTGTCTTGGCGTGACTTTGACAAATAGTTACAGAATAAGGGGAATTATTCTGCTGAATATTTTGTTCTATAAAACTTCTGTGCCGAAACGTGGACCTTCTAATTAGCCTTGATAACATTCTTGCCTCATAAAAAGATCCTACTGATCCTGATAGGATCCCTCATCTCTTTCTCCACTAACATTCTCATCCTGTCCTTCTCTCCGTCTATCTGCCTGTTTGTCTCTGAATGAAATCATTAATTTGTTAATTAAAACTATTTTATAATAAAGAAAAAATTAAACTGGTATTTAAAATTCAACGAAATCAAAAAGACGATTACAGGGTTGGACAATTGAAACTTTTTTTTGCTATTACATAAAAATAAGAAATCGAAAAAATGTTTTCTTTCTCTTTAATATATTAAAAATATTTGATGTTTCTGAAAGAAATTCATAAGAGTTATTAATCAAAAAAGACGGATCCAGAGCTGGAAAACGTAAACATTTTCAGTAAGTAAATATAAATGATTTTTAAATAAAGGTTCACTATTAAAATAGAAATTCATACATTAATAAATTATTTTTTTTGATGTGTTAACATCTATACGCGCGCCTCTAGGGCAGTAAACTATCAGTTTCAATACATACGCAAGTGTAAGTGTAAGACTTTGTTTGTTTGTTGTTGTTGCTTGGCAGTCGGTATTGAAAGTGATTATTGGGCGATTTTCATATAATTTTCCCACGCGATTTTCTCCGGAAATTCATAGCCGATTTTATTAATTTTTGAATTAAAACGCTAGTGCGGGTTTCGACGAAGAGTTTAGGCTAAAAATTAAGGCGATCCGATATCGGCGAGCGGAGATTTAAGTGTTTTAATTCGGAGTATTAATTTGGAGTAATATTTAAAAAGTGTTTTATGTTGATCTTCGGTTTTGTCTTATGCATAGCAAAGAGAATAGTGACGTGGTTATACGTACATATATAAAAATGAGATAGCAAGACAAAAAGATGGTTCCAGGGTTAAAATTGATGTACTCTACGGTAAATAACCTACACCCAAGTACGGCACGGCCGAATATAGAACTTTTCCTTGCTGAATAATATTCTCAGGTTTTATTTTTTTTCTAATTAAAATTGATTATCTCTATCACCTTTAGTAATTTTTATTAAATTTAAAATTGTTAATTAATGAAGTATTCCAGTAGCCATATTCCGTAAGTCGCTGGAGCTAAAACGCCAATGATAACAATCTAATAAATATTTGTAGCCAAGAGTTGTATAAAACTTTTGCATATTTTTGGGGGCTTATTTTTGTGTTACTTATTGTCTACTTTAAAAAAAAAAATACCATATATTATATTTTTAAACAATGAATTTATTAGAATTTTGTTTACAATGAATTTATTAGAAAATAAATTTTTGATTTAAAACTGAGTTTAACTAGAAATTTTCAGAAAAAACAGAAAAAATCCTTTACATATTTGTAAAAAAGAAAACGCCACTATTTTTCTCAACTGTATTCTGTAACTCGCTAAAACCAAATTTCCGTCGCTAAAGCCCCACGACTTGGCTTGTTTGTAGCGTAAATAGTTGTAAGAAACTTCTGCTTATTTTTAGGAGTTTCAAACAAGAAATTTATTAATTATTTGTACGCCAACAAATAGGTAAATAGAAAATCAGTGTTTGGCGTTTTTCATCTTCACATTCGACATTTTGTAATAGACTAAAGAAAATTTTAGCTTTTTAGCTTGAAGCTATTAAAATTTTACGAATTTGAAGGAGTAAAATGCCAAACAGAATAGTTACCCTATTCTGTTTCCCCCAAAAATATGCAGCAGTTTCTTACAACTCTTTAGGCTAAAAATATTTATAGATTTTCAGAGATGATTTTCAGTCATATTCCGTAACTCGCTTCTTTCATATTAGCTGTTAAAAAATAAAATAAATACACAAAAACACTAGTAAAGGGTGTTTTTTTATGAAGTTTTTTTTTATACGAATCACTCTGTTGTCTGACAGCTGTTTTGACAGTTTAAAGTGACGTCTCTACTCAGTATTGTTTGGCAAATCATCATGAACAGGTTAACTCCAGAACAACGCTTCCAAATCGTGGAAATTTATTTTCAAACACTGTGTTCAATTAAAAATGTTTATCCGCTTTTTTACCGCAAAATTCTCTTCAGTGATGAGGCGCATTTTTGGTTGAATGGATGGATGTCAGCAAGCAAAATTGCCGTATTTGGAGCAAAGATAATCCACACGCTGTTCAAGAATTACCAATGCATCCCGATAAATGTACTGTTTGGTGCGGTCTATGGGCTGGTGGAATCATCGGTCCTTATTTCTTTAAAAATTAGGAAGGACGACGCGTTACCGTGAATGGAAATCGATACAGAATCATCAATGAATTTTTGGTGCCAAAACTTCAAGATATGGATGTAAACGAAATGTGGTTTCAACAGGAAACTTGTCACTTGTCATACTGCGGGCGAAACAATGGACTTATTGAAAGAACATTTCAACGACAACATTATTTCGAGAAATGGACCGGTGAATTGGCCTCCGCGTTCGTGTGATTTGACGCCACTCGATTATTTTTTGTGGGGATACCTCAAAATCATTGGTTTACGTGGATAAACCAGCAACGATTGACGCTTTGGAAACCAGTATTCAACGTGTCATTGCTGAAATACGCCCTCAACTGCTTGAAAAGTTGGTCGAAAATTGAAACTCCAGAATGACCTTTGTGCAAAATAGTCCTGGTGGCCATATGCCCGAAATTACATTTAAATGTTAAATGACAAGAAATTATCTACCAAATAAAAAATTTTTTTTGGCCATTTCATAATTTGGCATGTGTTTTATTTAAATTTCAAATCAGCAAGCAAGATTTGGGCATCACAATGGGCCTTTTGATGGCCTCCGAGTGTTTTTCTCGCTTACTGCGGGCAGCCCTTTTAACCTAACCTAACCTAAATCAGCAAGCTCTTATAAAAACACCCTTTATAAGCAGTGAAAAAATATGTATATGAAAAAATATTTCCCAGTCTTTGCGTAAATCTGCCAAGAAGCATAAAATATTAAGCCGAAAGCCAATTGAGGCAATTTAAGCCAGCGCAAAACAAATCACTAGTGGCAAACGTTTGTCATTTTTGTATATTTCATGCCAAACTGTTAATTGCTAAATGACGGCACAAATGCCATGTCCAAAACTCCTTAGAGTATTGATGCATCAAAACTTGTTTCAATTCCTATGCCATTTCTATAAAAGAATGTGCCGAGACGAGCTGAACTCCTATTAAAATTAAACCCAAACGCACATTTTGAAAAGAGTTTATGTTTCCCTTATCACAATCAGTCGTCAGAAGTTTGTTAATATAATTTTTGCTTTTTTACAGCATAATTTGAAAAGTTTCGTTTTATTAAGACGTTCTCTTCTTCTTATCGTCCCTACTCACTGAACCTATCGCCAACATTTAAACTTAATTACAGCTTATTAGTTTAATGGAAAACATAAATATAAAATGTTTGTTGATTTGTTATAGCCACTTCCAAATTTTTCTATATATATTAATGTTATGAGCTAGTGAGGCTACGTTCTTATATGAATAAAACAATTTATTTTATTTCATTTTCCCGACGTTTCGTCAATTACTTGTTGACTTTTTCTAGGGTTTTTGGAAAATCTATTTAATAATTAAAAACATAAAATAATTATATTGCACATTTTCGCTTATTATAATGGTAACTTACAATAATTTGCTTGTTATAATTTACATATTAATTTTTTAAAATTTAATTAACAATGCTATGGTTTTCCATTTTATATAAACACAAATTACAGCTTAAAGCTTTTTCACAGCTTTACTCAATAGCTAACTTATAATTAGTGCTTATGTTGTCCGTATCTTCTTTTAAATTCATCGTCCTTTTCCTTTTTTGTTGAATTCTTAGGCTTTCTATAGTGTATCTTTTCTTTTCAATGTTTTCTTTGTCTAGTATCTTTACATTTTTAAAATCAGCAGTGTGATTGTTGTCCAGTATGTGTTGTGATAATGCTGTTGAGTGTTTCTTCTTTTCTATGTCTGTCCTATGCTCTCTTAGTCTCATTTCTAAGTTTCGTTTCGTCGTACCTATGTATAACATATCACAGCTGTTATTGTTATTGCCATTGCATTTTATTTCGTAGACTACATTATTTTGTTGTTCCTTATTTATTGGCGCTTTAATTTTTGAAAATATTGTGTTTATTGTTTTATTTGGTTTATATGCGAACTTTGTGTTTATTTGCTTTATTGTGCTTCTGATGTTTGTGTTATCAGTTAGGCCAGGTATGTAACTTACACTATAATACTTATTTTCTTCCTTGTTGTTAGTATTTTCAGGTGTTGTGTTGTTAAATAATTTTGTGTAAGTTTCATTAATTAATTGTGTTATTACTTTTTTAGGGAAACTATTTTCAGTTAGTGTTTGTGTTATGTATTTGATGTTCTTTTTGTGAAATTGGGTGTCGCTGAGGTGAAGGATTCTGTATATAATGTTCTTGGCAGTGTTGATTATTTGGTTTCTTGGTTGTGTGGAATTGAAATTTATAATTCTTCCGGATGCTGTTTCTTTTTTGTACCAATCTAGTGTTAATTTATTGTTTTCTTTGTGTACTTTTGTGTCCAAATAAGTGATCGATTGTTCTGTTTCTATTTCCATGGTAAATTTGATTCTGGGGTGATAATTGTTGAACATATTTAATATTTTATCTTTATCTTGAATTTTGATTATGGCAAAGAGATCGTCTACATACTTTACTATGTATTTTAATTTTATGTTAACTAAGTTAAGCTTTTTTAAGGTTTCGTCTAATAAATCATCTAACACAATGTCCGCAATGGTTGGTGATAGCGGGTTTCCCATTGGCATACCAAAAGTCTGTTTAAATATTTCTTTTCCGTATACAAAATAATTATTCTCGCAGAGACAAAATCGAAGTATTTTTGAGAATAATGATTTAGACATATTTGTGTATTTTTGAAGGAGTGTCCATTTTTCCAGTATAATATTAGTGGCCTTCCCTACTGGAATGTTGGTGAAAAGAGATATCACGTCAAGTGAAATTAATATTTCCCCATCCTCTAATGTAATGTTTTTTAGATCTCTTTTTAAACTTGCGGAGTTTAATACATTGTATTTGTCCGAAATGATATTTTTCAGAATTTTTCCCATATATTTAGAGAGCTTGTAGCACGGAACTTGTATCGACGAAATTATTGGTCTCAGAGGTACATTTGGCTTGTGTATTTTGGGGAGTCCATATATTCGGGGAGCATTTGCAGCAGGGCAAAGTAGTTGTTTCCTAAGCCAATTGTCAATTACATTATTTTTATATAGTTCTGATATTATGTTATTATTTTCTTTTTGTAGTTTTGTCGTTGGGTCAATTCTAAGTTTTATATATGTTGTTTTGTCATTCAATAATTGTTCCATTTTATTATTGTACTCTTCTTTGTACATTGCTACCGTTTTATTTCCTTTATCTGCTTGTACGATGATGATGTTGCTGTGTTTTTTGAGAAATGATTTTGTGTTTTTGTATACAGTCAAAATGAATTTTTCTTTTGGAGTATTTTTTAATTTTCTTTTAAATCGTATTATGTTGTTCGCTAATTTGTTTCGTGTTAAATCTTTATCCTGGTCTTCTTTATCTTCCATTTTCAAAATACATTGTTCTATGTCCGCAATTGTATGAAGTGCCGAAAAACTATTTTTGTCTACGGGTAGTGCAAACTTTTTTCCTAATGATAATAGCCATCTAGATTCAACTGGGAACTCAATATTAGTTTTATTTTCGAACCAATTAGTATTGTGTTTAAATCCATATATGTTGAACTGTTTTTCTTTCAACGTGTCCAATTTTTTATTCTGTTTATTTTGTATGTTAGTGGTAATATTGTTACTTCTGTTGTTTTGTTTGTTAATAAAGGATGTGTAGTCTACGAAGGTTAACAGGTTTTTAATAGCATTTCTTATGCGTTTTAATTTCTGTTTTGTCATTGCAATGTTTAAATACGTCTGTGATATCTCTAAATTTAGTATTTTTTTATGAAAATTGTATTCTATTTTCTTTAGTTTTTCTTTTAATTTTATGCATGTAAACAGCTGTGTCACCTGTGTCGTTGTATTTTTAGTATGGTTGGGAGTGATACCATAGTTTCTGCATGTTAATATAAATTTTAATCTATTTTCTTGATGTGCTAATTTTTTCACTTCATTACAGTACTCTTTTAGGGTTCTGCATGTCTCGCCATCATACTTCAAGCTAATGTGTTGAAAGTAACCTTTCATTTTATTGTTGTTGTATAAAAATTCTTTGTTAATAGGTATTAATAGATATATGTTTCGGCAAGCTCTCCGATAATCTTTGTTGATTTGTTATAGCCACTTCCAAATTTTTCTATATATATTAATGTTATGAGCTAGTGAGGCTACGTTCTTATATGAATAAAACAATTTATTTTATTTCATTTTCCCGACGTTTCGTCAATTACTTGTTGACTTTTTCTAGGGTTTTTGGAAAATCTATTTAATAATTAAAAACATAAAATAATTATATTGCACATTTTCGCTTATTATAATGGTAACTTACAATAATTTGCTTGTTATAATTTACATATTAATTTTTTAAAATTTAATTAACAATGCTATGGTTTTCCATTTTATATAAACACAAATTACAGCTTAAAGCTTTTTCACAGCTTTACTCAATAGCTAACTTATAATTAGTGCTTATGTTGTCCGTATCTTCTTTTAAATTCATCGTCCTTTTCCTTTTTTGTTGAATTCTTAGGCTTTCTATAGTGTATCTTTTCTTTTCAATGTTTTCTTTGTCTAGTATCTTTACATTTTTAAAATCAGCAGTGTGATTGTTGTCCAGTATGTGTTGTGATAATGCTGTTGAGTGTTTCTTCTTTTCTATGTCTGTCCTATGCTCTCTTAGTCTCATTTCTAAGTTTACATACCTGGCCTAACTGATAACACAAACATCAGAAGCACAATAAAGCAAATAAACACAAAGTTCGCATATAAACCAAATAAAACAATAAACACAATATTTTCAAAAATTAAAGCGCCAATAAATAAGGAACAACAAAATAATGTAGTCTACGAAATAAAATGCAATGGCAATAACAATAACAGCTGTGATATGTTATACATAGGTACGACGAAACGAAACTTAGAAATGAGACTAAGAGAGCATAGGACAGACATAGAAAAGAAGAAACACTCAACAGCATTATCACAACACATACTGGACAACAATCACACTGCTGATTTTAAAAATGTAAAGACACTAGACAAAGAAAACATTGAAAAGAAAAGATACACTATAGAAAGCCTAAGAATTCAACAAAAAAGGAAAAGGACGATGAATTTAAAAGAAGATACGGACAACATAAGCACTAATTATAAGTTAGCTATTGAGTAAAGCTGTGAAAAAGCTTTAAGCTGTAATTTGTGTTTATATAAAATGGAAAACCATAGCATTGTTAATTAAATTTTAAAAAATTAATATGTAAATTATAACAAGCAAATTATTGTAAGTTACCATTATAATAAGCGAAAATGTGCAATATAATTATTTTATGTTTTTAATTATTAAATAGATTTTCCAAAAACCCTAGAAAAAGTCAACAAGTAATTGACGAAACGTCGGGAAAATGAAATAAAATAAATTGTTTTATTCATATAAGAACGTAGCCTCACTAGCTCATAACATTAATATATATAGAAAAATTTGGAAGTGGCTATAACAAATCAACAAAGATTATCGGAGAGCTTGCCGAAACATATATCTATTAATACCTATTAACAAAGAACTTTTATACAACAACAATAAAATGAAAGGTTACTTTCAACACATTAGCTTGAAGTATGATGGCGAGACATGCAGAACCCTAAAAGAGTACTGTAATGAAGTGAAAAAATTAGCACATCAAGAAAATAGATTAAAATTTATATTAACATGCAGAAACTATGGTATCACTCCCAACCATACTAAAAATACAACGACACAGGTGACACAGCTGTTTACATGCATAAAATTAAAAGAAAAACTAAAGAAAATAGAATACAATTTTCATAAAAAAATACTAAATTTAGAGATATCACAGACGTATTTAAACATTGCAATGACAAAACAGAAATTAAAACGCATAAGAAATGCTATTAAAAACCTGTTAACCTTCGTAGACTACACATCCTTTATTAACAAACAAAACAACAGAAGTAACAATATTACCACTAACATACAAAATAAACAGAATAAAAAATTGGACACGTTGAAAGAAAAACAGTTCAACATATATGGATTTAAACACAATACTAATTGGTTCGAAAATAAAACTAATATTGAGTTCCCAGTTGAATCTAGATGGCTATTATCATTAGGAAAAAAGTTTGCACTACCCGTAGACAAAAATAGTTTTTCGGCACTTCATACAATTGCGGACATAGAACAATGTATTTTGAAAATGGAAGATAAAGAAGACCAGGATAAAGATTTAACACGAAACAAATTAGCGAACAACATAATACGATTTAAAAGAAAATTAAAAAATACTCCAAAAGAAAAATTCATTTTGACTGTATACAAAAACACAAAATCATTTCTCAAAAAACACAGCAACATCATCATCGTACAAGCAGATAAAGGAAATAAAACGGTAGCAATGTACAAAGAAGAGTACAATAATAAAATGGAACAATTATTGAATGACAAAACAACATATATAAAACTTAGAATTGACCCAACGACAAAACTACAAAAAGAAAATAATAACATAATATCAGAACTATATAAAAATAATGTAATTGACAATTGGCTTAGGAAACAACTACTTTGCCCTGCTGCAAATGCTCCCCGAATATATGGACTCCCCAAAATACACAAGCCAAATGTACCTCTGAGACCAATAATTTCGTCGATACAAGTTCCGTGCTACAAGCTCTCTAAATATATGGGAAAAATTCTGAAAAATATCATTTCGGACAAATACAATGTATTAAACTCCGCAAGTTTAAAAAGAGATCTAAAAAACATTACATTAGAGGATGGGGAAATATTAATTTCACTTGACGTGATATCTCTTTTCACCAACATTCCAGTAGGGAAGGCCACTAATATTATACTGGAAAAATGGACACTCCTTCAAAAATACACAAATATGTCTAAATCATTATTCTCAAAAATACTTCGATTTTGTCTCTGCGAGAATAATTATTTTGTATACGGAAAAGAAATATTTAAACAGACTTTTGGTATGCCAATGGGAAACCCGCTATCACCAACCATTGCGGACATTGTGTTAGATGATTTATTAGACGAAACCTTAAAAAAGCTTAACTTAGTTAACATAAAATTAAAATACATAGTAAAGTATGTAGACGATCTCTTTGCCATAATCAAAATTCAAGATAAAGATAAAATATTAAATATGTTCAACAATTATCACCCCAGAATCAAATTTACCATGGAAATAGAAACAGAACAATCGATCACTTATTTGGACACAAAAGTACACAAAGAAAACAATAAATTAACACTAGATTGGTACAAAAAAGAAACAGCATCCGGAAGAATTATAAATTTCAATTCCACACAACCAAGAAACCAAATAATCAACACTGCCAAGAACATTATATACAGAATCCTTCACCTCAGCGACACCCAATTTCACAAAAAGAACATCAAATACATAACACAAACACTAACTGAAAATAGTTTCCCTAAAAAAGTAATAACACAATTAATTAATGAAACTTACACAAAATTATTTAACAACACAACACCTGAAAATACTAACAACAAGGAAGAAAATAAGTATTATAGTGTAAGTTACATACCTGGCCTAACTGATAACACAAACATCAGAAGCACAATAAAGCAAATAAACACAAAGTTCGCATATAAACCAAATAAAACAATAAACACAATATTTTCAAAAATTAAAGCGCCAATAAATAAGGAACAACAAAATAATGTAGTCTACGAAATAAAATGCAATGGCAATAACAATAACAGCTGTGATATGTTATACATAGGTACGACGAAACGAAACTTAGAAATGAGACTAAGAGAGCATAGGACAGACATAGAAAAGAAGAAACACTCAACAGCATTATCACAACACATACTGGACAACAATCACACTGCTGATTTTAAAAATGTAAAGATACTAGACAAAGAAAACATTGAAAAGAAAAGATACACTATAGAAAGCCTAAGAATTCAACAAAAAAGGAAAAGGACGATGAATTTAAAAGAAGATACGGACAACATAAGCACTAATTATAAGTTAGCTATTGAGTAAAGCTGTGAAAAAGCTTTAAGCTGTAATTTGTGTTTATATAAAATGGAAAACCATAGCATTGTTAATTAAATTTTAAAAAATTAATATGTAAATTATAACAAGCAAATTATTGTAAGTTACCATTATAATAAGCGAAAATGTGCAATATAATTATTTTATGTTTTTAATTATTAAATAGATTTTCCAAAAACCCTAGAAAAAGTCAACAAGTAATTGACGAAACGTCGGGAAAATGAAATAAAATAAATTGTTTTATTCATATAAGAACGTAGCCTCACTAGCTCATAACATTAATATATATAGAATAAATATAAAATGTTATTGCTTCTTAAAGCCTTGCAAAAGTAATACTCCTGCCATGGAGTTTAAAATATCTTTTTATCACTTCACAAATACTAACGCATTAATACAAAACCCTCATTAAGCTGAATTGTTGCACGGGGGGAAGGAGGGTGTAATTAGCAGGGAGTATAAAACAATTTCAAATAACAAAATATGACATAAAATTTTATGTAATTCTTAGGCTGTTGTATGACACTTTCTGTTCTATAATAAAAGAAGAAAACTTTTTAACGCAACTCTGTGTGTAGAGCGAGCAGCATAAGCAGCAATTAGATATGAGGGCGTGAGCCAGATATTGCTTATACGCCTGCAAAGTCCTGAGCCATAAAAAATGTTGTCGTTTTTTCGCCTCATGTACGAGTATATGAATGTGCGTGCGTGTCGAATCATCATTTATATTATTTATTCAGTTTACGATTTCCTTTCAGTCTAAATGAGGATACAAAATTTATGAAAAATAATTCAAATTCATAACAGTTAATTATTTAAATTCATTATAATATTGAAGCAAGATTTTACAAAATAACGAGTGTTTCGAAACAAGTAATCTGAAATGTCAACCAACGTCGTCGATGACGCAACAACAAAAAAAGGTTAATGGAATGTAGGCGGCCTGCGAAATTTCAAGATTTTTATATCCTCCAAAAATGAATTAGAGGCAATATTTATTTTCTCATGTCGTGTGTAAGGTATAGAAACATAACTCTAAGACCCCCGAAAGTACATATATATATATATATATATATATATATATATATATATATATATATATATATATATATTCTTGATCAGTAATAAGATTTAAGACGACCTAGACATGTCCTTCCGTCCGTCCGTCTGTGGAGATCACGATTTAGCCCAAAGTCAGAGGCTTGAAATTTGGTATAGATAAATTTTGTAGAATAGCACTGGTCAAGTTCGTAAATGGGCTGAATAGGGCCGGAGGGAAAAAAGTTTCCCTAAGAAGAACTCAATCAACCTCTAAAAAAACAACATAATTTTTCAAGTTTTTATACCCTCCGAAAAAGAATATGGAGGGTATATTCACTTTGTCATTCCGTGTGTAACGCAGCGAAATATCCATCTGAGACCCCACAAAGTACATATATTCTTGATCAGTGATGAAATCTAAGACGATCTGAGCATGTCCATCCGTCCGTCCGTCTGTGGAAATCACGATTCAGTCCAAACGAAAAGAGCTAGACTCCTGAAATTTGGTATAAATATATTTTGATGCTTAGAGCAGGTTAAGTTCGAAGATGGGCTAAATCGGGCAAGAGGGAAAAAAAGTTCCCCTAAGAAGAACTAAACCAACCCAGAAAAAAGAACATAATTTTTGAAGTTTTTTGGTTATTTTGTTAAGCAAATGATATATTTTTATGTCAAATACGGTCCAACGCCTTAAACTTGGAGCCATAAAATAAAAATAAAATATTTTTGGACCCCGCCCACTTTAGTGGGCGTTATTATATGCAAAAATAGCATCACAATTTAGCAAATTGTTTTACTTAAGCCTACATTCCTTAAAAATAAAATTTTTAAGCTTTAATGACGAAGCTGAGACGAGACCTGGTACTACTGTGCCCTACCCCCGCCTCCCCCTTCACCACCTAAAGGACCCCACCACAAAAAAAAAATTTTATTTTGTGTATAATTATCCCAAGTATTTATCTTTAGAGTTTTATGACTGCCGATTTCTGTCCTACCCCCTTCTCCCCCTTTGCCCGCTAAATGACCCTATAAAAAATATTTAACATTTTTTTTTAATTTTGTGTATAATCATCCCAAGCATTTATTTTTGGAATTTTATGTCTACCTGTTTCTGCTCTACCCCCTCTCCCCCTTTGCCCTCTAAATGACCCTATCAAAAAAAAACAAATTTTAATTTTGTATATAATTATCCCAAGCATTTATTTTTAGAGTTTTATGACAAAGGTGAAATGTTTCCCCCACAGCCCTTGCCAGAGCGACCCCGCCAAAATACAGTTTTTATACCCTCCAAAGAGAATTGGAACCCATAAAGTAAATATATTCTTGATCAGTGATGAATTCTAAGACGGTCTAGCAATGCCCATATGTTCGTCTGTGGAAAACATGATATTGTATATTTTTGAACCCCGCCCCCTTTAGTGGGCGTTGACGTACGAAATTATATAAAGGAACTCTGTCCCACCAGTTTAAACATTTTAAATTCACTTACTAAATATTTGGAGGGTATTTAAGATTCGACCCGGTCGAATATAACGTTTTTACTTGTTACTATCCAATATTTCGATGTCCTTGATTCGATTTTTATACATTATTCAATTTTTATATAAAAAACGAAAAATGCAAAAGAAAATCGATTACAAAATATTGTTATATTAATCATAATTGTAATTATTGCCCTGAAGAAAATATCCAGAGGATATTTTAATATCGGATAATAAAAATTTGCAATTTCTGTTATAAAAAAGTAAGCTAAAACTTGATTAAAAAAATAGATAATTAAAAATCTAAAAGGTCGAAGAATCGGCAATCAAAATAATCAATTTTTTATAATTTTACTTTTTATGAAAAATACCACTAAGTGGTACAGAAAAATTTTTCCAGTCATCTTCAATTCCAAATTGATCGAATAAAATTAAGCAAGTATAAAATTCAAACCAAAAATGTTTGACTTAGATAAGATGGAACAAAAAATTCAGAAAAATTGGACATGAAGAAAATAATCAAACGGTAACACGGGTATTATAACAATAACATGTTAACATCAGGTTGATACAGTTCTCGTATCCTTTTTCGCAATAAAATTTGTGTAAATAGGAACTGTTATCACATTCAACTAAGCCACCTAATAAGTGGGGTGACAAACACAATACACATGAGCACTGATGATGAAAGGGTTGCGTCTTTCGAAAACAGCTGTTCTGCTCTGCTGTGTAAGTTGAATAACAAAAACTGATGTTGACTTGCCTTTGTGCCTTGGAATATTTATCATGTCTTTCTGAGATTTAAATTAAAATTTCGAACAATTAGCCTATAAAATCTTAATTCAATTTAATTAAACAAGAATAATTTTCATAGTTATAATGTTTATTCGAATAATTATTTTTCGAATATTCCACTTTGAAATAACAATAGTAGAGAAGTAGTAACCATCGAACTCACATACAAACCGGTAGTTGACATATTTTATCTTTTATGATTTACTTAAAGAGAAAACAAACAAACAAACAAACGGGCAGACCGAAATGGTCACAATATTGTCATCCCATCTTATGAATGGCGATCTGTGTGCCCACAAATCTTTTGTTGTGTGTAAAAATGTATGTGAACTTTTACTTTTCGGCCAATTTATTAAATTTAAATGTTTTTTGTGTTGACAACAAAAAATTCAATAAAACAATTTCTACTCTAAATGTTTTTACATGCGTGAGCATTTTTAGCGAACAATGGAAAACCATTCAGAAAAATATTAGAAAAAAAAGCAAATATTTATGATTATTTTCTATTGTTTATTTTTTTGTTTTTATTTTGAAGCAGATATTGTATCATTTTATATTAGGTGATGTACGAGGCCTGTTCAAAATAAAAAAGATGCATTTTAACATTTTGCTAGCCTCGTGCATTCACTTAGCATTTCACTTTTCAGAATGTCTGCTGATTCGTATTTTTATTTTGGCGATTTTTTGCTATCGAAAATAATGGATGAAAATATTTGCATCAAAATATTGAAAAAAAATCGAAGTAAGTGTTTGGACTGTGAGTGCGAAAAATGTTTACAGGTGCTACAAACTTTCCAACGAAGGTCGAGAAGATGTAAACGGGGGACGTTAGTTCTGAACGCCCCAGCACATCAACAATTGACGTAAATGTTGAGAAATTGAAGTGAATTGTTATAGAGAATCATCGAATTACTATTACAGAAGTTGCTGAAGAAAAAGAAGTTCATTGTTCAAAAACTCGAGGCTTTACGTTACTTCTGACTTAAGCAAAAAATCGTTTCCAATTCTTACAATAAAAAAAATCAATGAGTGTTCGAACTCACGGGCGATGTGTTAACACCTTTTTGTTTTTTTATTTTATATTAAACCCACAAAAAAAAACAAAGAGAATGCAAAGCAACAGACAAATGTACATACATACGTTGTTATGTTTGTACATAAGCTACACACGTTGCTGTCTTGCTATCTCATTTTTATATAGTATGTACGTATAACCACGTCACTATTCTCTTTGCTATGCATAAGACAAAACCGAAGATCAACATAAAACACTTTTTTAATATTACTCCAAATTACTACTCCGAATTAAAACACTTAAATCTCCGCTCGCCGATATCGGATCGCCTTAATTTTTGGCCTAAGCTCTTCGTCGAAACCCGCACTAGCGTTTTAATCCAAAAATTAATAAAATCGGCTATGAATTTCCGGAGAAAATCGCGTGGAAAAATTATATGAAAATCGCCCAATAATCACTTTCAACACCGACTGCCAAGCAACGAACAAACAAAGTCTTACACTCACACTTGCGTATGTATCGAAACTGATAGTTTACTGCCATAGAGGCGCGCGTATAGATGTTAACACATCAAAAATTTGGCTTAAGAAGATCCTCACCCATAGAGATAATTTTTTCATACAGAACTTATAACACTGTACAACAAAATCAAATTTTTTCCAAAAATTACAAGGTCCGGCCTAAAAATTTTGATAGAGGAGACAAAAAAAAAGACACGTGTACCGGCGTTTTAAAAGTTTACATATGAATTGAAGAACGCTATAAAGGCAAAAGTATTCATTCGCTTATCGCTGAAGTATGCTGGACATTGTATGATAATTAAGTGAAATTGCCTAGAGCTTAAAAAAATTTAATTAATGAATACTTCCTATCCAAATTTGCTATCGAAGGTAAAATAATAGAGATATTAGTGATTTTTAGTTAAATTTGCTCTTTTTTAAAAGAAGGACAAAAAAGACCCATATCTTGAGGAGTTAGAAGGTTAACATATTCTACAAAAATGTTCTCCGTAACATTTTACATAAATTTGTTGAACACATTTTGTACCTAAAATGTAAGGATCACATGGATTCTTATGCCGATTAACAATAAGAATAAGCCAGAGCTGGGAAACTTTATTGCACCCTCAAATGAAATTCATATGTAAACTTTCAAAACGCCGACACACGTGTCTTTTTTTTTTGTCTCCTGTATCAAAATTTTTAGGTCGGACCTTGTAATTCTTTTTTTTGTGTTGTACAGTGTAATAGGCATTCACTTATTTAATTACTTTCGTTTAGTATTTTCTCAATTAGAAATTAATTATATAATAATTTATTGAAAACTGAAATTTTATTTTGGCGCGTTTTTGCAGCCAATACAAACTAAAAATTTAATCCAATTGCCCAAACATATGCCTCCTGGCTTAAAACTTTATTTACATATATGCCGTTGACAAACTGATTATTATTGTTATTGTAGACAACGTTGAGCATGAGACTAGACTAGACTAGACTCTGATGTTACTGATAATTTTAATTGGCATGAAATAGACACACAAAGCCACTTAGTAGACGGTAGTATAAAGAGAAATAACAACAACAAGCAATTAAATTGGGTAAAAGGAAATTGTTTTTATTAAATAACTAATTTATATAAACTCCTGGAAATTGTTGCCAGTAAAGAAAGGAATATTATGGAGATACTAGCAAAAGAAAAACCTTGTTATTGCTTATGGCAAAAGCAAAAGTTTTCATAAATAATACAAATTATGCGGATGTATTGAAAATCAGAAATATGATTCCCGAGTTGAAAAGAATGTGTTTACATACTCCAGATATACGTGGGCGAAGGGTACTTAAGATTCGGCTCTGCCGACTATATAGCACTTTAGCTTATTTGATTTCCAATTTTTGAGTATCTCAAGGGATCAAACTTTTAACTATTACATAAATCATAGTGGTATTTTGTCGTGCTTTTTATTATTTTATCTTTTTTTTTTACTTCCTGTTGCCCAAACTATTTTCTGCTAACACTCAAATATAACATATTATTCTTGTATTCTTTTATCCTTTGCTCCACACTTTTGCTTAGCAAAATTAATTTTACAAGTTAAACTCTTGAGTTTCCTTATTCATTAAAGCTGTTACATTAAACACACACTCCCAAATACACAAAATCAAATTCTAGGTCAATTGCTTTCTGCAAATTAGCTCAACTTAATTATATGATGAAAATTTAATTTTTCCAAACTACATGTCCCGAGACTATAAATATTGACTAGGAAAAAGTGAAACATAAAAACAAACAAAACACAAAAACAAAAAAAAAACAAAAAAGTAAAAACGTTATATTCGACCGGGTCGAATCTTAAATACCCTCCAAATATTTAGTAAGTGAATTTAAAATGTTTAACTTGGTAAGACAGAATTCCTTTATATAACATCGCACGTCAACGCCCACTAAAGGGGGCGGGGTTCAAAAATATACAATATCATGTTTTCCCCAGACGAACGTATGGGCATTGCTAGACCGTCGTAGACTTCATCACTGATCAAGAATATATTTACTTTATGGGGTCCAATTCTCTTTGGAGGGTATAAAAACTGTATTTTGGCGGGGTCGCTCTGGCAAGGGCTGTGGGGGAAACATTTCTCCTTTGTCATAAAACTCTAAAAATAAATGCTTGGGATAATTATATACAAAATTAAAATTTCTTTTTTTGATATGGTCATTTAGACGGCAAAGGGGGAGGAGGGGGTAGGGCAGAAACAGGTAGACATAAAATTCTAAAAATAAATGCTTGATATGATTATATACAAAATTAAAAAAAAAGTTTTATTTATTTTTTATAGGACCATTTAGCGGGCAAAGGGGGAGGAGGGGGTAGAGAAATCGGTAGTGATAAAACTCTAAAGATAAATGCTTGGGATGATTATATACAATATTTAAAAAAAAAATTTTTTTTGGTAGGGTCATTTAGGGGCAAAGGGGGAGGAGGGGGTAGGGCAGAAATCGGCAGTCATAAAACTCTAAAGACAAATGCTTGGGATGATTATATACAAAATTTAAAAAAAAAAATTTTTTTGGTAGAGTCATTTAGGTGGTGAAGGGGGAGGAGGGGGTAGGGCAGAGGAGTACCAGGTATCGTCTCAGCTTCGTCATTAAAGCTTAAAAATGTTATTTTTAAGGAATGTAGGCTTAAGTAAAACAATTTGCTAAATTGTTATGCTATTTTTGCATATAATAACGCCCACTAAAGTGGGCGGGGTCCAAAAATAAATTTATTTTTTTATGGCTCCAAGTTAGACCGTATTTGACATAAAAATATATCATTTGCTTAACAAAATAACCAAAAATCTTTAAAAATTATGTTGTTTTTTTTGGGTTGGTTTAGTTCTTCTTAGGGGAACTTTTTTCCCTCTTGCCCGATTTAGCCCATCTCCGAACTTAACCTGCTCTAAGCTTTAAAATATATTTATAACAAATTTCAAGAGTCTAGCTCTTTTCGTTTGGACTGAATCGTGATTTCCACAGACGGACGGACGGACGGATGGACATGCTCAGATCGTCTTAGATTTTATCATTGATCAAGAATATATATACTTTATGGGATCTGAGATGGATATTTCGCTGTATTACAAACGGAATGACAAAGTGAATATACCCTCCAAATTGTTTTTTGGAGGGTATAAAAAGAGAACAGAAGAAAATGTACAAGTTTGATGTGCTAAGCCGATTATATGTATAAAAATGAACTCTGAGTTTATAATTTCCTTGTTGTTTGAAAGGAAGAGATTTTTCGTTGTAGTTTTCTGTTTGCCGTTGGTATTTACTGCCAATTAACTGCAGACATAATAACAAGGACTTTTGTGTCACATTTGCTGTTGCCTCAAATAGATGGTGCTCATGTTTGCTTCCTTTTGGAGATTAAAACAAAAAAACAAGTTGTTTCATTTTGTCAACTCGTTTAGTGTAAGTTTTTTTTTATAAATTAAAAGAAGAAAACTAAATTCAGTTGGTTTTGTTCATTTAGAACATAAAAGTTCATTGTGGCCAAAAGTTTACTTCGTTTACCACAAGACTGCAATATATTTTTTATTTAAAAGCCCTTAAAACAATAAAAAAATTTCTCTAGGCCCAAAAGGACTCATGGAATTAAAATCTTCAGGAGACTTCGGACTGATGTATTGAAAATAATCCTCAATAGATTGCTATTGCAAATCAGAAAAATGCCCAACGGTTCCAGAGCTGGAACTTATTTTCGGTGTATAAAAAAAATTTTTTTGTTTGTTTATTGTGAAATAGATTTTCACACTTCAGGAACATTGAATTGATATTAAAAATCAAACAAAAACCAAAATATGTTTCCAGCGTTAGACAACTGAAACTTTTTTTGGTTCATATATGCAAAAAAAGGAATTGGAGGGGATACTCACTTTGTCATTCTGTATGTAACGCAGCGTGATGAAATCTAAGACGATATAGTCACGTCCGTTCGTCCGTCTGTGGAAATCACGATTTAATCCAAACGAAAAGAGACAGACCCTTGAAATTTGGTATAGATAGATTTTGAACGGTAACACAGGTCAAGTTTATAAATGGACTGAATCAGGTCAGAAGGAAAAAAGTTCCGCTAAGAAGAACTGAACCAACCCCAGAAAAACAGCGTTATTTTTTCGTAATTTTGTTAAGCAAATGCTATATTTTTATGTCAAAGAAGGTCCAACGAGTTAAAGTTGGGAACCATAAAATAGAAAAAAAATAATTTTTGTACCTCGCCCCCTTTAGTGGGCGTAAAAATTTAACAAATTGTTTTACTTAAGCCTACATTTCTTAAAAGTAAAATTTTTAAACTTTAATGACGAATCTGAGACGTAACCTGGTACTCCTCTGCCCTACCCCTTCCTTCCCCTTCCCCCCCTAAATGACCCTACCAAAAAAATTTTTTTTAATTTTGTATATAATCATCTCAAGCACTTATTTTTAGAGTTTTATGACTGCCTGTTTCTGCCCTACCTCCTCCTCCCCCTTTTCCGCTTAAATGATCCTTTAAAAAATATATACATATATATATATATATATATATATATATATATATATATATATATATATACATACATATATATATATATATATATATATATATATATATATATATGTATATGTATATTAAAATTAATTTATGTGTGTGAAGATAAACATGCCGAGTTAAATATTTTTTGACGTAAGCAGTTACGTAGTGAAGTCAAATGTTATGACGTAATGAAATGGCAGTCAGTGTTTTTTTTTTAAAATCTATATTTTTATACAAAACGATTATGGGAGTGGCTTCTATCCCATACATCATTTTGCATATACTGGCAATGCATGCCAACTCCTTATTTGGCCACGGGGGGCAAAATCCCTCCAAGATCATACACACTCTCATGGTTACAGGCCATGATGGACTTTTCATGGCCTGTAAATATTTTCACAAAATGCTCAAAAAATTTATCAAATATGGATTTTCATAAAAAAACTTTAGTGTTTGCCATTTCGTTACGTCATAGCATATTTAACTTCACAGCTAAATGCGTTGTTTCGTAACTGCTTACGTCATGAGATATTTAACTTCACAGCTAAATGCGTTGTTTCGTAACTGCTTACGTCATGAGATATTTAAGTTCACAACTAAATACGTTGTTTCGTAACTGCTTACGTCATAAGATATTTAACTTGACAGCTAAATACGTTCTTTCGTAACTGCTTACGTCATAACATATTTAACTTCACAGCTAAATACGTTGTTTCGTAACTGCTTACGTCAAAACATGTTTAATTCGGCATATTTATCTTCACTCACATAATAAATTTTACATTTAATTATCCCAAATATTTATTTTTAAGAGTCTTATGGCAAAGGTGAAATGTCTCCTCTACGGCCCTTGCCAGAGAGATCACAAAAAATACAGATTTAATGATCTCCAAAAACAATTAGACCATATAAAGTATACATATTCCTGCTCAGTGATGAAGTCTAAGACAGTCTAGCAATGCACATAATTAATTCTAATTATTAGAATTAATTTCCGGCATATCTAAAAAATACTGTCAAAAACCATTTCATTATTCTATTTTTTTATTTATTTAGTTTTTTTCTATTAAATTGAAACAAATTTTCAACAATTGTTAAATTCATTAAACTTTAATCGAACAGCAACTTCAATTTAAAATAAAATCAATATTTTTTACATGCAGGCAAGTCATTCCCGCATATAAATAATAGATAAGCGGAAGTGTAGTACAAAGTAAGCAAACAAAAAGTAATTTCCTGTACAGTCCTTGTAAATAGTACCAAGTGATACATTTTAGCCCAAGTAAACATTTTTATTTTACTTTTGGAAAAAATAAACTCTAAATTTAAAGCAGTTCACGCCTCTTCCTGCGTCTTGTTTTGGTCATTTCGTTTAAATTAACAAACAGCTACAAAAGTGTTGAAAATTTTATGAGATTTTCGAACTCATTAAAATTTTGTAAATATTTACAATGTTCGCATGTGAAATAATTTAATTTTATTTTTTTTTTTTTAATAATTTTTAATTCTTTTTTTCCGTGTTATTTTAATCACAATGTTGTTCATATACGCCAATTTTCACATTGCATTTTAATAGACAACAACGTTTAACCACTAAAATGGTTGGTTGTGTAAACATTTAGTCGCTTTTAAATCTAAACAGAGCAAAACGTGAATGTTTCTGTTTTTTATTTTTGTAATTTTGTTTCAAGTTTCAAAATATTGGCGAATTGCCTGGCCAAAGGCACCACAGAAATTATAGTTTTTAGGCAGCAAACTTTAATACTACACGATTACGTGTATGCATGAGTATTTATGTTGTTAAGTGTATGTGTCAACGTTTCCGTTATGCGTGAATACGAAACAACAGCAATTCAGGTAGGGTGTTCTGTTTACCACAAAATTTGCCTAAATCTTTTTGGTCTATGAATTAAAGGCCATGAATAAGTTCGAGCCTAATTTTTCAAGGCAGTTACCTCAAATAATTTGCGTATTTACATCAATAAAATAATTTTTTTTTTAGCGGGTTCTAAAAGTTTTTTTTAATAAAACCAACACTCAGAAATTAACCCCACATATCCAGTACTTTGCGCCGGCACTAGAAAGCAGGGGATAGAATGCAGAGGTCTGATGTCGAAAGAAGAGAAGGTAGGGAATTTGTAATTATTTTTAACCTATACTACGCTTCAGGGCCGACCAAGTAGGATGCTGTTACTCTACTCTTTAAAATCGGATGGGCCACCTACCGGTTTAAATTTGAACTACAAACTATTTCGAATCTGGCAATACTTGTGCCATTCTATTCTGCCACAAAATTCACTGAACAAAATAAATCTATTTACGCTAGAGGAAACGTTAAAATTTATTGGAAATTTTTTTCCAAAACAATAGAGGGGGAAAAAGTTCCCCTAAGAAGAACTAAACCAACCTCTAAAAACCATAAAACATAACTTTTAAAGTTTTTTTTTTTGTAATTTTGTTAAGCAAATGATTTATTTTCATGTTAAATAAAGTCCAACTTGGAGCCATAAAATCAAGCAAATAAGTTTTTCAACCCCGCCCCCTTTAGTGGGCGTTATTATATGCAAAAATAGTGTAACAATTTAACAAATTGTTTTACTTAAGCCTACATTCCTTAAAAATAGCATTTTTAAGCTTTTATGACGAAACTGAAACCTATCCCGATCCTCCTCTGCCCTACCCCGCTCCAACCACTTTTCCCCCATATGACCTTACCAAAAAAAAAAAAAAATTTTTTTACACTTAATTATCCCAAAAATTAATTTTTAGTGTTTTATAGCAAAGGGGAAATCTCTCCCCCAAGGCCCTTGCCAGAGCGACTCTACCAAAATACAGTTTTAAAACCCTCCAAAGACAATTGGATCCCATAAAGTATATATTCTTGATCAGTGATGAAGTCTAAGACGATCTAGCAATTCCCAAATGTCCGTCTGTGTAAAACACTATATAGTCTATTTTTGGACCCCGCCCCATTTAGTAGGCGTTGAAATTACATATTATATGAAAGAATGTAAATATTTAACAAGTTGTATTGCTTAAGCCTACATCCCTTAACATGCATTTTTAAGCTTTTAAGACGGAGATAAGATGTTCTCTGATCTTCCCCTGCCCTACCCCTTTGCCCCCTAAATGACTTTATCGGAAGAAAATTGTTTTTCTACACTTAACTATCCCGAAAATGTAGTTTTTAAGTTTTTACGATTTAGGTGTCATGTCTCCCTCACGGCCTTCCTCGGAGTCACCCTGTATAGAGTTCTAAAATTGGGCACAGAATTGTCGTAAAGGAACTATGACCCAGCAGGTTAAACATTCTTAACTTCTCTCAGTCCCTTTTTTGCACGTTGACAGAAAATATTAGTAGTTAAATTGCTTTTATGCTGACGGAAAGGTGTCTCAGTCATGCTCCTCCCAAGACATTGGAAACGACCGTATTAAAATAGTTTTTTTTATATTAAATTGAATTAAGATTCTATAGGCTAATTGTTCGAAATTTTTAATTTAAATCTCAGAAAGACATATAAATATTCCAAGGCACAAAGGCAAGTCAACATCAGTTTTTGTTATTCAACTTACACAGCAGAGCAGAACAGCTGTTTTCGAAAGACGCAACCCTTTCATCATCAGTGCTCATGTGTATTGTGTTTGTCACCACTTATTAGTTTTTTTTTTGTTTACTTAAGAAAAATACCATAAAAATTTTAATTTTAATAAGAATAAAAATAGAGTTTTTATTTACTAAATATTTTGAAGGGTATTTAAGATTCGACCCGGTCGAATATAACGTTCCTACTTGTTTTTTAATTCAAATCCGAAAGCTTTAAAAATATAACCGATTAAAATTGGGTTCGTAACAATACATTTTTTTTAGATATACTTTCAGAAACACTTTGTCATGTGAAGTTTTAAAGTCACACAATATGTCCGCAGATTGAGTAAAATATGAACGAACGTACACTAGAGTCAATTTATTTTTGAGAATCAAATTATAACGTAAAACTTATTTTCTTTTCAGAATTTTATTATTCATTCGACGTGAAATATGCAAAACATATCCAAATGCCATCATATCAGTGATGCTCTAAATGCAATTGAATTTAAATTATTTACACTTTTTACAATTTTTCAAGGCTTAAATGTAATTGTATCTACAATTCAACACACACACACACACACATATATATATACTCACTTCTGTATGACTGTAGAAGAAAATGTAATATTGTAATTTTACGTGGCACGTGACACTAAATCTTTTTCATTTCATCTCACATCGTGGTACGAATAATATTTTGTATGCCTACAGAATGTCAAGCACAACAATAAGAAGAAAAAATATGAACTCACATTCACTGCACATACAGTAGAATCTATTTTATGCGATCGATTTGGGGAAATACTTTGAATTAAATTAACTGAAGTTTAAAACTTGCAAAAATATAGTTCTTGGTTAGAAAAAATCTCCAGCCAATCAAATATGACTGCAAACAACTGAATATGATATTTGCATTTATTAAATAATATATGAACTATTCTGCTGTAAAGAAATTTAATACAAAATGCTTTTGGCAGAAAGCAAACTGTTATTCGCTTGAAAGAAGACCGAAATGGAAATGCACTTTCCATGTTTACATGCAACAAAGTTTAGTTCAATAACTATTTATTTGCTTTTCTCTCTTTTATTTGCATGTTTGTTGTTTGTCCAAAACGTTTGAAAAATTGTAATATTATTTAACGTTCGGACAGCCAACGGCCACAGTACAAATACGTGTGTTGCATGTGCTTTAATAGTGAGCGACTTTTTAGTGCAACATTTAATTGCCAATTTTAATTAAATGTTTATTTAGAATGCATTTAATGAGATATAAAGCAAAAAAATATATATTGTTTTGAAAATTATATTAGAGAAAATTTCTATTAAGATAAAAAATTTGCTGATTGCAGATTTGAACTTGAGCCCTATAAAGGAATTCCTGTGCTAATAACAAAACTAATGATTTCGACAAAGCAAATTTTTAGTATAAATTGATATAGATTGACTCTGTTATTATGGAAAAAGGAAATTTTTAATTTTCGGCTAACAAAATTTAAGATATTCGAAAAAATTGGAAGTTAATGATACTCGCTCGTATTACCACTTTTTGAAAAAATTTAGTTTTTACCAGATCTCGACGTTTTGAGTTCCTATAGGAAGCTTTCCTGACTACTGAGAAGCCGTCACTTTGTCTGTATGTGTATGTGTGTGTATGTGCCCTGCAGGAGGATGAGCGTTAATTGTCTTTAAGCTACTGGTACGATTACTAGTATAGAAAGCACTAGTTCAAAAGGTGATGGAACATATACATAAAAGTACTAGTACTTCAAGTAGTTCGTTTGTAGACTGATTTGACTTGTAGAATTTCATATTACTTTTTGATAATGTTTTAAAGCGAATTGCTAATTCTCATTTTCATTTATTTTATTTTTAATTGTTACAATTTTTAAACAAATTCAAATTTGAAAAAAAGAATAGTATTAGAAGACTTTGCCACCTGCATATCAGTTTATTTATTCGATAATTTATGTCAGTAAGCCGCAGTTTTCTTGTGTGTCAAAAAAGTGACATTTTAAAAACTAAATAAGAGGAACTTTCCATTTCCTCTTATAAACTAAGAATTGATGAACCAAAAATTGCTTGTGAAGATAAAGACTTAACAAATTTCATTGAGTTTAAAAAACCAATAAATTTAGAGATTTTTTTTTATATATGAACCAGTTCTTAATGCAGAACTGATTGTACTAGTATCCGACTAGAAGAAATTATACTAGTACTCATCTAGTACTAATAGTACTAGTATCACCCTAGTTTCCATGTAATACCAATTGTACTAGTAATTTTCCAAACACACTCAATGTTAATTTGAGCATTAACATGGTATAGGAAAGTTCACAGTTGGGAACTAATACTGGTGATTTTTGTACTAGTGCAATACTAATTTGATACTAGTGCGATCTACTGCAGGGTGTGTATATGTACGTAAGTGCGTGTGTGTGTGTAACCCTCTTATAACTTTTGAATGGCTGAACCGAATCCGACCAAACTGTTTGCATTTCCAAGGATTTATTCAAATTTAGATTTCGTGTGGTTTGGAACCGGTTCGGTATATTTTCGGATATACCAAAAGAACTAAAAAAAAATTCTTTTTTTAGAATAATTTCTAAACGGATCCTCGGATCGATTAAAAACTCTTCAGCTCTTGACAATCAAAAACCACGTCGAGCTCTACCAACCGAGTCAAAATCAGTTCATGCGGTCATGAGATTCCCTGAACGAAAAATTCGGAGAAAGTGATTTTTAAAAGGAAACTCTGAAATTATATATGTATCTGCTCAATTAGTGTTCGAACCAAGCTAGACGCGTCTCTAAGCTTCCTTGCAAACTTCGATTTCCTGTGAATTGAAACCGCTTTGGACCAACTAGATTGTTTGCGATCTTCTATACACGATCGAGTAACTTCAAAGTAGATATTAAAGTTGTATTCCAGTTTCGATGGAATATAAGTGATACAAATACCACAGAGTTCAGTCTCTTACACCGACTTAAGAATCCAATGGAATGCTACTTTGGCAACTTGAAAGACGTCAAGCGTCGATGTGGTATCCCGCTGTTCTTTCATGCCAAGAACATCAAGAACCATTGATTCCCATACGTCTATGTGTAAGCATACAACACTGTGCCTTAAGTGAGGTTAAAGTCGATCATATGCACTTAACCCCATAGAGTTCTTTTTAAGAGCCCCTATTTGGTAAATAGTTCACATTCTGCCTTATCGTGTCGATCTTAGACATATGTTGTTAACAACGTTGTCTTAGTTTTTTAAGTGACTGTTTAATAATGCGCCTGATATTGAATCTTGTAGATTTGTCCTACCCACTGTACAGTTTGTCAAGAGATAAGGAAAGTTTTTATAAATACGTTTGATTTTATGCCAAAGACGTTGCCAATTTCATTTAAATGCGTTGGCTTTAAAGCAAAATAATGATGTGTAATAATTATAATTTTTTTTTCTTTTTATTTTAAGTTGGCTGCATGCCACATGTGTTGAAAAGTTACCTCTGCCCATATTTATAATTTCATTTCTAGTTATCAACAAAATATATATATGAAAAATAAATATTGAAAGCATTAAATAGTTCAATTAAAAGTGTCAATAGAAATGGTAAATTATATTTATTTTTCAATACAAAATGGCATTCCGGTGTTGCACGCTAAGAAAATTCATGATTGATGTGATCATATTTATTTAAGAGAAGATTCTTATTGAGTAATTCAATTATATTTTAAATATTTAGAGTTTTATATCAGAAATGATTTATGTTTGTATTACTTTCGATCATTTGAAATTCCAGGAACCAAAGGAAAACTTGCCATAATCGAGAGTTCATATTAATAAGATGCATGGTAAAATATAAAGCATTTGCATCTTCTAAAAACCATTTGCGTCAAACATACTCGTACATAATTTATGTATTTGATCCTGTAATTATTACATCAGTAATTTATTTGCATGATTTTAAATCTTATCACAATCGCCTCTAATGGCACGCTTTGTTGTAGAGTACCAAAGTAAATAAAATAGTTTAATAAAATGAAAAGGTTTTATGTGCAATGGTGTCAGGCGTCCTGAGTTGAAAAACGCACACTATTCTCGTTGCCTAAAAATCAAATTACACCAGGAATGTGCCATATTTTTCTGTAAATTTTAAAACTCTGTAAAATTTTTATTTGGCAAAACACTGTGACCATCTTTCGAAGTCATGGCCCTTTTAGTTTGCTAAGCATTGCATAAGAGCGTTTCGTCTCCATAAAAAAAGCGTGTGTCAGTCAACCGCTAGAATGAAAGATTGGCCAATAAAGTTGCTAAAAGTGGGGAAAAAATTGTTCCTGCGCCCCTAACTATAGCCTTTTTTATTTTTTTTATAGCGCCGCCATTTAAAGTACGTTCTCAACATATCATATATCGTTCTTCATGGCTAGACTATGGCTTTATTTTATCCTTAGGTGACTTTTTGATCTGCCGTCAAATTAAAGAGTTCATATATGACACATCGGATCCTTCCCCTCTTTTTTAACATTTTTTGCACGTTGCAAGTATATATGTATATCCTTGTAATTGGATGAGCTCTTAATGAAAATAAATGACGTTAAATAAAACATTTCATATATGACAAATCGGATCCTTCCCCACTTTTGTAAAATTGTTCGCAATTAGCAAGTATATATATGTTTCTAATTGGATGACCTTTTAATGAAAATAAATGACGTTAAATTAAAAATTTCATATATATCAAATCGCATCCTTCCCCTATTTTGTAAAATTTTTCGCACGTTGCAAGTATATATCTTTCTAACTGCATGAGTTATTAATAAAACTAAATGACGTTAAATAAAAAATTTCATATATGACAAATCGGATCCTTCCCCATTTTTGTAAAATTGTTCGCAATTAGCAAGTATATATATGTTTCTAATTGGACGACCTTTTAATGAAAATAAATGATGTTAATCTAAAAATTTCATATATATCAAATCGCATCCTTCCCCTATTTTGTAAAATTTTTTTCACGTTGCATGAATGTCCTTATAATTTAATGAGCCCATAATGAAAGCAACTATCGTCAAATTAAAGATTTCGCATATGACACTTCGGATCCTTCCCCTCTTTTGTAAATTTTTTTTTGCACGTTGCATGAATGTCCTTCTAAAACCTAGTATGCCAGGCTTTTAATACAATCATTTTTATGACACACCTCAAAATTTAGCCCTCCTTTTTCTTTCCCCCCCTCTATACGTGTCACATTAGAGCGGTTTGGTCACTATGACTCGCTTGCCTCACAAAGTTTCAGAATTGATTCTTTGCCATTTATGAACAAATTTTACTTTAGGTTTTAAAGGGACATTCTTGCAATGTGCAAAAAAATTTGCAAAAGGTGGGAAGGCTCCCATGTGTCATATATGAAATTTTTAATTTGAAGTCAGATCAAAAAGTCACCTGAGGATAAAATGAAGCCATAGTGTAGCCATGAACAACGATATAGATTCGATATGTTGAGAACGGACTTTAAATGGCGGGGCTATATCAAAAAGGGCTATATTTAGGGGCGTGGCAAAAAAAATTCCCACTTTTAGAAACTTTATTGTCTGGCACAACTTTTTTTTTCGCTCCGCCCTAGCAACTCACGCTACAACACATAAGATATGTTTTTAATTACAAGGCGTATAAAGTTCTCGCGCCAGTTGCTATTTCGTATGGACAGTAAACCTTAAAACTGCACATTGTGTATTTAAATGAGGAATAATGTTAAACAAATTTACATCTCCTTATACGAGTGTATTTATTATTACCTTATTTATCGCTTTATGGCATACAAACACCATCCCCCCTGCAAATAGAACAGACATAAAATAAATGTAATTTATTTTGGCATTTAATTATGATGTCCAGATATTTAATTATAATTAAAACGAGTACCACTCATATAAATTTTTAATATCAAATGAATTTTATGTTTACTTTATGATAATTAGCACATTCATTTAAAATGCCTGTACTTTAAACTATTAAAGCGTAGCACATTGGCGCAGTTATGAGCAAAAACAAACCGGAAATAAATTAACAGTTTTTAAAGGGGCCAATTGATTTGATATGTCACTAAGGACAAAAGTTCGCAGCAAGCATGCCAAAAATACGTCAAGTACACTAAAAAATTTTCATTTCCACTATAAACAGCTTTATTAGGCATTTTGATCGTATCTAGGACCCCCTTGGTCCAAATTTTGGATGGAATAACGTTACATTTTATTAGACAAGGATCTAAATATATGCTATAGGTTTTGCCCTTTTTATGGTTTTTATACCATCCAAAAAAGAATTGAAGGTTATATCCACTTTGTCATTCTATTTGTAACGCAGCGAAATATTCATCTGAGAACCCATAAAGTATATATATTCTTGATCGGTTATGAAACCTAAGACGATCTAGCCATGTCCGTCCATCCGTCTGTGGAAATCACGATTCAGTCCAAACACAAAGAGCCAGCCCCTTGAAATTTGGTATAAATATATATTGAAGGATAGCACAAGCCAAGTTGTTAAATGGGTTGAATCGGGCCAGAGTGAAAAAACTTCCCCTAAGAAGAACTAAACCAACCTCTAAAAAACGGCATCATTTTTAAAGTTTTTTTTTGTAATTTTGTTAGGCAAATGATATATTTTTATCAAAGAAAGCTCCAACCCGTTAAACTTGTAGCCATAAAATCCAAAAAATTAATTTTTGGACCCCGCTCCCCTTAGTGGGCGTTATTATATGCAGATATAGTGAAAAAATTTAACAAATTGTTTTACTTAAGCCCGCATTCCTTAAAAATAAAATTTTTAAGCTTTAATGGCGAAGCTAAAACGTAACCTGGTACTTCTCTGCCCTACCTTCTCCTCCCCCTTTACCACCTAAATGACCCTATATGCCGAAGAAGGTCCAAAGCATTAAAAATCAGAAAAATCCATTTTTGCACCCCGCTCTCTGCACCTTTTTGTCCCAAATAACGTTATCAAAAAAAAATTTTTTTGTTTACACTCAATAACTCCAAAAATTTACTTTTTATTGTTTTATAGCGAGATGCCTCGCCCACGGCCCTTCCCCAAGTGACCCTGTCAAAATAGAGTTTCAAAGCTAGATACATAAATTAAAGGAATTCTGGCGCAGCATATTGAACATTTTTAATTTTTTTACTAAATATTCGCAGGGTATTTAAGATTCGACCTGGTTGAATATAACGTTCGTACTTGTTATGTTTTTTTGCTTGCAAAAATTGCCCACTGTGCGATATATTAATCATTAATATAATGCCAATAATTTAATTTCTCCGGAACCAAATTATTTGAAAAACGTACAATACTGCCAAATAATAATTGCTTGAAGGCAAATTTTATTGAATTTTTTTTTTATTTCCAAAAACACACAAATCATTAATAACGATGACGTCGTGCGTGAGCAGTAATGGGAGTTGAGAATTTGTATGTCATGGCAAGTTTGTGTGGATTATTTTTTATTATTTATTATAAGTCACAGTTTGAACCTCAAATAGTTAGCGGACAATATTTCTGACTGATAGTGTTTAATCACTGCTGTGAAGCATATAAATTTACATATTCGAATTTTAAATTACTTTCGGGAATGTGTGCATTAATCTCAATTAGTTTTTGGAAATGTCAAAATAGTATCGTTATATTAATGTCGCTATTCCTTCCCTCTACTTCAATTACAAAATGTTCCCACTAAAATGTATTTTAAAACAGATTTTTCCTAAATTGTTTGGGTTTTAAATTTGTTTCTTATTTGAGTTATGACCCTAAATTTCTAGCAGTTAAAATTTAATGATGGTGCCCTAAGTTTAGTTTAATACGACACACACACATACACACACACACACACACACAAACTTGTGAACTAATATAATTTTTATTGGGGCAAAATGCGAGTGCGACAAATGCTTTGTGTGTGACACAATAAAAATTATGTGTTGACATGAATCTTAAGTGTCACCCAAATAAATGATTTAAACTGGAAACAGAAATGTTTTTGGTATGCACAGACATATTTTAAGTTAGTGACGCTTAAAAAACGTTTAAACTTTTCATTATGGTTTTCATGAACGCATTTAACATTTTCTTTTATGATTTCATTTTATTACTTGCAGGCAGGCAATCTATTAAGTAGATTCAGAGGCTGTAACAATTCCCTGTCTGTCAGGACTATTAAAATGAAAAGCGGTTTTATATATCGAATATTTTTTTTTTTTTTTGGTCGATTATGCAAAAAGTACAAGTGCTAAAGATGTTGTGATAATAAATTCTTTTAGAGGCTTCGCTTAGTTAAATTTTTAAATCCCTTAGAGAGCGGAGAATAAAAAACAAGTTTTACAAGCATCACAAATAATATTAAATCAAATATATAAAAAGAAAATTGATATTTTTGGATACGAGTATAAACAAATATCTTGTTACGGCTGTCATTCACTGCCGATGGCAAAGCTTGACAAGAAAGCCAATACTTCGCACTATTGTATTTAACCCTCAGCAAAGACATAGAGACAATTTGTTACCCACAAAAAAAAATTATGAATATAACAAGTTTTATTCGACCGGATCGAATCTTAAATACTCTGCAAATATTTAGTAAATAAATTTTATTTAATAAAATCCTTTCCATCAGCATGAAAGCAATTAATAGTTTTTATCAACGCGCACAAAGAGGGATGAAAATAAATTAAAAATCTTTAACCTGGTGGGTTAGAGTTCTTGTACCCAGATTTAAAACTCTATTTTGACAGCGTCACTCCGGGTAGGGTCATGGAGAAGACATCTCACTTTTGACGTAAAGACCTAACAAGTAAACTTTTGAGTTTAAGTGCAGGAAAAAAAATTGTTTTTTTTTATAGGGTCATTTAGGGAGCAGAGGTGGGTGGAGGGTTAGGACATCAGAGAACGCCTTACCTTCGCCCTAAAAGTTTAAAAAATTAATTTTTAAGAAATGCAGTGTTAAGTAAATAAACTTTACAATTTGTTAAATATTTACATTCTTTTTTCAAGTAAAATGTTACTTCAACGCCCACTAAATAAGGCGGGGTTCGAAAATCAATTTTTCTGATTTTCTGGCCTGCAATATATCATTTGCTTAACAAAATTAAAAAAAAAAAGTTGATATTCCTACTAACTAGCAGCCGTTGCGAAAGTGGAAAAAATGAACAAAGAACGCTGATGAGAAGGCGTAGCAGCCTCGAAATCAGTACTGATCCGTTCTTCTGGTTTGATGATTATTGAAAAATATTCTTAATATACCAATCTTAATATAAATTAATAAAAATAGAATTTGAACAAATTCATTTATTAAATAGAAATATAATCTGCAGTTTAGCAGATTTGAACTTGAGCCCGTTGAAAAATTAACATCCTGCAAAAAAAAAAAAACTTTAAAAATTATCTTGTTTTTTATACCCTCCAAAAAAGAATTTGGAGGGTATATTCACTTTCTCATTCCGTTTGTAACGCATCGAAATATCCATCTCAGACCCCATAAAGTATATATATTCTTGATCAGTGATGAAATCTAAAGCGGCCTGGAGACTATCAAAAAAAGTCATCAAACACAAGGTTGCGTCGTCGGTTGGTCGTTGTTTTTCGGGTACACGTATTTGTTGTCGGCTCTGTTTGAAGAAAATCAAAAAGTTTTGATTTTTATTTTGACGGCTGATTTTTTGTACGTCTCCATTTGTGTTTGACAAAAATATTTTATTTTTCTGTGTTTTTCGTCGCAACAACATCGCGGGTAAACAGTAACACAAAGTCAACAATAATTCATCGTCCGACATTTTTTCAATATGTTCACTACAACGGCAAAATACAAATTGTGTTTGAAGCTTTTATTTGTACGTCTCTTTCAAATGCTATAATCACACGACACCCAAACATATGCAATGTTTGATGCCTTATTTTGATAGTCTCCAGGGCCCTTAAGACGATCTGAGCATGTCCATCCGTCCGTCCGTCTGTGGAAATCACTATTCAGTCCAAACGAAAAGAACTAGACTCCTGAAATTTGTTATAAAAATATTTTAAAGCTTAGAGCAGGTTAAGTTCGGAGATGAGCTAAATCGGTCAAGAGGGAAAAAAGTTCCCCTAAGAAGAACTAAACCAACCCAGAAAAAACAACATAATTTTTGAAGTTTTTTGGTTATTTTGTTAAGCAAATGATATATTTTTATGTCAAATACGGTCCAACGCCTTAAATTTGGAGCCATAAAATAATAAAAATAATTTTTGGACCCCGCCCACTATAGTGGGCGTTATTATATGCAAAAATGACATAAAAATTTAACAAATTGTTTTACTTAAGCCTACATTCTTTAAAAATAACATTTTTAAGCCTTAATGACGAACCTGAGACGTAACCTGGTACTACTCTGCCCTAGCCCTTCCTCCCCCTTAACCCTCTAAATGACCCTACCAAAAAAATAAATTTTTTTTTAATTTTGTTTATAATCATCCCAAGCATTTATTTTTAGAGCTTTATGACTGTCGATTTCTGCCCTACCCCCTCCTCCCCCTTTGCCCGCTAAATGACCCTATCAAAAAAATATATATATTTTTAAATTTTGTATATAATCATCCCAAGCATTTATTTTTAGAGCTTTATGACTGCCGATTTCTGCCCTACCCCCTCCTCCCCCTTTGCCCGCTAAATGACCCTATCAAAAAAAATGTATTTTTAAATTTTGTATATAATCATCCCAAGCATTTATTTTTAGAGCTTTATGACTGCCGATTTCTGCCCTACCCCCTCCTCCCCCTTTGCCCGCTAAATGACCCTATCAAAAAAAATGTATTTTTAAATTTTGTATATAATCATCCCAAGCATTTATTTTTAGAGTTTTATGACTGCCTATTTCTGTCCTACCCCCTTCCCCCCTTTGCCCCGTAAATGACCCTATGAAATATATATAAAATTTTATATATATTTTTGAAATTTCGAGTTTCTGGCTCTTTTTGTTTGTGCTGTATCGTGATTTCCACAAACGGAAGGACAGACACGACTATATCGTCTTATATTTCATCACCGATCAAGAATATATATACTTTATAGGGCCTTAGAGGAATATTTCCTTCCGTTACACACGGAATGATGAAGTGAATGCATCCTCCAATTCTTTTTGGGAGGGCATAAAAAGTACTTGCAATAGTAACGAAAACTTGGAAAAAAATTTTAAGGCCTAATTCATAAAAAAATATGTCATGCTTTTAACCTTTTTATTCAGGCCCTACATAATTCCGGCCTGCCCAAATATATGTATTAATAAAGCCATTTTATAGGTTAGTCAAGGTTAAAAAGGGCTGTCCACCAAGTAGTGAGATATACTCGGAGGCCCTCAAGGCCCATTGTGATGTCCGAAGGACTACGTACAATCTACACAATCCTAAGAAATTCTGTTATACCCGTTCTTGAGAACCACCCAGAATACCTCACAAAGTCGGCTAGGACAGTCAGTGCAGCTTCCCTGAGACAGTCTAGATTCCGCAGCTCACGATAGTCTTGAATATGAAGAGCAGGACCGGGCACTAACAGAGAAGATGTTGCACTGACTCCTCTTCATCTTCGCCAAAACAGTTTTGGCAGAAGAAAACTTAAACGATGTCACTGGATCTGTGCTGGATCGCACAGTGGTGCCCTGTTGTGATTCCGATCAGATATCATGAGTTCTTTCCAATTGTTAGAAGCAATGAAATGTTTATTCCAAATACCGCCGAGTGAGGTTTATGGAGCTCTGGATACCCTACAGGTTGAAATTGCAGACCAACTGAGGGTCACTTTGATCTATGGCCACTCTCTAAGGATATTTAGCAGTTCAACTGAGGGAATAGGAATATCGCCTCGTGCAAATTGCTGCATTCAAATACTTTTAGTGGAATTAATATATAAAAATAATAAAATCTTTAGATCCCATAAATCATCTTTCTCTTCATTTAATTGATTCCTTTAAAATTCCTCAATAAATTCAAAGTTTTATTCCCATTTAATTTAAAAAATATGCAATTCCTAGAAATTATTAAATAGTTTAATAGTTTAAACGTTTATGTCACACCAAAACAAATTTTCTTAGCACAATTGTAACGAGTCTTTGATCTTTAGTCTTGTTTGTTTTAATTTCCGTCTCCTATTATGTAGACCAACAAGTTTCTTTTAAAGTCGTGTCTAATTATTGTTACAGTCGTGTTCAAGCAATTTTCTTTCTTTAGTATTTTTAACCCATTTCTACGAGCAAAACAGCAAAGAATGACACCAAGAAATATGCATAAAATTATTTGATTTTTTATTTTTCTTCTTCATCTAATTTTATTCATTCTTGTTGTCTTTGCATCTCTTTCAGTAGGAAAAAAAATCTTTGGCGTCTTTGTATAACTTGAATGCGTGTAGTTGTCGTTAATGAAAAATCCTATTATGAGATAAGAAGGAGATGCAGAGGCATCAAATGCCATTGTGGTGTGATGATGCCTGGACGTACTTGAACAGCAAAGCATGAAGAAATGTCTATTCTATTCTATTCTGTTCTGTTCTATTCTTTTCTAATACATATTACAAAAGGGTACAAAGTACTTGCCGAGCATGTCGACATGGTGATGAAGCAAAATTCGGTAGCAATTGGATTTTTGCTGTAAAGAATTCTATTGTGTAAATTTTTTTTCTTCTATTCGCACTTTTGTAAGAGCGGAGTGTGATGTGTTCCATGACTTAGCAGCCTAAGATGGACGATTGAAATTAAATAGTGCCACAGAAAACACGACAATGCAGGCGATGCAAAAATTTTAATTCAACAAATTCCTTAAACTTTTTATCAACATTTTTCGAGCATTTGAAGGGTAACAAATAAGAATCTTAAATACCCTCCAAATATTTAGTAAATAAAAAAAGATACGAAAATATATTAAAAATTTTTAACCTGGTGGGTCATAGTTCCTTTAAGACATTTCTGTGCCCAATTTTAAAACTCTATTTCGACAGGGTCACTCCGGGAAGGGCTGTAGGGGAGGCATCTCTCCTTTGTCGTAAAAACTTAAAAAGTTGGTTTTTGAGGTTATTAATTGCAAAAAATAAAATAAAATTTTAAGGAGTCATTTGGGGAGCAAAGGCGGGGAGGGAGAGTAGTACGGCAGAGGATGATCAGAGACCATTTTATCTTCGTCGTAAAAGCTTAACGTTAGTTTTTAAAGAATGTAAGCTTAAGGAGTACAATTTTTTAAATATTTACATTATTTTTTCATATAATATGTAAATTAAACGCCCACTAAAGGGGGCGTGGTACAAAAATAAGCTATATCGTGTTTTTCACATACGGACGTATGGGCACTGGCAGATCGTCTTAGACTTCACCACTGATCAAGAATTTATATACTTTATAGGCTCCAATTCTTTTTGGAGGATATTAAAACTGTATTTTGTCGGGGTTAGTCTGGCAAGGGTCGTTGGGGGAGACATTTCACCTTTGCCATAAGACTCTAAAAATAAATATTTGGGATAATTAAATGTAAAATTTATTATGTGAGTGAAGATAAATATGCCGAGTTAAACATGTTTTGACGTAAGCAGTTAAGAAGCAACGTATTTAGTTGTGAAGTTAAATATCTTATGACGTAAGCAGTTACGAAACAACGTATTTAGCTGTGAAGTTAAACATGTTATGACGTAAGCTGTTACGAAACAATGTATTTAGCTGTGAAGTTAAATATGTTATGACGTAACGAAATGGCAAACAGTGAATTTTTTTTATGAAAATCCATATTTAATAAATTTGTAGACCATTTTGTAAAAATATTTGCAGGTCATGAGAGTGTGTGTGATCTTGGAGGAATTTTGCCCCCCGTGGCTAAATAAGGAGTTGGCATGCATTGCCAGTATAAACAAAATGATGTATGGGATAGAACCCACTCCCATAATCATTTTGTATATAAATATGGATTTAAAAAAATAAAATAAAAATTCACTGATTGCCATTTCGTTACGTCATAGCAGTTCACTTCGTAGCTGCTTACGTCAAAACATATTTATCTTCACACACATACATTTTTTTATTATTTTTTTTAAAGGGTCATTTAGGACACAAATGGGGAGGAGGGGGTAGGGCAGAGGAGGGAACAGGTTACATCTCAGCTTCGGCATAAAAGCTTAGCTTTTATTTTAAAGGAATATAGCCTTCGTAATACAATTTGTTAAATTTTTACACTATTTTGGCATATAATAACGCCCATTAAAAGGGGCGGGATTTAAAAACCGATTTTTCTAATTTTTGGGCCTTCTTTGATATAAAAATATATCATTTGGTTAACAAAATTACAACAAAAAAATTATGTTGATTTTAAAAGGTTGGGGGAATTCTTGGGAGAATTCTTTCCCTTCTGGCCCGATTTAGCCGATTTAGAACCTGAATATGGTATACTTCAAAATTTATCTATTGTAAATTTCAAGGGCCTTGCTCTTTCCTTTACTCTAAATCGTACGGACGTGGCTAGATCGTCTTAGATTTCATGACTGATCAAGAATATATATATATATACTTTATGGGGTCTTAGAGGAATACTTCCCTGCATTACACACGCAATGACGAAGTGAATATACCCTGCAATTCTTTTTGGGCGGGCATAAAAACTATGAATGTATTATGATTTTTGCTCAATAACTCTAGCCACCAACAATTAAACTCCACCCTAAGGGAAATAGCATATTACAAAATAAAAACTTTTCAATTGGGGTTTTTTTTTTCTTGCAAAAATTTCATTGCCACCAAAACAAATTTCAGGACATTAATCCTGGCCTATAATTGCCTTTTATTATTGTGAATTCTTTGCAATGACTTATAGTCGTATGGCCAACAAAAGACTGATTATGATAATAAATCTTGCTTGAATCATTTCCTTTCATACCAGGGAATAACTTTAATAAATAAACTTGAAGTTCTATGGAAGAAAATATATTTCTATTTTTTATATTTTCCCCATATGATTTCTTGTAAAATGTTTTATTGTTAAGACAAAATTTAACAAACAACGACTCACACTGTTTAAACTATTCCAGCTGAACGAACGGTTGCCATTAATGCTCTAGAGACACTCCAAAGATGTCATCTGCAGATAAATCACTTTTATATGCCTGCACGCAATTATTTCATGCGAAGACAAACGTCTTATTTGTTATATTTGACAATAGAAAATCTGATAACCTTAATTTTCAATTTCAAACTAGAAATTCTTTTACCAAATCTTTGACACACAAAAATTGCTTAAACTGCTTTAGAGATAAAAAGAAAATATATTCCCTCTTATTCTGTAACAGTTTGTCAATGTCAAGTCAACAGAATATCAAAAATATGGCAGCTCCATTCAGGTACTGATTAATGTTCGCAGCCTCTGACGATTCTCTAAACCCTAGAAAACAATATTTGGCTGTTAAAAGTAATAAAATGCTGAGGAAAACGGTTAAGCAGATATCTCAATTTTGATATTGTCTTGACGTGACGTCGACGAATAGTTACAGAATAAGGCGGATTAAAAAATGTATATAACAAATATTTAAATAACATTTTTCCCTCTCTATATTTTATTATTAGGAAATAATTTTCAATCTTTTTAAGCCAAAAATCAAACGCTTTCTTTGTAATGCCTGATTAGTGATCGTTTGTAATCACTTTGCCACATTTTATAGTAATTGTCGTTTTCATTTCCATAAACTGATGCGTTTAGCCATTTATTGAATAGTTGCTTTATTTATTTGCAATTTAATTGTTTTTTTTTTCAAATACACTTTCTAGGCATTTTTTTTATTAAACATTTTTCTAAATAAAACGCCACACCAATCAATCGCTTTTAAGTAGAAAATATTTATTTGTTTGTCGTGAATGAAGGAAGCGGTTTTCAATTGGTCTTCCACTGATTCATAAAATTTTACGATAATTTTTCAACTCGCTTTAAGAAAAGCAAGTTGACTACTAAAGACGTCATTTATCTGGTGATTACTTGCACAAAATGGGTTGTTTCAAAAGAGATGTGATTTGTCATGCAGCCAATCGCTATTAACAGCAATTTCATTTATAACCATTCATTCATCCGTTTCAATTTCAGTTAATGATGTATTCAATGTTTAATATTGTCTCTAGGGATTTTTTAAATTTCCAGCCTTTAGTTAACTTATGATGAGAGGTTGTCTCATGATATGTAATATTAAGTGGAGTGTTTAAGTCATCATCATTATTTAACTGGGAACTGTGAATTGAGCAATAATAGGGGTAGGAAATTTCATTTAAAAAAATTTATATATGTAACAGCACTGTTTTCGAAGGGCGCAACATCATTTCATCAGCATTAAGGAAGACCCTGTTTTTCATATTAAAACTTCTAGTTATTTTCAAAGAATTATATTCTAATAAAAAGTAATTTATGCTGATACTACTTGACTATTAAACTTTAATCCGTATGGAAACCAAAAATCAATAACATATACACACACGCAAGATAAGTTCCGGGCAGAGCGTTCAACAGCTGGTAACCCTTTAAAAGCAGATTTTTCTTCTAACTTTTTATGTATAGAAATTTATTTTCTTATAGATTTTTATTATGCGCTCAGTATTTTTATACCCTCCCGAAAAGAATAGCAGGGTATATTCACTTTATCAATCCGTGTGTAATGCAGGGAAATTTACCTCTAAGACCCCATAAAGTATATAGTATATTCTTAATCAGTGATGAAATCTAAGTCGATCTGAGCATGTCCGTCCGTCTGTGGAAATCACGATGCAGTCCAAACGAAAGGGGATAGACTCTTGAAATTTGGTATAAATACATTTTGAAGCTTAGAGCAGGTTGAGTACGGAGATGGGCTAAATCGGGCAAGGGGGAAAAAAGTTCCCCTAAGAAGAACTAAACCAACCCAGAAAAAACAACATAATTTTTAAAGTTTTTTGGTTATTTTGTTAAGCAAATGATATATTTTTATGTCAAATACGGTCCATCGCCTTAAACTGGAGCCATAAAATAAAAAAATAATATTTTTGGACCCCGCCCACTTTAGTGGGCGTTATTATATGCAAAAATAGCATAAAAATTTAACAAATTGTTTTACATAAGCCTACATTCCTTAAAAATAAAATTTTTAAGCTTAAATGACGAAGCTGACACAATACCTGGTACTCCTCTGCCCTACCCCCTCCTCCCCCTTCACCGCCTAAATGACCCTAACAAAAAAAATTTTTTTAATTTTGTATACAATCATCCCAAGCATTTATTTTTAGAGTTTTATGACTGCCTGTTTCTGCCCTACCCCCTCCTCCCCCTTTGCCCCCTAAATGACCCTATAAAAAAATTTTTTTTTTTAATTTTGTATTTAATCATCCCAAGCATTTTTTTTAGAGTTTTATGACTGCCTGCCTCTGCCCTACCTCCTTCCCCCTTTTCCTTTATAAAAACTTTTTATATAATTATTTCAAGCATTTATTTTTAAAGTTCTGTAACTGCCTGTTTCTGTAACTGCCTGTTTATGACAAAGGTGAAATGTTTCCCCCACAGCCCTTGGCAGAGCGACCCCGCCAAAATACAGTTTTTATACCCTCCAAAGAGAATTGCACCCTATAAAGTAAATATGTATATTCTTGATTAGTGATGAAGTTTAAGACGGTCTAGCAATGCCCATACGTTCGTCTGTGGAAAACATGATATTGTCTATTTTTGAACCCCGCCCCTTTTAGTGGGCGTAGCCGTACGATATTATATAAAGCAACTCTGTCCCACCAGTTTAAACATTTTAAATTTACTTACTAAATATTTGGAGGGTATTTAAGATTCGACCCGGTCGAATATAACGTCTTTACTTGTTTTTTTTTCTAATATACAAAATATGTTTGATTACAAAGGAAAAAATTACTTTTATTTAGTTTCTTTAAAATTAAAAAAATAAAGCTTTTTCCAGCTCTGGAGAAGACTGTTGGGATTTTCCTATCACTAAAACGAATGAATTGTTTACAAAAACATTAAGTATATTTAATATATAGAGAAAAAAGTTTTTTAGTTGGTTACCAAAAAAAAATAGTTTCAATTATCCAACCCTGGAGCTATTATTTTGATCCTTCTGCTTTTCAATGCTAATTTATTTTTTTCTAATGCATTAAATTTGTTGGATTACAAAAGAAAAAATTATATTTATTTAGTTTCTTTAATATTAAAAAAATATATTACTTTTTCCAGCTCTGTAGAATACTTTTTGAATTTTCCAAAACAAAAGAATTTCTTTCTAAAACATTAAAAATATTTATTATATATATAGAAAAAAATTTGTTTTAATTGGTTACCAAAAAAATATTTTCAATTATCCAACCCTGGAATCGAGTAAGAAATATAATACTTTTTCCAGCTCTGGAGAAGACTTTTTGAATTTTCCGATTTCTAAAACAAAAGAATTTCTTTCTAAAACATTAAAAATATTTATTATATATAGAGTAAAAAATTTGTTTTAATTGGTTACCAAAAAAAGAATATATTTTCAATTATCCAACCCTGGATCGCCATTTTGATTTGTTTTGATTTTTTATAACAATTTAATTCTTTCTAAAGTATAAAATAGGTTTAATTGACAAAAAACAAATATTAGATTTATTTAATTTCTTTTATATGCCAAAAACAGAAATAACACATCCTCTAGGGAGCCCCTTTACATACGTAAATCTTTGCATATGTATGAAAATGTAAACTCATATGAGCATTAATGAGTTTATATGATGTTTATTGATTTATTTGAAAAAATGGAAATGCAAAAGAAAATCACTGTTGGAGGTATTCAACGCAGTCGGCACGGCACATGTGTGTGTTTATTTGAAATCTACTAAAAAGTTAAACGAATCATTTTTCAAAAGATATAAAGTTCAAACAACATGTTTCGTAATAACATTTAGCACGAGTCAAATTTATTTTTTAATTATATTTAAAAAAATAACAAAAAAATTTTAACAATATTTTAGTTATTTTATTAGAGGAAAAAAGCTTATTCCACATAATTTATTTTTTGTTCATATTTTTTTTATGAAATTTTTTAAGGCTTTAATTTATGTGTAATAAATTTTTTAAGATATTGAAAATTAAAAAATTTAAATTAAAAGTTAATGCATTAAATATATAACAAGTTTCTTTAAATTAATGCTGCATACACATTTTCCATTTCTTTTGTTGTCATTTAGTAAACTGTTGTGACAGCCGTTATGTGTCAAAGCCTTATTTATATCAAATTTACTGATTTCGCTGCATTCAAGTCTTAGTGAAAAACTTGCTATTTCTATTTAATTTCTTTACTTTAGGAGTTTTTTACTTGTCATGCTATCTTTAAGTCAAGGCGAATTCATACAAGGTGGACTCATTTATGCAACTCTGTGTAAAATTTATTGAACTGTCATATAAAATGCTTTGGAAAAACAATGGCCGCACACAAAAACAGTTCAATTTGACAGTTCAATAATTTTGCCTTGGTAACAGCTGATCACCAATTTCTGAACTAAGGCCACCTGGTATGAATTCGCCTTGCTTTAAGTGTTTTGCTCAGTTTCTAGGTCAGTGTACAACTAAATTCACTAACTTTGTGTCGCCCTGTTGTAAAGAACACAAAAATTAAGTCATCGCTTAAACCAAAAAAGATATGCCTGTTTGGCTTCCTTGTTATTATTAAGGAAAAATATTAAACGTCTTTTGGTGTTGACGACTTTTTTTCATTTGGGCTGTGTCACTTTATTTGACGCTAAATACAAGAAGGGAAAAAAACCTGCTGTTCACAATCAGTTGACAAAACTGTCGTCGCTTGAAATGTATTTATGACACTTAATGTCAGCAAACACGTATGACATTTATAATTATGGAACATGTGATATGCAGCAGCACTTTTGCCATTTAATTTTAGAGCAGACATTTGGTTTAAAATAAATTATACGACAGCAACGAACGAGTCTTAAGTGTGATTGTATGTGCAAGTTATATGTATACGCATGTATGTATATATTTACATTCGTATGTACGATTAAATGTATTTCCACAGTATTAAATGGAATTGACAGGTTGTTAATACTTCACTTTTAATACGCGTTCGATTTGCAGATTTCGCACGTGCTTCATAAATCTTTACTATTAAAATAATAAACTCTCAGCTTTTAAATTTTGTCGGTAATAAAGATAAAATAATCAGTATCCCAGCGAAAAATACAGCAAGTTTTTTCTGAAGCATTTCATTTTAGCTACTTTCAAAATATCACTTAGTGCAGATTTGAACTTATAGCCTGTTGAGAAAATTAACATCCTGTAATACAATTTACATAAATAAAGGTTCACTATTAAATTCAGAAATTCATACATAATCACTTAGTGTAACTTTTTAAGTGTTATTATGAGAGGCAGCCACGGTTCAAGTGTAGACAAGTCTACACTTTGTCAACCATTTATGGTGGCAATATCCACAATGCGTCTACACTATTTACTTTTGCCGGAGCCGATATGTAACGCCATAAATTCAATTAAGATTTATAGGCTTACCCCTATATTCATAAAATTTAAAATGGTTTTGAAATCTATTTTATTGAAAATTTTTCATTCAAAATTTGCTTAAAATAGATTTCAAATACATTTTATTTTTTTATGTATATAAATCTAATTGTTCGAAATTTTTGTTCAAATTCATAAGGAAAGCTAACATCTGTTTTTAATTATTCAACTTAGACAGCACAGCAGAACAGCTGTTTTCGGAAGTAGCTATACTTTCATCAGCAGTACTCATGTGTATTTTGTTTGTCACCACTTATTACACATACATTTTAGTGTTTTTTTTCCAATTTCCATTTTAGTGTTTTATTTTTCAATATCATTTTGTAAAGTGGAAAGTTACTTCGCTTCGGTTGAAAAGGATAATTAAGAAAGTGTTCAAAATAATTTTACATATGCAAAAAAAATTAAGAATGAAAATTAAATACACATGTCGGGTATATATAAAGTTTTTGCAAGTTTTCTAAATATATGTTTTATTAAAATTCTTCTGGTTTCTTGACCTCTTTTCAGTTATTATTATACTCTAATATTTTTAAATTTAAGGTCTCTTTATTTTTATTTAAAATATATTAATTTTCAAGAAATATATGTTAAATAAAAATAAAGATCCCTTAAGCTTAAAAATACTAGAGTATAATAATATATAATATATTTTATTGAAAATACAATTTCTTCTAAAACGCAGATGTGATAACAAATTTTACCAATTCAGCTGACAAAAATTCTAAGACCTACTTTACAGCGATAGAAAAAAAATTTTTTTTTTAGGAGTAGGACCAGCACTCAGGGGATAGCCCCTATACGAGTATATGCAATGCATTGCGCCGGAACTGAAAACGAGGGGATAGTATTGAGGGGACAGATTAGCAAAGATGAGAAGATAGACAGTTGTTTTTGTAGGTATTTCAACCTTTTACTTCGCCGGCTAATTTTTGCTACAGGGCCGACGAAGGTGGGCGCTGTTGCTCTGCTTTTTAGTACATGATAGTGTCAGTCGCTGCCAATTATGTTCAGTGATCAGTGACTATGCCTTCATCATTGAAACAGGCTGGCAACAACTAACACAACCACGCACTATTGGTGTTTAGAGGAATTCAACACAATATTTCATGACTCAGCGCGGGCTCGAACTCACGACCCTCCGCTTCATAGTCTCGTGTTCTACTACTTCAGCCAACAGCACCCACCCTTTCGAATATGTGCTTTTAATCGATTGAAATATAATACATTTTAAATAAAATTTATTACTGTAAAATATTGTTTAACACTAAATTTAAATTTTTCCCGATTTTATAATTAAAAAATATATAACACTTATCATTTTGGACCCGTATGAAGATAAATATCGCAATTTATAACCCTAGACCAGACATAGGCACAAACACATCAACATTTTGAGTTTCTGTGTGTGAGAGAAATTTTGCAAACAAACGAGCATTCTCCCCACCCTTAATTAATTTTAAAAAAAATAACCCCCTCGGTTGGAAGCTTGTGATAGACAGAATTGTGAATCACAATTTTTGTGATTTGTGAGTAACTAAAAATACGTGTGACTCTCAAGAGCGAATTTATATACATGTGAAGCGCGCTAACCCAAAATGCCTAAGTCTGCGCTAGACACAAACCAAGTACGTTAACAGAGCTCTGGCAAGCATGAAAAATCCAAGTGTTTGTATTTCAAATGGAATACTGGACACATTTCTGGATTGAACTTGAAAGAAATTAACGGAACAGACAACCAGATCCATAGCTTTCATAATATATGAATACTTTGGTATAGCTATGCCGATAAGCTTTAATTTTTTGTATACAAATCCTGGAAAAACGGAAATATGTGGGCGACTAAAAATTTTTGATGTGTTAACATCTATACGCGCGCCTCTAGGGCAGTAAACTATCAGTTTCAATACATACGCAAGAGTAAGTGTAAGAGTTTGTTTGTTTGTTGTTGTTGCTTGGCAGTCGGCAATGAAAGTGATTATTAGGCGATTTTCATATAATTTTCCCACGCGATTTTCTCCGGAAATTCATAGCCGATTTTATTAATTTTTGGATTAAAACGCTAGTGCGGGTTTCGACGAAGAGTTTAGGCCAAAAATTAAGGCGATACGATATCCGCGAGCGGAGATTTAAGTGTTTTAATTCGGAGTATTAATTTGGAGTAATATTTAAAAAGTGTTTTATGTTGATCTTCGGTTTTGTCTTATGCATAGCAAAGAGAATAGTGACGTGGTTATACATACATATATAAAAATGAGATAGCAAGACAGCAACGTGTGTAGCTTATGTACAAACATAACAACGTATGTACATATGTACATTTGTCTGTTGCTTTGCATTCTCTTTGTTTTTTGTGGGTTTAATATAAAATAAATAAAAAATACTTTATATTAACTCTACCTCCGGGTTTGTGGGTCTGTGTTCATAGAAATCGAACAGGTACCGTGTAACAAAAAGGTTCGAACACTCATTGATTTTTTTTTATTTTATAGGTCTGTCTAGTGGTCCTCTATCACGTCCAATGGCCATAACTCCAAACACTCCTAAATTATTTCAAATGTAAGACTTTTTTTGCAATAAAAAGGGCTCTTTAGGCCACCATTTGTGTGTAGTGGCATAAGTGTACCCGTCCTCATTTTTTTTATAATGACCAAATTATGACCACTAATACTCTCAATACTATTTTAAAAAACTTTAAATTGATATTTATGACAAAAAATCTTTTTAACCGTATTACTATAAAACAAATATTTATTTAAAAGTATTGATTAACTACCAGAAGTAACAAAAGTTCACGTTCTGCCTGCATATCACTTTGATCATCTCCAAAAAAAAAAACACAAACAAAAGAAAACAATTTATTGTTGTGTCCAAAGAGTTGCAACAACGATTCCTGCTGCCGCATGCATTTTTAACAAAAAAAAATTGTACAGTCTACTTTACCTGCAAGAGACCATTCACTTCCACTGTTAATATTCTATTTATATTTTTAACGCAAGTGGCCGTTGCCAATTCACGCTAATCGCTTTAACACGTGACTGACACCAAGAATATCGGCACACCACATTAACACTCCCAGTAAACCGCAAACACGCAACGCATCGTATCGTATTAATGGAGCGAGTGGGAAAAAGATCTTGATATTTTTTTAGGGGACACATTTCGTTTGATAAAGTGTCCAAAATGTTTAAGATAAAATATGGTGGAAATTAATTAATGGCACAGACAAACGCACCAGTTCTTGGTGTCATGCCACAGAAAAGTCATAAATATATGAATTATTACGCGTATTAAAGTAGTGTACAGGGCAGCACCATAGCATTTTTTAAGTCAGTTGTGAAATGTGTGTATGAAAAATTTTTTGAAATGGCTGCTTTATACTGGGTCTCACTCGTGAAAGCTTTAAAAAGTATTTTAATGACTATTTTTAGAGTTTTCGGTATTTTTATTTCAAAAATTTTAATATATTTTTATATATTTACAATATTTGGCCGCTCCTTCGGGTGGCTTCTTCAGAAATATATTGAAATATTTTGCTTGTCTTTATTTTCTTCAATAGAATAATAAAATAGCAAATATTATGAACATAAAAGTTTTATGCCCTGCACCAAAAAACTTTTATTGTGTAACATGTGACCCCATAAAGTATAAGTATTCTATGTCCTTATGAATATAGAACTCAAATTAGCGACGTCCGTTTGTTCGTACGTGAAACCGATTTTCTGCAATCGTTGAAAAATTGCGTACATTGGTCTTAATTTAGTGTATTGGAAATAGTCCTAAAAATCAGCAAAATCCAAAATACGGTTCCACAGCTGGAAAACTTAAACTTATTTTTGGTATATAAAAGTAAAGATCTAAAACTAATTTTCGGTTTTTTATTAATTAAACCTAATTTATACTTCAGAAAGAACTAAATTTGTTAGTATAAATCAAATATACTCAAAAAGACGATTCCAGGGTTGGACAATTGAGAGTTTTTGGGTACATAATAGCAACCGACCTAGAAAAATTTTTATATATTAAAAATATTTCATATTTTTTTAAGCAAACTATTGCCATTAGAGATCAGAAAAGCCCAAAAGAGTGCTGCAAAGCTGGACAATTCAAATTGTTAATGTTACATGTATGTATATCAAAATAAGTAAATAAAACTAATATTTTTCTTTGGAAAGATATAAATTACTATTAAAAGTCAGGGAGATAACAACAGGTTTCAGGATTAGAATGAATATATCCATAGATCACAGTTACGTTGAAGCCGAATACAAGGTTTGGATTAGCCGAATATGAGACGTAGCGCAGCCGAACGTAAGATTTGGTACAGTTGAATATAAGATTTGGCACGGCCGAATATCAGATTCGACACAACCGAATATCAGATTTGTAACGGCCGAATATCATATTTGGCACGTCCGAATGTCATATTTAGCACGGTCGAATATCATATTTGGCACGACCGAATATCAGATTTGGCACGGCCGAATATCAGATCCGACACAACCAAATATCAGATTTGTAACGGCCGAATATCACATTTGGCACGGCCAAATATCATATTTAGCACGCTCGAATATCATATTCGGCACGACCGAATATCAGATTTAGCACGGCCGAATATCAGATTCTGTTTAACGGAATATCCGATTCGGGTTAGCCAAATATCAGATTCGACTTAGCCGAATATCAGATTCGGTTTAGCCGAATATCAGATTCGACTTAGCCGAATATCAGATTCGGCTTAGCCGAATATAAGACTCCGCACAGTACACAATAGCAACCAACTTTAAAAAATGTGTATAAATTAAATACATTTGTTAATTTTTTAAGTTATGTATTGGTATTAAGAAAAGCCTAAGAGAGAGCTCTAGAGCTGGGCAATTAAAGTAACTAAATAAAACTATGTATTTCTTTTTTTCTTTGGTAATTATACCATTTTTATATTTTCCAAAAAAATATCTAAATATTAAAATTCAGAAAGATAAAAAAAAGGTTTCAGGATTGGAATGAATGTATGTATAGATCACAGATTCGGTGAAGAAGAATATAATATTCGTCACAGTCTTCCACCCCTGATTTCAAAATCTCAATATCCTTCAAAAAATGTTTAAATTGCATTTATATATATTTTGTTGTTGACGTATTTAAAATTTAACAAGATTTACCATAGATTCCAGATCTAAAATGGCAAACCGTTTTCCGATAGTAATTTAAATTTTCACAATTATGGGCAACTTCTGGAAAAATTGTAGCAAGCACGCCCTAGCCATTAATACTATTTTATTAAAAATTTCTTATTCAGAAAATAAAAGGGACCTGGAGAGACTGACAAGGCAGTTTCCACCCACCTTAACACCTTCGGTATCATGCATCTTGCCATCAGTATCAGCAGTTTCGTGGTTCCAATGCCTTACAAGTCTTCTTGTTGCATGCCACAATCACTAAACGGATTATAAGACTCTTAACTGATTTATTCACTTATTCCGTTTATTTTATACGCTGTGGGAATCTACGGAACATAAACATGTTCACGTTTTGTTTAACGGTCAGTTGAACTAATGCAATTAAAAACGGCAGCAAAAAATAATTACACACTACGTCATGTTGTTGTAGCAAATGACAAATAGTTTTATAACATTATTTTCCGGCTTTCTTAATAGAGTACGAGTAAGTGAAGCGACAAAAGAAACTGCAATAAAATAAAATAAATTAATGAAGTTTTAACACAACTGCCGTTTCAACAACAAGTGCAGCCATTGGCGTGGCTCTAAATGAGTTCTCGAATTTTATTATTAATATTTCAAAATAGTTGGAGACATTTTATATTGAACTAAGACTAGCCTAAGACTAAGTAAAATTAAATGAAAAAATATTATTATTCCAGCCACTTATTATGAGACTAAATAAACATAAAAATAGCTTTACACAACTTGACTTTACTACATCTGCGTCATGTTGCCACACTAATACAACTCATTAGCTGAGGTTTAAAAACTTGTAAAATTCCAATTAACAACTAGTACAAGTCCCCCACTGTCACTGGCAAAATATGCACAAAAAATATTGATGGCCAAATATGGACAGCAGCTTTTTAAATTGCAAATACAATAAAATTGATACAAAACTAAAATATGAGGAAAATAAAAAGCAAAAGAAAAATCCCATAGTCAATTTAATTTATCATCTCTCTTGCATTTACCAGTTAAAGCGCATCATAGTGCTGCTCCGGCATTATCATTGTCGTCCACCGTTTGTAAAGCGGCCAACACACAGCTTCTGTTCACGTTGGCTAGATCTTTTTTTTTTGTGTGTCTTCAATCCATTTAAGGTTTTATTTATGTCCATTTGTTAAATGCTCTTAGAGCAAATACCACTTCTACTATAATCGCCAGCCAATATGGTCTACAGTTGTTTTTTGTATTTTATTTTCTTTTTTCACGTCGCTCTTCATCGTCGTCATCTGCAACAGCAATATCATGGCCATGATTGGAAACTTCATTATCATCGTTATTGTCTTTAATTTCTTTAACTACTTGCGTTTGTTGTATACAATTGAGGTTTTGGTTAAAAGGCTTTAATTGAACCCCCCACATTCAATTATATATTCAGAAGCAAAAACAATCTCTTTCCGAATATAACAGTTTCAATACATTTAAATTAATCTGAGGTAAGATAAGTCGTTGTATTTTATTTTAAAATTGTATAAATTGAGCAAAAAGAGGTGAAAGAGACAAGCCAGAAGTTAACTTGAAATCATGTTCGATTATACTATTAATTCCTAAAACCCAGGTAAGGTCAATGCAAGGCCCTAAACTAATTCGAGGCAGAAAAAAATTTACAAATCAGGTTCGACAAATTTTAATAGCATATCAACCGCTTGACTCAATATATCGATATATTTATTTAGTTCATAAAAATTGTTTTGCAAACAAATATATATTTAACAAATAAAAGTGCTATAATTTTATAGTACTCGTACATGCAAATATTCAGTTCAACCCTGAAACCATCCTTTCCATATTTCTGCTTTTTAATACACAATTTTCTGATTTCTAGCACCAAAGAATTTCAAAATATTTTTTATATACTATAAAGACAAAAAACAATTTAGTTTAATTGGCTACTTTTATGTACCAAAATTGTCCCACCCTGTGATCGTCTTTTTGATTTTCTTTTACAAATGGCAAATGTGAATTTTTTTTTATGAAAATCTATATTTAATAAATTTATGTGAGTGAATATAAATATGCCGAGTTAAACATGTTTTGACGTAAGCAGTTACGAAACAACGTATTTAGCTGTGAAGTTAAATATGTTATGACGTAACGAAATGGCAGACAGTGAGAGTTTTTTTTTATGAACATCCATATTTAATAAATTTTTTTAACATTTTGTGAAAATACATTTACAGGCCATGAAAGTTCAATTTACAGGCCATGATAGTGTGTGTGATCTTGGAGGGATTTTGCCCCCAGTGGCCAAATAAGGAGTTGCACATGCATCGCCAGTAAATAAAAAATTATTATGGGCGTGTCTTCTATCACACACAACAATTGGAATAGCTGAATTGAGTTTGTGAAAATATTTATAGGTCATGAAAGGTTAATTTACAGGCTATAAGTGTGTGTGATGTATGGGATAGAAGACACTCCATAATCATTTTGTAAATATGAACTTTCATACAAAAAAAAAAAAATTCACTGATTGACATTTCGTTACGTCATAAAGTTTAACTTCACTTCGTAACTGCTTACGTCAAAACATGTTTAATCCGGCATATTTATCATCACACACATAAATTTATTTTTAAGTTTTTTTTTTTTTTTTGAATAGGTCATTTAGAAGGGAAAGGAGAGGAGGCGGTAGGGCAGAGGAGTACCAGGTTACGTCTCAGCTTCGTCATTAAAGCTTAAAAATTTTACTTTTAAGGAATGTAGGCTTAAGTAAAACAATTTGTTAAATTTCTACACTATTTTTGCATATAATAACGCCCACTAAAGTGGGCGGGATCCAAAAATTGATTTTATTTTATGGCTCCAAGTTTAACGCGTTGGATCTGCTTTGCCATACAAATATATCATTTGCTTAACAAAATTACGAAAAAAAAAGCTTTAAAAATTATGTTGCTTCTCAGAGGTTGGTTTAGTTCTTCTTTGGTGAACTTATTCCCCTCTGGCCCGATTCAGCTCATTTACGACCCTGACCTGTGCTATCATTCATGTTATATTTGTACCGAATTTCAAGAGTTTGGCTCTTTTCGTTTAGACTGAATCGTGATTTCCACAGACAGACGGACGGACGTGGCTAGATCGTCTTAGATTTCATCACTGATCAAGATTTTATATTCTTTATGGGGTCTTAGAGGGATATTTCACTGCGTTACAAACGGAATGACTAAGTGAATATACCCTCTAATTCTTTGTTCTTATAAAAATAAGTTTACATTTTCCAGCTCTGAAAACGAATTAAGGATTTTGCTTATTTTTAACAGCAAATCTATTTAGGACTATTTTCAATACCTTAATTCAAAGTTTCTAGCTTTTTTGCGGACCAATTTCACGTACAGACAGGCGGGCAGAAGGGCATCGCTTATTCGACTTCCCTATTCATAAGGATCCAAAATATATACTTATATTGTAAAAATTATATACGAACTGTCAAGCCTATAGACACCCTATCACAATTTTTACTTAGAAGCATATAAATATTAGTTTCATAATCAAAAATAATATTGTACAGCTCTGCACACTGCAAGACTCGTAGAGTTCTTTAGTTCCTCTTGCTTACACACTATTTAGGAATTTATTTTACAATATTTAATTAAAGTATACAACATCTATTAATTAAATTCATGCGATTTTTTTTCCAATCTTATATCTGCTTGCACACTTGGTGATCCAGAATAAAACAAGAGCTACGAAAAAAAAAAGTATTTGAGAAATATTTTCTTAACACTTCAAAACCACTGAATGAAAAAAAGCCACTTGATAACAATTTAAAACAAATTTCCATTTAAAATACTTTCCCATATTTTTCTTTGGGCGTACAGATTTTAGTCATTATTTGAATTGGAAAACAATCAGCAAAAACTTTCTTAAGTGGCCCGTGCGGCCGTCAATAAAAAATTAATGTATTTATGTATTCGATAGAAACATTTGAATATTAGAATGATTTAAGAAATAAATATTTAATATTAAGCAGCCAATACCGCAACAAATATTTTATACGACTTTTTCCTTAACATATTTTCGCCTGGCCTCTGCTTCTCCCTTTGCTGCGTGATGGAAAAGAAAAACGTTTTTCTTTTGTTTGTTTGTTTATTTATTTGTTTTGGTGTTGGGAAAAGTTTTTAATGGATGGTTTATTAAAAGTTATTGAATATTCTTTTATTAAATAAAGAACAAATGTAAATTAGTTGTTCCCAATCCAGTGCAAGAAGTTTAAACATGAAAAACAATTTAATTATTTACAACTCAACTCTCCTCCCCCTAAAAGAAATTATCGAAGCTGGGGCCAAATTACGGCATTCGATATCGATCGGAATTTCAATACATTTTATATACAAATTTCGATCGATATCGAGTGCCGTAATTTGGCCCCTGGTCTCTTTTGTTGGAATAAATCATTAATTAATTTTTATTTTTTTTTTTGTTGACACTTGATTTGAATTTTTGCGTTTATTGTGGGTTAAGCAAATCACCATCATGATTTTAATTGCCGTATTCCCAGGCATTTACAATTCCGCAATATATTAGCATAAATTAAATAAATCTTAATTTAATAAATTTAATTTTTAAGAAGCCTCATACCCAAAACCGACTGGGTTTACGAGCCAACATTTTATTCATTTGCATAAAATTTGTCTGTGTGTATAAATATATTCTAAGGCAAAGGCAACACAGACTGTTGTGTTTGAAAGTCTATTTTAATTTTCCGCAGTTTAATAAGTCTCAACTTTGCTTAAATCATAATTGGCCGGAGTACAAAAAGTCCTGGTTTCAATAATTAAGTTGAAATTTATTTGCTACCAAAATTACGTGCGTAATTTTTTTTTATTTTTATTTTTTTCTCAGGTTTATGTTTCCTTACACAACATTTGCTGAGGTCTTGTGCTGCGAACCACGGAATATAGTGCAAAACATATCACTATGCTGCAGGTAAAAATTTCTATAACTACGGCTCATTGTTATGGAGAAAATATTTTGAATGCCTTCAATTTAAATAAGAATTTAATAAGAAACAGATCTGGTTCAAAGACCGACACGCAGACAAAAATAAAACAAAACAAGTAAGAACGTTATAGTCGACCGGGTCGAATCTTAAATACCCTCCAAATATTTAGTAAGTAAATTTAAAATGTTAAATTCGGTGGGACAGAGTTCCTTTAAGACATTTCTGTACCCAGTTTTAAATCTCTATTTTGACAGAGTCATTCCGGGAAGGGCCCGGGGGGAGACGTTTGACCTCTGCAAGATGAGAGAACATCTCAGCTTCTTATAGGCTTAAGGAATACAAATTTTTCAATATTTACAGTATTTTTGCATATAATATCGTACGTCAACGCCCACTATAGGGGGCGGGGTCCAAAAATAGACTATATCATGTTTTTTTATAGACGAACGTATGGGCATTGCTAGATCGTCTTAGACTTCATCACTGATCAAGAATATATATATACTTTATGGGGTTCAATTATTTTGGGAGGGTATTAAAACTGTATTTTGGCGGGGTCGCTCTGGCGAGGGCCGTAGAGCAGACATTTCACCTTTGTCATAAAATTCTAAAAATAAATGTTTGGGATAATTAAATACAAAATTAAAAAAAAATTTTATAGGGTCATTTGGGGGCCAAAAGGGCGGAAGGGGCAGAGCAGAGTAGTACCAGGTTACGTCATTAAAGCTTAGAAATGTTATTTTTAAGGAATTTTTTAAATGTTTACACTATTTTTGGCGTATAATAACGCCCATTAAAGGGGGCGTGGTCAAAAAATTATTTTTTGTTTTACTTTTTGGCTCCAAGTTTAACGCGTTGGACCGTATTTGACATAAAAATATATCATTCGCTTAACAAAATTACAAAAAAACTTTAAAAATTATGTTGTTTTTTCTGGGTTGGTTTTTTCTGGTTGGTTAGTTCTTTTTAGGCGAACTTTTTTCCCTCTCGCCCTATTCAGCCCATTTACGAACTTGACCTGGGCTATCCTTCAAAATATATTTATAACAAATTTCAAGAGTTTGGCTCTTTTCGTTTGCACTGAATCGTGATTCCCACAGACGGACGGACGGTGGACATGCTCAGATCGTCTTAAATTTCATTACTGATCAAGAATATATATATTTTATGGTGTCTTAGAGGGATATTTCGCTGCGTTACAAACGGAATGACAAAGTGAATATACCCTGCAATTCTTTTTTGGAAGGCATAAAAAAAGTGGGTGGAGGGGTATGGCAGGGGGAAGATCAGATAACATGTTAACTTCGTCGTAAAAGCTTAAAAATTAATTTTTTAGGGAAATCGGGTTTAAGGAATACAATTTGTTAGACTATTTTTCCGGGAGCTGATTTTCTGGTTCCAAGCTCAACGCTTTGGACCTTCTTTGACATAAAGATATATCATTTGCTTAGCAAAATTACAAAGAAACTTTACAAATTATGCTGTTTCTTTAGAGATTAGTTTAGTTCTTCTTAGGGGAAAGTTTTTCTCTTTCGGGCCATTTGCGACCTGTGATATCCTTCAAAATATATTTACACTTAATTTCAATGGTTTGGTTCTTTTCAATTGCACTGAATCGTGATTTCCACAGACAGACGGACGGACATGGCAGGATCGTCTTAGATCGCAGCACTAATCAAGAATATATATACTTTATGGGTTCTCAGAAGGATATTTCGCTGCGGTACACATGGAATAACAAAGTGAATGTACCCTCCAATTCCTTTCTGGAGGGAGCTTAAAAATAACAAAAACAAATAATCTTTTGATTATAATTTTCTTTTCCAGTAGTTTTTTTATTTTATAATAAATACATATTTTTTGCTACATTTACCTTTACTTTCCTTTATTAATAATATTTTGCACATTTCGTAAAATAATATAATTCTCTATACATTCAATGGATTCTAAAAAATCTTTTGTACACTATAATTATATGAACGAGTATGTGTATAAATCAATTAATGTGAAGAAAATAGCTCACAGCGGGAAATACATGCCGCAATAAACATTTAGATTTTCGTATAATAAATACAAATAGAAGAAGTCTTAAGCAAGCTGCTCGCCACTGCCTCAACATGGACTGTGCTTTAAGAGTGAGTGACCTTCCACCTGTGGTGTACCACACATGATGTAATAAATATTGTTTAGATCAGTGTTGAAGACTTATCAACATGCCCGTATCTTTTTGTTACTTTTACTCGAAACAATTTCAAATACCACACGCATGTACACATTAATTTATAAAGGGAATTTAAAAACTGCTCTCAAAGGACTTGCCACAAAAAAAAACAGGAGAGTAAAAAGTAATCAATTGCCTATTTTAGAGTACGTAAGGTGTATTTTTTTTTACAACTCAAACTGATAAAAGACACTATTATTATTAACCATGAAATAAGAATAAGCAAGTGTTAAGGTACGATCACACTTATGAAATATTTAGCCAAAAAAGCGTAACCACTAAATACTTATACTTAAAGCCCTCTAATTCAAGCAAATGGTTATTAAACTAAACAGTTTCCAACAATATTAAATTCTATAACACTGTCTATTAGTGTCGTAAGAAATTGTTTTAGTCAAAAAACACACATTTGAATAAAATATTTTTCATTAGTATTTAGTGGTTACGCTTTTTTGGGCAAATAATTGATAAGTGTGACCGTACCTTTAGAAACAATTGGTTACAGTGTTTAAAACGAACTACAATAACACTAAAAATAGTTTTATTTTAAAAACATTTAAAACGATTATGTTTACTAGAATCACCCTGTGGTCTAAATTCCCCCACTTGACATTTAAAGTTAAAATAAATTATTGAGATAAGAATTTCCTTATGGGACTCAAGTTCAAATCTACAAATAATTTTTTTTTATGAATTTTTATTCCATTCTAACCCCGGTATTCATAAAATTTAAAATGCGTTTGATATGTATTTTAATCAAATTTTTTCATAAAAAAATTTCTTAAAACAGATTTCAAATACGTTTTATTTTTTTATGAATACCGGAGTAATTATTTAAATTAACAGTTTAATATCAGAATATTTTAAATTTTAAGGATTAATATTGAACTTGAGGCTTACTTTTATAAAATAATAACTTTCAAACTATTTTTGATTAATAAAAAATAATTAATAGTTTTAAAGTTATTATTTTATAAAAATAAAATAATAAATAATAGTTTTAAAGTTATTATTTTATAAAAATAAGCCTCAAGCTCAATATTATTACTTAAAATAAAAAATCTGAGCCTACAAAATTAGAACAATATAATATTTTAAATCATCAAACTAGAACGGATCAGCACTGATTTCGAGACCGCTACGCCATGGCTCATATGGTTTAAAAGATTTGATAGAATAAAATTTGTTCCATAATGTGCCGTGATTGCAAACTTCCTTGGAAGAAAAAAAGGGTTGCTCGGTCGTACTAGGTACTCCCGCTACAATAAAATGAAAGGTAAAAAGACTCCTTATTATCAATTAAAAAAAAAAGTTTAAATAATTAATAATCTTTTATAAAATCATAAAATTTGTCTCCAAATTCATGAAATCTTTATAAAAAAATAATTATTTATAAAATAATTAGTTTTGGTAAAGAAACAAAAAGTTGTGGGAAAAATATAATATGGTTTATATGGGCGGTGACTGATGGGCGTTAATTGAGGTAATAAAGGCTCTGTACCAAATTTCAAAAACTTTGTGCCAAAAATAAATTTAGGTTTCTATGGGCGGTGGGTAGTGGGCGGTGGGTAGTGGGCGGTGGGTAGTGGGCGGTGGGTAGTGGGCGTGGCCAATTTTGATGAAACTTTATTTTATTCTTAATTGAGGTAATAAGAGGCTCTGTACCAAATTTCAAAAACTTTGGGCCAAAAATAAATTTTGGTTTCTATGGGCGGTGGGTAGTGGGCGTGGCCAATTTTGATTAAACTTTATTTTATTCTTAATTGAGGTAATAAAAGGTTCTATGGCAAATTTCAAACACTGGGCCAAAAATAAATTTTGGGTTCTATGGGCGGTGGGTAGTGGGTGTGGCCAATTTTGATGAAACTTTATTTTATTCTTAATTGAGATAATAAGAGGCTCTGTGCCAAATTGCAAAAACTTTGGGCCAAAAATAAATTTTGGGTTCTATGGGCGGTGGGTAGTAGGCGTGGCCAATTTCAATGAAACTTTATATTTTTCTTAATTGAGCTAACCAAAGGCTCAGAGCAAAATCTCAACATTTTACGAGCACTCCTTATATTTTTTGCCAAACATTGTATGAACAAGTCCCACTGTGCTCCATCTCATAATTTTTTGTTCAACTAGTTAAATTAAAAATATATTTTAATTGTATCTCCTCATAAAAAATATTCACCCCTATCGTGAATAACAAGTATAACTTTTCTGCACGTAAAATTTTTATCTCTCTGAAAAGGAAAAATGCTATTGTGAAACCCCCATGAGAAATTATTCCCGCTATCAGTTCTCAGTGAATGTAAAAAAGAGAAAATGCTAAACACAACATGAAAAATCAAAGAAATTTGTGTTGAAAAATTTACATTTTTATAATAATTTAAAGAAATTTAAAAAAGTGGTAAAATAATTTGGATACATTTTGGAAGCCGGACAAGACAAATTAAAAATATTTTTAATCTTTAGAATTGGACAACAAATTTTACAAATTTACACAGGCGATTGATTTGTTGCAAAAAATATCAGTTTGTGTCTTATTAACAGATTTTGCCCTTAAAATAAAACTTGTAAACTCTAATATTCGAATTTTAATAGAAAATACTTAAATTTTCTACTCTATATCCCTCCAAAAACTAAGTGCATAAATTAAAGGGAAAAGTGAAAAAACTCGCGGAAAAAAATCATTCGTGATAAGGGGAATCTAATTTTAGCATGAAATCATTCACGGGGATTTTTTCATAAATGCAATTTTAGGGAAAAGGGAAAAATTTCGAGGGAAAAATTATTCATAATAGGGGCGATTATACAAAAATCTTTGAACGTTTATATATATATATATATATATATATATATATATATAGTATATATGTGTGTGTATTGGCAAGGACACAACACAAATACGAAATAAAAAGGCTTTTATACCAAAAACTATTTATGTTCTGCATATCTACACAATAATAGCTTTCAAACCATATATATTTAGTCAAAATTGGTGGACGATAAGATGCCTAAAAGAGTACTACAAAAGCGTATAAAAGATATATATTTGCGGAACTATTCATGAAAAGTATAATAGGTTTTATTAGCTGCTCACTCGATAAAGTAAACGTTGTGCATATGTACACAATAATACCTTTCAAACCATATATATTTAGTCAATATTGGTGGACGATAAGATGCCTAAAAGAGTACTACAAATGTGTACGTAAAATATAAATTTACGGAATTATTGATATATAGTATAATATTTAGATTTATTAACTGCTTATTGGGCAAATTTTGTCTATAAATTTTGTCAAAGAAGTCTTTAATAAACATAAGATATGTTTTATGAATAATTTTAATTGTTAATGTATGAATTTCTATTTTAATATTGAACCCTTATTTATGTTTTGATTTTTATATTAAGAATTTGGGTTCATGTCGTATTTACAACTGATTAAAGAGTTACATTTTGCCATGTAAGGGAAATTTAAGAAATAACGTACAATATTTTGCTCAGAAACCTTTAAAATTCAATAAAAATCTTTACAAATTCCCTAAACAAATTTCCGACATCATTTATTTTGCTGCTTCAGTTATTTAAATTTATTAAATATTTTATTATTTTCATAATTATTTTTTACACTCCTGTTACCAACAAAATAAATTACTTGTAATCTGTTTGTGTGAAAGCATCCTGTCTTGTCCAATTTCCTTTTATCTTTCGAAAGCACATAAACTCAAATGCAGGCATGATATTTCCTTCATAAAACTGTCCATGAGAGTTTTATAAATGCAGACAATATTTTTAAACAAATAAATTTTTTATGCTACCGAATTTCTTATGAAACCAAACAACATTAATCAAAAACTGTACAAAAAACATTGTTTATATAAAAAAAAAAACTTAAGGTGTATAATAATTTTTGTATAGAGTACACTAGAGTAATCCTTGCTGGACGTTACGTGTCTTTGTCTTAAAAATAAAACCTTCTCTACAATTGATAGTTTGCTGAAAAGAAAGTGCAGAAAAGTTTCAATATTTTAAAGCAGAAACAAATTATTGCAGTACTTGATGCTAAATGACATTTTCAGTAAAGAATTTTCATAGAAAATTAATTTAAATGAGTTTTAAAGCGGTTAATAAAACTCAAATATTTTTCCAGAGTAACTGATTCCCTTCCATGAAAAGTTAGGTAATAAATATTAGAGATCATGACAATAGAAATTCCTTAAACTGAAGACGTCTTTTTTACTGATGCATTCTTTAGTAAAACTTCGGCTATTCATATAAAATGTCAGCACAAATGTAATTGCCTTAATGGTATTTATTTAAGACTATTTAATATGGCGTAGGAAAGAAGAAAAACTATATTATAAACGAAAATATTTGAGGGGAGTGTTGTTTATTGCCTTTCTTCATATTGATTTAATGCTTTTTAGCCTTTCAATTCAAAGCAAATAAATTCTTAGCCATGTCTGTGTACTCTTCTGTATAAAAAAAAACAAGTAAAAGGGCTATGCCGAATCTTATATACCCTTCACCAACGTACGGCCATCTTTTTGATCTTTCTGATTTGCAACACAAATAAATTTTTTTTTTGTAGAATATAAAATATATTTTATTACCAAAGAAGAAAATTTGTTTTATTTAGTTACTTTAATATTTCAAAAAAAAAAAAGTTTAAATTTTCCAGCTCTGGAGCTATCTTTTTGGCTTTTGTGATGCTTAATGCCAATCAATTTCTTTCTAAATCATCAATTATGTTTAATAATTAAGAAAAAGAAAAAGATTTTTTCAATTGATTACTTTTATGTACAAAAAAAATATTCGACTGTCCAACCCTGGAATCGTCTTTTTAATTTGGTTTGATTTGCAATACTCCTTTAGTTCTTTCTGAAGTACAAAATAGATTTAATTAACAAAATGAATATTAATTTTTACATAAGAATGATAAATTCCAATTTTCCAGCTCTGGAATGGTATTTTGGAGTTGGTCAATTTTCAATAACAATTTATTTTATTTAGTGCCATTTGCAATCATTTTTATACCCTCCAAAAAAGAATTTGGAGGGTATATTCACTTTGTCATTCCGTTTGTAACGCATCGAAATATCCATCTCAGACCCCATAAAGTATATATATTCTTGATCAGTGATGAAATCTAAGACGAACTGAGCATGTCCGTCCGTTCGTCCGTTTGTGGAAATCACGATTCAGTCCAAAAGAAAAGAGCTAGACTCTTGAAATTTGCCATAAATATATTTTGAAGCTTAGAGCAGGTTAAGTTCGAAGATGGGCTAAATCGGGCAAGGGGGAAAAAAGTTCCCCTAAGAAGAACTAAACCAACCCAGAAAAAACAACATAATTTTTAAAGTTTTTTGGTTATTTTGGTAAGCAAATGATATATTTTTATGTCAAATACGGTCCAACGCCTTAAACTTGGAGCCATAAAATAAAATAAAAGTATTATTTGACCCCGCCCACTTTAGTGGGCGTTATTATAGGCAAAAATAGCATAAAAATTTAACAAATTGTTTTACTTAAGCCTACATTCCTTAAAAATAACATTTTTAAGCATTAATGACGAAGATGAGACGAAACCTGGTACTATTCTGCCCTACCCCCTCCTTCCCCTTCGCCCCGTAATGACCCTACCAAAAAAAAAAAATTTTTTAAATTTTGTATATAATCATCCCAAGCATTTATTTTTAGAGTTTTATGCCTACCTGTTTCTGCCCTACCCCCTCTCCCCCCTTTGCCCTCTAAATGACTCTAGCAAAAAAAAGACATTTTATTTTTGTATATAATTATCCCAAGCATTTATTTTTAGAGTTTTATGACAAAGTTGAAATGTTTCCCCCACAGCCCTTGCCAGAGCGACACCGCCAAAATACAGTTTTTATACCCTCCAAAGAGAATTGGACCCCATAAAGTAAATATATTCTTGATCAGTGATGAAGTCGGAGACGATCTAGCAATGCCCATACGTTCGTCTGTGCAAAACATGATATTGTATATTTTTGAACCCCGCCCCCTTTAGTGGGCATTGACGTACGATATTATATAAAGGAACTTTGTCCCACCAAGTTAAACATTTTGAATTCACTTACTAAATATTTGGAGGGTATTTAAGATTCGACCCGGTCGAATATAACTTTTTTACTTGTTATTTATATTTTTTGTTTTTGAAGCATTAAAAAATTTTAATTTTTTAGGACCTTCGGAAACCAAATTTCAAGCACAAACAGACGGACCTCATTTCTACGACTTCCGTATTCATAAAGACCCAGAATATACCCACACTTTATGGGCACGCTATTGTGGAAATTACATACAGCACGACTAACTTACACACTATTTTTGGTGTAGAGTATAAAAATAATGTTAAATTTTGACTTTAGCACTTGACATTTCTCGTATATTTCTTTGTAACAATATAAACATTTGACGCCGTGACACACGTATTTATGAGTATCTGTGAGAAACTAATAGGAAAAACTTTTCGTATTAATGGAAAACTGTGAATGAAAGAAAAGCTGAAGTTTAGCGCCACATCTGGTTGCAAGTTGTTTTACTCTGTGTATTTCTAATAACTTAATAAAACAAGGAAACTTATTTCAACATTGAATATTGTGTTGTCAGGCAAATAAACTCACAAAAAAGGGAGTGCTGCTATTTTGTTAATATAAGTTTTCCCAACAAACACCATACCGATCCACGGGATATGGTATTTGCTTTTGTATCAAAAGTTGTGTTAAGAAAAAAAAAAAGCTTTATTTAAAAGAGGAAGACTCCCAAGTTAGAAATTATAAATTGTAAAATGTAATATTCAAAGAACAACTTTTCAGATTTCAGGTTCTTTCGAAGACATAAAATTGTTAAATTCTTGGAATAAAATATTATTCCCCCTTATTCTGTAACTATTTATCGACGTGAACGTCAAGACAATACCAAAAATAGGACAATTATTTACACTGTTTCTTCACCAATTATCTGCTTTTAACATCATCTTGCTAATTACATTTCTGTCCTCAAGCATGGACCTAAGCCGCCTTACAAAAGTGTAGTTAAGGACATTTTTCCTAAGAGATCTTTTTATTAGCTAATATTTGGGTTAATTAATTACGCCGTGAATGTCTACGAAAACACATGGAACGATTTGCGGACCCATGAGCCATTTTAAGCTTTGCAACAAGTTCATTTTTGCTTAGTAGGGGTGTACATTTAGATACTATTTAAAACCGTTGATCTGATATGCCGATCAGCTAAATGAAAAGATGTTTAGGAAATTAGCAAAATGTCAGATCTTGGGTACGTAAAAATAGGACATTTTTCCAAAAAAAAACACAAAGTGTATGAACAAAATTTTTTAATTACTCTCTTACTTAAACCGGACAAGAATTATGATCCCTATTCAAATAACACTGTCCAGCACACGAAAAAATAACAATGACTTTTCAACTGTTTCTTGTAGAAAGTAGACTTGGGTCCAACTAGCTCATTCGCTCAGTTTTGACAAGAACCTCTGATCAAACCTATGTAATTTAAATGGGTTTGATCAGAGGTTCTTGTCAAAACTGAGCGAATGCGCTAGTTGGACCCAAGTCTAGTAGAAAGTACTTAAAAAAGATTTACGTGTATGGGCATTTTAAAATTATACATCTGAAACTAATTTTACGGAGTATTTAAAGCTGCACCCTTGTGCAGTAAAAAAAAAAATTTAGAAAATTATGTGATACTTATGGCGATTTCTTTTCTGGAAAATATGTAACATTTTGTCACTATTCTAAAAAAAAAACACAATTAGGCACAATTTTAAAGTAAAGCACATTTTCATAAGGGATGGTAGATCAATTTCCAATAAATTCGCTATTTTCAAATGCCATAATGTTACCATTTTCCATTGAAAAGTGCAAAAAATGTAGCATTATTTCTTAGAAAAGAAAACAACATTAACTTTTTGATATATAGTGTCTTCAAAAAATTTATTTATATTAACCCTTAAATCACCAGTTTAGTTTTTGCTAATTTCTGGATTTAATGTTCAATTTACGACTTAATCGCGTTCTAAAGTTTCATGACAATTATTTTTGAAGAATATTTCAATTACCTATTTTAAAGGTGGTTTTTTTATTTTTTAGTTGCAAAAAGAGCGCGAACTTATACCAAAAAAAAATGTTGCCTGTAATGTTCTTTAAAAATATTTTGAAGATACTATATACCAAAAGTCTAAGTAAAGCATGGTTTTCTTAGAGTAACACAACACCAGAGCAACGTGCGCAAATTGTTGAAATTTGTAATCAAAATAACTGTTCTATTCGTCACACTTATCGTGCACTTCTTCCATTTTATCGCTTACATAATCGTCCTTCAGAGCGGCTAACTCGAATGACAATAGATCGTTTTCGGACCACATTTACACACTGTGCTAGTGTGCATCTTGTGAGACGCCGAACAGTGTGCACTGAAGCAGCTCTAGCCGCTTTACAGGACTGCACCGAAAACGATCCTAATCAATCAATTCGTCACCGTGCTGTTCTCAGCAACTGGGGTTGTGTCCTTCCACTCTATGGAAGATTTTTTTAGTTCTAGAAAATTGCTGTTTCATATTGCGCCTTCTACACGCCGGCCATGGCGGCCACATGGCAGAAATCATATTTAAACAATAATTTCATAAAACTGTCTTTGCAATAAAGCTCGTTTCATTGATATTAAAAATATATTTCTTTGTTTTATTATGATTTAAACTTTTGTCACTTTATATCATACAATTTTCTAAATTTTTTTACTGCTCAAGGGTGCAACTTTAAATAGGCCGTAAAATTAGTTTTAGATGTAAACATTTAAAATTCGGATACACGTATATCTTTTTTTTCCTTCCTACAAGAATCAGTTGACAGAACAGAATTTTGAAAAAAAATTCACATTTTGTTGCACAGTGTAATTTTACCTTGAACATCTATTATTCAATGAAAAAAAAAGTATATAAAATCCAAATAACTAAACTAATCAGCATTTTTTAGAAGTAGAGAAGACAATGAAAATTTCCAACACGTTATATTATGTTTAGGTATACTTCCCCATATGCGCTTGTTAAAATGTATTCTTATATAATTGTTATGTAAATATTACATCTATTTTTTTAGGCACTTAAATTAATGTTATTATTGATACATTATTTTTCCCTAATGTTTTATTACTGTTCTAGCATTTTCGCAAACAGATATACAATTTATCACTGCTTACGTGATAAATTTGTCAAATAGCTATTGAATTGAATTCCTTACGAGTATTTTGTATGAATAGATGGGAAGAAATAGCAATTCAAATTTTATACAAATAAGTATATAAATAAACAAGTAAAAACGTTATATTCGACCGGGTCGAATCTTAAATACCCTCCAAATATTTAGTAAGTGTATTTAAAATGTTTAACTTGGTGGCACAGAGTTCCTTTATATAATATCGTACGTCAACGCCCACTAAAGGGGGCGGGGTTCAAAAATATACAATATCATGTTTTCCACAGACGAACGTATGGGCATTGCTAGACCGTCTTAAACTTCATCACTAGTCAAGAATATACATATTTACATTATTAGGTCCAATTCTCTTTGGAGGGTATAAAAACTGTATTTTGGCGGGGTAGCTCTGGCAAGGGCTGTGGGGGAAATATTTCACCTTTGTCATAAAACTCTAAAAATAAATGCTTGGGATAATTATATACAAAATTAAAATTTCTTTTTTTTGATAGGGTCATTTAGACCCAAAGGGGGTAGGGCAGAAACAGGTAGACATTAAACTCTAAAAAGAAATGCTTGGGATGACTATATACAAAATTAAAAAAAAAATTTATTTATTTTTAATAGAATCATTTAGCGGGCAAAGGGAGGGACGGGGTAGGGCAGCAACAGGCAGTCATAAAACTGTAAAGATAAATGCTTGGGATGATTATATACAAAATTTAAAAAAAAAAATTTTTTTTTGTAGGGTCATTTGGGGGGGGGGGGGGCAAAGGAAGAGGAGGGGGTAGGGCAGAAATCGGCAGTCATAAAACTCTAAAGATAAATGCTTGGGATGATTATATACAAAATTTAAAAAAAAATTATTTTTTTTTGGTAGGGTCATTTAGGGGGCGAAGGGGAAGGAGGGCGTAGGGCAGAGTAGTACCAGGTTTCGTCTCAGCTTCGTCATTAAAGCTTAAAATTGGTATTTTTAAGGAATGTAGGCTTAAGTAAAACAATTTGTTAAATTTTTATGCTATTTTTGCCTATAATAACGCCCACTAAAGTGGGCGGGGTCAAATAATATTTTTATTTTATTTTATGGGTCCAAGTTTAAGGCGTTGGACCATATTTGACATAAAAATATATCGTTTGCTTAACAAAATAACCAAAAAACTTTAAAAATTATATTGTTTTTTTCTGGGTTGGTTTAGTTCTTCTTAGGGGAACTTTTTTCCCTCTTGCCCGATTTAGCCCATCTTCGAACTTAACCAGCTCTAAGCTTCAAATTCTTTTTTGGAGGGTATAAAAAAAACGTTTGCAGAAGTTTAATTACATTTTGTTAAGAGTTAAGCGTACAAAATATTACAAAGTATTTAAGTTTTACTGTCCGCCCCCTATTCATAAAAGAAACAAGATGCATTAAAAGTGTGCTTTAGAACATAATTTTCATTAGTAATTCAAAATAATTAGAAAAATAAATTCAATTTCCATTTGGTAATGACATTTAATTGATGTTACATTAACACAAATACATTTAAGACTGGCTAGAATGCACTCATACATGCACACGCATTAATTAATTCCTAGAAAATAATTAATAACAATGCGTAAGCTTTAAGACACACACACACGCACACACACATACATTCACATATACTTGTTTGTTGTTAAAAAAAAAGTAAATAGTTTTTACTATTTTGACATAATAGCAACATTATTTGTAATAAAAATGAAAAGCTGACAAGAAATATTAATTGCACCGCTTTTGTGTGTTCGCAATAATGGAAATGAAGCCAAGCAATTTGCTGTTTGATATCAGCAACATGAAAATAAACATCATCAACCTAAAAACGATTTATAAAATTGCAAATATATATATATTTTTTTCTTTCCATTTTTTAAATAAACCAGAGGCACCATCAATTTCATGTTTAAACAAAATGGAATCATACAATATTGGCAATTTGTAAAATTGCATTCATACAAATTTCACTTCTCCGCTGGGATTGCTTTACAAATTAAATTTCAAATAAAGGAGTGATTTATGTAGATGGCAAAACAAATTTGAATTGTTTCCAAATATTATTTGTATACAAGCGAGAATTCTACTTGTATATTCAACTGTAAAAAATATGAGTACATAAAAAATTCAGCTTTAAAACTTCGAAGCTGTAAGAACATAAAACTTCGTTTTAGAAAGCTAGACATATTTTAAAAAAAATATCAAAAAGAAGTTGAATATTAAAATAAAAAAAACAAGACCGGGTCGAATCTTAAATATCCTTCAAATATTTAGTAAATAGAAACTCTATTTTTATTTTTATGAAAATTTATATTTATATTGTATTTGGCTTAAGTAAACAAAACAAAAAATTAATTTTATACGGTCGTTTCCAATGTCTTGGGAGGAGCATGACTGAGACACCTTTCCATCGGCATAAAAGCAATTTACGTATTAATAGTTTATTTCAACGTGCAAAAAAGAGACTGAGATAAATTAAAAATGTTTGACCTGCTGGCTCGCAGTTCCTTTAAGACATTTCTATGCCCAATTTTAAAACTCTATACAGGGTCACTCTGATAAAGGTCGTGCGGGAGACATCTCACCTGAATCGTAAAAACTTAAAAACTAAATTTTCGGGTAGTGAAGTGTAGAAAAAAAAATTTTTTTTTTTGATAAGGTCATTGGGAGGGGTAGGGCAGGGGAATATCAGGGAACATATTACCTTCATCGTAAAAGTTCATAAATTAAATTTTTAAGGAATGTAGGCTTAATGAATACAAATTAATCAATATGTCCACTATTTTTATACCCTCCAAAAAAGAATTTGGAGGGTATATTCACTTTGTCATTCCGTTTGTGACGCATCGAAATATCCATCTCAGACCCCATAAGGTATATATATTCTTGATCAGTGATGAAATCTAAGACGAACTGAGCATGTCCGTCCGTCTGTAGAAATCACGATTCAGTCCAAACGAAAAGAGCTAGATTCTTGAAATTTGGCATAAATAAATTTTGAAGCATAGAGCAGGTTAAGTTCGAAGATCGGCTAAATCGGGCAAGAGGGAAAAAAGTTCCCCTAAGAAGAACTAAACCAACCCAAAAAAAACAACATAATTTTTAAAGTTTTTTGGTTATTTTGTTAAGCAAATGATATATTTTTATGTCAAATACGGTCCAACGCCTTAAACTTGGAGCCATAAAATAAAAATATTTTTTGACCCCGCCAACTTTAGTGGGCGTTATTATAGGCAAAAATAGCATAAAAATTTAACAAATTGTTTTACTTAAGCATACATTCCTTAAAAATAACATTTTTAAGCCTTAATGACGAAGCTGAGACGAAACCTGGTACTACTCTGCCCTACCCCCTCCTTCCCCTTCGCCCCGTAAATGACCCTACCAAAAAAAATACAATTTTTTTAATTTTGTATATAATCATCCCAAACATTTATCTTTAGAGTTTTATGGCTGCCTGTTGCTGCCCTACCCCCTCCTCCCCCTTTGCCCCCCAAATGACCCTACCAAAAAAAAATTGTTTTTCAAATTTTGTATATTATCATCCCAAGCATTTATCTTTAGAGTTTTATGGCTGCCTGTTGCTGCCCTACCCCCTCCTCCCCTTTGCCCGCTAAATGACCCTATTAAAAGTACAAATTTTTTTTTTTTAATTTTGTGTATAATCATCCCAAGCATTTATTTTTAAAGTTTTATGACAAAGATTAAATATTTCCCCCACATCCCTTGCCAGAGCGAACCCGCCAACATACAGTTTTCATACCCAAAGAGAATTGGACCCTATAAAGTAAATATGTATATTCTTGATTAGTGATGAAGTTTAAGACGATCTAGCATTGCCCATACGTTCATCTGTGGAAAACATGATATTGTCTATTTTTAAACCCGCCCCCTTCAGTAGGCGTTGACGTACGATATTATATAAAGGACCCATGTGCCACCAAGTTAAACATTTAAAATTCACTTACTAAATATTTGGAGGGTACTTAAGATTCGACCCGGTCGAATATAACGTTTTTACTTGTTTTATATAATATATAACTTTAACGCCCACTAAATGGGGCGGGGTTCAAAAATAGACCACATCGTGTTTTCCACAGATGAACGTATGGGCATCGCTAGACCGTCTTAGACTTCATCACTGATCAAGAATATGTACATTCTATGGGGTCCAGTTCTTTTTGGAGGCTATTAAAACTATATTTTGACGGGGTCTCTCTAGAAAGGGCCGTGGGGAAGGCATTTCACCTTTGCCATAAAATAACTAAAATTAATTTTTGGGATAATTAGGTGTCAAAAAAAAAATTTTTTTTTATAGGGTCATTTGGGACACATTTTAGGGGCATTTGGGGGATCGGATTACGCCTCATCTGCGTCATAAAAGCTTAAAAATTTTATTTTTAAGGCATGTTGGCCTAAGTAATACGATTTGTTAAATTTTTACACTACTGTCGCCCACTCGAGTGGGCGGGGCTCAAAAATATATTTTTCTGATTTTTCGACATAAAAATATTTCATTTGCTTAAAAAAATTACAAAAAAAAACTTTAAAAATTATCTGGATTAAATTGGTAATTTTTTTCAACGGGCTTAAGTTCGAATCTGCATGACTGGAAATGATTTTTTATTATTTTATTAATAAATGAATTTGTTCAAATTCTATTTATTATTTATATATCATGCAGATTCGAACTTAAGCCCGTTGAAAAAAATTAACAATTTACATAAGAAAGTTCGACTAATAAAAATTCATACATAATTAAAAATTATCTGGATTTTTAGAGGTTAGTTTAATTCTTCTTAGGGGAACTTTTTCCCCCTGGCCCGATTCATCCCATTTCTGATCTTAACCTGTGCCAACTTTATCTATACCAAATTTCAAGGGTTTGGGTCTTTTCGTTTGGACTGTGTCATAATTTACACAGACCGGCGGACGGTCGTGGATAAATCAAGAATATATATATATATATATATATATATATATATATATATATATATATATATATATATTATGGGGTCTTAGAAGGACATTTCGCTGCGTTACACATGTAGTGATAGTTTCTAAAGGCATTTAGAGAGTTCATTAGCTTCAGAAGACTTGTGTCTTGTGCAGTGTTTCAATGAAATGTACGATTAAATATAAAATATTTGAAATAACAGATATATACCGCAATTATAAGTGTCCGGTCGTGAGAGGCTTCACTGTATTATTTTTTTATTATTATTTTTTTTATCCTCTGTGCTAAAATCAGTCATTAAAACCTTGTGATGCAAATGTTAGACTTTAAGTTTTCTCTTACGGCATAACTAAAATATAAATTAAACTCTTTGACATTTCTGGTTGTAAACATTTTTCTGTATACAATTTTAAGTAAATTTACTTCCATTTGAAACATTTCTAATCTAGCTCAACAAATATAGTACATCACACAAGCGATTTATTTACTATTTCTTCTATTTAATATCTTTTGTTATAAATCATAATGACAACGACATTAGATATCAAATGAGTCTGTGAATATTCTACATGAGCAAACAAATCCTTTGGATAATTTATACATCTGCGAGTACTAAATAATAGAGAAATGCATGCTCATTACAAATGTTTTTCTAATAACTTGATTTTATTCTTGTATGTGACAATTCATTTACATTATTATCATGCATAGTTAGCCTAAAGGAAACCAAGAGACAAGTGTACCCAAGTCACCACTTTTGTATTGTAATATTTTGGCGACTGTTTGGTGACATTGTAAACACAAGAATGTCATAAAAGCTTATTCACCCCTATCTTGAATAATTTTTCCCTCGAAATTTTTCCCTTTTCCCTAAAATTGCAATCATGAAACAATTCCCCGTGATTGATGTCACGCTAAAATTAAATGCCCCTGATCATGAAGGATTTTTTTTCCCGCGAGTTTTTGATGTGTTAACATCTACATATACGCTCGCCTCTAGGGCAGTAAACTATCAGTTTCAATACATACGCAAGTGTAAGTGTAAGAGTTTGTTTGTTTGTTGTTGTTGCTTGGCAGTCGGTATTGAAAGTGATTATTGGACGATTTTCATATAATTTTCCCACGCGATTTTCTCCGGAAATTCATAGCCGATTTTATTAATTTTTGAATTAAAACGCTAGTGCGGGTTTCGACGAAGAGTTTAGGCCAAAAATATCGGCGAGCGGAGATTTAAGTGTTTTAATTCGGAGTATTAATTTGGAGTAATATTTAAAAAGTGTTTTATGTTGATCTTCGGTTTTGTCTTATGCATAGCAAAGAGAATAGTGACGTGGTTATACGTACATATATAAAAATGAGATAGCAAGACAGCAACGTATGTAGCTTATGTACAAACATAACAATGTATGTATGTACATTTGTTTGTTGCTTTGCATTCTCTTTGTTTTTTGTGGGTTAAATATAAAATAAATAAAAAATACTTTATATTAACTCTACCTCCGGGTTTGTGGGTCTGTGTTCATAGAAATCGAACAGGTACCGTGTAACAAAAAGGTGTTAACACATCGCCCGTGAGTTCGAACACTCATTGATTTTTTTTCACTTTTCCCTTTAATTTATGCACTTAGTTTTTGGTGGGGAATAGAGAGGAAAATGTAAGTATTTTCTATTATAATTCGCATATTAGAGTTTGCAAATTTTATTTTAATGGCAAGACCCGTTAATAAGACACAAACTTATATTTTTTGCTACAAATCAATTGCCTGCGTCTTTGTAAAACTTGTTGCTCCAATTCTAAAGATTAAAAATATTTTTAATTTGTTTTGTCTGGTTTCCAAAATGTATCCAAATTATTTTACCACTTTTTTAAATTTCTTTAAATTATTATAAAAATGTAAATTTTTCAACACAAATTTTTTTTTTTTTTTTTTTTTTTTTTAGGAATAGGACCAGCACTCAGGGGATGTCCCCTATATATGCAATGCATTGTGCTGGAACTGAAAACGAGGGGATAGTATTGAGGGGACAGATTAGGAAAGATGCGAAGATAGACAGTTGTTTTTTTTTTTTTTTTTTTTTTTTTTTTTTGTAGCTATTTCAACCTTTTACTTCGCCGGCTAATTTTTGCTACAGGGCCGACGATTTGATTTTTCATGTTGTTTTCGGCTGCTTCTCTTTTTTTTGCATTCACTGAGAACTGATAGTGGGATTAATTTCTCACGGAAGATTCACGATACCATTTTTCTCTTCGAGTGGAATAAAAATTTCATGTGAACACAAATTTCCTTTGTTATTCACGATAGGGGTGAATAAGAAATTTTTTGGGGTAGTTAATTATAAAAATAAAAATAAAAAATTTATAGGGTCATTCAAGGGATAAAGGTGGGTGGAGGGGATGGGCAGGGGAAGATCAGAGAACACCTCAGCTTCGTCGTAAAGGCTTAAAAATAAAATTTTTAAGGAATCTAGGCTTAAGTAATATAATTTGTTAAATATTTACACGATTTTTCCATACAATATGTAACTTCAACGCCCACTAAAAGGGGCGGGATTGAAAAATAGACCATATCATGTTTTCCACAAACGGACGTATGGGCATTGATAGATCGTGTTAGACGTCATCCTAACCAAGAATATATATACTTTATGGGGTCCAATACTTTTTGCAGGGTATTAAAACTGTATTTTGTCGGGGTCTCTCTGGCAAGGGCCGTAGGGGAGACATTTCACCTTTGATACAAAACACAAAAACTAAATTTTTGGGACAATTAAGTGTAGAAAAAAAATTATTTTTTTTATTTGATAGGGTCATTTTGGAGGGTAAAGAGAGAGGACGTGGTAAGACAGTGGAGGATTAGGTGACGTCTCACCTTCGTCATAATAACTTAAAAATTTTAATATTAAGAAATCTAGGCTTAACAATTTTTTTTTCTGATTTCTGGCTCCAAGTTTAAAGCGTTGGACATTCTTTGATACAAAAATTTTGCTGTTGGCTGAAGTAGTAGAATACGAGACTATGAAGCGGATGGTCCTGAGTTCAAGTCCGCGCTGAGTCATCATCTATTGTGCCAAATTCTTCTGATCAGCATTAGTGCAGGGTTGTGTTAGTTGTTGTCAGCCTGTTTCAGTGATGAAGGTATATTCACTGATCACTGAACATAATTGGCAGCGACTGACACGATCATGTACTAAGAAGCAGAGTAACAGCAGCAGCCTCCTTCGTCGGTCCTGTAGCAAAAATATTAGCCGGCGAAATAAAAAGGTTGAAATAGCTACAAAAACGTTGCCTATCTTCTCATCTTTCTTCAACTGTCCCCTTAATAATATCCCCTCCTTTCCAGTTCCGACACAATGCACTGCATATGTAGTGGTCATCCCCTGAGTGCTGGTCCAAGCAAAAAAAAATTTGCTTAGTAGTAAGAATTTTAACGAACATTTTATATTGCTATATTAAATTGAAATTAAAAAATTCAGAAAAATGGGACATGAAGAAAAATAATCAAACGGTAACACGGGTATTAATACAATAATGTGTTAACATCAGTTTGATACAGTTCTCGTATTCAATTTCCTAATAAAATTTTTTAAAAAAGGAACTGTTATCACATTCAACTAAGCCACCTAATAAGTGGTGACAAACACAATACACATGAGCACTGATGATGAAAGGGTTGCGTCTTTCGAAAACAGCTGTTCTGCTCTGCTGTGTAAGTTGAATAACAAAAACTGATGTTGACTTGCCTTTGTGCCTTGGAATATTTATCATGTCTTTCTGAGATTTAAATTAAAAATTTCGAACAATTAGCCTATAGAATCTTAATAAAAATTTGCTTAGTTTTTTAGAGGTTGGTTCAGTTCTTCCTAGGGGAACTTTTTCCCCTCTAGCGTGATTCAGTCCATTTACAAACTTGACGTGGGCTATGCTTCAAAATTTATCTGTACCAATTTTCAAGGGTCTGTCTCTTTTCGATTGGACTGTATCGTGATTTCCACAGACGGATAGACGGACGTGGCTAGATCGTCCTAGATTTCATTACTGATCAAGAATATATATATTTGATGGGATCTGAGAGTTATATTTCACTGCGTTACACACGGAATGACAAAGTGAATATATCCTCGAATTGTTTGGATGTATTTAAGTCCAATTTCATACACACAAGGCTACTACTTTGTGACCTTATGCTGCCGTACGTTATAACAGAATAAAACTCAAAGTAAAAACTCAAGCTCAACCACATGAAATTCTCTATTAAAATTCGAAGGTCCATTTAGAAACTACAGACTTATTTTCTTTCTTTTTTTTAATTTATAATACAACACCGCACAACTAGCCAGCCTATGATGGATGCATTTATGTAGTACTTCTCATTTCAATAGAATTGTAATATGGTTTTACTTTCCCAGGAAAATATAAACCTTTAACACAAAATTGCAAAATATGTATATACGAGTATTATCGCCCACATAAATATATTAGCCCAGTTCACAATCTCGAGCAAGTAGTCTAGCATCGTAGCATGAGCAAAATAATTGTACTCTACACCAACAAAATACATTGAAAATGCTCTCAAATACTCTCTTAATTTGCAAATGCTATAATGCAAGACCATTTGCACAGGATTGTGAATTGGGCTATTGTGTTTTAATGTATGAAAGAGTGTGTGCCTTGCATGTGCAAGACACATACGTGGATGGCTGTTTTACTCATATTCGTGTTTACATTTACATTTGATGTGAAATAAAAAATGGATTTGCATAATGGGTTTTTCGCACAAAAGACTTGAAATAAAAATAAAGTTTTGTAATAAATAAACAATAAAAGAAATTCGCGATAACGAAAAAAAAAATCCTGTCAAAAGGACTAATTTGCACTTGTTGGGTGTTCAAAGGAAACTTTTGCTACAGCTAACCTTCGAAAAGCTAATTTATTTTCATAATTAAACTATAAAGAATTTTGTATAAAAAAAGGTCCCCTTGCCCTAACAGAAAATGTATATTCGAAAAGTATTCGAATGACCTAAATAAAAAAAAAGAACATTTCGTGACATTTAATACCACAATAATTACAAAATAAATATTTGTTTTTCCACATCTTCTGCAAACAAAAACATTATTAATGATTTGTTTTTGCTAAAAATTCCAGCAGCCGAAATTAAATAAGTTAAAACAAACATTAAAAAGGAAAAAGAAAAACACTTCAAAAAATCAATTTCAATATATATATTTTTTTCATGTTGTTAATGAGCCCAATGCGTTTACACCATCAATCAAATTCAATTTCTAAGCGAGGCCCATCAATAATTACCAATTGCAGTTGAGCACAATATTTACATATACAAAATAAATTTTCAAAGGAAAGAAGACAAAAACAACAAATTCAAAATAAACAAGTTGACATTTGTTTAAACAAGCAGACGCTGAAATGACTAACCAGCATCGTCACACTTCAGTGTTTTTAAGAAAATGAACAAAAAGAATTATAAATTACTTTAACACTTACATTTAAAGATTTGTTTTTTAGTCCTTCTTAAACATCGGATTGTTGAAATTTTGGAGTATCTGAAATTAAGAAAAAAAAAACAATTAAATTTTATTATTCGAACTAATTAATGTTATTATTAAGTTAAGATTTTTTATATTCAGACTCAAGTTCAAATCTGCAATATGCAAATTATTTTTTAAGAATTTTATTAAATTTAAGTTACTTTTTATTAACAGTGGAATATTTACATAATTATAAAAATATTCTAAATGTGTCATTCATAATCACTAGAGCGTCTCTCCTTACAGACAAAAAAAATATATATATATTTCTTTTTTTTAATAGTTCTGTTGGAATTATTGAAAAACTTCCTTAGCAAAATTTTAATGATTTTTTGCGTGCTGTAATATTTTGATATTAGGGTGGCACATTAGGGTGGTAGGAACTGAGATCTGGTGGGTAAATACAAGAACGGTATATTTGAAGCCAATCACTATTAAAGCAAAACATTGGCCTCGTCTAGACAAAAACATCGATGTATCACTCTTTGAGATCCGACTAAAAATGTAGAAGATATAACGAAATATGTATTTTGGCGATCCCTACTTTCGCCAAAAAAAAAATAAAAATGTTTTTTCGAAACCGCCTTGCAACAATGCTTTATATTCGGTGGTGTACGGCGAACTTTTTTTTCGAGACGCTCTAATAATCATCCTTATTGTGTTTGGCGTTTTACGCCTTTAAATTCGACAAATTGTAAAAGCTTAAAGACAAAAAGCTAATATTTTTTTTAATCTATTACAAAATGTCGAATCTGACGGCGAAAAACGTCAAACACAATAAGGCTGAATAAGAAAGTCATTTCAATTTAATACAATTCTTAAACCAAAAACAATTTGCAGATTTGAACTTGAGTCTGAATAAAAAATTCTTATCTTCATGATAGAAAAAAACAGTTTTTTAATTTAAAAATATCTATACAACAATTCTTAGTCCCTGTACAGGCGTACAATTTTTCCTTAAAAGTCTGCTTTAAAATTACCTAAGAGTTCACATTATGAAACTTGAGTTTTGCAATTTTTACATCAAAACTCGTCTTCAAAATTTAACAATTCTTATGAATTTGTTGTTACATTTCGTTCTTTTTTTTCGCACAAGTGAAGGGATTAAATAAAATAAAGCCTCAAATAAACTTAGTCAACTTCAATTTAACAAGTGCGAATTTCAAAGTAAACGAGAATTGCAGACCACATAAAACTCCGCACCCCACGCAAATCTTTTCCAACAACAAACTCAAGAACAGAAATTGCAAATGTGGGGACTTAAAAGAATATTTACTTTTTTTCAAAAATGTTTCAAAGTCAACGAACATACGAGGTCTGTTCAAAAAATATTTATTATTTGATTAGCGTTTTCGGTTTTTATGGCAACACAAACCTCGTCTTGGGTATAGGAAAAAAAAAGCGGGGACCTAATGCGATGAATACAGTGGCCGTTGACGTCATTCAACAACTCCTGAGCAATTCTCATGCTCATAAACAAAAATTTATTTCAGTTGGTTTCTTTTATGTACAAAAAAAGGTTTGAATTGTCCAACCCTGGTATCGTTTTTTTGATCTTTAATACCAATTTAATTCTTGCTGAAGTATAAAATCGTTTTAAGTAGCAAAACAAAATAATTTTTTAATTTTTTAAGCTTTTGTTTTTCTGGATCATATGTTTAATTCTTTCCTTCTTTATAGCCTCTTTTTTCTTTATAGCTTTTTCTGGGTCAAAAAGAGGCTATAAAGAAGGAAGCAAGGCGAATTCACACAAGGTAGACTCACTTATGCAACTCTGTGCAAAATTTATTGAACTGTCAAATGAAATGCTTTGGAAAAAACAATGGCCGCACACGAAAAACTAGAACACTTTGACAGTTCAATAATTTTGCCTTGGTAACAGCTGATCACCGATTTCTGAACTAAGGCCACCTGGTATGAATTCGCCTTGTAAGGAAGTAATTAAAATAATTTTTTTGCTTGTTAATTCTATATACCAAAATAGATTTAAGCTTTGCAGCGTTGGATCCTTATTTTGGATTTTGACGATTTTTCTGTATAGCACCCTATTTAGGGCCATTTTCAATCGAATAATGATCTTTCAAGCTTTTCTGGGGGCTTCGGAAAACCAATTTCCCGGACATCGCCTTTCGTATTTATAACGTACAAGAATATATACACACATGAAATTACAACCCTACATCACTTTTTTATGAAGAATATAAAAAATGCTAATCGAAATGGACTGTAGCCCGCAAAATTTTAAAATTCAAACCAATTAAGTTTAATATTTAATTTAATATTTAATTAAAAATTAAACTAAAATAAAGAGACCTTAAGCTTAAAAATATCAGAATACAATAAAAATTCAAACCATTTTTTGAACAGACCTCGTATGGTGCACATTAACTTTAAAACAGACACTTTTGTTGAACTTGTAACTTGGCAAAAAGTTTTTCACATATTTGTAGAGTTCATAGGATTGTCGTAAAGTCATGTGACATCAAATAATAGCACAAAAATATATGCCAATTGTGAACAACCCGTCTTAAATAGGCGTGCTGTTGCAAAATTCAGTGAGACGATAAGAAAAAAACATTGTTGTTCTATAGGGTCCGCCAAATAACTTTTTTTTCAAAATGCTATAAAAAAGCTACTGAATATTTTCTCAAATTTCTTTTTTTATTTGAAAGTACAATCCTTCCGGTTAATGATGGAAAATAATTTCATTCAAATGGCTGCGTGGCCCGATAACGATCGCCATTGACTGTAACGGCCACTCCTTGCTCATTTTCGAAGAAAAATGGCCCAATTATGCCTCTGGACCAAAATCCGCACCAAACAGTGACTCGTTTTGGGTGCGTCGGCTTTTCAATGTATGCGTGCGGGTTTTCTGTGGCCCAAATGCGACAATTTTGCATGTTTTCATACCCGCCAAGATCAAAATGAGCTTCATCTGAATAGATGATTTTTTTTGGCAAAATCGGCATCTTCTGTAAGTCAATCGCAGGCCCACTTAGCGAAGTGAAAACCCATTGGATGGTCAACCATATTCGTTCAGCGGAAGTATAAAACTAATTATCTGTCAAATCAGACATGAACGAAATAAGCACTAGTTAAAAAAAAAACCTTAGATGGCGGACCCTATACAAGGTGAGCCAAAAGAAGTCATCCGATGTTGTTTGGCTCTAATATTTTTTTGTTGTGGCTCGCGCAGTCTCCGCCCTGTTGGAACCACATGTCCTCCAGTCCTAATTCGTTCAATTGCGGCAGAAAAATCTAGGTTAAGATGGCCGTATAGCGCGCACTGTCCACTGTTTGACCAGCGGCGTCTTCGAAAAGAAACTCCTGCAACGTGAACAGCGCGCTATGCAGTCACTTTGAGCGGGTGTAATGGCTCCCCGTGCATCACTGAATTTCAGAATTTTCAGTGCCCCAGAAGTGATAGTTTTGCTTGTTCGCGTACCCGCTGATGTGGAAATGAGCCTCATCGCTCATTATGATTTTTGGTCGAAAAATCGTCCACTTCGTCCTAGACACGATTATTCCGCGTTCTTGGGGAGTGTATCGCTTCATGGCTTGTTCACTTATATTCTACATCTGTCTACTACACAAATGTCAAAACAGATTTGACATTGGCCGCCATTTGCAAAAATAACAGCATCTTCCAATAGGCCCACCTTGTATAACAAGAATTATATTTATATATAAAAAATTTTACTTAAAAACCAATTTGGGGCTTAAATATTTTTAAGTCTATTTAAAATCACACTTTTCAAATAAAAAAAAACCCGAAACTTAACCGCCAAAAATATACCGATCTATAACCGCCAAGACCAAGAACATTGTATTTTGCGTAAGGGTTTGGTTAATGCTTAAAAACGTAACAAATTTATGTAGACTTGAAAAATATAATCAACTGCATCACGAGGATGTGTTAGGGGGGCTCCCACATCCCTTTAGTATTGAAGCAGTTCTCGTACAGAATTTTCTCATAAAAATGTTTATAAATAGGAATTATTTTCCAATTCGAGAAAAACGCATGAGTACTGATGATAAAAATGTAGCGGCTTACGAAAATAACACTGTTCTACTTAATGTGTGACTTGAAAAATAAATTGGTGCGGATTTCTCCATTGATCCCCGGAATGTTCATGATGCCTTACGAACACTAGCCTACCAATAATAATTGAATAAATGTCTTACATTTTTTTAATCGAATATGTATCGCTCCAGCAGGTGACGCACTTTTAGTACTTTTTTTTTATTAATTATTATTTATTATATAATATAACCCTCTTTATATATTAATTTTTTACTAGTTTACTTTTTTTTATTGCTTTCATAAGATATTATTTATTAATTTTTTCCTTGCAATTTTTTATTTAGTTGAAATTTTTTATTAATACTTTTTAACACTACTTTTCTTTTCCATTAAAACCAAGCCATACACCTTAGCACACTTAACTGAATAGCTATTTCATTTGTTTATTTTTTTTATAAATTTATATAAAACAAATTTTTCTATAATTCCAATTCCAAACTAATAAAAACTCTAGTTGTTTATTTCATCTATTAAACAAAACGGTATAACATCTTTAAAAATTTTTGTTATTCATTTAATTAAACTATCAGCACTTTAATAAATCTATTAAATTTCTTTTACTAAATTCGCGTCTGAAACTTCTTTAAGGTCGCTTTTCATTTCTGTTTGCTGCTCGTTATTTTCTTTTCTTTTTACCCGCTTTTGACAATTTAAATAACCGGCAGTTTGGTAACGACTGATTTTGCCATCTGTTTTGCTGGGTGAAGAAGATTTTACTTGCGTGCGAAATATTTCATTCATTCATGTGGCCATACTTACAACATACACAGATGCACGAAAAATATTTGTTGCTTGCAACATATTGTGCTCTTGTAAAGTTGTTTCTAATATTATCTTTTACCCAGCAACAGAGTGGCAAATTTAGTGTTTTTTTAAACTAGATTTAGCGTTTTCTAATAGTGATGTGCCAAATATCAATTTTTTATAGTCACGAATACAAATGGAAATGATTGTTATATGCAAAATGTAAAGACATTTAATTGGGGTTTTTTTATTAACGTCTGCAAATTAATAAAAAAAAGAATTTGGAGGGTATATTCACTTTGTCATTCCGTTTGTAACGCATCGAAATATCCATCTCAGACCCCATAAAGTATATATATTCTTGATCAGTGATGAAATCTAAGACGATCTGAGCATGTCCGTCCGTCCGTCTGTGGAAATCACGATTCAGTCCAAACGAAAAGAGCTAGACCCTTAAAATTTGGTATAAATATATTTTAAATCTTAGAGCTGGTTAAGTTCGAAGATGGCTAAATCGGGCAAGAGGGAAAAAAGTTCCCCTAAGAAGAACTAAACCAATTCAGAAAAAACAGCATAATTTTTAAAGTTTTTTGGTTATTTTGTTAAGCAAATGATATAATTTTATATCAAACACGGTCCAACGGCTTAAACTTGGAGCCATAAAATAAAAAAAAATTATTTTTGACCCCGCCCACTTCAGTGGGCGTTATTATAGGCAAAAATAGCTTAAAAATTTAACAAATTGTTTTACTTAAGCCTACATTCCTTAAAAATAAAATTTTTAAGCTTAAATGACGAAGCTGAGACGATACCTGGTACTACTCTGCCCTACCCCCCTCCTTCCCCTTCGTCCCCTAAATGACCCTACCAAAAAAAAAAAATTTTTTTTTTAAATTTTGTATATAATCATCCCAAACATTTTTATCTTTAGAGTTTTATGACAGCCGATTTCTGCCCTACCCCCCCCCCCTCTTCCTTTGCCCCCAAAATGACCCTACAAAAAAAAAAGTTTTATTAAATTTTGTATATAATCATCCCAAGCATTTATCTTTAGAGTTTTATGACTGCCTGTTGCTGCCCTACTTCCTCCTCCCCCTTTGCCCGCTAAATGACCCTATTAAAAATAAATAAAATTTTTTTTTAATTTTGTGCATAATCATCCCAAGCATTTATTTTTAGAGTTTTATGTCTACCTGTTTGTGTCCTACCCCCTCTCCCCCTTTGCCCTCTAAATGACCCTATTAAAAAAAGAAATTTTAATTTTGTATATAATTATCCCAAGCATCTATTTTTAGAGTTTTATGACAAAGGTGAAATGTTTCCCCCACAGCCCTTGCCAGAGCGACCCCGCCAAAATACAGTTTTTATACCCTCCACAGAGAATTGTGATGAAGTCTAAGACGGTCTAGCAATGCCCATGCGTTCGTCTGTGGAAAACATGATATTGTATATTTTTGAATCCCGCCCCCTTTAGTGGGCGTTGACGTACGTTATTATATAAAGGAACTCTGTCCCACCAAGTTAAACATTTCAAATTCACTTACTAAATATTTGGAGGGTATTTAAGATTCGACCTGGTCGAATATAACGTTTTTACTTGTTTTATTTTCATTTTTGGAAACTTTTTTTTTTAAACGTAAAGTTCTAAACACATAGACGACAGCAGACTTCACAACTTCACGGCTTCAAGTGCTGCCAACATAAAATGCTGCTATGAAGTCAGCTTCATAATTATTTTGAAGCAAGCAACAACATAACAACAGGGATGCCGCATATATAAATATTTTATAATGAACAAAATTAAAGTTAAAGATAAAAAATGTAATAATATCACGAAAAACTATAAAAACACATAAATTTATTTCTATATTGTATATTTGTAATGTTCTTTTATGTTTAATATTAAAAAAAACGTTGTTGTTCTTTTTTTCCAATTTATATATACAGGGTGGCGCAAAAATAATCCTTCTATCAGCTATATGCTATAAATTTTGCGACAAATGACAATCAACTGTGACGGCGGCCATTTTCATGACATCATATTCTCGACTTGATGTAAAAAAATTAAAAGACCAAATAAAAATAATCCACAAGAAGAATTAATGTTTTTAATTTTTTTTTTTAAATTACAGCCAAAAAACATCGGAAGGTTATTTTTGCGCCATTTTCTGATAGGAGGATTACTTTTGCGCCACTCTGTATAATGGCAACACTATATTTGTTTATTGCTGCCCGTCAAAATAGAAAATAGCCTAACTTGACAGCAGCAGCAAATGCTGTTGTGCAGTCCTGCTGCTGTGCTGCCCTCAAAATAATCATTTTCATTTAAACACATGGATTTTATTTTTAACATATTGCTGCTTGCTGTCTGCTGTCGTCTATGTGTTTAGAGCTTTAAGCTCTAAACTATTTACAAATATGTAATTCCTGCATTTAAAAAAAAAAAACAATAAATTTTATTCTCATTTTTGGAAACTTTTTTTCTAAAACGTAAAGTTCTAAACACATAGACGACAGCAGACTTCACAACTTCACGGGCAGCAATAAATATTTTAATAATCGGTCTGATTGTGTAAGGCGTTGGCGTTTACGCCAAAGGCATTTTTTGCAAGATTAAAGAAACATACACGCAGTTTTCTTTAATCTACTACGACTCAGGCGTAAACGCCAACACCATACACAATCAGAGGGAATACTTTCTTAAGACGTTTTTTATATATGACGTTTTTTATATGAAAATATGTCAATATAATTATTAATATTTTCCACTTTTCCATAATTTAATTAATTTTTTATTATTGTTTTGAAAAAAGATAAAATAAGTAAAATTTGTCAATACTTTTTCAAGAAGCCAACGAAAGTCGTGGCGAAGTATTAAAAATATAAATAAATATATTAAATTTGTTATACAAAAAGACCTCAAGCTTAAAAAATTATTAAATAGAATAATATCGAAAGGTCTAAATTAACTGAAAATCAGTTTTTATATTCTCTGTAATTTTCCTTAGTGCCTGAAATATTGTTGCAATAAGTAATAATCCTGGGTTCCTTAACATTCCATTAAGTTTTTTATTTAAATGTTATTTAGCGCTTTTTCAATTAAAGACACAGCGCTTTTAGATCTGTAGTAGTTAACAGCCCTGTTCAGCAACATTGTAGCTTTCAGTTGGGGGTGACCACGAAACCCAACGAACATAATCTAAAGCATTTGGAATACAATTGAAAACAATTGCTATGATATATTTTTAGCGAATTACAAAATAATATGACAAAAGTAACATTAAAAAAGAAGAACTTGAATTCGCTTAAAAATTCTATAAGTATTTCAGTTGTTAGTTCATTGAATTAATTACATTAAAGTTTGAACCTGGCAATGCTGTTATGACAATAAAGATTACTTATTAGTTGTCAAAAATAATTATAATTGTCTCCATATTAAAGGCGGCCAGACAATAGTTAGGACAAAGTATTGGTGCACAGATACCGGATGGGTGGCTGAGACCATACTCGGACGATGTTGATAACAAGTATTTTATCCGTCACTGTGACTGACTGTATACGACTTATGCCTTCGCATTAGAAGTAGAAACGTATTTAACAACGCAGAACCATAAATCTATACAATTATCTGAGGTTTCGAAATTAACTAGAGCGAGTGAGATGCTAAACTCTCGAAAGACAGTAACCGATTGATCAGTGGTTTGACTGCACTTAAAAATAATAATAGCCAACGCGGCTTGATGTTGACTTATTCAGAGAATATTTTTCATAATCATGAGACTAGTAGAACGGACCAGCGTTCTTTATTCAATGCTGCAAACGGAATACCATATGAAAATCAACTATTCTAATATTAATGTTTAAGTTCAAGTACAAAAGTGTGTATGTGTTGTTATTGTCATGACATACAGCATTACCAGGTATAAAAAATAATGATAAACCATACTTGTTTCTTCAAAAGCATATACAGTACTTTTCGCTTATAGCGAACTTGAAGGGACTGGGCAAAATGGTTCGTTTTAAACGAAGTTCGCTTTAAATGAAGATTTGAAAAAAAAAACATTTATATAAGTGCACATGCATATGAAACTCCTTTGTCTATTTATTAAAACATTATTAGGCTATTTTAATACAAAAAATTAGTTATTAAAAAAATCAGTTATTTTAGTTTCCTTATTACCAATATTAGTTTCATTTATATATAATTCCACTTGAGCCAAGTTGTCAAAAACTTGTTGTGGAGTATCGCGTGACTGAAGAAAAGTTCTTACACAACTTACGCTACACATTGCATAGTCAATGGTCGAGTTCTATGAAACAAGGGGTTTTAACCTTTTTTATGTTTGAGGAGTTTTGCTCTAAATTAGTTACGACCAAGACCTTATTTTTCCAAATTGTAGCAATTGTTGACTTGCTGAGGCCCAATTCGTGGCATATTTGCTTTTGTTGTAAGCGTTTTATTATTTCATATTTCTCCTTTAAAGAAAAACATTTTCTTTGTTTTTCATTTGGTACTACGCCGATCTTATAACTTTGCAATTTTCAACTGCAGTCTGCACATCGTCTTCACACAAACAAACATTAAACATAGAGAAATTCCCGGAATCGAGATCATAGGAAAAAAAAACACTGCGTGTTAGTGGTGCCAGTGCAAAAAAAAAATTTTTTTGTTCATAGCACCACTTTATGGTTCGTTTTAACTGAAAAATAAACAAGTTTTGCGTGCAAATAAAGTTCATTGTAACCGAAAGTTCGCTTTAAACGAGTTCGTAATGAGCGAAAAATATTGCATGGTTTCTTAGAAATAAAACGCGTTCTTTTGAAATTGGTTAATTTTAGACGAAAGTTCGTATTATACGGGTTCGTTATAAATGAAAATTACTGTATATAGTTTTTTTAACCATAAACCAGACAACTGAGCTAGTGAATTGAACATAATGAATTAAAGACTTTCACGACGGCTGGATACCGGCTACACGAGACTACAGAAATAGAATACATGTGTTTACTAGACTTGTACCGAACTCTTTCATTAGCTCGTTTTTGACAAGAACCTTTAATCAAACCAATGTAATTTAAATGGGTTTGATCATAGGTTCTTGCCAAAAACGAGCTAATGAAAGAGTTCGGTACAAGTCTAGTGTTTACATAGGAAAAGTAGCACGGACAACAACCTGCTTTGTAGCCGTGAAAATAGTAATTCCCATATAAACACATGCTGCCGTGAATGTGTTTAATGCATAAGAATATTGTTCCAGAAAATTGCTTCGCAACCTTTTAATGTAGTCTGTATGTGTGCTGGGTGGTGGGAATGTAGTACATAAGTTTAGGTGAGTTTTTGTATCTTGAAGAAATGAAAATTTATGAGATTTTTGTTGCTGCATGCGTCAACATGTTCGAAAGGGCAGACATGTAAATTAATAACAAGTGGACTAAAGTGGAGTAAGTTCTGCTAAACTATTTAGTTAAGTTTTTGTATAATATTATTAATAAATTATCTAGTGCCAAAAAAATATTATCTATAAGAATTAGGAAAATTAACCACAAGGTCCCTAAAAGCATGACAATATTAAAACAATTTGGGGAAAAACGGCACATCACTGTCAACGGCGATGTGGAAGACGGGGAAAGTTTTCCTCTGGAGATTTTAGAGATAAATAAAGCATTTTAGTTTTTCTATCACGTACAGGAATAAGGCGGTCTTTATCTTATACTTCGCAAATTATAATAACATGTACACAGGCAATTCTTTGACTGTACATCAAAAGCTCAAAAAAGAAAATCATAAATTACCCGTAATTCAATAATTACAGTATCTAAAAAAAATCATTGATAAAATTTCAAAAATTAAATTATAAAAAATTGCCTTAAAAGAATTTAAATTTCCCTAATAAACAATTTAAAATATTTAAAACTTTCGTCTATTGGCAAATACGAAGATGTTGTTGCCAATACTTCTAACATGTTTGATGTAACAACCTTCCAAACATGCTGTATGTTGTAAAGTTTTATTTGATGGCAATACTTAGGAAAAACTTCTTTCTTACAACACCAGTGACATTGAAAAAGAACATCCACAGAAAATTCTTTTATTCAACTTAATATATTCTTGCGACGAAAGAAAACGCCAACAATTAGAAACATTCTTTTCTACATCCATTTTTCATGTACCGATTAATAAATTATAATCAACAAGTGGCAGAACATGTTATTTTGTGGGGGAGGGCAGAAATACAATAAAAGCACTCAACAACGGTAACTGTGGGCGATACGAAAGAGGTCAGGAGGGCAGACAGACGATACATTGTATACATAAATATTTCAAATAGTTTTAAGGATAAACAGGAGGTTATTACGACGATAATGTAAATGGACAGCAACAGTATTAAAAGAATTCGCTTAAGAAATGTTTTTACAAACTACAATGTATTTTAGCGAATAATTAATGAAGTCTTGGAATTAGCAGACACGATTAACTGTGGACTTTAAGACAATACATTAAATAACAAAATGGACAAATTGTGGTATTGAATTTCAAACAAATTTAATAATAGTTAATTTTATCAACGGGCTTAAGTTCGAATCTGCAAGACTGCAAACCATTTTTTTATTATTTTATTAATAAATGAATTTGTTTAAATTCTATTTTATTAATTTATATTAAGATTGATATCGTCCCAGAGATATTTTTTTTCGAATACGTTTATAAAACTTCGTAGTTAAATGGAATTCGGGTTTAGGGAGTACGAATCAGATGTCCGAATTTTTTAAAAAAAATTTTTTCAAAATTTTTTTTTTAATTTTCTTTAAAAAAGATATGTTCTTAGTTTTTCTCAAACAGAGAAAAAAAAATTTAAAATGCTTAAAATTTACTGTTCGAAAAATCGAACACTGGGACGAAATGGGTTAAGAGTATTTTTTTTTTTTTTTTTATATTCTTAATATTTCAATCTTAATATAAATTAATAAAATAGAATTTGAACAAACTCATTTCTTAATAAAATAATAAAAAATGGTTTGCAGTCTTGCAGATTCGAACTTAAGCCCGTTGATAAAATTAACAATTTACATAAGAAAGTTCGACTAATAATAAAAATTCATACAAATTTAATAATAGTTTAACACATTTACGCAAGTAATTTAGAAATGAAAATTAAATTGTTTAAAAATTTGTTTTTGCTTTACTATAAGTTTTATTACAAAATTAGGGCCCTAAATCGATTAATTTGCTTAAAGTATGTCTAAGACGAAATTTATCGCAATATTGATTTTCCTAATTCCAAAACTTTCGTTGGAAATCTAAATTTCCAAGATTCATTTACTATACGCTTAACGTGTCCGGAAGATTTCTGTGTCGAAAGTGTCAAAGTGGCGAATTGCTCACAGCATTATGTCTGTAATATTGAACTTTTCCAATGTTCTTTTCTCGCTTTCACTCATCTTTAGCAATAATAATTATTAAATCATGTTTTTTTAGAGTGCCACAACACCAGAGCAATGCGTGTAAATTGTTGAAATTCTTAATCAAAATAATTGTTCTGTTAGTCAAAGTCATCGCACACTTGTTCCATTTTATGGCGTACATAATCGCCCTTCAGAGCGGCTAACTCAAAGGACAATAGATTGTTTTCGGACCACATTTATTGTTACTGATCATGTGCATCCATCCCGTGGAAAGCTGTAGCCACTGTACAGGAAAGCATTGAAGATGATCCTAATCAATCAATTCGTCACTGTTCTCAGCAACTAGGTTTGTGTCCTTCCACTTTTTGAAAGAATTTTTTGATTTATTTAAAATTGGTGTTCTACGGCCATCATTGCACAAATCATATTTAAATAGTAATTTCATAAAATTTTCTTTCCAATAAAGCGCGTTTTATTGATATTAAAAATATATTTCCTTGTTTTATTACAATTTAAACTTGTGTCACTCTATAAAAAGCAGCCTTTATTTCTGTATATGAATTCTGCACTATAGTTATTTATATGAATGAAGCCCATTCCAAGAACTTGATAAATTTCTTGCACTCAAATTATTTTTTTAAGCTTTTGATTTTCATTATGCTAAAGATCCCACCTGTACAGTAGAAGAACAATTAACATTAACACTTGCCTGTTTTTTGTTATAAATAAAACTTTCAGTCCATAATATATTTAATACATTATACAATATAGCGCGATAAAATACGAAATAGTCTTATAGCCCATTTAGTTTTTCGCGAAATTGATTAAAAGCAAATGACACCTAAGCGGCATGTAAATTTATTTCACACAAATCAGTTAAACTCTTGTTTTCTCCACGTCAATTTATTCACTTTAATAAAACTTTTACTTGAAAATTATTCCCCCATTTAATTTACTTTAAATTTATTTTATTGCAATTTCACAACTTTTCTCAAAAAAAAAAACGAATGTCAGTTGCTCTTGAACTTCATCAGGGTTGCAAATATTTGCATAACTGCTAAAAACAGCGTTGTTCTTTCTAACTTCTAAACAATCAGAAAAATAATTAATATATGAGTACATTAAATTAAAAAAACAAGTTTCAAAATGTTAAATTATAAACTTATATTCAATTTAAGCTAACAGCATTGAATATTTATTATATTAATAAATTAATATTCAATTAATATTATTATATTAGAAGATGTAGTGAAACCTATTTAGAAAGATTAAGTCAACATATTAACCCACTTGCTATTACTCTTCTTGATGATACCAATGAAATTACCAGACTTAAAAGATACCATATTTTGGACCTTTCTTTTAGAAATTAATTTCCATGTTTTAACTAATTATATCAAATTAATTTCCATGTTTTAATTCATTATATTATATGTACATATTAGTTACTTAATATTTTTCTTTAATTATGCTATCCTCAGTGGAATTTAACATATTATGTTAATACTATTTAATAAAATTTACTTATTGTCCTTAAATGGATAGATTGTAAATAAAGAATTACATGAAAAAAATTGATATACAAAACTGATTACCGTTATTACCAGTTTGAAATACAATGCAAACATAATTTTGTGATGGCAATACTATATCATATATGTTTTAGTTATACTACCGGCCAATAAAACACGTTGGCGCTGAGAGCAACAATCTATTCTCTTATAACAGCTGTTCGTTTGTTTACAATTGTATTACTTATTCGCGAAGAACAAATCTGTTCAGCTATTTGTCTATTTTAATAAAAAAAATATGTTGGAGCCAGCGGAAAAGCGTTTAAAAATTGATCAGACAACGCAAATCAAAGCCATTTTGCCAGATGAATGTACGGAAAGTATAGAAGATATAGAAGTTTATGTCACCACTGTCCAGGACAAAAAAGACATATCAAGAATTATGTTGGAATTGGCACAAAAGTTACCTATTAATAGTCTGCAGCACTTGAAAAGGGTCAATGGGAAGAAAATTATAATATGTCAAAGAGAAAAACAGAATAAAAATTTCAATTTAAAAGAACTCCTGACAGAAAAATTGGAGAGTACTGAATTACTAGAAATTATCATGGCAAATATTGAAATATTACTTGTACCTAAAACTGCGCCCAAATTAAGATGGCAGTACGATTTAGCAAATCCAAAATGGCCCTGTAAATTTCATCCCGACAAATACATTGAACAAAGGTACCAGGGAACAACTTTTAGCACAGACGAGAAAGAATTCCATTTGAAAATTGCATCATTGCTGCATAAAATATCTAAACAGTTCTCTCAATATAAATCTGTTGGTATATGCATAGATCCAAGGTACAAACGAATAGTCGCCATGGCAGGTAGTGCAACAGAAATAAATCCCATTATGCATGCCGCTATGGTGTTAACTGATTTTGTTGCTAAATCACAACAAGGCGGTGCGTGGCATGATGTACCTTCCACAAATGAAAACGAACTACGGGAAAAATATAATGAATATAGCCTGGCTGGCATACCTCAAAATCTTCTAACATTCTTACACAAAAACGAAGAATTTAAAAATCTTAGCCTGGGAGCAGAACAAGTAAAAGAAAAAACAAAGATAAAATTGAACGAATTGTCCCATATGGAAGGCGACAATTTGGAAAAATATGGTCCATATTTATGCACAGGATATGACATTTACCTTAGTAATGAGCCGTGTCTAATGTGTAGCATGGCTCTCGTTCATAGTCGTGCGAAAAGGGTATTTTTTGTTAATAATTCACAAAACGGTGCATTAGTAAGTAAATTAAAGCTACAATTTGTGCCAGAACTTAACCACCATTTTGAAGTGTATCAAATATTACATGATTGTAATGATAAAACAGAAGAAAATAAAAGTTGAATATTTTTAATTTATAACGAAATGAACACATTTACTTAATCTTAAGATGTCGAGGTAAAAACCTTCATGGTTCCCTGTCTAGCAGGTGAAGATATTAAACCTAACAATTGGCAATCCGCTTCCAATATAGTTAAATCCTTGGATGAGCCTAAGAATTTTGTAGATAATTCCAAGTCTTTAATCCTTAGTCGTACCCTAGCGCCACGAACATAGTCTTCACCATTACGTGTTGGTCTGTTGCAAACGCAATGGAACTTCCACCCAAAATCAATATATAAATCATCGCCAACAACATGGAAGATCTTACCTGATACTATCTTGCCTTCAGGATCACCAAGCTAAGAGAAAGCAGAATTGTATATTGATATACCACACATGCATATAAAATGCTTTATTACTCACATCAATTAATTTTGAATTTCTCAACAGAGAAGCAAAAGTCTCTGTGTCCTTTGGTTCTTCCTTAGGCTTTAAAGCATCACTGTGGCTTTCATAAGCTTTAGCAAAACCAACTTTTTCATGACGTACTCCCTCAACAGCAGTTTCCATTGCGGTTGAACTGGAGGGGTTTTGCATATCTTTATCTGCCGAAAAATGTCGCTGTGAAAGAGAAATATTTCTGACAGCATTCTGAAGCGTTAATCTATTTAACCGGCACAAATAAGACATATTTAATTGGAATTTTAATATTAATGAAAGAAATTTCTGGGACAGGTTATGACAAACAGCTGATTGATTACTGGGAGTTGTGTTCAGTAGTAGGAGTTCAGTGCTGCCAGCAATTTTTCATTGTTGCGCCTTAAAATAAGTTGTTCTAATCAGAGAATAATTGTATATATGTTTTAACCCATATGAGTATAAATATTTGAAAAAAAAATTCTAATAAAAATATTATATAAAAATATTAAATTTAATATTAAATTTATTTTTATATTTTATTTTGCTTTATAAATACTTTTCTTGTTATACAACGGATTTTTAATTGTATAAAGGTGTAGAAAAATAAAATAGATTCATATCGAATATAATTTATATGTTGGGTTAGTTTTGTATGAGTTTCAATGCCTTCTGGTGTGATTTTTGAAAATAATTTGTAATTTACAAATTGTGAATTCTAAGATGGTTTTCGGAAGTATGTGCATAAGATAAGAGGTTTTTAACTTTTCAAAACTGTGGTCAAAGTCTATTGATGATTTGAAAAAGCATCAATCAAATGCATATAGAGATTGCTTGACCACCATCAAATATATATCATTTAAAATATATATACTAAAGGTGTCATACCTGTTTTAAGAAAGGTTTTTATAAAAAGTTTTGAATTAAAATAAATTTCGAAGCCGTTTATGTTTGTAATATATCAAGATAAGCTTAATTAGGCCTATGCACTTCTTATGCATAGTTGTATGTGTAACGCCCAAATACATCATGGAGTGTAACGCGTTTCCTCTCCACTCGTTTTTCTCGTTCCTAAAGCAACAATCCTATCAAGGAGATTTAAAACATCACAGCTCAAACTGTATTGGGAATGCACTTGTGGACTTGCCCTAACCTTATTATAGCTACATCATGCGTACACCACAATTAAACTTTAATAGCACTTTTTCTTATCGTGTAGTCAGAATATGTTTAGTATTGTTATCATAACAGCTGTTGTCTCTTTTATTAATTTCTTGAATCACCCGGTTCTTAACTTTTTGTTAAAAGAGAAAAACACGAGTTGATGGTTTTCTTAGCTAATTATCTAATTTGTAAAAAATATATTATTTTGTATTAAATTTTAAGTAAATATATTAAAAAATGATTCAACAACAGCGCCAACGTATAGAACAAGCTGTCACAGAAATGATTGACGATATGGATAAGACGCATTTACGCAAAATGCAGGTAACAATAATGCACAGAAGTGTTCCTTATTAGAGGATTGAGCTGTAGTTTGAATTATATACGATTACTTTTTAATAAGCCGGTAATATAGTGGAAAAGTAGTGGCAGTGTAGGCTAGATATTACTGCATTTAATCTTATTTGCATAATTTCCAACTCAATTCTTAACGGTTATTTAAATATTCCGTACAGACAGATATGCACATGTGTGCGGCTAAATGCTGCCAGGATACTAATGCCAGCGTAGACAGTGTTCAGCGTTGCATTGACAGATGTTCCCAGCCACTGACAAGAGCTCAAAATTACGTGCAACATGAATTGGGTGAATTTCAGGCTAGACTGCAAAGATGTGTAATGGTTAGTCGATAAGCCCAACAGTTGATTAACAGTACCATAAATTCTAAACAATTATATTGTTTCATTTCAGCAATGCAATGATGATATTAAAGTAAAAATGCCTGCCAATCCCAGTGAAGATGATATTGCTAAATATACCGACAAATTTGAACGCTGTGCTGTAAAATGTGTGGACAAACATGTCGGTTTAATACCCAGCATGATGAAAACAATGAAATCTGTTTTGGCCAGGGGTCCCGAGACTATACCACAAGTGTAAATAGTTTTGCTATTTTCTCTATCAATATTATATATATTGGTTTTAAAGTCTCCAAGTTGTTTCCTTAATAAAAAAATAACAAGCACAGCTTGTTTATTATTTGCTATTGAAAAATGCCTTTATATATTAAAAATTGTGAAGAATTTGTGATTTTAAAAAGCGGTTCTCAGTTTTTGTTAAAAAAGGTGATTTCGTTACTAAGCTTTATTTTTGTTTTGAGGCTTTTTAAAGCAGACCATCATGTTATTATAGATACTTGTCTCCATTATGATAAAATAGTTTGTTCTTTTTTAAATAATAAACAAATTGTTTTGCCACATAAACCATGAATGTATGTGTAATTTTAATTTAAACATTAACCCTAGAACGTCATCCTTCGTCAATATGACGACGAAAGATTTTATTTTTAAATTAAAACCATTTTGTTATATATGTTTTGTTCTCAGATTTTGTATAGCGTTAGTCGCTCGCAAGCTGTTGTTGAGTGTAAAATTTCAGCGACCTGCGTACATTGTAAGTGTTTGTTTTTTTGCTTTTAATTTTTTTTCGTAGTCAAAATGACGAAGGATGACTTTTGTGTAACTTTCAGGTTTCTTCCGTGTATTTTTTTTTATGAAAAATTTTGTTTGTTTTTTCTGAAATGGCAAATCAGCGATCTCTCATTGATGAACAAATTGACCAGTTTCTCTCCAGGGCTGACGACAACGATGATTTTGAAAGCGATCTCAGTGAAATAGGTTCTGACATTGAAGTTGATCAAGAAGAATCCATTGGAAATACCACCACATCAAACGACCATAATTTAACCCTGTTGTCTTGTAAGCCCAAGCCAAGCATGGCTTGGCTTGGCAAATAAACCCAGCATGGTGAAATTGTACAATAGTACGAAAGGAGGAGTTAATGCATTCGACCATATTTGCAGTGTTATGAGCTGTTCAAGGAAAACAAGCAGTTGGCCGTTATGTCAATCTTTCGGAATTTTAAACATATCATTTATTAACTCATATATAATTTATGCGCACAATATGCTTCAAGATGATAAAAAGCCTCTAACTCGCATCAGTGTTATAAAAAACTTGTTTTCAGGCCTCGTAAAAAATCACATGGCAGACAGGCTTGAAATGCCGACAATAACGTCTAATCTCAGAAAAGGTATACAAAATCAGCTGCAAATAAATAACTCCACAGATTCCGAGAAAACTTCTACACAAAATCAAACTGGAAAAATAAAGATATGTGCAGTTTGCCCTTCTTCAAAAAGAAGAATGACAAATGTTGTTTGTGCAAAGTGCCAAAATAGGCTGTGTGGAGAGCTCAAAATTGAAGTTTGTGGCTCGTGCTTTATATAAAGTATATAATCTCAAATCTAATGTTTTTTTTTTAGTTTAATACTTATACTTTAAGAAAATTAAAGACTGAATTAAAAAAAATTGTCTTATGTTACTTTTTTTTATGTTTTGTTATTACTTGTTTCAAAATCTATGCCAATTGAAGGAATGCTATGATATGTTAAGTTTTTATTAAATGTTAAAAAATAAATAAATGAATTTCTTTAAATATTCATTAAAAAGTGTCTATTAATACATAAGAAAATTATTTTGGTATCCATTTATGCTCACGAATGTTTTTATAGTCTCTTGAAGTATGCCGTAGTCAAAATGACGAAGGATGACGTTAGTGTATGTAAAATAAGGATGACGTTCCAGGGTTAAACAAGGAATTTCCGTACTAATAATATATTTTACTCACAGGCCATTCTAAGCAAAAAAATGGTTTTTGAATTCGCTAAGAGTTTCACTATCACTATAACTGGCATTATAGCAAAAATATCAAACAAAATATTAACCCCTATATTCATAACAAAATAAAACGTATTTAAAATCTGTTTTATGAAAATTTTGTGTAAAAAAATTTTATTAAAATACATTTCAAACTCATTTTAAGTTTTATGAATACCGGGGTTAATATCTTCCACGACTCAAAATAAGCAAATAAAGAGATTTTTTAATTAAATTTAAGTTTGGAAGGCAATTAATTCCACACAACGAAACATGAAAATGAGGAAATTTATTATTGCAAACTTTCCTTGCAATGGCACAAAATATTACAGTGTGTGTTCTTGAACTATAAATATTTTTTTTATATTATTACCGACATAAGGGGTCAGAAATTTCAATAGAACCACATTCAAGTATTTTTCGTTCTAAGGAGAATGCAAATTGCATGAAGTTTGTGGCCCATATTTTAGTTCCCGTAAAAAAGGTTAGGTTAAAAAGGGCTTCCAGTAAAGGCAGTGAAAAACATACAGTCGGAGGTCACAAAATGCCCATTGTGGTGGTTCACGTCAGTGATCTCTATATATGGAACTTCTTGTTTCAAGCGATATCAACCTAGAATTGGAGTACTGCCGAGATTTTTAATATAAAAATGTAATTCTATACTAATGGGATACCCTATATTGCCATAATAATTAATTTCGAAACTTCATTCGACTTGCCTCAGTTTCGATATTTTTTTGTATTTCATATTTTTATAAAAAATTTTTGTTTAAAATTTTCTCAAAAAAATTTTTTTATAAAAATAATTGCTAATTCCATATTAATGAAGAACCTTTAATTGCAATAATAATTTATTTCGAAATTTCATTGGATTTGCTCTATTTTTGTTATATTTTTTTGTGTAAAATATTTTTATACAAAATGTTTGTTTAACATTTTCGCTAAAAATTATTAGTTAAAATTATATTAAAAAAAAATATTTATTAAAATATTTGGTGGTAATTCCATACTAATGGGGTACCCTAAATTGCAATAGTAATTAATTTAGAAACTTCATTCGACTTGCTTAATTTTTCTTTTATTTTTTAGAAAATATTTGTGTACAAAATTTTTGTTAACAATTTTCGCTAAAAGGCTATTAGTTAAATGAATCAATTTAAAGCATTTCAATAATGATTGAAGGCCAAGAAAAGCGCATTCAAAAAGCCGTATCTGAAATGATTCAAGACATGTACAAGACACATTTAAGAAAAATGCAATATGACATGCATTTATGTGCCGTCAACTGTTGTGATGATCTCAGCCATCAACCCACCCTGGACAATGTACAGAGTTGTATAGAAGACTGTGCCACACCCTTGTTGCGTGCCCAGGACTATGTGCAACATGAATTGGGAGAGTTTCAGACAAAACTACAAAATTGTGTGATGGTAAGTAGGAAAAAAATAATTTTTTTTATTATCTATTTTGAGAATTCTGTGCGTTTTAGGAATGCGATGGCGATAATATAAGTGGAAGTGCACTAAATAAGGCGTATGGAACAGATTTATCAAAATATCGATATCAATTTGAAGTTTGCACCATGAAGTGTGTAGATAAACATCTGGGGCTCATACCAAGCATGATGCAATCTATCAAAACAGTTTTGGCCAACGGACCGAATAATATAAAAGAAGCGTGATAATATAAAAATTTAAATAAATCTTAGTTTAGGCCTAGTAATTTGAACATCATGAATCTTTATGACAATTCAGTGCATTTTTTATTTGTGAAATAGGAAACATCAGCTTAATATGGCCATGGAAAAATTTCCAGCGTATGTAGCACGATTTCCTATTTATATACGTGTTTCGATTTTAGTCTTCTATATATAAAAGTTTTTTGATATTCCAATGTTCCATCGTCTGTATCGATGTTTACTGTTTTTATAACCTCCAAAAAAATAATTGAAGATTATATTCACTTTGTCATTCCGTGTGTAACGCGGCGAAATATCCTTCTGAGACCCCATAAAGTATATATATTCTTGATCAGTGATGAAATTTAAGACGATCCGAGCATGTCCGTTCGTCCGACCGTCAGTCTGCGGAAATCACGATTCAGTCCAAACGAAAAGAGCCAGACTCTTGAAATTTGGTATAAATATATTTTGAAGGATGCAACAGGTCAAGTTCGTAAATGAGCTGAATCAGGCCAGATTGAAAAAATTTCTGCTAAGAAGAACTGATCCAACCTCTGAAAAAACACCATAATTTTTAAAGTTTGTAATTTTGTTAAGCAAATTATATATTTTTATGTCAGAGAAGGCCCAACGCATTAAACTTAAAGTCATAAAATCCAAAAAATTAATTTTTGGACCCCACCCCCTTTAGCGGGCGTTATTATATGCAAAAATAGTTAAATTTAATAAATTGTTTTACTTAAGCCTACATTCCCTAAAAATTAAATTTTTAAGCTTTAATTACGAAGCTGAGACGTAACCTGGTACTCCTCTGCCCTACCTCCTCCTCTCCTTTGCCTCCTAAACGACCCTTTAAAAAAAATATTAAATATTAATATTAAAAATAAATTTATGTGTGTGAAGATAAATACGTTTTGACGTAAGCAGTTACGAAGTGAAGTTAAATGTTATGACGTAACGAAATGGCAATCAGTGAATTTTTTTTTAATGAAAATCTATATTTATATACAAAATGATTATGGGAGTGTCTACTATGCCATACATTATTTTGTACATACTGGCAGTGCATGCCAACTCCTTATTTGGCCACTGGGGGCAAAATCCCTCGAAGATCATGGCCCGTAAATATGTTCACAAAATGCTCAAAAAATTTATTAAATATAGATTTTCATAAAAAAAAAACTTCACTGTTTGCCATTTCGTTACGTCATAACATATTTAATTTCACTGCTAAATACGTTGTTTCGTAAGTGCTTACGTCAAAACATGTTTAACTCGGCATATTTATCTTCACTCAGATAATAAATTTTACATTTAATTATCCCAAATATTTACTTTTAGAGTCATATGGCAAAGGTGAAATTTCGCCCCCACGGCCCTTGCCAGAGAGACCCCAAAAAGTACAGTTTTAATACCCTCCAAAAAGAATTGGACCCCATAAAGTATATATATTCTTGATCAGCGATGAAGTCCGAGACGATCTAGCAATGCCCGCCCATACGTCCGTTTGTGGAAAACATGATATAGTCTATTTTTGGACCCCGCCCCCTTTGGTGGGCGTTGACGTACGATATTATATGCAAAAATAGTGTAAATATTGAACAATTTGTATGCCTTAAGCCTATAAGAAGCTGAGCTGTTCTCTGATCTTGCAGAAGTGAAACGCCTCCCCCACGGTCCTTCCCGGAATGACTTTGTCAAAATAGAGATTTAAAATTGGGTACAGAGATGTCTTGACGGAACTCTGTCTCAGCAAGTTAAACATATTAAATTTAAATTGTTAATTTTTTTTTTTTATTTTAAATTGTTAATTTAAATTTACTTACTAAATATTTGGAGGGTATTTAGGACTCGTCCTGGTCGAATATAACGTTTTTACTTGTTTTATTATCGAATAGTTATTTGTCCCTCCTAAAAAGTAAATATTACAAGATATACAGTCGACTCCGCTTTACTGGAAATAACCAAAACCCATTTTTTCAGTTATCCGATTTTTTTTCTCTAAAACGTAGTTCGGATTACTGAAATTTGTTTGTGTCCTCCAAAATGTCTAGCCACTTGCATTGACAATATAATAGAAAAATACAATAAAGTACGTAAGGCGCCGATTTATTCAAATCTTTTCTTTTATATCTCTGCAATTTATTTTATATATAAGCTGAACAAACATTTATCACACGACACGTTATTCGAATCATTGTAAAATAAAAAAAAAGTCGGTAACCATATTTTATTTTTATATTCTACAATGATTCGAATAACGTATCTTATGAAAATTTAGTTAAGCTAAATCTTGGTTCTCTAACTCGTAAAATTTTTTCATTCAGATAACCCCCTCTGGATTTTCTGCCCATGGTGAGGAAATAAGAACTACAAGTAGTTTGCAAGGGTTCAATTCAAAAAAGTGCCATAATGTCCATGGACTTTACGACACTTTGTATATGGACATTATGTCGCTACGAGAAGTGGCATAATGTCCATGGACATAATGTCACTTTTTGGGGTGACATAATGTCCATGGACATTATGTCAATGGACATTATGTCATGCCACCACTTAAAAATATGAATGTGATAACTTCTCATATTCAATTTTCGTTAAAATATTGGTTAAATAGTTGATATTCCTACTAACTAGCACCACTTGCAAAAGTGGAAAAATTGAACAAAGAACGCTGATGAGATGGCGTAGCGGCCTCGAAATCAGTACTGATCCGTTCTGCTGGTTTGATGATTATTGAAAATATTCTTAATATTCCAATCTTAATATAAAAAATAATAAATAGAATTTGAACAAATTCATTTATTAATAAAATAATAAAAAATCATTTGCAGTCATGCAGATTCGAACTTAAGCCCAAAAATTAACAATTTACATTACAAAGTTCGACTAATAAAAATTCATACATAATTTAAAGTGAAAAATATTTTTTTCAGCACAACTCCCTTGCAATTTTTTGAAGGAATTATTTTCTAAATTTATTATCAAATTCTCCCTTTAATTTACATTCATAATACCTACTTTTTTCCCGGGGAAGAGTCTCCCATTTTCGAAGTTTATTTAGAATAAGGGAAAAGGGAGAAGGGAAAAGTCTCCCGGGGAGATTCTATTTAGAATAAGGGAAAAGGGAAAAGAGAGAAAATTCCCGGGGAGTTGTTATTCATAATTGGGCTGAACACATAATTTTTAAAGTTTTTTTTTTTAATTTTGTTAAGCAAATTATATATTTTTATATATTTTTATGTCAGAGAAGGCCCAACGCATTAAACTTAAAGCCATAAAATCCAAAAAATTAATTTTTGGACCCCACCCACTTTAGTGGGCGTTATTATATGCAAAAATAGTATAAAAAATTTAACAAATTGTTTTACTTAAGCCTACATTTCTTAAAAATAAAATTTTTAAGCTTTAATTACGAAGCTGAGACGTAACCTGGTACTCCCCTGCCCTACCTCCTCCTCTCCTTTGCCTCCTAAACAACCCTTTCACAAAAAAAAAATATATATATTAAAAATAAATTTATGTGTGTGAAGATAAATATGCCGAGTTAAATATGTTTTGACGTAAGCAGTTACGAAGCGAAGTTAAATGTTATGACGTAAGGAAATGGCAATCAGTGAATTTTTTTATTTTTATGAAAATCCATACTTATATACAAATGATTCACTGTTTGCCATTTCGTTACGTCATAACATATTTAATTTCACTGCTAAATACGTTGTTTCGTAAGTGCTTACGTCAAAACATGTTTAACTCGGCATATTTATCTTCACTCACATAATAAATTTTACATTTAATTATCCCAAATATTTACTCTTAGATTCTTATGGCAAAGATGAAATTTCTCCCCCAAGGCCCTTGCCAGAGAGACCCCAAAAAGTACAGTTTTAATACCCTCCAAAAATAATTGGACCCTATAAAGTATACATATATATTCTTGATTAGTGATGAAGTCTAAGACGGTCTAGCAATGCTCACACGTTCGTCAGTGGAAAGCATGATATAGTCTATTTTTGGACCCCGCCCCCTTTAGTGGGCGTTGAAGTACGATATTATATGCAAAAATAGTGTAAATATTGAACAATTTTTATTCCTTAAGCCTATAAGAAGCTGAGCTGTTCTCTGATCTTGCAGAAGTGAAACGTCTCCCCCACGGCCCTTGCCGGAATGACTCTGTCAAAATAGAGATTTAAAATGGGGTACAGAGATGTCTTAAAGGAACTCTGTCCTACCAAGTTAAACATTTTAAATTTACTTACTAAATATTTGGAGGGTATTTAGGACTCGTCCTGGTTTTTACTTGTTGAAAGTTTTTTTTGTTAAGAAAATTATATATTTTTATGTTAAAGAGGGTCCAAAGCGTTGAACTTGGACCCCGGAAATCAGAAAAATGAATTTTTTGAACTCCGCCCTCTTAACTGGGCGTTGAATTAATATTTTACATGAACACATGATGTAAATATTTAAAATATTATATTCCTTAAGCCTACAATCCTTAAAAATTAAATTTTTCAGCTTTTATCACGATGCTGAGATATTATATGATTTTCTTCTTCCCCACCCTCCCCCATTTGCCCCTAAATGATCCTGTACACTCAATTGCCCCAAAAATTTAGTTTTTAAGTTCTTGCGACAATTGCGAAATATCTCCTCCACGGCTCTTTCCAGAGTGATCCTGGCAAAATAGAGTTTTAAAATTGAGCACAGAAATGTCTTAAAGGAACTCTGACGCAGTAGATTAAAAATTTTTAATATATATACTAAATATTTGGAGGGCATTTAAGATTCGACCCGGTCGACTATAACGTTCTTATTTGTTTATTTTCAAATGTAAACAGAAAACAGCTGATAATATAATTCTTAACCGAACTTTCCCAAAGCAGTAGTTCGGGCGACTTTTTTAAGGAAATGAAAAAAATTTAAAAATTACACAAAAATTGTTGGGTAACTTTGAATGAGTTTGGGCCGTTGCGTGCTGCATCTGGAATACGGTTTACATGTAGTCGGTGGCATGCGGTCGTGATTGTGTTTAATGCAAATAACAACAACAACAAAAAAGGAAAGTATTACATGAGTAGTTTCTGCTTTGAATGTCGAACTGTTAATATTTTTATAAATAATTTGAAAACAGATATAAATAAATTATATATAAAAAAATGTAAACAGAGCTTCCTGCTTCTAAAAACTCTCCAATTGATGTAAAAACGTTTCTGCTATTAATTGTATTTAAAGTTTTACTAATTGCAATTCTGCTTTGGTATTTGCGACGAAATGATTTAAAAAGAATTCAACGTCGTCAAAATCATTTGAAGATGTGCAAGAAAAGTTCGGGTAAGAATTTATTTAAATACAATTATTTATTCATCAGCAAGATTTTTGTTCATAGAAACTGTGAAATCGTCCATCTCGAGCGAAGAACATCTTAACGTTAACAAATAGTAGAAATAATTTTCATTCAAAATGTATCAAATCGATTGGAGTTGGTCCTTAATTCTTATGTTGGTGATGTTTAAGCTGCTGTTAATTGCAATAGCTGTTTATGGAATTTATTTATGGTATTTGAAGAGAAATCCTATTATTCGGTAGTTACAAATAAAAATATTGGCTAAAAAATAAAAATTGTGTCAAGTAGAGTTGTAAATCATCTAGAGATTCAAGCTAATGGCTTTAAAATAAGCAATATTTTTGCCGAGGAAAAGCCGCTACTAAAAATTCATTATATATTCGTCCTAATTGGTCCCTCATGTTTGTTTAATCTTCTTATGCATCTGGATCAGGGTCAGTAACCTTGTTTATTCTGTACCCTTAGCAGTCATATGAATATAAAAAAATAGCCCAGCTCTTACGACCGCATATAATTTTTTTTCATCTTTCCAACTTATGCATCATCTATCATAAATGCCAGCAGCAACAAGTGGCAGGAATATATAAAAATAACGACACAAAAACAAGCAAATCTATAGAGAGCTTGAAAATAGAAAATATCATTCCGAAGAGGCATTTGATTTATGTAGCACGTACTTGTAGCTCATTATAATTTGCGCTGCGACATTAATCATAAATTTAATAGCTTGGAGACTGTTAAAATACCACTATGGCAAAATATATTGTTTGTGCATATTCGCAGAATATCATTTTGTTTAACACAATATACAACAAACAAACACAAAAACACACATACACAAGCACCTACATATTTTCCCACAGAGATGTAGTTGGCACTAATAACACTGTGCAAAGAAAAAACTTAATTTTAACAAACTTCAAGTAACTGATTCTGAGATAGGGGATACGTGTATGGGGGCACTTTGAAAGTTTACTTCTTTCCTATATTTTAGATGCCGTTAAAGCTCCCTATACCCACATTTCGCAATACAGTCGAATCCGCTTTACTGCAAAAAATCGGATTACTGAAAGCGATACAAACCCCCGTACTGATTTTAAACGCAGCTAGTCTTATTCACTTCGATTTAGCGAAATATCGCTTTACTGAAAATATCGTATTACTGAAAACCAAAAGCAAGCCCACAACTACGTTATGTATGAAACTTACTTCGCTTTAGTGAAAAAATAAACAATGACAAATTTATTCATTAGAAATCTGTTGCAACACGCTTTACTGAAAAAAATCGGATTACTGAAAGCGATACGAGTCCCCGCACTGATTTTAAACGCGGCTAGTCTCATTCACTTCGCTTTAGCGAAACATCGCTTTACTGAAAATATCGTATTACTGAAAACCAAAAGCAAGCCCATAACTACGTTTTGTATGAAACTCACATCGCTTTAGTGAAAAAATATACAATGACAAATTTATTTATTAGAAGTCGATTGCATAACTAAAGGCTGAAAAAATTGTGCATGTTTTGTCCGTTAAAAAATTAAATGGGAAAATGTATTTGTCCTTTTCGCTCTTACGTACTTTATTGTATTTTTCTATTATATTGTCAATGCAAGTGGCTAGACATTTTGGAGGACACAAACAAATTTCAGTAATCCGAACTACGTTTTAGAGAAAAAAAATCGGATAACTGAAAAAATGGGTTTTGGTTATTTCCAGTAAAGCGGAGTCGACTGTATATCTTGTAATATTTACTTTTTAGGAGGGACAAATAACTATTCGATAATAAAACAAGTAAAAACGTTATATTCGACCGTGTCGAATCTTAAATACCCTCCAAATATTTAGTAAGTAAATTTAAAATGTTTAACTGTATTTTGGAGGGGTCGCTCTGGCAAGGGCTGTGGGGGAGACATTTCACCTTAAAACTCTTAAAAATAAATGCTTGGGATAATTATATACAAAATTTAAAAAAAAATTTTTATAAGGTCATTTAGAGGGAAAGGGGGAGGAGGGGGTAGGGCAGAGTAGTACCGGGTTACGTCTCAGCTTCGTCATTAAAGCTTAAAAATGTTATATTTGAGGCTTAAGCAAACAATTTGTTAAATTTTTACACTATTTTTGCATATAATAACGCCCACTAAAGGGGGTGGGGTACATACGTTATTTTTTTTCATTTGATGGCCCCAAGTTTAACGCGAGGGACCTTCTTTAATATAAAAATATATCATTTGCTAAACAAAATTACAAAAGCCGTTAGAAATTATGTTGTTTTTGAGAGGTTGGTTTAGTTCTTCTTAGGGGAACTTTTTTCCCTCTTGCCCGATTTGGCGCATCTCAGAACTTAACCTGTGCTATCCTTCAAGATATATTAATACCAAATTTCAAGAGTGTAGCTCTTTTGGTTTGGACTGGATCGTGATTTCCACAGACGGACGGACGGACGCACATGCTCAGATCGTCTTAGATTTCATCACTGATCAAGAATATATATACTTTATGGGGTCTCAGATGGATATTTCGCTGCGTTACAAACGGAATGACAAAGTGAATATACCCTCCATATTCTTTTTTGGAGGGTATAAAAAATGTATAGATCATTTTGTCACTATCTTAATTATGTATTAGTTAAAATTTTCTCTCTCTCTCTCTCTCTCTGTCTCTTAATTATAATTAAAATCTCATACTACTACATAGAATATAATATTAACACGACAATATAAGCACCAAAAAAAAAAAAATCGTTGTCCAGTGTAATAATAAACACAATTGCGAATTCATGTCACTTGTTGAATTGAAACAAAATCCCATCAGTTTTATCATCGTCATCATAATCAACAGATTTACAACAGATACAAAATAGAATAAACGAACAAATGATTCATTAGATTACTGTGCTGGTGTTGGTGTTGGCTTCGCACAGACAAATGGAAGCGGAACTGTAGAAATTAAGAAATTCCGTTAGGGGAAACAAGAACGTGCACACAATAGTCGTAATACAGTTTAAGTAATCTGTATTTTTTTTTTCTTGTGTTCATTACTTTTGCAGATGAATAGGAATATAAACATTATTACGGATGTATATTTTGCTTTTGCAAATGAATAGCTATTTCAATGCATGAATGGTTTTATAAACAATTTTTTTTTCTTTCAATACGTATAATTTTATTTTCTACAATTCAATCGTTTATGCACTCTATCTGTTATGGCTTGAGAAGTAGAAATTGCAATTATTATTATTTTTTATAAAAGCTGTAATCAGTTCAGCTATTGAAGGATTGTGCAACCTTGCCAGTGTTATGTCTGTGCCGTGTTTAGTTTTATGCTATTTAATTTATAATAAAAGAAAAACAATAAACGGCATGAAATAGAATATAAATAAACGTTAAGGAAAAATAATTAGTGAAAAAGGAGGTCTAATGCATAAAAAATATGTTATTCTTATAACTTTCTTATTTGACAAATTTTGTATATATACAAAATTTATCCGCTTTAGCGCAACACGCTTTACTGAAAAAAAATCGGATTACTGAAAGCGATACAAATCCCCGCACTGCTTTTAAACGCAGCTAGTCTTATTTACTTCGCTTTAGTGAAACATCGTTTTACTGAAAATATCGTATTACTGAAAACCAAAAGCAAGCCCACAAATACGTTTTGTATGAAACTTACTTCGCTTTAGTAAAAAAATAAACAATGACATCGAATCGATTGCATAACTTAAGGCTGAAAAACTTGTGCATGTTTTGTCCGTTAAAATATGAAATGGCAAAATGTAAATATTTTCGCTCTTACGTACTTCATTGTACTTTGCTATTATATTGTCAATGCAAGTGGCTAGACATTTTCGAGGAATTCGTGAAAAATTTCAACAACAAAATGAATAATTCTATTAATAATTTTTTTTTTATATAAAATTTTTACGTTAAATTGACGTAAAAAATATATACAGATTTGATATTATATATGTATATTGTTTTACTGATTTTAAGCAGTACGCTTAACTGTAACAAATTTCAGTAATCCGAACTACGTTTTAGAGAATAAATCGGATAACTTGAAAAAAATCGGTTTTGGGTATTTCCAGTAAAGCGGAGTCGACTGTAGGGCATTCTGCGTCACGCTGTAGTTACTACCAAGAATGATAAAATAAAGATTACGCCTTGCGCATGATTTACCGTTTGATGACGTATTTGTTCCCTCGAAGAGATTGCCAAATGTTTATTATATGCAAAACTAATACTTTCTCGTACAAAATTAATATTTTGTGCTATATTTGGCAACTCTTCACTCAATTTACTCAGAGAGATTTCCAATTTACTCAGAGAGATTTCCAACAAGCAAATGAAATCGAATTTATGAAAGTGCAAGTTTTGTGTTATATTTTATAATAAATTGTGTTATAATTTAAATTAAATATAGTAAAATAATTATTAAATAACTTAAAGTGTAAAAACTTATTAAAACTTGATTTTTAAAGCTCATAAACTGTAAACAAAAAACCTAAATTAAAGAGAAAAGAGAACAAAAAGAGCAAGCATGAAATGTGCAGTGGGCAATTGCAAGCAAAGTAACAGCAAAAAAACAAGTAAGAAATGATTGTGTTAAAATGTAATATTGTTATCAAATTTTTTTTTGTTTTCAAAACGCTGTGTCATTTTATAGTTTTCCAAGAGATGAAGGTCAAAGGATGTTATGGCTGATATTTTGCAAGGAAAAAAATTTGTTTTGAATGGGGAAAAAAGAAAAATAATTAGCACTTGGGTTCAATATGTATATAAAATAACTACAAATGAACAATTTAAAATAAAAAAAAGTGGAAACTAAAATAATTTTTTAAAATTGTTTATTATCAAACACATTTTATTTGAAAAATCGCAGTTTGCCCCACTGTCCTGTTTTTAAAATAACATAATAGTTCTCCAACTGAATTTTATTAGCCAATCAGAACACATGGTGAGTGACGTCAGAATTCCATCATGGGCAGAAAAGTATTTTCATTTCAGGTTGTTGGCGTAATCTTTATTTTATCATTCTTGGTTACTACACTCTGTGGATGATACACATTCTCACTTCATAATGAGTGCGTATGAGTAATATATTTCTCATATTATTGTATTAATATTACTCATACGTATATTTCAGTAATTAAATTACCCCTTAAGGTATGCTAGTAAAGTTTACGTCTGTTTGCTATATAAAAGATATCACAATGTCTTATAAAAATTGGCATATGTGTACGTAAGCGCATATAATTTCCGAGCTAGTCGTGCGATTTGCATGAAATAAATTTTATTTGATGGCAAACAAACTGGACTTCTTGATTAAATTCGTCCAGAACTATCTGCACTATTTGAGGAGTTTTAAATTGATTAGAAATCGATTGAATCAATGTGTTATTATCCACAGATGTATGTAGATAATGATTATATTGAGGCAAACACTGTATAAATAAAGCGCTGTTGCATCTTTCGTGCTGAACTGTTAAAGTTGCAATATATATTTAAGCACACTTTGAAAATGAAAAAAGGGTACTATTGTTATGTTAATATATAATACGAGGGCTGTTTAGTAGCCCCGTAACATTTTCAAATTTCCTCTTAGTTACTTTAAATGCAGCACTGCAGCCGTTTACCTGCAATTTTTAGTTGTTATTTGATGCATACAATTCTTTGTCCAGAGATAAAGAAATTACTGGGTGCTAAGAGATTTAGAGCAAATGAAGGGGTCATAACCGAAAAAATTTTATTTTAATGCTAGAGTTAATGTCGACGCCGTTGACGGCGTTTCAACGCCGAAAAAGTTGAAATATATTGAACTTTTACGGCGTTGCAACGCGTTGAGATTAACTGCTCCCATACAATTTCATACGATTCAACTTTTTTTTTGACATTTGACGCCTTCGACGACGTCGACATTAACTCTAGCATAAGGATCTTGAAGAAACTTATTATGTATATAGAAAGAATAGAACAATTGGAATATAAAGTAGACTAAATTTGTTTATTCAAACAGGGATGGAATTATCAAATAGCTCTCGTATGACATAATTGTCATTGAGTGAATCTATTAATATTAATTTTACAACAAAAGTGACTAATAATTAGTATTTTTATTTAAAGATAATAAATATTTTTGCTTACATTTTATTCGGAGTTTGGAAAACTATTTTTGTTTGTTTATTTAAACAGATTTCAAGCTTTTTTTATTGCTTAAAAGAAAGTGCGTTTAACCGAAAAATAATTTAACTGAAACATATTTTGACGTGACTTTGACAAATAATTACAGCATAAAGGGAATTGTATATAATTTTTCGAATTTTTGTAAAATTTTTATTATAACACGCTTGAAGTCTTTTTATTAAATAATAAATCTGTAATAATTTATACCTTTATTTTTTCAATATTTCGATATCCTCGGAATATCTTCTTCAGAACAATAATGCTATTGATATTAAATTGAAAATATTAACATATAATGAATGTTTTTAATTTATAATACAAATATATTTTCATTCAACCCAATTTTTATATAAAAAGCAAAACAACAAAATAATATTGGGTGTTTTTTATTGAGGTATAGAACTTTAAGTTGGCATCACTTTTTTAACTGGCGGCCATTTTGTCAGCTGTCAAGTGATTAATATTTAGTTTGGTTTGCCATTTCATCATGAACAGGTTGACAAAAGAACAACGCTTGCAAATCGTGCAAATTTATTTCGAAAGTAATGGTTCAGTTCGCGAAGTTTACCGCAAGCTCCGTCCATTTTATGGTCGACATAATCGTCCATCAGAGCAATTAATTCGGTTAACCATGGATCGTTTTCGCACATGAGACCCTTGAGACGCCATTACATCCACAAAAACTGACTGTTTGGTGTGCTCTATGGGCTGGTGGAGTCATTGGGCCATACTTCTTCCGAAATAATGCTGGAGAGTCAGTTACCGTTAATGGAGACCGGTATAGAGCCATGATAACCGACTATTTTGTTCCCGAATTGGATGGCATGAATGTGGATGAGTTGTGGTTCCAACAAGACGGCGCTACATGCCACACAGCGCACGTCACAATCGATTTATTGAAGGAAACATTCTATGAGCGCATAATTTCGCGGAATGGACCTGTCAATTGGCCACCAAGATCGTGTGATTTGACACCATTGGATTATTTTCTTTGGGGATACGTGAAGTCGCTCGTCTACGCCAACAAACCAGAAACGTTAGGGGACTTGGAAGCCAACATTCGTGGCGCTATTGCCAACATACGGCCCCATATGCTCGAAAAAGTGGTTGAAAATTGGACCTGTAGAATTGGCTTTATTCGAGCCAGCCGCGGCGGCCACATGCCCGAAATCATATTTAAACATTAATGGCATAAAATTATCCTTCCAATAAAGCCAAATTGATGGACATTAACACGATTTTCTTGTGTTTTATTTCAATTCGAAGTTCTATACCTTTAAAAAACACCCTGTATTAATTATAATTAAATTCTTTCCTTATATGAATAAGTTTAACCCAAACAGAGCTTTATTTATACTATTTTATCTATTTTTATTAAAAATCCTGCCTAACCGGAAGATAATTTCAATAATTTTCCATTTTTCGCTCTCCGTATTTGTATGTAATTATTTCAGCTCTTGATATGAGGCATTCCTTAAATAAAATTTTCTCTGCATTTCGCAAAAGTTGAATAAAACTAATTTATCACATGTTTACCGTGCACACACGTCGTCATCATACACTACTACATACACACAATATTGTCATGTTTGCATTTTATTATTTGTTAATAATTAAACAGCTCACACATAAACTGATGCAAAATAATTAACAGCATTATTATATATTCTATTATATATTGAAAATAAACAAATTAACAATATTTTCAATTGCACATGTAGAATATTCAATGAACACGTACTTAATGGAAAATTAGATGGATGTGTTAATGCTAATTGCAGCCTACAATTTGTGTGCCTGTGTTTATTTGCCTTGCACGCGCGCGTGTGTGTGTATATGAGCTGTAAACAAACGTTGGCTTTAGTCACTTAAATGTAATATTATGCGAGCTGTTGAATATTTTCCATATTTTTTTATTAATTGGTTCAAACTATTTATAAACTAGTTGGTTAGTTGAGTGTTTAAATATTAAAGGCCTAATTTATGAAAAAATATTTCATATGCTAATAAACTGCTTGTTGGACAAAATTTTGTGTAGAAATTTATAAAATTATTTATTAGTTATTATAGATAAAGAGGGTAATTAAATTTTTATTGCCGCCATCATATTGTGTGAATTTTATATGTCAACTGTGTTTTAAATTTTTTATAAATATATTGAAATTAATACATAGTTATTTTAGTTGTCAACTCTTGTTTGTAAAAGTTTATAATATATAATAAGTCATAAAAAAATGACTTATGCCCAGTTTTTAATTTCAAAATTAAGTACTATTTAAACTTAAAGTGTATTTAAATACAAAATTTTGTTTTTCACTTCGAATTTAAATAAGATTTCAATGGCCCACATTGTACATTTAAATCCAATTTAAGTTTTTCATACAACCATGTGTTTTTCATTGTTTGTTTACATTCAACAACCTGAAAATTGGTACAGCAGTTGTTCATTGGAACAAAACTTCGGTAAAAAGGTTCTTGTATTGGATCATTTTCACTATTTTTCTTACTATTTATTTGTGCTACCATACTTTTATCACAATTAAATACCAAAATTAATTTTAGACTGAAAAACTGAAAGTGTATTTTAAACACAACTTAAACTTATGGAAAAATTAACAATAATTGTACAAACATTTTTTTAAATTCAAAAAGACATGAAAAGCATTTCAAACTACAAGGGAAAGTCAACATCAGTTTTTAATTACTCAACTTACAGAGAAGAAATGAGTAGGTGTTTTCGAAGGCCGATACACTTTCATCATAACTACTCATGTCACCACTTATGCTCCTATATTCCGTCATCAACAATAAAAATCTATGAAGAAATTTTACGTTTTTTTGACAGTTTTGCTGTTTTGAGTAAGATGTTGTTGTTTTTTTTTGATTTTATCTTAAGGCAACATTTTTAGATCTAATTAAGAGGTATAAATTTGCTGAAGAGAGAAAAGCAATATTTCGAATAGTTCACGCGATATAGACTTAAGAATCAGTACATGTTTTTTGAAAATCCACACCCAGTAGGAAACTTCAAAAACGAATTTAGAAAAATTCAAAACCCAGCTAAGGCTTTTCTTCTACCACCATAAGCTTTCAGATTTTGGGGGTCTTATTTGGTTCAAGATTTTGCAGTTGAAAAATGTGCTACTGTGTTATTAGGTGTGACGAAGTCAAAAACTGGAGGTTAGAATGACTTTAGAAATTACAGTAGCCGCTCGGTTATATGAACATCCAGAATAGTGAACAACAAAATTTAAACACATGGGGTTCTAAAGAGTGAACACAGCCTATCTCTATTATGTGAACAGCTTTAAACCGTTAATTTCTTTTAAATGTTTGTCTTATTGGAAGTATGTTCTTCCCCGAAATAAGTGACAAAACCCCAAACTGTTTTTTTGTTAATGTTGTGAGTGTTGAGTTGTTGAGTGATTATCTTATATATAAAAAATCGGTTCTTCCCCGAGATTAGCAAGCGTGTGCATACGAATACAAAAAGGAAAAACTAAAAGGCAAACATTGAGAGAAGCTGATGTGCCGTTGGTGGAGGCGAAGCTATATCATTGGTTCAATCAACAAAGACTTAAGAATTTACCCATTACAAGTGAATTAATTAAAGTAAAAGCAAAATATTTAAACGACCAATTGAAAGAAAAAATTTCTTTTACTGCAAGTAATGGGTGACTGCAGAAATCTAAGCGACGATTTGGTAAACGGTTTTTAAAGATATCCGGTAAAAAATTATCGTCCAATCCGCAGTTTGTAGAACCTTTTAAAAAAGGACCCCATTCTTTAATAGTAGAACACAATTTAATACATAATCAAATTTACAATACGGACGAAACTGGCCTATTTTGGAAAGTGCTTTCAGACAAAACATACGTTTTAAGAAGTGAAAAAAGTGCACATGGAAGAAAAACCGAAAAAGCACGTCTTACATTCCTGGCCTGTACAAATGCTTCTGGTGATAGGGAAAGCAAAAAATCCAAGATGTTTCAACAATTTTACTCCACCCGTTGATTATGGCCAATCTAAAAACGCATGGATGACGGCAGCAATTTTCCAAAAGTGGTTCAAAGATTCAGTTGTTGTACAGGACTTCTTTCATGTTCATTAATTATTAAAAAAACCGTATTAAAAATAAAAAATTAATTTAATAAAAGTCATATTTATTACTTATTTGATGTTCTCTCGATTTAGTGAACTTCTCCATTTAGTGAACAGGCTCTGTTTGAATTAGTTCATATAACCGAGCGATTATTGTATATAGATGCCAAGTTAAGAATTTAAAAAACATTTTACACAATTCAGTTCTCAGTTTGTTTAAAATTTCACAACATTCAATTTTATATACGATTTATAAAGGGTGTCTTATACGGTGTTAAAACAGAGACCGTAATTGAGGTTATCACAATTAATGACATTATTGAGCTCAATTAACCACATATAAAATTTTAACTAAGTGATTGTTCAATTAACACTTAATTGCTATAAAATCGAGTAAAATTACATATGCAGCACTGGGTTTAGTGAGCAAAATACAGCCCACTGAACAAATTTAGTCAAGACTTCAACCTAAAATGTTGAGAAGAAAAATGAAAACAAACAAAATACGCCAAGACGTGCTGAAGTTAAATTGTTGACATGAAACTTATTATTAATTAGAAAATAAAAAAAATAACAAGTCCCAGATTTTTAATACGGTGTTCAGATATACATCTTAATTGCGTTTGTCCCAATTAATACCATTATTGAGCTCAATTAACCATACAAAATTTCAATTAAGTTATTGATCAATTAAAACTTAATTGCTATAAAATTGAGTAAAATTACAAATGCAGCACTGCTAAACAGCACTGTGTATAGTGAGTTGAGAATTGGTATTCCAGATTATACCTTCTACGCCCCAGTCGTGGCAGCCACATGGCAGAAATCATATTTAAACATTAATTTCATAAAATTTTCTTTCCAATCAAGCCCGTTTCATTGATATTAAAAATATATTTCATTGTTTTATTATGATTTACATTTGTGTCACTCTATAAAAAAGCATCCTATATAATTCAATGTTTAAGGCTAATTTCATGTAAATGATGACCGGGGCCAAGCGGCAAATGATTCATGCACTGGGTACAATTTTGGTTCACTCTGTCCATCATATCGATCGGTAACTCAAGAACAAATTCTACAATATCGGCCTTAACATAAGCCAATAAAAATAGCGTCAAGTCGTTAAAATATCATGATCGAGGCAGCCAATTGACCGTCCTCGAAATTCCAACGAACTCACCTCTCATTTGGGCCATTGTCTCACGTACTGTGTAGCATTTTTAAACAACATATCAGCTAAGTTCAGCTGTTCCCTTTTTGAAACAAAAAAATATTGGGTAATCATCAAACGGTAGCGCACGCCATTCACAGTAACGTTGCCGCCTTCGTCTCGTCTTTAAAGAAGATGCCACCGACATACAAATCCAAACTCTATAGTACATTTTTCGGGATTCATTGTCAGTTCTCGATCACGAATTTTAATAATAAAATTCAATAATCCGCTAACGTTGTTCGTTTGTAATTTGATTCATAATTAAATTATAAACCAAACTAAGCATGTCTGACAGTAACACGTTACACGACAATAGCTGAGCTGCCAAAAAAAGATGAGCTGCCAAAAACAGCTGAGCTGCCAAAAACAGCTGAACTGCCAAAAACAGCTGAGCTGCCAAAAACAGCTGAGTTGCCAAAAACAGCTGAGCTGAAAAAAGCAGCTGAGCTGCCTAAAACAGCTGTGCTGCCAAAAACAGCTGAGCTGCCAAAAACAGCTGAGCTGCCAAAAAACAGCTGAGCTGCTAAAAACAGCTGAGTTGAAAAAACAGCTGAGCTGCCAAAAAACAGCTGAGCTGCTAAAAACAGCTGAGCTGCCACAAACAGTTGAGATGCCAAAAACAGCTGAGTTGCCAAAAACAGCTGAGCTGAAAAAAGCAGCTGAGCTGCCTAAAACAGCTGTGCTGCCAAAAACAGCTGAGCTGCCAAAAACAGCTGAGCTGCCAAAAACAGCTGAGCTGCCAAAAACAGCTGACCTGCCAAAAACAGCTGAGTTGCCAAAAACAGCTGAGCTGAAAAAAACAGCTGAGCTGCCTAAAACAGCTGTGCTGCCAAAAACAGCTGAGCTGCCAAAAACAGCTGAGCTGCCAAAAACAGTTGAGCTGCCAAAAACAGCTGAACTGTCAAAAACAGCTGAGCTGCCAAAAACTGCTGAGCTGCCAAAAACAGCTGAGCTGCCAAAAACAGTTGAGCTGCCAAAAACAGTTGAGCTGCCAAAAACAGCTGAACTGCCAAAAACAGCTGAGCTGCCAAAAACATCTGAGCTGCCAAAAACAGTGTTGCCAAAAACAGTGTAGCCAAAAACAGTGTTGCCAAAACTGTTAAGAAATCACCCATTATTTTTAAGCCATATTTTATTTTAATTAAAATTTCTGAAATATTTACTGCCGTTTTGACAATATCGAAAGATTGTTTTAAATGTAATTGCACAAAAAAAAAGAACTATTATGACGTTGTGAATTAGGCAGTCAATTTAAATTGATGGAAAACTTTTCTTTGTAGAGCTACTAAAATTTGTCTGCATTTAATTGCTGAAACCAAACATTTAGTTTTCCATTGTCTTGGTTGGTTGTTATTTTGTCAATTTATTTTATTTGTCTTTTAAATATTTCCATTACTTTGACTCAACTGTCTGTCTGGCTATTGGCACTTCAGGACTTCTGAATACCTGATTTTTTATGGTGCTACAAAATAATGTAAAATATTTGTATGTAAATGAATTCTTAACATTTGAATGACACACGTGGTCATTAAAGCATCTGTAAGTCTATATTTTTCCATTTTCCATTTTTCTATTTCGGTATCGGTTTGTTGCTATTAAGTTATTTCTACCGCATCTATTGTGTTATTTGTTCTTTTTTTTATTTTTTTTTGCTGGTTTAAGTTACAATTGCTTTATTTTTAGCTGGCGTATTCTTTTGCTAATTTTCATTCAATGACGGTTAGTTGTTTGAACATCTTTTGCTTGCATTTCAACGTCCATGTGTATGGATGAGTGTGCTGTTGGTTTTCTTGTTGCTAATTTATTTATTGTTGACTTTGTTAACAACACTCAATTGTGTTGTTTTTTTTTTGTGTTGGAAATGCTTATTAAGAGATAGACTTTTTGCTCCTTTTTTTCTTCTGCTTGTTAAATTTTCTCCTTCCTTTCACATGGTATTTATTTTGCTTTTTTTGCTACATCTACGATATCGTTAATTTCGTTCACATAATAGGCAAATCGATATTCTGTTGTTAGAAAGCACAAAACGAAAAATTCGTTTAGCATGAATTTGATTCTGCTGAAATTGTACTTTTTCTAATACAGGCAGACCAAATAACACACATATTTCCATGCAAGTCAAATTCTATTAGTCACAATTGAATTAGATAATTGGAATGCAAATAATTAGATCGGTTTGCAGAGACAATTAGACGACTAAAGAAGAGCAGTCTTGTTAACTAGTTGGAGGTTTTTGAGCACATACGCAAATGTGGTGGTGTGCCTTGATATTTTATATGAAAATATAAGGAAGTGAGGAATTTATTTATGTTTAAAGCTCTAAACACAATAACGACAGCAGGCTACACAAACACCGACTACAAAAGCCGTTGGCTACAATCGTCGCCCCATAGTCTCATTTTAGTGGTGCCACTTTCGTATATAAAAAAAACGCTTATTCTAAATCTATCTAAACAAAATTAATAATAACAAGTAAAAACGTTATATTCGACCGGGTCGAATCTTAAATACCATCCAAATATTTAGTAAGTGAATTTAAAATGTTCAACTTGGCGGGACAGAGTTCCTTTATATAATATCGTACGTCAACGCCCACTAAAGGGGGCGGGGTTCAAAAATAGACAATATCATGTTTTCCACAGACGAACGTATGGGCATTGCTAGATCGTCTTAAACTTCATCACTAATCAAGAATATACATATTCACTTTATAGGGTCCAATTCTCTTTGGAGGGTATAAAAACTGTATTTTGGCGGGGTCGCTCTGGCAAGGGCTGTGGGGGAAACATTTCATTTTTGTCATAAAACTCTAAAAATAAAAGCTTGGGATAATTACATATATACAAAATTAAAAAATTTTTTTTTTTTTGATAGGGTCATTTAAAGGGCAAAGGGGGAGAGGGAGTAGAGCAGAAACAGGTAGACATAAAATTCCAAAAATAAATGCTTGGGATAATTGTATACAAAATAAAATTTTTTTTATTGTTTTTTGGTAGGGTCATTTAGAGGATGAAGGGGGAGGAGGGGGTAGGGCAGAGGAGTACCAGGTATCGTCTCAGCTTCGTCATTAAAGCTTAAAAATATTATTTTTAAGGAATGTAGGCTTAAGTAAAACAATTTGTTACATTTTTATGCCACTTTTGCATATAATAACGCCCACTAAAGTGGGCGGGGATAAAAAATAGCTTTTTTTATTTAATGGCTTCAGTTTAAGGCGTTGGACCTTTTTTGACATAAAAATATATCATTTCCTTAACAAAATAACCAAAAAACTTTAAAAATTATGTTGTTTTTTCTGGGTTGGTTTAGTTCTTCTTAGGGGAACTTTTTTCCCTCTTGCCCGATTTAGCCCATCTCCAAACTTAACCTGCTCCAAGCTTCAAAATATATTTATACCAAATTGCAAGAGTCTAGCTCTTTTCATTTGGACTGAATCGTGATTTCCACAGACGGACGGACGGACATGCTCAGATCGTCTTAGATTTCATCACTGATCAAGAATATATATACTTTGTGGGGTCTGAGATGGATATTTCGATGCGTTACAAACGGAATGACAAAGTGAATATAAATAAAAATAATAAATAAATAAAATAAAATATAGAAGCCGAGAGAGAACGCAAAATAAATAAATAAATAAATTTTACAAAATAATTTTTGGTCTTGAAAGGACTTTTACATTTTTTTATTTTTAACAATTTTCATATTCTTGACCAGTTTGAAAATGTTTTTAAACGCCTATTTATTTAAGATGTTTCACTGTGTTGGCAGCACTAATTTATTTATTGTCGCCTATGAAAATAGAAATTAGTTTAATTTGACTACAGCCACAAAAGTAGCACGGACAACAACCTGCCGTGTAGCCGTTAAAATAATCATTCCCTTATAAACTAGACATGGGTCCAACTAGCTCATTCGCTCAGTTTTGACAAGAACCTCTGATCAAACCTATGTAATTTAAATGGGTTTGATCAGAGGTTCTTGTCAAAACTGAGCGAATGAGTTAGTTGGACCCAAGTCTATTATAAACACGTGTATTTTATTTCTAACAGGTTGTAGTCGGTAGCCTGCTGTCGTGAATGTGTTTAATGCATAAATGTTTCTTATAAATTTTACTTCTTATATTTTTAGGAATTAATTTTTTTCTAAATTAGCAAATATTGTACTGAAAAATATCGAATTTAAAATGAAACTAATCATGTGGTGGAAAATATAGACTTAAGCCACAATAAAAATAAATACATGCTTTTCAAAACCTTTTAGTAAATTTTCAACTAAGACTATTTTTATAATAAATATAATTCAGTTTGAAAATATTCTGTTAAATCATTTTTTATTGGTGCTGGCAAAGCAGCCACAAAGAGATATTCATGAAATAGCAAATACTCGCTTTCATTGAAGTCCATTTGGTTTTAATAAAATAATTATTATAACAGAAAAGTTTCCATTGTAAAATATTGAAAAGTATTATTTTTATTTTTATTATTATTGCAGTTGGTTAACATCGATTACCTCATAAAAAAAACTATAGAGTTTTTTTCCCCCAACCATTTTAAGTGTTCATTTGCATGAGTGTATTACACTACAGACTTGCACAACTAATCACACAGATATCCCAGCGAAATAATCACACTTATTCTTTAATTATTTGTCAACGTAATGTCAAGACAATATTAAAAATAGGGCAGTTAAATTCTAGAGGGAAGTCTCTTTATATTCTGTAGGAGTTACAAATTAATAAGAGGCGGTTAAGGATAATTAAAAGCCGAGACAAAATAATATATAGTTTTGATATTAACTTGACGTGATGTTGACAAATAGTTATAGAATAAGGGGGAATATTTATTTGGCAGCATATAAAATAAAAGAATCTTTAAGTGAGAGTTAAACTCCTTTGGGGCTTACATAACACGAAATTTTATAATAATCTATTAAGAAGAATGGAAAAGCGGTCGACTCTATAATTTCAGAATCAATTGCTCAGCTAAGAAGTTTGAATACTGGAGAGTTGTAGCAACGAGAATTCAACTTATCAAGAGGGATTCTACATACATCCTTCTCAATTCCAATTAATAAGAGATTGAATATCATAAAAAAATATGTAAATGAAATTTATTTGTTGGTGGTCAAGCAATGTCTGTATGCATTTCATTGATGCTTTACCAAATCATCGGTAGAGTTTAACCACAGTTTTGAAAAGTTAAAAACCTCTTATCTTATCCTAATTGTTTGATTTCGGATAAGTGTATGCATAAGATAAGAGGTTTTTAACTTTTCAAAACTGTGGTTTTGAAAAGTTAAAAACCTCAGTTAAAAAGCTCAGTTTTGACAAGAACCTCTGATCAAACCTATGTAATTTAAATGGGTTTGATCGGAGGTTCTTGTCAAAACTAAGCCAATGAGCTAGTTGGACCCAAATCTATTTCACACACGTGAAGTTTTATTGTGTTCTCTGTAGACGTGGGTCCAACTAGCTCATTCGCTCAGTTTTGACAAGAACCTGTGATCAAACCCATTTAAATTACATAGGTTTGACCAGAGGTTCTTGTCAAAACTGAGCGAATGAGCTAGTTGGACCCAAGTCTAGTTCTCTGCCCCACAGCTGATAGCAGTTTTTTTTTTGCTGGGACACATATCTACTATATATTACATTCCTTTTTACCATCAACCGGAAACAGAGAAAAAAAAAACGTAGGAAGTCATTTATATAAAAAAAAGTAGAACAAAGATGTGAACATTTTTATGGGTGCCTTTGCATAAATCAACTGAATACAATTTGTTGCCAATTACTTTGCAATGAAATTAATAAAAAAATATAAGTTTCTGTTATAAATAACAAATCCATGCTTTTGAGTTTTAGGGGTAAATTCCATACTAGTTTTATTCTTTTTCCTATTGGGATATTCTTTTGTTCCACGATATTCGCAGAAAACAAATTAAATTAAATTAAATTAAATTAAATTTAATCTGTTTATTGGCTGGCACGACTTATTTGATTTCCCTATTTCTCGGCAGTATTTCAGCTCCTCAAATTTGAGAAATACTTAGCAAACCAATAACTTAATGCCATAAAATTCATAGCTCTTTCAACAATTTAAACATATATTTAAATAATAATTTATTTAAAATACTTTTCCAAAATATTTTATTGAATTGCTGACTTTTCGTTGATGTTTACTAAAATATTGCACATAAAATTAAATTCCATTAAATATTTGCTTAAAATGTATAATCTCTCAAAAAATAAAAATTAAACAAATTTATATAAAATGTTATTATACTCGTGTATACAAATACATACTCACATACATTATTTTAAAATATCTGAAAAAATATATATTATTTTCCCAGAATCTTTAAATCTTTTCATACACACTGATATGCTTTAATCATTTTATTCGTTCTACAAAATAATTATTTATTGATGCATAAAAAGCTGTTTCTTTATAATATTTCTTTTATGAATAAATAAAAGGTAAATAATATGCAAGCATATACATAAGTATTTATGTTCTTATTTATGTATATATATTATATACGAGGGTCACTATTCCATTATTGAGAACATTTTTTATGGGCACATACATAATATTCTCAATGTATGATCCTAAATCTTTTTGCTATAAACTTGGTTATTTTGAGTACACCCAGAGTCCTTTTAAAAATATGAAAATTTCCCGAGCAAGCCTTGTGTGCATGATGCACACAAGATTTTAACGAAAATTCAGATTGTTACATTAAATTCAATTAAGCTTTATAGGCTAATTGCTCGAAAATTTTTGTAAATTCATAAAGACATGATAAATATTCCAGGGCACCAAGAAAAGTTAAATTCAATTTTAAATTATTTAATTTACTCAGCAGAGCAGAATACATGTTTTTGAAAGCCGCTACACTTTCATCATTAGTACTCATGTGTAATTTTGTTTGTCACCACTTCTTAGGTGTGTCTCGGCTGAATATGATAATAGTTTTTATTTACAAAAATTAGGAAATCACATACGAGAACTGTAACAAGCCGATAGTAATATTCTTCTATTTAATAACCGTGTTGCCGTTTGATTATTTCCCGTTTTGCTGAAGTTTTGGTTCTATTATAACTAAGCCAAAGTTTTTTAATTCTTTTATACTTAAATACAGGGTGTCCGCCGGATGGATATACTACTTTGTTTTGCCGTTTTGGTAAACATTAGTCTTTACAGTTCATATATGGCAGTCGTGAAGTAGAAACAATTTTTTTTTTGCAAATTTATTATGGAAAAATATTCGTTAAACCAACGTGTTTTAATCGAATTACAATGGAAATACTGCGAGAACTTTTCCCACAACAAGTTATTTCAAGAAATTGTGTTATTGATTGGCCTCCACGGTCGCCTGATTTGACTGTTCCGGTCTTCTTTTTGTGGGGATATCTGAAAAGCTTAAGCAAACAAACCAGAAACTCAAACAAAATATTCGTGATGAAATCAATGAAATACCGCGTGAAATGTGTGAGAATGTAATGAAAAATGTGCCCAAAAGGGCTCGTATTTGTGAGGCTAACAGAGCGGACATTTATCTGATATTGCATTCCATACATAATTGCCGACATTAAATGAAACATTTATCGAGATCCATTCTCTTTCATTTAATCATTATAAACAAAAAAGTAGTATATCTTCCCGGTGGACACCCTGTATATTTAAATCTAGAAATTGTAAGCAAATGGTATCAAAAATAGTGGTTTTATAAAATCATCTGTATTTAGCTCGGACTGGCACCCAGGCTATGAACCCTTCTCACGCATTGTGCCGGGACTAAGAAGAGAAATAGCAGCACAGATGGAGAAAGAAGAAAACAATTTAAAGTTTGTTGTTGGTAGACTTGTGTCGAACTAGCTCATTCGCTCAGTTTTGACAAGAACCTCTCATCAAACCCATTTAAATTACATAGGTTTGATTAAAGGTTCTTGTCAAAACTGAGCGAATGAGCTAGTTGGACACAAGTCTAGTTGTTGGTATTTTTTTTCCTGCGAATTTTTGCCGAAGGAGGATTATAATTTTTGCAAGAATTGATTTTCATTGTATTCAGTCTCATCGTATGTAGAGTTGACTTTGACACAAATAGGTAATTTCCAGGCTAAGCATTAAACACATTCACGACAGCAGGTTACCTCCTGAACGACTACTGAAATAGATTACATGTGTTTATATGGGAATGATTATTTTCAAGGCTACACGACACACAGAGGGATTTGTTCATACAATGTTTGGCAAAATATATAAGGAGTGCTCGTAGAATGTTGAAATTTTGCTCTGAGCTTTGGGTTAGCTCAATTAAGAATAATATAAAGTTTCATTAAAATTGGCCACGCCCACTACCCACCGCCCATATAAACCAAACTTTATTTTTGGCCCAAAGTTTTTGAAATTTGGCACAGAGCCTTTTATTACCTCAATTAAGAAAAACATAAAGTTGAATTAAAATTGGCCACGCCCACTACCCACCGCCCATAGAAAACAAACTTTATGTTTGGCCCAAAGTTTTTGAAATTTGGCACAGAGCCTTTTATTACCTCAATTAAGAAAAAGATAAAGATTCATTAAAATTGGCCACGCCCACCACCCACCGCCCATATAAACCAAAATTTATTTTTGGCCCAAAGATTTTGAAATTTGGCGCAGAGCCTTTTATTACCTCAATTAAGAAATAAATAAAGTTTCATTAAAATTGGCCACGCCCAGTGCCCACCGTCCATAGAACCCAAAACTTTATTTTTGGTCCAAAGCTTTTGAGATTTGGCACAGAACCTTTTATTACCTCAATTAAGAATAAAATAAAGTTTCATTAACATTGGACACGCCCACCACCCACCGCCCATATAAACCAAAATTTATTTTCGGCACAAAGTTTTTGAAATTTAGCACAGAGCCTTTATTGCCTCAATTAAGAATAAAATAATGTTTCATTAAAGCTGGCCACGCCCACCACTCACTGCCCATATAACCCATATTATATTTTTTCCCACAACTTTATGTTTCTCTACCAAAACTGATTACTTTTTACAATATTGTAAAGATAAAAATTTCACGAATTTGAAGACAAATTTTATGATTTTATAAAAGATTATTAATTAGATATTTAAACTTTTTTTTTAAATTAATAATATGGAGTCTTACCTTTCATTTTATTATAGAGGGAGCACCTAGCACGACCGAGCAACCCTTTTTTTCTTCCAAGGAAGTTTGCAATCACGGCACATTATGGAACAAATTTTATTCTATCATATCTTTTAAACCATATGAGCGAACCTCATAATTTTTTTTTTAAATACGCAGAAATGGCTATATTTGAAAAATATCACTATTTAAATTCGAGCAATAAAATTATCTTACATACAAATACTATAGGAGTGCGTAAACAGTTTTCATTATTTTGAAATAAAATTTCCATGTGACTTTACTTCATTATTTCAAAGACATATAAAAGTTTTTTGGGATACAATTTATGGATTCTTCATACTGAATCAATTTGCTACAAAACTGCATCATTACATTTTTAAATTTTATGTGTCGAAAAAATTACTTATTGCACAAAAAATCCCACTGTACGACAGGTGGTTGTCCGTGCTACTTTTACCATATAAACACATGAATTCTATAGCTGTAGTCGTGCAGTCGGTAGCTTGCTGTCGTGAATGTGTTTAAGGTGCATCACTGTCATAGTCATAAAAAAAAATTTAATTGAAATATATTTGAAGAAAATTTTGAATAAAATATATATCGAACGCATTTTCAGCTTGATAAATTTTGAGGTTATTATAGGCAATCAACGTTTGAAAATCATAAAAAATCTAGCTTAAAAAAAGAAAATAAAATCATACACTGAACTTAAATATGCATTAAAGAAAGTTAAACAGCTGCGTCAGCATTACGCTTATGATAGCACAGGACACACGTTGCTTAGCATGCGGTTGTCAAAAAAAAAATATATAATTTCAGTAACATAAAAAGGATCATATACAAGTTATCTAGGGAATACAACACAAATAGAATTCATCATTCTAAACATTCACAATAGTTAAGCATGCACAGACACACACCTATCACACATACTAGTGTATTCACATACGAGTATGTACTCGTACATTGTTTCGTGTGTCAAACTTTTCCGTGAATGCTGAATGTATATTTTTTCCTCTTGTGTAATTTCTATACGTTTGAGGAATTTTAATATTTTTGTTGCGACTTTTTCGTTATACATTCTTGTGAAACTTTAATGGAAATCTGTGTAAAGTTTGGTGTCGGCTGCATGTGATTGTAATTTTACTCACATCATCGTCTGTTTTTTCTTTTTTTTTTTTGCAAAAATCTGTCACGTTGTGTCGACGCTTGCATAAATAAGATTTGTTTGTTGAAATATATAGAATTTCATTATTTTAACAATGTTCCAGCGGACGCTTTTGTATAAAAAAATGGTGAGACAAAAATATTTCACAAGCCACTGAAATTTCACATTAAAATAATATCGTTGGCTTAATACTGTTTTTTCTCAATATTGTATATTTTCGAGAATTTCTGGATAAATATGGTCGCTGTAATTGTCCTACTGCGCACGGAATTGTTAAAAATACAAAAAAATATATTTTGAAGAGTCTGGAAGCATTAAAGATGTGGCAGGATCCCAATGAGTGCACTGACAAAAACATCGCTTCTGTTAGGGAAATTGTGACGGATATACAATGTCGGTTTTTACATTTCGATTTACACCTTCATCCTCATAGATTTTTTGATTTTGTGCTAGGGAAACAGTTTATGGTTCCACGAGCTACACAATCGATTCAATTTAAATATTTCTATTTCAAAAAATATATATAAAAAAATGTTTTAAATCTGGAGCTGGTTTTTGGGCTTTTCTGATTTCTTATAGAAGTGAATTTCTTTCAAAACATTAACTATTTTTAAGTTATAAAGAAAAAGAAAAAAATTATTTAAGTTGGTTAGTTTTATGCACGAAAAAAAATTTCAATTGTCCAACCCTGGAATTGAATTTTTGATTTTTTTTGATTTTCAAAACCAATTTCACTTATTGAAGTATAAAACAAGTCGAATTAACAACAAAAAATTTTTTTTTTAATTACTTTTATGTACCAAAAATAAATTTAAATTTTCCAGCTCTGGAATTTTATTTCGAATTTTGCTGATTTTCAATAGTAATCAACTCAGGACTATTTCTAATATATCAATCCAAGACCGAGTTCTATAGCTTTTCAGCGGACTCGGAAGGCACATTGCACATACAGACAGGCGGACATCGCTTACTCAACTTCTCTAATCAAATAGAGCAGTTTAGTTTGATATAATACGTTTACATTTGTATCTTTGTTTCTTGGTGTAAATAATTGTTTTTAAAATATTTTACAATTAATTGGAAAATATCACAATTGTATTTAACGCCACATGATGTCCATAGCAGAAGGACTTCAATCAGTTGGTATGTTTTCAAAAAATTAAATTGAAATTAACATTTACGCAGTCAACAATAGCAGCAATTATAAATCAATAGCATTATTATTAAATTAATCTCTTAATGTTATTAAAATAATTATCAGTACAATGGCTGCTGTGTTTGATGGAAGTGGTTAAGAAATTCTACTGTGAACAGTAGGTAAGTAATTAATTATCTGGTCGAATTTCATATAAATAATTATTTATATAGGAATTTTAAAAAAAAATAATTTCATACACCAAAAAAATTTCCAACATTTTCTTATTATATATTTAACGAATTTGTTTCCAATTTGTATTAATATAATAAAACTTTTTTATTAATATAATAAATATTGTCTATTTATTAATTACTAGCTTTTACCAGCGACTTTGTCCGCGAAAAATATGTGAAACTGCAGTTTATGTGTAGGTTATGTCACTGATCTGTTATGTTTTTACTGTATCAAAGTTTAAAACCTTCTTAGTTATCAGTTTAATGATTTCGTATGTCTATACAAATTTTCGATCACCATTGATCACTCAATAGGATTATTCTTCGGGTCTTAAAATATCTCTATGCCAAATTTCATCTAAATAGTTTCATCGGTTTGAGCATGAAAAGGTAACAGACAGACAGAGAGACTAAGTTATTTTCATATATATTGTATTAGTAAGGAAAAAAGTGCAAGTAATTAAAAAAGTGCAAGTCATTATAAAAAGTGCAAGTCATTATAAAAAGTGCAAGTAATAATATAAAGTACAAGTCATTATGAAAAGTGCAAGTCATCATAAAAAGAGCAAGTCATTATAAAAAGTGCAAGTCATTATAAAAAGTGCAAGTCATTGTAAAAAGTGCAAGTCATTGTAAAAAATGCAAGTCATATTAAAAAGTTGAAGACATTATTAAATATGCAAGTCATTATAAAAATCGAGTCATTTTAAAATATGCAAGTCATTATAAAAAGTGCAAGTCCTTATAAAAAGTGCAAGTCATCTTAAAAAGTACAAGTCATTATAAAAAGTGCTAGTAATTATAAAAAGTACAAGTCATTATGAAAAGTGCAAGTCATCATAAAAAGTGCAAGTCATTATGAAAAGTGCAAGTCATCATAAAAAGTGGAAGTCATTATAAAAAGTGCAAGTCATTATAAAAAGTGCAAGTCATCATAAAAAGTGCAAATCATCATAAAAAGTGCAAGTCATCATAAAAAGTACAAGTCATTATAAAAAGTGCAAGTCATTATAAAAAGTTCAAATCATTGTAAAAAGTGCAAGTCATTGTAAAAAGTGTAAGTCATCATGAAAAATGCATTATAAAAAGTGCAAGTCATTGTAAAAAGTGCAAGTCATTGTAAAAAGTGTAAGTCATCATAAAAAGTGCAAGTCATCATAAAAAGTGCAAGTCATCATAAAAAGTGCAAGTCATCATAAAAAATGCATGTCATTAAAAAAGTGCAAGTAATTATAAAAAGTACAAGTCATCATAAAAAGTGCAAGTCGTTATGAAAAGTGCAAGTCATCATAAAAAGTGCAAGTGATTATAAAAAGTGCAAGTCATTGTAAAAAGTGCAAGTCATTGTAAAAAGTGTAAGTCATCATAAAAAATGCAAGTCATCACAAAAAGTTCAAGTCATTATAAATAGTGCAAGTCATCATAAAAAGTGCAAGCCGTTATAAAAAGTGCAAGTCATCATAAAAAGTGCAAGTGATTATAAAAAGTGCAAGTCTGCATAAAAAGTGCAAGTCATTATAAAAAGTGCTAGTCATCATAAAAAGTGCAAGTCATTATGAAAAGTGCAAGTCATTATAAAAAGTGCAAGTCATCATAAAAAGTTCAAGTCATTATAAAAAGTGCAAGCCATCATAAAAAGTGCAAGTCATCGTAAAAAGTGCATGTTATTATGAAAAGTGCACATAATAGTAGTAAGAGGTGCTGCTACCGATGCGTCATTGCAGGCATTCATAGTATATCGTGTTATAGTCAACTCGTGCGGCCCGTTCATTACGTGTGTGGTAGGATTCAAATGAGTGCAAGATCAGTCTGATAGCACATCCTTGCATTGCCCTACTAATTTAAAGGAAGTTATAATTTTAGGGACAAAATTGCGGCCTCCGCGAAGAACCACGAAGATATAGACATTGTTTTTGCACCTCTCGCCTCCCTTACAACAAAATTTTCAACCTGATATTTACCTGGCTGCAACATTCTATTTCTAGGCCATTCGAGATGACTCCGTAATTACTCTCAATCCATCAGTAAACACTATGAACTCTCATATTCTCCATCTATCTGTCTGTTTTCCACTCCCGGCTGATGGCCTTCATTTATCCACAAATTATTTATTAAATGTTAATGAAATTACAAACATTATTTATATGTGAGTATGTACGAGTGAGTACCTTCTTCAAGTTAAATCTGTTTTACATTCAGTAGCTCTTGTCTAAAATCATATTCATTGCTTTGCCATATTAAATTAAATCTACTTATACTCAGTTTTGTATAAATAATGTGGAAATTCATGCATTTTGTTCAAGTTGCTTGTGTGCGAATTTCCCAATTTTCTTTTAATTACTACTAAGCATTTAAGTACAAAAGTGATGGATGCTTGACTAAGTTTCAACAGAAAAATATATAAAAAAAAAGAGATAATAATATAAAATACTCTAGGTTGTGCATAAATGCCGCTCTTAATGCAATTCAAAAACTAAAACATTAAAAGAATAAACAATATGCAACCTTCATGTGAAAATAGGGGTATTCGCATGAAACTAATGTTGAAAAATTTTATTCTATATAAAAAAAGTTATTTTTTTATATGTCATTCCGTGTGTAATTCCATACAATATATGCAAAAATATTGGGTTCTTATGAAAAGAGAAGTCGAATAAGTGATGTCCACCTGTCCGTCTATCTGTACGCAACATCGGTCTTCCGAAGTCTCACTAAAGCTAGAGAATTTGGTCTTAGATTGATTTGTTGGAAATAGTCCTAAATAGGTATTGCTACTGAAAACTAGCAAAACTCGAAATAAGTTTCCAGAGCTGGAAAATTATTATTATTATTATTGGCATATAACAGTAATAACTAAAACCAATTTTCTGTTTTTTTTCTTGTTGCTACTTAAACCTCTTTTATACTTCAGCATGAATTTAATTAGTATTTAAAAGTAAATAAAATCAAAAAGTCGATTCCAGAGATGGAAAATTTAAAATTATTTTTGGCATATAAAACTGATTTCTGTTTATTTTACTACTTAAACTCTTTTATACTTCAGGAAGAATTTGATTCGTATTAAAAATCAAATAAAATAAAAAAATCGATTCCAGAGCTGGGAAATTTAAAATTATTTTTGGCATATAAAACTGATTTCTTTTATTTTTTGTACTTAAACTTTTTTATACTGCAGCAAATATTTAATGTATATTAAAAATCAAATAAAATCAAAAAGTCGATTCCAGAGCTGGAAAATTTAAAATTATATTGGCATATAAAACTGATTTATTTTTTTTTTTTGGTACTTAAACTTTTTTATACTTCAGGAAGAATTTAATTTATATTAAAAATCTACTAAATAATAAATAAATTGAATCCAGAGCTGGAAAATTTAAAATCATTTTTGGGATATTAAACTAATTTTTGACTTTTTGGTACTCAAACCTCTTTTATATTTCAGCAAGAATTTAATTTATATTAAAAATCAACTAAATAAAAAATAAATCGAATCCAGAGCTGGAAAATTTAAAACCATTTTTGGGATATAAAACTAGTTTCTGTTTTTTTACTACTTAAACTTTTTTATACTGCAGCAAAAATTTAATTTATATTAAAAATCAAATAAAATCAAAAAGTCGATTCCAGAGCTGGAAAATATAAAATAATTTTTGGCATATAAAACTGATTTCTTTTATGTTTTTGTACTTGAACTTTTTTATACTTCAGCAAGAATTTAATTTATATTAAAAATCAACTAAATAAAATATAAATTGAATCCAGAGCTGGAAAATTTAAAATAATTTTTGGGATATTAAACTAATTTTTGGTTTTTTGGTGCTCAAACCTCTTTTATATTTCAGCAATAATTTAATTTATATTAAAAATTAGATAAAATCAAAAAGTCGATTCCAGAGCTGGAAAATTTAAAACTATTTTTGGCATATAAAACTGATTTCTGTTTTTTTGTTATTTAAATAACATTTGTACTTCAGCAAGAATTTAATTTATTTTAAAAATCAAATAAAATCAAAAAGTCGATTCCAGAGCTGGAAAATTGAAAACCATTTTTGGCATAGAAAACTGATTTGTGTTTTTTTTTTGTTATTTAAATAACATTTATACTTCAGCAAGAATTTAGTTTATATTAAAAAGCAAATAAAATCAAAAAGTCGATTCCAGAGCTGGAAAATTTAAAATAATTTTTGGCATATAAAATTGATTTGTGTTTCTTTTTTTGGTACTTAAACCTCTTTTATATTTCAGCAAGAATTTAATTTATATAAAAAATGAAATAAAATAAAAAAATCGATTCCAGGGCTGAAAAATTTAAAATTATTTTTGGCTTATAAAACTAATTTCGGTTTTTTTGGTACTTAAACTTTTTTATACTTCTTTAAGAATTTAATTTATATTAAAATTCAAATAAAATAAAAAAATCGATTCCAGGGCTGGAAAATTTAAAATAAATTTTGGCATATAAAACTGATTTGTGTTTTTTTTGGTACTTAAACCTCTTTTATATTTCAGAAAGAATTTAATTTATTTAAAAATCAAATAAAATAAAAAATCGATTCCAGGGCTGGAAAATTTAAAATTATTTTTGGCATATAAAACTAATTTCTGCTTTTTGGTACTTAAACCTCTTTTATATTTCAGCAAGAATTTAATTAGTATTAAAAATCAAAATCAAAAAGTCGATTCCACAGCTGGAAAATTTAAGGTTGCATTTAGTATATAAATATATATAAAACTATTTTATACTTCAGCGAATATTATCTAGCACTTTTATTTGTTATTAAGATGTTTCAATTCATTGAAATTGAAAAATTTTAAAAAAGTTGTAGATGATCAGATTTATCATGGGCATTGCAAAAATGTGTTTCAGGCATAATTTCAATTATCAAAACAATTTGTAGGAAGAAAATAAAACAAAGAAAACTAAAAGTTTTTGAAACTTAAAATAGACTGAAAATACAGATTATGTTTTTGTGCTTTCTCCCTGTTTATTTAAAGTTCATACTCATACAATAGTGTCCTTTACAATAATTGCTCATTAAGAAGTTAACAAAATAATTTGATAAACATTTTCTCAGTGCTGCTGGAGAACTTTAAATTAAAGTTGCTGCGATTTTCAAAAGTAGATACACAAAATGCAAATATTATGTATTGAATGATTTGCATTTTTTGTTTTTCTCTAAAACTTTTAAAAGTTTATGCAAGAGAAATAGTTTCATCACAGTTTCTTTTTTTTTCTTTTGGACACTTAGGTGAACTTATTAATACTCATTCTTATCAGAAACTTTGTAAGAATTTTATCTGTTTTGTTTTTTTTTTATAAAACTTTTTACAAATTGTACAATTTTTATTTTAATTCCATTACTTTTATAAACAAAATAAAGTATTTTCTATTAATAATAATTGTTCATAAAATAAAATAACCTAAAAGCTTAAACAAATCTATTTAATATTAAAAGAAAAAAGGTTAACAAAATTAGACACAAGAATCATAAAGTATTTTCGCTGGTATTAAATGGGAAAGTGATTTTAAGGAAAAACAGGTGGATAAATCCTTTTGAAGTTGCAACAATTATTTATTTAGTTTTGCTTTTATTTTATTCACTGAATAATCTCCGCAGTTCTACATTTTATTTCCTTCTGCAATTTTTGCGGCATTCTATTAACTTATTTTCCCTATATTTTCCTACTCTTCATAATGCCAAATAAATATAGACAATTCAGCTAATCACTGCGTGCTTGGCATTAATGTAGTCTGCGTTCATAGATTTTAATAACATCACATTGTCTGTGTGTTATTGTCTTTCCAATGATGGTGTTCGTGTTATAATGGCAGGTTTTGAAATCCAGTTGGCACATGAAATCGTATTATTGTGCAGCATCTGCCCCATTCGTTGCACCTGTTTATTATCATACCATTGTGTGCCACACATTTCAACTATTGGCGAAGATAAGCAGCTTTACAGCTTTTGGCTTGTAGTGGTTCTATTTTTAAGCCAATAACAAGCAAAAGGAGTCACACTGTAAATGCAATAGTCAAACAGTTGGTTAAGCATATCAATAAATGCTACACGACATTTATTTTTACGTATTGCCTTTATGAAGACAATCATAGTTTTATTTCATACATACATGAATGTGCAGATATATGTGCGTGTGTGTGTGTGTGCATATGTAGTAGCTTTAAATTGTAATTGTGGGTTTTCAAAATATTTTACCAGTCTTACTTGGAATTTTTATTAATTGTAACTCAAATTAGTATTTAATCACTCGCATAATTGGCTAAAACTAAGATCACACTATCGGCGCAATGTACCGATTTTCGTCGGCTCACTAGCAGGTGTACCGGCTTCTGCAGCTGAGCCACGTATGCAAACTATCATTTAGAGGCCAATTTTGATTAATTTATATCAACGTGTAACGTTTAAAACCTGCTGCCAAAAGTTACATGACTCTACTGTCTTAAACTTAATTTTTCTAAAACAATAAAAACATGCTGAAGCCACTTGTTGTTACAGCACAAACATGTACTCGTACACATCAAATGTGGGACGTGCTTCGGCTGAAATATTTAGCAACTTGAAAATGAAACTAAACACAAAGAGACAAAAAATAAAAATAAAGCAGGTCATTGGGTTCATTTTGAAATGTCCTCTGTAGCTTGCAGCAGTTTCTTAATTCCGACAAACAAACTCTCTTCCTTTTTCTTTCTTAGTCAGACGTTGAATTCTTAGTAAAATTCATTTAACAATTGGCTACTGAGCAGTTTAGGAGTAGTAAGAAGTATAAGTGATTGGAACAAACACGTTCTTTAGATTTTGTTTTATTCCTCTCGCTTGCTATTCGTTACACGTAGCTGACAATTTAATGTCCATAAAATGTGACGTTACTTATTTGACTGCCACGTCATAAGAAGGGAAAAGAAAAACCGCACACATTCAAACATTTAAACACTTCGATGAGCAGAAATGTTACGGGGAAATCGTTGTGTTTCCTTTCCATTTTTCTTTTTCTCTCTGTCTTTACATGACAGATTAAAAGACAATAGCCCGTTTTATAAATGGAATGTTGGTAGATTGATGTATGCAGATTAAGAAGAGCAAATGTTAAATATTTTAAAATGCTTTTGCCACAGCAATTGTTATATTTTAATAATAGCAACAGATATTATTATCCTCAATGGGGCTATAAGATTTTATTATTCATTTCTTAAGTGATAACTACGAATTTAATACTTGATATTTAAGGAGTTTAAATTAAGTGGCTGAAGATTTATGGCACATTTACATGTTGAATACCACGTATTTGAAATAAAAAATTTTGGCTGTTTTATCAAAACTAAACCCACAGTGCAGACGAAAGGAGGCTGCTGTAATGAGATCTTTAGCACATGATACTGTCAATCACTGCCGATAATGTTTAGTGGACAGTGCTTTCATGCCACTGAGACATGCTGACGACAATCAACCCAACCATCCATTAAATTATGTGTATGGAGATCAATTTAAATTTATATTAGCGAAGACACAAACCGAAAGTTGTGCCATAACTATTCTGCAGTTAACCGAGTTCTCTTAACCACTTAACATTTGAAGTAAAATTTTATTAAGTTCATTTGGAAAGCAAAATCTAGGAACTGGAGCCAGTTCCGCGCAAACTAGTGAATAGAAATTGTGACCCAAGAAATACTCAATAAATATACACTTAAGCGATGCAATGAAAATATAAAATATTGTAAAAACATTGATTTGAAAAAAAAATATTTTCCTGGAGAGTTTTTCGGTACTCTTTTATTTGAAAAATGTTTTTTCCATTGATTTTATTCAAATTCCAATATTATTTCAGATATAAGACTTTTTGTGCAATATAAAGGGCTCCCTGGGCCACCATTTGTATATAGTGGCCTAAGTGTACCCATCCCCGTTTTTCCATAATGACCACTAATCCTCTCAAGCCAATTGTTTAAAGCAATTTTGTACAATTCTGTTCAAGTCTGTGGAAAATTTTAAGGAACAGAAGTATGGCATACGAAAAATCCTGCCTGTATTCATTATAATATATCCCCAAAAGTGTGCTCCATTATTTCACCATAGATAACTAGACTTGTGTCCAACTAGCTCATTCGCTCAGTTTTGACAAGAACCTCTGATCAAACCCATTTAAATTACATAGGTTTGATTAAAGGTTCTTGTCAAAGCTGAGCGAATGACCTAGTTGGACCCAAGTCTATAGATAACAAGAGCATAAACTTTGCTGTTGTTGTTCTTGTTTAACTCTCAAACGAGCTGCTGAGCATTAAAGTAATTTTTTCTTTGCAATAGTATTTGCCATTGAGTCGAATGAAATAAATGGCATATTATAAAATTGGGCACAGTAGAGCCATAACTTAATTTAATAATTTAATTATTTGTTAAGTTTTGTCTACAATTTTTCTTGCCTTCTTAAGTTGTGTGCTGCCAGCCTCTTAATAGATTTTGATATGAAAGTGTGTCGCTTTCTATTTCTTAGCAAATGTTTTTGAAAATTTTTGTCTGCGTCTGGTGTATTGTTTTGTTAGACAAATTGTAGTGCCACTTTAACTTCATTATTTTTTATCCCTTCCGTTTATTACGTTATTCGCTTAAATCTCTTGGCGCTGCGTTGTGGGTTTTAAATATTCTGTTTTGTGTCTGCTTGTTCTCTCAAATGTTGTGTTGCTCTAAAATGTTTATCGTGTATTAGAGGAAGTTGCTGTTTAGATTGTTTTGTCTTGTTATTTGTTAACAAGTCTCATTGCATCGAAAATCTGTTTTAAGGGATTTCGTTTCACTTTCAAGAATTAAGTTTTAGTTTTATCCATTCGATACCACACACACAAATGCACACACACATACACTATTTCTGGCTGCATTTAAGTATCGGTTTATTTACTTTAAGTTTGCTATATAGTATGTGCAACAAATCAGTAGCATCATGAAATAAGCTGCAATCACATGAAAACATTTCTTCTTTTGCTAGAATCCTACATGATGACATACATGATCCTTTGATTCTGGAAAATATTATTGTTGGTTTGATTTAAAAGTGATATTTTCTACTGCAAAAAATTTACAAACTTTTTATTTCAATAATTTATTCAATTTACCTGCAATTGTGTAAAGATCTTAAAGTTAAATCTGTTGTGGTTGGGAGTTTGTGCAGGTTTTGTTAGATAAGAAGTCAATCTTCTCAGCTTTTGTTGACTTTAGCATTTAGATGCGGGTTGATGTGTGGCTTGAGACATGCACAGTTTGGTCGTCATTATTTTCTTCCAAATATTTTAATTAGTCTGAAATTGCTTTTTAGTTTGTGTATGCACTTTTTTTATTTTTACCTCCATTTGGCATAACGGACAAACTACACACAATAAATTGCCCATCATATATAATTAAATTGATATATAACTTTCTAACTGATGACTTGCCCTTTCATAATGACTTGCACTTTTTATGACACTTTTTATACTGACTTGCACTTTTCTTAATGAGTTGCACTTTTTATGGTGATTTGCACTTTTTGTGATAACTTGAATTTTTTATGATGACTTGCATTTTATATGATGCCTTGCACTTTTTATAATGACTTGCACTTTTTACAACACTTTTTATAATGACTTGAACTTTTCTTAATGAGTTGCACTTTTTATAATGACTTGCCCTTTTTATAATGACTTGTACTTTCTATGATGATTTGCACTTTTTAAAATGCCTTGCACTTTTTATAATGACTTGTACATTTTATAATGACTTGCACTTTTCTTAGTGTGTTGTACTTTTGTTAATAACTTGCACTTTTCATGACACTTTTTATTGTGACTTGCACTTTTTATGATGATTTGCACTTTTTATAATGACTTGCACTTTTTATAATGAGTTGCACTTTTTACAATGACTTGTACTTTTTATAATGACTTGCACTTTCTATAATGAATTGCACTTTTCATGACACTTTTTATAATGACTTGCACTTTTTATGATGATTTGCACTTTTTATAATGGCTTGCACTTTTTACGACACTTTTTATAATGACTTGTACTTTCCTTAATGAGCTGCACTTTTTATAGTCACTTGCACCTTTTATGATGACTTGCACTTTTGATAATGACTTGGACATTTTATTGCACTTTTTTCCTTACTAATATAATAAATATGAATGTAACACTTTACCAGTGCAATACAATTTTCTTTCAAAATATTTTTTTACAATTCAACTTTTATAATTAAAGAGCAATACATTCAGCTATTGATTTTTCCATTATAAAAATAAAGAAATATTGTTGATAAAGTTTGTAATTGCTAATTAGTCATTCATTTTAGATTTTGTTTTCACAACGAATTTCGTTTTTCACAAAAAAAAGCAAAAAACTTGAATCAGTAAAAAGTTCAATATTTCCTTGTTTAATTAAATTAATGAACTTCAACTTATATTTCATTTCTTTTTTTATTATTAATCATTGTAGACTCATTGCATCTCCTAGTTGTTTTCACAAAACGAGTATCTGTCTTAAGTATTATTCTGCAAACTGCTCATTTAGTTTTAGCCAAGTTTTCCTTCTTAATTTTTTGTCTCTCTAGTAGATAATGTATGCAAAAATTTGCTGGGTCAATATTGTTTTTCTGCCAAGAAAATGTAGGAAAAGCAAAATTTCATAGAAAATATTCAAATAAAGTGGCATGAATGAGTAATAAAAACAAGTGGTAAACGGTTGACCCTAGAGGCCACCCCAGCAACTTCCCGCTGCTTTCAACCGCTAAAAAATTCTATTATTTTAATTCTCAAACATGTACAACTTTTGAAGGGATCAGCCGATTCCCACGTGATAAGCGGTGATTGATTTAGTTCTTCGAATCCTTTAAACGAATTAAGAACTGTAATTGATCACATATATAATTTCGGAGTTTTTTTTTATTCAGTTTTTCGAATTTCTCGATATCTCACAAACCCCTGAATCGATTTCGAAGCGGTTTGTAGTTTTTGAATGTCAAAAGGTGGAATTGATCGGCTACACCGTTTAAAAGTTATTCTAATAATAATACTTTTGAGAAAAAAAAACCATTTTTTTCTTGGTTTTTTTTCAATATATCTCAAAACGTACCGCTCGGAACCGGTTCTATTTCACAGGAAATCTAAGCTGCACAGAACCCTTTGAAACTGCACTGGCTTGATTCGAACACTAAGTGATCAGATTTCGGAATTTTTATTTAAATCACTTTTTTTCGAATTTTTTTCGTTTAGGAAATCTCACTTACCCATCAACCGATTTTGACCCGGTTGGTGGGAGTCTACATTGTTTTGGGAATGTCAAAAGCTGCTTAGTTTTTGGAGTCGATCGGCTAAGCCAGACTGAAAATACACTTTGGGAAAACCATTTTTTTTATATATCTCAAAATATGCCGATCTGTAGCAGTTCCAATTCGCGGAAAATCGAAGTTTGAAAGAACAGTTTGGTTTGATTCGGTTAAGCCGTTCAAAAGTTATAAGCGGGTCACCTAATTATAAACACACACACGCACGCACACACACACATGCACACACACACACACACAAACATAGTCAGAGAAGCCTCTTAAGAACTGAACTCGTCTCGATCTGGTGAAAACTCGATTTTTTTTCAAAATGGGGCTAAACCATCAACCCCCCGATTTTTTTTAAATTTTAAATTTTCCAAGCAGGAAGTTTAAAAAAGAATATATTTAATTTAAAAACATCCAAATTTTATATTAAGGCTAATAAATTAATATAGAGTGGAGTTTTTCATCAGCAGACATCGAAGCACCATGGGAATTCCAGCCAGAGATTGGAGTTGGCTGGCCAAGAGAAAAGAAAAAAATTATATCTATGAAACATGACGCAAGATGGTGACTTTTTAACACAAAGGCGTTTAATGTTTCACCTATATTTATGTGATACCTGTTCAACTCAATGTCGCAAGGATTTAAAATAGATCCTGTCTTTCTTCTAAATATCCTTAGTTCCTTTTGGATGTTTTTTTTTTATTATAAAAAATATACAATTTGTTATATTTCCTTTATGAATAGTACATCATCTAGTTCTTTGAATTTATAAATCTTAATAAACTCATTCAGAAGTTTGCATTGAATTTCTTAAACTGTTCATAATTCTTCAAATTAAATCATTTACTGTCTTCTTTGTTCTACAAATTTATTTTTGTTCTATAAATTTATTTTTGTTCTATAAATTTATTTTTAAACAAGGCAATATAATTGGTAGCAAAAAGTTGTATATTTTTTTTAATTTTTATGAATAGATACTAAGAATAGGGCAAGAAAAAAATAAGGAAATATGAGGGAAATTTGTGTCAATTGTTTTAAATGAACTCATCCCATAGAAAAAGTAATTATAACAAGTAAAAACGTTATATTCGACCGGGTCGAATCTTAAATACCCTCCAAATATTTAGTAAGTGAATTTAAAATGTTTAACTTGGTGGGACAGAGTTCCTTTATATAATATCGTACGTCAACGCCCACTAAAGGGGGCGGGGTTCAAAAATATACAATATCATGTTTTCCACAGACGAACGTATGGGCATTGCTAGACCGTCTTAGAATTCATCACTGATCAAGAATATATTTACTTTATGGGGTGCAATTCTCTTTGGAGGGTATAAAAACTGTATTTTGGCGGGGTCGCTCTGGCAAGGGCTGCGGGGGAAACATTTCACCTTTGCCATAAAACTCTAAAAATAAATGTTTGGGATAATTAAATTTAAAATTGTTATTTTTTTATAGGGTCATTTAGGGCGCAAAGGAGAAGGAGGGGGAGGGCAGAAACAGGCAGTCATAAAACTCTAAAAATAAATGCTTGGGATGATTACATACAAAATTAAAAAAAAATTTTATTTTTTTTGGTAGGGTCATTTAGGAGGTGAAGGGGGAGGAGGGGGTAGGGCAGAGGAGTACCAGGTATCGTCTCAGCTTCGTCATTAAAGATTAAACATTTTATTTTTAAGGAATGTTGGCTTAAGTAAAACAATTTGTTAAATTTTTATGCTATTTTTGCATATAAATTTAGGGGGCGGGGCTAAAAAATAACTTTTTTTTACTCTATGGCTTCAGTTTAAGGCGTTGGACCGTATTTGACATAAAAATATATAATTTGCTTAACAAATTAACCAAAAAACTTTAAAAATTATGTTGTTTTTTCTGGGTTAGTTTAGTTCTTCTTAGGGGAACTTTTTTCCCCCTTGCCCGATTTAGCCCAGCTCCGAACTTAACCTGCTCTAAGCTTTAAAATATATTTATACCAAATTTCAAGAGTCTAGCTCTTTTTGTTTGGACTGAATCGTGATTTCCACAGACGGACGGATGGACATGCTCAGTTCGTCTTAGATTTCATCACTGATCAGGAATATATATACTTTATGGGGTCTGAGATGGATATTTCGATTCATTACAAACGGAATGACAAAGTGAATATAACCTCCAAATTCTTTTTTGGAGGGTATAAAAATAACAAACGGTCGAAAAATTGTGGATACTACGAGTATTAAATCATCAGTAAAGAATAAATTTTCATGGGTGTGAAGATTTAAATTTATTTTAGCGAAGACGCAAACCACAACTTTACCACTGGGGGGGATCCACTTCAAATATGAAAATGGCTGTGGTTGTCTTACTATTGAAGTACTGTGCGAGTATGTGAAACCGGTTTTGCCAAATTTTTAATAAAAAGTTTTATAAAGGATGTTTTTTTAAAGAGTGACACAAGTTTAAATCATAATAAAACAAGGAAATATATTTTTAATATCATTGAAACGGGCTTTATTGGAAAGAAAATTCTATGAAATTAATGTTTAAATATGATTTGTGCCATGTGGGCGCCACGGCTGGCGCGTAGAAGCCACAATCTAGAACACCAATTTTCAACAGCTAAAAAAATCTTGCATAAAGTGGAAGGATACCATCCCAGTCGCTGAGAACGTAACGGCGACGAATTGATTGATTAGGATCATCTTCAATGCTTTCCTGTACACCGGCTACAGTTTCTTCAGTGTGCACTGTTCGGCGTTTCACGGGCTGCACACTAGCTGTAACAGTAAATGTGGCCCAAAAACGGTCTATTGTTCTTCGAATTAGCCGCTCTGAAGGACGATTGTGTACGCCATAAAATGGAAAAAGTGCACGATCAGTTTGGCAAATAGAACTATTATTTTGATTAAAAATTTCAACAATTTGCCGGCGTTGCTCTAGTGTTGTGACACTCCAATTTTTCACAAAAATTCAGGAAATGTTTCCTAACAACAAATTTCCTCAGCATTCACTATTTCGACAATAGCCTAAATTTATATATATTTTTATTTAAATTTAAGTTATGAAAAACTGCGAGTCGCTAAAATTAAATGCGCTTGAATTTGGCATTCAAACAATTGAAATTTCTTCTTAATTCTCTGTTTGTACAATTTCTAAAGAATATTTGCTAATTACAATTTATACGGCAATAAACGGAAAATTCTAGGAAAATAGAAACGTTTGAGTCTATTGTTATTTTCCTATTAACTTTGTTAGTTTGCCTTTGTGCCTGTATTTTATTAAAACTTCAGAATTAAGAGTTCTATGAATTTAGAAAACGTGCGCTGTAACAAGAAAATTTCTGGTTGATGATTTCAAGTCAGATTTCATTACAATTGCCAAAGATAATTTCATATTAAATTGCTTTAATGTATTATTGCGTGCAATTCACCGGAAGTCCCTGTTGGAAATCCCAAATACAAGTTAGCCATCAGCCGTTTAGAAATTGCTGAATTATTTCCATTTTGTTTTTCCATAATCCTCCACTGAACCTTGACAAAAAGTTAATTTGCTTTAATTATAATTTCGTTTTACTTTAATTTTCACTTTGTTTCTTAATGTATTGGCCCGGAATTGTGCAAAGGAAATATTTCTTGTAATGGAATCTTCTTAACACAAAAATGCTGGAAAAGTTTTCTACTCTTCTGTGCATGATAAGTGCACTCATATGGGGTACTAAAAGTGTGTTAACTGCATGCACTTATATTTACATGTCCCAATGAGTCTGTATGTGTGTGTGTGTGTTTGCCTTCATACTGCATTTAGATAAAATCTTATCATTAGAAAATTGTGGCATATACACACATATAAATATGTATTTTGGTCTAGAAGTACTGCGTATATCATAATTAAAAGTTAGAAATTTTATGCCTTAACCCTTAGCAGAACGGCATGGTTACTTGGGTGCACTCAAAGAATTGAAATTATGCTTCATGAAATGAAATGATACTTCTGGCCCTCTATTCTCCATAGTATTGAATGAGATTTAGCTTAAACTTTCTCTAAAATAGAAGAGATAATTACTTGGAATTTTTGGTTCGTGGCATATCCATATCTCTTGGTCCTTTTTTTGGTATATATACTTTTAGCGTTTGAAAAAGTTATTAAAAATTGAATTTTGGTACTTTTTTGCACCCTACATATCTTTTGAATTCTTGAACATAGCAGAAAGTTTTTTAATGCCACTCCTATTATTTTGCAAAGAATTTCCTAAGAGTGTTGGCACGTTTTGCAAATTCGTAGTTTCCGTTGGTACCCGTTCTCGGTACACATTAACATACAAGAATATAAAAATAACTCTATACAACTGGAGATAATAATATGTGTAGCTTCTTCGCAGGGATAAAAAAGCTAAGAAGAGATATAAATAAATAAGGGGAAACGCTGTTGAAAATTTAAAAAAAAAATTAATTAAAAGTTAAATATTATTAAATTGTATATTCCTGAATACTGGCATTAAAGGGTTATTTTAAATATTAATTTGGTACCTTTTTGAAAAAATAATCTTCGTGTAGGTTACTTTTCGGAAGAGGTGCAGCACTTTTTGGAATGAGTGTTTTTGTGAAATGGTATTTTTTGAAAATTACATAAAAATATGATTTTTAAAATCATAATTTTAGAAAATATAATTTTTTTAAATGTACTTGTGAGTTACGAAAACTTTTGTAGAAGTTACCTTTCGCAAAATGAACTGTTTGATAATGGCACTTAATAGTACACATAGCATAAAAAAGTACTTTTAAAGTTTTTAAAATATTTTATATAAAAGGTAGTTTTTCAAAAGGAAATTTTTTAATAGGTATTTTGTAAAGGATAGTTTTGTAATAGGTAATTTTTTAAAAGGTACTTTTTCAAAAGGACCTATTTTTTATACGCATTTTTTAAAAGGTACTTTTTTTAAACGGCAATTTTTTAAACTCTACTTTTAAAACATAACTTTTTAAATAACTTTTTTGGAGGTACATTTTTAAAATATACTTTTTTATAAGATACTGTTTTAATAGGTACTTTTTTAAAAAGAACTTTTTAATAAGCACTTTTTAAAGGATACTTGTTTAAAAGGTACTTGTTTGAAAGGTGCTTTTTTAAATGGTACTTTTTTAAACAGTTCTTTTCTAAAAGGTACTTTTTTATATGGTACGTTTTTAAAAGGTACCTTTTTTAAAGGTACCTTTTTAAAAGGTACTTTTATGAAAGGTACTTTTTTAAACGGTAAATTTTTGAAAGGTACTTTTTAAAAAGCACTTTTTTAAAGGATACTTGTTTAAAAGGTACTTTTTCAAATGGTACTTTTTAAAAGGTACTTTTTTAAATGGTACTTTTTTAAACGATACTTTTTTAAAAGGTACTTTTTTAAAAGGTACTTCTTTAAATGGTACTTTTTTAAATGGTACTTTTTATAAAGGTACTTTTTTATAGATACTTTTTTAAAAGATCCTTTTTTAAAATGCACTTATTTAAATGGTACTTGTTTAAAAAGTACTTGTTTAAAAAATACTTTTTTAAAAGGTACATTTATTAAAGCAATTTTTTTAAAGAAACTTTTTTAAGAAAAACATATTTAAAAGCCACTTTTTAAAAGGTACTTTTCCAAAAGGCACTTTTAAAAAGGCGCTCTTTTAAAATACACACTTTTAAAAGGTACTTTTTAACAAAGAATTTCTTAAAAGGTACTTTTTGCTAAAAGTGCTTTTCAGAAAAAATTCCTTTTCAGAAGAAAGTCCTTTTCAGAAAAGATACTTTTTTAGAACATATTTTACTGAGAAACGTCTATAAAAAATATCTTTTAAAAAATGTACTATTTTTAAAACTTACTTTTAGGAACAAGTGCTGTATTTATAAAAATAAGAAAATATTCTGCGCTCAAGTCAATTAATATGAACATCGTCACTCACGAATGGGTTAAGCATTAAGATAAGTGCATGTTAAGAATAATTAGGGCAAATAAAAATTATTATGTTTAAGGAGAATAATAAATAAATAGATTAACATGGAGATGTGAGTAGAGCCAGGCATGTGTTTCACTTTAAGACATATTGTGCAATACAATTGCACTGAAATCTCGAATTATAAGGAATTAGATACGTAATGCTTCATTATGAGTACCATGGAGCATTAAAAGAAGTAGACATGCTTCTAACTAAACTAAATTGTATAATGATATTAAAAGAAATTAAAAAAAAAGATATATTACTTGTGCAACGTAAATTTTGTATTACTCTGAGCAGGGCTGGCTGTTGCACCACATAACGAGTGCGCCATAAGCACATTCTATATGCTTGTATTTATTATTGACATGAAAAAATCTCAAATACAATTGAAAGGAAGTTTGCAAGGATCGATGGAGATGCCAAGCTTTATTACGACTACACAGAAATGTGTACGCTTTCAAAGGAACATGCATTTGCAAAATTTATGCCTGCAGAATATTGTTGTCTGCATAAATTTTATGCTGCAATAATAAATAAATGTAACTAAGCAAGAAGCAAATGTGTGCACATGTACACACACACACACATACAAGTGTAAATATAGTTTGGAAAATAAAATTTACATAAACACACACATACACACACAAAAGGCAACGCATACTTATTTAGAAATAAACAACAAGTTAATGTTGAAAAAACATTGTGAGAAACAATTGATTACAGCATCTGTGCATTTCCAGATACGATATGAATATATAATGAAGTGTTTGTGCAATTTATGAAGTCGTGTGTGTGTGTGTGTGTGTGTGTGTGTATTTGTTCTGCTTCATAAATTGTATGTAAAATTTTTATTTATTATATTTCGGATGATTCTTTCTCAGTAGTTTTGAAAGTTCAACGACACGTCATTCTTAAGGAAACAAGGACTCTTCTCCTATTTTTTGACCTCTTCTTAATATTTAAAATATTTTTTACCACCTTTTTTAGATCCTTTTATACTCGTCGCCAAAAAATTCGCAGTTTTTGTCACTCTATTTGAAATTTGCATAATATCATTATTTATTCTGGTTGTTTATGAATACTGAAGTCGAATAAGCGTTGTCCATCTCTGTCCATCTGTCTGAACGTGAAATCCATTTTCCGAAGCCTCCAGAAAATCTAAAGGAGCCGGTTTTGGATTATGATATTGATAATAATCGTAAATAGATTGCTATTGAAAATCATTAAAATCCAATATACGGTTCCAGAGCTGGAAAATTTAAACTTATTTTTGTTAACATTTTTTTTTATAAATTCAATTAAGATTTAAAGGGCTAATTGTTCGAAATTTTTTGTTTTAAATTTAGAAAGACATTATAAATATTCCAAGGCACAAAGGAAAGTCAACATCAGTTTTTAGTTATTCAACTTACACAGCAGAACAGAACAGCTGTTTTCGGAAGCCACAACGCTTTCACCATCAGTGCTCATGTGTATTGTGTTTGTCGCCACTTATTTTTTGTTTGTTTGCGTTAATAAAATTTATTTTGTACTTCAGTCAGAATTTAATTGCTATTAAAAATCAAACAAAATCAAAAAGACGATTCCAGGGTTGGACTTTTTGTTTTTGCTACATAAAAGTAACCAACTAACACAAATTTTTTTTCTCTTTTTCCTTATCTATGGAATATGTTTGAAATTTTTGAAAGGATTTCGTAGTATTTAGAAATCAGAAAAGCCAACAAGACACCTCCAGAGCTGGAAAATAAAATTTTTTTTATACCCTGCAAAAAAAAAAAAAAAAAATTGGACGGTGCATTCATTTTATCATTCCGTTTGTAACGCAACGAAGTATACCCCTGAGACCCCACAAAGACCATATATTCTTGATCAATGATGAAATCTAAGACGATCTGAGGATGTCCGTCCGTTCGTCTGGGGAAATCACGATTCAGTGCAAACGATAAGAGTCAGACTCATGAAATTTGGCTTAAATATGTCTCGAAGAATAGCACAGGTCAAGTTCGTAAATGGAATGAATCGGGCCAGAGGGAAAAGAGTTCCCCTAAGAAGAACTAAATTAACCTATAAAAAAATACGTCATTTTAAAATAGTTTTTTTTTGTAATTTTATTAAGCAAATGATATATTTTTATGTCCAGGAAGTTCCACAGCGTTGAACATGCAGACAGAAAATCAGAAAAATCCATTTTTGAACCCCGCCCTCTTTAGGGGGCGTTATTATATGCAAAGATGATGTAAAAATTTAAGAAATTGTTGGACTTAGGCATTAGACATTCCTGAAAAATAACATTTTTAAGCTTCAACGATGAAGCTGAGACGTAACCTGGTACTATTCTGCCCTACCCCGTCCTCCCCCTTTTCCCCCCTAAGTGACCCTATAAAAAAATGTTTTAATTATACTTAATTATTCCAAGAATTTATTTTTAGTGCTTTATGGCGTAGGTGAAATGTCTCCCCCCGGCCCTGGCCAGAGCGACCCCTAGAAAAACAAATAAATTTGTTTCTTGTTTACTTAAGCCAAATACCTTCAAAGTGTAAATTTTAATTAGAATAAAAATAGAGTTTTTATTTACTAAATATTTGGAGGGTATTAAAATTCGACCCGGTCGAATATAATGTTTTTACTTTTTTATGCATTATTTTGGCAAAAAAAAAATCGTTATACAAAATACTAGTAGTATTTTATTCTTACTGTTTGATTTTATATACAAATAAATACTGGGCACAAAATAAAAATTTAATGATTATGAAAAAAAGAGGTTTAAAAACATTTTACTGTTCTATTGTTTAGTAAAAAGATTACATGACAGCTAAAGCAGCCAACGGCATCCCAAACAATTACAGAATCTTTGCAGTAAAACGGAGAGCTTGAGAGCACCAAATAGCACAAGCACAACTTGGGCTTTTTCATAAAATACTTTCAAAATAAAAATAACAAAAATATATAAACAACTTTTATTTTTTATATATTTTGCCATCAAAAGTTTTGAAAAACGTTTAAGTTGCCATCAAGAAAGAAACGTCTAAAGTCTTTTTTGCACTCTTCCCTGCAGTCTGGAAGTTTTAAAACTTTCTTTTTTTTTGCTTTCTTCTTGTTAAAGTTTATCAGCTGGCGAGAAGCCTTTGCCTTTTTATTTGTTTTTACATTAAATTTTAGAAGTATGTCTGTCTGTCTGTCTGTGTGTGTGTGTATTATAAATTGCCTCATTTTATATTTTGATTTCATAATGAAAAAATTATTGAAAAAAAAAGGAAAGAATGTTGCTGAACTATAAAACTTTTAGCTGTCATGCAGTTTTATTTATTCTTCTTATTTGCAGGCGATAATATGATTGGCTCCTTAGGCCGGTTCATGTGCATTAAGCCCCTTGGCTGGATGTGAATATTTTTTTGGGACTCGTAGAGTAACAGATTGAGCTGAATATTATAACTTACAATGAATTTTAATAAATATTTTTCTTTGTTGACAAAAAGTTCTATTGCTCATGTCGTTACGGATTATTGTTGGCACGATTCGAAATGCTCAAGCTTTGGCCATTTATTAATATTTTAAGAGCAAAATAGGTTTTTCCGACTCTTCCATTTTAAACTGAATTTCCCTTTTTTATATAAATCAAATAGTGTTTCCTAGTGAGATTTGCTGAGAAACTTCAGTATTGAAAGCAGAGCTCAGATTTACTCGATTTTACTCGCGAGTGAAAAATACTCGCGAAGAAGAGTATTACGAAGATTACGAGTGTTACAAAAAGTTTACTCTCCACTCGTTTGTTTTAGGTGGAAGTACTCGCGAGTACTCCTTTTTAAAAAGTAAGAGTGGGAGTAAAAATCTTCGAAATAGAGTGAGAAACTGTTTGTCTTTGCCGACTTGTGTGTGCGTGTAGTTTTTGTGTACTCTTTCAGTCCTTCCATACAGTGCGCGTGTGCGGAGCAATTAGTTGGTTTTATAAAAAAAGTTTTATTATATTTTTAAAAGTTTACTTATATTTTCTATATTATAATGAACAATAAAGACATAAATAATGAAACGCGAAAAAAATTAAGTGGAAAATTTTTGATGAGTTAACATCTATACGCGCGCCTCTAGGGCAGTAAACTATCAGTTTCAATACATACGCAAGTGTAAGGTGTAAGATGTAAGAGTTTGTTTGTTCGTTGCTTGGCAGTCGGTATTGAAAGTGATTATTGGGCGATTTTCATATAATTTTCCCACGCGATTTTCTCCGGAAATTCATAGCCGATTTTATTAATTTTTGGATTAAAACGCTAGTGCGGGTTTCGACGAAGAGTTTAGGCCAAAAATTAAGGCGATCCGATATCGGCGAGCGGAGATTTAAGTATTTTAATTCGGAGTATTAATTTGGAGTAATATTAAAAAAGTGTTTTATGTTGGTTGATCTTCGGTTTTGTCTTATGCATAGCAAAGAGAATAGTGACGTGGTTATACGTACATATATAAAAATGAGATAGCAAGACAGCAACGTATGTAGCTTCTGTACAAACATAACAATGTATGTATGTACATTGTACATACATTTGTCTGTTGGTTTTCATTCTCTTTGTTTTTTGTGGGTTTAATATAAAATAAATAAAAAATACTTTATATTAACTCTACCTCCGGGTTTGTGGGTCTGTGTTCATAGAAATCGAACAGGTACCGTGTAACAAAAAGGTGTTAACACATCGCCCGTGAGTTCGAACACTCAATGATTTTTTTTTATATAAATCAAATACTGTTTCCTAGTGAGATTTGCTGAGAAGCTTCAGCATTGAAAGAATTAATAAAATAAGTTATTGACTTGGGTGTATGTCCTGGATATGTGTCTTGGCTATGAGTATAATTGGCCTCTCTCGTTTTTTGACTAATCTAATCATTAGAGCGTAAAACAAAATAAAATCCGTGCAAAGAAAACAAAATATCTAATTAAAAATAAAATGTTTTGGTTCTCGGAATTAATGTATAAAAAACAGCTTATTTACTTATGAATTTTATTTGCTATAATATTTTATGGAAGTGTGTGAAACTCCACTGCCTTCACTTTCTTCTTACTGAATGTTGCCTTTCACCATTTCGCTGTAAAATTTTTAAAGAAAAAAAATTTTCCCAGTTGAATAAAAACAAAATTGTAAATGTTTACCCATGCTTTCGTAGTTCCATTGGCATAATATAAGAAAATATTTATTAAAAGAAAACTTGAAAAAGAAGAAAAGAAATTAAAACAGCAACAATTTTTAGCCGCGTCATAACTTTTAGTCTTCTTGAAATTTCTTTATTTTTATTGTGAGAAACTGGCCATAATGATGTGTAATATTTTATAATATTTTTTTTTCTTTTGCGCTGGCATACGTCGGCACAAATATTTTTATAACAATGAAATTTTGCAGACGGCTGATAATGTGGATAAAAACAACAAAATATTTGTTTAATTTTTCCGTGGTCTATTTATTTCTTCTTGTAAATATTTAAGAGGAAATATATTTTTTGGGATAAAATAAATAAAAAATCAATTGAGCTTGAGAAAATTCTGCCTAAGATTTTGTGTAAATTTAGATTATTGATGCTTTTGCTTTAATTTGGGGCTGGCATGCAGGGGATGACCACCACACATGAGTGCATTGTGAGGGAAGTAGGAAAATTGGTTATGGCAAGAAGAATAAAGGGAGTAGTAGTCAGTTATGTTTTACGGCTAAATGAGCAGAAATATATTTATAATTTATCATAATTTTAAAATTTATAACAAATTAAAATATATAAAAGTTTGAATGAAAGGTCAAAAGGTCATGCATATAGAATCAAAACCAACTGCCTAAATAGAGCTCGAAAGCAGCTGAGGATATAATAGAACAAAGGGAGACAGATGTTTATAAAAGAGAGCAGTATAAATTCTGTTATATATTTTATTAGAGTCATTCCCAGGCAGTGTTATCAACTCAGTGTTTTTTGTGCCATTGTTGGCGCTTTTTTTATAACCTCCAAAAACGAATTCAAGGGCAGCAAAATATTCCTCTAAGACCCCATAAAGTATATATATATATTCTTGATCAGTGATGAAATCTAAGACGATCTCACCACCTCCGTCCGTTCATCTGCGGAAATCATAATTCAGTCCAAACAAACAGACTCAGACCCTTGAAATTTGGTACAAATATATCACGAAGAATAGCACAGGTCAAGTTCGTAAATAGGCTAAATCGGGCAAGAGGAAAAAAAGTTCCCCTAAGAAGAACTAAACCAACCTCTAAAACAAACAGCTTAATTTGTAAGATTTTTTTTTGTAATTTTGCTAAGCAAATGATATATTTTTATGTCAAAGAAGGACCAATGCTAAAATATAAGCTGATCCTCCTCTGCACTACGCCCTCCTTCGCCCTAAAATATAATGTTTCCCCAACACATTGGAAACGACCGCATTAAAATACATAAAAATTTAAATTTTAATAAGAATAAAAATTATTGAGCTCAATTATGGAAATAAAATTTCAATTAATTATTGTTCAATAAACATGATATTATTATAATATTAAGTAAAATTACAAATGCAGCACTGCAAAAAGATGTGTTTAGTAAGCAATACACAACTCACTGGACAAAGTTTGTAGATACTTAGCACTTAAAATGTGGAAAAGTAAAAATAAAATATAAACAAAATACGTCGAGCCATGCTGAAGTTAAATTAATTAATTGTGGGTGCTGTTGGCTGAAGTAGTAGAACACGAGACTATGAAGCGGAGGGTCCTGAGTTCAACACCGCGCTGAGCCATGAAATATTGTGTTAAATTCTTCTGATCAGCATTTAGTGCGTGGTTGTGTTAGTTGTTGCCAGCCTCTTTCAATGATGAAGGCATGGTCACTGGTCACTGAACATAATTGGCAGCGACTGACACTATCATGTACTAAAAGCAGAGTAACAGCACCCACCTTCGTCGGCCCTGTAGCAAAACATTAGCCGGCGAAGTAAAAGGTTGAAATAGCTACAAAAACAACTGTCTATCTTCTCATCTTTCGTAATCTGTCCCCTCAATACTATCCCCTCGTTTTCGGTTCCGGCGCAATGCATTGCATATATAGGGGTCATCCCCTGAGTGCTGGTCCAAAATAAAAACAATAAAAAAATTAATGATATAGAGTTTATTATTAATTAGAAAACAAAAAAAAATATAACAAATCTCAGATTTCTAATACTGTGTTCAGTCCTTAATTGCGTTTGTCTCAATTAATGCCATTATTGAGCTCAATTAACCATGCAAAATTTCAATTAACACTTAATTCCTATAAAATTGAGTAAAATTACAAATGCAGCACTGCTAAAAGGTGGGTTTGGTGAACAAAATACAACCCACTGAACAAAGTTAGCCGAGACTTGAACCTAAAATGTGGAAAACATTGAATTTACTATTAATTCGAATATTAAAAAAAAAAAACAAAAGGATTGCAGATTTGAATATGGGATCCTCATGTATATGAAAAATTTTTAGTTTTGGTGTTCATGCGTTAATTGAATTGACTAAATGTTATATATGTGAATATAATTACGGCAATATTGACTCAATTAAAAATGCATATCTGAACACCGTATATAGATTCCAATTTTGTCTTTACTTTGCTTTAAATTTCCTGGACTACTAGTCCATGACGTGTATCCTTTACATAAAACAGATCACGGCGTCCCGTGCTGGGATTAATGGAAAAAATATATTCAACATAAATATATTTCTATATTAAATTGAATTAAGATTCTATAGGCTAATTGTTCGAAATTTTAATTTAAATCTCAGAAAGACATGATAAATATTCCAAGGCACAAAGGCAAGTCAACATCAGTTTTTTGTTATTCAACTTACACAGCAGAGCAGAACAGCTGTTTTCGAAAGACGCAACGATTTCACCATCAGTGCTCATGTGTATTGTGTTTGTCACCCCACTTATTAGGTGTGCCTCAGTTGAATGTGATAACAGTTCCTATTTACACAAATTTTATTGCGAAAAAGGATACGAGAACTGTATCAACCTGATGTTAACATGTTATTGTTATAATACCCGTGTTACCGTTTGATTATTTTCTTCATGTCCCATTCTTCTGAATTTTTTGTTCCATCATATATTTTATATTTATCTTAAAATATTTAAAGCATATTTATGTTTATTTGGTAAATGCTGGCATTAAGAAAATAATAGAAGAAGAAAATCATCTCTAACAACATCATTATAATTTTTAATGCAATAAAATGACTTCGCATTATGTTTGACAATATATTTTTGCTAGCAAATACTTCTCCAGAAAGTAAAATAATTTTCTCTTTATAGTGTATTTGTACTTATAACGAGAGGAAGAAAAAATCCTTTATTAGGTCAAAAAAAAAAAAAAAAAAAAAGAAATCACATATATTATTTTCTTTAATACATAAAAATCAATACAAAAATATTTTAAGGGATTGAATATTACAGCACAATGCAAGGACGTACAATCAAATCTCAACAGGTCAGAAAGAAACAGAGTGTCTTCATCTTCTCCCCTTTTCATACCCTGCTTTCTAGCTCTGGCTCAAGGCAGTGCATATGGTGGGGGTCTTCCCCTGAGTGCAGATCGGAATAAAAATAAAAATCAGCAGCATTTATATTTAAAATTGTCTTCTGAAGTACAACATTAAATTTTACAATAACCCTTTTCAATTGACATATTCTATAGGGTCCGCCAAATAACTTTTTTTTTTTAAAATGCTATAAAAAAGCTACTGAATATTTTCTCAAATTTCTTTTTTTATTTGAAAGTACAATCCTTCCGGTTAATAATGAAAAAGATAATTTCATTCAAATGGCTGCTATGCGGTAGCCTACACGACCGGTCCAATTTTTTTAGCACATTATCGATTGTGTGCAGCTGTATTTCACCAATGGCTTCACGAATATTGTCCTTTAAAGCGTCAATTGTCTCTGGCTTGTCGGCGTAACACTTATCTTTGGCGGCACCCCACAAATAATAGTCCAACGGTGTCAAATCGCAGCTCCGTGGGGGCCAAACGACATCAGCTCTGCGGCTGATAATGCGATCTTCAAAAAAACGGGACGTAAAACATCGAGTGTAGCTTCGGCTGTGTGGCACGAGCGCCGTCCTGTTAAAACCAAATGTTGCCAATATCCTCCTCTTCAATTTTTGTGAACAAAAAAGTCGTTCAACATGGCGCGATAACGATCGCCATTGACTGTAACGGCCACCACTTGCTCATTTTCGAAGAAAAGTGGCCCAATTATGCCTCTGGACCAAAATCCGTACCAAACAGTGACTCGTTTTGGGTGCGTCGGCTTTTCAATGTCTGCGTGCGGGTTTTCTGTGACCCAAATGCGACTATTTTGCTTGTTTTCATACCCGCCAAGATCAAAATGCGCTTCATCTGAAAAGATGATATTTTTTTTTTTGGAAAAATCGGCATCTTCTGTAAGTCGATGGCAGGCCCAGTTAGCGAAGCAAAAGCGCATTGGATGGTCAACCATATTCGTTCAGCCGAAGGCTAAAACTAATTATCTGACGAATCAGACATGAGCTAAGTGTTACCATTCACGAAAAAAGCACTAGTTGAAAAAAAAAACGTTAGATGGCGGACCCTGTATATAATTTGTTTATTCAAATTGTTTTAAATGACTATAAAAAATGTTTAAAATATACGGAAAACAAGCAGCAGGACTCAATTGTTTTGGTTTTTCTGTTGTCGAAACTATTTGCTTAGACCCTGTGCCCATAATTGATTTTTTCCCATTGAAACTTTTTGCTTCGGAAACAGAAAATACCACAAAATATCACAAAATTTGTTAACAGCCAGACTTTAGTTCATTTGATAAAACAAAAGGAGCTGGAAGATGTTTCTTTGATACTTGAATAATGAAAAATTTCAAATTTAAAAAAATATGTGTGTGTGTGTGTGAGCGTGTGTTTTAGTTTTCTATTTAAAGTTTCTTCCACATAAAATCATGGGCTGCCGTTTAAAGTCCAACAAAAAAAAAAAAAAAAAAGAGAAGGAACAGAACAACAAAAACCAACTGAAATACAATCTGAAATTATCACAGAACAATACACAAGCTGAAGACCACAACGAGTACAAAGTTAAACTGCTATTTGATGAACACAATTGCCTTTGATCCTGGGGTTTTCTTCCTCTTTTTTTTTTGTTTTTTGTTTTTTGTAATGAAACCATGAAACTAAACTTTGTTGCTTACGGCCGAAGCATTAGAACTTGAACTCGTGTTGGTTGTGTGGTGGTCACCCACTTCAGTTGTTGGCTGCACATTAAAGCTCAATATAAATATTACTTTATGTGAAAGTTGGCAATTTGTGGTTGAGGTGCCAGTGAACCGCTGCACGTATTAATAAGGGAATTCGTTCTTTGGCCAAAGGATTCATATGGGGAAAAAACTCATTTCATGCTACTATCCACTTAGGCAAATTTAAAGCGAAGGTCCACAAGCACCACTGTCTCTGTCCCCTTTCCTCTAATGAATTTTCCTAGTACCGGCGCAAGGCATCGCATGTGTAGGGGTCATCCCTTGAGTGATGGTCCTACTAACAAAAAAAAAGTTCAAGGAAAACGTATTAAACTGCTGGTGGTTTGTGCAAATATTTGTACAGTGGATATGATTACAAAATATTCGCATTCCCATAACAATTAGATAAAGTTCGATGTCCGTCATACGATATACGTCGCCTTTTTCAACTGACAGCTGACTTGATATACAGACTGCCTTATGTGAGTTGTCACACTCAGTACTTCTGCCGCCAAATAATTTTTTTTTTTGAAAATGAAATAAAAACAAGTAAAAGTGCTATATTCGGCTGTGCCGAATCTTAAATACCCTTCACAGATGTAATTCTTCTTTCTTTCTTGCTAAAATAGGAAGTAGGTTTAATTACAAGATGTTTTACTTGACAAAAAAATTTAAATTTTTAAACTTTTTGGTCACTTTCACGTACCATAAAATATTTTATTTGTTCAACCCTGGAGTCGAAATTTTGATTTTTTAAGATTTTAATACCAATTTTGTTCTTCCTGAATGTAAACATAGTTTTAATTAGCAAAAACAACAACGTCAATTGCCTATTTGGTTACTTTCATATATTTCAATTTCCCAACCCTGGAAACGAAATTTAAATTTTTTTTAACAAAGCAACTCTTATTGAGGCATGAAATAGTTTTATTTAAGAAAAACTTAATATTTGTAACCATTTTGGTCACTTTCATGTACCACAAAATATTGCAGTTATCCAACTCTGGACTCTAAATATTGATTTTTTTTTAATTTTTTGATACCAATTATGTTTTTCCTGAACTTAAAACTAGCTTTAATTAGTAAAAAACCGACGTTAGTTGCCTTTTTGGTTACTTTTATGTATAAAAAAATTTCAATTTCCCATCCCTGGAAGCGAAATTAAATTTTTTAACCAATCCTAGTCTTCATTAGGTATAAAGTCGTTTTATTTAAGAAAAACTTAAAATTTGCAACCATTTTAGTCACTTTCATTTACATATTTTAGTATCAAAAAATGCATGTACCAAAAAAACATTAAACTTCCCAACCCTGGAAGTGAAATTTTAATTTTGTTTGTTTTATTTTTAACCAATGCAACTCTTCATGAGGAATAAAGTAGTATTATTTAAGAAAAATTTACTATTTTCAACCATTTTGGTCACCTTCATGAACTATAAAATATTGCTCTTGTCCATCCCTGGATTCGAAATTTTGATATTTTTTAGAAATTTTTGATACCAATTTTGTTCTTCCTAAAATATAAAATAGTTTTAGAAAGCAAAAAAAAAAAACAACGTCCATTGCCTTTTTGGTTACTATTATGTATAAACAAAGTTTCAATTTCCCAACCCTGGAAGCGAAATTTTAATTGTTTTAATTTTTTTATCAATGAAAACCTTCATGAGGTATAAAGTAGTTTTGTATGAATTTTTATTAGTCGAACTTTCTTATGTAAATTGTTAATTTTATCAACGGGCTTAAGTTCGAATCTGCAAGACTGCAAACCATTTTTTATTATTTTATTAATAAATAAATTTGTTCAAATTCTATTTTTATTAATTTATATTAAGATTGGAATATTAAGAATATTTTTAAATAATCATCAAACCAGCAGAACCGATCAGTACTGATCTAGAGTCCGCTACGCCATCTAGCGGTGCTACTAACTAGCACCACTTGCAAAAGTGGAAAAATTGAACAAAGAACGCTGATGAGAAAAACTAACATTTTTAACAATTTTAGTTACTACATGTACCACAAAATACGGAATGGGCCGGAATTTTTTTTTAATTTTCCATCCCTGGAAAAAACATTTTATTTTTTTAGTTTTTAATAGAACATTGAGGCTTCCCAAAGCAAGAAATTGGTTTAATTTACAAACATTAAAAAAAAATTGATTTTTAGTAGAAATTTTACGTCGAGAAATAGGTGTAAGCTTCCCAGCTCTGGAACCACACTTCGGATCTCTCTGTATAGCACTCTTCATATATATCGAAGAAATTACACACGGAATGACAAACCTATGTATACCCCTTCACTTTTTTGTGAAGGGTATAAAAACTACTGAATATTTTCTCAAATTTCTTTTTTTATATGAAAGTACAATCCTTCCGGTTAATAATGGAAAATAATTTCATTCAAATGGCTGCATGGCCCGATAACGATCGCCATTGACTGTAACGTCCACTTCTTGCTAATTTTCGAAGAAAAATGGCCCAATTATGCCTCTGGACCAAAATCCGCACCAAACAGTGACTCGTTTTGGGTGCGTCGGCTTTTCAATGTATGCGTGCGGGTTTTCTGTGGCCCAAATGCGACAATTTTGCTTTTTTAAATACCCGCCAAGATCAAAATGAGCTTCATCTGAAAAGATGATTTTTTTTTGGCAAAATCGGCATCTTCTGTAAGTCGATCGCAGGCCCACTTAGCGAAACGAGAGCGCATTGGATGGTCAACCATATTCGTTCAGCGGAAGGATAAAACTAATTATCTGTCAAATCAGACATGAGCTAAGTGTTACCATTTACGATATAAGCACTAGTTGAAAAAAAAAACGTTAGATGGCGGACCCTTTATATGACGGATTCTATGTGTCTCGGTCTTTAGAGTCCGTCATATGTTATATGTGAGTATTCTGCGTCAACGCAAATTTTTAACGTTTGACGTACGTTGAATACTTTGCAAGACATGAGTAAGTTTTTTGAAATTTGCTTATTTAAAGAAATCTTTTTTCGTTGCATTTGCTATTTAAATGTAAATAATATGTGAAAAGCCAAGGCCACAAGTTAATTTTGTTTTAATTAAAATAATTTAGGAAGTAAATTGGCTGTCAAATGATGAAATATCAAGACACTAGCTGGCATTCTTTGGCATTAAGTTAGTAAAAAGTTGGGAAATTTTAACCATGGAAAAGCGTCTAGTCACTGTTTGTGTTGAACGTGTGTGAATTGTCTGCTAAAAAAAACTGAACGAAAATAACGAATTTTTCAACAAAATCATTTTCGCTGATGAGGCCCATTTTCGATTGGACCTTTATGTAAACAAACAAATTATTCGCGTATGGGGCCCACAAAATCCACAAACAGTCCTCGAAAAACTAATAACCAAACATTCAAGTAAGAAAGAAACCATATGGTGCGGTTTGTGGTCAGGTGGCATCATCGGCCCGTATTTTTTAAAAATTGAGCGGAGAAACGCCGTCACCGTGAATTCTCTGCGCTACCAAACCATGATAACCTATTTTTGTGGTCACAAATGACCAATATTGACATCAGTGATGATTGGTTTCAGCAAGACGGCGCCATAAGCCTCAAAGCCAGCCAAACAATTCAGTTATTGCATAATTTCTCGATTTGTTGATGTCAATTGGCCGCCTCGTTCATTGGACTTAACGCTGATAGATTTGTTTCTCAGTGGTAATCTGAAAGACCACAAACAACTGATGATCTGAAAGAAGTAATCCGACGCTGCATAGACGAGATAAGCAAAATTTTTGTTTGCAAAATTTGCTTAAAAATTTTGTGAAAAGAGGTGACAGAAGCCCGACATTGTATTCCATTATTAATACCCATATTTCTACTTTACTCGGGTATCAATAAAACTGAATGTGTCAAAAAAAAATGTGTTTGTAAGACAATTTATTTCCTAACCTCAAATTTGTCCACCCCTTACAAATTTTGTGGTTTATCCCATATTTTATATAAAATTACTGCTTATGTTTTACATAAAACATTTTTATTTGCCATGTTTGTACTTTTAGCAGCACACATGTCGTACTAGTTTCTATTTTCCTTTTGTGTGTAAATATTTTCAGTGAATTTTTTCAAATTGTAAAAATTCCTCACTTATTTTTTACTATTCTTATGCGCAAAAAAAAAATAACTTTTACATTTAAAATAATCACCCCATCACAACAACTTTAAAACTAAGTTCATGAAATATTTATTTTGAAACCATCGTTTACGGGTCTCCTTTTATTTTCCTTTCATATTATTTTTTCTTGTTTTTTTTTAAGTATTGAAATTTAATAACTTCGCTTGTCCTGGTTTCTGAGTTTCCTAAGTACCATAAGCATCTAACAAAATATGAGAGAAAGTATTGGGAAAAGAAAATAGTTTTAGATGTTTTTTAAGTTGTTGTGACAAATAAGTTCAGCAGAGCAGAGAGTTAAGCACAGATTGTACAATAAATTGTACAAGTATGAAATTATGCTGCCGTGCTAATGAAATATCGAGAGCCAAAATTTCTTCAAAGTTAATTTTTTAGATCAACATCTCTGGACACAAGTCTCAGAAAAAAAATTCCCTCTTGGTGCTATTTTTATACCCTCCAAAAGAGAATTGCAGGCTATAATCACTTTGCCATTCCGTTTGTAATGCAGCAAAATATCCATCTAAGACCACAAAAAGTATGTATATTCTTGATCAGTGATGAAATCTAAAACGATCTGAGCATGTCCGTCCGTCCGTCCGTCTGTGGAAATCACGATTCAGTCCAAACGAAAAGAGCTGGACTCTTGAAATTTGGTATAAATATATTTTGAAGCTTGGAGCAGGTTAAGTTTGGACATGAACTAAATCGGGCAAGGGGGAAAAAAGTTCCCCTAAGATGAATTAAACCAACCCAGAAAAACCAACATAATTTTTTGGTTATTTTGTTAAGCAAATGATATATTTTTATGTCAACTACGGTCCAACGCCTTAACCTTGGAGCTATAAAATAAAAATAAAATTATTTTTGGACCCCGCCCACTTTAGTGGGCGTTATTATATGTAAAAATAGCATGACAATTTAACAAATTGTTTTACTTAAGCCTACATGCCTTGAAAATAAAATTTTTAAACTTTAATGGGGAAGCTGAGGCGAAACCTGGTATTACTCTGCCCTACCCTTTCCTCCCCCTTTTCCCCCTTAATGACTCTACCAAAAACAAAAAAAAATTAGTTTTGTATGCAATTATCCCAAGCATTTCTTTTAAGAGTTTTATGACTGCCTATATCTGCCCTACCCCCTCCTGCCCCTTTGCCCCCTAAACTGCCCTATCAACAAAAATTTTTTTTTTTTTAAATTCTGCATATAATCATCCCAGGCATTTATTTTTAGAGTTTTATGAGTACCTGTTTCTGCCCTACCCCTTCCTCCCCCCCTCTGCCCCCTGTATTACCCTATGAAAAAAATATATTAAATTTTGTATATAATTATCCCAACCATTTATTTTTAGAGTTTTATGACTATCTGTTTCTGCCCTACCCCTTCCTCCCCATTTGCCCCCTATATGACCCTATTAAAAAAAAATATTTTTCTTAATTTTTACATTTAATTATTCCGAACATTTATTTTTCAAGTTATATGGCAAAGGTGAAATGTCCCCCACGCCCCTTGCTAGAGAGACCCCGACAAAATACAGTTTTAATACCCTCCAAAAAGAATTGGACACCATAAAGTATATATATTCTTGATCACTGATGAAGTCTAAGAAGATCTAGTAATGCCCATACGTTCGTCTGTGGAAAACACGATGTAGTCTATTTTTGGACCCCGCCCCCTTTAGTGACGTTGACGTACGATATAATATGCAAAAATAGTGTAAATATTGAACAATTTTTATTCCTTAAGCCTATAAGAAGCTGGGATGTTCTCTGATCTTGCAGGGATAAAACGTTTCCCCCACCGGCCCTTCCCGGAATGACTCTGTCAAAATAGAGATTTAAAATTGGGTACAGAGATGCCTTAAAGAAACTCTGCCCCACCGAATTAAACATTTTAAGTTTACTTACTAAATATTTGGAGGGTATTTAAGATTCGACCCGGTCGAATATAACGGTTTTACTTGTTTTTTTTCTTTTAACATTAAAGTAACTAAATAAACACCTAATAAGTGGGGTGACCAACACAATACACATTAGCACTGATGATGAAGGTGTTGCGGCTTTCGAAAACAGCTGTTCTGCTCTGCTGTGTAAGTTGAATAACAAAAACTGATGTTGACTTTCCTTTGTGCCCTGGGAATATTTATCATGTCTTTCTGAGATTTAAAAACAAATTTCGAACAATTAGCTTATGAATCTTAATTCAATTTAAAATTGATATATTTTTTCTTAGGCAATCAAATACATTTTATATGTTAGAAATGATTCTGCTTTATTACCATTCTCGAATCGACTCGAGTGTTTGTAATAGATTAAAGAAAAATCTTGTATATATCTTTAATTTATTACATTCTTTCGAGTCGAACCGGGAACCGTAATAAGGCCCATTGTGAGTTGAAAAGTGTATTCGAATCGGCTTAGCTAAATATAGCACACATCCCAAAATGTTCAAACGTATCACAATCTAATTAACCAAGTTTTATAGTTTAAATTCCCTTAGAAAATGCTAGAAAACCTAAAAACTCTAACTCATACTTTAAAATAAAATAAATCATCTAAAGTTTTACACTCAACATATTTTAAACAAATAAATTTGGCAACACATTCAACTTTCTCCTCTGTCACTTGTACATACACGAGTGTGTATATGTGTGTGTATGTGTGTGTGTGTGAACACATCAATTTTTTATATGAAACCATTTTTCAATAGATGCAAAGAAGTTTTAACAGACATGCAAACAATAACAAAATACGGACGTCATATATTTGATTATAGTGTAGACGTTGAGGATTTACTTTGAATCAAAACGATGTAAATGATGTGGTTTTGATGATGATTGATTGGGGACTAACTAAATGAAATATCTTGAAAAATTACCATCACGTAAAGTTTGCTGAAAAATTGATAAATGAAAAAGATTAGTTTAAGAAAATACCTGAACCGATGTGTGCACTAGTTAAAATATGACATCGAGGAGGAGGAAGGATGTTATACGTATTTTTTTTTATTCGAAAAAAAACCTAATTTTGTTTTAGTAGCAAGACATTAATTATAAAATAAGTTGATGAAAATATAGTATTTTAGAGTGTTTTACATATTATTTTTGAAAAATAATTAATAATAAAAATATCATGGGATTAAAAAAAGCGATTTAATATGTTTTTATACACAGAAGCGAGGAGAAATAAGAAATTGTCGTAGTAAACACGCAATTTACAGTGCGCTCACATGCACAAGTTAAAGTTTCATGCGCCACGTCCACTTGTGTAATTCGCAGATGCCAGTAACATCATGCTCAACAACATGCACTGAAAATACAGAGAAATTGGCCTTCCATTATTTATCCATGATCACAAAATTTCCTATTAAATATTAACACGAACTTGCACTAAATATTTTTCACACGAACGTAAACAAAATATTTATTTCCTTTTTATTGCTAAACGTTAGCAGATAGTGTTTAACTTATCAACAGCTTTAAGTTTTTATACTCTTCACAAAAAAGTGAAAGGGTATATATGGGTTTGTCATTCCATGTGTAATTTCTTCGATATGCAAATGGGACCCCAAAAAGTATATATATTCTGGATCCTTATGAATAGCGATGATGATTGAGCGCTGTGCGTCTGTAAGTGAAATCGGTTTTCCCAAGCCCCAGAAGAGCTAGAGACTTCGTTCTTGAACCGTTCGATTGGAAATAAATTTAAATAGAGTGCTATTGAAATTCAGAAAGATCCGAAATATTGTTCCGGAGCTGGGAAGCTTACACCTCTTTCTCGACGCAAAATTTATACAAAAAATCTATTAATTTTGTTAATGTTTGTAAACTAAACCTACTTCATGCTTTGGGGAGCCTCAATGGCCTATTAAAAACTAAAAAAATAAAAATTTTTTCCAGGGATGGGAAATTAAAAATGTTTTTTTCGGCCTATTCCGTATTTTGTAGTAACTAAAGTTGTTAAAAATTTCAAAACCACGTCATGAAGATTTGCATTGGCCAAAAAAAACAATTTTTTCAATTCAAATTTTGCTTTCAGGGGTGGGAAATGGAATAATTTTTATACATGAAAGTAATCAAACAGGCAACTGATGTTGTTTTTTTTTTGTTTTTTGCTAACTAAAACTGTCTTATAATTTAGGAAGAACAAAATTGGTATCAAAAATTCAAAAATGAAAAATTAAATTTCGAATCCAGGGATGGACAAGTGCAATATTTTATGGTACATGAAAGTTACCAAAATGGTAAAAAATTTAAATTTTTCTTAAATAACACTACTTTATACCTCAAGAAGCGTTGCGCTGATAAAAAAACTAAAAAAAATTAAAATTTCGTTTCCAGGGTTGGAAAAATTAAATTGTTTTTGGTACATGCAATATTTTGTAGTACATGTAATAAACAAAATGGTTGCAAAATTCGATTTTTTCTTAAACAAAACTACTTTATACCTCATGAAGAGTTGCATTGAGAAAGAAAATTTTAAAAAATTTAAATTTCGCTGCCAGGGATGGGAAATTGAATTTTTTTTTTATACATAAAAGTAACTTTGTGTTTTGCTAATTTTTCGACCTTTTTTTTATATAATAATACAATATTTTTTAAATTTTTTTTCATTGAAATAAAACATAAAAAATAAAAAATAATAACAATTTCCTGAAGAAGTTAACCAAAGGTTAACGAAATATTGAAAGATAAATATATCATAAAGACCTTAAGCTTAAAATATATTGTATTATTACATAAAAGTAACCAAAAAGGCAATTGACATTGTTTTTTTTTACTAATTAAAACTATTTCTTAGTTCAGGAAAAACAAAATTGGTATCAAAAATTAAAAAAAAAAAATCAAAATTTTGATTCCAGAGTTGGATAACTGCAATATTTTGTGGTACATAAAAATGACCTAAATGGTTACAAATATTAAGTTTTTCTTAAATAAAAATATTTCATGCCTCATTAAGAGTTGCATTGGTAAAAAAATTAAAATTTCTTTTCCAGGGTTGGGAAATTGAAATATTTATTTTGCATAAAAGTAATCAAAAAGGCAATTGACATTGTTTCTTTTTGCGAATTAAAGCTGTTTTATAATTCAGGAAGAACAAAATTAGTATTAAAATCTTAAAAAATCAAAATTTCGATTCCAGGGCTGGACAAATGAAATATTTTATGGTACATGGAAGTGACCAAAAAGTTTAAAAATTTAAATTTTTTTTGTCAAGTAAAACTATGTTGCACCTCACTAAGAATCGCATTGGTAAAAAAATAAAAATTCGCTTCCAGAGTTGGAAAATCGAAATATTTTTCGTACATAATAGTACATACATAAATTCCAAATTTTGTGCTTTTAGTGAATTAAACATTTTAGATATTTCAGAAAAAATTAGACTAGTATCAAAAAATTATAAATTCGGTTCCAGGGTTGGAAAATCGAAATTTTTTGGTACATGAAAGTAACAATATAAGTTCTCAATTTTGGGTTTTTTCAGTGACTTAAACCTATTTTATACATCGTTAAGAATTAAATTGGTATTAAAAATTTTAAAAACTAAAATTTCGGCTCCAGGGCTGGAAAATCTAAATATTTTTGGCACCTAAAAGTACATACATAAATTCCAAATTTTGTGTTTTTAGTGAATTAAACCTATTTTATATATCAGAAAATATTAGATTAGTATTAAAAAATTAAAAATTCGGTTCCAAGGTTGGAAAATCGACATTTTCTGATTCATAAAAGCAGCCATTTTATTTGTTATTTTTGATTTTTATGATGAGTTATACCTACTTTATATATCAGGAAGAAATAAATTGGTATTAAAAACCAACAAAATCTAAAAGACGATTCTACGGTTGGACAATTAGAACTTTTTGGGGTTCATGAAACGGATTTTTTGTTTGTTTGTAAATTAAATATATAAAATATTTTTGAAAGGCGTTCATAGGTATTAGATATAAAAAAAGCCAAACATGTAGCTTCCTAGCCGAAAAATTTAAACGTTTTCTTATATATAAAATTAACCGATAAAATCATTTTGATTTTTTAATTAAACCTACTTTCTGTTTTGGCAAGAAAGAAAGAAAGAAGAATTACATCTGTGAAGGGTATTTAATATTCGGCACAGCCGAATATAGCACTTTTACTTGTTCACTTTCAATATGTTTTGGCAGCTGCACACTGCCCTCATATTATTTGCAACGAACTTGTAAAATTCTTTCACACACACTCGCCTATTGACTGCATTCACTGCAAAAGGAAAATTTAACTGCATTGACTTCTGCACATTCGCCTGCGAGTGTTGACTCTATTGGCATAAAAATAAAAACAGTTTATATTTCCTACTCCTTCTCTTCTTCCTGCATTCCTTTTCGTTACACTTTTGTTGTGCCAACTGGAATTTATATTTTTGTGTCAATCCATCCAGCGTACGCATGTAAGGAAAATGCATTGAGTTGCGTATTTTAAATCAATACTTTATTCATGTCATTGAATAAATTTCAAACGATAAATGTCATCAAAGTATTTTGTATAAGAGCAGAATATTTCTCTGCATGTTGCAGCAAATAAAATGGTGCACAAAATCCATTTCCACAAATAAACAAATGAGGGTAGTGGCAAATATGTCACTATCGCTAATGTTTTAGTGGTGCTGGCAAAATCACCAGCTTAGCTGCAATTTATATTTTCAGCTCCGTGTAATAGGCGAAGCTAAATAGAACATATTCTGTGTTTAGATATTCCACAAAATGGGTGGGCGTTCATGTATTTGGCACCGTTCAATTTAGTTACAATGAAATATAATCGCATTAGCACTAGAAAAATATATTGAAAAAAGAAAAAATGTCCCACTCTATTATAAAAATGTTTTAATTCTGGTTTTGCACCTCCATTAAAATTACTGTTGGAGTGTTGAAATTGATAATAATTATAAAATGTTTATACCTCTTACAGAAAATGTTGAAAGGGTATTAATTGGTTTGTTATGCCGTGCTTAATGCAGACAATATTAATATAAGTTGGGCCAAAGGAAGTCATCCCATGACTCCTCCAGCGTGAACAGCGCACCATGCAGTCACTTTGAGCGGATGTAATGGCTCCTCATGCAGCACTCGTGGATTTTTGTTGCCCCAGAAGCGATAGTTTAGCTTGTTCACGTACCTGCTGAGGTAGAAATGAGCCTCATCGTTCATTATGATTTTGGTCGAAAAATCATCCACTTCATCCTCGAGATTGAGGATGGGGAGTGTATCGCTTCATGGCCTGTTCACTTACATTCTATATCTGTCTAGTTCACAACTGTCAAAACAGATTCGACATTGGCCGCCATTTGCAAAAATAAGAGCAACTTCCAGTAGGGTGATTTATTTTGGCCCACCTTGTATACGGCCCCAAAAAGTATACTATATATTATTTATATCTTTTTAAGGGACCAAATTGCCGCATTTGATATTGTCCAAAATTTGAATACAATTTAAATACAAACTTCGATCGGTATCAAAATTTCCCCCCTGGCTTGTTAATATGATTAGAAAACTTTTCGAAGAAAATACGAGAACAGTTCAATATGTCATCATTTTAATATTTCTGATTTTTATACCCTTCAAAATAAAGTTGCAGTTGCAGTCACTTTGTCATTCCGTGTGTAACGCAGCGATATACACCTCTGAAACCCCATAAAGTATATATATATATATATATATATATATATATATATATATATATATATATATATTCTTGATCAGTGATGAAATCTAAGACGATCTAAGCATGTCCGTCCGTCCGTCTGTGGAAATCACGATTGAGTCCAAAGTTTAAGAGGCAGACCCTTAAAACTTGGCACAAATAAATTTTGAAAAATAGCACAGGTCAGGTTCATAAATGCGCTAAACCGGGCCAGAGGGAAAAAAGTTCCGCTAAGAAAAACTAAACCAACCTCTAAAAAAAAAACTTTTTTTTTAAAGTTATTTTTTCTTAATTTTGTTAAGCAAATAATATATTTTTATGTCAAAGAAGGTCCAACTTGGAACCATAAAATAAAAAAAAATGAATTTTTGGACCACGCCGCCTTTAGTAGGCGTTGAAGTAACATATTGCATGCAAAAATAGTGTAAATATTTAACAAGTTGTATAATTCCTTAAAAGCTAAATTTTAAAGCTTTCATGACGAAGATGAGATGTACTCCGATCTTCCTCTGACTTACCCCACCCACTTTTTGCCTTCTAAATGACCCTATAGAAAAATCTGCAATTAATAACCCGAAAAATTTACTTTTTAGTGTTTTATTGCAAAGCTGAGATGTCTCCCCCATGGCCCCTAACAATATAGAGTTTTTATTTACTAAATATTTGAAGGGACTTTAAGATTCGGCCCGGTCGAAAAGATCCTTCTTACTTGTTTTTTATTAATTTATATTTCATTACCCAAAAACAAGAAATTTGTTTCATTTAGTTACTTGAAAATTCTGAAAAAGTGTTTAATTTTCCAGCTCTGGAACTGTGTGTTTTTGCTTTTCTGATTTTTGATAATAATGAATTTTATTGCAAAAAATTCATTATCTTTAATTTATAAGGCAAAAGGAAAGAAAATTTTCAGGCCATTACTTTTATGTAGCAAAAAATTTGCAATTATCCAACCCTGGTATCGTTTTTTATTATTCTAGATTTTTTGGCCTTTCAAGAGCAAACCAATTACAGTCGAATCCGTTTTAGTGCAACACGCTTTAGTGAAAAAAATCGGATTACTGAAAGCGATACAAGTCCCCGCACTGATTTTAAACGCATCTAGTCTTATTCACTTCGCTTTAGCGAAACATCGCTTAAGTGAAAATATCGTATTACTGAAAACCAAAAGCAAGCCCGCAACTATGTTTTGTACGAAAATTACTTCGCTTTAGTGAAAAAATAAACAATGAAAAATTTATTTATTAGAAATCGATTGCATAACTTAAGGCTGAAAAAATTGTGTATGTTTTGTCCGTTAAAAAATTAGATGGCAAAATGTATTTGTCCTTTTCGCTCTTACGTACTTCATTGTATTTTTCTATTATATTTTGTCAATGCAAGTGGCTAGACATTTTCGAGGAATTCGTGAAAAATTTCAGCAACAAAATTAATAATTCTATGCATAATTTTATTTTTTAAATAATATTTTTACTTTAAATTGACTTAAAAAATATATACAGATTTGATATAAAAAATATTGTTTTACTGATTTTAAGCAGTACGCTTAACTGTACCAAATTTCAGTAATCCGAACTAAGTTTTAGAGAAAAAATCGGATAACTGAAAAAAATGGGATTTGGCTATTTCCATTAAAGCGGAGTCGACTGTAGAACTATTTGCAATACATCAATCCAAAATCGAGGTCTCTAGAAAAGTAATTACACAGGGAACGACAAACCATGTACTAAAGAGCGAAGGAACATCACTCGCCTTCGTCGGCCTTGTAGCAAAAAATTAGCTGGCGCAGTAAAAAGTTGGAAATAGCTACAAAAAATTCTTTAACTTCTTATTTTTCTTCATCTGTCCCCTCAATACTGTCCCCTCCTCTCTAGTTCCGGCGCAATGCACTGCGTGTGTAGGGGTCAACCCCTGAGTGCTGGTCCGAGTTAAAAAAAAAGAAACCTATTTATACCATTTCAAATGCAATTTAATGTAATATTTTCCCGCGATTGTTTTGTATTTCAGATAAGAAATAAAATCAAATACTTATTTTTTTTATTATTGAATTATTTCTACACTGGGTTTTTTTTAAAAGTGTCTTTTTGATCTGAAGGTTGTATGCAATTTTATTTTATAAGGCCAACTAAATTCGAAACCTTTGACTGGCATACACCGTTGAATTTATATATTGTGGCAGAAGATTTCATAAACATCATCATAAGTCCAGGTTATTATATTTTACAGTCTCTTAACCCTGAAAAGAATGTCCAATGATATAATACACAATTTAAAATTTATATAGATTTCTTAGCCATATTTCCTAAATTTAATTGACATTTGCTTGTGAATTTATGTCTCAAGCATATCCATTTCTTATGGACCCAATTACCCTCAAATAATTGAATTATTGTTGAAGACAACACACAATATTTCCAAATCAATAGTTTCAAATGAAAGTAGATTGCATCAAGCCATACGCAGTTACTAAATAAAGCCACAAATACACACACACACACACACACGCACGCATATAAATCAAATAACAAGTTTTTGCAGATTTATTCAAAATTGTTTTTAAATACACTTTCATAGCAAAACTATAAAGTCTTTTGTGCTCTTAGTCAAAAACAACACATTTTTCATTATTTTTAAGCCTTAAGGTTTACAAAACATTCGTAGCAAGAAACCTGACCAGCTTGGAAAGTTCTGTTGTTTTCGAAATATCAGGTATTATTTAAGCAAAGAATAGAAAGAAAACTAACAACAGCAAGAAAAACAATTTTTTTTTAATTTTTTGCCTTCTAACACAAGCAAGAAAACAAACAAAATTTTTCGTAAACAACAAAAAAAAAGGATTTGCCAGAAAAATCGTTTTGTGAAAATTCAAAACTCTCATGAAAAACACACAATAACAGCAAGTGTTCAGCCGTTGGGGAATTCCCAATTGCATGTGGCAGAGTAGAAAAATAAGATTTTAAAGCAAATTTTCTCATTTGTGTGTTTCTCAAACAGAAAGCGAAAAAAGTATATAAAAATTGTAATTTTTTTTTCCATATGAAACTGCAACCATCAGTACAATAACAAAGTAAAAACTTAAGTGCTCTAAAAGGAATAATTATAAAAGCATAAATTGGCAAAAGAAAGTGCAAAAAAAATTTTCTGTTAAACCTTTTATGCAACTCTTTTAGGAGAAGATGCCATAAAATCTAAATCGGTTGCAATTTCCAAGATTATTGTATAAATTACGTTTTATTAACTTTGGAAAGTGCCACAAAATAAAACTGAAATTTTATTTAATCAGGAAGCAGGAGACAAAAACATGATGACTGATGATACTCAAGAGTTGCCAGAAGTAATTATTTAAGCCCTTCGAATCACTGTGGGATTAAAATTTCTGCAGAAAATTTTCTTACTGGCAATACATTCCGATTAAACAGGTAAAAATAATAAAACTTAACTTGTCGCTTGACTTAAATATTCAAGATGTTATTGCCAGGCTCAAATCATCCCGAACTCGTATAGAGCAACACTTAGTGAAGACACTTATTGGAGACACAAATCAAAAATATTTTTAGATAAAAATCCCATCATATTTCTTTTGCCCAGCAACTGGCTTGTGTGAAAAAATTTTAATGAACATCCGATGTCCACTCAATAGAGCTTTCACTGTTCATTAATTTGACGGCTTTGTATTTAGATATTTTTATATTGAATAAAGTTTTTGTTCATACGTTCCTTCCCCGTATTCCTATACGTTCAAGTATTCCTGTACAGTTCAAAATGCATTTCCAGAGCTGGAAAATTTAAATTTGTTTTTGGTGCATCAGAGTAACTCGCTGAAAATAATTTTTGTATTTTGCTTAATTACATATTTTATACTTCAAGAAGATTTAAATTAATCATAAAAATAAAAATAAAATTAAAAATACCATTGCAGGGTTGGACAATTCTTTCTTGAATGCATTTTGGTGCATATAAGAAACCAAATGAGTTACAAAATTTATTTGTTAATTACCATCATTTTTTATACTTCAGGAAAGTTTCAATTGGCCATAAAAATCAAAGAAAATCAAAGAGCTGATTGCAGGGTTGGACACTTGAAATTCTTTTCTTTTTGCGGTACATAAAAAACGAAATAAGTTAAATTTTTTTATTTTTTTTTCAAATTGAAAAATATTTTATACTTCAGGAAGAATTAAATTGGAAATGCCAGGGTTGGACAATTGATAATTTTTTTTATATGTTAATCTCTTTTATTTTACTTTATTTTGAGTTTTTTTTTAATTAAAACTATTTGATACTTCCAGGAGAATTAAATTAAAAATTCCAGGGTTGGACAATTGAATTTTTTTTTATTTTTTAATCCCTTCTGTTTTACTTTATTTATATTTTGTTTTGTTTTTTTCGTTAATTAAAACTATTTTATACTTCCCGTAGAATTTTATTAAAAATTCCAGGGTTGGTCAATTGAAATTTTTTTTATTTTTTAATCCCTTCAATTTTACTTTATATATTTTTAGTTTTTTTATTAATTTAAATTATTTTATACATCAGGGAGAATTCAATTAAAAATTCCAGGGTTGGACAATTGCAATTTTTTTTTATTGTTTTAACCCTTCCATTTTACTTAATTTATTTTATTTTTTTGTTGTTAATTATAACTATTTTATTAAAAAATTTTATTAAAAATTCCAGGGTTGGACAATTGAAAATTTCTCCGGTGCCCAAAAAAAATTTTTTTTGCTAATTAAAACTATTTTATACTTCAGGGAGAATTAAAGAGAAAATTCTAATTAAAATTTGTCTGGTCCTCCAAATACCTTTTTTTTAAAATGCTATACAAAAACTACTGAATTTTTTTTCAAATTTCGTTTTTTATTTGAAAGTACAATCCTTCCGGTTAATAATGGAAAATAATTTTATTCAAATGGCTGCCTCGGCTGGCCATGCAGTAGCCTACACGACCGGTCCAATTTTTTACCACATTATCGATTGTGTGCAGCTGTATTTCACCAACGGCTTCACGAATATTGTCCTTTAAAGCGTCAATTGTCTCTGGCTTGTCGCGTAACACTTATCTTTGACGGCACCCCACAAATAATAGTCCAACGGTGTCAAATCGCAGCTCCGAGGTGGCCAAACGACGTCTGCTTTGCGTCTGATAATGCGATCTTCGAAAACAGGGCGCAAAACATCGAGTGTAGTTTCGGCTGTGTGGCACGTAGCGCCGTCCTGTTGAAACCAAATGTTGCCAATATCCTCCTCTTCAATTTTTGTGAACAAAAATTCGTTCAAAATGGCCCGATAACGATCGCCATTGACTGTAACGGCCACTCCTTGCTCATTTTCGAAGAAAAATGGCCCAATTATGCCTCTGGACCAAAATCCGCACCAAACAGTGACTCGTTTTGGGTGCGTCGACTTTTCAATGTATGCGTGCGGGTTTTCTGTGCCCCAAATGCGACAATTTTGCTTGTTTTCATACCCGCCAGGATCAAAATGGGCTTCATCTGAAAATATGATTTTTTTTGGGAAAATCGGCATCTTCTGTAAGTCGATCGCAGGCCCACTTAGCGAAGCAAAAACGCATTGGATGGTCAACCATATTCGTTCAGCGGAAGGATAAATCTAATTATCTGTCAAATCAGGCATGAGCTAAGTGTTAGCATTCACGAAATAAGCACTAGTTGAAAAAAAACGTTAGATGGCGGACACTTTACAATTTTTTTTTATGCAAAGCTGTTTTTAGACTTGAGGGAGAATTAATTTTTAATGAAAATCAATAATGAAATTACAGGGTTGGACAAGTGCAATTTTTCTGGTGCAATTTTATTTTTTCATTTTTTTTGTTAATTAAAACTGTTGTATACTTCAGGGAGAACTAAATTGGTATTAAAACTCAAAAATGAAATATCAGAGTTGGACAATTGAAATTTTTGCGGTACATAAAACTAACTAGCTAAAACAAATCTATTCTTTCTTTTTATAAATGAAGTAAATGTGACGTTTTTGAAAGAAATTCATTGTTATTACCTCCAGAGCTGGAATTATTAATTTTTTTTAATATTAAAATTTGGCTGTTTTTTCTGATAATCAAATATATTTTACACAGAAATAAATTAGCAATGAAAATCATAAAGATAAAAAACTTGGTGCCAGGGTTGGAATGAATGTATTTAGAAACACACCAGCTATAGATTATTTTTTTAAAGATGTTATATTTTTTGCTAAAATTTTGTTTTTAAATTTCTTTACAATAAATAAATAATCAGATTAAGGTCATTTAAGTTGAAACACTCTTATTAAATAGTATTTCTTCATTATATATTCGTGCCACTTTATTTGTGCATTTGCTATGAAATTTTCTTTTCCTACATTTTCCCAGCACATTTTCACTTACATTACATCTAGTTGTCAGATGGAAAATTAAAAAAGAAAAAGTTGTATAAAAATACAAGAACATTTTGCAGAATAATACTTATTTTCTCATTTCTCTTGTCTTGTGAAAACAAGTTCGAGATGCATGAGTCGACAATGATTAATCAAAAGAAAAGCATTATAAATTGCAGTTCATTAATTTAATTAAACAAGAAAATATTGAACATTTTAGTGATTTCAGTTTTATATATTGAACAACAAGAAAATTTTCTTGTGAAAATGAACTGAAAGAATGATGGTCTAATTAACAATTGCAACGTCTGTAAACAATATTTTTTATTATAATAAAAATATCAATGATTGATTGATTCCTGTTCAGCGACTACAGCTTCTTCAATGCGCACTGTTCGGCGTCTCACGGGATGCACACTAGCAGTAACAGTAAATGTGGCCCAACCAAAAACGATATATAGTTCTTCGAATTAGCCGAAAATGAAATGAAATTTGTTACTTTTATTGTCCATCCCTGAAGTTATATTTTTGATTTGGTACGACTTTTAGTACCTGTATAATTTTTTCTTGAAACATAAAATATATAAACAAAAAGGAAAAATCAATTATTTAGTTCATATTTTCAAGCTGTGGAAAAGTATTTTGAATTTTGCTGATTTTCAATAGCAATCTATTTAGGACTATTTCCAATACATCATTTCAAAATCAAAGTCTCTAACTTTTTTCTAGTTTTTGTTGGTGTTTTCATTTCACGTTCGGATTGGCAGGCAGACGGACATCGCTTATTCGACTCCCCTATTCATAAGGACCCAGAATATTTATATTCGAGGATATCACACGAAACGAAAAGACTTTATGTGAATGCCCTTTCACCAGTTTCGTTGAAGAGCATAAAAATTTTTCGATTTAAACGTGTGCCATTGTAATCGATGTGATTTATGTGAAATGTGAATGCATTCACCTAATAAGTGGTGACAAACACAATACACATGAGCACTGATGATGAAAGGGTTGTGTCTTTCGAAAACAGCTGTTCTGCTCTACTGTGTTAGTTGAATAACAAAAACTGATGTTGACTTGCCTTTGTGCCTTGGAATATTTATCATGTCTTTCTGAGATTTAAATTAAAATTTCGAACAATTAGCCTATAAAATGTTAATTCAATTTAATATAGTGAATGCATTCTTTTTGCAGATTAAATGCTGGCATTGGCTTAAAGCTTTAGACGTAACATGAGAACTTAAGAGCATTTACATATTGTGGGCAAAATCGTTGATTGGAATTCAATATTTAACATATTTTACACTAAAGGCCTACTGTTAACATCGGCATACACACGCAGTATAACAAAATACCAAAACCACATGATGCAAAGATTGCAATCATTGGGGATTTTTTTTTGCGTATTAAATTGAAATTAATAATATTTATGGAAGCAACAACAGCAGCAATTATAATTCAATAATATTATTATTATCATTATATTTATCTTTAAATATTTTTGCAGCAATTATCACTACAACGGCTTATTTGTGTGTGTGTTGGTGTGGATTTCCGCACACAGTAGACATTAGGGAGATAACAAAATATATTACGCAAACAGTTAGGAAATGTTATACTCGTATTGTAAATTTTAAATATACTGATTTAAAAAACGCATTGCGATGTCTGTACTCGTTTAAAATTTGAGTTTCTTCCCTAGGCTGGTACCAAGAATGATAAAATAAAGATTACGCCTTGCGCATGATTTACCGTTTGATGACGTATTTGTTCCCTGGAAGAGATTGCCAAATGTTTATTATATGCAAAATTAATACTTTCTCGTACAAAATTAATATTTTATGCTATATTTGGCAACTCTTCACACAATTTACTCAGAGAGATTTCCAATTTACTCAGAGAGATTTCCAATTTACTCAGAGAGCTTTCCAACTTAAAGTGAAAAAAACTTATTAAAACTTTGATTTTAAGCATGAAATGTGCAGTGGGCAATTGCAAAGAAAGTAACAGCAAAAAAACAAGTGAGAAATAATTGTGTTAAAATGTAATATTTTTACCAACATTTTTTTTTGTTTTCAAAAAGCTGTGCCATTTTATAGTTTTCCATGAGATGAAGCTCAAAGGAAGTTATGGCTGATATTTTGCAAGCAAAAAAATTTGTTTTGAATGGGGAAAAAAGAAAAATAATTAGCACTTGGGTTCAATATTTTTATAAAATAACTATAAATTAACAATTTCAAATAAAAAAAAGTGGAACATAAGATAATTTTTTAAAATTGTTTATTATCAAACAAATTTAAAATCGTAATTTTCCCCACTGTTCAGTTTTTATAATAACATAATAGTTCTCCAGTGGAATTTTATTAGCCAATCAGAACACATGTAGAGTGACGTCAGAGTTCCATCATGCGCAGAACAGTATTTTTATTTCAGCTTGTTGGCGTAATCTTTATTTTATCATTCTTGGCTGGTACTATAGCAAGGAATTTTCTTTCAACGTATTTTACTGCTTATTCACACGTACCGTAAGGAAAACTCTAGGGTCTGCCATCTAAAGTTTTTTTTTCAACTAGTGCTTATTTCGTGAATGGTAACACTTAGCTCATGTCTGATTTGGCAGATAATTAGTTTTATCCTTCCGCTGAACGAATATGGTTGTGAATACGCTTCGCTAAGTGGGCCTGCGATCGCCTTACAGAAGATGCCGATTTTGCACAAAAAAAAACATCATATTTTCAGATGAAGCCCATTTTGATGTTGGCGGGTATAAAAACAAGCAAAATTGTCGCATTTGGGGCACAGAAAACCCGCACGCACACATTGAAAAGCCGACGCACCCAAAACGAGTCACTGTTTGATGCGGATTTTGGTCCAGAGGCATAATTGGGCCATTTTTCTTCGAAAATGAGCAAGAAGTGGCCGTTACAGTCAATGGCAATCGTTATCGGGCCATTTTGAACGCATTTTTGTTCACAAAAATTGAAGAGGAGAATATTGGCAACATTTGGGTTCAACAGGACGGCGCTACGTGCCACACAGCCGAAGCTACACTCGATGTTTTGCGCCCTGTTTTTGAAGATCGCATTATCAGCCGCAGAGCTGATGTCGTTTGGCCACCTCGGAGCTGCGATTTGACGCCGTCGGACTATTATTTGTGGGGTGCCGCCAAAGATAAGTGTTACGCCGACAAGCCAGAGACAATTGACGCTTTAAAGGACAATATTCGTGAAGCCATTGGTGAAATACAGCTGCACAGAATCGATAATGTGCTTAAAAATTGGACTGATTGTGTAGGCTACCGCATGGCAGCCATTTGAATGAAATTATCTTTTTCATTATTAACCGGAAGGATTGTACTTTCAAATAAAAAAAGAAATTTAAGAAAATATTCAGTAGTTTTTTTATAGCATTTTCAAAAAAAAAAGTTATTTGACGGACCCTATATAAAAGTTATGGCCCTAATGAACAAGTTTTATATGAACATGTATCTACATGATTGTATATGACTGAAAATAAATTATTCCTATACATATAAAATATGTCAATTAGTATTTTGTTTAAAGGTTTTTATGGTTTCCCTCCTAAAAGAGAATTTGCAAATTTAAAATTTGCAAACTTTAACAGTAAACATTTTCTTATTATCATTTAAAGTATTTTAGACACTTTTAAAACATCCAACTCGGAGATGTAACATTCTCTTTAAATCAGTTGACTTTTTAGGAGAAGGTTGTAAAGCCAACTAATAATTTGTCCATTAGTGGGAATAATTTTCTATACCTTAATCGAATGGCAGAAACAAAACCCCAACAATCTTTAAATGATTAAAAATACAGGGAAATACAATTGAATTTGCTTTCTGATCCATTGAACTTCAAGCTTTCAGATTTTCTCCAAAAGCTCATATTTTAAAGTTACAGGATCGTTGATATAAATGAAGTATTTAAAAAAAAATGGAATGTACTTTAAAATTTCATAACAGTTTAGCTTAAGTACAATGAAGCCGAAGATTCGTTTGGCTGAAGTAGTTAACACGAGACTTTGAAGCGAAGGAGCATGAACTCAACTCTGTGCTCAGTCGTGAATATTGTGTCGAATTCTTCCGATCAAAATTACTACATGGATGAAGGCATAGCACCGGTCACTGAACAATTACTGGCAGCGATTGACGCTATCGTGTACTATAGAGCAGAGGAACAGCACCCCTCCCTTCGTCGGCCCTGTAGCAAAAAAATATCCGGCGAAGTAGAAAAGGTTTAAAAATATTTAAATTTTAAATAAAACAACTTAGTTTTAAACAACAGTTAAGCAAACTTTAAATACAATTGAATTTGAAAATGCAAATACTTAATTTTAAATAAAAAAAAATTTGAATTTAATATGAAAAATTTTGATTTTGATATGCAAAAATTTTAATTTATTTTAAAAATAATTTAATTTGTTTGAAATAAATGTTAATTTGTTTTAAAAAAAAATTGAGTTCGAATTCAAAAAATTTTAATTTGATCTAAAAAATTTTTAATTTGGGAGTAAAAACCTATATGTAGATCAGTGGTGGGCACCGTCAATGTAGTGGTAAATTGTGTATGTGTTGAGCTTGCGAGCTGCCCACCAAACAAAAAGCCAAGCGTTTGAAGGATACTGGTGCATAATATATTTATACATAAGTACTAATATTTTCTAAGTTGAAAAAAACGTTGATTACGTAAAATTATTAACCCTTTCGCGGACACACGAAATTTAGAAAATCATAGCAGAATGGCACATGCATTTATTTAGCGGACGTGATATTTTTCGCCCCCTCACGAAAATTTGCGTTAAGTTAAACAAAAAAATCAAAAATAATCGAATTGGGGCACTAAATTAAATTTGATTGCTTCTGTAGTGGCACACAATTTGCTACTACATATAAAACCAATGTAGTTGACGTCGCGTATATCCGACGTGTTTATATGCGATTATTTTTCTATGTCGTCATATACCGACGTGTCCAATTTAAGCCATTCGTAGTGTCGGCTTATCCCGACGTGTCCGCGAATGGGAAAATAGAACTTTTTCTAAGTAAACAGTCAAATGAAAAAAATTAAAAAGCATAACACTGAATATTCGCTAAAAAAAATACGTATCAATATTAATAAGCTTTAATATTTGTCGGCATGGAAGATCATTTTCATATGGGAAACATATACAAAATATTTTTGATAAGATTTTGCACAGACTAATTAATAAGACTAAGTGTATTACTAAATTAGGAGAATTAGTATATTCCGTTATTAGAGAAAAATTGTATAAAAGGGATTGTATGTTATCGAAAGCATTGTTTATGACAAAATATTTTTCGCATATCATCATAAGTGAAATTGTTTGCTGGACAAATATTCTGGAAAAAAGTATAAAAAAGTTCGTAAGCATCCGCCTGATATTCATTCGTCGCTGTCTCATCGACGACTAAATTAAAGAGGGTAAGAATACGTGCGAATGATCTCAGCACAATTGTGCTATGAAACGCCCGTATCTGATGTGGATGTATCATCATTATGTGCCACGTTACAGTACAAATATATTGCTCATACGTACTGTGGTACCCTTAAAATATGCTAAACTATTTATTATAACAATTCTTCAATGTAACATGGAGCGTATGAGCAACTTTTGTAATCGGTATTGTTACACATACGCGTAGAAGCACGTTTATCGTGAATAGAAATTGCAAACAAGAAACATAATCAAATAATTCGTCATAACGTCGTCATGGAGTGTAAACCAAAGAAGTTTACTTTTCATAGCATAAGATATTTTGATGTCGTATTGACTGGCTAAAATATTTCATAATAGTGTCCACGACTTGTATCTTAAACTATGTGTAAAAAATGAAAAAAAAAAAAATTTGGATCAAGTGAAATAACACCTTTACATTTTACCTTGATGCAACTGATTTGTTGCACTTATATCAAACTTCATATCAAATATAATTTAACTTAACTTAAGGAAATGTAACCAGAAGTTATATGTGTAGCATCGAATGAACGAAACTTAAATTGTATTCTTAAAAGTGAAACTAAATCCCTTAAGACAGATGCAATGAGACTTGTTAACAAACAACAAGACAAAAACAATCTAAATAGCAATTTCCTCTAATACACGATAAACATTTTAGAACAACACAACATTTGAGAGAACAAGCAGACACAAAACAGAACATTTAAAACCCACAACGCAGTGCAAAAGAAATTTAAACGAATAACGTAATAAACGGAAGGGATAAAAAATAATGAAGTTAAAGCAGTTCTACAATTTGTCTAACAAAACAATACACCAGACGCAGACAAAAATTTTCAAAAACATTTGCTAAGAAATAGAAAGCGACACACTTTCATATCAAAATCTATTAAGACGCTGGCAGCACACAACTTAAGAAGGCAAGAAAAATTGTAGACAAAACTTAACAAATAATTAAATTATTATATTAAGTTATGGCTCTACTGTGCCCAATTTTATAATCTGCCATTTATTTCATTCTACTCAATGACAAATAATATCGCAAAGAAAAAATTACTTTAATGCTCGGCAGCTCGTTTGAGGGTTAAATAAGAACAACAACAGCAAAGTTTATGCACTTGTTTTCTATGGTGAAATAATGGAGCACACTTTTAGGGGATATATTATAATGAATACAGGCAGCATTTTTCGTATGCCATACTTCTGTTCCTTAAAATTTTCCACAGACTTGAACAGAATTGTAAAAAATTGCTTTAAACAATTGGCTTGAGAGGATTAGTGGTCATTATGGAAAAATGGGGATGGGTACACTTAGGCCACTATATACAAATGGTGGCCCAGGGAAAACTTTATATTGCAGAAAAAGCCTTATATCTGGAATAATATTGGAATTTGAATAAAATCAATGGAAAAAAAATTTTCGAACAGAAGAGGACCGAAAACCTTTCCAGGAAAATATTTTTTTTTTCAAATTAATGTTTTTACAATATTTTATATTTTCATTGCATCGCTTAAGTATATATTTATTGAGTATTTCTTGGATCATAATTTCTATTCACTAGTTTGCGCGGAACTGGCTCCAGTTCCTAGATTTTGGTTTCCAAATGAACTTAATCAAATTTTACTTCAAAAGTTAAGTGGTTAAGAGAACTCTGTTAACTGCAGAATAGTTATGGCACAACTTTCGGTTTGTGTCTTCGCTAATATAAATTGAAATTGATCTTCATGCACATCATTTAATGGATGGTTAAGTTGATTGTCGTCAGCCGGTCTCAGTGGCACGAAAGCACTGGCCACTGAACATTATCGGCAGTGATTGACAGTATCATGTACTAAAGATCTCATTATAGCAGCCTCCTTTCGTCTGCACTGTGGGTTTAGTTTTGATAAAACAGCCAAAATGTGTTTTTCAACATGTAAATGTGCCATAAATCTTCAGCCACTTAATTTAAACTCCTTAAATATCAAGTATTAAATTCGTAGTTATCACTTAAGAAATGAATAATAAAGTCTTATAGCCCTATTGAGGATAATAATATCTGTTGACATTATTAAAATATAACAATTGCTGTGGCAAAAGCATTTTAAAATATTTAACATTTGCTCTTCTTAATCTGCATACATCAATCTACCCACATTCCATTTATAAAATGGTCTATTGTCTTTTAATCTGTCATGTAAAGACAGAGAGAAAAAGAAAAATGGAAAGGAAACACAACGATTTCCCCGCAACATTTCTGCTCATCGAAGTGTTAAAATGTTTGAATGTGTGCGGTTTTTCTTTTCCCTTCTTATGACGTGGCAGTCAAATAAGTAACGACACATTTTATGGACATAAAATTGTCAGCTACGTGTAACGAATAGCAAGCAAACAAAATCTAGAGAACGTGTTTGTTCCAATCACAAATATTTCTTACTACTCCTAAACTGCTCAGTAGCCAATTGTTAAATGAATTTTACTAAGAATTCAACGTCTGGCTAAGAAAGAAAAAGGAAGAGAGTTTGTTTGTCGGAATTAAGAAACTGCTGCAAGCTACGGAGGAAATTTCAAAATGAACCCAATGATGACCTGCTTAATGTTTTTTTCTTGTCTCTTTGTCTTTAATTTCATTTTCAAGTTGCTAAATATTTCAGCCGAAGCACGTCCCACATTTGATGTGTACGAGTACATGTTTGTGTTGTAACAACAAGTGGCCTCAGCATGTTTTTATTGTCTTAGAAAAATTAAGTTTCCAAAAAATTGCTTTTTCTTTGTGGCTCCCACTATTAAGACACTAGAGTCATGTAACTTTTAACACCAGGTTTTAAACGTTACACGTTGATATAAATTAATCAAAATTGGCCTCTAAACGATAGTTTGCATACGTGGTTTATCCGCCAAAGCAGCAATCTAGCAAGATTTCTAATCTTTTTTAAGGATTTCATTACTTTTTCTTCTTTTAGAAAAAAGAAATAAAAGCTGATAAACAAAATTTCTTATATATAATTTTCAATATAAATGCGACATTGAATAAAAAAAACAGAAGCAATCATTTAATAAATTATTTTAGTCTTTTTAATATAAATCGGTTTTTAAAAAACTATTTTCAAAGAAATATTAAGTTCAATGTTTTCTGCTATTTATTAAGTTACTGACTTTTACATAAACACTAAAGGCCTAATTTATAAAATAATTTTATTATTGATGGATTCGATCAATTGACTGCCTAGATGGTGTGCGATTTAACGTCTTTAGACAATTTTTTTTTTGGGGGGGACAATATTAAGGCTCATGTGTGTAGGGACAAGCCCGGAACGGTTGATGCACTGGAAGCCAATATTGGAAAAATTATTCGTCAGTTACCGACCAAATTTTCGGGGTAGCCGAATATAACGTTCGACTAGCCGAATATAACGTTCTACTAGCCGAATATAACGTTCGACTAGCCGAATATAATATTCGACAAGCCGAATATAATGTTCGACTGGCCGAATATAATATTCGACTAGAATAATATAATATTCGACCAGCCGAATATACTATTCGACTAGCTGAATATAATATTATACTAGCCGAATATAATATTCGACTAGCCGAATATAATATTCGACTAGACGAATATAATATTCGACTAGCCGAACATAATATTCGACTAGCTGAATATAATATTCGACTAGCCGAATATAATATTCGACTAGCCGAATATAATATTCGACTAGACGAATATAATATTCGAATAGACAAATATAATATTCGCCCAGGCGAATACAGGATTCGTCCAGCCGAATAAAGGATTCGTCCAGCCGAATATAATAAATCGCCCAGCTTAATATGTAATCAGCTATTCTAATTAATAACCGGACAACGGTATATATAAATCCCTCAGCGGTATACTTACTCAACCAACCGAATATGATACTATCTGTCAAATACGGTACGATCTGCCGAATACGACACGACCTGTCGAATGTAATAATAATTCAAACGAATTCATGAATCGGCCAAGCGAATATAGAGTTCGTTCGCGGAACATAGAAGTGGCTAGCCAAATATCAGAGAATCAGCAAGCCGGCCGAGATTCGGCATAGACAAAAAAATTTAATTTCGAATTATTCAGATTGTTTTATCGACTCAAATAAGGATCTCGTAAATATCTTTAAACTGTATGGACTTTTTTTCTCAATCAAGACAAAGTACTGAAGTTACAATATGATTTTGACGTCATAACTGCAAACACTTGGTCACGCTCAATATGCGAAGACAGTTTATTAAACATACAACAACTGCTACAAAAATGCAAAATCAACAAATACTTTAAATAAAATTACGTATTGACAACAAATATTTTAAAAACCCTCAATTGCATTCTTCATGTTCTATATAAGCATATGAGTACATGAATATAGTCACATGATTTAAAAAAAGGTCCGCATAAATGCGAAGTCCTAAATCCCATAGTATATGACCAGCTTAACACAGAAAATTTCCCAATATTTTTTAAAATATTATCAGTTTCGGCTTGTTAATAACAATGAAATTATTAATTGTAAAATTATTGGAGAGCATGTATTTTGATAAAGTGCATTATAGTCAATTAAAAATTCTATTTTATATTCTGTTGCAACTTAGAGCCTTTTGGAAGACATATAACGATATGTGCAGTGGATAATTATGTCTATGAAGTAATACTTCGACTGTATTTGTGGACACAACAAATGAAACTAAATGCCATTCAGCATTTGTTTATATGCTGCATGAGGAGTTTGACAATTGTGTTTATGATTTGACCTCATTGTTTGTCATGGGCTTATAGAAGAACCACTACAAGCTAAAAGCCGTAAAGCTACTTTTCAAATACGTGAAATGTGTACAACAACACAATGACAGGCATTAAAATAATACAGGCTGCATTGAATGGGCAGCTGCTGCCCAACTCATAATTCGTATTCATGTGTCAACTGGATTATAGACGCTGACATTTTAATGCCATCAGGATAAAGATAATATTTAGTACAAAATGTATGTGATGGTATTCAAATCCCACAATGTGATTAAGAAGGCCCATCATCTGTCAAGATGGTGGCCAAAGAACTCTTATTTGTAATTGGGAAATTGTTGCTATTTCCAACAAAACAAGAATGTTAAATAAATTGAATTAAGATTTATAGGCTAATTGTTTGAAATATTTTTAAATTCAGAAATATTTTTACATTTAGAAATATTCCAAGGCACAAAGGAAAGTCAACATCAGTTTTTAGTTATTCAGCTTACACAGCAGAGCAGAACAGCTGTTTTCGAAAGCCGCAACGCTTTCATTATCAGTACTCATGTGTATTGTGTTTGTCACCCCACTTCTTAGGTGTTACTAAGTTGAATATGATAAGAGTTCCTATTTTAACAAATTTTATTAGGAAATTGAATACGAGAACTGTATGAAACTGATGCTAACACATTATTGTATTAATAGCAGTATTACCGTTTGATTATTTTCTTCATGTCCCATTTTCTGAATTTTTTGTTTTCTGTGTAATTCCATATATTTATATGGTTTTAAAAACCTTTTAGTGGTTAACATTAACAAAAATTTATAAATAATCGGTGTACAATTAAATTCGACTAACATTCAAATTTAAACCAATTGAAACCGCCAGCTCTGCTTGTGCAAAATATTGTGTCCAGTTTGTGCCATTTTTATACCCTCTAAAAAATAATTGGAGGGTATATACACTTTGTCATTCCGTTTGTAACGCAGAGATATATCCCTCTGAGATCCATATATATATAATTTACGTATTAATATCTTATATCAGCGTGCAAAAAAGGGATTGGGAGAAGTTAAAAAGGTTTAACCTGCTGGTTCACAGTTCCTTTAAGACATTTCTGTGCCCAATCTTAAAACTATATACAGGATCACTCCGAGAAAAGGCCGTGTAGTAAGAACTAAATTTTCGTAGAAGTCAAGTCAAGACCTTGTAAGAAAAAATTTTTTTTATAAGGTCCTTAAGGGCAAAGGCGGTGAAGGTCTAGGGCTGGGGCAGATCACAGAATATCTTACCTTCGCTGTAAAAGTTTATAAATTAAATATTTAAGGAATACAATTTGTTAAATATTTACACTATTTTTTCATATAATATATAATTTCAACGCCCACTAAAGGGGGCGCGGTCCAAAAATAGACTATGTCGTGTTTTCCATAGACGAACGCATGGGCATTACTAGATCGTCTTAGAATTCATTACTGATCACGAATATATATATATACTTTAGGGGATCCTATTCTTTTTGGAGGGAATTAAAACTGTATTTTGTGGCACTCGTTTTGGCAAGGACCGGTGGGCAGATATTTCACCTTTGCCATAAAACACTAAAAAGTACATTTTTGGGGTTATTAATTGTAAAAAAACAAAATTTTTTTTATGAGGTCATTAGGGGTTTAAAGGGGAGGGGGGGGGGAGATAGGGCAAAGGAGTATCATGTTACATCTCAGCTTCATCATAAAGGCTTAAAAATGTTATTTTTAAGGAAAGTAGACTTATGCCATACAATTTGTTAAATTTGTACACTATTTTTACATATAATAACGCCCACTATAGGGGGCGGGATGCAAAAATTAATTTTTTATTATTTTATGGCTCCCAAGTTTAAGGCGTTAAACCTTCTTTGACATAAAAATAAATCATTTGTTTAATAAAGTTACAAAAAAAAACGTTAAAAATTATTTTATATTTTAGAGGTTTTAGTTTTTTTTAGGGGAACTTTTTCCCCTCTGGCCCGATTCAGCTCATTTACGAACTTGTACTGTGCTATTCTCCAAGATATATTTATACCAAGTTTTAAGAGTTTGGTTTCTTTATTTAAACTGTATTGTGTTTTCCACAGATGGACGGCGGGACGGACGGACGTGGCTAGATCTTCTTAGTTTTCATCACTGATCAAGAATTTATATAATATATATTTTTTGCACGCTGATATAAGATATTAATACGTAAATTGCTTTTATGCTGATGGAGAGGTGTCTGAGCCATGCTGCTCCCAACACATGGGACACCATTGACTTAAAATAAATTTTTTTATTCTTCACTTAAACCAAATACTTATGGTATTGTAAATGTAAATTTTACTACGAATCAAAATAGAGTTTTTATTTACTAAATATTTGTAGGGTATTTAAGATTCGACCCGGTCGAATATAACGTTTCTACTTGTTATTAATAGGATTTTAATAATATCACGCTACTTTACATAAACACGTACATAATTGTTTATATAATTTATTCAAAATATTAACATCTTGCATTATAGTATATGGCCGATAAATAAAAGGTTTATAGCATTAATTTTCATATGACAGACAAGTGTTATGAATGAGACAGTAAAAGCTTCGCAGGCGAATGCAAATAAAATTCAATATATGAAATCCAATTAAACGAATTACATATGAAATAATAAAATACAACCATAAATGAAAAATAAATTAATATTAAACATTCATAATGCTGCTTTATAGGATTTAAATTCAAGTTGAAATATTTGCAAAAATTTATGCAACAACAACAAATAATAATAGCATCAGCTCCTTAAATAGTTTTGTGGTTTTATTTCTCTGTTAAAAGTTTCACAAGCAAAAATTAATTTAGTTTTTGCTCAGCATTTCAATACAAACTAGCATTTAAGTGTGTGTGTGTATGTATTTTTGTGTGTGTGTGTTTGTTTGTGTGTGTGTGTGTAGGTGTGTTGGTGCAAAATTTATAATTTTAACTTGCAGACAATGTATTGGTAAACGCACTCACTCACACTCACTCGCAACATGCATACAAAATTTTGCTTGTGGCGGTAGACTTGCAGTTGAAAAGCTCTTTTAATTCCAATTTGTGTGTATTCTTGCAATACAAAAACTTTTGCTTAGTTTCAAGAACAATGTAACTTTAATATTTGAGCAGTTGCATTGAAATGGAAGATGAAGAATTTAATTATTAAATAGCCAGAATAATTTATTTATATTTAATCTATTGAAATAAATTATAAAGTTATATTCATAATTGTTTAAAAGTTTTCAAAAACATTAATGCTTTCCCATGGCTTAAGTTATTATCAGTTGGGGTCTCTTCATTTGTGTATACAGGGTGTCTCATTAAGAGAAATTTTACGTTTTAAAAAAATGTATGCCATACAAACCATAAGAGCAACCTTGTACATTTCTTTCTCTGAATCATAGCAATTTATTGTTGAAATGTTTTTCTTTATTTATTAATTCTTTGTTAAAACTTAATGAATCTTAAAAATATTGCATTCCTCCTTGAAGTCAAATCTATTTTCCAGTCAGTAGTTCTTTTCTAAAATACCTTAACTATTCATTGCTTTAATATTCGTACGTTAAATTAAATCCACTTACGATTGGCTTCGTATGAATAATACAGGACTTGAAGCATTTTATTCAAGTTCCTTCCTTGTGTTTCCATAATACCCAATTTTCTTTTAATTACTACCTTCTAAGCATTTAAGTACAAAAGTGATGGATGCTTGACTAAATTTCAATAGAAAAAATATTGTAAAAAATTTATAAATATAAAAAACGAAAACATTGCGTTGTGTGTAAATACTGTTCTTAATGCAACTTAAGAACTGAAGGATTAGAAGGATAAAATAAACACAACATTCACAGCAAAATAGGGACATTCGCTTGAGACTGATTTTTACAGTATGAAAAGCTAGAATCATACAAATTTCCACAATATGAAGATGTGACCCTATAATAAAAAAAAACACGATTCCAGGGCTGGAAAATTTAAATATAATTTTTGTTGTTGATTATTTTTATAAAAATTATTTTACACTTCAGAAAATCTAAATTAATATTAACAAGTAAAAACGTTATATTCGGGTCGAATCTTAAATACCCTCCAAATATTTAGTAAGTGAATTTGAAATGTTTAACTTGGTGGGACAGAGTTCCTTTATATAATATCGTACGTCAACGCCCACTAAAGGCGGCGGGGTTCAAAAATATACAATATCATGTTTTCCACAGACGAACGTATGGGCAATGCTAGACCGTCTTAGACTTTATCACAATTCTCTTTGGAGGGTATAAAAACTGTATTTTGGCGGGGTCGCTCTGGCAAGGGCTGTGGGGGAAACATTTCACCTTTGTCATAAAACTCTAAAAATAAATGCTTGGGATAATTATATACAAAATTAAAATTTCTTTTTTTTTATAGGGTCATTTAGAGGGCAAAGGGGGAGAGGGGGTAGGGCTGAAACAGGTAGACATAAAACTCTAAAAATAAATGCTTGGGATGATTATACACAAAATTTAAAAAAAAATTTTTTTTTGGCAGGGTCATTTAGGGGGCAAAGGAAAAGGGGGGGAGGGGTAGGGCAGAAATCGGCAGTCATAAAACTCTAAAGATAAATACTTGGGATGATTATATACAAAATTAAAAAAAAAAGTTTTTTTTTTTGGTAGGGTCATTTAGGGGGCAAAGGAAGAGGTGGGGGGGGGGGTAGGGCAGAAATCGGCAGTCATAATACTCTAAAGATAAATGCTTGGGATGATTATATACAAAATTTAAAAAAAAAAATTTTTTTTTGGTAGGGTCATTTAGGGGGCGAAGGGGAAGGAGGGGGTAGGGCAGAGTAGTACCAGGTTTCGTCTTAGCTTCGTCATTAAAGCTTAAAAGTGTTATTTTTAAGGAATGTAGGCTTAAGTAAAACAATTTGTTAAATTTTTATGCTATTTTTGCCTATAATAACCCCCACTGAAGTGGGCGGGGTCAAAAAATATTTTTATTTTATTTAATGGCTCCAAGTTTAAGGCGTTGGACCGTATTTGACATAAAAATATATCATTTGCTTAACAAAATAACCAAAAAACTTTAAAAATTATGTTGTTTTTTCTGGGTTGGTTTAGTTCTTCTTAGGGGAACTTTTTTCCCTCTTGCCCGATTTAGCCCATCTTCGAACTTAACCTGCTCTAAGCTTCAAAATATATTTATGCCAAATTTCAGGAGTCTAGCTCTTTTAGTTTGGACTGAATCGTGATTTCCACAGACGGACGGACGGACGGACGGACGGACATGCTCAGTTCGTCTTAGATTTCATCACTGATCAAGATTATATATACTTTATGGGGTCTGAGATGGATATTTCGATGCGTTACAAACGGAATGACAAAGTGAATATACCCTCCAAATTCTTTTTTGGAGGGTATAAAAATCAAACAAAATTCTAAAAACGATTCCAGAGCTGGAAAATTTTAACTTAATTTTTTTCTTTTTTTGTTAATTAAACTTATTTCATACTTCAGAAAAAATTAAATTGGCATTCAAATTTAAACAAAATTTAAAAGGCGATTCCAGAGCTGGAAAATTTAAACTTAATATTTTTTGTTAATTAATTTTGTTAATCATTTTTTCTGATTTGGTACTTCAGAAAAACTTTAAATTTGTATTAAAAAATCAAACAAAATCATAAAGATGATTCCAGAGCTGGAACATTTAAACTTAATTTTTGTATTTATTTTTTGTTGGTTAAATTTAATTTATACTTTGGAAAAAATTAAATTGAAACTAATATTTAAACAAAATCAAAAAGACGATTCCAGAGCTGGAAAATTTTAACTTATTTTTTTGTTAATTAAACTTATTTTATACTTCAGAAAAAATTAAATTGGCATTGAAATTTAAATAAAATCTAAAATACGATTCCAGAGCTGGAAAATCTTAACTTAATTTTTTTCTTTTTTGTTAATTAATCTTATTTTATACTTCAGAAAAAATTAAATTGTCATTAAAATTTAAATAAAATTTTAAAGGCGATTCCAGAGCTGGCAAATTTAAATTTAATTTGTTTTGTTAATCAGTTTTTCTGATTTTGTACTTCAGAAAAACTGAAATTGGTATTAAAAAATCAAACAAAATCAAAAAAAAAAAAAAATAAATGATTCCAGAGCTGGAACATTTAAACTTAATTTTTGTATTTATTTTTTGTTAGTTAAATTTAATTTATACTTTAGAAAATTAAATTTAAAATTAAAATTAAATTGCAACTAATATTTAAACAAAATCAAAAAGACGATTCCAGAGCTGGAAAATTTAAACATATTTTTTGTCTTTTTTTCTGCTAATTAAACTTATTTTATACTTCAGAAAAAATTAAATTGGCATTAAAATTTAAACAAAATCAAAAAGATGATTCCAGAGCTGGGAAATTTACACTTATTTTTTGTTAATTTATCTTATTTTATACTTCAGAAAAAAAATGAATTGGTATTAATATTTAAACAGAATGTAATGTAAATACAATTCCAGAGCTGGAAACAACAAATCAGAAAAAAATTAAATCGGCACTAAAATTTGAACAAAATCAAAAAACGATACCAGAGCTGGAGTGACTTTTTTTTTTTTGCTAATTAAACTTATTTTATATTTCTGGAAAAATTTAATAGGTATTAGAGTTTTAACAAAATCTAAAATACGATTCCAGAGCTGGAGAATTTTAATTTAATTTTTGTCTTTTTTTTATTAAATTTATTTTATATATCAGGAAAAATTAAATTGGCATTAATATTTAAACAAAATCAAAAACACAATTCCAGAGATGGTAAATTTAAATTAATATTTTTTTCTAAACTTATTTTATATATCAGGAAAAATTAAGTTGGCATCAAAAATTAAATAAAATAAAAAAGTTGATTCCAGGGTCGGGCAATTGCCCAATTTTTTAGTGCTTGGTGCATAAAAATAGTCAAATTAAACAAGTTGTTTCTTTTCTTGATATAGTAAACAGATTTAATGGTTTTGAAGGAAAGTCACGGGTATTAGAAATCAGAAAAGTGAAAAAGACAACTCCAGAGCTGGAAAATTTAAATTTAATTTTTTTGGCAAAATTTAAATTTACTTTTGTTTGTTAATTAAATTTATTTTATGTATCAGAAAAAATTAAATGAGTATGAAAAATCAAAGAAAATCAAAAAGATAATTCCAGAGCTGGAAAATTTATACTTATTTTGTTTTTCTCAATAAACTTTTTTTAGTATTAAAGCAGCTAAATTTTCTTTGTTAAACAACATATTTTATATTTTAGAAGGAAAATTTAGAAAGTTGAAAAAGATGGATGGTTCCAGGGTTGGCATGAAATTTCGGAGCAATAGAATATAGAATTTTTACTAAATTATATATATTTATATATTCCTTTTCTTTAGGTATTTGGGTACGTTTATTTTTATATAAAATTTAAAGGATAATTTAACACGTCGCTTGTTTGCACAAAATAGTTGCAAGTGTGAGTGTATAAATATTATTTAGTGTTCGCGTGTATATGTAAATTGTGTTTTACTAGTCTGTAGTTAATCAACTGTGTAAATAGACAAAAGTTTGCTTAACACACTCACACACTAACGCAATAGAGTTAAATACCGCTGTTTATATAAGATTTAAATATTTACATCAAAAAGGGAATTTCTAATTAAAATTAACCAAAATGTTACAAGGAAATGATTTTTATTCTTTTTTTTTTGACACTAAAAGTTCAGATTTAGTTTGTAAAAAAAGAGTAAAAAAGTAATCAGCTTAAATATTGTTGTTGCTTTATTTGTAATAAAGTCTTTATATTGTAAAAGTTTTCTAAATTTAATTGCAATAGCGGTCGTTTGAGAAAAAGTTAACCGTGAACTAATGCTTTAACTCTTACTTAATCAAATATTTGAATTTCAAAAGAGCATTTACAACAATTTATTTTGCAAAACATTGAGATCAACTTTGAGACCAGGAATTGTTGTCAGCCTCATTCTGGCAGTTGCCTAATAAAGATTTTTTTTTTAACCTGGAATATGTTACCTTAACGTTTGCTTTATTTGTACGGCATTCCAGAAGTTAATAGTGGCTTCCGTCTTGAGTATTTAAAGGGTCTTCCAACAGGTACCCTCAGCCAGTTGATAATGGCCATCTTGTTGAGGCTATTTCTGTCCAATTAGACATGATTAGACATTTATTCAGCCTGTTTTGCCAAATTACCAAGGACGGCCATAGAACTTAACAAAACGTGGAAAAAAATAAAAATGTTTTATCAAAATGGGTGTTCTAATCGGGCATTTTGCCATTTAATTTTTTAACGGACAAAACATGCATAATTTTTTCAGCCTTAAGTTATGCAATCGATTTCTAATAAATAAATTTGTCATTGTTTATTTTTTCACTAAAGCGAAGTAAGTTTGATACAAAAAGTAGTTGTGGGCTTGCTTTTGGTTTTCAGTAATACGATATTTTCAGTAAAGCGATGTTTCGCTAAAGCGAAGTGAATAAGACTAGCTGCGTTTAATATCAGTGTGGGGATTTGTATCGCTTTCAGTAATCCGATTTTTTTCTGTAAAGCGTGTTGCGCTAAAGCGGATTCGACTGTACTTGCTTCTTTCCTTTTTTGCTTTCCCATAACTCTTTAGACAACATCCACACTCTGCCGGGCTTAAAGAAGCCTGCAGTATAAATAATAAAAAAATAGTGCTTTTTAAGCAGCACAATAATCTGTGATTTAATTGCTGTGTGCAGTACATAAAACCACAGCAAAAATGTTGTTATTTACAAAATAAAACAAATAACCGCCAGTGTGAAAGTAATATCCTTCTGGTTTATTTAGCATGTTAAACCATATTCATGGCAATAAAAACACCAACAAACAACTTCATGCGGCGTTAGCAAAAACATAATAGAGAAAATCAAATTAAAAATCGATATATTCCGCCACACATGATTACCTTAATTTTATATTTGTGTTTTCAATTTATTATTAAAAATATTTACACATTTAAAAACTACAAATTCCGCACAAACAACCAACAAACAAAAAAAACACACAAGCAAAATTTAAAACACAGTCATGAATATAAATGAAGTGGAGTCAGCAGCTAGACGAGGCAATTAATGCAATTGAACTACAAGAAATAAAATTTTCAAATTACTTGTGTAGAAAATTCTTAACAGCCAATCATTTGCTACGTAATGACAGAGCTTTAAAAGTTGCTCTTCTTATTCATATTTTAATATAAAAAAAAATTAATAATTCCAGTTTTTCCTTTTTAGCTTCTGGTATTTCTAATAACAATTCATATCTTTCACATATATTTCATTTATAAAAGAAAGAATAGATTTGTTTTAGCTAGTTAGTTTTATGTACCGCAAAAATTTCAATTGTCCAACTCTGATATTTCATTTTTGAGTTTTAATACCAATTTAGTTCTCCCTGAAGTAAACTTTGTACCAGAAAAATTGCACTTGTCCAACCCTGGAATTTCATGCTTGATTTTTATTAAAAATAATTCCACCATCCAATGCATTTTCGCTTCGTTAAGTGGCCCTGCGATCGACTTACAGAAGATGCCGATTTTGCCAAAAAAAATCATCTTTTCAGATGAAGCCCATTTTGATGTTGGCGGGTATGCAAACAAGCAAAATTGTCGCATTTGGGGCACAGAAAACCCGCACGCATACATTGAAAAGCCAACGCACCCAAAACGAGTCACTGTTTGGTGCGGATTTTGGTCCAGAGGCATAATTGGGCGGCCATTTTTCTTCGAAAATGAGCGAGGAGTGGCCGTTACAGTCAATGGCGATCGTTATCGGGCCATGTTGAACGAATTTTCCTTCACAAAAATTGAAGAGGAGAATATTGGCAACATTTGGTTTCAACAGGACGGTGCTACGTTCCACACAGCCGAAGCTACACTCGATGTTTTGCGCCATGTTTTTGAAGATCCCATTATCAGCCGCAGAGCTGATGTCGTTTGGCCAATTCGGAGTTGCGATTAGACACCGTTGGTTTATTATTTGTGGGGTGCCGTCAAAGATAAGTGTTACGCCGACAAGCCAGAGACAATTGACGCTTTAAAGGACAATATTCGTGAAGCCATTGGTGATATGCAGCTGCACACAATCGATAATGTGCTTAAAAATTGCACCGATCGTGTAGGCTACTGCATGGCCAGCCGAGGCAGCCATTTGAATGAAATTATTTTTCATTATTAACTGGAAGGATTGTACTTTCAAATAAAAAAGAGAAGTTTGAGAAAATATTCAGTAGTTTTTTTTATAGCATTTTCAAAAAAAAAAAAAAAGTTATTTGGCGGACCCTGTAACAAATTGTATTCCTTAAGACTATATTTTTTAAAAATAAAATTTTTAAAATTTTTGATCTTCCATCGCATTCCGTCCCTAAAATATATTTCCCTGGCATCCCAATATTTATCTTCTGCTGAAATTGAGTGAAAGTTTATTTTTATGTTTTTTTGAAGGAAGGAACCGTCATATTAATTTACAAACAAAACAGAAAGAAAGCTGATGTTATTATATCACATTTTCATGCCATAATTATTGCTGCATAAAAGTGTATTAAACTCCTTTTCAATTATATGTGTAGTGGCAAAAAGATTTTTTTTTTGTTAATTCTTCCGTACATTTGAAGTCATCTTTATAATTATAACAGCTAACGGCATGAAGCATTCCTGAGATATAATTTCCTCTGCACTTCACAAATATTTAATGAAATGAATTCATAACATGTTAACCTGCACACACACACACACGCGTCTTCAATGATACTCCATTCCCATGTTTGCATTTTATTATTTATTAATAATTAAACAGCTCACACATACACTGATGCCAAATAATTAACAGCATTATTTGCCTACTCTTTTAGATGGAAAAAGTAAACAAATTAATAATATTTTCACTAGGAAATTTAGAATATTCAATGAACACGTTCTTAATGCAAAATTACAAGAATGTGTGAGAATTCTAAATGCAACATATAATTTGTATCTTGCATCGTGTGTGTTTGTGTGCATCGTGTGTGTGTGTTTGTATTTATTATGTGTAAACAACCATTTGCAATAGTCACTCAAATGTAATGCCATGCGAGCAATTAAATATGTTTATTTGAATTAATAGTTTTAAGTTTTCCATATTTTCCTTTAATTGCTTCAAACTATTTAGAAACTTGATGCTGGCATTTTAAATAGACAAAATCATTTATTATTTATGATAAGTAAAGCGCATAATGTAAATTTTATTTTCGCCACTATAATGAGTGAATTTGATACGAAAATTATCTGCCATAAATATTTTAAAATTATTCGTTATTTAAGCATGATAATTTAAAAAATCTCATAAGACTCTTTTCAACGTAATTTTTTAGCCAAAAGGTGTTTTTATACCCTCCAAAAAAGAATTTGGAGGTTATATTCACTTTGTCATTCCGTTTGCAACGCATCGAAATATCCATCTCAGACCCCATAAGGTATATATATTCTTGATCAGTGATGAAATCTAAGACGATCTGAGCATGTCCGTCCGTCCGTCCGTCCGTCTGTGGAAATCACAATTCAGTCCAAACGAAAAGAGCTAGACTCTTGAAATTTGTTATAAATATATTTTGAAGCTTGGAGCAGGTTAAGTTCGAAGATGGGCTAAATCGGGCAAGAGGGAAAAAAGTTCCCCTAAGAAGAACTAAACCAACCCAGAAAAAACAACATAATTTTTAAAGTTTTTAGGTTATTTTGTTAAGCAAATGATATATTTGTCCAACGCCTTAAAGTTGGAGCCATAAAATAAAATAAAAATATTTTTGACCCCGCCCACTTTAGTGGGCGTTATTATATGTAAAAATTGCATAAAAATTTAACAAATTGTCTTACTTAAGCCTACATTCCTTAAAAATAACACTTTTAAGCTTTAATGACGAAGCTGAGACTAAACCTGGTACTACTCTGCCCTACCCCCTCCTTCCCCTTCGCCCCCTAAATGACCCTACCAAAAAAAAAATTTTTTTTTTAATTTTGTATATAATCATCCCAAGCATTTATCTTTAGAGTTTGATAACTGCCGATTTCTGTCCTAACCCCCCCCCCCCCCCTCCTCCTTTGCCCCCTAAATGACCCTACCAAAAAAAAAAAATTTTTTAAATTTTGTATATAATCATCCCAAGCATTTATCTTTAGAGTTTTATGGCCGCCTGTTTCAATTTCAGCAGAAGATAAATATTGGGATGCCAGGGAAATATTTTAGGGACGGAATGCGATGGAAGATCAAAAATTTAAAAAATTTTATTTTTAAAAAATACAGGATTAAGGAATACAATTTGTTACAGGGTCCGCCAAATAACTTTTTTTTTGAAAATGCTATAAAAAAACTACTGAATATTTTCTAAAATTTTTTTTTTATTTGAAAGTACAATCCTTCCGTTTAATAATGGAAAATAATTTCATTCTGCGGCTGGTAATGCGATCTTCAAAAACAGGGCGCAAAACATCGAGTGTAGCTTCGGCTGTGTGGCACGTAGCGCCGTCCTGTTGAAACCAAATGTTGCCAATATCCTCCTCTTCAATTTTTGTGAACAAAAATTCGTTCAACATGGGCCGATAACGATCGCCATTGACTGTAACGGCCACTCTTTGCTGATTTTCGAAGAAAAATGGCCCAATTATGCCTCTGGACCAAAATCCGCACCAAACAGTGACTCGTTTTGTGTGCGTCGGCTTTTCAATGTATGCGTGCGCGTTTTCTGTGCCCCAAATGCGACAATTTTGCTTGTTTTCATACCCGCCAAGATCAAAATGAGCTTCAGCTGAAAAGATGAGAATGAGATGATGAGTGAGACAGAGTTCCTTTATATAATATCGTACCTCAACGCCCACTAAAGGGGGCGGGGTTCAAAAATAGACAATATCAAGTTTTCCACAGACGAACGTATGGGCATTGCGAGACTGTCTTAGACTTCATATTTGATCAAGAATATATATGTTTTATGGGGGGAATATTTTGCTGCGTTACACACGGATTGACAAAGTAAATATACTCCCCAATCCGCTTTTTTTGGAGGATATAAAATAAATTAAAGTGATTATTTTAAGAATTTTTAATCACTTTCTTCCCACACGCATTTGTTTGAAGCTGATGCCGAGTTCAAAGAGTTAACAGAAATAAATTTATTTAACTAAAAGGCGAACTTAACTTTAATACTATACGTTTTTATATCATAAATTTTCTTTAGCCCTGAAACAAGTACATGAAAGTATTTTGGATATGCAATTCATTTCATTTATTAAATGGTAAATAATTATTTAATATTAAAAGTAATTAAAATGACTGCAAACTTTCATCAGCGATTTCGATACGGCTGGCAAATAATTGCAAACATTCCACAATAAAGCGGATGATGGTTAAAATAAAAAAGTCTTTGAATATAAATTTTATATAGAAAAAAAAACAAAAATATAATGAAATACAACATGACGGAACAATTAAATGATTTAAGTAAAACAACATCATGAAAACAATTATTTGATTGAAAAAACTTAAAATAAAAGAATATATAAAATATTTTTGAGCTGTTGATACAGCGGAATATGTAATTGAAAATGTTATTTGGCGGACCCTTTACTTACTAAATATTTGGAAGGTATTTAAGATTCGACCCGGTCGAATAAAAGGTTTTTTTTTGCATTGGACCAGCACTCAGGGCATGAGCCCTACATATGCGATTTATTGTGCTAGAAGTAGGAAAGTAGGTTATGGGGAAGCGATAGGATAGAGCAAATCGTGTTTGTGGACGTTCCATTTAAGCCTCCACAAGTTAAAATTGGCAGGAAAAACCTTTGCAGGAAGTTTGTTCCACATAAAGTCTCTATCTTCTTTTCTCTGTCTGCAGCTGTGCTCTCAGCACCATCAGTTCCATTCATTCATTCATTCATTGTACGACTACCGGTCCTAATATAAAACCAGTAAAAACTTTATATTCGACCGGGTCAAATTTTAAATACCCTCCAAATATTTAGTAAGTGAATTTAAAATGTTTAACTTGGTGGAACAGAGTTCCGTTATATAATATCGTACGCCAACGCCCACTAAAGGGGGCGGGGTTCAAAAATAGACAATATCATGTTTTTCACAGACGAACATATGGGCATTGCTAGACCGTCTTAGACTTGATCACTAATCAAGAATATACATATTTACTTTATAGGGTGCAATTCTATTTGGAGGGTATAAAAACTGTATTTTGACGGGGTCGCTCTGGCAAGGGCTGTGGGGCAAATATTTCACCTTTGTCATAAAACTCTAAAAATAAATACTTGGGATAATTATATACAAAATTAAAATTTTTTTTTTGATAGGGTCATTTAGTGGGCAAAGGGGGAGAGGGGGTAGGGCAGAAACAGGTAGACATAAAACTCTAAAAATAAATGCTTGGGATGATTATACACAAAATTAAAAAAAAAATTTTTATTTATTTTTAATAGTGTCATTTAGCGGGCAAAGGGGGAGGAGGGGTTAGGGCAGCAACAGGCAGTCATAAAACTCTAAAGATAAATGCTTGGGATGATTATATACAAAATTAAAAAAAAATTTTTTTTTTGGTAGGGTCATTTAAGGGGCAAAGGAAGAGGGGGGGGGGGGGTGGGGGTAGGGCAGAAATCGGCAGCCATAAAACTCTAAAAATAAATGCTTGGGATGAATATATACAAAATTTAAAAAAAAAAAAATTTTTTTTGGTAGGGTCATTTAGGGGGCGAAGGGGAAAGAGGGGGTAGGGCAGAGAAGTACCAGGTTTCGTCTCAGCTTCGTCATTAAAGCTTAAAAGTGTTATTTTTAAGGAATGTAGGCTTAAGTAAAACAATTTGTTACATTTTTAAGCTATTTTTGCCTATAATAACGCCCGCTAAAGTGGGCGGGGTCAAAAAATATTTTTATTTTATTTTATGGCTCCAAGTTTAAGGCGTTGAACAGTATTTGACACAAAAATATATCATTTGCTTAACAAAATAAGCAAAAAACTCTAAAAATTATGTTGTTTTTTCTGGGTTGGTTTAGTTCTTCTTAGGGGAACTTTTTTCCCTCTTGCCCGATTTAGCCCATCTTCGAACTTAACCTGCTCTAAGTTTTAAAATATATTTATGCCAAATTTCAAGAGTCTAGCTCTTTTCGTTTGGACTGAATCGTTTTTTCTACAGACGAACGGACGGACGGACGGACATGCTCAGTTGGTCTTAGATTTTATCACTGATCAAGAATATATATACTTTATGGGGTGTGAGATGGATATTTCGATGCGTTACAAACGGAATGACAAAGTGAATATACCCTCCAAATTCTTTTTTGGAGGGTATAAAAAGGCTCAATCTTTGGAGATTACCATAGAAACACCCAAGGACAGATGCTTATTACTCGACAATATCTGCAAAGAAAAATGGCATCCAAGCTCAGGTAATTTTTTTTTTGTTAGACGACATTATTCCTTTGTCACTTGCAGCATTAATGAACGTTCAATAAATAATGGCAAACAGAACAGAATACATTCGTTTATACACACAAACATACAATAATAAAAATTGTTCTTCTATCTATTCATAACAACATCTTTCACATTGAGAAGCATTTTCCTTTTCAATTAATGACATCGAGTTGCTACTACTCAAACAACACTAATTGTGTTGTTCTCGTTAGACAATATGAATCAAATAACTTTCATACGCATTTTATAAAGTGCGTTTTCTCCCTAAAGCTGGATAAAATATATACAAATTTGTTTCCTAGCAGAAATTTATTCCAAACAACACTTTAGTGTATAGTGTTCTGTTAGGAATACAATTTCCTCTAGTGCCTTTAAGGATAATTTTCCTTGTAAGAAATTTGTTGCTTAACAACAATATATAGACATTAATTTAGGAAACTTTTTCCTCCTATTATTTGCTGTTGTATTCTCAAATATTGAGTTTGATTTGTAAACTCCATTAAAACTTGCAGCAATTATGTTTTATAAATAAGTTTCCAAAAGTTTTCAAAGTTTTTTTTTTTCTTGGAATTCAACATGGGCAATATTAATTTTTATAACTTTCGATTTATGTTGTAACTGAAAGTCGGCCTTAATAAATCTATTTCGCTTGCTCACAAAAAAGAATTCAAAATTATTTTTGTTAGAATGTCGTACTAAAAGGTTATTGGAATCTTTATTACCCTTAATTACTCCCTTTTACTTGGAATATTGATTACGTTTCATGTATCAAGTTTATGGTAGGAACACAACTGGGACGAACGATGAATTTCGTTCAGTATGACGAATTCGTTGGAAAAAATTCACTCTATAAATTCGTCGTACGAAACACAATAACGACGAATAAATTAATATAATGAAAGAAAAAAATTTACGAATTTTGTAAGAATCTTTGTGATCTCCTCATAATTACCTCGGTGTTGTCTATTTTTTTCACAACAAATTTCTTTTTGTAATTACCCTGCAGAAGATCGAACTAGTATCAAATTAGTATTGCACTAGTACAAAAATCACCAGTACTAGTTCCCAACTGTGAACTTTGCTATACCATGTTATTGCTCAAATTAACATTGAGTGTGTTTGGAAAATTACTAGTACCATTGGTACTAGAAGGAAACTAGGAGGATACTAGTACTATTAATACTAGATGAGTACTAGTTAAATTTCTTCTAGTCGGATACTAGTACAATCAGTTCTGCATTAAGAACTGGTTTATATATAAAAAAAATCATTTAATTTATTGGCGTTTTAAACCCAATGAAATTTGTTAAGTCTTTATCTTCATAAGCAATTTTTGGTTCATCAATTCTTTGTTCATAAGAGGAAATGGAAAGTTCCTTCAGGGCACACTCAATCCACCAGCAACTGGTACAACTGGAGTTACGTTTGGTACTCCACCATATACCAAACACTAATGAACTTACAATACATATATCAATTTTATTATTTTAAAAAAGATCACTGATTTTTCATATGAACATAAATATTAACAAAAAAAAACACGTTTAAAAAATTTTTAAATTAGCTTTTAATTTTATTTATTTTTTAAAATGTCACTTTTTTAACCCACAAGAAAACTGCGGCTTACTGACATAAATTATCGAATAAATAAACTGATATGCAGGTGGCAAAGTTTTCTAATACTATTCTTTGTTTCAAATTTAAATTTGTTTAAAAATTTTAACAATTAAAAATAAAATTAATGAAAATGCGAATTAGCAATTCGCTTGAAAACATGATCAAAAAGTAATATGAACTTCTACAAGTCAAATCAATCTACAAATGAACTACTTGAAGTACTAGTGCTTTTCTGTATATGTTCAATCACCTCTTGAACTAGTGCTTGCTATACTAATAATCGTACCAGTAGCTTAAAGACAATTAACGCTTATCCTCCTGCAGGGTATTTTCTGGAAAATGTTTCTTCTGTGAATAAAATATTCTCTTCATTTAACGACTGATGGGGTGACCATATGAAAAAGTAGAAAGTAGGCTGAAATACTATATTAAAGAAAGTGTTCGAAATTACTAAAACCTCGTCCGAAAAATAGATTTTTGTGAATTGGTGGATGTATTTTTAGTATTCACCGAAAATAGTTGTGCTACATTCCACAAAGAGACCAGTTCGAGTTTAAGAAACCTGGTCACCTGATACTGTCTTGTTCGTCGTACGCTGACGAAACAATTAGAAATAAATTTATTTCCAACTTTCGCTGAGTATGACAAATTTCGGCCAACATCACGATTGTGTGCATTTTCATATACACGGAATGTGTTTTATTTTTGGCGACGAATATTCGCGACCAAAAATTCGTCGTTTGTCGCAGTTGTGTTCCAAGCATTATGCCGTTATAAACTTTAATGTAATGAAAGTAATTCAGATAAGATTTGTTCGAAATAATTGTATATTGAGAAAATATTGGGCTAGTAACAAAAGATTTATATGAAATATTCCATTCCTGCCGATTATTATTACAGATATTTCATTTGCTCTTTGCTTTTTGCAGTGCCCTTGGCAGTACTAATTCATTCTGCTGGGACAACGATTACAAGAAAAATTATAATTACCTCATTTTTAATACCAGATTCAAATTTAAAACAAATTCTTAAATAAAAAATGTATAAACTAATTTGTAAACTGTCGATTTGGACATTCACCCTAAATAATAAGCCTTAGCTGAATAATGTGCAGAGCCATATGTAACCCTTACCGACGTCCGTCTGGGCTATATAAATAAAATAAATAAATATAAATTCATTCCAACCCTGAAACCATCCTTTTGATCTTTCTGATTTTCACTATAAATTCCTTGCTTTCTAATACAGTAAAACTTCGATATAACGAATTCTCAAGGGGATCAGAAAATACTTCGTTATAGCCATTGCTTCGCTATAAATATAATCAGCAAAGCCTTGATATAACGAAAGTTGAAGAAATACTTGTAAATAAATTTAAACTTCGCTATTCGTTTTTCAATAAAGCCAACAGAAATATATATATATATATATATATATATATATATATACATATATATATATATATATATATATATATATATATATATATATATATGTATGTTACGTAAGGGTAACCTTTTTATAATATCTTCGATATCTACAGCTTCTGGATTTTTGATTCGTACAGCAGATCCTTCGTCTGTCTTACTTAGGAATGGGTAAGGGGAATAAACGTCGCCCGTCTATGTGTGTACTTGAAATTGATTTTCCTACGACTCCAAAAAAGTATAAGACCCCAGCCTTGGATTGCTGTATTGGAAAAACAGTCCTAAGTAAATTGCTATTGAAAGTTAGCAAAGTAAAAAAGAAAAATACAGTTCCAGAGCTGGAAAATTTTAACTTATTTCTTTTTGCTTTTAATTTTATGATTATTTATTTATTTTTTATCATTATTATAACAATATTTTTATGTTTTTTTTTTGTTTGTTAAATAAAACTATTTTACACTTTAGGAAAAATGAAATTGGTATTAAAAATCGAATAAAATCAAAAAGATGATAACAGAGTTGGATAGTTGAAGCCGAAAGAAATCATTATAATTTTTTTTTTTGTTATGAAGTTAAACACATTTGGTATTTTAGAAGGAAATTTTTTTGTATTAAAAATCAGAATAGCCAAAGAGACAGCTACACAGAGCTTTAAAATTAAAATCTTTTTGAATAATTAAATTAATTAATCAAAACAATTTTCTGTTTGTTTTTTTTTTTTTTTGGTCATCAAATATATTTTGTATTTTGGCAACAAATAAATTAGTATTGAAAATCAGGAAGATCAAAAAGATGATTCCAGAGTTGAACTGAATATCTGTGTATACGATGTCTGTATAAGATGCGGTCTAGTCGAATATAACAGCTCTACTTTTTATATTTTATGTGGTCATGTATGTCCTTGAATAACACTTTTATATAACACCTTTACTTATTATAATTTTTTTAAAAATAATAGATTCTCAACTTGAACTGGAATCGCGGTTCCAGATCTACGACTCAAAGGTACACTCTGTGGAGATATAATCCGTCTTTTATATCCGTTACGATTGTTGTTTCCTTTATTAGAATCGCCTTTAGCATTTCAGTTAATATTTTTACGTTGAGGTCTAGTTTCTCAATTTTCTCACTTTGGGTACTGTAAAATATCTATCTTGACCAGATTCCTAATATATTGGGCAAGCAGTATATACTATGATTTTTTATAATAATAATAATAATAATAATAATAATAATAATGTAAATTGTTAATTTTTTAACGGGCTTAAGTTCGAATCTTGCATGACTGCAAATTATTTTTTGTTATTTTTATTAATAAATGAATTTTGTTTAAATTCTATTTATTATTTTTATATTAAGATTGGAATATTAAGAATATTTTTTAATAATCATCAAACCAGCAGAACGGATCAGTACTGATTTCAAGGCCGCTACGCCATCTCATCAGCGTTCTTTGTTCAATTTTTCCACTTTTTGCAAGTGGTGCTAGTTAGTAGGAATATCAACTATTTAACCAATATTTTAACGAAAATTGAATATGAGAAGTTATCACATTCATATTATTAAGTTATTACATTTTGGTTAGTACGATAATATAATAATAATAATAATACTAGTAATAATAATGATAGTAATAATTTTTTTTTGCGAGTGAATAAATATAAGAGGGTTTTAAACCAAAGGATACGGTCCACGCGGACTACTTCATGTTTTATTTTCGTTATGCTTATTATTTTTATTATTGTTCTATGATGTACAACAGCTACCACAATTTTTCATGTCACCTCTTCGAACTGCCGGTGGCATTTTATTGAATTTATAACAATTTTTCCTTCTTTAATTAAGTATTAAAATATACAATAACTTTTGTTTTCGTACAAAAAATTTCCTGGCAAACGTAACATTAAAAATTGCCAGCTCGCAAACAAATATAAGCAACAGCTGCTTCGCACATTGATTTTATTTAAGTGTGAATTTACAACATCAATTTGATGTCATGCAGCAAATAAAATCAGCATTTCATTGCCAAAAACAAAACACAAAAGAAGAAAATAATAATAATAATAATAATAATAAAGAACAACAACATCGGCAGACATATACAATTGCACTTGTAAATTGTAAAACAGGCTCATAAATTTTATTAAAAATATTATCCAAAATCAGTATTGAATCACAGGTTAAACCGAAAGTATACGACAATCTGCCTGAAAATATATTAGACTCTTTTATTCTTCCTTGATATCGTAAGTTACCCTTATGCCGCATATATAACATTAAAAACGAAAATATTAATTCCAATTTTGAAATGTTATTTCTGGCACAAAATGATAGATTTCGACATTGACATACAGGCAGATAATTTTTTAAACACAATCAGTAAAAAAATATTTATCACAGAGCCCAGTGAAAACTTAAGTCTAAAAGACAAAAATAAATTTAGTTTAAAATTGGCTTACCTGGCCACAACCCGGTCCTCCGAAAACCGCACTCTGCAAAGCTTTTTATAAAGAATTTTAATCATATCCGTACGATTCAACTTCTTTGGTGTACAACAACTGGATATTTCTTCCATGGTGAAGTCTTGTGTGCTACCTGACATGGTATGTTTCCAAGACATTTATAAAACCTTTTTTGAAAATAAAGAAAAAAAACACTTATTAGCACTTGCTGCTCTCAATTAGCGTATTTATATGATGTTCAAAGATGCATTTTTAATTGAGTCAATATTCACTTTATTGTCATAATTATCTTCTTATGCACACATACAAAATTTAGTCAATTCAATTAACGTATGGCAAGTAAAAGTAAATTTTTTTCAAATTCATAAGGGCCTCCAATTCAAATCTGGGATTTTTTTTAAATTTTTAATTAATACTAAATTTAATATCAATAATTTAACTTCATCACTGCTCGACATCTTTTGTTTATGATATTTTTTTTTACTTTTTCCATATTTTAGGTTCAAGTCTCGACTAACGTTGTTCAGTGAGTTTTGCTCACTAAACACACACTTTCTAGCAGTGCTGCATTTGTAATTTTACTCAATTTTATAACAATTAAGTGTTAATTGAGCAATCACTTAATTAAAATTTTATATGATTAATTGAGCTCAATAATGGCATTAATTGCGATAAGCACAATTAAGCTGTATGTCCAAACACCATATTAAATTGAATTGTTTTCTCTCTATTGTTAAGTAAAGGGTGGTTAAATTGTAAGTGCTGATGGTGAATGTGAACCACACCTACTAAACGTCAAGTTTTTTCATTTGACATTTCTCAATTTCAGACAAACTCAATTTAAACCATGGCAAGATACACAATCGAGCAACGCGTTAAAGTTATTCAGGCTTATTATGAAAACAGGCTTTCAAATCAAAATGCATATCGTACACTTCGTGATTCGTGATGAGGTACATTTTCAGTGGATTCGTCAATAAGAAGAATTGCTGCATTTGGGCGAATGATAATCCAAGAGTGATTGCCAAAGAACTAATGCACCCACAAAGAGTGACTGTTTGGTGCGGTTTATGAGCTGGCAGCATCTTCGGGCCGTATTTTTATACCCTACAAAAAAAATATGGAGGGTATATTCACTTTGTCATTCCATTTGTAACGCAGCGAGATATCCAGCTGAGACCCCATAAAGTATATATATTCTTGATCAGTGATGAAATCTAAAATGATCTGAGCATGTCCTTCCGTCTGTCCGTCCGTCTGTGGACATCACGATTCAGATCAAACGAAAAGAGCTAGACTCTTGAAATTTGGCATAAATATATTTTGAAGCTTAAAGCAGGTTAAGTTCGAAGATGGGCTAAATCGGGCAAGAGGGAAAAAAGTTCCCCTAAGAAGAACTAAACCAACCTCTAAAAAAACAAACATGATTTTTAAAGTTTTTTTGTAATTTTGCAAAGCAAATGACATATTTTTATGTCAAAGAAGGTCCAACGCATTAAACTTGGAGCCACAAAATAAAGTAAAAAAAAATTTTTGTACCCCGCCTCCTGTACTGGGCGTTATTATATGCAAAAATAATGTAAAAATTGAACAAATTGTTTTACTTAAGCCTAGATTCCTTAAAAATAACCTTTTTAAGCTTTAATGACGAAGCTGAGATCTAACCTGGTACTACTCTGCCCTACCGCCTCCTCCCCTCTTGCCACTAAATGAAGCTTTAAAAAAAAATTAAAAACAAATTTATGTGTGTGAAGATAAATATGCCGTGTTAAATATGCTTTGACGTAAGCAGTTACGAAATCAGTGAATTTTTTGTTTGTTTGTATGAAAATCCATATTTATATACAAAATAATTATGGGAGTGTCTTCTATCCCATATATCATTTTGTATATACTGGCAATGCATGCCAACTCCTTATTTGTCCACTGGTGCCAAAATCCCTTCAAGATCACATACACTTTCATGGCCTGTAAATTGACTTTTCATGGCCTGTAAATATTTTCACAAAATGCTCAAAAAATTTATTAAATATGGATTTTCATAGAAAAAAACGTCACTGTTTGCCATTTCGTTACGTCATAACATATTTAACTTCACAGCTAAATACGTTCTTTCGTAACTGCTTACGTCAAAACATGTTTAACTTCACAACTAAATGCGTTCTTTCGTAACTGCTTACGTCAAAACATGTTTAACTTCACAACTAAATGCGTTCTTTCGTAACTGCTTACGTCATAACATATTTAACTTCACAGCTAAATACGTTGTTTCGTAACTGCTTACGTCATAACATATTTAACAGCTAAATACGTTCTTTCGCAACTGCTTACGTCATAACATATTTAACTTCACAGCTAAATACGTTCTTTCGTAACTGCTTACGTCATAACATATTTAAGTTACGTCAAAACATGTTTAACTCGGCATATTTATCTTCACTCACATAATAAATTTAACATTGAATTATCCCAAACATTTATTTTTAGAGTCTTATGGCAAAAGGGAAATGTCTCCCCCACAGCTCTTGCCAGGGAGACTCCGACAAAATACAGCTTTTATACCCTCCAAAAAGAATTAGACCCCATAAAATATATATATTCTTGCTCAGTGATGAAGTCTAAGACGGTCTACCAATGCCCATACGTCCATTTGTGGAAAACATGATATAGTCTATTTTTGGAACCCGCCCCCTTTAGTGGGCGTTGATGTACGATATTATATGCAAAAATATTCTAAATATTGAACAATTTGTATTCCTTAAGCCTATAAGAAGGTGAGCTGTTCTCTGATCTTGCAGAGGTGAAACGTCTCCCCCACTGGCCCTTCCCGAAATGACTCTGTCAAAATAGAGATTGAAAATTGGGTACAGAGATGTCTTGAAGGAACACTGTGCCACCAAGTTAAACATTTTAAATTTACTTACTAAATATTTGGAGGGTATTTAAGATTCGACCCGGTCGAATGTAACGTTTTTACTTGTTACCTATTTCCAAAGTATCAATAGGTGTGTATTTTCGACTTATTAGGAAGTGATTAATAACAATATATTTTACTTACACAATATCGGAAAATATTTATAGTTTTCGCAAGTGGTATAGTTTTATTTATAAAAAAAAATTATTTACCTAAATTCTTCTGGTTTCTTGATCTCTTTTGATGTGTAAACATCTATACGCTGGGGGTAAAAATATTTTTCACAATACAATCACAAATTTAGAGTAAGATCAAATCGGTGTGAGCTATATATGAGTGTATTAGTGTAATCATACGGACAACAAGAAGTACAGAGAAACTTAACAGTTGCATAGAAATACAATCAACACCATCTAGTGTGTAATAGACTTGTGTCCAACTAGCTGATTCGATCAGTTTTGACAAGAACCTTTGATCAAACCCATTTAAATTACATAGGTTTGATTAAAGGTTCTTGTCAAAACTAAGCGAATGAGGTAGTTGGACACAAGTCTAGTGTGCAATAGTAGCAGTCGACAAATAAAAACAAATAAAAATATCGTAGTCAAATAAAAACAAATAATTAAATGAGTACAAAAACATTTAATTTTAATAACTTTTATAAAGATTTTTTTTTCACTTTTAATAATAAATTTACTAAAACAAACCAAGTTAAGGAAAACAAAAAAACTAGACTTGCCAAACTAAAAGTCTTCCCCGTCTTTGAGATTGTCATTCATACGGACATCAAGAAGTACAGAGAAGCTTCACAGCTGCATATAAACACCATCTAGTGTGCAATAGTAGCTACTAATTTTTATAATCATATAATTGTGCTAGCGCTGTACAGCTCGAAAGCCATTGCTGTAAAATAACTGCAAGCATTTCACTTTAGTAAACAGCTGATTACTAGCTTTTTCATTACTAGATGTTAGACTTGCGTCCAACTATCTCTTTCGCTCAGTTTTAACAAGAACCTTTAATCAAACCTATGTAATTTAAATGGGTTTGATCAGAGGTTCTTGTGAAAACTGAGCGAATAAGCTAGTTGGACACACGTGTACTAGATGTTTACACATCTCCCCTGTGATCGGACCCACACTGGTTTTTTTTAATTATTATTATAATCTGATATTTTTAAGCTTAAGTTCTCTTTATTTGAACTTAATTTTTAATTTCAATATTTCGTTACTCCTTTGTGTGACTTCTTCAAGAAGAGTGTGACCTTAAGATTAAAAATATCAGAATATAATTTTATTTACATAACTTAAAGGATATAAAAGATCCCGAACAGGCGATTACAGCACTTATTTATTTTAAAATTATTCTAAAGGCTATTGCATGTATCCACAAAAATTAGCTGACAATATATGAAATAGCAATTCTTATTGCCCCACCCTAAACACACGGCAACTGTAATAAATACATTTTGATTTTTATACGCGAGTGTATTTATATTTCTTTTATGATTACGTTTATTATTATTTTCATTATTATTATTTCTACCGCTTACAGCGAAATACAACACCTCGTTACAATCCTTAAAAATATACAAATTGTATACAATTCGTTGGAATTGAACTAAAGAAAAGAGGGGGGAGGGGGATGAAAATTATACACAAATCAAGAAAAAGAATGCATAAAATATTATTTTGTATGAAAATACAAAGAAAAATGTTTGACAAAGTGAAAACAAACACCCCAGAAAAAAGGTTAACAATTTCCCGTTTTAAAAGTAAACAAGAATATGAATAGGAAAAGGAAACAAACGAAATGGCGTGCTGCTTTTGATTTATATGCAAGTGTTATGCTTAACAATTACATTCACCAAGAGACATATTATTGTAATAAAATAAAGAAATTCATAGAAATAAAGTATTTTTTGTTGCATAAAAAAAATAAATATAATATTAGAAACAATGAAATAAATGAGCAGAATTTATTTAGAAAAACATCTGTGGGAAATTTATATATGTTTAGAGTATTTTGGCGTTATTGCAAGAAAATAATATATTTCAATTAAGTTATTTTTAGAATAAACGGAGCTTCTTTGGAGCGAAAATTGTTTTTTGGGCGGATAATTAAAAATATATATTTGGGGTATTCACACTGCTAGTCATAAAGTCGTAAGTCATAAAATAATAGCACTAAATATATGACTAGTGTGAACAACCCGTCATAACTTAGTGCGCTATTTCAAACATCGATCAGCTGATAAGAAAACAACACATTTGGAATTAGATGTTATCAAAGCAAAAAAAAACAAGTAAAAACGTTATATTCGACGTGGTCGAATCTTAAATACCCTCCAAATATTTAGTAAGTGAATTTGAAATGTTAAACTTGGTGGGACAGAGTGCCTTTATATAATATCGTACGTCAACGCCCACTAAAGGGGGCGGGGTTCAAAAATATACAATATCATGTTTTCCACAGTCGAACGTATGGGCATTGCTAGACAGTCTTAAACTTCATCACAATTCTCTTTGGAGCGTATAAAAACTGTATTTTGGCGGGGTCGCTCTGGCAAGGGCTGTGGGGGAAACATTTCACCTTTGTCATAAAACTCTAAAAATGTTATTTTTAAGAAATATAGGCTTAAGTAAAACAATTTGTTAAATTTTTATGCTATTTTTTCCAATAATAACGCCTACTAATGTAGGCGGGGTCCAAAAATAATTTTTGTTTTTATTTTATGGCTCCAAATTTAAGGCGCTGGACCGTATTTGACATAAAAATTTATCATTTGATTAACAAAATAACCAAAAAACTTTAAAAATTATGTTGTTTTTTCTGGGTTGGTTTAGTTCTTCTTAGGGGAACTTTTTTCCCTCTTGCGCGATTTAGCCCATCTTCGAACTTAACCTGCTCTAAGTTTTAAAATATATTTATGCCAAATTTCAAGAGTCTAGCTCTTTTCGTTTGGACTGAATCGTGATTTCCACAGACGGACGGACGGACGGACGGACATGCTCAGTTCGTCTTAGATTTCATCACTGATCAAGAATATATATACTTTATGGGGTCTGAGATGGATATTTCGATGCGTTACAAACGGAATGACAAAGTGAATATACCCTCCAAATTATTTTTTGGAGGGTATAAAAACATTAAGGCAATTGTAATAAAGTTGTTTGAATATGAGAAAAACTCCATTTCTATTTAAAATTATTAAATTTGTCTTCTGGTGCACAGGAATATCTAAATGAATTTGTATGTATAAACTAAAACAGCTGCTGCCTTGATATGAGCTGAATACATTTTTTTTTGCGGCGTCATACGGAAAAACGTTCAGTGGCTGCCAGCTGCGTGAGTTAAAAGAGAAAGATTTTTCACTTGTATATATTTAGTTTTTGCGATTTAGTTCTCTTTTAATTATTTTTATGTTATAAAAATGTGATTTAATGTACAGACAAATAGGTATGACTAGTTTTTTAGCTGTTTTTTAGTTGTGAATCATATATCAGTGACGGCGGCAAACATATACTATCGCCGTCTCATTTAAAGATTTTCAACCGTTGGACTCAGATCTCTAGAGCTATTTTATGACAAAACAAAAACATACCGGAAAGAGTGTTATTATTTTATGACTTTTTTGTATGCAGCACAACAACAACTTTTTTAAACTGGTCTAAAATATTATGACTTTATGACAATATGACCAAATAGCTTGAAGTGTGAATAACCCAATTGTTTATGGATTTTTTAAAAATTTTCCACATTTTAGGTTCAAGTCTCGACTAACCATATTCAGTGGGTTGCGTTTTGTTCCCTAAACAAACTTTTTAGCTAGTCTGCATTTGTAATTTTACTCGATTTTATAGCAATTAAGTATTAATTGAGCAATCACCTAATTAAAACTTTATATGGTTAATTCGTTATATTAGTTTAGTGTAGTTTAAAATTTCTACCATTTCGGCGAAATTAATTTTTTTTTATTACTTCATTAAGAACCAACATGCCGTATATAGAGGATTATGCCATTGTCTTACTGTAAGAAAAGCAACTTTTAGAGCTCTGTGATTACGTAGCAAATGAGTGGCCGTTAAGAATTTTCTACACAAGTAATTTGAAAATTTTATTTCTTGTAGTTTAATTGCATTAAAAGACAACTTTTTTAAACTGGTCTAAAATATTATGACTTTATGACAATATGACCAAATAGCACGAAGTGTGAATACCCCAACTATTTTCATTAAATTTAATAGTATCTCCATTTATTTTTTTTTTTTTTGAAAAATAACAACTTGAAATCATGTGCAATTTTTTCATAATGTACTCAATCACGTTTCATCTATTTCCACAAATTAAACAACAAATTGAGTATCTGCGAAAGCACAAACCAGCAATTAAGTAAATTTTTTGGACTTAATTGCTGGTTTGTATATATTTCTTTTAAGCCAATCACGTTTAACTAAAACTGTTTATAATCATTTCACTATAATTTTCTTATACCGAAAGTGTAACTTTAGTTTTTATGTATTTTTATTATGTCTGCAATACAATATTTAAAACACCTATAAAAAAGTCTTTTCAAATATATTCAAATATCGCTTTATACTATTTATTTTTATTGGCAACTATTTTCAAATAAAACATTTCTTTACACATTTCTTGCACATGTTTTCCATAAACACAATTTAATAGGAGAATTAAAAGAAAATAAAACAATATTTCCTACTGCACTAGACTCTCATGGAATCAGTATTCAATTTCTTGAGTTGCTGTTGTTGTTGTTGTTGGTTTGTGTGTTGTACACAAATTTGTTCTAAAAGCTTTACATATTTTCCAATCAAAACAATATTTGCCGCAAATTCCACAACCAAATACAAACAATATAAATATTATGTTATACAAGTATTTGTTGTTTTTTTAAGTGCTGAGAATTTTAAGACTTTCACTTCTAACTAAAATCGTATGGTGGAAAAAGAACATCTGAATAGGTTGTCATAGATTTTATGCCTCCATGAAAATAAAAAAATATTGAATTGAAAGAAATATTTAAAAAACAAAATATGGCATCAAATTGTTCGCAACATCTCGCTTGATGAATCTCTTCCTCATTACGGATCAACTAATTAATCAAACGGCGGTTCAACGCACTGCCTCCTTTAATTAAAAACAAAAAACAACAAGTAAAAACGTTATATTCGACCAGGTCGAATCTTAAATACCCTACAAATATTTAATAAGTAAATTTAAAATGTTTAATTCGGTGGGACAGAGTTCCTTTAAGACATCTTTGTGTACCCAATTTTAAATCTCTATTTTGACAGAGTGATTCCAGCAAGGGCCGTGGGGGAGACGTTTCCCCTCTGCAAGATCAGAAAACATCTCAGCTTCTGATAGGATTAAAGAATAAAAATTGTTCAATATTTACACTATTTTTGCATATAATATCGTACATCAACGCCCACTAAAGGGGGAGGGATACAAAAATAGATATTTGACACAGACGAACGTATGGGAATTGCTAGACCGTCTTAGACTTCATCACTGATCAAGAATATATATACTTTATGGGGTCCAATTCTTTTTGGAGGGCATTAAAACTGTGTTTTGTAGGAGTCTCCCTGGCAAGGGCTGTGGCGGAGACATTTCACCTTTGCCATAAGACTCTAAAAATAAATGTTTGGGATAATTCAATGTAAAATTTATTATGTGAGTTAAAGATAAATATGCCGAGATAAACATGTTTTGACGTAAGTTAAATATGTTATGACGTAAGCAGTTACGAAAGAACGTATTTAGCTGTGAAGTTAAATATGTTATGACGTAAGCAGTTACGAAATAACGTATTTAGCTGTGAAGTTAAATATGTTATGACGTAAGCAGTTACGAAAGAACGTATTTAGCTGTTAAGTTAAATATGTTATGACGTAAGCAGTTACGAAACAACGTATTTAGCTGTGAAGTTAAATATGTTATGACGTAAGCAGTTACGAAAGAACGTATTTAGCTGTGAAGTTAAATATATTATGACGTAAGCAGTTACGAAACAACGTATTTAGCTGTGACGTTAAATATGTTATGACGTAACGAAATGGCAAACAGTGATTTTTTTTTTAATGAAAATCCATATTTAATAAATTTTTTGAGCATTTTGTGAAAATATTTACGGGCCATGAAAGGTCAATTTACAGGCCATGAGAGTGTTTGTGATCTTGAAGGGATTTTGCCCCCAGTGGACAAATAAACAGTTGGCATGCACTGCCAGTATATACAAAATAATGTATGGGATAGAAGAGACTCCCGTAATCATTTTGTATTTAAATATGGCTTTTAATGCTAAAAAAAATGCACAGATTGCCATTTAATTACGTCATAACATTTAACTTCACTTCGTAACTGCTTACGTCAAAACGTATTTAACTCGGCATATATATCTTCACACACATAAATTTGTTTTTAATGTAATTTTTTTTAAAGGGTCATTCAGTGGCAAAGGAGGAGGAGGGGGTACAGCAGAGGAGTACCAGTTTACGACTCAGCTTCGTCATTAAAAATTAGAAAAGTTATTTTTAAGGGATGTTGGCTTAAGTAGACACAATTCGTTGAATGTTTACACTATTTTTGCATAATAACGCCCACTAAAGGGGGTGGGGTCAAACATTTTTTTTTTATTATTTTATGGCTTCAAGGTTAGCGCGTAGGACCTTCTTTGACATAAAAATATATCATGTGCTTAACAAAGTTACAAAAAAAAATCTTAAAAATTATGTTGTTTGTTAGGGGTTGGTTTAGTTCTTCTTAGGGGAAATTTTTTACCCCTGGCCCAAATCAGACCATTTACGAACTTAACCTGTACTATCCTTCAAGATATATTTATATCAAATTTCAAGGGTGTGGATTTTTTCGTTTATACTGAATCGTGATACCCACACACGGACGGGCGGACGGACGGACTTGCTCAGATCGTTTTAGATTTCATCACTGATCACGAATATATATACTTTATGGGGTATCAGATGGATATTTCGCTGCGTTACAAACGGAATGACAAAGTGAATACACCCACCATATACTTTTTTGGGGGGTATAAAAAAAAGCAAAAATCTCCAAATTGCTGACTATTAAATACACAAAATGAAATATTTAACTAAACAAAGAAAAGTTCTAGCAACTGCTTATAAATTATTGTTTTAGTTTTCCACCATATGAAATCACAAATACAATTAAAAACAGTTTTTGTAAGAATAAAATTCAAACCTTGAACTTTCCATAAGTTTTAAACTAATTAAAGCAGACTACAAACAACAACCATGAAGCCAGCCAAATGCTTCTTATATCATTTGCCCAAAATAATCAATTTCAATAAATTTGTTCGGCAGAGCAGGAGGATGACTCCAGCATGAATTGTTTGTGTACACGGAATTCGTCGTTGTGTGCTAAATGGAATTGTAGCTGTCAGCGAGCTGAGTTGCGCCTTGTTCTCTGTACTATTGCTGCTGTTTTATTTTTAAGGCGAAACGTGTTGGCAATTAATCTTGATATCATATTTTGCCAACTCCTACAATTAACTTTGAAGTTAAAGGGAGAGGAATATTTTTTTTAATGGAAATATTGTATAGAAATAGTACTGAACTAAAGCAAACGCCAAGTTATACAAGCAAGGAGTGTATAAATTAACTTGCACAAATCAAGTAGATCGAGAGAGTGAGAGGGAGAGAGAGCGAGAGAGAGAGAGACAGAAATTGAATTAAGATTTTATAGGCTAAATTGTTCGAAATGTTTTGTTTTAAATTCAGAAAGACATGATAAATATTCCAAGGCACTAAGGAAAATCAACATGAGTTTTTAATTATTCAAATTAAACAGAAGAGCAGAACAGTTGTTTTCGAAAGCCGCTACACTACCATCATCGTCATACTCATGTGTATTGTGTTTGTCACCCCACTTCTTAGGTGTTGCTCAGTTGAATATGATAATACTTTTTATTTATACCAATTTTCATAGGAAATTGCATACGAGAATTGTATCAACCTGATGTTAAAACATTTTTGTTTCAATACCCATGTTGCCGTTTGGTTATATACTAACCATTTGCGGCTGTATATCGCCGATAACTCCTCGAATGTTGATTTTCAGATGTTTAATTGTCTGTGGAAAATATTCCAATGACACGAATGACCCACCAAAAAAGAATCACTTTGCCATGCCGTTTGTAATGCAGCGAAATATCCATCTGAGACCCCATAAAGTATATATATTCCTGATCAGTGATGAAATCTAAGACGATCTGAGCATGTCCGTCCGTCTGTGGATATCACGATTCAGTCCACAGGAAAAGAGCAAGACTCTTAAAATTTGGTATAAATATATCTTGAAGGATAGCACAGGTTAAGTTCGGAGATAGGCTAAATCGGGCAAAAGAAAAAAAGTCTTCTAAAACCATCCCAGAAAAAACAACATAATTTTTAAAGTTTTTTGAAATTTTGTTAAGCAAATCATACAGTTTTATGTCAAAGAATGTCCAAAGCAGTGAACTTGGAGTTATAAAATGAAATAAAATAAATTTTTGGACCCCACCCCCTTTAGTGGGCGTTATTATATGCAAAAATAGTGTAAAAATTTAACGAATTGTTTTACTTAAAAATAACATTTTTAAATTTTAATGACGAAGCTGAGACGTAAACTGGTACTCCTCTGCTGTACCCCCTTCTCCCTCTTTGCCACTGAATGACCCTTTAAAAAAAATAAAAATTACATTAAAAACAAATTTATATGTTCGTAAAGATAAATATGCCGAGTTATATACGTTTTGACGTAAGCAGTTACGAAGTGAAGTTAAATGTTATGACGTAACGAAATGGCAATCAGTGAATTTTTTTTTATGAAAATCCATATTTATATACAAAATGATGATGGCAGTGTCTTCTATCCCATACATCATTTTGTATATACTGGCAATGCATGCCAACTCCTTATTTGTCCACTGGGACAAAATTCCTCCAAGATCAGAAACACTCTCATGGCTTGTAAATTGACCTTCCATGGCCTGTAAATATTTTCACAAAATGTTCAAAAACTTATTAAATATGGATTTTCATAGAAAAAAACTTCACTGTTTGCCATTTCGTTACGTCATAACATATTTAATTTCACAGCTAAATACGTTCTTTCGTAACTGCTAACGTCATAACATATTTAACTTCACTGCTAAATACGTTGTTTCGTAGCTGCTTACGTCAAAAAATATTTAACTTCACAGCTAAATACGTTCTTTCGTAACTGCGTACGTCATAACATATTTAACTTCACAGCTAAATACGTTGTTTCGTAACTGCTTACGTGAAAGCATGTTTAACTCGGCATGTCTATCTTTAACTCACATAATAAATTTTACATTGAATTATCCCAAACATTTATTCTTAGAGTTTTATGGCAAAAGTGAAATGTCTCCCCCCACGGCCCTTGCCAAAGAGACCCTGACAAAATACACATTTAATACCCTCCAAAAAGGAATTGGACTCCATAAAGTATATATATTCCTGATGAGTGATGAAGTCTAAGGCGGCCTAGTAATTCCCATACGTTCGTCTGTGTCAAATGTGATATTGTCTATTTTTGGACCCTGCCCCCTTTAGTGGGCGTTGACGTATGATATTATATGCAAAAATAGTGTAAATATTGAACAATTTATTCTCCTTAATCCTATAAGAAGCTGAGATGTTGTCTGATCTTGCAGAGGTGAAACGTTTCCCCCAAGGCCCTTGCCGGAATGTCTCTGTCAAAATAGAGATTTAAAATTGGGTACACAAAGATGTCTTAAAGGAACTCTGTCCCACCGAATTAAACATTTTAAATTTACTTACTAAATATTTGGAAGGTATTTGAGATTCGACCCGGTCGAATATAACGTTTTTACAAAACAAACAAAAGTTTCTTTGCACGATCTAAATGGATATTTGTTGTTATTCTGTTGCCAGGACTGAATATAAAATATATAACATTTAATTTAATCTATCTCTTTATTTTTAAACATATATTCGTAATTGATATGAAGCTCCTTCAAGCGCTATCCGAATATATTCTTAAGAATTAATTAAAATTCATAAAATGAATAATTTGTTAATGTGCCTACGCTTTAAGCATATTTTATAAAGTTAATTGATCAAATTAAGAGCCCAGAAGCTGAAAATGTTGTGTAAACATGTGGGCTGTAACAACAACAGCTTTTGCAGCCAGTCAAGCAAAGAAATAAACAAGAATATAAAACACACACACAAGCACACACATACACATCTCTATATAAAAATGTTTTTGCATAAACAATTTTTGAAAGTTATTTTAATGATTAAATTTATTTTTGCTTCTAAGGTATTACTAAGATAGTGTTTTCAACTCCGCAGGCGGTTCATGTCAATGATTACGTTAGAGATCTTGAGTACGGGGATGGTCCTCAAACGTTAGAGGATTTGAAAAGCAACTGTCGTCAAGTTAGCGTCAAGATGGCAGCTGAAATTATAAAAAAAATATTATGGAAAAGTATTTAAAACAGACCCGCTGATGTAAAACACCTTGAAATATTATTTATTTTCGATACCCTCCCAGGAGAAGTCCAGGGAACTCAGATCATCGAAATCGCGATTTCTTGCAAAACGGCATAAAACCAATAACTTGACGATTTTCCATCATTCATAATTTCGTTTTAAATCTTTTATTAATTCTTTATATTTATAATGAAAAATTTGCATACGTGTTATTTTTATATTTTTGAAACTTAAAATTTATGCACTCGTACACATGCATTCTGCTATCCCACCCAGTTGGCCATGTCTTGAGGACATCTTTAACGATATTGAAAAAAGATCCTTGCAAATTAGCTTATAAATGATGGCCAGGTCACTGAATACATTATGGGCGACAATGACGCTCAAATTGTCTTTGACCTTAAAAAAATTCGGCGTTCATATTTTTATTATTATATTAAGATAAAATAAGGGACATTCTCACTCAGATGGTCGCCAACAAGAATTTATTAAAAACTAAACCGAAGATATTGTCGTTCAATAGCCACGAAACACAATTTCCTTCAAATTGTGCTACCAGAAAACCGAATCGTCATGCTTTGGCCAACTGGGGTATAGTACACACTTTCACGTATAAAATTTCCAGCTCATATATTATTGTGTTCAAGAAAAAAAGACGTCAAAACAGCGGGTATAAAATCCATAAATGTGCTCTTTTCATAAACTTGTCTACATGTTTTTATTATTTTATTTTATTTTATATTTTCGTAGCACCATAAACGTGTTCAAATATGAAAGATCCATAATGTATGTGTGCATTAATAATGTTATAGCAAACATTGAATTTTTCAAAAGAGCAGAAAATACGTACGAAGCTTAAGACATTAACAATGAAAATCTTATATTGGCTGTTGTTCTTTTTATTTACTCCATAAAAACTATTGATATCGACAACTATGATTTGACAACTGAGAATGTTAAACTGTAATGACGTTTCTGTGCAGTAGCCTTTGAGAACTCATCATGAATTGTTTAAACAAAAATAAGGATTCGAACTTGAGAAATTTATTTGGTAAAAAATAAATAAATTTGTGTACGAAGGCCATGAAGCTTATTTCTGGTTAAATGGCTGTATTTGCGTATTTGGAGTGAAAAAAAAAAATATCTACTCGTTAACGAATCACCATTAAATCTATTAAAACTGACTGCTTGACGTGGCCTACACACTAGAGAAGCATTTTCGGTTATTATTTCTTCCGAAATGAGCGAAAAGCTACAGTTACGTTATATAATTACATACATAAATTACTATAGAACAGTAAAATGCATCACTGTGCACCGTTACGTATACGTGATATTCCACCGTATGAAAAAATATTTATTACTTATACAACATCGACTTTGCCGAATTTTATACATATGTATGTATGTACATCAGTGGTGTTCAGCCCATACAACAATTGTTGAAAAAATTTACACACATTTGTTATGCTCTTATAAAAATTTTCATTCAGTCGTCGTTGAGCAAGCGATGAGAACACATGCGGATGGTTATTGTCATTTTATTTCAGAAATTTATTAAGCATTGTTGTTGCTTCTTGTTGGACGAAGCATAGCAAACACAAGCAATTCAATTACAATTGAACACGAAAGTTAAAGTCGAAATTGAATTAAATCTGAAGTAAAACATTTCGATAAAATTAGTAGTCCGGAGTTTTGGAAAAATTTTGATGTTGCAATATGTCCCCAGCTCAAAAAAATTTATTTAAAATATATATATAATTTTTTTCCACTACTTACTTATGTGAAAAAATTTTTTCAAACATGAAAAATGTTTGTTCTAAGCAGCGAAATAAAATAACTTCTTTGAACTTAAAAAATATTTTGCTAATTCGCAATTGTCACGCAATTATTAACATGGAATGTTTAATTTAAAATTTTCATAGCGATTTTAAAAATTATAATGAGGAATGATACAAGTTTTAATCTTACATAAAAAACTGGTTTAAAAAGATTTATTTTTATATTAAATTGAATTAAGATTCATAGGCTAATTGTTCGAAATTTGTTTTTAAATCTCAGAAAGACATGATAAATATTCCGAGGCACAAAGGAAAGTCAACATCAGTTTTATTCAACTTACACAGCAGAGCAGAACAGCTGTTTTCGAAAGACGCAACCCTTTCATCATTTATTTTTGTTTTTTCTCAATATAACTGTTCTATTTTTTAATACTGATAACTGCTATTTACGGTCTCCGATATTTTTTTCTTAAAATTAAAATTTCATTCACTTAATAAGTCTGTCTTTTTTTCTTATTTTAAGCGTTTGACATTATGTTTGCTGGGCAAAGTCTCTCACCAATACATCTTCACTTTAATTTTTGAACACCACTGATGTACATATGTATATGGCGAATCTTATATTCGGCTAAGAATAATGTTCTATTCGGCTAAGAATAACCTTTAATTCGGCTAAGCCGAATCATAAAATCGGCTAAGAAAAATCGTATATTCGGCTAACCCGAATCTTATATTCCGCTAAGCCGAATCTTATATTTCGTTAAGCCCAATCTTATATTCCGTTAAGCTGAATCTTATATTCGGCTAAGCCGTATCTTATATTCGGCTAAGCCGAATCTTATATTCCGCTAAGCCGAATTTTATATTCGACTAAGCCGTATCTTATATTCGGCTAAGCCGAATCTTATATTCGGCTAAGCCGAATCTTATATTACACTAAGCCGAATCCTATATTCGGTTAACCCGAATCATATATTCGGTTAAGCTGAAACTTATATTCGTCTAAGCCGAATCCTATATTCGGCTAAGCTGAAGCTTATATTCGGCTAAGCCGAATATTATATTTTTTTAACCCAAATTTTATAAATTTTTGGTGAAGGGTATACATTTTTTTTTATCTCGGAACAGCACCCAGGGTATGACTCTACATATGCAGTGCATTGCGTCGGAACTAGAAAGGAGGGCATAGTATTCTACATATACATGAAGAGAATTTTTTGTAGCTATTTCAACCTTTTTACTTCGACGGCTTATTTTTGCTACAGGACTTACGAAGGAGGGTGCTGCTTTTACTCTGCTTTTTAGTATATGATAGTGTCAGTCGCTGCCAATTATGTTCAGTGACCAGTGCTATGCCTTCATCATTGAAATAGGCTGGCAACAACTAACACAAACATGCACTAATGCTGATCAGAAAAATTTAACACAATATTTCATGACCCAGCGCGGTGTTGAACTCGGAACCCTTCCTCTTCATAGTCTCGTGTTGTACTTTGTTTTATTTCTGTGCCAAATCTTATATTCTACTAAGTCAAATTTTATATACGGCTGTGGCGAATCTTACATTGAGCTGTACCGACTTCACTGAATCTGGGATCTATACATACATTCATTCGGCTCCTGAAAAATATTTTTTAATCTCTCCGAAACCACATATAATCGGCTGGTCGAATGTTATATTCAACCAACACTTTAGGGGCCAAATTACCGCATTCGATATCGATCGAAATTTCAATACATTTTATATACGAATTTCGATGGATATCGAGTGCTGTAATTTTCCCCCAGTAAATTCGGTTAAATGATTATCGTATGCGGTTAGCCGTTTATCGTATTCGGTTATCGTATTTGACAGATCGAACTTATTCCTTTTGTAAACTCGTTTGGCCTACTCTCATATTCGGCAGGGGAAATATTCGGCCGGTCTGTAAATTCGGTTGACCAACTCCTGTATTAAGCCGGTCAAGTCTAGGTATTTTCTACTGGTCATATCTGTATTCGCCTTGTCTGATCTAAATTCGGTTGACCGTTTTGTATTCGGCAGATTGAGGCGTATTCGTCTGGAACATACTATTTTACTTATCAAAAGAACATATAAAAATTTAAACGATTTATCGAAATTTTTTCCAAATAGTTACCAAAATGGTATACAAAAGTAGTGACTCGTACCCAGATTTTCTTTAGGAATATGACTGTAAACAAATAACACTATAATGAACAGAAGACACTTAAAGAAAACGATGACAATATAAATATGGAAAGCTGGAAGTAAAATTTTTTATACCAGTTGAATTAAACTCATTCTCATCATCTAAACAAATAAAATCCTCGCCAATTGATTTACTGTTACACAATAAATTATTTGTATTAATCCAGCCGAAGCTTTGATTAGGGACCCGTGAATTTAAATTCATTCTATTAATTCATTCTATTATTTATTGAAAAAAATCATTCTATTATTTATTGAAAACTTTCACAACAAAAATAACTCCTCTTTTCAACCGTACAAAAACTCCGCGTGGCTACAAAAGTATCACTTCTATTTATTTTCTGCTGACAGTGTAAAAAATCTCCTTATGATCAAATCCTAAAATACGAGAAAAATTCTCAAGTACATAAAAATGAATTTAAATGTACCCGTATGTAACTTTTTAAATTTTTGCATAAAAAATTTTGTTTATATGAAGGCACGCGGGTACCTCGGCGTACAAGATGATTTTTTTGCCACTCACATAATTAAATCAGTTAATTAAGCCATAGAAAATTTAAATATTTCTAGCTAAACAATTACACTCCTACTTAATGTTGCATATGTGTAATATTTTATAGCAATTTTAAAACCTAGTCTATTGTAAAAACTATCAAAAAGCGTTATAATACAGAAAATTCGTCGCATAAAGTTATTTTTGAAATGTGAAAATAAATTATTTAACAACCAGCTAAAATGTCCACTTTCCAGGTGCGAGTATTGGAACACACGTAAATCACTCCACAATGGCTGTACATGAAATTCAAACTCACGGTGGGGGAAAAAAGTCTACTCAAATGCTGGCAAATGCTTTAAATATTGCATTTTAATGTTTCCCCAATTCTTGTCATTATTATAATGCAATAAGTTTTAAATTGTGCTCGTGTTGTTGTTGTTGTTGTTCCTGTTACTGTTATAGTTGTTTTTGACTGCATGTTGCCCCGGTTGTTTAGGCAGTTTTCGATTGTGCTGGCTGTCAAGCAAAAAAGAAACAAGTTTTATTCATGTGTTAAGAGGTTTAGCGCCATTGTGTATTTAATATTTATAAGTGAGTGTGCAAATACTGTACATGTGTGCTTGTTTCAACAGTTGTGGTCATAATAATGCTTTTAAAAAGAATTAAAGCTATTTATAATATTTTCCCTTATTCTGTAACCATTTATTGGCGGCACATCAAGACAATATCTAAAATATACCCTCTTCTATACCCTCGTTACTTTTATTATTTGCACGCGTTTGCAAAACACACTGAATAAATCACAACTGTTTTGGCAGATGTAGCATCAACAAAATGGCCGTCGTTAACTGTCAAAGTTCGGTAGGCCCTGATTAAAAAATTTTTATATTCTTAAAAAACTCTGACTTTAATATTCATTATTTGCCCCCTAAAATGCTATAAAAATTATTTGAAAATTTTCTGAATATTAGAATAAATTTAAGACATTTTCTTTAATAACAGCAGAAAAAACAAGTAAAAACTTTATATTCGACCGGGTCGAATCTTAAATACCCTCCAAATATTTAGTAAGTGAATTTGAAATGTTTAACTTGGTGGGACAGAGTTCCTTTATATAATAACGTACGTCAACGCCCACTAAAGGGGGCGGGGTTCAAATATTCAGAATATCATGTTTTCCACAGACAAACGTATGGACATTGCTAGATCGTCTCGACTTCATAACTGATCAAGAATATATTTACTTTATGGGGTCCAATTCTCTTTTCAGGGTATTAAAACTGTATTTTGGCGGGGTCGCTCTGGCAAGGTCTGTGGGGGACTCATTCCACCTTTGTCATAAAACTCTAAAAATAAATGATTGGGATAATTGTAAACAAAACTAATATATATTTTTTTTGGTAGGGTCATTTAGGGGGTGAAGGGGGTAGGGCAGTGTAGTACCAGGTTACGTCTCAGCATCGTCATTAAAGCTTAAGAATGTTATTTTTAAGGAAAGTAGGCTGAAGTAAAACAATTTGTTAAATTTTTATGCTATTTTTGCCTATAATAACGCCCACTGAAGTGGGCGGGGTCAAAAAATATTTTTATTTTATTTAATGGCTCCAAGTTTAAGGCGTTGGATCGTATTTGACATAAAAATATATCATTTGCTTAACAAAATAACCAAAAAACTTTAAAAATTATGTTGTTTTTTCTGGGTTGGTTTAGTTCTTCTTAGGGGAACTTTTTTCCCTCTTGCCCGACTTAGCCCATCTTCGAACTTAACCTGCTCTAAGGTTTAAAATATATTTATGCCAAATTCCAAGAGTCTAGCTCTTTTCGTTTGGACTGAATCGTGATTTCCACAGACGGACGGATGGACGGACGGACGGACATGCTCAGTTCGTCTTAGATTTCATCACTGATCAAGAATATATATACTTTATGGGGTCTGAGATGGATATTTCGATACGTTACAAACGGAATGACAAAGTGAATATACCCTCCAAATTCTTTTTTGGAGGGTATAAAAATTATATTAGAAATTCTTTTACAAAATAAAAATAAATTTGCATAAAATTCTCCCTTCAAATACAACTGAAATTTTCATGAATGCGACACTAAGTCATTGACTTGTCCACAGCTGTACGTTGTTGTATAGGCGAATGTTTCTGTTTAAATTTATTATAATGGGACTCCTTTGTGTTTGGGTATTTATTGTGTGACATTGCATACTTTTAGGCAAAATAGTCTATAAATTCTCTATGGTAATTTATTGCTGTGAGAATAAAGCTAAACTTGATTTCAGGTAAAAGATAAAATGGCACAATAGAAATATCATCTTATAGGCATTAAACAAAAACAAATAAATCTATATATTTTGTTGCTAATAGAGAATAGCAAAAATTTATTAAATAATTTTTAGAAACTTTTCTATTACATTTAAGCAATTTTAGCCTTAAGATCGTATAGTATTTTGAAAGAAATTAGTAAATAGGTAATATTTAAGAAAAATATATATATTGTTTAACAGAATATTAAGAAAAAATTTTAAATTTTTATTATATTTTTATTGAGGTCACATTTGAAAGTAATTTGTAGGATGGCGCATTATTTTTGACCTGCCATAATTGTTATATATTCAGAATATTTTTAACTTTCCTTTAGCTATCAGCAGCCGATGGCTCTGGAAAAAGCGAAAGAGATACATGGAATATTGGGAATATTAATCGTCAGGGTTGGAGAATTTCGTACTAACCAAAAAGGTAATAATTTAAAAAAAAATATGAATGTGGGAACTTCTCAAATTCAATTTTCGTTAATAACTTTGGTTAAATAGTTGATATTCCCATTAACTAGCACCACTTGCAAAAGTGGAAAAATTGAACAAAGAACGCTAATGAGATGGCGTAGCGGCCTCGAAATCAGTACTGATCCGTTCTGCTGGTTTGATGATTATAAGAAATATTCTTAATATTCCAATCTTAATATAAAATAATAAATAGAATTTGAACAAATTCATTTATTAATAAAATAATAAAAAATCATTTGCAGTCATGCAGATTCGAACTTAAGCCCGTTGAAAAAATTAACAATTTTAACTTTCCGCTAAGAAAATTGCGAATTTTTCAAAAATTGGGCAGTTATTGATTTAATCCAGTTTTTCAAAAAAAAATTATTTTTACAACATCTCAACGTTCAGAGTTCGCCGAAAAACTCCTTATGACAGGGTGTCACTACCTGGCAGGAAATGTCAATAGTGAAACTATACAGACTTATTATTGACACTGTCACAGAGTACTAGTGACTTATAATACCCTACAGTGTGGGGTCTACAGAATGCTATTTACCATTTAACATGTTCTTGTCATTGAAAATGCACTATGGACATTGGCACTAGTGATTCACTAGTTCATTTTAGTAATTCTTGTCTATACTTTTGCTACTTTTCACAAATAGACCGTCTTAGACTTCATCACTGATCAAGAATATACATATTTACTTTATAGGGTCCAATTCTCTTTGGAGGGTATAAAAACTGTATTTTGGCGGGGTCGCTCTGGCAAGGGCTGTGGGGGAAATATTTCACCTTTGTCATAAAACTCTAAAAATAAATGCTTGGGATGATTATATACAAAATTAAAAAAAAAAAATTTTTTATAGGATCATTTAGAGGGCAAAGGGGGAGAGGGGGTAGGGCAGAAACAGGCAGTCATAAAACTCTAAAAATAAATGCTTGGCATGATTACATACAAAATTTAAAAAAAAAATTTTTTTGGTAGGGTCATTTAGGGGGTGAAGGGGGAGGAGGGGTAGGGCAGAGTAGTACCAGGTTTCATCTCAGCTTCGTCATTAAACCTTAAAAATTTTATTTTTAAGGAATGTAGGCTTAAGTAAAACAATTTGTTAAATTTTTATGCTATTTTTGCATATAATAACGCCCACTAAAGTGGGCGGGGCCCACAAATAAATTATTTTTATTTTATGGCTCCAGTTTAAGGCGTTGGACCGTATTTGACATAAAAATATATCATTTGCTTAACAAAATAACCAAAAAACTTTAAAAATTATGTTGTTTTTTCTGGGTTGGTTTAGTTCTTCTTAGGGGAACTTTTTACCCCTTGTCCGATTTAGCCCATCTCCGAACTGAATCTGCTCTAAGCTTTAAAATATATTTATACCAAATTTCAAGAGTCTAGCTCTTTTTGTTTGGACTGAATCGTGATTTCCACAGAAGGACGGACGGACGGACGGACATGTTCAGATCGTCTTAGATTTAATCACTGATCAAGAATATATATACTTCACAAACGGAATGACAAAGTGAATATACCCCCCAAATTCTCTTTTGGAGGGTATAAAAACTGATGTTGACTTTCCTTTGTGCCTTGGAATATTTATTATGCATCTATTATGAATTTCTGAATATAAAATAAATTTTCGAAAAAGGATCACTGATCAAGAAAATATAAATTTTATGTGGTCTAAGAGGCCCGTTACACACGGAGTGGCAAAGTGAGTATATCCTTCAGTTCTGTTTTGAAGTTTATAAAAATTAATTATTTATTACAAATACCATGAGGTTTCTTAAACACAGAAGTACAATTTTATTAAGAAAAAGCATTTATCATGCCTGATATATATATGGACAACTAATAACTGACTGATTTATGAATTATCTTGTGAACTAAGAAAACAGCTGCGTGTTCTCCGCTACTTATCACAAATTTATCATAATTTATTGTGATATTAATTAGTAAAAAAAAAGAAGTAGGAATGAAAAGGCAAAATAAACATTTCATCTTCCAAACACAATAATTATCTTCAGCCAGGGAATTAAGTTATGCAGCTTTGGTTTGGAAACATGCTATTAATACATTAACTCAAATTTTTCTGTTTAAATAAAATTTATTGCTCAAAAAAAACTGCACTCGGTCTATAATAAGTTGAATCATCAAAACCTTTCATTTTATATATTTTTCCAATTTATATTAAGGGTATACAAGATTCGGTGTTATAGAACTCCCTACTCCTACTGCTACGCAAAACTAAAAAACTTCATTTCAAGCATTTAACTTAAAAAAATTAAAATATTTTCCAATAGCAATTAAAAACATCTGTTGTTTTCTTTGCTCAACTTGTGTAACTGAAAAACATGTTATCACAAAAACAAAAACTAATAGTTTGGAGAAAAAACAAAAAAAGGAATAACACAAGTGAAAAAAAAGTTCTTGAAAATAATGACAATTATAAAATAAAAGATTTAAAGGATTTCAAGTTTTCTCAAGTAATAATAATAACAAGGCAATAAAATAGTTTTCCTATTCTATTGCAATTGTTTTCAAGAGCTTTCATCACCAACTTTAATTGCAAGATTATCTGGGTTCAGAGGAAATTTTTAAATGGGCAAAATAAATTCACAAGGACTTAAGGAATAATTGAGAATAAGTCAAGAGAAGGTGTACAAAGAACTACAGATTATTTGAAATAAAACTTTTGTTAATCCCTTAAAAGAGAATTATTGTAAAAGGGCAAAGAGTATCATAAAATATATCAACAAGTCGGATGTAAATAACAGACTCAATAAAGCGACTGCGTTCAGTATAAAAAGCAACGCTATTGGATATCAAACCGAAATATCCAAATTATAGCCGACAGTCAATCTGCATTTAGGTCTCTTGCAGGGCTGTACAGCTCTTGTTTTCTGACTCACGTTCGTCTAGAGCACATTCATTGCAGCCTTGGAACCTTATTTTTGATCGTTGCGATTTTCAATACTAATTTCATTCTTTCTAAAATTTAAAATAAATTTTATTACAAAAGAAAAAAAAATTTTTTTTTTGTTACTTTTATATTTAAAAAAAATTCAAATTTTCTAGCTCTGGAATTGTCTTTTTGGCGTTCCATGGTTTCTAATACCAATGACTTTCTTTTAAAAGCATCAAATATATTTAATAATTAAAGGAAAATATTTTTTTAAATTTAAATTTTCCAGCTCTGGAGTTGTCATTTTGACTTTCCATGGGTTCTAATACCAATAAATTTCTTTTAAAAGCATCAAATAGTGTTAATAATTAAAAAAAAAAAGTTTTTTTAAATTGGATACTTTTATATCCCAAAAAAATCAGTCGTCCAAAATTTTCCAGCTCTGGAATTGTCTTTTTGACTTTCCATGGTTTATAATACCAATGAATTCCTTTTAAAAGCATCAAATGTATTAAATAATTAAAGGAAAAAATTTTTTAAATTTAAATTTTCCAGCTCTGGAGTTGTCATTTTGTCTTTCCATTGTTTCTAATACCAGTGAATTTAAAAAAAAAAAAATCAAATATAGTTAATAACTAAAGAAAAAAAAATTTTTTAAATTGGATACTTTTATGTCAAAAAAAAAAGATTCAGTCGTCCAACCCTGGAATAGCGTTTTTTGGTTTGGTATGATTTTTAATACCAATTAAATTCTTTCCGGACACATAAAATGGATTTAATTAACAAAAAAAATTGTTTTAACTGGCGGCGAAAAAAAATAAGTTTAAATTTTCCAGCCCTGGATCTTACTTTTTGGCTTTATAATAACAATGAATTTCTTTCAAAAACATCAAATATAGTTAATAATGAGAGAAAAAAAATTTTTTTAAATTGGATACTTTTATATCCCAAAAAAATCAGTCGTCCAACCCTGGAATAGCGTTTTTTGGTTTGGTATGATTTTTAACACCAATCAAATTCTTTCCGGACACATAAAATGCATTTAATTAACAACAACAAAAAAATTGATTTAACTGGCGCCAAAAAAAAATTAAGTTTAAGTTTTCCAGCTCTGGATCTTACTTTTTAGCTTTATAAGAACAATTAATTTCTTTTAAAAATATCAAATATGTTTAATAAATAAGGAAAAAGAAAAAAAATTTTTAAGTTGGATATTTGGATATCACAAAAAAAGATTGAATTATCCAGCCCTGGAATCGCATTTCCCATTTTCTTTGATTTTTAGCACCAATTAAATTCTTTCCTGAGGCATAAAATAGTTTTAATTAACGAACACAAAACATAGTTTTAACTAATTCATTTTTTTCGTATATAAAAGCAAGATATACGAAAAAAATTTATTTAAATTTTCCAGCTCTGAAGTTGTGTTCATGATTTCCAATTTTGTTTAAAATATCAAATATGTTACATAAGCAAATAACAAAAAACAAATTTGTTTAAGTTGGTTATATTTATATCCCAAAAAAAAAATTCAGTTGTCCAACCCTGGAATCGTCTATTTTGATTTTCTTTGATTTTCAATACCAATTAAATTCTTCCCTGAGTCATAAAATGTTTTTAATTAAAAAAAAATAAAAAGATAATAAAAAACTTAATTTGAACTTTTTAACTTTTATATACGAAAAAAATTGCTTTAAATTTTCCAGCTCTGGATCTTACTTTAAAGCTTTATAATACCAAAATTTTTTTTTAAAAAAACATCAAATACGTTTAATAAATAAAGAAACAAAAATTTTGGATTAGTTGGACACTTCTATGTAAAAAAAAATATATCCAATTATCCAACCCTGGAATCGCCTTTTTTATTTTGTTTGATTTTTAATGCCAATTAAATTTTTTCCTGAGCCATAAAATGGGCTTAATTAACAAACAAAAATTGTAATAAGAAAACTTAATGCTAACTGCTTGCCTTTACATACGAAAAAAACTAATTTCAAAATTTCCAGCTCTGGAGTCTACTTTTTGGCTTTATAAATTTTCTATACAAATATCAAACATATTCAATAATTAATAAATAGCAAACAATCGTTTAATGTGGATACTTTTGTTCCAAAAAAATACATAATTGTCCAACCCTGATATCATCTTTTTAATTTTCTTTGATTTTTAATACCAATTAAATTCTTTCCCGACTCATAAAATAGGTTTAATTAGCAAAAAAAAACTAAACTTAACTTTTATGTATGAAAACAAAACTCTGAATGAAACTAGATGAAATTTTCCAGCTCTGTAATTGTCGTTTTGTCTTTCCATGATTTCTAATACAATGAATTTCTTTTAAAAACCTCAAACATGTTTAATTAATAACCAAAAAAATTTTTTTATTTGTACACTTTTACGCCACAAAAAATTCAATTACCCATTCCTGATATAGTATTTTTTTATTTTGTTTGATTTTTAATACCAATTAAATTCTTTCCTTAGTCATAAAATGGGTTTCATTAACAACAACAAAAAATTACTATCAACTTCTTGCTTTTCTATACGAAAAAAATATTTATATATATTACATTTTCCAGCTCTGGAGCAATTCATTGGTATCATAAAGGCAAAAAGTAACTTTTATGATACCAATGAACAAATTTAGTAATTTAACAGCGTAAAAATTTTTTTTAGTTAGTTACTGTTATGTACCACAAAAAGTTTCAATTGTCCATCTCTGGTATATTCCTTTTGATTTTGTTTGATATTTAATACCAATTTAATTCTTCCTGATATATAAAATGGGCTTAATTAACAAAGAGGAAAAATTAGTTTTACTGAATTACTTTTTTATACCAAAAATAAGTTTAAATTTCCCAGCTCTGGCACCATATTTCAGATTCTGCTGATTTTCAATAACAATCTATTGAGGATTAATTCCAATACATCACTCTAAGACCAAAGTCTCTAGCTGGAACTTAATTATTATGGTGCGCATAAAAAGTGAAAATATTTTTATGTAGTAAGAATTTTAACGAACATTTTATATTGCTATATTAAAAAATAATCAAACGGTAACGCGGGTATTATAACAATAACATATTAACATCAGGTTGATACAGTTCTCGTATCCTTTTTCACAATAAAATTTATTTAAATAGGAACTGTTATCACATTCAACTAAACCACCTAATAAGTGGTGACAAACACAATACACATGAGCACTGATGATGAAAGTGTTGCGGCTTTCGAAAACAGCTGTTCTGCTCTGCGGTGTAAGTTGAATAACAAAAACTGATGTTGACTTGCCTTTGTGCCTTGGAATATTTATGATGTCTTTCTGACATTTATATTAAAATTTCCATCAATTAGCCTATAAAAATCTTAATTCAATTGAAAATATTTTCAATTTAATTGGAAATTGCAAAAGAAAATTTTAAATCATTTCATGCGTACGAAAGTCATTGTAACGAGCTATTGAAATTGTTGGCTTGTAAAAAAATTATATATTGAATTGGAATCTTAAAGTCACATACAGTTGATCCTTGCTTTATTCGTTTTAATTTATTTTCAATGAAAATTAGCCACTGTGCATCATGGGCAGCCACTAACAATGTCTTGTATTTACCGCCTTCTTACCCTCTTTAAGGATATAGAGCTTAAACAGGCAGCAAATAAAACACACAAAAAAAAATTGGTATAAAAACTAGAAAACATTCTTCTCAACAAATTCTTTTTGCGTCAAAACTTCAAGTTATTTTAAAGAGCAAACAAAAAAAAAAAGTTGTTGAGTCTTTGCTTTATTGTGCTTTCTTCTTCTTCTTAAACTTTGTTATACTTTTCATAAGTTTTAAAATTTTTATCTTTTACTCTGTTATTTTATTAAGGAAAAAATTATCTGAACTACATAAAACTGCACACACACACACAAACACACACGCACACACATTCGTATATAAAACTGTTTTATAACTTGAATTCATTCCCTCTTAAACTTGCAATTTGCTTGAGTTCATATGATTATGGATGCATCGGATAGAAGTTTCTTATTTGTATTAGTGACGACTTTAGGGTTATTGATAGCGGGGGCGGAGGCGAGGGCGGGGTGAATAAATTTCCCATGTAATCTTATATTCAAATATAAAATATGGTTGCAGCTAAAAGTTCTTTTTAGTTTAATAAATGGCGTTATTGATCGATCAACCAACAACTTGGGCTTTTAAAGTTTTTAAATGCACGGAATGCTGATGCATGTGGTTTTTTGTGGAATTGATGCAACATTTTAACCTGTAAAAACTTATTACAATATTTCAGGAGCCACATATATCGGGTGATTTTTTTCTTAGTAGCATGAGAAGGTTAAATAATAATAGAAGACAGAATCGTTGTTGCACGGAAAATGTTTTTTTATTGTATGTGATAGATAATTTCATAAATTTTTTTTATTAATTATAATTTCCGGTATTTTGTATCAAACCTTGCATACTTAAAGGGTGATTTGTAAGCAACTTAGTTTCTGGCAACATTGTTCTTTGGCAGCTCAGCTGTTTTCATACAACATATTACTGTTAAACATGTTCAGTTTGGTCTGGAGCTTAACCCTGAAACGGCCTATAAACGAGCAACGCTTGCAGTTAATTGAATTTTAACATCAGGTCGTGTAATATACGCCGTTGCTACATTCTATTGGAATAACATAATCTACAGTCTCAACTCGATTAAAGGACTTATAAAGAACGTCGTATACCAAGAGTGCCCAGGCCCTATGCGCTTGATGCTCAATTGTTTTTGTAAAAGCGCTTAGCTATAGGATGTGTGTTTTAATACTCGCATACAGCACCCAGCACTAGCAATACGAAATACACAAACAACTTTGTCTTATTGTTATTTTATTGTTGTTCTTCATTGTATAAAAGCAACAACACTTTCGTAAGGTTTGCTGGTAAACATTGACGACGGCGATCATCAGTGAAGAATTTGTTTTTGTTTAGCGTATGATATCGCTTTGTATGTATTTGTTTTTACAACAAGAAATATTGAATAAAACTTAGTTTTTATTTCAATGTATTGGTGTTTACTCTTCCATAAGGAACTTTTGGGCACACTTGTCGTATACTGTCAGCAATTGTGAATGAACGAAATAGGTCTTTGTGTAATATAGGCACGTGAAACAAATAATTCTGCTTATTTCCTTGTTCAGCCTAATCTGCTTCTAATTTTTCTCATCATCTTAACAAAAAAAAAAAAACATTGTTTTAAGCCAATCTTGAAATAGTTGGCAAAAGTACTGCCTACAACTTTTTCAAATGCAAATTCTAAACGATTCAAACAAATGCCCACAAATGAGTAACAAAACTTCTACAACAAATTTAAAAAGGAAACCCCCAATAGAACTGAATGAAATTCTTTAGAAGAGAGAATACAAACTTTCTTTGTCGCAAGCAACAAAAAAATATTCGAACTGGTCGAATCTTAAATACCCTCCAAATATTTAGTAATTAAAATTAAAATATTTAACTGGATGGGACAGAGTTCCTTTATATAATATCATACGTCGACGCCCACTGAAGGAGGCGGGGTCCAAAAATAGACAACATCATGTTTGTAACAGACGAACGTATGGGCATTCCTGGATCGTCTTAGACTTCACCACTGATCAAGAATATATATACTTTATGGGTTCCAATTCTTTTTGGAGGGCATTAAAAATGTATTTTGTCGGGTTCGCTCTGACAAGGGCCGTGGAGGAGACATTTTACTTTTGCCATAAAACTCTAAGAATAAATATTTGGGATAATTAAATGTATAATTTATTATGTGAGTGAAGATAAATATGCCGAGTTAAACATGTTTTGACGTAAGCAGTTACGAAACAACGTATTTAGCTGTGAAGTTAAATATGCTATGACGTAAGCAGTTACGAAGCAACGTATTTAGCTGTTAAGTTAAATATGTTATGACGTAACCAGTTACGAAACAACGTATTTAGCTGTGAAGTTAAATATGTTATGACGTAAGCAGTTACGAAACAACATATTTAGCTGTGAAGTTAAATATGTTATGACGTAAGCAGTTACGAAGCAACGTATTTAGCTGTGAAGCTAAATATGTTATGACGTAAGCAGTTACGAAACAACGTATTTAGATGTGAAGTTAAATATGTTATGACGTAACGAAATGGCAAACAGTAAAGTTTTTTTTTAATGAAAATGCATATTTAATAAATTTTTTGAGCATTTTGTGAAAATATTTACAGGCCATGAGAAGTCAATTTACAGGCCATGAGAGTGTTTGTGATCTTGAAGGGATTTTGCCCCCCGTGGCCAAATAAGGAATGGGCATGCATTGCCAGTATATACAAAATAATGTATGGGATAGAAGACACTCCCATAATCATTTTGTATATAAAAATGGATTTTCATAAAAAAAAATTCACTGATTGTCATTTCGTTACGTCATAACATATTTAACTTCACTTCGTAACTGCTTACGTCAAAACATATTTAACTGCCTAACTTCTCATCTTTCCTAATCTGTACCCTCAATACTATCCCTCGTTTTCATTTCTGGCGCAATGCATTGCTTATATTGTAATCATCCCCTGAGTGCTGGTCCAAGATTAAAAAAAAAACTCGGCATATTTATCTTCACACACATAAATTTATTTTTAATTGTTATTTTTTCGGGTCGTGTAGGTGGCAAAGGAGAGGAAGGGGTATGGCAGAGGAGTACCAGATAACGTCTCAGCTTCGTGCTTAAACATGTTATTTTACTGAAGAACTGATCCGTTCTTCTGGTTTGATGATTATTGAAAATATTCTTAATATTCCAATCCTAATATAAAAAAAAATAATAAATAGAATTTGAACAAATTCATTTATTAACAAAATAATAAAAAATGATTTGCAGTCATGCAGATTCGAACTTAAGCCCGTTGGAAAAATTAACAATTTACATAAGAAAGTTCGACTAATAAAAAATTCATACATAATTTGAAACAATTTGTTATATTTTTACACTATTTTTGCATATAATAACGCCCACTAAAGGAGGCGAGGTCCAAAAATTATTTTTTTTTATTTTATGGCTCCAAGTTCAACGCATAGGACATAAAAATATATTATTCGCGTAACAAAATTACAAAAAAACTTTAAAAATTATGTTGTTTGTTAGGGGTTGGTTTAGTTCTTCTTAGGGGAACTTTTTCCCCTCTTTCCCGATTCAGTCCATTTACGAACTTGACCTGTACTATCCTTTAAAATATATTTATACCAAATTTCAAGAGTCTGGCTCTTTTTGTTTGGACTGAATTGGGATTTCCACAGAAGAACACCCGTCCGTCCTTCTGTGGAAATCCCAATTCATCTTGGATCGTCTTTTAATTTTAATTTTTACATTTTTATTATTTAGATTTCATCACTGATCAAGAATATATATATATACTTTATGGGGTCCTAGAGGGATATTTCCCTGCGTTACAAACGGAAGGACAAAGTGAATATACCCTCCATATTCTTTTTTGGAGGGTATAAAAAAGGTCAAAAACTTTCTATGGCTGTTTCCTCAGGCAATTGAAAGAAACGGCTTTTGTTCGTAAAGAAATGAATTCAGAAAGAAAACTTTTACAGCCACCACTGCAGTGCACAAGCGAAAGAAACAATGATTATTAACGGTAGCACACAAATACACACACACACACATAGTTATACATAAATTGTATTAGAACTCATAGAGAATATGTATGTGGGTGTGTGTGAGGTGACAAATAGTATTAAAACAAACTTGGCTTGCATTGTTGCTGCCATTTAAACCGATGTTTTAAACTTTTTTTCCTCCTACGACGTCCCTGCATCGCTGTTCAGCCAAGAAAAGAAGGTCAGCCGAAGTAAAAGAAACCTAAACGATTGCTGCGCTGTAGCATATTTCTTTTAAGTACATCAAACGTTTGTCATTAATTAAGTTGACAGCGACCAGTAGTTGGCCTGTAATGATAAAGCAAATAATGCTTTTTGATGAGCCTATTTTTACAAACGACTGTGAATTATTTTCCTGCTGTGCCACAAAATAGTTTTAGTTTTGCTTTGACAAAAAAATAGAAAAAAAGGACACTTTTTGGGCAAAAATGTGAACAAAAGGGTATCTTGATTCGTCAGTGAGTAACAACAGTTTCAATTAAAAATTCAAACATTAAAAATAAAACTATTTTACACCCAATTTACACGACGATTTTTATGGCGGCTAACTTTCAACGTCAGTTTTAGACTTGATTTCTATATTAAATTCAATTAGGATTTATAGGCTAATTGTTTGAAATTCTTGTTTCAAATTCAAAAAGACATTGTACATATTCCAGGGCACAAGGAAAAATCAACATGAGTTTTTAATTATTCAACTTACACAGCAGAGCAGAACAGCTGTTTTCGAAAGCCGCTACACTTTTATGATCAGTATTCATGTATAGTTTTATTTGTCACATGATAAATATTCCAAGGCACCAAGAAAAGTCAACATGAGTTTTTAATTATTCAAATTAAACAGCAGAGCAGAACAGCTGTTTTCGAAAGCCGCTACACTTTTATCGTCAGTACTCATGTATAGTTTTATTTGTCACATGATAAATATTCCAAGTCACAAAGAAAAGTCAACAGCAGTTTTTAATTATTCAAATTAAACATCAGAGCAGAACGGCTGTTTTCGAAAGCCGCTACACTTTTATCGTCAGTACTCATGTATAGTTTTATTTGTCACATGATAAATATTCCAAGGCACAAAGAAGAGTTAACAACAGATTTTAATTATTCAAATTAAACAGCAAAGCAGAACAGCTGTTTTCGAAAGCCGCTACACTTTTATCGTCAGTACTCATGTATAGTTTTATTTGTCACATGAAAAATATTCCAAGTCACAAAGAAAAGTCAACAGCAGTTTTTAATTATTCAAATTAAACATCAGAGCAGAACCGCTGTTTTCAAAACCCGCTACACTTTTATGATCAATACTCATGTATGGTTTTATTTGTCACATGATAAATATTCCAAGTCACAAAGAAAAGTCAACAACAGTTTTTAATTATTCAAATTAAACAGCAGAGCAGAACGGCTGTTTTCGAAAGCCGCTACACTTTTATCGTCAGTACTCATGTATAGTTTTATTTGTCACATGATAAATATTCCAAGTCACAAAGAAAAGTCAACAACAGTTTTTAATTATTCAATTTACACGGCAGAGTAGAAAAGCTGTTTTCAAAAGCCGCTACACTTTTGTGATCAGTACTCATGTATAGTTTTATTTGTCACATGATAAATATTCCAAGGCTCCGAGGAAAGTCAACATGAGTTTTTCATTATTGAAATTAAACAGAAGAGCAGAACAGCTGTTTTAGATAGCCGCTACACTTTTATGATCAGTACTCATGTATAGTTTTATTTGACACCACTAATTAAATTTACTCTGTTGAATTAGCTAAAAGTTTTTATTTATACACAATTCATTACAAAAACGCTTACGAGAATTACATCAAATCCATGCTAAAACACACTTTAAAACCCTGTGCTGCCATTTAATTATTTTCTAAATTTTTTGTACCGCAACAAAACCGTGCTCTCACTTACAACAACAAAGAAAAACTCAAATCCATTAAAATTTACCTTAATCTTTTTTTCTGTTAATTAAATTTTCATAAAATAGTTTTCATATGCATGAATTTGTTAAAGTGTATAATGGCCCGGGTTAGGTCGTAAATTATTAATTGAAAATAAACTGTTACATAAATGAAAAATGTTCTACGCATTTATTTAATATACGAATTTGTTTCATTGTTTTAAATTAATTTAATTTGCTGTGGATTGGTTTCTCTTTTGTGTGGTTATTATTATAAATTTCACTCACAATATTTTTTAATTTACCTAATGTTTTAAATTCATATTGAATAATAATCTCAATTTTTATAATGGAAAGTTCGCGAGGGTTGTTTTCGTAATTAGTAATGCCAGTAGTAGATAATAATAACATTTTTTTTAAACCCATTTTATAGTTTAGGAAGAACAAAATTGCTATTAAAATCTTAAAAAATCAAAATTTCGATTCCAGGGTTGGACAAATGAAATATTTTTTGTTACATGCAAGTGAACAAAAACGTTAAAAATTTTAATTTTTTGTCAAGTAAAACTATGTTATACCTCACTAAGAATTGCACTGGTAAAAAAATTAAAAATTAGCTTCCAGAGTTGGAAAATCGAAATATTTTTGGTATATAAAAGTAGCCACATATAATCCAAATTTTGGTTTTTTAGTGAATTAAACCAATTTCATACTTCAGGAAAAATTAAATTGGTATTCAAAGTTTTAAAAATTAAAAATTCGGTTCCAGGGTTGGAAAATCGAAATATTTTTGGTACAGAAGAGTACCCACATAAATTCCAAATTTTCGTTTTTTCAGTGAATTAAACCTACTTAATACTTCGCTAAAAATTAAATTGGTATTAAAAATTTTTAAATTAAAAATTCGATTACAGGGTTGGAAAATTGAAATTTTTCTCGTACATAAAAGTACCCACATTAATTCCATATTTTGTTTTCTTAGTGAATTAAACTAATTTTCTACTTCAGGAAGAATTAAATTGGTATTAAAAAATTTTAAATTAAAATTTCGGTTCCAGGTTTGAAAAAACTAATAATTTTTGGTACATAAAAGTAGCCACATATAATCCAAATTTTGGTTTTGTAGTGAAATGAACCAATTTCATACTTCAGGAAGAATTAAATTGGTATTAAAAATTTTAAAAATTAAAAATTCGGTTCCAGGGTTGGAAAAACTAAATTTTTTGATACATAAAAGTAACCATATAAGTTTCTAAAATTGGGTTTTTTAAGTGCATTAAGCCTATTTTATACATCGCTAAGAATTAAATTGCTATTAAAATTTGTAAAATTGAAAATTCGGTTCCAGGGTTGGAAAATCGAAATATTTTTGGTACATAAAAGTACCCACATAAACCCCAAAAAAAAATTTTTTTTTTAATTAAACCAATTTTATACTTCAGGAAGAATTAAATTGGTATTAAAAATTAAAAATTCGATTCCAGGGTTGGGAAATCGAAATTTTTTGGTACATAAAAGTAACCATATAAGTTCCTAATTTTGTTTTATTTTAGTGCATTAAACCTATTTTCTACTTCGCTAAGAATTGGTATTGAAAATTTTAAAAATAAAAATTCGATTACAGGGTTGGAAAATCGAAATTTTTCTTCGTTCATGAAAGTACCCATATTAATTCCATATTTTGTTTTTTAAGTGAATTAAACTAATTTTATACTTCTGGAAGAATTAAATTGGTATTAAAAATTTTAAAATTAAAAATTCGGTTCCAGGGTTGGAAAAACTATTTTTTTTTTGCTACATAAAAGTAAACATATAAGTTCCTAATTTTGTTTGTCTTAGTGAATTAAACCTATTTAATACTTCGCTAAGAATTAAATTGGTATTAAAAATTTTTTAAATAAAAAATTCGGTGTTATATTTCAAATTCCAAAATTCTCAATGGTAAACAATTATTTCTTTTCAAATTGCGTGCACATCATGACGAAAATTTTTTTTGGTTAAATCGTTAAATAAATTTTTCTTTTCTATACTGGCACACAGTAACCCTCGTACTTTAGCAAATATTTTATAAATATACAAAAACGTGTGTTTGCTTGTGTATATAAAAATAAATGATTTGATAAAATATTTGTGGTTCCTTTTGTATAAATTTGTTTCGATTGAAAATACATTGAATATTATTCGTGCATGAAATTTATATGAAAATTCCGTAAATAACCAATACAATTTTAGAGAATCAATTATTAAAAGTATAATTGAGATAATTTTATTTATGAATAATGGCATACAAAATAAGAGAACTAAATATGAAGAAAATTAATTCATGTAACTAAGTTAACCCTTTACAGAAGGATGTTTGGCTTAACATGCCAGCCTATGTTTTTGCTAGCAATTCATGAAATATCGGTTAGTGTGTTTGTAGTGGTGAATGCCATGATATCATTGTTACATGTGCATATAAATGGTAATCAACAAAGTTTAAGGCAGATTCCACACAAGCAAAAAGAAAAAAGTTTTATTTTAAAAATTAAATTTTAATCAATATTCCCTAATACATAATTTTTTTTTTTTTTTTTTTGGTTTGAAGATAGAGATTATTTTCAGAGTTTTAGTTATTCCTGACGGAATAAAATTTATTCTTCACTAAGTAAAAGTTATTCCTTGATTTTTATTTATTCCTCAGAAAATACTTTTTATTTTTTATTTTTATTTTCATTTATTCCTCAGAACAAAAGAATTATTATTATTTTTTTTTTCTTTTTTTTTTCTTTTGGAAAATAATCGCTATTTTTGATTCCTGATATATTGAGATTCTTAAAAATAGAAAACAGAAAGTAAAAGAATCATGTAAACGACCTCGCATACACACACTACGAGTATTTACCAACTGGAGCTTCTTTATTGCCAACAATTCTTTTCATGTAAGAATTCAATGTACATTTCCTGGAATTCATGTGCGTGTGTATTTCATTGAAGAGTTTTTATAAGTTTTCGTTTTTTAACGAAAAAATAAAATAAACAAAAAAAGCATGTAACTACGAGTACATATTCCCGTGTACTATATAATAACAATAAATAAAGACTCATGATATAAAGCTACGTGCTTATATAACCAATATTTGACGAAATAAGCGTAACCACTATTTATTTTTTTTTTTGGCAAAGGTTTCTTTAATATGTTGTGTGTATGTCAGACAAATGAAACGATAAACTGTAAATCTCTTTGTGTATGGAATTTTTTTTAAAATAGACACCAGGTCATTTTAAAAAATATTTGCCTAAAATTATAACAAATTAAAGTAGAAATTATTGGTTATGCTTATTTCATCAAATATTTGATGGATGTGAACGCAGTTTAATGATAGGAACACAACTGGGACGAACGACGAATTTTGTTCAGTATGACGAATTCGTTGGAAAAAAATTCGCTTCATAAATTCGTCGTATGAAACACAATAACGACGAATAAATTAAAATAATTAAAAAAAATATTGGAAATTTTTTTAAAAATCTCTGAAATCCTCTAATGCCACATACATTCCAGACATTCAATAATTACCCCGGTGGTGTCCATTTTCTTTTTTTCAGAAATTATAATTATTTTCTGAAAAATGTTTCTTCTGTAAATAAAATATTCTCTTCATTTAACGGCTGATGGGGTGACCATATGAAAAAGTAGAAAGTAGGCAGAAATATTATATTAAAGAAAGTGTTCGAAATTACTAAAACCTCGTCCGAAAAATAGATTTTTGTGAATTGGTGGATGTATTTTTAGTATTCACCGAAAATAGTTGTGCTACATTCCACAAAGAAACCAGTTCGAGTTTAAGAAACCTGGTCACCTGATACTGTTTTGTTCGTCGTACGCTGACGAAACAATTAGAAATAAATTTATTTCCAACTTTCGCTGAGTATGACAAATTTCGAGCAACAACACGATTGTGTGCATTTTCATATACACGGAATATGTTTTATTTTTGGCGACGAATATTCGCGACCAAAAATTCGCCGTTCGTCGCAGTTGTGTTCCTAGCATAAGAAATGGATTTTGTCAATTTCTTTCTTTTAAGTTGTATTTATTCAGATCGGCCTTGGATTTTTTGTATGAAAAGATTTTTTAGTTTTTAATTTTAACTCTGTTATGGAAAACAATACAACAGCACAAGTTTTCATGTATGAAAATCAATCAGATTTTTATTTTATGAAAAAAAATGTATTTTATGAATAAAAATAAATGATGAATGATATTGTAAAAATAACCAGCATGACCACACACAGAGAGTTATTTTTTTAAATTATCACCTGAGTTTTTCTTAACGTACGGCAAAAATTTCGAATTTATGTGTGTATTTATTTGGAGTTTTTATTAAATTCTGGATATTTTTATTAACAGTGGAACATTTGAATATTTGAAATCATCAAACCAGCAGAACGGATCAGTACTGATTTCGGGACCATGAACTGGAGGGACCAGAGTTGGACTCCGCGTTTAGTCAAGAATATCATATCGAATTCTTGTGATCAAAATTAGTGCAAAAATTATATTAACACTCCGATTAGTGACAGTTCTGAACTTCACGGCCGTGTGAAAAGGTCCCTACGGACCTTTTTTGTAAATCATGTTTTTTTCATATAAAATTTTTTTTTTTATTTTTATTTTTTATTTTTTATACCCTTCACAAAAAAGTGAAAGGGTATATATAGGTTTGTCATTCCGTGTGTAATTTCTTCGATATGCACATGGGACCCCATAAAGTATATATATTCTGGATCCTTATGAATAGCGATGACGATTGAGCGATGCCCGTCTGTCCGTCCGTCTGTACGTGAAATCGGTTTTCCCAAGCCCCCAGAAGAGCTAGAGACTTCGTTCTTGGACCGTTGGATTGGAAATGAACTTAAATAGGCTGCTATTGAAAGATCCAAAGTATGGTTCCAGAGCTGGGAAGCTTACACCTATTTCTCGACGCAAAATTTATACCAAAAATCAATTATTTTTTTTAATGTTTGTAACTGAAATCTATTTCGTGCTTTGGGGAGCCTCAATGGCCTATTAAAAACTAAAAAAATAAAAATTTTTTTCCAGGGATGGGAAATTAAAAAATTTTTTTTCGGCCTATTCCGTATTTTGTAGTGCATGTAGTAACTAAAATTGTTAAAAATTTTAAATTTTTCTTCAATAAAACCACTTTATACGTCATGAAGATTTGCATTAGCCAAAAAAAATATCAAAAATTTTAAATTCAAATTTTGCTTCCAGGGTTGGGAAATTGCATTGTTTTTAAAAGTGAAAGTAATCAAACAGGTCTTGCCAAGCCCCCAGAAGAGATAGAGACTTCATTCTTGGACCGTTGGATTGGAAATGAACTTAAATAGAGTGGTTTTAAAATTCAGATAGATCCGAACTATGGTTCCAGAGCTGGGAAGCTTACACCTATTTCTCGACGCAAAATTTATACCAAAAATCAATTATTTTTTTTAATGTTTGTAATTGAAATCTATTTCGTGCTTTGGGGAGCCTCAATGGTCTATTAAAAACTAAAATAATAAAAAAAATTTTCAGGGATGGGAAATTAAAAATTTTATTTTCGGCCCAGTCCGTATTTTGTAGTACATGTAGTAACTAAAATTGTTAAAATGTTAAGATTTTCTTTAACAAAACCTCTTTATGCATCATGAAGAAATGCATGGGTAATTGAATTTTTTTATACATGCAAGTAATCAACCAGGCAATTGATGTATGTTTTTTTTTGTTTTTTGCCAACTAAAACTGTCTTATAATTTAGAAAGAACAAAATTGGTATCAAAAATTCAAAAATAAAAAATTAAATTTCGAATCCAGGGATGGACAAGTGCACTATTTTATGGTACATGAAAGTTAACAAAATGGTAAAAAATTTGCAATTTTTCGTAAATAAAACTACTTTATACCTCAAGAAGCATTGCACTGATAAAAAAAACAAACAAAAAAAATTAAAATTTCGTTTCCAGGGTTGGAAAAATTAATTTTTTTTTGGTACGTGCAATATTTTGTAGTTCATGTAATAACCAAAATGGTTGCAAAATTCGAGTTTTTCTTAAACAAAACTACTTTATACCTCATGAAGATTTGCATTGATAAAGAAAATTTTAAAAAATTTAAATTTCGCTTCCAGGGGTGGGAGAATTGAAATTTTTTTTTAAACATAAAAGTAACCAAAAAGGCAATTGACGTTGTTTTTTACTAATTAAAACTTTATTTATAACCTATATGGTTATAAATATTAAGTTTTTCTTAAATAAAACTATTGTATGCCTCATTAAGAGTTGCATTGGTAAAAAAAACTTAAATTTCGTTTCCAGGGTTGGGAAATTAATATATTTATTCTGCATAAAAGTAACCAAAAAGGCAATTGACGTTGTTTCTTTTTGCTAATTAAAGCTGTTTTATAATTCAGGAAGAACAAAATTGGTATTAAAATCTTAAAAAATCAAAACTTCGACTCCAGGGTTGGACAAATGATATACTTTATGGTACATGAAAGTGACCAAAAAGCTTAAAAATTTTAATTTTTTTGTCAAGTAAAACTATGTTACACCTCACTAAGAATTGAATTAGTAAAAAATTATAAATTCGGTTCCGGGGTTAGAAAATTGAAATATTTTTGGTATATAAAAGTACATACATAAATTCCAAATTTTGTGTTTTTAGTGAATTAAAGCTATTATATATGTATATCAGAAAAAATTAAATTAGTATTAAAAAATTAAAAATTCGGTTCCAGGGTTGGGAAATCGACATTTTCTGATTCATAAAAGCAGCCATTTTATTTGTTATTTTTGATTTTTATGATGAATTATACCTACTTTATATATCAGAAAGAAGTAAACTGGTATTAAAAACCAACAACATTGAAAACCAAAGACGATTCTACGGTTGGACAATTAGAACTTTTTGGGGTACATGAAACGGATTTTTTGTTTTGTTTGTAAATTAAATATATATAATATTTTCGAAAGACGTTCATAGGTATTAGATATAAGAAAAGCCAAACATTTAGCTTCCTAGCCGAAAAATTTAAATGTTTTCTTAAATATAAAAGTAACCGATAACATCATTTTGATTTTTTAATTAAATCTACTTTCTGTTTTGGCAAGAAAGAAAGAAAGAAGAATTACATCTGTGAAGGGTATTTAAGATTCGGCACAGCCGAATATAGCACTTTTACTTGTTTATAACTAAATTCTACGTACAAAAATAATTTTTTAAATTTTTTAATTTGAATGTAGTGGCCGAAGTAGGAGTAATTTCAGTTTAAAAAGCAAATATAATATAACAGCATTTTTAGCGGTTAAAATTAGCGGGAAGTTACAGGGATGTCCTTTAAGGTCAACCTTTTTTTTACATATTTCTTTTTTTCCCGAAAACCTGCAAGAATTATAAAAAGGGTCCGCCATCTAACGTTTTTTTTCAACTAGTGTTTATTTCGTGAATGGTAACACTTAGCCCATGTCTGATTTGACAGATAATTAGTTTTATCCTTCCGCTGAACGAATATGGTTGTATATACGTTACGTTTTCGCTTCGCTAAGTGGGCCTGCCATCGACTTACAGAAGATGCCGATTTTGCCAAAACAAAATCATCTTTTCAGCTAAAGCTCATTTTGATCTTGGCGGGTGTGTAAACAAGCAAAATTGTCGCATTTGGGGCACAGAAAACCCGCACTCATACATTGAAAAGCCGACGCACCCAAAACGAGTCACTTTTTGGTGCGGTTTTTGGTCCAGAGGCATAATTGGGCCATTTTTCTTCGCAAATGAGCAAGAAGTGGCCGTTACAGTCAATGGCGATCGTTATCGGGTCATATTGAACGAATTTTTGTTCACAAAAATTAAAGAGGAGGATATTGGCAACATTTGGTGTCAACAGGACGGCGCTACGTGCCACACAGCCGAAGCTACACTCGATGTTTTGCGCCCTGTTTTTGAAGATCGCATTATCAGCCGCAGAGCTGATGTCGTTTGGCCACCTCGGAGCTACGATTTGACGCCGTCGGACTATTATTTGTGGGGTGCCGTCAAAGGCAAGTGTTACGCCGACAAGCCAGAGACAATTGACGCTTTAAAGGACAATATTCGTGAAGCCATTGGTGAAATACAGCTGCACACAATCGATAATACGCTTAAAAATTGGACCGATCGTGTAGGCTACTGCATGGCCAGCCGAGGCAGCCATTTGAATGAAATTATTTTCCATTATTAAACGGAAGAATTGTACTTTCAAATAAAAAAATAAATTTGAGAAAATATTCAGTAGTTTTCTTTTATAGCATTTTCAAAACAAACAAAAGTTATTTTATTTTAATTTATATTGAGCTTGAGGCTTATTTTTATAAAAATTATTTATTTTATATTTAGTTCAATATTTCGATATCCTCTGGATATCTTCTTCAGGATTTTATTTTATTTATAATAATTTAACAATAACAAAATTTTTTATAAATTATATAAACTTAAATATTTTTGCTGTTTTTTTTTTTTTTTTGATATATAAAAAAAATTTAAAATGAATGAAAAATTTTTTTCATACATATTAAAAACATTTCAAAATTGAAACTTTTTTCTTTCCTGTCTACATTATGAAAATTGAAATTTTAAAAATAATAATAATGTAGACAGGAAAGAAAAAAGTTTCAATTTTGAAATGTTTTTAATATGTATGAAAAAAATTTTTCATTCATTTTCAATTTTTTTTTTATATAAAAACAAAAAACAACAAAAATATTTAAGTTTATATAATTTATAAAAAATTTTGTTATTGTTAAATTATTATAAATAATTTTATCCTGAAGAAGATATCCAGAGGATATCGAAATATTGAACTAAATATAAAATAAATAATTTTTATAAAAATAAGCCTCAAGCTCAATATAAATTAAAATAAAATAAAATAATCAAAGGCTGAAAAAATAGAACAATATAAAAAAAAAGTTATTTGGCGGACCCTGTATAAATCTTCCGATGGTATGCAGAGAAATTTTCAAACAAAAATAATTAATCACTGTGTGAAAAAACGACCTCTAGCTTTTTTTTCTAGAAATAATACATTCAATGATGCCACCAGGATGCAGAATAATTTCATGTCTCCATGTGCGGCCTTTTTACTTATTAACAACCTCTTAAGTCCTTTCATGATAAATACAACATTTAAAAGATTCCATGTAACTTAAATGCTGTCTTATCTTCAGTTTTCCAGTTCGCTGGTAATTGCATTAAGTTCTAAGACAAGAACAAGCATGCACGAGTAGTATCGATACTAATTAAATCTCTTATTTTGTACAAGTCCTAATTAGTTGTATAAATAACAAAAAAAAACAAAAAACAAAAAAAAAGGAACGAAATATAAAATTTCTTCTGCCAATTTGTGTTTTGATATCAAGTTTAGTTTAAAAGAACTCTTAAAGTTGTTTGTTACTTTTTTTTCTCTGATATTTTATTTCCTTTTTTTGTATATTTCCCTTTTCTATCTCCGGTTGGCCTTTTCTCCATTAGAGCTGCTGAATTTGTGATATTTTAAGTTTATCTTGTCGAGCATACACAGCCAATATCCTGCAAATACACTGTGTAATTAATTTATTTTTGTTGCTCGAGCATGTACTCATTTCCTCATTTAAGTCCTTTTTTGCTATAATTAATCAATTTTCACGTTAGAACGGAAATTTACAAGACCTCACGTAGCAGCAGCAGCAGCAGCAGGAAAAAAAGTTCTAGAATGTTTTGTTAGTTCGAAAGACACAAGGTGAATGTAATTGGTGTGCTGCGAAAGAGCAACAACTTAATTTATAGCATCACGTTTCATTGGTGGTGTTCTTTTTTTTTTTTCTTTTCTTTTTTTTTTCTATGGCAACTTCAGTTTGCTTCAATATCTTAGGGAAATTATTAATTACTTGAAGAAAATAAGAAACATTTACACGGAAGTCGTAGATGTAATTGGAATGCCTGGAGCTGTTCCAACGACTGAAATCTTTTTGGCAGAACTATAAAATAGTTGCAAACGCCAAAATGTTGTTGTGGCGATACATTAGCTACAAGGCAGTTCCATTGTGTATTTAAACACTTTCTCTAATCCTGCGTAGTTTTTTTTTATTGTTTGGAATTGTCCCCTCTTGGATTTTATTAAAAACTTTGACTTGTACGAATATTTCCCCATGGTGTTTACAAGGTCATCCAATTTTATCTGAAAACAGAAGTTAAGAATAAGAACTACGACCATTGCGAAGAGCTTTTGATAAGCAGAGAATTTTTAGCTTCTCCCAGGGCCATAAGACAAAAGTAAAAGAAATAAAATTTATTCAAAATTTCATACTTACAATTTCGTAAAATAAAAATTGAAAAACGTTTGACCCTAAAGGGTAACTTCTCATACCACAAAGCCTTCAGAACGTGATTTGTTGTGCTGTTTTATGCTTTTAAGCTCTTCAAGCTCAAAAGCTCCGATAAGAGTTTCATAAAACACTATTATTTTAAATTTAATTCAACTAATGTGATACTCAGGCCTGCATTTTTAATTGAGTCAATATTCACTTTATTGCCGTAATTATCTTATTATGCACACATACAAAATTCACTCAATGCTATTAACGTATGACCACTAAAAGTAAAAAATTTTCATATGCATAAAGACCTCAAGTTCAAATCCTGGAACTTTTTTATATTTTTATTTTTCGTTTTTTTTTTTAAATTTGTTAATTCATAATAAATTTAATATCAATAATTTAACCTCAACATGGCTCAACATATTTAGTTTATGATCTTTGTTTACTTTTTCCACATTTTAGGTTCAAGTCTAGGCTAACTTTGTTCAGTGAGTTGTATTTTGCTCGCTAAACACACTTTTTAGCAGCGGTGCATTTGTAATTTTACCCAATTTTATAATAATTAAATGTTAATTGAGCCATCACTTAATTAAAATTTTATATAATATATTAAGCTCCATAATGCTATTTAATGCGATGTCTGAACATCATTCAAGACTGATAGGCTAATTATTTTAAAAATTTGTTTTAAATTCAGAAACACCTGATAAACATTCCAAGACTCAAAGAAATGCCAACATCAGTTTTTAATTCTGCAAAATACACAGCAGAGCAGAACAGCAGTTTTCAAAAGCCGCTACACTTCCATCATTCAGTACTCATGTGTATTTTTGTTTGTCAGCACTTATTAGGTGTGACTCAGTTGAAAATGATAACCGTTTTTATTTATAAAAATTTTATTGGGAAATTGCATACGAGAATTGTATCAAACCGATGCTAAAACACCGTTAACACCCGCATTGCCGTTCTGATTACTTTCTTCATTATATTAGTTTTCTAAACGCTATAATTTTTGAATCAAGCGATTTCGACATAACCAGCTTTTCGAGTCCTATAATATAATGGAGAACACTAATTGATCAGATTTTCAGAGTTTTTGAAAAAAAATCAGTCCGCCAAATATTTTTTCAACCGATTTTAACCTTTTAGGGTCGATCGATGTGGAATTTCAATGTCAAGAGGTGATCGATCAGTCTATGGAATCGTTAAACAGTTATTCCAAAAAAAAAAATTCTTCTTAGTTATTTTTACAGATTTTTCAAAATCTACTGATCGGTTCCAATTCACAGGGAAGTATAACACTCTAAGACGCCACTAGTTTGTTACGATTGGGCCAAACTGTTCAAAAGTTATAACCGGTTCATATGCGTACATACATGCAAACACAAACACACACAGACGTACATACATACGGACGTAGTGTCACCCTCCCATTAGTAATCGGGGAAGCTTCCTAGAAATTCAGATCATCGAGATCTGATATAAGATCGATTTAAAAAAATAAAACTGGGTATAACCAATAGCTTTCCGATTTTTTTGAAAATTGTAAACTTTCTTAGAGTGAAGTTAAAGAGGGAAATAGAAGTGGAATTCCATGTTTATTACAAAGGCGGATCAATAAGTCCGTGACTTTTCAAACTTCCCTCGTAGTTAGATGAAATGCAACACTGTTTCCATCAAGTACCACCTGTTAATGGACTATTGCCAAATTTTGAGCAAGTGTCATCATGTACTTTGTGTTCAAAACATACAACCTCGTGTATTTTTCTAAAAATGGAGAAAAGTGATTTTTGAGTGCTCATTAAACATTCGCGCCTATTATGAATGATGACATCGACGCCGTATTAAGACGACAGCAAAAAATTGTCGCTTGTCCACTCTTTTTCGACAGCAACTGACTACTATTGACATATTCTATCGATACGTAGACGCCCTAGAGAATACTAAGAAATTGTTAAGAGTAATTAATTGTTATCGACAACTAGCAGACAAGTGACAATTTTTTACTGTCGAGTTGATGTGATGTCAACGTTGCCATTCATAATAGAGGCGATTATTTTTTGCGAAAAAAAAACCATCAATCCAACCAAGGAAAAGCTCCATAAATATTATGGGGACTTTGCACTATCGATTTCAATGATAAAAAAAGTGGTTTACTGACTTTCGTTGTGGTCGCACAAGTACAAAAGACGCTGGACGTTCTGGACGCCCAATTGAGGTTAGTACATCCGAAAATGTCGAAGAAATCCACGTTCGATCAAATTGGCCGATCGAAGAGTAAAAGTGCGTGAGATTGTTGATACCACTTATTCACCCTTATCGTATTTGTCATTTTTCGCCTTGAGATTCGATATTTTGTAATAGAATTAAGAAAATTTTAGGATTTTGTCTTTAAGCTACTACAATTTGTCGAACTTGAAGTCGTAAAACGCCAAACACAATAAGGGTAATTGATCCGCCCTCGTACTTACAATCTATTGCTTAAGACAAAACAAGTAAAAACGTTATATTCGACCGGGTCGAATCTTAAATACCCTCCAAATATTTAGTAAGTGAATTTGAAATGTTTAACTTGGTGGGACAGAGTTTCTTTATATAATATCGTACGTCAACGCCCACTAAAGGGGGCGGGGTTCAAAATTATACAATATCATGTTTTCCACAGACGAACGTATGGGCATTGCTAGACCGTCTTAGACTTCATCACAATTCTCTTTGGAGGCTATAAAAACTGTATTTTGGCGGGGTCGCCCTGGCAAGGGCTGTGGGGGAAACATTTCACCTTTGTCATAAAACACTAAAAATAAATGCTTGGGATAATTATATACAAAATTAAAATTTCTTTTTTTTGATAGGGTCATTTAGAGGGCAAAGGGGGAGAGGGGGTAAGACAGAAACAGATATCTACACATAAAACTGTAAAAATAAATGCTTGGGATGATTATACACAAAATAAAAATATATGTATATTTATTTTTAATAGGGTCATTTAGCGGGCAAAGGGGGAGGAGGGGGTAGGGCAGCAACAGGCAGTCATAAAACTTTAAAGATAAATGCTTGGGATGATTATATACAAAATTTAAAAAATTTTTTTTTTTTTTTGGTAGGGTCATTTAGGGGGTAGGGCAGAGTAGTACCAGGTTTCGTCTCAGCTTCGTCATTAAAGCTTAAAAGTGTTATTTTTAAGGAATGTAGGCTTAAGTAAAACAATTAGTTAAATATTTATGCTATTTTTGCCTATAACAACGCCCACTGAAGTGGGCGGGGTCAAAAAATATTTTTATTTTATTTAATGGCTCCAAGTTTAAGGCGTTGGACCATATTTGACACAAAAATATATCATTTGCTTAACAAAATAACCAAAAAACTTTAAAAATTATGTTGTTTTTTCTGGGTTGGTTTAGTTCTCTCTTAGGGGAATTTTTTCCCCTCTTGCCCGATTTAGCCCATCTTCGAACTTAACCTGCTCTAAGTTTTAAAATATATTTATGCCAAATTTCAAGGGTCTAGCTCTTTTCGTTTGGACTGAATCGTGATTTCCACAGACGGACGGACGGACATGCTCAGATCGTCTTAGATTTCATCACTGATCAAGAATATATATATACTTTATGGGGTCTGAGATGGATATTTCGATGCGTTACAAACGGAATGACAAAGTGAATATACCCTCCAAATTCTTTTTTGGAGGGTATAAAAAAAGCGCAGACACCATAAATATAGTGTGTTACAGATTTATCGATAGCCTTGACATGAACCACACAGCAAGTTTGCGATAAATAAAAAAAGTGATGAACTTTGGTTGCCATTTCGATACAAGGCTCCTGGGGGCAAATTACGGCATTCGATATCGATCGAAATTTCCATTTAAATTGTGTAGCAATTTCGATCGATATCGAATGTGGTAATTTGGGCCCTGTTTTTTTTTTTTTTTTTGTAAAGTTGAAAATTATTATTTAAAGTTGCGAATAATAAAACGTTTACGATATTGAAGATGATTATTGCGACTAGAAATTGCCAAGCGAAATCTGTGATAATGCGAGTGACACAATTCTAATAAAAGAAATTAATAGAGCCAGATATTCGGTATAAATTGCTGGCTTGACTATTTAACAACTCATTCAATTGGGTGCTTATTGTATTTAGCAGCATTCCTCCCATTTAATTTTATTTGCTCGTCAGCTACATTCGGGGAAGCACACAGATGAAAATCCCTTTAAAGCTTTAGATTAGCAACACCAAACACCAACGGTACCACTTGTTGTATCGCAACTTAAATTGGCAATAAAACAAGTACACGAAAAGAGAGAGGGAGAGAAAAAACTAAAACAACAATCAAGTAGGTCGGTCGGTCGGTCGCTCGGTGGCTCGTTCGTTTTGTTGGTGTTAAACGACGTTACTCGTTATAAGTTGGTTTTAACATCTAACAGACATTATTTTTCCTTAGATTTTATCACACACCAATAGATGCTGACGATTGACTGGGTAGAGTAGCAGCCAGAGTACGTGTGCTGGCTGCTATGAATTTTGCTGCTCTTCTTTTTTTCCAATTTAATGTACACGTTCTATTATTTTTCTACAATTTTATTCCGGACACGTACATGGCAATTTTATAATTTAGCCTATAAAATTTTATGTAACTTTTACTTGAGACTACCAACACTAGAATAGGTGAATTGAGTCGAAACGTTTTAAGACCAACACCGAAGAATGCATGATTACATAAGTGACACATAAAATGACATGTAGGCAATTTTCGAAAGGAAAGGACAATAGCAAGTGTTTGCCTAAAAAAAAAAGAGTGAATGAAATGTTGAACAAAAGCATAATGGTTTTTCTTTTATCGAATGTCTTTATTAAAACTAAATAGTGTCTGAGGCGAATATTAAGTTTCAATAGAAGTAAATTTTAATTTATACCAGATATTCAATTCCTGTTATATCCCATAGAAAGAAAACAAGTAAGAACTTAATATTAGACCGGGGCGTATCTTAAATACCCTCCAAATATTTAGTTAATAAAAACTCAATTTTTATTGTTAATAAAATTTACATTTTTATCCCGGTATTCATAAAAAAATAAAAAGTATTTGAAATCTGTTTTAAGAAAATTTTGTATGAAAAAATTTTATTAAAATACATTTCAAACTCATTTTAAATGTTATGAATACCGGGATTAAAATAGAAATTTATTTTAAGACAATCGTTCCCCATGTGTTGGGAGGAGGGAGAGTGGCTGAGACATCTTTCCATCAGCATAAAATTGTAATAAGTGGTGACAAACACAATACACATGAGCACTGATGATGAAAGCGTTGCGGCTTTCGAAAACAGCTGTTCTGCTCTGCTGTGTAAGTTGCATAACTAAAAAACTGATGTTGACTTTCCTTAGTGCCCTAGAATATCTATCATGTCTTTCTGAATTTATAACAAAAAATTTCGAACAATTAGCATATAAATCGTAATTCAATTTAATAAAAAAATACATATATCATTTGCTTAACAAAATTACAAAAAAAAAAAATTTTTTTAAATTTTAATGTTTTTTAGTGGTTGCGTTAGTTATTCTTGGGGGATTTTTTTTCCTCCCTCTCGTCCTATTCACCCCATTTACGGACATGAACTTGTGCTGTCCTTCAAAATTTATCTACAGGGTGGCTCAGAAAGACCGAATTCCTTATAACTTTTTTATTATAATTTTTTTTTCTTTTCTTTTCAGTATTTTGTAAAGAAGACTTGGACAATTTATAATGGAACAATACACAACTGAACAACGTGCCCATATCGTTGAAATTTACTTTTCAAATCAACGGTCCATTGTGTTGACTCAGCGTGCATACCGTCGTTTCGAGTAGAACCAATTTTAATTGGCCACCGCGTTCCCCGGATTTAACCGCTCCAGACTGTTTCCTTTGGCGTTATTTAAAAGGGAAAGTTTATGTTAATAAGCCTAGGACTATTGAGGAATTAAAAACCAATATTCGAGACGAAATTAACAACATGACACCGGAAGTTTTGCGAAGGGTCATGGAAAATGTGTTGGAAAGAGCACATTTGTGCGAAGCAGAAAATGGCCACCATTTGCGGGATATCATTTTTAAGAACTAATCTAAAAATATTCCCTATAAATTTACTGTATTTAAAAAACAGAAAATTAAAAAAATATGTCTTAAATAAAAAGTTATAAGGAATTCACACCACTTCGGTCTTTCTGAGCCACCCTGTATATCAAATTTCAAGGGTCTGACGGATAGACGGACGGACGTGGCTGGATCGTCTTAGATTTCATCACTAATCAAGAATATATATATATACTTTATGGGGTGAATATACCCCCCAATTCTGTTTTGGTTTTTGTTTCGATATTAAATTTCAAAAGAAGATTTATATTTTATTTACAAACAAGTAAAAACGTTATATTCGACCGGGACGAATCTTAAATACCCACCAAATATTTAGTAAGTAAATTTAAAATGTTTAATTCGGTGGTACAGAGTTCCTTTAAGACACCTCTGTACCCAATTTTAAGTCTCTCTTTTGACAGAGGGCCGCAGGGGAGACGTAGGCGAAGATCAGAGAACATTTCAACGTCTTAAGGCTTAAGGAATACTGATTTTTCAATATTTACACTATTTTTGCATATAATATGGTACATCAACGCCCACTAAAGGGGGTGGGGTCCAAAAATAAACTATATCATGTTTTCCACAAACGGACGTATGGGCACTGCTAGATCGTCTCAGACTTCATCACTGATCAATAATATATATACTTTATGGGGTCCAATTCCTTTTTGGAGGGTATTAAAACTGTATTTTGTCGGGATCGCTCTAGCAAGGACGTGGGGGGAGACATTTCACCTTTGCCATAAAACTCTAAGAATAAATGTTTGGGATAATTAAATGTAAAATTTATTATGTGAGTTAAAGATAAACATGGCGAGTTAAACATGTTTTGACGTAAGCAGTTACGAAACAACGTATTTAGCTGCGAAGTTAAATATGTTATGACGTAAGCAGTTACGAAACAACGTATTTAGCTGTGAAGTTAAATATGTTATGACGTAAGCAGTTACGAAACAACGTATTTAGCTGTGAAGTTAAATATGTTATGACGTAAGCAGTTACGAAAGAACACATTTAGCTGTGAAATTAAATATGTTATGACGTAACGAAATGGCAAACAGTGAAGTTTTTTTTAATGAAAATTCATATTTAATAAATTTTTTGAGCATTTTGTGAAAATATTTACGGGCCATAAAAGATCTATTTACAGGTCATGAGAGTGTTTGTGATCTTGAAGGGAGTTTGCCCCCCGTGGCCAAATAAGGAGTTGGCATGCATTGCCAGTATATACAAAATGATGTATGGGATAGAAGACACTCCCATCATCATTTTGTATATAAATATGGACTTTCATAAAAAAAAATCACTGCTTGCCATTTCCTTACGTCATAACATTTAACTTCACTTCGTAACTGCTTACGTCAAAACATGTTTAACTTGGCATATTTATTTTTACCCACATAAATTTGTTTTTAATTTTTTAATGTTCTTTTTTGTGAAAGGGTCTTTTAGGTGGCAAAGGAGAGGACGGGTAGGGCAGAGGAGTACCAGGTTACGTCTCAGCTTCGTCATTAAAGCTTAAAAATGTTACTTTTAAGGAATGTAGGCTTAAGTAAAACAATTTGTTAAATTTTTACACTATTTTATCATATAATAACGCCCACTAAAGGGGGCGGGATCCAAGAATATTTTTTTTATGGCTGCAAATTTAACACGTTGGACTTTCTTTGACATAAAAATATATCATTTGCTTAAAAAATTGGAAAAAAAATTTTAAATTAAGTTGTTTTTTAGAGGCTAGTTTAGTTCTTCTTAGGGGAACTTTTTTCCCTCTGGCCCATTTCAGGCCATTTACGAACTTGATCTGTGCTATTTTTCAAAACATATTTATACCAAGTTTCAAGGGTGTGGCTCTCTTAGTTTGGACTGAATCGTGATTTTCACAGACGGATAGACGGATCGACGTGCATGGCAAAATTGTCTTAGATTTCATCACAGATCAAGAAAATATATATATACTTTGTGGGGTCTTAGAGGGATATTTCTCTGCGTTATACTTGGAATGATAAATTCGCTTGTTTTTGTTCCAATATAAAATCTTAAACGAATATTTTTATTTTATTTACAAAAAAAAGGCTTCAAATTTTAAAAGAGACTTTTTTTTAAGCAAACAAATAATATTAAAAAATTAATTTTATTTTATAAGAAAAAACTTATATATTTTGAGGAATAAATGAAGCACGGAAAATAATCGGTAAAGCTGAGAGTTTTTTTAATAAAACTATGCAAATTAAACTTAAAGCATGTAAAGATAGGTCTTAGTGTCCTGCTAGTGCACGTAACACTTCTCAATTAGTTTGATTTTTTTTTTAGTTTAAATTTGAAAAATAATTGTTATTTACGGTCCATAAACAAAAATATGAAAAGCTGTTTTATATTTCTATTATATTCTAATATTTTTAAGCTTAAGGTCTCTTTATTTTTATTTAAAATATATTAATTTTCAATTAGTCGAACTTTCTTATGTTAATGGTTAATTTTTTCAACGGGCTTAAGTTCGAATCTGCATTTCTGCAAATGATTTTTTTATTATAATAGAAAAATCATTTGCATTATTTTTTATTATAATAAAAAAATCATTTGCAGTCATGCAGATTCGAACTTAAGGCCCTTGAAAAAATTAACAATTTTCAATATTTCTATTTCGTCACATCTCAGGAAATTAATTATATTATTTTTTATTTTATAATATTTCATGAACCATAAGATGACAAAATAGAATGTATAAGAGTTGTTTGCTGGGTTATATGACACTCTCTACAGATTTTGTTATTTGTCCTTCCAGCAGTTAAGGGAATAGTAATTGAGCTGCTGCTGTTTAGTTTAGGAAAACCATTTGACTAAGTTTTAAATAGTTTTATTTATCTTTTATTGAGTCTCGGTTGATGGCCACTATTGTAATTTGTTCTGTGGCAGTTGTTGCTGCTGGTTTGTTTGCTTCAATCGTTCCTTTAAAGACGAGTATTTGTCACTGCACAACAATTCTTTATGCAACCACAAATGGCAATTGAAATAATAGCTTTCAATGTTTTTAAAAAAATATATATTAACTGAGACTTCATGAAGGGCAACCCCATTCTACTGGTAGTTGCTAAGAGATGCAGCTGGAAAAAAATTGTAAATGGTTTTCTTTTTTTTTTTTTTTTTGTTATTAAGAGAAAATAAAAAGCAAACAAATATTTGAAATATTCCTGACTGTTTTATAAGGTTAGTTGGCTAATAGTCCTCTTGCTGGCAACTGATATCTGAATGCAGTTGAAGAAGAAAGTTGAAAATCATTTCGTGTAGAAGGAAATGCTGGGATAAAAGCTTAGAAAAAAAATTTGTAGAGTTATAAATTCGATGTCTTTATAAAAAAAAAAAATAAGATGTTGTGTGTTCGTCATTTTATAACTCCAGAGCCACTCAAGCGATGCACAAGTTAATACATGCGTTGAAAATGTCTACTTTCACTGAAAATAAAATCATAAATGGTGGCCCAGGGAGCCCTTTATACAGCAGGAAAAGTCTTATATCTGAAATAATTTTGGAATTGGAACAAAACCAATTTACTTTTTCACTTCTGCTAGTACGACCACAGAGGAACTCATAATCCATTTCTTCGCTTTTGAAATTAATGATGCAGAGTTCCCTTAGATGAATTATTTTCCCACATCAAATAATCCCGCCCTATTCCCTAACAATTTGTCAATGTCAAGACAATTGCAAAAAATGCAACACTTCAATACTCATTTGCGTAAGCACTTTCCAATAATTTCCAACAATCTCTTTCTAAATCCGAGGCCTTTTTGGAGCAGTCACAGGCTGTCAGAAATAGTTAATTGTTGTCCACAGCAGGCAGGTAAGTGTCTTGTTTTTGTTATTGTCTTGAAGTGACGTTGACAAATAGCTGCAACATAAAAGCGAATATTAAGGGCCTATTTCTCATTGTCGAACGAATTCTTTCTTTCGTACAAATATACTTAAAACAAAAACAAAATTTTATAAATTGTTTTTGTTTCAAATGTATATATGCGAAAGAAAGAATTCATTCGACTATGAGAAATAGGCAGTAACTGCCAGTTTTCTTATATAATTTTGTATTGAGACAAAAATAAGAAAAAACTCATATATGTTTTTACTACACGAAAAATTTTATTTTATTTAAAAACAAGTAAAAATCTTAAATACCCTCCAAATATTTAGTAAGTGAATTTAAAATGTTTAACTTGGTGGGACAGAGTTCCTTTATATAATATCGTACGTCAACGCCCACTAAAGGGGGCGGGGTTCAAAAATAGACAATATCATGTTTTCCACAGGCGAACGTATGGGTATTGTTAGGCCGTCTTAGACTTCATCACTGATCAAGAATATACATATTTACTTTATAGGGTCCAATTCTTTTTGCAGGGTATAAAAACTGTTTTTTGGCGGGGTCGCTCTGGCAAGGGCTGTGGGGGAAACATTACACCTTTGTCATAAAACTCTAAAAATAAATACTTGGGATAATTATATACAAAATTAAAATTTCTTTTTTTGATAGGGTCATTTAGAGGGCAAAGGGGGAGAGGGGGTAGGGCAGAAACAGGCAGTCATAAAACTCTAAAGATAAATGCTTGGGATGATTATATACAAAATTTAAAAAAAAAAAATTTTTTGTAGGGTCATTTAGGGGGCGAAGGGGAAGGAGGGGGTAGGGCAGAGAAGTACCAGGCATCGTCTGAGCTTCGTCTTTAAAGCTTAAAAATGTTATTTTTAAGGAATGTAGGCTTAAGTACAACAATTTGTTAAATTTTTATGCTATTTTTGCCTATAATAACGCCCACTAAAGTGGGCTGGGTCAAAACATATTTTTATTTTATTTTATGGCTCCAAGTTTAAGGCGTTGGACCGTATTTGACATAAAAATATATCATTTGCTTAACAAAATAACCAAAAAACTTTAAAAATTATGTTGTTTTTTCTGGGTTGGTTTAGTTCTTCTTAGGGGAACTTTTTTCCCTCTTGCCCGATTTAGCCCATCTTCGAATATAACCTGCTCTAGTCTTTAAAATATATTTATACCAAATTTCAGGAGTCTAGCTTTTTTCGTTTGGACTGAATCGTGATTTCCACAGACGGACGGACGGACGGACATGCTCAGTTCGCCTTAGATTTCATCACTGATCAAGAATATATATACTTTATGGGGTCTGAGATGGATATTTCGGTGCGTTACAAACGGAATGACAAAGTGAATATACCCTCCAAATTCTTTTTTGGAGGGTATAAAAACAGGCCCGTTAATCAGCACACGACATTCCCTCGTTTCCATTTTTGTTTAAATTCATGCTAATGTCCGCCTTTAATGACTGTGAAACACAAACTTTGACAGTAATTTATTAATAGATGGGAGGGTGCAAGGCATCAGTGTTGCATTTAAAGTTACTGCCGCAGCAACTCAAAAACTCATGGAGCTATTCTCGTACAGTTCTTGTTCAAGGCTGTGATAAATTTTAGTTATTCGTTTCCAAATCTGCCTATTAAAATTTTATTTAAATTACTATTTTAAATTTTTTAAAACAGAATTTATGATTTTCCATAATTAAATTCTACATAAATGGAAAAAAACAACAAAAAATTGCTTCAAAAAATCGATTTATTTTTTGTTGTTGTCACACCACAGAAAACTCTCGCTTCAGTTTGCTTGTGTCTAACCCAAACAAATAAAAATAAAAAAAGTTGGGCAAACACCACCAGCAAATGCCTTCACAAAAGGATGGTGTTCCATTTGAATGGCGAAAACCCCAAAAATTATTGTTGTTCTTGCGGTTTTACTTGTTACAGAGCATTTGGAAAAAAGTTCGTTATTTTAGTAATTGAAATGGTAAATTTATCACTTTAAAAAGCATCAACAAGCAAAATTTAATCTTCTTCTTTGGATCACCATCCCATATGTTTAAATTTGAATCCATCAAATAATTTTTAAAAGCTTACGCAACCACCGCAGAGTTCTTACGCATGATGAAAGCGGAATCACCTTTTTTATTCCAATGATTCGAATATATGAGGCCTTTTTATTCAAACAATTCGAATATTTGAACTGTTACATGGATCTCTTTATTAATTTAATTAATCGTTATTAATTTAATTAATGTAATTAGCCTGGTTATTAAATTGTATCAAACTGACTCAATTATCAAAAATGTACATACAAGATGTAACAAGTGTCTTATAAGTAGTAGGATTTTTTTTACAAGAAAACATATTTTCTTTCCAATATTTGGTTACACTTAGTGTAACTGTTTTAATTAAATTAACTAATAATTTATTAACAAAAATCGAATATTATTGTTAAGACTAGCTTTTACCCTCGACTTTGTCCCCGAAGAATATGTGAAACTCCATCCAATCTGTATGTTATGTCAATGATATGTTGTATTTTTAAAGTGTCAAAGCTTAAAACGTTTTAGTTATCAGTTTAATAATTTCATACGCGTATACAAATTTTCGACCGCCCTTAACCACTCAACAGGATGATTTCCAAAACAATACTATGTTATTCGTCGGATCTTAAAATATCTCTATCCCAAATTTCACTCACATCGGTTCAGCGGTTTGAGCATGAGAACACAGAGACAGAGCTACTTTCATATTTATTATTTTGGTAAAGAAAAAAGTGCAAGTCATCACAAAAAGTGCAACTCATCATAAAAAGTGCACGTCATCATAAAAAGTGCAAGTCATCATAAAAAGTGCAAGTCATCACAAAAGGCGCAAGTCATTATAAAAAGTGCAAATCATCATGAAAAGTGCAAGTCAGCATAAAAAGCGCAAATCGTTATAAAAAGTGCATCATAAAAAGTGCAATCCATCATAAAAAGTGCAAGCCATCATTAAAAGTGCAAGTCATTATAAAAATTGCAAATCATTATAAAAAGTGCAAGTTATCATAAAAAGTGCCAGTCATCATAAAAGGTGCAAGTCATTATAAAAAGTGCAAATCATCATAAAAAGTGCAAGTTATCATAAAAAGTGCAAGTCATCATAAAAGGTGCAAGTCATTATAAAAACTGCAAGTCATTATAAAAAGTGCAAGTCATTATGAAATATGCAAGTCATTATAGAAAGTGCAAGTCATTATAAAAAGTGCAAGTAAAGTGCAAGTCATTATAATAAGTGCAAGTCATTATGAAAAATGCAAGTCATTATAAAAAGTGCAAGTCATTATAAAAAGTGCAAGTCATTATGAAAAATGCATTAATTATAAAAGTGCAAGTCATTATAAAAAGTTCAAGTCGTCATAAAAAGTGCAAGTCATTATAATAAGTGCAAGACATCATAAAAAGTGCAGGTCATCGTAAAAAGTTCAAGTCATCAAAAGTGCAAGTCATTATAAAAAGTGCAAGTCATTATAAAAAGAGCAATTCATTATAAAAAGTGCAAGTCATTATGAAAAATGCAAGTCATTATAAAAAGTGCAATTCATTATAAAAAGTGCAAGTCATTATAATAAGAGCAAGTCATTATGAAAAATGCAAGTCATCATAAAAAGTGCAAGCCATCATTAAAAGTGCAAGTCATTATAAAAATTGCAAATCATTATAAAAAGTGCAAGTTATCATAAAAAGTGCAAGTCATCATAAAAGGTGCAAGTCATTATAAAAAGTGCAAATCATCATAAAAAGTGCAAGTTATCATAAAAAGTGCAAGTCATCATAAAAGGTGCAAGTCATTATAAAAACTGCAAGTCATTATAGAAAGTGCAAGTCATTATAAAAAGTGCAAGTAAAGTGCAAGTCATTATAATAAGTGCAAGTCATTATGAAAAATGCAAGTCATTATAATAAATGCAAGACATCATCAAAAGTGCAGGTCATCGTAAAAGTGCAAGTCATCATAAAAAGTGCAAGTCATTATAAAAAGTGCAAGTCATCATAAAAAGTGCAAATCATCATAAAAAGTGCAAGTCATTATAAAAAGTGCAAGTCATCATAAAAAGTGCTAGTCATTATAAAAAATTCAAGTCATTACGAAAAATGCAAGTCATTATAAAAAGATTTTGCCCTTTTGGTTCTTTTTTATAAAATTAAATCAATAAAATGAAATCAATTTAAAAATAAACGGTAAATTTTTATAAAATGTATAATAATCTTATAATAATTTATTAAATTATTTTTAATGATAATTGATGTCCACAGGATATCGAAGTATTGAGAATAAAAAAATTTTAAATTATTTTATAAAAAAGTGACCGCAATTTCATAGAACATAATCGTCTCAAATTAATTAATTATTTATTTAAAGTTAAATTGCGAATGTGATCTGCTCAATAACTCATTAGATATCACCATCAAACAAGAAATCACAAAACTGCCCTGAAATTAATATAACAAATTAAAAAAAAAAAAAACTCATCCAACAACTTGTTCAATGCAAATCCAATTATTTGTCTTGCAATCTTTACATTGTAATTAATACCTAATGAACAATAAATGCACTGCAACGGATACAGAGAACTTTTACTCACCACAAATAAATATATTTCGTCCATAATTTGTAAATATTGTATTTTTCTCCAAAAATCATTTTTAGTCGAACTTTTTCGTATAATTGCTGTTTAAGTTGGTTGCCATTGAACAAGGAATTGTTTTAACACTTGACTGCCACATTGATTACACAATAAAACACTTAAACAATATCTGTAAACCATATTCAGTGTTCATTTGCATGGCACACACAAGTGCTCTCGTGCACTCACACACTCACTAACTCATATGTACGTATAAAAAGACATGAGTAGATTTCCGTTTTGCCATCAACCGGAAAAAGAGCAAATAAATGCAAATTATTTGAACAAAAAAAAAAAGGAGAAAAAAGAAAAAACTAGCAGAAAAGAGAACGAATTATGCAAATGGCTTTTTGTGCTCGTATCAATCGGGTAAGTGTGTGCCCGCTCTACCCCTTCCTTGTGTATTTCAGGCACATTTCAATTATGAATATAAAATCTACAGCATGGGTGCATGTATGTGGGTGTGTGTTTGTGTATATATTCTTACTTTAGCGGGTGTGGGTGTGTGTGTTTCATCGTGTTTGGTTTGGATTTTACAGTGCACCTTACATCAATATGCTTTTAGTTAATCACTGTAAAGGACATGAAATGTGCAAAATGTAAATATGGCGGGTTTGTGTGTTTAGCAATTGTTCTAATTTTTCATTTGTTTTTTACAAAAAAAAAAATTAAATAAAATAAACAAACAAATAAAATATATATTTAATGCAATTTGTTTGACATATTGTTTCAGTTAATTTATTAAACAATTGCTTCGACTATTTCATCCCCTATAAATAAAATTTAAAATGAGTTTGGAATTTATTTTATTCCAAATTTTTCATTAAAAATTTTCTTAAATTAGTTATCAAATACATTTTATTATACCCTCCAAAAAAGAATTTGGAGGGTATATTCATTTTGTCATTCCGTTTGTAACGCATCGAAATATCCATCTCAGACCCCATACAGTATATATATTCTTGATCAGTGATCCTTCAAATTTGGTATATATATATATATTGAGGCTTAGAGCAGGTTAAGTTCGAAGATGGGCTAAATCGGGCAAGAGGGGAAAAAGTTCCCCTAAGAAGAACTAAACCAACCCAAAAAAAACAACATAATTTTTAAAGTTTTTTGGTTATTTTGTGTAGCAAATGATATATTTTTATGTCAAATACGGTCCAACACCTTAAACTTGGAGCCATTAAATAAAATAAAAATATTTTTTGACCCCGCCCACTTCAGTGGGCGTTACTATAGGCAAAAATAGCATAAAAATTTAACAGTTTTAGTTAAGGCTACATTTTTTAAAAATAAAATTTTTAGGCCTTAATGACGACGCTGAGACGTAACCTGGTACCACTCTGCCCTACCCCTTCCTCCCCTTCACCCTCTAAATGCCCCTACCAAAAAAAAAAAATTTTTTTTAAGTGACAGCCGATTTCTGCCCTACCCCCTCCTCCCCCTTTGCCCGCTAAATGACCCAATCAAAAATAATAAAAAATTTTTAAATTTTGTATATAATCATCCCAAGTATTTATTTTTAGAGTTTTATGACTACCTGTTTCTGCCCTACCCCCTCCTCTCCCGTTGCCCCCTAAATGACCCTATCAAGAAAAAGAAATTTTAATTTTGTATATAATCATCCCAGGCATTTATTTTTAGAATTTTATGACTGCCTATTTCTGCCCTGCCCCCTCCTCCACCTTTGCCCACTAAATGACCTTAGATCAGTGATGAAGTCTAAGACGGTCTTGCAATGCCCATACGTTCGTCTGGGGAAAACATGATATCTCCTATTTTTGAACCCCGCCCCCTTTAGTGGGCGTTGACGTACGATATTATATAAAGGAACTCTGTCCCTCTAAGTTAAACATTTCAAATTCACTTACTAAATATTTGGAGGGTATTTAAAATTCTACCCTGTCGAATATAACGTTTTTACTTGTTTTATTACGATTTAAACTTGTGTCAGTCTAAAAAAACACCCTTTACCTTTACGATTATCAAAGGAAATGAAAGTATTTATTCGGAATACAATAACTAATGATAATTTCAAAAATTCAAAAGCTTTAGAAATCACTCTACAGGTAAAATAAGCTATCACAGGACACATCACGTGACTGGTTCTCAGGGTTCTAGTTCAGGGGAACTTTATATGAGAGCTGCCAGTAATTTTTACAAGACGTTGTCATGGCAGAGAGTCAATTCACATATATAAGATACTCGATGACAGTTGTTAGATCTAACATGTACGTACTAGTACTATTGTAGTACCCTTGGTACCAGTGCCAGTACCAGTTGTGGTTTTATACTACGTTCCTTTCGTTGCTATAAAAAATATATTTTCTTGTTTTATTGTGACTTAAACTTGTGTCAGTCTATAAAAAACACCCTTTACCTTTACGATTATTAAGGGAAGTGAAAGTATTTATTCGGAATGGAATAACTAATAATAATTTAAAAAATTCAAAAGTTTTAGAAATCACTCTACAGGGAAATTAACCTATAACAGGACACGTCACGTGACTGGTTCTCAGGGTTCTAGTTCAGGGAAACTTTATATGAGAGGTGCCGGTAATTTTTACAAGACGTTGTCATTGCATTGACAGTTGTTAAATCTAGCCTGTATGTACTAGTACTATAGTGGTACCCATAGTACCAGGGCCAGTACCAGTTGTGGTTTTATAAATACCTTTAACCCATATCGTCCCAGAGATATTTTTTTTTCGAATACGTTTATAAAACTTCATAGTTAAATGGTAATTCGGGTTTAGGGAGTACAAATCAGATGTCCGAATTTTAAAAAAAAAAAATTTCAAAATTTTTTTTTAAATTTTCTTTAAAAAAGATATGTTCTTAGGTTTTCCCAAACAGAGAAAAAAAATTTAAAATGCTTAAAATTTACTGTTCGAAAAATCGAACACTGGGACGAAATGGGTTAAAGAAAATATCCTGGTGTACACAATTTAAGCCTAGTCTTTAATAATTATGTCACAGAATAGTTTCTACTCGTATAAATCATTATTATTTTGATGAGATTATAACATTTTCAATATGGAAATAAATTACAAAAAATTTTAAAAATTAAATACTAATACAATTTTGTTTCTTGTGAAAGTTTTAGAGAAATTAAATATAAATCGTCCAATATTACGCAGAGTGTAAGTCCTTTTAGTCTATTTTTGTGATATGGGATTTTTTATACAGTCACGACTCAACAACGTTTTTGTACCGCCCCCATTCTCACCAGTTATAGGGCAGACAATTGGTACAACATTTCCCTTAGGGCCAGTAAAGAGTAAAATTTGTGTGAAACATCGTCACAAGACTTTTTCTTGTATTCAAAATTCAGTTTAGAATCCATAACATTTTAAAAACATGTTTTTTGCTTAAATCTATTTAAAAGTTATATGATTTTTTTTTCAATTGCACCGTTATGGGTGCTTAAAAAGCTCCATGGCAAATTTGAATGGCTGTGATTTCGTTAATGCGTATGCAAACGGGTGTAGCTGTTGAAAAGCTAATGGCAATAAACATCTGTTCCAATTGTTAAATGCGAATGATAGTGGCACATTAAAATGAATTTTAATATTTTTCCGTTATGCTTTTATTTTAAAAACAAAAGAAGAAGAAAAATATAAACTAAAAGCATTGAATTGGGACGTGCCATTAACGTTATTTGAATGTAAAGTAAAACACATGTTTCGTTTGTTTATTGTTTGAGATATTTTTCGTCTGAAAATCCATTAGAATAGATGAAAATGAGAATAAAAATTTTTGATTTTCCCAACATAAAAAGCACTCGTACTATTTTAAAACACTTATTGCATTTTTAATATAAAAATAGGCAGTTAAATCGAATTTATTATACACAGAAATTATTAAACAATAAATTCCATATGATATTTCAAAAACTTTCCATAAAATTTCTAAAGCCAGCAAATCATTTTTCTCTTGTCTTATAAATGCCTGGCAAGTCATAACATTTTCAAAATTTAAACACTCTGATATATCTTAGGAATTAATTTCTGTGAAATTATTTATTAGATTATCTTTTAAGTTTTAATTTTTTATTTATTTATTTTTTTTTCATTCATCTTCTTGGCTTTTCAGAGCTCTCATCCATAAGTAATTGCAAATAACTTTGGCAGAGGATAATTAATAATTCTTGCCAATACTTTAATTAAATGTAAATGTGGAAATTAAAATCCATTAAGATTTATTTAACATTTTAATTTACAAAGCAGTACAATTAATAATTCTTTCTTTGTCGGCAACATTAAGGGAAATTTAAACTGAAATGGTTTTCTCTTATGGCATCATCAGGAGGTAAATTTAAGCAACAATACGATACTTTTAAGCTGCAATTCAAATTAAAATTGTATTCCAACAACTGCAGGCTTAACAACCATAATTATAAGTAAATTGATGAAAACAGTAAATAAGTAAAAAAAAAATTTCAAACACAAGCATTTTTGGATATTAAACAATATTTCGTGACTGAAAGGAAAAATTTATCTTAAGTCTTTTCTTTCAGCACATCAGCGTTATCGGAAGCTTTAACACTCCTGCAGACGTATTGTATATCTTTCGTCGCTGATCTTATAGATGGATCACTTGTCACTATTCGGCATATTTATTTTTACATACGGGCTGGCTTTTTTTCTCATTTTATTCGCGATTCAATGCAAAATTAAAATTACTTAAAATGCAAGGAAATATTCTTATTTTTCGGAATCTAAAAGACTTGACGCATTTCCATCGATAAATATGATTGGATTGAAATAAAAGAAAAATCCTTTAGATTAACAGGACAAATTTGCATACAAAAATTTGTTTTATAAGCCTCTATTAAGCCAAAATTTTTTAATCAATTGGACAGTTATTTGCTTAACTGAAACTAAATATTCAAGAATCCAGTATGTGACAGAAGTAAATTAATAAAAAACATATTCTCCTTTAGCATGTGAAACTCTTGGAACGCGATTTGGAACCGAATTCACTATGGACTGGTGAAAATCGGTTGTTTTATGCACCCATTTACTTTAACGAAGTAGGACAATTGATACCTGTAATACTTAAGGGCATTAAATTAATGTGAGCTTTCCTCTGGCAGAGAATTAATCAGATAATCTTTCATTTTTCAATAGGATAATGCTCTATGTCAAAAAGGCGAGCTTCTGCTACTTAAACTTCAGGATTAGCCTTCACAAAGTCCAGATTTATATGTAATTCAAAATTTGTGGTCATAGATAAAGCGCAATAAGTCCATGATTTTAATGAAAACAAAAAAAGATAAAACGAATGCAAAGATATGCAAGTGAAAATGATATATTCGGCAGTGCCTAATCTTATATTTGGCCGTGCTGTCTCTTATATTTATCCTTGCCAAATCTTATTTTTGCTGTGACAAATCTTCCATTCGGCTATGGCAAATCGTATATTCGGCTGTGTCCGAATCTTATATTCGGCTGGGCCTATTTTTTTTTTTTTTTTTTGGAGTAGGACCAGCACTCAGGGGATGACCCCTACATATCCAATGCATTGCGCCGGAACTGAAAACGAGGGGATAGTATTAAGGGGACAGATGAGGAAAGATGAGAAGATAGACAGTTTTTTTTTTGTAGCTATTTCAACCTTTTACTTCGCCTGCTAATTTTTGCTACAGAGCCGAATCTTATATTCGGTTAGGCCGAATCTTATATTTGGCTATGCTGAATCTTATATTCGGCTAGGCCGAATCTTATATTCGGCTAGGTTGAACCTTACATTCGGCTAGGCCGAATCTTATATTCGGCTAGGTTGAACCTTATATTCGGCTAGGCCGGATCTTTTATTTCACTAGGCCGGGTCTTATATTCCACTAGGGCGGATCTTAAATTCGGCTAGGATGAATCTTATATGCGGCTAGGACGAAACTTATATTCGGCTGGGCCGAATCTTATATTTGGTTAGGCTGAATCTTATATTCGTCTAGGCCGAATCTTATATTTGGCTATGCTGAATCTTATATTCGGCTAAGCCGAATCTAATATTCGGCTAGGCCGAATCTTATATTAGGCTAGGCCTGATCTTTTTTTCTACTAGGCCGGAGGTTATATTCCACCAGGGCGGATCTTATATTCCACTAGGGCGGATCTTATATTCGGCTAGACCGAAACTTATATTCGGCTAGGCCAAAATTTATATTCGGCTAAAGCGAATCTTTTATTCGGCTTCATCGAATCTGTGATCTTTGCATATGTACATAGATTCATTCAAAAATTTCCACTACATCAATGCAAGGCCGAAGTCTCTATTTTCTGCGTACAAAAACTGGTATATGCCAACTATAGCAACTCTACACTATCAGTTTCAGTTGTTAATAAGTGGTTTTCGAAATTCCATTGTGATCGTACTAGCTCACGTGACACTGTATATTTAGGCAGGCAAAAAGAGGTTATCACGCCAGAAATCCTATATAAAATTCATATAATAATATTGGACTATCGGATAATCTCAACAGAGCAATTATATTCCATTTTACATGAATATTTGGACATGATCAAGACAATGTACTAGTACATATTGGAGACAATATCCTGTGATATTTTCCATTTCCAAAATTCAAGAAATGTCTGGGTTGTAAAAGGATTTGAGTCGAATGTAGAATTCATAACCGAAATTACCAGCGGCTATTTCGAGGGCCTTAAGGAAATATATTCCCCCTTATTCTGTAACTATTTGCCGACGTCAACGTCAAGATGATATCAAAAATGGGTTAGTGAAATACTCGTTGTGGGGATCAATTGAATACTGCTGATGTCCTTAGACTTTCCTCTAAAGGCTAGAAAGTAGCAGGAGGCTGTTAAGAATACATAATTGATGAGGAAAATTACCTACTTTTTATAAAATATTGACGCTGACGTCGACAAAAGGTTACGGAATAAGTAGGATTATTTGGAAGGAATAAAAATTGGAAAAACACTTAACTACAAGTATTGATTTAAAAAAGATTATGTTAAAAAATTTAACGCATATTTGCCGAAAAAAAAAATAAAACATGTTTATTCAAATAGCCACGTACTTATCAAACAGCCCCCGTATTAAAATAGCATTTAAGACTGAAAAAGTCTTACCAGACTGGTCAGTACGGCGAAGGGTTAACACACGTTTGTGTTAATTCTCATTTCAGTTAATTTGTAGCTGGCGGTTTACTATTTACTGGCCTGTCATCATTAACCGTCAATAAAAATAAATAAAAGGAAACCGACATGACCTGAATAAAGCGTTAATAGCAGCGTTCGTTAATCCACTGTTCCTATATTTTTTGACAGTTTTTTTAAATTAAACAAGTTTATTTGTGTCAGCAAATCACTATCGCAAAATTTATTAACTACTCGCACTGCAGAATTTCATACACTGCGTTAATAGACTGCAGAAATTGTCAATTATTTTTGAAAAATGCATGAAAAGAATTTTATTTGGATTGTGTATAATGACAACAACAATAAAATACGAGTAGCAAAACTTTGTTTAACAAAAATGTGGCCAAAACAACTTGTGTGTTTGCATAAAAACAGGTGAAGCAGTTTGGGGCAACAGATTTGCTACAGTGTTTTTATACCCTCCAAAAAAAGAACTGGAGGGTATATTCACTTTGTCATTCCGTTTGTAACGCAGCGAAATATCCATCAGAGACCGCATAAAGTATATATATTCTTGATCCGTCCGTCTGTGGAAATCACGATTCAGTCCAAACGAAAAGAGTCAGACTCTTGAAATTTGGCATAAATATATCTTGAAGGCTAGCACAGGTGAAGTTCGGAAATGGGCTGAATCGGGCAAGAGGGAAAAAAGTTCCCTTAAGAAGAACTAAACCAACCTAAAAACCAAATTTATTTTTAAAGTTTTTTTTTGTAATTTTGTTAAGCAAATGATATATTTGTATATCTATCAAAGTAGGTCCAACGCATTAAACTTGTAGCCATAAAATAAAAAAGAAAATTTTAGACCACGCCCCCTTTAGTGGGCGTTATTATATGCAAAAATAATTTAAAAATTTAACAAATTGTTTTACTTAAACCTACATCCCCTAAAAATAACATTTTTAAGCTATTATGACAAAGCTGAGACGTAACCTGGTACTATTATGCTCTCTCCCCTCCTCCCCCTTTGCCCCCTAAATGAGCCTATCAAAAAAAAAATAAAATAAAATAAATTTTACATTTAATTATTTCAAACATTTATGTTTGAAGTTTTATGGCAAAGGTGAAATGTCTCCCCCACGGCCCTTGCCAGAGAGACCCCGACAAAATGCAGTTTTAATGTATTGGTCCAAAAAGAATTGGACCAAATAAAGTATATATATTCTTGATCAGTGATTAAGTCTCAGACGATCTAGCAATGCCCATACGTTCGTCTGTGGAAAATATGATATAGTATATATTTGGGCACCGCCCCCTTTAGCGGGCGTAGACGTATGATATTATATGCAAAAATAGTGTAAATATTAAACAATTAATATTCTTTAAGCCTATGAGAAGCTGAGATGTTCTCTGATCTTGCAGAGGTGAAACGTCTCCCCCACGGCCCTTCCGGGAATGACTCTTTGTAAATAGAGATTTAAAATTGGGTACAGAGATGTCTTAAAGGCACTCTGTCCCACCGAATTAAACACTTTAAATTTACTTACTAAATATTTGGAGGGTATTTGAGATTTGACCCGGTCGAATATAACGTTTTTACTTGGGTGCTGTTGGCTGAAGTAGTAGAACACGAGACTATGAAGCGGAGGGTCGTGAGTTCAACCCCGCGCTGAGTCATGAAATATCGTGTTGAATTCTTCGGATCTGCATTAGTGCATGGTTGTCACTGGTCACTGAACATAATTGGCAGCGACTGACACTATCATGTACTAAAACCAGAGTAACAGAACCCACCTTCGTCGGCCCTAGCAGAAATTAGCCGGTGAAGTAAAAGGTTTAAATAGCTACAAAAACAACTGGCTATCTTCTCATCTTTCCTAATCTGTCCCCTCAATACTATCCCCTCGTTTTCAGTTCCGGCGCAATGCCCCTCAGGGTCATCCCCTGAGTGCTGGTCCAAGATAAAAAAAAAACTAGTAAAAACGTTGTATGCGACCGGGTCGAATCTTAAATACAAAAAAATTTAAAAAAAAATTATTTATTTTTAATAGGGTCATTTAGCGGGCAAAGGGGGAGGAGGGGGTAGGGCAGCAACAGGCAGTCATAAAACTCTAAAGATAAATGCTTGGGATGATTATATACAAAATTAAAAAAAAAAAATTTTTTTGGTAGGGTCATTTAGGGGGCGAAGGGGAAGGAGGGGGTAGGGCAGAGTAGTACCAGGTTTCGTCTCACCTTCGTCATTAAAGCTTAAAAGTGTTATTTTTAAGGAATTTAGGCTTAAGTAAAACAATTTGTTAAATTTTTATGCTATTTTTGCCTATAATAACGCCCACTAAAGTGGGCGGGGTCAAAAAATATTTTTATTTTATTTTATGGCTCCAAGTTCAAGGCGTTGGATCGTATTTGACATAAAAATATATCATTTGCTTAACAAAATAACCAAAAAACTTTAAAAATTATGTTGTTTTTTCTGGGTTGGTTTAGTTCTTCTTAGGGGAACTTTTTTCCCTCTTGCCCGATTTAGCCCATCTTCGAACTTAACCTACTCTAAGCTTCAAAATATATTTATGCCATATTTCAAGAGTCTAGCTCTTTTCGTTTGGACTGAATCGTGATTTCCATAGACGGACGGACGGACATGCTCAGTTCGTCTTAGATTTCATCACTGATCAAGAATATATATACTTTATGGGGTCTGAGATGGATATTTCGATGCGTTACAAACGGCATGACAAAGTTAATATACCCGCCAAATTCTTTTTTGTAGGGTGTAAAAAGAAAAACAATTTTTTTCTTTTATTTATGGCCAGCCCTTAGGGAAATAGTATTGAGAGGACAGCTGAAGAAAGACTTAATTTTTTTGCAATTTGAAGTTCTACTTCGCTGGTGCTGTTGCTCTGCTATTTAGTAAATGGCAGTTCAGTAAAAAGTGATATGCATTCGTCTCTGAGACAGGCCGACAACAAGTAACACAGTCATGCTGTAATGCTGATCAGTAGAATTCGAGATCATATTCATGGCTGAGTGCAGAGTCGAACTTGGGTCTTTCGACTTCATAGTCCAACAGCACCCTCAATTAATGTTATTGCCGCAGAAAAGGTATTTCCCATGCTGTTTATATCGGAAGCGCAAGAAAGGAGTTTTTTTTAATGATCAAATGCGAAATTTTATTTCAATAAAAGTTTATTTTTAATAAAATTTCCTTTTATTTATTTATTAGTCCAAAAGGATATTTTTAAGTATTGCACGCAAAGCAAAACCAATACAGCCCACAATTGTAAAATTCATGTATGTGAATTAAACTATTTACGTCATCATAAATACAAATTACCAAGAGCTCGTAAAACTAACGAACAAAGCAATTCGAAAGCATAATTGTTTTGAAACACACACACAAACAAAAAATCCCCATTGAATAAATTTTTAACTACAATTATTTCCGAGAGCAAGCCATTGGGCTCTTGTTTAAAAATCACTGGATTTAACAGCCTAAAGAGTTGCATTTTCAATGCAAATGAACTCAAACACTAGAAATTGAAGCACAAAAGCTTGCAACCAACATGCAGCCACACACACACACAATTAAACGAGTCTTAAGGGTATCGAATCGCTATTGTGCCCTGACTTTAGCTTGAAATGCTGTTTGCAGTTGCGAGAGTATATAATCGTAGATTCATTGTGTTGCCCGCAAACTGTTACAATACACGCACACACACACACACACACACACACTCATAAACCAACAATCAATGCCAGTTCAATATGCTACAGCCAAATCGGATGGCATAAAATAAGACAACAAAACAGAACATGACCGGCTAAATAACATCATAATCATGATGATCGTAATTATTATCGGACTCATTGTCAGGCCGTGCAGTTTTTAATTTGAACGATACGATTAGAATTGTTCCATTTCATGGGATTACAGCATTTCTTGGTTCCTTAATTAGTGATTTTTTCAAGTGTTTGTGTGTGTGTGTGCGAATAGTAATTCACATTTATTATTATTTTGTTTTGCTTCGTTGTTCTCTCCCTTGCCATCATCATCGTGTCCGGGGGCCAGCCTTGGAGTAAAAATTGTTCGTGGCATGCAATATATGTATTTGAAAAGCATTATTGGGTGTTTCTGTTTGTGTGTTAGAGTGCATGTTTATGTAAAGGTGTAGACACACACACACACATACACTCACTCAGTTTATGAGGTTTTTGTAAACATGAAATGTTTTCCAGTTTCAACGCCAAACTGCAGTTCATTGCATATGGGGAGAACATATTCAAGCTGATCACATCTTCTTTAACAGCAAGATTTTTTTTGTAAGTCCTTAAGAACGATCGATATCTATAAAATCATTGCGTATAGTTTGATGACATCATCAAAGTGCGAGGATTTTTCTTAGTAATATATTTAAAAAATTCGTTCCAAACAGAGCGAAAAAAGGGCAGCAACAACCGAGTAGAAACATAAAAATAATATAAAATGTCTGGTTGTTATCCTTCCGACTGAAATACTTTTTAAATTAAATAAAAATAAGACACGAAGAAAATAATCAAAAACGGCAACACTGGAATTAAAATTGGGCTACTATCGTTTTAATTCAATTCTCGTTTGCAATTTCCTAATAAATTATCAGATTTAGATGAGTCACTTACTAAGTGGCGACAAAGCAAAATGCACATGAGTATTGTTATTGAAAGTGTAGCGGCCTTCGAAAACATCTGTTTTGCTCTTTTTGTAGAAACCAGATAATTAATAGTTTTTAATAAAAAAAAAGTACTTTCCGCTAATTTGAACCACATTTTAAAAATTTATTACACAATAATAGTTCCAGAAAAAAAAATCTTTTTTTTTTTGCCAATTTTTGGATATTAATCCAAATATCGGTGTATTTACACAGAGAACGGCAACCATGATTTGGCAGCCATTAAAAGCGAACAACAACAAGAGGCGGGGAACTGTTTACTCCTACACTAAATTCTATAGAAATATATTACATTTTAAATTTATTTCATTAATCGCATAAACAATCATTGCATTCATTTTGAGACAAAAAAAAAATTAGATACTAAAAAAAAACGTATATTTTATTATTCAATTTGCAACTTGAATAATTTTTTTAAGAAAATAATACCCGTACATGACAATAATTAGGATAGGAAAATCTTTGCAGGAAAATGCTAATGCACTCTTTGTGTACTATTTCTCTTTTTATAATTTTTATTTATACTTCAAGCAATCATAATCAAATTCATATCATATTCATCGATTTTCTTTCCTATTTTTTTTAAATTTCTTTTCCTTTCTGTCGTCATGAAATTCCATAAAAATTTCCTACTGTTCCCATGTATATTTTATTTATAACTTTCATCCTCCTCTTGTGAAATATTCTCACAATAACGGCACGTATTTTATTGCCAAAATTATTACGTGTTTGAAGTTTGAAAATATGTAAAAATAGATTAACGCTCAGCCAGCGCTGTTCTGCAATAGGCTTTAAGATCGGCAGCATTATGTTAATTTTTTATATTTTTATTTTTTTTTTATTTTATTTTTTGCAACTAAATGTTAATGTTTAGAAAATATATATATTTTTAAACTCCATTTTATGTCTGTACGTCTGTTATGCAACTTTATTGCATACAATTACAGCAAAAAAAAATTTCAATAAAAGATTAAGTACAGGGTGGTCAAATTTGAGGTTAGGAAGCAAATTGGCTGTAAAAGGATGAAATGTCAAGAACTGAGCTGCCACCCTTTGACCTTTATTTAGGGAAAGGTTGGAGAATTTTCAAAAATTAAAGCTAGCTGATTATTGTTTGCGTCGCACTCTTGTGAATTGACTGTTTAAAAAACTGAACGAAAATAATGAATCTCTCAACAAAATTGTGTTAATGATGAGGCCCATTTTTAATTAGGCGATTATGTAAACAAACCAAATTGTCGCATGTGGTGGCAACAAAATCCACAAACAGTCGTCGAAAAACCTTTACATCCTAAGAAGGTGACCGTATGGTGCGGTTTGTGGTCAGGTGGCATCATCAGCTCGTATTTATTTTTTTTATGACCGTGGAAACATCGTCACCGTGAATTCTCTACGCTACCAAACCATGATAACCGATTGTTTGTGGCCACAATTGGCTAATGTTGTCTCATCAGTGGCCTTTAGCTTCAGCAATACGGCCAACAAACTCAGTTATTGCTTGAGAAATTTCCCGCACTCGCAATTTCCCGATTTGGCGATGTCAATAAACCGCCTCATTCTTGTGTTTCAACGCCGCTGGATTATTTTTTCTGGAGTCATTTCAAAAGGACCGGATTTACGTGAACGGCGCAATGCATTGCATATATAGGGGTCATCCCCTGAGTGCTGGTCCTACTCCTAAAAAAAAAAAAGAACAAACCACAGACAACTGACACACTGAAAGCTGCAACTCGGCGCTGCATTGACGAGATTAGCGAAGTTTTATTGCAAAATGTAGTTCAAAATCTTGTAAAAATATCGGATATCTGCCAACGTGCTAGAGGTGGACACTTGCCCGACATTAAATTTTATTATTATTAATTCCCATATTTTTACTTTGCATTCATATTACAGTGAAACTTCGATATAACAAACTTCGTTATAACGAAAAACTCAATATAACGTATGTTTTATTGAGTCCCTTGAGAAAACCTCTTTATTGCAAAGTTTTTCATACAAAAATACACTATAACTATAATTAACAAATTCTGAGCAAAAAAAAAACCTCTATATCGAGAAATATTCCTTCAAATCCTCAATATAAGGAAATCAGAATAAATCCCCTTATGAAAACAGAGAAGTTTAAATGTATTTACAAGCGCATTTGTAAAGACTCTATACTAGACTTGGGTCCAACTAGCTCATTCGGTCAGTTTTGACAAGAACCTCTGATCAAACCAGTATAATTTAAATGGGTTTGATCAGAGGTTCTTGTCAAAACTGAGCGACTGAGCTAGTTGGACCCAAGTCTACTCTATACAGCGAAGTACTCATACAAAAGCCTCTATACAACGAAGTAAGAATAAAATTATAACAAAATGGTAAAGTCCCGTTATCAAAAGCATGAATTCTTAATGTGTGTGCAAAACTATAGTTATAACGAATTTTTTTCGTATTTTTTCAACTTTCGTTATATCAAGGCTTTGCTGATTATATTTATAGCGAAGCACTGGTTATAACGAAGTATTTTCGGATCCCCTTGGAATTCGTTATACCAAAGTTTTACTGTAATAAAACTGAATTTGTCAAAAAAAAAAATAGTGTGTTTCTAAGTCAATTTACTTCCTAACCTCAAATTTGCCAGCCGTGTGAAGATAAATTTCGAAATTAATAACCCTAGACACAAACCCAGTACATTAACAGAGCTCTGTTAGCATGTTAACATAGCGCTGTTAAGCATAAGAAATCTAAGTGTTTGTATTCCAAATGTAATAATGGCCACATTTCTGGAGCTACAACCAGACAGCTTTCCAAATATGAAATTTCACTAAAATTAAAATTTCTCCATTAAAACTCCAACTGTTAAGGGTTATGGCTATTTGAGGTAATAGACCGTAAGAGTTACAAAACAAAGCAATGTTTAGTCGCCCATATATTCCCGTTTTAGCAGGATCCTGGCTTCTTCTCCTCTCTAGTATTTTACAATTTTTGTATACATACCAAAGTATTAATATATTATGAAAGCTATGGATCTGGTTGTCTGTTCCGTTAATTTCTTTCGAAGTTGGTCCCGAAATCTGGCCATTATTATATTTGGAATACAAACACTGAGATTTTCCAGGCTTAACAGCGCTATGTTAACATGCTAACAGAGCTCTGTTAACGTTCTTGGTTTGTGTCTAGGGTTATAAATTTCGAAATTTAACTTCACTCATCTAAATGTTTACCCACCCTTTATTATCTAACTACAGAAAATTCGTTCGTATTTTGTGTCATGCTGACCTTCTTAAATATTATGCCACTGTGTGATAGCAAAGAACATCGCTGTGCAGTAGACTTGTGTCCAACTCGCTCATTCGCTCAGTTTTGACAAGAACCTCTCATCAAACCTATGTAATTTAAATGGGTTTGATCAGAGGTTCTTGTCAAAACTGAGCGAATGAGCTAGTTGGACCCAAGTCTACTGTGCAGCAAGTGCACGTAAAATACACACTTCCTTAAAGCTCGCATATATATCGTCCTCTTAACATACCCGCAGACACACACATACAGACCCATGCTTGTGTGTTGGCTCACAGGCAACAACGTGTTTTATTAACAGTAATTATTTACACAGGACATGGTCTCCTTTGTTATCTAAGCAGACTAGAGTGTCTTTTATTTTATTTTAATAAATTAAATTGGGTGTATTTTTTATGCGTGCAAAACATATAAGCGTTTGAGCTGAAAGTGGGTCATGCCTGGGGAAAAAAAATTAATATCAAATGATAAATTAGGAAAAAAGAGTATAGTTTTATTTGGAGTAGAACTTGTTAAATTAAATTTTTTTTTCTAAAAATTTTAAAATATTTTAAAGCATAAAAATACAATTTATATGGGAGGCCACACGCACTTGCATGGCAAAAGGGTAAACGGCTGCTAATGCTATTGGCTTCAATTGTCGCCTTACAGACATATTAATTTTCAAGGATTAACAAGTTATAAGGATAATGGAATATATTATTGTATTCTGATATTTTTAAGCTTAAGGTCTCTTTATTTTAATTTAATTTTTAATTTCAATATTTCACCACTCCTTTGTGTGACTTCTTCAGGAAATTAATTATTTTATATTTAATATAATGGAACCGTATGGTGCGGTTTGTGGTCAGGTGGCATCATCAGCTTGTATTTTTTTTATGACCGTGGAAACATCGTCACCGTGAATTCTCTACGCTACCAAACCATGATAACCGATTTTTTGTTGCCACAATTGGCTAATGTTGTCATCAGTGGCCTTTAGCTTCAGCAATACAGCCAACAAACTCAGTTATTGCTTGAGAAATTTCCCGCACTCGCAATTTCCTGATTTGGCGATGTCAATAAACCGCCTCATTCTTGTGTTTTAACGCCGCTGGATTATTTTTTCTGGAGTCATTTCAAACGACCGGATTTACGTGAACGAACAACTGACACACTGAAAGATGCAACTCGGCGCTGCATTGACGAGATTAGCGAAAATGTAGTTCAAAATCTTGTATAAATATGTGACTTCTTCAGGAAATTAATTATTTTATATTTAATATAATGGAATATTTTTTTTAGGAGTAGGACCAGCACTCAGGGGATGACCCCTACATATGCAATGCATTGCGCCGGAACTGAAAACGAGGGGATAGTATTAAGGGGACAGATGAGGAAAAATGAGAAGATAGACAGTTTTTTTTTTAGCTATTTCAACCTTTTTTACTTCGCCAGCTAATTTTTGCAACAGGGCCGACGAAGGCGGCAACAACTAACACAACCATGCCTTAATGCAGATCAGAAGAATTCAACACAATATTTCATGACTCAGCGCGGTCTCGAACTCACGACCCTCCGCTTCAGCCAACAGTACCCATATTTTGTTTATTGAGTTAAAATTACAATAGTAATAATTTTAAGAGTTAATCTTTATGTATTTCCTTATTACCATGACCCTTTAGTATTTCTCAAATACTCTGGCAACAAACAATTTATCTGATTTTTTTTTCATCTTATATTTGTGAAAAATATTTCTCAGATAATATGTGTGTGTGTGTCACTTGAGATTTACATATGAGTTTCAATTTGTCTAAATAAATGCATTCAGAGAATTTTTCAATCAAAGTATTCTTATTGCTGTAAGTGAATTTTAAGCTTGAGGGCATGAACATGAACATGTGAGAAAATAATAAAAGTGTTCAGCAAAAAATAAATAACGAATGGCAAAAACTGTTAAATAACATATTGAATATAATTTAACTTTTACTGCAACAAGATTTTCAAAGTTCTATCTGTAATTTGTTTATTCATCAGATTACCAACTGCAAATAGCTTTCAAGCACATAATTTAATAATATCAGAAATGAACATCTAAAGAAGTTGATTAAAAAAAAAAAAAAGAAATAAGTAAATGGCTTTAATTTATTTAAGTTTTTAAAAGTAACCCAAATAAATTATTTTTTGCACCAAAATTGGAAACTAATCTTAATTTTAACAAGAAAAACGTTATATTCGGCCGGATCGAATCTTAAATACCCTTCAAATATTTAGTAAGAAAATTTAAAATGTTTAATTCGGTGGGACAGAGTTCCTTTAAGACATCTCTGTACCCAATTTTAAATCTCTATTTTGACAGAATCATTCCGGGAAGGGCCATGGGGAAGACGTTTTACCTCTGCATTATCAGAGAACATCTCAGCTTCTTATAGGCTTAAGGAATATAAATTGTTCAATGTTTACACTATTTTTGCATATAATATCATACGTTAACGCCCACTAAAGGGGGCGGGGGCCAAAAATAGACTATATCATGTTTTCCACAGACGAGCGTATGGGCAATGCTAGATCGTCATAGACTTCATCACTGATCAAGAATATATTTACTTTATGGGGTCCAATTCCTTTTGGAGGGTATTAAAACTGTATTTTGTCGGGGTCTCTCTGGCAAGGGCCGTGGGGGAGACATTTCACCTTTGCCATAAAATTCTAAAAATAAATGTTTGGGATAATTAAATACAAACTTTAAAAAAAAATTTTTTTTTTTATAGGGTCATTTAGGGGGCAAAGGGGGGTAGGGCAGAGTAGTACCAGGTTACGTCTCAGTTTCGTCATTAAAGCTTAAACAATTTATTTTTAATGAATGTAGGCTTAAGTAAAACAATTTGTTACATTTTTGCTCTATTTTGGCATATAATAACGCCCACCAAAAAAGGCGGGGCAAAAAAAATAATTTTTTTGATTTTATAGCTCCAAGTTTAACGCGTTGGACCTTCTTTGCTTAACAAAATTACAAAAAAAATAAATTAAAAAATTATGTTATTATTTAGAGGTTGGTTTGGTTCTTCTTAGGGGAACTTTTTTCCCCTGGGCCGATTCAGCCCATTTCCGAACGTGACCTGTGCTATATTTCAAAATTTATCTGTACCCAATTTCAAGAGTCTAGCTCTTTTCGTTTAGACTGAATCGTGATTTCCACAGACGGACAGACGGACTGACAGACGGCCATGCTCAGATCGTCCTATATTTCATTACTGATCAAGAACAGATATAAACTTTATTGGGTCTCTGATGGATATTTCGCTGCATTACAAACGAAATGACAATGTGAACATACCCTCCAATTCTTTTTTGGAGGATATAAAATTGCCCTTATTTTTGCTTGTGGCGGTAAACTAGTTTTAAATATTTCGAAATTTTTAAAGTGGGATTAGAAGAGTTGAACCCTGCATATGCAGTGCTTAGCGCCGGAATTAGAAGGGCGCAGAAGGTTGTTGGGAATACAGACGAAGAAGACATTTAGACATTTTCTGTATAATAAACAGCACATGATGTTTGCAAGTGCATATAATGAAATTAAATTGAACATTTCTGGCAAATTTGTACAACACGCCATTGTATGTCGTATCTCCTTATATGTTTCAGTTGAATCTTCTTTATTATCATATTATCAACTTGTGCATAATATATTTTACATTAATGCCTTCTACTTATAAATCTGAAAATGTTGGCAACTGCTCAATTTAATATCGTGCTTGTGTGCACAGGCAAAAGTAAATGCAGCATTAAATTTGGTTTGCGTAGAATTAAGCTCTTTTCTCTAGTCTAGACTGAGACTAAAAATATGATTTAAAAAAACAATATGTGAAATGGCTAAGATTACACTGACTGCAAGGAAACTGTTAATGCATTTCAGTTAAATGTCTTTCGCTTTTCCAAAACGGTTTATGCCTTAATAATCAGTGTAATTTTGTGTGTAGTGGCTTATAAAATTTAAACTTTTGGGTATTCTTCCTAAAATCATTTTAAAATGCAAAATAATATTGCTGATTTTGGACAAGAATTAAATGAGTTCAGCTTACACTGTACAATAAATATCACGTTACATCTTTAGACTAATAATCCTTTAGGATTTAAGAGTCAAAAATATATTAAAGCCAATGGCTTAAAGTTTGGACAGACTTTCATATGAACGATTGTATGACAGCAATCAACCTAATATTCGCAGTAACTGCCATTAAACACTATTTTGTAAAATATATAAAAAGTATTTGATATTTGCTAATAAACTCAATTTCAACTAAGAAAAGTCTTAAAAAGTTTTCCATCATCGACAATTTGCCAGCAAAAACCCCTAAATTTTCTTATCTATCCCTCCATACTTTATAAAAAATTGTTGTTTGTTTGTTTGTTTTCGGTTGATATAATTTTTTCCCAACATAAACACATTTTTCCTTATCCTTCCTACTGTCATTATTATTACACAATATAAATAAAGCATAGCAAAATGTTTTTAATAATAGATACTTACTGTTTATTTATTAAAAATAAAAAAATAAATATTTTACACAAGAATTCATGCATAAACAACCACACATTAATAATAAAATATTTAACATCCTTGTATGTGCGTAAAATCGAACAATATGTCGACAAAGGAAGACTGAAAGCTTAAGAAGGATATGAATATCATAGACTTAAAAATGTATAGATGGAAAATATGTTCAATGCGTCCTCTTGCATACCCTCTTATCATAAGCCGATAAAAGTAGGTTATATACATATTTTTTTTTTCCTCCTCCTTAATATATCTTTGTTATCATGTGTAAGTAACGGAAATATTAATATTTATAGAATTTTCCTTTGTTAGTTATATGAGGTAAAGTGCTATAGTGCTATTACATGAACTGCTGTTTCCTTACAAACTCATTCTTTTATTCTGTTTAAGGATTTAAATATTTTGTATTGCCAAGCAAAAATTAAATAGTCCATTTGTATGGGAAAAATGAAGCTCATAGAAAATGGATCATATATTTTTACATATTGCTAATGCTATGGGAAATGATAATTGCAGCACTTTCTAGACTAGACTAGACTAGACTGGATGACCTCTAATAAATGTAACCAGGTTTGGTTGAGTTGCTGACTGTAGGCCTGCTTGCATTTCCAATACTAGAATCCAGTAGAGAGCTCCAGTTGGTATTTTTGCAAGCTTCTGAATCTTCACTCACAACATGAGGCTACAGTAAACCTCACAACGCATGGCAACGATAGGTTAGGTTAGGTTGAAAAAGAGGGGCATAAGCATCCCAATCCGTCCTGGATTACACTTAGGCCTCATAGGCTTGTTGTGCGCTCTATAATAAGGAGTTCCCATTCCCCTGTAGGGAGCCTCCACCGATGGCAACGATAACTCGTTCCTATAAATTTTCCACTAGGGTCTTTCCTGCCACTTACATTGTGAGGAAGTAAAAATTGAATTGACACTTCACCTTTGCCATAAAACACTAACCCCGGTACTCATAAAATTTCAAATGAGTTTGAAATGTATTTTAATCAAATTTTTTCATACAAAATTTTCTTAAAACAGATTTCAAATACGTTTTATTTTTTTATGAATACCGGGGTAAAGCGTCCATTTTTGGAGTTATTAAGTGTAAAAAAAAATTTTTTTTTTTTTTTATAGGGGGGCAAGGGGGGGGGGGAGGTTAGGGCAGAGGAAGATCAGAAAACATCTCAGCTTCGTCATAAAAGCTTTAAAATTTAATTGTTAGGGAATTATACAGTTTTTTAGATATTTACACTATTTTTCCATGTAATATGTTACTTTAACGCCCACTAAAAGGGCGGGGTCTCAAAATGGATTTTTTTTCTGGCTTTTGTACCTTTTTTGACATAAAAATATATCATTTGCTTAACAAAATTACAAAAAAAAAACTTTAAAAATTATATAATTAATTATTATATAAATTTATTATTATATAAATTAATTATTATATAAATTAATTATTATATAAAATATATATGTTCTTGATCAGTGATGAAATCTAAGACGATCTGGCCATGTACGTCCATCCGTCTGTGAAAATCACGATTCAGTCCAAAATAAGAGAGCCACACCCTTGAAATTTGGTATAAATATGTTTTGAAAAATAGCACAGGTCATGTTCGCAAATGGCCTGAAATGGGCAAGAGGAAACAAACTTTCCCTAAGAAGAACTAAACCAACCTATAAAAAACAACCTTCGTCGGCCCTGTAGCAAAAATTAGCCGGCGAAGTAAAAAGGTTGAAATAGCTACAAAAAAAAAAAAAAAAAAAAAAAACTCTATCTTCTCATCTTTCCTAATCTGTTCCTTCAATACTATCCCCTCGTTTTCAGTTCTGGCGCAATGCATTGCATATGTAGGGGTCATCCCCTGAGTGCTGGTCCTACTCTTAAAAAAAAAAAAACATAATTTTTAAAGTTTTTTGTAATTTTGTTAGGCAAACGATATATTTTTATGTCAAAGATGCTCCAACGCGTTAAACTTGGAGCCATAAAATAAAAAATAATAATGTAGTAAGAATTTTTAACGAACATTTATATTGCTATATTAAATTGAATTAAGATTCATAGGCTAATTGTTCGAAATTTGTATTTAAATCTCAGAAAGACATGATAAATATTCCAAAGGCACAAAGGAAAGTCAACATCAGTTTTATTCAACTTACACAGCAGAGCAGAACAGCTGTTTTCGAAAGACGCAACCCTTTCATCATTAGTGCTCATGTGTATTGTGTTTGTCACCACTTATTAGGTGGCTTAGTTGAATTTGATAACAGTTCCTATTTACACAAATTTTATTGTGAAAAAGAATACGAGAACTGTATCAACCTGATGTTAACATGTTATTGTTATAATACCCGTGTTACCGTTTGATTATTTTTCTTCATGTCCCATTTTTCTGAATTTTTTGTCCCATCATACCTAAGTCAAACTTATTTGGTTTGAATTTTATACTTAAGTACATGTGAACGTTTTTCCAATATTTTTTTTTATTATTGGTAGCTCAAGCCAAATTTCGAACAATTAGCCTATGAATCTTAATTCAATTTAATATAAAAAATAATAATTTTTGGACCCTGCCCCCCTTTAGTGGGCGTTATTATATGCAAAAATAGTGTACAAATTTAACAAATTGTTTTACTTTAGCCTGCATTCCTTAAAAATAATATTTTTAAGCGCAGCTGAGACGTAACCTGGTACGCCTCTGCTCTACCTCCTGCTCCCCTTCGCCCCTAAACGACCCTATCAAAAAAAATTTTTTTTTAATTTGATATATAATTATCCCAAACATTTATTTTTAGAGTTTTATGGCAAAGGTGAAATGTCTCCCCTGGGCCCTTGCCAGAGACACCCCGACAAAACGCAGTTTTAATGCCCTCCAAAAAGAATTGGACCCCATAAAGTATATATTGTTGATCACTGATGAAGTCTGAGACGGACTAGCAATTCCCATACATTCGTCTGTGGAAAACATGATATAGTCTATTTTTGAACCCCGCCCCCTTTAGTGGGCGTTGACGTATGATATTATATGCAAAAAAAGTGTAAATATTGAACAATTTGTATTCCTTAAGCCTATAAGTTGAGATGTTCTCTGATCTTGCAGAGGTGAAATGACTCCTCCAAGGCCCTTCCCGGAATGACTCTGTCAAAATAGAGATTTAAAATTGGGTACAGGGATGCCTTAAAGGAACTCTGTCCCACCGAATTAAACATTTTAAATTTATTTACTAACAGCAGTATTCACAAAAAAATAAAGTAGACTTGATCAACACTTTAAAATAAATTCTCTATGAAATTTTTACTTTAAAGCACACTTGAAGTACGCATTAATTTTTGTGAATACAGCAGTAAATATTTGGAGGGTATTTAAGATCTGGCCCGGTCGAATATATAACACTTGTTTAGAAGTTGATTTAGTTCTTCTTAGGGAATCTTTTCTCCTTCTGACCTGATTCAGTTCGTAAACTTGACTTTCGAAATTTACCTATACCAAATTTCAAGTGTTTGGCTCTTTTCGTTTGGACTGAATGAGACGGATGGACTTTATGGGGTATTAGAGGGATATTTCGGTGCGTTATACACGGAATAACAAAGTGTATATACCCTCCAATTCTTTTTTGCAGGATATAAAAAAATATAAAATGCATGAAAATGTCTTTGAATTGATGTAAAAAAATTCTCGCTAAATGCCGAACTTGCAGCACCCAAACAATTAATTAAACAATTTCTGGTAGAATGTGTATAAGTGTTGCTGTCTCTGCAACAATTTACCTGTATCTATGCTTAACATTTACAGTCAAACGCTGTTCTTATTAATCGCCTAAAGATTTCCTTAAATTTGCATAAACTTGTGTAAACATTTTGCTGCAACTTATTAATTTCAGTTAACACATTTTATGCTTTTCCTCCATGAAATTAACACACATCTTTGTAATTCCCGGAAATAATACACTCCCATATAAATATTTGCTTTTATATTCATGTATACGAGTAGCTGTGTATGTGTGTGTGTGCAATTGTTGTTTTGTATTTGCCATATCAGATTTATAAATAAATATGCTGCCTGTAGAAAGTTTTACAAAATGTTTGCTTTCATATTTGCATACAGCTCCAGGTAAATGTAAATAAATATGTGTGTATGTGCGTTTGCATGTGTTTATATGCATGTGAAATTTTATATTTTTCATAGCAAAAATGTACGTTCATATGCAGAAGTAAATAAAAACACGTGCAATTGCATGGTATGAAACAGTATAGAGTTTCCTCTGTGTAACAAAAACACACAAAATGTTGTAGTTGACTTGGATAAAAACAAATAAACGAGAAGAACAACAAAAAAAAACTAGAGAAAAAACTTCAACACCTTGACCACAAAATTGTTTATTTAAAGTAATTGAATGCTCACAAACAAACAAAAAACTGGTTGATATACTCGTTGGCATATGTGTTCACTTACAAAAGTGTATATCGTCACAGAAAATGCAAAAGGCTGTAATAAAATAAAATAACATATTCAAAGTATAACAGGAGAAGCATAAAAATTGTTTATAAAAAAATATGTACTGACGTTTAGTGACAAATCTTACAGCACAAGTAAAAAAAAATTATTAATTAATTATTTAATTTATTAAATTTTATCATAAATTATAATTTTGCATTTTTAATATTTTGCATTATTAATATATTTTTATAGCCTTCACCAGAAACGGTGAAAAGTATGAATAGATGAATTACGAATAGAGAAGTCGAATAAGCGAGGCTCGCCTGTCCGTCTGCCTGTACATAAAATCGTTTTTCTGAAGTCAAAAGACAAGCCAGCCACTTCGATATTTAATTGATATTTTTGAAATAGTTCTAAATAAATTGCTATGGAATATCCAATTATCGATCCAGAGCTGGAAAATTTGAACTAATTTTTATACTCTCAAAAATGAATTGGAGGATATATTCCAATTTATTTTTGTCTTTCCGTATGTAACGCAGCGAAATATGCCGCTAAGACCCCATAAAGTGTATATATTATTGATCAGTGATGAAATCTAATACGATGTCTAATGTTCGTCCGTCCGTCTGTGGAAATCACGATATAGTCCTATTGAAAAGAGCCAAATCCTTGAAATTTGGTACAGATAAATTTTGTAGGATAGCACAGATCAAGTTTGTAAAGAGTGTTTTTTTATGAAGTTTTTTTTTTATACGAATCACTCTGTTGTCTGACAGCTGTTTTGACAGTTTAAAGTGACGTCTCTACTCAGTATTGTTTGGCAAATCATCATGAACAGGTTAACGCCAGAGCAACGCTTCCAAATCGTGGAAATTTATTTTCAAAAACAGTTTTCAATTAAAAATGTTTATCCGCTTTTTTACCGCAAAATTCTCTTCATTGATGAGGCGCATTTTTGGTTGAATGGATGGATGTCAACAAGCAAAATTGCCGTATTTGGAGCCAAGATAATCCACACGCCGTTCCAGAATTACCAATGCATCCCGATAAATGTACTGTTTGGTGCGGTCTATGGGCTGGTGGAATCATCGGTCCTTATTTCTTTGAAAATAAGGAAGGCCGACGCGTTACCGTGAATGGAAATCGATACAGAATCATGATCAATGAATTTTTGGTGCCAAAACTTCAAGATATGGATGTAAACGAAATGTGGTTTCAACAGGATGGTGCCACTTGTCATACTGCGGGCGAAACAAGGGACTTATTGAAAGAACATTTCAACGACAACATTATTTCGAGAAATGGTCCGATGAATTGGCCTCCGCGTTCGTGTGATTTGACGGCACTCGATTATTTTTTGTGGGGATACCTGAAATCATTGGTTTACGTGGATAAACCAGCAACGATTGACGCTTTGGAAACCAGTATTCAACGTGTCATTGCTGAAATACGCCCTCAAATGCTTGAAAAGGTGGAATGACCTTTGTGCAAAATAGTCGTGGTGGCCATATGCCCGAAATTATATTTAAATGTTAAATGACAAGAAATTATCTACCAAATAAAAAATTTTTTTTGGCCATTTCATAATTTGGCATGTGTTTTATTTAAATTTCAAATCAGCGAGCTCTTATAAAAACACCTTTTAAATGGGCTGAATCGGGCCAGAGGGAAAAAGTTCCCCTAAGAAGAACTAAACCTGACTCTAAAATATAAAATAATGTTTGAAGTTTGTTTTGGGATCTTGTTGAGCAACGATATATTTTTATGTCGAAGAAGATCCAAACCGTTGAACTTGCAGCTAGAAAAATCATAAAAAACCATTTTTGGACACTCCCCCTTTTTGTAGGGGTTGAAGTAACATATTGCATATTCTCTGGCCTACCCTTCCCCCACATTTACCTCTAAATGACCCTATCAACAACAACAAACAAAGTTTTACACTTAATTGCCCTGTAGCAAAGAATTAGCTGGCGCAGTAAAAAAAAGGTGAAATAATTTTCACACTTGCCGATTTGATCTGTAGCCTGAATATTAAAGTTTAGTTTAATAATACATACATAAAATATGTTTAGATATATGTGAATTTATATATTGGAATCAAAAATTACCTTGAGTATGAAGATGTTACGCCAAATTGTTGGAACAAGCTTTTTATCATTTCAAACACTTTTTTATTTATTTATTTAACCTCTTTATTTATTTAAAAAAAATAAAACTTTATTTTGAGCTCTTAGATATTTATTTCAAAGACATTTTTCTTATCTTTTTTTATATACTTTTAAATTGCCCATTTTTATTTATTTATTTTTTTATTTTTTGCATTTAACTCACTTAAACACTTTTTTTATCACTTAAGAACACTTTTTCTTTGTAAACAACGAAACGACCGAACTTAACGAAATTAACGAACTTAATGAACCCGACATTTCGCGCTCAATACGATTTAAAATATCGCGCTTAATTTTAAAGCTCTCACTTCTCTTTGATATAAAATTTTTCAATTTATTTAATTCACTTTTATGTTACTATTTGATTATATAAATATTATTTTATTTATGAATTTTTATTTTATTTATTTTACTAATTATAGTAGTTTTATTTATTTTATTTGTTTTATTTTATATTATTTATTTTATGTTTTTTACTTACTTTATTTACTTTATTTATTTTGTTTAACTTATTTAATTTAATCACCTAATTTCAATTTCAATGACCAAATTTGAACAAAATTATTGCGCTTAATTTCACATTACATATTTTATTTGGCTTCATTTGATTTCTGCAACTTAATTATATGGCAAATTATATAAGTCTCAATAAAAAAAAAATATAACAAATGAATAGAATTCAACAATTAAAATGCCTGAAATACCTTAAATTGACATTAAGAAATATTTTTCATTACTTTTTAATTTAATTTATTAACTACACAATTTAATTAATTTTTATTTACCATCAACCTGACAGTGAAAATATAACAAAACGATCTCTTTAACTTTTATAGGACTGAATGCAAGAAACTACGAAAATAAATAAAGAAGAACTACCGGAACTGCCAATTGAACCAAATAGAAATTATTGAAATAATATTTTTGCACAATAACAACAAAAGTTTCATAAACAGGAACGGATAGAAAAATTCCAAGGAACACATAAATACGAAGTGTGGTTTAGTTCAAACGAAAAAGAATTAATAAATTAATACGTACACAAATATATGTATAAAAAATTTGTCAAAATAGCATTATTTTTAATGTTTCTAAAAATTGAATTGAAGAATTACTTCGAGCTAAATAAATTTGCACAATAATATCGTAGTTCACGTATGTTGAGTTTTTGTTGCTTTAAATCAGAGTTCACCAGCTGGAGTGAAAATTTTGGCAGCACAGACTCAATCTAAACTTAAAGTTTGTTTCAGAATTAGCGTTTTCGTAATAAGAATTCCAGAATGAATTTCGGAGGTGGTCACATTTTCTGGTTTCAAGTGCAACAAAATTTCTTCTAAAAGTAGGAAGAGAGCGCTCATTATAAGAACGGGTTATTATTTCGAATTAGTTTTGATTAAGTTAAGTAATGCTATTGCTGTACTGGATCCGTCTAATTTATTTCTTAACCGCCTCTAATATTCTCTTAATTTTGTGGGATATGATATTTTCTGTCAAGCAAAAGCTAGTAATTTCGTAAAATTATTTTTCAACCAATTGTGTAATTTTTCTCTGTAGCAAACACATGTTGAACCGATTTAATAGTGCATATACAAATTTAACAAACATTTTTTTTAGAATCTTTCATGGTTTCTAACTACTTTGGCAAACAGCACTTTTGGTTTCATAAGAGGATATGAATAAGAAAAAGTGCATGAACACATTAAGTTCACCTACTGCAAGACCAAAAGAAAAAAACTAAGCCAACTACATTTATCAGGAATTAAAATCTCACCAAGAGTTTTAATGAACTTCACAACCACTTTAACATTAGCCTGGATTTCAACAAAATATCATAGGCCATCTACTTATCGGAACCAATTGCTTTATTCAGTTCAGACCACAAAAAGGTTGATGAATAGAATAGAAAAGAAGCTTAGTAGTCGACAAATCTAGCTTCAATAACAAAAACAACTTAAAAACTTATTTTTAGTCTCCCTCTCACACTCTCAGTACACAGAGCTTTAAGCAGCTTTACTTGCTCACGTACATTTTATCTACTGAATACATACAGATGATTGCCGACTTAAGGAAAGTGGAAAATTTGCCTAGTAAATGATTTTGTTTATTGAATTTACCTGTTTATATCAATAACAATTGACAATAAAACACTTTAACTGTATTAATTGAACTCTAAACTAGATTTCTCACCACTTTTTAATTTGTTTCACGCACTATTTATATTAATTTTGATATATTAAACATGCACGCACTAATTTACGATGTGATGTGTTTGACTCCTCTTGTTAGACTGAGTAAAAGAAGCAATTAAAGGAGATGAAGAACACTGCAAAAAAACTGCAAGAATACAAAAGCGGATCGGAATGAAAATTATAAAAACGTACTTTTTGCACATGAGGATCAAAATTGATACTGGGCCGTAATTTTTTTAATTCAGTCGATTTAAAATAGAAATTTTTAAGCGATGCAATGTTTTGTATAATTTATTAACTTTGTTATAAGTTGTATGCGCATTGTAAATAAGTAACGTAGAGACATATATATATATATATATATATATATATATATATAATATACATATACCTATATATATATATATATATATATATATATATATATATATATATATATATATATATATATATATATATAGATATATATATATATATATATATATATATATATATATACATATATATACATATACATACATATGTATGTATATACATATATATACATATATATATATATATATATATATATATATGTATATATATGTATATGTAGATATAACACATCTATATATATATATATATATATATATATATATATATATGTATATATATATATATATATATATATATTTAGATATATTACATATATACATATGTATGTATATATACATATATGTATATATATACATATATGTATATATATATGTATATATATATATATATATATATATATATATATATACATATATATATATATATATATATATATATATATGTATATATAAATAAAACATATATATATATATGTATATATATATATATATATATATATATATATATACTTATATATATATATATATATACTTATATATATATATATATATATATATAGATATGGATATGTATATATATATATATATATATATATATATATGTATATATATACATATATATATATTTAGATATATTACATATATACATATGTACATATGTAAATATACATATATGTATATATATACATATATATATATACATATATATATATATATATATATATATATATATATATATATATATATATGTATATATGTATGTATATATACATATATATATATATATATATATATATATATATATATATATATATACATACATATATGTATATGTATATATGTATATAGATATACATACTATATACATACATACATATATGTAGGTATGTATGTGTATGCATGTACATACTCTACTTTGTAAATTGCTAATTATTGTAGTGATCACATACACACTCACACACAATAACAGTTGTTTTGGACAAGTCAATCCAATTACGGTGTTAAAAATGATACATAATTGTTGCTGTCAGGTGCTGATCTCTGCATACGCAGTGTATTATGTCAGAACTGGAATAGAGGGGACACTATAGAAAATAAAAATGAAGAGAGATAAAATTTTGTTTTTGTTGTTATTTTAATGTTTTTTTTTCTATGGCGAATTTTCGCTGAAATAATTAAATGGCTGTATTATTTTTACCCAAGAACACACGTAAATTAAAATATATATTTATATCCTCTAATTCGTTTTGGAGGGTATAAACACTTTGGATGTTAAAATAAAAATATTAGTTTGGGTCAATGTTATACCCATGCTCTAATAATAATTGATACAAATATCCAGGTACTTATGCCTATCGTTTACATCATCCTGCAAAAGTACTGTTTTAACAGTACCAATTTTTATACCGAATGTTCCATCACAGTTTTGCATTAAATTATATTTAGCAAATTTTCTTACTTACTAGATTTTGCTTCATGCATCTTACACATATACATACATACATACATGTATATTTGCATCTTCTTTCTATAACTTTTTCCGCACTCAGAATTAACTAAGGGCACCTCATATTAAATGTTACAAATTTACAGATCGAAATGTATTTGTGTGTCAGTATGTTCATTTTTGCAAACATAAAAAACTAAAGAATATCATTAAGGTAAACAAATGAGCTTTTAGCACTTTTGCTATAGATAATGAATAAGAAAATGTGCAGCAAATACAAGAACTAAAAGCTCTCAACATGTTTTGTTTCTAGTGCTGCCAGACTGCATTTTTCAGTTAGCCCTCAAAAAGTCGTACCATACATCACCATAAAAACTCAAATAACGCCTACATAGAACACAATGCAATTTTAGTTGTTTTATGTTAAAATTGTAAATTTAATTTAACATGAATATGAAAAAAATACTCTGCATACATGTTTGATAGGAAAGGCATTTTCATCTCAAAATCTTTAGAGTTGATATATCTGTTATTAGCAATAAAAAGATATGCTATATGCATAAAAACATGTTTGTGTATTCTTTTATTGGTACACAGATTTCTTTAACAATTTCACACGTTATATCTATTGCTATACAAAGAATCAATTCCTTTGTAAATTTCACTTCAATAATTATTTCCTTATATATAGTTTTTGCTTAATATATAAAAGTTGTTTTCTGATTTCTATTTATTCCACAGAAAATAAAAGGTATTGTTTAATTTTTCTTTATTCCTCAGAAAATAAAAATTATTTATATGTATTAAACAAAAATTAAAAATAAAATAAATATTATATGCTAACTTTTATTGAGTCTTCAGAAATTTCTTGATTTTTATTTATTTATTAAAAAATACAAATTATTTCTTGATTGATTTCTGTTATGGATATAAAAGCGTGTATTTGTAGGCTTATTTAACAAATCTTTTTCATCAAATCGTTAATCAAGTTTTCCATTGTTAGGAATAAGTAAATATATATGAAGATATAAAGTTTATTTTGTCATAAAAACCAAAAAATAACTTTTATTTCGTGAGATATAAATAAAAATCAAAATATAACGCCTATTTTCTGAGCAATAAATAAGACTTAGAAAATATTAATTAAAAAATTAATCAACTAATAAATGATGCATCTAAAGGTAGTCCAAGTAAACAGAAATACTTTGGTGTATTGCTTATGTATACGTAGCACATCCATTTTAGTTTGATTTCTTAGTTCAAATTTGGAAAATAAATGCTATTTGCGGTCTCTAAATTCCTTTAATTCCCTATAATCCATTTCTTTTTAGTATTAATTTATTAACTTAAAAATATAAAGCTAGGAAAAACTATAAAAGAATACACAAAAACTTAGTAAAAAGACAGCGAAATATTCTCACATATGAAATATATGGTATGAAAATGATATTGCATTAACGGGTACATGATATTGGAAATAAAATCGGGTATGGAATTTAAGATTAATATTAGTTATGGCATTTATTAAATTATATTATAATTATATTGAATCTTATTATGGATATTGGAAGTATATGGCTTATAATTCACTTGTGTGGCCCTTTCACTTTATGGTAACAATATTCCACTAATTTTTTTATTATTATTAAAAATTTTCAATGCGAAAAATAATTTGGTTACTTTACTTTATATATATATATATATATATATATATATATATATATATATATATATATATATATATATATATATTGATTTATATGTCAAGTGTAATTAATTAAAAGCTTAGAAATCGGGTAAACCGAACTAATGGAGTTGTTCACAAACCAAATATTAATTAAAATTAAAAACGAGCTTGAAATAAGACAGCTAACGTAGAATTTTCAAATAGTTAACATGTTTTATCTCTTTAACGCCATGAAAAACTTTACATATGGCAACACTACTAACGAACTTTATCCTAATTACTTTGTCTCACAAATTATTGCAGTTATTATTGCACTTCTTGTTTTTAACTATTCTAAAAATATGTGAGAGCCATAGATGGAAAATATGGTACTATGTAGCAATAAATATCTCAAAGACTGCACAATTATGGCCTGGCTCATAAAATATGTTTTGTTTGTTATAAATTTATTTGAAAAATATTTTAGACAAATTTAGCAAATAGTCAATTAATAAACATTTTTTATAAGTTAAGTCGTTTTATAATAATACAGGATCAACTGCACCAACAACATGGCTGTATACCATAATTTGCTCCTATCCACGAGTAAAATAAATAATTTGAGTTGAAACCGACTGTTATTATAACTGACAAAGGGTCTCTAACCGACTCGCTTTTCGTATAAATTTTGACTCACAATCACAGAGTGTTAAGTTTATGTCATTTTATGATTCTAAAAATATAAATCCGTATAAAAACTGTATGTCTGTTTTGTTAAAAAAATCGTGTAATTTCAAATTCGCGTAAAAAAGCATGCAAAAACAGTTTTCGGTGTATATACACATATATATGTATATAAATATATGTATATATATATATATATATATATATATATACATATATATATACATATATATATATATATATATATATATATATATATATATATATATATATATATATATATAAATACATATATACATATATATATATATATATATATATATATATATATATATATATATATATGTATATGTATATATATATGTATATATATATTTATATATATATATATATATATATATATATATATATATATATATATTTATATATATACATATATATACATATAAACATATATATATATATATATATATATATATATATATATATATGTCCCTACGTTACTTATTTACAATGCGGATACAACTTATCACAAAGTTAATAAATTATACAAAACATTGCATCACCTAAAGATGTCTATTTTAAATCGATTGAATTAAAAAAATTACTGCCCAGTATCAATTTTGATCCTCATGTGCAAAAAGTACGTTTTTATAATTTTCATTTCGATCCGCTTTTGTATTCTTGCAGTTTTTTTTGCAGTGTTCTTCATCTCCTTTAATTTCTTCTTTTATTCAGTCTAACAAGAGGAGTCAAACACATCACATCGTAAATTAGTGCGTGCATGTTTAATATATCAAAATTAATATAAATAGTGCGTGAAACAAATTAAAAAGTGGTGAGAAATCTAGTTTAGAGTTCAATTAATACAGTTAAAGTGTTTTATTGTCAATTGTTATTGATATAAACAGGTAAATTCAATAAACAAAATCATTTACTAGGCAAATTTTCCACTTTCCTTAAGTCGGCAATCATCTGTATGTATTCAGTAGATAAAATGTACGTGAGCAAGAAAAGCTGCTTAAAGCTCTGCATACTGAGAGTGTGAGAGGAAGACTAAAAATAAGTTTTTAAGTTGTTTTTGTTATTGAAGCTAGAATTGTCGACTACAAAGCTTCTTTTCTATTCTATTCATCAACCTTTTTGTGGTCTGAACTGAAATTAAGCAATTGGATCCGATAAGTAGATGGCCTATGATATTTTGTTGAAATCCAGGCTAATGTTAAAGTGGTTGTGAAGTTCTTTAAAACTCTTGGTGAGATTTTAATTCCTGATAAATGTAGTTGGCTAAGTTTTTTTCTTTTGGTCTTGCAGTATGTGAACTTAATTTATTCATGCACTTGTTCTTGTTCATATCCACTTAGAAACCTAAAGCGCTGTTTGCTAAGGTATTTAGAAAGCATGAAATATTTAAAAAAATTGTTTTGTTCTAAAGAAAATGTTTATTGTACCCGCACAGGTGCACCATTAAATTGCTTCAACATGTGTTTTCTGCAGCGAAAAATTACATAATTGTTTAAAAAATAATTTTTCGAATTTACCAGCATTTGCTTGGCAGAAAATATCATATCCCTTAAAATTAAGAAATACATAAGACGCCGTTAAGAAATAAATTAGACGGATCCACTACAGCAATAGCATTACTTAACCAGCTCAATCCATTCTTATAATGAGCGCTCTCTTCCTACTACTACTAGGAATTTTGTTGCACTTGGAACCAGAAAATATGACCGCCTATGAAATTCATTCCGGCATTCTTATTACGAAAATGCTATATTATCCCACCGTTATACCAGCTAATTCTGAAACAAACGTTAAGTTTAGATTGAGTCTGTGCTGCCAATATTTGCACTTCACTTATTAAGGAAATAATTATTAAAATGGAATTAGCAAAGGAATTGATTCTTAATATTGCAATAGATATAACGTGTGGTATTCTGAAAGAAGTAGTAGAACACGAGACTATGAAGCGGAGGGTCCTGAGTTCGAGCCCGCGCTGAGTCATGATATATTGTGTTGAATTCTTCTGATCAGCATTAGTGCGTGGTTGTGTTAGTTGTTGCCGCCTTCGTCGGCCCTGTAGCAAAAATTAGCCGGCGAAGTAAACAAAAATTTTGAAATAGCTAAAAAAACTGTCTATCGTCTCATCTTTCCTAATCTGTCCCCTCAATACTATCGCCTCGTTTTCAGTTCCGGCACAATGCATTGCATATGTAGGGGTCATCCCCTGAGTGCTGGTCCTACTCCTAAAAAAAAAATCTGTGTACCAATAAAAGGATACACAAAAATTTTTTTATGCCTCTAGCAAATCTTTTTATTGCAAATAACAGATATATCAACTCTAGAGATATTGAGATGAAAATACCTATCCTTTTAAAAGTGATAATATATACATCAAACATGTATGCAGAGTATTTCTTTCATATTCATGTTAAATTAAATTTACAATTTTAACATAAAACAACTAAAATTGCATGGTTTTCCATATAGGCGTTACTTGAGTTTTTGTGGTGATGTATGGTACGACTTTTTGAGGGCTAACTGTGAAAAATGCAGTCTGGCAGCACTCGAAACAAAACATGTTGAGAGCTTTTAGTTCTTGTATTTGCTGCACATTTTCTTATTCATTATCTATAGCAAAAGTGCTAAAAGCTCATTTGTTTACCTTAATGATATTCTTTAGTTTTTTATGTTTGTGCAAATGAACATCCTGACACACAAATACATTTCGAATTGTGAATTTGTAACATTTAATAAGAGGTGCCCTTAGTTAATTTTGAGTGTGGCAAAAGTTATAGAAAGAAGAAGCAAATATGCATGTGTGTATGTGGCTGTGATGCAATGAAGCAAAAACCGATGTATTCTAGTAAGAAAATTTGCTAAATATAATTTAATGCAAAACTGTGATGGAAAAACGAATTGGAGGATATAGTAAATAGGTATTTATTTTAATTTACGTGTGTTCTTAGGTTAAAAAAATACAGCCATTTAATTATTTCAGATAAAATTCGCCGTAGAAAAGAAACATTTAAATAACAACAAAAACAAAATTGTATCTTTCCTCATTTTTATTTTCTATAGTGTCCCCTCTATTCCAGTTCTGACATAATACACTGCGTATGCAGAGATCAGCACCTGACAGCAACAATTATGTATCATTTTTAACACCGTAATTGGATTGACTTTTCCAAAACAACTGTTATTGTGTGTGAGTGTGTATGTGATCACTACAATAATTAGCAGATTTACAAAGTAGAGTATGTACATGCATACACATACATACCTACATATATGTATGTATGTATATAGTATGTATATCTATATACATATATACATATACATATATGTATGTATATATATATACATATATATATGTATATATATATATATATATATATATGTATATATATACATATATATATATATATATATATATATATATATATATACATATATATACACATATATATATATATATATATATATATATATATATATATGTATATATATACATATGTATATGTATATTTACATATGTACATATGTATATATGTAATATATCTAAATATATATACATACATACATATATATATATATATATATATACATATATATATATATATATATATATATATATATATATATATATATATATATATATGTATATACATACATATGTATATATATGTATATATATATATATATATATATATATATGTATATGTATATTATATATATATATATATATATATATATATATATGTATATATATATATATATATGTCCCTACGTTACTTATATACAATGCGGATACAACTTATCACAAAGTTAATAAATTATACAAAACATTGCATCACCTAAAGATGTCTATTTTAAATCGATTGAATTAAAAAAATTACTGCCCAGTATCAATTTTGATCCTCATGTGCAAAAAGTACGTTTTTATAATTTTCATTTCGATCCGCTTTTGTATTCTTGCAGTTTTTTTTGCAGTGTTCTTCATCTCCTTTAATTTCTTCTTTTATTCAGTCTAACAAGAGGAGTCAAACACATCACATCGTAAATTAGTGCGTGCATGTTTAATATATCAAAATTAATATAAATAGTGCGTGAAACAAATTAAAAAGTGGTGAGAAATCTAGTTTAGAGTTCAATTAATACAGTTAAAGTGTTTTATTGTCAATTGTTATTGATATAAACAGGTAAATTCAATAAACAAAATCATTTACCTACTAGGCAAATTTTCCACTTTCCGTAAGTCGGTAATCATCTGTATGTATTCAGTAGATAAAATGTACGTGAGCAAGAAAAGCTGCTTAAAGCTCTGTGTACTGAGAGTGTGAGAGGGAGACTAAAAATAAGTTTTTAAGTTGTTTTTGTTATTGAAGCTAGATTTGTCGACTACAAAGCTTCTTTACTATTCTATTCATCAACCTTTTTGTGGTCTGAACTGAAATTAAGCAATTGGTTCCGATAAGTAGATGGCCTATGATATTTTGTTGAAATCCAGGCTAATGTTAAAGTGGTTGTGAAGTTCATTAGAACTCTTGGTGAGATTTTAATTCCTGATAAATGTAGTTGGCTAAGTTTTTCCTTTTAGTCTTGCAGTAGGTGAACTTAATGTATTCATGCACTTTTTCTATTCATATCCACTTAAGAAACCAAAAGTGCTGTTTGCCAAAGTAGTAAGAAACCATGAAAGATCCTAAAAAAATTGTTTGTTAAATTTGTATATGCACTATTAAATCGGTTCAACTTGTGTTTGCTACAGAGAAAAATTACACAATTGGTTGAAAAATAATTTTACAAAATGACTAGCTTTTGCTTGACAGAAAATATCATATCCCACAAAATTAAGAAAAATATTAGAGGCGGTTAAGAAATAAATTAGACGGATCCACTACAGCAATAGCATTACTTTGCTTGATCAAAACTAATTCGAAATAATTACTCGTTCTTATAATGAGCGCTTTCTTCCTACTTTTAGTAGAAATTTTGTTGCACTTGGAGCCAGAAAATATGACCGCCTATGAAATTCATTCTGGAATTCTTATTACGAAAACGCTAATTCTGAAACAAACTTTAAGTTTAGATTGAGTCTGTGCTGCCAATATTTTCACTCCAGCTGGTGAATTCTGATGTAAAGCAACAAAAACTCAACATACGTGAACTACGATATTATTGTGCAAATTTATTTAACTCGAAGTAATTCTTCAATTCAATTTTTAGAAAAATTAAAAATAATGATATTTTGACAAATTTATGCATGTATGTATTTGTGTACGTATTAATTTATTAATTCTTTTTCGTGTGAACTAAACCACACCTGGTATTTATGTGTTCCTTGGAATTTTTCTATCCGTTCCTGTTTATAAAACTTTTGTTCCTATTGTGCAAAAATTTTATTTCAATAATTTCTATCTGGTTCAATTGGCAGTTCCAGTAGTGCTTCTTTATTTATTTTCGTAGTTTCTTGCATTCAGTCCTATAAAAGTTAAAGAGATCGTTTTGTTATATTTTCACTGTCAGGTTGATGGTAAATAAAAATTAATTAAATTGTGTAGTTAATAAATTAAATTAAAAAGTAATGAAAAATATTTCTTAATGTCAATTTAAGGTATTTCAGGCATTTTAATTGTTGAATTCTATTCATTTGTTATATTTTTTTTTTATTGAGACTTATATAATTTGCCATATAATTAAGTTACAGAAATCACCTGAAGCCAAATAAAATATGTAAGTGATATTACCCGTAATAATTTTTTCAAATTTGGTCATTGAAAATGAAATTAGGTGATTAAATTAAATAAGTTAAATAAAATAAATAAATTATATAAAGTAAGTAAAAAACATAAAATAAATAATCACCCCAATTATAAATATTCCCGGGGAAAAGAGTTCCCGGGGAATTCATTTTCCCGGGAATAAAACTCCCTTATTCTAAACAGACGGGGAGAACAGTATTATGGGAAAGGGAATTTCGAATTTTCGCAGTCAACTGTTTTGCTTTCAGTTGTTTTCTTTTGACTTAAAAAGTGAAAAATATTTTTTTCAGCACAACTCCCTTGCAATTTTTTGAAGGAATTATTTTCTAAATTTATTATCAAATTCTCCCTTTAATTTACATTCATAGTACCTACTTTTTTTCCCGGGGAAGAGTCTCCCATTTTCGAAGTTTATTTAGAATAAGGGAAAAGGGAGAAGGGAAAAATCTCCCGGGGAGATTCTATTTAGAATAAGGGAAAAGGGAAAAGAGAGAAAATTCCCGGGGAGTTGTTATTCATAATTGGGCTGAATATAAAATAAAACAAATAAAATAAATAAAACTACTATAATTAGTAAAATAAATAAAATAAAAATTCATAAATAAAATAATATTTATATAATCAAATAGTAACATAAAAGTGAATTAAATAAATTGAAAAATTTTATATCAAAGAGAAGTGAGAGCTTTAAAATTAAGCGCGATATTTTAAATCGTATTGAGCGCGAAATGTCGGGTTCATTAAGTTCGTTAATTTCGTTAAGTTCGGTCGTTTCGTTGTATACAAAGAAAAAGTGTTCTAAAGTGATAAAAAAGTGTTTAAGTGAGTTAAATGCAAAAAATAAAAAAATAAAAAATAAATAAATAAAAATGGGCAATTTAAAAGTAAATATAAAAAAATATAAGAAAGTATAAGAAAAATATTATTTAAAATAAATATCCAAAAGCTTAAAATAAAGTGTTAATTTTTTTAAAATAAAAAAGAGGTTAAATAAATAAATAAATAAAAAAGTGTTTGAAAAGTTAAAAAGTTTGTTCCAACAATTTGGCGTAACATCTTTATATTCAAGGTAATTTTTGATTCCAATATATAAATTCACATACAATCTGAGTATATTTTTAATTATTTTCCACTGAAACACAGCAAAAGTTTATGTTGTAAAAATTTTTTAAACTCTTAAATTTATGCGAAGAAAAATGTTTACACTTTCTTTGCGAATGTCCATCTATTGAGGCACAAGTTTTTAGGCATCTGTGCACTATAGAATTGCTAAGAGTTCACAGAGACCGGCCTAAGTGCCTTGATAAGATGTTCCTATACGCCGGTTTTAACTATTTGAATACGGTCCACCATAAATTGACATTTACGAGTGTCCCTATCAGAAAGTAATCAAATTGATTTTACTTGGACGGCTGCGTTTTTGTTTTGTATATCTTTATTTTTTTTTCTTAAGTCGCAACTAGAAAGAAGCAGATAGAGTATTTGTTTTCGTAAAGGGTGTTTTTTATGGAGTGACACAAGTTTAAATCATAATAAAACAAAGAAATATATTTTTAATATCAATGAAACGGGCTTTATTGCAAAGAACATTTTATGAAATTAATGTTTAAATATGATTTCTGCCATGTGTCTGCCACGGCTGGCGCATAGAAGGCGTAATCTGGAACACCAATTTTCAACAACTAAAAAAATCTGCCACAAAGTGGAAGAACACAACCCCAGTTGCTTTCCTGTACAGCAGCTATAGCTTCTTCAGTGCGCACTGTCTCACGGGACGCACGTGATCAGTAATAGTAAATGTGGTCCGAAAACGATCTACAGTCGAATCCGCTTTGGCGCAACACGCTCTACTGAAAAAAATCGGATTATTGAAAGTGATACAAATCCCCGCACTGATTTTAAACTCAGTTAATCTTATTCACTTCGCTTTAGCGAAACATCGCTTTACTGAAAATATCGTATTACTGAAAACCAAAAGCAAGCCCGCAACTACGTTTTGTATAAAACTTACTTCGCTTTAGTGAAAAAATAAACAATGACAAATTCATTTATTAGAAATCGATTGCATAACTTTAGGCTAAAAAAAATTGTGCACGTTTTGTCCGTTAAAAAATTAAATGGCAAAATGTATTTGTCCTTTTCGCTCTTACGTACTTCATTGTAAATATTTTGCTATTATATTGTCAATACAAGTGGCTAGACATTTTCGAGGAACTCGTGAAAAATTTCAACAGCAAAATGAATAATTCTATGAATAATTTTTTTTAAATACAATTTTTACGTTAAATTGACGTAAACAAAATACACAGATTTGATATAAAAAATATTGTTTTACTGATTTTAAGCAGTACGCTTAACTGTAACAAATTTCAGTAATCCGAACTACGTTTTAGACAAAAAAAGGATAATTGAAAAATATTGGGTTTTGCTTATTTCCAGTAAAGCGGAGTTGACTGTATTGTTTTTCGAATTAGCCGATCTAAAGGACGATTATGTACGCCATAAAATGGAAGAAGTGCACGATGAATTTGACGAATAGAACAATTCTTTTGTTTGAAAATTTTAACAATTTACATGCGTTGCTTTGGTATTGTGACACTCTAAAAAGAATCGCATACAAGATCTATTTATTTAATAGTAAGACTTTCTACGCAAAAATTAATTGGCACAAGCCTATGAAACTTTATTTTAAATAAAAAATTCCTTGAAAAACTCTTTTTACTAAACACTGAACACAATTGAACTATTTTTCAGTGTCATGGTCAGTTGGGTGTACACAAACAGATTGTTGCTCGCCTTTGTTTGCATACGAATATGTATTTAGCTTTTGTTGTGTTGTTGACAGGTGTGTAGCACAGAATTATTGAACAGCATGCAGACAACGAGACAAAAACAAAAACACAAAAAATGTAATCAAACGCCAGAAAAATATATCGCAGATATAGAAAATAGTATAGATGACAGTGTGTTGTGTAACTGCTGCGAGTAATGAACATTAGGAAAACTGCCGCCAGATAGAAAATAATATTATTCTAACATATATTTTTGTGAAATAAAGCTACTGATACGCAGTGGAATAAAATAGTCTGTACTAAAGATGCCAAAACTTTAATATGAAATAATTCTTAAAATTTTAACAGAAAACAGGGACTAAATAATATTTTACGTCACTGTAAAATGAAGTGACTGGCCCACGTTGTCACACGATATCCCTCCTTCGCACAATTACATTTAAAAAAAACAAATTCTAACATTTTGATTTTATTTAAAAGGTTTTTTTTTTGTGACACAACGATATCGGATGGCATCGTAGGCCACACAGTTCATCAATTTTTTAAAGCAGCTACAGGTGGTTGCATTAACAACTGACAGCAGCCTAATTTTATTAATTATTTAAATGCAAATAATATATTATATATGCCACTGGTATTAATCAATTTCTCAAAAAAAGTAACCCAATTTCTTCACGAATATATTGAATATCTGTATCGGACTTCAATGAGCGAAAAGAAACATTTTTAAAATTATATATAAAAAATAATTTACTGCCATTTCCTTATTCCGGTACGAGCAAATGATGAAAAACAAATAAAATTGCTACATTCGGTTAAGCCGAATCGTATACACCCTTCACCTAAGCACGTCTGCACTTTCATTACAACCATGAAATCATAGCTTTGATCCTTCTGATTTTGAATACTAATTTATTTCTTTCTAAAATATAAAATATGTTTGATTAACAAAGAAAAAAAATTTAAAAAAATTGAGCTTGAGCTACCAATAATAAAAAATATTGGAAAAACGTTCACATGTACATAAGTATAAAATTCAAACCAAATAAGTTTGACTTAGGTATGATGGGACAAAAAATTCAGAAAAATGGGACATGAAGAAAAATAATCAAACGGTAACGCGGGTATTATAACAATAACATGTTAACATCAGGTTGATACAGTTCTCGTATTCTTTTTCACAATAAAATTTTGTGTAAATAGGAACTGTTATCACATTCAACTGAGGCACACCTAATAAGTGGTGTGACAAACACAATACACATGAGCACTGATGATGAAAGGGTTGCGTCTTTCGAAAACAGCTGTTCTGCTCTGCTGTGTAAGTTGAATAAAACTGATGTTGACTTTCCTTTGTGCCTTGGAATATTTATCATGTCTTTCTGAGATTTAAAAACAAATTTCGAACAATTAGCCTATGAATCTTAATTCAATTTAATATAAAAAAAAGCCTTTTTATTTAGTTACTTTATTTAATATTCCAAAAAAAAGTTTAAATTTTCCAGCTCTGCTGCTGACTGTTTGGCGTTTCTGATTTCTAATACCCATGAATTTTTTTCAAAAATATCAAATATATTTAGTTTATACATTTTTAAATTCTCTTTATTCTTGATCTTTCAAGGGGGCTGTTGGCTGAAGTAGTAGAACACAAGACTATGAAGCGGAGGGTCCTGAGTTCAACCCCGCGTTCAGTCATGAATATTGTGTTGAATTCTTCTGATCAGCATTAGGGCATGGTTGTGTTAGTTGTTGCCTGCCTGTTTTCAATGATGAAGGCATAGTCACTGGTCACTCAACATCAACTGGCAGCGACTGACACGATCATGTACTAAAAAGTAGCACTATCCTTCGTCGGTCATGTAGCAGAAATTAGACGGGGAAGTAAAAAACTACAAAAAATTCTCTATATCCTCATCTTTCTTCATTTGACCCCTCAATACTATCCCCTCCTTTCTAGTTCTGGTGCAATGTACTGCATATGTAGGGGTCATCCCCTGAGTGCGGGTCCGAGATAAAAAATATATATGTATATTATCTTACTTATAATTTCTTTAAGTTTAAGGTCTTTTTTGTATAAACGAGTTTTTAAAAAGAATGAAAGTTTGTTATTTTTGGAACTTATTAATTTTGTTATTTTATTCAGATTCGAGTTCAAATCTGCTATCTGCAAATTATTATATATTTTATTTTTTTTTAAGAATTTTTATTCAATTACTTTTTTTGTTTGTACAAATATTCCACTCTTAGTAAAATAACATGAATTTAATAAAATTTCTTAAAACAAATAATAATTTGTAGATTTGAACTTGAGTCTGAATTAAAAATTTTAACTTAATAATTTTTTTTATATATATATTTATATTTTCAATATTTTGCCACTCCTTGGATTAGATTCTTAAGAAAATTATTGCTTTTTTTAAAAAAAAAGGCTAAGTTTAATTTACAAAGATATATTTAAAATTATTTTTTATATTCATAATATTACTTTTATGTACCAAAGAAAAAAAATTTCAATTATCCAACTCGGGAATCATCTTTCTGATGTTGTTTAATTTTCAATAGCAATTTAATGCTTCCTGAACTATAAAATAAGTAAAAAAAAAAAAAATTAATTAAAAAATAATAATAATAAAAAATAGACAAAATTTTAAATAATAATATTGAGCTTGATTGAGGCTTATTTTTAGAGAATAGTAATTTTTAAAAACTATTATTTATTTATTTTTAAATAAATAAAAATAAATTAATAAATGAACGTGATTACATTCTCTTTATTATTTTTTGAGAGTGGAATATAATCACGTTCATTTATTAAAATAAAAAATAAAAATAAAATAAAAAATAATTTGCAGTTTCGCAGATTTGAACCTATAGCCTGTTGGGAAAATTAACATCCTGTAATACAATTTACATAAATAAAGGTTCACTATTAAAATAGAAATTCATACATTAATTTAAAAATAAATTAGTTTTAGCTTCATAACAAAAATAAGTTTAAATTTTCCAGCTCTGGAAGCGTATCACTCTCTATAGGACAACTTCCAAATACATAATTCCATTATCCAAGTCTGTTGTTTTTCTAAGCGCTTTGAAACCAAAATTTCCCTTACAGACACTTTTATGTACCAAAAATTTTATTTGCCCAAGCCTGAAAACCCGATTTCCCGTACAGACAGACGGGCACACGCACATTGCTTATGCAACTTTCCTATTTATGAGTATCCAAAATATATATTTAATTTATGTTGCCTCATATTAATATTGTGGAAATTACGCACGGAATTTTTACCCTTTTACAATTTTTGGTGAAGTGTACAATCAAATATAAAAATACCACATTCAGTTGAATGGCGGGAAAGCCCAAGGGAAGGGAAAAATTGAAACAAAATTGTTTAAAGCTAACAGTAGGGGTTAAATCGAATTTGGAAAGGATTAAATTGACGTTAAAATGTTTGATAAAATATTCATAGAACCGATGACAAGACAATATTTTTCATGTTGTGGAAGTAGAATTCATAAAAACAGTAACTAGTAACTCGTTAAGGACAAACAGTTCTTAAAGGAGGAATCCATGTGTTTCCAAGGCATTAAGAAAGAAAAGGCAAGTCATGCATTTTTATGTATATGAAAATATGTGTGTGTGTGCGTGCATGTGTAATTACATACTTGCTGTGGTAAGACTGTATAATACATTTCCGATGGATTCATTTGAATAATGGTTGGTTGCTTGTGTGTTTTATTAAATTTTCCATTCTTTTTATACGCTCCCAAAAAGAATTGGAGGGTATATTTACTTTGCCATTCCATTTGTAACGCAGCGAAATATCCATCTGAGACCCCATAAAGTATATATATTTTTGATCAGTGATGAAATCTAAGACGATCGGAACATGTCCGTCCGTCCGTCTGTAGAAATCACGATTCAGTTCAAACGAAAAGAGCCAGATCCTTGAAATTTGATGTAAATACATATTGAAGAATAGCACGCATCAAGTTCGTCAATAGGCTGAATCGGTGCAGAGAGAAAACATTTCCTCAACCTAACCTCAAACAACAACATGATTTTTAATTTTAATTTTTTTTGTAATTTTGTTAAGCAAATGATATATTTTTATGTCAAAGAAGGTCCAACGCGTTAAACTTGGAGCCATAAAATAGAAAAAAAGATAATTTTTGGACCCCGCCCCTTTAGTGGGCGTTATTATAAGCAAAAATAGTGTAAAAATTGAACAAATTGTTTTACTTAAGTCTACATTCCTTAAAAATAAAATTTTTAAGCTTTAATGACGAAGCTGAGACGTAACCTGGTACTATTCCGCCCTACCCCCTACTCCCCCTTCACCCCCTAAATGACCCTACCAAAAAAGAAAAAAAAAAAAAACAATTTTGTATAAAATTATCCCAAGTATTTATTTGTAGAGTTTTATGACTGCCTGTTTCTGCCCTACTCCCTACTCCCTCCTCCCTCTTTGCGCCCTAAATGACCCTACCAAAAAAAAAAAAAAAAAAAAAAATTAAATTTTGTATACAATTTATTTTTAGAGTTTTATGAATGTCTGTTTCTGCCCCTATCCCCTTCCCCCCCTTTGCCCCGTAAATAACCCTATAAAAAAAATGAAAAATTTTATTTTGTATATAATTATCCCAAGCATTTATTTTTAGAGTTTTATGACAAAGGTGAAATTTTTCCCCCACAGCCCTTGCCAGAGCGACCCCGCCAAAATACAGTTTTTATACCCTCCAAAGAGAATTGGACCCTATAAAGTGAATATGTATATTCTTTATTAGTGATGAAGTCTAAGACGATCTAGCACTGCCCATACATTCATCTGTGGAAAACATGATAAAGTTTATTTTTGGATTCCGCCCCCTTTAGTGGGCATTGACGTTTGATATTATATGCAACAATAGAGTAAATATTGAACAATTTGTATTCCTTAAGCCTATAAGAAGCTGAGATGTTCTCTGATCTTGCAGAGGTGAAACGTCTCCCCCCCGCGGCCCTTCCCGGAATGACTCTGTCAAAATAGAGATTTAAAATTGGGTACAGAGATGTCTTAAAGGAACTCTTCCCCACCGAATTAAACATTTTAAATTTACTTACTCGATATATGGAGGGTATTTAAGATTCGAAACGGTCGAATCTAACGTTTTTACTTGTTTTTTTTTTCTTTTGTTAGCCACCCTTCTCATAGTTAATACGTGACATTTAACTGACAATTCCATGCTTAAAGGCATATGAAAAGTGACATATATTATCTGCGTTGGTATTAAAAAAAAAAAAAACTGTAGACTCACACATGCATCCTATCAACCGCAGTGAATAAGTCAAGCTCTTGTAATGCTATAGAAATACATTAAAGCCATAAAACGTATTCGACTCGAAAAAAAATTTATATTATTTTTACAACAATTTCAAACATTTTTACCTAGCGTATGATAATGTGAAAGTATGTTGTTGTACATAAAATAAGTGTAATGCGGCTTCAGTCGGTATTAACAAAACAACTGACAAGGAAAAGTTCTCCATGAAATACATTAAATATTTAATAACCATTAATAAATATTTTCATATATATCCATAGAAATTAAATTGTGTGTGTGTGTGTGCCTTTGTAATTTCCATATAACAAAAACAATTGAAAAGTCAAGAAATGGAATCTGGAAAATAACTGACAAGCTGTTTCACCTCCCGCCCCCTTCACTTATCAGTATTTGTGTACAGTGAAAATATATTATTTTGTGTATAAAAAATTTTATTTAAATTTTAAACAAAAATTTAATTAAGAAAGGAAGTTTCAGGAATCGTGTTGCGAATAAAGTATTCGCATCTCAAAGTCTTCATAATATTTTCATTATCTGTTTTTTTTATAAAAGGTTAAGGTTTCATAATAGGCTGAGAATATGTTCTTCTTAATTGTGTGGTAGGCAGAAATTTTAAAGTTTTAATGAAATAACCGCAAAGATCTCACTTAACCCGAATAAGCGTATGATGACAAGAGGTTGTCAATGGAAACTTTGTTGGCATGCCACAAAACCTCTACCGTTTTTGCTGGAAGTTTTACGGCTGCAAATTAAAAGGTTTATCTTGTTTTTCACCGAATAGCATTTTATTTATGGCAAGCAGATCATTCATTTTCTCCCCTCATTATTGGTTTTATTTGTATCCTGTTTTTTTTTTGCTATAAATAATTTAGTTGCTGCTACACATCAGGATTTTGTGACCTATTTTTTGCTGTTGTTTGGCATTCATGTTACGTTATTTGTCATGGTAAATAAAAATAACTTATTTAAATTTCAAATTAACACATGGAGTGTCCTAGAACTCACAAAAAACTTTTTTTTTTTTTTGAATAAGTAAACAAACTTCCTGTTTGCTCTAGATCTAAAGTCTTTTTTTTCCAGGAGAAAATTATACAAGTTTATAAAAGTGTATGTACAGCATGATATCAACCAAAGGAAGATTTATAAATATAATTCAGGATAAATATAGAGCTTTAATATTAAATGCCGCTAGATATCAGGAATTTTAATTCAAATGAAGTAATTTTTGCAAATATCCATTGATTATATAAAATTTCCATTGCTATATTAAATTTAATTAAGATTGATAGGCACTGTGATATATAATTTAATGTAATTCTCGTATGCAATGTCTTAAAAAAAATTATAAATAAAAAGCCACCTATTAATAAGTGATGACATACAAAAGTAGTGTGGCGGCTTTCGAAAACAGCTGTTCTGCTCTGCTGTAAGAGTTGGATAATTAAAAACTGATGTTAGCTTTCTTGTTATATTCGGCCGGGTCGAATTTTAAATACCCTACAAATGCTTAGGAAACAAAAACTCTGTTTTGTAGGGGTCACTCTGGGAGGGGCCGTTGGGGGAGACGTCTCACCTTTGTCATAAAACACTAAAAATAAATTTTTGGGGTTATTAAGTAAAAAAAAAACATTTTTTTTATAGGGTCATTTAGAGGGCAAAGGTGGGGGGAGGGTGGGGCAGCTTCGTCATAAAAATTTAACAATTTTACTTTTAAGGATTTTAGGCTTAAAGTATATAATTTGTTAAATATTTACACTATTTTTCCATGTAATATGCTACTTAAACGCCCACTAAAAGGGGCGGGTTCCAAAAATGTTCTAATTTTCTGGCTGCAAGTTCAACGCTTTGGACTTTCTTGGACATAAAAATGCTTAACAAAATTACAAAAACAAAGCTTATATGGTTTTTTAGAGGTTGGCTTAGTTCTTCTTAGGGGAACTTTTTTCCCTCCGGGCCGATTCAACCCTTTTACGAACTTGACCAGTGCTATTCTTTAATATTTAACTATACCAAATTTTTTTTCGTTTGTACTTAGTCGTGATTTATACAGACGAACGGACGGGCAGGCACGGCTAGATCGTCTGAGATGTCATCACTGATCAGGAATATATATATTTTATGGAATCTCAGATGGATATTTCGCTGCGTTACACACGGAATAACAAAGTGAATACACCCTCCATATTCTTTTTTGGAGAGTATAAAAAAAAATAACAAATAAAAAGTTCGAACAATTTCACGATCATTTTTAATTGAAATCATATATAATTTTTTTGTAAAATAAATTCCCACAAGCGTTGTTCTGGCATTAAATGCTTCATAATCACTTGATAATAAGTCTTACTGAATAGAAATGTCAATACAGTTTGACATTCTCGGCTATCAAAGCATAGTTATCGATATCGAGCAGCTATTTATTACATATTTCCAGTTCCGTTTTGTATAGGAATTTAAAAACAAAAATCAAAATACCTACAAAAACATAAAGAAATCCGTTTGTTGCTATTATGCAACATTTACAATCTCTTGGAAAGTTTTAATAAACAAAGTTGTTTCAATTTACATTTTATAAATATATTCTCTATGTTGTCGTTGTTGCTTTTGTCAATTTAGCTTCAGCATGAACAAGTGTTGTTCACAATTTAATATAAATTGAATAAAATGATTTTTAATATGTCGTTTTATGCAAAAACTCAAGGAGAAAGTTTAAGGTTGGTGGGAATTTGTTACGCCGTGTTTGTTGCTGGAACAAAAAAACATTTACTGAAAATATATTATTATACGTATTTATAAAAAAAATTTTCTTTGCAGAAGTTTTATGGTGTTCTTTTATATTCCATGGAAATATTCTTAGCAATTCATATTTGAAAAATATTTATTGTGGATTAAATTGTTAATTTTTTTCAACGGGCTTAAGTTCAAATCTGCAAGACTGCAAACCATTTTTTGTTATTTTATTAATAAATGAATTTGTTCAAATTCTATTTATTATTTTTTATAATAAGATTGGAATATTAAGAATATTTTTCAATAATCATCACACCAGCAAAACGGATCAGTACTGATTTCGAGGCCGCTACGCCATCTCATCAGCGTTCTTTGTTCAATTTTTCCACTTTTGCAAGTGGTGCACTTTTGAGTAGTAGGAATATCAACTATTTAATCAATGTTTTTTTTAAAGAAAATTGAATATGAGAAGTTCCCACATTCATTCATTTTTATTTTTGGTTAGTACGAAATTCCTCAACCCTGACGATTAATATTCCCAATATTCCATGTATCTGTTTCGCTTTTTCCAGAGCCAGCGGCTGCTGATAGCTAAAGCTTCTTTGTTATTTATGTTCAAGTAATTGTGGATTACGCTAATCTATATGTCCTAGATATTGTCAGAAGTATTTAATTTATTTTTTTGTGGTACACGTTTAAAAATATTTTTGTTAAATATTGGTAATAAATAATAAATTGTTGTAAAGGTATTTATGTGTAGATTTGCACAATATTAATTTTTGTTTCTACACTTTAAGTTTTAGTGACATATGTGCCGAATCTTATGCATACATTTACTCCTATCCTGGAACCATCTTTTTATACGTTTTGGTTTTCAATATTTATTTATTTCTTTCCAAAATACGTTTGGTTACCAAAAAAAAAAACACAAAAAGTTTTATTTTTTTTTTCAATTTTAAAAAAAAGTTTAATTTATCCATCTCTGGAGTTGTCTTTTCTGCCTGTTTGTTTGATGTCTAATGAGTTCCTTTCATATATATCAAATATGTTTCATTTATAAAGAAAAAGTAAAAAAAATTTTCTTTTGGTTATTTTTAAGTACAAAAAAATTGCAATTGTCCAACCCTGGAACCGTCATTTTTTAAAATATGTTTAATTAACAACAAAAAATAAAAAAAAATAAAAAAAAATTATAATAATCAAAAATTATTTTTAACTAGTTATTTTTATATACCAAAAATAAGTTTAAATTGCCCAGCTCTGGATTCGTAATTTGCACCTGACAGGTTAGCATTAGTAATCTATTAAGGATTATTTCCAATACAACGTTTTAAGCCTGTAGCTTTTTTGGGAGGTTTGGAAAGTCGACTTATTCCACTTTCGTATTCATAAGGATCCAGAATATATATATATATATATATATATATATATATATATATACATATATATATATATATATATATATATATATATATATATACTCTATGGGGTCGCATATTAATATTGTGGAAATTACACAGGGAATGACTAACCAACAACAATAAACTTTGTATTATTAGCAACACATTTGTCCAAGAACTTTCAAAATGTTCGATACGACATAATCTTGCATTAAATATTCTTTCGATTTAACAAAAAAAAAACATGTTTTGGCCACCTCTGACCATCATATAATAGAAAATAATAATTAAAACAAAACATAAACAACAACAAAAATTACAAAAAATTCAATAAAATGAACCTCTCATCTCTTCGCTAAAAATATTTTTAATATTAAATAAACAATATGAATAAATTAAAAATTGTTTGACCAAAAATGTCTGCCTTTTCCGTTTGTTTGAGCTGAAATAAAGCAATTTTTGTTGCTCCTTTTTAATAAAATTATTATTATTATTTTTGAAGCTCAAAAACAAATTTAGTAAATTAAAAACAAACAATGGCTGAGGAAATTTAATAAAAATAACATCGTCCGCACTCAAACACATCCACACACACACACGCACATGAATACACACACACACACACGCATGCATACACACACACACGCACATGCATACATACATATATTCATGTTGTTATTAAAAACACTTTTAATTTCAAAAACTGCGCTGAAATAACTTTTTCAAGAATATATTTCGCATTCCTTTTGCAGTTTCTGCAGCATTTATAACAGCGTTATATAATATTTCAGGTAAATTTCAGTTTACATAAAAGCTTAAAAGTTAAGTTTTTAAGAAATGTAGGCTTAAGCTAAGATCACATTATCGGCGCAATGTACCGATTTTCGTCGGCTCACTGAAATAAAGTTATAAGTAATAAGTTAAATTTGCCTTTTTTGTCAACTAATTGAAATATAAGAAAATAATTGCACCACACTGTCTTGTTAATAAAGCCATCCAGACTTATTCCAGAATTAATTAAGGAATAATGCAATTTTGGTTTAACACTTATGACTTTATTGCAGTAAGCGGACGAAAATCGGTATATTGCGCCGATAGTGTGATCTTAGCTTTAAGAATTACAATTTGTTATATATTCACAAAAATTGTCCATGTAATATCTTACTTAAACGCCCACAATAGGAGGCGGTGTCAAAAAATGGATTTTTCTAATTTCCCTCCAAAAAGGAATATGGAGGGTATATTCACTTTGTCATTCCGTTTGTAACGCAGGGAACTATCCATCTGAGACCCCATAAAGTATATATATTCTTGATCAGTGATAAAATCTAAGACGATCTGAGCATGTCCGTCCGTCCGTCCGTCTGTGGAAATCACGATTCAGTCCAAACGAAAAGAACCAGACCCTAAAAATTTGGTGTAAGTACATACTGAAGGATAGCACTCATCAAGTTCGTCAATAGGCTGAATTGGCCCAGAGAGAAAAAATTTCCCCTATCCTCAAAAAACAGCATAATTTAAAAATTTTTTTTTGTAATTTTGTTAAGCAAATGATATAGTTTTATGTCAAAGAAGGTCCAACCCGTTTAACTTGGGGGCATGAAATAGAAAAAAAATTATTTTGGACCCCGCCCCCTTTAGTGGGCGTGATTATATGCAAAAATGGTGTAAAAATTGGACAAATTGTTTTACTTAAGCCTGCATTCCTTAAAAATAACATTTTTAAGCTTTAATGCCGAAGCTGAGACGTAACCTGGTACTACTCTGCCCTACCCCCTCCTCTCCCTTTGCCCCCTAAATGACCCTACAAAAAAAAAAAAAAGAAAAAAAATATTAGTTTTTATATACAATTATCCCATGCATTTATTTTTAGAGTTTTATGATTGCCTGTTTCTGAACCTAACCCCCCCCCCCCCCCCGTTGCTCCCTAAATGACCCTATAAAAAATTTTTTTTTTTAATTTTATATATAATCATCCCAAGCATTTATTTTTAGTTTTATGACAAAGGTGAAATGTTTCCCCCACACCCCTTGCCAGAGCGACCCCGCCAAAATACAGTTTTAGTACCCTCAAAAGAGAATTAGACCCCATCAAGTAAATATATTCCTGATCAGGGATGAAGTCTAAGATGATCTAGCACTGCCCATACATTCGTCTGGGGAAAACATGATATAGTCTACTTTTGGACCCCGCCCCCTTTAGTGGGCGTTGATGTATGATATTATATGCAAAAATAGCGTAAATATTGAACAATTTGTATTCCTTAAGCCTATAAAAAGCCGAGATGTTCTCTGATCTTGCAGAGGTGAAAGTCCCTCCCATGACCCTTCCCGGAATGAGACTGTCAAAATAGAGATTTAAGTTTGGGTACAGATATGTCTTAAAGGAACTCTGTCCCACCGAATTAAATATTTTAAATTTACTTCCTAAATATTTGGAGGGTATTTAAGATTCGACTTGTTTTTTTTTTTTTTTTTTTTTTTTTTTTTGGTAGGACTAACACTTAGGAGATGGTCCCTATATATGCAGTGCATTATCCCTGAACCTGAAAAGAAGAGATAACATTAAAACGACAGACGAAGAAAAATTAATGGAAGATAGAGCATTTTTTTTGTAGCTATTTTAATCCTTTTTTCACTTCGCCGGCTAATTTTTTCCTACAGGGCAGACGAATAAGAATGCTATTCCTCTGCTCTTTAGTACATGTTCAGTGTCAGTCGCTGCCAATTATGTTCAGTGACCAGCACTATGCCTTCATCACTGAAACAGGCCGAGAACAAATAACACAATCACGCACTAGTGCTGATCACAAGAATTCGACACCCTATTCATGACTGAGTGCGGATTCGAACTCGGGGCCTTCAGATTCATAGTCTCGGGTTAATTTTTTAGTTTTTATGTTTCGAATAAAATGAAATTAAATTTAAAGTTAATATTTTATTAGTCCAATGTGTGCACTCAAACACACTCTTTGTGAATGTTATTAATGCAACTTAAAATGTGTGTGTTTGAACAATATTGAGTTTCTTCCTGCCACTTTTTATGGCTGTTTTGCATGTGTAAAATTGTTTACAGCGAAACATGTTGAACATTTACGTTATTAATTTTCTTTACATATTAATTTCTGCAGAATAAACTGCTGGTGTTGTTCTTTCCTAAAAGAAATACGTTTCGAAAATTCTGCCAAAGTAACTGAGAAAACTGAGAATAATTAATAAAGTTTATTATATAAATAAAATGCACCTATTTATTATGGAGTTGTAGCACTAACAACAACAACAATATACATAAGAATTTTATGTCACATTAAGTGCAACAGAAAATAACTTTTCCAAGTTTTTTTTTTTTTTTTTTTTTTTTAATAGAATTTGTCACGACAGTGGGACAAAGTTTCTATGAACACAAAAGGGAAGGAAATAACTGAATTAGTGAAGGAATAAAGAGCGATTGCACCTCATATTAATCAAAACAGAGGAAATTTCGAATTGCTTGTGAATTTTTTAAAAGTGCAATTTTTTGCTATAAATTGCTTCATATTCAGATGCATTAAATGATCTGAAATTCCCATAATTTCGTTGTTGACACGATAACTGCGAATCTAAACTTAATCAAGATTTTATTTATTTTACCATTTTTCTAGTGTTACGTCCCAATGTGCAGTTTGTATATAAAAGTTTAATAAAAAAAATTTGCTGCAATGATGTTGTCAAAAGTGGTTGCTTTCTTAAACTACCATTTAGCTAAAAGCAGTGCAGAATGTTTGTTTATAAAATTTTAAATAATTTTTTTTGTATAGGGTGTCCCAGCAAGAACGCACTGTTGCATTTTAAGATAAAAATTCATAGGTTTTGGGATAGTTGTAATTTTTTATTGATGTGTTATAACGAAGATATGGTTATTTCTAGTTCCAGCGCAATGCACTGCATATGCAGGGTGTGGGGTTCAACCCCTCAGTGCAGGTCCTCAAAAAAAAAAAATAAAAAAATATTAAAAAAAATTTTATGTTTTTAATCGAAAGCATAACATACGAACTTTGTGAACTTTTTTATTTTTTTTTTGCATAAAAGGGCTATACAATTATTTATGCACCGCCTATAACACAAACTTATAAATAATTTATTACTTCTTTGGGAAATTTTAACCAAAACCAAATATAATAAAATAAGGGTATTTTTTATTGTCAATTCGAAAATTTTCTGTTGACATATAATGTGACACTTTCATCCTTAATACATATTTATTTACCATTAAAGAGTCCTTCCAAAATTGTTTTTTGTTTTTGTACGAGTATTTAAAAAAACAATGCGGTAATTTACTACGCTTTAACCCTTTTGTTAAAAAGGAATTATTTCATTTGCTTATTTTCTGTTTACTTGTTTGTGCTCTTTGCAAATACTTGAGTGATTTTAAGCGTAAAGATGATAAAAGCAATAAAACTTCCTCCAACCAAAAGGTGTTAATTGCGGAAAACCATTTCCCTTATTTTGTTTTTGTTTTCAACGAGTTTACCGCATTAAAGACGGTCTTCGCTTTTAATAGCAATAAATAACAGATTTTTCTTTACGCTTAAAAGGATTTTAATGTAGCAACATTAAGCAAATAAAAAATTAATTTATGCTTAAATTTGTTAAAGAGCGCAGAAGGGCGGCATATTTGAAGCAAAAAATATAAATAGGAAATAATGCGGAAAGATATATTTAGATGACTGTAAGGAAAGTCTATATAATCGTTTAATAAAATATATTAATTTTTATACCCTCCAAAAAAGAATTTGGAGGGTATATTCACTTTATCATTCCGTGTGTAACGCAGCGAAATATCTCTCTGAGATCCCATAAAGTACAGTCGACTCCGCTTGTTGGAAATAACCAAAACCCAATTATTTTTCAGTTATCCGATTTTTTATCTAAAACATAGTTCGAATTACTGAAAATTGTTGCAGTTAAGCGTACTGCTTAAAATCAGTAAAACAATATTTTTTATATCAAATCTGTATATTTTTTTTTACGTCTATTTAATGTAAAAATTTTATTAAAAAAAAAATTAATCATAGAATTATTCATTTTGTTGTTGAAATTTTTTCATGAATTCCTCGAAAATGTCTAGCCTCTTGCATTGACAATACAACAGAAAAATACAATAAAGTACGTTAGAGTGAAAAGGACAAATACATTTTGCCATTTGATATTTTAACGGACAAAACATGAACACTTTTTTCAGCCTTAAGTTATGCAATCGATTTCTAATAAATAAATTTGTCATTGTTTATTTTTTCACTAAAGCGAAGTAAGTTTCATACAAAAAGTAGTTGTGGGCTTGCTTTTGGTTTTCAGTAATGCGATATTTTCAGTAAAGCGATGTTTCGTTAAGGCGAAGTGAATAAGACTAGCTGCGTTTAAAATCAGTGCGGGGATTTGTATCGCTTTCAGTACTCGAATTTTTTCCAAAAAAGCGTGTTGCGCTAAAGCGGATTCGACTGTGTATATATATATATATATATATATATATATATATATTCTTGATTAGTGATGAAATCTAAGACGATCTGAGCATGTCCGTCCGTCCATCTGAGGAAAACACGATTAAGTCTAAACGAAAAGTGCAAGACCCTTGAAATTTGGTATAAATAAATTTTGAAAGATAGCACAGGTCAAGTTCGTAAATGGGCTGAATGGGGCCAGAGGGAAAAATTTTTCCCTGAGAAGTACCAAATCAACCTCTAAGAAACAACATAATTTTATCAGTTTTTTTTTGTAATTTTGTTAAGCAAATGATTTATTTTTATGTCCAAGAAGGTTCAGCCAGAAAATCAGAAACATTTTTTGGACCCCGCCCTCTTCTGTGGGCGTTAAGGTAACATATTATATGGAAAAATAGTGTAAATATTTAACAAATTGTGTAATTTAAGCCTATATTTTTTAAAAATTAAATTTTAAAGTTTTTCTGACGAAGCTGAGATGATCTCTGATCTTTCTCTACCCTACCCCTAAATGACCCTATCAAAAAAAATTTTTTTTTACACTTTATAACCCCAAAAATTTACTTTTTAGTGTTTTATGGTAAAGATGAGATGCCTACCCCACAGCCCCTTTCGGGGTGACCTCGAAAAAATAGAATTTTTATTTTCTAAATATTTGAAGGGTATTAAAGATTCGACCCGGTCGAGTATAATTTTCTTACTTGTTTTATTTTGAATTGTTTTCATTTTATTTATTTTATTTTAATATAAAGAACAGGAAAAAAATTTTTTTTTTTTTAATTTATTAAAAATATTGTCATTTGAATTTTAGTTGTAATTATTACCCTGAAGAAGATTTCCAGAAGATATCGAAATATTGGAAAGTAAAAATAGTATTTTTTTATAAAAGAGTGACCTAAAACTTGCTAATGAAACAGATAATTAGTCTTAAGGATTTAATTTCACTTCTGTGTATTTGCAGATTCGAGATTTCCGATTTCTGAGGTTCTTTAGGTTTTCACAATGATATATATGCTTAAAATAGCAAATACTATCTCAATGGTGCCAATTTAGAGATCTCAGAAATTTATAACAAAATTTAATGGACACCTTTAATACAATGTACACCTTGAATACAGTATAGACATTGTCTTTCTTTCATTCACTTGAGGTATGATGCACAGTACTGTACACTGAAGATTTATTTGTGTATAAAGTGAGGCATGCATACATTTTTCAATGTCATGTTTTTCAATGTCGTTGATGTAAACTTGTGTGCACAGAGGATACAATATGTACACTATTTCGAACTCCAATCAGCTCACAGCATCCATATAAAGATTTGTTTGAATATATTTTTATAAAAAAAAAAAAATTTGACATTCGAATCTATAACAAACATGTCTTCGAACGACAACTCTAATATCTTATAAACACATCATTACTTTCAAATGCAGGAGTTGGAGTTGTTAAAAAAAAGCAAAATCTTTTTTCTCTTGAACAAAATACACAAAAAATATTTAACAAATCTAGTCAATTTATTATGTGTTATTTGCCACACATGTGCCAGCCAGCAATTCCGGAAGTGTACTTTCTTCTTTATAAACTTCGTTAAAGAAAATAAAATATTTTTCCTACAGCTTTTTTTTTTCTTTACATTTTACAAGTATTTTCTGCTCTGGCGAACAAAAACTTTAGTTGCAGTAACAAGTTGCATGAAAATGAAACGGAAACATATTTGCAGTCGTCTGTTTCGTATACAAAACTTCTTAAAGGCACTTTAGTCGTTTCCTTTGCAACAATTTATTGGTTAAACAACTAAAAGAGGACACAAGAAATATATAAAAAAAATAATATAACAAAAATTAATAACGAATGTCAGAAAGAAAAAGTTGATGCACAAGTTTTCGAACTATTCCACTAGGGAAAACAATTTTCAGTTGAATTTTATCTTAAAATAAATAATTTATCGATAATAATGTTTACACAGAAAACTTGTATAAATTCATACTTCACTTGCTATGGCTATTGATTATGCTTAATAGGATATTTATTTAAAACTCCAAAAGCACAACATATATTATAATTTTGAATGATTAGAATAGGATGAGCAAGTGACTATCAAATTATGAAACGCCAGGTATTCAGCAGCAATAATTTTAATTATTACAACTCCAAGCTCTCAAATATATACAGTCGAATCCGATTTAGCGCAACACGCTTTACTGAAAAATATCGGATTACTGAAAGCGTTACAAATCTCCGCAGTAATTTTAAACGCAGCTAGTCTTATTCACTTCGCTTTAGTGCAACATCGCTTTACTGAAATTATCGTATTACTAAAACCCAAAAGCAAGCCCACAACTACATTTTGTATGAAACTTACTTCGCTTTAGTGAAAAAATAAACAATGACAAATTTATTCATTAGAAATCTGTTGCAACACGCTTTACTGAAAAAAATCGGATTACTGAAAGCGATACAAACCCCCGCACTGATTTTAAACGCAGCTAGTCTTATTCACTTCGATTTAGCGAAATATCGCTTTACTGAAAATATCGTATTACTGAAAACCAAAAGCAAGCCCACAACTACGTTTTGTATGAAACTTACTTCGGATTAGTGAAAAAATAAACAATGTGAAATTTATTTTTTAGAAGTCGATTGCATAACTTAAGGCTGAAAAAATGGCGCATGTTTTGTCCGTTAAAAAATTAAATGGCAAAATGCATTTGTCCTTTTCGCTCTTACGTACTTTATTGTTTTATTTTATTATATTGTCAATGCAAGTGGCTACACTTTTCCGACGAATTCGTGAAAAATTTCAGCAATACAATTTTTACATTAAATTGACATAAACAATAGCCCCTATTATGAATGGCGACGTCGATGTCACATCAAGTCGACAGCAAAAAATTATCACTTGTCTGCAAGTTGTCGATAACAATTAATTACTCTTGACGATTTCTTATCATTCTCTAGGGCATATAATATCGATAGAACATGTCAATAGTAGTCAGTTGCTGTCGCAAAAGAGTGGACAAGCGGCAATCTTTTGCTGTCGTCTTGATAACGCGTCGATGTCGTCATTCATAATAGGGGCGAATATACACAGATTTGGTATAAAATATATTGTTTTATTGATTTTAAGCGGTACGCTCAATTGTAACAAATTTCAGTAATCCGAATATTAATTCAATTCATATTTCCGGTAAACTGAATTAATTCAAATCATTTTAAAAAGTTCCTTGAATGATTCACAGAATCATTCAAAAAATAATCATTCGTTTAAAGCTCTGGTATAAATAAAAATAAAAATTTATTAAATATAGAACTTCCAAAGAACTAAATCGTTTTGTATTAAAATTTAACTGGTTACAAAGAAAAAAGTGTCAGTCTTCTTAAGTAAAGGGTGTCCAAAATTATGGTATCGTTTTAATTTTGCTGCCACTTTTTTTCAACTTGTACTTTTTATTCCAAAATTTTATTTCCATATTCAAAATAGATTCCGGTTATTTAATACAGAATGTTACATGAATAAACATCGTGTTTTTATTGTTAAAACACTTTGTTTCATTTTACAAATGAAATGAGCCCAGATCGTTCATAATCATATTCCCACTTTTTTCTTAATTTGCACCACTGTGCGCTGGTTGTAATGTCAAATGGGCATTAATATTGTTCTCTGGTGCGTATGATAATTAATAACATCTTAATATTACTCATACGCTAAATGTGTGTATGGTCACAGAGTGCATCCTAAAAGTATGCAATAATTATGATACACATTTATATTACAAAAAGTGCTGCAACTAGAGCATTAAGTGAGATGTACTCGTATTCCAGCATGCATGCACAAACATAAAAATGCTGGTGCAAGTGGTTTCGGTCGTGTGTGTGGGCTTTTAGTGTCATATTACGCTTTCCTGTGGCGAGTTCAAACTGAGTGGAATATTTTTATGATGGTATGCGTTTGCTGCCACAGTGTATGGCAAAATTAGCAGAGTTGAAAGAAATTTACACTGTAATCCATCAAAAAATTCTTGGATATTGCCAAAACTGTAGAAGCCCTTACAGCATGAATTGTATATTTCGACTGCCATATAGTCTTGCTAGACACTGTAATTTATTCCATACAGCTTTAGCTGGTATTACTAGTAGTACATGACTATCACAAGGGGAAAAGCTAAACAGGCATGTATTCAATAGCTATTGTTATTCAAGATTGATTATTATTCCTAAGAGTAAATAAAATTCATTACAGCAAATATCTTTGTTATACATCTGGCTAAATATGTTTGACAAGCGTATAATATATGGCCGTCCTATGAATTTATTTGAATGATATTCACTTTTTCACTTCATTAAAAGCTTAAAAGCAGAATAAGATAATAAAAATAAATGCCAGTAATTAAAGTCATCATACGTCACAGACATATTTTCCTTTATTATAAAAGTATTTAAAAAACATAATGTACTGATAAAATCGTCTTAACAATAATAAATGTAAATGAATGAATGAAATGAATGTGATTTGCTTTTTTCTAACGAAATCATATAAAATTAAATATCTATATGAGCCTACAAAAGATGTTATTTATTTGAGTGATTAAGTTTAATAACAGAAATTACCCTTGAGCACAATTACCATTTTGACTTGCGCTGAATTCATGTGCTCGTGTTAACAGTTTTTAATTAATATATTATTACCTTGCATGGAATGGTGAGTTTTCTTTTCATTATAAAAATGTCATATAAAACAAGTAAAAACATTATATTCGGCCGGGTCGAATCTTAAATACCCTCCAAATATCTGGTAAGTAAATTTAAAATGTTTAATTCGGTGAGACAGAGTTTCTTTAAGACTTCTCTGTACCCAATTTTAAATCTCTGTTTTGAGAGAGTCCTTCCGGGAAGGGGCGAGGGAGAGACGTTTCATCTCTGCAAGATCAGAGAACATCTCAGCTTCTTATAGGCCTAAGGAGTATACATTGTTCAATATTTACACTATTGTTGCATATAATATCATACGTCAACGCCTACTAAAGGGGGCGGGGTTCAGAAATATACAATATCATGTTTTCCACAGACGAACGTATGGGCATTGCTAGATCGTCTCAGACTTCATCACTGATCAAGAATATATATACTTTATGAGGTCCAATTCTTTTTGGAGGGCATTAAAACTGTATTTTGTCGGGGTCTCTCTGGCAAGGGCCGTGGGGGAGACAATTCACCTAAAAAACTCAGAAAACTCTAAAAATAAATGTTTCGGATAATTAAATACAAAATTAAAAAATTGTTTTTTGATTTGGGAGGACGGGGTTGGACAGAGGAGCACCAGGTTACGTCTCAGCTTCGTCATTAAAGCTTAAAAATTTTATTTTTAAGGAATGTAGGCTTAAGTAAAACAATTTGTTAAATTTTTACACTATTTTTGCATATAATAATGCCCACTAAAGGGGGCGGGGTCCAAAAATTATTATTTTTTTTTTATTTTATGGCTCCAAACTTAATGCGTTGGACATTCTTTGACATAAAAATCTATCATTTGCTTAACAAATTTACAAAGAAAACTTTAAAAATTATGTTGTTTTTCAGAGGTTGGTTTAGTTCTTCTTAGGGGAACTTTTTTCCCTCTAGCCCGCTTCGGCCCATTTACGAACTCAACTTGTGCTATTCTTTAAGATATATTTATACCAAATTTCAACAGTGTGGCTCCTTTTGTTTGGACTGAATCGTGATTTCCACAGACGGACGGACATGCTCAGATCGTGTTAGATTTCATCACTGATCAAGAATATATATACTTTATGGGGTCTCAGATGGATATATCGGTGCATTACAAACGGCATGACAAAGTTAATATACCCGCCTATTCTTTTTCTGCGCAGTCGACTGAATACAGTCGGCTCCGCTTTACTGGAAATAACCAAAACCCAATGTTTTTCAGTTATCCGATTTTTCTCTAAAACGTAGTTCGTATTACTGAAAGTTGTTACAGTTAAGCGTACTGTTTAAAATCAGTAAAACAACATGTTTTATATCAAATGTCTAGCCACTTGCATTGACTATATAATAGAAAAATACAATGAAGTACGTAAGAGCGAAAAGAACAAATGCATTTTGCCATTTAATTTTTTAACGGACAAAACATGCAAAATTTTTTCAGCCTTAAGTTATGCAATCGCCTTCTAATAAATAAATTTGTCATTGTTTATTTTTTCACTAAAGCGAAGTAAGTTTCATACAAAACGTAGTTGTGGGCTTGCTTTTGGTTTTCATTAATACGATATTTTCAGTAAAGCGATGTTTCGCTAAAGCGAAGTGAATAAGTCTGGCTGCGTTCAAAATCAGTGCGGGGATTTGTATCGCTTTCAGTAATCCGATTTTTTTCAGTAAAGCGTGTAGCGCTAAAGCGGCTTCGACTGTATATACAGATATTCACTGCAACCCTGGAACCATTTTTTTTTTGATTTGCAATATTTATTTATTGCTTTCTAAAATATAAAATACATTTGATCAAAAAAAAAAGTTATTTTATTTAGTTGCTTCACTATTCCAAAGAAATCTTAATTAAATTTTCCAGCCCTGGAGCAGTCTTTTTGTTTTTTGTTAACTGCTTATAGCAATGAATTTCTTTCAAAAACTGTTTGAAGTTTATTTTATAAAGAAAAATAAAATATTTTTTTTAATTGATTACGTTTATGTACCAAAAAATAATTTCAATTGTCCAACCCTGGAATGAACTTTTTTATTTAATTTGATTTTCACTACCAATTTAGTTCTTCCTGAAATATAAAATAATTTTAATTAACAGAAAAACTACAAATTAATTTTAGCTCGTTATTTTTATATACCAAAAATAAGTTTAATTTTTCCAGCTCTGGAGCTGTTTTTAGGCTTTTTTTTTAAATTGCTAATAGCAATCAATTTCTTTCAAAAACATCAAATATGTTTTAAAATATAAAGAAAAATAAAAAAGTTTTTTTAATTGATTACGTTTATGTACCAAAACAAAAATTTCAATTGTCCAACCCTGGAATGGTCTTTTTTATTTTGTTTGATTTTCAATACAAATTTAATCCCTGCTGAAATATAAAATAATTTTAATTAACAAAAAAATTATAAATTAATTTTAGCTCGTTACTTTTATATGCCAAGAATAAATTTAAATTTTCCAGCTCTGGAACCCCAAATATCGTCTGCATGAAATTGTTTTAAAATCGCTTAAATTATTCCTGAGCGAGGCCGCAATAAATCAAAGAGAAAATAAAATACAGTTTTGCTTTATTTTTTATCGAATTTCTTTTTATATAATTTTTGTTCAGTATTTGGCTTTTGTTTTTTGCTTTTTTTATTTTTATTACATTTTTATAAATAGTTTCATTTGTTTTTCTTAATTGTTGTTGCTTCACTTACATAGACATATATATATATATTAGCCGTACAAACTAAACTTATATTACACAACTATTTACAAAAATTATTTCATTTTATGTTTCCTTAATTTAATTATTTAGTTCAATTTGAAAAACTACAAATAAATTCTCTCTCTCAAAATGCTGGCATTTTTCAATGCATTCATTCATCGGATGACTGACTGACTATCCGTGATTAGTAACTATTTTTCTTCATGCAAGTTGCTTTATACTCGTAAATGTATCTTTGTCTGCTTTAGTATATCTAGACTGTTTTTTATGGTTTTGTTAAATGACTTATTTCTATATAATTGCTATAACTATTTTTATTCTGTACTTCTCGTATGTAAAGTTGTATGATATTGACTGCTAATGGACGCTTAGGTTTATTGTTTATTTGTTTGTATTTTGTTTATCTGGCTTTTTATGCAAATTATTTATAAATAAATATTGAGACTCAGACTTAAAATAATGTATTTCATAAAAAATTATTTGCATTAAAAATATATAAAGGAAACTCTTAAAGTACAAAGTAAATGATGTGCTTAAAAGTAAACAAGACATTTTTGTTTGTTCAACGTTTTCGTAATTAAATAAAATTTCGAAATTAAATATAATAAGATTTAAATGTTTTTTTTTTCAAATTATAGAGGTTTATTAATATTTAAATTATATTTACAAAGTTTCCATGTGCATGTGTATGTAATGTTGGTTTGGAAGGATAAATATCTGTTTAATATATTTTTTAAATTATAAACTGTTTGTTTTTCAATATAAATTTGTGCTGAAATTTCATTTCGAAACTGAATTGTAAGAATTAAAAATTATTGTGGACATGTAAATTTTTATGGAAATCAAATTTTAAATTAAATTCCGCCACAAGCTTTAAATTGGAGTCGAACAACCGACTTTTCTACAAGACAAGACTTTTCTACAAGACAGCCATTTTTCATATCGCAAACCAGATTTTATCATGGATATTTTTTTAAATAAATTATAAGCTGATTTCTGAAAAGTGTGCGCTTATGATAGAATCTAAAACTCCTTTACAACTCCGTGATTTTTGAATTTTTCTCTCACTAACTTTAAATGCAACACTGCCGCCACCAATCACCATCTATTAAAAAACTATCGTAAAATTTTAGACGAACTGCGTCATTTAGTTTGTATTTGACAGACATTAAGGGTGGTTTTTTGAGCTGCCGGTTAAACTAGGTTTAGTTAATCTGAAAGTGGATTTGTGCCACCATCCCCAAGTTTGTATTAAAAATTTTCACGGAACAGTTATAGTTTTGCTTAAAATATTGGACTTTAGAAAAATAACAAAATTTAATCCCATCATTGGAGAAGTCATAATTTTAGACAAGGTTAAACTAAGATTAAACTTAATCCTTATCATTAAACCGCGGCCTAAAAGTAGGCAACCTCATGAATTTTAACAGAAAAAGCATACTTTTTACATTGAAAAAAATATATTATTAAAACCAGGGCACAACTTGATAAATACTATGACAACTCTGCACGATCAATTTCAACGGTAAAGAAGGGGTTAAACTGAGTTCCATTGTGGTCGTAAAATAGATCATTACGCGAAATAAAATTAGATGGGATGGCAGGGGTTGTAGCCAATACATAACGCTTTATATGATTATTGGTACATGAAAAAGCCAGACGCGAGCCGAGGGCCATGATCAAGACAGTGACCGAGTGCGCATGTGTGTAGTCACTATGGTAAAAATCCATGTATTGGACTGCGTACTACTACTACCCCATTCAGCACATTCTTCACATTCAAAGTCCTAAGACTATTTGTTTTTTGCAAATCTTAACAAATGGATGGGAGCGGTAAGAGGTTTGAATAGAATGATGAGGTCATAACAGAAATAATTGCCTACTTCCAGGGCCTTGAGGAATCCTCTTATTTGAAGGCAAAATATGGTGGAAAAAAAGAGGAAATATTGCATATACGAGGCCTGTTCTGGAACTGTGGTAAATTTTATTATATTCTCAAAAAGAATATAAAATAACATATGCGAGGTCTGTTCAGGAATTATAGTAATAAATATTTAAAGAGGAAATGATGTTGCCTATACGTAGTCTATTCAGAAATTGTGGTAATTTTAAATTATATAAAAAAAAGGGAAAACAATGTTCCCTACACGAGGTATGTTCAGAAATTATGGTAACTTTTCAGTTTAAAAAACGGGGAACCATTGTTGCATATACGAGGTCTGTTCGGAATTATGTTAAACTTTTCTTTTTTTATAATAAGAGAAAACAGTGTTGCCTGTACGAGGTCTGTTCAGAAATTATGGAAATTATTAATTTTTCTTAAAAGAGCAAGCAATGTTCCACATACGAGGTCTGTTCGGATATTATGGTATAATTATAATTTTTTATAAAAAGAGAAAACAATGTTGCATATACGAGGTCTGTTCAGAAATTATGCTAATATTTTCATTTTTGTTAGAAGAAGAAACAATGTTTCACATACGAAGTCTGTTCGGAAATTGTGGTCATTTTAAATTTTACTCAAAAAAGGAAAAACAATGTTGCCTATACGATATCTGTTCAGAAAATACGGTAATTTTTCATCTTTAAAAAAGGGAAAAACAGTCGAGGTCTATTCAGAAATTGTGAAAACTTTTAATTTTTCTTAGAAGGGAAGCAATGTTGCATATACGAGGTCCGTTCAGAAATTATGGTAATTTTTTCATTTTTGTTAGAAGAAGAAACAATGTTTCATAGTCTGTTCAGAAATTGTGGTCATCTTAAATTTTACTCAAAAAAGGGAAAACAATGTTGCCTACACGAGGTCTGTTCAGAAATTATGACAATTTTTCGTTTAAAAAAGGGGATAGCAGTTGAGGTCTGTTCAGAAGTTATGGTAATTTTACATTTTTCTTAAAAGGGGAAAACATTGTGACATATACGAGGTCTGTTCATAATTTTTGTTAAAAAATGAAAAAATGTTTCATATACCAGGTCTATTCAGAAATTATGGTAATTTTTTTTCTCAAAAAAGGTAAAACGACGTTGCCTATGCGAGGTCTATTCACAAATTATGGTAATATTTCATTTTTCTTCAACATATATTTGCTTATGCAGCAATTTTATTTTGTTCCCTTCCATATATTTCTGACAGTGTTTTTTCCAATCCTTAAAGGACTTCTGAAATGCAATTTTCGGTATGTTCTTGAGTGTTTTTAACGATTCGGTTTTTGTACACTCAATCGTCGTAACACGCCGTCCTTTCAGGGTTCTCTTTAATGGCAGGCACAGAAAAACATCATAGGGGACCAAATCTGATGTACGAAGTGGCCGAGACATGGACATGCCTTTGTTTTTGCCGAACAATTTACCAAAAGTCGACTGTTTTTTGTTAAAATACAATTCAGCAATTTGGAAACGAATTTCTTTGTCACGTGCTTTATTTCCAAAATTTGTACGAAATTGCATGGCATAAGCCAACCGATATGGTGGCATCCCTAGTAGTTTCTTTAATAGTAATTCGGCGATTCTCCATAACAATTTTTTTCACTTTCACAATATTTTCTATTCTTGTTTAAAGCTAGATGCTCCATAAAACTGTATGAACATCGACACGTTATTTTATTTTAAACAAAATATTGCGACATTTAAGAATCTAAATGTTCATTCTCTTCATTAATTAATTTTTTCAAAAATTTTATAGTAAAATCTGTTTAAAATACAATAGCGAATTTATTCCATATTTAGTGTCTTCAATTCAAATTAAACAGGAAAATAGAAGTTAACGTTACGATGTATTATAACAAAAATATTTAATATTTCTTCTCTTAATTTGCATGAAAAAAAGCCTTCCACATAAATTCTATTAAAATAAAAGATTAATATTTTTCATAAATTCCAAAAAAACTGAAAGCAAATAAATATTTCCACTTCAATTCAAAATTCTATTTGAATGTCTTCTTGCATGTTAAACGAAAACGTAGTGACAAGACAAACCAACACTTACATACAAATACACACACTTTCTCACTCTTATTCCGTCTTCTGCTCCATCAATCAATCTTTCAGATTTACACATACACAATCGTACTGTACTGCAAACTATAATAAGGTATGGCTTTGGTGGTTCTAACTCTAACAAGTTTTCTTCATTCGGCATTTCCTCTCTCCCCCGCCGACTCGGGCATTTGAGAATTTTGAAACAAATTTTCAAATGCAATTAAGAAACATTCTCGTTTCCTTTCGGTGTGGTGTGCTTCATTTGTATTCCCTTTATGCGTTAATAACTTAAGAACGAGGAGGCATTGAATGAAATGGCAAAATTATGTTAATGGCCTGGATGTGAATGGCGGTGGTATAAACAAGGGAATGAAGGATGAAGTGGAATTGTTCTACAGGGTAGAAGTGGCTGGCATTTGTTGTGCTCCTTGTATTCTTAAGTTATTTAAAGGTATTGACTTGTTAGAATTTATTGTCGCCGAAGACGCTGTCGTTAACGGCGTCGTAGTTGTGGTCGTTGTGGCTGTCGTCGTTGTCAGTGTCATTGTTGATGGCACTGAATCGGCTGCAACAGATTTTTGTTGCAATTTAGCTGCAGCTTCTTGTATGTAGTTGCATGTGGATGACGGCAAACGTTTGACCATCATATGTGACGATTTGACGGCAATCCATTCATTGCGAGCCGCATCGAACCATGTCAAGCCCAAATTGTAACGACCATTCAGATTGGCATGCTGACAATGAGAGAACCACCACCCACCCTCATAGTTAGCGGCACAATGCGTTCGTGATATGTCACGATCAACATCGATGGCCGAAAATTGCATGCCCTGTTGATAGTCGAGGGCGTCAGAGGCATTGCCGCTGTAGCCATCGATGTGCAAACGGTAGCCATCGGAGCGCGACGATATGTAAAATTGTGTGTAGTCGGCCAACCAGACGTTGTCGTAAATGTCTTGCATGACCACCCGCAAGCGCGTGCAATTGTTAAGCGTCAAATGATGTAATTGTTCATTGCCCATCCAAAATTCACCGGCTGGCGAGCCAAAGCCGCTGGCATAATCCTCCCACGAACGATTGAAGTCGGCACTGCCATCATAACGTTTTTGTATAGTTGTCCAACCATCTGCTGTGCAGTGGGCCATCATGGGATGACGTTCAGCCGACGGTGCAATCAGATACAGACCACCAGCGTCATTTGCGGTCGTTGGTGTTACTTCGCTGCAATCCTTGGGGAGCTTCTCAATAATTGATTCAAACTGTGCTTCAACATTTTCCAATTTGGCAACTAAAGACTCGGCATTTTGTGTTGGTGTGTTTGCTGTTGTGGTCTTCTGCCCCGGCTGCTGCTGCTCTTGTTGTGTTGCAAATGATGAACTATTATGGTAGTGCATGAGCTTCTAAACGACGATGGAGGGAGAAAAAAAATTATGAAAATGGTTTTTGCTTTAGTACTTGAATATTTGAAGAGAAATAAGTGTGCTAACTTTCGTTCTTGAAAGCAAACACCATTAAAAGGCAAAGAAGAAAGAGAAAAAAATGCTGTTTAATATTTAAGGATTTTTTTTAAATTGCAGGAAGAAATTTAAAAGTGTCCTCCATGTGCTTTTCGTTTATTACCAAAAAAAAATGCTATTCAGGCTGGATTTTGCTGTTTCGTAGGTTTTTTTTTTTCTTTTTGTTATAGAAGCCTATCATTATATGAACATGCATGAACAGAAAGCAACATGTTCATGCATGCAAAGGTTGTCTTTTCCAAAGGGTGTCCCAGTAAAAACTCACTTTTTAAATTTAGTGTTAATTTTTTGTTTTTGTGGCAACTGTGAAATTTGGTTACACTATTTATTTTATGAAATTATAAGTATGAAAGTTTATTACACGAATATGGCAAAACCTATGCTGAGATCGCTCCCAAGCTTCGAAGAACCATTCGGAGAGTGGTATGGTGTAGGGTATTATTATAATTAATTGTTGGAAAATTTTGTTTTAAATTCAGAAAGGCATAATATAGGATTTAATTATCCAATTATGACTGCAGAGCAGACTAGCTGTTTTCAAAAGCCGCTACACTTTCATCATCAGTACTCTTTTGTATTTTTGTTTGTTACCACTTATTAGATCGCTTAATTGAATATATGTGAAAATAAGGTATTTCTAATTCCTTCTTAATATAGTTCCCTTCTATATTTTGGTGTTGAATTTTATTATTAAAACTATTTGTTATGAGCGAACTAAAGGTTGGGCAAATTTGAGGTTAGGAAGTAAATTGGCTTAAAAGTATAATATTTTTTTCAACAAATTCAGTTTTATTGATACCAGTGTAAAGTAGAAATATAGGAATTAATAACAGAATATGAGGCCGGGTAAAGGTCTACCTCTAGTACGTTGCCAGATGTTTGCTATTTTCACAAAATTTTGAACCATATTTTGCAACGAGGCATCGCTTGTCTCGTTAATGCTGCTTCGAATTTCATCAAAGCGCCAATTGTTTGTGATTTGTTCACGTAAAGCGGGTCTTTCAAATGGTCCCGGAGAAAATAAACCAGCGGCGTTAAATCACAAGCATGGGGCGCCCAATTGGCATCGCCAAATGGAGAAATTACGCGACCTGGAAATTTCTGCTGCAATAACTGATTTGTTGGGCCGGGTGAGTGGCTTGTGGCGCCGTCTTGCTGCAACTAAAGGACACTGAGGCCGAAAAAATCGCTACTCATGGTTTGATAGCGCAGTGAATTCACCATGGCGGGATTTCCTCGCTAACTTTCGAAAAAAATACGGGCTGATGGTACCACCTGACCACGAACCGCGTCAAACGTTCAATTTCTTGGGATGTAATGATTTTTTGAGGACTGCTTGTGGATTTTAGAAGCCCCATATGCGAAAATTTGGTCTGTTTACATAATCGCCTAATTAAAAATTAGCCTTATAATATAGAAGATTTTGTTTAAAAGTAAAAATTTTTCGAGGACTGCTTGTGGATATTGTGAGCTCCTTAAGCGATAAATTGATTTGTTTACATAATCGCCTAATTAAAAATGGGTCTCATCATTTAGACGATTTTGTTAAAAAATGCGTTGTTTTCGTTCCGCCTGACCACAAACCGCGTCAAACGTTTAATTACTTGAGATGTAACGATTTTTCGAGGACTGCTTGTGGATTTTAGGAGCCCCATATGCGACAATTTGGTTTGTTTACATAATCGCCTAATTAAAAATGGGCCTCATCATTAAGACGACCTTGTCAAACGTTCAATTACTTGGGATGTAATGATTTTCCGAGGACCGCTTGTGGATTTTGTGGGCCCCATATGCTAGAATTTAGCTTGTTTACAAAATCGCCTAATTAAAAATGGGCCTCATAATATAGACGATTTTGTTGAAAAGTGCGTTGTTTTCGTTCTGCCTGACCCCAAACCGTGTCATACGTTCCATTACTTAGGATGTAATGATTTTCAAAGGACTGCTTGTGGATTTTGTGAGCCCCATATGCGACAATTTGGTTTGTTTACATAATCGCCTAATTAAAAATGGGCCTCATCATTAAGGCGACCCTGTCTAACGTTCAATTACTTGGGATGTAACGATTTTTCGAGGACTGCTTGTGGATTTTGTGGGCCCCATATTCGACAATTTGGTTTGTTTACATAATCGCCTAATTCAAAATGGGCCTCATCATTAAGGCGACCCTGTCTAACGTTCAATTAGTTGGGGTCTAACGATTTTTCGAGGACTGCTTGTGGATTTTGTGGACCCCATATGGGATAAATTGATTTAGTTACATAATCGCCTAATTAAAAATGGGCCTCATCATAAAGGCGACCCTGTCTAACGTTCAATTACTTGGGATGTAATGATTTTTCGAGGACTGCTTATGGATTTTGTGGGCCCCATATGCGACAATTTGGTTTGTTTACATAATCGCCTAATTGAAAATGGGCTTTTATCACTGAACATTATTTTATTGAAAAATACTTAGTTTTCGTTCAGTGTTTTGAACACCCAATTCAAAAGCGTTCAACACAAATAATGATGGGCCAACTTTACACGATTACAATTTTCCAACTTTTTACTAAATAAGTGTCAAAGGATGGTAGCGTAATTTTTGACATTTCATCTTTTGACAGCCAATTTACTTCCTAACCTCAAATTTACCCACCCTGTTTTTGCATGGCAATATGTAGAAAGATATTTTACCGAAATATTTAATGCATCCTAATAAATGTAAAGCACATTTTAATAAAGAAACATGTTTAAATGCTTTCATTAAAAAATATTTATACCCAAATTTATATGAATTTATACACAAAAAGTCTTGTGCATAAATAATTTGTAATGGATTCTGGAATGTCAAAACCATAAGCTGGATTTTATAAATTAAATCCTACATTTACTGTCAGCACAAATTAATCACATAAGATTTGTATTTCAAAGACGATTAAAGTAAAAAAAAAATTAAATTGAGCAACTTGGCTTGACAGAATCTGGTTCAGTAAAGAAATTATTGCATTCGTATATTATGCCAGTCTTTATTGCTCAATTTAAGAAGCTTAAACAAATTGGCAAACTTTAAAATGTAAAATAAATAAATAAATATTTTTGTGTTTGTAGCAATATTTATAGTGCACAAGGATACACTCGTTGTCATGGTGAAAGAACATAAAAATAAAAATGAAAAATTTTTTAGTTGAAAATTGCAAAAATAATGGCGTGTTATTTTTATAACAAACAAATCATGTGTAGTCAAACGTTGATGCAACGTGACAGATTTTAACAAACAAAAAACAAAAAAAAAAAACAAAAAACGATAAAAAGGCAATCATTTCAAGCTTTAGTACAGAAATGAAAAAAATCATAAAAATCTAAATTTTAAAGTTATTAGAATGGAAAAACTACATGCGCAGCAGCGAGGAATTGCATTCGCATAACAAATAAAAATTTTTGCAAAACCAACAACAACGCCAGGAATCACCGGGCTATTGTGGCAATTTTATATGCAGAAGCTGTTGTGCGAGGAAATTCTTGTTGCTTTTTTTTTTGTTAGTTTCTTTACTTAGTAATTTTTGTTTTTTTTTTTTTTAAATAGAAATTTCTTCTCAACTTTAGCAACGTATTGCTGTTTTATTTATATTTACAATTTCCTTTGCGTTGCATGCTACGAGAGAGAAGCCTTACCTTATTGTCCTTGTTGCCATAACCACGATGCTGACGATGCTGCAAAGCTCTTTGTACATCCTCAACCATTGATTGTAAACGATCCAATTTTGTACGCATTTCAGTAACGCCCGATTGCATACGCCGTATGCCATCACGTTCATCTTGCAAAGTACTGACACTCACAGCCATTGCCTGCAGCGAACGTGCCACATTTTTGCCTTCTTCACGCACCAGATTCTGTTCTGACATTAGCTGGGCATTGGCAAATTCCAATTTGGAAATTTCGTGACGTAATTCGGGTAGATTTTTATCAACTTTCGTTTGCACGTTCTCAACATCCTCCAACAGTTCCAGCATGGACGAGTGTAACTTATCGAGTGAGGCTATTTGACGTGACAGATTAAAATTGGCGTCTGCTATGCGATGTTGTTCAATTTCAATGCTGCGTACACGTTCGGCAATCCGATGATATTTCAATTCATTAAATTGCCGTTTCAATTGACGTTGTGACAATTGGAGTTCATGCAGCTGTTGGCGTTGGAAACGGCAGTGCCGTCTTTTGTGGTCAGCCAGCTGGGTAAGTGAAGATGTCTGCAAATATGAATTGAAGATGAAAAAGAAAAGGAAAATAAGTTTGATGTGTTTGTTTTTGTGCACAAAGAGTAAAATGGAACATTGGTGCGCTTAAAAGTATGCTTTATATTTTGTGTATTACAAAAGAGTTAAATTGTTTTCAATTAATGAAAGCCATTCATTCAATTAAGGAGATAAGGGAGTATTAAGGCTAATTTAAATTCACTTTAAGTTGTGTATGTTTTACATACGTGACCTATTTGGGTGGTCGGCCCAATACTATCTCCTGTTTTAAAGTTTCGGCGCCATGCACCGCATATGTAGCAAAAATAAAATTAGCCGGCCAAGTAAAAAGAAAAAGGTTGAAAAAGCTACAAAAAAGTCTTCTCATCTTTCATATGCACCCTCAATACCATCCCCTCCTTTCTAGTTCCGGCGCAATGCACTGCATATGTTGGGGTCATCCCCTGAGTGCTGGTCCAAGATAAAAGAAAAAAAAATATGTAGGGGTCATTCCCTGAGTGCGGGCCTGAATTAAAAAAAATTAAAATAAATTAATGTAGTGGAAACCGATCGAACTGAGACCGCAGAGGGCGGTAAGAATTTTCCAGCTCCTTAAAATATACTTCAAAAGCAGGTCCCCTTTTCTTCATTGTGAGCTTTTTTTACAGAAAATAATATTCAGAAAAAAAATAATATTTCGAAGGACCTAAACTTGAAAAACAATTCGAATGTAAATTCTTTGAAATTGGCCGAGACAGTAGGTGATGCGAGAGCTGGTGTATAAAACAGCAATTTTTTTTCGTCAAATTCGAATATTTTCTTTAATAAAATCATTTAATTATTTCAATAAATTAAATTAATGCTAACAGCGTGCATTAATTTAATTTATAGGTAAACGATAAATTATTATTTTAAGGAAACGATCTTGGTTGCAGCTGCAGTATCTGCGTCTTCTGTAAATACGATTCTTCCTTGCTGAGACGCTGCACACCGGGACGGTTTCATGTAAAATATGTTAGCAGGTGCTCTAAATCATTGAAAATTGGCAGTGGGCATTATGTTGACTAAATTAATAATAAATTTTAATTTAATGAAAACCAGCCACGCCCATTGCCCACAATTCAAATAATTTTTTGCTCATAAAATTTTTGCTTTCACACCAAAAACCATTAAATGTTTATACGTCCACTTTGCAGCATAAAGTAAATGGGCTTTGGCAACTTTCAATAATATTAGCCACGCCCTTCTCTGACCTCCCATGCAATTAAATTATTATTTTTTTTATATCTTTCGTTCCTATACAAACCAAAGTCATCAAATTCGATACAAACATTTTTAAAGTCAAAAGATCTATGAAAAATTTCATCATCCACGCCCACCGTCCAAATAAGTATCTTCCTACAGAGACTTCCGAGCATCTTGTTGATATTAAATTTGTGAAATTATTGGTTATTTCATCAATCTGTTACGCTAAATTACCATGAACGGTTATATTGTTTTATCAAAATGGATGTTCGGTGCCGCCCAATTTTTCATTAAAAAAATCATCAGCATATGTGACACCCATATCTGAATGAATGGGCAAATGAACAAACAAAATTGTTGAATTTGCTACGACAACGATCTGCATGAGATTCAAGAAGCTTTCCATGCATCGCGAAAAAAATCACTGTTTGGTGTGAATTTTGGGCTGGTAGCGCCATCGGTCCATATATATTTGAAAACGGCAATGATTAGGTAACGCTATAGATCGATGGCTTAATAATATTTTTTTTATCTCAGTTGCATGATCTGGACACGTAAGGCATGTGGCGGTAACAGGACGACGCACAGTGGGATTTGTTCGTACAATGTTTGGCAAAATATATAAGGAGTGCTTGTATAATGTTGAAATTTTGCTTTGAGCCTTTGGTTAGCCCAATTAAGAAAAATATAAAGTTTCATTCAAATTGGCCACGCCCACTACCCAGCGCCCATAGAAACCAAAATTTATTTTTGGTCCAAAGTTTTTGAAATTTGTCACCGAGCCTTTAATTACCTCAATTAAGAATAAAATAAAGTTTCATCAAAATTGGCCACGCCCACTACCCACCGCCCATAAAAACTAAAATTTATTTTTGGCCCAAAGTTTTTCAAATTTTGCAGAGAGCCTTTTATTACTTCAATTAAGAATAAAATAAAGTTTCAACAAAATTGGCCACGCCCACTACCCACCGCCCATAGAACCCAAAATTTATTTTTGGTTCAAAGTTTTTAAAATTTGGCAGAGAGCCTTTTATTTCCTCATTTGAGAATAAAATAAAGTTTCATCAAAGTTGGCCACGCCCACTACTCATCGCCCATAGAAACCAAAATGTATTTTTGGCCCAAAGTTTTTGAAATTTGGCACAGAGCCTTTTATTACCTCAATTAAGAATAAGATAAAGTTTCATAAAAAAAATGGCCACGCCCACTACCCACCGCCCATATATACCAAAATTTATTTTTGGTTCAAAGATTTTCAAATTTGGCAGAGAGCCTTTTATTACCTCAATTAATAGTGAAATAAAGTTTCATCAAAATTGGCCACGCCCACTACCCACCGCCCATATAAACCAAAATTTATTTATGACCCAAAGTTTTTGAAATTTAGCACAGAGCCTGTTATTACCTCAATTAACGCCCACCTCTCACCGCCCATATAACCCATATTATATATTTTTCCCACAACTTTTTGTTTCTTTACCAAAACTAATTATTTTATAAATAATTATTTTATAAAAATTTCATGAATTTGGAGACAAATTTTATGATTTTATAAAAGATTATTAATTATTTAACCTTTTTTTTCTTTTTAATTGATAATATGGAGTCGTACTTTTCATTTTATTATAGCGGGAGCACCTAGCACGACCGAGCATCCCTCTTTTTCTTCCAAGGAAGTTTGCAATCACGGCACATTATGGAACAATTTTATTCTATCATATCTTTTAAACTTTATAATTTTTTTTAAATACGCAGAAAACGCTATATTTGAAAAAAATCACTATTTAAATCAGATCAATAAAATTATCTTACGTACAAACGTAGAAGTGCGTAAGCAGTTTTCAATATATTGGATCAAAATTTGCATGTGAAATTTTTTTTCATTATTTCAAAGACAAATAAACGTTTTTTTGGGATACAATTTACGGATTCTTCATACTGCATCAATTTTCTACAAAACTGCATCATTACATTTTTAAATTTTATGTCTCGAAAAAATTACTTAATGAACAAGAAATCCCACTGTGCGACGCCACGTGTCACAATCAATACGTTTTATCTAGGGATTTTCCCAATTTTTTTTTTGTTTCCTCCAAATAATAGATTTTCTCATGGCCCACAAAATAGGCTTTGGTTTCTTCATGAGACCCAAATCTCTTAATATATCTTTAGGCTTGAAAAAGAAATTGGACGCAGTGGTCCATACCTAGAGCTATTTGAGGGCATGGCCATCTCACGTGGAGGTGATGTGAATTGCTCTACCTCTCTCTAGAGTTATATTCAAGATATATTCCTCCTGTTCCACTGCATACTGTTTTTTAGCATACACACTCCCACACACATACACATACACCCACCTACATACATACACCTACACACACACACAGCCACACACAAGTACATTCGTTCATTTTTGTAGCCTATTTGATTTTTATTTCAGATTTTTTTCACCCAGTTTTTCATTTGATTTGGCATTCTTGCCAGTTTCATTTTCCTGCGAAAGTGTGTGTTTATTTTATTTATTTTTTCTTCTGCCAGCATTTTAACAAATTAATGGTTTCCTATTGTGCTGTCATTTGTTGACATATTCAGATCATTTATTTTCTTCTTGTTAGTGTTTTTCATTGCAGTTTTTTTCTTTTTTGCTGAAGCTGTTTTTAGTAAAACTATTATTATTATTATTTTTGCTGTTGTCGTTTATACAAGTATTTAAAATAAAAAATAAAAGCGAAATACTATTATTTGTTAAGCCACCCATACACGGATGGCATCTCTGTGCGTTATGCAATTTTATTTCATTTGGCTGTTTCTGTTGCATTTTATCAACAGAAATAAATCGCTATTGTGTATATTTATTGGTTGAGTTAAATCTTCTTTTTTTTTTAATACATATTATACGCGTTTTAAATGGACTTTTATGAGAATTAACAAAAAAAAAAAAAAAAAAAAAAAGAATTGTGTGCGACTTGATTACGCAAAATATTGTGCAAATTTTATTATATCACCGCAATGTTATTGTAGTCTTTGTGGCTTTTACGCCCGGCTGTACGAATTTATTTCATATGCGTACAACAAAAATAAATTGCATTGTTTAAATCTAATCTAATGCCAAATCAAATTTGTGGTGCTGCTAAAAAAATATATATATTTGAATATAATAGCATCTAAGCATTTTCGTAATTTCGCAAATGTTTAGCGACAGTAAAAAGATTTTACATGAAAAATGTTTTTTATGGCACAGGGTAATCCATTTGTGGGTTTTAAAAAATGAATTAAATAAAATTCACACTTTCATATTATTATGTATAAAGCCTGGACTTTGCTTCTAGGCTAAAAGCACAAGATCTTGCAAATGATCGCCTGTAGAGTCTACGAGGTCAGCAGTCGCTCTTTTTGGACTGGTTTTTCTTTACTATTTTGCACATTTCTTGCAATATCTCGGCGTTAAGTTGACGAATATTAGTTTTCACATACTCCAATGTAAGGACAAAAAGAAAAATAAGTTATAAATAATTTTTTTTTATATACGAGTATATGCGGGTAGCAATTCCAGAAATTTTAGCCCGCCCTAAGCTTTTATAAATAATGACTTTCGCATTTCTAATAATATTTTTTATAACCACAAAATTACATATTAAAAAATCGTTATTGTTTTGTTTTCAGGTTTGTTGTGTAACTTTTTTGCACAGGCTTTTTTTTTGTGGTAGGCAATATAAAAAATAGAACACACATAAATGAAAGTACTAACACTACCACATGCTATAATTCTAAATATAATAGCCCTGCAGGAAATGATAAGTGAAACTGTACTGATTTGCTAGTGACCCATTCACCCAGTACTAGTTACTTATAATATCCCAGACTGTAGACATTGGTACTAGTAATTCACTAGTACATTTTGGTAATTCTAGTCTACAATTTTAATACTTTTCTGCAATAAATGTCGTTAATGGAAATATGCTAGCACACAAAACCACAAATGAGTACTGATGATGAATGTGTAGTGGCTTTCGAAAACAGCTGTTCTGCTCTGCTGTCTAAGTTGAATAATTAAACACTGATGTTAAGTTTCCTTTGAGCCTTGGAATATATATCATGTCTTTCTGAATTTAAAACAAACTTGTGAGAAGTTGGCCTTGCAATCTTAATTGAAATTCATATAGAAAATATATAGTTTCTCAACTTTTGGAATTAGAAAAAAATCAAGTAAAAACGTTATGTATGACCGGGTCGAATCTTAACACGTTAACTGTCCAATGCCCATATATGGATTATGAACGGAAAGCACTAGCAGTCCATTGCCCATATGTGGGCTGTTTACCCATACAAATTTAAAGAGCTTTAGAATTGTGGACGTTGCGGGAACATTGTTTATTTGACTTGGACTTCACAGAACAGACCATACACCGATTATGGAAAAAAAGTCGGACGTGTGCGGCACTCTTCAGTTTTTCCTTGGACAGTTAACGTGTTAAATACCCTCCAAATATTTATTAAAAAAATTTAAAATGTTTAATTCGGTGGGACAGAGTTCCTTTAAAACATCTCGGTATCCAATTTTAAATCTCTATTTTGGCAGAGTCATTCCGGGAAGGGCCGTGGGGGAGACGTTTCCCCTCTGCAAGATCAGAGAACATCTCAGCTTCTTATAGGCTTAAAAAATACAAATTGTTCATATAATATGTAACTTCAACGCCCACTAAAGGGGGCGGGGGCCAAAAATACACTATATTATGTTTTCCACTGACTAACGTATGGGTAATGCTAGATCGTCTTAGACTTCACCACTGATCAAAAATATATATGCTTTATGGGGTCCAATTCTTTTTGGAGGGCATTAAAACTGTATTTTGTCGAGGTCTCCCTGGCAAGGGCCGTAGGGGAGACATTTCACATTTTGCCATAAAACACTAAAAATACATTTTTAGGATGATTAAGTGTAAAAAAATTTTTTTTTTATAGGGTCATTTAGGTGGCAAAGGGGAAAGAGGGGATAGGGCAGACGAGGATCAGCTTATGTCTCGGCTTCGTCATATTATTTTTAAGGAATATAGGCTTAAGTAATACAATTTGTTAAATTTTTACCCCATTTTGGCATATAATAACGCCCACTAAAGGGGGCGTGGTCCAAAATTTTTTATTTTTTTATTTCATGACTACAAGTTTAATGCGTTGGACCTTCTTTGACATAAAAATATATCATTTAAAATGTTTAAAAATTATTTTATTATTTAGAGGCCGTTTTAGTTCTTCTTAGGGGAATTATTTTCCCCTCTGGCCCGATTCAGCCCATTTACGAACTTAACCTGTGCTATCCTTTAAGATATATTTATAGCAAATTTCAAGCATCTGGTTCTTTTCTTTTGGATTGAATTGTAATTTCCACACACGGATGGACGGACGGACGGACGGGCATGCTCACATCGTCTTAGATTTCATCACTGATCAAAAATTTATATACTCTATGGAGTCTTAGAGGGATATTTCGCATTGCTGTGTTACACACGGAATGACCAAGTGATTATACTTTATGGACAATGTCGCCTAATAGTCACCTAACAGGTAGACAAATATAGTGACTTGGGCACACTTGCGTCCGGGTTTCCTTCAGGCATATTTCAGCTGTTTGAGGATGCTTTTCCTCTTTAGCTTTTATGAATATGTACATTAAGTTTTATGCTTCCCTTAAATCCAATGTCACAGTGTTTATTTCTTCTGTGTTTTCACTGTGAGGGTTTGAATAATAGTCGTTCAAAAATTCAAGGTAATGCCAGGAGAAAAGTATCATCATGAGCTCATGTTTTATGTGCACGTTAAATATATATAAACACATACTTACAAAACTAATTGTATTTGTGTGCCTGTGCGGGTGTGTGTGTGAGTGTATTTATATATATATACAAAACATATAAATACATAATTCTTTTGTTTTTATGATTATTACTTTCCATAAGTACCATAATGTTACGCTTCCTTAAACTGCCTCACTGTGCAATTTATATGGGATGCCAGAGCGAGGGCAAATGGGAAGCAATTATTATATTAGATTGCGTAGAGTTTTGTGTAAACGTATCCATCAAAAATACAATAATACAAAAAAAAAAAAGGAAGGAAGTGAGCACGGATGCAATTAAACGTATGCACGTGTTCTTCTTAAAGCTGTTTTTTAAAGGGATATTATTTTTTACAGTTGAAATGTGTTTATTGTTTTATTTGTATTCATGAGTATAAAATTATTCTTATGCCTGGCAAGAAATAAATATGTAGAGGATATATTTTTGTATGCAAATGAGTTTTAATTTTCTTGAGCTCGCTACTAAACTAAACACTTGAGCCATTTTAACAATGTAATTACTTTTCTTTTTATGGCTAAATATAGGGTCCGCCATTTAACGTTTTTTTTTCAACTAGTGCTTATTTCGTGAATGGTAACACTTAGCCCATGTCTGATTTGACAGACAATTAGTTTTAGCCTTCCGCTGAACGAATATGGTTGACCATCCAATGCGTTTTCGCTTCGCTAAGTGAGCCTGCGATCGACTTACAGAAGATGCCGATTTGGCCAAAAAAATCATCTTTTCAGTTGAAGCTCATTTTAATCTTGACGGGCATGTAAACATGCAAAATTGTCGTATTTGGGGCACAGAAAACCCGCACGCATACATTGAAAAGCCGACGCACCCAAAACGAGTCACTGTTTGGTGCGGATTTTGGTCCAGAGGCATAATGGGGCGGCCATTTTTCTTCGAAAATGAGCAAGTAGTGGCCGTTACAGTCAATGGCAAGCGTTATCGGGCCATGTTGAACGAATTTTTGTTCACAAAAATTGAAGAGGAGGATATTGGCAACATTTGGTTTCAATAGGACGGCGCTACGTGCCACACAGCCGAAGCTACACTCGATGTTTGGCGCCCTGTTTTTCAAGATCGCACTATCAGCCGCAGAGCTGATGTCGTTTGGCCACCTGGGAGCTGCGATTAGACACCGTTGGACTATTATTTGTGGGGTGCCGTCAAAGATAACTGTTACGCCGACAGGCCAGAGACAATTGACGCTTTAAAGGACGATATTCGTGAAGCCATTGGTGAAATACAGCTGCACACAATCGATAATGTTCTTAAAAATTGGACCGATCGTGTAGGCTACTGCTTGGCCAGCCGAGGCAGCCATTTGAATGAAATTATTTTTTTCATTATTAACCGGAAGGATTGTACTTTCAAATAGAAAAAGAAATTTGAGAAAATATTCAGTAGTTTTTTTATAGCATTTAAAAAAAAAAGTTATTTGGCGGACCCTATATATTTTAGCCTTGAAGTTATGCTTGAAATTTAAAAAAAAAAAGGAAAACGGTTGACCCCAAAGGTCATACGGTAACGTTGCGCTAATTTTAACAGCTAAGACGTGCTAATATTTTAATTTGTTATAACTTTTAAATGGATCAGCCGATTCGCATGTGATAAGCGGTGATTGATGTAGTTCTTTCAGTCCTATAAACAAATCGAGAAGTCTAAGGGATCAATAGTGCAAAAATATATAAAAAATTTTTTTTTTCCAATTTATTTTTATTATTTTTTTCCACAATAATATTTTATATTTTCATAGACAAATTCCTTTAACATAAACTTTAATATAAAATTTGTTTTTAGCTTAAAAGTCTTTCACATTTTAATCTTATTTAATGCACCCTGAACAACAATAACAACATACCCACTTCTAAAGATTGTTTGAAAATAAATGAATAGCTCTACAAATACATCATATAAATAATACAAATAAAGAGAGAGAAAAAAGAAAAGAAATAAAAATAAAATATTAAACAAAATGACCCTAAGAAATATATTTTCTCCAATACCTAACCAGGAAAAGATAAATATTTAGGAAAAGTGAATCTTTTTATACCCTCAAAAAAAAAATTGGAAGGTATATTCACTTTGTCTTTCCGTATGTAACGCAGCGAAATATCCTTCTAAGACCACATAAAGTATATATATATTCTTGATCAGTGATGAAGTCTAAGACGATCCGTCCATCCGTCTATGGAAATCACGATTCAGTCCAAACGAAAAGAGCCAGACCCTTAAGATATGGTGTAAATTTATCTTCAAGGATAGCACAGGTCACATCCGTAAATAAGCTGAATCGGGTCAGAGGGGAAAAAGTTCCCCTAAGAAGAACTAAACCTGCCTCTAAAAAATAAAATCATTTTTAAAGATATATTTTTATGTCAAAGAGAGAGTCCAACGAGTTAAACTTGCAGTCATAAAATAAAATTTTTTTTGCACCCCGCCCCCTTTAGTGGGCGTTGTTATATGCAAATATAAAGTAACAATTTAACAAATTGTTTTACTTAAGCCTATATTCCTTAAAAATTACATTTTTAAGCTTTTATGACGAAGTTGGGACGCAACTTCTGCCCTAGCCCCCTCCTCCCCCTTTGTTCCTTATATGACCCTATAAAAAAAATAAATTATTTTTTACACTTAATTATCCCAAAAATTTATTTTTAGTGTTTTATGGCAAAGGTGAAATGTCTCCCCCAAGGCTCTTGCCAGAGCCACCCCGGCAAAATAGAGTCTTAATGCCCTCCAAAAAGAATTGGATCCCATAAAGTATATATATTCTTGATCAATGATGAAGTCTAAGACGGTCTAGCAATGCCCATGCGTCCGTCTGTGAAAAACACTATTGCAGTGATCTGGCTACTCTGAATTTAAGATTGCAACTCTGTGTTATTATCTAGCTACTCTTATGTTATCTTTAAGTAACAACTCTGTGTTATTGAACAGATGTATATATAAAAAATGCAACCAAGTTTGGTTTAGCATATCCGGTGCAATTTTTTTTCGGCATTAAAAAATTGAAACACATTGAATATTAAAACTTAATTAAAAGTGTTTCAATTCATCGATTTACATTTTCTCTTTATACTATATAGTCTATTTTTGAACTCCGGCCCCTTTTGTGGCCATTGAAGTTACATATTATATGTAAAAATAGTGTAAATATTTAACGAATTGTATACCTTACCCCATATCGTCCCAGAGATTTTTTTCGAATAAGTTTATAAAACTTCGTAGTTAAATGGTAATTTGGGTTTAGAGAATACGAATCTGATGTCCGAATTTTTTAAAAAAATATTTTTAAAAATTGTTTTTCAAAATTTTTTGGAAAAATTTTTATTAAAAAAGATATATTCTTAGTTTTTCCTAACTGAGAAAAAAATTAAAATGCTTGAAATTTACTGCTCGAAAAATCGAACACTGGGACTAAATGGGTTAAGCCTAAATTCCTTAAACATTTACCCCCTTATTCATAACAATTATGAGAAGCTAATAACAGAGTAATAAAAAAAAATTTCATATGAAATTTGCTCTCTTACACTCTTATAAGGCCTCTCCTAATTTTTATGAATAAGGGGGTTAATTTATAAAATTTTACAATGAAGGTAATATGTTCAGATCTTCACTTGCCCTACCCCTTCACACCACTTTGACCCCTAAATGACCTTTTAAAAAAAATTATTTCTACACTTAAAAATTTTGTTCTTAAATTTTTACGATTTAGGTGAGATGTCTCCCCCACAGCCTTTCTTGGAAGGACCCTGTATAGAGTTTTAAAATAGGACATAGAAATGTCTTAAAGGAACTGTGACCCACCAGGTTAATTATTTTTAACTTATCTCAGTCCCTTTTTTGTATGTTGATATAAAATATTAATACGTAAATTGCTTTTATGCTGATGGCAAGGGGTCTCAGTCATGCTCCTCCCAAGACATTGGAAACGACCGTATGAAAATATTTTTTTTTTTTGGTTCACTTAAGCTGAATACCTTAAAAATTTAAATTTTAATAAAAATAAAAATATAGTTTTTATTCCCTAAATATTTGAAGGGTATTTAAGATTCGACCCGGTCGAATATATAACGTTTTTACTTTTTTAATTTTTTTTTTTCCTAATAGTTGTTAATGGCCAAAACATTTATTTTTTCACAGACTTTATTAACAATAAAAACTGCTTGCTGTGCAAGATAAAGATACATAAAATATTTACTATTAAATATTTATATGCTTTATTTGCTGCCCGTAGTCCTTAAAACAGGCTGAGCATGCAATAGTATTTTGCTCACAACTTTAAGTATCCTTTTAAATAATTGTTTTGTGCAGTCAAGATTCTTTTTTTTTTTTTGTTTTCAATTAATAGCCAGCCCTTTTAGTATTTATTGGTTTATATTAGGGTAGTCGATATAAATATATTTTTGTATGCATTAGGGTGGCCCATATTTGGGTAGTCAAATAACCGTTTGATACAAAATTTGTCAGATATTATTCTATTTGAAGAAACAATGTCTCTAGCTTTTCTAAGAAATGGGGCATTAGCCCTAGTGAAATGCGCATAGGAACTAGCTAAAACCCTTCAATAATCAATTTTGAACTTTTTCATAAAAAAAAATTGGAAAAAGAATCAGCACGTATAAAATTAATAGAATTTTGTGTTCAACAAGAGGTTCCCAAATAAACTTTAAACAATAATACGTTAATTATTAATTACAAAGAGTTTGTCTTATTACCTAAGTGAATAATAGCCTAAAGAGCTCTCAAATTAATCTTTTCAAGAGTTAAACTTTATCAACTTGAACAAAATAATTCCCTGAACTACAACAAGCCCCCTCCACAGTAACAAGCCATGATGCCTGCTGAAATAATTTTTAATGTAATTTGAAATAATCAGCAACATACGAGTATTTTGTAAGCATTTTGTATGTCTGATTATGAACTTTCCTTTTATAAATATAGATTTAATTTTTTTTTTAATTCTATTTTAGCTTCAAGCTACAAAGTATTTCAATGAAGTGTATTAAGGCCACCATATTTATTACGATCAACTTATTCGACTTTATTTCATATCAAACTTTTGCCATCAAACAAACAAAAAAAAAAAAAAAAAAACAAAAAGGAAAATAAAAAAATATTAGCAGTCATGCGCTAATTATAATTATTTTTAATATATTTCAAGCCAGCAGGTGCTTCATTTCCCACAGAAATCCTGACAGACAGTTATTAGCAAATTAAAGTAATTTTTGATTAAATTATAGATTTAAGGAAATTTAAATAAAACAGTAACTTGTATATAAGGCCATCATTGTAATAAGAATTTTATGGCAGCCATCGTGTTTAATTGTAGTTAGGGAATAGCGAACATGATTAACCCATTTCGTGCCAGTGTTCGATTTTTCGAACAGAAAATTTCAAGCATTTAAATTTTTTTTTCTCTGCTTAGGAAAGACTAAGAAGAACATATCCTTTTTAATGAAAATTTAAAAAAAAATTTTTAATGAAAATTTAAAAAAAAATGTATAATAACAATTTTTAACAAATTTTGAATGAACATTTTTAAAAAAAAATTTTATTGAAAATTTTTAAAAAAATGTTTAATTAAAATTTTTAAAAAATTTTTTAATGAAACTTTTTTAAAAAAAATTTTTAATGAAAATTTTTAAAAAAAATTTTAATGAAAATTTAAAAAAAATCGGATATCTGATTCGTATTCTCTGGAATCAATTTACCATTTCACTACGAAGTTTTATAAACTTATTTGAAAAAAAATCTCTGGGACGACATGGGTTAATAATACGGTCCTGTTGTAAATTTTATTTGATATATTAAACAATAATATAATTATTTTATATGAATTTAGCATGTGAATAAAACTAAAATCAAACATCTGCTCATAATGTATTCATACCAAATAATTAACCAAAAACATCTATTGCATATTAAACAAGTAAAAATGCTATATTCGACCGGGTCGAATCTTAAATACCCCGCAAATATTTAGTGAATAAAAACTCTATTTTTATTCTTATTAAAATTTACATTTTTAAAGTAAAGTACAGTAAGTAAACCAGAAAAAAAAATTATTTTAATACGGTCGCTTCCAATGTCTTGGGAGGAGAATTGACTGAGACACCTTTCTGTCAGCATAAAAGCAATTTATGTATTAATATTTTACATCAGCGTGCAAAAAAGGTACTGAGAGAAGTTCAAAATGTTTAACCTGCTGGGTCACTGTTCCTTTAAGACATTTCTATGCCCAATTTGAAAACTCTATATAGGGAAACTCCTAGAAAGGCCGTTGGGGGAGGCATCCCACTTAAATCGTAAAAGTTAAGTGTAGAAAAAAAAAGGTTTTTTTTTGATAAGGCCATTTAGGGGGCAAAGTGGTGTGGAGGGGTAGGGCAGAGCAAATTCAGAGAACGTTTCATTTTCGTCGTAAAAGCTTATAAATCAAGTTTTTAAAGAATGTAGACTTAAAGAATACAATTTGTTAAATATTTACACTGTTTTTTTATATAATATGTAATTTCAACGCCCACCAAAAAGGGGCGGGGTGTAAAAAGATATTATATCGAGTTTTCCACAGACGGATGGATGGACATTGCTAGATCGTCTTAAACTTCATCACTGATTAAGAATATACATATTTATTTTATGGGGTCCAATTAGTTTTGAATTGCCTTAAAACTGTATTTTGTCGGGATCGCTTTGGCAAGGGCCGGGGGGGGAGACATTTTACCTTTGGCGTAAAACACTAAAAATAAATTTTTGGGATAATAGAGTATAAAAAATTTTTTTTTTTATAGGGTCATCGGGGGGGCAAAGGGGGAGGAGGGGACCAGGGCAGAGGCGGATTAGGGTACGTCTCAGCTTCGTTGTAAAAGTAAAACATTTTTTTAAATTTTTACACAATTTTTGCATATAATAACACCCACTAAAGGGGGCGGGGTCCAAAAATTATTATTTTTTATTTTATGGATACAAGTATAACGCCTTGGAATATATCATTTGCTTAAGAAAATTAAAAAAAAAACTTGAAAAATTATGTTTTCTTAGAGGTTGGTTAAGTTCTTCTTAGGGGAACTTATTTCCCTCCGGTCCGATTCAGTCCACTAACGAACTTGACGCGTGCTATCCTTTAAGATATATTTATACCAAACTTCAAGCGTCTGGCTCTTATCGTTTGGACTGAATCGTGATTTCCACAGACGGACGGACGGACGGATGGTCATGCTCAGATCGTCTTAGATTTCATTACTGATCAAGAATATATATACTTTATGGGGTCTTACAAGGATATTTCATTGCGTTATACACGAAATGACAAATTCAATTCCAATTTGAAGGAAATTCAGTGGTAATAGAAATCAGAAAAGCCAAAAACGCGTATCCAGAGCTGGAAAATTTAAACTTTTTTTATTGGAAAACTAAATTAACACTAATTATTTCTTTGTTAGTCGAATACATTTAATATTTGAAAAATAAATAAATTAGTTTTGAAAATCAGAAAGATTAAAAAGTTGATGACAGGGTTGGACAACTGAAATTTATTTTGGTACATAAAAGTAATCAGCTACAATAATTTATTTTTGATGTGTAAACATCTATACGCTGGGGGTAAAAATATTTTTCACAATACAATCACAAATTTAGAGTAAGATCAAATCGGTGTGAGCTATATATGAGTGTATTAGTGCAATCATACGGACAACGAGAAGTACAGAGAAACTTAACAGTTGCATAGAAATACACTCAACACCATCTAGTGTGCAATAGACTTGTGTCCAACTAGCTCATTCGCTCAGTTTTGACAAGAACCTTTGATCAAACCCATTTAAATTACATAGGTTTGATTAAAGGTTCTTGTCAAAACTAAGCGAATGAACTAGTTGTACATAAGTATAGTGTGCAATAGTAGTAGTCGTACATTATGTTATCGTAAGCAAATAAATTAAATGAGTACAAAAATATTTAATTTTAATAACTTTTAAAAAGATTTTTTAAATTATGTATGAATTTTTATTAGTCGAACTTTCTTATGTAAATTGTTAATTCTTTCAACGGGCTTAAGTTCGAATCTGCATGACTGCAAATTATTTTTTATTATTTTATTAATAAATGAATTTGTTCAAATTCTATTTATTATTTTATATTAAGATTGGAATATTAAGAATATTTTCAATAATCATCAAACCAGCAGCACGGATCAGTACTGATTTCGAGGCCGCTACGCCATCTCATCAGCGTTCTTTGTTCAATTTTTCCACTTTTGCAAGTGGTGCTAGTTAATGGGACTGTCAACTATTTAACCAATATTTTAACGAAAATTGAATATGAGAAGTTATCACATTCATATTATTAAGTTACTACATTTTTTGGTTAGTACGAAATTCCCCAACCCTGACGATTAATATTCCCAATATTCCATGTATCTCTTTCGCTTTGTCATTCATACGGACAACAAGAACTACAGAGAAACTTAACAGCTGCTTATAAACACCATCTAGTGTGCAGTAGTAGCAACTACTTTTCATTAAAATATAATTGTGCCAGCGCTGTACAGTTCGAAAGCTATTGCTGTAAAATAACCACATGCATTACAATTCAGTAAACAGCTGATTAATAGCTTTTTCATTACAAGATGTTTACACATCTCCCCTGTGATCGGACTCACTCTGCTTTTTTAATATTAAATTAAGTTTTTTCTTTTTGTAATCAAAAATGTCTTATATTTTAGGAATAAATAATTTAGTATTGAACAACAGCAAGATTAAAAAGATGATTCCAGGGTTGGAAGGGAAGTATGTAATAATTTAGAGGCATATCGATGCAGGCTGTATAAAATACGGCCCAGCTGAACTGCTACCCTTTTTTTTATTTTTTTTATAAACATGTTTATTTTAATAATTACTTACATCATTTGATCATAATTAATCTTATATTAACAAAATCGCCGAATTGCAATATTTTACTGGCGCAATTTTCATATAAGATAATTATGATTACTGATGAAAATAATATAGAAACTTTAAGCCAAAAAAAAAACTGATTTCTTGTATACAAAAATTACTGCCTGAGCACCGTGTAAGTAACGAATTTCTCAATGCATGCGTTCATGGTAAAATAATTCCTGTTTAATAAATTTTATTTGGTTTTCCCCTTGAGAAGAACTAATAACGTTTTATAAGTTTCTTTTTAATTGTGTGTGTGCCGAAACAGAACGTGAGAATTTTAAATCCACAAAATTTTGAAGCCTTTAAACAGCTGGCTGAAGTTTTGGTTTTAACTTCTGCTGCATGTTGCCATTCATGCCCCCCTTTACTTCATGCTTGCTGCTGGCCATAATATGTACGAGTGTAAGTGAGTGAGTGTGTATACTTTTTTTACATAAGGGTTCTTCTGTTAACAATTTTTATTTATTTAGTTTTTGTTTATGCAATTTATTAAGCATCTGTTTCTGGTTTCAGTTTTTCATTAATGGTAATTTTTTCTTCGCTTCTTTTTTTTTTTTTTTTTGTTATTTATTTATTGAAGTAAAGTTGATTTAAGAAAAAAAAAATAAAGTGCAGTTGATGAAAAAATGTAGTCCACAGTTTCAATAACGAAAGAAAAAACCTAAATTTAAATTTATAACCCAACACCATTTTGCATAGGACGAGGCTGGGAGTGGTGGATTTAATATAGAAAATTTAAAGTTAAGCAGAAAATAATGTCATTTCAACAAAACCCAATAATTGATAGAATTATTAAATTTCTCATATATGCAAATTTTTAAGCAAGACAGTCCATGTAGATTAGCCAAAATCTAAAGATAATCATAAAAAACAATCTATTTAGTGTTTTCACTGAGCCCACCCAGCATTTTTGGAACTAGACTTATAAATAAGTATTTTTGGCCCAACTTGATTGCAAATGTTTGCTGGTCTACAGATTTAATATTAAAACAGTGCGGTAATTTTTAACTTGTTATAGACTACGCCATGTTTATGACAAGTAACTTGATTGTGGTAAATTTTATAATTGTTTTTATGTCCACATAAAACAGCACAATTTTAAGGCAATTTATTGCAAAAAAAAAAATAATAGATTAAACTATAAACGGACAAGTACTCAACATGCTGTGATAGCTGCAGTTGGCTAAAAATTCCATATTAATTTTATTCAATCAACAAAATTTTAATTGAAAACAAGTAAAAACGTTATATTGGACCGGGCCGAAGCCTAAATACCCTCCATTAAACAAAAACTCTATTTTTATACCCTCCAAAAAAGAATTGGGGGGGTACATTCACTTTATCATTCCATAAGTAACGCAGCAAAATATCCCTCTAATGCTAGGAACACAACTGCGACGAACGGCGAATTTTTGGTCGCGAATATTCGGTGCCAAAAATAAAACACATTCGTTTATATGAAAATGCACACAATCGTGTTGTTGGTCGAAATTCGTCATACTCAGCGAAAGTTGAAATAGATTTATTTCTAATTGTTTCGTCAGCGTACGACGAACAAAACAGTATTAGGTGACCAGGTTTCTTAAACTCGAACTGGTTTTTTTGTGGAATGTAGCACAACTATTTTCGGTGAATACTAAAAATACATCCACCAATTCACAAAAATCTATCTTTCGGACGAGGTTCTATTAATTTCGAACACCTTCTTAAAAATAGTATTTCTGTCTTCTTCCTACTTTTTCATATGGTCACCCCATCAGCCGTTAAATGAAGAGAATATTTTATTTACAGAAGAAATATTTTTCAGAAAATAATTACAAAACTAAATTTGTTCTGAAAAAATAATGAACATCACCTAGGTAATTATTGAATGTCTGAATAATCTGGCATGAGAAGATTACAAAGATTATTAAAAAATTCGTAACTTGTTTTTGTTCATTGTGTTAATTTATTCGTCGTTATTGTGTTTCATACGACGAATTTATGGAGCGAATTTTTACCAACAAATTCGTCATACTGAACGAAATTCGTCGTTCGTCCCAGTTGTGTTCCTACCATAAGACCCCATAAAGTATATATAGTATATTCTTGATCAGTGATGAAATCTAAGACGATCTGAGCATGTCCGTCCGTCCGCCCGTGCGTCTGTGGAAATCACGATTCAGTCCAAACGAAAAGAGCCAGACCTTGAAATTTGATATAAATATATTTTGAAGGATAGAGCAGGTTACGTTCGAAGATGGGCTTAATCGGGCATGAGGGAAAAAATTTCCCCTAAGAAGAACTAAACCGGCCTCTAAATAATAAAGTCATTGTTAAACATTTTAAATGATATATTTTTATGTCAAATAAGGTCTAACGCATTAAACTTGGAGTCATGAAATAAAAAAATAAAAAATTTTGGACTCCGCCCCCTTTAGTGGGCCAACCAACCAAAAAGAAACAACATAATTTTTAAAGTTTTTTGTGTAATTTTGTTAAGCAAATGATATATTTTTATGTCAAATACGGCCCAACGCGTTTTACTTGGAGCCATAAAATAAAAAAAAAATATTTTTGGACGCCGCCCCCTTTAGTGGGCGTTATTATCTATATGCAAAAATAGCATAAAAATTTATCAAATTGTTTTACTTAACCTTAAGTAAAAAATTAAATTTTTGGGCTTTAATGACGAAGCTGAGACGAAACCTCTTACTACTCTGCCCTACCCCCTCCCCCCTTCACCCCCTAAATGACCCTACCAAAAAAAATAAAAAAAATTATTTTGTGTACAATTATCCCAAGAATTTATTTATAGAGTTTTATGACTGCTAATTTCTGACCTACCCCCCTCCCCCTTTGCCCCCTAAATGACCCTATCAAAAATATTTTTTTTTTTGATATTGTATACAATTATCCCAATCATTTATTTTTAGAGTTTTATGACTGCCAGTTTCTGCCCTACCAATCCTCCCCTTTTGCCCCCTAAATGACCCTATAAAAAAAAAAAATTTAATTTTGTATACAATTATCCTAAGCATTTATTTTTAGAGTTTTATAACTGCTAATTTCTAACCTACCCCCCTCCCCCTCTGCTCCCTAAATGACCCTACAAAAAAAAAATACTATTTTAATTTTGTCTACAATTATCCCAAGCATTTATTTTTAAAGTTTTATGACTGTCTGTTTCTGCCCTACCCACTCCTCCCCTTTTGACCCCTAAATGACCCTACCAAAAAAAAATTTAAATTTTGTATACAAATATCCCAAGCATGTATTTTTGGAGTTTTATGTCGAGGGTGCAATGTCTCCCCCACGGTCCTTGCCACAGCGACCCGGCCAAAATACAGTTTTAGTACCCTTCAAAGAGGATTGGACCCCATAAAGTAAATATATTCTTGATCAGTGATGAAGTCTAAGACGGTCTAGCAATGCCCATACGTTCGTCTGTGGAAAACATGATACTGTCTATTTTTGAACCCCGCCCCTTTTAGTGGGCGTTGACGTACGATATTATATAAAAGAACTCTGTCCCACCAAGTTAAACATTTTAAATTCACTTACTAAATATTTGGAGGGTTTTTTTAGATTCGACCCGGTCGAATATAACGTTTTTACTTGTTTTTTGTAATTTTATTAATATAATGATATATTTTTATGTACAAGAAGCACCAAAGCGTTGAACTTGCAGTCAAAAAATCAAAAAAATTCGTTTTTTGACCCCGCCTCCTTTAGTAGGCGTTAAAGTAACATATTACATGGCAAAATAATGTAAATATTTTTTTGGGGCATAAAAAACAATGCAAAATATTGATTCAATATTAAATAGATGGATAATTAGATTTGGTCCAGAGACCAACACTTATTAATGAAAGTAATACATGACACACCTAATGAATGTCAGTACAGACTTTAAAGACACCCGTTACCAAAAACTCGGCCTCCTACAACTTCGCAAACGGAGAGATTCAATCACTTTTCTATTCCACAAGCGATAAAGCAGCTGCAAATTAAAACTAGGAAATCCAGTGAACAGTAAGTAGCCCCTGCTAAATTCAAGGAACAAGGAACTTAAATTTTATTTCAAAAATATTTCAATTCAATACACACACACACACGTCTACACCCACAGTGAGTGGCTGGTGTTGATGAGGAAAGGCACCACAGAAATAAATTACATCCACTTCATGTGTGAACCGTCACATACTCGCAGTTGTACAACAGCAGTAGCACACTTCTCCATATTTATGACACATTTTGCAACTATAAAATATTAGCTTGTCAAATTTATAAATGTTTTGTTAAGCTGGATGTCATACACAATCCCCTTAAGGTATCACACATATAAATCACTATTGAAACACAGCCCGGCAGTGTGGCAAATAAAATTCTATCACATTTCACTAGTTGCCAGCAAGAGTATCAGAAGTGGAGATTTTTTTATCTCCACTGGCCACTGAATTTTTCCTTTGGCAATTAGCGATTATTTTTTTTGGCGATTTAAAATCCATATGGCAAAATATTTGGCCATATTTTCATACTACATTTTACATTAATCTGTTTTGGCCTTCCAATACTTTCTACTGTTTTGCTATCATGCGGTCACACTAATCAAATATTTGACCAAGAAGACGTAACCATTAATTACTAGTAATTGAATAAAAGTAGATAATTAAACACAAAATGCAAAAAAAAAAAAAAAATTGAGGCGACTTTTGGCGACTTTTTTCCGCTTGAAAAAATACAAAAATTTCAATGGCAAATTTTGGCGATTTTATAGGCGGTTTGGCGATAGAAGTTACAAAAAATAGCCTGTCATTATTTGCTAGCGCAGAGAGTTCACGGGGATGGTGTTTCTTTGCTCATTTTCGAAAAAATACGGGACGATGATGCCACCTGACCATAAAACCCCACCATACCGCCACTTTCTTTGAACGTAATGGCTTTCCCGAGAACTGTTTTTGGACTTTATGAGCCCCATATGCGAAAATGTTGTTTGTTTACATAAACGCCTATTTGAAAATTTCCAACAAAATCGTCTTAACGATTTTGTTGGAAAATGCCTTGTTTTCGTTCAATTTTTCAACTAGCCAATTGACAAACGTTCGACGCAAGTAATGGCCTGTCAGCTTTATATGATTAAAATTTTCCAAGTTTTTACTAAACAAATTTCAAATAATAATAGGCTAAATTTTTGAGATTTTATCATTTGACAGCCAATTTACTTCCTAACCTCAAATTTGCCCACTCTTTAATTTACTTAGGAACTGTTAGCCCAGAACTGCAGGGTAATAAATTCACATAGCTTAAGTACATATGTACATGCATGTATGTACAAGTACATGTACATGTATACAACTCTGCACGTTTGGGCACATCCACAATTTTTGCTACTGTCATTTGCACAACACGTAACATCAAAATGTTTCAATAGAATATTTCTTTGCAGTTTCCAAAGTTAATTTTAGCCAATTTGATTCGTTTTTATTGTTATTATTATGTTTTCTTTAAAAAAAAAACTTGTGTTTCTTTTTTATCAATATCACAGAAATATTGGATTCTTTAGAGAACGAAGACCAAAAGTTGATTTATTTGTTTGTTTGTGGCATGTGCAGATTGTTTAATGAAGGTATGAGATTTATTTTTATTTGTCATGGCCAAATAACAATAAACAAGTTAACAAATTGCAAAAAGCACGTGCCGTTGTATGTACTGCTGATTCTTTGAAGTTTTAGCATTCTAATAGAAAATTTTGTACCAGGCGTATAAAATTATTATAGGCAGGAAGGCACATGCCTGTGGAATGGCATTTCTACGATACAAAATGTTTATAAATAGAGACATACAATTGTTGTATGACTGCATGTGTGTGTGTGTGTGTGTAAATGATTGTATGTAATATATGTAACCCGCAGGACATGTTAATAGTGAAACTATACTGACTCACTATTGACACAGTCAGCCAGTACTAGTGATTTATAATACCGCAGACAATGATATTCAGTATAGACATTTGACATGAAAACCCACTATTGACATTGGCACTAGTGATCCACTAGTACATTTTAGCAATTCTAGTCTACACTTTTGATAGTTTTCAGAAATAAATAACGATAATGAAAATCTTTGTATGATGTTAACTTTTCATGTTTTATGGAAAAAAGCCAAACAATTAACAGGCACTTATTCGTAAAAGTCATTTATTTTAATATTAAAGAAAAAATCAAAAATATTCATCTGCAAGCGGCAAAAAATTTATTTTTATACCCTCCCAAAAAAAAAATTGGAGGGTATATTCACTTAGTCATTCCGTGTGTAATGCAGCGAAATATGCCTCTAAGACCCCATAAAAAATATATATTCTTGATCAGTGAGAAAATCTAGGACAATCTAGTCATGTTCGCCCGTCCGCCTATGGAAATCACGCTGCAGTCCAAACGAAAAGAGTTAGACCTTTGAAACTTGCTGTAAATATATCTTGAAGGATAGTACAGGTCGAGATCGTAAATGGGCTAAATCGGTTTAGGGGTAAATAAGTTCCCCTAAGAAGAAATAAACCAACCTCTAATAAAAAACAATATATAATTTTTAAAGTATTGTTTTTGCAAATTTGTTAAGCAAATGATATCTTTTTATGTCAAAGCAGGTACACCGCGTTATAGTTGGAGCCATGAATTTAAAAAAAGTTTATTTTTGGACCCCGCCCACTTTAGTGGGCAAAAAAAGTGTCAATATTTAACAAAATGCATTAGTTAAGCTCGATTCCTTTAAAATAACATTTTTAAGCTTTTATGATGAAGCTGAGACGTAAGCTGATCCCTTGTGCCCTACCCGCTCCCCCACCTCCTACCCGTTTGCCCCCCCAAATTTTGTTTATACTTAATTATCCCAAAAATTTATTTTTAGTGTTTTACGGCCCTTGCCAGAGCGACCCCAACAACATATAGTTTTAAGGTCCTCCAAAATTGGATCCCATAAAGAATTGGACCCCATAAAGAATATATATTCTTGATCAGTAATGAACTCTCAGACGATCTAGCAATGCCCATACGTCCGTCTGTGGAAAACTTTATATAGTCTATTTTTGAACCCCGCCCCTTTAGTGGGCGTTGAAGTTGCATTTTAAAGGGTGTTTTTTTATAAAGTTTTTTTTATACAAATTACTCTGTTGTCTGACAGCTGTTTTGACAGTTTAAAGTGACGTCTCTACTCAGAATTGTTTGGCAAATCATCATGAACAGGTTAACTCCAGAACAACGCTTCCAAATCGTGGAAATTTATTTTCAAAAACAGTGTTCAATTAAAAATGTTTATCCGCTTTTTTAACGCGAAATTCTCTTCTGTGATGAGGCGCATTTTTGGTTGAATGGATGGATGTCAACAAGCAAAATTGCCGTATTTGGGGCAAAGATAATCCACACGCCGTTCAAGAATTACCAATGCATCCCAATAAATGTACTGTTTGGTGCGGTCTTTAAAAATGAGGAAGGACGACGCGTTACCGTGAATGGCAATCGATACAGAATCATGATCAATGAATTTTTGGTGCCAAAACTTCAAGATATGGATGTAAACGAAATGTGGTTTCAACAGGATGGTGCCACTTGTCATACTGCGGGCGAAACAATGGACTTATTGAAAGAACATTTCAACGACAACATTATTTCGAGAAATAGACCGGTGAATTGGCCTCCGCGTTCGTGTGATTTGACGCCACTCGATTATTTTTTGTGGGGATACCTGAAATCATTGGTTTACGTGGATAAACCAGCCAACGATTGACGCTTTGGAAACCAGTATTCAACGTGTCATTGCTGAAATACGCCCTCAAATGCTCGAAAAGGTGGTCGAAAATTGGACCTCCAGAATGACCTTTGTGCAAAATAGTCGTGGTGGCCATATCCCCGAAATTATATTTAAATGTTAAATGACAAGAAATTATCTACCAAATAAAAAATTTTTTTTCGCCATTTCATAATTTGGCATGTGTTTTATTTAAATTTCAAATCAGCAAGCTCTTATAAAAACACCCTTTATATGAAAAAATATTGTAAATATTTAACATATTGTATTCCTTAAGCCTACATTCCTTAAACATTTAATTTATAAGCTTTTACCACGAAGTTAATATGTTCTCTGATCTTCGACTGCCCTACCCTCCCTCTTTGCGCTTAAATGACTTTATAAAAAAAAAACTTTTTTCTACCATCAATTACCCCGAAAATTTGGTTTTTGAGTTTTTACGATTTAGGTGAGATGTCTTCCCCACTGCCTTTCTCGGTGTCACCCTGTATAGAGTTTTAAAATTGGGCACAGAAATTTCTTAAAGGAACTGTCACCCAGCAGGTTAAACATTTTTAACTTATCTCAGTCCCTTCTTTTAGTGCATTTTGATATAAAATATTAATTCGTAAAGTGATTTTATGCTGCTGGAAAGATGTCTCAGCCACGTTCACTCCCCCCAACACGTGGGAAACGATTGTCTTAGAATAAATTTTTTTGTTGTTGTTTACTTAAACCAAATACCATAAAAATGTAAATTTTAATAAGAATAAAAATAGAGTTTTTATTTGCTAAGTATTTGGAGGGGCATTTAAGATTCGACCCGGCCGAATATATAACGTTTTTACTGTTTTCCTCCCAGAAACGAACGCGGCTTCGCTATGATTTTGCTATAAATTTTTATTTCAAAAAGCACCTTTATTTTTTTGTTTGCCTATTAAAAACTTTTCGTTTTTATATCAAATTAATAATAAATTAGCATGAAAGCTTTTTATAAAAATACACCATTTTTTTCGTTTGTGGTTTAAAAACTAAAAAAATTAACTTTCAAACTTATTTTTAAATTGATATATTTGTCATATTTTTAATTTTTAGGCTATTAAATAAATTATAAATGAATATTTCTATAAATTTAGCAACTTGTGCTAATTTCAATTTTACTTGAACAACATTTCGATGTTGTTCATAATTTATGTTTGTTTTTGACAGTTTACACAAAAGAATTGCTTAGATTAAACACATGTTGGTTTCCAATTCCCTCCAAAGAGACAGACTATTTGCAAATAAATTTTGTGCAAATAATTAAGCAGGAAATTTAAAGAAGGAGTTGGGATTAGATTATGACAAACACAACGATAAACTAAACAACAACAACAACAACAGCAGGCATGTGAATTGAGCACATGTTGATTATCTCCATAATTTACACTTTTATAAAGTTTTATAACACTAACGGATTTTATTTATTTTTTGCTGAAAACCTTAAATAATATCGTGAGAAAAACACAATTTTGCCTTGGGCTGTAAAACCCTTTTGTTATTTTTCATACTTTAAACACCTATTTTGAGGCACATTAAATATTTATGGCTGTACAAAAGCCCATTGCGGGATTTAACCTTAATATTTTGCTTAAAAATAAAAATAAATAAATATGTTTTCATGTGCAAAACAATTTTCTCTTTTGCAAAGCCTTTTTGTATCCCTTAAAAATGTGTGTCTCATTCCTTTTGTTCATAAGCCGATTTATATTTATTTAATACACCGCACATGCACACACTCACACATACTTATTTATTATGCCAAGTGGAAGAAGCAAATTTATTTGTCTTTAAACAACATATTTACCTCTTTTATGTCTCCATTATCTGCTTCTTCTAAACTTTCACTGCTGCTTAAGTGTCTTGTATTCTTTTCCAGACTCTTGTCAACAACTTGTTGTTGTGCTGTGGCTGATGGCTTTTCTGGCTGCATGTCCTGGCCCGTTTGCTTGCTGCTACACATTTCTTTCGTTTGTATTACGAAATGTTGAAATTCCTCCTCTTGCTGTTCGCTTTCTTCGCGTAACTCCTGCACATAGACATCCGTTTGTTGTTGACGTTCTCTGAGTGCTGCTAATTCCAGCTTAAGTTGTTGAAAATCACTGCGTATTGTTGTTAAATCCTCCCAACTTTGTGTGCGTGTTGTTACATCGCGCATTGCATTGCTGGCGATTTGTTGCAACTCGACAAGTTGTTTACGTAATTCGCCAATGGATTGCTGCAACCATTCAATAGTTAAACGTTCTTTAGTGCTGGCTGCATCAGATACTTGGCCGTTGCGCAAATCTTGCACTTCTTGTCTAAAAGATGAAAGAAGTAGGCCAATTTGTAAAATTTAGTTTATTTTTTATATGAATTTAGGAAAATAATAAAGAGGAGAAACAAGCAAAAAAAAAACAGATATGTACAATTTTTTTATTCGGCCGGTCGGGTTTTTATGTTCGGCTGGTCGAGTGTAATATATTCGAGAGGTCGATTCAAATATTTAGATGGTCGAATATTGTTATATTATATTCGGTTGTCCGAACCGTGTATTCGGTTGGTCGACTATTATATTCGGCTGGTCGAATATTTTATTCGGCTTTGCCGAATCTGTGATTACCAACGCATCTTATTTTTATTTAGTTGCTTAAATATTTCAAAAAAAAAATTAAATTATCTAGCTCTTCGGCAATCTTTTTGGCCGCGAATTAAAATATTCTTCTTCTCGTTCCACATATGTGTAGTGGATACTACACTCCTTTACTAAGTTCTTGCGCAATGCACTGCATATGTAATATTCTTTCCCTGAATGCTGGTGCTACTCAATCCAAGCCCTAATTTCCAAGTCCGGTTTCGCAAAATCCGATTTCACGCACTGACAGACAGATGGACCTAATAACACAGAATATGTATAATTTAAGTGGTCGCATATTAATGCTATGGAAAATGCACAGAAATCGTTATTTACTCATTCACCATTAAACCAAAATAAAATCCAAAATTAAGCCACCTAATAAGTGGTGACAAACACAATACACATGAGCACTGATGATGAAAGGGTTGCGTCTTTCGAAAACAGCTGTTCTGCTCTGCTGTGTAAGTTGAATAACAAAAACTGATGTTGACTTGCCTTTGTGCATTGGAATATTTATCATGTCTTTCTGAGATTTAAATTAAAATTTCGAACAATTAGCCTATAGAATCTTAATTCAATTTAATATACCAAAATGTTATGTTTAAATAAAATTATGCAAAAGAGCACCTAATAATGCATCAACCTACTCTTTTAAGATTTAACAATAAGAAACGAATTCAAACTGCATATTGAGGCAGAAAATAACTACGTGTTTGGAGCACACTTAAGGGTAGTTTATACAGCCTGATATTATTATTGCTATTCGAATTATTAAGAGATGTAATAATTTATCTAAAAATTATCTTCAATTTGCATAACAGACTCACAAGCAGATAAAGATTTGAATTGTAATTTTAAAGCCAAAATTTATGTTACACCAGCATTAAATTATGCTGTAGCAATATGAAATTGTTTTGGACAAGATAATAATCCTTGTGCTACAAATACTCCTTGTCTTTATTGCCGCTGCGCGAAATAAAATTTTATAGCACAATAAATTAACTCTCTTTAAGGGGAGCATAAAATTTAATTACTAAATTTGATTGGATACTTTAAGTGCCACTACTTGTTTGAAGTAATTATTTAATGCCCCAGGGTGCACGTTCCTTTTTAATTCCTGTCGTTTTGAGTATTTTGTAGACAAGTTTGCTACCCTTTACATTGAAAAAAAAAATAAACAACCTTTAGCAATTCTGCGTTTTATAAGAGAAAAAGTCAGCGTATGAATATCAAAAATTTTGGAAAACAATTTAATTTACAAATAAAGTGTTTTGCTTTAAGTGCTTCTTGTCTTTAAGTTGCCATTAAGCAAAATATGGGTGTAAGAAATCGATAAAATATTTTAGCCGAAAGCGATTCATGCTCCTATGGGTTCATTTGCATGTGCCTGCGATTTAAGGAAATTCTACTAGAACGACCCTGACGGAGGTTAATGTCATGATCTCATTGCCCCCAGTTGACATCATCTTTACGGCAGATGACCGTGACCTTCAATATGACATGGAAATGTCTGGTATGTAGAGCTCTTCAGCTGAAACCACATGCCCTAGGGCTCCCTATTATTCAACTCAAGCGACCTCTAGCGTTCACACCTAACCGCTGTCATATATGGAATATTCCTCTTGGAAGACTCCCTTCACACAGAGAAATATCATAGAATTTTTTTTTATATCAAATATTACGTGCTGCCAACTTAATGGCCACAAACTAAAGTTTTCTGTTTATAATCAATAATTTCGCAATTAATTTTGATGTTTCTGCAGATGTTCTATAAAACAGAAGCCATAAATTGTTGCCCATGTTTGGGCGTTTACACATAAAATATTATTTTAAGTTGCATACTGTTGAATTATTAGCCAACAGTTACAAGTGTTTGTTCGTTTTTAATTATAAAAAGTGGTTTAAATTTGATTGATGCTTTATAATTAGTCAGCGCAAAAGGAGAGAAAAAGAGAGAGAGAGAGAGACAGAAGCTGGCGACTGGAAATTGAAAGTATTAGAACATTAAAACAAACAGAAAACTTTCAAGAAATAAATTATAAACTTTTTTTTATTAATATTTTCACACAATCGTTGGCACACAAACGAACCAGAGTGCAACAGACTGCAGTGACTCAGCCATGAGTTAAAATCAATATGACACAGAGGCAAAGACTTACACGGAAATTGGTGTTAATTTATAGAAAAGGCATAGAGATAAAAAAATTCATAAAGAAATATTTTATTATATTAAATAATATTTTTATTTTTAATTAATAGATTTGAAGCATAAAATATTTTTTTATGAAATAGATCTCATGGGTTTAGAGTTATTTCTGGTATATTAACGTGACTTTATTTATCTATCTTAATATTATCGTATTAAAAAAAAACTTTAACGTAGGAAAAATAGATTTTAAAATATAATTTAAAGGCCGCTACAGCACAAGCCTGTAAATATAATTTTGAAAATATATTTGAATTTATCAATGTTCTATTTGAAACTTTTTCCCCTTGACTGTATGATTCTGCTTGCTGTTAGCTTTAGTGTATTATTTAACTTTATACTGTGCACAAGTACATAAAAATATCGCGTCAAAAATTTATTTTTTGCTAAAACAGATGCCCAATAAGACACCGAAAAGTGTACTACAAAAATATGTGTGAGATATTTATATTCGTATTTAAGATATTTAACTTTATACTGTGCACAAGTACATAAAAATATCTTGTCAAAAATTTATTTTTTGCTTAAACAGATGCACAATAAAACCCCGAAAAGTGTACTACAAAAATATGTGGGAGATATTTATACTCCTATTTAAGATATTTAACTTTATACTGTGCACGAGTACATGAAAATATCTTGTCAAAAATGTATTTTTTGTTAATACAGATGCACAATAAGACACCGAAAAGTGTACTACAAAAATATGTGTGAGATATTTATACTCGTATTTAAGATATTTAGCTTTATACTGTGCACAAGTACATAAAAATATCTTGTCAAAAATGTATTTTTTGTTAATACAGATGCACAACAAAACCCCGAAAAGTGTACTACAAAAATATGTGTGAGATATTTATTCTCGTATTTAAGATATTTAACTTTATACTGTGCACAAGTACATGAAAATATCTTGTCAAAAATGTATTTTTTGTTAAAACAGATGCACAATAAGACACCGAAAAATGTACTACAAAAATATGTGTGAGATATTTATACTCGTATTTAAGATATTTAACTTTATACTGTGCACAAGTACATAAAAATATCTTGTCAAAAATGTATTTTTTGTTAATACAGATGCACAATAAAATCCCGAAAAGTGTACTACAAAAATTTGGGTTCGGTATTTATACTCGTATGTAAAAAATAAATACCGAATACATAATTTTGTGGTGCACTTTTCAGTGCATTATTGTCCATCTATATTGATACAAAGTAAAACCGATATTTAAAAAGTAAATTTAAAATGTCTGATTCGGTGCGACAGAGTTCCTTTAAGACATCTCTGTACCCAGTTTTAAATTTCCATTTTGACAGAGTCATTCCGGGAAGGGAAGTGGAGGAGTCATTTCACCTCTGCAAGATCAGAGAACGTCTCAGCTTCTTATAGGCTTAAGGCATACAAATTTTTCAATATTTACACCATTGTTGCATATAATATCGTAAGTCAACGCCCACTAAAGAGGGCGGAGTCTAAAAATAGACTATATCATGTTTTCCCCTGACAATTGCTAGACCGTCTTCGACTTCATCATTGATCAAGAATATATGTCGTTTATGGGGGTCCAATTCTTTTTGGAGGGCATTAAAACTGTATTTTTTCGGGGTCTGTCTGGAAAGGGCCGTGGGGGAGACATCTCCCCTTTGCCATAAAACTTCAAAAATAAATGTTCGGAATAATTAAATGTAAAATTTATTTAATTATTTTTTTTTTTTTGATAGGTCATTTAGGGGTTTAAGGGGGTGAAGGGGTAGGGCAGAGTAGTACCAGGTTACGTCTCAGCTTCGTCATTAAAGCTTAAAAATGTTATTTTTAAGGAATATAGACTTAAGTAAAAAATTTTTTTTAAACTTTTACACTATTTTTTCAAATAATAACGCCCATTAAAGGGGCGGGGTCAAAAATTTTTTTTTTCTAATTTCTTTTTTAATTTTATGACTCCAAGTTCAATGCGTTGGACGTTCTTTGACATAAATTTATATCATTTGCTTAACAAAATAACCAAAAAATTTTAAAAATTTTGTTTTAGAGGTTGGTTTAGATCATCTTAGAGGAACTTGTTTCCCTCTTGCCCGATTTTGAACATTTTTGTACTTGATCTGTGCTATTGTTCAAGATATATTTATAGCATATTTCAAGAGTCGGGCTCTTTTCGTTTTAACTGAATCGTAATTTCCACAGACGCACGGACGGAGGGATGGACGGACGGACATACTTAGATCGTCTTAGATTTCATCACTGATCAGGAATATATATACTTTATGGGATATCAGATGGATATTTCGCTGCGTTACAAACGGAATGACAAAGTGAATATGCCCTCCAATTATTTTTTGGAGGGTATAAAAACTGTGGCAAAACTAAAAATATATTTCCCTATTCACGGTTAAACAGTTCACATGTTGCTATTCAAACACCTCAGAAATCTGTGGCATAGTTTTATGCTGCACGAGCACATTGAAAGCAAACGATATTGAAGCCTTTAGATAACGTCGAGGTTAATACGAGTAGCTTATATTTAGATAAAAATAGGAAATGCAAAAATTTATGAATAGACAAAATCCACTTCAGTTGCAACAGCAAAATCCATTCCATGCACAAGCGAAATTTATTCGGACGTTTTAAAATCAAGTGCGACTATTTCCATTTAAATTAAAGTTTTTAATTAAATTTCAATATAAAAAAAGAAAAAATTGAGAAATAACGAAACATTTCTATTCGTTCCATTAACACCAGCAGTTAAATACGAGTTTGTAATTTCATTAAATCACATAAAATTTTATGCAACAAAATTTTTTGCTCAGTTTCAGAATTTAGCCAAATTTTGGCCTTTAAGCTTAACGGGCAAAATAAATTTACACACAAGTGTGATTAAAAATGATTTACACAAACATTATAAGTCGAAACAAGTGATATTATATTTTTCTGGGCCATAAAGTCTAGTTAAAATGCAAATTTTTAATACTTGGCCAATTTCAGTTTATCAACTCATTGTGTGCTGCTTTAAAGTTTTTGTTTTTTTTTTTTAAATATTTATTTCTTTTTTTTCAGCTAAAGTTTGTTAACTTATTACTTTAAATACTTTTTGCTGTTATCACAGATATAGTTCACAACATATAAAAAAAATATCTTTTTTATACTCCTCTTTTTGTGGCTGAATTTATAACTTTTTGTTATTAATCCAGAGAAAAGCTGTGATTAAAACAGAAAGTATTTATTCAAAAAGTAAACGAGTTTGGTTTTTGGTGAAAAGAGTGTATTGAGAAGGAAAAAAATAGTTTATAAAATAAAATAAAATGAAATAAAATAAAAAAAAAGTAAAAGTGCTATATTCGGCTGTGCCGGATCTTAAATACCGTTCACAGATGTAATTCTTCTTTCCTTCTTTCTTGCCAAAACAGAAAGTAGATTTATTTCAAAAATCAAAATGATTTTATCGGTTAATTTTATATTTAAGAAAACGTTAAAATTTTTCGGCTAGGAAGCTAAATGTTTGGCTTTTCTTATATCTAATACCTATGAACGTCTTTCAAAAATATTAAATATATTTAATTTACAAACAAACAAAAAATCCGTTTCATGAACCCCAAAAAGTTCTAATTGTCCAACCGTAGAATCGTCTTTTAGATTTTGTTGGTTTTTAATACCAATTTATATCTTCCTGATATATCAAGTAGGTATAACTCATCATAAAAATCAAAAATAACAAATAAAATGGCTGCTTTTATGAATCAGAAAATGTAGATTTTCCAACCCTGGAACCGAATTTTTAATTTTTTAATACTAATCTAATATTTTCTGATATATAAAATAGGTTTAATTCACTAAAAACACAAAATTTGGAATTTATGTATGTACTTTTAGGTGCCAAAAATATTTAAATTTTCCAGCCCTGGAGCCGAAATTTTAGTTTTTAAAATTTTTAATACCAATTTAATTCTTAACGATGTATAAAATAGGTTTAAGTCACTGAAAAAACCCAAAATTGAGAACTTATATTGTTACTTTTATGTACCAAAAAATTTCGATTTCCCAACCCTGGAACCGAATTTATAATTTTTTGATACTAGTTTAATTTTTTCTGAAATATCTAATAGGTTTAATTCACTAAAAACACAAAATTTGGAATATATGTATGTACTATTATGTACGAAAAATATTTCGATTTTCCAACTCTGGAAGCGAATTTAATATTTTTTTACCAATGCAATTCTTAGTGAGGTGTAATATTTTACTTGACAAAAAAATTAAAATGTTTAAACTTTTTGGTCACTTTCATGTACCATAAAATATTTCATTTGTCCAACCCTGCAGTCGAAATTTTAAATTTTTAAGATTTTAATACCAATTTTGTTCTTCCTGAATTATAAAACAGCTTTAATTAGCAAACAGAAACAACGTCAATTGCCTTTTTGGTTACTTTTATGCAGAATAAATATTTCAATTTCCCAACCCTGGCAACGAAATTTAAATTTTTTCACCAATGCAACTCTTAATGAGGCATGAAATAGTTTTATTTAAGAAGAACTTAAAATTTGTAACCATTTAGGTCACTTTCATGTACCACAAAATATTGCAGTTATCCAACTCTGGAATATAAATTTTGATTTTTTTTTAATTTTTGATACCAATTATGTTTTTCCTGAACCAAAAAAGAGTTTTAATTAGTAAAAAAAACAACTTCAATTGCCTTTTTGGTTATTGTTATGTATAAAAAAAATTTCAATTTTCCAACCCTGGAAGCGAAATTTAATTTTTTTTTTAATTTTCTTTATCAATGCAAATCTTCAGGAGTTATAAAGTAGTTTTGTTTAAGAAAAAAATCGAATTTTGCAACTATTTTGGTTTTTACATGTACTACAAAATATTGCATGTACCAAAAAAAATTTAATTTTTCCAACCCTGGAAAAAAAAATTTTAATTTTTTTTGTTTTTTTTTATCAGTGCAACGCTTCTTGAATTATAAAGTAGTTTTATTTAAGAAAAATTGCAAATGTTTTACCATTTTGGTAACATTCATGTACCTTTATGGTATATATTGCAGTTGTCCATCCCCGGATTCGAAATTTTATTTTTTATTTTTGATACCAATTTTGTTCTTCTTAAGTTATAAGACAGTTTTAGTTAGCAAAAAATAAAAAAACAACAACATCAGTTGCCTGTTTGATTACTTTCATGTATAAAAAAGATTCAATTTCCCACCTCTGGAAGCAAAATTTGAATATAAAAAATTTATTTTTTTTTGGCCAATGCAAATCTTTATGATGTATAAAGTGGTTTTGTTAAAGAAAAACTTGAAATTTTTAACAATTTTAGTTACTACATGTACCACAAAATAAGGAATGGGCCGAAAAAAAATTTTTAATTTCCCATCCCTGGAAATTTTTTTTATTTTTTTAGTTTTTAATAGACCATTGAGGCTCCCCAAGGCACGAAATAAGTTTAATTTACAAACATTAAAACAAATAATTGATTTTTGGTATAAATTTTGCGTCGAGAAATAGGTGTAAGCTTCCCAGCTCTGGAACCATACTTTGGATCTTTCTGAATTTCAATAGCACTCTATTTAAGTTCATTTCCAATCTAACGGTCTAAGAAAGAAGTCTCTAGCTCTTCTGGGGGCTTGGGAAAACCGATTTCACATACAGACGGACGGACAGACGGACATCGCTCAATCGTCATCGCTATTCATAAGGATCCAGAATATATATACTTTATGGGATCCCATGTGCATATCGAAAAAATTGCATACGGAATGACAAACCTATATATTTATATACCCTTTCTCTTTTTTGTGAAGGGTATAAAAAATCTAATCTAAATATTTGGCTGGGTAGTTGCAATTAAAAATATTACTCGCTGGGATGCTGTTGCTTAGTACTTAGAAAAAAAATGCTTTTTTCGAAAAAAAAAAAAAATTTTTAAGGAAAATGAAAAATGGAAGCTTTTGTTAATTTATCTTCTTTGTGTTCAACTGCAACCTTTTTCAAATATATTTCATTGTTGAGTATCAATTCAAACTTTTGCTATTTCCTTTGCAAAACAATGTCTATTGAACAATATCAGTTTGCTAACAACAACAACAACAACGACAGAAAAAGCTGACTTTGAACAACAAAACCTATTCGATATTTGTACAGAAAAGGAAACGGATATAAAGTAATGACTGAATGAATGAATTGTATGAAAAAAGAATTATTTTTAAACAAACCAGCTTGAGTATTTACAATAGGTAAAAAGTTACCGGAATAAATTGTTTTGCAATTAGAAACACATTTGTCAAAGATGGCAACAACAACAACAACAAAACTGGGTTTCATGTACAATAACCAAAACAATTACAAATTGTTAAACGCACAGATGAATTTAAATATTTACATATACATTTTAAAATTATATTGTTTGCAATTATTTTAATCTGTTAGTTTCAGCAAACAGCTTAAAGGCATGTTAACAATTTTGTTCAACTACAAGATCCTCGTCATAGGAATACTTTGAAATTGCATGGCAATTTCTGTAGATAAATTTTGTTATCCTTAAATTTACTTTGTGTTAATGCCATTGTGTGCCTGATGAGGAAAATTTCACAGATCTGTGAAATACAGGTCTTGCTCCGTTCTAACATTTCACATTTCAATTCACATCAATCTCGGTAATATTTTCACTCAGTCCCGAAAATTTATCAGAAGCTTTTGTTTGTTACTGAAGTCCTTTAAAGTATTCATATTATTTAATACTCGTATTGCAGGTCTGTCATTTGAACTGACATCAATATTTTCAATTACAAAAGATGTTTTGTTTTGTTTTCTAAATGCATTTAATAACAACAAACGTTGGCTTAAAGTTACTGCATAAAATGTTGTGCATGATTTGACATGCATGACTGCAGGCAGGAAATGTAATATGTTGTTGTTAGTACAGGATTTTCTCCAATTAATTTGTCCGTCAAAGGTAACAACTAGATAAAAAATATTTAAAATAAACTCTACAAACAATTGGGATGAATTTTATTATAATATAAGAGTTTTTTTTATAACAAAAGAGAAAAAAGGGAAGTATGAATGACTTGTAAAGGGTGTTTTTTTTTATAGAGTGACACAAGTTTAAATGGTAATAAAACAAGGAAATATATTTTTAATACGAATTAAACGGGGCTTTATTGGAAAGAAAATTTTATGAAATTAATATTTAAATATTAACAAAAATATTTTGTATTTGTAAAAGTTTTATTTGGTATTGGAAATCAGAAATAGACAGCGCCAGAGCTGGACAATTAAAATTATTTCTTTTTTGGAATATTAAGGTAACGAAAAAAATTTTTTTATTTTGGTAATCGAACATATTTTATATGTTAGAAAGACATAAATTTGTATTGATAAGCAGAAAGATAAAAGAGATTGCAGGGCTGGACAACTGAATTTTTTTTTAATATATATAAAACTAACAAAATTGTATTTATAAAAAATGTTTGCTGTTTTTCAAAGAATTTCTTTGATCTTAGAAATCAAAATGGCCAAATAGACAGCGCCAGAGCTGGACAATATAAACTTTTTTTTTGTAATATTTAAGTAATGAAATAAAAATATTTTTTTTTTGTATTCAAACGTATTTGATATTTTATAAAGAAAGAAATTAGTATTGAAAATAAAAAAAAAATTGCAGGGCTGGACATCTTCAATATTTTTTAATGCGTAAAACTAACAAAATTTTATATATAAAAAATGTTTCTTAATTTTGAAAGAATTTCTTTCGTTTTAGAAACCAGAAAGGCTAAATAGACAGCGCCAGAGCTGGACAATTAAAATAAATATTTTTTTGGAATATTAAGGTAAGGAAATAAAAAGTTTTTTTTATATGTTATTTTTTAGAAAGAAATGAATTTGTATTGATAAGCAGAAAGATAAAAAGATTGCAGGGCTGGACAACTGAAATTTTTTTTAATACGTACATGTAACCAAATTTTATATATCAAAAATATTTAGTAATTTTAAAAGAATTTCTTTGATATTAGAAATCAGAAAGGCCAAATAGAAAGTTGCAGGGCTGGATAATTCAAATTTTTTTTCGAATATTAAAGTAACGAAATAACAAAAAAAAATTTTTTTTTGTAATCAAACATATTTTGTAAAGAAAGAAATTAGTATTGAGAATCATAAAAATAAAAGAGATTGCAGGGTTGGACATCTGAAATTTTTTTAATACGGAAGGATTTTACTTTCAAATAAAAAAAGAAATTTGAGAAAATATTCAGTAGTTTTTTTTATAGCATTTAAAAAAAAAAAGAAAGTTATTTGGCGAACCCTGTATATTTTATATATTAGAAAGAAATAAATTTGTTTGGATAAGCAGAAAGCTATAAAGGATGGTTCGAGGGTTAAAATGAATGTCTGTATACACTCTGGATGTGAGTCAGTGAGGGGTATAGCATTTTTATTTAGTTTTTTTTTCAATTTCCAATTCTGGAATAACACAATAAAAACACAATAAATTTCGCCACATATCCTGCCCTGGCTACAAATATTTGTGCAAGTATAAAGAACTCCCTAGAAATTAATTTGCAGCCACAACAACAAAATTCTTTGCCACATTATCTTAGAAAACAGAGCAAAAAAAAAAAAAGAATGAAGATTCAACAACAGAAACAGAAAATAATACGTGGCCCTTTTGCAAAAAAAACAAACCTCAAATTTTCCAATTCATTGCGTACATCCAAATCATTAGAAATTGATGGTGAACTGTGGGGTTGATTGTCCTGTGTAATCCTTAGAGATTTTCGCAAATTACGCTCCAATAGCTCGTAATCCTCACGGCGACGATTCATTAAAACATTTAATTGTTTTGACAACAAACGCACTTGATCTCGCAGACTTAATGATTCCATGTAATCGTAATTGTTGTTGTTGTTACTATTATCATTATTAATATTTGATTGATAATTTTGTTTGTCATTTGCAGTGATTTCGTTGTCGAATGTGTCACTAGCAATTTCAATATTATTGTTATTATTGTTGTTGTTGTTGTTGCTGTTATCACTATATAGACTCACATCACCAAAATCATTATTATAGTTGTTGTCATCATTCACACTTTTCTTATCGTTATCGTTCACAAACCGTAACAGTTCAGCACTTGATGGCTCATTATATGCCACACCATCCACATTATCATCGTCCACACTAGACGAATCATTTTCACTATTATCCTTTTTTCCACTACCGTTTCGCAATATCATTTGCCGCATGGTTGTTGACGTTGTCATGCCAGTGCTGGCAGTTTTTGCTGCCACTGTATTCACTTCCGTGGAAGTATCGCGCATTATATTATTTAAATCCGTTATAATGCTGGCTTGTGTTAAGCCGGCAAAACCACATGTTGTTAAAATTGCTACAGCAATTAAGGCCACCGTGGCTGGCAACTGAATGTAGTTTGTCAATGACATGTTCACTGCAGTTTTATAACGAGTGCAATGCAAAGGACTCTTCTTTTTTTTAAAAACAATAAATTTTTTTAATAAACTTCTTTAGCTCTTATATATTTTTTTAAACCATTTTCCTTCAATAATGACCGAAAAGTAACACTTTTGCGAAATTTCTTTAAAACAATTTAATAGATATTTTTACACAAAAATTTCCTTTTCGCCTCAATTACTTGTGAATTTTTATCCCTTAATTTTTTTTTTTTTGTTTCTTTCCAATATTTAAACCACTTTTTGTTGTGTATTTATTTTGCTTATTCCGTTGCAAAACCTTTTTAACGTTCTTTAGCCGACAGTTGAGTTGGAACTGAACTGTTTCTCTGCACAGTTCGTCCTTTTATATGCCCAATATTTTTTTGCCACTTCTCTTGGCTTCGTTTCGTTCTTGGCTGCGAAAAGAGTGTGTCTAACGCAAACAGGTTGTTATTTTAAGAGCAATTCGAAATGTGTGTCTTCGAAAAAGAGGAAGTTTAATGTGCGAGTGGGAATAATAAATATTTTCTCTTATTCTTTGGAAATGGTTAAATGCAAAGCGTGTTTTTCTAGAGTGTCACAACACCAGCAGAGCAACGCGTGCAAATTGTTGAAAATTTTAATAAAAATAATTGTTCTATTGAGGGGCACAACTCAAAATTTTCTAAAACTGACTTTTTTCCATAAATTCATTCAGAGTGCACATCTCTAACTACTGCAAAAATATCTTTCACATCACTATCTTCTTTTACTGGAAAAATACAGTTAGTCTGTTTATATGTTAATGTGTTGCTTCTGCACGATGAACAGTTTTTTGTCTCTCCTGAAAATTTTAGTATTTTGAGTTGTGCCCCTTTTGTATTTAGGGTGCGATATGTTTAAATAAGAACTGTTATCATATTCAACTGAGTAACACCTATTAAGTGGTGACAAGCACAATACACATGAGCACTGATGATGAAAAGGTTGCGTCCTTCGAAAACAGCTGTTCTGCTCTGCTGTGTAAGTTGAATAACTAAAAATTGATGTTGACTTTCCTTTGTGCCTTGGAATATTTATCAAGTCTTTCGGAATTTAAAACAAAAAATTTCGAACAATTTAGCCTATAAAATCTTAATTCATGAATAATTTTTTTTAAAGAAAATTTATAAAACTACTAAGAGTTTGATTTAAATTTCTCTTGACCTGGGGACTGAATTTAAGAAAATATAAATAAATTGTACTAACTTATAGTTTTAATATTTCGTTAAGCTTAACTTCTTCAAGAAATCTTATATATATATATATATATATATATATATATATACATATATATATGTATATATATATATATATATATATATATATATATACATATATATATATATATATTTTTTTTTTTTTATAATAATTTTTTTATTATAATGTGGGGTGCATATCACTGCAACATTTTGGTATACAATGGAAGCAGACACGATTTTTTCCAATAAATATCGTTTAAGAACAAAAAGAATATCACTTCACAATCTACTTGATGAGTAATTTGTTTGCTGGGATACATTAACTTTTATAAGGTGACCATACCTGTTTGTTGTGGCAATTTAAATCAATATACGTGTAACAACAGCCATAAGTAATGCTAGGAACACAACTGCGACGAACGACGAATTTTTGGTCACGAATATTCGTCGCCAAAAATAAAACAAATTCCGTGTATATGAAAATGCACACAATCGTGGCGTTGGGCGAAATTCGTCATACTCAGCGAAAGTTGAAATAGATTTATTTCTAATTGTTTCGTCAGCGAACGACGAACAAAACAGTATCAGGGTGACCAGGTTTCATATACTCAAACTGGTTTTTTGTGGAAAAACATAGTTTGCTACTGTATTGTTGCATGTGGCACGAAAATTTTCTGTGCATACTAAAAATGCATTCACTAATTCACAAAAATGTATCATTCGGACGACTTTTTATTAATTTTGAACACTTTTTATAATATAGTTTTTCTTTCTATTTCTCACTTTTTCATATGGTCACCCCATCAGCTGTTAAATGAAAATAATAATTTATTTACAGACAAAAAATTTTTCAGAAAATAATTACAAAAAGGAATTTGTTCTGAAAAAAATGGACAACACCGGGATAATTATTGAGTGTCTAAACAATTTGACTGGCATCAGAGGATTACAATGATTTAAAAAACAAATATTAAAATTTTGTTTGCTTATTGTTTTAATTTATTCGTCGTTATTGTGTTTCATACGACGAATTTATAGAGCGATTTTTTGTCAACGAATTCGTCGTACTAAGCGAAATTCGTCGTTCGTCCCAGTTGTGTTCCTAGCATAAAAGTGTGTAAAATTTGATTAAATATTAATGCTCTTAAAATATTTCCACATGTCTCTTACCCTCATAATGTTAAGAGAAATATGTTTAGGGCATAAACATATTTCTCTTAATATAATTATACCCCCAAAACTACAGCTATTTGGCAGGTAACATTTTTATATTGTACGAGTATTTATATTTTAGCTTCTTTTATATGTTTTGTTTTCGTTTTCGATACCCCGAACGACAGATGTTTTTTGTGAATTATAAAAAGCAGAATACAGCATGTATAAAGCAGGTTTTTTCATGTCGTTTTTTGTTCTACAACATTAAAATTGTGTCTGATTTTTTTCTCTCTTATTTTTTTATATTTGTTTTTATTTTTTTTTTGCTTGGCAGGGTTTTTGTTTAAATGCACCCGCGCAACAGTTAAAATAATTGTGTGTGGTTTTTTGTTATAAAAATTTCAATTACTTTTTTTTTATCTATTTCACTTTTTCCGTGCGTCTATCTTTTATGGGCATACGACTAATATGTGTGTAAGTGCACATGTAGATGCCAATAAAAATTTGTTAAACTAAAAGTTTTTTAATGCAAATATTCCGGGTATGCAGAGAAGTTTTAAAAAATTATTTCTATTGCTACTCAGTCGTTGCGGGGAGTTGGCGTAGCAAAAGCATTGAACATTAAATAATGAAAGTACAGGTGGAGTTAGTTTAAACTTCAGTCAGTTAGTTTTTATGTCATACAGATGAATACATATGTATTCAGTATATAATACTCGTATATACTTTGCACAGGTACAAATAAATTTGAAATTATAAAATGCGCTTGGTTGCACTTTATGGTCTCTTGCCCTCCCTCTTGGTTTGGGTATATTTTTTTTAGTTCTTTCGAAAAGAATAATTCAAAAATGGCAACAACAATACAGTAACTCAGACATTATTGTTTTAATGTGGTTTATATGTTTATGCCACATGTAATAATATGGCGAGTAATAAACTTCCTATTACAGCCAACAAGCACAAGGGATTGTCTTGCGTTATTGCCCTACATCAGAATTGTATGCTTGTCTCTTTGTATTGTAAAAAAGGCCAGCAAACATATTTATTAGATGCGACTACGGGTTAAGGAAGTCACGAACTTTCACTTGCAATCAGTGTAAATTTGTAAATATCGTAAATTGGCCTCAGACTGTGGAACCATATTTCCAATATTTCAGGCTAAGACCGAAGTTTCTAGCTTTTCTGGATCCTTGTGAAACCCGCTTTCATCTACAGATAGACGGACAATGTTTATTCGACTTCCCTATTTATAAGGACCCACAACATAAATACTTTATGGTCTTTCATACAATTATTATGGAAATTACACAGGGAACAACAAAACTTTAACAATTTTTTGATGAAGGGTATAAATATGTTGTAGTAAGTGTCAGTAGCGTAGCAACTTCTTATGTGACATGGTGATCAGACATACAGCTTAATTAAGCTGATCGCTATTAACCCATTTCGTCCCAGTGTTCGATTTTTCGAACAGAAAATTTCAAGCATTTAAATTTTTTTTCTCTGCTTAGGAAAGACTAAGAACATATCCTTTTTTTTTTTTTTTTTTATTATTATTTATTGTTACAGTAACATTTACATTTTTACAATAATTTTTTTTTAAATTTTCATTAAAATTTTTTTTTTTTTTTTTTAATTTTTATTAAAAAACATATCCTTTTTAATAAAAATGAAAAAAAAAATTTTTTAATGAAAATTTAAAAAAAAATTTAATAGCAATTTTTAACAAATTTTGAATGAACATTTTTTAAACAAATTTTTATTGAAAATTTTTAAAAAAATGTTTAATAAAAATTTTTAAAAAAAATTTTTAATGAAACTTTTTAAAAAAATTTTAATGAAAATTTAAAAAAAAATCGGACATCTGATTCGTATTTTCTGGAATCAATTTACCATTTCACTACGAAGTTTTATAAACTTATTTGAAAAAAAAATATCTGGGACGATATGGGTTAATGCCATTATAGAGTTCAATTAACCATACAAAATTTTAAATAAGTAATGGCTCCATTAACACTTAATTGCTCTAATATAAAGTAAAATTACAAATGCAGCTCTGCTAAAAAGTGTGTTTAGTGAGCACAACACAACCCACTGAACAAGGTTAGTCGAGACTTGAACCAAAAATGTGGAAAAATTTAAAAAAAAACATAAACAAATATGCCAAGTCATGTGGGAATTCAATAATTGATATTCAATTTATCATCAATTAGAAAGTTAACAAAAAATAAAAAAATCTCAGATTTGAACTTGAGGCCCCTATGAAGAAGAAAATTGTTTTCATTGAACAAAGTTAGTAGAGACTTGAACCTAAAATGTAGAAAATTAAAAAAAACCTATGTCAAGTCATGTGGAAATTAAATGATTGATATTCAATTTATCATCAATTAGAAAATTAACAAAAAAGAAAAAAATCTCAGATTTGAACTTGAGGCCCCTATGAACAAGAAAAATATTTTCACTGAACAAAGTTAGTAGAGACTTGAACCTAAAATGTGGAAAAGTAACAAAAAGTAAAAACGACCAGGTCGAAGTTTAAATACCCTTCAAATATTTAGTAAATAAAAGTTATATTTTTATTCTTATTTAAATTTACATTTCTATGGTATTTGCCTTAAGAGAACAAGAAAAAAATTTATTTGAATACGATCGTTTCCAATCTGTTGGGAGGAGCATGACTGAAACACCCTTCCGTCAGCATAGAAGCAATTTACATATTAATATTTTATGTCAACGTGCAAAAAAGCGACTGAGATAAGTTAAAAATGTTTTACCTGCTGGATCACAGATCCTTTAAGACATTTCTATGCCCAATTTTAAAACTCTATACAGGGTCGCTTCAGGAAAGGCTGTGGGGGTGACATCTCACCTAAATCGTAAAAATGTAAAAACCAAATTTTCGAGGTAACTAAGTGTAGTAAAAAATTATTTTGATAAGGTCATTTATATACTAAGTGGGTGCAGAGCTAAGGAACGGAAAAATTTTATAAATTAAATTTTTAAAGAATGTAGGCTTAAGGAATACAATTTGTTAACTATTAACACTATTTTTTCATCCAATATGCAACTTTAACGCCCACTAAAGATGGCGGGGTCCAAAACAGTCTATATCGCTTCTACCACAGACGTACTTCCTCACTGGTCAAGAATGTATATTTTTCATGGGCCCGAATTCTTTCTGGAGGGTATTAAAAGTGTATTTTGTCGGGGTCGTTCTGTCAAGGGCCATGGGGGAGACATTCCACCTCTGCCCTAAAATACTAAAAATAAATTGTCGTTATAATTAAAAGAAAAAAATTTTTTTTTAATAATTTGCAGTTTCGCAGATTTGAACTTATAGCCTATTGAGAAAATTAACATCCTGTAATACAATTTACATAAATAAACGTTCACTATTAAAATAGAAATTCATACATAAAAAAAAATCAATGTGTGTTCGAACTCACGGGCGATGTGTTAACACCTTTTTGTTTATTTATTTTATATTTTTGTGGGTTTAATAATTAAACCCACAAAAAACAAAGAGAATGCAAAGCAACAGACAAATGTACATACATACATTGTTATGTTTGTACATAAGCTACATACGTTGCTGTCTTGCTATCTCATTTTTATATATGCACGTATAACCACGTCACTATTCTCTTTGCTATGCATAAGACAAAACCGAAGATCAACATAAAACACTTTTTTAATATTACTCCAAATTAATACTCCGAATTAAAACACTTACATCTCCGCTCGCCGATATCGGATCGCCTTAATTTTTGAACTAAACTCTTCGTCGAAATCCGCACTAGCGTTTTAATCCAAAAATTAATAAAATCGGCTATGAATTTCCGGAGAAAATCGCGTGGGAAAATTATATGAAAATCGCCCAATAATCACTTTCAATACCGACTGCCAAGGAACAACAACAAACAAACAAACTCTTACACTTACACTTGCGTATGTATTGAAACTGATAGTTTACTGCTCTAGAGGCGCGTCATTTGGATGACAATGGGGGAGGAGGAGGGGCTAGGGTAGAGGAGTGCCAGGTTACTTCTCAGCTTCCTCCTTAAAGCCTAAAGATGTTATTTTTAAGGAATGCAGGCTGAAGTAAAACAATTTTATAAGTTTTTACACAATTTTTTCATATAGTAACGCCCATTAAGAGGGCGGGGTCCAAAAATTTTTATTTTTTATTTGGGGCCTTTTTTGACATAAAAATATATCATTTGTTTATCAAAATTACAAAAAAAAAAAAACTTTAAAAATTATGCTGTTTTTTTAGAGGTTGGTTTAGTTCTTCTTAGGGGAACCTTTTTCCCTCTTGCCCGATTCAGCCCATTTACAAACCTGACCAGTGCTATCCTTCAAAATGTATTTATGACTAATATCCAACGTATGGCTCCTTTCATTTGGACTGAGTCTTGATTTTTGCAGACGGACGGAGCGACATGGCAGGGATCGTCTTAAATTTCATCACTGATCAAGAATATATATAATTTAGAGTATTTTAGAGAAATATTTTACTGCGTTACACAGGGAATGATAAAGTGAATATACCCTCCTATTCTTTTTTGAAGGGTATAGAAAGAGAACCTAGGATTTGAACTTGAGGTCTTCAGGAATGTAAAATTTTTTTATTTTTTATGGTCATGCGTTAATTGAATTGCCTAAATTTAGTATAGAAAGATAATTAAGTCAATTAAGTGAAAAATTGACTCAATTAAAAATGCTTGTTTGATCCGCATATTATTTAGCTTTAAGAAAGCGTAGCGCTCTCTTAAGTTACTTTCAATGGCCTAAAGATTTCTAATTTATTTTGTGCATGTCAACCTGAAAGTTGCACTAGCAGAAGAATTTTCAACCCTTTCTTTATTTGTATGATGCAGCAGAATGTTGTTTTGCCAGGATGACTGGCTGACATTCTTTTCTTACCACAAACTAAATAAATATTCATGTATGAGTAATTTGCACAAATATGTTTCTTTTGTGCCTCATGCACTATAAACTTCTTATGATAACAATTTGTTGTTACTTCTTACCGCATAGAACAACTCACTTTGTTGGAACATAAGAATTCGTTTTTATCGCGCCCTGCCAACTGACATGAGGCGAGAGTAGTACAACTGTGGCATCTAAATAATTGCAACTACAGTGTGCGGGGATATTTGTAACGACATGCAAAATGAATTATTACAGTCTAAATGAAGGCGCATGCATGGGTTTGTGTGTGTGTTGTTACCGTAGACACTGTATAAATACAACTCTGCAATTAAGTATCACAATGCAAGGCTACAATGCTGGCTGCCACTGCTGCCTTCATCACGTTGCATTCAGAAGCAACAGCAGCTACTGCAGGCGTAATATCTCAACTCGGTTCTTTTGGTGTGTTTGTTTGCTTGATGTTGCATTATTATTTTTTATTTCTTCTATTTGTTGTTGTTGCTGTTGTTGTTGCTGGTTAGCTTGGTTTTATTTTATGACGTTTGCATATACGAGTAATTTAAAATTTATTATTTGTGGAGCGAGTACGTAATGTTTTCCAAGCCGCATGCATCTAGATAGAGTGACACCACGTGCACTCCTTTGCACTTTGCCATAGAAATTACAAACAGTAAAAGAAGAAGAAGAAGAGAAATGCTTTATGCCTCTGCGATAACATGACACTGTATGTACTTTATAATGTACGAGTCTATTTGCAAACGTTGCGTGGTTAGTTGTTGGCAGTTCATGTTGCATCATCATCATCGTCATCTTCTTGTTGTTTGTCATATAAAGTTTTATGTTTTATTTTTGTTTAATTTTTACTGGCATTTTATGCGTACTTTTCATACATTTTGCCAGTTTACATGCAATATTTGTTCAATTTTATATAGGGTGCTTTTTTCATAGAATGACACAAGTTTAAATCGTAATAAAATAAGGAAATATATTTTTAATATCAATGAAAGGGTCTTTATTGGTAAGAAATTTTTATGAAATTAATATTTAAATATGATTTCTGCCAGGTGGCTGCCACAGCTGGCGCGTAGAAGGCACAATCTGGAACACCATTGATTGATTAGGATCATCTCCAATGCTTTCCTGTACAGCGGCTACAGCTTCTTTAGTGCCCATTGTTCGGCGTCTCACGGGATGCACATGAACAGTAACATTAAATGTGGTCCGAAAATCATCTATTGTTCTTCGAATTGGCAGCTCTGAAGGACGATTATACACGCCATAAAATGGAAGATGTGCACGATGAGTTTGACGAATAGCACAATTATTTTGATTAAAAATCTCAACAATTTGAACGCGTTGCTGTGGTGTTGTGACGCTCTATAAAAAATACCCTATATTTCTGTGGTCCTTGCAGACAGTTGTTCTGTCTGATTGTGAATGTAACGTTGTAATGTTTGAAAAGTTTTTAATTGAAAATTAATAGTGTCTTTTAGACAAACTTGTCTCCACTGATGAGTAGAGACTGAAAACTGTGGGAGTAGCATGCGAATGCAGGGATTTTGATGGGGCACTTGTCTTGTTATCGCAAAGTTTGTTGTTATACAACAGGAACAACATATTTGTTTGTTCTGTACAATATTACAGTCGATTCGGAGATATTTTTAAATTGTTCAAAAAAAAAATTTTAATTTCCAAAAAAATTAGCAAAACTTGCCTTTGTGCCAGGTACGCACGAATATCATTTATAAATCAATTAATTGCTTAATTAATATAGCAATTAATTATTTAATTATTTAATCAATTAATTGCTTAATTAATTAATCCATTACTTAATTAATTAATTATTTAATTATCATTAATTAATAAGTTAGTTGATTAATTAATTTATTTATTGAGAAATTAATTAATTATTTGATTAATTATTTAATTAAATGATTAATTAATTAGTTACTCTCTTAATTAATGAATTTATTTATTTATTGAGAAATTAATTACTTAATTGATTAATTATTTAATTAATTAATCAATTAGTTGCTCAATTAATTACTAAATAAATTAATTAATTACTAAATAAATTAATTAATTACTTAATTATCATTAATTAATTAGTTAATTGATTAATTAATTAATTTATTTATTTTTTGAGAAATTAATTAATTAATTGATAAATTATTTAATTAATTGATTAATTAATTAGTTAACCACTTAATTATTTAATTTATTTATTTATTGAGAAATTAATTAATTAATTGATTAATTATTTAATTAATTGATTAATTAATTAATTAACCACTTAGATAATTAATAAATTAATTAAATAATTAGTTATTTAATTAATTGATTAATTAATTCAATAAGTGAAGTAATTAATTAATTAAATAATTAATTGATTAATTAATCACTTAACTAATTAATCAATTAATTACTTACTTATTTAATTAATCAATTAATTTTCTAATTAATTAATTATTTATTTATTTAAATAATTAATTATTTAATTAATTATTTATTTAAATAATTAGTTATTTAATTAATTATTTATTTAAATAATTAATTATTTAATTGATTATTTATTTAAATAATTAATTATTTATTTAAATAATTAATTATTTAATTAATTATTTATTAAATAATTAATTATTTATTTAAATAATGAATTATTTATTTAAATAAATAATTATTTAATTAATTATTTATTTAAATAATTAATTATTTAATTAATTATTTATTTTAATAATTAATTATTTGGTTAATTATTAATTTTAATAATTAATTATTTAATTAACTAGTTATTTAATTAATTAATTAATTAATTTATTATTTATTTAATTAATTAATTATTTAATTAATTCTTTAATTAATTAATTCTTTAATTAATTAATTCTTTAATTAATTAATTCTTTAATTAAATAATTCTTTAATTAATTAATTCTTTAATTAATTAATTCTTTAATTAATTAATTCTTTAATTAATTAATTCTTTAATTAATGAATTCTTTCATTAAATCTTAAATTAATTATTTAATTAATTTATTAATAAATATAATCCATTAACTAATTAATTAATGATACGCTGTTTTCTGTTGTCTGCCACCTGAATGTCCTTTATTTTCTATGGTTTGTTTCAAAATCTCTATTGATTTCTTTATTACACTCTCTCTCTCTCTCTCGTCTTTGTTTATAATTATTTTATTTGAAGTTGCCAACTTTACACCGCATTCCATTAAAAATGTTAAACAAAAAACCAAGTGTGTTATTTGCCAAATGTCACATAATGCATTTGAGCACTTCCACTTTATACTCATGCACATAAAATTGTAAAATACACATGTAACTTTATCTAATGCCCGTAGTTACGACTACAAATTTGTTTGTGCGGTAATAAGTGCCACTGTTGAATATCTTTTGCTCGAATAACCCAGTGAGCATATTTAGGAACAGTTAGTCCAATAATTTGTGTATCCATTTGATGACTGGAAAGTAATAAATCACATAAAAGAGAATTTGTAGTTGAAAGCTGTTTTAATGGAGACGCAATTACAAAATGTGTACCAAATATATAAAAACATTTTAGTGCCGATTGTAGAGGTATTTAAAAGCTAAATCTGTTCTAGTGTTCAAGTAAAATCTGGATCATTCCATAGCTGCTAATAAAGTATCAGGTTACGTCTCAGCTTTGTCATAAAAGTTTAAAAATTTTATTTTTAAGGAATGTAGACTTAAGTAATACAATTTCTTAAATTTGTACACTATTTTTGCATATTATAACGCCCACTAAATGGGCGGGGTTCAAAATTTTTAATTTATATTTTATGGCTTCAAGTTTAACGCATTGGACCTTCTTTAACATAAAAATATATAATTTGCTTAACAAAATTCCAAAAAAACGTTAAAAATTATGTCGTTTCATAGAGGTTGGTTTAGTTCTTCTTAGGGGAACTTTTTTTCATCTGGCCCGATTTAGCCCATTTACGAAACTGATTTGTGCTATACTGCAAGATATATTTATACCAAGTTTCAAGGGTCTGGCTCTTTTCGGTTGAACTGAATCGTGATTTCCACAGTGACTTATTTACTTTAAGGGGTCTCAAAAGGATATTTTGCTGCGTTACACAATGGCACAGAATGACAATTATTTTCTGGAGGCTATACAAAATTTTTATTTAAATATAAGGAGGGTGTTTTAGATTCGACACGTTCTTACTTGTGCACTACTCAACGCTGACTAAAAAAATCACTCAAAATTGACTGAAAGTGTTCAGAAAGTAATTGATAAATATGTCTCTAGAAAGGTCACATGCAGGACATCCTTATTTTCTGAAAAAAATTTTGCAGTTATCACTCATCATTGAGTCCATTCTTAATTTTTAGCAAGACCTCTGTATTTCCCCAAAATCTCTCGATTGTTATTGTTGATAACATCACAAAATGTCGACTGGGTAGAAATACTCGTATAGGGTTGTACATGCTTATCATGAGCATGTGTGTGTGTGTGTGTGTGTGTGTGTGTGTGTGTTGCTCATTATAGCCGTTTATGTTTTTCTGCTTGTCTGGGTACAGAGTTTAATTTACATTCCTGTTTACTTTAACCTTTTTCTCTCTTTGCAAATGCACAAATAAAAACCTGCAAGTGCAGCTCTTGTTTTATTCTGAATGAATTTAACTGGCAGTTGAATTTTATAATGCATTCCGCCATGTGGCACTTTATTAATGGGGCAAAGGAGTTGCAACAAACAATACGGCTTTTGTGCATTATCCACATGCATGTCTAGTAGCGCATATTCTACACGTACGAGTATTTGCATTCGTAATATGGTCAGTGTGTTGCCGGGGTAATGGGGTGTAACACTATGTCGGCGATTAAGTTGAACATTTTTATATGCTGGCGTGTATTCATTTTTTTTTCTTGCTGCATGTTATTGCGGTTTACAAATTTTAATATTGTTCGTTTTTTTTGTTGTTGTCTGCCCTACAAGAAGCTTTTAAGCGACTTGTGCTAATGTTGGTAACCCTATACAAATTGTATGGATTCTTTGAAGAAATTCATTTCCTAACCGGAACTTACATGACGGCACATGCTGCTACTCGTATTAAAACGGTGTTAAGAAGGCCTAAGAATTTTATAATTCTGAGAAAGTTTCGATTACCATGTGTAATGCCAGATGGAATTGTACGATAGTTCTTTTGTAGGATTTTTTCATGACCGCTTTTGCTCAATGATTTTAATGGTGACCTTTGAAATGTGAAAAAATACTCGTATGTATTTTCGTTCCATAATAATATGAAGTGGAAAAGCCATACAGCAATTCAAATGAAAATTGAGTTAATTAAAATTAAGTTAAACGCTTGTTTTAAATGCAGCAAATGCTGTTTTAATATTCAACACTGGGCAACAAAGCCTCACTTTTTCCTAGAAATTAATGTTCTTACTGTTATTGGCATAGGGAATGAAAAATGGAATTAAGTGATTTTTTTTTTAACTTTCGGATGTGTTTTAAAAAAGAACACATAAAATTTAGAGAAATTCATGAAATCTTTATTTAAGTCTATAGAACGATCTATACAATTCAATGTTTAAAAATGATTTCATGTAAATTTTGTGAGCAGCTACTTCTCAAATATTTCATACGCTGGCTTCAATTTCGGTATACTCTCCTCAAAGACATCCACCAGTATCTCACTAATAAATTCTTCAGTATCGGTTTCCAATGCATCAACTGTTGCAGGTTTGTCCCTATAGACAAGAGCCTGAACACAGGCCCACAAAAATAATCTCAAGGAATTAAATCGCACTATTTAGGAGGTCAGTTGACAGGCCCCAAATGTGAAGAAAACTATTCACCGAACTCGCCTCTCAATTCGGTCATTGTTTCGCCTGTTTTGTAGGCCTTATTGCTGAAACCTCATTTAGGCCAAGTCCAGCCTTCCATTTTGGACGAAAAAAAACATGTTTTTTTAATTATTCACAGTAAAGTTTCTGCCGTCTTTCTCTTTGAAAATGCACGGTGCAATGACGTCACCGGGCCATAGGCCATACCAAACAGTGCATTTTTCGGAGTCCATTTTTCGGAGTGCATTTTCAGTTTTTGCAATGCTTGAAAAAGTGCGGTCCAATGATGCCTCCGGGCCCTCATCCATACCAAACAGTACATTTTTCGGAATCCATTTTTCGGAGTCCATTTTTCGGAGTCAATTTTTCGGAGTGCATTTTCAGTTTTTGCAATATTTTAAAAATTACGGTCCAAACAGTGCATTTTTCGGAGTCCATTTTTCGGACTGCATTTTCAGTATTGCAATATTTGAAAAATTACGGTCCAAAGAGTGCATTTTTCGGAGTCAATTTTTCGGAGTGCATTTTTAGTTTTTGCAATATTTTAAAAATTACGGTCCAAACAGTGCATTTTTCGGACTCCATTTTTCGGAGTGCATTTTCAGTTTTTGCAATATTTTAAAAATCACGGTCCAAACAGTGCATTTTTCGGAGTCCATATTTCGGAGTATATTTTCATTATTGCAATATTTGAAAAATTACGGTCCACACAGTGCATTTTTCGCAGACCATTTTTCAGAGTGCATATATTCGAACTGAATTTTTCGGAGTGCATCGTCAGTTTTTGCAATGCTTGTGGCTGCTCTTCACACCGAATACACCAAATTTTGTGTCTTCACGTATCAATTCAAACAGAGAGGGAGGAGCACGATGCACTTTCTTAAACGAGCATGAATATTAATTAAAAAAAAAATCAATCATCTGCCAGCGTTAATCGTTTGTAAGTCATTTCAAGGTAAAATTATAGACAAAACTGAACGTGTTTAACAGTAACATATCAAACGAAAACAGCTGATCCTCCAAAAACAGTGTTGCCAAAAAGAAAGTTGTTTAAAAATAACGCCTTACAACGATAATATTTACAACAAGGCTGGTGAATTGAGAAATTGTTGTAGTGGCTGAAAGAAAAGAAATGCCTTTCTCTTAAAATGTGTTGTTTAAAATAAAAAAAATAAATAAGTAAAATAAAATAAAAAGGCGATTGTGATAATTTTTTAATTGCAACAAAACTTGATATAAAAACGTATTTTAACTCTAATAGTCAAGTGGTTACATTTTGTCCATCTAGTATTATTAATTGGTTTTATGTAATAAAATGTCTAAGTCTAAAAAATCACCCTTTAGCTTGATATTGTAGAGATGGATTGACTGCCTCCAAAATGTTTTTTTTCTTCTATGAAGTATTTTTATGGAATTTCGAAAATTTGTTTAAATTCAGATAGACATGATAAATATTCCAAAGGAAAGTCAACATCAGTTTTTCAATTATTCTACTTACACAGCAGAGCAGAACAGCTGTTTTCGTAAGCCGCTGCACTTTCATCATCAGTACTCATGTGTATTTTATTTTTTTTTGCCACCACTTTTTACTTCTGACTCAGTGATAGCAGTTTTTATTTATAAAAATTTTATTAGGAAATTGCATACGAGAGCCGATGCTAATGCATTTTTATTTAATATCCTTGTTGCCGTTTGATTATATTCTTCATGTCCCATTTTTCTGAATTCTTTGTTGCATTATACCTAAGCCAAACTTCTATATTTTTTGTTTGTTTATTATAATAATGATATAAACGTAGGTTTTCTTATTATTTCGGTGCTACAAGATCAAAGGCCTGCTGTTGCTCATTATAACCACTTATCAGCTGGTGGTGTTTTATTCTTTTCTTACGTTAGAATCTTATTACTCTTTCTGTGTTGTCCAGTGTAATTTGTGCCACCCTGTGCATAAAACAACAAACGATTAAAAAAATTGTTACATTTGCATTTTAACGTTTATTATTCATTAAAAAAGAGTCCACGTGCACATTTAAGAATATTTCTGTGTTAATATGCATGATTTTTTTTTGTTGAAATTTTTTATATACAACTTTAATTACGGTGTGCTATTGCAACATTGGCTTTTGTTGTTGTTGTTGCTCCTGCTGTTGCTTTTGTTTTGCTGCTTTTAATATGAGCATTTTTAACGACAGTGGGGAGTTGTTTAAAATAATTAATATCCTGAAAGTACATTTATGGCAAATAACCGCTTATTATGTAGTTAAGCAGATACATGGAAATAGACTCATACAAGTACATTTTGGTATATACACACACATACACTTATACCGAAAATAAGCAAAAAACATAAACTATGACTTTGCTAATAAACATTTCCTTTAAGTAGAGTCTTGACTGGCGTTTCACTAGACTGATTTCTGCATTAATTTAAGCACTTTTTCGTTCTCTAGTTAATTATTCATGTACTCGTATAGAAGTCTGGTTGGCCACTTTTTCCACTAAAGTGGCGGTTAAATTTTGCAAAAAAAAAAAATAAAGCTAAAAAATACCCTTATGAACTACTGCAGAAAAAAAACTGGTGTTTTATACGTTATTCTGTTTTATAAACTTTTGCAATATTCGCTTTCAAAAACATGAATTTCTAAATTAGTTTAAGAACTCTGAAGCGATATTTAAGTACTTAGAAAAGCTGTTGTTAAGAATATAATGCGGCATTGCATTTTTAAAATAAAATTCAAGTTGAATACAAGCAAATCTTAAGTTCTGCAGTTCAGTAACATTTTTTTTATTTGCATTTCAACATCGTGTATGTATAACAATTGCAACAGTTCTTCTAGATTTATAGGGTGTTTCATATAAGAATCAATATATAATACTATGCATCACCCTGCAACAAATAGCGCGACAGACACAAGAGATTCCAAACAACAACAACATGAAAATGTGGAATATACTGATGATGTTCTCATTATAAATTTTATTAAGCATTGAATATATATTATTTCGCCTTATTCCGTAACTATTTGTCAACGTCACGTCAAGACAACATCAAAACTAGGACACTCACATAAACCTTTTGGCTAACAATTAATTATTTCTGACGGCACATAAGTATTCTCTAGGGCCTTGGATATCTGCAATTCTGTTAGAATTGCAGAAGAAAATGAGTAGCCAAGTGTTCTAGTTTTGATATTGTCTTGAGGTGACGTTGACAAATAGTTACAGAATAGGGGGTATTATTTTTAATTGAATATAATGTTGTATTTATCCCGCCGGAGACTCTGGGTGTTTTCTGCAGACAAGCAAATCGTTTCGCAGGTTGTTTGTTATTAAAAAAAAAAAATATTTTGTCATTTCGTGTATAACGCAGCGAAAAATATCACTCTAATACCCCCTAAAGTATATATATATTTTTGATCAGTGATGAAATCTAGGACCATCTAGCCATTTCCGTCCATCTGTCTGTGGAAGTTACGCTACAGTCCAAACGAAAAGAGCCACACACTTGCAATTCGGTGCAGATAAATTTTGAAGCATAGCACAATTCAAGTTCATAAATGGCCTGAATCGGGCCAGAGGGAAAAAAGTTCCCCTAGGAAGAACTAATCACAACATAATTTTTAAAGTTTTTTTTTTGTAATTTTGTTAAGCAAATGATATATTTTTATATTAAAAGAAGGTGCAAAGTGTTGAACTTGGAGCCAGAAAATCATAGAAATTGATTGTTGGACCCCGCCCCTGTTAATGGGCATTGAAGTAACATATTACATGGAAAAACAAGTAAAAGTGCTATATTCGGCTGTGCCGCATCTACCGCATAAATACCCTTCACAGATGTAATTCTTCTTTCTTTCTTGCCAAAACAGGAGGTAGGTTTAATTAAAAGATGTTTTACTTGACAAAAAATTTAATTTTTAAGCTTTTTGGTCACTTTCACGTACCATAAAATATTTTATTTGTTCAACCCTGGAGTCGAAATTTAGTTTTTTTTTAAGATTTTAATACCAATTTTGTTCTTCCTGAATTATAAAATAGTTTTAGTTAGCAAAAACAACAACGTCAATTGCCTATTTGGTTACTTTTATATATTTCAATTTCCCAACCCTGGAAACGAAATATAATTTTTTTACCAATGCAACTCGTAATGAGGCATGAAATAGTTTTATTTAAGAAAAACTTAATATTTGTAACCTTTTTGGCTACTTTCATATACCACAAAATGTTGCAGTTATCCAACTCTGGACTCTAAATTTTGATTTTTTTTTAATTTTTGATATCAATTTTGTTTTTTCTGAACTAAAAAATAGTTTTAATTTATAAAAAACCTTTTTGGTTACTTTTATGTAAAAAAACCAATTTCCCATCCCTGGAAGCGAAATTTAAATTTTCTTTTACCAATGCTAGTCTTCATTAGGTATAAAGTCGTTTTATTTAAGAAAAACTTAAAATATATTGCAAGTACCAAAAAAACTTTAAACTTCCCAACCCTGGAAGTGAAATTTTAATTTTGTTTGTTTTATTTTTAACCAATGCAACTCTTCATGAGGTACAAAGTAGTATTGTTTAAGAAACATTTAAAATTTTCAACCATTTTGGTCACCTTTATGAACTATAAAATATTGCACTTGTCCATCCCTGGATTCGAAATTTTGATTTTTTTTGAAATTTTTTATACCAATTTTGTTCTTCCTAATATATAAAATGGTTTTAGTTGGTAAAAAAAACGTCAAATGCCTTTTTGGTTACTTTTATGTATAAAAAAAATTTCAATTTCCTAACCCTGGAAGTGAAATTTTAGTTTAAAAATTTTTTTTGGACAATGCAAATCTTCATGAGGTATAAAGAGGTTTTGTTAAAGAAAAACTTAAAATTTTTAACAATTTTAGTTACTACATGTACTACAAAATACGGAATGGGCCGAAAAATAAATTTTTAATTTTCCATCCCTGGAAAAAAAATTTTATGTTTTTAGTTTTTAATAGACCATTGAGGCTTCCCAAAGCAAGAAATAGGTTTAATTTACAAACATTAAAAAAATAATTGATTTTTGGTATAAATTTTGCGTCGAGGAATAGGTATAAGCTTCCCAGCTCTGGAACCATACTTCGGATCTTTCTGAATTTCAATGGCACTCTATTTAAGTTCATTTCCAATCCAACGGTCCAAGAACGAAGTCTCTAGCTCTTCTGGGGGCTTGGGAAAACCGATTTCACGTGCAGACAGACGACAGACGGACATCGCTCAATCGTCATCGCTATTCATAAGGATTCAGAATATATATACTTTATGGAGTCCCATGTGCATATCGAAGAAATTATACACGGAATGACGAACCTATATATACCATTTCACTTTTTTGTGAAAGGTATAAAAAGTACAATTATTTAACAAATTGTATTGCTGAAGCCCACATGCCTTAAAATTTAAATTTCTATGACCAAGCTGATATGTTCTCTGATGTGCCCCTGCCCTACCCCTTCACATACCTTTGACCTCTAAATGACTCTATTACAAATTTTTATTTTATTTTTTGCAATGAATTAACCCCCACAATTTATTTGTTAACCTTTTACAGCAAATGCGAGATGTCTCCTTTACGGCCCTTGCCGGAGTGACCCTGTCAAAATAGATTTTTAAAATTGTTCACAGAAATGTCTTAAAAGAACTCTGACCCCGCAGCTTATATATTTTTTATTTGTCTATGTCCCTCTTTTTGTGCGCTTTAATATAAAATATTAAATGCAAAAATAACGTAAATTGCTTTTATGCTGATCCTCTTGAAGTGTATTTAAGAGTTCGACCCAGTCGAATATAACGTTTTTACTTGTTATTTATAAAATGAGCCTGAAATCAAGATCATTTCGTATCTCCTTTATTTCTGATGTCATATTTTGGTTTTATAGAACAATTTGAGAAGTGCAGAATTAATTTAAGCGAAATAGGTTTCACTTATGCGAAATCCGTTTAATTGGAAATTTCTCATAAGCGGTACAAAATTCCTATAAATTTTCATATTCGACTAAACAAGTTTATTCGTGTTTCGATTTGCTTAAAACCAAATCATGCAGGTTTGACTTTTATGTGATGTAAATTTTTTTTTAAATATTTTTTGTTTTGTTTTCTAAAGTTCATTGTATTCACATATTGTTTATTATTTCATTTCAGTTAATGATTGAACGTAAGCCGAGTTCGCTGACCTTCAACTGCAAAAAAGGTAAATATGATTTAATTTTGTATGAATTTCTATTTTAATAGTGAACCTTTTATTTATGTAAATTGTATTACAGGATGTTAATTTCCCAACAGGCTATAGGTTCAAATCTGCGAAACTGCAAATAATTTTTTATTTATTTTTATTTTAATAAATGAACGTGATTGCATTCTATTTATTAATTTTTTGAGAGTGGAATATTAAGAATATTTTTCATAGTCATTAAACCAGCAGAACGGATCAGTACTGATTTCGAGGCCGCTACGCCATCTCATCAGCGTTCTTTGTTCAATTTTTCCACTGTTTCATTTTAATTTTATTGTAGGAAATGTTCCACAATGCAGCAGAAACATGACAAAAATATAAATTTTTAATTTACCACTATTTTCTTTTTATTATACATTTTTTATATTCCTTAAATTATTAAGCCATGAAGTCAGTTTTTATATAAAATTATTCTTATATTTTTCAATATTTGGTCACACTTTGTGTAACTTCCTTGTCCTTACACCCTCCTGTTTCAAGGATCTGGCTCTTTTCGTTTGGACTGTAGAGAGATTTACACACACGGACGAACGGACGGACATGGCTAGATCGTCTTAGGCTAAAAAGTGCTCCAGAATATCGCTCCTATTTTATATTAGAAAACAAGAAAATTTTAAATTTTTAAATAAATATTTTATATCAAACTCTTTAGCTTTTTCTTAAAGCTTTTGAATAAAAAATATCATAAATTTTATCAATTGAAATTAACACACAAAAAAAAATGTGGAAAACTTCACACTTTATTATTCCAATCAATTAAAATGCTATTGTAATTATATCCGGCTGTTACATTTTCTGTACAGCAATTGTTTAATTGTTAAGGACTATTTCCTTTGCCGTTATTTTCTATTCAGGTTTTTCTTTAACACTCATCGTACCGAACGAACAGACACTAATTTAACAACTCGTGATATTCTCCATGGTGTCTTTATTACAATTTAATTAAAGACTCAAGTAATTTGTAAGACATTGAAATTTTCACATCCTTTTGCATTCTTTAGTAGTAAATTTTATATGATGACTTTTAAATAAAATACTATTAAATTATCCCGAAAGGAATTTTAATTACGAAATACACTTAAATCGTTAAAGTTTAATTTATAGGAATAGTTGTTGCAATTAAGGGCTTATTAGGGAAATATTTGAGGTTATAGTCCATGGCTTAATGAAATATAGATACTCGTATAACAAGTTAAAATGTTATATTCGACTGGATTGAATCTTAAATAGCCTCCAAATATTTAGTAAATAAATTAAAAATGTTTAATCTGCTGGGTCAGAGTTCCCTTAAGAAATTTCTGTGCCCTATTTTAAAATTGTATACAGGGTCACTCGGGCAAAGGACGTGGGGGAGACATCTCACCTAAATCGTGAAAACGCATAAACAAAATTTTCGGGTTAGTTAAGTGTAGAAAAAAAATGTTTTGTTATATGGTCATTAAGGGGGCATATGAGGGTGGATTGCAGGGGAAGATCAGAGAACATCTTATCTTCGTCGTGAAAACTTATATATTAACCCCCATATTCATAAAATTTAAAATGGGTTTAAAATGTATTTTATTAAAAAAATTTCATACAAAATTTTCTTAAAATAGATTTCAAAAAAATTTCATTTTTTTATGAATACTGGGATAAATGTTTAAGGAATGCAGGCTTAAGGAATACAATCTGCTAAATATTTACACCATTTTTTTTACATAATTCGTAACTTCAAAGCCCACTAAAAGGGGCGGGGTCCAAAAATAGACTATATCGTGTTTTCCACAGAGGGACGGATGGCCATTGCTGGATCGTCTTAGACTTTATCACTGTTCAAGAATATATATATATACTTTATGGGGTTCATTTCTTTTTGGAGGGTATTAAAACTGTATTTTTTCGGCGGTCACTCTGGCAAGGGCCGTGGAGGGGAGACATTTCACCTTTGACATAAAACATTAAAAATACATTTTTGGGATAATTAAATAACATATAAAAAAATTAAAAATTTATTTTTATAAGGTAATTTGGGGGCAAAGGGCAAGGAGGGGGATAGGGCAGAGGGGGATCAGTTCACGTCTCAGTTTCGTCAGTAAAACTTGAAAATGTTGTTTTTAATGAATGTAGGCTTCAGTAACACAATTTGTTAAATTTCTACACTATATATAAATATAATAACGCCCACTTAATGGGGCGGGGTCCAAAAATTTTTATTTATTTTTATTATATAGATCCAAGTTTAATGCGCTAGATCTTCTTTGGCATAAAAATATATCATTTGCTTAACAAAATTACAAAAAAAAACTTTAAAAATTAAACTGTTCTTAAGAGGTTCGTTTAGTTCTTCTTAGGGGAACTTTTTCCCCTCTGGCCCGATTCAGTCCATTTACAAACAAGACCTGTGCTATCCTTTGAGATATATTTGAACCAAATTTCAAGGGTCTGGCTCTTTTCCTTTGCACTGAATCGTGATTTCCACAGACGGAAGGACGGACGGACGGACATGCTCAGATCGTCTTAGATTTCATCACTGATCAAGAATATATATACTTTATGAGGTCTCAGAGAGATATTTCGCTGCGTTACACTCGAAATCATAATGCGAATATATCCTCTAATACTTTTTTGGAGGATATAAAAAAGGGGATTAGTTGAAAAATAAAATGCTTATTTGCTGAAAGTTTTTAAAAGCGCTGCGCCAAAGGCACTGAGCCACGTATCCAGGAGTCACATATATTAATTAGTTCTTAGTCTTAGGAGTCTCAGAGAACTTTGACCAAATTTACGAATTTATGTTTGTAAAATATTTAATGTGTAGTTTGTTTTAAAGTGAAATACGAGAAAAGAACAAAACAGAAACAAAAGGCAACAATAATAAGCACTCAACAATCTCGTTGTAAAAAAAGCAGCTTAATAAAAATATTTAATGCGCTCGCTGATGGTGTTTGTATTATTCTCGACATTATCCTTCTGTGTATTTTCGTTTTTGCTAAAGATTACAGTTGCTGCTTAAGTGCACACACACAAACCTGCACAAACATGCACAATCATGCACACTGTTGCATTGCAAATAGTTGTTGCTGTTACTGTTTAATATATTATTCCGCGTTAATTTTTTTCCTCTCTTGTTTTGTTTTTGTTGTGGCATATGCTGTTTGTTGGTTTCCATTTTTTGTTTCTCCTTGTGTTATTTTTTATTTTTTTACAACTTTTGGTTGTTGCCATTTGTATCTCGTGATTAGCCGGTTGTGCGCTGTACAATAAGGTCGCTGCCACGTATTTATTTCCTGGTTTAAAGGAATTTCTTTCTGGATTATTTTAAACTTATTTTCAATGATTTATTGCAGGACTTTTGCAACTAAACACAAGTAATTGTCCATGTTTCTCTTGGCAAATAAAAACTACTAATTCAGAGAGTGTGTGTGTATGTGTGCATGTGTGGTATTGCTTTTATATTTCGTTTTTTTGTTGTTCTTGTTGGAGTTCTGTTGGTATTACTTTTTAATAGCACAAGTTTTTAGCTTTTATTAGGATTCTTTTTTTTTTGTTTTTAAGGAATTTTTCCTTTTTTTTTTTTTGTCCTCGCCTTCAGCATGTCATGTGTACCTGGGCAACTGATACTGGTTGCCATGTGTTATGGTTTTAATTTGAATATTTTTTTTAGCACTGAATTTCAGTTTCAGGCAATGACAGCCGCTATTTTCGATTTTGCATACAAGTAAATTCTATTAGATGATTTTTTTCTATTTTTTCTTTCTAATTTTTAGTCGTTTTTTAGCTTGAATGGAAACTAAGCAATCGCCCACTATTTCAATGGTGGCAAAGATGAATAGAACATGGAAACGAATGGTTTTTGTTTACAAAGACTAAAAGATTGTTAAAAAAAGAACAATTTTTTTTTAAACGCAAAATGAGAAAACTTGACTCCGAATTCAGAGCCAACGTTAACGTTGGGAAAAACAGTTATTCGTACATATGAAAATTGTGAGTTCTTTGCATTACAAACTTTTTGCTTTCAGTTATTAAAAAAATATTTTTATTACAATTTATTTAATCCAGGTTCCGGCTAAAAATTAAATATATATTATGCTTCACTATGTCCATTTATACCCACGCTCTCACACGAAATCAATGATTTCATTCATAGTGAAAAATTCGAATTTAAAAAATTTTACATACCAAATTGGCAATACTGGAAAAAAAATTAAGAACGCTATATTCGAGCGGGTCTAATCTTAAATACCCTCCAAATGTTGAATAAATAAATTAAAAATGTTTAAACTGAGTTCCTTTAAGATATTTCAGTGCCCATTTTTAAAACTCTATTTTGACAGGATCACTCCGGGAAGGGCCGTGGGGGAGACATCTCACTTTTGCCGTAAAAACTTAAAAAGTAAACTTTTGGGGGTAATTAAGTGTAGAAAAAAAAATTTTTTTTTTCGTAGGGTCATTTAGGGGGCAAAGGGGTGTAGAGGGGTAGGGCAGGGGAGGATCAGAGAACGTATTACCTTAATCGCAAAATGTTATGAATTAAATTTTTCTGAAATATAGGCTTAAGGAATAAAATTTGTTAAATATTTACAATATTTTTTCATATACATAATATGTAACTTCAACGCCCATAAAAGGGGGCGGGGTCCAAAAATAGACTATATAGTGTTTTCCACAGACGGACGTATGGGCACTGCTAGATCGTCTTAGACTTCATCACTGATCATAAATATATATTCTTTGGGGGCCAATTATTTTTGCAGGGTATTAAAACTGTATGTTGTCGGCGGTCACTCTGGCAGGGGCCGTGGAGGGGAGACATTTCACCTTTGCCATAAGACATTAAAAATACATTTTTGGGATAATTAAGAGGAGCACCAGGTTACGTCTCAGCTTCGTTATAAAAGCCTGAAAATGCTATTTATAAGAAATGTAGGGCTAAGTAATACAATTTGTTAAATTTTTATATGGTTTTTGCATATAGTAACGCCCACTAAAGAGGGCGTGGTCCAAAAAACAGAGTTTTCTCAGTTTCTGGATGCAAGTTCAATGCCTTGGGTGCTCTTTGACTTAAAAATACATGATTCGCTTTATAGAATCATTGGTTGGTTTAGTTCTTCTTAGGGGAACTTTTTTTGCTCTGGCCCGATTCAGCCCATTAACGAACTTCACCTGTGCTATCCTACAAAATTTATCTGTACCAAAAATTCAAGGGCCTGGCTCTCTTCCTTAGGACTGTATGTGGCGGATAAACGTGGCTCGATCGTCTTGGATTTCATCACTGATCAAAAAGATATATACTTTATGGGGTCCTAGAGGGCTGCGTTACATACGAAATGACGAAATGAATAGACCAACCAATTCTTTTTTGGTGGGTATAAAAACAGTGGAAGTAGTGGCAAAGTTAAAAATTGTGTGATAGTGAACATTAAGAGCATAAAACAAGCAGGTGCAAATGATACAATTTTTTTTTATAAGACACTTTTAACAACTTGGCAGAAAAAGCAAAAAGAATGAGATAAAAGCAAAAAAATGCAGTAAACCTTTGCTACCAATTTTAACTGATTTAATATTTACTCTTGAGATCTTCTTATTGTACCCTACAGATATTTGAAATGCTTATGGAATAACTCTATGCAGTTGGTGTGAACACTAATAAAATTATAAAGAAAACAGTATGTCAGATTCTTAGAGGAAAAATGATTTGTCACAGAACACGCCACGTAACTGGTTTTCGGGGACTAGAAACAATCTTGAGTTACGGAACTTTATATGGGAAATACGGTGTTGTCATTGCAGTTGGTCAATGGAAGGTAATTGAGCTCCACGGTAATGGGTTCTAAATTTAACCTTTACTTACTAGTCCTATTGTGGTACCTTTAGTACCACTTCCAGTCCCAGTTGTGGCTTTATAAATACCGGTTGAAGAAATATTGTAGAGTAATCTGTCGATGCCTAATATTTAAAAATTATGTCACAGAATAGTTCCTTAATGCCTGGTTCATATCAGCCAATAAACTAAAGTAGAAGAACACGAGACTATGAAGCGGTGGGTCCTGAGTTCAATTCCGCGCTGAGTCATGAATAATTGTGCTGAATTCTTTTGATTAGGGTTAGTCCATGATTGTGTTAGGTGTTGCCAGCCTGTTTCAATGATGAAGGCATAGCACTGGTCACTGAACATAATTGGCAGCGACTGACACGATCATGTACTAAAAAGAAGCACCGTTCTTCGTCGGTCCTGTAGCAAAACAATAGCCGGCGAAGTAAAAAGGTTGAAATAACTACAAACAATTCTCTAACTTCTCATCTTTCTTCATCTGTCCCCTCAATACTATCCCCTCCTTTCCAGTTCCAGCGCAATGCACTGCATATGTAAGGGTCATCCCCTGAGTTCTGGTCCAAGATAAAAAAAAATTAAATATGAGAGGTACCGGTAACGTTTACATAACGTTGTTATTGCAGGAGGTCAATTGAAGTAATTAAGCTACTCGGTGACAGGTTCTAGACCTAACCTTGACGTACTAGTACTATTGTGGTACCTTTAGTACCACTTCCAGTCCCAGTTGTGGTTTTATAAATACCGCTTAAAGAAATATTGTAGAGTAAATTGTCGAAGCCTAAAACTTAAAGATTATATCACAAAATAGTTCCTTAACGCCTGTTATATATCATTATTATATCGATCAGATTAAAAAAAAAAATTAAAAAAAAATATAGAAAAGTAAAACTTAATATATTTTTCTCCCGAAAATTTATTGTATTTCTCTACTGAAATTATATATAAATATTTCGATGTGACGCAATTCCTAATCTAACACGGGTATTAAAATAAAAATGTTTTAAACATCAGGTTGATACAATTCTCGTATGCAATTTCCTAATAAAATTTGTTTAAATAAGAATTGTTTCATATTCAACTTAGTCCCAACTAATAAGTGGTGACAAACGCAATATATATGAGAAGTGTGTATTTCGATCAGCGGGGCAATGAGAACTTGTCCAACACATGCTCTGGGTGCCATCTTGCACATTCCCCCTCTGCACATTATAGTGAAGGAGGAGGCCCGCAGGAGCTCACTACGGCTGCCTAACATCTCCAATTTGAAACCTGGAGATCTGGTTGGTCACATGATCATACTAGGACATCTCCTGAATGACCCATACATTAGGGTCAATGTACAAATACAACGAACATTAGTTTTGAACAGAAACTTTGATGTTCTCATTCCTGAAAGGAGTCAATGGCTTAACCACACTTCATGGCACGAAGATGCTGACCAGGTCTGGTTCACTGACGGCTCCAAACAGGAAAATGGGGATACGGAGGCAGGGATATATGGCCCTAACTTTCAAAGGGCAATTCCCATGGGTAAATACCCTACGATCTTCCAAGCGGAGGTCTATGCCATATATGCTAGGGAATGCTTGAGGAGAAGATGTAAGAATATTCGTATCTATCTGATGTCTGATAGCCAGGCAGCGCTCAAGGCCATAACCTCGTATGAGATCAGGTCAGGGGTTGTTATGGACTGTGTTACATCGCCGATAGAACTGGGCGCTCAGAACAGGCTGACGTTATGCTGGGTGCCTGGCCATAAGGGCCACGCTGGGAACGAACGGGCTGACTGTCTGGCGAACAGAGGAGCCCATCGTAGATTCATAGGACCGGAACCCTTCTTTGGCATCTCAGGAGGATATGTCAAAGAACAGAATGATTCCTGGACTCGAGTGGAGTTTAATCGCCACTGGAAAGCCCTTCACGGCCTAAGACAGGCAAAACGTTTCATTACGTTATCTCGGAACAAATCCCAAAAATTAATTCTGATGGACAAGAATGACCTCAGATTATTAACGGGTTGGTTTACCGGACACTGCGGTCTCAGACGACACCAGTTTACCATGGGCAATTCTGAGACCAAAGTGTGTAGACTCTGCAGGCAGGTGTACGATATCTCACCGGGTAGAGTAATTGGCTTTGTTCGCAGCCTCAATCTACATCAGTGAACACTTGGGCTGCACAAAAGATCGTTTGGGTCGCGGTGCTTATGACCTTATATAATAATAATAATAATAATAATAATATATGAGAAGTGATGATGAAAGCGTTGCGGTTTTCGAAAACAGCTGTTCTGCTCTGCTGTGTAAGTTGAATAACTAAAAAACTGATGTTTACTTTCCTTTGAGCCTTGGCATATTTATCATGTCTTTCTGAATTTAAAACAAAAAATTTCGAAAAAATCAGCCTATACATTTTAATTCCAAGTAATTTCTAATCAAGTTTTGCGACATGCGCAGTCTTTTCATCAGTCATGTGATTCCGGAAATTTTTGTACTGTTCCCCATTTTTAAACTGCTGTCATTTTAATTTCCCAACTGCTATAGCATTTGAATGTATCAGACGATTATCAAGCAAAAATCGGTGATTGATGTACTCCTTCGAGTCCTTCAAAAGAATTGAAAACAGTAATTGGTCGCATATGTACGAGGGTGGATTGATATTGAAGCTACCTAAGTAGAAAAAAAATTTTTTTTTTTTCAAAAAACAATTTATTTCTCAACAAAGTCTCCTTTTAGCTGAACACACTTAATAAGACGATATTCCAACTTTTTTATACCATCTGAATAATACGATTTTGGGAACCCCTCAAAATACGCGTTAGTCACAAAATACGTCTAGCTATGCTGAAGTTAAATTAATTAATTGTGGGTGCTGTTGGCTGAAGTAGTAGAACACGAGACTATGAAGCGGAGGGTCGTGAGTTCGAGCCCGCGTTGAGTCATGAAATATTGTGTTGAATTCTTCTGATCAGCATTAGTGCGTAGTTGTGTTAGTTGTTGCCAGCCTGTTTCAATGATGGAGGCATAGTCACTGATCACTGAACATAATTGGCGGCGACTGACACTATCATGTACTAAAAAGCAGAGTAACAGCACCCACCTTCGTCGGCCCTGTAGCAAAAATTACCCGGCGAAGTAAAAGGTTGAAATAGCTACAAAAAAACTGTCTATCTTCTCATCTTTCCTAATCTGTCCCCTCAATACTATCCCCTCGTTTTCAGTTCCGGCGCAATGCATTGCATATATAGGGGTCATCCCCTGAGTGCTGGTCCTACTCCTAAAAAAAAAAAAAGTTATTTACTTCAAACGACTACAACAAATAAACTAATCGATTAATTTGGGTGAAATTTTAACAGCTGACGTTTGACAGATCGCAATTTCTTAAAAAAAAGTTTTTGTTTTTGTGCTGCCATCTAGCGTTAGGTAGCTTCAATATCAAATTTAAGGTTAGGAAGTAAATTGGATGTCAAATGATGAAATGTCTAGAATTGAGTTGGCATCCTTCGACACAAATTTAGTAAAAGATTAAGAAGTTTTAACCATGGAACAAATTTTTCAACAAAATCGTCGTTAGTGATGAGGCGCATTTTCAGTTAGGCGATTATATAAACAACCAAAACTGTCGCATATGGGGTTCAAAAAATACACAAAAAGTCTTCGAAAAACCAACATCGAAATATGCAAAGAAAGTGGCCATATGGTGCGGTCTGTGATCAAGTGGCATCATCGGCCTATATATTTTCAAAAGTAAGCGATTAAACGTCGCCAACGTTTTTTGTGGCCATAATGTTGACACTTAATGTAATAGAGTGCTTTAAATTCGTATATTACCGTAAATTAATTTTATTTGTTGTTCTTCAAATGCAACACAAGGAGTCTGCCTCAAGTTGAATATTTTTGTTGCTCGCAAAAAAAAACTGAAAGCTGCAATTTTTCTCATATTCTTCTTACGCTCGAATCACCCAGCATGTGTGTTTTATTTTTGCTGTGTGCGCCGTAGAATAAAATGAAAACAAATTTTTCAGGACGGACTTGAAAGTTGTTGGTAAACATGTTGACCACGCAACAACCGACTAACGTGTTTTTAGCATTCTGTATTAATTTATGTATTTTGGCTTTTTTTTTGTTTCTTTTATTGTCATTCAAGGTTGTTGGCTATATTTTTTACGATTACTGTTTTTTTTATTATTATTATTTTGTGTTGGCTTTGGCTTTTATTATTGTTTTCTGAGTGCACGGGTATCCTTTTTTGATTTTTTGCAAAATTAATTTATTTTATATTTTTTGTTTGCCACTACAATGTGCTGGCGGAGTTAAACAAATTTTCTAGTTCATTGATTCAACATGGATTTTAGGTTGAAACTGATTTAAAAAGATATAAAAAGTGGCCACCCACTTTAGAGTAGGTTTTTCTCTTTTAACTTTTTTTTCGTTCATATTTTTTTTGTGGTTTAAGATTTAAGATTTCAATTAGGACAATCATGGCTGAAGCAGGAGATAAAGAAAAAATTAAATTGGTTATATTAACACTTCATCAATTTTTGATATTATATGAAAACAAACTAACGAGGGTTCAACTTACCATTTTAGCCAAAAAAAAAAAACACTAGAATAGCTTTTACCCATATTAGAATCTCATATTAAACATGAAAAACATTTATCAGCCCTAATTGATTGATTTCTTTAACTTGCATTTTAAGGTTCTCTTATCTCTGTTATATGAGATTTTTAAAAAGACGATATTCTTTTTACTTTTTTTGCTACTTTTTATATTCAACTAAAATTTAAAGCTTAAGAGTCATGGCATTAATATAAACAAGTAAAAGTGCTATATTCGGCTGTGCCGAATCTTAAATACCCTTCACAGATGTAATTCTTCTTTCTTTCTTGCCAAAGCAGAAAGTAGGTTTAATTAAAAATGCAAAATGATGTTATCGGTTACTTTTATATTTAATAAACGTTTAAATTCTTCGGCTAGGAAGCTAAAAGTTTGGCTTTTCTTATATCTAATACCTATGAACGCCTTTCAAAAATATGAAATATGTTTAAATTACAAACAAAACAAAAAATCCGTTTCATGTACCCCAAAGTTCTAATTGTCCAACCGTAGAATCGTCTTTTAGATTTTGTTGGTTTTTAATACCAGTTTACCTCTTCTTTCTGATATAAAAAGTAGGTATAATTCATCATAAAAATAAAAAAATAACAAATAAAATGGCTGCTTTTATGAATCGGAAAATGTCGATTTTCCAACCCTGGAACCGAATTTGTAATTTTTTAATACTAATTTAATTTTTTCTGATATATAAAATAGCTTTAATTCACTAAAAAACAAAATTTGGAATATATGTATGTACTTTTATATACCAAAAATATTTAAATTTTCCAGCCCTGGAACCGAATTTATAATATTTTGATACTAGTTTAGTTTTTTTTGAAATATCTAAAAGGTTTAATTCACTAAAATCACAAAATTTTGAATTTATGTATGTACTATTATGTACGAAAAATATTTCGATTTCCCAACTCTGGAATTTTTATTTTTTTACCAATGCAATTCTTAGTGAGGTGTAATATAGTTTTACTTCACAAAAAAATTAAAATTTTTAAACTTTTTGGTCATTTTCATGTACCATAAAATATATCATTTGTCCAACCCTGGAGTCGAAATTTTGATTTTTTTAAGATTTTAATACCAATTTTGTTCTTCCTGAATTATAAAACAGCTTTAACTAGCAAAAAAATTTAAATTTTTTTTACCAATGCAACTTTTAATGAGGCATGAAATAGTTTTATTTAAGAAAAACTTAATATTTATAACCATATAAGTTATAAATATAGTTTTAATTAGTAAAAAACAACGTCAATTGCCTTTTTGGTTTCATTTATGTTAAAAAAAAATTTTCAATTTCCCAACCCTGGAAGCGAAATTTAACTTTTTTATAATTTTCAATCAATCAATGCAAATCTTCATGAGGTATAAAGTAGTTTTGTTTAAGAAAAACTCGAATTTTGCAACCATTTTGGTTATAACATGTACTACAATATATTGCATGTACCAAAAAAAAATTAATTTTTCCAACCCTGGAAACGAAATTTTAATTTTTTTTGTTTGTTTTTTTTATCAGTGCAACGCTTCTTGAGGTATAAGGTAGTTTTATTCACGAAAAATTGCAAATTTTTTACCTTTTTGGTAACTTTCATGTACCATAAAATATTGCACTTGTCCATCCCTGGATTCGAAATTTTATTTTTTATTTTTGAATTTTTGATACCAATTTTGTTCTTCCTAAATTATAAGATAGTTTTAGTTAGCAAAAAACAAAAAAAAAAACAACATCAGTTGCCTGTTTGATTACTTTCATGTATAAAAAAAATTCAATTTCCCACCCCTGGTAGCAAAATTTGAATTTAAAATTTTTTATTTTTTTTTTTGCTAATGCAAACCTTCACGACGTATAAAGTACTTTTGTTAAAGAAAAACTTGAAATTTTTAACAATTTTTGTTACTACATGTACTACAAAATACGGAATAGGCCGAAAAAAAATTTTTAATTTCCCATCCCTGGAAAAAAATTTTATTTTTTTAGTTTTTAATAGACCATTGAGGCTCCCCAAAGCACGAAGTAGGTTTAATTTACAAACATAAAAAAAAACTGATTTTTGGTATAAATTTTGCGTCGAGAAATAGGTGTATGCTTCCCAGCTCTGGAACCATACTTTGGATCTTTCTGAATTACAATAGCAGCCTATTTGAGTTCATTTCCAATCCAACGGTCCAAGAACGAAGTCTCTAGCTCTTCTGGGGGCTTGGGAAAACCGATTTCACGTACAGACGGACGGACAGACGGACATCGCTCAATCGTCATGGCTATTGATAAGGATCCGGAATATATATATACTTTATGGGGTCCCATGTGCATATCGAAGAAATTACACACGGAATGACAAAACTATATATACCCTTTCACTTTTTTGTGAAGGGTATAAAAAGACATGATAAATATTTGAACAATTTAATTTTCAACTTGTACAGCCAAAAAGAATAGAGGTTATTTCGGAAGCCCCAAGATTTTTATCATCAGTACTCATGTGTACTTTTTTCTTAGACAGGAACTCAGAGCACGACCTCTACTCTTGCAATATGAAATGACGGAATATTGTTAAGAGGACAGACGGGGAAAGATAATAATTTTTCACTAAGTGAGATGTATGTAAGTCACCATGCCCTCTCTAACACACGTCTATAAATATTGACAATTTTTACATTAACATTGAGGTTGTTAACTCTAATTCTGGAGGTATAAAAATTTTATTTCGTGATAATGAATGATTGACTGAGTGAATGATTATTTTAATTTTATTTTTTTAACGACAACTGGAAATGAAAGAAAATGATATGCGTTGAAACTCTTCCATCAACTCAGTCATTCATATTAACTCGGCAGTTTGCAAGTGTATTTTGCTTGTTATTTTCATTATTTTATTGTGTTTTTTTTGTGTGCTCATGACCCTCTGTTTTCATATGACAGGCAAGGGCAGAAGAATTACAGTGAAACCAATGAATTGCCAAATGAAGAAAATAACTAATTGTTGGAGTGTGTTGTTCACACTTACAAACTTAGATAAGACTAGACTGAATGCATTTTGTATTATTTTTTTTTATTGTAATTAAACCAAAAAGTAGAAAAAACGACAATCGAGATCTTACTGTTTAATTTACAAACAGGTAAATTATTAAAAATGTGAAAAAGCAAAAACATTCATTCATTTGCCAAGCCGAGGCAGGTACGAGTTAAGTGAACTGAAACAATAAGAATTAAGCAAAAGGGAAGAAAAAAATAAAATAAAAATATGTAAGAAAGTGTATGAAACACGTATATCTGGCAATTCATTGAGAGATTCGAATGCACGTAGCGGACATGGAGAACAAGAAAAGACGAAAAGGAAAAAGACTCAAAAACAATTTAATGGAATAAATCCCAACTTAAAATGTGCAACATGCAACAAAACACACGCACAAAGACAGGCTGGCATCAATAACAAGAGATTAAATAATTTTGCAGGAGGGTTGTTTTGTTTGTCCCTAACCAAAGACAGATGTAACTGGTCTTTAGCCCAAAGTCGATGACAGCGCACACAAAAAGGAGAGTCGAGAGAAAGAAAGATAACAGCTGTCTCATTTGAAACACCACATTAAATCTTTAATTATTCCTTGTATGCGTATTTGATGTTCAACCGAAGGCAATAATAATAATAATAAGAATATTTAATACGAGTACGAAATTCGATTTCTTTAGAATCGCTAAAACATGTGCTCACAATATCCTTTGCACTGTTGGCTTTAGATTCTTCAAATCTCGTTGCTAGTGCTCGGCACAATGGTTGCTTTCATTAACAGGAAAGCCAACAGCTGGAAATATGCGATCGCGAATGAAATTTCCGTTTTGAAATCAGCTTACAAAAGCATGTGTTTGGAATCTATGAAACACTGCTATGCCGCAACATGTGAATATTTTATTTGCTGATTGCAGCTTTTCAATATTATAATTTTTAGCTACTTTGGATTGACGTAAAGCATTTAAATTAAAATCATATACAGAAATAAATAATCTATTTATATAAATGAGTTCCCTTTCTGATGAGCACATCCACTAAAAAGGGATTTTTCGAAATTTATTTGTAAAGGGGGTTAAATCTGTATCTTTAATTCGCGAAAACTGCGTTAATTAGTCTCCAAACTCCAAAAGCATGCAAATAATGCTTAAAAATAATTCCACGCCTGATTGGTACTTTTTTGGTAAGTGTACTTTCAAGTATTAAAAAGGTGTAAAAACTGCACTTGGTACTTTTTTGCACTCCGTATAGCCTCTAAACTATTGTACATAGCAGAACTAGGGTTGCCATTTCCAATTTTAGAAAAGGAGGACAACGACCTTAAAAAAGGAGGACATTTGACTCAAAAAAGAGGACTCATTTTTTTGCCTAAAATTCAAATATAAAAATCAAAAAACTCAATAAAACATACAAAATTACTTATTTTTATTTAAATAATTTATATTCATTTCAATACATGTCTATCACATTTTTTCAAATATTCATAAAGTGCTTAACAATTCATACAGTGATGCCAACGCAGTCCCTAACGCATCACATATAGCCCTTTTTTGTTCAAAATAGTGATTTTTACTGGCTGTTTCACAATTTCGAACGAAAATTTATTCGTACGAAATCTGTGTTATTTATAAATTATTTTGGGCGTTTTGTTTTTAAAAATTTAGAATGGCTACTTATGATCGAAAATGTAGCAGTTTTGATATTTTGAAAATGTAAAAGCAGCAAAAAGTAGGACAACCCCGGACACTTGTTAAAAAAGTAGGAGGACGGATCCCGACGATCTAAAAAAGAGGACGGTGTCCGGGGAAAAGAGGACGGATGGCAACCCTAAGCAGAACTGCTTTTAAAGCGTTCTCTTCTTTTGAAAAGAATCACGTATAAGTTTAAGTAGTTTCTGAAAAAGTACTTTATGAAAATATACACTTTCAAAGGGCGTGTTAAGAAAGTACATTATAAAAGTGTTTTGAAAACAAAACTGGTTTTTGGAAAATTACTTTTTATCATAAATAATTTTTGAAAAAGTACATTTAAAAAAAAAGTACTTTTTGAAAAAGTACCTTTCTGAACAATATATTTAAAAAAAATTATTTTTGAAGAAAAAACAGTTATTTACGTAAGAAGATGGTTTTTGAAAAAATTACTTTTTGGGTACTTTTTAAGGGAAGTACTTCGAAAGAAATTTCTTCAAAAAGGTACTTTTTTGAACAAGTAATTCATTGAAAAAGGCACTATCTTAAAATATATATTTTTTAATGTTTGAAAAAGTACTTTTCAAAAAATACTGTTTGAAAAAGTATTTTTTCAAAAAAAAAAACCTAAAAAAAGTAATTATGAAAAATAGGTTTCACGTATAAAGGTTGTTTCTGAAAAAGGTACTTGTTGGAAAAAGTACTTTCCAAGAGAATTAGTTTGCAGAATATTTTGTGAAAAACAATTGAAAAGCTACTTCATTGAAAAGGGCACCTTCTTAAAATATATATATATTTTAAAATAACATTTGAAAAAAGTACTTTTTGTAAAATTATTTTTTAAAAGACTAGTTTTGGAAAAAAAAATATATATATTTCCGTAAGAATGAGCTTTCTGAAAAAGATACGCTTTGGAATAGGAACATTTTAAAGGAAGTACTTTGAAAAAAAAAAAATTAAAAGAAGATACTTTTCATATAAGGTTCTTTTTTCAAGAAGGCACTTTCGTAAAATATATATTTTTAAAAATCATGTTTGAGAAAAAATGCATTTTGGAAAAGGTACTTTTTGAAATAAGTACTTTTTTGTGAAAATGACTTAAACAATTTTTGAAAAAACAGATTTTTATATATAATTAGTTTTTTAAATAGTGCTTGAAAAAAGTACTTTTTGAAAAAATACATATTGGAAAAATAGTAATTTACGTAAGAAGGTGCATTTGAAAAAGGTACTTTTAGAAAAAAAATGCTTCTTAAAGGAAAGTATATTTTTAAAAAGGAACCTTTCAAAGAAGGTACTTTTTGGAAAAGTTACTTTTTAGAAAAAGTACTTTTTAAAGAAGGTTCTTTTCAGAATAGATACTTTTCAGAAAGGGTACTTTTCAGAAAAAGTACTTTTCAGAAAAAAGTACTTTTCAGAAAAAAGTACTTTTCAGAAAAGATACTTTTCAGAAAATATACTTTTCAGAAAAAATATTTTTCAGAAAAGGTACTTTTTAAAAAAAAAGAGATTTCTTAAAACATACGTTTTTAGAAAAGATACATACTTTTAAGTAAAGGTTTGGAGTTGTTTTGCGAGAAGGTACTTTTTAAACAAGTATTTTATTATTTGCCAGTCCCACAATAGATGTTACAGTTTTTGCGTCAAATATTTCCACAATCTGACACAAGTTACACAACAATTAATATGTCCTTGTTTAAGAAACAAATAATCCAGCGTACACATATTTTTACTCCTGTTTCAAGATACATTCACACACGCACACACACACATGCAAATGTTAATAACCTCTTGCAATACTTATTGTTGTGTAACATGTTCATTTAACAGGAATGAACATTTATATGCTGCTGGCTTTTAATTTATCCTTTATGATGTTGTAGGCTCTTTTTATCAGGCATTTTTTTTTAATTTTTTGTTAAAATATTATTGTTGGTGGTTAATATGCTTCTGGTTTAGTAAAACATACATATTTGCTTTTGAGTTTAATATATTAACATTATTTTATAGAAGTTTTTTGCACAAAGAAAATGTTACAACTGATACAACGAAATCCCCAAAAAAAGAATACAATAATTTCAATTCAATTTTTACGGAAATAACTTTTTTTTAATTCACTGTAATAAAATAATGATTATTTATGTTGAATAAATAATAAAATATGAATTGAAAGATCAAACAACATTTAAAACAAAACAATTTGATTAAATATTTTTAATTTTGCAGTGCACTGTGCCGGAATTATGAAAAAGAGGAAATAGGGCAGATGAAGAAAAAAATGTATATTAAAAATTAAGTAGAAATAAAAATTCAAATTACTGATCCTTTGCAATTCTTCAAGAATTATTTTCAACAAGAAAAATAATTTATAATAAAAATTATAATTTTTTTAAATATGTCATCAATTTTAATATTTTTGCAAAATTATTTATAAGACTTTAAGAGAGACTGGCCTCAACAACTTTTCTTCATACAACCATTTGGCTCTTCTGCATTAATATTTTTCATTCCATAACATTGATTGCATTTATAATTATATTTAAGAAAAAAAAAAACAACAACAATTCATGCAATTTATTTCGCAAGAGCTCTACGAAATGTTGTTCAAAAGAAGCATTTTAATTTAATAAATGCCTTTATATTGTCTTAAAAAGAAAACAAATAATTCATTAAAATGTCTGTACATGGAACGACAAATGGCTGAGGTAAATTTATGACCATTTCTGCTCCAGTTTTAAACAGAATAAAATTATTTTCAAGTTGATTAAAATGCAAAAGGAAATATTCCTTTATGGACTGCAATGAAATACTGTATTATTTTATTTAAAAATGTTTTTGATTAAGATTCTTAATTAGTCAGCATGCACAGTTGAATATATAATAATTAATATAAAATTTCTAAATAGCATGCTGATCTCTTGATTTAGGCGATATTTGTCTCTAAAAGAAATTTCGCGAGTTTCATATCAAGAAATAAGATCCAGTTTAAATTATAAAGACTTTTTCCTTCAAATTGTTTTAAGCAACATAAATGCGTATTATGATTAGAAAAATTTCTGTAGTTATTTTTTTAACAATTTTTGTAAGCTGCCAGTTTGCCGATTTTTCGACCTAAGGACGTAGCGATTTTTTCTTGAGATAAATTTTATAATACCGAATAATATACTGTAGCATTAATAGAAATATAAAGATTTCTCATAGAGGAAGTAAAATTTTAATTCTTAATTCCAGGCGATTTTTCCCATATTTGTCTGGCAACACTATTTATAAAGAGAACTCATCTGTTTTTCAGGGCTTGATGGTGCCCGATTTCTACTCTTACTGAGGGCGATTTTTTTTAGAATTATGGTGATTTCTTTTCTAAAAAAATATGTAACATTTTATCACTGTTTCCCTAAGAAACTACAACTGGGCGCATTTTTATAATAAAAACAATTTTTCGTAGGAGATGGTAGATTGATTTCTAATAAATTCACTATTTCCAAATGCCATAATATTGCCATTTTTTATTGAAAAATGCAAAATATGTAGCACTCTTTTTTAGAAAAAAAATCAACTTTAAATTCAATACCCTTTTACAGAAATAAAATATTTTTAAGAAAATATCGCCAAATTAAATATTATACATGGAAATGTAATAGGTGATTTTTTAAGGGCCTTTGGAATTGATTAAAAAAATACAAAAAATATAGAAAAATTTATGAAATCTTTGAGTTGATGGAACGATCTATATAATTCAATGTTTAAAAATGATTTCATGGAAATGTTGAACGCGCCTAAGCCTCAAATGTTTCACATGCTGGTTCCAATTTTGGCATACCCTCTCCAACATATCGGTCTTCAATAGTAGCTTACAGTGCATGAACGGCTGCGAGATTGTCCCTATAGACGTGAGCCTTACCATAGACCCACAAAAAATAATTTCAGGGTGTTAAATTTCACAATCTGGGCGGCCAGTTGAGCGGCCACAAATTTTAAATAAACTGTTTACCCAGGTCGCCTCCAACTGGGCCATCGTTTACAGTGCTGTGTGTGGTATGTCGCATCGTCTTGTTGGTACCTCATGTCAGCCAAGTCCAGGTGCTAAATTACCGCATTCGATATTGATAGAAATTTCTACACAATTTATACATAAACTTCTATCGATATCGAGTGCCGTAATTTGCCCCCCCCCCCCTCTACTCTTTCAATTTGGGAAAAAAAATAAAATAAAAAAACAGGAAAAATTATGATCATCTCACAGTAGCGCTCTTCATTCACAGTTACGTTCCTGCCTTCGTCGTTTTTAAAATCTTAAGCCATCGGACCACGAATTCACATCAAACACAGAATTTTTCGAAGTACTTTGGCAGTTCTTGCAATTCTTCTCGATGCTCTTCACAACAAATATGGATATTTTGCTTGTTCACGGATCCATTCAACCAGAAATAAACACAATGCACTTCCTTAACTGCACATGAATTTTAAAATTCCATAATCTGCAAACGTTAATCGTTTCCTAGTTAAATTATAGACCAAACTGAACATGTCTGACAGTAACATGTTACACATGTTACAACAGCTGAGCAGCCAAATACAGAGTTGCATTTTTTTTGGAGAAAATAAACTGCATATGTGATGTAAGGATTAAGTTAAATTTTACTGTAGTTTACATATTAGTGAGGTGTGAACGAAAATATTTGATATCCTCTAATATGAATGCAAATATCTTGAAAAATATTCGAGTACACGAATAATGCTTGAAAAAACAAAAATGCATTTTGGAAAAGGTACTTTTTCAAAAAAGTACTTTTTTTTTTGGAAAAATGACTTAAAAAATATAAAGCAGATTTTTATATATAATATTTTTTAAATAGTGTTGGAAAAAAGTACTTTTAAGTACATATTGGACAAATGGTAACTTAAGCCCAGTACTCTGTTCGAATTTGTGGAAAATGTTGCGCAACATGACTTATTTCAGTTTCAGTTTTTTTCCTTTTTAATTGAAATTATGTTTTCCATTTTCAATGAGAAATTTTTTTTTTCGTTCGAAATAAATAACATTCATGTTATTTCACATGTTTTTCATAATTAAAACAGAGTACTAGTCTAGCAACATTTTTCCACAAATATTTCGATTGAATATTTTTTGTATGGGTTCTGTCATAATTTCACATGAAATTTGAAACAGAATACTAGGCTTTACGTAAGAAGGTGCATTGAAAAAGGTACTTTTAAGAAAGATGCTTTTTTAAAGAAGTACTTTGAAAAACATTTTTAAAAAAGGCACTTTTCAAAAAAGGTACTTTTCAAAAAAGGTACTTTTCGAGAAAGGTACTTTTCAAAAAAGGTACTTTTCGAAAAAGGTACTTTTCAAAAAAGGTACTTTTCAGAATATATACTTTTCAGAAAAGATACTTTTCAGATAAGGTACTTTTCGGAAAAGTTACTTTTCAAAAAAGGTACTTTTCAAAAAAGGTACTTTTCGGAAAAGGTACATTTGAAAAAATTTACTTTTCAGATATATATTTTTCAGAAAAGATACTTTTCAGATAAGGTACTTTTCAAAATATGTACTTTTCGAAAAAGTTACTTTTCAAAAAAGGTACTTTTCGGAAAAGGTACATCTCAAGAAATCTACTTTTCATAATATATACTTTTCAGATAAGGTACTTTTCAGAAAAGGTACTTTTCAGATAAGGTACTTTTCAGAGAGGGAATTTTTCTGAAAAAGTATTTTACTGCAAAAGGTGCTTTTTTAAAAGGTACCTTTAAAAAAAATACTTTTAAGGAAAGGGACTTATTTCAAAAGCGTTTTTCTAGAAGGTACGTTTTGGAATAAGCATATTATTATTTACAAATCCAACAAAAGAGGTTCCAGTTCGCGGTGAGTTTGGCTTTTTTAACAACATCTGCAAATAAAGTAGCAGGTAATAGGTCAGTATAACATAAATACAAATATCATATACGAAATTTAAAGAAAAGCAACTAAAGCTGTAAATCGAACAATGAGAAATTTACATGGAAATCAAAAATTTATTTGGTGGTGCAGGAGACTCCAGACCAGCACTACCAGAGTTACCTTAACATTAACCCCAGCTAATGAAATAAATACGTGTTTACATCTGTTAAATCTATGGAGATGCAAATTTTAGCAAAAACTACATTCTGTTCAAAACAATTGCTTGTCGTCTATTTTTGTATAATCCCAATTGATAATAATGATTTCATTACAATTCCAAGAAATTTTTTGCATATTCTGGCAGTCATATATTTCTCTGCTGCCCCAATTTTGCTATGAGATTTGTTGGAACCAATTAATTTTAAAATTGAACTATTTAATGTGAACAATTTTTGTTGCACTCCTAACTTTTTACTGTTTTAAACCAATTTTTAAAAAGTTTTTATTTTCATACAAATTTTTTTTTGCCATCTAAAACAAGCAAAACTTACTTATCATTTTCGCATTTTCATTTTTGCATCTCCATTGACTTTTGTAACGAGATTTAGGATTTTTTCAATTCAACTTTCATTTTATTCTATGTAAAATAAAAATTTTTTTCCTGCCAGCGACCATTTACAACAAAATTGCGCTTCAACGTGAAATGTTCATTCAGCTTTTTTTTTTCGTGTATAGCAAAACTAAACAATATGTTGAAAAGCCATTCAAATACCCTACATGATGTTTTATTTTAAGCATGTAAAGACATGCACAGCAATAGAGCAACAAGACAACGAGTTTAATCCAGATTTTCAGGGAAACTTTATTTATACTATTTTTGCACATGAATTTATGAAAGTAAGGAAATCCATTAAAAGTTATTTTGTTATTGCCTCTTACAGCATATGAAGCCATTTTTTTAATATGTCCAGAAAGCCATTAAATAAGACTTAAACCGTGAAAATAAAAAAAATTAAGAACTTAATTTTATAAACGAGATTAAAATACACATATTTTATATGACGGCCGTAGATTCGTTGTCCGATCAATAGTGGATTGGAAGTGTTTCTCAAGCCATGTGATTGCACAAATTCTTTCAGCAGTGGTATATTGGGAAGTAATAGGTTAAAAATGTTGTTACGCACGCTACACAAATAAACTGAAGTAACTTTAAAAGTTGAAGTTTTTAGTCGTAATTTAAGCAAATTTTTCATAACAAAGCATACACAAAATATTTGTGACCATTTTCTCAATGCTTTGTGACGCACGAAACTGTTTTCCTAGTAGCATATGTATACCCTATTTCAGTTTTTCTCTAAAACAAAATTTTTTAGCAGATATATTCGAATGAAATTGATTAAAATTTTTTGTGACGCACGCTACCAAAAAAACCGAAGTAACTTTAAAAGTTGAAGTATCTTTTAATGATTTTAGCAAATTTTCCTTAACAAAGTACACAAGAATATATTTGTGGCTTTTTTCAGCATATTGTGACGCACGATACAGTTCTTCTAGTAGCACATATATACCCTATTTTAATTTTTTTTTTGCCAAAAACACACATTTTTTCAGCAGCTGTATATTTGGAAATAATTGATTAAAACTTTTGTGACGCACGTTACCAAAAATAAAACGAAGTAACTTTAAAAGTTGAAGTATCTTTTAATGATTTAAGCAAATTTTCCTTAACAAAGCATACAAAAAATATTTGAGACTTTTTCGGTCTATTGTGACGCACGATGCAGTTTTTCTAGTAGCACATACATACATATATACCCTATATTAATATTTTTTCCCAAAAAAAAACACATTTTTCAGCAGCTGTATATTTGGAAATATATAATTGATTAAAACTTTTGTGACGCACGTTACCAACAATAAACGGAAGTAACTTTAAAAGTTGAAGTATGTTTTCATAATTTAATCAAATTTTTCTTAACAAAGCACACAACAAATTTTCGTTACTTTTCTCTGCCTATTGTGACGCACGATACACTTATTCTAGTAGCACATACATATATAACCGCTGTTTCAGTTTTTCGCCAACACACAAACTTTTTTGGCATGTAGACAATGGGAAATAAATTATTAGAACTTTAGTGACGCACGCTACCAAAAAAATAACCTTAAAAGTTAAAGAATATTGTAACTTTAAGTTAAATAATATTTTAGTAATTTAAGCGAATCTTACATAACAAGCTACATAAAAAAATATTTGTGATTTTTTATCCCACTGTGACGCACGCTACTGTTTTTCTAGTAGCACATATTTATACGCAATTTTATTATTTTTTTGCCAAAAATTTTTTATATCTAGAACTTTTTTTTAACTTGTAATTATCTGTAATATTGTTTAGTCTTAAAGTTTCAACGGCAACACAGGGATTGAAAGTCTGTTACCATAGGTTTGTTGTAGTTCTCGTATGCGATTTTCTAATTAAATTTTTATAACAAAAAATTGTGATTATATTTAAGTAACACCTAATAAGTGGATATAAACGTTGAGAACATCTGAAGTAGCCTGCTTGCAATTCGGCTTCGATGCTGTCAAAAGCGATAAACTCCCAGCGTAGCAATTTCTTATTGTTGCCTGATGGAATAAAATTCGGCATTTTATTATTTAAAAAAAATATATTTTCTCTTATAGGCAACTCTACGTGGCGGGTTACTATAATCGATGGAAACGATATCAAACAAAAACAAGAATATGAAAAACGGCGGATATTTTTACATTTTAGATTATTCCGAGTTTTTGTTTCAACGAAAAAGAAAACAAGAAAATTCGAAATATTATTCTAGGAAATTCATTTTCTAAAACAATGTTTTTCATATTTTCCAGTCAAAGAACACCAAGATAAATTTCACAGTTAAAATAAACAAAGATTTTTTTTTATTTTTTGTTGTATTTATGAATAAATATCTGGAATAAAGCGGGATTATTTTTAACTAATTAAAAAAAACAGCTGATTGTTTTCTTATTTTATTCACTAGATTAGCAAAGCTTAAAAACTCGCTTTATGAGAAATTAGCAGCTGTTCTATTACATCTTCTTCAGACGCATTTACGTATTAGCTGTATGATGTTTTGAAACATTAAAGTTTTTAACTTTAGAACCCTTTAATGCGGTTGTGAAGCAGGTGTTTTAAAGATTTCGTGCTAGTAACTATTAACAAAAAAAAAAAAAAAAAAAACCAGCCAAAAACAAAAGCTTAAACCGGTAAAACTGCAAGCAAGAAGTAGGATATGCAAAAACTGTAAGGGAAAAACAAAATATACTATAAAATTGACTAGAACGATATGTGCAACATAAGGCCCCATTACGTAAAAAGAAGAAAACAAAAAATTTAATAACAATAAAGGAAATTTAATACTAATAAAATTGTAGAATGACTATTGTTTAGCTGCTTATTTTAAAGAAGTATTTATAATGACCTGCACTTTTTATAATGACTTGCATTTTTTATGATGACTTGCACTTTTTATGATGACTTGCACTTTTTATAATGACTTGCACTTTTTATAATGACTTGCACTTTTTACAATGATTTGCACTTTTTATAATGACTTTCACTCTTTATGACGACTTGCACTTTTTACAATGACTTGCACTTTTTCTAATGACTTGCATTTTTTATAATGACTTGCACTTTTTCTAATGACTTGCACTTTTTATAATGACTTGCACTTTTTATAATGACTTAAATTTTTTATGATGACTTGCACTTTTTACAATGACTCGCACTTTTTACAATGACTTGCACTTTTTATAATGACTTGCATTTTTTATAATGACTTGCACTTTTTATAAAATCTTGAATTTTTTATGATAACTTACACTTTTTACAATGACGTGCACTTTTTACAAAGACTTGCATTTTTTAATAATGACTTGCACTTTTTATAAAATTTTGCATTTTTTATGATAACTTACACTTTTTACAATGACGTGCACTTTTTACAATGACTTGCATTTTTATAATGACTTGCACTTTTTACAATGACTTGCACTTTTTACAATGACTTGCACTTTTTACAATGACTTGCACTTTTTACACTGACTTGTACTTTTTACAATGACTTGCACTTTTTACAATGACTTGCACTTTTTATAATGACTTGCATTTTTTATGATGACTTACACTTTTTACAATGACTTGCACATTTTACAATGACTTGAACTTTTTATAATGACTTGCACTTTTTACAATGACTTACACTTTTTACAATGACTTGCACTTTTTACACTGACTTGTATTATTTACAATGACCTGCACTTTTTACAATGACTTGCATTTTTATAATGACTTGCACTTTTTACAATGACTTGCACTTTTTACAATGACTTGCACTTTTTACAATGACTTGCACTTTTTACACTGACTTGTACTTTTTACAATGACTTGCACTTTTTATAATGACTTGCATTTTTTATGATGTCTTCAACTTTTTACAATGACTTGCATTTTTTACAATGACTTGCATATTTTATAATGACTTGCACGTTTTATAATGACCTGCACTTTTTTCCTTACCAATATAATACATATGAAAGTAACTTTATCTGCCTGGCTGCCTATTACCTTTTGACGCTCAAACTGCTAAACCGATTCAGATGAATTATCTTATTCAGGAGTGTCCGAAAATTTTTTATGAACCTATAAAATTATTAAACTGATAACCATGAACATTTTAAACTTTGATACAGTTGACTTAACAATGTATTTATAAGGCTTCAAGGCTGGTCTAAAGTTTCTAGAGATATATGAAATTATAAAACTGATAACTAGGAAAATTTAAAATTTTTATACAGTAAAAATACAACACACCATTGACATAAAATGCATATAAGCTGAATTTTCACATATTCTTTGTGGGTAAAGTCACGGTCAAAAGCTAGTTTAAAATAAAAATAAAAAGAAACTAAAAAAAATATACGTTTGAGAAAGAGTGTCATATGGAAATTGCCCCAAAACTATTAAAAAAATATATTTTTTCTTAATTTCCTGGCAATTTCGATTGTAGTTTGCTAGCAAAGGTAGTCCCATAACTCATTTCCGTTTTGGTGTCCTGAATGTTGTTAGAAATGCCACTTCTGCGCCATTCATTTATCCTTAAATATTTAAAGAAACGCTGATACTTTCGTTTCTTTTTACTTATTTGTTCATTTAATGTTTTTCTTTGCCAATATCCGCATCCCTTGTAAACATTTGATTATTATTTCCTGCATGCATTTTTCTGTGGCAGTTGTGCTGCCAGCCAGCCTTGATTTGCCAACGATACGGTACGAGTAGTAATAGCTAACAAATAATTTTCCGTTGATTTGAAAGAAATACGAAGAGCAGAATGCAGACACACAAGGTAAAAAAAAATATATATATTTATATTAAAATCAGTCATCGATTAAACAGATGCAAAATGAAAAGAGCTCCTTGCAGCCGTTGCAGGCATTCAGACACTTTAGTTATTCGAAATTTGTTGATTCATCTGGGTTATGTATTTTGCTGTTTTGCTTACTTCCAGCTGAATTTTTAATAATAAACTAAAAGCAAAAACGCCAAAGGAAGCCATATTCACAGCTTTAAAGGAAAACACCTTTTGCTTCCTTTTAAATTTCTATAATTGCAAGTGTTTTAGTGTGTGAGTATCGCACAACAGTAAAATCAACGAATGCTTCTTTTTTTATGTTTTATTCAGCAGGACTAAACAAACTTAATTTTAAATTATGTATGAATTTTTATTAGTCGAACTTTTTCTTATGTAAATTGTTAATTTTTTATCGGGCTTAAGTTCGAATCTTGCATGACTGCAAATTATTTTTTTGTTATTTTTTATTATTAATAAATGAATTTGTTTAAATTCTATTTATTATTTTATATTAAGATTGGAATATTAAGAATATTTTTAATAATCATCAAACCAGCAGAACGGATCAGTACTGATTTCGAGGCCGCTACGCCATCTCATCAGCGTTCTTTGTTCAATTTTTCCCACTTTTGCAAGTGGTGCTAGTTAGTAGGAATATCAACTATTTAACCAATATTTTTAACGAAAATTGAATATGAGAAGTTATCACATTCATATTATTAAGTTATTACATTTTGGTTAGTACGAAATTCCCCAACCCTGACGATTAATATTCCAAATATTCCAATATCTCTTTTGCTTTTTCCAGAGCCATCGGCTGCTGATAGGTAAAGCTTCTTTGTTATTTATGTTCAAGTAATTGAATTTAGTTGTCAATTTACTTTGAACAAGTGCGCGTGCCCCCGCAATGTTTTAAATTATGTATGAATTTTTATTAGTCGAACTTTTTCTTATGTAAATTGTTAATTTTTTATCGGGCTTAAGTTCGAATCTTGCATGACTGCAAATTATTTTTTTGTTATTTTTTATTATTAATAAATGAATTTGTTTAAATTCTATTTATTATTTTATATTAAGATTGGAATATTAAGAATATTTTTAATAATCATCAAACCAGCAGAACGGATCAGTACTGATTTCGAGGCCGCTACGCCATCTCATCAGCGTTCTTTGTTCAATTTTTCCCACTTTTGCAAGTGGTGCTAGTTAGTAGGAATATCAACTATTTAACCAATATTTTTAACGAAAATTGAATATGAGAAGTTATCACATTCATATTATTAAGTTATTACATTTTGGTTAGTACGAAATTCCCCAACCCTGACGATTAATATTCCAAATATTCCAATATCTCTTTTGCTTTTTCCAGAGCCATCGGCTGCTGATAGGTAAAGCTTCTTTGTTATTTATGTTCAAGTAATTGAATTTAGTTGTCAATTTACTTTGAACAAGTGCGCGTGCCCCCGCAATGTTTTAAAAATTCATACATAATTTAAAACATTGCGGGGGCACGCGCACTTGTTCAAAGTAAATTGACAACTAAATTCAATTACTTGAACATAAATAACAAAGAAGCTTTACCTATCAGCAGCCGATGGCTCTGGAAAAAGCAAAAGAGATGTTGGAATATTTGGAATATTAATCGTCAGGGTTGGGGAATTTCGTACTAACCAAAATGTAATAACTTAATAATATGAATGTGATAACTTCTCATATTCAATTTTCGTTAAAAATATTGGTTAAATAGTTGATATTCCTACTAACTAGCACCACTTGCAAAAGTGGGAAAAATTGAACAAAGAACGCTGATGAGATGGCGTAGCGGCCTCGAAATCAGTACTGATCCGTTCTGCTGGTTTGATGATTATTAAAAATATTCTTAATATTCCAATCTTAATATAAAATAATAAATAGAATTTAAACAAATTCATTTATTAATAATAAAAAATAACAAAAAAATAATTTGCAGTCATGCAAGATTCGAACTTAAGCCCGATAAAAAATTAACAATTTACATAAGAAAAAGTTCGACTAATAAAAATTCATACATAATTTAAAACATTGCGGGGGCACGCGCACTTGTTCAAAGTAAATTGACAACTAAATTCAATTACTTGAACATAAATAACAAAGAAGCTTTACCTATCAGCAGCCGATGGCTCTGGAAAAAGCAAAAGAGATATTGGAATATTTGGAATATTAATCGTCAGGGTTGGGGAATTTCGTACTAACCAAAATGTAATAACTTAATAATATGAATGTGATAACTTCTCATATTCAATTTTCGTTAAAAATATTGGTTAAATAGTTGATATTCCTACTAACTAGCACCACTTGCAAAAGTGGGAAAAATTGAACAAAGAACGCTGATGAGATGGCGTAGCGGCCTCGAAATCAGTACTGATCCGTTCTGCTGGTTTGATGATTATTAAAAATATTCTTAATATTCCAATCTTAATATAAAATAATAAATAGAATTTAAACAAATTCATTTATTAATAATAAAAAATAACAAAAAAATAATTTGCAGTCATGCAAGATTCGAACTTAAGCCCGATAAAAAATTAACAATTTACATAAGAAAAAGTTCGACTAATAAAAATTCATACATAATTTAAAACATTGCGGGGGCACGCGCACTTGTTCAAAGTAAATTGACAACTAAATTCAATTACTTGAACATAAATAACAAAGAAGCTTTACCTATCAGCAGCCGATGGCTCTGGAAAAAGCAAAAGAGATATTGGAATATTTGGAATATTAATCGTCAGGGTTGGGGAATTTCGTACTAACCAAAATGTAATAACTTAATAATATGAATGTGATAACTTCTCATATTCAATTTTCGTTAAAAATATTGGTTAAATAGTTGATATTCCTACTAACTAGCACCACTTGCAAAAGTGGGAAAAATTGAACAAAGAACGCTGATGAGATGGCGTAGCGGCCTCGAAATCAGTACTGATCCGTTCTGCTGGTTTGATGATTATTAAAAATATTCTTAATATTCCAATCTTAATATAAAATAATAAATAGAATTTAAACAAATTCATTTATTAATAATAAAAAATAACAAAAAAATAATTTGCAGTCATGCAAGATTCGAACTTAAGCCCGATAAAAAAATAAACTTAATTTTGCAAATGCCAGACGCTGCTTGAAAAGGAGTGACATTTTCGTAGGTTTTTGAAGCCTATTTTCATTATGTTATTCATTAATTGATTTCTTATTAATTTGAGAATTAATACACTTCACTAAAAATAATAAAGAGTTTGTCATTCCGTGCGTAATTTCTCTAGTATTAATATGAGACCCATAAACTATTTATTCTCTGGGTACTTATGAACGGGCAAGTCTGTCTATCTGTACATAACATCAGTCCACAGGAGCCCCTGGGCATCACAATGGGGCTTTAAGGCCTCCGAGTGTGTCTAGGTACTTTGTAGGCAGCCCTTTAAGTCCAGCATAACCCAACTTTGGACTTCTATTGATGTATTGAAAATAATCCTCAACAGAAACATATTAGAAATTAGCAAGATCCGAAATATGCGTCCAGAGCTGGAAATTATAAAAGCAACTAAATGAAACTTATTTTTACTTTTTTGTTAAATAAACCTATTTTTCTACTTCAGCAAATATTAAACTGCCATGAAAAATCAAACAAAGTGAAAAAATACAATTCCAGAGCTGGAAAGTTTAAAATTTTTTTGTACATAAACGTAACCAACTGAAACAATTTTACAATTTTTTCGTTATAAATTGAAAATATTTGTTATTCTTCAAAGTCTTTAGTACTAGAAATCAGAAAAGACCAAAACACGCAACTCCAGAGCTGGAAAATTTATTTTATTTTTTTTTAAATATTAAAGTAACTGAATACAATTAATTTTATCTGTTTTCTTAAAAATAAAAAATATTTGCACTTTTTTAAAGAAGTTCAGGGTTAGTAAAAATTAGGAAGGCCAAAAATGTAGCTCCAGGGCTGGAAAATTAATATTTTTTTAATATTACAGTAACAAAATAAAACTAATTCTTTTCTTTGATAATGAAACTTATTTTATATATTAGAAATAAATAAATTACTATTGAAAGTCAGAGAGATGAAACAGTTGATACCAGGGTTGGACAATCACACCTTTCTTGTTACATAAAAGCAATCAACCAAATAAAGTTTTTTTTCTTTTTCTTTAGCTTTAAAATATATTTGGTATTTTTGATAGAAATTCTTTGGATATAGAAATCAGAATAGCTAAAAGAACAGCTGCAGAGCTGGAAAGTTTGAACTTTTTATTTTTTTAGTAACGACATAAAACAATTTTTTTTGGTAATTAACTAAAAATCACAAAGATTAAAAAGATGGTTCCAGGCTGGAAATGAATGTCTGTATCACAGATTCGGTGAAGCCGAATATAAAATTCGGACAGTCGAATATAGACTCGGTTATACCACTATAAATTCTAGCAGATGAATATTAGCTCGACTAGCCGAGTATTTTATGCGACCAGACGAAGATATATTCGGCCAACCGAATATATTCGACCTACCGAATATATTCGGCCGGCCGAAAATTTTTACTTTTACTTGTTAAAAATTTATTTCAAAAAATATTTTGTTTCCAAACACGCTCGACGGCAATTTGTTTCTAGGGGATCAGAAATCATATTTGAGATTTTCCCGAAACATGAGTAGATTGTAAAGGCTGTGCGATATCAGATGGCTATATTTTGAATAGTAAAAATAAATATTTTTCACTCAATTTAATAATGCGATGTAATGAAAAATTGCAGGATGATCTTGTATATATATTGTGGTTTTTACAATCGTTCAGAAAATTTTAGCTGCTTTTCCTCTAGAGTAAATTATTTGAGTTGTTCTATTTCTCGGTAAATCCTATAATTTAAATTTAACTGATTAATTAAACCAAAACCTTGAATAATCAAACACTCCTTTAACCCAATAAATCAGACATTTGATTAATTAAATACTCGATTATGTAAATAAAGAGTAAAAATATATGAATACATTTCTGTAATGAATTGTTCCCCTTTGAGTGCACTTATTAAATTGTATTTCTGATTTTTTGCATTTCTTTTCAAGCTCCTCCTGCTGCATCACATAATGCTGCAGCTGCTGTATGTTGAGTAACAGTCTCATATTGTAAGATGCAAAAACGGAAGTATTTAAACAGGACACGATAACAGCTATTGCAATTTATCCATCTGAATTTGTTTTGCTATTGTTGTTGCTGCTGTTGTTGTGTACTTTTGCATCTGTAGGCAAAAATATGTCTGGCTGAGTTTTATATCTTATATTTACCTGTTTGTCAAAAGCACATGGCAAAAATAATGCATAAATCAACAAAATATAAAAATAAACAGAAAAAGAATTTATACAAAAATTTAAGCAGAAGAAAGCAGGAAATGTATTCGTAGCATCACAGTGTGGAGACTCGTATCCACAATCTGCATTGATATGAAGAATACCAGCCGTAGATTTCAACTGTCAGGACAGCAGGAGCGTTTGTTTTCACATCTGTATGTTTTTATGTATTCGTGTGTGTGCTTGAATGAGTTTTCAAAATATTTATATGCCTGTGGTCCTTCCAATCTGTCGAGCTGTTTAATATTTTGCACAACACAACAACAACAAGGACTGAAAATAAACAAGTATTTCTTGCTTAATGTGCAAACTCGAGATTTTTCTTTATGTTTACGTAATTTTAAATAACAGGGTTATATCGGCATTTCCTTGTTAATACTCGTATATATATTTTTAATTTTCTCTTCCTTTTTAATGTCCTTTACCATAGGACCGGATAATTTAATATGATTTTTTTTTGTATTTTCAAAATTTGATGGGTGCTTGTGTTGGAGTGTTTATATTCATTTAAAAAATCGATTGCTATTGCAAATCATCAAAATTGAAAATACAGTTCCAGAGCTGGGAAATTTAAAGTTATTTTGGGTTTATAAAAGTAACCAGCTAAAACTAGCTTTTGTTTTTTTTCTTAATTATACTTCAGAAAAACTGAAATTGGTATTGATAATTAAAAAGACCACTACAGGGTTGGAGAATTGAAACCGTTTTTGTAATCCACAAAAACTATTTTTTAATTTTTTATATATATTAAACATATTTGTTGTTTTTGAAAGAAATTCATTTGTATTAGAAATTAGTAAAGCCAGATAGGAATCTCCAGAGCTGGAAAAATGTAACTTTTATGGAACAGAAAAATAGCTACATAAAAATACCTTAATTTTTTGGTAATCTAATTTTATATATTAGAAAGAAGTGCACTAGTATTCAAGATCCTAACGATCAAACAGATGATTCCAGGGTTGGACAATTGAAACTTTTTTTGGTACATAAAACTAACCCACAATAATATATTAGTTATTTTTTTATATATTAAACGTATATGATGTTTTTGAAAGAAAATCATTTGTATTAGAAATCAGAAAAGCCAAAAAATAAAAAACTGCTCCAGAGCTGGAAAATTAAAAATTTTTCTTTGCAATATTAAAGTAACTAAATAAAAGTAATTTTTTTCTTTGGTAATCAAATATATTTTATATTTTAGAAAGGTATATATTTGTTTTGCAAATCAGAAAAATTAAGGAGATAGTTGCAGGGTTGGAATGGATGCATGTAGATATTTGCTATGAAAACTTCAAAATTATTATATTAATTATTAATGCATGTGGTAACATTATATAAGCGAGTGATTTTTTAGCAATTTTCTATTTGTCGAAGTTATTTTTGGCAGCTCGGTTGTTTTCATGTTACATGTTACTGTTAAACATGTTCGGTTTGGTGTATAATTTAACCAAGAAACGACTTACAAACGATTAAAAAAGCATGCTCGGCTAAGAGAGTTCAACATGCTCATTTATGGTTCAATGGATACGGGAACTAGCGAAATTTTCGTTTTTAGTGGGAGCATGCAAGCATTGTAAGAACTGAAAATGCACTCCGAAAAATTCACTCCGAAAATTTTACTCCGAAAATTTCATTTCGAAAAAATACATTCCGCAAAATGGACTCCGAAAAAGGCACTCCGAAAAATGCACTCCGAAAAAAACAGACTCCGAAAAGGGGCACTCCGAAAAAATGCACTCCGAAAATTGGGTCCCGAAAAAGGCACTTCGAAAAACGGACTCCGAAATATACACTATTAGGTAGCGATTATTGCTCAATGGCATCATTGGCCACAGCATTTTCGAAGATGTGCTGTGAGCGTGAATAGAAGTGCTACCGTGTAAAAATTAAAAAAAAAAAATTTTTCCCCCAAAATCGAAGAGCTGAACTTGACTGACAAGTGCTTACAAGACGATGTCAAATGGCACACAGCACGCAAAACAATAGCCCAATTTAGAGAAGAGTTCGGTGAACAATTTATATCACATATGGGGCCGGTCGCAGAGATTGTGCGCTTCAACTCCTTTAAACTATTTTTGTGTGAGTTCATGTCTATAGGGACAATTTCGTAACAATTAAAGAATTTATTCGTGAAATAACGGTCGATATGTCGGCGAGGGAATGCAAAACTTGGACCCACCTTATGAACCACTTGAGGCGTAGTCACGTTCCACATTTTCTTGAAATCATCTTTGTACATTGAATTATATTAGATGGTTCCATCAACTCAAATAAATATATGTAAATTTTATTTGTGTTCTTTTCTTTAATAAAATCCGAAAGCTCTTAAAAAATCACCCATTATATATTATCTGCAACAACTGAAAAAAAACTGTGCCCCGATTAGCAGAATTTAATTTCCTCTTGTGTTCGACTCTCATATATTTCCTGCTTGATTTATATTTTTAATTTCGTTATTAGTTCTGAAAGAATGAACCCAATTTGTCATTGTTGTTGTTGTTGCATATAATAATAAATGTTACTTGTGAAGTGTTCTTGCTGTTGAGCTCCATGCGAACACATAATACACACTTAAATATTTTCAGTTGCTGTAATATTTATTATTGCCAATATTTTTAGTCTTGTAGTTGTTGTTGTTGTTGTTGCTTCGTTTTAGACTTGCTATAAAGCACTCAAATATGGCACGAAAACTTTATCCTTAAAAAAGTTTTAAGTTTTTCTTCGCACTTCAACATTCAGCTGCAGCAGAATGTTTAGACAAACAAATAAATGTGCAATTAAAATGTATAAGAAAAGTAGGTGTTCATTAACGCTAACACTTATTTACGCCAATTATATTTAAGTAGGCATCATTGTTTTATACGTTTATGTTCTCGCAGAAAATGTTTACTTTCCCAAAATTTATTCGAAATGTTAATGATTGCATACAAAATAGTTGCTGCTCCGTAAATATATTCATCATATTAATTGACAGCTTCACTCGTAGTAACGTTGATCACAAGTAGAAGGGCCCTAACGCAAATAAATTTTACTTTAAAGTAGAAGGCAAAAATACAACTGAAACTGAACTGATCGTAATATGATAAAATTATTTTTGGTGCTAAACATATTTTTATTTTAAATTATGTATGAATTTTTATTAGTCGAACTTTCTTACGTAAATTGTTAATTTTATCAACGGGCTTAAGTTCGAATCTGCAAGACTGCAAACCATTTTTTATTATTTTATTAATAAATGAATTTGTTCAAATTCTATTTTTATTAATTTATATTAAGATTGGAATATTAAGAATATTTTTCAATCATCATCAAACCAGCAGAACGGGTCAGTACTGATTTCGAGGCCGCTACGCCATCTCATCAGCGTTCTTTGTTCAATCTTTCCACTTTTGCAAGTGGTGCTATTTGAGTAGTAGGAATATCAACTATTTAACCAATATTTTAACGAAAATTGAATATGAGAAGTTCCCGCATTCATATTTTTTTAAGTTATTACCTTTTTGGTTAGTACGAAATTCCCCAACCCTGACGATTAATATTCCCAATATTCCATGTATCTCTTTCGCTTTTTCCAGAGCCATCGGCTGATGATTGCTAAAGCTTCTATGTTATTTATGTTCAAGTAATTGACTAATAAAAATTCATACATAATTTTAAAAAAAAATTTAACATTTTTAAAATCAGTTTGAATTTCTAAAATCCAGAATTAATGACCTAAACAATTAAAAGAGTTGAATGCCATAGTTCGTACTGAAACAATTCTGTCTACTGTTGGTATTGTTAGAAAATATTACTCATACGCCTGGTAGCATTAAGCAAGCAAGAGGTAAAGCAGTATGAATTTTCCCATATTAAGTATACGCAGGGGGGTACGTACAGTAGAACTGTAGGATAGATTTGTATATGAGTTGTTACATTTCGTAGTCGGTTGCGAATATTTTTTATTCGTTATTAATTTATTACTATAATTTATAATTATAATTATAATTTATAATGTATTAATTTTGTATTATTCTTCGAACTTATAGATTTTTAATTATCTATTTTTTTTATCAAGCGGCATTAAAATAAAAAGCTTCCAAAAAGTCTTAAAATCGGAAAAAATTATTAATTACCTGTTGTTTTATCAAGCTTTAAGTCACGTTTTTATACCCTCCAAAAAAGAATTGGAGGGTATATTCACTTTGTCATTCCGTTTGTAACGCATCGAAATATCCACCTCAGACCCATAAAATATATATTCTTGATCAGTGATAAAATCTAAGACGAACTGAGCATGTCTGTCCGTCCGTCCGTCCGTCCGTCCGTCTGTGAAAATCACGATTCGGTTCAAACGATTAAAGCTAGACTCTTAAAATTTAGTATAAATATATTTTGAAGCTTAGAGCAGTTCGAAGATGGGCTAAATCGGGCAAGAGGGAAAAAAGTTCCCCTAAGAAGAACTAAACCAACCCAGAAAAAACAACATAATTTTTAAAGCTTTTTGGTTCTGTTGTTAAGCAAATGGTATATTTTTATGTCAAATACGGTACAACGCCTTAAACTTGGAGCCATAAAATAGAAAAAAAATTATTTTTGAACCCCGCCCTCTTTAGTGGGCGTTATTATAGGCAAAATTGGCTTAAAAATTTAACAAATTGTTTTACTTAAGCCTACATTCCTTAAAAATAACATTTTTAAGCTTTAGTGACGAAGCTGAGACGAAACCTGGTACTACTCTACCCTACCCCCTCCTTCCCCTTCAACCCCTAAATGACCCTACCAAAAAAAAATGTTTCTTAAATTTTGTATATAATCATCTCAAGCATTTATCTTTAGAGTTTTATGACTGTCTATTTCTGTCCTACCCGCTCCTCCCCTTTTTGCACGCTAAATGACCCTATCAAAAAAATGAAATTTTAATTTTGTATATAATTTATTTTTAGAGTTTTATGACAAAGGTGAAATGTTTCCCCCACAGCCCTTGCCAGAGCGACCTCGCCAAAATACAGTTTTTATATCCTCCAAAGAGAATTGGACCCTATAAAGTAAATATGTATATTCTTGATTAGTGATGAAGTCTAAGACGGTCTAGCACTGCCCATACGTTCGTCTGTGGAAAACATGGTATTGTCTATTTTTGAACCCCGCCCCCTTTAGTGGGCGTTGAAGTACGATATTATATAAAGGAACTCTGTCCCACCAAGTTAAACATTTCAAATTCACTTACTAAATATTTGGAGGGTATTTAAGATTTGACCCGGTCGAATATAACGTTTTTACTTGTTTATAAATCAAATTGAAATTTTTTACTATCCCATATTTCGATATACGCGGGATATCTTCTTAAGATTAAAGTAACAAATTTTTTTTTTATAAATTAAAAATGTATAAAATTATAAAACGATGTTGTTGGATATCCTTCTGTTTCATAATAATATTTTAAGACAAATAAATTTTAAAAATTAATTGTTTAGGTGATTGTTAATCAGAATGAGCTCTACTGACACAGTAATGGCGATTTCTTTTCTGAAAAATATGTAACATTTTATCACTGTTTTCCTAAGAAACTACAACTGGGCGCATTTTTAAAATAAAACAAATTTTTCGTAAGAGATGGTAAATTAATTTCTAATAAACTCATTATTTCGAAATGCCAAAATATTGCCATTTTTTTATTGAAAAGTGCAATATATGTAGCATTCTTTTTTAGAAAAGAAATCAACATAAAACTGGCTCTAAATAATTTGTGTTTATCTAAAATTTATATAGACTTTTTGTTTTTTAAATATATTAAAATTTTCTTTAATTATTTATTAAAACAATAATAATATTTCCCTTTTCTTATTTCAATTATCAGTGATTAATTTCTTTGTAATTTAACTGTCGTCAGCAGCATAGCGCAAAAAGTTGGCAAGTCCATTATGTTTTTAAGATCTCCACATTTACTGAAAGACATATTTAGCATAATAAAATTTAATAAATTAATATAATGGCCCTCGTTAAACGAAGTTTCCGCTATAAATTCAACTTCATATTTTGTAGCTATTTTATTTATTTGCGACACTTGGTAAGTGCAAACAACTTTAAAACAAAGTTAATAAGTGTAATTTTATATTTTGTTGCTATTGTTGCTTTAGCTTTTTGTTGTTGGTTTTTTATTATTTGGAAATAAGAAAGGAGAAAAAACAGCCAAATAGCAAAAGTTGTTGGCAACAAAATGAATAAATCACTGAAGCTAACACCAAAACAGCCAAACAAGAAAAACAACAGCAGGAGCATAAAAACACACACACACACACACACATATACATATACACCCCAGTACAAACATTTGCAAAGGAACAAATAAACACTTGCAAACACACAAAAAAACATTCGTACAGAAGAACAACAGCAACGATTTGAGTGTTAAAACCTCTTGACTTTTTACCCATATTTTTGTTAAAATGTTTTTCTTATTGCACTATGGGCTGGTAGCTTAGAAAAAAATGATACTTCTGAAATATCTACATTGAAAAGATTTATGGAACAAATTTTTAAAATGCAGTCTATTTTTTTACTGCAATTTTTTTCAATCTAATTACTTTTATTTATTAACAATGATTTTTCTTCTATTCTTTTTCAGAAAACCTCAAGTTCAACAACATTTTAATCAGGTAAGTGTCGCATAATTTCTTTCTGCAAATTTTAAAGGACTAAACTTTATGGCAAATTAATCAATTTCTAAAGCCTCTTCAACATAAAGAGTTTTTGAATTAGGATTCTACAGGCTAATTGTTCGAAATTTTAATTTAAATCTCAGAAAGACATGATAAATATTCCAAGGCACAAAGGCAATTCAACATCAGTTAAAGAGTTATTTTTCTTTTCTGCACCAAAAAGGGTGAAAGTGCATTGCATGTTAATCCGTAATTGTATAATTTGCACAATATTAATATGCGACCATTATGGGTCCTTATGAATAGGGAAGTCGACAAAGCGACATCCTTCTGTCCTTCTGCTTTTTTTTTTCTTTGCGTGAAATCGGGGTTTCCGTAGGCCCCAGAAAAACTACAGACTTTGTTATTGGATTGATGTATTGGAAATAATCCAAAATAGATTGTTATTGAAAACTTACAAAATCCAGAGACGGAAGATTTAAATTTATTTTGAATATATAAAATTAAATAGCAAAATATTTTGTTTTTGTTAATTAAACCTTTTTTTACTTTAAAAATAATTAAATTGGTATCAAAAATCGAAGAAAAAAAATTCGAATCCAGGGTTGGAAAATTGAAAATTTTTTGGTACATAAAAGTAACCAACTACAAACGTTTTATTTTCTTTGTCTTTATGAATTAAATATATGGGATATTTTTTAAATAAATTCATGGATATTAGAAATCGGAAAAGCCAAAAAGTCAGCTGCAGAGCTGGAAATTTTCAACTTATTTTGGAATATTAAAGTAACTCTACATATTTTGTTTTTTGTTTTTTTTACTTTTTCCACATATTAGGTTCAAGTCTCCACTAACTTGGTTCAGTGAGTGGCATTTTGCTCACTAAACATATTTTTTTAGCAGAGTTGCATTTTCAATTTTATTCGATTTGACAACAATTAAATGTTAATTGAGCAATTACTTAATTAAAATTTTATATGGTTAATTGAGCTCAATAATGGCATTAATTGAGATGCTAATCTGAACATCGTTTTATTGATATATACCCTCCAAAAATGAATTTGGAGGGTATATTCACTTTGTCATTCCGTTTGTAACGCATCGAAATATCCATCTCAGATCCCATAAAGTATATATATTCTTGATCAGTGATGAAATCTAAGACGAACTGAGCATATCCGTCCGTCCGTCTGTGGAAATCACGATTCAGTCCAAATGAAAAGAGCTAGACCCTTAAAATTTGGTATAAATATATTTTGAAGCTTAGAGCAGGTTAAGTTCGGAGATGGGCTAAATCAGGCTAGGGGGAAAAAAGTTCCCCTAAGAAGAACTAAACCAACCCAGAAAAAACAACATAATTTTTAAAGATTTTTGGTTATTTTGTTAAGCAAATGATATATTTTTATGTCAAATACGGTCCAACGCCTTAAACTGGAGCCATAAAATAAAAAAAGATTATTTGTGGACCCCGCCCACTTTAGTAGGCGTTATTATATGCAAAAATAGCATAAAAATTTAACAAATTCTTTTACTTAAGTCTACATTCTTTAAAAATAAAATTTTTAAGCTTTAATGACGAAGCTGAGACGATACCTGGTAATCCTCTGCCCTACCCCCTCCTCCCCCTTCACCACCTAAATGACCCTACCAAAAAAAAAAATTCTTTTTAATTTTGTATGTAATCATCCCAAGCATTTATTTTTAGAGTTTAATGACTGCCTGTTTCTGCCCTACCACCTTTTCTCCGTAAATGACTCTATAAAATAAAATAATAAATTTTATTTTGTATATAATTATCCCAAGCAGCCAAAGCTGAAATGTTTCCCCCACAGCCCTTGCCAGAGCGACCACGCCAAAATGCAGTTTTTATACCCTCCAAAGAGAGTTGTGATGAAGTCTAAGACGGTCTAGCAATGCCCATACGTTCGCCTGTGAAAAACATGATATTGTCTATTTTTGAACCCCGCCCCCTTTAGTGGGCGTTGACGTACGATATTATATAAAGGAACTCTGTCCCATCAAGTTAAACATTTTAAATTCACTTACTAATTATTTGGAGAGTATTTAAGATTCGACCCGGTCGAATATAACGTTTTTACTTGTTTTTTTTACTTTTTCCACATATTAGGTTCAAGTCTCCACTAACTTGGTTCAGTGAGTGGTGTTTTGCTCACTAAACATATTTTTTACCAGAGTTGCATATTAAATTTTATTCGATTTGATAACAATTAAATGTTAACTGAGCAATTACTTTATTAAAATTTTATATGATTAATTGAGCTCAATAATGAAATTAATTGAGATGCTAATCTGAACACCGTTTTAATGATCTTTTTCTTTCCCATAGTGCATTTAACGTTTGCTTGTAAGGGTAAATATAGACAATCACACTGTGTACAAGAAGGATTAAGTAAATGTTTGTTTATGGCTATTTGCACGAGTGCAAATGTGTGTGTGTGTGTGTCTGTGTGTCACTAAGTTAAAAAATATTTGTGTATTTGTGACAACTGTCAGGCGCAAATGTAAATCAAATTGTATATTGATATAGGCCAAGTACTTGTGACTGGTACAATACAGTTCCTGTTCAACCGCATTGCTCCAAAGAAGTAGAAGTAAAAAATAAAGAAGAATATACTAGATGTATAAGGAAGTGACAGGATAGAAAGCACTACAGCTTGTGAATTTTGTTGTGCCAGAGTTTGTTACACTTGAAGAATTTTAGGAAAAGAGCAACATTAAGGAATAAATAAAACAAAAACCAATACGAATCTAACACTTTGTAAGCAAATGGTGTTGCTGTCCCACATTTGTCTTGTTTTTTCTTTTTCTTCTCCTTTTTCTTGTTTAACAATTTAAAACGAGGCAACAAAAAATTACAAAATATTTTTTCTTTTGCTGTAAAAAATAACAAGCAAATCGTTATTTATTGCCTTTATTTTTACTGTGTCTGCAATTTACGATTTATTGCATATTTATTAAGTATTTACAAATAATTGCCTACTTTTCAGCTTGTTAAAAGATTTATAGCTAATAACATACTTTTTGGGGGGTGGTGACTTTAATGTCTTCATTTGTTGTTTGTTTGCTCTTGCGATTGCACTTCGATTTCCTTATTAGCTTTTGCTAATACGTGTTAGTTAACTGGCAGTCGTATAATAAATTTTAAATTAGTTGGCATTTATTACGTTTTAAATTCTTGAGATATTTTTTATTAAAGGCATTTCAGTTATTTCGTCCAACGATATATAATTATTTTCAGTGGTGGAAAGTAAAGACTCCAAACGATTAATCAATGTGGGTATAATTTTAAATTTGCATATTTTCTGAAGCGTAATTTTGATTTTCTTTAAAATAATTCCACTTTAACATGAATATTTTAGAGGGCAGTATTTTTTAATTCAGGAGCGTTATGATTTGAAGTGAATTTAGTTTTTTATTTTATTAAATACAGCTTTACAAATACTAAATGGCTTATTATAATTTCAATTCTTGCTTTTTTACAAAAAAAAAAATTGTTCAAAAACCACATTGAGGTCATCAAATTTCAACTTAGAACTACTAACAATTTAAAAGGCAGAATTCCAGAGTTCTACTTTTTGTTAGGAATTTCACTTTTAATTCAATAGCAACTAAACACGTTATAATCGACCGGGTCGAATCTTAAACACCCTCCAAATATTTATTAAGTAAATTTAAAATATTTAATTCGGTGGGACAGAGTTCCTTTAAGACAACACTGTACCCAATTTTAAATCTCCATCTTGACAGAGTCATTCCGGGAAGGGCCATAGGGGAAACGTTTCACCTCTGCATTATCAGAGAACACCTCAGCTCCTTATAGGCTTAAGGAATACAAATTGTTCAGTGTTTAAACTATTTTTGCATATAATATCGTACGTCAACGCCCGCTAAAGGGGGCGGGGTCCAAAAATAGAATATATCGTGTTTTCCACAGACGAACGTATGGTCATTGATAGATCGTCTCAGACTTCATCACTCATCAAGAATATATTTACTTCATGGGTTCCAATTCTCTTTGGAGGGTATAAAAACTGTATTTTGGCGGGGTCGCTCTGGCAAGGACTGTGGGGGAAACATTTCACCTTTGCCATAAGACTCGAAAAATAAATATTTGGGATAATTAAATGTAAAATTTATTATGTGAGTGAAGATAAATATGCCGAGTTAAACATGTTTTGACGTAACTTAAATATGTTATGACGTAAGCAGTTACGAAAGAACGTATTTAGCTGTGAATTTAAATATGTTATGACGTAAGCAGTTACGAAAGAACGCATTTAGTTGTGAAGTTAAACATGTTATGACGTAACGAAATGGCAAATAGTGAAGTTTTTTTTTTATGAAAATCCATATTTAATAAATTTTTGGAGAATTTTGTGAAAATATTTACGGGCCATGAAAGATCAATTTACAGTCCATGAGAGTGTTTGTGATCTTGAAGGGAGTCTGCCCCCCGTGGCCAAATAAGGAGTTGGCAGGCACTGCCAGTATATACAAAATGATGTATGGGATAGAAGACACTCCCATAATCATTTTGTATATAAATATGGATTTTCATCAAAAAATAAAAATTCGCTGATTGCCATTTCGTTACGTCATAACATATAACCTCACTTCGTAACTGCTTACGTCAAAATGTATTTAATACGGCATATTTATCTTCAAGCACATATATTTGTTTTTAATTTTATTTTTTAAAGGGTCATTTAGGGGCAAAGGGGGAGGAGGTGGTAGGGCAGAGGCGGATCAGGGTACGTCTCAGCTTCGTTATAAGAGCTTAAAAAAGTTATTTTTAAGGAATGTAGGCTTAAGTAAAACACTTTGTTAAATTTTTACACTATTTTTGCATATAATAACGCCCACTAAAGGGGGTGGGGTCCAAAAATTAATTTTATTTTATTTTATGGCTCCAAGTTTAACTCGCTGGATTTTCTTTGACATAAAACTTTTTCTTTTGCTTAACAAAATTACAAAAAGAAACTTTAAAAATTATGTTGTTTTTTTTAGAGGTTGGTTTAGTTCTTCTTAGGGGAACTTTTTCCCTCTTGCCCGATTTAGCCCATTTTCTAAGTTAAACTGTGCTATTCTTTAAGATATATTTGTACCAAATTTCAAGAGTCTGGCTTTTTTCGTTTGGTTTGAATTGTGGCTTCCATAGAAGGACGGACGGACGGACGGGCTTAGATCGTCTTAGATTTCATCCCTGATCAAGAATATATATATATACTTTGTGGAGTCTCAGATTTATATATCGCTGCGTTACAAACGTAATGACAAAGTGAATATACCATCCATATTCTTTTGTGGAGGGTATAAAAAGAGCGAGCATACATTTTTATTATTCGAACATTAGGGTTAATTTAATTTTTAGCTTAATAATTAAATTAAAAAAATTATAAAAATGTATGTATGCCTATCATATACAGAGGAGTCTCTTAGGGTTAATTGTGGTGTAGCATTCAAGTCCTTCGGTTATTGATAGAAGATATTGCCAGCTATTCACAAAATAAATAGAGACACCAGTTTTTTTTCTCTTAAATCCGAACTGATAATAGCTTGATATCATTGAGTGATGCATTTAAGTGCATTTTCTACGAACAATTCTTCCTTCCATAATGAGTTGCGTTCTGCCTTTCAAGAGTTTTAGTTGCATAGAAATAACTTAGATATTGAATAAGGTTTTTATGAGTAGCAAGTATTTGGAGGGCTTCGCTTCTACTTATTCACTTGTAATATTATACGAATAATCAATTAATAACCTTGCATAATTATTTTGCTTCGACCTTAACCCTATTGTACACCACAACACCGCAATTTTAAGTGAGGGTTATGAAATAATAGAGGACATCCCGCTGGGGTCCAAGAAAATAGTACCTCTTTCTAATATCAGTAAAAAAGAAAAAGGAAAGCGGAATAAGAAAAAGATTGAATGACAACGCGAAATTAAGCTGAGAAGGATTAATAGGCAGAAAACCACAAAAGTTCCATAACGCAGCGATCGTGCTCTACATGCGCTACTGCTGATATCGAAAGTCAATACTTTTAAATTATGTATGAATTTTTTATTAGTCGAACTTTCGATACTTTAATATTAAATATCTATAAGTGCTGAAGGCTCCTGTGCCAAGGAAACAAAAGTGGCGATCCTTTAAAGTGCGTCAGAGGCAGAGAAGAGTGCTAAATTCGGCAGGTGTCTACTTTGATTTTTTTTCTAAGATTATGATCTTGTTGGCTTAAATTGATACCGAAATCGATACATGGTTATAAATATAAATTGCAAATAAATACCACAATTTATTATGAACTAAATATTCTATTATAAGCAAAAAAAAAAAAAAAAAAAAAAGATTTTAACCCAAAGTATGTAAAAGGGTTAAGTATTACCATATAAATTACGAGTGCATATCCTTGTTGAAAATATACTCGTTTATGAATAAATAATTCTACCAAAACACATTCACTTCTTTTTTTATTCCTCTCAGTTTGCTTTATATCCTTAAAAATATATGTATGCAGTTGTTTTTTGTGAGTCCTTTCTGCTGATATTTATATTTTGTGTTCTATATAAATTGATGGTTATCTGCCAACTCGTTCTTATTATACATGAAAATCTCATATCCAGTTTTAATATGCAACAATCCTTAAAGCTCAGCCACATCATCATCATCATCATTTGAAAATGCATCTCATGTAAAATATTTTTATATCTCCTCCATTATACATGTATTGTGCACACATAAAGGAGATAAATTTATAAATTTGACTTTGTTGTACACACTCACACACACACACAAACATATTGCAAGTATTATCACAAGCATTTGAACATTTTCGGAGTGCGTGGTGGCAAGAGCAAATACTCGTATGTATGCCATCAAAGTTGGACTAGTTCTTTTTTGATGTCTCCTTTAATGCATAGTAATAGTATTACACATAACTTATTAAAGTAAATACATTTTTTTGTCAGTAAATACACTGAAAAGAAAAATGTGGGGGGCAAACTTAATTATTTTTTATGTTGCAGTAGTGATTGAATAATTTCTTTTATGAAAAATCTTCTGTTAAATGAAAAAATGTTATAAGTCTCAGCATGTTTTTTTTTTTGCTCCCTATCGATTATTTTCTTTGGGACTGTTACGAGCATTTAACAATTTGGTGAAAAAGTATTAAAATATAATTATAATGGATTACACACTTTTTTGTGGTACACTTTAGAATATTTTATTGACCATCAATTTTAATAAAACGTATAAAATTTAAAAAATATTTTATTGTAAATTTGCAGAATAAATAAATAAATAATAATAGAATAAATTCCATATATAAATCAGTCATATAGTTTTTTGTGGTACACTTTAGGGTATTTTATTGACCGTCAATTTTAATAAAACGAATAAAATTTAAATGGTATTTTATTGTAAATTTGCAGGATAAATAAATAAATAATTATAGAATAAATTTCATATATAAATCAGGCATATAGTTTTTTGTGGTACACTTTAGGGTATTTTATTGACCATCAATTTTAATAAAACGTATAAAATTTAAATGGTATTTTATTGTAAATTTGCAGAATAAATAAATAAATAATAATAGAATAAATTCCATATATAAATCAGTCATATAGATTTTTGTGGTACACTTTAGAATATTTTATCGACTATCAATTTTAATAAAACATATAAAATTTAAAAGGTATTTTATTGTAAATTTGCAGAATAAGTAAATAAATAATAATATAATAAATTTCATATATAAATCAGTCATATAGTTTTTTGTGGTACACTTTAGGGTACTTTATTGACTATCAATTTTAATAAAACATATAAAATTTAAAAAATATTTTATTGTAAATTTGCAGAATAAATAAATAAATAATAATAGAATAAATTCCATATATATTAATCAATCATATAGTTTTTTGTGGTACACTTTAGGGTATTTTATTGACTATCAATTTTAATAAAATAAATAAAATTTAAAAGGTATTTTATTGTAAATATGCAGAATAAATAAATAAATAATAATAGAATAAATTCCATATATAAATCAGTCATATAGTTTTTTGTGGTACACTTTAGGGTATTTTATTGACCATCAATTTTAATAAAACATATAAAATTTAAATGGTATTTGATTGTAAATATGCAGAATAAATAAATAAATAATAATAGAATAAATTCCATATATAAATCAGTCATATAGTTTTTTGTGGTACACTTTAGGATATTTTATTGACCATCAATTTTAATAAAACATATAAAATTTAAATGGTATTTGATTGTAAATATGCAGAATAAATAAATAAATAATAATAGAATAAATTCCATATATAAATCAGTCATATAGTTTTTTGTGGTACACTTTAGGGTATTTTATTGACTATCAATTTTAATAAAGCGTATAAAATGTAAAAGATATTTTATTGTAAATTTGCAGAATAAATAAATAAATAATAATAGAATAAATTCCATATATAAATTAGTCATACAGTTTTTTGTGGTACACTTTAGAATATTTTATCGACTATCGATTTTAATAAAAAGTATACAATTTAAAAGATATTTTATTGTAAATTTGCAGAATAAATAAATAAATAATAATAGAATAAATTCCATATATAAATCAGTCATATAGTTTTTTGTGGTACACTTTAGGGTATTTTATTGATTATCAATTTGAATAAAACATATAAAATTTAAATGGTATTTTATTGTAAATATGCAAAATGTTAATATAACATATCGATGGCTTAATATAAAAGAGGCCTAACTCGATTTTTTGTTACTTTACAGGAAAAGGAAAAAACTTATTGGAATTCGTAAAATTTCTGACACAAGAAAAATTTTGATGCAATTATTAAAAACAAGATGCAACATATTTTATTAAAAAGCTATCAAAGCTTTTTTTGTATCATAAAGTTTACGAATTTTATTAAGTTTTTTCCTTCTGCTGTAAAGTAACATGGCTATAATGAAACAAAATATTCAGAAAAATGGACACGAAGAAAATAAGCAAATGGTAAAAGTGTCTTTGATACAATTCTCGTATGGAATTTCCTAAGAAAATTTGTTTATATAAGAAATTTTATCACATTCAACTAAAACCCCTAAGAAATAGTGACAAACAAAAATCCACATGAGTACTGATGGTGATAGTGTAGCGGCCTTCGAAAACAGCTGTTCTGTTCAGCTATATAAATTAAATACTTAAAAGCTGAAGTTGACTTTTCCTTTATACTTTTTTTCTGAATTTAAAACAAACTTTCGATCAATTAGCCATAGAGTTTAATAAAACAATAAAAAAGTTCAGTAAAAATACGTAAAAATTTTTCTTTCACTGTAAAAAATTTGTTGTGCTTCTTTCGCATTTATTTTTTAAAGCAAATCTGTTTGTTAAAGTTTATGTGACACTTGAGGTCATTTTGCAGAAAATCCTTTTGAGCAAGAGGAAAATTAACATGTTTAAAATTATTTTCGCACACACATAAAGAATTTTCATATAAAAAATAAATAAAATAAAATAAAAAACAAATAGGAAGCCAATTAGGAGTATTAAAATAAATTGCAGCATATGATTACAATCATACACATATTTCAAATACTTTGTCGTTCACTGTTATGCTTATTCTCTTTTCCTACGTGTTTTTTTTTCTAGTTGTTAAAATAAATTTCAACATATTTTGTAATCTTTTAGTTTCGAATATCTATTTATTTATAGTTTTGGCTATTTTCAGTTGTCAGGTGACTGATTCTTCACATGTGGCTCATACTTTAATATATAATTAGTAATTACTTTTGTTTTTGTTAATAATCTTTTTATTTTTATTGCAAATTTTGTACATGAAAAACTCATAACATTATATTGCTGACATTAAAGAATTTTACAAGTCTTTTACGACTTGAACATTTTATGTAATTTTAGCTAATGAAATGTTAATATTTTAATGTTGATTTGCTTTTTATGATATTAACACATAAAATTCATTTAAATCATAAGAAAAAATTTCTTAAGACACGCAAATACAGGCAAACATTTTTTTTAGGGGGTTGTCATATTTTTAATTAAAGTGATTTAAAGTTAGCAAAATTAAGCCCAAAAGGGCTACAAATATCAGGCGGTTACATTAATTCAATAAAAGCATTAAGGGAGATTATATAACCCACAGGCCTTTCTGTAGTCCGGCAAATCTATACGATCATCTAAATAATTGTATGCTGGAGGTACACAATTTCACTCTGAAAGTGAAAAGTGCTATATTCGGCTGTGCCGAATTTTATAGACTTTTCATTGTCTTTCTTTGATGTTTCTGATTTTCAATACTATTATATTTCTTTCTAAAATACAAAATACTTTTAATTAAAAAAAAAAAAACTCATGATTTTAAATCATCGTGTGAATCGCGTGCTACCCATAAAATTTGTGTTGATGTTTCTGATTTTCAATACTATTATATTTCCTTCTAAAATACAGAATATTTTTAATTAAGAAAAAAAAACTCATGATTTTAAATCATCGTGTGAATCGCGTGATACCCACAAAATTTGTGTTGATGTTTCTGATTTTCAATACTATAATATTTCTTTCTAAAATATAGAATATTTTTAATTAAAAAAAAAATCATGATTTTAAATCATCGTGTGAATTGCTTGCTACCCATAAAATTTGTGTTGAAATCAAAATAATTTTGTACCATCAATAGTGAAGAAAAACTGGAAATGAGAAACGTTAAAAAATTAATTAAAACAAATAAAAGTGCTGCGACCCTTCACCGACTCCCCTCTGGAGTATAAATACAGATTCATTCCGACGCTGGAACCATCTTTATGATCTTCTTGGTTTTCAATACTAATTTATTTATTTCTAAACTAGAAAATATGTTTGATTATCAAAGAAACGAATTAGTGTTATTTAGTTACTTCAATATTCCAAAAAAAAGTTAAAATTTTCCAGCTCTGGAGCTGTATTTTTGGCATTTCTGATGTATAATACTAATGAATTTCTCTTATATATATATAATATATATATATATATATATATATATATATATATATATATATATATATATATATTTAGTTTATAACCAGAAGGAAAAAACTTGTTTTAGCCGGCTACTTTTATATAACAAAAATATTTCAATTGCCCAGCCCTGGCGCAGCATTTTTTATCTTTTATTTTTATTTTTAATATAAATTTTATTCTGCCTGAAGTATAAAATTGGTTTGATTAACAAAATAAAAGTTCCTATAATAAGTCTTTATTGTCACTATTGCTAGAGACAAATTCTTATGAAATTCCCCATATACTACAGTGAAAACATGCATGCGCAACTTCAGCCATTTACGTGTAAACATGTGTAAATGCCAAATTTTTCTGCTGAGCATAAATATGAACTAATTAGACATTTATTAAGCACAATAATTAGATGAGGAAAAAATTAAAATAAAAACTCAACGACCCGCAGACACAGTCCTTGTTGAAAGGACAATATTATGGCCATAATTTTTGTCAGTTATAACAACACACATACACACACACCAACATGTACGACTAGATTTCAGCTGACAAAAGAATGATAAGAAGAAAAAAAATTATAATACAAATGAAAGTAAACGAAGTGGCAAGATATAAATTAGTTTAAGAAGGGAAATAAAAAGAAAATAATTATTAGGTTACATTGGCCAAAGTTATAAATTAAAAGACGTGATGGTATTCATTTTTAATGTTTACATGCCGTTAGGCCGTTTATTTTAGAATTTTACCTGGACATAAAAAAATATGGCGTTCGGCACAGGTTCTGTTACAAAGGAGTCAAGTTACTCAAGCAAATCACTGTAGAAATTTACACGTTGAAGCAGACTGAAGAAATAATAAAATATTTTTATATACAATTTTTTAAAATAAAATTTGTTTAAATACATATTTTTTAAATAAATTTTTTTAAAATTAAATTGTTTAAAATAATTTCTTTGTAAATTACATTATTTTAAATAAACTTTTATAAACTGAATTTTTTTTTAAATAAAACTTTTCAAAGTAAAATGTTTTAAAATAAAATTTATTATATTAAATTTTTTAAATAAAATTTTTTAAATAAAATTTTTTAAAATAAAATTTTTTTAAATCCATGTTTTTCAATAAATATTTTATAAATTAAATTTTGAAAAATACTACATTTTTTTAAATGAAATTTTTTAAAATTAAATATTTTTAAATAAATTTTTTTAAAATAAAATTCTCTAAAATAAAATTTTTGAAAATAAAGTTTTTTAAATAAAATTTTTTTAGAATACAATTTTTTTAAATAAATTTTTATAAACTAATGTTTTTGAAATAAAATTTTTCAAAGTAAAATGTTTTAAAATAAAATTTTTTAAAATAAATATTTTTAAAATTAAATATTTTTAAATAAAATTTTTTAAACTAAAATTTTTTAAACCAAAATTTTTTAAAATTAATTTTTTTTAAATTAAATTTTTCAAAGTAAAATATTTTAAAGTAAAAGTTTTTAAAACACATGTTTTTAAAATAAAATTTTTTTAAATAAAATTTTTTAAACTAAAATTTATTAAAATGAAATTTTTTAAAATAAAATTTTTTTAAATCCATGTTTTTCAATAAATATTTTATAAATTACATTTTTTAAAATACTACATTTTTTTAAATGAAATTTTTTAAAATTAAATATTTTTAAATAAATTTTTTTAAAATAAAATTTTTTAAAATAAATTTTTTTTTTAATAAAATTCTCTAAAATAAAATTTTTGAAAATAAAGTTTTTTAAATAAAATTTTTTTGGAATACAATTATTTTAAATAAATTTTTATAAACTAATTTTTTTGAAATAAAATTTTTCAAAGTAAAATGTTTTAAAACAAATTTTTTTATATTAAATTTTTTAAAACCATTTTTTTATATATGTATATGTAGTTTTTTTATGATAAAATTCTTTTAAATACATTTTTTTATATCAAATTTTTTTAAATTCAATTTTTAAAAATAAATGCTAATAAACAAAATTTTTTTTAAATTAAATTTTTAATATAAAATTTTTCAAAGTAAAATATTTTAAAATAAAATTTTTTAAAATAAATATTTTTAAAATTAAATATTTTTAAATAAAATTTCTTAAACTAAAATTTTTTAAACTAAAATTTTTTAAAATTAATTTTTTTTTAAATTAAATTTTTCAAAGTAAAATACTTTAAAATAAAAATTTTTAAAATAAATTTTTTTAAAATAAAATTTTTTTAAACAAATTTTATTATTGCGAAATGGGTAACCCTGGAATCGTGATTTTTAATGAAAATTTAAGTTTTTCCGGATATATAAATGAGTTTTATAAGGCTGAACACTTAATCAAATTTTTTTAAATAAAATTTTGTTAAACAAAATTTTTTAAAACAAAATTTATTATTGGGAAATATGCAATTAATGTCTATTTAATTTTTCCGGATGTAAGTTTAGGTAACAACAACAAATTTAAATAAAATAAAATAAAAAGAAAATAATAATAAAAAAAAATAAAATAACTTTACAATTTAATAAAAATTAGTAAACAAAAAATTAATTTGCAGATGGCAGATTTGAACTCGAGTCTGAATAAAAATTTTTTAGATTATTTTATATATTTGCGAATCTGTTGTTTAGCACAAAATTCTAACAATTCTTATCCTAATAAAAGACTTAATAAATTCGAAAAATAAAAATTTTGTTTTAGATTTTGCAAAAAAAAAAACACTACAATTAAATTCAAAATTTGTTGTAAAGATATTTTTTATGTAAATCATTAACCCTATTAGAGCGCGTTTTAAAATTTTAACTTTTTTCGACTTTGTAAATATCTTACAGTTTATATTGCAAACAAGCCCATAGTGCAGTATAAAGGGTCACTTTCAAGACATTTAATAAACAATGAGCAATTTTGAAATGGTTTTTATTTTTCTTATATGAAAAACGAATATGTAAAATTATTCTTTAATACAATTTGGCTATTTGCAAGGCATCCAATTGATTAAAAGCCCTTCAGCCCTTTTGAAGGAGGAAGCTTTAGTCTTATATTCGAAAAATAAATATATAGAAATTATATAATAAAAATATATTGTTGCTAAATTTTGTAGAAGAAAAGAGCAGCTGCAGCAAAATGCTGTAAAAAGACTGACAATAATACAACACAGTAGTGGCCAACTAATCAACGAACCATGGCACCACTTCATCTGTTTTAATTTCCGTTTATTAAATAAATGTGCTGACAATGGCAACAGCATTTTGTCTCTTGCATGAAATTGAGGAGAAAACGGACATTTCTGTCCATAGTTGTTCAGAGACAAGTAAAACTATAACATGGAGGAACCACAATAGAATAAAATAAAATAATAATAATAGTAATAACAGAGCGTAGAAGTACAGTGGGTAACATAAAGGCGGAACATTTCTATAACTGAGAGAAAATGTTCTAATTAATATTTTATCAGTAGCATTTCTTAAAAACCTAAAACTTCAACAACCGAAAGTACGAGTGTAATTTTTTTGTGTTTCCCTAAATCCCCTTTATGAATTGGAAACTTGGGTACTTGTATTTCAGAAAATTTGTTGTGTCCAAAAAAACTTAGATTAATAAATCTGGTAACATAAATTTTCCTAGATCTAAATTATTGTACTCATATAAATCTTGCAATCACTTTTCGTTCACCCTCTATGGAATTCTTTTCATCAACAGAGTGTTTCCAGGTAAATGTTATCTCCAATGCTCTTCATCAGTGTTTCTTTTCGACTAAAATGAAAAATTTAATTTTCAAAGGAAAATTTAATATTTTTACCTTGTGACAAACGCAGCTCTTAATATATATTTAAAAAGAAAACATACATTTCGTATGTTGTTGGTCATCAGTGGCGACTCTGTGCAAGGCAATATGACTTTGTTACTTTTACACCCTCCAAAAAAGAAATTGGAGGGTATATTCACTTTGTCATTCCGTTTGTAACGCTTCGAAATATCCATCTCAGACCCCATAGAGTATATATATTCCTGATCAGTGATGAAATCTAGGACGATCTGACCATGTCCGTCCGTCCGTTTGTGGAAATCACGATTCAATTCAAACGAAAAGAGCTAGACCCTTAAAATTTGGTACAAATATATTTTAAAGCTTAGAGCAGGTTAAGTTCGAAGATCGGCTAAATCGGGCAAGAGGGAAAAAAGTTCCCCTAAGACGAACTAAACCAACCCAGAAAAAACAACATAATTTTTAAAGTTTTTTTTGTAATTTTGTTAAGCAAAACGCCTTAAACTTGGAGCCATTAAATAAAATAAAAATATTTTTTGACCCCGCCCACTTTAGTGGGCGTTATTATAGGCAAAAATAGCATAAAAATTTAACAAATTGTTTTACTTAAACCCACATTCCTTAAAAATAACATTTTTAAGCTTTAATGACGAAGCTGAGAAGAATCCTGGTACTACTCTGCCCTACCCCCTCCTCCCCCCAAAAAACAATAAAAAACATTTTATTTTGTATACATTTATCCCAAGCATTTATTTTTAGACTTTTATGACTGCCTATTTCTGGCCTCCTCCCCTTTGCCCCCTAAATGACCCTATAAAAAAAAAATTTTTAATATTGTGCATAATCATGCCAAGCATTTATTTTTTGAGTGTTATGACTGCCTGTTTCTACCCTCCTACTCTTTGCCCCCGTTGCCCCGTAAATGACCCTATAAAAAATTATAAAAAATTTTATTTTGTATATAATTATCCCATTCATGTATTTTTAGAGTTTTATGGCAAATGTGAAATGTTTCCCCCACAGCCCTTGCCAGAGCGACCCCGCCAAAATACAGTTTTTTATACCCTCCAAAGATAATTGGACCCTATAAAGTAAATATGTATATTCTTGATTAGTGATGAAGTTTAAGACGGTCTAGCAATGCCCATACGTTCGTCTGTGGAAAACATGATATTGTCTATTTTTAAACCCCGCCCCCTTTAGTGGGCGTTGACTTACGATATTACATAAAGGAACTCTGTCCCACCAAGTTAAACATTTTAAATTCACTTACTAAATATTTGGAGGGTATTTAAGATTCGACCCGGTCGAATATAACGTTTTTACTTGTTTTCTTTTTGTTTTGTTTAATTTAATAAAGTCAACTAGTCCGTCTGTACATACGAGTAATTTCTGCCACACTATAGAAACAATTGGCTGCCGCTAGCATTGGCAGTGGTCACAAGTTTGTGATTTTTGCATGATTTTCAGTGGCTGTTTTATCCTTTTTTGAGTAAAAATTAAAACGTAATAGTCATATAGTATAGCAATTTTAGCAGTTTGAAGTGTTTAATGATATTAATGAGGGTAGTGGTATAAAAGTTGCATTATTGCGTTAGTGTTTCCATGGATTTCTTATGTGTAACTGCGCCACACATTTTTTTGTGGAACACATATATGTGTCTTATCATCCAACAATATTTATAAAACATACATCATTTTGAAGGTCTTCATATGTAGATATGCAGGCAATAAATATTTGGTTTAATTTTTAAAACTAAAAGTAAAAAAAATTATTTTTAATTTGCTTGAAAAGTAACAAGTCGGAAAAACATTATATTCGACCGGGTCGAAGCTTAAATACCCTCCAAATATTTAGCTAATAAATTTAAAATGTTTAAACTGCTGGACCAGGGTTCCTTTAAGACATTTCTGTTGCCAATTTTGAAACTCTATTTTGACAGGCCCATTTCGGGGAGGACCCTTTGGGGAGATATCTTCCCTTTGTCGTAAAAACCTAAAAAGTAAATTTTTGGGTTAATTGAATATGGAAAAAAAGTTTTTTTTTTTGATAGGATCACTTAAGGGGCAAAGGTGGGTGGAGGGGTAAAGCAAGGGAAGATCATGAAACATCTTGCTTTCATCGTAAAAGTTTAAATTTTGAAGGAATGCAGGCTTAAGGAATACAATTTTTTAAATATTTGCTCTATTTTTACATATAATATTTTGCGTCGACGACCACTAAAGGGGGCGGGGTCCGAAAATTATTTTTTCTGATATATCATTTTGGACGTCCTCTCGCATCACAGACTTAAAAAATGACATAAATGAAACAGATTTAAAAAATGTTTTGTTTTTAGAGGTTGGTTTAGTTCTTCTTAGGGGAACTTTTTCCCTCTGGCCCCGAGATCAGCGCATATAGAAACTTGACCGGAATTATACTTCAAAATTGGTCTATGTCGAATTTCAAGCGGCTGTCTTTTTTCGTTTGGACTGTATGGTGATTTCCACAGACGGATCGTCTTAGATTTCATCACTGATCAAGAATATATATATATATATATATATATATATATATATATATATATATATATATATATATATATATATATATAGTATATATATATATATATATATATATATATTTATAGTTTATGGGGTCTTAGAAGAGTGAATATACCCTGTAATTCTTTTTTGGAGGGTATAAAAATTAGCAATTAAAAAAAACGTCCACTTGTACTTAAGTGTAACAGAATTCAAACAAAAAAAACTTGGAACAAAAAAATTCCGAAAATGGGATATGAAGAAAATAATAAAGCGGCAACACCGTTATTGAATAAAAGTGTGTTGCCATCGGTTTGATGCAGTTCTCTATGCAATTTCCTAATAAAATTTATATGAATAAAAACTGGTATCACATTCAGCTCAGCCACTTAAGAAGTGGTGCCCAGTGAAAATACACAAGAGTACTGGATAATGAAAGTGTAGCGGCCGTCGAAAACAGCTGTTCTGTTTAGCTGTGTAGATTGGTTAATTAAATGCGATGTATATTTATTATGTCTCTCTGAGTTATGGACGTTACGAATGATCAATCTTAATCAAAAGTAGCCAATTTCAAATTGGACCAACAGTTAAATGGATGATGACTAATTGACTGATCGACTAATTGACTGTTTGTTTGATCGTTTCTAATATTTAGCGTGCATTTTTGTTTGATAAAAAAAAATTTTGTTTATATTTACAAGTGCCATTTCCTAATGAATAGTTGACATCACTGGACAAACGTCTAACAAAAAATTCCGAAAATGGAACATGAAGTAAATAATTGAGTGGCAACACGGATAATAAAAGTGTGTTACCATCGTTTTGATACAATTTTCTAATTCAATTTTTATAAATAAAAACTGCTGTCATATATAACTGAGTCACTTAATCAGAGGTGACAAACTGAAATACACATGAGTACTAGATAATGAAAGTGTAGCGGCCGCCGAAAACAGCTGTTCTGTTCAGCAGTGTAATTTGGATATTTAAAACCGATGCAGACCTTTCCTGGATACATGGAATATATTTCATGTCTCTCTGAATTAAACCACATTGCGAATGATTACTTTTAATAAAAAAATAGCCAATTTAAAATTGAACGAATAGTTAATTGCCGGGAGATTAGTCGATTAACCGATTAATTGCCAGTTTGTTTAAATACTTCTAATATTAAGTATTTTTGTTTCATAAAAAAAATCTTGTTTATATTTACAAGTGCCATTTTCTAATGAATAGTTGACATCACTGGACAAACGCCTAACAAAACAGACATTGCAGATGTACATATAGTAGATTGTATAAATTTATGTGTAGGTGGGAGTGCTTTGAAAATATAAGTCATGGCAACGAAAGCTGATGTAACTCCTAACATACTTTTGTAAAGAAAATTAAAAATAAAAAGCTAAACTAATTTTTAGTTCAGTCATGCCATAAAAAGGAACAGAGCAAAAGAATAGAAGACTTCTTTCCAACAATACAAAACATGTTCACCGACTTTGCAGTTCGAGCAAAAAAAAAAAAAAAGAATAAAACTTGTACTTTTACAGAGTGTGTGTGTGTGTGTGTGTTTGTGATGTAGGAAATTTGTGTTTGTATACATTGGGAAAATCCGAGCATACACACACACACAGATATATCGTTACATATATATTCATATACTTACTTACAACGGCAGTGTCGTCTGGTGAACGTTGAACAATTTTTAAACTTGGAAAACGACTAGTAACATTTGGCCTTTAAACCAATTGACATTGCTGACAATCTGCTGATCCTTTTTCCTACATTTTTAAGTAATTCCTTGTTGTAGTTGCTTTTTCTTTATTTTATTTTTTCTACAATTTTGAAAAAGTAGGAAGGCGTTTGCCTTTAACAGCACTTGCTGCCTTAGTTTTTATTATGGGTAAATGAAATAAAATCATGATAATCTTGTCAACTAGAATTTATTACGGAGTAAACAACAATGCAGCAGATAAAATAAAATAACGTACAATTTGTTAAAGACGGTCATATGATTTTAAAGAGATTCCAACAGACTATCAAATAATTGGGTAGAAATATATTTTAATTTAAAAGCAGACGAATTTAAAAAAAAAATATTGTGTACCAGTAAAAATATCTTAAAATTTGTAATAAATTTAAATAGGATAAATTAATAGGATATGGGAATCCCTAAATATCCTGGGTCCTTCTGAATAGTAAAGTTGAATAAACTCATTCCCTGTATCTAAACGTGAAATCGGCATTCTGAAGTTCCAAAAAAAAAACTGAAGATTTTCGTTGGCTTGATGCATTGGAAATAGTTCTAAATAGATAACTATTGAAAACAAGCAAAATCCAGAGCTGGGAAATATGAATTTGTTTTAGGTATGTAAAAGCGAAGAGCATAATAGAATATGTGTTATATTTTTATACCCTTCACAAAAAAGTGAAAGGGTATATATAGGTTTGTCATTCCGTGTGTAATTTCTTCGATATGCACATGGGACCCCATAAAGTATATACATATATATATATATATATATATATATATATATATATATATATATATTCTGGATCCTTATGAATAGCGAAGACGATTGAGTAATGTCCGTCTGCACGGTTTTCCCAACCCCCAGAAGAGCTAGAGACTTCGTTCTTGGACCGTTGGATTGGAAATGAACTTATATAGCATGCTATTGAAATTCAGAAAGATCCTAAGTATGGTTCCAGAGCTGGGAAGCTTACACCTATTTCTCGACGCAAAATTTATACCAAAAATCAATTATTTTTTTTTTAATGTTTGTAAATTAAACCTACTTCGTGCTTTGGTGAGCCTCAATGGTCTATTAAAAACTAAAAAAAAAAAAATTTTTTTCCAGGGATGGGAAATTAAAATTTTTTTTTTCGGCCTATTCCGTATTTTGTAGTACATGTAGTAACTAAAATTGTTAAAAATTTCAAGTTTTTCTTTAACAAAACCACTTTCTACGTCATGAAGATTTGCATTGACCAAAAAAAAAAAAATTTTTGTAAATCAAATTTTGCTTCCAGGGGTGGGAAATTGAATCTTTTTTTTAATAAATGTAAGTAATCAAACAGGCAACTGATGTTGTTTTTTTTTTTTGTTTTTTGCTAACTAAAACTATCTTATAATTTAGGAAGAACAAAATTGGTATCAAAAATTCCAAAATAAAAAATAAAATTTCGAATCCAGGGATGGACAAGTGCAATATTTTATGGTACATGAAAGTTACCGAAATAGTAAAAAATTTGCAATTTTTCTTAAATAAAACTACTTTATACCTCAAAAAGCGTTGCACTGATAGAAAAAAAACAAAAAAAATTTAAATTTCGCTTCCAGGGTTGGGAAAATTTATGAATTTAACATATTTTATACTTCGCTAAGAATTAAATTGGAGGTATTAGATATAAGAAGCCAAACTTTTAGCTTCCTAGCCGAAAAAATTTAAACGTTTTCTTAAACATAAAAGTAACCGATAACATCATTTTGATTTTTTAATTAAACCTACTTCCTGTTTTAGCAAGAAAGACAGAAGAATTACGTCTGTGAAGGGTATTTAATATTCGGCACTTTTACTTGTTTATTATTATTATTTTTTTCGTTAATCGAACTGATATTTTACATCAGGAATAATTAAATTGGTGTTACATATCAAACAAAATTAGCCAGATGATCCAGGGGTGGAAAATTTAAATATGTTTTTGGTACATAAAAGTAGTTGGCTAAAACTAATTTTTATTTATTTCGTTAATTTATTTTATTTTATAGTACAGATAGAATATATTTGGTATTAAAAAATCAAACAATGTAAAAAAGACGATTCCAGGGTTGGATAATTGAATTTGTTTTTTTTTTTGGTACAGAGTAGTAACCAACTACTCGTACAAGAAATTGTTAATTTTTCTTATATATTAATCACACTGGATGTGTTTGAAAGAAATTCAGTGCTATTAGATATTAGAAAAGCCTAAAGTACTACACCAGAGAAGGAAAATTAAACTTGTTTTGTACAATAAATTAACTAAATAAGACAAAAAATTGTTTTCTTTGGTAATCAAATATATTTTATATTTTAGAAAGAAATAAATCAATATTGAAAATCAGAAACATCAACTAAAAGATTCCAGGGTTGGAAAAATGAGTGTATAGAATCCAGACTTACGTCAGTGGCCTCAAAATATCTTGTAGTGATTTGCGACGCATTTAATACACATCATCAGTGCAAAATGCCTAATTCATTCTAATGTCCACCTCAATAACTATTGCCCTTCAAATGAATGCCTTCGAATTTTTTATTATGTCTATCTAATGCACTAGACAAACAAACAACAAGCAAAATTAATTATTCTAAATCAAAAAGTTTCATTTAGTCTTAAATCAAAGTGATTAACTCTTCGCATTAAAGCCGATAACAATTAAAGGAGTGAAAAGTGAAACCCAAGTAACCCACAATTTGACACAAAATCTCTACTTAATGGAACATGTAACTTAAATACTTTTTTTTTTGTGGTCATAATTTAATGGTGTGGCAATCTAAATTAAACTTAATGAGTGAGCAACAAAAATGTCTGTGGCCAAGAATTGTTTACAAGAGTCTACATGAGAGTACAACAGAATAAAATAAATGGCTTTGCAGTGCTGAAAATAATATATATAGAAATTTAACAAGAGGGTCATGTTACCGGCCATACATTTTTGGTTTTCGAAGAGAAAAAGGACATGTGAATAAAACAAAAAAGCATGAATAACTTTTCGTATTAATCTAGCAAATGTTGGACGGCATGTTAACAATTCTAGTCTGGTGGTGTTGGACGGCAATTTGTAAAACGGACAGAAGGAAAATGTACAGGGAGGACATGAAATGAAAAAAAAATTATATATTTCTTATGTGTGAATTCTAAATATTATTTGGAAATGCTTTTCATGAAATAGTAAGTGGCTGGCAAGTCATTTTATTTTCATTTATTATAAAGAGTTTCTAACACAAGAACATGGAATTTCTTATGTGAATTATAGCATTAGATTGTGACATGACTTTAATGAAATTTATTTGTGATGTTGCCAGAATTAATGTTTACAAAGGAAATGCTTGTTTTATTAATTAATTAATCACTGAACTCAATTTTGGTATTGAACAACTATTTTTATTTTTTTTTTAATTCGCCAGCTTAAATGTCTGGTTTTTAACCCTTTAGAGGCACAAATACTGAGGAGCACCACGGGATCCAAGAAAAAAATAATATGACAAAGAAATTGTATATTTGCTATTACAAAGGAATTTATAAACTTGTTTTAGTTTTATTTAAAAGTAAAGTAAAAAGAAAATTAAAAATTTTATTATCTTTATTTTCTGAAACACTGAAGTGCTTGACAACTTGAGAATTTAACATTGTAATTTCTTCTTTCAGTAATAACACATATACAATTTTTTTCTCAAGTTCAAATCTGCAATTGGCAAATTATTTTTTATGAATTTTTACAGTTTTAATACCCTCCAAAGGGAATTGCACCCCATAAGGTATATATATTCTTGATCACTGATGAACTCTGAGACGATCTAGCAATGCCCATACATTTGCCTGTGGAAAACATGATACAGTTTATTTTTAAATTATGAAAGGTTTACAAAACAGGTTGTCATCCAAGATTTTTTCTATAAACCCTTTATAAAGCAGTAATATGTTTTATGAATACGCCAGATGTGAAAGTTGTTGCTTAATAGCAACTATTTGGATTTATTAAAATTTGCAAAAAAAAAATTACCAAGACAAGGAATGGTATTCAGTTATTTTGTAAGCCATTTACCTTCAATTTGTTTCAAAACTGATTATAAATTTAATATTGAAATCATTATAAAAAATGCAAGTCATCATAAAAAGTGCAAGTCATTATAAAAAATGCAAGTCATCTTACATAGTGCAAGTCATTATGAAAAGTGCAAGTCATTATAAAAAATGCAAGTCATGATAAAAAGTGCAAGTCATTAGAAAAAGTGCAAGTCATTGGAAAAAGTGCAAGTCATTAGAAAAAGTGCAAGTCAATGGAAAAAGTGCAAGTGATTAGAAAAAGTGCAAGTCATTGGAAAAATCGCAAGTCATTAGAAAAAGTGCAAGTCAATGGAAAAAGTGCAAGTGATTATGAAAAGTGCAAGTCATTATGAAAAGTGCAAGTCATTAAGAAAAGTGCAAGCCATTATAAAAAGTGCAAGGCATTATGAAAAGTGCAAGTCATTAGAAAAAGTGTGTCATTAGAAAAAGTCCAAGGCATTAGCAAAAGTGCCAGTCATTAGAAAAATTGCAAGTTATTAGAAAAAGTGCAATTCATTATAAAAAAATGCAAGGCATTAGAAAAAGTGCAAGTCATTAGGAAAAATTCAAGTCATTAGAAAAAGTGAAAGTCAATGGAAAAAATGCAAGTGATTAGAAAAAGTGCAAGTCATTGGAAAAAGTGCAAGTCATTAGAAAAAGTGCAAGTCATTAGAAAAAGTGCAAGTAATTAGAAAAACTGCAAGTCATTATGAAAAGTGCAATTAATTCTAAAAAGTGCAAGTTATAGTAAAAAGTGCAAGTCATTAGGAAAAGTGCAAGTCATTAGAAAAAGTGCAAGTCATTAGAAAAAGTGCAAGTCATTAGAAAAAGTGTAAGTCACTATAAAAAATTCAAGTCATTAGAAAAAGTGCAAGTCATTAGAAAAAGTGCAAGTCATTAGAAAAAGTGCAAGTCATTAGAAAAAGTGCAAGTCATTATAAAAAGTGCAAGTCATTAGATAAAGCGCAAGTCATTAGAAATAGCGCAATTCATTAGAAAAAGTGCATGTCATTATAAAAAGTGCAAGTCATCATAAAAAGTGCAAGTCATTATGAAAAGTGCGAGTCATTATAAAAAATGCAAGTCATCTTAAATAGTGCAAGTCATTATGAAAAGTGCTAGTCATTATAAAAAATGCAAGTCATCTTAAATAGTGCAGATCATTATAAAAAGTGCAAGTTATACAAACTGCAAGTCATTAGAAAAAGTGCAAATCATTATGAAAAGTGCAAGTAACTCTAAAAAGTGCAAGTCAGATTAAAAAGTACAAGTCATTAGGAAAAGTGCAAGTTATTAGAAAAAGTGCAAGTCATTAGAAAAAGTGCGTATGATAAAAATTTATATTTATACAAATTTTATTAGGGAATTGAATACGAGAATTGCCTCAAACCGATGTTACCAAATCGGGAAGATAAGAAAATTGTTGCGTGATAACATAAATATGGATTGATTAAAAATAGTATTCAGTTATTTTGTAAACCATTTACAATTCAATTTAATTCAAAACTTATTATAAATACATAAAATCTTAAAATTAAAACTCACAATTCGTTCGCTTAAAATGCATTCTGTTTATAAAAATTTGTGCACACAAATTATTTTCTCACGCTTACATTCAATTAACAATAAGCCGAATTTCACAAGAGTATTATGTCGCTCATCCACTCAAGTGGTCATGTAACTTAATGCAAACTCCTCTGAAGAGATTTAAATTTTCACACAATTGCCAGCAACAAAATCGCAATGCTCTTGCTTCATGTATTGCTTCTCCCCTCCATGTGTCGTTATTGATTAAAGTGTGCAATCGTTAGGAACGTTTTAAGGTTTCAATTACCAATTATGGAGTACGTATTACTGAGAAGTACTTAATTGTTAGCACTTATGAAGTTGACTTTGCTAAAATTGCATACTCGTAAATAAAATTGCTCGCATAATTAATCGTTAAGCGAACATTTTCAATGCACGTAAGCTGAGGTGTATGTGTATGTGTGTGTGTGTATTGTATGAAACTTGAAAGCTACACGTAATTCAATATCTTTAGCCATTCTAATTATAACACTTGAATTAACTTGAGCAATTACGGACACTGAGAAGGGCACACGACGTGCAAAAATGAAAAAAAAACGTGTAGTCAGTTAATAAAAGGTAAGCGGCGAAACTAAAGTCGACATACCACAGAAATAAACATCTCGTATACCGCAACAAAGCTAAACACTGTACGGTATTAAACTGCAAGAACTACAACAACAACAACAATAACAGCTACTACTATATCAGCAATAATGCTGACCACATACTCGGTATTGTTATTAGGACTTAGACTCGTTCCCACATACCACACATATTAACAGCTAAGGAATGCACAGTGGGACTTTTCGTAAAACAAACTATAGAGTAAAAACATTTACTGCTGCACTCATCTGTTAGTTAAAGCAATAACTATTTAGTAAGTCAAATTAGTGGACTATCAAGTGTAAGGAATGCGACTTATTCATAAAAAATACTTTTGATTTATAAAAGGTTTATAAAAGAGATTTCCATACAAAATTTCCATTATAAGACAAAAATATTTTTTATGCATAAGGCAGTTATACTTTATTCAGACATACACTTTAATTGAGTTTATCGCAATTAGTGCCCTTATTAAGCTTAATTAACCAAGTGATTACTTAATTAACGCTTAATTGTTATAAAATCGAGTAAAATTACAAATGCAGCACTGCTAAAAAGTGTGTCTAGTGAGCAAAATACAACTCATTGAACAAAGTTAGTCCAGACTTGAACCTAAAATTTGGTAAAAGTAAAAAAACGCCATACACAAAATATATAGAGCCACGTTGAATTAAATTATTACGCATTAAATTAAGTAGAAAATTAAACAGGCAAAAAGCTTATATTCGACCTGGTCGAATCTTAAACACCCTCCAAATATTTAGTAAGAAAATTTTATATCTTTAACTTGTTGGGACAGAGTTCCTTTAAGACAACTCTGTACCCCATTTTAAATCACCATCTTGACAGAGCCATTCCGGGAAGGGCCATAGGGGAAACGTTTCACCTCTGCAAGATCAGAGAACATCGCAGCTCAGCTTATTATAGGCTTAAGGAATACAAATTGTTCAATATTTATACTATTTTTGCAAATAATATCGTACGTTAACGCCCACTAAAGGGGGCGGGGCCCAAAAATAGACAATATCATGTTTTCCACAGACGAACGTATGGGCATTGCTAGACCGTCTTAGACTTCACTGATCAAGGATCGGGTCCAATTCTTTTTGGAGGGTATTAAAACTGTATTTTGGCGAGGTCGCTCTGGCAAGGGCCGTGGGGGAGACATTTCACCCTCGACATAAAACTCCGAAAATAAATGTTCGCAATAATTAAATATAAAATTTATTTAAAAATTTTTTATTTTTTTTATAGGGCCATTTAGGTGGCAAACGGGGTGGAGGGGGTAGGGCAGAGGAGCACCAGGTTACGTCTCAGCTTCGTCATTGAAGCTTAAAAATATAATTTTTAAAGAATGTAGGCTTAAGTAAAACAATTAGTTAAATTTTTACACTATTTTGGCATATAATAACGCCCACTAAAGGGGGCGGGGTCCAAAAATAGACCATATCATGTTTTCCACAGACAATTGCTAGACCGTCTTCGACTTCATCACTGATCAAGAATATATGTAGTTTATGGGGTCCAATTCTTGTTGGAGGGCATTAAAACTGTATTCTGTAGGGGTCCCTCTGGCAAGGGCCGTGGGGGAGACAAATCCTCTTTGCCATAAAACTCTAAAAATAAATTTTTGGGATAATTAAATGCAAAAATTTATTTTTAATTTGCAATTTTTTTTTCTTTTTTTTTTTGATAGGGTCATTTAGGGGCAAGGGCCGTGGGGGAGACACTTCACCTTTGCCATAAAACTCTATAAATAAATTTTTGGCATAATTAAATGTAAAATTTGTTTTTAATTTGTATTTTTTTTTTATAGGGTCATTTAGGGGGCAAAGAGAGAGGAAGGGGTAGGGCAGGCTAATACCAGGTCTCAGCTTCGTCATTAAAGCTTAAAAATTTAATTTTTAAGGAATGTAGACTTAAGTAAAACAATTAGTTATATTTTTACACTATTTTTGAATATAATAACGCCCACTAAAGGAGGCGGTATACAAAAATTCTTTATTTTATAGGGTCCGCAATCTTTCTGTTTTTTCAATTAGTGTTTATTTCGTGAATGGTAACACTTAGCTCATGTCTGATTAGACAGATAATTTGTTTTAGCCTTCCGCTGAACGAATATGGTTGTGTATACGCTTGAACAACGCTTCGCTAAGTGGGCCTGCGATCGACTTACAGAAGATGCCGATTTTGCCAAAAAAAATCATCTTTTCAGATGAAGGTCATTTTGATCTTGGCGGGTATGTAAACAAGCAAAATTGTCGCATTTGGGGCACAGAAAACCCGCACGCATACATTAAAAAGCCGACGGACCCAAAACGAGTCACTGTTTGGTGCGGATTTTGGTCCAGAGGCATAATTGGGGGCCATTTGTCTTCGAAAATGAGCAAGGAGTGGCCGTTACAGTCAATGGCGATCGTTATCGGGCCATGTTGAACGAATTTTTGTTCACAAAAAATTGAAGAGGAGGATATTGGCAACATTTGGTTTCAACAGGACAGCGCTACGTGCCACACAGCCGAACCTACACTCGATGTTTTGCGCCCTGTTTTTTAAGATCGCATTATCAGCCGCAGAGCTGATGTCGTTTGGCCACCTCGGAGCTGCGATTTGACACCGTTGGACTATTATTTGTGGGGTGCCGTCAAAGATAAGTGTTACGCCAGTGACAAGCCAGAGACAATTGCCGCTTTAAGGGACAATATTCGTGAAGCCATTGGTGAAATACAGCTGCGCACAATCGATAATGTGCTTAAAAATTGGACCGATCGTGTAGGCTACTGCATGGCCAGCCGCGGCAGTCATTTGAATGAAATTATTTTTTTCATTATTAACCGGAAGGATTGTACTTTGAAATAAAAAAAGAAATTTTAGAAAATATTCTGCAGTTTTTTTATAGCATTTTCAAAAAAAAAAGTTATTTGGCGGACCCTATATTTTATGGCTGCAAATTTAACACGTTGGACCTTCTTTGACATAAAAATAATATCAGTTGCCTGACTAAATTACAAACAAAATAATTTAAAAATCATGGGAATTTTTTTCTCTCTGGCCCGATTTAGCCCATTTCCGAACTTGACCTGTGCTATCCTTCAAGATATATTTATACCAAATTTCAAGAGTCTGGCTTTTTCCTTTTGGACTGAATAGTGATTTCCACAGGCGGATGGACGGGCTTGCCTAGATCGTCTTATATTTCATCACTGATCAATAATATATATATACTTTATGGGGTCTCAGATGGATATTTTACTACAAAGAAATTGTGTAAAACATACACACACACATATCAAGGTTCCAAATTCTGTGTATAATTATTTTTACTTCCTGTTATAAAGACAGCAAGTGATTTTTGCTGTTCTTTTAAAATATATTATTACAAATATAAAAATATGTATGAAAAGACATTAATAATTATTTAAGGAAATTATTTATCATTCACATAAAAATTAATTTTAACTGTAAAATCTAAGTCGCCTGGTAGTTTTAATTAGTCTTATCTAAAAAAAGTCCCAAGATGTTTAATGTGTTCAAAAAGCACAATCAGTCGTTAATTTGTTGCCATTTAATAAGCATTTTAATGTCCTACATAATTAAATAAATATATATTTTTTTAAAAGCATTTTTGTTTCCTTTTTTATAAAATACATGTATTTTTTTTTTAATATTTCCTACATGCAATTAATGAACTTTTGTAGTTTTTTTTTCCAGTTTGCTGCATTAAAAAGGAAATTCTATATTGCGCGTGTATGCAATTAATTATAAAAATCAATAATGGGTAGCAAAAGTTTTTTTCCTTCCAACAATTTAATTATTTGTGCCGGGAATGGCAGGCGGAGAGCTCGCAATTCATGTACGAGTAAATTTATACGGGGGATGTTAGTTTTAAGCAATTACATTTAATGCTGCTAATAGAAAAAAAAATTATATATGTGATAATTAACTGAAAATGGCTTTAATATGGAAATGAATCTTTGTAAAAACAATTTAATAGAATTAAAGTTAATACTCTAGTAAAATTAACTTTAAATGCATAATGTTTTATAAGTAATTATTTGGAAGATATTAATTAATTGGATATTTTTTGAAGAATAATATCGCGACTTAATTAAAAGTTTAATTGGCCTTTAATCAAGTTAAATGTTTAGGGTTGGGGTGCCTCTGAAGGTTGTGGTTGAAGGACTTGCACTTTGTAAAGACTTAAATTTTTAAAATGACTTGCACTTCTCTTAATGACTTCCCCTCTTTATAATGACTTTCACTTTTCATAATGATTTGCACTTTTCGTAATAACTTGCATTTTTCATAATGACCTGCACTTTTCGTAATAACTTGCAATTTTTATACTAACTTGCACTTTTCTTAATAACTTGCACTTTTCATTATGACCTGTACTTTTCTTAATGACTTGCAATTTTTTTAATAACTTGCACTTTTCTTAATGACTTGCACTTTTTATACTGACTTGCACTTTTTATAATGGCTTTCACTTTTATTAATAACTTGGAATTTTTATAATGACTTGCATTTTTATAATGACTCGCACTTTTTATAATGAAATGCACTTTTTATAAATACTTGCACTTTTTATAATGATTTGCACTTTTCATAATGACTTTAACTTTTCATAATAACTTGCACTTTTCTTAGTGACTTGCACTTTTTATACTGACTTGCAATTTTTATACTAACTTGCACTTTTCTTGATGACTTGCACTTTTTATAATTTTATAATGACTTGCACTTTTCTTAATGACTTGCACTTTTTATAATGACTTGCACTTTTCTTAATGACTTGCACTTTTTATACTGACTTGCACTTTTTATAATGGCTTTCACTTTTATTAATAACTTGGAATTTTTATAATGACTTGCATTTTTATAATGACTCGCACTTTTTATAATGAAATGCACTTTTTATAAATACTTGCACTTTTTATAATGATTTGCACTTTTCATAATGACTTTAACTTTTCATAATAACTTGCACTTTTCTTAGTGACTTGCACTTTTTATACTGACTTGCAATTTTTATACTAACTTGCACTTTTCTTGATGACTTGCACTTTTTATAATTTTATAATGACTTGCACTTTTCTTAATGACTTGCACTTTTTATAATGACTTGCACTTTTCTTAATGACTTGCACTTTTTATAATGACTTGCACTTTTCGTAATAACTTGCACTTTTCATAATGACTTGCACTTTTCGTAATAACTTGCAATTTTTATACTAACTTGCACTTTTCTTAATAACTTGCACTTTTCAGAATGATTTGCACTTTTCTTAATGACTTGAACTTTTCATAATAACTTGCACTTTTCCTAGTGACTTGAACTTTTTATACTGACTTGCTCTTTTTATAATGGCTTGCACTTTTATTAATAACTTGGAATTTTTATAATAACATGCATTTTTATAATGACTCGCTCTTTTTATAATGAAATGCACTTTTTATAAATACTTGCACTTTTCTTAATAACTTGCACTTTTCTTAATGACTTGCTTTTTTTATACTGACTTGCACTTTTTATAATGGCTTGCACTTTTATTAATGATTGGAATTTTTATAATGACTTGTATTTTTATAATGACTCGCACTTTTTATAATGAAATGCACTTTTTATAAATACTTGCACTTTTTATAATGATTTGCACTTTTCATAATGACTTGAACTTTTCATAATAACTTGCACTTTTCTTAGTGACTTGCACTTTTTATAATGACTTGCACTTTTCTTTATAACTTGCACTTTTTATAATGACTTGCCCTTTTCATAATGACATGCACTTTTCTTAATGACTTGCACTTTTAGTAATAACTTGCACTTTTTATGACTTGCACTTCTCATAATGAGTTGCACTTTTTATACTAACTTGCATTTTTCTTAATGACTGCACTTTTTATAATGACTTGCACTTTTCTTAATAACTTGCACTTTTTATAATGACTTGCACTTTTCATAATGACTTGCACTTTTTACACTAGACTTTTCTTAATGACTTGCATTTTTTATAATGACCTGCACTTTTTATAATGACTTGCACTTTTTACATTGAATTACACTTTTTATAATGACTTGCACTTTTTATAATGACTTGCACTTTTTATATTAATTTGCACTTTTTATAATGACTTGCATTTTTTGCAATGACTTGAACTTTTTGTAATGACTTTGCACTTTTTACAATGAATTGCACCTTTTTCCTTACTAATTTAATAAATACGAAAGTCCATCTGTCTGTCTGTTACCTTTATTTTAAAAGCAATTTAAAAGCAATTTTTGAGTGTTAAGCACCCAAGACCTATTCAAAGTTTGTACATGAGGGAGTGTATTTGTTACACAAACAAACATTTATGTGTTTAACAAAATCGTACCATGCAATTATCTAATAATACATCTAATAGATAGAAAGTTATCTTCTTATCAAAACGTTTAAACGTTACAAGTATGTAATTTTTGCAGGCAACTAAAGACAAACTTTTTTGGTATGCCTGCAAGCATTTAATGTCTGGCAGCATATTTTCGGTTAAATTTTCTTAGTTTTTTGATTCTATAGTAATAGTTTGCTGAAATTGATTAAAGATTCATGGGAGTTGTTGCCTTAGCAACAATACAAAAGTTAAATACAATCTCTACTGTAATATTGTGATGCATTTCAATTATTTTAATTAGTAGAAAAATCAAATATGTGTTTAGTTATGCAAACATTATTTTAGAATCGAAATAGTTGTTATGTGAAATGTATGCACATGTGGGTTAATTAATGATATGAATTTTCTTATGCTGGGAATTCCTGACGGTAGAAGACTTGATATATAGTTCACGGTAAAAAGGAAAGTCAACTTTAGTCTTAATTTGATGCAACTTACACAGCAGAGAGCAGAAGAGCTGTTTTCGGTAGCCGCTACATTTTCATCATTCAGTACGATGGCGTATTTCTGTTTGCCACCTCTGGTTAGGTGACTCAGTTGAATAATACGAGTGGTATTTGTTTTATAAAAATTTTATTAGAAAACTGCTTACGAGAATTATATTATAAACCGATGGTAATACATTTTCGAATACTTAGCCTTTCAATGGTAATTGAATTTAATTTAGCAAAATGAATGTTTGATAAAAGTACTTCTTATTTAAACTTTTTAGATTCTCTACTCTTAAACTAATAATTAATTTTGAATTAAACACCTTTATTTGACTGTCATTCACAAATTGGCAGCTTTGTTCCTCCTCTTTTGTTAACAAAGTCTTCATGAAAACCTAAAATCCAAAAAAAAAATATGTTTTTTTTAATGCAAACCAGGTGCTTCTGCTATTAAAAATATAAATCCTTTTTGAAACTCCTGTTCATACACCTTGCATCGAAACAGAAAAATTAACCGCATACAAAGAGCACAATCATGTTTATCAACGCAGTGTTATTGATACCACGAGTCCTTTTCCAGCTTTAACACACTAACTCAACTGCAACAAGGCAATAAGGATAATTCATCACTATTAAAAAGGAGGAAACATCAAGCAGATGCTTATTTGTATCGGATTCAGTTGAAAAATATATCTTTTATTTTTGTTTTGCTAAAACTAAAAATATGTTAATTTACAGCTTGTTCAGGAACCCTAAATCAGGCAGTGATCTTTCTATGCAGCAGGAGAGTCAAATGGTTTTCAGTATTTTTCTTTTATAATAAAAAAGGGTTTTGGAGATTTCTATAGAAGTTCAATTATACTCGTAAAACAATTTTGTGATGGAAAAAATGTTAGCAAATACTCAAGAGTTGAGCTGAGGTTAACTTCTTAACTCTAGGTTTATAAAAGGTGTGGACAAATTTGAGGTTAGGAAATTAGTTGGCTTAAAATCACATTTTTTTTTAACAAATTCAGTTTTAATGCTGCAAGCGTAAAGTAGAAATATGGGAATTAATAATGAAAAATAATGTCAGGCCACTGTCTACCTCTAGCACGTCGGCAGACATCTGCTCTTTTTATAAAATTTCGAACCACATTTTGCCACGAAGCTTCGCTTATCTCATCAATGCAGCGCCGAATGTCATCTTTCAGAGCTTCAGTTATTTGTGGTTTGTTCAAGTGAACCCGGTCTTTCACATGGCCAAAGAGAAAATAAACCAGCGGCATTAAATCACCAGAATGAGGCGGCTAATTGACCTCGCCAAATCGAAAAATTGCCAGACTGGGAAATTTCTCTTGCAATAAATGAATTGCTTGAACGTATTGCTGAAACCAAAGGTAACTGATGTCAACATTAGCCTATTGTGGCCTCAAAAAATCGCTTTTCCTATTTTAGTAGCGCAGAGAATTCACGGTGACGACGTTTCCTCGCCCATTTTCTAAATACTACCGGCTGATGATGCCGTCTAAGTAAAGGGCGTTTTTATAAGAGCTTGCTGATTTGAAATTTAAATAAAACACATGCCAAATTATGAAATGGCAAAAAAAAAAAATATTTTATTTGGTAAATAATTTCTTGTCATTTAACATTTAAATATAATTTCGGGCATATGGCCACCACGACTATTTTACACAAAGGTCATTCTGGAGGTCCAATTTTCGGCCACCTTTTCAAGCATTTGATGGCGTATTTCAGCAATGACACGTTGAATACTGGTTTCCAAAGCGTCAATCGTTGCTGCTTTATCCACGTAAACCAATGATTTCAGGTATACCCACAAAAAATAATCGAGTGGCGTCAAATCACACGAACGCGGAGGCCAATTCACCGGTCCATTTCTCGAAATAATGTTGTCGTTGAAATGTTCTTTCAATAAGTCCATTGTTTCGCCCGCAGTATGACAAGTGGCACCATCCTGTTGAAACCACATTTCGTTTACATCCATATCTTGAAGTTTTGGCACCAAAAATTCATTGATCATGATTCTGTGTCGATATCCATTCACGGTAACGCATCGTCCTTCCTCATTTTTAAAGAAATAAGGACCGATGATTCCACCAGCCCATAGACCGCACCAAACAGTACATTTATCATCCTTTTCGGTGGCTTGGCATCCAAAAGAGTGAATGTAGACCGAAATTTGGTAATTACGTGCTTTATGGTGGTGTCAGACAGACGATTATGTGCACCATAAAATTCACGAAGTGCTCTATAAACATTTTTAATTGAACACTGTTTTTGAAAATAAATTTCCACGATTTGGAAGCGTTGTTCTGGAGTTAACCTGCCCATGATGATTTGCCAAACAATACTGAGTAGAGGCGTCACTTTTAAACTGTCAAAACAGCTGCCAGACAACAGAGTGATTTGTATTAAAAGAAAAAGCTTCATAAAAAAACACCCTTTATAAACTTTACCATATGGTCACTTCCTTTGGATGTTTGGTTGTTGGTTTTTCGAGGACTGTTTCTGAATTTTGTGAACCCCATAAGCGACAATTTACTTTTTTTTACATAATCGCCTAATTGAAAATGGGCCTCATCACTGATCATGATATTGTTGAAAAATGCGTTGTTTTCGTTCAGTTTTTCAAACAGCCAATTTACAAACGTTCGACGGCTTTAATTCTTGAGCGAGTTGAACTTTATAAGCGTAAAGATAAAGATCTTTATGCAAAATGTTGCTCCTGGTGATGCCCAATTATTGCGAACGTCGGCGACTTGATGTTCCAGGCTCATTCTCAACACTTTGCTGCACAGCGGCTCTGTTTGCATTACTACGGCCACTACGAGCGTCTATTGTTAGCAATAGTACCATGAGCCTTGAATTTAGCGATTAAATTACGCACAGCGGTTTTAGAAGGAGCCTGGTTACGAGGAAAAGCTGCTCAAATTTTACGCAGTGATACAGTAAAATATTCACCATTTTCATAACAAATTTTCACAATTAAAATTCTTTGTTTAACAGTGTACCATGCCATGCTGAAAATTTCCCAGCTTTTTGCTAAATAAATGTCAAAAGGGTGGCAGCTCTATTCTTGACATTTCATCAACTGACAGCCAGTTTACTTCCTAACCTCAAATTTGCCCACCCTTTAAAACAAAACACTGAATACTTGCGCAACTCTCACGACTTATGAAAGTCCCGTTCACTGTTTGTTTAAATAAAATTTTTTTAATAACCTTTGAAAAGCTTTTAAAATTTAATTCTAACTCCTTACTTGTTTATTCCTAAAACCACACGTAATATATCCTTAAACAAAATATAAATAAACAAATACTTATCAATTGACATTGAAAATAAAAGTGTCTACAGCTGCAATTCTCTAAAGACTTGTGTTGATTTAAGCAGACAAGATGTTAATAAGTCTGTGAATCATAAAAGTAATAATTTTTTCATTTAATTGCTGCTACGCTGTGTGAATCCTCAAACATGTATAGAGCAACATCTGTAAATGGATATTTGCTAGGCATTATATTGTCCTTGTAATACCAGAGAAACACACAAACAAACACACACACAGCCACAACACTATTACCCTGCAATTAACTTTTTGGTTTTCTGAATCGTATGTTAATGCTGGCTTACGCTTGTGTCTCTTGTGTTCTTAAACGTTAATTTTAATTATATTCCTCAAGAGCCGCATCTGATTGTAACAGCGTGTTTTCAAAATAGACGAGCACATTTCTGTGTTTGTTTCTATTTTCTGTTCTGCTTCTTTTCTTGCCCAACCACGCGTCCTATTGCCAGTATTCTGTTTTGTATCATTTTAACAGGTTTTTTTGTTTTTGTTTTTGTACTCTTTGGTTTCAAATTAAAACATCTGCTGCTTGCTACCTCATGTGTTTTTGTGTGTATCGTAGCGTTTTTATTTTCATATGAAAAGAGTACGAAGCATGTCTGAAAAGTAGTTTCGAAATCTTAAACCGCAGACGAGAGTTATACTGTCTATATAGCATCACTTTTATAGCAGGTGCTAATTGATAATAGTAAATAGGAATTGTTACTATTGGTTACATTGAAGTGCAGGCAGTCAGTAGCAATGCCGGAGTATCAATCGGTATCCAAGATTTTTACCAGCGCGTATTTAACTTCAAAAAGGCTCAATATTTTTTTGTGTATATATTGTTTAGACTTGGGTCCAACTAGTTCATTCACTCAGTTTTGACAAGAACCTCTGATCAAACCCATTTAAATTACATTGGTTTGATCATAGGTTCTTGTCAAAACTGAGCGAATGAGCTGGTTGGACACAAGTCTAATATTTTTTTAAATTTTCCACATCTTGGGTTCAAGTCTCGACTAACTTTGTTCAGTGAGTTGTATTTTGCTCATCGAACACATTTTTTAGTAGTGCTGCATTTGTAATTTTACTCCATTTGTTACCAATTAAGTATTAATTGAGCAATTACTTAATTAAAATTTTACATGGTTAATTTTGAGCTCATTAATGGCATTAAATGCAAGAAACTCAATTAAGGTGCATGTCTGAGGACAGTATAATTATGTCAATTATGTCATTGAAATAAAATTTGGATGGAACATAAATACTAAATTTTAGAGGTTTCAAAAATTTGTTATTCAAACAAATTTTATATATTTTGAAAGCTCAACCCCTTAAATTTCTATGCCTTCATTCTGCAACCGTATTTCATAAAAAAACAACGTGTAAAAAACGAAACAAAAAAACAAAGTTTATACTAATCATTCGCAAATGAGAGAAAGCCAAATAGAAGAGGACCTGCAATAAGGACAATGGAATTATGTGACACGTAATGTCATGCAAGACGAAATGAACATTTATTTTGAATCTATTGAGAACAAGTAAGTCGCTCGGATCGAATCTTAAATACCCTCCAAATACTTAATAAATTAATTGAAAATGTTTTAGCTGCTGAGTCAGAGTTCCTTTAAGGCATTTCTGTCGCCAATTTTAAAACCCTATTTTGACAGGGTCGCTCCGGGAAGGACAGTGGAGGACACCTTCTGGTAAAAACTTAAAAACAAATTTCTTAGGGTATTTAAGTGCAGAAAAAAAAATTTTTTTGTTATAAGGTTATTGAGGGACCAAAGGTGGGTGGAGGGTTAAGCCAGGGAAAGATCACTCATATTGTCTTAAAAGTTTAAAACTTTAGTTTTTAAGGAATACATTTTTTTAAACTGTTACACTATTTTTCTATGCAATATGCTACTTCAACGCCCACTAAAAGGGGCGGGGTCCAAAAAATTGATTTTTCTGATTTTCTAGCTCCAAGTTCAACACTTTGGGTGTTTTTTTTTTACATAAAAATATATCATTTGCTCAACAAAATTACAAGCAGAAGCTTTAAAAATTGTGTGGTTTTTTAGAGGTAGGTTCAGTTTTTCTTAGGGGAACTTTTTTCCCTCTTGTCCGATTTAACCCATTTCCGAACTTGACCTGTGCTATCCTTCAAGATATTTTTGTACCAAATTTCAAGATCCTAGATCTTTTCGTTTGGACTGAATCGTGATTTCCACAGACGGACGGACGAACGGACGGACATGGTCAAATCGTCTTAGATTTCATCCCTGATCAAGAATATATATATACTTTATGGGGTCTCAGAGGTACATTCCGCTGCGTTACACGCGGAATGACAAAGTGAATGTACAATTCAAATCTTTAAAATTAAAGCACAGGGCAGGACAAGGTTTCTAACGGACATTGAGAAGTCAACCCCCGGTCTATATATTAGAGAATGCAAATCATTAAATTGTTCCCCGTTTGTCCTCGTTGGATAAGTAGAATATGTACCTACACGGTTTCTTTAGCTTAAGTTGTTAATTTTTTTTTCACTTTTTTATACCCTCCAAAAAAGAATTTGGAGGGTATATTCACTTTGTCATTCCGTTTGTAACGCATCGAAATATCCATCTCAGACCCCATAAAGTATATATATTCTTGATCAATGATGAAATCTAAGACGAACTGAGCATGTCCGTCCGTCCGTCCGTCCGTCTGTGGAAATCACGATTCAGTCCAAACGAAAAGAGCTAGACTCTTGAAATTTGGCATAAATATATTTTAAAACTTAGAGCAGGTTAAGTTCGAAGATGGGCTAAATCGGGGAAGAGGGAAAAAAGTTCCCCTAAGAAGAACTAAAAAACAACATAATTTTTAAAATTTTTTGGTTATTTTGTTAAGCAAATGATATATTTTTATGTCAAATACGGTCCAACGCCTTAAACTTGGAGCCATTAAATAAAATAAAAATATTTTTTGACCCCGCCCACTTTAGTGGGCGTTATTATAGGCAAAAATAGCATAAAAATTTAACAAATTGTTTTACTTAAGCCTACATTCCTTAAAAATAACACTTTTAAGCTTTAATGACGAAGCTGAGACGAAACCTTGTACTACTCTGCCCTACCCCCTCCTTCCCCTTCACCCCCTAAATGACCCTACCAAAAAAAAATTTTTTTTAAAATTTTGTATATAATCATCCCAAGCATTTATCTTTAGAGTTTTATGACTGCCGATTTCTGCCCTACCTCCCCCCCCCCCCCACCTCTTCCTTTGCCCCCTAAATGACCCTACCAAAAAAAAAATTTTTTTTTTTAATTTTGTATATAATCATCCCAAGCATTTATCTTTAGAGTTTTATGGCTGCCGATTTCTGCCCTACCCCCCCCCCCCCCCTCTTCCTTTGCTTCCACAATGACCCTACCAAAAAAAAAAATTTTTTTTTAAATTTTGTATATAATCATCCCAAGCATTTATCTTTAGAGTTTGATGACTGCCGATTTCTGCCCTACCCCCTCTCCCCCTTTGCCCTCTAAATGACCCTATCAAAAAAAAGAAATTTTAATTTTGTATATAATTATGCCAAGCATTTATTTTTAGAGTTTTATGACAAAGGTGAAATGTTTCCCCCACTGCCCTTGCCAGAGCGACCCCGCCAAAATACAGTTTTTATAGCCTCCAAAGAGAATTGTGATGAAGTCTAAGACGGTCTAGCAATGCCCATACGTTCGTCTGTGGAGAACATGATATTGTATATTTTTGAACCCCGCCCCCTTTAGTGGGCGTTGACGTACGATATTATATAAAGGAACTCTGTCCCACCAAGTTAAACATATCAAATTCAGTTACTAAATATTTGGAGGGTATTTAAGATTCGACCCGGTCGAATATAACGTTTTTACTTGTTTCATAATTGTTTGCTTGGATCTGTTTATAATTAAAAGCAACTTCAACCAAAAAATAATCTTTTTTTTTATATCTTTTGAAATTGGTAATAAGGGTTCTGGCTTTTTCAACGTTTTGTGTTAAGCTATTTTTGCATGAGTGTGTGTGTGTGTGTGTTGTTAGTTTTTGATTACACCTTCTGTAGTTGTTATTAGTTTTTTTTTCCTGTTTGTTTTTGTTTCAGTTGTTGTTGTGCTTGAATTTTATATGAACACTAACAATAAGAACAACAACATTAGCAGAAATCAGCAGGTGTTGCCGTGGTAGGATAGACGTTGAAATGTGTTAAACCGTTTTTTTTTTCGAATTATATTTTCTTAAAAATGGTTTTTTTTCTCCTGGCACTGTGCTTAAAGACACGACATCTGTGTGTTCAATATGTTGTCGTGATGTTTTTGCTATTAAAGCGAATTGTCTGAATGCAGACAGAGACGTTTATCAAAAGTAATGAAAACGCAACATCTCGGGATTCATACGTGTAAATTATACAAGAATTTATTTTTAAAGGTTTGCCCATTTGGCACTCGAATTGTGTGCGAATGTGATATTATCGTACGCACAATGCTGCCGCGTATAATAACGTCACAAATTAGCATAATTTTATTTTATTTTTTTTCGAAAAGCAATTCAAACTGGCACCCGCATAAAATTAAGGTTTGAATGAAGCTGAAGTAGAAGTAGTCAACAAAACACTTTGGCAAGGGGAAATTAGTTCAAATACATCTAAAACAATAAAATACTAACTTTAAATTTATAAATTTATATGTTATTGCTAAATTAATATCACAAAATAATTATTAAAAATTTATTCCAAATTGTTCTTTTTTTTGCTACTGAATAATAACGAAGAAACCTTTTAACCACTCCTATTGAAATATATGTATGCCCCATAGATTTTCTGACAAACCTTTTTTTTGGAGTTTCTTATTTGCAAAGAGCCGTCAGTACTTTACTGCAACAATAAGAGTTATAATTACGAAATTCTATTACCAATCAATTAGGGATGATTTGACGCAGCATCCATCCAAAATGCAAACACACTGAACATCTGTTTGGATGACCTGGTGACTTGAGATATTCTCGTTATGTGTCATAAATGCTATTCAAATCACTGCATGAAATGACGAAATGCCAAATGAAATGCTGTTTACGCAAATGCTCGAACAACATCCAGACAGAATTCAACGTAATAAGAGTAATTGCAAAACTTGTTGCAGTGACCAACAAAAATAATTGCGATTGCTAATAGAAGCCATTAGTAACAAACAGCATCTAGTGGAGACATACGCCCACACACACATATATGAATTTTGACTTACATTAGGGTGGTCCCTTTTAAATCAATTTTCATATACTGAGATATATGGAGAAACGTGGAGAAAACATTAAAATATGAAAAGCAATCAGAAAAGGTAGTTGTATTGAAGAAAAATTTTATATGTTTAACCATTTTGGTTACTTTTATGCATAAAATTATTTCAATTTCCCAACCCTGGAAGCGAAATTTGAATTTTAAAATTTTTTTTTTTCATCAATGCAAATCTTCATGAGGTATAAAGTGATTTTATTTCAGAAAAACTCCAATTTTGTAATCATTTTGGTTATTATATGTACAACAAAATATTGCATGTACCAAAAAAAAAAAAAAAATTCCTTTTCCCAAACCTGAAAGCCAAATTTAATTTCTTTTCTTTTTTTTATCAGTGCTACTTATTTAAGAAAAATTTAAATTTTTTAACCATTTCGGTCAGTTTCATGTACTACAAAATATTGCATGTACCAAAAAAAATTCATTTTACCAACCCTGGAATCGGAATTTTATTTTTTAATTTTTTATCAGTGCAAGTCTTCTTGAGGCATTAAGTAGTTTTATTAAAGAAAAATTTAAAATTTTTAACCATTTCGGTCACTTTCATGTACCACAAAATATTGCACTTGTCCAACCCTGGATTCGAAATTTTGACTTTTTTTTTAATTTTTGATACCAATTTTGTTCTTCCTAAATTCAGAAATAGTTTTAGCTAGCAAAAAAAAAACAACGTCAGTTGCTGTTTTGCTTACCTTCAAGTATAAAAAAAAATGTAAATTTCCCACCCCTGGAAACGAAATTTTAATTTTTAAAAGATTTTTTTTTGCCAATGCAAGTCTTAATGATGTATAAAGCGGGCTTATTTAAGAAAAACTTAAAATTTTAAACCAGTTTAGTTATTACATGTACTACAAAATATTGCATGTACCAAAAAAAATTAAATTTTTCCAACCCTGGAAACGAAATTATAATTTTTTTAGTTTTTTTTTATCAGCGCAACGCTTCTTGAGGTACAAAGTAGTTTTATTTAAGAAAAATTGCAAAATTTTTTACCATTTTGGTAAGTTTTATGTAACATAAAATATTGCACTTGTCCATCCCTGGATTCGAAATTTTATTTTTGAATTTTTGATACCAATTTTGTTCTTCCTAAATTATAAGACAGTTTTAGTTAGCAAAAAACAAAAAAAAACAACATCAGTTGCCTGTTTGATTACTTTCATGTATAAAACAAATTCCATTTCCCACCCCTGAAAGCAAAATTTGAATTGAAAAAATTGTTTTTTTTTGGCCAATGCAAATCTTCATGACGTATAAAGTGTTTTTATTAAAGAAAAACTAGTAACTTTAGTTACTACATGTACTATAATATACGGAATAGGCCGAAAAAAAAAATTTTAATTTCCCATCCCTGGAAATTTTTTTTTTTTAGTTTTTAATAGACCATTGAGGCTCCCCCAAGCATGAAGTAGGTTTAATTTATAAATATTAAAAACTAATAATTGATTTTTGGTATAAATTTTGTGTCGAGAAATAGGTGTAAGCTTTCCAGCTCTGGAACCATACTTTGGATCTTTCTGAATTTCAATACCACTCTATTTAAGTTAATTTCCAATCCAACGGTACAAGAACGAAGCTCATCTGGGGATTGGGAATACCGTACAGATAGGCAGACGGACAGATGGACATCGCTCAATCGTCATCGCTATTCATAAGGATCCAGAATATATATATATATATATATATATATATATATACTTTAGGGAGTCCCATGTGAACATCGAAGAAATTACACACGGAATGACAAACCTAAATATACCCTTTCACTTTTTTGTGAAGGGTATAACAGGTAAGAATGCTATATTTGTAGGGGTCACTCCGGGAGGGGCCGAGGGGGAGATATCTCACCTTTGCTAAAAAAGCTAAAATGTAAATTTTTGGGGTAGGGCAGAGCAGGATCAGGCTACATCTGAGCTTCATGATAAAAACTTAAAAATGTTTTTTTTAAAGAATTTAAGCTTAAGTAATACAATTTTTAGACTATTTTTGCATATAATAACGCCCACTAAGGGGGAGGGCGCCCAAAAATTTTATTTTTTTTATTTTATGGCTCCAGATTTAAGGCGTTGGACCTGCTTTGACACAAAAATATATCATTTGCTTAACAAAATTCCAAATATAAAAACTTTAAAAATTATGTCGTTTCTTAGAGGTAGGTTTAGTTCTTGTTAGGGGAAGTTTTTTTCCCTCTGGTCCGATTCAGCCTATTTACGTACTTAAGCTGTGCTATCCTTTACGCTTTATCTGTACCAAATTTCTAGGGCCTGTCTCTTTTCGTTTGTACTGTATTGAGGTTTTCCACAGACGGACTGACGGACCTGGCTACATCGTCTTAGATTTCATCACTGATCTAGAATATATATACTTTATAGGATCTTAGAGGGATATTTCACTGTTTCAATTTCAATGTACCCTCGAATTTTATATTATTTTTTTGAGGTTATAAATTTATTTTTTTTTTACAAATAACGTGGCTGCACCCTAATGTGCATGTGTGCATAAATATTTATGTTCAAGCCACTGTGAAACATAAGTCACCATAAATACAAGACCACAAGTGACACTAATGCAAGAATACATTCATCATTGAATCGAATTCATATGGGTGTGTGCATGTGTGTTTGTGTGTGTGTGTGATCATCATTTTAAGGATGCGAATTAACTACTGAAAGAGGAGGTTGATGGGAATGCAAGTCCGTGACTGGCATTTCTCTCTGTTGTAATTGGGATAATAATGAAGTTGTCCTCCTCCATTTTGGCATTTCACTCATGTGCTTGAGTGATATTCCGTTTGTGTTGTGAAAGTGAAAGATTTTCTAAATGCATTAAAATTTCATGATTGACATTTAATAAAAAATATGTCAAGAGCAGATTTACTACTCGTATGTTGCAAAAGGTAGTATCAGCGGAGAAAACTTAGTACTTGCTAAAGCCGGCTTTAGATAAACTAAGGCTTGAAGTATGACTTCGTAACATAGAGAAGGACTTCGACTGCTGGATGTATACTGATGGATCAAGAATGATCTGTGGTGTAGGTTCAGAAGTCTTCTCAATGGACCTTGGAACGGGATTTTCGCTCCGACTCCCTGATGAAACTAGTGTATTCCAGGCGGAAATATTAGCTATAAGGGAGGCAGCTAGGGTACTAATTGACAGGGGTGTTCAGGGTAGGGTCGGTATCTTCGTCGACAGCCAGGCAGCGCTCCTGTCTCTGAGGTCGTTCACTACTTCTTCTACCTTAGTAACTCAATGCAGGGAGCTTCTATCCAGATGGGGATATCAGACTGACACAACCCTCATCTGGGTTCCCGCACATTGTAACTTCTCTGGAAATGAACGGGCGGACGAGCTAGCAAGAGCTGGATCTGCTATGGACGTCTCCACCGCTATATCGGTAGCCATGCCGTATGGCGCTATAAGATGCGGCATTCAGAGCCATTACCGGTAGAAGGCTGCAGACAGATGACGCAAGCTGGACACGTGTAGGGTGGCCAGAAGTATGTGACCCTGCTACAACGACAGGAGGACAGCACAGCTGAGCAACAGGAACCGTAGGGACATCTCAAGACTCGTCGCAGTAGTGGCGGGGCACTGGGCAATAGGCAGACATGCTGGTAGGATAGGTCTCTCCTATAATACAATCTGTCGCAGCTGCCGGGCTCAGGGCAAGGAAGAGACAGTTTATCACTTCCCTTGCTGGAATGCCCGGCATTGCACCATACGAGACACAGAATCTTAGGCAACAGTGTAATATCCGACCTTTCGGAGCTATCAGGTATAGGTCTAGGTGACCTTATTAGATTCCTTGATGCGACTGGTTGGACCTAGCATCCATCACCGTATCCGGGATCTAGATTCGGTTCTACATAGGTTGACACTGACGAGTGGAGTGGTCTTTCAAAACGGGATATCAGAGATCCTACTTGAATGCTTGTGGGATACAGGCAGCCACGTATACCAGCCAACCATGACTTCGTTTGATTGCTTTTAAAAAAATGTGTATTTGCAATAAAATTTCCTGGTAAATAAAATTAAAATTTTGGTCAACTAAAATGTAAATATTTCACTGTGTGTGTTTTTTTAAACAATGAACTGTAATTTGTCAAAGTTAACAAACTTTAACTTAAATGCATTTTATTGATTGAATTGCTGCTTATCGACAGCTGATGTATCAGATATTCATATTAAATATTCCGTTCGCCTTCGACATTTCATATGCAATTTCCAATGTTTTAATAGAAGTTGCTGCTTCAGCGCCGTTTTGCCATTTGGTTAAATTTAAAAATGTATAAAAAAAATAAATTACTCTAAAAGTTAATATTCCTTGAACAGGTTACGGCTTATTAACTTGTGCAAGATGTACGAGTGCAACGTCTATCAATATTTACCCTTCTATATTTTTTTATTTATTTTCTTTAGCCTTTAAAGCTGCTTTATTAATCTTATCTGCTTACTTTCTTGAACATTATCTTAATATATGCAGCAAATTATCCTTGAATTTTTTTTCCACTCGCTCTCTCTATCTCGCTCTTTCTTTCTTTCTTTCTTACTTTTGTTTTCTTTGGCACTTAAATAAATTTAATGTATTTCTTAAGCGCAACACTATGGGCAGAAAAGCCTAAAATATGGGTCAAATATTTGTTAGTAAAGGGTGTTTTTTTATGAAGTTTTTTCTTTTAATACGAATCACTCTGTTGTCTGACAGCTGTTTTGACAGTTTAAAGTGACGTCTCTACTCAGTATTGTTTGGCAAATCATCATGAACAGGTTAACTCCAGAACAACGCTTCCAAATCGTGGAAATTTATTTTCAAAAACAGTTTTCAATTAAAAATGTTTATCCGCTTTTTTACCGCAAAATTCTCTTCAGTGATGAGGCGCATTTTTGGTTGAATGGATGGATGTCAACAAGCAAAATTGCTGTATTTGGAGCCAAGATAATCCACACGCCGTTCAAGAATTACCAATGCATCCCGATAAATGTACTGTTTGGTGCGGTCTTTAAAAATGAGGAAGGATGACGCGTTACCGTGAATGGAAATCGATACAGAATCATGATCAATGAATTTTTGGTGCCAAAACTTCAAGATATGGATGTAAACGAAATGTGGTTTCAACAGGATGGTGCCACTTGTCATACTGCGGGCGAAACAATGGACTTATTGAAAGAACATTTCAACGACAACATTATTTCGAGAAATAGACCGGTGAATTGGCCTCCGCGTTCGTGTGATTTGACGCCACTAGATAATTTTTTGTGGGGATACCTGAAATCATTGCTTTACGTGCATAAACCAGCAACGATTGACGCTTTGGAAACCAGTATTCAACGTGTCATTGCTGAAATACGCCCTCAAATGCTTGAAAAGGTGTTCGAAAATTGGACCTCCAGAATGACCTTTGTGCAAAATAATCGTGGTGGCCATATGCCCGAAATTATATTTAAATGTTAAATGACAAGAAATTATCTACCAAATAAAAAATTTTTTTTGGCCATTTCATAATTTGGCATGTGTTTTATTTAAATTTCAAATCAGCAAGCTCTTATAAAAACACCCTTTATATCAAATAATTTTAAGTAAACACTTAAAGTCGACTTTACGCCTGAAACAACGAATCGTAATTACATATTGCGCCAGTCTGCTATATTTTGTTTAGAAATCAGCTGATTGTGCGATTGACAGCCAATTCACACCATGAAATTAAAATCTTGATTTCTTCCCACATTTATCTTTAAAAATATCTTCTAATATCCTTTTGCATTTATACTATGGTTTTTTTAATAAAGTCGATTATATTGCCTATGACTAGTTAATATTTTTTGCAAGTAGAACAAGAATAAAACATAATAGCAAAAACTAATTTGAATGTAAAGGGAAATGCCAAACACATCACATGATGTTTTTCTCTACATCTCTTTCTGGCGTTTTAGACATAAAATTCGTATTGCAGCCAAAGCAATTGAGCACTTAGAAAGTGCAAAATGAAGCGAAATATTTAAAAAAATTATTTAAAATAACAACAGGTTCTATACTCCACTGTGCGCAGTCTTATGTACCATTAAGCGACTCACGTCTAAAGTCATTCATGCCAACACTGAAACCCTACTTTGATTTTTAAATTAATATTATTCGAATTCCAAAATTATTTCAGATATGAGACTTTTTGTGCCAGAAAGAGGACTTCCTCAGCCACAATTTGCGACTAGTGTCCAAATTAGAACAATTAATCCTCTCAAACCCATTTTTCTACCCTCCAAAAAAGAATTTGGAGGGTATATTCACTTTGGCATTCCGTTTGTAACGCATCGAAATATCCATCTCAGACCCCATAAAGTATATATATTCTTGATCAGTGATGAAATCTAAGACGAACTGAGCATGTCCGTCCGTCCGGCCGTCCGTCCGTCTGTAGAAATCACGATTCAGTCCAAACGAAAAGAGCTAGACTCTTGAAATTTGGCATAAATATATTTTAAAACTTAGAGCAGGTTAAGTTCGAAGATGGACTAAATCGGGCAAGAGGGAGAAAAGTTCCCCTAAGAAGAACCAACCCAGAAAAAACAACATAATTTTTAAAGTTTTTTGGTTATTTTGTTAAGCAAATGATATATTTTTATGTCAAATACGGTCTAACGCCTTAAAATTAGAGCCATAAAATAAAAAATAATAATTTTTGAACCCGCCCATTTCAGTGGGCGTTGTTATAGGCAAAAATAGCATAAAAATTTAACAAATTGTTTTACTTAAGCCCACATTCCTTAAAAATAACACTTTTAAGCTTTAATGACGAAGCTGAGACGAAACCTGGTACTACTCTTCCCTACCCCTTCCTCCCCCTTCACCCCCTAAATGACCCTATCAAAAAAAAAATTTTTAATTTTGTATATAATCATCTCATGCATTTATTTTTAGAATCTTATGACTGCCTGTTTCTGCCCTACCCCCTCCTCCCCCTTTGCCCGCTAAATGACCCTATAAAAATTAAATAAATTTTTTTTTTTAAATTTTGTATATAATCATCCCAAGCATTTATTTTTAGTTTTATGACTGCCTGTTTCTGCCCCACTCCCTCCTCCCCCTCTGCCCGCTAAATGACCCTATAAAAAATAAATAAATTTTTGTAATTGTGTATATGATCATCCCAAGCATTTATTTTTAGAGTTTTATGACAAAGGTGAAATATTTCCCCCACAGCCCTTACCAGAGCGACCCCACCAAAATACAGTTTTTATACCCTCCAAAGAGAATTGGACCCCATAAAGTATATATATTCTTGATCAGTGATGAATTCTAAGACGGTCTAGCAATGCCCATACGTTCGTCTGTGGAAAACATGATATTGTATATTTTTGAACCCCGCCCCCTTTAGTGGGCATTGACGTACGATATTATATAAAGGAACTCTGTCCCACCAAGTTAAACATTTTAAATTCACTTACTAAATATTTGGAGGGTATTTAAGATTCGGCCCGGTCGAATATGACGTTTTTGCTTGTTTTTTAAAAATTTTTTTTTTTAGACTGATATTAGTCGAATTCCAAGGCCCAACGAATATTACTCATGCTGCATGCCATAGTGCTTTTGCTCGCATATACTATAATATTAAACATTAAAATATATATTTAACATTTTGACAGCTTTGGCTTTAAAAGGCGGTGCATTACGCTCTTTTATACCTGATTATGGTCTGTGACAATTTTAAAATACTATAAATAAAAAATAGAAATAAAAACAACAGCAGAATTGCAAAGTATAGGGGTTCATAATAACAGTCAGATAAAGATGAACGTGCTTTTCTCTATGCATTTCATATCTGCTCATATGCACTAGTTCATGAATTGAATGTATATGAATAAAGGATTCAAACGGGAAGGAGAAAATGCATCTCCTGCTCCTGACGTTGGCAATGATCACGATGATAATAAAGCTTAAGACTACACACATAAATATGCATATTGTGCACAATAAGGCTAGCAGCTACTGAGCAATTTAAAGGACGTGCACCACCACCGCCGTGGCAATGAAGTCGACGGTGTTGATGACGATTTCTATATGTGCATGTGTTATATGATGACTGTAACGTCTTCTTTGTATGTATAGTATGTGCGAGTATGTGTGGCAGTGGGCAGATGAGTGTTATGTGAACATAAAAATGTGCATTTTGCATGCGTTGTATTTTGCAAAAGGCTGAATGAGGAATGAATACGAGACATGCATGACACTATCCATGTGATTGCCAGCCTGCATTAACGCTGCACTAACTTTAACAAGCAGTCACGCATTTTTATAAATAAATTATAATACTTGTTTATGAATATCTCTAAGGTCTTGTATTTATTAGCAAAGCATATATATCATGGCGGGGCATTCAAGGAATTCAAATGGTGGCTGTAGAGGCAGATGCCATGAAATAATAGCAGGAAATTGTGGATGACTGATGTGAAATCCCCAGCATTTGCTATTGCAAAATTCGTTTCAACATTGTTATTAGGGATTTGCATAACAGATATATCAGGTTACGAAGAAATTTCAATTTGGGGATTTTGGAATTTTTTTTTGAATTTTTGGAAATTTAGAAAAAAAGCAGGGAAAGTATTGTAATATTGAAAACATGAATTGTTTCGTGTTATTAAAATCTAATTATATAAAAAACTACTTATTTAGGTTTTATACTTCGGGGTACAAAACATTAACTGCTATTCCTTAAATTCCAAGTAAAAATTGAGGGTAGACCCGATGTAGGACGAAAACAGGAGCCATGGTTAGGAAACATCAGATGATGAACTGGAATCCGATACATTGACGAATGAGTCAGTCCATACGATCGGTCCTATATTTTACATATTTTTGAAATAAATCTAATCGCATGGAGGCTTTAATATTGACTTACAGTGCTTCAGGAGTTACCACGGACTTAAAGGCAGATGTCATGAAATAATAGCAGGAAATTGTGGATGACTGATGTGAAATCCCCAGCATTTGCTTTTGCAAAATTCGTTTCAACATTGTTATTAGTGATTTGCATAACAGATATATCAGGTTACGGAGAAATTTCAATTTGGGGATTTTGGAAATTTTTTTTTAATTTTTGGGAATTTAGAAAAAAAGCAGGGAAAGTATTGTAATATTGAAAACATAAATTTTTTTCTTGTTATTAAAATCTAATAATATAAAAAACTACTTATTTTGGTCATATACTTCGGGGCACACGACATTAACTGCTATTCCTTAAATTCCAAGTAAAAATTGTGGGTGGTCCTGGTGTAGGATAAAAACAGTTGCCATGGTTAAGCAACATCAAGTGATGAACTGGAATCCGATACATTGACGAATGAGTCAGTCCTATATTTTACGTCTTTTTAAAATAAATCTATTCGCATGGAGGCTTTTAGTGCTTCAGGAGTTGCCACGGACTTAACATACAACCATTGAAAGCATCGAAAGAATGTTATTCTGTCATTGTTTGAATTTATCCAAATAGTTTGATTTTACATTGAAAATATTAAGAACAAAAGAAAAAGACGTGGAAGTGTCTTTTATAATATTTATATATTTTTTTTGTCCTTTAACACTTAAGTGCTACAAACATCATCATCATCGCACTGCTGCAGCATTTGGTGTATCAGCCACATAATACTGATTTGTGTAAAATCCTTTTAAGTTCTTAGCAGTAATACAGCCAAGGAAAAGTGATGGCCGAATATAGAGTTTAAAGGCCGGAGGGTTTTAGAAAGGGTTTTGGTCACAGCACCAAAAATGACGGGTTTCCAAATCTGAAGTATCATATAATATTCCTTAATTCAAAAGAAGTAGTTCATCTTCGCACTCAGTATACCATTTTGTGACATCGTAACCAAATACGGTACTGTGTTATCCGATGTTTAGACTTATACTTTAATTGAGGTTATCGCAATTATTGTCATTATTGAGCTCAATTAACAATATAAAATTTTAATTATCTGATTGCTCAATTAACACTTAATTGCCATAAAACCGACTAAAATTACAAATGCAGCACTGCTAAAAAGTGTGATTAGTGAGCAAAATACAACTCATTGAAAAAAGTTAGTCGAGATTTGAACCTAAAATGTTGAAAATTAAAAATATGTATACAAACAAAAGATGTAGAACCATTTTGAAGTTAAGTTATTGATATTAAATTGATTAATAATTAGAAAATTAAAAAATAAACAAAAATATTCCAGATTTGAACTTGAGGAACACTCAGATTTCTTATGCTTAACAGCGCTATGTTAACATCCTAACAGAGCTCTGTTAACGTACTGGGTTTGTGTCTAGGGTTATAAATTCTGAAATTTAATTTCACCTAATTAATTTGTTAAGCAAATGATATATTTTTATGACAAAGAAGATCTAAAGAGTTTGAACGTGGAGCCAGAAAGTAGGAAAATCCATATTTGGACCCTGCCCCCTTAAGTGGGCGTTGAAGTAATTAATTACACGGAAAAATTGTATTTCTTAATCCTACATTCTTTACAAATTTATTTTTTTAAGATTTTACGATGAAGGTAAGATTTTCTCTAATTTTTCCCTGGCCTACCCCTCCACCCACCTCTGCCTCCTAAATGACCCTATAAAAAAATTTTTTTTGCACTTAATTCTCCTAAAAAATTAGTTTTTAAGTTTTTACGACAAAGGTGAAATGTCTCCCCCATGGCCCTTCCCGCAGTGTCCCTGACAAAATAGAGTTTAAAATGGGGCACAGAAAGATGTCTGGAAAGATGGAACTGTGAACCAGCAGGTTAAACATCTTTAAATTATTTACAAAATATATGGATTGTATTTAAAACTCGATACGGTTGAATATTAAGATTTTTTTTTTAAATTCGAACTTTTTTTTAAATGAATGGAATATATAGATTTTTTTTTTTTGCAATTCTCATACTATCCTGGAACGGCAACTGATAAATTTTGAACTAAATTTATAATTTATACAGGGGGCAAATTACGGCATTCGATATCGTTCGAAATTCCCATTTATATTGTATTGAAATTTCGATCGACATCGAATGCGGTAATTTGGCACCAGGACTTGTTGTCGACGGCCTTTCTATTTATTTCACACTCACGAATTTCCTTTTAAACAAAGAAAAATATATATTAAGAAATAAAAAGCCAAGAACAAGGAACTTATCTCTCTCAAGAGATTGCATTCCTAAGGCTTTGTTTTTAAAATAAACTACATGCTGTCTGTTCCCTTCTTCCCTCCTTCCTTCCTTCGTTCCTTCCTTCTCTCTTTTTATTATGATAATCCATTTTAGTTTTCTGTTTGTCTTATTTTGCAGGCCATCAAAAGGCGCGAAAATATTAAAATTTTTATGAAATACTTCATATTTTATTTTAGTTTTTTTTTCTTTTTGTTATAAATATTAAATAAAGAATGTCTAACAGAATGTGCGAATGAAAAGAAACGCGATTACTGAGTGTTTGCAAAGAGGACAAACGTACAGAAAATAAACTTCTTAAGTATTCAACTGAATACTGTTGCAGTTGTAATGGGAAAAAGGAGCATCTTATCCCATAAACTTTTACAGAAATATAAATAAATAAAAGGAAAAAAGAAATGAAATATTTTACATCTTGAATACAGAGAATAAGTGAAAAAGTATTATTTTGTTTGCGCAAAATGTGAAGAAACGCCACTCGGAAAAATGTTAAGTTAAAGCCTTGAGGGCTGAGTTTACAATACAAGGAAATAGATTAAAATTTCTTCTATTTGCATGCAACAACAACAACAGCAACAACAACAACAACTCAAGAACAATTGTGTTTTGTAATCTTTCAAAACACGCGTGCCAAAGTTTGCCAAGTTTTTTTATTGCAAAAAAAAAAAACAAAATGTATGAAAACGAAAATTAAGTTTGAACTGCAAAGAAATATTTTCAAGGGTTTAAAAAAATTTATTTATATTAAATTAAAAAAAAATTTTTTTCTTAATAATCAAATTTATAACATCGAAAAATAAATTTTGTCGTCATGTTTAAATAGATTTTTTTTTTATTAAAAATGCCTTAATTTAGGGAAACTTTATTTTAAGTGAAAATTTGGAATTTACGAAAAAATTTTTCCTTTTATGCAAAATTTTCCATAAAAAATTAATTTCAACTTAGTAAAAATTATTTCGTTTAAACGTATTCAGTTTGCTTGAGGTATAATGGAACAAAAAAAATCCAGAAAATGGGGCATAAAGAAACTAACGAAGCGGCAATACGGATATTAAATAAAAAGAGTGTTACCATGGATGTGTTACAGTTCTCGTATGCAATTTCCTAACAAAATTTTTATAAATTAAAATTCTTATCATAATCAACTGAACTATCTTACGTTGATTTCTTTTCTAAAAAAAAAAATACTACTTTTTTGCACTTTTCAATAAAAATGGCAATATTATGGTATTTAAAAATAGTGAATTTATTAAAAATTATTCTACCATCTCTTACGAAAAATTATTTTTATTTTAAAAATGCGGCCAATTGTAGTTTTTTAGCAAAAAAAACACTGATAAAATGTAGATATTTTTTTTCAGAAAAGAAATCACCATTAAAAGCAGTGGTAATAAAAATACACACGAGTAGTGTAGCGGCCTTCGAAAACAGCTGTTCTGCTGTGTAGGAAAGTTTTGTTGACTTTTCTCTTATGCCTTGTAATATTGATTATGTGTTTTATATAAAATGTTTTGTACTCGCCCTACAGCGAGGGTAGTTCAAAAAGTCTGGCAGCTATCAAACAACCCTCGTATATTTTTTTATAAAATGAAAATTTTTTTTATTAAAAATTTACATCGCTGTTTGTTATTAATATGATCTAGATGCTCATCAAATGTGCCACCTTCATTTTCATAAAACTTTGCTTTAAAGAATCCTTGCTGCTTACAAAAGGATCTGAACTCAAAGGCATTATGCTGCAATTTATATGCGGTTGCAGAAAAGAATAAAATGGCAAGACAATAGACTGAATAGAAAAAAATAAAAATGCCAGCAAAGAATGAAATTTAACAAAACAAATGATAAAAAGTAATTTATATCTGTATGTCGTCCTTTTAGTATTAAATGCCATTTAGAAAACCGCAAGTTATTTTTATTGAAAAACTTTTTACCATTTTCATAATATGGAAACTTTTTTTTTTCTTTTTTGCCTCCTTTCTCTTATTCCTTTAAGCAAGTAATTTTATGGAAAACAAAGCACAAATTCATGGCAGCGTTAAGTGAAGGGCTAAAGAGTAAGATTGCAATGAGAATGACGTTCGAGTTGGTATGAAATTTAGCAGGACAATAAAGAATGACAGGGAGAAAATCAAGAAATTCTGTGCACTTGTGGCTGGAATAGGAAAAGTCGGATTTAAATACTTTTATTGCCACTTGGGTTAAATCTTTTTCTTTTTTTTTTTTTTTTGTTACCATATTTTTAAGAGTTTTTTGCCACAATTTCATTTTTTATGGCCGCAGAATATTTTTGGTTATTAAATCTTTCTCAACCTTCACCAGCCTCATCCCAGCAACTTTTCACGTAATTCTCTTACTCGTATTCATTTCAAGTCATCATGCTCAAGTTGACAACATCAGGTGTTTGGAATTAGAGTTGAAAATTAAATTTTTGGCTTTTGGAAAATAAATGTCTGTGAAAATTGTTTTAAACTCGTGAAAGTGCTAAAGTTTGCTTAAGTCGTAAAAGTAAATTTTTATAAGACAAATTCGTTTCCTTGTTTTTCTCTTTGCATTTTTTGTTCTTTGTTGAACTTCAAACATTTTCCTATTACCTTGAGTGCTGGAAAAGGAAATCAAGTGTTAATAAAAACTGTTACTTCAAATATTTTGTATAGCGGATATAAGTTTTTATATTAAATGTGCAGAACATTTTTTGCTTTTATGTAAAAATGGTAATATCGGGTGTGATTTTATACCCTTCAAAACAGAATTGGAGAGTATATTCACTTTGTCATCCCATTTGCAACGCAGTAAAATATCTATCTGAGATCCCATGAAGTATATATATTCTTGATCAGTGATGAAATCGAAGACGGTCTAGCAATTGTCTGTGGAAAACATGATATGGTCTAGTTTTGGACCCCGCCCTTTTAGTGGGCGTTATTATATGCCAAAATAGTGTAAAAATTTAACAAATTCTTTTACTTGAGCCTACATTCCTTAAAAATGAAATATTTAAGCTTTAATGGCAAAGCTAAGACCTGGTACTAGCCTGCCCTACCCCTTCCTCCCCCTTTGCCCCCTAAATGACCCTATCAAAAAAAATACAAATTAAAAACAAATTTTACATTTAATTATGCCAAACATTTATTTTTGGAGTTTTATGGCAAAGGTGAAGTGTCTCCCCCACGGCCCTTGCCCCTAAATAACCCTATAAAAAAAAAAAGAGTGCAAATTAAAAATAAATTTTGCATCTAATTATCCCAAAAATTTATTTTTAGAGTTTTATGGCAAAGGGGATTTGTCTCCCCCACGGCCCTTGTCCCTAAATGACCCTATCAAAAAAAAAAAAATAATTGCAAATTAAAAATAAGTTTTACATTGAATTGTTCCAAAAATTTATTTTTAGAGTTTTATGGCAAAGGTGAAGTGTCTCCCCCACGGCCCTTGCCCCTAAATAACCCTATAAAAAAAAAAAGAGTGCAAATTAAAAATAAATTTTGCATTTAATTATCCCAAAAAATTTATTTTCAGAGTTTTATGGCAAAGGGGATTTGTCTCCCCCACGGCCCTTGCCAGAGAGATCCTGTACAGAATACAGTTTTAATACCCTGCAAAAAGAATTGGCCCCATAAAGAATATCTATATATTCATGATCAGTGATGAAGTCGAAGACGGTCTAGCAATCGTCTGTGGAAAACATTGTTTATTTTTTGGACCCTGCCCCTTTAGTGGGCGTTGACGTACGATATGATATGCAAAAATGGTGTAAACATTGAATAATTTATATTCCTTAAGCCCATAAGAAGCTGAGATGTTCTCCAAATCTTGCAGAGGTGAAACGTCTGTACCACGGCCCTTCCCGGAATGACTCTGTCAAAATAGAGATTTCAAATTGGGTACAGAGATGTCTTAAGGGAACTCTGTCCTACCGAATTAAACATTTTAAATTTATTTACTAAATATTTTGAGGGTATTTAAGATTCGACCCGGTCGAATATAACGTTTTTAGTTATTTTTTTAGCTGCATGAGAATTTTGTTATGCATGTGGAATAAAACTTTTATATAATCAGACGCATAATATGAAAATAGGGGCAAATAACTGCCTACGAAAGCGACAAAGCAGGCTCAGTCATGCATGAAGTAAATAAATTTACTTTATGACGGGAAGAGGGAAATTGATTGTGGTTGGTTTAGAAGTGAATTTTTGCCACAGAGATCCCTAGTAAAGGATGCTTAAAATTCAGTTTAACCAAATAAAAATCCTTTTTACTTATTATTCATGCCAATTAACAAATAATTTCATGTTAAATACTGATTTATATATTTTGAATAAATAAATAAATACAGTAAAAATTTGCATGCATTAATTTATTTTACATTTAACGTTTAAAATTTTAAATACGTAATTAATGAACTCATTGATGGACACTTGATGTCATCGGCCAGCATGATATCATAGAAGTAACGTTGTATGAATGTCCATGAATATTCATTCGATGGCGGATATGGCAAATTTAAAACGCGATATATTTTCATGCAACAATCAAGAGCACTAATAAAATCCGGCATTTCGTACAGGGCCACATCGAAGTGCACATAGATTTCATGAATATTGATGTTGGCATCGCCCACCACAACGATGAGTGGCGTGTAGTCGGTGTGTATGTCGCCATATTTAATGGAAAACTCTTCACGTTTTTGATCCAAATCTTCGAGTGTATTGACACGAATGGCAAAAAGATCTACAGCCTCAACAATGGAAATTTTGCGGCGATTGCCTATGGCGTCACGATAACGTGTCATCGGTAACATAATGGCATTTAGCAGAACAGTTAATATGTAGTCTTCGGTGTCTGAAAAGAGACAGGATTACAACAGCCGGTGGAAAAAATGTGACAAATATGTGTGTGTGTGTGTAAAGGGTGAATTAATTTGAGGCGATTTTTGTGGACTATATATTTTGTGGTATTTATTCCATTTTTGTTAATCTCAGGAACCGTAACGTTTATAAATTTTATTTTAAAAATTATATTTTAGTTATTATCCGAGTTTCATTTGCCGCTTAGAAAATTAAAGCTATTTTCTGAGTTTCATTTATTCCTGCGAAAAGCAGAGTTGCTTTTAATTTTTATTAATTCCACACGAAAAATTAAAGTTTTTTTTTATTTTTATTCCTTAGAAAATAATCAAGAAATAAGTTTTTATTATAAAATAAAAGACAATACTTGGTTTTTATTTATTATTGAGAAAATAAAAGTTATTTATGAATTAAGATTTTATAGGCTAATTTTTCGAAATTTTTAATTTAAATCTCAGAAAGACATGATAAATATTCCAAATATTCCTTAGAAATAAAAGTTACTTCCTGATTTTACTTATGCCTCAGAAAATAAGAGTTATTTCTTGGTATTTATTTAATAAAAGTCATTTCGTGATTTTTATTTATTCCTGAGAAAATAAAAGTCATTCCTTGTTTTTATTTTTTTCTCAAAAAATAAAAGTTATTTCTTTATTTATTGCTAAACATTAAAAACTTGATGATGAACTTTTATTTTTTGAGGAATAAATAAAAATCAAATAATAACTTTTATTTTCTGTGAAGTAAATAAAAATCAAGAAATAACTTCTATTTACTGAGGAACAAATAAACATCAAGAAATAACTTTTATTTTCCGAAGAATAAATAAAAATAAAAAAAAACTTTTATTTTCTGAAGAATAAATAAAAAACAAAAAATAGCTTTTATTTTCTGTGAAATAAATGAAGAGCAAAAAATAACTCTTATATTCTGAGGAACAAATAAAAATCAAGAAATAACTTTTAATTTCCGAAGAATAAATAAAAATCAAAAAATAACTATAATATTCTGAGGAAGAAATAAGAATCAAGAAATAACTTTTATTTCCAGAAGAATAAATAAAAATCAAAAAATAACTTTTATTTTCTGAGGAACATATAAAAATCAAGAAATAACTTTTATTTTCTGTACAATAAATAAAAATCAAGAAATAACTTTTATTTACTGAGGAATAAATAAAAATCAAGAAATAACTTTTATTTTCTGAAGAATAAATAAAAATCAAATAATAACTTTTATTTTCTGTGAAATAAATAAAGAGCGAAAAATAACTCTTATATTCTGAGGAACAAATAAACATCAAGAAATAACTTTTATTTTCCGAAGAATAAATCAAAGTCAAATAATAACTTTTATTTTCTGAAGAATAAATAAAAATCAAAAAATAACTTTTATTTTCTGTGAAATAAATAAAGAGCAAAATATAACTCTTATATTCTGAGGAACAAACAGAAATCAAGAAATAACTTTTATTTTCCGAAGAATAAATAAAAATCAAAAAATAACTTTTATTTTCTGAAGAATAAATAAAAATCAAATAATAACTTTTATTTTCTGAAGAATAAATAAAAATCAAGAAATAACTTTTATTTTCTGTGAAGTAAATAAAAATCAAGAAATAACTTTTATTGTCTGAAAAATAAATAAAAATCTAGAAATAACTTTCATTTTCTGAGGAATAAATAAAAATCAAGATATAACTTTTATTTTCTGAAGAATAAATACAAATCAAATAATAACTTTTAATTTCTGAAGAATATATAAAAATCAAGAAATAACTTTTATTTTCTTTGAAATAAATAAAAATCACAAAAATAACTTTTATTTTCTGTGAAATAAATAAAAATCACAAAATAACTTTTATTTTCTGAGGAACAAATAAACATCAAGAAATAACTTTTATTTTCCGAACAATAAATAAAAATCAAGAAATAACTTTTATTTTCCGAAGAATAAATAAAAATCAAAAAATAACTTTTATTTTCTGAAGGATAAATAAAAATCAAAATATAACTTTTATTTTCTGAGGAATAAAAATATATCCAGAAATAACTTTAATTCTCTTTAAAATAAATAAAAATCAAGAAATAACTTTTATTTTCCGAAGAATAAATAAAAATCAAAAAATAACTTTTATTTTCTGAAAAATAAATAAAAATCAAAAAATAACTTTTATTTTCTGTGAAATATATAAAGAGCAAAAAATAACTCTTATATTCTGAGGAACAAATAAAAATCAAGAAATAACTTTTATTTTCCGAAGAATAAATAAAAATCAAAAAATAACTTTTATTTTCTGAAGAATAAATAAAAATCAAAAAATAACTTTTATTTTCTGTGAAATATATAAAGAGCAAAAAATAATTCTTATGTTCTGAGGAACAAATAAAAATCAAGAAATAACTTTTATTTTCCGAAGAATAAATAAAAATCAAAAAATAACTTTTATTTTCTGAGGAAGAAATAAAAATCAAGAAATAACTTTAATTTTCTGAGGATTAAATAAAAGTCAAAAAATAACTTTTATTTTAGTTGCTCTGCAAAAATTTTTATTCAGACAGAAAATATTGTTTCTGAATTTCTGTTGCATTTTTCTGAAGCCAAACTTTTGTGGTTTAAATAATTTTTTATTTTTTCTTGGACCCTCACTCAGGGGATGACCCCTACATATGCGATGCATTGTGCCAGAACTAGGAAATTTGGTTATGGGAAGGAGGATAGAGGGAGTCGTGTCTGTGGAGTAAAAATTTATATATTTTTCTTTTAAACACATAAACTTTGCATTTTATACAGAAAGTACCTGCAATTGCAGCACCCTTTCCTATTGTTATTTTGTTTACCTTTTCCTGGTTTAGATTTGCATAAAGCAAACAGTCCTTTGCAAATGTCATCCTTTATGTTGCCCTGATAGTAGGTAAGAATTTTTTGTGCAAACTTTTGCCATTTTTGCTGCAAAGCATTCGCTTTATTGCGGGAAAATTTTAAACGAAAATCAATATCAAACTAAAAATATGCAAATGAATGCAATTGTATTATTTAAAGTGTTGATTGTTAGTGGTCTTTGGTCTTACCAGCTCCATGCCTCTGGCATTCAAATATTTTGGCCACTGTTGTAAGACATCCTTGATGGTTGAGTGTTCCACATCTTCCTGGCGCGCCAAATATGTTTTCGCCCACATTGTCTTAACATCATCCCAATCCAGTCCTTGACAACGCAAAAAGTTCTTTATGGCACTTGCCGAAGTGTCATCCAGCTGTATGAGCTCTTGAAAGTCATCTTGAACGAGTTCAATTTGTGTATTAATGCTGTTACTATTACTGCTGCTGCTGCCGCTGCCATCAATAGCATTTAAAGTGATGTTTCTGTTGTTACTTTTACCTGGAGTAGGTGAGGAGGATGTGGCAGCAGCATTTGTTAACGACTTCATTGTATTTATTTGTGTTGTGCATGCTGACGGTGTTGCATCATCCGATGGTATTAGTGTAGACTCCTGAGTGTATTCTTGGTGTATGTCTCGTACACGTATTCGTTTCAAGGTATTATAGTATTTCGTATAGAGGCGACCCATGGGATTCCGTTTGCCTTTACGATTGATAAAATAATAATCCTGTTTTGTGTGTGTTTCGACAGAGAGAAATTTTAATATTTTTATTTATTAGCACATATAGCATTAATGCACTGCATATAAGTTTAAAAATTTAAGCTTAAAGCTGCCAAATAATTTAATTGGTAAGGTTCACGTAGGAAAGGTTCATGTAGAAAAGAAAAAAGGACAAAAACTGTTCACTCGTTAATTAAATAAATATTCATTTCATCCAATATGGTGTTCAGACATGCATTTTTAATTGAGTCAATATTTACATTATTGCCATAATTATCTTGCTGTTCACATATACTAAATTTAGGCAATGCAATTATCGTATGACAATTAAAATTAAAAATTTTTTATATTCATGATTACCTCAAGTTCAAATCCTGGAACTGTGTTTTCTTCCTCTTTAATTTTCTAATTAATACAAGAATTCAACACGAACTTGGCTCGTATTATTTTGTTTATGGTGTTTCTCTTAACTTTTTTTCCACATTTTAGGTTCAAGTCTCGACTAACTTTATTAAGTGAGTTGTATTTTGCTCACTACTTTTAAGCAGTGCTGCATTTGTAATTTTACTTGATTCTATAACAATTAAGTGTTAATTATGAAACCATTTCATTAAAATTTTATATGGTTAATTGAGCTCAATAATGGCATTAATTGCGATTATTTCAGTTAAGGTGTATGTCTGAACTCCGTATAAGGTATAGTTTATTATTAAAGAATTGTTAATAATATTTAAATTTATTCAATAAAAAATTCAATATTCCTAAGGATATTAAATTTAAAACCGTTTAGTGACAGTTAGACACAGAATATCTACCAAAAAGGCTGTGACAGCTGTGACCTTAAACATCAAAATTTGGGAGAATTTTGGCTTCCAGGATATATTTTGTAAAATTTTATGCACAGAATAGTTGCTGTCTTTAAAATAGGTAATTTTGCCTTAAAAAAATAACTTTTTGGTATATGTGTTCTATTATGTGACGGTCGTGACAAAGCAAGAAATTACGTAAAATCAATAATATATATTTATTTTTTAACTGAAACTCTTTATATTTTATGCGATATACTGTGCTGCGGAATTAGGGAAAGTTGGCGATAGTTTCGAGAGGGCAAATAGAGAAGAAATAACTAGAGAGGAAAAATGTTAGTCGCCATTTTTATTTGCTTTTTTTTAATTGGCTAGCGAAATATTTCTAAAATAGGGACCAAGTAGAGTGTTTTAATGCACTTTTAATACCTTATATGAAAAATCGCTGTTGGTGCCGTTCAGTAACCAGTTCTATTTTTATGTGATCATTCAAACAGCCCGACAAGATGTTAAGAATTAAAATAACCAAGGAGCTTTGGTTTTGTAGTTATTGTTATTGATATAACGGACTTTATCAATGTCGTAACAGTTCGTATTGACTGCTTGTCTTACATTGTGGAAGTGCTTGATAGTGTGTGCTTGACATCAGAACTTACACATGCTTGAACACCTCTCAAGCCTTAATTTTCCAAAGAACCTACCATAATTATTTGCTAAGGGCTGTACAAAACATTTATTTACGTTTAATATACTCACTCTTGATTCCTCTTCGGTGGGATATAGACACGTAATCATATCGACAATTTTGTCAAAATCCGAAGAATGTAATTTGATGTCATGTTTAATCACATAGTCCACAATACATTGTATTAATTCATCGCGATGTTTGCGCTCCAAGAAACCATTCTTGTCATAAAAAGCTTTCAGAACAGGACCAAACAACGATTCTTCTAGCAATTCAACCAGATTCTGTGAAAATCAATACAAAACGAATATTAGCAGCCTAATTTATATAAAAAAATTATATTATAGGAGGTTTATAAAATAAATTTTTTTATGAATATGTGTTTTATTAAACTGTTATAAGCCAAAAAAAGTTTAAGTTTTATTTTATAAAAAATTAAAATTTTTTTTTAAAATATTAAATTTTTTTTTTTTAAATTAAAATTTTTTTCTAAAATATTAAAAATTATTTTATAAAATATTAAAAATTATTTTATAAAAAATAAAACTTTTTTTATAAAAAAAGAGATTTTTTATAGAAAGTTATATATGTATGTATATTTTATAAAAAATTTGACTTATTTTTATAAAAAATTAAATTTTTTTATAGAACATAAATTTTTTTCTAAGAAATTTCACTTATTTTTATATAAAAATTCAATTTTTTTATACGAAACAGTATTTTTTCTATAAAAATATAAATCTTTTTTATAAAAAACTTAATTTTTTGTATGAAAAATTTATTTATTTTTATAAAAAATTTATCTTTTTTTTTTTTGTAAAATATTAAACTTTTTTCATAAAAAATTGAATTTTTTTATAGAAAATTATATTTTTTTTATAAAAATTTTAATTATTTTTATCAAAAATTTCATTTTTTTATAGAAAATAAATTTTTTTATAAGAAACTTATTTTTATAAGAATTAAATCTTTTTTTTTAAATTTGACTTATTTTTATAACAATGAAATTTTTTATTAGAAACAATATTTTTTCTATAAATATATAAATTTTTTGTATGAAAAACTAAATGTTTTGTATAAAAAATGTATTTATTTTTATGAAAAACTAAGCCTTTTTTTGTAAAATATTTAAAATATGTATTTGTGTATAAAAATTTAAAATTTTTTTTATACAAATATAAATTTTTTTTTTATAAAAAATTTAAAATATTTTTTTGTACAAAATTTAAAATATATTTTTGTAAAAAATTTAAAATATTTTTTTATATAAACTCACTTTTTTTATATAAAATTTTCTGATTTATATAACATAAAAAATAATGCTGTGTTCAGACTTGCATTTTTAATTGAGTCAATATTCACTTTATTGCTATAATTATGGTCCTGTTCACATATACAAAATTTAGTCAATTCAATTATCGTGTGACAACAAAAGTAAACATTTTTTATATGTATTCATGAGTTCAAATCTATTATCTTTTGTTTCTTTTTTTTTAATTTCTTATGAATAATAAATTTAATGCCAATAATTTAATTTCAGCAAGCCTCTACATATTTTGTTTACGTTTATATTAATTTTTCCACATTTTAGGTACTAAATCTCTGCTAACTTTGTTAAGTGAGTTGTGTTTTGCTCACTAAACACACTTTAGAGCAGTGCTGCATTTGTAATTTTACTCAATATTACAACAATTTCATTTGAACAATAATTAATTTGAATTTTATGTAAATAATTGAGCTCAATATTGTATGTATATATTGCGATAATCTAAATTAAGGTGTATGTCTGAACTCGGTATAAAAATTTATTTTATAAGCCTCTTATGAATACAATTTTTTTTATGTGCTATATATTATTTGTACTTATAAATAATTACTTGAATAACTCACCAATTGTAAGTTTAAACGTGTTTCTCGTAACGCTATTGTGCCCTGATATAATTTCGGTCTTTTGGCTTCTATTTCATAATCTATTTCCGCTGACACTTCATTAGGCATTTCCTGTAGCGAAGCATCCAACGCAGTTGAAACACTTTCAAAAGGCTTAATAACATTTTGAAAAGTATTCGTGGAAGTTGATGGCACTTCATTTAATCCAAATGCCGTTTGTGTGGAGACAAAAGGCTTCGAATTATTTGGATATTGATTTATTATATTGATGTTAGTGGCACTGGTTGTTGGATTTGTTGTGGGCTCTGTAGCCTCGCTGTCAGTTGTAGCATTTAATGGAGTTATTTTTTCATGCTCTATTACAACGTCATTGGTTCGATACTGTTAATAGTTGAATATATTTAAAGAAGAATAAAATTTTAATTGGAATTTGGTGTCATATACCCTTTTACGCCTCCAATTAAATAACTTTTCTCGAAATTCAGCACGATGCCCGACACTACGTATGGCAGTATTGATGTCTTCCACAGATAAATACCTTAAGCTGCGATATGTTATATCACACGCTTTAAGAGAAAAATAATAATTATGAGAAAATAAAGAGTGATTGTAATAGATTAATCCTAGCGAGAAATATTAGTAAAATGCTGTTCATACGTTCTATTTTTGTTTTTTTTTTTATAACATACTTTTAGAAGAATAATTTATTTGGTATAAAAAAAAATTATTTTCCAGCTCTGGAGCTACCTCTTTTGTTTTTCTAAATTCTAATACCAATAAATTTCTTTAAAAAATATGAATGTAAATTAGTGAAAGTAAATTTTTATTTTTCGAACTTATTCTTCCTTATTCTGTAACCATTTGTCGACGTCAACGTCAACGTCGAGACAATAATAAACATGGAATACTTAAATACTCGTTGTAGTGGACAACTGAATCCTGCTTATGGCCTCAGACAGCAAGAGGCTGTTAAAAACATGCAACTGATGAAGAAAAACTTGAAATAATTGGTCTACTTTTGATATTGTCTCGACGTTAACATCGACAAAAAGTTATGGAATAAGGGAGATTAATTTATTATTAAGATAAGAAGTTTTTATTCAGACTCGAGTTCAAATCTGTGATTGCCAATTTTTTTTTTTTTTTTGTTTCAAGAATTTTTATTAAATTCAATTTATTTTACTAGAAGTGCAATATTTTGTTAAAAGCATTGGCTAAATAGTTGATATTCATAATGAGATGGCTAATAAGAGGGCGCAGCGGTCTCAAAATCCAAACTGATCCGTTCTGTTAGTTTCATGGCTTTACAAATATTCTAAATATTCTACTCTTAATAAAAATAACTTGATTTTATTAAAAAATCCATACAAAATAACTTTTCAGATGGCAGATTTGAACTTGAGTCTGAATGAAAAATTATTATCCTAATAATGAATATGTTTAATAAAAAAATTTTTTTTTTTTTATATTTAATTTTTCCAATACTGGAATTGTCTCTTTGATTTTGTTTGAATATTACAGTCGAATCCGCGTTAGCGCAACACGCTTTATTGAAAAAAGCGGATTACTGAAAGCGATACAAATCCCCGCACTGATTTTAAACGCAGCTAGTCTTATTCACTTCGCTTTAGCGAAACATCGCTTTACTGAAAATATCGTATTACTGAGACGCAAAAGCAAGCCCATAACTACGTTTTGTATGAAACTTACTTCGCTTTAGTGAAAAAATAAACAATGAAAAATTTATTTATTAGAAATCGATTGCATAACTTAAGGCTGAAAAAATTTTGCATGTTTTATCCGTTAAAAAAATTAAATGGCAAAATGTATTTGTCCTTTTCGCTCTTACGTACTTCATTGTATTTTTCTATTATATTGTCAATGCAAGTGGCTAGACATTTTCGAGGAACTCGTGAAAAATTTCAACAGCATAATGAATAATACTATGAATAATTTTTTTTAAATAAAATTTTTACGTTAAATTGAAGTAAAAAAAATATACAGATTTGATATAAAAAATATTGTTTTGCTGATTTTAAGCAGTACGCTTAACTGTAACAAATTTCAGTAATCCGAACTACGTTTTAAAGAGAAAAATAGGATAACTGAAAAATTTGGGTTTTAGTTATTTCCAGTAAAGCGGAGCCGACTGTAATACCAATTTAAATCTTCCTAAAGTATAAAATACAATTGATTAACAAAAACACAAAAATTAGTTTTAACTTGTTAATGTTATATACCAAAAAGAAAGTTTAAACATGCTCTTGGACCGTATTTTTGATTTGATTTTGATTTTCTATAGCAATATATTTAAAACTATTTTTAATCCAAGACCAAAACCTCTAGCTTTTCGAGGGGATCGGAAAACCAGTTTCACTTACAAACAGACAGACTTCCCGTATCGGATGTCTTTTTTCATAAGGACCCGGAATATATTATGGAGTGGCACATTAATATTGTGGAAGTTACACACAGAATGCCAAGACCATTTACCATATTTGAAGAAGGGTATAAATGTATGTACATACATATACATACATACATATGTATATAACATATAAAATAATATTTTTATTTATTATAAAATAATATTAACCGACTTATTACTTTTATGTGAAAATATCCCAATCTATTTGATTAAAAGCTTTAGAATAATAAATTAATATTTGAATTCATTTAAAAATAATTTCAAATTTGAATAAAATACACAACGTTCTATTGCGTAGCAAAGAATTTTTCACATGTAGATGGCAGCCTCAAGCACACAATAATAAACACTACAATTTATACACACCACCCTGTTTATTGAATTTGTTAAATGTAAAATAAACTGAACACACACACGAACTCTACTCACAAAAACACGCACAGCTGTTCAACTACAATTTCTTCTGTATCTACAATTTCTATAGTAAAATCAATATTGAATGTATTCCCACTTCCAAACATTGACGTACCGTTTAGAAATGCATACAAAAAAGACATTTGAAATTTCTTTAATAACTTCCGCAGCATCGCATCATCGTATTGACCATTAAAATCGGTGGGATGTAGAGGCAAAAATTCCGCCTGACAGGCATATTGTGGCGATTGTTCCGACTGCGGCAGGCCATCATCACAGAGTTCTTCTATTTCTAAATATTCTTCCTTCATTTTATGCAATCACTTTTACAATTAATAATTACAGTGCAAATAGCGTTCGTTTCAATTTTAAGTAGTTAAATTTTTGAAAATCTAATAACCGCTTTTTTAGTTCTTTCTGCAAAAATTCATAGTAAATTTATATTTTACACGATTCTATCACAACGTTGTTTTACCACGAAAATAATGTTATTTAACCTAATTTTTTCACTAGTTGTTTGTGTAACATACGCGGTGGTGCTGTAATGCCAGCTGATTTCTGCAGTTGCTTGTGTGAATATTCAAACTGTCAAATGGTGTTTATATAGGTTACCAACACACGCAAACTATTTTATATAAGCACATTTACTTATGAAATAGAAGTGAGAAAATAAAATTAAAATAAATTTGGTGGTACTTCTCTTACTTTTACATATTTTTATCACAGTCAGCTATTTGATTGGTTCACATATCGTAGCATCAATTATACATTAAAGGCCTTATGCACAACATATATATTTTTGATTTATAAAAGGTTTATAAAACCGATTTTCCTGCAGAATTTGTTCTATAAACTCTTTATAACACAGTAATATATTTTTTATGAATACGGCAGTAAATAATTAAGGGATGCATAATACCTTTAGCTGATTATGCTCCTTTCTGACGTTCGATAGTCCAAATAGTCACCATTTAGATTTTGAATAAAAAAAAATTTTAATTTTTAGTTAAATTTCATATAAGAATTTTCCCTAAAAAATACATTCTATGAAAATTCGAATAAAAATTATTGAAGTTTGTAGTTCTTATGGTGCTATATGACGCCTGATACTAAAAATAATTGAGAGTTGGATTTTCAACAAAAACTTTGAATTTTTAGTACAATTTCATATATAGAATTTCCGTAAAAAATACATTTCATTAAAATCGGAAATATGTGCAAATAAAAATTATTGAATTATTGTAGTTCTTGTGATCAGTTATGACTCCTAATAGTCAATTATATTTAGATAGTGAATTTTTATTAAAAAATTTTGATTTTTAGAGAAATATCATATTAGGAATGTCCCCAAAAAATTTAATTCATGAAAATGGGGATACCAGGCCAAATCAACATGACTGAAGCTTGTAGGTCTTATGTTCCTATATGACGTCCGATAGTCAAAATAATTAATAGTTGGATTTTTAATAAAAATTTTGAATATATATTTAGCGATACGTGGGAGTATAAAAATTTTTGAAGTTTCTAGGTCTTGTGCTTATATATGACTCCTAATAATTAAAATATTTAGTAATTGAATTTTTATTAAAAAATTTTGATTTTTAATGCAGTTTTGTATATAAAATTTCCGTAAAAACGCTTTTTTTATTCAGACTCAAGTTTAAATCTACAATCTGCAAATATTTTTTTTAAGAATTTTATTAAATTCAAATTATTAAAATATAATTTGAATTTAATCAAAAATTATTTGATATAATAAAATTCTTAAAAAGATAATTTTCTGGCTGGAGATTTCAACTTGAGTCTATATACTCTTATATTAATAATAATTATTGAACCTTTTGTCTTATGCTCCTGCTATGACGTCCAATAGCCAAATCAAGGCGAATTCATACCAGGTGGCCTTAGTTCAGAAATTGGTGATCAGCTGTTACCAGGGCAAAATTATTGAACTGTCAAAGTGTTCTTCTGGTTTTTTGTTTTTGTGTGCGGCCATTGCTTTTTCCAAGGCATTTCATTTGACAGTTCAATAAATTTTACACAGAATTGCAAAAGTGAGTTCATATTGTATGAATTCGCCTTGAGAAAAATAAACAATAGTTGGACTTCTTTTTAAATTTGGATTTTTAGTGAAATGCCATTTTTAGAATTTCCGTAAAAATACATTTTATGAAATATCTCCAGATTGTGGAAAAAAAGTAATTGAAGTTTATAGTTCTTGTGCTTCTATATGATGTTCAATAGTCAAAAGATTTGTCAATTGTATTTTTAATAAAAAATTAGGATTTTTAGGGAAGTTTCATATCTGGAACTAAATCTAATAAATATTTCAGGAAGTTAATAATTTTATTATTAAGACTCAAGTTCAAATCTTTAATCTGCAATTTATTTTTTTTAAGAATTTTATTAAATTCAAATTAATAAAATGTAATTTTAATTTAATAAAATATTATTTGAAATAATAAAATTCTTAAAAAAATAATTTTCTGGCTGGAGATTTGAACTTGAGTCTATATAAAAAACTTTTATATTAATAATAACTATTGAACCTTTTGTCTTATGCTCCTGCTATGACGTCCAATAGCCAAATAACAAACAATAGTTGGACTTTTTTTTTAATTTGAATTTTTAGTGAGATGTCATTTTTAGAAATTTCCGTAAAAAATACATTTTATGAAGTATCTCCAGATTGTGCAAAATAAGTAATTGAAGTTTATAGCTCTTGTACTTCTATATAATGTTCAATAGTCAAAAGATTTGTCAATTGTATTCTTAATAAAAAATTTGGATTTTTAGGGAAGTTTCATATCTGGAACTAAATCTAATAAATATTTCAGGGAGTTAATAAATTTATTATTAAGACTCGAGTTCAAATCCGCAATCTGCAAATTATTTTTTTACGAATTTTATTAAATTCAAATTAATAAAATGTAATTTGAATTTAATAAAAAATTATTTGATATAATAAAATTCTTAAAAAAATAATTTTCTGGCTGGAGATTTGAACTTGAGTCTATATAAAAAACTCTTATATTAATAATAACTATTGAACCTTTTGTCTCATGCCCCTGTTACGACGTCCAATAGCCAAATAACATACAATAGTTGGACTTTTTTTAAATTTGAATTTTTAGTGAGATGTCATTTTTAGAAATTTCCGTAAAAAATACATTTTATGAAATATCTCCAGTTTGGGCAAAAAAAATAATTGAAGTTTATAGTTCTTGTGCTTCTATATGATGTTCAATAGTCAAAAGATTTGTCAATTTTATTTTCAATAAAAAATTTGGATTTTTAGGGAAGTTTCATATCTGGAACTAAATCTAATAAATATTTCAGGAAGTTAATAATTTTATTATTAAGACTCGAGTTCAAATCTGCAATCTGCAAATTATTTTTTTACGAATTTTATTAAATTCAAATTAATAAAATGTAATTTGAATTTAATAAAAAATTATTTGATATAATAAAATTCTTAAAAAAATAATTTTCTGGCTGGAGATTTGAACTTGAGTCTATATAAAAAACTCTTATATTAATAATAACTATTGAACCTCTTGTCTCATGCCCCTGTTATGACGTCCAATAGCCAAATAACATACAATAGTTGGACTTTTTTTAAATTTGAATTTTTAGTGAGATGTCATTTTTAGAATTTCCGTAAAAAATACATTTTATGAAATATCTCCAGATTGTGCAAAAAAAGTAATTGAAGTTTATAGTTCTTGTACTTCTACATAATGTTCAATAGTCAAAAGATTTGTCAATTGTATTTTTAATAAAAAATTTGGATTTTTAGGAAAGTTTCATATCTGGAACTAAATCTAATAAATATTTCAGGGAGTTAATAAATTTATTATTAAGACTCAAGTTCAAATCTGCAATCTGCAAATTATTTTTTTAAGAATTTTATTACATTCAAATTGATAAAAAAAATAATTTGAATTTAATAAAAAGTAATTTGAAATAATAAAATTTTTAAAAAAATTTACTTCTGGCTGGAGATTTGAACTTGAGTCTGTATAAACAATTTTTATCTTAATAATAATTATTGAAGCTTGCTGATCTTGTGTTCCTATATGACGTCCAACAGTCACAATAATCAACAGTTGGATTTTGAAATGTCCTTGAAAGGACATTAAAAATCATTAGTGAGGGACATACTCATGCCGTTATTTTAATCATACAAGTAAATAATATTATCCATATAAAAATGTATATACACATGTGATATACTTTTAAGAGCATTTCTTCAAATGGCTAAAAATTACTTTAAAATTGATACTCACGAGTCTGTGGAAATATTTGCAAAATAACAAAATCATGGTGTAGCTAATTTGATGCAATTAAATAATTAGACTGCAGTGCGAACATTTAATTATTTTCGTAGGGATGAGTAACCACTAGTTAAGTTTTTTTTTCATTTACTTATTTTTCTATTTAAAGTTTTATATCTTTTGGCTTCCAGCAACTACAAGGATTAATTATTTGTTGATTTATGAACTGCAATTGGGTTCTAGTTTGGACTTGTTTCTCTTGTAACCATAATGCTTGAGGCTTTAAGGATATGTGGTTGGCTTTTTATTCCTAGAGATAAAACATAGATATAAACTACTGCACAGTAGGACGTGACATAGAAAATTTTTCGTACAGAAAGGAACCTGATGGCAAAAAATTATAATAAAATATAATAATAAATAAATAACAATTGAAACTAAAAGTGTGAATTTAATTACAGCTCAGAGCTTTGAGCAGAAATTTGTAATATAAGAACTTTTTTAAACATTAACCCCCTTATTCATAAAAAAATAAAATGTATTTGAAATCTGGTTTAAAAAAATTTTGTATGGAAAACTTTGAGTAAAATATTTCAAACTCATTTTAAATTTTATGAATACCGGTGTAAATATTTTTTTATAAATTCGACCTTTTTATGAGCTTTAAAAATTCTCATAATTTTATATAAATTATTTATGTGTCTTTATAAATAAAACTATTTATAATATTCTACCCAGTGGCGGATTTAGGCTTGCTGCTGCCCTAGACTCTGCTTGAAGCGCCGCTCTTTTTTTTTTGGTTTAGAAAATTCAATTCCCTTTGATCCAAAAGTTGAATTTACATATTTTTTTCAACAAAAAATATTTATTTATTCATGAATGTCTGTTTTTTACAAAGTAGTTCCCTCGTATATACGAGGTCTGTTCAAAATATAAGGTAAATTTGGAAATTTCTCAAAAAAAATTTGTTAATTTATGAATTTATGTATATATTTGTTTGAACGTAGTTACCTCACATATACGAGATCTGTTCAAAAAGTAAGGTGAATTTTAATTTTTTTCATAAAGTCACATACTTTATATATATATATGAAATTTACATATTTTTCATAGTAACTTTTTTCAAATGTACGAGGTCTGTTCAAAAAAAAAAGTTGAATATTAATTTTTTTTCCAAAATTACTTATTTCTTCATCAATTTCTATTTTTTTCTTCTTTAAAAGTAGTTCCCCTCAGATATACGAGGCCTGTTCGAAAAGTAATGTGAAATTCAATATCTTTTCATAAAGGCACTTTATTTATGAAATTTTAATTTTTTTCGTGGTAATTTTCCTAATTTTTTTTTTTTTGAACAGATCTCGTACATTTGAAAAAAGTACGAAAGTTCAAAAAAAATGGCCTCTCATCGTTTTGGTTTTTATAGGCTCAATCGTCATGAACGCCGGTTTTTCATAAGTCTCTTCAATCTCGAGAAAGGGGAAAAGTCACAGGGTGGAAAAAGTCACATTGTTTTAGGTAAAAAAAAATTTCGAATATGCAACTGTTTTTTCAATCAAAACTTTATTTTAAAATTCAGCAAGAAACTCGAATGTTCTCAAGAAATTTCCATTACGGGGATCTTCAACTTATCCTAAATGTCCTGTAAATGGTAGCCCTCTTATTGTGAGTGATGTAATAATCGCAATTATTCGTTGTAAAATTTTTTCTAGTACAACATTTTTTCATAGTTCTTTTTTATTACACAGTTTAGACTCCAAAGTTTTGCAGTTCTAAAAAAATTGCATCTCGGCCCTCACAGGTCTAGGTGTAAATCCAACACTGACTTTATCTATTGATTTTAAATGCCTTTTATAAATATTTTACAATTATTATGAATACAAAGGAAGTAGTTTTATCGATTTTTTTTTATTACTAAATAAAACATACAGATCCTGCCCCACTGTGCAGTGTGTCATTTTGTATTTTATTATCATACAAGAACAAGATAATTCTTTTTGTTATTTTTTTGTGTGCTTTAGCACAATTTCTAAGTTTTATTTTTTTAACGTTTTTGCAAGGATGTTCCAAACATTGTTCTCTACTGGTTTACTAATTTTATGGCCTTTTACATACTAGCAAATGTGCATGTGTATGCATAAGAGCATAGACGCTCAAACTCACATATTTATATGTAAGTAGTCGGGTAATATGTTGTAGTATTTGTTTGGTAAAAATGCTTTTACCATAATGGCTGTAAAGTAAACTGTACGGTGTGGTGACACTTTCACAGTGTTCAGTTTCTCTTTGTAGTTTATTTGCTTCGGTTTGCTTGCTTACTGTGAGTGTGTAGGTACATGCATTTGGTTTTAGGCACACACACAAACATCTATTTTTTGTTGATCACTTCTTAACAGGCTGCATGCATGTTGCAGTAATATTTTTGCAAAACACTGGCACACATTCTCAGGCAGAAAGTGTGTTAAAAGAATAGCTGCTTGACAGTAGGGATTAGTTTTTAAATGCTATAGCTTTATTTTACATCAACTGATAAATTGTGGTATTTATTTATTTTGCAAGAATGATATTAAATTAGTGTGAAATTTATATTTAAGTTTGATATCTTCTAGACTTTTATTACAAAAACGATGGAAGCAAAATTTTTACAGCAGAGATTTTTTATAGGGTCATAACGAATCGTTATAGAACAATTTGTTTGTTATCTTTTATGTCTTTTAATTTTTATGAAAATTATTTTTAAATTATGTATGAATTTTTATTAGTCGAACTTTCTTATGTAAATTGTTAATTTTCTCAACGGGCTTAAGTTCGAATCTGCAAGACTGCAAACCATTTTTTATTATTTTATTAATAAATGAATTTGTTCAAATTCTATTTATTATTTTCTATATTAAAATTGGAATATTTTTTTTTGATGTGTTAACATCTATACGCGCGCCTCTAGGGCAGTAAACTATCAGTTTCTATACGCAAGTGTAAGGTGTAAGATGTAAGAGTAAATCATCGTTTGTTTGTTCGTTTCTTGGCAGTCGGTATTGAAAGTGATTATTGGACGATTTTCATATAATTTTCCCACGCGATTTTCTCCGGAAATTCATAGCCGATTTTATTAATTTTTGTATTAAAACGCTAGTGCGGGTTTCGACGAAGAGTTTAGGCCAAAAATTAAGGCGATCCGATATCGGCGAGCGGAGATTTAAGTGTTTTAATTCGGAGTATTAATTTGGAGTAATATTAAAAAAGTGTTTTATGTTGATCTTCGGGTTTGTCTTATGCATAGCAAAGAGAATAGTGACGTGGTTATAAGTACATATATAAAAATGAGATAGCAAGACAGCAACGTATGTAGCTTATGTACAAACATAACAATGTATGTATGTACATTTGTCTGTTGCTTTGCATTCTCTTTGTTTTTTGTGGGTTTAATATAAAATAAATAAACAAAAAGGTGTTAACACATCGCCCGTGAGTTCGAACACTCATTGATTTTTGTATAATTATTATAAAATTAGTGCTTTTTGTGTGTTATGTGGTCCAGTGTGCACATAATTTAATTGAGACAATATGCCGAATAAACGATTTTGAAATATTATAAAATTATTTTTGTGTTATTTCCCTAACACCTTCCTTTTTAAATATTTTTTGTTTGTTTTGTACTAGAAATAATTTCAGAAAACCATTTTTATAGCCTCCAAAAATGAATTTGTCATTCCGTGTGTAACGCAGCGAAATATTCATCCGGTTCCCCATAACGTATATATATATATATATATATATATATATATATATATATATATATATTCTTGATCAGTGGGTGAAATCTAAGACGATCTAGCCATGTCCATCCGTCCGTCTGTGGAAATCATGACACAGTCCAAACGAAAAGAGCCAGACCATTGAAATTTGGTATAAATATATGTTGAAGGATAGCACAGGTTGAGTTCGTAAATGAGCTGAATCATCGGGCTAGAGGGATTCAAAGTTACTTTAAGAAGAACTAAACCAACTTCTAAAAAACACATTATTTTTAAAGTTTTTTTTTTAATTTTTTCAACGATCTTAAGTTCGAATCTGCATGACTGCAAATGATTTTTTTTTATTATTTTATTAATAAATTAATATGTTCAAATTCTATTTATTATTTTTTTTTATATTAAGATTGGAATATTAAGAATATTTTCAATAATCGTCAAACCAGCAGAACGGATCAGTACTGATTTCGTGGCCGCTACACCATCTCATCAGCGTTCTTTGTTCAATTTTTCCACTTTTGCAAGTGGTGCTAGTTAGTGGGAATATCAACTATTTAACCAATATTTTAACGAAAATTGAATATGAGAAGTTCTCACATTCATATTTTTAAGTTATTACCTTTTTGGTTAGTACGAAATTCCCCAACCCTGACGATTAATATTCCCAATATTCCATGTATCTCTTTCGCTTTTTCCAGAGCCATCGGCTGCTGATAGCTAAAGCTTCTTTGTTATTTATGCTCAAGTAATTGAATTGAGTTTGCAATTTACAATGAACAAGTGCGCGTGCCCCCGCAATGTTTTAAATGATGTATGCATTTTTATTAGTCGAACTTTCTTATGTAAATTGTTAATTTTTTTTTGCAACGGGCTTAAGTTCGAATCTGCATGACTGCAAATGATTTTTTATTATTTTATTAATAAATGAATTTTCTCAAATTCTATTTATTATTTTTTATATTAAGATTGGAATATTTTTTTTATAATATTGTTAAGCAACTGATATATTTTTATGTCAGAGAAGGTCCAATGCGTTAAACTTGGAGTCATAAAAACAAAAAAATTAATTTCTGAACACCGCCCCTTTTAGTGGGCGTAACCTTATCCTACTCTGCCCTACCCCATCCTTCCTCTTTGCCCCTCAAATGATCCTATCAAACAAATTTTTTTACACTTAATTATCTAAAAACTTATTATTAGTGTTTTATGAAAAAGGGGAATTGTCTTCCCCACAGCCCTTGTCGGCCTCGACAAAATAGACTTGTAGTACCTTCCAAAAAGAATCGGACCCCATAAAGTATATAGTATATTGTTAAAGTCTAATACGATTTAGCAATGTCCATACTTCCGTCTGTGGAAAACACGATATAGGCTTTTTTGGACCCCGCCATTTTAGTGGCCGTTGAAGTTACATATTATATAAAAAGCTATTGTAAATGTTTAACAAAATGTATTCCTTAAGCCTGCATTCCTTAAAAATTAAATTTATAAGCTTTTATACCCTACCTCTCCACCCCCTTTGTCCCCCACATGACCTTATAAAAAAAAAACTTTTTTTCACCACTTGACTACCGCGAAAATTTAGTTTTTACGTTGAGATGTCTCCCCCACGACCTTTCCCGCAGTGACCCTGTATAGAGTTTTAAAATTGGGCACAGAAATGTCTTAAAGGAACTGTGACTCGGCAGGTTAAACATTTTTAACTTACCTCAGTCCCTTGTTGGCATGTTGACATAAAATATTAATACCTAAATTGCTTTTATGCTGACGGAAAGGTGTCTCAGTCATACTCCTCCCAACACATTGGAAACGACTGCATTAAAATACATTTTTTTTTCTTTTTTTACATAAGTCAAATACCATAAGAATGTAAATTTTAATAAGAATGAAAATTGAATTCTTATTTACGAATATAAATAAATATATATAAATAAATAAATATATATAAATAAATAAATAAATATTTACGAAATATTTGAAGGGTATTTATTTTTAGTTCTTCGTTTAAAGTTTATTGATAGAATAATTAATAAGAAAAAGCTTAGGGCCCGATTATGGTTTACAACACAAAAATGTTGTGTTGTTTTAGTTACAACACAACACTAACCCTTTTTGCGATTATGGTTTACAACAGCTAGCTGTTGTGTATGTCACAGGGTTGTAATGTAATTGTAGTAGATATTTCCATAAAAAAGCATACCTCGCGCCAACAAATGTCAAGGTAAAAAAATTGAATAAGCGTATTTTTCGTCAGAAATACATAAATAAAACAAAAAGAATTATGAATATTAACGTTGATCTGTATTTTGATGATGAAATTGAAAATAACAATAATACATACATGGCAGGTATTCAGAAAAATATTCGCGACAAATCAAATCCATTAGAGTTACCAAATACTGAGTACGTATGATTTTCCTAAAATAACAAATTTTTAAAATGTATTGATTACACATAAATTTTATAGTTTTATAAAATTGTTCCGGATAAACAAAGATGGTTTTTTGTTTTTCTTACAAAAGCTTGACTCTTTTTTAACACCTTCAATCCGCTGCTCTGCCATTCCACCGGTTTTAAAATTGTGTTGTGCATCCAGGTTTCTTGCTGATGGTAGTTATCAAAGAAGAAGCGGCAATGATTTTAATATAGGAGTTTCACAACCAACTGTTTGCTGCATATTAAATTAAATAGTTAAATTCTTTGAGCGAAAAATTTGCAAGAAGTGGATAAATGCTCGGATGACCGAAGAAGAAAAAAGCGTCGTTTTTTCAAAAACCAGATTTCCAGGAGTAGTCGGATGTATAGATGGTACGCTTACTTGTGTTTGCATTGACACAAGTTCCACAGTGCTCTGTTCCAATGGGCTCGAGCTCACTTCAGTAGATGGGCCACCACCAGTACTTTGAAAATTTCTCTTGTTTGAAGCCAATTTTCTTTTCAAATTGGCTTTATATTGGGTCCATACCTGTGATAAAATAGAAATAATTTTACGTAAAGTAAAATAAATTATTCAGTAGATCTGCTACTAACTCGTTGCCATTCTTTGGTAGTTTTAATAGGAGGTCCTAAGCTATTTAATTAGTCAGAAAATTGATCCCATTTCTCTTTGAGATACATTTTGCTACATCCAAATGGCATCTTCCATCGGCCAATCTCTGGATTCATTTTCATAAGATCAACCAGTTTTTCCATTTGTTTTTTTATTTGTAGTTTTGCTAAGAACAAATAATAACTAATTCTTTTTCTGGTTTTTTAGATTTTATATGTTTACTTACAAATTTTTCTCCATTTTGCTTTTTTAACTTGTAACGCTCGCGAAACAACAGCTAATGAGCTGTTGTACGTTTTTGACAGTACTGACAACACATAAATACACATGTTGTAAACGATAATCGGTGTTGTCAAAGGCAAACAACTTAACATACAACATTACAGACAACAGTTGTAAACCATAATCGCTTTTTTAAAAATACAACATTGAACTAACAACTGTTGTAAACCATAATCGGGCCCTTAATCTCATAGAACTAAAAATTACTCTTGGTTGGTGCCTCAAATAACTTTAAAACTCTTACTGTGGTCAGTTTCTATAAAGCTAGGGAACAGTATTGAAAATGGAAAGTGGTGTATTTCGTAATTGCAAAATACTTGTGTGCTTTTATATAAAAAGCTTGATTGCTTTCAAGTTTTATACGAATAAGGCGTGCTATAATGTTTCAATGTTGGAGCAGAATAAACGTTACTTTTAAACATTCTGCTAGTTTTTTAATTATAAAAATATTGTAAACATTCTATTCTTAATAAAAATAACTTGAATTTAATAAAAATTCTTAAAAAAATAATAATTTGAAATTAAGTCTGAATAAAACTTATTATCGCAAAAATAAAATTTATGAGTTCGAAAAATAAAAAATTTGCATTCATGTTTAAAATTCGGTTATATTTTTCTCTCTTAAACACATCAAGATTTAGGGTATAAAAGTAAAATAATATTTTCTCTTAGCCCTATTTTTAAATTTTATTTTAATTAAATGCTTTACTTTTTATTTGCAGGTAATTTACATTCAAATTGTGATAACAGTCCATGACGTCATAATGGCCTCTAACTCCTCAATATCATTTGCCAGATTAATTAATTCAGGTAAATTGTTTAAACAAGTGAAGAAATATGCACCAGTGCGTGTACTTGATTTTAATTTACTCACAATAAAGTATACGCCACCATGTTTTTTTTAATACGATTGCGACCTTTTTCGGGTAAATGTAACATTATTTGATTTAAAAACACCTAAAAGATATTCTGACAAACAAAAAGCTGGAATTATGACAGGATTTTATTAGTCGAACTTTTTAATTCTCACCAAAACAGAATTGGAGTGTATTTTCACTTTGCCGTTCCGTGTGTAACGCAGCGAAATAACCTTCTAAGGGCCGGTAAAGTATATTTGTATATCAGTGATGAAATCTAAGACGATCCAGTTCTGTCCGTCCGTCCATCCGTTCGTCTGTAGAAATCACGGTACACTCCAAACCAAAGGGACGGAAATTTGGTAGAGATAAATTTTAAGAACAGCATATGGGCTGAATAGGGCCAGAGGGCTGAGTAGGGCCAGTGGGCTGAATAGGGCCAGAGGGCTGAAAAGGGCCAGAAGGCTGAAAAGGGCCAGAGAGCTGAAAAGGGCCAGAGAGCTGAATAGGACCAGAGGGCTGAATAGGGCCAGAGGGCTGAAGAGGGCCAGAGGGCTGAAGGGGGCCAGAGGGCTGAAGGGGGCCAGAAGGCTTAATAGGGCCAGAGGGCTGAATAGGGCCAGTGGGCTGAATAGGGCCAGTGGGCTGAATAGGGCCAGTGGGCTGAATAGGGCCAGTGGGCTGAATAGGGCCAGTGGGCTGAATAGGGCCAGACGGCTGAATAGGGCCAGAGGGCTGAATAGGGCCAGAGGGCTGAATAGGGCCAGAGGGCTGAATAGGGCCAGAGGGCTGAAGAGGGCCAGAGGGCTGAAGGGGGCCAGAAGGCTTAATAGGGCCAGAGGGCTGAATAGGGCCAGTGGGCTGAATAGGGCCAGTGGGCTGAATAGGGCCAGTGGGCTGAATAGGGCCAGTGGGCTGAATAGGGCCAGTGGGCTGAATAGGGCCAGACGGCTGAATAGGGCCACAGGGCTGAATAGGGCCAGAGGGCTAAATAGGACCAGAGGGCTGAATAGGGCCAGAGGGCTGAATAGGGCCAGAGGGCTGAATAGGGCCAGAGGGCTGAATAGGGCCAGAGGGCTGAAGAGGGCCAGAGGGCTGAAGGGGGCCAGAAGGCTTAATAGGGCCAGAGGGCTGAATAGGGCCAGTGGGCTGAATAGGGCCAGACGGCTGAATAGGGCCACAGGGCTGAATAGGGCTAAATAGGGCCAGAGGGGTGAATAGGGCCAGAGGGAAAAAAGTTCCCCTAAGAAGAAAAAAAGAAATCTTAATTTTGTAAATCAGGAAAATTCAGCTTTGGACTCCTCCCCCTTTAGTGGGCGTTGAAGTAACATATTATATGGAAAAGTAGTGTAAATATATAACAAATTGTATAATTTCAGACTAGATTTCTTAAAAATTAGATTATGAAGCTTTTATGACGATATTCCTGTGATATTCCCCTGCCCTACACTCTCCCCACCTTTACCCCCTAAACGACTCTATAAGTATTTTTTTTTTTTGCACTTCATAAGTCCAAAATTTGGCTTTTTAGTGTTCTATGGCAAAGGGGCGCCGGAGTGACCTCTACATTTTTTATTTACCAAATATTTGGAGGATATCTAAGATTCGACGCGGACCCATACAACGTTTTTGCTTGTGTTTTTTCTTTTGTTTTTGTAATTCTCATATAATTCTTGAAAGTTTGCGAATAAGCGAACAGGTTTTGTTAGTTAAACTCTATTATTATTGAAAAAGCTAGAAAATTTGGCGTTTTAAAGCTGCCAGTGTTTATTGAATCAAAGTGGTCTACTTTATTTCACGCGTACCATAAAGGAAATATGAAATGATCTACAATACTGGAGAGTGCTGGTGGCTAAAGTAGTTAATACGAGACTAACAAGCAGAGAGTCCCGAGTTGGTGTCGAATTTTTCGGATCCGGTTAGTAAGTGCATGATTGTGTTAATTGTTGTCGGCCTCTTTTAGTGATCACTGGCGAAGTGAAGATAAAAAAAAGTTACGAAAAATTCTCTATTCTCTCATCTTTCTTTAGCTGTCTTCTCAATACTATTCCCTTTTTGCCAGATCTGGGGCAATGCTCTGCATATGTAAGGAAAATCTTTTTTGTGTTGTGATTTTAAGTCCTCATGCTGGCACAAAAACACCTGGTATACAAAATTAAATATTGAACTCACATACATAATATTTATCATGTATGACAAACAAAATGTCTCGATATGTTGTCTGATATATTTTGGCATTTTTATAATCTACTCGTATTATAACTCCCACACAAAGCGTTACAAATTAAATCCAGTGCTTATGTCGTTAAGCCTTCAAACTTAAACCAATAAATTACTAAATCAGTGTTGAGTGTAGGATAATATTTGGCCGGTTTTACACTTTTTCATCCCCTGTATTTATCTAGTGCTTTCAAATTGTTTTATTTGAATTTCAAATTAAAACTAATACCGATATTTTTTTAAAGCAAATAGGCTGCAAATTAAATTGCTCTACATGCACAATATAATTTTATGGAACAATTGGATTACAAACACAAAAATTTCAACTCATAAACGAAAGAGATTAAAAATAAAAGGAGAAAAAAATATAAATAAATGCAACAATAAAATGTTGCTATCAGTTTTTACACAATTTCGTTCAAGTTTTAAATTCGTTCGCCAAACAAATACTCTCTGGTCGGTAAATTGTTTGTAATTGCATCTAAATGCAGCAGAAGGAGCGTATGACTGCACGAAAATGTGTATGATTGTGTGGATGCAAGTGATTTATCCGTATGCGTGTGTGTGTGTGTATGCGTGTGTTTATAATAAATTTTAAACTTTAATGAACAGTCAATGAAAAAAAATATATATATATTTATGATGCTGACATTTACAAAAGAAGTGATAATAATATATTTTTTCTAAAAGAATTTTATAATAATTTTCTGCCATAAGCAAACACACCAGAGCGCATTAAATACTTAAAATTGTGGAAAATAATTTAATTTATATTTTAATAAATTGTTTCAGTGTTGGCAAGTGGACGGTACTGTTGCAATTTTGGGTCGTAGATCCCACTGAATATATAATTTGAGTAATAATTCTTTAAGACCTCGAGTCTTTTTATATAAAAAATGTCTTAAAATATTTATATAAAATATATAAATTATAAAATGTTCATTAACTTTTACAATATTAGGTAGCTAAAGGTCTTAGTATTGATTGGAGATCCTGCTAAAACACTGTCTGAATACTTTAGAAAATTTTTTTATAAAAACAAAATTTAGTTAAAAATTATTGAAATACAACCTATTGTAACTGCTGTCTGCACAATCAAGTTGTTCCATCTTTTTCTAAAGTCTGGCAAAAATCCCTGCAACTGTTGCAAATAATCTGTATTTTTATTATCATCATGAAGTTTGAATATTTAAAATAAAACTTAATTAAACAGAATGTTGTATATTTCAAAAAAAAAAAAAAAAATAGCAAAACATGCAACATTTTATCGCATTTTCCAGTTATCACGCAACATTGAACGTGACTTCTTTTTCCAAACATTTATAAACGTTCATTATTCTTTATTTACGAAAATATATAAATTTTAATTATTTTAAGGAATAAATATGGCGGCTAACAAACAATCACATAAATACTTATTAACATGAATGGTTTTGTTCTATCGTGTTTTGAACATGATAAAATGGGAAAGCAATGGCTCAATACACACACGATACCGACAACAGAGAGCAACTGAAAGTTATTCTAATAAGAGAACAAGTAAAAACGTTATATTCGACCGGGTCGAATCTTAAACACCCCCCCCAAATATTTGTTAAGTAAATTTAAAATGTTTAATTCGGTGGGACAGAGTTCCTTTAAGACATCTTTGTACCCGATTTTCAATCTGTATTTTGAGAGAGTCATTGCGGGAAGGACCGTGGGAGGGACGTTTCACCTCTGCAAGATCAGAGAACATCTCAGCTTCTTATAGGTTTAAGGAATAACAATTTTTCAATAGTTACACTTTTTTGCATATAATATTGAACGTCAAAGCCCAAAAAAGGGGCGGGGTCCAAAAATAAATGTTTTTGATTTTATAGCTTCAAATTTAACGCGTTAGACCTTCTCTGGCATAAAAATATATCATTTGCTTAACAAAATTACAAATAGAAATTTAAAAATTATGTTGTTTTTTATACCCTCCAAAAAAGAATTTTGGAGGGTATATTTACTTTGTCATTCCTTTTGTAACGCATCGAAATATCCATCTCAGACCCCATAAAATATATATAATCTTGATCAGTGATGAAATCTAAGATGATCTGAGCATGTCCGTCCGTCCGTCTGTGGAAATCACGATTCAGTCCAAACGAAAAGAGCTAGACCCTTAAAATTTGGCATAAATATATTTTGAAGTTTAAGTTCGAAGATGGGTTAAATCGGGCAAGGGGGAAAAAAGTTCCCCTAAGAAGAACTAAACCAACCCAGAAAAAACAACATAATTTTTAAAGTTTTTTGGTTATTTTGTTAAGCAAATGATATATTTTTATGTGAAATACGGTCCAACGCCTTAAACTTGGAGCCATAAAATAAAATAAAATTATTTTTGGACCCCGCCCACTTTAGTGGGCGTTATTATATGCAAAAATAGCATAACAATTTAACAAATTGTTTTACTTAAGCCTACATTCCTTAAAAATAAAATTTTTAAGCTTTAATGACGAAGCTGAGACGAAACCTGGTACTACTCTGCCCTACCCCCTCCTCCCCCTTTGCCCCCTAAATGACCCTACCAAAAAAAAAAAAAAAAATTAAATTTTGTATATAATCATCCCAAGCATTTATTTTTAGAATTCTGTGACTACCTGTTTCTGTCCTACCCCCTCCTCCCCCCTTGCCCGCTAAATGACCCTTTAAAAGATAAATAAAATTTTTGTTTAAATTTTGTATATAATTATCCCAAGCATTTATTTTTAGAGTCTTATGACAAAGGTGAAATTTTTCCCCCACTGCCCTTGCCAGAACGACCCCGCCAAAATACCGTTTTTATACCCTCCAAAGAGAATTTGACCCTATAAGGTAAATATGTATATTCTTGATTAGTGACGAAGTCTAAGACTTGATGGGGTCTCAGATGGATATTTCGCTGCGTTACAAAGTGAATATAACCGCCACTTCTTTTTTGGAGGGTATAAAAACTGAGCTTGACTTTCCTTTGTGCTCAGGAATATTAATCATATCTTTTTGAATTTAAACAAATTTTGCGAACAATTAGCCTATAAATCTTAATGGAAATTAATATAAAACATTTGGTGTTGGCTAATACAACAAGGAGGCAAAAAATTAATTTTTTTTTTAACAAGTACAATTTTCAAAATAGCACTTCAATGAGTAGATTTTTCTATTTAAGACTCAACGGCATATGCTGTAGTTTATCCACTCGAAATCCTTTTTTAAAAAAACCATTTCAAACAAAAAATGTCTCCTCAACAGAACCACACAAGGCTGACGATTAAAACACTGAATTGACAATTTAAACATTTTTTTTCTTCTTATAATACTATTTCAAACCGTGTCCATTAAATTTTCCAGCCAAGTGACTCAGAACGAGTCATTGTTGTGTGTTAGTCCTACGTGTGTCTCAAATTTGCTTACAAGCCAGAAACAGACTTCAACGGCTGCAGTTAAAAGGAGTGTTTGATTTGTATTGCATCAATGCATTTCATGCTGTAAATCATGTTTTTGTAGTGCGTAAATGCAAGAAATTAAAATGATTACTTTGTGCTTTTGCTAATTAAATTGTACAAACGTTTTCCTTAGATGTGGCCAAAAGGTTGTTAATTAACACAAAACTGAGAATTATATTCCATGACGAAGTGATTTACCACAAAGACAAGGAAATAATATGAATTTGTAACAACCACCCGAATAGAGTGCAAGAATATAGACTTTTGCTAAAGGCTATTGTGTACAAAAACAACAATGCATCATGCATTTGCCCGCAAAACAAGAAAGCAGGCAAATGCATTGGCAATACTGTGACTGGCAAGAGATTGAACAGGTGAGTGATTGATATTCGATTTTCAGGTTAGAATTTTACTATTTACAGGCATTTCATTTTAATTGAAATGGCAGTTATTTCTGCTGTGATTTAAATAGTGATTTTTTTCAAATATAGCCTTTTCTGAGTATTAAAAAAATTATAAAGTTCGCTCATATGGTTTAAAAGATATGATGAAATAAAATTTGTTCCATAATGTGCCGTAATTGCAAACTTCCTTGGAAGAAAAAAAGAGTTGCTCGGATGTGCTAGGTGCTCCCGCTATAATAAAATGAAACGTAAGACTCCATATTATCAATTAAAAAAAAAAGGTTAAATAATTAATAATCTTTTATAAAATCATAAAATTTGTCTCCAAATTCATGAAATTTTTATAAAATAATTATTTATAAAATAATTAGTTTTGGTAAAGAAACAAAAAGTTTTGGGAAAAAATATAATATGAGGTATATGGCGGTGAGGTGTGAGTGGTGGGAGGTAGTTGAGATAATAAAGGCTCTGTGCCAAATATCAAAAACTTTGGGTCAAAAATAAATTTTGGGTTCTATGGGCGGTAGTGGGTAGTGGGAGTGGCCAATATTGATGAAACTTTATTTTATTGTTAATTGAGGTAATAAAAGCCTCTGTGCTAAATTTCAAAAGCTTTGAGCCAAAACATAAGTTTTGGTTTCTATGGGCGGTGGGTGGTGGGCGTTTCCAATTTTGATGAAACTTTATTTAATTTTTAATTGAGGTAATAAAAGGCTCTGTGCTAAATTTCAAAAACTTTGGACCAAAAATACATTTTGGATTCTATGGGCGGTGGGTAGTGGGCGTGGCTAATTTTGACGAAACTTTATTTTATTCTTAGCTGAAGTAATAAAAGGCTCTGTGACAAATTTCAAAAACCTTGGACCAAAAATACATTTTGGGTTCTATGGGCGTGGCCAATTTTGATGAAACTTCATTTTATTCTTAATTGAGGTAATAAAAGGCTCTGTGCTACATTTCAAAAACTTTGGACCAAAAATACATTTTGGGTTCTATGGGCGGTGGGTAGTGGGCGTGGCCAATTTTAATGAAACTTTATATTTTTATTAATTGAGCTAACCAAAGGCTTAGAGCAAAATTTCAACATTCTACGAGCACTTCTTATATATTTTTGCCAAACGTTGTATGAACAAATCCCACTGTGGGCCGTGTGGGAGAAATTTCACCTTTGCCATAAAACACTAAAAATAAATGTTTGGTATAATTAATTGTAATAAAAAAAATTTTTTTTAATATTGTCTTTTGGTGGGAAAAGACGGAGGAGGCGGTAGGGCAGGGAGAATCGGGTTACGTTCCAGCTTCGTAATACAATTAAGTAATAAAATTTTTTACACTATTTTTGCATATAATAACGCCTCCTAAAGGGGCGGTATCCAAAATTTTTTATTTTATGGCTCCAAGCTTAACGCGTTGAACCATCTTTGACATAAAAATTTATCATTTGCTTAACAAAATTACAAAAAAAAAACTTTAAAAATTATGATGTTTTTTAGAGGTTGGATTAGTTCTTCTTTGGGGAACTTTTTTCCCTCTCGCCCGATTCAGTCTATTTCCGAACTTAACCTGTGCTATCCTTCAAGATATATCTGTACCAAATTTCAAGGGTTTGGCTTTTTTTCTTTTGTACTGAATCGAGATTTTCACAGACGTACGGACGGACATGCTCAGATTGTTTTAGATTTCATCACTGATCAAGAATATATATTTACTTTATGGGGTCTCACGTGTATATTTTTCTGTGTTACACACGTAATGACAAAGTTATTATATTTTGGAGGGTTTAAAAATATATAAACGAAAAAGTTATTAAAATTTGTTAACCCAGTAGAGACTTTTGGTCCACTCTGTAGATGACCCGAGCGCAATCAAATTAACAGTGGGAATGCGCGGTCTGCATGTATGTTATTATTGCAGAAATTTTATTAACATCTTCAATATAATTAAATTACGTATATCATTTAGCCTATTATGCCAGCGTATGAGTAATAATTTTAACAAGTATACGCACCCATAGTCCAGTGCTAGCAGAAAACATAACAGATGGGCAATTTTAGGGTTAGGAAGTAAATTGTTCTGTCAAATGATTAAATCTAATCTATTGGAGAGTTATCTTTTGACATTTATTTAGAAAAAAGGTGGGAAATTTTACCCATGTAACCTTACACTCTTAAACAAAGAATTTTAAATGTGAAAATTTATTATCAAAATGGTGAATATGAAAAAACGAACTAATCCAGCCGAACGATATAAGTGAACATGTTCTACTGAACTTGATTATTTTGGACACTTAAGCCAAACGGTGTGCGAACATTTTTGCCCCCACTTTATTGGCAATATGGGAAATTCATATTTGCGGCTTAAGAAAATTATATAATTTTACTTCTACAATCATTTATATTTCAGTTTGTTGTATTTTTTGCCCCTAAAAAAAGAGGAAAATATAAAAGCAATTTTTGTAATTTTCCTCTTTCTGGCATAAGCAAATATGCCACGTATGCCACAATATGATTAAGCAAAACTGTGCACTTAATTTTAATTATCAGCTTTATTAAATTTCCATTTTTAAATAACACTCGCACAAAATCGATGTATTTTTTTAAATGACAGGGCAGAAATATTTAACGTTTAATCAGCAAATTTATTAATAGCAATAAATTTTATTAATTTATAATTTTATTGTGAGCAAAAGGGCTTGGGTTGATTGAAGTGTAACACCAGGCAGCATATTACAGGGCACAAACACATTTACACTTAATTATTCATTTCCTGCAGATAAGAGTGTTTGACAACAAGACTTATGATGTATGAAACAGCTGGAAATTTATTTATATGAAATAATTTATAAAATTTAAATTGCAACCCTGTGGCTTTTTACGCCATTATATAGCCGTAGGGGAAACGTGGATCTCTCACACTAGCCCAGAGATCAAGGAACAGTGGAAATGATGCGTTTCACTATGTGATCGTATATCAATTAAGACCACAGAGGGTCTGTCAGAAAACACACGAATGGCCATAGTTTTTTTTTATTTAATTTTTTTTTTGATGACCCGGATGGCTGTCATTCATATAGATTTCCTAGAAAAAAAATTTTCACCGGTCAATATTATTTAGAGTTTTTGGGCAGATTCAATATTGAATGGAAGCAAAAAGTCCACATTTTCCGAAAAAAAAGATGTTCGTTCGACTAGTAACGGAATCATCAGACAGCTGCCGCATTGCAACTGTCGGCTAAAGTTCAGTGAAATATGCCAAGCGGAATATCCCATTCCTCTAAAATGAAGTCTTTGTCTATGCAAACAATAAACAACAACCATTTTGTTATTGTCTTAAGATAATCTGTTGGCCTTTATTTTCAACTTTAACTTGTCTGACAATTTCCAATAAATTCAGTGATGTATTTACACCTAGTCCCGGGCCTAGGGCGGCTTAACTTAGACGGCGAAATGTTTTACAGAACTGAAAATTTGTAATCGCGCCTAATAAAACAACTAGACAAAGAAATTTTTTACTAGAAAATATTTTACGAACGAAAATATTTTATGAATCAATAATTCAGATTCGCTCAAAATAAAAGGGCTAACATTTAGAGGACATTTAGGTGCCGTTATATAATATTTATAACTAAGTTTTTTAACAGACCTCGTACACCTGAAAAATTGGAAATTCATCAGAAAATTGAAATTCATATAATTTTTTTGAGCAACCCTCGTATATCTGACATGCACTACTTTAAAGTAAAATATCTAAATTGGTAAATTCACAAATATTTTTTGAAAAAAATTAAAATTCACCTTATAATTTGAACATACCTCGTATATATAAACACCGCCTTAAAGTGAATCAAATTTCTTAAATATATCCTCGCACACATCAGTTTTTGAAAAATTAGAAATTCATCAGAAAATTAAAATTCATATTTTTTTGAACAACCCTCGTATATCTGACATGGACTACTTTGAAGTAAAATATCTAAATTCGTAAATTCACAAATATTTTTTAAAAAAAATTAAAATTCACTTTATAATTTAAACAGACCTCGTATATATAAATACCGCCTTAAAGTGAATCAAATTTCTTAAATATATCCTCGCACACATCAGTTTTTGAAAAATTAGAAATTCATCAGAAAATTAAAATTCATATTTTTTTGAACAACCCTCGTATATCTGACATGGACTACTTTGAAGTAAAATATCTAAATTCGTAAATTCACAAATATTAAAAATAAAAAAAAAATTAAAATTCACCTTATAATTTAAACAGACCTCGTTTAGATAAACACCGCCTTAAAGTGAATCAAATTTCTTAAATATATCTTCACACACATCAGTTTTTGAAAAATTAGAAATTCATCAGAAAATTAAAATTCATATAGTTCTTTGAACAACCCTCGTATATCTGTGATAGACCACTTTGAAGTAAAATATCTTAATTCGTAAATTCACAAATATTTTTTGAGAAAAATTAAAATTCATTTTATAATTTAAACAGACCTCGTATATATAAATACCGCCTTAAAATGAATCTTAAATATATCTTCACACACACAAGTTTTTGAAAAATTATAAATTCATCAGAAAATTAAAATTCTTTTTTTTTTGAACAACCCTCGTATATCTGACATGGACTACTTTGAAGTAAAATATCTAAGTTCGTAAATTCACAAATAGTTTTTGAGAAAATTCAAAATTTACCTTATAATTTGAACAGACCTCGTATATAATAATACCGACTTAAAGTGAATAAAATTTCTTAAATATATTTTCACACACACATCAATTTTTGAAAAATGGTATATGTATATGATTCTACTGAAATAATCAATATAACAGATCAATAATATATTTTTTTATTAAATTGGGGAAATGGTAAAATAGATTAGAAGACAGTCGACTTTATATATTAAAGACCAAAATAATAAAAAATATCTTATGCTTACAACCTTCTATTTGACAAACTTTTCCGCAAAAAAAAAACTTTAACTTTTTTATTTCCAAAAATATCCACTCTTCCTCCTCTATAAACCCACGTCTTTAACGACTTTTGTTCTTGTTTACTTGTAATACCAGGGGGAATTATTTCATCGAGACTTACTTAATTGAAAGTTATTTTATTCCATCACATACTTTTTTTTTATTTTTTATGTAAATATAAAATCATCCAGCTGAAAATCTGACAATTTTTTCTGACAAACATTTAATATATCATTAATAAATTAAATTAAATTTTGTTGAAAATTTTGTTGTTTCGATCCACTGGCGTGCAAATAAGATGTGAAATTTTAAAGGAAATACGTGTAAACAGGATGTCCCCTTCCACATCAGGACAATTATACGTTTAATTTTTTCTGCTGATATTTTATTTTACTTAAAGTAAATACTTTTTTTTTATCGCACAAAAGAACCAAATAATAGCATCAGTTTTAATATCTGACTAAAATGTTTTTCGAACTGAAAGACAAGAAGAATGAAAAACTAAAAGGGCAAAAATGGTAACAACAATCTAAACATCTCTAAAGGACTCCTCTTCCTATTATTTTCAGTTTCAATTTGCCGTATTTGTTTCTGTTTTATTTGTGAAACGTATACTTACGTACAGCAAAGGACCTACATGTGTATGTAAGTGTGTGTTATATACCCCGCAAACATTTCCCTGACTATTGCACACATGAGTTTCAAAATGTCGTGTTCATTATGAGAGGATGAACAATTTTTTGTATTTTGTAAAATTTAAATACTCTATTGCCATACTATTATCTTTTATTAAACAGTAAATTTTATTATTCTAACTTATTAATTCTATTATTAAGATAAGAATTTTATATACAGACTCAAGTTCAAATCTGCAAATAATATTTATTAGGATTTTCTGCTAATTTTTCTTTTTAAATAGGACCAGCATTCAGGGTATGACTCTTACATAGGTAGTGCAAAGCAAAGGATAGTGCTGATAGGATGGATGCAGAAACATGAAAAGAGAAATTTTGCTATACTGCCGACATAAGAGGCCAATGAAAATGAATATAAAACAAGTAAAAACGTTATATTCGATCGGGTCGAATCTTAAATACCCTCCAAGTATTTAGTAAGAAAATTTAAAATGTTTAATTCGGTGGGACAGAGTTTCTTTAAGACATCTCTGTACCCAATTTTAAAACTCTATTTTGACAGAGTCATTCCGGGAAGGGCCTTTGGGGGAAACGTTTTACCTCTGCAATATCAGAAAACATCTCAGCTTCTTATACGCTTAAGGAATAAAAATTGTTCAAGATTTATACTATTTTTGCATATAATATCGTACGTCAACGCCCACTAAAGGGGGCGGGGTTCAAAAATATACATTATCATGTTTTCCACAGACGAATGTATGGGCATTGCTAGATCGTCTCAGACTTCATCACCGATCAAGAATATATATGTATACTTTATGTGGTCCAATTCTCTTTGGAGGGTATAAAAACTGTATTTTGACGGGGTCGCTCTGGCAAGGGCCGTGGGGGAGACAATTCACCCTTCTTATAAAGCTCTAAAAATAAATTTTCGGAATAATTAAATGTAAAATTAATTTAATTTTTTTTATAGGGTCATTTAGGGGGCAAAGGGGGAAGAGGGGGTAGGGCAGAGTAGTACCACGTTACGTCCTAGCGTCGTTATTAAAGCTTAAAAATGTAATTTTTAAGGCATGTAGGCTTAAATTTGTACACAATTGTTGCATATAATAACGCTCTCTAAAGGGGGCGGGGTTCAAAAATTATTATTATTTATTTTATGGCTCCAATTTCAACGGGTTGAACTTTTTTGACATAAAAATATATCATTTGCTTAACAAAATTCCAAAAAAACATTAAAAATTATAAATTATGTATGAATTTTTATTAGTCGAACTTTCTTATGTAAATTGTTAATTTTTTTTTTCAACGGGCTTGAGTTCGAATCTGCATGACTGCAAATGATTTTTTTTTTAATATAAATAATAAATAGAACTTGAACAAATTCATTTATTAATAAAATAAAAATAAATAAAAAAAAAATCATTTGCAGTCATGCAGATTCGAACTCAAGCCCGTTAAAGAAAAAATAATTAAAAATTATATTGTTTTTTGGAGTTTGGTTTAGTTCTTCGTATGAAAACTTTTTCCCCTCTTGCCTGATTAAGCCCATTTCCGAACTGAAGCTGTGCTGTGCTTCAATATATATTTATACCAAATTTCAAGTCTGGCTCTTTTCGTTTGAACTGAATCGTGATTTCCACAGACGGACGGATGGATGGACATGCTCAAATCGTCTTGATGTCATCACTGATCAAGAATATGTGTACTTTATGGGGTCTCAGAGGGATATTTCGCTGCGTTACAAATGGAATGACAAATTGAATATAACGTCCAATTTTTTTTTGGAGGGTAAAAAAATCATTAAAATTTACTTGTGCATGCAGAATTGCAATATGCAAGTTCACTAACAATTTCTAGTTGCAAGAAGTCTTTCAAGCCTAACGCGGCATGGCCACACATCAAACTGACGCTTCAAACTCTGCTTTTCTTTGATAGTGTTAGTGAAAAAAACTCACACGTATGGTTTGATGTGAGTTTGAAGAATATCAAAACAATTTAGATTTTCACTGCCAGAGAGAATTTTACCAACACATACACAAGTTTGAAGCATCAGTTTGATGTGTGGCCATGCCGCTTAAGAAATACTTGCCAAACAACTATTCCACAATATCATGTGTAACTAACTTCATAGAAAATGTTTGCTGGGTAAATTCATGCGTATGTGTATCCAAATAGTTTTTGTTTTTATACAAGAGTATTGGAGAATGTATTCTGAATGAGGGGGAGGGGGGTGGGGCAGGGCTACCATGAGATATTTTGTACGCATATAAATATTTCGTCCTTTGTTTGTTTTTGTTATTATTATTTTTTAATATGACAGCAGAACATTTATTATTATGCTGTACAAAGGATGTTTGTTGATTTTTGTTTGCTGTAAATGTCATAGCTGTTAGTTGAAAATTTCGAATGTGACATACATTGTTCAGCATTGTGTTGACATCTTTTCAACGATTTAAATATTATTCAAAAGCACATGAGTGCTGCTCGGTGGCAAAGTTTAAGTACTTCTTAAACATTCATAAAAGTTGTTCGTGCGTTTTATTTTGCATACAAGCCAACATAATGAGCACATAAATCTTTCGCTTTTCTATATAAATTACAATTTAAATATTACTAATTACCTCACATTACAATCCAAGAGTGTGTGTGTGTGTATAGTTGTGTTTGCCTGTATGAGTGGAATTAAGTGTCAGACGAATTGTCTATAACGCATAAGAGGCGGGAGGTAACTTTTTAATTAATATTCTTTCCGTTTTTTTACGGCTGGCTAAATAAGATTCCTTGTTAATGACAACACTTCGGGCTAGATTTATTGTCATAAAGTTACAAGTGATTTGTGAAAATGGGACACCACAAATATGTGTTCTTTAGGTTTTTAAAGTCAGAAGTATGTATTTTTAATTAGCAAAGTTAATTTAAAGGAATTTTAGAAAATACTTGAGAAAAGAACTCCATTTTCTTAGACACTCAATTTAAGGAAAACAATTTCTCGAAATATTAGCTCTGACTTCCCTTTTTATACCCTCCAAAAAAGAATTGGAGGATATATTCACTTTGTCATTCCATGTGTAACGCAGTGAAATATCCCTCTAAGACGCCATAAGGTATATGTATTCTAGATCAGTGACGAAATCTAAGGCGATCTAGCCATGTCCGTTCGTCCGTCTGTGAAAATCACGATACAGTCTAAACGAAAAGAGCCAGAATCTTGAAACTTGGTGTAGAGAAATTTTGAAGCGTAATGCAGGCCAAACTTGTAAATGGGCTGACTCGGTGCGATTCAGTCCATTTACGAGCTTGACCTGTCCTTCAAGATATATGACCCTATCAAAAATAATTTTTTTTTCTACACTTAATTACAAAAAAAAAATTATATCTTACGTTTTTAAGACATTCCTTTCCGGAATGATGCTGTCAAAATAGGGTTTTAAAATAAGGCACAGAAATGTCTTAAATGAACTATGACCCTGCAGATTAAACATTTTCATTTTTTCCCCAAATATTTGAAGGATATTTAAGATTCGACATGGTCGGATATAGCGTTCTTAGTTATTTTACTTTTTGTAGGACACACATTGCGCGGAGAGAAATTTCTCGAAAAATTGTTGCACACTTCACCTTTTTTTGTTTATCCATTGCAAGAATTGCTTGCGCTTTCCATGGTCTGCTGGTTTCTTACTTAAAATGCTTAATTTTCAAAGATCAGAATGTGACAGCTGACAAAATTTCAGAGTTGCCACGTGCACAAAAAAATTAACAAAAATTTAAAAAGAGCATTCTTAGTGTATAGGGTGTACAATTAAATCTCCCAACACAATTAAATATTTTTCCGAGAAAAACAACGATTTGAAAAAGATGACCAAATAATATTGGGTGTTTTTTATTGAGGTATAGAACTTTAAGTTGGCATCACTTTTTTAACTGGCGGCCATTTTGTCAGCTGTCAAGTGATTAATATTTAGTTTGGTTTGCCATTTCATCATGAACAGGTTGACAAAAGAACAACGCTTGCAAATCGTGCAAATTTATTTCGAAAGTAATGGTTCAGTTCGCGAAGTTTACCGCAAGCTCCGTCCATTTTATGGTCGACATAATCGTCCATCAGAGCAATTAATTCGGTTAACCATGGATCGTTTTCGCACAACGTTTACTCTATGTGATAATACGCATCCGCAGAGACGTCGAACAGTGCGCACCGAAGAAACAATTGCCGCTGTAGAGCAAAGTGTTGAAGAGGACCCGAATGAATCGATTCGCCACCGTGCACAGCAATTGGAGCTTTGTCCATCAACCGAATTGGATGGCATGAATGTGGATGAGTTGTGGTTCCAACAAGACGGCGCTACATGCCACACAGCGCACGTCACAATCGATTTATTGAAGGAAACATTCGATGAGCGCATAATTTCGCGGAATGGCCACCAAGATCGTGTGATTTGACACCATTGGATTATTTTCTTTGGGGATATGTGAAGTCGCTCGTCTACGCCAACAAACCAGAAACGTTAGGGGACTTGGAAGCCAATATTCGTGGCGCTATTGCCAACATACGGCCCCATATGCTCGAAAAAGTGGTTGAAAATTGGACCTGTAGAATTGGCTTTATTCGAGCCAGCCGCGGCGGCCACATGCCCGAGATCATATTTAAACATTAATGGCATAAAATTATCCTTCCAATAAAGCCAAATTGATGGACATTAAAACGATTTTCTTGTGTTTTATTTCAATTCGAAGTTCTATACCTCAATAAAAAATACCCTGTATGAACCACTTTTGAAACAGATATCAAGAGTACCAGCTAAGTCAAGGTCGAAACCGACAGTGATGCCAATTTACGATTTTTACATGAATATATCCGATTAAACATTGAATTAAAATTTCATAAACTATTTGAAGGCTTTTCTGTCCCTGTGACAACCTTCTAAAATCCTGCATGGCCATGTATAGCAACTTATTTTCCTTATGAATTATTTATCATATGAAGTTAAGTGCAGTAGTTATTTTTTTAATAACATAAAAAAATTTGTATTATTTTTTTATATTAACACAAGCATAGAAACGAACTTTATGAACTGACCAACAAAGTCACAGTGTTTTCCAAATGATAGTAAAAATGAACTTAAATAAACCATGTTAAATTAAATGGTCAACATAATAGGATATATTGGTCAAATGTGTGGTTTTATGCCTAATATGATAGCACAGTATGTCTCATTCACATATGACTTCAGTTGGCAAACTGTTTAGACAAATTTTTATTTGAAGATGAAAAATGTATAGAAAAAGTTTTTGTAATAACTGAACTGCTTTTAAATGCATTAAAAAGTATTTTTGGTTGTTTGCTTAGGAGCTTGGCTTTTTTTTATGACAATCGTAAATAGAATTAAAACCACAGCAATGAAAAATAGAAACAATAGATAGATGACCGCAAAGTTTTCTATATGTTTTTAATTAAAAATAAAAGAAAATATGATTTAAGGGAGCTTTAGAAGATGGGTTTTTAAACATATTAACTTTTTTTTTGTAAAATATAAATTATGTTAACAAAATTTTATACTAAAAATTGTAGTTTTACTTAAAATGTAATAGCAAAATAATATGTGTAACTTTAAATTTATAAACTAACTAGCTACACCCGGTGTGCTTCGCTACCCCTATCGTCATGAAATAATATATACATTTGTAAGAAACAGTACTTACATATATACATAAGTAAAGGGTCCGCCATATAACGTTTTTTTTTCAACTAGTGCTTATTTCGTGAATGGTAACACTTAGATCATGTCTGATTTGACAGATAATTAGTTTTATGCTTCCGCTGAACGAATATGGTTGTGTATACGCTTGAACAACGCTGGGAAATATGGGCCTGCGATCGACTTACAGAAGATGCAGATTTTGCCAAACAAATCATCTTTTCAGATGAAGCTCATTTTGATGTTGGCGGGTATGTAAACAAGCAAAATTGTCGCATTTGGGGCACAGAAAACCCGCACGCATACATTGAAAAGCCGACGCACCCAAAACGAGTCACTGTTTGGTGCGGATTTTGGTCCAGAGGCATAATTGGGCCAGTTTTCCTTCGAATATGAGCGAGGAGTGGCCGTTACAGTCAATGGCGATCGTTATCGGGCCATGTTGAACGAATTTTCGTTCACAAAAATTGAAGAGGAGGATATTGGCAACATTTGGTTTCAACAGGACGGCGCTACGTGCCACACAGCCGAAGCTACACTCGATGTTTTGCGCCCTGTTTTTGAAGATCGCATTATCAGCCGCAGAGCTGATGTCGTTTGGCCACCTCGGAGCTGCGATTTGACACCGTTGGACTATTATTTGTGGGGTGCCGTCAAAGATAAGTGTTACGCCGACAAGCCAGAGACAATTGACACTTTAAAAGACAATATTCGTGAAGCCATTGGTGAAATGCAGCTGCACACAATCGATAATGTGACAAAAAATTGGACCGGTCGTGTAGGCTACTGCATGGCCAGCCGAGGCAGCCATTTGAATGAAACTATTTTTCATTATTAACCCATTTCGTCCCAGTGTTCGATTTTTCGAACAGAAAATTTCAAGCATTTCAATATTTTTTCTCTGCTTAGGAAAGACTAAGAACATATCCTTTTTAATAAACATTTTAAAAAAATTTTTTAATGAAAATTAAAAAAAAATTTAATAAAAATTTTTAAAAAATTTTTAATGAAAATTTTTAAAAAAATTTTTATTGAAAATTTTTGAAAAAATGTGTAATCAAAATTTTTTAAAAATTTTTTAATGAAACTTTTAAAAAAAAATTTTAATGAAAATTTTTAAAAAAATTTTAATGAAAATTTTTAAAAAAATTTTAATGAAAATTTAAAAAAAATCGGACATCTGATTCGTATTTTCTGGAATCAATTTACCATTTCACTACGAAGTGTTATAAACTTATTTGAAAAAAAATATATCTGGGACGATATGGGTTAACCGGAAGGAATTTACTTTCAAATAAAAAAAGAAATTTGAGAAAATATTCAGTAGTTTTTTTACAGCATTTTCAAAAAAAATTATTTGGCGGAACCTGTATATATTATTTTTTGTAGAATTGGCATATAGCATTCGTGTGTATAATTATTTATTTCTCATAAAAAAGATTTAAACCTGTTGGTGGTGCCTATGAGAAGGACTTTAGAAAATATTAACGGAATTTATATAATTAACAGAATTGTTATATTTTGAACTTAATGTAGTACATGATTATATTAAAAATCTTAATATAATTAGAACTTTAATAAATTCATTTATTAAAAAAAATTAAAAAAAAATAATTTGCAGTTTCGCAGATTTGAACTTAGAGCCTGCTGAAAAAAAAATTAACATCCTGTAATGTAAAACCCTTAGAATGCTTCATATACAACCAACATGAGCTGCATTATGCTGGAAATGCTAAAAGAACTGAAAATGCAGTCTGTATTCCGCCAGACTGTATGCAAACAAAACATGAATTGAAAAATTTGCTTCCGCAGCACAAATGGCATCCAGCAACATAAAATGTATTAGATTGTGTACATATTAATATATCATTGCGGTCTTATTACACCTGGGATACGGTTAAACAGGTAACAAAAAATGGCCAGGTATGAGCGGTTATATGTTTTTTTTTTGCTTTTTCTAACCGACAGATATAATGATTGAAAAAAAAACGAAATAAATGTAAAACAATTTATCTTTTTGTAGAAATGGAGGTCAGTCAGTATCCCAGAAAAATTGCTATAAAGAGAAGCAGATAAAATATATGCCAACAAGACGGGCACGTGTAAATTAACAGAAAATATTAATATAAAAATATATGTTTTTAAAAGCAAATAGAAATTAAGTAGCAGCATATAAATCATTCTGTTTGTTTTTGCTGGGAATAATCTTTTTATGTAAATGAGTAACGAGCAATATATGGATGCGGGATTGCAGCTAATGAGATTGCATATTTTGATCGCTAGCCTATTGCTCTAGTTTACTTTTACACGTATTTCCTAAGCAATTATCAGTTAATTTATGCAAGTTTATTCGCATTGTATATCTCGAAATACTAATTATGGATTATGATTATTTATAAGGACTTATACTTTCACAATAAGTGTAAAGGCCCAACTATAATATGAATAAGCAGACTTATGCGAGGAACACAACTACGACGAACGACGAATTTTTTGTCGCGAATATTCGTCGCAAAAATAAAACACATTCGTGTATATGAAAATGCACACAATCATGGTGTTGGTCAAAATTCGTCATACTCAGCGAAAGTTGGAAATAGATTTATTTCTAATTGTTTCGTCAGCGTACGACGAACAAAACAGTATCAGGTGACCAGATTTCATAAACTCGAACTGGTTTCTTTGTGGAATGTAGCACAACTATTTTCGAGGAATACTAAAAATACATTCACCAATTCACAAAAATCTATCTTTCGAACAAGGTTTTAGTAATTTCGAACACTTTCTTTAATATAGTATTTCTGCCAACTTCCTACTTTTTCATATGGTCACCCCATCAGCCGTTATATTAAGAGAATCATGCATGTGCTGTGAATCGCACGATTGTCGAATCACATGTGACTTGAAAAACGCCAATTTTTTATGAACGATTTTGAGCGATTACGAACTCCAGCACACCAGTTTTGTGACTTCAAATCGAAAACGCTTTATTTCATGCGATAAGCGATTTCCATCACATGGGCGAATATTTTATATACAGAAGAAATATTTTTTAGAAAATAATTACAAAAATAAATTTGTTCTGAAAAAAATGGACACCACCGAGATAATTATTAAATGTCTGAACAATCTGACATCAGAAGATTACAGAGATTGTTAAACATTTTTTTTTTGTTCATTGTGTTAATTTATTCGTCGTTATTGTGTTTCATACGACGAATTTATAGAGCGAATGTTTACTTACGAATACGTCATATTGAGCGAAATTCGTCTCAGTTGTGTTCCTACCATTAAGCAACTGTGCGATTACATACAATAAAACGTATGTGTGCAACTGTAATGTACTTAAGAGAAACTTGAGAGAAACTTTTCGTCCAGTTTCGTCAAATGCCATTTGTTTAAGTAAAGAGCCAAACTGAACGCACATTCCGTACTGAATTGCTTATTCATATTATAGTTGGGTCTTAAGTCTTTATAAATAATCGGTTTATGCTGCGTACGCAAAATTATATATAGACATAATTGTATATATGAATATATGCATATATAACACAGGCCAACAAAAAAATAAAAAACAGGTAAAAACTTTATATACGACCGGGTCGAATCTTAAATACCCTTCAAATATTTAGTACATAAAAACTCTATTTTTATTCTTATTAAAATTTACATTTTTAAGGTATTTGGCTTAAGTAAACAAGAAACAAAATTTATTTTAATACGTCTGTTTCCAATGTGTTGGGAGGAGCATGACCGGGACTGCTTTCCTTCAGCATAAAAGCAATTCACGTATTAATATTTTATATCAACGTGCAAAGAAGGGTCTGAGATAAGTTATACCTGCTGGGTCACAGTTCTTTTAAGACATTTCTTTGCCCAATTTTAAAACTATATATATAGTATAGGGTCACTCTCACAAAGGCCGTAAGGGGACATCTCACCTAAATCGTAAAAACTTAAAAACTAAATTTGGGGGGTAATTAATGGTAGAAAAAAAGGTTTTGTTTAATAAAGTCATTTAGGGGCAAAGAGGGAGGGTAGGGCAGGCGAAGATCAGAAAACATAACTTCGTTGTAAAAGCTTATATATTAAATGTTTAAGGAATGTAGGCTTAAGGAATACATTTTTTAAATATTTACACTATTTTCTCACATAATATGTAACTTCAACGCTCACTAAAGGGCGCGGGTTCTAAAAATGGCCTATGTCGTGTTTTCTACAACACGGACGTATGGGCATGGCTAGATCGTCTTAGACTTCATCACTGATCAAGAATATATTTAACTTATGATGTCCAATTCTCTTTGGAGGGTATAAAAACTGTATTTTGGCGGGGTCGCTCTGGCAAGGGCTGTGGGGGAAACATTTCACCTTTGTCATAAAACTCTAAAAATAAATGTTTGGGATAATTATATACAAAATAAAATTTTTTTTTTTTTATAGGGTCATTTAAGGGGAGGAGGGGGCAGGGCAGACCTCTCAGGTTACATCTCAGCTTCACCATAAAAGCTTAAAAATATTATTTTTAAGGGATAGCAGGCTTAAGTAATAAAATTTATTAAATTGTTACACTATTTTTGCATATAATAACGCCCACTGAAGGGGGCGGGGTCCAACATTTAAAATTTTTTTAATTTTATGCCTCCAAGTTTAACGTGTTGGAGCTTCTTTGACATAAAAATATATCGTTTGCTTAACAAAATTACAAAAAAAAAAACTTTGAAATTTATTAGAAGTTGCTTTAGTTCGTCTTAGGGGAATTTTTTTCCTCCGGGCCCGATTCAGACCATTTACGAACTTGACCTGTGCTATTTTTCAAGATATATTTATACCAAATTTCAAGAGTCTGGCTCTTTTTTCTCTTGAACTGTATCGTGATTTCCACAGTGACTTATTTACTTTATGGGGTCTCAGGTGGATATTTCGCTGCGTTACAAATGGAATGACAAAGTGAATATACCCTCCATATATTCTTTTTCGGAGGGTAGAAAACGAGATCCCGGATTTGAATTTGGGGTGCTCAGGAACATTTTTACTTTTAGTTGTTGTACGTTAATTGAATTGACTAAATCTGTTTATATGTGAACAGGAAGATAATTATGGCAATAAAGTGAAAATTGATTCAATTAAAAATTCCAGCATGAACACCGTATATGAATATCTTTTGATAAATCATCTGTCTGTCAATTTTTCCAGTATTTTCATTTATTTTAATTTTTTTTATTTTTTACTATTTATTGTTTCTTTTTCTTTATTTCTAAATATAAAAGTAATCAAAATTAGTTATATCTATCCCGTGCCCAGAAATGCTGTAGACTGGTGTAATTAATTATGCCCTGTTGCTGGGCTGTGTTTTCAGGGTGACTGTCAAGGAGGCTCACAGTTTTATTTAGTTATTTGTTATTGTTTTCTGAGCAGGACAGCGATTTGAATTCTCTTCCTGTTTTCCTACTTTTATATATTTCTGTTTATTATAATTTTTTTATTCATTTTTTTCTTCTATTGTTTCTTTTGTCTGGCGACTTGTTTTGTTTGCATGTCTAGGCAAATGAAGATGGCATAAATGCCTACAATAATATTTCATTTAAATGGCTGCTATCGTTGATTTCATACTCTGCCAGCTGTGCCTTTTCTATTATCATGATGGAAAACTGTGCTATTTATGAGATGTTAAGTGAGTGTATTGGAAGCCTTGTAATGGAATTGCTTCCATTCGAAACACAACTGGCAGCTATAATAAAATATAACAAGTTTTATTTCATTTAATTTTATACGAATTAATACAAAACACTTGTTGTACTTTGCTGGAATTGATTTAAAATGCTGTACTTGAATTTTTAGGGAAATTTGTAAATTGTTTTAAAATTTTATCGTGAACTTAATTCGTGCAACTTTTAAAGAACTTCCTATTGTTGTATTTTCTTTTGGGCATTGAATGAATATTTAATTAAATTTAAGTGGCATAATAAACTGAAAGAAATTAATTGGCATTTAAAAGCAACTGGAGCAAGTCCTTTTAGTGAGTAAATGAAAGAAAATTTATTTTTAGCAAATATTATTTAACACTAAATTTAATAATAATTTTAATGAACGAATTTGAATATTTCAATTCGGATGAAAATAATTTTTTGTTTTCTTTTGTACCCTTCACTAAAAAGTGAAAGGGTATATATAGGTTTGTCATTCCGTGTGTAATTTCTTCGATATGCACATGGGACCCCATAAAGTATATATATTCTGAATCCTTATGAATAGCGATGACAGAAAGATCCGAAGTATGGTTCCGGAGCTGGGAACTTACACCTATTTCTCGACGCAAAATTCATACCAAAAATCAATTATTTTTTTTAATGTTTGTAAATTAAACCTACTTCGTGCTTTGGGGAGCCTCAATGGTCTATTAAAAACTAAAAAAAAAAAATTTCCAGGGATGGGAAATTAAAAATATTTTTTTTTTGCCCATTCCGTGTTTTGTAGTACATGTAGTAAGTAAAATTGTTAAAAATTTTAAGTTTTTCATTTACAAAACCTCTTTATACGTCATGAAGATTTGCATTGGCCAAAAAACATTTTTTTTAGTTCAAATTTTGCTTCCAGGGGTGGGAAATTACATTTTTTTATACATGAAAGTAATCAAATAGGCAACTGATGTTTTTTTTTGTTTTTTCCTAACTAAGCCTGTCTTATAATTTAGGAAGAACAAAATTGGTATCAAAAATTCAAAAATAAAAAATAAAATTTCGAATCCAGGGATGGACAAGTGCAATATTTAATAGTACGTGCAAGTGACCAAAATGGATAAAAAATTAAAATTTTTGTAAAAACAAATTTTTTTATACCTCATGAAGCGTTGCACTGATAAAAAATAACTAAAAATTGAAATTTCTCTTTCAGGGTTTGGAAAATTAAATTTTTTTTTGGTACGTGCAATATTTTGTAGTACATGTAATAACCAAACTGGTTACAAAATTTCAGTTTTTCTTAAATAAAACTACCTTATACCTCATGAAGTTTTGCATTGATAAAAAATTTTAAAAATTAAAATTTCGCTTCCAGGGTTGGGAAATTTAAATTTCTTTTATACATAATAGTAACCAAAAAGGCAACTAATGTCGGTTTTTTACTTATTAAAACTATTTTTTAGTGCAGAAAAAACAAAATTGGTATCAAAAATTTAAAAAAAAATCAAAATTTAGATTTCAGAGTTGGATAACTGCAATATTTTGTAGTACATGAAAGTGACCAAAAAGGTTAGAAATATTAAGTTTTTCTTAAATAAAACTATTTCATGCCTCATTAAGAGTTGCATTGGTAAAAAAATTTAAATTTCGTTTCCAGGGTTGGGAAATTGCAATATATAAAAGTAACCAAATAGGCAATTGACGTTGTTGTTTTTGCTAACTAAAACTATTTTATAATTCAGGAAAAACAAAATTGGTATTAAAATCTTAAAAAAACTAAATTTCGACTCCGGGGGTGAACAAATGATATATTTTATGGTACATGAAAGTGACCAAAAAGTTTAAAAATTTAATTTTTTTTGTCAAGTAAAACTATGTTACATCTTTTAATTAAACCTACTTCCTGTTTTAGGAGGAAAGAAGGAAGAAGTACATCTGTGCAGGGTATTTAAGATTCGGCACAGCCGAATATAGCACTTTTACTTGTTTTTTTTTGTGAAAGAAAATTTGCTACTGTTTTTTTTAAATATATAAAATAATTTCCATAATTAAAATAAATAAAAATGGATTAATTGGCTGGTATGTAAAAAAGAGAGAACCATATATGAGAATTATACGATAAGAAGTTTTTAAAAATTAAATAACTGCCAATAATTATTTCAATTAAAATTTCAATTAAATAATTTCGCAAAATACGTTGTTTAAGAGCCGTTTAGCATCCTTTTTGCTTCCGGCTAGCAACAAGACAAATTACCGTACAACAATACACTTCAGCAGACGTGTTGATGCGAAATTATGCTACAATTTACCCTCATGGATTTGAAATAATTTTAACTAAAAGCAAATGTTTTATCAGTTTGCTTAACGATTTAATTTATTCCTTAACAAGCGGCTTTAAACCTACTTCCTTTAATGTCCTTATTTCCATTTTCATTGCATTAAATATTTATTCTATAATAATTAAATACCTAAGCCAGTAAATAAACATTTATCAGATTTAATTTTCAACAGTAATAAATCAAAATGATGGACAAAATTTAATACACTCTCATCCATAGCAGCATTTTCCAAACATAATTTGGCTTGAATTTAATATAAATAAGTGTATGAAAGAAAAATCTCTACCATTTCTACATTCAACTCAAAGCATGCAACAATAATATATCATAGAAATTAAGAAAAGAAGAAAAAAAATATTTAGACAGAAGTTGCAGCCACTGCCTCGCCTCTAGTTTGTAACCATTAAGTTCTCATCTCATTTATTGTGCCAACTGTACGCCTGAGACCACAAGCTTTAGAGAAAATAACAGGAGCAGAAAAGAAGCCAAAAAATTCCTAAAGGTACAAACTGTGAACACAACATCAGCTCCAGATTACTTTCTTTAGAGAAAACTGGGAGCACCCAGCAAACAATTTTATTACACATCAATTTTAATAAATAATTTTTATACCCTCCAAAAAAGAATTTGGAGGGTATATTCACTTTGTCATTCCGTTTGTAACGCATCGAAATATCCCTCTCAGACCCCATAAAGTATATATATTCTTGATCAGTGATGAAATCTAACACGAACTGAGCATGTCCGTCCGTCCGTCCGTCCGTCTGTGGAAATCACGATTCAGTCCAAACGCAAAGAGCTAGACTCTTAAAATTTGGTATAAATATATTTTAAAACTTAGAGCAGGTTAAGTTAGAAGATGGGCTAAATCGGGCAAGAGGGAAAAAAGTTCCCCTAAGAAGAACTAAACCAACCCAGAAAAAACAACATAATTTTTAGAGTTTTTTGGTTATTTTGTTAAGCAAATGATATATTTTTATGTCAAATATGGTCCAACGCCTTAAACTTAGAGCCATTAAATAAAATAAAAATATTTTTTGACCCCGCCCACTGAAGTGGGCAAAAATAGCATAAAAAGTTAACAAATTGTTTTACTTAAGCCTACATTCCTTAAAAATAACACTTTTAAGCTTTAATGACGAAGCTGAGACGAAACCTGGTACTACTCTGCCCTACCCCCTCCTTCCCCTTCGCCCCCTAAATGACCCTACCAAAAAAAAAATTTTTTTTTTAAATTTTGTATATAATTATACCAAGCATTTATCTTTAGAGTTTTATGACTGCCGATTTCTGCCCTACCTCCCCCCCCCTTCCTCTTCCTTTGCCCCCAAAATGACCCTACCAAAAAAAATGTTTTTTAAATTTTGTATATAATCATCCCAAGCATATATCTTTAGAGTTTTATGACTGCCTGTTGCTGCCCTACCCCCTCCTCCCCCTTTGCCCGCTAAATGACCCTATCAAAAAAAAGAAATTTTAATTTTGTATATAATTATCCCAAGCATTTATTTTTAGAGTTTTATGACAAAGTTGAAATGTTTCCCCCACAGCCCTTGCCAGAGCGACACCGCCAAAATACAGTTTTTATACCCTCCAAAGAGAATTGTGATGAAGTCTAAGACGGTCTAGCATTGCCCATACGTTCGTCTGTGGAAAACATGATATTGTATATTTTTGAACCCGCCCCCTTTAGTGGGCGTTGACGTACGATATTATATAAAGGAACTATGTCCCACCAAGTTAAACATTTCAAATTCACTTACTAAATATTTGGAGGGTATTTAAGATTCGACCCGGTCGAATATAACGTTTTTACTTGTTGTTTCTCGAATGATCACGTAATAAAAGAACTGGCAACTGAAAACTTGGAAATGGATTTATTAAGATCGTAAGCTTCATCACCTAAAAAGGAGCTTTTAAGTTTTATCCGATTATTTTCTTAATCATATATTTATGCTTTTTATTTATTTTTATAACCTCCAAAATAGTATTGGAGGTTATGTTCATTTTGTCATTGCGTATGTAACGCAGCGAAATATCCCTCTGAGACCTCATAGAGTATATACAGTCGTTGTTCTATAAATTGAATCACCATAATCCCGAAAAAAGCTTCAACTCACGGCGACTTTAACATTGAGAATCACATTTAGAAACGTTCCAAATAGTAAGAAAAAACAATTACTGTTAACAGCAATTCATTTTTATTTATTGTAAACTTATTTTTAACGATTTTTAATGCATTAGGATACTTCATACTAAAATATTTAGTAATTTTTGCCTGAATATTTTCACTTTTACTTTGAGCAAAAAGTGATTCTAATTTGTGCGTCTGATGAACTTCATTTCTGTTTAAGAATGCATTTAAATTTTTAAACTTTTAAATTTTCTTTCATAACTTGTTTGGATGGTTGCTTAATTGTTTGCTCAACTCATCGTCCTCATCGCTATCTATTATTTCTCCAGACTGCGTTTCAGATTCGACGGAACATTCTTCAATAATATCTTTATCAGAATTTAAATTTAGCTATTTTTACATAGAAAAAAATTCAAATTACGGAAGCTTTGTGCTCCTATTTTTCTTCCACTTATAGAGGAATTCATGCTATAGAAGTCAAGTCTAATGGAAATTCTCTCCTAGATGCTATTGCCACGGAATTTACTTCAACTTATGGAATATTCAAGTAATAGAAGGTCAAATTAGACAAGTTCGACTGTTTATTCTTGATCAGTGATGCAATCTAAGACGATCTAGCAATGCCCATACGTCCGTCTGTGGAAATCACGATATAGTCCAAACCCAAAGTGCCACACCCTTGAAACTTTGTACAAATATATCTTGAAGCATAGCACGGAAATGGGTGAATCGGGAATTAAACTAACCTCTAAAAACCGCTTAATTTTGAAGTAATTTTTTCTTTGGCACAAAAACGCGTTAAACTTGGAGCCATATAAAAAAGAACTTTTGGACCCCGCCCCTTTTCGTAAGCGTTTTTATATCCAAAAATAGTGTAAAAATTGGACAAACTGTATTACTTAAGCCTACATTCCTTAAAAGTATAATATTTAGTCTTTTATGGCGAAGATGAAATTTCTCGCCACGGCCCTTGCCAGAGAGACCCTTACAAAATACAATTTTAATACCCTCCAAAACGAATTGGACCCCGTAAAGTATGTATATTCTTGATCACTGATGGAGTCTAAGACGATCTAGCAACGCCCATACGTCCGTCTGTGGAAAACACGATGTAGTCTATATTTAGACCCCGCCCCCTTTAGTGGGCATTGAAATCACATATTATGTGAAAAAATAGTGTACATCCTACACTACATCCTTTAAAAATTTTATTTATAAGCTTTTACAACGAACGAAATATGTTCTCTGATCTTCCTCTGCTTTACCCCTCCACCTCCCTTTGCCTCATGAATGGCCTTATCAAAAAAAAAACAAGTAAAAACGTTATATTCGACCGGGTCGAATCTTAAATACCCTCCAAATATTTAGTAAGTGAATTTGAAATGTTTAACTTGGTGGGACAGAGTTCCTTTATATAATATCGTACGTCAACGCCCACTAAAGGGGGCGGGGTTCAAAAATATGCTATATCATGTTTTCCACAGACGAACGTATAGGCATTGCTAGACCGTCTTAGACTTCATCGCAATTCTCTTTGGAGGCTATAAAAACTGTATTTTGGCGTGGTCGCTCTGGCAAGGGTTGGGGGGGAAACATTTCACCTTTGTCATTAAACTCTAAAAATAAATGCTTGGGATAATTATATACAAACCTAAAATTTCTTTTTTTTGATAGGGTCATTTAGCGGGCAAAGGGTGAGGAGGGGGTAGGGCAGCAACAGGCAGTCATAAAACTCTAAAGATAAATGCTTGGGATGATTATATACAAAATTTAAAAAAAAAATTTTTTTTTGGTAAGGTCATTTAGGGGGCGAAGGGGAAGGAGGGGGTAGGGCAGAGTAGTACCAGGTTTAGTCTCAGCTTCGTCATTAAAGCTTAAAAGTGTTATTTTTATGGAATGTAGGCTTAAGTAAAACAATTTGTTACATTTTGATGCTATTTTTGCCTATAATAACGCCCACTAAAGTGGGCGGGGTCAAAAAATATTTTTATTTTATTTAATGGCTCCAGTTTAAGGCGTTGGACCGTATTTGACATAAAAATATATCATTTGCTTAACAAAATAACCAAAAAACTTTAAAAATTATGTTGTTTTTTCTGGGTTGGTTTAGTTTGTCTTAGGGGAACTTTTTTCCCTCTTGCCCGATTTAGCCCATCTTCGAACTTTACCTGCTCTAAGCTTCAAAATATATGTATGCCAAATTTTAAGGGTCTAGCTCTTTTCGTTTGGACTGAATCGTGATTTCCACAGACGGACGGACGGACGGACGGACATGCTCAGTTCGTCTTAGATTTCATCACTGATCAAGAATATATATACTTTATGGGGTCTGAGATGGATATTTCGATGCGTTACAAACGGAATGACAAAGTGAATATACCCTCCAAATTCTTTTTTGGAGGGTATAAAAATTGCTTTCCTACACTTAACTACCCCGAAAATTTTGTTTTTAAGTTTTTAGGACTTAGGTGAGATGTCTCCCCCACCGTCCTTTTCCGGAGTGGCCCTGTACAGAGTTTTAAAATTGTGCACAGATGGATCTTAAGGAAACTGTGACCCAGCAGCTATAACTTATCTCCGTCCCTTTTTTGCACGTTGATATAAAATATTAATACTTAAATTGCTTTTATGCTGACGGAAAGGTGTTTCAGGCTTGCTGCTCCCAACAGATGGGAAACAGCCGTATTAAAATAAATTTTTTTTCTTGTTCACTTAAGCCAACTACTTTAAAAATGTAAATTTTAATAAGAATAAAAATAGAGTTTTTATTTACTAAATACTTGGAGGGTATTTAAGATTCGACCTGGTCGAATATAACGTTTTTACTTGTTTGTTTTTTTTTTTTTTTTGAGGGGATAAAAGAGTTGCAAAAATTTGCAGACTTTACATATTTTGAAATACAATAAATAAATAAATTTGACTAATATATTTTCAGTGGTAAAATAATAATTTTAAATCCACTGCAATACAATTCTTATTAATTTATAATAATATGTTTGCTGGGTAGTGACGTTTCGCATTCACACCACAATTACTGCAAATTATTTGAAATGTTTGTGAGTCTCCTGCTGATGCAAACAAAAGGAACTATTCTACAAACATCCAAAGCAAACAAACATAAACGAGCAACTGGAGCTCAATGCTTTAACTTTCTATTTGGCTTAAAGTGTTTAATTCTAAAGCTACGAAAATATATTTATTAAATATTAACCCGTTCCATATATGATGATGATGATGATGATGATGATGATGAAATGATGGTGATGATGATGAAATGATGGTGATTATGATGATGTGGTGATTGTAAAATGCAAATGTGGCAAAGTCCTTTTCTATAGAATCAAACATAATAAAAGGATTCAATTTTGTGGATTTCAATATATTTCAATACATGCAATACTCTGCTCTGTTTTATGGGATTGTGAGGAAACTATCAAAAATATAAAAAAATTTATAAAAGTGAATGTGAGCTGCAAGAAGTAAATATATATATATATATATATATATATATATATATATATATATATATATACATATATATATATATATATATATATATATATATATATATATATATATGTATATATATTTTTTTTTTTTTGTCCCATAAATTTCCGATGTTTTGGAAAATTTTCAATTTTCTTAGCAGGAAGTTAAAAATATTAAAAATGATCACTTTAATTCTTGAACAGACCTCGTATAATAATATTTATGTAAGCATTTTTTCCCCTAAATAAATTATTTTTTAAAATAATTCGATTGAAAATAACACAATTTTAATTAAACTCAATAACAAGAAAAGGTTCTTTATTAATTTTCCATAAAAGAAGTTGGCAGTTTGATAAACTAAAATTAAAGAGTTAAGGAAATTAATTTTAATATCCCAAAATTTCTTCCACACACATTCAGCAAAAGTTAATTTACTTTCCATTCTCACACAAAGTCTTAATAATTATTTCAAACAATGACTGACTGAATGTTTACTTCCGTATGTCGGCTGCCTGATATTCATTTTCGAGTTGCCTTTTTCTTCACAGGATTAAATCATGACGGTGCAATTTTATTAAAATTACTTTTGTTGTTGTTGTTGTTGTACAAGCAAAACAGAAGAAAATTATTTTCAATTATACTGCAGGAGCAAGTGAAAAGTATTTTTTTTCTTTTGCATACAGCAGAAAAGCATTTTTAAGATGTTGTTTTCGATAATTTTTTAATTAAAATAAAACGCTTTCATATTGTGGAAGCAGATTACATACAAATTAAAATCTTATTTTTAAAAGTTGTTTTTGTTGCAACAAGTTATTGCAAGACAAGTTTTTATAAAATTTTTATTTTAATATGATTCAGTAAATTTAAATATTATGGATTTTTCAGCAACATAAAAAAATCATATATAGGCAACATTTAACTCAGGGATTTAATGGACTCATTCCGATTAAGAAATATTAATTCTTTTATTTTTATTTTTACACCCTCCAAAAAGGAATTCTCATTCCGTGTGTAATGCAGTGAAATATCCCTCTAACACCCCCCATAAAGTACATATATTCTTGATCAGTGATGAAATCTAAGGCGATTTGGCCATGTCCATCCGTCCAGCCGTTCGTCTGTGGAAATCACGATACAGTCCAAACGAAAACACGATACAGTCCAAAAAAAAGCCCGACTCTTAAAATTTGGTACGGATCAATTTTGAAGATAACCACAAGTCGAGTTCCTCACTTTGGGTTTTTCAGTGAATTAAACCTATTTTATATTTCACGAAGAATTAAATTGGCATTAACAACCAAAAATATTGAAAATTAAATATTCTGGTTTGGGAAATCGAAATTTTTTGGTACGCAAAATTAACGAAATAAATTGCTAATTTTTATTTTTATTTTGTTTTTGTTGAATTAAACGTTTTTTATACTTCTGCAAGAATTAAAAAGTTAACAAAATTCAAAATTATATTCCAGGGTTGGGAAATCGAAATTTTTTAAATTCCATATTTTGGCGAATAAAATCGAATATCAAATTTTTTTTTTTGGTTTTTAGTACCAATTTAATTATGTCTGACGTATAAAAAAATTTTAGTTCACTAAAAAAAACTAAACTAATAACTTATATGGTTATTTTGATAGAACAAACATATTGCGATTTTCGAACCCTGGAATAGAATTTGTAATTATTGTTTGTTTTGTTTTTACCACTGCAGCTCTTAATGAGGTATAAAATACTTTTATTTAACAAAAACTTAAAATTTTTATAACCATTTTGGTCACTTTCATGTACTACAAAATATTACAGTTGTCCAACCCTGGAAGAGAAATTTTAAGTTTTTTAAATTTTAATACCAATTTAATTTGCCAAAATTCTAAAATAATTTTCATTAGCAAAAAAATATATATAAAAATATGTACAAAAAAATTGCATTTTCCCATCCCTGGAAAAAAAATTTTTTTTAGTTTTTAATATAATTTATTCTACCCAAAGTATGAAATAGGTTTAATTAACAAAAAAAAAATAATAATTGGTGACAAGCACAATACACATGAGCTGTGATGTTGAAAGCGTTGCGGCTTTCGAAAACAGCAGTTCTGCTCTGCTGTGTAAGTTGAATAACTAAAAAACTTATGTTGAACTTCCTTTGTGCCTTGGAATATTTATAATGTCTTTCTGAACTTAAAACAAAAAACTTTTGAATTTAAAAGAAAATCGTAATTCAATTTAATGTAATAATTGGTTTTTGCTAATTAATCTTGCATCCAGAAATCGGTGTAAGCTTCCCAGCTCTGGAACCGTATTTATGAATTTCAATACCATTCTCTTTAAGTTAATTTCCAATCCATCAGTCCAAGAATGAAGTCCCTAGCTCTTCTGGAGGTTTGGGAAAACCGATTTCACGTACAGACAAATAGACAGACGTTTAGACGGACATCACTCATACGTCATCGCTATTCATAAGGATCCAGAATATATATACTTTATGGGGTCCCATAGTAATATTGAGGAATGGCAAGCCTATATTGCCTTTCACTTTTCTGTGAAGGCTATAATAAATTTTAAAGTTTTTAAAGCAAAGGCCTTAAATAAATGACCGCAATGAACCCTTTAAAGTACTAAAAAAAACACAATATCGGCTACTTGCCGACAATTTAGTATCATTAAACTTTATTAAAAAGCTGTTTATTGTTATTTACCTATAAATCATTCCCTACGCACTGAAATGTTCAATAAATAATACCAACAACGATTTACGACATATTCGCACACTTAAAAAGCTTAACATGAAGGAAAATTAAATGACAATTTAAGTAGAATTGCTCAATGAGTGCGAGCAATAAGTCATAAAAAAAAGAACGTAAAAAAAGGGAAATACCACATGCACGTACGCACACTTTGAGACACAAACACTTATGCAACAAAATGAAAAGCAACAGCATTAACGACTTTTACGCACACATACGAATAAATAATAAAATCCATTGTCTGCAAAAAAATACTCGTATATCCTTTTTAAACAAAAAAGTCAAACAGAAAAAGTTGTATGAAATAAAAACCTCAATCTTGTTACAGTCACGTTATATTAAATAGACATACAAAAGGCCTTGTTTATGAGATGTGGATTAAGTTTAAACTCGGTTTAAGGTAATCTGAAAGTCTGATTTTTTCGGCGAAATTTGACTTATTTCTATTATTTTATTAACGACTAGCATTTAAGGCAAAAGTTTATATATAAACTTGTTAATGGCGGCAAAAAGCTGTTTTCAGATTAACTAAACCTAGGTTAACTAAGATCTCTAAAACCCAGCCTGAGAGAAATTATTAGACATTCCTAATAAACACACTTTTTGAACCACGAGTAACTTCTTTTTTTTTTGTTAACTACTTCAGCCAACAGCAACCTCTCGTTGATAAGGCAACTTTTTCACCCGGCTATAAGTTGGCCTATTGAAGACATTTTATTTCTTCCAACACCAGCCACACGGCTGCCTGATATTGGCTTTTTATTGTGTAAATCTCAAACCACTAATGAGCTAAAGACATTTTCACACATTTTACACACACACACACACATTGTTTAAATATAAGGCAAACGCTGTAGCGTATCTACGCGCTGGCATTTCGCAAAATTAATCAGTGCATTCATGCATTTAATCTCATTTTTTCACACACAATCCTTTTGCCAGCTAAAAATAAACCCATTCAGCGTTAATATATGCGACACAATTTAATTGATTACAATTAAATTTGCTTTAAGCTATAGAAATATTATTATAATTTTATAGTTTCTATGGTTGGCAATATTTAATTGAAATTTTGCATTTCCCCATGTTGTTTATACGAACAATAATGAATTGGCATGCTAAACAAAAATGTTGCAATAAATATTTTATTTCATTAAACGCACTTGTGAGGGCTTAAAATGGTAATTTTTGGTATTGTGGCACATTTTTGTTGCCAAAATCAAAATACAATTAAAAATTCTAACTATTTAGTCATTTAGTAATTACAACAATAAAAATATATAAATAAAAGTCCTAAATCATAAAAAAATCGTATGTTTATAAGCTGCTTATTTGACAAATTTTTTATAGAAATTTTAAAAATTTTGTAGAGAAATTTTGAATCACAAATCCCATGCATAATATTGATATTCGGCCCCATAAAGTACACAAGGACAATTTTTGGTCTATTAAATTTAATTTTTATATAAAAAAAAAACAACAACAAAAATATTTAACTTTGAATAATTTGAAAATTTTGTTATTGTTAAAATATTATAATTAATTTTAAATTGTTATCCTGAAGAAGATATCCAGAGGATATCGAAATATTGATTAAAATATAAAATAAATAATACTAAAAATTAATTAATATTTAAAATCGGAAAGATGAAAAATATAATTCAAGGGTAGGAAAGTAATGTTCGACCAGCCGAATATAAGAATCGGTCCGTCGAGTATAAGACTTGACCAGCCGGATATAAGAATCGACAATGTAATATAAATCTATGTCAGCCGAAAAAAAGTATCGACCAGCCGAATATAAGACTCAGCCAGCCGAATACAGAAATTGGACAGCCGAATACAAAAATCGGCCAGCTGAATATAAAACTTGTGTTCGAATATAAGACTCCTCCAATAGTATTTACGACTCGTCCCACCGAATATAAATTCGGACAACCGAATATACGATTGGGCACAGAAATAGCAATTTTGTACCCTTCAGCAAAATCGATTTTCCAAAGTACTATAAAAACCAAAAAGTCTTTGTTCTTGGTTTGATGTATTTCCACTACCGTCGTAGAATTCAATTATGCCTCTGGACCAAAGTCCGCACCAAACAGTGACTCGTTTTGGGTGCGTCGGCATTTCAATGTATGCGTGCGGGTTTGCTGTGCCCCAAATGCGACAATTTTGCTTGTTTGCATACCCGCTTCAGCTGAAAAGATGATTTATTTGGCAAAATCGGCATCTTCTGTAAGTCGATCGCAGACCCACTTAGCGAAGCGTTGTTCAAGCGTATACACAACCATATTCGTTCAGAGGAAGGATAAAACTAATTATCTGTCAAATCAGACATGAGCTAAGTAATACTATTCACGAAATAAGCAATAGTTGAAAAAAACGTTAGATGGCGGACCCTATATATCAAATTTAATTCACTATTTTATTTCTAGCTTTTTATTTATAAAATATTAATTTCTATTAAGTTTTTTTTACTTTTATTCTATTTATTTTATTATATTGTTTTTCTTTTTATAAAATCATTAGAAATTGCTGAGATCGGAATTCCTTCCTTGGAAATAAAAATTATTTTATTATTAAGTTAAACATTTTTATTTGGACTTAAGTTCTTTAAACATTTTATTTATTAAAATTCAATATTTCCTTAACAGTTTCTTAACATTGTCAGGAATAAGTTATCAAAAATTTAATTTTAAAAAGTATAAAATGGTTTTGAAGCATGACAAAACAAGTTTTCTCAGCAGATATATTAATAAATATAATAAAAGAAATATATTAAAGGTCAGTAAAAGTTAACAGAAATCATACATAAAAAAAACAAGTTAATGATGGATTATAGGAACATGAAGAAAAATTATTAAACCAGGAGATACCATATCGATCAAATAAAATCAATTAGGAACAAACTTGTACAGGCAAAATCTTGTTTTGTCATGTTTCAGAACCACTTTTTATATTTTGAAATTTAATTTTCTATTATTTACTTCTGGCGATGCTAACAACTTGTAAAGGAAATACTGAATTTTAATAAATAAAATTTTTAACAATTTAAAAAGTCCTAGAGTTTAATAAGAGTAATAAAATATATAAATTATTAGCGAATGAATTCAGTTTCTTATAAAAGTTATTTTATTTCCCATTTATCCGGAACAAGTTGCACCAAGTGTGACGTTATATTTGAAAGAAAATAATTTGTCATGAAAAACTGATCTCATTACTTACAAATAGGCAAAATAAATTTTAAATTTTCATTTAATTTAGCTGTTAATAATAATGAAATCATATTTTTAAATTTTAAAAGATGTTAAATAGTTTCCGTAAGCAGTTCAGTAGGGCTTCAGGGAAGCTTTTGCCTTACATCCCCTTAGAAAAACTAAAAGTACTCGTGTTATTAGTATTTTTTGTTTGTTATATGGTCAAGTGGAAAAAAATGGATTTATATCGAATATAATTTGTTTGTTGTGTTTTCTAAAATTTCAAATCCTATGGGTTTGCTTGTGTAATTCTCAATTAACTTTTGGAAGTTTACGTATAACCAGAGATGTTTTGTTATTTTCAGTTGGGTTTGAAGTCTACTGATCATTTGGCGTAAGAACCAATGAAATGCAGGCATATAGACATACTTCACCACATAAATGCATTAATTTAATTAAGATAATATGTCAAATAGGAAATTCTAAAAACACTAAAGATATTGTTTTAAACTTCTAGTCAAGTGATTAAGACGCCTAAGCAACTGCAAAGTTCAAACAAGAGCTAAAATAATTAATCATTCTGTGGTATTTTTAAGAGAAGGTGTGACCATCTAAAACCCCTTAAATTCATTTATTTTCAATTATTGGTACTTGTGAAATATATAAATATTTTGTGTTAAAAATCTCTTCCTTAATACATACAAATATAATTAATATTCAAATTTTTTTAGTCGATGAATCCACTAAACGACTGAAATCAGTCGGTTTAATCGTTAGCCGAATATAAAAAATTTTGAATTAATCGATTAGTTAGTCGGTTAAGAATAAATCGCTTTGTCGTTTAATGGTTAAGTGATTGAATGCTTTACTTGAACTCTTTAAAAGCCACCATTACGTATACGTATTATTTGATCCAATATGTGCAGCACTCATACGCACTAGTGTACGATATGCTTGTATGCTCTTTTCGATAGGCAATATTATTTAACTCTCAAATAAAGTTTGTAAGTAGAAATAACTATACGTTGGTTAAAAATTATATCAAAATAGGCATGGTCAGCCCACTTAATTTTGGCATTCATCACAATATGGGAAAAAATTAATTATTTAAGACTCAGTATGACAAAATGATTCTGACATAAATGGTTAATTATATAAATTGTTGAAACAAATGCAACTGTTGTTGCATACGAGAAGACACTAAAGGAATTCCGGGAAAAAGACAACTAACTTTTTTATTTAATCACGAGGTTTTTTTTATGAAATAAAAAAAATGTATTTTATTAAAATACACTTGGTTAAATATAATTTTCTGTTACATACAGTCGACTCCGCTTTACTGGAAATAACCAGAACCCAATTTTTTCAGTTATCCGATTTTTTCTCTAAAACGTAGTTCGGATTACTGAAATTTTTACAGTTAAGCGTACTGCTCAAAATCAGCAAAACAATATTTTTTACACCAAATCTGTATATTTTGTTTTACGTCAATTTAACGTAAAAATTTGATTTAAAAAAAAATTATTCATAGAATTATTCATTTTGTTGTTGAAATTATTCTCGAATTCCTCGAAAATGTCTAGCCACTTACATTGACAATATAATAGAAAAATACAATAAAGTACGTAAGAGCGAAAAGGACAAATACATTTCGCCATTTAATTTTTAGCGGACAAAACATGCACAACTTTTTCAGCCTTAAGTTATGCAATCGATTCGATGTAATTTTTTATTTTTTTTACTAAATCGAAGTAAGTTTCATATAAAACATAGTTGTGGGCTTGCTTTTAGTTTTCAGTAATACGATATTTTCAGTAAAGAGATGTTTCGCTAAAGCGAAGTGAATAAGAGTAGGTGCGTTTAAAATCAGTGCGGCGATTTGTATCGCTTTCAGTAATCCAATTTTTTTCAAAAAAGCGTGTTGCGCTAAAGCGGATTCGACTGTATTCCTGACAATGTTAACAAACTGTTAAAGAAATATTGAATTTTAATAAATGAAATTTTTAATAATTTTATAAAAAAAAAGACCTCGAGCCTAATAAATATAATACAATAAATAAAATAAAGGCCAATAAAGGTAAAAAGAATTTTTTCATTTAAATGTATAAATTTAATCATTCAAACTGAACTTTATATCAACGCAAATTAAATTCGTACCGATGCGTTGTGCAAGGCATTAATTAAACTAGGTTCCTATTGTCTTGTATGGCATTTTTCATACAATACATTTAATATTTTATTCACAAAAAGTGAATTCATTTTTTCAGAAAATACTTCTTTTATCGTAGTCTCTCTAATTTGCTCTAATCTCAGTTTTATTTTACTTTCACCTTTCATTAAATTACAATCGAAAAAACTGCCAGCATTTTTTATGGAAAATTATATAAGTGCATGTGTATATTCTTATCTTTATTTTTGGTATCCTTCAGAAAGTATTTGCTCATTACCCTGTTTACTTTTTAATAATAAATACGTTTCGGCTGTCATCAAAAAAACCCCAAAACTCACTCATACCCATACACACACACACACATCACACATGTTCCCACACTCTTCCCCATTTACGTTTATATAAATTACGTAAACACTTGTATTAAACAGGCACAGGTGCATATCACATTCACATTCCCTCAACATAAATTAGTGTTTAACGCATATAGTCAAGTCTTAATAGTTGATTATATTTTAGGCATTTCAGTTTATCGCTAAGCCAATATAATAGCGGGAGCAACAAAAAAAAAAGTTGAATTAAATTAATGAGTTCAGCATTCATCATGGACAAATAAAACGCCCACACAAAGCAAAGAGGCCACTTAAAAACGGCTAATGAAAGGCAGAGGCCAACGTACATAAAGACATATTTAAATTAAATATTGTATAAGAATTTATAATTTTATTTAAAGGTAGAGAAAGTTTGAATTACAAAAACGCTTCATGCATGAGTAATCAGAAAAAAATAAATTTCTAAGCGGAAATTATGACCGCAAGTTGACCATAATTGTAGAATTCAGGCAGGTGAAAAATGTGTGTAATTTCAGCATAAACATTTTTATAAGCAAAAAATAATAATAAACAAATTATAAAGGATTTCTCTACTTCGTACACAGAAAGAAATAATGTGCTTTAAATTTATGGCATTTTTGCAAATTTAAATACAAATTGTGTTGGGGATTTTAAGTGTGAATAAAATTGAATTGCAATTAACCACAATATGAAATCGTTTTTCTCAAGATATTCATAATGACAAGCCAAAAATTAGTGAACTGCCAACCTGTAGCAAAAAATATTGAAGACGGTTGGCCCTGCTTTTATTTTAATTTTCCTATTGCTATAAATTTGTAATAGATCAACCGTTTCCCATGTGATGTAGGTCTTCGATTCTTCAGCAAATCCAAATTTGAAAGAAACCTTTGAAACACTATCAGAGTGGTTCGATTCGGTTCAGCCCTTCAAAAGTAATAAGCTGGTCACATACTTACACACACACGCACATACATTGTAACATCCTCTCAGGGCTAGTCAGAAAAACTTCCCAGGAACTAAAAAAAGTCGAGATCAGCTGAAAACTCGATTTGTTTCTAAACGGGGTAAAACCAGTAATTTCACAATTTTTTTAATATATTAATTTTTCTTAGCAAAAAGTATAATCCTCATAAATGGATATTAACAAAATAAAATAGAATTTAATAGACTTGCGGAGAGGATATCCTTTACATATTGCCAATTCTATATATTTTACAAAAATTCGAAGGGACAACAAGAGGACAATTCATAACATTAGACATGTACAGCATAATTTATAAAAAAAATCATAAATAAGAGGCTTATAAAACAAATTTTCTGTATGAAAATTTTGTCCCATCAACCTATTTTAAATCGGAAATGTTTTTATAAATTTGGCACTTAAAATATACTAGCCGTGAATTATTTCAAATTCTAATTTTCGAACAAATTAATTTAATGGCATTTCATTATTAATTAAAAGAGCCTCTAATTCTTACCTCTTCGGATCTCAACATGATATGTGTACAGTCGAATCCGCTTTAGCGCAACACGCTTTATTCAAAAAAATCAGATTACTGAAGGCGATACAAATCCCCGCACTGATTTTAAAAGCAGCTAGTCTGTATTCCCTTCGCTTTAGAGCGAAACATCGCTTAACTGAAAATATCGTATTACTGAAAACCAAATGCAAGGCCACAACTACATTTTGTATGAAACTTACTTCGCTTTAGTGAAAAAAACAATGAAAAACTTATTCATTAGAAATCGATTGCATAACTTAAGGCTGAAAAAAATTGTGCATGTTTTGTCCGTTAAAAAATTAAATAGCAAAATGTATTTGTCCTTTTCGTTCTTACCTACTTTATTGTATTTTTCTGTTATATTGTCAATGCAAGTGGCTAGACATTTTCGGGGAATTCGTGAAAAATTTCAAGAACAGAATGAATAATTTTTTTTTTAAATCAAATTTTTACGTTAAATTAAATAAAAAATTAAAATTAAAAATTAAATTAAAATAAAAATATATAGTTTGACTGATTTTAAGCAGTACGCATAACTGTAACAAATTTCAGTAATCCGAACTACGTTTTAGGGAAAAAATCGGATAACTCAAAAAATGGGTTTTCGTTATTGCCAGTAAAGCGGAGTGGGCTGTATTCACTATTTAAGGCATTATAAAAGGCTCCTTTACAAACGGTTTCAGCATAAAAGATAAAATTTTTCTTTTTTTAGATTTTACGTTGGTTTTCTGTATTTTAGTAAATGACTGCTAATTAATGAAATTTCACGTTATAAAAGTCAGATGATGCTGGTCTCGTATTTAGGTTCGAATGATGGAATATTTAACTCAATACGAATGAGTTCAGGAGTTTTGTTAGGTTTTCAAACTGTTGATTACTGTTGCACATAAAAACAATAGACATTAATTAAAATGCACACATACACACACACACATACTTACTGTTTGGTAATTGGAGAGTAATGGTGAAGGTTAAATTATATACAGATATTGTCAGATTTCATTTAAAGATATATATACGTTAAAATCTGTGTCAAACAAACTGGTAACCAATCAAAGCCAAACCCAACTGAGCTTCAAATTTAAATAAGATAATTGTAGCAATAAAGTAAATATTGACTCAATTAAAAATGCATGTCTGAACATCATATTGGGGTGTTTGTTTTAAGTAGATTTTAAATTTTTGTATTTTTTTGCAAAGAATGTTAAAACACATGCAAAGAATGTGTTTTAATTAAACGGTTTTTTCGGTTAAACGAATTTTCTTTAAAGCTACAAAACTGCTAGGGAAATGGTTCAATTTAATAAATAACAAGTAAAAACGTTATATTCGATTCGGGTCGAATCTTAAATACCCTCCAAATATTTAGTAAGTGAATTTTAAATGTTTAACTTGGTGGGACAGAGTTCCTTTATATAATATCGTACGTCAACGCCCACTAAAGGGGGCTTGGTTCAAAAATAGACACAGACGAACGTAGGGGCATTGCTAGACCGTCTTAGACTTCATCACTAATCAAGAATATACATCTTTACTTTATGGGGTCCAGTTCTCTTTGGAGGGTATAAAAACTGTATTTTGGAGGGGTCGCTTTGGCAAGGGCTGTGGGGGAAACATTTCACCTTTGCCATAAAACTCTAAAAATAAATGCTTGGGATAATTATATACAAAATAAAATTTTTTATTTTTTTTATAGGATCATTTACGTGGCAAAGGGGGGGGGGGGGGGCGAGGGGATAAGGCAGAAACAGACAGTCATAAAACTCTAAAAATAAATTCTTGGGATAATTGTATACAAAATTTAATATGTTTTTTTTTTTTGGGTAGGGTCACTTAGGGGGCAAAGGGGGAGGAGGGGTAGGGCAGCAATCGGCAGTCATAAAACTCTAAAAATAAATGCTTGGGATAATTGTATACAAAATTTAATTTTTTTTTTTTTTTTTTTTTGGTAGGGTCATTTAGGTGGTGAAGGGAGAAGAAGGGGTAGGGCAGAGTAGTACCAGGATTCGTTTCAGCTTCGACATTAAAGCTGAAAAATTTTATTTTTAAGGAATGTAGACTTAGGTATTTTTGCATATAATACCGCCCACTAAAGTGGGCGGGTCCAAAAATAATTTTTTTTATTTTATGGCTCCAAATTTAAAGCGCTGGATCGTATTTGACATAAAAATATATAATTTGCTTAACAAAATAACCAAAAAACTTTAAAAAATTATGTTGTTTTTTCTGGGTTGGTTTAGTTCTTCATAGGATAACTTTTTTTCCCCCTTGCCCGATCTCCGAACTTAACCTGCTCTAAGTTTCAAAATATATATGTACCAAATTTCAAGAGTCTAGCTCTTTTCGTTTGGACTGAATAGTGATTTCCACAGACGGACGGACGGACGGACATGCTCAGATCGTCTTAGATTTCATCACTGATCAAGAATATATATACTTTATGGGGTCTGAGATGGATATTTCGCTGCGTTACTTATGGAATGATAAAGTGAATGTACCGTCCAAATTCTATTTCTGAGGGTATAAAAATATTTAATGGAAATTAACAGAAACACAAGGACCACGAAATCGTATCGAGTTCTTGAATTAATTCCAGCCAAACTCACCTTTTAAAATTATTAAACCATCACGCACACATTTTTTTTAAATATGTTTCATTACATTTATTAATTTCGTTTTTTGTTGTTGTTGTAATTTTCTGTATAATTTTTCAAAAACTTGAAACTAATTGTAATTAAAACGCGGTAAAATAAATCAATTACAGTATACAGAGTTTGGTTATAGTTTAAACATCGTTTTAATAAATTTTAGTTCAGTTTTTGTTTTTAATAATAATTTAATTATAAATATTTATTTTACTTTGTTTATATTAAAGTTTTTTTTTTTTCTTTTTTAAATATATTTTATGATTCATTCTTATTATTTGTTTTAATTTAAATACACAATTTGATGTTAAGTTAATAAATAGTTTAATATAATTGTTAAAAATAATATTTATTTTAAGGTAATTATTGTTTTTATGGTAATTAATATGGGCTTTTTTTCATACGAGGAAAATAAACTTGTTTTTGTCTCGAATTGTTGAAGAGGAAAATATATAATTTTGAGAGTTTAAATTGTCTGGTAAAGAATGGCGTGAGGAAGTAAACGCTATAACTTTACTTCTCATTTAAATGATGGTTAAGTTTTTTATTTTATTTTTTTTTTAAATACTATATTTTGTAAACTTTCATTATAATTTATTGTTTATACAGTCTTATCAACTAATAAAACTAAACTAAGTTTAACTACCAGTTATACTAGATACGATACGATTTTCTCTTAATGTGGTTTTCAATCTTAACTTAGAAATAAATACTTTTAGGAATGGTCATTTCATTTTTAATTCGCAGGAAGTAACAGATTTTTTTTTGTAAAGAAACATTTTAATTTTCTATTAACTTATGTATGAATTTTTATTAGTCGTACTTTCTTATGTAAATTGTTAAATTTTTCCAACGGACTCAAGTTCAAATCTGCAAGACTGCAAATCATTTTTTATTATTTTATTAATAAATGAATTTGCTCAAATAGAATTTGAACAAATTCATTTTTTAATAGAATAATAAAAAATGATTTGCAGTCTTGCAGATTTGAACTTGAGCCCGTTGAAAATTGTAACAGTTTTCTATTAACTTTTAGGCAGAAATTTATTTCAATAGGAGCTTGCAATCTGGTTTGATATGCTAAAATGTTATTTTAGGCTCTTCTTTGTGTAAAAAAAAGCCAAATCTCTCTAGAGGAATATGTAATTCAGTGGTATTCAATGCTGTTACATATTCAGCTGAAAGATTAATATTCTCTTCCGCTACAATTTCAATGATATGAAACAAGAAGTAAGAACGTTGTATTCCAACGGGGCGAATCTTAAATACCCTCCAAATATTTAGTAAATAAAATGTATTTTTTGTCGTGGTTGCTGCGGGAAGGGTCGTGGGGGAGACATCTCGCCTTTGTCCTAAAACACTAAAATTAATTTTTTGGGCTTTTTAAGTGTAAGAAAAAAAAATTTTTTATGAGGACAAAATAAGGGGCGAGGGGATAGTACAGCCGAAAAAGATCAGAGAACATCTCAGCTTCATTATAAACGCTTTAAAAATTTAATTTCTAAGAAATTTAGGCTTAAGGAATACAATTTCTTAAATATTTGCACTACTTTTGCATATAATAACTTACTTCAACGCCCACTAAAAGAGGCGTGGTCCAAAAATTAATTTTTCCGATTTTCTGGCTCCAAATGCATCCTTTTGGATCTTCTTTGACTTAAAAATATATCATTTGTTTAACAAAATTACAACAAAAAAAAGTTTAAAAATTATGTTGTTTTTTAGAGGACGTTTAAGTTTTTCTTAGGGGAACTTGTTTCCCTCTGGCGCGATTCAGCCCATTTACTAACTTGACTTGGGCTATTCTTTAAGATATGTTTATACCAAGTTTCAAAGATCTGACTCTTTTCATTTGGACTGCACCGTGATTTCTAAAGACGGACTGACATGGCCAAATTGTCTTAGATTCCATCACTGATCAAGAATATATCGCTCATTTGCTGCAAGAACGGTATAACTCAAAATTCGCTATTTTCTAGTTAATAATATAGAGATATTGGCATAATCATGTTCTATTTTGTGTAAAATACTCATTTTGATATCTTTCATACAGAACGAGTGAGACGAGTATATGCCGTTATTTCGATTCCTATGTTTCGTTCTTCTTTTACTCACAACAACGACACACAACGTTAGTTACGCCACAGTCGTTAAGGTGTAAACATCGTTTTGTTTTCGAAAAGAGCGACATAATTTGCGTTGTGCCTTTATAAGTGGAAAGGTAATATGTGTTTTATGTAGTAAAATATTCTTATATACTGTCACATTTTCTGTTGTGATTGTTTTGTTGAAAAAAATCATCTGATTACAAAAATATTTTTTGCATTAAGAACGACACAATTCAGTATACTACACTACTATCAATGAATTTTAGCAGCAATAACGTCATAACTCAAAGTATAAACAATTTTCCATCTAACAACAATTATTAAAAAATTTTTACTCTCCTTTTTTCTATACGGATATATTAAATATAAATTGATTTACAAGATCAAAATATTTACATTTAGTAATTTTTCTTCAGAACTATAGTCAATTGAACACTTAAAACGCATTTATCTCAAAATCGAAAATTTTGAGTTATGCCGTTCTTGCAGCGAATGCGCGATATATTCTTTATGTGGTTCTAGAGGAATTTTGTGCTGCGTTAAATACGGAATGACAGCGTAAATATACCCTTCAATTCATTTTTGGAGGGTATAAAAAGTCATAAAACGGCCGCAGATTTATATACAATTCATACGATGACTTAAAAGCATGAGTAAATATCATGACTTTTTTTTTTTTTTTTTTTGCTATAGGTCAGCGAAGTAGAGAAGAAAGATGGATAGAAAAAAACATTACAATTTTAGTTCTTCTGTTTTTTGCATGCTTTCAGACATTCATGTTTATTCTGGATTTTTATTATTTATTTTTATCCTTTTTCTACTTGCAAAGAATAAAAAAAAACACGTTCCTTAAATATCATATTATAAATACAAGAGAATCTTAAACATAATGTTAGAAATAAATAGAAAAACATAAAGGCTTTAAAATCATCGTGTGAATTTGGTATTATGGGTGTAAAAAGGCATGAGTTAAAAATTTTCTTAAAAAATTCTTTACATTCGATAATGAAAGATGTATAAGAAATATTCAGTTTGAATTTAAAGAGGAATTCCGAGCTTGAGAGGTACTGTTCAGCCTTCATATTTTAATGCAAAACTGTCCTCATGTGAAAATATATTTGACAAAGACGATAATATAATGCATGTTAATATAGAAGAAAATTTCATACCACGTATTAAGAACATCTGCTGGAATGCAAAAGGTTCTACAAAACAAATAATTTTTTTCATGTTGCTGCAAAGTTTTCACTCGAATTAAGTTATTTTTTATTTTTTTTTTGCAAACCCTTATCCTGTGATATGTCCCATTGTGCAATAAATTCCTGCCATTTAGAAAATTATTATATAATAATACATACTAGATTTTGATTTATAGTTAAATTTCAACTAAAGCTGCTTTCTATTTTAATATTTTTAAACTTAAACTTATTTAAATTATTATTTGTCCTTATTAAGGAATTTATTTAAATATTTTTTTTGTCATTCTATAATATTGTAAATTTTGTAAAAATGTTTACTTTTTTTAACGCCAAATACTCGTTAATGATTTTTATTATAGTATATGTTTTCAATTAAATACTCAACACACTGATATAAATTTTTAAAGTATTTTCTTGTTTCGATTTGTGTTTTATTATTAATTATTGTTTTAAGTAACGTAACCCAAAAAGATCTGTATTTGTTTAAGTTAGGAATTTTGTTTCCAACAAAAAGTAAACAAGCAGTTTCAAGACAATTAAATTTTCTTTTAACTTTTAACAGTGTCCAACAAAATAATAATTTTTATGCGAAATCTAGATTTGCAAATATATTTTTGAGATTTTTAGCTGCATGACAACTTAATACTAGACAAGAGACATTTTTGTAATGAAATTTCGTGGCATTTACAATTACTGCCGATTTCACAATGTCGACAGGGTTCTTTCTTTCGCATCAATACATTTGAAACAACCACAACAAAATTTTGCAAGAAAGAAATAATTCATTCGACATTGTGAAATAGGCAGTAAAATTCATAGTCTAGTGTTTTGTAACGTGTTTTTTTTTCTAAAGGGTCCGCAATCTAACGTTTTTTTTTCAACTAGTGCTTATTTCGTGAATGGTAACACTTATTAAGGCGGATTCACCCATGTTGTCCGAACAAAATTTTTGTCCGGACAATTTTTTTTATATGTAGTTTGACGTCTCTCTTCTTGAGAGAGAGAAAATATTTTTTACGAACAACTCTCAGCTTGAATTGGTTTAATTTTATATTTGGTTCGGACAAAATTGAACTGAGTTGCCAATACGTTAAACTTTTTCACATAAAGTTGAGGTGTCATTTTGTGTTTGACATATTAAATTGTGTGTGAGACCAAAAAAAATACATTTTGAGAACTAATATTATCTATTTGTTTCTTTTTTTATATGTATTTTGCTAATAACAATATGCTTTATGCAATTCAATGGCCATAAGGTGAAGCAATTTACTTTTCTCGTCCATTATTATTGTCAAAAATTCTTGAAAAATAATTTAAAATATGTAATATACAAATATCTAAAATATCTAGAAAACAAAGCAAAACATAAAAAATCGCTGCAGTGCTACCATTTTGCAAAACTCATTTTTTATATGAATGGCAACTTTGATTTTCCGGACAAATTTATCGAAATGAGTGAATCGTGGTGCAGAAATCTCTCAGCAAAATAAATTTAGTCCGGACAAAACTTTTGTTCGGAAAACATGGGTGAATCCGCCATTAGCTCATGTCTGATTTAACAGATAATTAGTTTTATCCTTCCGCTGAACGCATATGGTTGTGTATACGCTTGAACAAGGCTGGGATTACTTTGAAAATTATGGCAATATTGCAGAATGTGTTTGCGAAAATTGCGTACGGCTTTTGGAAGAAGAGAAGCACCGTCAGCTCCGTATGTTCGTTATCTTGTGAAAAAAGTGAAAGAAACTGGCGTCCTCATCGATAAACCAAAGTGTGAAAAGCCAAAAACAGTGCGTACACCCGAGAATATTGCTGCTGTGGCTGTCGTTCTCAACAATTGAACATTTCGGAGGCATCATTGAGACCAATTTTGTATAAAGACTTTGGTATGACGCCATACAAAGGCCAATTGGTTGAGGAGTTGAAGCCAACTGACCATCCAATGAGTTTTTGCTTCGCTAAGTGGACCTGCGATCGACTTACAGAAGATGCCGATTTTGCCAAAAAAAAATCATCTTATCAGCTGAAGCTCATTTTGATCTTGGCGGGAATGAAAACAAGCAAAATTGTCGCATTTGGGTCACAGAAAACCCGCACGCATACATTGAAAAGTCGACGCACCCAAAACGAGACACTGTTTGGTGCGGATTTTGGTCCAGAGGCATAATTGGGGGGCCATTTCTATTCGAAAATGAGCAAGGAGTGTCCGCTACAGTAAATGGCGATCGTTACCGGGCCATGTTGAACGAATTTTTGTTCACAAAAATTGAAGAGGAGGATATTGGCAACATTTGGTTTCAACAGGACGGCGCTACGTGCCACACAGCCGAAGCTACACTCGATGTTTTGCGCCCTGTTTTTGAAGATCGCATAATCAGCCGCAGAGCTGATGTCGTTTGGCCACCTCGGAGCTGCGATTTGACACCGTTGGACTATTATTTGTGGGGTGCCGTCAAAGATAAGTGTTACGCCGACAAGCCAGAGACAATTGACGCTTTAAAGAACAATATTCGTGAAGCCATTGGTGAAATACAGCTGCACACAATCGATAATGTGCTTAAAAATTGGACCGATCGTGTAGGCTACTGCATGGCCAGCCGAGGCAGCCATTTGAATGAAATTATTTTCCATTATTAACCGGAAGGATTGTATTTACTTTCAAATAAAAAAAGAAATTTGAGAAAATATTCAGTAGTTTTTTTTATAGCATTTAAAAAAAAAAGTTATTTGGCGGACGCTGTAGTAAGACCGGCACTCAGGGGAAGACCCTTACGTATGCAATGCATTGCAACGGATCTTGAAAGGATGGAATACTATTATTGAAACAGATGAAGAAATAGGAAAAGATAGAGAATTTTTTTCACATCATCAAGCTCTTATAAAAACACCCTTTATAATTCATCATAAAAATCAAAAATGACAAATTATATGGCTACTTTTATGAATAAAAAAATGTCGATATTCCAACCCTAAAATTGGATTTTAAATTTTGTTGGTTTTTAATACCAATTTAACTCTTCCCGAAGTTTAACAAATATTTCATTCGCAAAAAAACCAAAATTAGGAACTTATATGGCTACTTCTACGTACTAATTTCCAATCATGGAACCGAATTTTTCATTTTTAAAATTTTTAATACCAATTTAATTCTTAACGAACTATAAGACATATATAATTACTTTTATATACCAAAAAAAATTTCGATTTTCCAACCCTGGAATCGAATTTTAAATTTTTAAATTTTTAATACCAATTTAATTCTCCCTGAAGTATAAAATAGGTTTAATTCACTAAAAAAAACAAAGTTTGGAATTTATGTCTGTACTTTTATGTACCAAAAATATTTCGATTTTCCAACCCTGGAATCGAATTTTAAATTTTTAAATTTTTAATACCAATTTAATTCTCCCTGAAGTATAAAATAGGTTTAATTCACCAAAAAAAAACAAAGTTTGGAATTTATGTCTGTACTTTTATGTACCAAAAATATTTCGATTTTCCAACCCTGGAATCGAATTTTAAATTTTTAAATTTTTAATACCAATTTAATTCTCCCTGAAGTATAAAATAGGTTTAATTCACAAAAAAAAAAAACAAAGTTTGGAATTTATGTCTGTACTTTTATGTACCAAAAATATTTCGATTTTCCAACTCTGGAAGCGAATTTTTATTTTTTTCCCAAGCAATTTAATTCTTACCGAAGTATAAACTTATATGGTTGCTTTTATGTATCAAAAAATTTAGATTTTCCATACCTGGAACTGAATTTTTAATACCAATTTAACTTTAATAGGTTTAATTCACTAAAAAAAACAAAATTTGGAACTTATGTGTGTATTTTAATACAAAAAAATTTTATTTTCCAACGCTGCAACCGAATTTTTAATTTTTCAATACTAATTTAATTTTTCCTGAAGTATAAAATTATTTAAAAAAAAGCTATTGAATTTTTTACTATTTCCTTCAAAGTGTGTCCTGTTCAATTATTGTGTAGAAATTAAACAGCCATCAACTGGTGCAATTTTTCTTCCTATAGCCAAAATATTACTTGTGACAATTAATCATTCTGTCAATTATATAAAAGAGAGTGTTTTTTTTTTCTTTGTTCTTCTAAAAATAACGATTTGCCAAATATTATGAAAATTTATGGCATTTAGCAAGTGAGACGAATAAATTCCTCTTAAGTCACGTTACTTAACTCTGTGTATTAGGTTTTTGTTTTCTTATCAATAGATATTTTTGCTTTCGTAAAAATGTTTATAATATGGACGAGGAGGAAGTAGGAGGTTTTTATTTCTTGTTTTTTTTTTGTATCGCTAAATACAAGGGTGTTGTAGATTTTCTGCATGTCTTTCCTGTTTCAGTTGTAATTTGATAATAATTTTTTGTTGTTGTTTTTTTTGTTATTATTTTGCAATTCGCATGTTGGCATGTTTGAGTTCTGCTGTTAATTATTAGCATAAATTGGCCGTGCTGCACTGCAATAACAACTGGACAACTCTATAATGCTGGAAAAATAAAACAGAAGAGAATTATGGTTTTAATTAACACACATATAACAAATACGGCAGCAAGATGCATGCAACACACACATGTTTTTTTTTTTTTTAATATTTGAAACTATTTTATTTTAACATAAAACTGGCAACGAAATCGTTATCATGTACTCATGCGAGTATATTGATTTTTATTTCTGTCCAACTGAATATAAAAGGAAATTATGTATCCACATAAAATCTGATTTTCCTGCTCACTATTGTTTAAATATAAATAAAAATCGGTGCTCCATTTAAGTAGATTTTTCGTTTCATTCCTTATGTAAGAAAATATACTAAAATAAAATATGTTGAAAGGAAATAAATAAATATTTTATTAAGTGATTAATGACTGTAGAATTCCAAGTGGAAAATCATGTATACCCGCTTACACAATTGCAAAAAAAATAGAAAAAAAACAAGTAAAAACGTCATATTCGACCGGGTCGAATCTTAAATACCCTCCAAATATTTAGTAAGTGAATTTAAAATGTTTAACTTGGTGGGACAGAGTTCTTTTATATAATATCGTACGTCAACGCCCACTAAAGGGGGCGGGGTACAAAAATAGACAATATCATGTTTTCCACAGACGAACGTATGGGCATTGCTAGACCGTCTTAGACTTCATCACTAATCAAGAATATACATATTTACTTTATGGGGTCAAATTCTCTTTGGAGGGTATAAAAACTGTATTTTGGCGGGGTCGTTCTGGCAAGGGCTGAGGGTGAAACATTTCACCTTTGTCATAAAACTCTAAAATAAATGCTTGGCATAATTATAACAAAATAAAATTTTATATATTTTTTTAAAAGGGTCATTTAGGGGGCAAAAGGGGAGGAGAGAATAGGGCAGAAACAGGTAGACATAAAACTCTAAAAATAAATGCTTGGGATGATTACATACAATATTTAAAAAAAAAATTTATTTATTTTCTATTGGGTCATTTAGCGGGCAAAGGGGAAGGAAACAGGCAGTCATAAAATTCTACAAATAAATGACTGGGATGGTTATATACAAAATTTAAAAACATTTTTTTTGCGTCATTTAGCGGGCGAAGGGGGAGGAGGGGGTAGGGCAGAAACAGGCAGTCATAAAATTCTAAAAATATGTAAATTCTTGAGATGATTACATACAAAATTCAAATTTCTTTTTTTTGATAGGGTCATTTAGGGGGCAGAGGGGGAGGAGGGGGTAGGGCAGAAATCGGCAGTCATAAAGCTCTAAAAATAAATGCTTGGGATGATTATATACAAAATTAAACAATTTTTTTTTTGGTAGGGTCATATTAAGGGTGAAGGGGGAGGAGGGGGTAGGGCAGAATAGTTCCAGGTTACGTCTCAGCTTCGTCATTAAGGCTTAAAAATTTTATTTTTAAAGAATGTAGGCTTAAGTAAAACAATTTGTTAAATGTTCATGCTATTTTTGCATATAATAACGCCCACTAAAGTGGGCGGGGTCCAAAATTTTATTTTTTTTATTTTATGGCTCCAAGTTTAAGGCGTTGGACCGTATTTGACATAAAAATATATCATTTGCTTAACAAAATAACCAAAAAACTTTAAAAATTATGTTGGTTTTTCTGGGTTGGTTTAGTTCTTCTTAGGGGAACTTTTTTTCCTCTTGCCCGATTTAGCCTATCTTCGAACTTAACCTGCTCTAAGCTTCAAAATATATTTATACCAAATTTTAAGGGTCTAGCTCTTTTCGTTTGGACTGAATCGTGATTTCCACAGACGGACGAACGGACGGACATGCTCAGATCGTCTTAGATTTCATCACTGATCAAGAATATATATACTTTATGGGGTCTGAGATGGATATTTCGATGCGTTACAAACGGAATGACAAAGTGAATATACCCTCCAAATCCTGCTCGTTTTGTAGAAAACACACTATAAGTTTATTTATAAAAAAAAATGTAAGTTAAGGACTCATAAATTTTCAATTGAAGGTCAGCAGTTGCAAGCAAATCACAATCAATGGAAGCATACAGAACACTTGTTTCCCGGATTACAAATCAGAAATTGTTTTCTGTTTAGGCAAAATAAAATTTAAAACTCTTTTATCATAAAGGGTGGCCAAAATTGACGTTACGAGGTAAATTGGCTGTCAAATGATAAAATATCAAAAATTTAGCCTTCATGCTTTAAACACATTCACGACAACAGGCTACCGACTACATGACTACATGTGTTGCCAGCAACACTTGTCGCCGTATAGTCAGCAACTTAATTATTTTGAACGCGGCAGCTACAACGTCAGCATCTCATTTCAGTGGTGCCACTTTCATATATAAAAATAAAAGCGCTTATTCTAAATCTATTTATAGATCGAAACAAAATTAATAATAAAAACACTTTATGCATTAAACACATTCACAACTGCAGACTACCGACTACACTACTGCAGAAATGAAATATGTACATGTGTTTATATGGGAAAAATTATTTTAGCGGCAACACAGCAGGTTGTTGTCCGTGCTAGTTTTCCCATCTAAGCACATGTATTCTATTTCTGTAGTCATGTAGTCGGTAGCTTGCTGTCCTGAATGTGTTTAATGCATTATTTGTTTATATCTCTTTATTGTTTTTGCATTAGTAATAAATACATTTTGATGTCCTTATTTTCTTATGGCACTATGAAAATCAGTTTATGAGTTGATTCATTTGTGACCTAACTCACGTCTGTCATCGATAACGGCTATCAAGTATTATATACAAAATTAGAGTTCAAATGTCGTTGCATGGAGCTTTTTTCTAAATAATTGAATTTTTACTTTAAAAGTCAGAGACAAAATTTCAAAATTTAATTATACTTGCAATAGGTGATTAAATTTGAAAAATATGTCTAACAATAGAAAGACATTTTGGAGTACTTTGAAATGATACCCATATCGTTTATATGCATCCGGGAGTTCTAACAAAAATAAAATAAAGCCGAGAGAGAACGCAAAAAAAAAAATAAATTTTACAAAACAATTTTTATTCTTGGAAGGGCTATTACTATAAAAGAAATTTAATCACATTTAAGTAAAAAATTAATGGAAAATTTCGACAAACGAGTGCGTTATTCAATGTGTTATTTCCATGTACTATATGATCCAATAAAAAAAATTGCCAATCCAAGCACTAAAGAACGTGTTTTCTATATAATTCAAAACTAACATTAATTATGGGACACCCTTTATGAGGGAAACTATTACCCCTTCTCTTTCTCATAAGAGCAATCAACATGATATTGCTATAAGTGTAACCCGCAATGGATTGGGACAACTTAGTCGCCCTTATTTTCCTCCTAACGCATACCTTTTTTGATACCGGTAATGCATTAAACACATTTACGACAGCAGGCTACCGACTACAACCTGTCAGAAATAGAATACATTTGTTTATATGGAAATGATTATTTGAACGCCTACATATAAGGTTGTTGTCCATGCTACTGTTGTGGCTGTAGCCAAATTAAACTAATTTCTATTTTTATAGGCGACAATAAACAAATTAGTGCTGCCAACACAGTGAAACATTTTAAATAAAAAAGCGTTAAAAAATATTTTCAAAGTGGTTAAGGATATGAAAATTGTTAAAAATAAAAAGATGAAATAGCCTCTTCAAAAATAAAAATTATTTTGTAATTTTTATTTAATTATTTTTTTGCGTTCTCTCTCTCGGCTTTTATTTATTTTTTTTGTAATAGCTCCTAGAATATAGGCCCTATATAAACTATTTGGGTATTATTTCAAAATACTCCAAAATGTCTTTCCATTGTTAGACATATTTTTCAAACGTATTCACATATTGGAAGTATTATTAAATTTTAAAATTTTGTATCTGACTTGTCAGGTAAAAATTCCATTATTTTGAATACTCTAATTTTGTATATACATGATAGCCGTTATCGATAAAAGACGTGAGTTGGGTCACAAATGAATCAACTCATAAACTCATTTTCATAGTGCCATAAGAAAATAAGGACATCAAAATGTATTTATTACTAATGCAAAAACAATAAAGAGCTATAAACAAATAAATTGTTTTTATTATTAATTTTGTTTCCATCTATAAATAGATTTAGAATAAGCGCTTTTTTCTATATGAAAGTGGCACCACTAAAATGAGATGTTGACAATGTAGCTGCCGTCTCAAAAATAATTAAGTAGCTGACTACGAGGCAACGAGTGTAGCCGACGGCTTTTGTGGTCGGTGTTCGTGTAGCCTGCTGACGTTATTGTGTTTAAAGCTTAACCGTAATATAATAGATTTTAATAGTAAATTTCTTTCTAATGTAATTGATTACGATTGCCGGTTAATATTTTTGCCCCTTAGCCCAGCTGAACATTTTGCTTTCATTATAACTACGGTGCTGCCTTTATTTTATGCCATCGCAGAGAAATGCCCACTTTTATAATTAAATATTTATTAAAGAAAATAAAATCTATAAAAGTTTATGGCATCTTTGTGAAATATTTGCACATTTCAAAAGCAATTGTAAATATAATAAATTGCAAAAATATATTTCACTTCATCTTGAAGCATCTTTTGCACAGGCCAAAAACAGTTCTCTGCAACGCCCACTCATATTTGCTTAATGCCAATAAAACAAACAACAACAATGCAGCCATAAATCATAAATTCTAAATATTTCTTTTTCCATATTCCCAATTTGCGTTGTAGTATTTGTTTCGTTAAAAGCAATAAAATGCATTCATGAGCATTTAAATTTAATATTGAAAAGTTCTACGGTACCTGCGGATGTTGTTGTTGTTGTTGTTGGGGCAGGAGCCGGTGAAATTCGTGACTATTTTGGTGTGTTTGCATTTCTGCTGCTGTTATTTGTATTGCTGTTGTTCTCGTTGTTGTTGCTGCTCTTGTTGTTGTTGTTGTTATTGTATAGTATGCCAATTGAAGTTGATAAGCTATTGGCTGGAACAACTAAATATTTGTAAGTGTACAAATCACATGCAGTTGCAAAAGGTCATGATGCAATTGTGACTGAATATTTGCTTTTTTAGACATGCACATGCATGACTTGTGTTTATTGAAATTTTGTGTTGTTTGATTTTTGTTCTTGTTTTTTTTTTTTGTTTTTGTCGTATTGGCAAAGTTTAGTAACCCGTAGCATCAAACAAATCTGGCAGCACTAATGGCGGACAATTATGTGGACTACAGGTAACGCGGGGTGTGTCGTCCGATGTTGAGCCATCAATGCAAATACATTGCAAACAATTTCCGGTGTCCTGTGGCAAAATATCGCCTATTTTATACAGCGTACCTGAAATGAATACGAAAATAAAATGTTTCAAATGAAATCCACAAATTCAACACACGATGTGAACAAAAAAGAAAACAATTTATTCATATCGTATGCAGTGCACGTGTGTGGGTGTGTGTGTGTGTGTAAATTAAAAGGGTATAAAGTTTGTAATCAATAAAACAGCCTAAGGCTTTCGTAGGTATTAGTGCTTAAACGCTTAAAAAACAAATTTCTTATAACTGCAAGGAATATTTCAATGCACAGTGGGAGAGGTTGGTTAAAATATCGGATGATGAAATTTTTTCCAGCCCATGGAAATGTTACAAACAACTTTTTTTTCCTTGATGAATTATTTAAAAGCAATAATTTTAAATTTCGAATACAGTGATGAAGCACCAGTCGTTGTTAGCGGTTAGTGTTTGAAACCGCAGATTAAAGTTCCCTTCTTCATCGAAACTGATGTACCTACAAACTAAAGAATAAGAATGGCTACAGCAAATTCTATATCATGTCATTTTCATTTTACTCCTCTGTCCTCCCAACACTATCCCCTCCTTTAATACTTCAATCAATGAATTATACGAGGGCGACTCTGTAAGTCCTTGACTTCTTAAATTTCCCGCCTCTTCATTAAAATGGCAACACTGATCCCATTAACAGGTAACTTTAAATTGACTTCTGGCAAAATTTGAACAATCCGCGTTATTTACGAGTAGTTTGTGTTTGGCAGCTGTCGATAGCAGACTACCGTGGGTTTTAAATAGAACATGGAAAAAAGATAATTTCGTGTGCTCATTAACTAAAATTTTTGGGGGATAAAACCATCACTTAAACCAGGCTAAGCTTGATAAATATTAAGTGGGACTCTGTCTCATTCATTTCCATGGTAAAGAAATGGTTTAATGAATTTCGATGTGACCGTACAAATACGCAAGATGCCGAACCTTCCAGACGCCCAATTGAGGTCTCTACCTTCGAAGCAATTGAACAAAAAATTCACGATATGGTTTTAGCCGATAGAAAATTGAAAGAAAGAGAGAGAGAGAGAGAGATTTTGGGAGCCGTAGGCGTCTCACACGGCTCAGTGGTTAAAATTTTGATTGATCACTTGGGTATGAGAAGGCTTGCCGGAAGATGCATGCCGCGTTTGATCAGAAGCAAGAGTGCATGCAAGTGCAGCTGCCTTGGCAGAAATCCTTAAATGGAGGCCAGGAATCAGTCCCTCATTCGCCTTATTCTTCAGACTTATCACCGATTGACTATTTCTTGTTGCCAAACTTGAAGAAATTGCTCGTTGGCAAGAGATTTGACCCCAACGAGGAAATCATTTCACAAACACAAGACTATTTGGATGACCTCGACAAAACATATTTTTCGGAAGGCATAAAAAAATTGGAGAAACGTTGGGCTAAGTGTAGGGAACTCCAAAGAGATTCTTAGTTGATAAATGAAATATCTTTTTATATAAAAACCTGGGGGCAAATTACGGCACTCGATATCGAACGAAATTTGTATTTAAATTGTATGGGAATTTCGCTCGATATCGAATGCGGTAATTTGGCCCCTGTATTTTATTCAAGAAGTCATGGACTTATTCGTCCACCCTCTTATGGTTAGGGTTCCTTCCTGAGTGTTGACCCAAGTATTTGGCTTAATTCTAGAAAAATACCAAAAATTGATTCCTTCTATTGACGAATGCTCTTCCTGGTTTTCAGAAGATTCTCTAGTCAATTATTTATATATCCCGTGGGTGCTGGTGGTTGAAGTAGTTGTTGTTAATACGAGTCTATGAAGTGGAGGGTCTAGAGTTCGACTCCGCTCTCAGTCATGAATATGGTATCGAATTCTTTTGGTCCATAACAGTGCATGGGTGTCTTAGTTGTTGTCAGCCTGTTTCAGTGATGAAGGCATAGCACTGATCACTGAACAATTACGGGCAGAGGTTGACACTATCATGTTCTAAAGAGTAGAGCAACATCAGCCTCCTTCGTCGGCCCTGTAGCAAAAAAAAAATACAAAAAATTCTCAATCTTTTCATCTGTCTTCACCGGTCCTCTCAATACTATCTCCTACTTTCTAGTTCCAGCGCAATGCAGTGCATGTGTAGGGGTCAACCCATGAATCGGAATTTAAAAAAAACAAGTAAAAACGTTATATTCGACCGGGTCGAATCTCAAATACCCTCCAAATATTTAGTAAGTGAATTTGAAATGTTTAACTTGGTGGGACAGAGTTCCTTTATATAATATCGTACGTCAACGCCCACTAAAGGGGGCGGGGTTCAAAAATATACAATATCATGTTTTCCACAGACGAACGTATGGGCATTGCTAGACCGCCTTAGACTTTATCACTAATCAAGAATATACATATTTACCTTATAGGGTTAAATTCTCTTTGGAAGGTATAAAAACTGTATTTTGGCGGGGTCGCTCTGGCAAGGGCTGTGGGGGAAACATTTCACCTTTGTCATAAAACTCTAAAAATAAATGCTTGGTATAATTATATACAAAATTAAAATTTCTTTTTTTTGATAGGGTCATATAGCGGGCAAAGGGGGAGGAGGGGGTAGGGCAGCAACAGGCAGTCATAAAACTCTAAAGATAAATGCTTGGGATGATTATATACAAAATTTAAAAAAAAAATTTTTTTTGGTAGGGTCATTTAGGGGGCGAAGGGGAAGGAGGGGGTAGGGCAGAGTAGTACCAGGTTTCGTCTCAGCTTCGTTATTAAAGCTTAAAAGTGTTATTTTTAAGGAATGTAGGCTTAAGTAAAACAATTTGTTAAATTTGTATGCTATTTTTGCCTATAATAACGCCCACTGAAGTGGGCGGGGTCCAAAAATATTTTTATTTTATTTAATGGCTCCAAGTTTAAGGCGTTGGACCGTATTTGACATAAAAATATATCACTTGCTTAACAAAATAACCAAAAAACTTTAAAAATTATGTTGTTTTTTCTGGGTTGGTTTAGTTCTTCTTAAGGGAACTTTTTTCCCTCTTGCCCGATTTAGCCCATCTTCGAACTGCTCTTAATTTTAAAATATATTTATGCCAAATTTCAAGAGTCTAGCTCTTTTCGTTTGGACTGAATCGTGATTTCCACAGACGGACGGACGGACGGACATGCTCAGTTGGTCTTAGATTTCATCACTGATCAAGAATATATATACTTTATGGGGTCTGAGATGGATATTTCGATGCGTTACAAACGGAATGACAAAGTGAATATACCCTCCAAATTCTTTTTTGGAGGGTATAAAAATTGCACACAGATTTGGTATTGTGTCTATTGATACTTCCAGTTAATTTAAAAAAATATTTTGAAATGTTTAAAACACATTTCTATATTTTCTCTACATATGTATCTCTTCAGCCCCACTGTGATTTGTATACCTTTCTGCATCACTTCTTTACAAAAATGTAAACAAATAAAATCATTGAACCCTTTTCTTCACAGTATTTTGTTTTTGTTTTTTGTTTTTCTTGTCTTGTGCTCAGAATAAGAAAAGAATAAATCGATGTGTGCATAAGAAATCAAATCATTCTTTCCTTCTCTTGTTTCATCAGCAAAATTACATGACATTTCCATTTCTATTTCCCTGCTCTTCAGCAATGTTGCTGAACAGGAAGGCTTAAGGCAAACAAAATATGTATTAGAAAAACTGGGGGATACATCAGCACTCAGTCGCTCAGGCGTATGGGTCCACATTCATATGCACAAATGCAAATGTTTAAAAATACTTGGCAATAGACCTACATTTGAGTAATTTGCATGTTTTTTTATTTTTTTCTTTTAATACCCTAAACATACAAGGGGCTGATGCAAAAAGGGTGTTGCGTGTTGTTGCTGGCAACAATATTTTAAGTAAATAATGTGATGCAAATGCTTTTTTGCAATTTCAGTGACGAAATTTACTGAAAATATTTATATCATTTCATTGAAGTAGTTTTACATTTTCGATTTAATGGAATTTTTATTAAAAACCAATTAATATTTACAAGAATTGCTCAATTGTTTATATGGCCCATTTAAAGTGTGATTGACATTTCACTGAATAATTAAATTTTTAGTGCCGCCTGATTTAAAAAATAATTATTCCGCCTGAGTTGTACAAGCAAAAGGGTCGGTCATCTTGTTTTCTTTTAACTTCTTTTTTTTTGAAACTTAACGTTGCATTAACATTGAAGTAGACACATTTTGGTGTCAGCATGTGATTGAGGGTTTGCGGATTTTGCTCAGGCCCTGTAGTCCACAGAAGTATTTAGAATATTTGAAATATTCTATTGCTGAGCTTGGGTTGATGTGTCCGTGACTTTTTGAATGGAACACAGGTTTTTATATAAAATTTTTCAACTCAAAGTCTCCTTTGGATTCTCTACATTTAGTACAAAGTTTCTAAAATTTTTTTATCCCTTCCGGAAAAATATGATTTGGTGAGGTCATTAAAATTGTCCATCATCATTGATACAGGCTGACAACAACTAACACAATCATACATAAATGCTGATCAAAAGAATTCGATACCATATTCATGACTGAGAGCGGAGTCGAACTCTAGACCCTCCACTTCATAGACTCGTATTAACAACAACCACTGCAACCACCAGCACTCACAGGATATTTAAATAATTGACTAGAGAATCTTCTGAAAACCAGGAAGAGCATTCGTCAACAGAAGGAATCAATTTTTGGTATTTTTCTAGGATTAAGCCAAATACTTGGGTCGACACTCAGGAAGGAACCCTTACCATAAGAGGGTGAACCAATAAGTCCATGACTTCTTGAATAAAACACAGGTTTTTATATAAAAAGATAATTCATTTATCAATTAAAAATCTCTTTGGAGTTCCCTACACTTAGTCCAACGTTTGTCCAATTTTTTTATGCCTTCCGAAAAATATGTTTTGGCGAGGTCATCCAAATAGTCTTGTGTTTGTGAAATGATTTTCTCGTTGGAGTCAAATCTCTTGCCAACGAACAATTTCTTCAAGTTTGGGAACAAGAAATAGTCAATCGGTGATAAGTCTGAAGAATAAGGCGAATGAGGGACTGATTCGTGGCCTCCATTTAAGGATTTCTGCCAAGGCAGCTGCACTTGCATGCACTTGCATGCACTCTTGCTTCTGATCAAACGCGGCATGCATCTTCCGGCAAGCCTTCTCATACCCAAGTGATAATTCCAAATTTAAACCACTGAGCCGTGTGAGATGCCTACGGCTTCCAAAATCTCTCTCTCTCTCTCTCTCTCTCTCTCTCTCTTTAAATTTTCTTTCGGCTAAAGCCATGTAGTGAATTTTTTTCAATTGCTTCGGAGGTAGAGACCTCAATTGGGTGTCTGGAACGTTCGGCATCTTCCGTATTTGCACGGTCACATCGAAATTCATTAAACCATTTCTTTACCATGGAAATGAATGAGGCAGAGTCCCCATAATATTTATCAAGCTTAGCCTGGGTTTGAGTGATGGTTTTTTCCCCCAAAAATTTTAGTTAATGAGCACACAAAATTCACTTTTTTAAATTTTCCGTTATCGACGGCTACCAAACACAAACTAAATCACACAGATGATGCAAATTTTAGCAGGAGTCAACTGACTGCTGAAGCCATTTCAAAAGGTCACGAACTTATAGGATTCTATACATATTTTCAATCTGCGCTATAAAGTGTACACTGTGGTCTCGCTATGGGGAAAGCCCATATAAAATTAATTGCTTGAACGTTTCCTTAACTGATAGCAGCGGTTCATCGCTGGATCTTCAGTTTAATAGGACGAAAATGGAAAACATAAAAAAATTTTCGGCCTATCCCACGCTGGCGGAATAATTGCATTTAAAACAAAAACAAAAATTTTATAATTAATTCTGTGTATTTTATTCGACTTTATTTTTAAGTAAAATTCTTATATTAAATATTTTTTCTATTATTTTTGTTTCATATGTAATTTTGCAAAATATTTATTTAATTTTTTTTTAGAAGAAATTGTTTTTTCTTACTAATAAATTGAATTAATATTGACAGGCGATTTTTTGGAAAATGTGTTTTTAAATTCAGAAAGATTTGATAAATATTTCCAGAATTGAGGGAAAGTCAACAGCAGTTTTTAATTATCCAACTTATGCAGAAGAGCAGAACAGCTGTTTTCGAAAGCCACTACACTTTCATCATTCAGTACTCATGTGTATTTTGGTTTGTCGCCATTTATTAGGTGACTCAGTTGAATGTGATCATAGTTTTGATTTTTAAAAATTTTATTAAGAAATTTCATACAAGAACAGCATCCAGTATTGCCGTTTCTTCTGACGAACCAATTTTAGGTATCAATTCTACTTCCGCAAGTAGTTCAACTCTATAATCACTTTTTTTTTTGATGTGTTAACATCTATACGCGCGCCTCTAGGGCAGTAAACTATCAGTTTCAATACATATGCAAGTGTAAGTGTAAGAGTTTGTTTGGTTGTTGTTGTTGCTTGGCAGTCGGTATTGAAAGTGATTATTGGACGATTTTCATATAATTTTCCCACGCGATTTTCTCCGGAAATTCATAGCCGATTTTATTAATTTTTGGATTAAAACGCTAGTGCGGATTTCGACGAAGAGGTTAGTCCAAAAATTAAGGTCATCCGATATCGGCGAGCGGAGATTTAAGTGTTTTAATTCGGAGTATTAATTTGGAGTGATGTTAAAAAAGTGTTTTATGTTGATCTTCGGTTTTGTCTTATGCATAGCAAAGAGAATAGTGACGTGGTTATACGTACATATATAAAAATGAGGTAGCAAGACAGCAACGTATGTAGCTTATGTACAAACATAACAATGTATGTATGTACATTTGTCTGTTGCTTTGCATTTTCTTTGTTTTTTGTTGGTTTAATATAAAATAAATAAACAAAATAATAATATAAAATAAATAAACACATCGCCCGTGAGTTCGAACACTCATTGATATTTTTTATTTATCGACCATTCGTTAAGTTCGAATTTCGTTCAGATTCCTCAGAAAATATAGAAGAAAATAATTTTTCGCAATAAAATCTTTTTTCATTTCGAATCCATTTATGATATTAAAAATTATTTCATTCTGAAAAATTGTTTCATTTATCGTTTTCGGAAGAACCAAAATACGGCATTGAACTCGGTTGAGTATTATTTTTTTAATAAAAAATTTGTCCTAAATATTAGATGAATATGAAGAATAAAATTAAACGAGACGAATTAAATTTTAATTGCCCAGTTCGGCCCTCTATACAAATACAGGAACTCAATTTAATTTAATTAAAAAAGGATTTCATCGAAACTATATTATTGTGTCATCATTTAGGGATCACTAATTTTTTTACAATTTCTAAAATTGCTATTGATTCCAGAAATTAATTACATCAAAAAAACTTATTATGGGCAAAACAAGACCTGTCGGGTTACCTAGTCGCTTAATATTAGCAGATAAAAATAAAATATTTTTTTATAAAAATAATATATAAAATAAAGCCAGAACAGTAGCAAAGCAGCTGACTGACTCAGGATAGTCAACATCAAGCCTCGTTGGCAATTATTTTTTAAGTGCAGCCAGATCACTGTTCGTTTTATCTTTTTCGAGACTGTTGCCTCTCACTCGCCGTAGGTAATTTCTACACCTCCGATAACTTTACAGATTTACGGTTCTTGTGAGAAATTATTCAGTGATTAATTACGTTACTAATTCCTATGTGAAGGCATAAGTCGCATGCAGTCAGTCAGAGGAGTAAAAATAAGGGTTAATAACATATGCGGCATAAGTTCGGAGTCAACCGGCTAATACTTTAATATATAAACTATTTTTCAGAATTAAAAACCACTTCATATGTTTGTGATAAATTTAAAAATATATGATTTGATGCTATAGAAATTAAACACAAAATGCACTAACGGGCAGTTTAAATGAGAACGCAATTACATACACATTCACAAGCGGCAGCACGCTGTCGACACTTGAGCAAAATAACGGTTTGGCGTAAAAATCCAACTCTTTTTGTTTTGTTTACTTATGCTGATGTTGCTGTTTTTTTTGGGTTAATAGAACAAATACGATACAACATACAAAATACAACAGAAATATTTCTGTAAATGTTCATAAATTCTGTTCGACAGTCAACCTCATGACGGACGGCCTCTTCAGAAAATGTTGTTTCACATTTTTATTTTTAGGCTTAATTTTTTTTTTTTTTGGAAAATTATTTAAAATTTCAAACACGCTGCAAAATTAGCATACATTGTTTTATAAAGTCACTCATTCACTTTACCCTTTTTCTTTTTTTTCTTGTTTCGTTATGCTTTTTACAAAATTTTAAAAGGTTGAAAACAATGAGGAACTTTTGCTTTAAGGAATGAGCATTCGACTAAGTGACTGATTGCCTGCCTGACTGACTAACTGACTGACTGGCTGGCAGGCAGGCTGAGTAAAGGAATGTTGTTGACTTAATTGTTGGTTTTGTGAAACAAACAATTTGTGTAGAACGTGCGAGGTTGCAAAGACGCACCGAAGCCTGAAAGGCATCATTTATTTTTATAAATATATTTAACTTGCTTTTAAGGACTTGTTTGCTTGTAGGCCATAATCATGCTTTATTTCATTTTATCGGAATTTGTTTATTGAAATGCTGTTCTTATAAATGGAAATATTATAAAATCTTAAAATTGATAAAAAGTATTTGAGATATAGAAAAGCTTTGAGCAATAAATTATTATTTATTACAGAGCATAAAAGGAGAAATTAAATAAAATTTTTATTGGTTGTTGCCATTAAAATGACGAGGCAAAGGGTGCCGGCTGTAGGATCGTTAGCAAGTCATACTAGTGTGACGTCTGTCCATTCTCGAGGGTGATTAACCAAGAACTGCGTCAGCTACTGACTTTAATCTTAAACATATTGGACCGAATTGGTGTCCAATAAACAGTCCTATTTTATTTATTATTATTAATATATTTTTTTATTTAAATTTTTAAAATTTAAAAACTAATTCTTGCTTATCACCAAGTCTTGAATCTTTGCTTTATAATAATTTCAGATGAATATAAAATTCTTCAATATTTTCAACTGAATATTGGCCTTGCCTTGACTTACTAGTGCACACAAACAATTAGGGGCTAAATGATTTCAAATAAATATTTGTTTCGTTCTATTGTCTCATGTTCTCTTGTTATTTTCATTTGCAGTTTTACAGTGAAACTCACAAACGTTTCTTTCACAGTGAGCAGGATAAGTATTCAAATACTTATCCTGTCGATTATGAAGCTTCCATAAAAAACCGGAAAGTTTTCATTCAAATGAAAAAATACTCGTGGAACAGGTACATACAATATCACTAATTCTTCCCTTACATACGAGGTATGTTTCAAAATTATATGAATTTGCAAATTTAGCGGGCCACGTACATTCGATTTGTATATTTTTTTTCTTCAATGCTGGCACACTCGTCTCGAGTATCTGCAACTCGTAAGACTAGCGGAAATACAATTCTGAAAATTTATTTAAAAACAAGTAAAATTGCTGTATTCAGCTGTGCCGAACATAAGAGTACACCTTAGCGACACGCATTCCTTCCAATCTTTGAAACATCTTTTCACCGAACTCGCCTCGCAATTGGGCCAATGTTTCACGTGCTGTACGGCATGTGAGACCGTTTTGTTGAAACCACACTTTCCTCTCTAGCCACTCCTCAATTATGTTCAGCATCTCAACTGAGGGAATGTCAATATCCCTACGTGAGACGGCTTCATACAAGGCCGAGCCTGCTCTTATGCATTCGTCCGCCATTTCATTTCTCTGAACACCTTCATGCCCTGGAAACCAAATTATCTTAACGTCATGTCTCTTAAGTCGCGCCAGAGATTGAATGCATGCTAGTACACATTTCGATTTTATCAATCTGGAATCCAGGGCCCTAATTGCTGCCAGACTATCTACACAAATGTCAATACTTCTGGCCTGTAAACTGAGCCCATTAATTCTTAATGCTGCCTTGGCAAACGGCATAAGTCTCTGCCTGGAAAACTGTTGGGCCTGAGTGATTCTCTTTCATTTTGGACAAAAAAATTTTTTTTTCGACATCGCTCGGTAGCGTTCGTTACTCACGGTTTTTCCCTCGTTGTCTTTGGAAAAAAATACGGTCCAATGATACCACCTGTCCATAATCCACAACAAATAGTGTATATTTCGGAATGCATTCTTCGGAGTAAATTTTTCGTAGTGACTTTTTCGGAGTGACTTTTTCGGAGCGAATTTTTCAGGTTGAACTTTTTCGGAGACCATTTTTTCGGAGTCAATTTTTTCGGACTGCATTTTTCCGGCGTAAATTTTTCTAAGTAAATTTTTTCGGAGTGAATTTTTCGAAGTGAATTTTTCGGAGACCATTTTTTCGGAGTGAACCTTTTCGCAGTGAATGTTTTCGGAGTGACTTTTTCGCAGAGGGTTTTTCAAATTGAATTTTACGCACACCATTTTTTCGGAGTCAATTTTTTCGGACTGCATTTTTCCGGCGTAAATTTTTCTGAGTAAATTCTTTCGGAGTGAATTTCTCGGAGACCATTTTTTCGGAGTAAACTTTTTCGGAGTGATTTTTTTCGGAGTGAACTTTTCGCAGTACTTTTTTAGTTCTTGCAATGCTTATGGCTGCTCTTCATACCAAATACTAACATATTGCTTTTTCTTAACCGAACCTGAATTTTGGCAATAAAATTCAATCAGCTGCAAGCTGAACATGTTTAATAGTGACATATTACCCGAAAACAGCTGATCTGCCAAAAACAGTGTTGCCAAAAAGAAATTTGCCAGAAAAAAAATCACTCCTAATATTAATATTTTGTAAATTACACTCGAAATGACAAGCCTATTAATCGATGGTCACATGCAGAAAGGCATATGACCATCGTTTCAGATAATTGTAACTTTATAGGGAAAGGCAAAATATAAAAGAAACTGTAATGATCATAATGGAAAATGTGATCATCATTTGTTTGTAAAATAGTTATTTTTGCTAAAGTTTTGTCGAGAGGTGTATTTGAGTGAAATGTATTGGAATCACTGGAAGTGTCACCGGGGTAAAAATACGACTTAGTGCCTTTCTGCTGGTGACCTTTGGTAAGGGGTATAAGAAATGCCAAAGGAAAAGCCGACTATAACAAAAACAATTTCGTTTCAATATTCAAAATTTCTGTCCCATATTATCATTTTCAAATTCCCCTGCATCAAAAAAAAAAAACTTAAAACCCTTTGCTGCCGTAAACCCTTTAACTGCTATTTGATTTATAGTGTTCACAACAGACGCGTGTTACTTTCTGCTATTCAATATCATTTTATGCTGCCTTGTGAGTTTCTCACATACGAGTACGTACGAACGATAAGTGAATAGAGGCAAGGTCATGATGAATTCTATTTGCTTAACGCTTTGATAATTTTCTATGGCCTGTGCCTGGCATTATTTTACAATTGTATAGGCAGTAGCGGCCCAAAATAGTGGAATTCTTTATAAAGCATGTAGTTGGTGGGGCATGAAGGAATAGCAGCTGCGTACAGTTCGTGGCGAAGCCTTTGAAGCAGCCACTTAAGCTTGTGTGGCATATGATTTCAGAATTGGAAAAATTAAAAAATAAAAAAGAGAAATTATGCGTTCTACTTAAAAGCTTTTATAAACAAAATTACTTTTTGCCGCAGCCACTTAAATTTTGAAGTTATTTTAAAACTAAATTAACTCACCCATAACATTGCACTGCCGTTCCGGACTCAAAGTGGTAGTGGGTGAGGGCGGTGTTGCAGCTGCAGCTGCTGATGTTGATGTTGAATTCGGTTGTGGCATTAACGCCACTAGATGATGCTGCAATTTAAAAATGTCGCTACTACTTGATAAACTTTGGCTGCTGGCATTATTGTTATTAAAATTATTGCTGTTGCTGTTGCTGCTAGTTGACAAGTTGACACCCACATTTTGTAGTTGTGTGTTGTTTGTATTGTTATTGTTGTTGCCGTTGCCGTTGCTTGCATTGACGTTCCTGCTATTGTCGTTTATTATTGAGTACAAAGGACTGTTATTTACAACATCATTTGTTTTAGAAATTAGAACTTGCGGTTGCCTGAATTTTAGTTGTGTGCTGGCAATTTGTTTTTTACTTTCGAAATCGAGTTGCTGCTGCAACTGTCGATGTTGGTTGGTGGTTTCCATGGTCGTTTGCTGTGGCTGCAGCAAATTTTTCGAGTCTGCCGATGATGATGATGACGCTGTTAGCATTATATCGATATTTACAACACTGGCAACGCCATTGTCTTCATTGCTTGCCGTCGAGCTCGGCACTCCTCTACTGCCGCTGGTTGGTCTAACCATTTCACTGCTATTTCTGTTATTGTTCTCATAAGCAGTGCCGCTGAATGGTGAATTATTGTTGCTGTTGTTGTTGTTGCCATTAACAATTTCATTACTGTTAGCCAAGCGGTTGCTTTTGTTATTGTAACTGTTATTTTCATTGGAATTTTGTTCATATTTTGGTTTTTGAAAAGGTTCATAATAACGAAATAGTGCCTCGCCTCCACCTGCTCCAATTGCATTTATGGCAGTTGTTGTTGTTGTTGTTGCTGCTACATTTAATGTCGCAGGTCTCATATCAGCCTTTGCTTTGGCATTTAAGGTGTTGGCCAGTTGTTGATCTGTTTCCCAGTTAATATTTTCATAATTTCTTTCATCCAGATTATAGTCATTATTGCTGCCATCTACACCATTTCCAGCAGCAGCAGCAACAACATCAAGACCATCATCATCCTCATCATCATCATCGTTATCATCTCTGGCAATAATTGCTTCATTTAAAGTGAAATTATTTTTGTTGTTTGTCTCTGTGGATGTCAGCCAACGATGGAAGGCATCGTCTTGATCAACTGCCTCCATTGTGTCTTCAGAGCTTTTGCTTTTATTGTCGTTGCTTTTCGTGTTGCCATCATTTCCATTGTTGTCGCTGTTGTTGTTGTTTATTTTGTCTCTGTTCGGTTGATTGTAGTCCCAAGGTGAAACTATATTTTTCTGTTTGTTGGTTTTAATAATTCGTTTTAGTTTTTATTTATTTATTTTTTTCGGTTGGCGCAAAAACGTGTGATATATGAAAATGAAGACAACAAAAATATTTAATTAGAAATGTTAATCGGACAAATTCTCAAATTATTATATATTTAGTATATGAAATTCTTTGGAACGTGTTTTGTATTGTAATTATTTAATGTCTTGCGTGTTATTTCTTTAATAAGACAACGTCTGCTAAACAGATTGACTTGGTTTCTGTTGACTAGAATACACAAGTTATTTGTATGCTTTTCTTATTATTATTATTAAATTTTTTTTTTCTCAAACCTGAGAAGCAGCACTTTATATTCGTTAATTGCCTATTATTTAAAAAAAAATTAACTCATGCAAAATTAATTTATATGTATTTAAATTAGATTTTAAGAAATTTTTATATAGACATTTTGCTTTAACTTATAACTTCAATTTTAATTTATGTTTTAATCAAATCTTAAATGTGGCCATATGACTAGAGTTTTAAAATAATTTTTTTATATAAACATTTTAACATTTATTTTAATAAAAAAAAAACATTAAATTTAAAGTTGTTTCTTATCCATCAACTTATTACAACTTATGAATTTCAACTCATTAATCATCTTATCATCCCCACTTATTCATACAATATCTATAACAAATTAAACAGATGAGGTCCTTATTTTTAAGCAGCCTTGCTACATCCATGGGATGTGCTAAATGTTTCTCAAGATTCACCGGGACTACTAATACGTGGTGCACACAGACAACTGAGTAACATCTAATAAGTGGTGACCAACAAATATACACATGAGTACTGATGATGAAAGTGTAGCGTCTTTCGAAAACAGCTGTTCTGCTTTGGTGTGTAAAATGAATAATTAAAACTGATGTTGAATTTCATTTGTGCCTTGGAATTAGTCATCGTCTTTTATAAAGCAATAAAAAGGTTCGATAAAAAACAAATTCAAGTTCCATGACAAGACATACGAACTGACAAGATCCTTGAATCTGCACAGTAACTGAGGTGCATTCATTACACAATCCAAACGGAGTTCGTGTAAAGTGATGCAATGACCTATTTAGGATTGTGGAAGCGGTCTTGGGTATTGACTTTTGCTTCTGTTTAATTTGCCAGGAGACGTCTTTCAAATGTATTTTTGAAACAAAATAAACTATAGAATTTATTTCTACCAAATTTGAAGAGTCTAGCTCTTTTCGTTTGCACCGAATCGTGATTTCCACAGACGGATGGACATGCCCAGTTCGTCTTAGATTTCATTACTGATCAAGAATATATATACTTAATAGGGTCTCAGATGGATATTTTGCTGTGTTACAAACGGAATGACAAAGTTAATATACCCTCCGTATACTTTTTTGGAGGGTATAGAAATAGCCCAGAAAGAAAACATTTGTAAGATTATTGAGGGGCCAAAAAGTCAATGTACACAGAAATTTAAACCAGCCGCTTAAGTCTGCATAAATTTAATAAAAAATTGTGAGTACGTCTGTGTGTGTGTGTGTAAGCATTACATACACATTAGACTGCAGTACGAAACCTTTTTGCTCTTGTAGGTCTCAAAGCAATTTAAGACCTTTGGCTATAAATGACATTATATTGGACAAATATGTAATTATTTATTCTCTGTACTTTGATATTTATCCCTTAATCGACTGAAATGGAAAATGTTTAAAGAACTGTGTATGTGTGTGTGTGTGTGTGGGTGTGTTTGTGTGTTCGTTGTATTAGAAAATATTATTTCTTCTTAATATTTACTTACAAAATGAGCTCAATATTAATCGCACACATTTCATTACAAATTCAATATTTGGTTTTAGCTCTAGATTATTTTTCTGTAATAGAATTAAACATCAAATGTTTTACTTAATAATATATTCTTCTACTCCATTAATTTGAGTTTAATAACGTTCAGTTAATGTTTAATGACTTTTATGTGAAACTGAAAACTGCAGGTCCTATTGCAGATTAAAAGATTTAATCTTAGGCCTTTTAATCATTTATCATTTTCTTTATTTATTTATTTAGTTTTTCTTTTTTTTTCTTGTCAAAATGTTTAAATACTCTTGTGTCTGCAGAGACAGCATGACATACTTAGACGACTGTTTACAGACAGTGGGGGGCAAAAAAGAAGCATCAATTAAGTAAATTCGAATGTAATAAAAAAATTCTTAGGATCGTTATTATTCTCTAATATTTTTAAGCTTAAGGTCTCTTTATTTTTATATATTAAAATATATTATTTTTCAATATTTTTCGTCCCTTCTTTGTGTGACTTCTTCAGGAAATTAATTATTTAATTTTTATTTTTTTAAATTTAAATTCTTAAGATCGTTATTTTGTTTCCTGGCATAAACAATGAAATATATCATTGATGCCCTGATATGCTATGAAAATTTTATAAGTGATATGGCAACCGAAATATGTTGCCGGCAGGCAACTGAAAATTTATCGTTATCGGACAATTACTAAATAGCAATTGAAATTGCCAACTCTCAACTGCTGCTGGCTTTTATAATAGCGTTTTTCATTCACAACAAAACGGCCCTTCATTTGCCATCCCACCATCAATCTGTTAATTTGTAGTGGCTATTTTTGTGGATACATAAAAATTATCGATAACGATAACTTTGATTTGACAGTAGAAAATTTTAAATTGTATTGACGTTTCTGTTCAGCAACTCATCATGAATAATTTAACGCTTCCAAATTATGGAAATTTATTTAAAATACATAATAACAATTCAGCTCGTTCAATTTATTGGACACTTCGTCCTTCCCGCGTTAAATTAAAAAAAAAATTATTGTTTTAAAGCTAAAGGTTTAAATAAAGATTGGGCAAATTTGAGGTTAGGAAGTAAATTGACTGTCAGATGATGAAATGTCAACAATTGAGATGGCATCCTTTAACATTTATTTAGTAAAGAGTTGGGAAATTTTAACCATGGAACGCTGGCTGACCATTGCTTGTAACGAACAGTGGTGAACTAAACGAAAACAATGCATTTTTCAACAAAATCATCTTGAATAATGAGGCCCATTTTCAATTAGGCGATTATGTAAACAAACCAAATTGTCGCATATAGGAATCACAAAATTCACAAACAGTCTTCGGAAAACCTTTTCCTTGAAAGAAATTGACCGTATGGTGCTGTTTGTGACCAGGCGGCATCATGGCCATGTATTTTTACCAAAATAAGCGAGGAAACATCGTCACCGCGTATTCTCTGAGATACCAAACTGTGATAAGCGATTTTTTGTAGCCTCAAGTGGCTAATGCTGACATCAGTGACCACAAGTCACACAGCCGGCCAGACAATTTAGTTATTGCAAGAGAAATTCCTGGGTCGCCTAATTTCTCGATTTGGCGATGTCAATTGGCCGCCTCATTCTTACGATTTAACGCCGCTGGATTATTTTCTCTGCGGTCATTTAAAAAACCGGATTTAAGTGAAAAAACACAAACAACTGATGGTCTGAAATATAAAATTCGGCGTTGCATTGACGACATAAGCGATGCGACTTTCAACATGTGGCTCAAAATTTTGTGAAAAGAGCGGACGTCTGGAGACGCTCTAAAGGTAGACAATTGTCCGATATTGTCTTTCGTTATTAATTTCCATAATTCTACTTTACACTGTTATCAATAAAATTGAATTTAAGAAAAAAAAGTGTATTTTCAAGCCAATTTACTTCCTAACCTCAAATTTGCCCACCCTTTCCTTACACACTCACACACATTTACACATACATATAGAATTAGTGACACCCTCCCCAGAGTAGTCTGGTAAGTTTCATAGAAACTTAGGACATGGAGATCTAATGGAAGTTCAATTTTTGTCAAACGGGCTAAAACCAATAATTTAACGATTTTTAGAAAATTTTAAATTTTCTTAGCAGTTAAAAAATCACTCAATCGAATGTACGTAGTCCGAGAAAATAAAAGTTCTTCTTATTTTAGAACAGACTTCGCTCGATTATACAAAATTAATATAATTTGGCCTAACCTAACAAATCGTGCTAAAACCTGTTCTATCATGTCATTTTCTGTCCCCCATATACTTAACTTTCATTTCCAGTCTTTAGAGAAAGCAAAGAAAGGACCCACTTGTAGGTCACATCGTAAATTATCGCACGCTACTGTATGCACATAAAATCTGGGTTAATGATTTCTGACTTGAGTTTATTTTTTAGCGCAAATATTTAATTTCATTCATTAAGAATTTATTCAAGAGGCAAATAGGCCACTCAGAATATTTCTCATAGAAGCGAAAGCAACAACAAAAACGCATTTACAAAAGTTCGCTTGGGGGTGAATTTAAACATTTAATTTGGTAACTAGAATTAGTTTTCATAATTAAAATAAATAAAATACATAAAACGCAAATGATTTAAATAATACAAAATCCTATTGGTTGCATGCGTTTCACTTGTAGCATTAAAAATAAGCAGAAAAGTACGAGCATTAAAACGGCGGAAGTAAAAAAATACTACTGTGTTAATATTTGAATTGATTGAACTAACAAATTGATTCAAAGCATAATTGATTTTAACCAGAGTTACGCAAAAATATAATTATATTTCGTACAAAGTTTTTTCTTTTGGTTTAAATATCAGCAAAATTAATAACACAAGGCTACAATAGCTGCCAAAAGCATTTATGTATATGATGTTTGTGGCTGCCGAAACCTCATAAACTCATTAGTTTTGTTGCGAAAGGTGATACACGAGTATAAAACGTGGAGTTGCCAAAACCAAATTTCTTCTACACATAAACTTTCGTCAAGTCAAATATTGAAATTATTTTAAACGGTTATAAGTTTTATTTTAAAATTTTATTTTTCTCTTATTAACTAAAAGTTATTTTCTGAGTTTTATTTATTCCTCAGAAAATAAAATGTATCTTTTTAATTTCTACTTCTTCCTCAAAAGATAAAAATTAGTTCTTGATTGATTGATTTTTCTTCTCGATTTAATAACTTTTCTTCGTCAAACCGTTCACCTGGATGATTTTTCATTTTATGGAATAAATAAAAACCAAGAAATAACTTTAATTTTGTGAGGAATAAAAAAAATAACTGTTATTTTCTGAAGAATAAATAAAAACTAGAAAATAACTTTTATTTTCTGAGGAATAAATAAAAATTAAGAAACAACTTTTATTTTTCGGGGAATAATTTAAATTAAAAAAATAACTGTTATTTTCCGGGGAATAAATAAAAATCAAGAAATAACTTTTATTTCTCGAGAAATAACTAAAGCACAAGAAATAATTTTTATTTTCTGAGGCATAAATAAAAATCAAGAAATAACTTTTATCTTGTGAAGAACAAAAAGAATTAAGAAATAGCTTTTATTCTGTGAGGAATAAATTAGAATTAAGAAATAATTCTTATCTTCCGGGGAATAAACAAAATCAGGAAATAACTTTTATTTTCTGCGGAATAAATAAAAATCAAGAAATAATTCTTATTTTCCGGGGAATAAATCAAAATCATGGAATAATTTTTATTTTTTGAGGAATAAATAAAAATCCAGAAATAACTTTTATTTTCGGGAGAATAAATAAAAAATCAAAAAATAACTGTTATTTCCTGGGGAATAATCAAAATCAAGAATAACTTTTATTATCTGGGGAATAAATAAAAGTCAAGAAATAACTTCTATTTTGTGAGGAATAAATAAAAATCAAGAAATATATAACTTTTAACTAAAATGACTTTTATTTTCTGACGAATAAATAAAAATCAAAAATAACTTTTATTTTCTGAGGAATAAATAAAAATCCAGAAATAACTTTTATTTTCGGGAGAATAAATAAAAAATCAAAAAATAACTGTTATTTCCTGGGGAATAATCAAAATCAAGAAATAACTTTTATTTTCTGGGGAATAATCAAAATCAAGAAATAACTTTTATTTTCCGGAGAATAAATAAAAAATCAAAAAATAACTGTTATTTCCTGGGGAATAATCAAAATCAAGAATAACTTTTATTATCTGGGGAATAAATAAAAGTCAAGAAATAACTTCTATTTTGTGAGGAATAAATAAAAATCAAGAAATATATAACTTTTAACTAAAATGACTTTTATTTTCTGACGAATAAATAAAAATCAAAAATAACTTTTATTTTCTGAGGAATAAATAAAAATCCAGAAATAACTTTTATTTTCGGGAGAATAAATAAAAAATCAAAAAATAACTGTTATTTCCTGGGGAATAATCAAAATCAAGAAATAACTTTTATTTTCTGGGGAATAAATAAAAATCAAGAAATAACTTTTATTTTCCGGAGAATAAATAAAAAATCAAAAAATAACTGTTATTTCCTGGGGAATAATCAAAATCAAGAATAACTTTTATTATCTGGGGAATAAATAAAAGTCAAGAAATAACTTCTATTTTGTGAGGAATAAATAAAAATCAAGAAATATATAACTTTTAACTAAAATGACTTTTATTTTCTGACGAATAAATAAAAATCAAAAATAACTTTTATTTTCTGAGTAATAAATAAAAATCCAGAAATAACTTTTATTTTCCGGAGAATAAATAAAAAATCAAAAAATAACTGTTATTTCCTGGGGAATAATCAAAATCAAGAATAACTTTTATTTTCTGAGGAATAAATATAAATTAAAAAATAGCTGTTATTTAATAAGGAATAATCCAAATCAAGAAATAACTTTTATTTTTCGAGAAATAAATAAAACACAAGAAATAACTTTTATTTTGTGAGGAATAAATAAAAATCAAGAAATAACTTTTATTTTGTGAGGAATAAATTAAAATCAAGAAATAACTCTTATTTTCCAGGGCATAAATAAAAGTCAGGAAATAACTTTTATTTTCTGCGGAATAATTAAAAATCAAGAAATAACTTTTATTTTCCGGGTAATAAATAAAAACCAAGAAATATCTCTTATTTTCCAGCGAATAAAGAAAAGTAAATAAATAACCCATATTTTCCGGGATATTAACAAAAATTTAAAAATAACTTTTATTTTCCGAGGAATAAATAGAACTTAGAAAATAATCTTTAATTCTAAGTTTTTTTTAATAAAACTTAAGCGAATAAAAATTAATGCATCTAAGAGTTTTTCATGTAACAAGCATTACTTTGGTGTGCAGTTTGTGCACGTAGCACTTCTCGTTTAGTTTGGTTGTTTTTTACTTTAAATTTAGAAAATAATTGCGATTTGCGGACTCTGATTTTAAACGGACATTACAAAAACATCAACCATTTAAAGATTAATATGTGCATTGATGCTAATGATTGACCAGTTTAAGTAAATTTCCACGATTGAGAAGGATTGATGTGGAACGATTTATGATGGCTTGACAAACCCAAATGAACATAAATGCCAAAAGAGTTTGGCAGTCTGCGACCAATGACGGACAAGAGAAGCAACTACTTAGGAGTCTGTACTTAGGAGTCGGCTTCGATATGCTCCACAGATACATGAAAGTAAGTTTTTATGATACTCAGCACATCTGTAATGCTTTCAATTGATTTCTATAAAAAAAATACTTTCTTAAAGTGTTTAACTGTATTGGAGTGTCTCTGTACAAAACTGGAAAAGTTGTTATACAATATCCTCCTCTGGCTTTGAATTCACATATATCCGCAAGTGCTCGTTAGTGCAACGAGAAGTTGTACAACACTGTGCGACATAATACGTATAGTACAGATTGTTTGAAAGCATTTTAAGTTTAAGTTTAACCGCAACTTAATTGGTTCCTTGGGGGTACAGACTTCATTATGAGCATATGAATGAATAGTTGCCATATTCCTTTTAGGGTTCTGTTTGTGAAAAAGGCTGTTTGTTAATGCCAACGGAATATTTTTTGGAAAGTACGGAACATTTTAAAAAGATATTTTTCTTAAAGTGTGAGACAAACAATATAAATATAATAAAAACGAATATGAAAAGTTTATAGGCAACTTGAAATAAGATGCTTAATTAACATTAAATTAAAAACCTTGTGAAAGCATATATAAATTTTACAAACATACACACACACACACACACACATACAAGCACAAGCATTGTGCAGTACAATATCTAAGGCAAATATTTCATAACATGAGGCTACACGACATTTCTTGAAAGTAAAAGTTTATGAAATAAACCACAAAGTTTTAATAGAGAGAAAAAAGTAAATAGATTGGAATGAGTTGGCATATCAAATTATTTACCATAAATATGCAAAAAGTTCTTAAAATTTTTATGTGCAAACTTATTTTGCTTTTAATTAATTTAAACGGAATGTGCTAAAGTATTAAAAGAGCCATTAAGTTTAGGCAAGTCGAGAAAATTTAATACCAGCTGGATTATCGTAATCAATTAATTTCCCAAATTGCTGTGTGTTTAATTAAACGCTATTGGGACAGTGAAAACAATTTGCCAAGAAAGAAAATAATATATCGTTCTGTCGACAATTACGGCACAACTGTGTTACACATTGCTTCCAGCAACACAGTGTTCCGTGCTCATACAATATGTATTTTTTCATGAAGAAATATCGTAGAACTATTTTAAGCACATCGTTATGATTCTTTCTTCTTGATCAGTGATCAGTCCGTACGTTTGTGGAAATCACGAATCAGTTCAAACCAAAAAAGTCTGACTTTTGAAATTTGGTATAAAAAATATCTTGAAAAATACCACAGGTCAAGTTCGTAAATGGGCTAAATCGGGCCAGAGGAAAAAAATTTCCCCCACGAAGAACTAAACCCATTTCTAAAAAACAACATGATTGTTTAAGTTTCTTTATACCCTTCACAAAAAAGTGAAAGGATATATTTGGTTTTGTCATCCCGTGTGTAATTTCTTCGATATGCACATGGGACACCCTAAAGTATATATATTCTAGATCCTTATGAATAGCGATGACGATTGACCGATGTCCGTCTATCCGTCTGCCCATCTGTACGGTATTCCCAAGCCCCCAGAAGAGCTAGAGACTTCGTTCTTGTACCGTTGAATTGGAAATGAACTTAAATAGAGCGCTATTGAAATTCAGAAAGATCTGAAGTATGGTTCCAGAGCTGGGAAGCTTACACCTATTTCTCGACGCAAAATTTATACCAAAAATCAATTCTTTTTTTTAATGTTTGTAAATTAAATCTATTTCGTGCTTTGGGGAGCCTCAATGGTCTATTAAAAACAAAAAAAATAAAAAAAATTTTCCAGGGATGGAAAATTAAAAATTTTTTTTTCGGCCTATTCCGTGTTTTGTAGTACATGTAGTAACTAAAATTGTTAAAAATTTCAAGTTTTTCTTTAACAAAACCACTTTCTACGTCATGGAGATTTGCATTGGCCAAAAAAAAAAAAATTCAATTTAAATTTTGCTTCCAGGGGTGGGAAATTGAATTTTTTTATACATGAAAGTAATCAAACAGGCAACCGATGTAGTTTTTTTTAAATAAAACTGTCTTATAATTTAGGAAGAACAAAATTGGTATCAAAAATAAAAAATAAAATTTCGAATCCAGGGATGGACAAGTGCAATATTTTATGGTACATGAAAGTTACCAAAATGGTAAAAAATTTGCAATATTTCTTAAATAAAACTACTTTATACCTCAAGAAGCGTTGCACTGAAAAAAAAATTAAAATTTCCTTTCCAGGGTTGGAAAAATTAAAATTATTTTGGTACATGCAATATTTTGTAGTACATGTTATAACCAAAATGGTTGAAAAATTCGAGTTTTTCTTAAACAAAACTACTTTCTACCTCATCAAGATTTGCATTGATAAAGAAAATTTTAAAAAATTCAAATTTCGCTTCCAGGGTTGGGAAATTCGAAATTTTTTTATACATGAAAGTAACCAAAAAGGCAATTGACGTTGTTTTTTTACTGATTAAAACTATTTTTTAGTTCAGGAAAAAGAAAATTGGTATCAAAAATTAAAAAAAAAATCAAAATTTAGATTCCAGAGTTGGATAACTGCAATATTTTGTAGTAAATGAAAGGTACTAAAATGGTTACAAATATTAAGTTTTTCTTAAATAAAACTATTTCATGCCTCATTAAGAGTTGCATTGGTAAAAAAATTTAAATTTCGTTTCCAGGGTTGGGAAATTGAAATTTTTATTCTGCATAAAAGTAACCAAAAAGGCAATTGACGTTGTTTTTTTACTGATTAAAACTATTTTTCAGTTCAGGAAAAAGAAAATTGGTATCAAAAATTAAAAAAAAATCGAAATTTAGAGTCCAGAGTTGGATAACTACAACATTTTGTAGTACATGAAAGGTACCAAAATGGTTGCAAATATTAAGTTTTTCGTAAACAAACCTATTTCATGCCTCATTAAGAGTTGCATTGATAAAAAAAATTAAATTTCGTTTCCAGGGTTGGGAAATTGAAATATTTATTCGGCATAAAAGTAACCAATAAGGCAATTGACGTTGTTTATTTTTGCTAATTAAAGCTGTTTTATAGTTCAGGAAGAACAAAATTGGTATTAAAATCTTAAAAAATCAAAATTTCGACTCCAGGGTTGGACAAATGAAATATTTTATGGTACATGAAAGTGACCAAAAAGTTTAAAAATATTAATTTTTTTGTCAAGTAAAACTATGTTACAACTCACTAAGAATTGCATTGGTAAAAAATAAAAATTCGCTTTCAGAGTTGTAAAATCGAAATATATTTCGTACATAATATCACATTCATAACTTCCAAATGTTGTGCTTTTAGTAAATTAAACATATTAGATATTTCAGAAAAAATTAGATTAGTATCAAAAAATTATAAATTCGGTTCCAGGGTTGGAAAATCGAAATTTTTTGGTACATGAAAGTAACAACATAAGTTCTCAATTTTGGGTTTTTTCAGTGACTTAAACCTATTTTATACTTCGTTAAGAATTAAATTGGTTTTAAAAATTTTAAAAACTAAAATTTCGGCTCCAGGGTTGGAAAATTGAAATATAGCCGAAAAATTTAAACGTTTTCTTAAATATAAAAGTAAGTTTTTTTTTAAAAAAAGTGGAAAAAGATATATAAAAGTTGAAGCCCAAATATTATGTTTGCAAAAAATAGAAATCAATATAAGACTAAAATTTCTAACAAAAAAAAAAAAAAAATCAGAATATGACAAATTTTTCTGACAAAAAAGATAGAAATCTGATAATAACAAATATTTCTGACAAAAACTATTAAAATCATAATATAACAATTATATTTTGATTTTTATTATAAATTTCACAATTTTCCCGGTTCATGCCAAGACACAATTTCTGCCTGATTTATGATCCAGAGTCTTAGAAAATTTTATATCTCTCAAAGTTTTCTCAGGTGCTTCATTTCGTAATTCTTCTTTGTCCAATGGTATTTTATGTGTCTTATCTTAATGACGGATGAGGTTGCCTGATCACCTTCCTTACGCAAAATTGTATACGAGTATAAAATCAATTTTCCAGCAGCTTATCCAACTCCATCCTTTTGGAAATGTTTCACTTTACAGTGACACATAGATTATTATTATTATTACCTTTTTTTTGTCAATGTTATATGTGCCACATAAAATAATTCGTATTAAAAGAGAAAACTGTAAACCGTCTGCAAGCAACTTTCCTTCGTTTTCAATATTTCATAATTGCGCATTTTGTTCCTTTTTCTTTCCTCAATTATTTCCCTTCACAACAGCTCTTCAACATTTTATTGAAGTGTTTTATTAAAATAAAACTTAATCCAAAGGGCTTCCTGCCCAACGAAATGGCCAAACATAAAAACCCGTTCAAAAGCAACGAATCAATATTCAATTTCAATTGTGTCAACTTAAGCTGTAACTTTAACGAAATCTGTCAACACGAAAACATTGATGAAGATGCCGCATATTGTAGCACCTTTATTGGATTTTAATGTTCGCAGGAGTTACCTATGTTACACATAGTCACCAACCAAACCAACAACTGCAGCAACAACAATAACTACAACCACCAACTTAACAAACAAACCAACAGCAGCAACAACAATAACTACAACCACCAACTTAACAAACAAACCAACAGCAGCAACAACAACTACAATCATCAACGTAACATTACCAATAACATTGTTAACTAACATACTTATACAAATTGGGTCAGACATGAATAAGCATCTTTATTTAGGTTCATTTTATTTAATTGTATTTTATTTTATTACTTCCTAGTATAATTCTTAGAATTAAATAATATTATGAAAATGCAATATTAACACATTAATAATTTAATTGTATTTTATTTTATTACTTCCTAGTATAATTCTTAGAATTAAATAATATTATGAAAATGCAATATTAGCATATTGATAGTATAAATATTAACAGACAATAAACTATTATTATTATTAATCAACCACACATAAAGTGAATCTCGTTGTTCTTTCTTTATCTGGCGCAGTCGAACGGCGGTTTTTGTGGAAAAGTGAAAGTTGTACAGAAAAATCTCTGAGGAAAAATTTAAGAAATTTAATTACAAAAAAAAAAAAAGAAGGAAGTGAATATCATACTAATCAGATAAAATAAAGGAAATTTAAATATAAAAAAAAAAAAAAATCAATTCCTGTATCGTACAGGAATACTGTGGAAAATATAGTGCAAAAGAAAATATATAAATAAAAAAAAAAAAAGAGAACTAAAAGATAAAAATTTTTCTGGGGGTAGAATATGAGCGAATATCATATTAATTGAATAAACAAACGACGATACGAGTAAAATCGTGGAGTTTGTAAAAGGAAAATAATATAAACTGTGAAATTAAAGAAAAGAAATTTAAATATAAAAAAAAAAAATCAATTCCTGTATCGCACAGGAATACAAGTAAAATAAAGGTGACAAAAATCCCTGTATCACACAGGAACACCAAATAAAAATTCTTGTATCGCACAGGAATACGTTAAAAGCATATATAGTATCAGAGGAAATCTGTGTAGCTTCACTTCATCTGCAAACTCCGGAACCTACTGGAAGAAATAACGAGTCAAAGGGATTAATAATCGCACCACGCAACTGCTAAGGGACATGCTGATTTTATTAATATTGCTGTAAGTAACAAAATTTTTCTTCATTTTTTTTAACATTGTTATCAAGCGAAAATCTATCAGAATATTTCGTCAGGAGCTAAATTAGGAAAGTAAGAGATAATTAATGCCAAAAAACAGGGGTTCACCTTATAGCCTTCCGCAAATATTTAAAAGTAGGAGCTTAAATTCAATTCCTGAGGTAGTAGATTCAGCTAGGATGAATAACGATTCACGGGAACAAAGTACTTCGGGCACGGTCCCTCCTGCTTCAACAGCAGTACTAACAGCACAGATGGATGTATTCCAGTCGTTGAGAATACCCGATGCCATCAAACAGTTACCGACATTTGATGGTAACCCCAGATTGTTATATGAGTTCCTCAATAACGTTGAGGAAATTCTTTTGTTCATACGGGGAACAGATAAAACCCCATACGGGCAGATTTTGTTGAGAGCCATACGCAATAAAATTGAAGGACAAGCGAATGAGGTGCTCAACATGTACGGGACCCCATTAAATTGGGATAACATAAAAACGAATCTAATAACATACTACTCAGATAAACGTTCAGAGACTTCTCTGATAAAAGACCTTCATGCCCTGAAGCAATTTGGAAAACCATTTGAAAAATTTTATGGAGAAGTGGTAGAATTGCAATCAGCTCTATGTAACAACATTTTGTTACACGAAGCAGACCAAAATGTGATATATGCTAAGAAGTCACTTTATGAAGAAATGTGCCTCAACTCTTTTGTGACAGGACTAAGGGATCCATTGGGAGCAACAATTAGAGCTATGAGACCTAACACTCTAGCGGAAGCATTAAATTTCTGCATCAAGGAGCAGAATATATACTACCAACAGTCTAATGGGTCTTACGGTAAAATTAATCAAAATAGGCAGAATAACTATTCATACCAAAGAAATCCTTTTCATAATAAGCCTTATTATAATTATCAGCCTAATAGGAACACCTACAATTTGGTGGCACCATCCCCACAGAACATGGCTTACAGGGGGGATAGTCGCAATGGCAACCAAAATAACAATTCTTATAACCAATATCGTCCACAAGCATCTTTTAATAATAATCAACTCGATAATTTTAATCAACGAAAACAAATGTCTTTCAATAATAATATACCCCATAACAATGCACCCTTCAATAATAATATGACCAACACTAACGTACCCAAATTTCAAAAACCGGAACCCATGGACACGTCAAGTGGGTTTTCCTACCTGAGGAATAGAGGCTCGTTCCCAAGCATTAAACAGAGCCCAAGTGCACAAACAAGAAGACATCCAAATACTGAAGTTAACAATATAATAGAAGAGGGGGAGTATAGTGAATTAACTAACGTAGAAGAAGAGGTAAATTTTCTAGACCTTGCCTCCCACAACCAACGGGATACCTAGACAGGGTTAAACATGGGTCTGAATTGGTTTACATTAAAATCCGGTTCCCTGGCAATAAACTTCTCAAGTTCCTGATAGATACTGGGGCTTCAACTTCATTCATTAACCCGGAACATGTGGACCAACAACAACATATCAAATGTAAACCTACGATAATAAAAACAGTTTTAGCTAAATACAGGATAAACAAATTGGTAATATTACCAATATTCGAAGAATTCAAACAAAAGGGAAAACTCTCATTATTACTATTTAAATTTCACAACTACTTCGATGGTCTTTTGGGCATCGATTATTTATCCAATATTGGCGCTAAAATCGACTTGAAATCTAATACATTGGAGACGGGATTTACGGCTATACCATTATATCACAAACCAAACGTGTGCTCTGGCAAAATCACGATCGAACCAAATACAAAAATGATTATTAAATTACCCGTTGATGTTGAAGAAGGGGATATTTTGATTGCGGAAACATCGGTAAACGGAAAACTTGTAATTTCAGCTGGTATTTATACGGCACAGAACTGGTCTAGTTTGGTCGAAGTAACAAACTTAAGTGACTCTCTGGAAACTATCTATTTTGATCAACCCTTGAAAACGCAAGAATACCATTCCCAGGAATACGTCGAAGTCAATACTACAGAATGTGGGCCATCCTACGTAAACGAAGATACGGATGTAAAAAACTTATTGCGGCTTGAACATCTCAACCAGGAGGAAAAACGACTACTTCTAAAATCATGCAGAAAATATTCCGATGTCTTCTACAGAGAGGGGCAAGAATTGACATTCTCAAACAAAATAAGACACAGCATACCAACAACGAATGATGTACCGATATATACGAAATCATATAGATACCCTTACATCCACAAGGAGGAAGTACAAGGACAAATTACTAAACTATTGGATCAACATATAATACGCCCAAGTTATTCACCCTGGAGTTCACCTGTATGGGTAGTACCCAAAAAGAAAGACGCGAGTGGCAAGCAGAAATGGAGATTAGTGATTGATTATAGGAAATTAAATGAGAAGACCATAACGGATAAATACCCTATTCCGAATATAAATGAATTATTGGATAAACTGGGTAGGTGTATGTACTTTTCCACGGTAGATCTCGCAAGTGGGTTTCACCAGATTGAAATGGAACCAAAAGACATCCCGAAAACAGCGTTTTCAGTAGAAGGAGGGCATTACGAATTCATTAGAATGCCATTCGGGTTGAAAAACGCACCTTCAACTTTCCAAAGAGTCATGGACAACGTCCTTAGAGATTTAGTGGGAAAAGTGTGCCTTGTTTACCTGGATGATATCATAATTTTTTCAACCTCATTACAGGAACATATCAATAATCTAGAAGCGGTATTTGAGAAATTAAGGAGTTCGAATTTTAAAATTCAGGTCGATAAATCCGAGTTTCTGAAAAAGGAAATAGAATTTTTAGGGCACATTGTATCTACTGAAGGGATAAAACCGAACCCGAAAAAAATAAGTGCAGTAAAAAATTTCCCAATTCCGAAAACTGCGAAACAAATTAAGTCCTTTTTAGGTTTATTAGGATATTATAGGAAATTTATACCTAACTTTGCGAAACTAACGAAACCATTAACGGTCTGCTTGAAAAAGGGGATGGACATAAAACTTACCGAAGAGTATGTCAGAACTGTCGAAATGTGTAAAAATCTGCTTTGTAATGACCCAATATTACAATACCCGGATTTTTCTAAACATTTCATTTTAACCACAGACGCTAGTAACTATGCGCTAGGGGCTGTGTTGTCTCAGGGCCAAATAGGGAGCGATAAACCTATTTGTTTTGCCAGCAGAACATTAAATGGTTCAGAGATAAATTATTCTACAATAGAGAAGGAACTTCTGGCAATAGTATGGGCCACGAAATACTTCAGGCCCTACCTCTACGGACATAAATTCAAAATAGTAACAGACCATAGACCATTAACTTGGATTATGGGACTAAAAGAACCAAATTCAAAACTAGTTCGTTGGCGGCTAAAATTAGAGGAGTTCGACTACGAAATAGTGTACAAAAAAGGAGTACTAAATTCCAACGCGGATGCCCTAAGTAGAATTACACCAGATATAAACAACCATGAAGCTTTCTCTACTATAGGCACTAGTGGGAGTACGATTCACTCTGCAGAAGAGAACCTGGACGATGGGATCCCAATCTCGGAAAAGCCCCTGAACGAATTTAATATACAGCTAGTAATAGAAATACAACCGGAATCAAAGGTTACTGTGGAGGTACCCTTCAAGAATAAGTTAAAACGTATTATAAAAGCACCATCCTATGACGAAAATTCAATCATAAAAATTTTTGCTAAGTTTATTAAGCCTAATAGGCTTGTTGCAGTTTATACAGATAATGATGATGTTTTTCGCATTGTACAGAAAATTTTTTCACAATATTTTGCTAGCAATAAATCTTACCGCTTAGTACGTTGTACACTCAGAATAAGAGATATTTCAGATAACGATGAACAAGATGAAATTATAAGGAAATATCATCAAAATAACAACCACCGAGGAATAGAGGAAACATATTTACACCTTAAAAGAGAGTATTTCTTCCCACATATGAAAAACAAGATCAGCCAAATAATTAATGATTGCGACACGTGTCAGACACTCAAATACGATAGACACCCACAAAAATTAGTTTTCCAAATTCCGGAAACCCCGGAAAAACCTCTGGATATTTTACACATTGATATATATCACGTCAACAATCAGCAAATACTGACTATTATCGATAAATTTTCAAAATTTGCAGCGGGGTTCACAATTGCCGCAAAAACTAGTTTAAATGTAATTAAGTCATTAAAAACCTTCATTAGTACTTATGGGATTCCGAGGAAAATCATATGTGACCAAGGAAAGGAATTTACGGCCATTATTTTTAGAGACTTTTGCAAACAATTCAATATAGATCTACATATAACTTCATTTCAACAATCTTCAAGCAATGCGCCCGTCGAAAGGTTGCATTCGACTCTAACCGAAATATATCGGATAATTATGGCTAAAAGGAAAGAGAGCAAACTTTCCACGGATCACGATGAAATTTTCTCGGAGGCTCTTATTACCTATAATAATTCGATACATTCAACAACGAAACTAACTCCGTATGAAGTATTCTTTGGCAGACCACACATATTTAATGAAACAATAAAATTCAATGGAGAACACGAGTATATCCAGAAATTAAACGAATACCAACAAATTATCTACCCCAAAATTAGGGAAAAATTACAAACTACTGTAAAGGACAGAATAGATAAACTGAACGAGAATAGGGCACAACCTGCACCATTACAGGCCAGCGATATAATATATCGAAAAGAGAACAGGAGAAATAAGATAACACCTCGATTTTCTAAACACAAAGTACAAACTGATAAAAAAGTTACCTTTATTTCAGATAGAAAACCAGAAAATTCACAAATCAAAGATTAAAAGGAGAATAAAGAAAAATTCTAAAATACAATAATATAACTAATCATTCTGTTTTCTCCCTAGGTTATCTGTGGCCCACTCCCAAAGGCTAAACACACAACAAATAGACAATGAATTGGCTATTATCGAATTGAGAATGGGTAATGCCAAGGTAATAAACCATTATCAAAATTTAATCCATGTAATAGATCTTAAAGACTATGTTAATAATTCAGAGAAAATTAAAGAAACCTTAGACGTATTTGAACCAAATAGTTCAATCAAAGATTCATTAAAGATCACGAAACTTAAATTAAATCAATTAATGAATAAAATTGACAATTTACTACCTTTTAAGAGGCAAAAAAGAGGTCTATTTAATGGATTAGGCTCAACAATTAAATATATAACTGGTAATATGGATGATAGGGATGCGGGGAACATAAATTCTCAGCTTGAGGAACTTATAAAAAACGAACATATTTTCAACAACACGGTAAACAAACAAAGCATATTAAATACGGAAATGATCCAAAGATTTAACAACATTACAACACACATAAACACAGAACAAAGTAGAATTACAGAAATCTTAAAAAAAACACAAGGAACTATGTACAATAGAATAAATAAAGAAGATCTTATAATTTCACAAATACAATACTTGAATAGAATCAATTACAATATTGATTTGCTAACGAATCAAGTTAACAATATAGCCGAAAGCATTGTATTTGCGAAATTAAATATTATTTCTAAATTCATCTTAAGTCATGACGAAATAGAAAATATTTATAATATACTAAATAATCAAATACACAAAATATATTCTGTAGAACAATTATATGAAATACTAGAATTACAAGCATATTATAACAAATCGAATATAATATTTAATGTAAAAATTCCAAAATTTAAACAAGAAACTTTTAATTTTTCTCACATTATACCCTTACCAATAAATGTAACAAGACAAATATTATCATCAAATTATATAGCTTATAATAAAAATTCTATTAACTATTATCATGAAAAATGTTTGAAATTAATAGATATTTATGTCTGTCCCAATCCTACAAGAAGCGAACCTATGGAACAATCACAATGTATGGGTAAACTGTTACGAAAACTACAACCAAAATGTAACGTAAAAGACGTGGGACGATTGGAGTCTATTTCCCAGCCAGAAGATAACTTCTTACTATTTATTAACGTACCAACAACACTTGTACAATCTGACTGCAGTAAACCGTTCAACGTGACTAACACAACAATCCTATATTACGAAAAATGCACAATCAACATTAATGGGTTAACATATGAGGGCAAGGCACAAACGTACCGGGAACACATCAACATAACATTACCTGAATTTGTCGAAATAATTCCTGAAGCCGTCATTGAAGAACTCAACATGCAAAAATTAAAGTCTTATCATTTCAGTGACCACGACTTGATGTCCGCCTTGAAAATAACAACAACCACTCACCAGTATATCACATACTCATCGATTATGATTATCATTCTAATAATTATCATATCATCAATGTGCTTAGCAAAACGAATTAGAATTTCATACACACCAAAATCGTTTATGTTTGAAAGTATCGTTCGTCCACCTACAGATTCCTTGTGGCCCTCACTATACTCTAAGGGGGGAGGAGTTACCTATGTTACACATAGTCACCAACCAAACCAACAACTGCAGCAACAACAATAACTACAACCACCAACTTAACAAACAAACCAACAGCAGCAACAACAATAACTACAACCACCAACTTAACAAACAAACCAACAGCAGCAACAACAACTACAATCATCAACGTAACATTACCAATAACATTGTTAACTAACATACTTATACAAATTGGGTCAGACATGAATAAGCATCTTTATTTAGGTTCATTTTATTTAATTGTATTTTATTTTATTACTTCCTAGTATAATTCTTAGAATTAAATAATATTATGAAAATGCAATATTAACACATTAATAATTTAATTGTATTTTATTTTATTACTTCCTAGTATAATTCTTAGAATTAAATAATATTATGAAAATGCAATATTAGCATATTGATAGTATAAATATTAACAGACAATAAACTATTATTATTATTAATCAACCACACATAAAGTGAATCTCGTTGTTCTTTCTTTATCTCAGGCAAACAACTTCCTGATAGAAGTTGCTGCATAAACAATTTTCATAAACCTGCGACTGTGCATTAAGGAAGATTTTTTAAAAATTTATGAAATCGATTTATTTGGGCAAAGAGACATTTTAATCTGCTTACCTTTAGACATGGAATAAATTGTGAGGTAAATTTAAAGTCTGTGTGTGTGTAGATGATGGTCGCATTTATAAAGAACTAACAATGCGTAGAAGGGTTTCTGTAAGGGGCACAGTGGGGCCAATTACTGTCAATAATTTAATATAAAACAAGTAAAAACTTTATGTTCGACCGGGTCGTTTATTAAATACCCTATCTATCTATTTTTATCTATTTTTATTTTTATTAAAATTTACATTTTTATGGTATTTGGCTAAAGTAAACAAGAAAAAAAAAATTATTTTAATACGATCGTTTCCAATGTGTGGGGGAGCAGCAAGCCTGAGACACCTTTCCGTCAGCATAAATTCAATTTACGTATTTATATTTTATATATTAAAGTGCAAAAGAAGGACTGAGATAAGTTAAAAATGTTTAACCTGCTGGGTCACAGTTCCTTTAAAACTTTTCTAAGCCCAATTTTAAAACTCTATACAGTGTCACTTCGAGAAAGGCCGTGGGGGAGACTTCTTACCTAAATCGTAAATTCTTAAAAACGAAATGTTCGGGGTAGTTAAGTGTCGAAAAACAAAAATTTTTTTTGATAAGGTCATTTCGGGGGCAAAGGGTAGGGCAGGGCAAGAGTAGGGCAGGGGAAGATCAGAGAACATCTCAGCTTCATCATAAAAGCATTAAAATTAAATTTTTAAGGAATGTAGGCTTAAGGAATACGATTTGTTGAATATTTACACTACTGTTTCATATAATATATAACTTCAACGCCCACTAAAGGGGGCGGGGTTAAAAAAATAATCTACATCGTGTTTTCCACAGACGGAAGTATGGGTATTGCCAGATCGTCTTAGACTTCATCACTGATCAAGAATATACTATATACTTTATGGGATCCAATCCTTTTTGGAGGGTATTAAATGTGTATTTTGTCGGGGTCGCTCTGGCAAGGGCTGGTGGGGGAGACATTTCCCCTTTGCCATAAAACTTCAAAAATAAATGTTCGGAATAATTAAATGTAAAATTTATTTAAATATTTTTTTATAGGGTAATTTAGGAGGCAAAGGTTGAGGAGGGGAGTAGGGCAGAAGAGGATCAGGAGGTTACGTCTCAGATTCATTATAAAAGCTTCAGAATGTTATGTTTAAGGAATGTAGGCTTAAGTAAAACAATTCGTTAAATGTTTACACTATTTTTGCGTATAATAACGCCCACTCAAGAGGGCGTGATTCAAAAATTATTTTTTCTTATTTTATTGCTCTAAATTTAAAGCGTTGGACCTTCTTTGACGTAAAAATATATCATGTGATTAACAAAATTACAAAAAAACTTTAAAAATTATGTTGTTTTTGAGAGGTTCGTTTAGTTCTTCTTAGGGGACTTCTTTCCCGAAACTGACCTGTGCTATTCTGTCAGCCTGTTTCCGTGATGAAGGCATAGCACTGGTCACTGGGCATAATTAGCAGCGCCTGACACAATCAGGCCGAATGGTTCCGGGGTTGGAATGAATGTATGTACATACTCCAGACATACATATATATGTGTGTGGATGAAGGGTATGTAAGATCCGGCAGATGACGACTGCTTGTGCCGAGGATTGTGTCAAAAAATTAATACAACTACAGTCGAATCCGCTTTAGCGCAACACGCTTTACTGAAAAAAATTGGATTACTGAAAGCGATACAAATCCCTGCACTGGTTTTAAACGCAGCTAGTCCTATTCACTTCGCTTTAGCGAAACATCGCTTTACTGAAAATACCGTATTACTGAAACCCAAAAGCAAGCCCACAACCTTAACTGTAACAAATTTCAGTAATCCGAACTACGTTTTAGAGAAAAAATCGGATAACTGAAAAAGGTTGGGTTTTGGTTATTTCCAGTAAAGCGGAGTCGACTGTATAATCAATTAAGCCACCTAATAAAAACAGCTGTTCTGCTGTGCCGTGTAAGTTGAGTGATTAAAAACTGAAGTAGACTTTCCTTTGTGCCCCGGAATATTTATCGTGTCTTTTTGTATTTCAACAAAAATTTCTTACAATTAGTCTATAATACAATTTAATTTTGGGAATAATTTTCCCAAATATGCAATTCCAGTTGTTTTATACATTTTTGAAGGGTATCCTAAGATTCTGTACTGCCAATGGAATTTGTTTTCCCATGTCTTTCGTTGCCATTTGGCTGCAAATCAGGCAGACGCATTTGGGACTCGTTCTTGTCCAATTATAAATTTAAAATGTGATTCTGATTATGAACACATTTTGCCCGGTGCAAATAAAAGTCTATGGGTGTTTATACGTGTGAAATTGTATACGTTAGTGTCCGAGATTGTCTCTGTGTGTGCGTGTGTGGGTGTGTGTGTGTTAAATACAAACAAAGTAAAATGGCACTCTTACCTGTAAAAGCTCTGAGGCCGTCGTAGGTGAATTTGTCGATGCTGCTCCTGTTGTATTTGCTGATTTTGTTGTTGAGCCGGCTGTGGTTGCCATCATCGCCGTGGAGAAGCGATAAAATTGCAATAGTGGGCTGCCAGTTGTTTTTGCTGATGATGTCGTTGTCGTTGTCGTGTCTGTAATTGATGTCAAATATTTGGGCTTATTTGTTGGTGGCTCTGGCAAAATGTCACTGTCCGTTTGCATATCGTCGGGATAAATGTTTTCGTTTGCGTTGCTGAAATACTTAAATGTTGTTGACGATTCACCAACTCTGCCGTGTAGCTGTTCTTCTTCATCGCCCATCGCTTTACTTCCTCTTGTAGCTTTATCTTTTGCTTGCCCTTGTCCCGGTTCGGTGTCTTTATTTCCTGCTGCCGCTGCTGTGGCTAGTGGAGTGTTGGTGTGTGTATTGAAATCTTGACCATATTCTTGTTGACGATTAACATGGTTTTTCTGTATTTCTCGTTGCTGTTGTTGTTTTTGTTGTTGCTGCTGTTGATGTTTAAGCTCTTTTTCATGTTGCTGCAAAAGTAGTCTTTGCTGTTGCTGTTGTTGTTGTTGTTTTTGCTTTTGATGTTTTAAATGCTGTTCACGATGTTGATGCTGATGCTGGTGATGCTCTTCCGTTTTGTAATCGTAATACAAAACAGAAGGTAGATTTTCTGGAAAATTCAGTATTTTACTGCTCGACCCACTTAAGCCGTAGTCGTGATTATTGTTATTCCTGTTATTGTTGCTGTTGTTGTTGTTGTTGTTGTGATTGTGTGTACGATGATGTTGTTCATTAGTTTTATGTTGCTTTTGGTTGTGCTGTTGTTTCTCCTCCTTAATTTTTTTATTTTTATTTTTATTTTTATTTTCTTCCTCCAGTTTCTTATCGTGTTTTTCCCCTTCCTGTTGCTGATAGATTTTCTTCTTGGCCATTTTCTTATTGTGATGTGTTTTGTGTTGGGCGGACTCGTCGTATTCGTTTCGCATCAACTGCTCCCGTAGGCCTTCATATTCCCGTTGCATTTCACGTATTTCCGCCGAGTCATCGTCATCATATTTGTAGTCGTCATTTATTTTTGGCTTTTTCATTGGCTTTAAAGTCGTTTTATATGTGGTTTTCGGATTTAAGTGAACGCGTGTTGTGGATAATTCTTCTAGGGGTGTCGAATAGTCATCGTCGTATGCTATTGTGGCTTTTGGGGGTTTTTTATCTGAAAGTGTTGAACATGAAATTAGTTCCATTACAGGTAGAGGGATCAAAGGGAAAGGCAGGAAAACAATATAAAACAAACAAATATTAATTAAAAGAAACAAAATCAAATAATTCTTTTTTTCAAAAAAAAAACTGCGTTTTCTAAAACAAATTAAAACAAAAAATCTAGATGAAGATATATTTTATTAAAAATATATTGAATAATTTTCTTGTTGAAAGTTCTTCGTCCTGCTATATAAATCTTTATGGTGTAAAAAATATCCTAAATTAAAATTCCCCTAATTAAAACTTCCAAAATAAAAGTAAAACATTAATTTTACTCCCACTTCTTTAATGAACAGTAAATATTTATTTTAATGAATGCTATTGCAACAATCTGTGTCATATTAATATTCCCGTGTAATAACAAATTCAATTACTCACAAATTAACCCTTTTCAAAGAAATTTTTAGCCCCTATCAAAATCAAGAAAATATTTCATCTTTCGAACACATTTTTCTGCACCAAAATCTAAGCATTAAAAATATTTTTTTTCTTAGAAAATAAAGCACAGAAAAAAATGGAAAACGCAAAATGAAATAATTTTTATACAAGCAGAAAATGCAGGGAAAACTGACTGCCATTCACTTACCACATTTTTCCCACCAGCAGAATATTTCGCCATCCATGCACAAACAAACCTCACAGTTATCCAGACGCGGTACCTGTGGAGAACGAAAAAACATGCCGTTGAATGATATTTTTCTGCAAAACAAAAATTTTTGCGGAAACAATTTCTAAAGACAAAAATTTGGTGTTTTAAAAAGACTGGCATTCAAGAGAAAATAAAAGTGGTAATTAATTAAAAACCTAAAAAAAAAATTCAAATTTCAAAAAATTAAAAAAATATTTTTATAAAAAGATTAAAAGGACTTAAAAAATTCCCTCACTCTGCCTAACATCACAAGATTTAAATTCAAATTCTGTAAATCTTAAGTATATATTTTATCTATATATATATATATATATATATATATATATATATATATATATATACATATATATATATATATATATATATATATATATATATATATATTTTGGTTACAGGTCCCATTAATTATATATGTGATAAACTGATTTAAATAATAATGATTTATGCCAGGTTTGGAGTAACTATTCCGTGATATAATCTTTAAGGAAGTGTCTTAGAGAGTTTACTTTAGAATATTTCTTTAACCGTTGTTTATGAAACCAAAACTGGGACTGTGACTGGTACTGGTACTAGTACTAAAGATACCACAATAGGACAAGTACGTAGGAGTATTTAAGAAAAACTTAAAATTTGTAATCATTTTGGTCACTTTCATGTACCACAAAATATTGCAGTTATCCGACCCTGGAATCGAAATATTGTTTTTTTTTTAATATTTGAAACCAATTTTGTTTTTCCTGAATTAGAAAATAGTTTTTATTAGTAAAAAAAACGACGTTAGTTGCCTTTTTGCTTACCTTCATGTAAAAAAATAATATCAATTTTCCATCCCTGGAAGCGAAATTAAAATTTTTTTTTACCAAAGTATATTTGCAACCATTTTGGTCACTTTCATGTACTACAATATATTGCATGTACCAAAAAAAACTTTAAACTTCCCAACCCTGGAAGTGAAATTTTAATTTATTTTATTTTATTTTTAACAAATGCAACTCTTCATGAGGTACAAAGTAGTATTATTTAAGAAAAATTTACAATTTTCAACCATTTTGGTCACCTTCATGAACTATAAAATATTGCACTTGTCCATCCCTGTACTCGAAATTTTGATTTTTCCTAAAATATAAAATAGTTTTAAGTAGCAAAAACAACGTCAATTGCCTTTTTGGTTACTTTTATGTATAAAAAAATTTCAAATTCCCAACCCTGGAAGCGAAATTTTAATTTTTAAAATTTGTTTTCATCAATGCAAATCTTCATGAGGTATAAAGTAGTTTTGTTTAAGAAAAACCTGAATTTTGTAACCAGTTTGGTTATTACATGTACTACAAAATATTGCATGTACCAAAAAAAACTTTAATTTTCCCAACCCTGGAAGCGAAATTTTAATTTTTAGTTTATTTTTATCAGTGCAACGCTTCATGAGGTAAAAGTAATTTTTTTTAAAGAAAACTTTAAAATTTTTAACCATTTTGGTCTTTTTCATGTACTATTAAATATTGCACTTGTCCATCCCTGGATTCGAAATTTTATTTTTTATTTTTGAATTTTTTCTACCAATTTCGTTCTTCCTAAATTATAAGACAGGCTTAGTTAGCAAAAAAAAACAACATAAGTTGCCTGTTTGATTACTTTCACGCATAAAATAAATGCAATTTCCCACCCCTGGAAGCAAAATTTTAATTAAAAATTTTTTTTGGCCAATACAAATCTTCATGACGTATAAAGAGGTTTTGTAAAATAAAAACTTAAAATTTTTAACAATTTTAGTTACTACATGTACTACAAAATACTGCATGGGCCAAAAAAAAAACTTTTAATTAAAATTTTGCTTCCAAGGGTGGGAAATTGCATTTATTTTATACGTGAAAGTATCCCTGGAAAAAAATTGCTTTTTTAGGTTTTAATAGACCATTGGGGCGTCTCAAAGCACGAAATAGGTTTAATTTACAAACTTTAAAAAAAATAATTGATTTTTGGTATTAATTTTGCGTCGAGAAATAGGTGTAAGCTTGCCAGCTCTGGAACCATACTTCGGTTTTCTGAATTTCAATACCACTCTATTTAAATTCATTTCCAATCCAACGGTCCAAGAACCAAGTTTCTAACTCTTCTAGAGGCTTGGGAAAACCGACTTCACGTACAGACAGACGGACATCGCTCAGTCGTAATAGCTATTCATAAGGACCCAGAATATATATATATACAGTCGACCCTTGATAATTTGAAACTGAAGGGACCAGAGAAAAAGTTCAAATATCGAAGAAATTACACACGGAATAAAAAACCTAGATATACCCTTTCACTTTTTTGGGTAGGGTATAAAAAAAATTGTTTAGGTTTTTTTGATATTTTTCGAAATCTACCGGTCGGAATTGGTTCCAGTTCACTGGAAATCTAAATTTTGAAACACGAGTAGCTTAGCATGATTCGGTTCAGCCTTTTAAAAGTAATAAGGGTGTCACATACTTGCACACACACACACATAAACATGTGGCTTCTCAGCAGTAGCCACGAAAGTTTTCTATGAATTCAAAACGTGGAGGTCTGGTGAAAATTCGATTTTCTTTCCAAACGGAGTAAAACCAATAACATTGCTTTTTTTGGACAATTTTCAATTTTTCGTTCTTAGCGTGAAGTTAAAAATCTAACTAAAACGGTTTGTTTTTACTTTGCATGTAAATTTCCCCAAGACAAACCGATTAACGAAATTGAATTTTCCCCGAAAAGCCTTTTTTAAAAAGGAAGGAAACACTGCAGGCAGTAAAAGTACGTGAACAAATTATAAAAATTAGATTTTTAGTAAAAGCAGAACGAAAGTGTTTGTGTTTTTTATAAAAATTATATATATAAATTTTATTTCCCATGTAAATTTACCTTTTGACCGTGTGTAAACTTTTGTCCATTAGTGAAACATGACGCAGCACGTGGCAAATGCAATTCATCTAATGTTTCTGTAATTGTTGTTGTTCTTGTTGTTGGAGCAGCTGCTTTTGTGGCCGTTTCCTCTAGCCAATCGTTACGTTCATTATTATTGGCAGCATCGTCATTCAAATCAGGCTGTACGCCCAACATATGACCGTCATTATTTTTCAATTTTGTTGTTGCTGGGGGTATGAACGCCAAAGCAGCAGCAGCACCATCATTTAATTTGCCTTTACCCGACCTTCTTTCACTTGTGGGAGTGTGAAAACCCTTTAGATTTTCTAAATGCTGCTGTTGTTGTTGTTGTTGTTGCTGATGTTGTTGTTGTTGTTGTTGCTGCGTTTGCAACATCTGTTGCGATAATAGACGTGTATCGTATTTGGCTTGAATCTGCTCGCTATCCAAATCATAGAAACTCTGTTCGTGATCATCAAAATACTCGTATGGCACTGTGGGGAATCGTTGAAATGGCATTAAGAAATATATTTTTTTTTTAAATTGGCATTAAATTTAAATTAGTATTTTGCCACAAACAAGGCCATTTATATTTTTCAAATATTCATTTGTACTTTTTTTACTGAAATTGTTTACTCACCTGCCCGCACGAGGGATGACGACAATTGTGTTGTGCCGAACATGCAGGACACACAGCAAATCCATATACAAATTATCCTTTGAAAATGCCACATTGTGTTTGTCAGCAGAGTTGCGAGTTGTATTAATTTATTTTCTAGTCTGGATGTGGCTTTTGTATTTTATTTTATTTCCTTTTCTTTTTTTTTTTTTTTTATTTTATAAATGATGTTTTGAAAGCTTTATGTTCTTTTGTTGGTAGATATTTTTTTGTTTTGTTTAATAAAATGATATGACTTAATTTGAGTGTTTTGCTAAAAGCATTTTAGAAATATTTCAACTTTAATTTATTTGGAAATTAGTTTTGAAATGTAGTTGGCTATCAAGTTGTTGGGGATTTTTTTTGGAAAATATATTTGAAACCATATGCTTTACAAAGTTTTAATTTTCAAAGCTATTAAAAGGAGATTAACAGCGTATGGAAAAGAAAATAAATTTATGTTTAAGGAAATAATTTCCTTATGGTAATTTTAATATCATGGGGGGTTGTGTGTAGAGTTGAAGATCCGAAATTGAAACAATTTCGATTTTTTTTTTTTGCTTTGAATTCAGAAAGACATGATAAATATTACAAGACGGAAAGGAATGTCAACATCAGTTTTTTAGCTATTCAACTTACACAGCAGAGCATAACAGCTGTTTTCGAAAGCCACAAACGCTTTCATCATCAGTGCTTATGTGTATTGTGTTTGTCACTACTTATTAAGAAGAACCTGTTTTTTAATCAAGCTTTAGCTTACTTTTTTATAACCCGTCTGAAGATAAATTTCGAAATGTATAACCGTAGACACAAACCAAATACATTAACAGAGCTCTGTTGGCATGTTAACATTTCACTGTTAAGCATGAAAAATTCGGGCCATATTTCTGGATTAAACTTGAAAGAAATCAACGGTACAGACAACCAGATCCATAGCTTTCATAATATGTTAATACTTTGGTATAGCTATGCCGATAAGCTTTGATTTTTTGTACAACAAAAATTGTAAAATTCTAGAGAAGATAAGCCAGAATCCTGGGAAAACGGGAATATGTGGGCGACAACAATTTGTTTTATTTTTTAGCTCTAGTGGTCCTCATCACGTTCAACGGCCATAACCCTTAACTGTTGAATGTTTAATAGAGAAATTTGGATTTTAATGAAACTTCGTATTTTGGTAGTTCTCTAGAGGATGAATTTCTGGAAAATAGGAATATGTGGGCGACTAAAAATTGTTTTATTTTATAGCTCTAGTGGTCCTCATCACGATCAATGGCCATAACCCTTAACAGTTGGATTTTTAATAGAGAAATTTGGATTTTAGTGAAATTTCGTATATTGGAAGTTCTTTAGAGGACGAATTTCTGAAAAATTGAAAAAATTGTTTTATTTTGTAGTTCTACTGGTCCAGTATCACGTCCAACGGCCATAACCCTTAAGAGTTGGATTTTTAATAGAGAAATTTGGATTTTAATGAAATTTCGTATTTTGGAAGTTCTCTAAAGGATGAATTTCTGGAAAATAGAAATATGTCGTCATAATTTTGTCATGATAAAAAAAATTTTGATGAGTACACATATACCACTGCATACAAATGGTGGCCCGGGAGCCCCTATATCTGAAATAATTTTGGAATTCGAAATATGCACAGCCGTATCCGCTTTAGCGCAGCACGCTTTACTGAAAAAAAATCGGATTACTGAAATCAATATAAATCCCCGCACTGATTTTAAACGCAGGCAGTCTTATTCACTTCGCTTTAGCGAAACATCGCTTTACTGAAAATATAGTATTACTGAAAAACAAAAGCAAGCCCACAACTATGTTTTGCATGAAACGTACTTCGCTTTAGTGAAAAAATAAACAATGAAAGATTTATTTATTAGAAATCGATTGCATAACTTAAGGCTGAAAATATTGTGCATGTTTTGTCCGTTAAAACAATTAAATGGCAAAATGTATTTGTCCTTTTCGCGCTCTTACGTACTTTATTGTATTTTTCTATTATATTGTCTAGCCACTTGACATTTTCGAGGAATTCGTGTAAAATTTCAACAACAAGATGAATAATTCTATGAATCAATTTTTTAAATAAAATTTTTATGTTAAATTGACGTAAAAAAAATATACAGATTTGATATAAAAAATATTGTTTTACTGATTTTAAGCAGAACGCTTAACTGTAAAAAATTTCAGTAATCCGGACTACGTTGTGGAGAAAAATCGGATAACTGAAAAAATGGGTTTTGGTTATTTCCAATAAAGCGGAGTCGACTGTATATGAGTTTGAAAAAAAATGTTGGAAAAAATTGGCTTGCCAGAATTAATGGTCGAGGATTAGTGGTCATTATAAAATAATGGCTACGGGCACACATATGCCACAAGCAAAATTTTTCAATGGCTGTAGGTACATATTTTTTTTTGCATCGCAACTATTTTTTTCCTCGTTTATTTCTTTCAAATATAAAAGTTTTTAACAAAACCCTATTTATGCCAGCAACACGTCACTTAAAATGCATCATAAAAGCACTCACACACTCACACACACACACACACACACTCAAAGGCATGCAAACATACACACTCAAATGGCTTTTTCGCAGCGAATATTCATTGTAAAAAATATAGAATATGTTTGTGTATAAGAAAAAAAACACACACACACACAATAAGGCGTTGACGAAATTCATCATACGCCGCCAACTATGCAATAGATTTATTTCTTTTTCTTGCAGCGGCAAATGGTGAATAAATCATTACCGTGTGACCATGTTTCGTTACTGTTCTTAAAAGCTTTAATAAAAAAAATCTACTTTTGGCTTTAATAACTGTTTAATTTTTGTTTTAAGGGTTTTAAAATATATTTTAAAATCCTTACTGACCTGGTGAACATTTGCCAGCTATCATTTTTCATTTATAATTGCCGAACTTTTCTCTTCTTAAGACAATAAAAAATTTTAAACATCTTCATTTAAGTTTTTTTTGTTTTAGAAAACAAAGTTCCTGTTGAAAAACACTTTATATATTCCATATATAGGGTTCGGCACTGCTGAATATAGCACATTTACTTGTTTGTTTTTTTTTCCATGAAACCAATTTACTTCTGTGCTTTTTTTCATACTTCAGCGTTGCATTAGTTTTTATTTCATTGCAAGAAAAAAAAACTAAACTGGAAATTGGAGTGACAGATGAAGAATGTTCGAATTGAAGTGTGTTTTATTCAGTTTATATTTTCATACCTCAATAAGAAAAAAAGCTATTTTTAAAGAACATATTTTTTGAAATGTTAGACATTAATTACAGAAATAAATGCAAAGGATTACTTATTTTGCAAAACGAAAATATTTATAAATTAAAGAAGTTATTAAAATAAAATAATTTTTTTTGTTACAATTAAAGTGCTTCAGTGTGCTTCGTATATGATGGTTTGTCCTATTTTCTAATAACGAGTTCATTAAAAATATATATGAAAACTTTTAAATCATTATATAAAATGTAAGAGGTAATGAATTATTTTTCTCAAAATTTATTTATAAAAATATAATTTGATGATGATATGCAATTCGACGTAATCAGAAAATTACTAATCCTTTTGCAATCTTTATGGTCCTTCATATAGATGTCTTAAGAGTTCATCCAGTTACAGTGGAAATAAAATTAAATTGAATTTCTCCAACATGTTTCGATGCACTTAAAAAAAGTTGAGGATTTTTATTCCAATTGGGGAATAAAAATCAACGTGGCTAAAAGTAATGCAATTTGTATTCGAAACGCTTCTGGTAAATGCAAATATAAGGTTGTTCCGCAAAGCACGAATTTGAAGCTGACGTTGAATGGCAGTGAAATTAAATTTAAGGATAGTTTAAAGTACCTAGGAATCAACTTTCATAAACTTTTGAAATTTAATAATCATGTTTCTTACAACATTAATAAGGCCAATAGGATTAACGGAATATTTACGAAGTTGTTTAATAGCAAATATTTATCAAAGAAAACTAAATTACTTTTGCACAAAGTAAGCATTAGACCGATTCTTTTGTATGCATTTCCGATCTGGTGCAGCATTTCAAAAACGGCCATAAAAACAATGGAGATTTTCGAGCGCCATATTGTTCGAAAATGTATAGAAAAGAATTTTAAATATATAAATCGTAGATTTTCTAACGAATTTATATATAGAGAGGATAAATTTGCCCCTATAACGTTTTATGCTCCTGATTTAATGAGAAGATTTGTGGATAGACTGTCCTACTTTGAGGGCAGTGTTATTCAAGAGATTTTATCGCGTGAGCGGGAGTTTAGTTGGTCAAATACGCAATATGTCTCCAGTATTGGAATTTTAAAACAACCACTTTATAGTTATCCGGGTCAAAACTTATACTCATGTACTGCTCCAGGAATTCACAGAGGGTAGTAATTTTGTATTTTGTTTACTGGCGGTTCGCTGATGTCGGGGGCTGTCGTTCGGTGGGATGGGTGATGTTTACAATAAAAACTAATTTTTTTAAAAATTGTTTTTGTTTTGAACGTTATTTGTTCCGTCGAGCACTGGCTTGTGGCGTTGACGAACAGCCAGCTATTATTATTTTCGTTTGTTTAGTATATTTTAGTTTAAGTTTTAGTTGTGTAAGTTGGTAGTAAGATTTCTGTTAGTTTTAAGTTTATTAAATCTTGATAACACTCTACTAATGTAGCTAAGTGACGGGAGCAATCACTGTTTATAACAACAATCGTATTACATAATTTTTATTCATGTAAATATTTTTCCTTAAGGTCGATAAGCAAGTTGCATATCCAATTAATAATAGTAATGAAATTAAAATAATACTTTATAGTTTTAAGTTCTCTTTTAAAATATGTTTATTAACAAATCCTGTAATTAAAAAAAATATATTAGTCTCAATAAATAATATATTTGTTTGAGTCTTGAGGTTAATTTATATTAATATTTGTTATTCTTCGATATTTCGCTAACCATCGGTTAGCTTCTTCAGGAAATTATTTAAAACTAAATAATTTCCTGAAGAAGCTAACCGATGGTTAGCGAAATATCGAAGAATAACAAATATTAATATAAATTAACCTCAAGACTCAAACAAATATATTATTTATTAAAGAAAAAAGGTTAAAAAATTAGACAAAAGAATTATATTAGTCTCAATAAATAAATAATAATAATAAACTTAAATTGAATTAAGGTTTTTTATAAAGAAGGCAGCAACCCACACATATTCATTCGCATATTCATATTGTGGCCTTGGCATATACTTTTTTCATAAATATCATAGGTATTGAAATATTTGCAGAATGTGAAGAGAAAACCCAATGTTGCCTTTCGTATGGTATTTAGTTTTTTCGAAGTAAGACAACAGACAATAAACACTGTGTGTTCATGTACGAGTACATATTGAACTATATCGCTGGCCCACACTCCAGGTGGTGTTTGTTGATCGATGCTATATCAATGCATGGATTATGTTATTTGCTAATTTTACCAGGCAAGTTCTATAATATTGTAGCCTTTTTTCATAGTTTTTTGCTGTATATATTAATAATATCTTTTCGAACATGAGCAAAGCAACGCCCTCAGCGGGAATTTTCTAGGCTGCCAGACCATGATAGCCGATTAAATGTGGCCACAATTGGCTATTGTTGATATCAGTGACCTTTGGTTCCACGGCGCCATAAGCCCCACAACCGGCCAAGCAATTCAGTTGTTGCATGAAAAATTCCTCTATGGCGATGTCTCTTGCCCGCCTCGTTCTTGTGATTTACCTCAGCTGTACTATTTTCTCTGGATGTACTGAACGGGTGCATGTGAACAAAAACAAGTAAAAACGTTATATTCGACCGGGTCGAATCTTAAATACCCTCCAAATATTTAGTAAGTGAATTTAAAATGTTTAACTTGGTAGGACAGAGTTCCTTTATATAATATCGTACGTCAACGCCTACTAAAGGGGGCGGGGTTCAAAAATATACAATATCATGTTTTCCACAGACGAACGTATGGGCAATGCTAGACCGTCTTAGACTTCATCACAATTCTCTTTGGAGGGTATAAAAACTGTATTTTGGCGGGGTCGCTCTGGCAGGGGCTCTGGGGGAAACATTTCACCTTTGTCATAAAACTCTAAAAATAAATGCTTGGGATGATTATATACAAAATTTAAAAAAATATTTTTTTTTTGGTAGGGTTATTTAGCGGGCAAAGGGGGAGAAGAGGGTAGGGCAGCACCAGGCAGTCATAAAAGTCCAAAGATAAATGCTTGTAATGATTATATACAAAATTTAAAAAAAAAAAATTTTTTTGGTAGGGTCATTTAGGGGGCAAAGGAAGAAGCGGGGGGGGGGGGGGCTAGGGCAGAAATCGGCAGTCATAAAACTCTAAAGATAAATGCTTGGGATGATTATATACAAAATATAAAAAAAATTTTTTTTGGTAGGGTCATTTAGGGGGCGAAGGGGAAGGAAGGGGTAGGGCAGAGTAGTACCTGGTTTCGTCTCAGCTTCGTCATTAAAGCTTAAAAGTGTTATTTTTAAGGAATGTAGGCTTAAGTAAAACAATTTGTTAAATTTTTATGCTATTTTTGCCTATAATAACGCCCACTGAAATGGGCGGGGTCAAAAAATATTTTTATTTTATTTAATGGCTCCAGTGCAAGGCATTGGACCGTATTAGACATAAAAATATATCATTTGCTTAACAAAATAACCAAAAAACTTTAAAAATTATGTTGTTTTTTCTGGGTTGGTTTAGTTCTTCTTAGGGGAACTTTTTTCCCTCTTGCCCGATTTAGCCCATCTTCGAACTTAACCTGTTCTAAGTTTTAAAATATATTTATGCCAAATTTCAAGAGTCTAGCTCTTTTCGTTTGGACTGAATCGTGATTTCCACAGACGGACGGACGGACATGCTCAGTTCGTCTTAGATTTCATCACTGATCAAGAATATATATACTTTATGGGGTCTGAGATGGATATTTCGATGCGTTACAAACGGAATGACAAAGTGAATATACCCTCCATATTCTTTTTTGGAGGGTATAAAAAGGTAACGCTCTGAAAGATGACATTCAGCGCTGCATTGACAAGATAAGCGAAACTTTGTTGCAAAATGTGTTATAAAATGTTGTAAAAAAAAGCGGCCGCCTGCCTATGTGCCAGAGGTAGAAACTTGTCCTACATGATATTCCATTCTTAATTCCCATATTTCTACTTTGCATTGGTATCAATAAAACTCAATTTGCCGAAAAAAAAGGTGGCTTTCAAGCCAATTTACTTCCTAACCTCAAATTTGCCCAGCCTCTACATACATGCATTGCAGCCCTGGAAATATATTTTTCCGGTTTTAAATATTAATTTATTTCTTTTTAAAATACGATTGATCACCAAAAAAAAAAGCAATTAGTTTTATTTATTGTTGTTTAAAAAAAAAAAAAATTTATATAAAAAGACTTCAATCTGTAATATATTTAATTACTCTATACTACATTTTCCAGCTCTGGACCTGTCTTTTTGGTTTATCTGATTTGTAATATCAATTACTTCTGTTCCAAAAAAAATCAAAAATGTTTAATATAAAGAAAAATTAAAAATTTGTTTTTGTTGTATACTTTTATGTAACCAAAATATACTTTTATGTAACCAAAATAACTTGTCCAACCCTGGAATCGCCTTCTTCATTATATTTGATTTTTAATGCCAATTTAATTCTTCCTAAAGTGTAAAATAGGTTACAAAAAAAACAAAAATATGTTTATATACCAAAAATAAATTTATAAATGACAACAATGTGTCAAATAGAAAAAATGTCATAAAAATAAATTTACATGTTCCAGCTCTGGAGTCATATTTTCGATTTTTATAATTTTCAATAGCAATCTATTCAGAACTAATTCCACTGCAGCAATCTAAAACAAAAAACTCGAAGTTTTCTTTGGAAACCGGATTTCGCGCGCAGCACCCAGCACCCTCAATTCGTAAGCACCCAGAAGATATTGCATACTTTATGGGGTTGTATATTGATATTGTGGAAACTGAATACGAAAAGACAAACCCTTTACCATTTTTTATAAAAAGTATAACTAGTAAATGGCAACTTGACATTTTTTCCATAAAATCAAGTTGCCTTTAATGTTAGTTCACATTATTAAAAGCTTTTAATTTTTTATTGACAATTACAGAAATGGTGAACCAAAACTTGTGGAGTTTTATTTCATCTACCTATATTTACTTAAGTTCTGCACTTACAAAGACACAAAAAAAACAACATTCTTCATCAAAGTGCAACCAGCAGTAAAACGTTCATTTATCACATACAATCACTGTTTCCACAACAAAGTCAGAAAACTTGGCAGTATTTATTTAAATTGCGTTTAAATCCATCAACTTCACCATTAACATTTGTTTAAAGGAAATAAAACTATAGACAAGAGCTCGAACACATTCGCACGGTTGAAGTTGGTATACACAGCCGCGTACAATATAAACAAGAACGCGCAAATGTATGTGTGTGTGTGTGTATGTTTTGGATGCATGCATGAATTGAAAACACATTGAAAGTTGTGCCCGCTCTTATGAGCACTCAAACATAAACATTTGAACAGGAATCCTTCATTGTTACATGCAATTCGTGTTAAAGAGCTTGTTGAACTTTAACGTGTATCTATAAACATGCTCACATTTACACGCGCTCACCGGATTTGTATAACGTTGACACGAGCATAAAGTTCAACAGTGGGGGGAGGGGGAGATATTTGTGGAGAATGGAAATTAAGTATTTAATTATTGAAAAACTTTTTCCTACCCTTTCATTGCGAATGCACAAATTTGAACTCTATGCCAATATAGAAAGGTGCTCTGCGAGGGGTGTGCTAAAACCAGGTTTGTTCTTGGTAACACCGATATATGGGCATTTCCTGAAAAAAGTCCACCTTGATCGAAAAATTAAAAGTTAACAAACAGATTTTTTCCTAATGTATTATAAAAGAGAAACTTCTAAAATAAATTAAATTTAGGAGCTCAAAGCTTTCTTTTGTTGGGATGGTGAAATACTGAGCTACAAGTTTGAAGTTCCCGTTTTTGTAAGTGTTTCTTAACTTCAAGGGAATTTTCTCTTTATAATTAACATTCCTAAAAGCAATTTCATAATAATACTCTTAATGCAAAACTGTTGATACAAACATATTTAATCATAAAACAAATGCAAAAAATAAATTTAGTATTTTGTAGTTTTTATATAATTTTCTAATATTTATGTCTTTTTCGCATTTTTTTAACATAATAAAATAAAGTGGAAATTTTAGTAATGTAACGCCAGTAACGTAACGCCAGACCAATTTTCATAAAAGAAAAAAAAGGAAAAAAGATTTGTTCAATTTATAACTTGGAAAATAAATGTATATTGGTCCAAAACCTATCAAAAAAAATTTGATTAAAAATACTTGCCCAATTCGCAGAGTTCAACAATTTTGTTATCAAAGTCAAATCGCACTTCCGTTTTTTGTAACGTAACGCCAGGTCACTTTTTGGAGTATATCTTGAAATTCTTAGGCTCAACTATTTCCATTTTTTGGCTGAATATAGAGCTATCCAATCACTTCTCTAATGTGAGAAAAAAACTTTTTTAAATTCTGGTTTTTAACGTTTTTTTTCAACATATCATATATGGAAATGCCCATATGTGATTTTTGGATTTGTTTTCTGATTAAAAAATTTTGATTTTTCAATTTTATTGATAACAAACATTTTGAAATTATTTCGGTTTATTGAAGTCATTTTACTATTTCGATATAAAAACCATTGCCTGCTTTTTGGTGGAAAGTAATTGCATTGGCCATCGGTGCGTATGGGCAACATTCATATGAATCAAGTTATTAATCATACTTTTCGATGTTAGACTGCAAAGATTGTAGCATATTTTCCAGGATCTTTTACGAATTATTAAGTAGGAGTATTAATGTTAAATAAAATGTATTAATAGATAAAACTTTTTCCTACTCTTTCATTGCGAATGCAAAAATTTGAACTCTTTGCCAATATATAAAGGTGCACTGCGAAGGGATTTTGAATTTGTTTTCTGATTGCAAAATTTTTATTTTTCAATGTTATTGATAACAAAAATTTTGAAATCATATCGGTTTATTGAAGTAATTTTACTATTTCGATATAAAAACCATTGCCTGCTTTTTGGCGTAAAATAATTACATTGGGTCTCGGTGCGTATGAGCAACATTCATGGAAATCAAGTTATTAATCATACTTCTCGATGTTAAGCCCAGTACTCTGTTTGAATTTGTGGAAAATGTTGCGCAACTTCAGTTATTTCAGTTTCAGTTTTTTCCTTTTTAATTGAAATTATGTTTTCCATTTCCAATGAGAAAATTTTTAGTTTCAAAAAACTATCGTACGAAATAAATAACATTCATATTATTTCACATGTTTTTCATAATTAAAACAGAGTACTAGTTTAGCAACATTTTTCCACAAATATTTCGATTGAAAATTTTTCTGTCAGAATTTCATATGAAATTTTAAACAGAGTACTAGGCTTTAAGGAATACAATCTGTTGATATGAAGACTGCAAAGATGGTAGCTTATTTTCCAGATTCTTTTACGAATTATTTAAAGGACATGGAGGTATAATGTTACGTAGAATTATATTAAATAAAATGTATTAATAGATAAAACTTTTCCTACCCTTTCAATGCGAATGCACAAATTGAACTCTTTATTAATATAAAGGTGCTCTGCGAGGGGTGTGCTAAAACCAGATTCGTTCTTCCGATATACGTGATTTTTGGATTTGCTTTCTGATTGCAAAATTTTGGTTTTTCAATGTTTTTGATAACTAGACATTTTGAAATTATTTCGGTTCATTGAAGTAATTTTACTTTATCGATATAAAAACCATTGCCTGATTTTCGGCGTAAAATAATTATATTGGGTCTCAGTGCGTATGAGCAACATTCATGTAAATCAAGTTAATCATACCTTTTAGACTGCAAATATTGTAGCATACTTATCAGAGCGCTTTACGAATTATTTAAGTTCCACCCTTTAGGAATAAAGTTATGCAGAATTATATTAAATAAAATGTGTGTATGCATAGTCGTCCCAGAGATATTTTTTTCGAATAAGTTTATAAAACTTCGTAGTTAAATGGTAATTTGGGTCAGATGTCCGAATTTTTAAAAAAAAAAATTTTCCAAATTTTTTTTAAATTTTCTTTAAAAAAGATACGTTCTTAGTTTTTTCCAAACAGAGACAAACAAATTTAAAATGCTTGAAATTTACTGTTCGAAAAATCGAACACTGGGACGAAATGGGTTAAAGGATAAACCAGATAAATGATATGATATTAAATTAACCACATCAAATTAACCAATATCGTCCTAAATCTAAAAAAACTTAAAAAAAAATTTAAAAAAATATTATGCAAATACTGATAAAAAAAGTGATTCAAATCTAAGCGCCAGAAACTCGCCTCAATAACTCCATTTTATTGTATAAAAAACTAGAACGTTATATTCGACCGCGTTTAATATAAAATACCCTCCAAATACTTAGCACATAAAAATTCAATACAGTCGTATCCGCTTTACTAGAAATTACAAAAACCCAATATTTTCAGTTATCCGATTTTTTTCTCTAAAACGTAGTTCGGATTACTGAAATTTGTTACAGTTAAGCGTACTGCTTAAAATCAGTAAAACAATATTTTTTATATCAAATCTGTATATTTTTTTACGTCAATTTAACGTAAAAATTTTATTTAAAAAAAAATTATTCATAGAATTATTCATTTTGTTGTTGAAATTTTTCACGAATTCCTCGAAAATGTCTAGCCACTTGCATTGACAATATAATAGAAAAATACAATAACGTACGTAAGAGCGAAAAGGACAAATACATTTTGGCATTTAATTTTTTAACGAACAAAACATGCACAATTTTTTTTAGCCTTAAGTTATGCAATCGGTTTCTAATAAATAAATTTGTCATTGTTTATTTTTTCACTAAAGCGAAGTAAGTTTCATACCAAACGTAGTTGTGGGCTTGCTTTTCCTTTTCAGTTATACGATATTTTCAGTAAAGCGATGTTTCGCTAAAGCGAAGTGACTACAACTAGCTGCGTTTAAAATCCGTGCGGGGATTTGTATCGCTTTCAGTAATCCGCTTGTTTTTTCAATATAGCGTGTTGAGCTAAAGCGGATTCGACTGTATTTATTTAAATGCAAATAAGATTTATAGGCTAATCATTTGAAATTTTGTTTAAATTCAGAAAGCTATGATAATTATTTCAAGGCACAAAGAATTTTTATTTTTAATTATTCAACTTACACAGCAGAGCAGAACAGCTGCTTTCGAAAGCCGCTACGCTTCCATCATTCAGTACTCATGTGTATTTTTATTGACCACCACTTATTAGATGTGACTCAGTTGAATATGATAACAGTTTTTATTTAAAAAAATTTTAATAGGAAATTGCATACGAGAATTGTATCAAATTGCTAGTAAAACATTTTTTATTTAATACACGTGTTGCTGTTTTGATTATTTCCATTTCCTTATATATTTTTTTATTTATTTTTTAATTTTCATTATTTTATATCAGCGCGCACAAAAACGGACGGAGATAAATTGAAAATTTTTAAATCCGCTGGATACTTTAAGACATTTTTTGTGACCAATTCTAAAACTCTATTTTGACAGGCGCACTCCACGAAGGGCAGCGGGGGAGAACCCTACTCTTTTTCCTACAAACTTAAAAACTAAATTTCTAGTGTTATTAAATATGAAAATTCAACTAAGCCACCTAATGAGTGGTGACAAACACAATACATATGAGCACTGATGATGAAAGGGTTGCGTCTTTCGAAAACAGCTGTTCTGCTCTGCTGTGTAAGTTGAATAAAATTGATGTTGACTTTCCTTTGTGCCTTGGAATATTTATCATGTCTTTCTGAGATTTAAAAACAAATTTCGAACAAGTGGCCTATGAATCTTAATTCAATTTAATATAGAAATATGAAAAAAGTTTTTTAATAGGGTAATTTAGGGGGCAAAGGTGAGTGGAGAGGGTAGAACAGGGTAAAATCAGAGAATATCTCAGCTTCATCATAAAAGCCTAAAAATTAAACTTTTAAGGAATTTACAGCATTTTTCCACGTAATATGTTAATTCAACGCCCACTAAATGGGCGGGGTTCAAAAATTGATTTTTCTCATTTTCTGGCTTCAAGTTCAATGCTTTGGAGCCTCTATGACATAAAAATATAACATTTGCTTAACGAAATTACAAAAAAAGAAACTTTAAAAATAATGTGGTTTCTTAGAGGTTGGTTTAGTTCTTCTTAGGGGAACTTTTTTCCCTCTGGCCCCATTCAGGCGATTTACGAACTTGATCTGTGTTATGCTTCAACATATATTTGTACCAAATTTCAAGGATCTGACTCTTTTCGTTTTGGCTGAATCATGAATCGAACGAAGGGACACCAACGTGACTAGATTGTCTTAAATTTGATCAGTGATCAGGAATATACTTTATGAGGTCCTAGAGGGATATTTCGCTGCGTTACATATGGAATAACAAAGTTAACATGCCCTCCAATACTTTTTTTTATTTTTTGGAGAATATAATAAATTTTAAATAATTGTATTGATTTTGTGCAAAATTCAGAATATCACTGAATAGTAGAAATTAAGCACAGCAAATAGCCGTGCATCAAATGAATATTAAAATGCATTGTCTTTTTAAATAATAAATTAATTTTGTGTGGTATTATGGAATATTTAAATTATTGCAGCAGTAAATTAGGGAAAGCGTAAATGGAGTAGACAAAGAAAACAGCGTTATGACTGCTGCCGATATTGACTGCATGGCGGCAAACGTATTCAGTAACATGATCTTTCAACCGAGTGCAGCAGTGATTACACAACGAAAAATATATTTCAATTGCATGTTATAATTCGAACACACGTATTTACTATTAATTAATGCAGCGTGTCTGTGTTTAATTTAATTGGAAAATTGTGTAGCACCAAAAATAAATATGTGTTTCATGTTAACATGCATTGAATAAAACAATCGAGCATCGAAGTAAATTATTTTGTTCTATTTCATGTGTGTGCTGAAATATATTTATATTATTATTATTATTATTTTTTTTTAATTTCACATAAACTGCAATTTTGAGTAAAACTTGTATTAACATGAGAAACAAAAAATTTGATAGCAATTTGTAGACACCAGGTAAACACATGTACGCTGCATATATTTTTGTCTGCTAAATACTGAGAAAGTTTTAATTAAATTTTTATTATTGTTAAGTTGTGCATTTCGTTTTAATAAGTTTTAAAATACTGTTCATAAGAGCATGAGCTTGTGTATAGTTGGCTGGAAAGCAAAGAATATAATAAATTTTTATTTCATGCGTAGGAAGTAAAAGAAAGGAACGCACAGTACAATAGCGTAAGATTTTTCAAATGGCTCTAGTGCCAGAATATCAGAAAAATAAATTTTCGCACCCCACCCTCTTTCGTGGGGCTGGTAATACAGGGTCCTCCAAATAACTTTTTTTTCTTGAAAATGCTATAAAAAAAACTACTGAATATTTTCTCAAATTTCTTTTTTTATTTGAAAGTACAGTCGTTTCGGTTAATATCTGGAAAATAATTTCATTCAAATGGCTGCCTCGGCTGGCCATGCAGTAGCCTACACGATCGGTCCAATTTTTAAGCACATTATCGATAGTGTGCAGCTGTATTTCACCAATGGCTACACGAATATTGTCCTTTAAAGCGTCAATTGTCGCTGTCCTGTCGGCATAACACTTATCTTTGACGGCACCCCACAAATAATAGTCCAACGGTGTCAAATTGCAGCTCCGAGGTGGCCAAACGACATCAGCTCTGCGGCTGATAATGCGATCTTCAAAACAGGGTGTAAAACATCGAGTGTAGCTTCGGGTGTGTGGTACGTAGCGCCGTCCTGTTGAAACCAAATGTTGCCAATATCCTCCTCTTCAATTGTTGTGAACAAAAATTCGTTCAATATGACCCGATAACGATCGCCATTGACTGTAACGGCCACTACTTGATCATATTCGAAGAAAAATGGCCGCCCACTTATGCCTCTGGACCAAAATCCGCACCAAACAGTGACTCGTTTTGGGTGCGTCGGCTTTTCAATGTATGCGTGCGGGTTTTCTGTGACCCAAATGCGACAATTTTGCTTGTTTTCATACCCGCCAAGATAAAAATGGGCTTCATCTGAAAAGATGATTTTTTTTGGCCAAATCGGCATCTTCTGCAAGTGGATGGCAGGCCCACTTACCGAAGCGAAAACATAACGTATACACAAGCATATTCGTTTAGCGGAAGGATAAAACTAATTATCTGTCAAATCAGACATGAGCAAAGTATTACCATTCACGAAATAAGCACTAGTTGAAAAAAAAACGTTAGATGGCGGACCCTTTTAACGTTCACTGTTTAAAACCACTGCAGCCATGCTCAAGGGGTAGCGTATTATACGCTCTGTGTAAATTAATATTTTGTTTTTTGTGGTTGTGTATCTGTATTGAAACTTGTTTTTTTTTTTTTAATTAACGAATATGAACAACAACTATTTCATTTCTCATAGTTTTTGCTGCACTTGCCCCAATAGTAACAATACAAACAATGAATGTTTTCGCATGTGGCTGTGACATCTAAACTGCAAAAAGTTATAACTAAAAATAAAGTGTAACGATTTATTATTATTTTTTTTTAGTTGTACACAATAAATAATGAATTGATGGAAAAAGCAAACAATACGAAATGTGTGACAGCAAAGAAAAGTTATTAAACAAGTTTATATTTGCATGCATTTTTTTTAAAATAGGTCGTAGTAAGCTGTTAATTAGAAAATGCAAACACTATTTTGCTATATATATTTTTTTCTGAATTACATAAATTGCAAATATCAATAAAAATTTTGATTCACTCATAGTCTGAAATCCAAACAGTAGCGAACAGACGACACATATTATTATGTTTTATACCTTTTTTTCTTTTTTTTTTAATTGTCCCTGCACTCAGGGAATGACTCCTATATAAGCAGTGCATTGCGCCGGAGTCGGAAGGAAGAATATTGAGAGGACAGAGAAGATAGAGAATATTTTTGTAGCTATTTCAACCTTTTACTTCACCGGCTAATTTTTTGCTACAGGGCCCATGAAGGAGGCTGCTGTTGCTACGCTCTTTAGTAGTTACATGAGAGTGTCAATTGCCGCCATTTATATTCAGTGACCAGTGCTATGCCTTCATCACTGAAACTGGCTAACAACAACTAACACAATGATGCACTGTTAGTGACCATAAGACACCCTTCGACACCATAGTCATGACTGAGCGCGGAGTCTAGTCGAACTCTGGAACCTCCGTTCCATGGTCCCTTTGTTATTTAAAAAGAAAATTATAAAAATTATTTGACTCCATAGAAGAATCTGTATAATTCAATGTTTAAAAATGATTTCAAATAAATTTTTACCGCGGTTACTCTATATCTAATATAGACAAACTCTCGCCGACATATTGGCCAATAACTCACCAAAATAAATTGTTCAACCTTTTTCAGGACTGTCCCTACAGACAGAGAGCCTTAACATGGCCCCTCCAAAAAAAAAGTGGTCTAAAGTGAATTTAAATCGCACGATCGAGGCGGTCAATCGACCCACCCCAAAAGTGAAATAAACTGTTCACTTAAGTCGCCACTCTCTTGAGCCATTGTTTCGCGTTGTGTGTGTCATGTGGCACAGCATTGCTTAAACCTCATAACAGCCAAGTCCAGCTCTTTCATTTTAGATAAAAAAAATTTTATTTTTAAATCATCGCAGGGTAGCACTCCCTACTCACGTTAATGCTTCTGCCCTCATTGTCTTTGAAAAAGTACGGTCGAATGGTGCCACCGACCCCTAATTCACACCAAAGAGTGCATTTTACGGAGCGCGCTTTTCGGAAAGCATTTTCGGAATGCATTTTCAGTTATTGCAATACTTGAAAAGGTACGGTCGAATGATGACATCGACCTATAATCCTTATCAAAGAGTCCATTTTTCGGAGTGTAGTTTTCGGAGTGCAATTTTCGGAGTGCGTTTTTCGGAGGGCATTTTTCTCAGTGCGTTTTTCGGAGTGCATTTTTCGCAGTGCGTTTTTCGGAGTGAATTTTTCGGAATCCATTTTTCGGAGTGCAGTTTCAGTTCTTGCAATGCTTGAAAAAGTACGGTCGAATGATGGAATCCACCTATAATCCATACCAAAGAGTGCATTTTTCGAAGTGATCTTTTCGGAATACATTTTTCGGAGTGCATCTTTCGGAGTTAATTTTTCGGAATGCATTTTTCGGAGTGCAGTTTCAGTTATTGCAATGCTTTTGGCTACTCGTCACACCAAATACCAAAATTTTGCTTGTTCACGTATCCATTCAAACAGAAATGAGCACGACGCACTTTCTTAACCCAGTATGAATTTTTGCAATAAAATTTAATCATCTGCAAACGTTAATTGTTTGTAAGTCATTTCTTGGTTAAACTACAACCAAACTGAACATGTTTAACACTAACATGTCACACAAAAACAGCTGAGCTGCCAACAACAGTGTTGCCAAAAAGAAAGTTGCTAAAAGAAATTTCCCAATGTAAACAGCAAAAAAATAAAAAATATTAACCTCTACCGTAATAAAGAATTTCTGCTATTGTATTAAATTCATCCTATTAAGTAACAAATAATGTAAATCCAAGTAATAATTATTGTTTGAATAATAATTAAAACAATAAAATTAAAATAATGATTACAATTACTTTCAAAGTCCACAATATGATGCCGCAGTTTATACAATAAACGAATGCGGTAAATTTATAATTACTGCCTCTCAAATTACAATAACAATTTATGCTAATTAATTTCCTTTATGGCCTTTATTTAATTTGTAGTATTTACTAAAACAGAATCATCGTTATCTTCGACTTTGTTTTTTTTACAAATAACAATAATAGATCAATATTTTGTTTATTTGCCATCTAAGAATTTTCTGTTGTTGGCTCTAAAACTTTAACGAATTGTTTATCCAATCTGTTTTATTTAATTTGTTTTTAACTTTTCACTGAATGGCTGAAGTAACAAATAAACAATTGAACGAAAGAAATTTATATTTTCAAACTTTTCCAACTGTCGATAGAAATCATTGCATTCAATATATTTTTTATTTAATTTTATTTGTTTTTGTTGTTCCTCTTTCTTTAGGATTAAATGGCTTTCTGTCTGTGCATGTATTTGTTAGCATGTCACAAGTGAAAATGACTATAGGAATTTTTTGTTGCTCTTTTTTTACGTGAGTGTGTGTGTGTGTTTTGAAATAGAGTAAGTTTCAATATGCTGCTGCTTTGGTAATGATAGATTTTTATTTTTATTAAACAAACGGCCGAATATGTGTGAGTTTTTATTTTCAATTATATCTGTTTTACACTTCAGCTCGCATAAGTCTGTTTGAAAACTTGCTGTAGAAAAACAATTTTATTGTTGTTGCTTTTATGTTCTAACCAAAAAAAAAAAAAACAAAAAACAAAGTCTATAAGCTTTATTATTATCGGCTTACGAAATAAAATACTGAATATTGATGTAAATGTATGTGTGTAACGCAGATACAAATAAAGATATCAAATTACACATGAACTACATGTCACCTGAATACGGAACGCCTATTTTTTATACCCTACAGCAAAAATTATAAAAGTTATAGGGAGAATTGTCATTCCGTGTTTAATAATTTCAACAATATTAATAAGCGACCCCCAAAAAGTATATATCATCTGGTTCTTTATAAATAGCGAACTCGAATGAAATCGGTTTCCCAAAGTCCTCAGAAAAGCTAGACGTCTCTCACTCCTTAGATTCATGTATGGGAAATAAAAGGTGGGCAAATTTGAGGTTAGGAAGTAAATAGGCTGTCATATGATAAAATATCAAGAAGTCAGTCTGTTATTTTTCGACATTTATTTAGTAAAAAACTGGGAAATTTTAACTATGGAAAGCTACACTGTTCAACAAAGAATTTTAATTGTAAAAATTTACTATCAAAATGTTGAAAATTTTACTGTATCACTTCGTAAAATTCGAGCAGCTTTTCCTCGTTATTAGGCTCCTTCTGAAATCGCTGTTCGTAATTTAATCGCTATATTCGAGGCTCTGTTGCTGACAATAGGTTCAAAGAATACGCTCGTAGTGGCTGTGGTGATGCAAACAAGGCCGCTGTACAGCAAAATGTTGAGGTTGAGCCTGGAACATCAACTCGTCGACGACGTGCGCAACAATTGGGCGTCACCAGGGGCACTTTGGGCAACATTTTGCATAAAGATTATACATCTTGATGCTTATAAAGTTTAACTCGTTCAAGAATTAAAGCCGTCGAGTGTTTGCGAATTGGCCATTTGAAAAACTTAACGAAAATAAGGCATTTTTCAACTAAATCATCTTTAGGGATGAGGCCCATTTTCAATTAGGCGATTATGCAGACAAACCAAATTGTCACCTATGGAACTCACAAAAGCCACAAACAGTCCTCGAAAAACCATCACATTCAAGGGAAGTGACTGTATGGTGCGGTTTGCAGTCAGGTGGCATCATCGATCAGTATATTTTAGAAAATGAGCGAGGAAATGCCGTCACCGCGAATCCTCTGAGCTGCCAAACCATAATAACCCATTTTTTGTGGCCACAATTGGCTAACGTTGACATCAGTGACCTTTGGCTCCAGCAAAACGGTGCCATACAGCTGGCCAAAAAAATGCAATTATTGCAGGAGAAATTTCCCGGTCGCGTAATATCCCGATTTGGCGATGTCAATTAGCCGTTGTTGTTGTTGTGATTTAATGCCGCTGGATTATTATCGCTGTTAGCATTTGACAGACCGAGTTTACGTGAAGAAACCACAAAACAACTGACGGTCTGAAAGATAAAATACGAGATAAGTGAAACTTTGTTGCAAAATGTGTTTAAAAATTTTTTTTAAAAGAGCGGCCGTCTGTCGTCGTACTAGAGGTAGATATTTGCTCTACATGATATTCTATTATTAATTCCCATGTCTCTACTTTACACTGATATGAATAAAATTTAATTTGTCAAAAAAAATTGAGTTTTGAAGCCACTTTACTTCCTAACCTCAAATTTGCCCATCATTTATATATGTAAATGTCTTATTATTTAAATAGAATTATTTTTGTGTTGAAAAAAAGAATTTTTTTAATATCAAATTAAGTTATTTTTTACATATTTAACAGAGCTTCATTTACTACAGATTTGTTGCATGTCCTTCGCACACCACAGTGCACGCAAACAATTGATTGACTGTCCTTCAAATTTAATATTCCCATCAATCAATTTCTGATAAAGGGCAGTAAGACTTAATATAAATTATTTACATTTAAAGGTCCTTGCAAAGTGCTTATAATTGTAACTGCCATTATTAAATATGAAAGACTATACTTCACAGGATCATTTCTGTAGTCAGTCTTTACTTATTTTCATTACAAAATGAAAAATTATTAAATATGAGCTTTTGTTAAAGAGTCTGTTAAATAAATCATAAAATTCGTTTGTAATTTTCTCTACAAATTTGTAAATAACAATTATATTGTCTTTCTTATTTTTAGTTTCCTTCTTTGCCAGCCGCAGTCACATGCCAATTGTGTGATGTTTAATTAAAATTAATAACACTGAATGGAGTGAATAACTCTATGACGCCATTGTAAAATTAAATACTCTGTATTTAAATTAAATACTCTGTATTCAATTTCATATTGGAAACTTGTAATTAATCATAAAACAATTAAGAACGTTTTATTCGAGCGCATCGAATCTTAAATACCCTCCAAATATTTAGTAAATAAATTAAAAATATTTAACCTGCTGGATCAGAGTCCTTTTAAGACATTTCTGTGCCCAATTTTAAAACTCTACTCTGACAGGTTCACCCTGGGTAGCACCGTTGGGTTAGACATCTCTTTTTTGTAGTAAAAACGTAAGAAGTAAATTTTTGGGGTAATAAAAAATTTTAATAGTAAAAAAAAAATTTTGATACGATCATTTAGGGGGCAATGGTGGTTGGAGGGTTAGAGCAGGGGAAGATCAGAGAACATGCCATCATTGGTAGAAAAGCTTAAAAATTTGATTTTGAAGGAATGTAGACTTAAGGAGTGCAATTTGAATTATGTATGAATTTTTATTAGTCGAACTTTCTTATGTAAATTGTTAATTTTATCAACGGGCTTAAGTTCGAATCTGCAAGACTGCAAACCATTTTTTATTAGGGTTGGGGTATTTTGTACTAACCAAAAATGTAATAACTTAAAAAAAATATGAATGTGATAACTTCTCATATTCAATTTTCGTTAAAATATTGGTTAAATAGTTGATATTCCTACTACTCAAATAGCACCACTTGCAAAAGTGGAAAAATTGAACAAAGAACGCTGATGAGATGGCGTAGCGGCCTCGAAATCAGTACTGATCCGTTCTGCTGGTTTGATGATTATTGAAAAATATTCTTAATATTCCAATCTTAATAAAAGTTAATAAAAAATAAAATTTGAACAAATTCATTTATTAATAAAATAATAAAAAAATGGTTTGCAGTCTTGCAGATTCGAACTTAAGCCCGTTGATAAAATTAACAGAATGCAATTTGTTAAATATTGCTCATAATATATTCCTTTAACGCCCACTAAAGGGGGCGGGGTTCAAAAATGAATTTTTATGATTTTGATCCTTTTGGACATATATCATTTGCTTAACACCCAATTCACACGATGAATTTTATGACGTCCAATTTTCGACGTCATTTTAAATTTCAAAGCGAACGGTGTAGCGAAGAAAGAGGGGTGGCAAAAATGACTTGATTTCTGATTTCATGTTTTTTTTATATTTATCTTTACATTAAAACCTATTGTCTTTGTTACGTTTTGTTCTGTTTCTATTTTACATGTGAAACAATAACAAAAAATAAAAATAGACATGAAAATCAAATTCATCGTATGAACGCATAGAATTTTTGGAGCCAATTTCAAAAGAGAGCTAATAAAATTAGACGACATAAAATTCATCGTGTGAATTGGGTGTAACAAAATTAAAAAAAAAAAACTGTAAAAATTATGTTGTTTTTTAGAGGTTGGTTTAGCTCTTCTTAGGGGAATTTTTTCCCTTTTGCCCGAGTCGAACTTATCCTGTGCCATCCTCCAAAATATATGTATCTAAAAATTTTTCTGGCTCTTTTCGTTTGGACTGTATTTCCACAGACAGACGGACGGACATGGCCAAATCATCTTAGATTTCATCACTGATCAGGAATATATATATACTTTATGGGATCCTAGAGGAATACTTCTCTGCGTTACACACGCAATGACAAAGTGAATATACCCTCCAAATTTTTTATTTTTTTGGAGGGGGAGTATAAAAAGGCTGCTACAAGTGAAGTCTTAATGTTTCGTAAATATTGCGAGCAATAAGTTGCAATTAAAAGGGCAAATGTATAGTTTTTGAAACAACCCCGCAAAGTAGAAAATTTAAAAGCAAAAAATGTTTAACAGAATTTCTTTTGAAATTTAAAAACAGATTTATTCACACAAACTGACTAAATCTGAACAACAACATTTTCACCTTAAATCGGGAAACAAAATATCGTAAAAGTCGTTTGAATTTTTTGCAACTCGTTTTCATTCTTTTTGAACTTTTCCATCGCAAATGTCAGTGACAGATGGATGACTGCGCTGTTTTCAACAATAACAACAACAGCAAAAATACTGGTGCACTCACAGTTATCGTTGGGAGAGGAAAGTGACAATAATTAAATAACCAGCGGGTAATGAAATAGTAAAGAGGCCTCCATTTTAATACTCATTGGCGTTAAAAGGCCACGTAAATGTAGTGTAGGTTTGCCTGTTTGTAACAGAATTTCTAGTAAATTTTCACATACTAATTGAGAGTTGTGACAAAAAAATCATAGCAAATACACGAAACAAACTTTTTAAAAATCATAAATTTAATGGCTTTATGGAAAAACGAGACTCTAGGAAACTAAATAGTTTCCAAATATTGAAATAAAATATTTTTAATATATTAAACTATTGTGTTTATAATAGCGTTCTTTAATAAAATAATATAATTTTAAATAAAATTTGTTTATAAAAGTCGTCGGCCTTGTATCGAAATTCAAAATTCATCAAATTCTAAAAAAAATTAAATTTTTGAAAATTATTACCCATTCTGATATTCTTTTAAAAGTGGTAACTTTTAATGGTAATGTTTATGATTTGCTTCAGTGATCGAACTCATGACCTTCGGCCTTTTCGACAACACGTTTTACTTTACTAATCCAAACGAGAATTCTGGTTTAGGTATAAAGGAACAAAAAATTCAGAAAAATGGGACATAAAGAAAATAATCAAACAGCAACATGGGTATTAAACAAAAAATTTTTACCATCAATTTGATACAATTCTCGTATGTGATTTTCTATTAAAATTTTTATAAATAAAAACTGTTATCATATTCCAACTAAGTCCCACCTAATAAGTGGTGACAAAGAATATACACATGAGTACTGATGAGGAAACTGTAGCGGCCTTCGAAAACAGCTGCTCTGCTTATAGGATTATATCCAATATTTGCCGATTTGCCCATAATTAAATGTTTATATAAAACACGCTCTCTGGATAACTTCCCTTGTTTTGGCACTGGAAACTAATCAATGTCCTAGAGGGAGCTGGCTAGTACGCCAAGTGATAGGGCGATGAGTTCTGCAATAGATTGAACATCACAATTCAGATTAGGGATATATGGGGAAAATCGCTCACCCATGGATTATTGCGAAAGTTTAGGATGAATCTAAAAGTGCTGAGTGACGCCCTACGTGAAAACCCATATTTCTTTGGGCAAATGACCTACTTGATTTCAGGCAAAAATATAGGCACTCTTAATTTAAATAGGGACATACATCAATATTTGATTCGCTTGCACATTCCCCCTCTGCACATTATAGTGAAGGCGGAGGTCCGCAGGAGCGCACTACGGCTGCCTGGCATCTCCAATTTGAAACCTGGAGATCTGGTTGGCCACATGAGCTTACTAGGACATCTCCTGAATGGCCCATACATTAGGGTGAATGATCAAATTCAACGAACATTAGTTTTGAACAGAAACTTTGATGTTCTCATTCCTGAAAGGAGTCAATGGCTTAACCACACTTCATGGCACGAAGCTGCTGACCAGGTATGGTTCACTGACGGTTCCAAACAGGAAAATGGGGATACGGAGGCAGGGATATATGGCCCTAACTTTCAAAGGGCAATTCCCATGGGTAAATACCCTACGATCTTCCAAGCGGAGGTCTATGCCATATTCATATGTGCTAGGGAATGCTTGAGGAATATTCGTATCTATCTGATGTCTGATAGCCAGGCAACGCTCAAGGCCATAACCTCGCATGAGATCAGGTCAGGGGTTGTTATGGACTGTGTTACATCGCTGATATAAGTGGGCGCTCAGAACAGGCTGACGTTATGCTGGGTGCCTGGCCATAAGGGCCACGCTGGGAACGAACGGGCTGACTGTCTGGCGAACAGAGGAGCCCATCGTAGATTCATAGGACCGAAACCCTTCTTTGGCATCTCAGGAGGATATGTCAAAGAACAGAATGACTCCTGGGCTCGAGTGGAGTTTAATCGCCACTGGAAAGCCCTTCACGGCCTAAGACAGGCAAAACGTTTCATTACGTTATCTCGGAACAAATCCCAAAAATTAATTCTGATGGACAAGAATGACCTCAGATTATTAACGGGTTGGTTTACCGGACACTGCGGTTTCAGACGACACCAGTTTACCATGGGCAATTCTGAGACCAAAGCATGTAGACTCTGCGAAGCAGAGGAGGAGACACCAGAACACGTTCTCTGCGACTGTCCGGCAGCGGCGTCGTGCAGGAGTAGGTTCCTCGGAGGCAGTTTCATGACTCCAGGGGAGGTGTACGATATCCCACCGGGTAGAGTAATTGGCTTTATTCGCAGCCTCAATATACATCAGTGAACACTTGGGCTGCACAAAAGATCCTTTGGGTCGCGGTGCTTATGGCCTCATACAATAATAATAATAATAATAAATAGGGACATTAAAGGAAAACATGTTAATTCCGATCCATCCAAGAGAGAGAGAGAGAGAGAGAGAGAGGGAGAGAGAAAGAGAGCTTTGACCCAGTGCAATAGCAGTGAAAGGGAATCATGACTCGCATTCACTGGATCCTGGTGGTTATACGGGTAACGAACTGTTGACTAAATTGGCAAAAAAAGAACATCAGGTGCTCTCCTTATAAACCAAACGCCTTTTGTGATCGACTGTCACTTTAATAATTAAGGTCTATAAAATTCTGACCACAAAGCAGGCATAGCCTATTTCTTCGGCTCTAAGATAGGCTAGCGTTATGCCAGGGTCCTGCACTTGTGATATAAACTTTGTAAAAAGCCAACATGTTAGTTTCTCAAAACAGTTCGAGTTAAAGATTTCAATAACCAGCAGTAAAAAAAAACACCACGAGGATTTGTTAAACAGTGTTTTAGTGCATGTGTAGGTATGTGTGTGTGTGTTTGCGTGTGTTTGAAAGCATCCTCATATATCCCCTGCCTGAAACCAACGAATATTTTGCTGGTTTTGTTGGTTGTTTAACCCATCATCGACATTCTGATGGCGTTTTGAGTAGACAACAAAGGATTTTTTATTTTTTATTTTTTTTGTTGTTTTCCTTTTATTTTCTCATCTTCTGCATGTGTCGACGTATGGCTCACATGCACAAATTGAAAATGTTCTTGGTGACACTGAAGTACGAACACCAGTAATCATAGGGAAAAAATCAAACAGAAAATAACTTCCGTTTCTAAAAGGAAAGAAAACAAAAGTAAGAGAACAGGAAATACATACTCACACAAGTCTGAATGAGTGTTAGAAACAATATGTGTGTGTGCACAAGAAACCCACAGACAACAAAGAAGTTTTGCTTGAAGGAGCAGGAAAAAGAAGGCAACTGAAGCTAAATTTTAAAGTGTACATTCATGCCAAGATAAAATCAGAGCAAGAGAAAAAAACAACAACAACAACAACGACAAGAACATCTAAAAAGACATTAAAAACAGTGCCGAGTCAAAATATGAATTACAAATAATTTAGTTGGCCATGATAGAGCAGACATTTGAAACGAAGTGGGAATTGTTGTCTTAGAAATACATTTTCTTTGCTACACCACAAACCGGGGAAGTCTTGTTTAAAATTGTTAAGTAAACACAGTAGAAAAGCTTATACTTTTTATAGCGAAATGTTTTATTTAATACAGTCTCAACATGTTGGCTTCTTTCTATTCCCAACAGGAAATACAAATTTCAAACCATATTTTATTAATAACAGTTTTAATAAAGGCGCTTGGTAAAACAAATTTAGAAAATCATATGCTTTCAATTAATGCAAAATGAAATATTAGAATTTGTTTTTGTTTTAAATAATATTATACGACAGATCGATATCTAGTAAGATCGAGGGACAGGCAGGCATTAAGTATCGTGAAAACGAAATGTGATGGCTTCACCTTTTTCCTGCAGCGTCAAACATTATCCTCATTATTTAAATCTGTAATGAAATTAATATTCAATTTGATATTTAAATGTCATAAAAAAAGTTAATTCATGTTTTTTGTAAAATCTGAATTTTTGATTTTTAAAAATGAAAAATTTAATACAATTCTCGTATGCAATTTTCTAATAAAATTTATATAAATAAAAACGGTTATCATATTCCACAGAGTCACACCTAATAAGTGGTGACAACCAAATATACACATGAGTAATGATGATGAAAATGTAGCGGCTTTCGAAAACAGCTGTTCTGCTCAGCTGTACAAGTTGAATAATTAGAAACTGACATGCACTTTCCTTTGGTCCAACGCGTTAAACTTCGAGCCATAAAATAAAATAAAAATATATTTTGGACCCCGCCTCTTTAGTGGGCGTTATTATATGCCAAAATTGTGTAAAAATTTAACAAACTGTATTACTTAACCCTTCATTCCTCAAGCATAACATTTTTAAGTTTTTATAATAAAGCGGAGACGTAGCCTGATCCTCCTCTGCCCTACCCCTCCTCCGCTGGTCCAAGATAAAAAAAAAAAAATTACCCCATAAAAAACACATAGTCCCGGTTTACACTATGCAATTTTTGTCGCAGCAATTCTTGATATTTAGTGAGGAAGAGCGAGAAAGGTATACAAATGGTATATATTCCTATTTCAGGACTCTCACACAAAATAAGAATTGCTGCAACAAAAGTTGCATAGTGTAAACCGGGACTTAATTATCCCAAAAATTTTTTCTTAGCGTTTTATGGCAAAGATGAAATGTCTCCCCGACAGTCCTTTCCCGAGCGACCCTGACAAAATACAATTTTAATACCCTCCAAAATGAATTGGACCCCATAAAGTATATATATTCTAGATCAGTGATGAAGTCTAAGCAATGCCCATAGGTCTGTCTATGGAAAATACGATTTAGTTTATTTTTTAACCCCGCCCCCTTTAGTGTTAACGCCCATTATATGAAAAAAATAGTGTTACTATTTAACAAATTGTATTCCTTATGCCCACATTCCTTAAAAATTTAATTTATAAGCTTTTACGATTAAGCTAATATGTTCTCTGATCCAACCCTGTTCCATATCTCCAACCCCTCCCCCCCCCCCTTTGCCCTTTAAATGACCTTATAAAAATAAACAAAATTCTGCCCTTAACAACCCCGAAAGTTTGGTTTTTAAGATTTTACGATTTAGGTAAGAAGTCTCCCCCACGGCCTTTGTCAGAGTGTCCCTGTATAGAGTTTTAAAATTGGGCACAGAAATGTCTTAAAGAATTTGTGATCCAGCAGGCTAAACATTTTCAGCTTATCCCTTTTTTGCACGTTGATATAAAATATTAATACGTAAATTGCTTTCATGCTGACGGAAAGGTGCCTCAGTCATGCTCCTGCCAACTCATTGAAAATGATCGTATGAAAATAAATTTTTTTCTTTGTTTATTTAAGGCAATTGCCATAAAAATGTAAATTTTAATAAGAATAAAAATAGACTTTTTATTTACTAAATATTTTGAGGGTATTTAAGATTCGACCCGGTCGAATATAATGTTTTTACTTCTTAATATTGTCTTGACGTGCCGTTGATTGTTCTGATAAAACCATTTTTAATCTCATAGTATTTAATTTCATAATTAATTGCGTTATCCTTTACTTTCAGGTATTCCAAAGATAATATTGATCTATAATAGAATAATAAATAACTCGATATTAATTGCCAGAGAACTTCAATTCAGGTATGTAAGAAAATACTCGTATGTATGTATGTGAAACAACTGAAGAAATATGCAACGAAGCGTATACTTTATATCAATTGGCTGAAAATCAAGTATACGCTACCATATTTTACAATGATTAGCTCTGTTCCAAGTAATTTCGGGCAAGTTTGGGTTAATGAGAGTAAAAAGAAAATTACTCTCTCAAAGTGCAAAATCTACCGAAATTTGCTGGAACGCAAAAAACCATAATTACATCTTTTGAAAAACTAGTGCTGCTTACTTTTTAAATCAATTTTTATTTTAGTGGTTTTATACACTGAATAAGACTCAACATCATGAAATGAAAGATTGGCATCATTGTAAATGTAACATGTCGTCTTCATCAGATTCACTTGATGTGTCCATAAGTTGTTCACTAATCTGAAAAAGCATTTTTTTGAATACTAAACAAAGGGGCAAATATGCGCAAATGTACTAACAACTTCAAGTTTTTTTGGAAAATCTACCATTTTACTTTTAACCAATTTTCAATTAACTACTTCTTTCCTTTATTTGTAAATTTTCTTTTTACTTTTTTATTTTCAAATGTAAACAAAAAACAGCTGATAATGCAATTCTTGCCCAAACTTACCCAAAGAAATAGTTCGGACGACTTTGTACAGGAAATGAAAAAAAATTACTCTCTCATTTTCTCTCAAAATTGCACAAAAATTGTTATCTGGAACGCATTTGGGTAACTTTGGGCGAGTACGGGCTGTTTCGGGCTGCATCTGGAACACCGCTATTATTGACCATGTTTTGACACACACATGACTTGAAATTTACGTTTTCAAGAGGAAATTTGACAGACGATAAACCTAGAAATATAGCATTTTAAAAACGCCCGTGTAGGAGAAATTTAATTTGACATATAGATGGTGCTGTTTTCTGAAGTAGTTAACACGAGACTATGAAACCGAAAATTTCGAATTCGACTCCGCACTCAGTAATGAATTCGTTTGATCTGTATCATTACATGCTTGTATTAGTTGTTGTGGGCCTGTTCCAGTGATGAAGGCATAGCACTGGTCAATGAACATAACCGGCATTGTTTGACACTATCATGTACTAAAGAGCAGAGCAACAGCGCTCTACTTCGTTATACTTCTTTCTTCATTTGTCCTCTCAATTCCATGCCCTCTTTTCTATTTTCGAGACAATGCATTCTCTGACTGCTGATGTTACTAAAAAAAATAAATAAATAAAAATAAAAAATAGGAGATTTTCAACGTCATCATTGCAATGTTGACTGCAGGGCACTGTGCATAGGAAAGTGTCAAAGTGACATGGCAATAAAAATAGTGAATGTAGTGGCTTTTTTTTCTACCACAACATAAGAATTACATGATTTTACGTTAATCAAATGTACAGTGACAACAATATAAAATCCAGCTAAATATAATATGATACTGTACCTCTAGTGCGCCTAACTTAACGCATGTAACATACGATCTTTTTTTTTCAACGTACTTCACATGCTTCAGTTATCGCAATTTCCATCAGCTAAATTGTACGCCACATATATTAGATTTTATTTGGTCATGTGCCATAAATCATGCAAAAATATTGTTATAGTTCGTGCCATACAACAATTCTTTTTTAACAACCATTTAAACATAATTATATAGGGTATTGCAATAAGGCTGCATTATTTCTTATTGCTAATGCAATACAATAGTATTTGCTAGTGTTTGAAATATTTTATTTCATTAGGTTCTTAGTTTTCTTAGGAAAAAGTATTATTAATGCCAATTAAGATTATTTAAGTAAAAGGACTATCCTACACGGTGTTCAGACATGCAACTTATGTTGATTTCTTTTTTAAAAAAGAATGCTACATATTTTGTACTTTTCAATAAAATATGACAATATTATGACATTTGGAAATAGTGAATTTATTATAAATGAATTTACCAACTCTTGCGAAAAATTATTTTTATTTTAAAAATGCGCCCAATTGTAGTTTTTTAGGAAAACAGTGATAATATGTTACATTTCTTATAGAAAAGATTTCACCATTAATTGAGTTTTCCGCAATCAATACATAAAATTATTGGTCTCAATTAACCATTTTAATTAAATAATTGCGCAATTAACACTTAATTGCTATAATATGGAGTACAAGTACAAAAGCAGCACTGCTAAAAAGTGTGTTTAATGAGCAAAACACTACCTACTGAACAAAGTTAGTCCAGACTTAGCACCTAAATTGTGGAAAAATTAAAAAAAATCAATGAGTGTTCGAACTCACGGGCGATGTGTTAACACCTTTTTGTTTATTTATTTTATATTAAACCCACAAAAAACAAAGACAATGCAAAGCAACAGACAAATGTACATACATACATTCTTATGTTTGTACATAAGCTACATACGTTGCTGTCTTGCTATCTCATTTTTATATATGTACGTATAACCACGTCACTATTCTCTTTGCTATGCATAAGACAAAACCGAAGATCAACATAAAACACTTTTTTAAAATTACTCCAAATTAATACTCCGAATTAAAACACTTAAATCTCCGCTCGCCGATATCGGATCGCCTTAATTTTTGGCCTAAACTCTTCGTCGAAACCCGCACTAGCGTTTTAATGCAAAAATTAATAAAATCGGCTATGAATTTCCGGAGAAAATCGCGTGGGAAAATTATATGAAAATCGCCCAATAATCACTTTCAATACCGACTGCCAAGCAACAACAACAAACAAACGATGATTTACTCTTACATCTTACACCTTACACTTGCGTATGTATTGAAACTGATAGTTTACTGCCCTAGAGGCGCGCGTATAGATGTTAACACATCAAAAAAAAACAAAGACAAAATATTTGGAGCTGAAGTTAAATTATTGCCATTCAATTTGTTATTAATTAAAAAATAAAATAATTTTTCATATGTGTATATTCATATGATAATAGTCATACGTTTATTGGATTGACTAAATTTTGTATATATGACCTTCTCCACGAAAAAGGGACCTAGTGTGTCAAAAAACGGTTTTGGACTTAAAAGTGAATGCTGGTACCTAATATGTTGTAGGATAAAATGAAATGAGTTAGATTTCTGATAAAAATTTATTTACCCCATAAAAACTTGCAAACGAACAATTGACACAAGACTGAAGCGTCACTTTATTCTTTTCCTTTCTTATAGTTATTTTTACAATGTGTACACAGCAGCAACAATAGCAATGGTATTGCCACACTAAAAGCAACAAAAAATATGTCACCACTTAGGCATGACGTCACCAAAATCGGCACCCAGTCATAATTAATCATACCAAATCGCATCTCCCAACTGAAGGGGTGTTCAAAGTGATAATGCGTTTTTCTAAAAACTTCATTTTCATACACTAGGTCCCTTTTCTCGGAGAAGGTCACATAATAAACAGTAAGATAATTATATCAATAATTAAATTCAATTGACTCAATTAAAAATTCATGTCTGCGCAACAAATTATTTTCATATCAAAAACATTCTCCACAATAGTGCCAGTTCGAGGTGCCAACGGCTGCTGCTAAAGCTGTCGTTTTCCTGAGCTGAAATATTCAGGAATTTGAAAATACTAGCACTGACTCAAACAGATATATAATCCAGGTGTTGATACCACCAGCAAAAATATGCTTTTCTAAGTGCCAAATACAGCCAACAAATAATTTCATTAATTTTTAATTCACAAATTGCCACCTGTGCGTACTTGGAGAGTCGCTTAGGTGTGCCCTCTGAGTCGGTGTTATGAGCACCATCGTACCGACGATAAACCTTTCCATAGTTGAAATTCCTTGGGATAGACAGTTCCCCTATGATCCGCCAAAAATTATATGTTACTATTCAATTTCTGAAATAACACTATAACCAGAATGTATATGATAATTTAAAAAATTACTTTCGCCTTCAATAAAACAATACATTTTCTCCTAAATCTTATATTTATTTTAAGAGAATGGGGACAACAAAGCACGCCTCATAGGACTAGTCTGTCAAAAACACGACCCCTAAATGTTCTGTGTTTTGTTTTGAAAGAAAATCGATGTTCTTATTGACAATCCCTATACGAAAACGAATAATTATTTAATGCCTAAGCTCAATGCCAACATTATACATTTCCATTAAGTACTAAAGCTGCTGCCGTATTTTCCTATACTTTGTTTTGGTTAGAAGGAAGTTTCAACCGCAGTAGCATCATATAAATTAAAAGAAAAAGGTTGTAAAGAATTTTGCTGGTTAATATCAACAGACGGTTTAATTTTATGAATTTCTGTTAACGCTTGAGAAGTTACTACATGAGTATAATATTAAGTTACGCTACGCAGGAAGGCATCACGCTTGTTTACTTTGTCAAACTTCGTTTAATACTACAAACAACAACAAAAAAAAAAGACTAAAGACTCTACACACACGTACAACGAAATGCTGAATTATCCTGCATCGAAGCTGCATTAAGGCAGAACTGATAATTTTCAACAACAACAAAAAAACGGTAGAGTTTGTGTTGTCAAGTTCATCGTTAGTGTTGGGGTTTTTGTAACTTCAAAATTCAAAATTTTGCCAAGTTTTTTGTTTTGATATGATGAAAAAAATTTGGTAGGTGAAAGAGCGAATGAAAAGCCCGCTTTCGTTTGCAGTGTTGAATATATCTTAATTCATATTTTTGCAAATAGGCAAGCCAAATCTTGTCCGATTAACAAGGTCTTCACTGTTGTAGAATATTTATTTCATTATACTGAAAAGCTATAACAAATTTTTATTTCTCATTATTTTCGAGTGAAAAATCCCACGCAAATGAAACTTCATGCAATTATTTCCAAGAAAAAAAGAAGTAAAAATTCGACTGTGCCGAATTTTATATATCCTTCACCAACGTACGCCTAGATTATATACGCACATTCAATGCAACACTGCAACCAATAAGTAAACTATTTTTGTTTGTGCTTATATTTAGTTACTTTAATACTGCACAAAATATATAAATTTTCCATCTCTGCAGCCGTTTTTATACCCTCCAAAAAAGAATTAGGAGGGTATGTATATTCACTTTGTCATTCCATTTGTAACGCATCGAAATATCCATCTCAGACCCCATAAAGTATATATATTCTTGATCAGTGATGAAATCTAAGACGAACTGAGCAAGTCCGTCCGTCCGTCCGTCCGTCTGTGGAAATCACGATTCAGTCCAAACGAAAAGAGCTAGACTCTTGAAATTTGGCATAAATATATTTTGAAGCTTAGAGCAAGTTAAGTTCGAAGATGGGCTAAATCGGGCAAGAGGGAAAAAAGTTCCCCTAAGAAGAACTAAACCAACCCAGAAAAAAACAACATAATTTTTAAAGTTTTTTGGTTATTTTGTTAAGCAAATGATATATTTTTATGTTAAATACGGTCCAACGCCTTAAATTTGGAGCCATAAAATAAAAAAAAATTATTTTTGGACCCCGCCCACTTTAGTGGGCGTTATTATAGGCAAAAATTGAATAAAAATTTAACAAATTGTTTTACTTAAGCCTACATGCCTTAAACATAACATCTTTAAGCTTTAATGACGAAGCTGAGACGAAACCTGGTACTACTCTGCCCTAACCCCTCCTTCCCCTTCGCCCCCTAAATGACCCTACCAAAAAAAAAAAATTTTTAAATTTTGTATATAATCATCCCAAGCATTTATATTTAGAGTTTTATGACTACCTGTTGCTGCCTTACCCCCTCCTCCCCCTTTGCCCGCTAAATGACCCTATTAAAAATAAATAAAAATTTCTTTTCATTTTCTGTATAATCATCCCAAGCATTTATTTTTAGAGTTTTATGTCTACCTGTTTCTGCCCTACTCCCTCTCCCCCTTTGCCCTCTAAATGACCCTATCGAAAAAAATACATTTAAATTTTGTATAAAATTATTCCAAGCATTTATTTTTAGAGTTTTATGACAAAGGTGAAATATTTCCCCCACAGCCCTTGCGACCCCACCAAAATACAGTTTCTATACCCTCCAAAGAGAATTGGACCCTATAAAGTAAATATGTATATTCTTGATTAGTGATGAAGTCTAAGACGGTCTAGCAATGCCCATACGTTCGTCTGTGGTAAACATGATATTGTCTATTTTTGAACCCCGCCCCCTTTAGTGGGCATTGACGTACGATATTATATAAAGGAACTCTGTTTCACCAAGTTAAACATTTCAAATTCACTTACTAAATATTTGGATGGTATTTAAGGTTCCACCCGGTCGAATATAACGTTTTTACTTGTTTTTTTTTTTTGTCTCCTCTATAAAAATTTTTGGGTCGGACCTTTTAATTTTTTTTTGTGTTGTACAGTGTAATTAGTTTTATCCTTCCGCTGAACGAATATCCAATGCGTTTTTGCTTCGCTAAGTGGGCCTGCGATCGACTTACAGAAGATGCCGATTTTGCCAAAAAAATCATCTTTTCAGCTGAAGCTCATTTTGATCTTGGCGGGTGTGTAAACAAGCAAAATTGTCGCATTTGGGGCACAGAAAACCCGCACGCATACATTGAAAAGCCGACGCACCTAAAACGAGTCATTTTGGTCCAAAGGCGTAATTGGCCATTTTTCTTCCAAAATAAGCAAGGAGTGGCCGTTACAGTCAATGGCGATCGTTATTGGGCCATGCAGCCATTTGAATGAAATTATTTTCCATTATTAACCGGAAGGATTGTACTTTCAAATAAAAAAAGAAATTTGAGAAAATATTCAGTAGTTTTTTTATAGCATTTAAAAAAAAAGTTATTTGGCGGACCCTATATAACGTTTAAAGAAACCATTTAATAGATGGTGATGAGCCAATATGCATCTTAGTACTGATGATGAAAGTGTAGCGGCTTTATTTATCATATATTTCTAAATTTTAATCTATTAAAAAATAACTTAAAGGAACTATTAAGTTTTTACATGTGTGTTTTTTCTTATATATTCATTATTCGGCCAAATTGTGGCAAAGGATCAGAAAAAAGTAAAATTCTAAGGAATGCAGTTTTATATATTTCTCTTGTATTATATAATAATCCTCTAGTAATTTAAAAATTAAATATAAATTCAGAAAACAGTTCCGACTAGATTACATCTGACGATTAATCGGATAAAGTTTAATCATTTTTGTATTCATTGCACATTTGAATATTATCATCGTGTATACCCTACAACATATTTCTATGGCCATAACTATGGCGACCATTGCCACAATATCAAAGGCATCATTAACGTAAATATGTGTTGAAAATTCCATGAGAAAATTAACATCACATACGATAAATTCTATTAAAAAAATCTATTTCTTTAATGTAAAAAACATCATATTCCGCTATTTTTACTTAAAGCTTTAATATGTGATTGTTTTCATAATCATAAATATTTTTGTTTTGTTTATATTTTTTGTCACTAAGTACATTCAAGTGCTTATATCTAAATCAGAAACAACACACAGACACTTAATTTATACGTGCCAGATAAATTTTACTCGCAAACCACTTTTACGTGAGCCAAAGGGAAAGAAGGAAAAAAAAGAATATTGATCACGTACAATGAGGCTTTAATAAAGTGTAAATAAATTGAGTTCAAAATATAACAGACAAACATTCAACATGTCATTTACAGATGGTTTTTTATATGCTCGTTTCTCACGTTAACACATACACACACATGCACACACAAACAGAGACGAGTTTACCAGTATTGATAATGTGCATTTGTTTTCTTTCATTTAAGCATGGAATTGTGAGGATTTTTTTATCTCTTATCATTATTATTCTTTATTATTTGATTTTTCATCACCATTTTTGAACTCAATTTTTCTTTTTATATAATTTTGTATTTATTTTTTTTTTAAATTACTTTTCTTCTTTACAATTGATGTGTTTTTGCATAAACTTTGTAATCAATTGGAAAGGAAGTTTATGTGAAATTGCTTATAATTTTCCATTTTTTGTTTTCTCTCTATTGCATTCACTTTTATATTGTTGGCACCAATTTATTCTTTCGTTTTTTATTACTTAACAATTGCCTTTGTGTTTGTTTATTTGCTTGTGTATTTCATTAGTAAATGCCTATTATATGGCATTATGAATGTTTTATTTATTTCTTTTCTTTCTTTTTTTCTGTGTGTTTATTATTTATTTGAATATTTTTGTGTTCACATTTCAGTTTATTTCATTTTCCAATTCATTGCACTTCATTACACTTTTTGCACTTTTCGTGTTCAGTGTTGTTGTTTTAAAGATTTTTGATTTGTGTCTGTTTTTGTTGCCATTATTTGTCTAGTTATTGAAATAAATATCACACGCGTATTCCATTTAATACCAGATTACATCTCAACAAAGGAAATATATAGAATTAAACGAAAAAAATTTATTATTCTAGAAGAAAATACTTTTTATTATTCAATTCTTGGTATTTATTTTTTTCAATTACTTTTACCCACACTAATTTGCCACCTACATATATACGCCAATACAATAATTCACTGGCACGCACGCACACCTACACTCATGTAGCCACTATGCATGTGAATGTCTGCATATATGTTTTCCTATATGCAGCTTCTTCATGTTACTTAATATAAAATGTATATGCAAATATTCTTATATATTTTTTTTTTTGTTTTTCACAACAAAAGTTTTTTTTTGTTTTTTTCCACTATTTTCTGGTCATTTTGTTATTTCTCTGTTTTATCTTGGCTTATATTTCATCCGTTTGTAACCTGTTTTCCCGTTGACAATTGTGCGAAAACTGAATTCACTTGCTTGAAAATGGTCCATAGGAAAATGTATTTTATAGCAGTTGATTGCTCATGCTGAATCTTGTTTCACATTGTTTACAACATGTGTTGTTTTGATGTTTTGTTTTTGTAGTCATTGTCCTTATTTTTCTGTTGCTGTTGCCTCTGTTAATACACATGTGTGGATATTTTTGTGTGATTTTGCCTTTTACATGAATAAAATTCATCTCAACCGGTGTTTTCCTGTTGTGCAAAAACTGCTCTCATCTGTAAATGCAACGCGTGGTTTTGTTGTTACTTTTAGAAAATATCCCGCAAAAAGTCTGAGAGATGGCAGATGTGAGAATTTACCATAATTGATGGTTTAATAAGATTTTATAGCAATTGCTTTTATCACAGTGAAAGTAGAGAAAGAGAGAGAGAGAAAGATTTCCCTTATTTCAGTCAATATGTTTATGCAACATGTTGCTGAGAATATGATGCTGTAATTATCCAACATAAAGAGTGAAATAAGTATATTTCTAGTAATTTCGTAAGTTTCACTATTTAATAATCGAATTAGTTGATGTTGATTTTCAGTGAAGGTGTTTTAATGTGTTTCCTCATTTTTACAACCCCCAAAAAAGTATTGCAGGTTATAGTCACTTTGTCATTCCGTATATAACGCGGCGGAATATCCCTCTAGGATGTCAAATAAAGTACAGGGTGGCGCAAAGTAATCCTCCTATCAGAAAATGGCGCAAAAATAACCTTCCGATGTTTTTTGACTGTAATTTAAAAAAAAAAAAATAAAAACTTTGATTATTCTTGTAGATTATTTTTATTTGGTCTTTTAATTTTTTTACATCAAGTCGAGAATATGATGTCATGTAAATGGCCGCCGCCACAGTTGATTGTCAGTTGTCGCAAAATTTATAGCATATAGCTGATAAGAGGATTACTTTTGCGCCACCCTGTATTTATATTCTTGATTCTCGTGATGAAATCTAAGACGATTTAGCAATGACCATCCATCCGTCCATCTGAGGAAATCAGCATACAGGGGAAATGAGAAAAGCCAAACTCTTGAAATTTTGTATAAATGAATTTTGCATAGACAGCGTAGCTCAGGTTTGTAAATGGGCTGAATCGGGCTAGAAAGAAAAAAGTTCCCCTAAGAAGAACTAAACCAGCCTCTAAAAAGCAATATAATTTTTTAAGTTTTTTTGTAATTTTGTTAAGCAAATGATATATTTTTATATTAAATTGAATTAAGATTCTATAGCCTAATTGTTCGAAATTTTAATTTTAAATCTCAAAAAGACATGATAAATATTTTAAGGCACAAAGGGAAGTCAACATCAGTTTTGTTATTCAACTTACACAGCAGAGCAGAACAGCTGTTTTCGAAACACGCAACCCTTTCATCATCAGTGCTCATGTGTATTGTGTTTGTCACCCCACTTATTAGGTGTGACTCAGTTGAATGTGATAACAGTTCCTATTTACACAAATTTTATTGTGAAAAAGGATACGAGAACTGTATCAACCTGATGTTAACATGTTATTGTTATAATACCCGTGTTATCGTTTGATTAGTTTTCTTCGTGTCCCATTTTTCTGAATTTTTTGTTCCATCATACCTAAGTAAAACTTTTTTGATTATAATTTTATATATTTTTATGTCAAAGAAAGTCCAAACCGTTGAATTTGGGGTCAGAAAGTCAGAAAAATCTATTTTTATATCCCGCCTCTTTAGTGGGCGTTGAAATAACATATTACATAGAAAAATAGTGTAAATATTTAATAAATTGTATTCCTTAAGCCTTGTTTCTTAAAAATAAAATTAATTTTTAAGGTAAAATTTTTTCTGATCTTCCCCAAGGAGATTCTTGTCAAGATGTAAGATCTCAAGGAGATTCTAGCCAAGAATATTAAGATCTGATCATATCTCGACTGCTAGTCTACAAGATTGACTCCTAGAAGCCGTCCTAGTTGAACCAAAAACTACTGCACAAGCGTCTGGTCAATTCTAATCTATAAATTAACTGAAAAAAACTTCTTCTTGTCTCTGTAATATCTATTACATAATAATTTTTTACTTATAATCGCAATAAATTTTCAAAATATATAAAAATATTTATGTGCATAAAAAGACATAAAATAGAAACTCATACGATGCTTCATAAAAATTTATGTAAAATAAACGTTTTTCTTTACTTAAGGACGTCGTGTTTCGTGTTATGAGAACAAAAGTTGTCCCCTGACACGTATAAGTAATATTGAATACAATTTTATTATTAATTATACGCCTTGGCATCTTTATACGCACATTCGGCCGCACAATAAATTCTTTTCGCCCAAAACTTATTAAACATTCAAAAGCGTGTGGTTTTTATGCAAATATGATTTAAGGCGATACATACGAGTATATTTCGCCATATCAAAAAGCAAATAAAATTATGTAAAATTATAATAGAGTGTTTTTATAGCCTTAAGCATAATCAATAATAAAATACTAGTTTTGCCACTGGATATACAATCATTTTGATCGTTTATTGAGAGACTAAAAATATAGAAATTTGTTAAATGAATCAAAAAAATTGCTTAAAAATTTATAGAAAAAGAGATTCGCAGTATATAAAAAAATTTTGCACTAAAACGGAAAAATTAATGATTATAAAATTTGTTTTTTTATGAGGTTTTTTTTATACGAATCACTCTGTTGTTTGACAGCTGTTTTGACAGTTTAAAGTGACGTCTCTACTCAGTATTGTTTGGCAAATCATCATGAACAGGTTAACGCCAGAACAACGCTTCCAAATCGTGGAAATTTATTTTCAAAAACAGTTTTCAATTAAAAATATTTATCCGCTTTTTTACCGCGAAATTCTCTTCAGTGATGAGGCGCATTTTCGGTTGAATGGATGGATGTCAACAAGCAAAATTGCCGTATTTGGAGCAAAGATAATCCACACGCCGTTCAAGAATTACCAATGCATCCCGATATATGTACTGTTTGGTGCGGTCTATGGGCTGGTGGAATCATCGGTCCTTATTTCTTTAAAAATGAGGAAGGACGACGCGTTACCGTGAATGGAAATCGATACAGAATCATGATCAATGAATTTTTGGTGCCAAAACTTCAAGATATGGATGTAAACGAAATGTGGTTTCAACAGGATGGTGCACTTGTCATACTGCGGGCGAAACAAGGGAGTTATTGAAAGAACATTTCAACGACAACATTATTTCGAGAAATGGACCGGTGAATTGGCCTCCGCGTTCGTGTGATTTGACGCCACTCGATTATTTTTTGTGGGGATACCTGAAATCATTGGTTTACGTGGATAAACCCGTAACGATTGACGCTTTGGAAACCAGTATTCAACGTGTCATTGCTGAAATACGCCCTCAAATACTTGAAAAGGTGGTCGAAAATTGGACCTCCAGAATGACCTTTATGCAAAATAGTCGTGGTGGCCATATGCCCGAAATTATATTTAAATGTTAAATGACAAGAAATTATCCACCAAATAAAAAATTTTTTTGGCCATTTCATAATTTGGCATGTGTTTTATTTAAATTTCAAATCAGCAAGCTCTTATAAAAACACCCTTTATTAACCCTAGAATACCAACGATATTTTATATCACTTTAATTTTAAAGCTACGTGAATTTTATTTACTGTGGAGTTTTCTCTAAAGCGCTCCGATTAATGTGATTATTTTTGTTGTTGTTTTTTATTAAATAATAAAAATTGAGTTGTAACTAGTGATGGCACGATTAATCGAAAAATTTTTAATAATCGATTATTTTGCTTCAATTAACGATTTAATTGTATCATAAATTTCCCTTCGATTAATTGCATTAAGCGATTATTCTAAATAATAATCGGTAGGCATCCAGCAACTATAAATATTCGTCGCCAGCCTCTAAGTGTATTCATTGAGCATTGACGGCTGACGACGAAATGCCTAGAACTGCAACCCTAGTTACCATCAGAGCGGTTTTTCTCCAAAGCGGGTGCAATAATAACGGAAAAACGGAGGAGATTAAAAACGAAACGGCTATCAAAGCTCCAATTTTTAAATGCTGTACTAAACAAATGAATTCTTTTTTAATAAATTGATTAAACAGAAAATTTAAACAGAAACAATAACATGTTAACATCAGGTTGATACACTTCTCGTATCCTTTTTCACAATAAAATTTGTGTAAATAGGAACTGTTATCACATTCAACTAAGACACCTAATAAGTGGTGACAAACACAATACACATGAGCACTGATGATGAAAGGGTTGCGTCTATCGAAAACAGCTGTTCTGCTCTGCTGTGTAAGTTGAATAACAAAACCTGATGTTGACTTGCCTTTGTGCCTTGAAATATTTATCATGTCTTTTTGAGATTTAAAATTAAAATTTCGAACAATTAGGCTATAGAATCTTAATTCAATTTAATATAGAAAATTTTGTAATTAATTGAATATTTTTTTTTATTTATGATAATTTTCAATTTTAGCTGAAAATATCGTTTAATCGATTAATTGTTTGCAATTAATCACGATTAATTATTTGTCGTTTCGATTAATCATATGATTCATTAATCGATTATTCTTTTCTTGTTTTTGCCATCACTACTTATAACTGACATTAAGGTAAACAAAAACAATAATAAAGGCATAATAAAAGTTCATGTTTTAAATCAAATTATACGAGGGTGCATCAACAAGTCCATGACTTTAATTGGCATACGGGTTGTTATACATAAAGTTTTTATATTTTTCAACATAGTTTTTTTTAGTTCTATACACTAAATCCAACGTTTCTCCAATTTTTTTATCCCTTCTGCAAAATATGATTTGTCGAGGTCATAAAAATTTTGCATTTAATTGTTAAAAAATTTTATCGCTGAAGTCAATAATTTTTCAACCCAACCATTCCTTCACGTTTGGTACCAAAAAATAGCTACTTGAGGCTAACACCCATATTCATAATAAAATAAAACGTATTTGAAATCTGTTTTAAGAAAATTTTATATGAAAAAATTTGATTAAAATACATTTCAAATTCATTTTAAATTTTATGAATACCAGGGTTAAATGTGGAGCATGGGACGGGTGATATAGCAATTCGTAGACAAATTCATGGATTTTTGCCACGGAAACTGCACATGTGGGCCATGCCTTTATTGTGACCAAACGCCGCATGCAGCTTGCGGAAAGCTTTCTGATACCCAAGTGATCATTCCACAGTCTCTCTTATTTTCAATCTCCGATTGGGTAAAATCATATCGTGAATTTTTTAAAAGTTTCCAGAATGTTCGGTATTTTTCGTTCTTGTGCGGTCACATCGATCTTCAGTAAGTCACTTCTTTGCCATGGAAGTGGATGCTGCAGAGTCTCCAAAATATTTATCAAGCTTAGCCTCTATTTGTGTTATGGATTTTTTTCGCCAAAAATAATCCTTAATGAGCACACGAAATTCACGTTTATCCATTTTCTGATATTAACGTCTGCACGCAGCTTTTTCTAATTTTGTTAGGAGTGAGCTGACAGCTACTTGTTGACAGGAGTATTATTGCCATTTTAATTAAGAGGCGGGAAATTTAAAAAAGTCACGGACTTATTAAATCGTCTTCGTAATATAACAAGCATTGATGAAACTATTAAGGGTATGTAAGAAAGTGTGGCCTTAAAAAAATATTATTTAAAAAATTTTAAATTAATAAATAACAAAATTTTTTATACATAAAAATTTTATATTCATATTTCAAAATCCCAAGTAAAAAGTAACTTTGTTTATAAAAATATTTAACCCATATCGTCCCAGAGATTTTTTTCGAATAAGTTTATAAAACTTCGTTAGTTAAATGGTAATTTGGGTTTAGAGAATTCGAATCAGATGTCCAAATTTTTTAAAAAAATATTTTTTTAAAATTGTTTTCTCAAAATTTTGTGAAAAAATTTTTATTAAAAAAATTTATGTTCTTAGTTTTTCCTAACCAGAGAAAAAAATTAAAATGCTTGAAATTTACTGCTCGAAAAATCGAACACTGGCACGCAATGGGTTAAAAACTGAAATAAAATACGGTAACGATTGAATTCGCTGTTTACCTTCATACGAAATACAAATAAATCTATTGCATAAATCACGGCGTCAAAATTGTGTTTATTTTCTTATATACCAACTTATTTTATTTTTGACGATTTCGCTTAGAAAATGTCGTCGTTCGCCACAGTTGTGTTTCCATCTTAATAACGCATTTGGCAAGGATAAACCTGTTATTGAAATAACAGCGATTAGTATTTGGCGTAATTAAGTTTGTCATATGATATCATGAGAAGAAAAAATCAATTTCACTCATATGCTTTTCACATGCATTTTCCATATGCAATAACAGTTAATTGATTGAAAATGACTTGTCTAGATATCAAATTATTTTGCTTTTTATTTTTGTCAACTTTTTGTGGTAAATAGAATATCATTTCAAGCAATTACTTTTTATTTGCAACAAATGAAAGTGTCGCAATTTATTACAATTTCTTTTTTTTTTCATGTATACAAATATTGTGAATAGTTTCTGCAACATATTTATTTAATATGACACATATTTATCTGAAAAGAATACCAGTCGCCTTTTTATATGTCTGATAGTGTTCTGTAGCATATCGTATTTATATTCTTGCTTTGTGCTCTTAGGACTTTCAGCTAACTTATTGTGTGCTGTATGTCATACTAAATTTCCACACATGTTTCCATAGTCTTATTAAAATTTGTATTTTTCTGTTCAATAGCATTAAACGATGGCAGAAACTTAAACACAAAGTAGACCTCATAAAGTAATGAAAACTCATAACGTGGCAATTTGACAAGACAACTTGTCAGCATCGCTTTAGCATAACCAAAAATGTAAATTGTCGATGTACTGCTTCATAAGCTAAAATGAATGTAACCCAAACTTAATAGTTACATATTGTCTGCGTGGTTCTTTTACCATTTGCTCACCACACTGCTGCATATTATCTAGTCGTCGTTGTAACAACAAATTTGAAATTTCATTTCTAGACGACATGATTAATTAACGCAAGAGTCAGTATTGTTTATAATATTAATTTTATGGTCTATTTAACAAGAGGATACGTGGCAATAATTGAAGTCAAAGCGCTTCCTAAGGCAAACCAAGTAAGTGACAAATGTGACGGGGTTTCCGTAATCATCAATTATATTGTTTAATTTAAGCAAGTTTCTTGCAAGTGTGTGTGAGTGTGCTATTCATGTGTGTTTGCATTCCTATAATCAATATTTACATTAATGAAGTCAAATGAGTATGAGTGATTTTAATTATGATGCCACGTTAATCATACGCTTAGTGGTTTGGTTAGTCACTATATCACCCCAGTGAATAGTAAACAGCTACAATTCTACACTGAGAAATGTTTGAAATTTTTTTTTTTTTTTTGCTTGCGATGGTTACTTTAACTACAAATTTTCATATCAGTCATATAAAGGGTATTTCATTAAGGGCTTCCCATCTTTAAATTTATATAAAATAAAGTGAGGGTCACATATCAGGGATTTTTTTTTTTGTTCGTTGGAATGACCTATTGATGCCATTGTGTGTTGTGTATAACACCGTTCAAATGTCTGCCACGGTTTCTCTCGATGGAGCGTATCGGAAATGTGCAATTTAGCATGACTGTGCCGAATAAATCAGGCTTTATTTTGTTTTCAAATATGAATGTAAATTTTATTTGTCGAACTTATTAATAAGATAAGAATTCGTTTATTGGACTCAAGTTCAAATCTGCAAACTGCAAATTATTTTTTATGAATTTTTATTAAATCCAAGTTATTTTATTAAGAGTGAAATTTTGAGAATATTTTATAATCATCCAAATAGCAGAACGGATCAGTATTGATATCGAGGCCGCTACGCCATCTTATCAGCTTTCTTTATTCAACTTTTTCGACTTTCCACGGTGTTACCAGTCATTAGGCATATCAACTATATAACTAATATATTTAACGAAATAGGATGTGAGAAATTCTTATATTAATTTTTAAGTTAAATCACTTTTGATTAACACAAAATTCACCCACCCTGACGATTATTATTCCAAATATTCCATTTTTCTCTTTTGCTTTTTACAGAGCCATTGGCTGCTGAGATCAAAAGATGTTGAGGCTTTCGTGAATGTATTTATAGCATACAAAATAGAATATTAATATTCCAAGCCAAAATATCTTAATGTTGCTCTAGCATTAAATTTATAAGAATCATTCTAAACTTAATTAACAAGAAATAAATATCTACTACTTAATATATTACTTAAATATATTGTACAACATATTTAGTATTTCTTAACAGTAATGAAATATCATAAACTCTTTTTATAGCTTTTTGCATATATACAATTCGAAAAAATTTTCATTTCAAATAAAGTTTGCTACCAAAATAAAACACAAAAAAATTCCTTCAGAGTTTGTAAAATGTTTATAACTTTCGCTTAATTAACATGCACATTTTCCTTAAGATGACTTTTTAGTAGAATGGAATAAAGTTCACGTTTCCAGAAGATAAATGCTACAAAAAACATTTGCAGTAATAATTTAAATGTTAGACATAAAATTTTAAGCCAAGTTTAATTAATTCTTCGTCTGCTCAACAACAAATCGTAAATATATTCAAGCATTTCACAATTACATTTTGCTTTATCAAGTGAAAAAAGGCAATGGCAGATACAACATCCTGAATACTTGTTTTTTATGATTCTTTTAAGTCAAGCTGCACAACTTGATTTTAGCCTCAAAGCAAAGAATGAGAAAATTAAAAGAAATTCTTGGAAAAAGAATAATGGAAGAAAATGTGTAGAAATATTTATTTGTTTTTTTGCTCAGCCCCGCCAAAAAAAATGGGAAGTGTATTAAGTTTGTTAGTTCATTTTTGACACTTTAATACTAAAAAGTGTTCATGACACGTAAATAATTGCATATGAAATGAATTGTGTATGTGGGTGTTACTTTTTGGAATAGTTTATATTATAAAATAAAGGGCAAATCAGGCGACTATGAAATATTTTACTACTTAAAATTTAATAACGATAAAATTTTCGTTAACACGATTCATAGAAAATGTTCATCAACATTTTCTATTGAAAATGTTCATCAATATTTTCTATAGAAAATTTTTATCAATATTTTCTATATAAAATTTTCATCAATATTATCTATAAAAATTTTCATCAATATTATCTATAAAAAATTTTCATCAATATTTTCTCTAGAAAATTTTCATCAATATTTTCTATAGAATATTTTCATCAATATTTTCCATAGAAAATTTTCATCAATATTTTCTATAGAAAATTTTTATCAATATTTTCTATAGAAAATTTTCATCAATATTTTCTATAGAAAATTTTCATCAATATTTTCTATAGAATATTTTCATCAATATTTTCTATAGAATATTTTCATCAACATATTCCATAGAAAATTTTCATCAATATTTTCTATAGAAAATTTTTATCAATATATTCTATAGAAAATTTTTTATCAATATATTCAATAGAAAATTTTCATCAGTATTTTCGATAGAAAATGTTCATCAATATATTCTATAGGAAATTTTCATCAATATTTTCTATAGAAAATTTTCATCAATATTTTCTATAGAAAATTTTCATCAATATTTTCTCTAGAAAATTTTCATCAATATTTTCTATAGAATATTTTCATCAATATTTTCCATAGAAAATTTTCATCAATATTTTCTATAGAAAATTTTTATCAATATTTTCTATAGAAAATTTTCATCAATATTTTCTATAGAAAATTTTCATCAATATTTTCTATAGAATATTTTCATCAATATTTTCTATAGAATATTTTCATCAACATATTCCATAGAAAATTTTCATCAATATTTTCTATAGGAAATTTTCATCAATATTTTCTATAGAAAATTTTTTATCAATATATTCAATAGAAAATTTTCATCAGTATTTTCGATAGAAAATGTTCATCAATATATTCTATAGGAAATTTTCATCAATATTTTCTATAGAAAATTTTCATCAATATTTTAAATAGAAAATTTTCATCAATATTTTCTATAGGAAATTTTCATCAATATTTTCTAGATACAATTGTCATCAATATTTTCTATAGAAAATTTTCATCAATATATTCTATAGGAAATTTTCATCAATATTTTCTATAGAAAATTTTCATCAATATTTTCTATAGAAAATTTTCATCAATATTTTCTATAGGAAATTTTCATCAATATTTTCTAGATACAATTGTCATCAATATTTTCTATAGAAAATTTTCATCAATATTTTCTAGATAAAATTGTCATCAATATTTTCTATAGAAAATTTTCATCAATATTTTCTATAGAAAATTTTCATCAATATTTTCTATAGAAAATTTTCATCAATATTATCTATAGAAAATTTTCATCAATATTTTCTATAGAAAATTTTCATCAATATTTTCTATAGAAAATTTTCATCAATATTTTCTATAGAAAATTTTCATCAATATTTTCTATAGAAAATTTTCATCAATATTTTCTATAGAAAATTTTCATCAATATATTCTATAGAAAATTTTCATCAATATTTTCTATAGAAAATTTTCATCAATATTTTCTATAGAAAATTTTCATCAATATTTTCTATAGAAAATTTTCATCAATACTTTCTATACAAAATTCGATTTCTTCGGATAGGGTATAAAATTTTATGTAAAATAAGAATTTCGCTCAAAAGTTCTTCTCCTCATCTACCCCCTTCATGTTAAATACCAGCATTTTTATACAACATGATTGTTGAATTTTTTTTAAGGCTTGAACTTTCTTCATTTAACTTTCTTTCAACGGTAGTGGATACAACAAATTCGCCACGATTATCATAAAATTGGCTCCAAAAAAAGAAAGCAAATTAATTTGAAACTTTTGCTCATTTCATATGTAATTGTGTATGTAATTAAAATTTTTGGAAACAAATCTTTACAGAAAAAAATCTTTGCGTATGAGTAAGTAAAATTACATTTTTTTTTCTCACACAGACGTGCACCCATCCACCCACACCAACAAACAATTATTTAAACATTCATTTGCTGTGTGTAATTAGAAGACAATAACAATTACGACTAAAACTAAGAGCGCATTTGGGTACGTGACAACATCTTTCACGCACAAACACAATCCACTCACACATACATCAATTCACACATTAAAAGATTTAAACACATACTTTAAGACACGTTGCCAGCATGAGCATTAAATATTATTCTGCATTTTGTTTCAACGTTATTACTTACACTTCTGTTAATGTTATTTCTACTTTTTATATCTTTTCCTCTTTATTTTTTTTTTGCTTATGTTCTTGTGTACTGTTTTTAAATTTATTCTATTTTAGGAAAAGATACGCTAAAGACGTGCAAATGACTGTGCTAGAGAGTGTGTTAATGAATGTTTGCATTAAGATAGATTAAATAAATGAACAAGTATTTGATGTATGAAAAGAACATTGAAAAAGTGTATAATTTGTCTTCAAGTGTTGTACAGCAAGCGAAATCTTAATTCTAAAAATTTTTGGCGGTTTTCCATGTACACGATGCCAGGTAACTGGGGGAGACAAATAGTTCCGTGATATTTGTCATGACGCTTGTGTTGGGAGTTTTAGAATTGCAATTGATATTGAGGGACACTTAATACTGGCCATCACCTTAAAAAAAACCTTAAATAAATTTTGGGATTTTAGACCTCAGCTCTACTCTCTTCAAAGCTTAATGGGCTATTAATAAAAATGCTAAATAAATCTGCTGCAGGCAGTTGTAAAATATAGTTTAACTATTATCCTGGAATGCTAATTGTGTAAAAAAACAAATTTATTAAAGCAAAAAATTTATTTTATAGCAAATTGTTACCACAATTTAATAAAAATATGAAGTATTTCAATGCAGGTTTTTAAACTGACTAACGTGCTAATTGAATTGAATTAAATCCAATTCAATAGTCAGGGAATGACCACAAAAGAAACCATCATATATTTAAAAAAAAATCTGTTGCAAACATTCATTAATATCGGCAAATCATGCAAAATATTTCAATTATAATTTTTTATTAATTTGACCGACTTTTTTTTCCTCATATTTTATTAATTTTCTATCAGCAATCATCGCTTTTAAGTCTATTTAAGAAAAATAATTTTTTTTTGAAACTTTATGCAACTGCTAAAACGTTCATAAGATTACACAGAGTGCCCCAAAATGACGGAAGGGGCTTGAGTCCCTTATAACTTTTTTATTACAATTATTTTTTTTACCTTCCTAAAAAGCATTGGAGCGTGTATTTACTTTGTCCTTCCGTGTGTAACGAGCGAAACATTCCTCTAATACCCCATAAAGTATATATATATTCTTGATCAGTGATGAACTCTAAGACGATCTAGCCACGTCCATCCGTCCGTCCGTCTGCAGAAATCACTATACAGTCCAAACGAAAAGAGGCAGACTTTTGAAATTTGCAATAAATAAGGGGTTTTTTTTATACGAATCACTCTGTAGTCTGACAGCTGTTATGACAGTTTAAAGTGACGTCTCTACTCAGTATTGTTTTTGGCAAATCATCATGAACAGGTTAACTCCAGAACAACGCTTCCAAATCGTGCGAATTTATTTTCAAAAACAGTGTTTAATTAAAAATGTTTATCCACTTTTTTACCGCGAAATTCTCTTCAGTGATGAGGCGCATTTTTGGTTGAATGGATGGATGTCAACAAGCAAAATTGCCGTATTCGGAGCAAAGATAATCCACACGCCTTTCAAGAATTACCAATGCATCCCGATAAATGTACTGTTTGGTGCGGTCTATGGGCTGGTGGAATCATCGGTCCTTATTTCTTTAAAAATGAGGAAGGACGACGCGTTACCGTGAATGGAAATCGATACAGAATCTTGATCAATGAATTTTTGGTGCCAAAACTTAAAGATATGGATGTAAACGAAATGTGGTTTCAACAGGATGGTGCCACTTGTCATACTGCGGGCGAAACAATGGACTTATTGAAAGAACATTTCAACGACAACATTATTTCGAGAAATGGACCGGTGAATTGGCCTCCACGTTCGTGTGATTTGACGCCACTCGATTATTTTTTGTGGGGATACCTGAAGTCATTGGTTTACGTGGATAAACCCGTAACGATTGACGCTTTGGAAACCAGTATTCAACGTGTCATTGGTGAAATACGCCCTCAAATGCTTGAAAAGGTGGTCGAAAATTGGACCTCCAGAATGACCTTTGTGCAAAATAGTCGTGGTGGCCATATGCCCGAAATTATATTTAAATGTTAAATGACAAGAAATTATCTACCAAAAAAAAATTTTTTTTGGCCATTTCATAATTTGGCATGTGTTTTATTTAAATATCAAATCAGCAAGCTCTTATAAAAATACCCTTTATATATTGAAGGGTAGCACAGGTTAAGTTCGTAAATAGGCTGCATCAGGATGGAGGGAAAAAAGTTCGCCTAAGAAGAACTAAACGAACCTCTTAAAAGCAGCACGATTTTTAAAGTTTTTTCGTAAATTTGTTAAGCAAATGATTATGTCAAAGAAGGTCCAAAGCGTTCAACTTGGAGGCAGTAAATGAGAAAAAATTTATTTTTGGACTCCGCCCTCTTTGGTGGGCGTTGACATAAGATATTATATGCAAAAATATTGTAAATATTTAACAAACTGTATTCCTTAAGCCTACATGCCGTAAAAATAAAACTTTAATGGCGAAGCTGACATGTTCTCTGATCTTCCCCTGCCCTACTCCTCCACCCACATTTGCCACCTAAATGATCCTATCAAAAAAAAATATTTTTTCTACACTTAATTGCCCCAAGAATATACTTTTTAAGTTTTTACGACAAAAGTGAGATGTCTCCCCCGCTGCCCTTCCCGGAGTGACCCTGTCAAAATAGAGTGTTTTAAAATTAGGCACAAAAATGTCTTAAAGGAACTCTAATGCAGCAGCCTAAACATTTTTAATAGGGACATTTAGTAGGGAAAGTAGTGTAAAGGGTTAGGGTAGGGGAAGATCAGAGAACATCTTACGGTCGCCGTAAAAGCTTAAAAATTTAATTTTGAAGGCATGCAGGCTTAAAGAATACAATTTGTTAAAGATTTACACTATGCATATAATATATATATTTGTCTAAAGGTGGCGGGGCCCAAAAATATACTATATCGAGTTTTCACGAACGGACGTATGGGCATTGCTAGATCGCCTTCGACTTCAGCACTGATGAAGAATTTATATACTTTATGGGATCCAATTATTTTTGGAGGGTATTAAAACTGTATTTTGTCGGGGTCATTCTGGCAAGGGCCGTGGGGAAGACATTTCACCTTGACTATAAAACACTATAAACAAATACTTGGGATAATAAGTGTAAAAAAAAAAAATTATAGTCATTTGGGGGTCAAAGGGGGAGGACGGGCATAGGACAGAGGAGGATCAGGTTAAAAGCTTAAAAATTTTATTTTTAAGGACCGTAGGCTTAAGTAATACAATTTGTTAAATTGCATATAATAACGCCCACTAAAGAGGGCGGGGACCAAAAATTTATTTTTCTGATTTTCTGGCTCCAAGTTGAACGCTTTGGATCTTCCTTGATATAAAAATATATCATTTGCTTAACAAAATTACAGAAAAAAAAGCTTTAAAAATCATATTGTTTTAGAGGTGGTTTCAGTTCTTCTTAGGGGAACTTTTTTCCCTCTGGCCCGATTCAGCCCATTTACGAAATTATCCTATCCTTTCGAAGTTATCTGTACCAAATTTCAAGTGTCTGGCTCTTTTCGTTTGGACTGTATCTCTATTTCTCCAAATGGACTAGATCGTCTTAGATTTCATCACTGATCAAGAACATATATCGTTAGCTGAAATGCAAAAGGGCGTAACTAACAAAAATTGCAAAATCGACTTTTTAATTGATTATTATGAATGTCATGAAACTACATGTTTTGACAAAATTTGACACTTTTGTGATCAAAAATGTCACTTTTATTAACAAAAAAAAAACAAAGGGGCGTAAAATGTTAATGGTTTTCATTTTAGAAAGTTTTTTGCTTCTCCTGTAAAATTTTATTTTTGTTATAAATTAATGTATGAATTTCTATTTTAATAGTGAACCTTTTATTTATGTAAATTGTATTACAGGATGTTAATTTCCCAACAGGCTATAGGTTCAAATCTGCGAAACTGCAAATTATTTTTCATTTATTTTTTATTTTTATTTTTAATAAATGAACGTGATTGCATTCTATTTATTAATTTTTTGAGAGTGGAATATTAAGAATATTTTTCATAGTCATTCTTAATTTTCCACTATCAAAAAATTAATAAATAGAATGCAATCACGTTCATTTATTAAAAATAAAAATAAAAAATAAGTAAGAAATAATTTGCAGTTTCGCAGATTTGAGCCTGTTGGGAAATTAACATCCTGTAATACAATTTATTTTTGTTAGTTACTCCCTTTTGCATTTCAGCTAACGATATACTTTGTGGGGGGGTCTTAAAAGAGTGAATACATACTCCAGTTATTTTTTTGGAGGTTATTAAAATAAATGTTTTTCGAAGACTGAGAAAACTGGAAAATTGTATTAAAAATATTTAAAAAATATTATTGTTTAAAAATTATTTATTTAATTACAATTAATAGCCTCCACTTTCTTTGGTCAAATTCTTTTCTCTTGTGCTAAAAGTCAATTTTATTAATGCTTTGTTTGTAATTTTATGCATTTTACAATTTCATTTAATTCAATACCTTTTATTTATTTAATCTTTACTTTTTTTTATATAATGCTTATGAACAGCTCTTTATCACTCCTTTTTAAATTTATACAACCAATCATTGTTATGCAAATATGTGTGTGTGTGTGTGTGAGTATCGTGTTTGTATAGTATAATAAATCGTATATATATAACACTCTACAGGTATTGTGCTGTAAGTAGTCGTATTGTATTTTACTCTTTTGTGTTGAACTAGAAATTTTTAAATCTTCCTTTTTGTATTGCCATCTTTGAAGACAAGTTAACAATAACAAAATCATATTCATTAAAATCATGTTGAATGACAGGCCACAGATGGTGTTAAACTTTTTACTGAACGCTTGTTTAATGTATTTTAAAATGTTAGTTCGAAGAGCAGTCATTTAAAAATATTCTTAAAAAAGTTAAAGAAAAATATCATAGATTTACTAAAAAGGCCTGGAAATAGACTCGCCTTAAAATGACTACTCAATTTAAAATGATTTATATTCATTTTATTACAATTTGTGAAACTCTGTCTGTTAGAAATTATTGCATATTTTTCTTTCCCCCCACACACACTCAGTTTCTACAACAGCTTTGCAAACTGCTTGGCAGGATTTATCTATACAAACTTGCAAAACTCACACACAAACACGAACACACGATGGTTTTAATACAAGTTACCATTTTGCAAGAGATTCCAGACTTGCACCTTCATGAAACAAGTCTAGTAGTCATTGTTGTTGCAAACTTGTATGTGTGTATTAGTAATCGTGCATGTATGTGCATGCATCCAGGCTTGTAGCAAACATTCAAAATGCATCACTTAAGTAGTGAATTTAAAATGGTTAGAGAAAATAAATCGATAATAGAATAAGTGCAAATTTTAACCAAAGCTTTATATTACACAAACACTATTTTATTTTCTTCAACGTTACTTGTGAAATGTTAAAGCTAAAAATACATATAAATTCAGTCCAAAAAAAATAAATAAATTATGGTTTAATAAAAAAGAACAATCTCTATTATGAGAAACATGAACAATGAAAAAAAAATTAATATGCAGAATAATCAACTGAGAGCAAATAGCCAATTTAAAATGTTTAAATATAATTTATATTTCCATAACATGCAGTTTTATCAGGACAATTTGTTCCAGGCGAGCACACACAAAAATGCTATTCTCTCGTGTTGAAATTTATTTTATATTAAAGGAAAATTGCTGAAGTGTGACAGGTCAGATTTAGGACAGGCTCTATGGTATAGCAAAGAGTCATTTAGTTGATGTGCAAAAACAAAAGGAGTAACACTAATGCTGTCCTTTCTATATTTGATGTTTCAAAACTCTATGAAAGCGGAAGCTCAAATAGGCAATTGAACTGATTAAGAAAATAACTCAGATAATTTCATATAATCAAATACAATACGGGAGTTATAGTTTTTTATTTAAAACCATATCGACGGCTTATATTCAATACCCGCCATACGTCAAAACACAATTTTTCAGGAGAGAGAAAAAAGTGTTTCATTCTAAAATTCTTAAGGTATGAATTAATCTTTCTTCTATAATATTTTTGATGTGTTAACATTTATACGCGCGCCTCTAGGGCAGTAAACTATCAGTTTCTATACATACGCAAGTGTAAGTGTAAGACTTTGTTTATTTGTTGTTGTTGCTTGGCAATCGGTATTGAAAGTGATTATTGGGCGATTTTCATATAATTTTCCCACGCGATTTTCTCCAGAAATTCATAGCCGATTTTATTAATTTTTGGATTAAAACGCTAGTGCGGGTTTCGACGAAGAGTTTAGGCCAAAAATTAAGGCGATCCGATATCGGCGAGCGGAGATTTAAGTGTTTTAATTCGGAGTATTAATTTGGAGTAATATTAAAAAAGTGTTTTATGTTGATCTTCGGTTTTGTCTTATGCATAGCAAAGAGAATAGTGACGTGGTTATACGTACATACATATATAAAAATGAGATAGCAAGACAGCAACGTATGTAGCTTATGTACAAACATAACAATGTATGTATGTACATTTGTCTGTTGCTTTGCATTCTCTTTGTTTTTTGTGGGTTTAATATAAAATAAATAAACAAAAAGGTGTTAACACATCGCCCGTGAGTTCGAACACTCATTGATTTTTTTAAATATGACTACTGAGTGACCCTTATAAAAAAAATAGAACTTTTTACTCTATTCGTAGCGATATGGTTGATGTCGGGTATTGCAACTGAAATCTTCAAATATTTTTATGGCGTATAGCGATTATTGCACAGTAATAAAAATATATGTTTTTTTGCTCTAATATGTAATTTTATTAAAATAAGCATAATTAAAAAAAAAGGTAATTCAAATTGGACATTGTCATATTGAATCTTATTACTTTGACTCCATCTGAACTAAATTATCATAAAAGTAATGATGTTCTAGTGGCAGTATAACCGGTTTCAAATCTTGAAGATGTTTCCATTTACTAGGCTGGATTGGAAGCTGAGCAGTATGCAAAGGCTTTGGTTCAGGATATCCTGTGTACTTTTTAATTCTGTTGGGCAAGTTATTGTATTTTTCATTTTTTAAATTTTAGCAAATTTAAAAAAAAAAATTAAAAAAAAATGATTTTAAAATAAAATTGATTTAAATCAAAAAAAAATAGTTATTATTTTATCAGCTCAAAAAAAAAATTTTTTTAATTTTAGAAAATATAACAAAAAAAAATTATTTTATAATAAAATTGATTTAAATCAAAAAAAAATATTATTATTTTCAATTTTTTCAAAAAAATAACAAAAATATATTATATTAATATTAATATTAAATACATAGATCGCAATCTATCACACACTTGTCGATTTCAAAAAACGAAAAAAAATTATCCTTAGACCTTGCCCTTTTTAGTGGGCGCAGAAGTAACATATTACATGGATATGAATACACTATTTAATATTTAACAAATTGCTTTCCTGAAGCCTACATTCCCAAAAAATTATTTTCTTTTTAGCTTTTACAACAAATGGAAGATCTTGCCCTACCTTATCGCTTCACCCACAATTGCCCCCTAAATGAAATTATAAAAAAAATTTCACATTTAATTACCCTAAAAATTTACACCTTAAAGTTCTAAACACATAGACGACAGCAGACTTCACAAGTTCACGGCTTCAAGTGCTGCTATGAAGTCAGCTTCATAATTATTTTGAAGACAGCAACAACATAACAACAGGGATGCCGCATATATATTTTATAATAAACAAAATTAAAATAAAAAATGTAATAATACCACGAAAAACTATAAAAACACATAAATTTATTTTTATATTGTATATTTGTAATGTTCTTTTATGTTCAATATTAAAAAAAACGTTGTTGTTTTCCAATTTATAAATATAATGGCAACACTATATTTGTTTATTGCTGCCCGTCAAAATAGAAAATAGCCTGACTTGGCAGCACCAGCAAATGCTGTTGTGCAGTCCTGCTGTTGTGCTGCCCTCAAAACAATCGCTTTCATTTAAACACATGGATTTTATTTCTGACATATTGCTGCTTGCTGGCTGCTGTCGTCTATGTGTTTAGAGCTTAAGTTTTTACGACATAGGAGAGATGTTTCCTCCAATAACTCTTTCCGGAGTGACCCCGACAAAATAGAGTTTTAAAATTGGGTACTGAAATGACTTAAAATAACTCTTAAATATTTGAAGGGTATTTAAGATTCGACCAGGACAAATACCACTTTGTTAATTGCGCAAAATTTGATTTGGCTTTCCATAAGACGAGATAATCGACAATAAATTTCTATCTATGGTCCTTCTATACAGAAATATAGTCTCGTACCATCCGTGCATTTGTTATAGTTTTTGAGTGTCTCGCAGTCACTTATAATTCTATTAGTCAATATCCGGCCTTCTAGAAATTTTTGTGTGTATAAATTTTCGCTAGTCGGTCGAGTTTAACGATCTTACTTGTTTTCTCTGTTATTGTTTATTTCTTCAACTGAAGATCACTGATCCACTTGTCCAAATTAGCTCGAATAAAAAGAATGCCGTTCTCTGAAAATTATTCCCATATACGAAATGTTGCAGTACGGATTACATTAACAGATTGTTAGCAGAGAAAAGAAAGAGTCCTGCCCACTTGGGCCCGATATGATTCCTTGTGTTGTGCGGTATGGGATAATTTTTTTTTTATCTATCCCACTGTAGTTTGTCTTCATGGCGCTTCAAAAAAACATATTCTAAAAATATATGCAGAAAACATTTTATTAATTTGTTCGTGAATTTGATCAAAGAGTACAAATGATATTTAGCTTTTCCATTTAGCACAAAAGTAAACATTTTACAAACTTGTTGTTGCTTTTGTTATAAAAAACAAGAAAAATAGTAGAAAATGTTTTCATAATATATATATATATATATATATATTTTTTTCTCCATCCTCCTTTATGAGTAACAACAGTTTTGTTAAAAAATAAATTACTATTGTTCTTTCTTGTTGTTCTTTGGAACAACTTTATTCTCTCAGTTCCTTAACTGTTTAATTGAAGTGTATTTAGTTTTAGTATTTGATGCTGCTTTTGCGTGTACAAGTGATTACAGGGCAAGAAAAAGGTCACGTGAACTGTGTATGGTGCCATTTAGTAGAAACGCTTGATATAGTGCTCAGAAATTACATAGAATGGATTATTATTTTAAAGACTTCGTGACATATATTCCGATTTATTTAAATTGTACGAAACAAATCAAGCAAATCTCTGAATAAAACGTTTAGAAGTAAAAGAAAATGTCTTGGCTATTAAGTTGTTATTAAATGCTTAAGCATTTCCATGTTGTTGGCCACACAAACTTCTTTATAGGCTTTATGCGGAGATTATACCCACTGTAAATATTCCAAGGATGCTGAGCTATAACAATTGAGTTTCATTACTTTTAATAACTTCTAGTTGCCTTCAATTTTATTATTACTTCTTTAAAACAAAATAAAAACACGTAGAAGAAGAAACTGAAAGAAGTTTTCCAACAAGAAATATAAAAACTTTCATAACAAGAATCCTGTAAATGAACAATAGGCGGCAGCGGTGGCTGTTTTACTTTTATTCCGTCTCTTAATACGAGCACTTTAACAATTGTTTGGAAGAAAAATTAAGCTCATTGTAGTGAAGTTTAATTTGTATATAAATTTTTTTATAAATCACTAAAAATTTAATAATAAAATAAAAAGTTAAATTCTAAATTTATTTAAAATTTGTTTGAATCTTTTTGTATTTTGTTGACAAATAATTTTGTTTCATAAACAAGATATTTTTTCATATTAAATAAAATAATTAATTTCCTGAAGAAGTCACGCAAAGGAGTGACAAAATATTGAAATTAAAAATTAAAGAAACATAAAGAGACCTTAAGCTTAAAAATATCAGAATACAATAATAAAATAAAAATGTTTATAGTGTGAATTTTAATACGATTAAGATGTTAAATTTTAATTGAAACTGGAAAATATGTAATAGTTATTTCAACCCTCACTAAAGAGGGTCCAAAAATCTAGGTTTATTATTTTCTGACCCCCAGCTCCATGCTTTAAACCTTTTTGACTTAAAAATATATCCTTTGCTTAAGAAAATTACAAAAAAAAATCTTCCAATATTAATTCGTTTCTCAGCGGTTAATTTAATCCTTTGAAGAGTACCAGGTTACGTCTCAGCTTCGTCTCTACGAGTCAAGCTTGAAAATTTTATTGTTAAGGGATGTAGACTTAAATACTAGAATTTGTTAAATGTTCACACTATTTTTGCATATAATAACCCCACTAAAGAGGGCGGAGTCCAAAATTGCATTCTTATTATTTTCTGACTCTCAGCTGCACGCTTTAGACCTTTTTGACTCAAAAAGATATCTTTTGCTTACGAAAGAGCTCTTCCAAAATTAATTTATTTCTAAGAGGTTGTTGTGATTCCTCTTAGGGGAACTTTTTTCACTCTGGCCCAATTCAGCCCATTTACGAACTTGACCTGTGATATCCTTCAAAATTTATCAAATTTCAAGGGTCTGGCTTGGACTCTTCTCGTGATTTCCACAAACGGACGGACAGAGGGAAGGATGTGGCTATATCGTCTTACATTTCATCACTGATCAGGAATATATATACTTTATGAGGTCGTAGAGAGATATTTCGCTGTGTAACACACGGAATGACAAAGTGAATATACCGCCCACTTCTTTTGTAGAGTATCGTATGTAATAGTTATTAAAGCCACAAGCAGCTTAGAACATTTAAAAACTGAAACGAAACATGGTCACACGGTAAGATATTATTCGCCGTTCAATTGGCCAGGACACACTGATGATACAGGTAGGAGCGATAGCCCAGTTGATTATTTTGTTATTGGTAGAAATTCTGTACAAACGTCATAATTTTTTTACATATTTACATACATACAAAACTTAAGAGCAAATGTAAAAACAAACATGTAAAGGGTCCGTCATCAAAGGTTTTTTTTCAACTAGTGCTTATTTCGTGAATGGTAACACTTAGCTCATGTCTGATCTGACAGATAGTTAGTTTTATCCTTCCGCTGAACGAATATGGTTGTGTATACGCTTGAACAACGCTGGGAAATATGGGCCTGCGATCGATTTACAGAAGATGCCGATTTGGCCAAAAAAATCATCTTTTCAGTTGAAGCTCATTTTGATCTTGGCGGCCATGTAAACAAGCAAAATTGTCGCATTTGGGGCACAGAAAACCCGCACGCATACATTGAAAAGCCGACGCACCCAAAACGAGTCACTGTTTGGTGCGGATTTCGGTCCAGAGGCATAATTGGGCGGCCATTTTTCTTCAAAAATGAGCAAGGAGTGGCCGTTACAGTCAATGGCGATCGTTATCGGGTCATGTTGAACGAATTTTTGTTCACAAAAATTGAAGAGGAGGATATTGGCAACATTTGGTTTCAACAAGACGGCGCTACGTGCCACACAGCCGAAGCTACACTCGATGTTTTGCGCCCTGTTTTTGAAGATCGCGTGATCAGCCGCAGAGCTGATGTCGTTTGGCCACCTCGCAGCTGCGATTTGACACCGTTGGTCTATTATTTGTGGGGTCAAAGATAAATGTTACGCCGACAAGCCAGAGACAATTGACGCTTTAAAGGACAATATTCGTGAAGCCATTGGTGAAATACAGCTGCACACAATCGATAATGTGCTTAAAAATTGGGCCGATCGTGTAGGCTACTGCATGGCCAGCCGAGGCAGCGATTTAAATGAAATTATTTTCCAAATATTAACCGGAAGGATTGTACTTTCAAATAAAAAAATAAAAAATCAATGAGTGTTCGAACTCACGGGCGATGTGTTAACACCTTTTTGTTTATTTATTTTATATTAAACCCACAAAAAACAAAGAGAATGCAAAGCAACAGACAAATGTACATACATACATTGTTATGTTTGTACATAAGCTACATACGTTGCTGTCTTGCTATCTCATTTTTATATATGTATGTACGTATAACCACGTCACTATTCTCTTTGCTATGCATAAGACAAAACCGAAGATCAACATAAAACACTTTTTTAATATTACTCCAAATTAATACTCCGAATTAAAACACTTAAATCTCCGCTCGCCGATATCGGATCGCCTTAATTTTTAGCCTAAACTCTTCGTCAAAATCCGCACTAGCGTTTAAATCCAAAATTAATAAAATCGGCTACGAATTTCCGGAGAAAATCGCGTGGGAAAATTATATGAAAATCGCCCAATAATCACTTTCAATACCGACTGCCAAGCAACGAACAAACAAACTCTCACATCTTACACTTGCGTATGTATTGAAACTGATAATTTACTGCCCTAGAGGCGCGCGTATAGATGTTAACACATCAAAAAAAAATTGAGAAAATATTCAGTAGTTTTTTTTATAGCATTTTCAAAAAAAAAGGTTATTTGGCGGACTCTGTATATTTGTTTTTGTACATTTTCGTTTTGTTTTATTCTACACGTTTCATTGTGACATTTGAAGTAGATTTCACAAAAACAAAATACATATAGGTTTTTATTTTTATAGAACCGCTCCTACCTGCATCAGTGTGCCCTGTCAATGGCATAAGAAATAGAAATAAATTTATAGCATAGTTTACGGCATGTAAAGAATTTCGGCCACAACAGGAATATGTGTCTTCTCATATACAAAAAACTTTAATTTCTGGCCAAAAATGTTCCAAAAAATATTATTGTTCGTCTCAGTTGTATCTGCGTTATAACATTTTTCATATTAAAAAAAAATAAAGTGGCCTCAAGCTTATCATTTATATAAAAAAAATTCAGCAGGATGGTAATGAAAAATTAAAACAATTAAAAATAAAGATTTTTTGCATAATTCACCCACTGTGTTGAGTGTGTCGTGGCGTATGAGTTACACAAGTCAATGAACCCAGACAGACATTCACAAAATATTACTCATACGTATTTTATGAGATATAAAAAACAATGCACTTCAGCAATTTCTTATTTATTCATAATTACTTGCCTCTCTACTACTCCACTTTTCTTATAATCACAAAATATTTGATCTTTTATCGCATATTCCTTACTGCTGTCTTTTCAGCAAATTTTGCTTCACTTTGACTTGCCAACGAATAAAAGTCAAGAACAAAAATCAAACTTTAATTAATATTTCGCATTCCTTTTATTTCGTACTTGCAAAAAAAAAATATTATATAATAATAAATCTTTTTTGTTTGCAAAAATTTTATGACTTCATTGGGTTAAGCAAAAATCAGAGCAGTAGTTGAAACAGCGTTGTATTCTGTCAATAGTCAACTCATCTTATTTGCACCAAAACTCAAGTCATCAGCTGCATCACTTCTTACATCTTCATCTTCATCATTATCAGCATCAAGCATTTGAGTATTAAACAGCTTAAAGCCGTTAACTTGCAATGTTCCATCCATAATAAAGTTAAGTGTGCCAGCAAAGGACTGTATAAGCTGGAGTGTGTGTATGTGCGTTTGTGTGTGTGTGTGTGTGTGTGTTTTTAAGAATATTTTGCAATGTTGAATTTAAAGTTATGCACGTTAAAATTGTGCAATTTCTGTGCACACAATAAATTTTTTTGCAGCGACAATTAAGCGAAAATATATATATTTAAGAATTTTTATATTCCCATTTCCATGCCAACGTTTATTATTCTTTAAAGTGTTTCATTTTAATTGGCAACAAAATATTTTTATTTTTTGTTAATTCCTTTCAGCACAAGCGAATATTCTACAAATTGCTTTTAAAGATTTCCAAAAATTTATAACGATTTATTTATATTGACCCAAACTTTGTATTAATTTGAATTTAATTTTTTATTTCCAATTAAAACGCTTGCCATTGTGTGTTATTTTTATTATAAGAAACATAAAAAGAAAGTCAGAAAATATTTTTCGCAGCAGTAAAATTGAAATTTAATAATTAGGTGGCCATATACATAAAAATTTTCATATATATATATATATATATATATATATATATATACATATATATATATATATATATATATATATATATATATATATATATATATACATATATATATATATATATATATATATATATATATATATGTATATGGCTGTCATAATTATCACGTACTAAGAGCAGAGTGAAAGCCCCTTCCCTCGTCGGAGCTGTAGTAAAAAAATAGACTGCCAGGTAAAAGTTTAAAATATCATCTTTCTTCAGATGTCCTCTCAATGTTATCCGCTGATTTTTAGTTCCGGTTCAATGCACTGCTTATGTAGGGGTCATCCCCATAGTGCTGGTCCTACTAAAAATATTAAATTATCTTATTTTTTACCTCGATTGCTTGTCAGGCTATGAAGCCTGCTATTGCAACATTGTCATTGCGTCAGAACTACTTTCAGTGGACAGTCGGGATTTTGCTTTAATGGGTTAAACGCTAGATTAATTAACCGCAGTTTTGATTTAATCGGTAAATTTTGTTATCCACATATAAAATAATATATATTTTTTAAAATCGTTTATTCAACATATTGTCTCAATGAAATTAGTGCTTTTTGTTTGTTACATGGTCAAGTATGTCGATATGCCTGCATTTCATTGATTCTTACACCAGATCATCAGTAGACTTTAACCTATTAAATTAAATTATTAGATTAAAGTCTACTGTAAGTCTTACTGTGATTTGCTGTAAGAACCAATGAAATAACAAACAGAAAGTGCAAAATGTCACATTCAAAAACTACAAGTTTCGCAAAATAAATTATTAAAAATAATATATAGTTTACCATGGCACTTCTCTACAGAGCGTCTTCATGCGCTTGCGGATGTAGAGTTAGTAAGCGTCAAAATTGAAAGGCTAACACAAAATTTTAACCCCAGATGTTTAAGTTCTGAGTATAGGCATATTAATGAACTTGCTTCATCGTAATAATTAGTTTAGTTATTTAGTTTAAGCCGCTTTTAGTTAAAAATAAATAAATAAAAATATATATATGATAAAAAAAAAATCAAACAATCAAATAGGTTTTTGTAATTTTTGCCTCCAAATTTAGTTAATCATGTACTATATATATGTACATAACAATAATAAAAAAAAACTTATAATTTTTAAGCAGAAAAAGAAAAATCTTGAACTCTTAACCATGTAAATTATACCTAAAAGGAAATGTAAAATGATATTGTAAATAAAGAAATTGAATTGAATAATATAAATAAAAATTTATAAATTATTTTTTATTTGGGGTTTATTAGTAAAAAATGCAATAAAATCTGCACAGTGGTCCTTAAATATTAAGAACTATGTTTTAAAAGTATTTTATGCTATTAAATTCTCTAAAATTCTAAAAAGTTTAATCCATCTTTTTTTAAATTTCTTCCATATTTTCTTTTTTATTTATTTGTTTTCTTATTATTTTTTCTTTTTGTTATTTTTTAAATATTTTTTTTTATTATTTCCATTGATTTAATTATTTTTGCTCAAAATTAAATTCAGCCTCTGTTGTTCTTGAAAATATAATTAAATTGTCTCCTAAAAGTATGTTATGCTATTAATTCATCCTTTTTTGTAAATCGAAAAATAATTTTTTCTCATTTAAGGCGGATTCACCCATGTTGTCCGAACAAAATTTTTGTCCGGACACATTTTTTTTATATGTAGTTTGACGTCTCTCTTCTTGAGAGAGAGAAAATATTTTTTACGAACAACTCTCAGCTTGATTTGGCTTAATTTTATATTTTGTCCGGACAAAATTGAACTGAGTTGCCAATACGTTAAACTTTTTCACATGAAGTTGAGCTGTCATTTTGTGTTTGACATATTAAATTGTGTGTGAGACTAAAAAAATAAATTTTGAGAACTAATATTGTATATTTGTTTCTTTTTTTATATGTACATATTTTGCTAATAACAATGCTTTATGCAATTCAATGGTCATAAGGTAAAGCAATTTACTTTTCTCGTCCATTATTATTATCACAAATTGTTGAAAAATAATTTAAAATATTTAATATCCAAATATCTAAAATATCAAGAAACCAAAGCAAAGCAATAATAAATCGCTGCAGCACTACCATTTTGCAAAACTCATTTTTTATATGAATGGCAACTTTGATTTTCCGGACAAATTTATCGAAATGAGTGAATCGTACTGCAGAAAACTCTCAGTAAAATAACTTTTTTTTCCGCACAAAACTTTTGTTCGCAAAACATGGGTGAATCCACCTTTACCCTGTTTTTTTTTTTTTTGTTCTGAAAACCAAGTTTTTTCTTTGCTAAAAAATAATGTTTCTAAAAGTCGTTGATGCAAATCAAAAGCAGCCAGAACATGACCGATAATTTATATATACAAAAGAAATTGTTCACTATTTTGAACAACGATCACCAATTATAAACCCAAAAACAAATATGTATGTTATTAATCAAAAAAAAAATATATAGCAAATTTTGCTAAATCGGTAAATAGACCGAAATCAATCGGTTTAATCGTTAAAGGAAATAAACCCATTTTAAATTAACAGATCATTTATTCATGTAGTAATTAATCGGTTAACCGATTAACTGTAAATTGAATGAATAACCTAATGAACAGATGAACAAAAATGGAAATATACAAAATGTGTTATAGCCATTTTACCATTTACTTTCCTGGTGAATTTTCAACACAGGGCCGAGGAATGGGGGTCGAATCCGATATCTTACGCTTCATAATCTCATACCCTCCGTTGTCTGTTTTTTTTTATTATTTATATATATTTTGACATTCCCCGACGTTTTTTTCATTCTCGTGCATAAAATTAATGAATTTACGCTGCAAGTGTTTAAATTAATTAATAAAAATATTGGATGGGAAATTTCCTTAAAGAATTTAAATTTAATAAAATGTCAGATATAATGATTTTATAATAAAATTAAAATTTGCCGGCTCTCGATAAAAATTAACATATTATATAAAATATACCCAATGAACTTGTGGCGTTTAAAACCCCTTCCTTCGAGTATATACAAAATTTTTCAAATAATATATATAAATTGGTGAAGACAAGGCTAAATTTTATAAAATATAAATATATTTTACATGTTAATTTGGTGTGTGTGTGTTGTAAATTGCAGTTACAGAAAACTCAAAAACTTTGTTGGCAAACAAATTTTTGTTATAGAAATTCTTGCCACAACTAAATGCATAAAAAACTTTCCCATATGTTTTTTCTTGTTGTTTTTTTACCTAAAAGCTTTAACTTGTAAAATGAAAGCAAAATCGTCGGTGACACAAAACTATTCTCTTTGAACAAACTCTTAATGTTGACACCTATTCCGTTCGTGTGTGTCACTCCTCAGATTTGAACTTTCTGGCAGACATTTATTATTCACATTTCAAGTTTCATAACTTGAAGATTTTTACATATGAATACTTGGCTAATACTCGTTTAACTACACATGCACGAGTACCAGTGACACTAACACACACACACTCAGAGCCACTCACTTATATTCATACATCTCCATTCATGTGTAAATGTTCTCTCCTCTACTCTTTTCATATCCTGTAGTTTCCTGTTGAATTCTTTGAATTCGTTTTAATTTGTGCATTCCAAGAATTTCCCTACAAAAACATATTGCAACAACAATTATGGTGTAGTGTGGCAGCAACAGCATCATAAATTTAAAGTCAAATATTTGAATACAATTTCATCTACATGTACTCGCATGTAAGGAGAGAGTTTTTCATTAAGCGCTTGCTTAAATTTATAAAATGGATATTTATAAAAATGGATATTAATTTAAATATTTCGAATTAATTTATTTTATTATTAAGTTAAGAATTTTTAGTTCAGACTCAAGTTCAAATCTGCAAATTAATTTTTTTTTATAAACATGGATATTAATTTTTAATTTATAAAAATGAATATTAATTTAAATATTTCGAATTAATTTATTTTATTATTAAGTTAAGAATTTTTAGTTCAGACTTAAGTTCAAATCTGCAAATTAATTTTTTTTTATAAAAATGGATATTAATTTTTAATTTATAAAAATGAATATTAATTTAAATATTTCGAATTAATTTATTTTATTTTTAAGTTAAGAATTTTTAGTTCAGACTCAAGTTCAAATCTGCAAATTAATTTTTTTTTATAAAAATGGATATTAATTTTAAATTTATAAAAATGAATATTAATTTAAATATTTCGAATTAATTTATTTTATTATCAAGTTAAGAATTTTTAGTTCAGACTCAAGTTCAAATCTGCAAATTAATTTTTTTTTTTAATTTTTCCTAAATTCAAGTTATTTTATTAAAAGATCCTGCATATTATTTAAAAAAAAATTTTATTAAAATCAATTTTAAGAAAATTTTTTATGTAAAATTTAAAAAAATATATGCCTTTTAAATTTTATGAATATGAATCTTAAAACTTGCCATAAAATCTGTTAAATTTATTTTTAAATATTGTAAAAAGTTGCTATTTGAAAATATCTTTTCAAACTGCCTTCGTAATTTCTAACAGTTCCCTATAACAGTTAAATAATGTAATTAAAAGATCAGCTTTAAGGCATGCATGTCCTACCTTCACAAAAATAAACATACAAACACAAATACATTAAGAGTTTGAAATTCATTTTCTTTGTCGATTTTCATATACAGATTTGCTTAGTTATTTCTTTTCCATATATTTTGTTCATGAAAAACAAATTTCTTATGTATGAAAATAACAGCAACTACACGAAAATTAAGTGAAATTGCAAATGGTTTTGTAAAAGTTTATCTGTGAAAATCAAAAATTAAAACAAGCCAAAAACTCTCTGTGAAAACCTTTAGGGAATTTTGTTGTTGTTTCCAAAACTTTCCCACTCACATGCACAAAGAGGTTACAATTTCATATGTCTTCGGTAATGCATTTAATATGGGCATGCAAGCTGCTGTTAATGTGTTAACAAATTTTTTATCTATATTTATTAATCAGTTCCGTTTTTGTCACAAATTTATTACTCAACAGCAGAAGGAAAATTTAATAATATTGTTTCAGTATAATATGGTGTTCAGACGTACGCCTTAATTGAGTTTATCGCAATTAACAGCATTATTGAGCTCAATTACCCATACAAAATTTTAATTAGCCAATTGATCAATTAACGCTTAATTGTCTAGAAAATTGAGCAAGGTCTAAAATGCAGCACTGTAAAAGTAAACACCATAATGTCTACTGAACAAACTTTGTGAAATTTGACAACTCATATGTAAACAAATTCACAGAAAAAAATGGCGAGTCAAGTTGAGGGTGAATTTTTAAAATAAAATTTAAAAAGGTAGAAAAACAAAATAGATTTATATCGAATAAAATTTGTTTGTTGTGTTTTCTTGAATTTCAAATCCTATGGTTTTGCTTGCGTAATTCTCAATTAATTTTTGGGAGTTTATGTATAAGCTAAGAGGTTTTGTTATTTTGGAATTAGGTTAAAGTCTACTGATGATTTGGTGTAAGAACCAATGAAATGCAGGCATATAGACATACTTCACCACATAACAAGCAAAACGCACTAATAAAATTTTTTAATTAACAATTAAAACAAATGAAAAATACAAAATTTATTTCGTACAGCAACAGGTCCAAAGGAAAAAAGAAAGCGCATTTTATTAAACGACGCCAGTGAAGCAGCAATGTAAACAACAACTTTTGTCAGCCGCTGTCAAACGCTAATTGAGTATGTGTGAACATTTTTTAATTAACTTATTATTGACTCAATTAATAATGCATGTCTGAACACCATATAACATTTAGAAAAAAATCTTTCATAGTTTATTTTTGTATAACCTCCAAAAGAGAATTGGAAGCTATATTCACTTCGTCATTCGTCGTATATACTTATATTCTTGATCAGTGATGAAATCTAAGACGACCTAGCCACGTCTGTACGTCGGTGTGTGAAAACCACAATACAGTACAAAAGAATAAAATTTTTGAAGTATAGCACAGGTCAAGTTCGTAAATGGGCTGAACAAGATGATTAGCACTTGTTTATATATAAAATCGGAGCATCTAAGTTTTTTGCTAAAAATTAAAGAAATATATAAAATGAATAAATTTTATTCTATTTCAGCGCCACTAACTCTATTCTTATAACGTTTGTTTAATTTCTTTTTATGTCATGCTACGTGTCGTTGTTGATAGCGAGAAGTTCGGGTTTGCCTGTGTATCCCTGGCAGAGCAACCGAAAAGCTGATCTATATGACTGCTAATCATTAATTGTAATGACAACTCATCAAGTTTAATTTGCAAAAATTTATATATAATTTTTTATTTTTAATAACAAATTCTGTACCATATGAAAAAAAATTAAAACAAGTAAAAGTGCCGAAACTCACATTCATACCAACCCTGGAATCATCTGGTTGACCTTTCTGATTTTCAGCATTAATTTATTTCTTTTTAAAATATGAAATACATTTAACTAGCAAAGAAAAAATAGATTTATTTATTTATATGTCGAATAAAAGATTTTAAAAAAGTTTATTTATTTACTTTAATAATCCAAAAAAAAAGTTTTAATTTTCCAGCTCTGGAGCTGTCTTTTCGGCTTTACTGATTTTTAGTGCTAATGAATTTCTTTCAAAAACATCAAATATGTTTATTTAACATATAAAAAAAATTGTTTCAAATGGTCGCTTTAATGTACCAACAAAAATTTTAATTGCCCAACCCTGCAATCATCTTTTCATTTCGTTTGATATTTAACACAAATTCAGTGCTTCTTAAGCGGCCCACCCACTTACAATATAACGGTGAAATTTTTTCGTATTGTACAATCATATCGCCAATGTGCCTGTCATATTCAAAGGTGGCACAATATAATGGCAGAAATCAAAAGACTTTTGATTTTTATTGTACAAACCAAAAGAAGTGCAATATACTGTGAAATGTGTTGGCAACATTGTACAATATTTTACCCAAGACTCTTCTTCATCACTCATGTCGCTTAACATTTTTATTTATAATTAATTAGTAATAAATACTTTTATTTTAAATTGAAACAAAACTTTTAATAAACGCAACCTCGCAAATTACTAGTCCATATGCTTTTGTTTTGCTTCTAGGTTATGTTCACTTTTTATTGTAAGAAAATTGCGCCACATTTTATTTGAAAATATTGTGCCAAAATGGAAATAATATCATGATTAAAATGTGTAATGGATGAACCGCTTTAAATATAAAATATGTGTAATTAACAAAAAAAAATAGTTTCATTTAGTTAATATAACATAGCAAAAGTGTATAATTTTCCAGCTCTGGAGCTGCTTTTTTAACTTTTCTGATATCTAATAAAAATGAATTGCTTTCCAAAACTCCAAATATGTTTGATTTGGAAAGAACCAGAACAAATTTATTGTGGTTGTTTGCTTTTATGCAGCAAAAAAAATTCAATTATCCAACCCTGGAATCACGTTTTTTAATTTTGTTGTCTTTTTATTACCAATTTAATTCTTCCTGAGGTAAAAAATAGATTTATTAAGAGAAAAAAAACAAAAATTAGTTTTTTTTAGTTATTTTTATGTATAAAAAATAAGTACCAATTTTCCAGCTCTGGTACCTTTCTTTGGATTTCGTTGATTTTCAATGGCTATTTATTCAGGACTACTTCCAATACATCAATTCAAGCCCGAAAAAAAGTCTTTGGATTTTCCAAGAGCTTCGAAACCCCGATTTCACCTACAGTCAGACGGACATCGCTTCTTCGACTTCCCTATTCATGTGGATCACAGAATATATATACTTTATGGTGTCGTATATTAATATTCATTCTCCATTAAAATTACAATTATTTGAGTTAGAGCCTTTCTACTTGGGGCCATCGATCCACCCTTTCACCGTTTATATTGAAGGCTATTAAAAAACTTAGCAACAAAACAATAATAACCCGTTGAGGCTCATTTAAAATGTATAAGCATTCCCGGGTTTGCTGCTGCTGACGTACGCACAACTTTTCTGCTGTTACATCATATGCAATAAGTAATTGGATACCCTGGCTTTTAGTGATTTGCGACGCACGAGATGAGTGTGTTTTGAGTTGTAAATTTTACTTTTTGTTTTTATTGTTTGCTGTTTTAATTTGAACTATTTTCTTTACTTTTTAGTTTTTTGCTATCGCGTAATGAATGAACATTTAACCAACCAACCAACGAACCAGGCAGCCATCCAGCCAGCCATGCAACACGAACAGAGAAGAATGGCTTTTCTATTTTAGTTGGCTTGAAAATAGAGCTCTTTATATTTGCTGTTGTAAAAAGAATGAGCGCAATTAAAAATATTTAAATTTAATTAAGTCCTGTTTTTGTACATTATGCATATAATATATGTATGTATATGTGTTTGAGTATGTATTAGTATGTGTGTGTTCTTTTCAACGATGTTTACACAGATTTAAATGTTTATTTAACATTTTACTTAAATGGAGTTTAAGGTTCGATATGCTATTCTATATGCAAGAAATAGTGTTAGATGCTAAGCAGTTTTCGCTTTTCGTTTTTAATAGATTTACATTAAGTCGCATTAAAGAATTCAGGTCATCTGTTGCAGCACACTTGGATTTGTTAGTAATTGTTTGCCAAACACCCTCTTAAACACCTTTTTATATTAAATGCATTTACTTAGATAGGGCAACGCTGCCAAAGGTCTTTGCTTTAACTTTAGATAAGGGATTTTTGCTTCAATGCTTATGAGACGAGGACATGCAGTCTGATATGCATCCACTTAAGAATGACTGCGTGTCCTAAAGATATGCAACACTTTTCTCTATTCTATTAACTATAAGTGCGTGTATAGCTTGATAGCCCATATTACGGTTAGTAGAGTATTCTATCAATTTATTTATTTTTTATTCGATTCATTCGATTAATTATTATATTTTTACAATCGATTAATCATTCTTTTAATCGATTAACCATTCGATTAATTATTCGATTTGTATAATCGATTAATTACTTGATTTTTTTTAATAATTAACTAAGCGATTAATTAGCCGATTTTTTAATCGATTAATTAATCGATTTTTTAATCGATTACTTAAGCGATTTTTTAATCGATTAATTTTAGATTAATCGGTTATTAATTAATCGGTTATTAATTATTTTTTCAGGGAAAGTCAATACTCTTTCACTCACAGCACGTGTGTATGTATGTTTGTGGTACCAGTGAAACAAAAAATGTATTACAGAGACAACCCATTCTTTTGTGGAACACATTATATGTGGAATAAACTTTCTACAGAGAATTGTTCGGCCACTTACAATTCCTGGAAGCTCAAATCGAAGAGCTAACCTACTCCCGAGTTGTGGCGCAAAGCACCGCATATGTATTGGTCATCCTTTGAGTGCTGGTCCAGGATAAAAAAATAACACAATGCCCACATTTACGTTAGATAAATTAAATATAATTTTCATATATCTTTTTGTTTTTTAATATATAAGACAATTTGTGTTCAGATATTTAATTATAATTATCAAAACTATTAATTAATCGGTGAATCGGTTATAAAAAACTGGTTACTTTCATATTTTTTTTTTTTGTTTTCTTGGCCAGTGAATCATAAATAATTGCATTTTTATCTGTGAATTGTATACAAGAACACAGCGGATTTACCTAATTTTAATTGTATCGAAATTTCAATAAATCTGAATAAGAACATGTAATCATATTGGACCCTAGTGGGCTGGACTCTTTGTTTTTCTACCAGCAACCTGTTAACCTAACAACATAAACATACTTATTTCGAAATTATTTTTGCAAACTTGAACTTCGTGTTCTCGATCGCTGAAGAAGGAGGTGAGCAGTTCCTTGCAACCAAGTCACTTAAAGATAAAGTAAAAGCCATTAATCAATGCTTTCTATCTATGCAGTGCGTCAAATTAAAATCTCTTCTTTAATTTTTAACTCCTCGTTCACAGCAGCAAATCTAGAAGGAAGATCAATAGAAAAAATCTGTTATTATTCCCACAATAGTCTTTGAAGTTTTCACTTAAATACAAAGAAATCATTATTTTATATGCATTGTTACCAGCCTAATGTATTTATACATTCGTATGTATGTGTTTCTATTGATTAATTTCCCTGCAATTTTTGTAATGCAAAAAATGTAACACTTTACTTAACTTAAGTGCAAAAGATTTAAAAATTTTGCATATTCAACACGGGCCATTAACGCTTAAAACTAATTGAATTAACAGCGAACAACTTTATTAAACAAATGCAACAATGGATGTAAAAGGTTTAGAGGCTACAGCAACAAAAAAGTTAAGGGAAATATCAATAACAACAAAATGTACTGTGGGAAATTATGCACTTTATCGAGAAATAAGTGGTATTGGTTGAAAAAACCTGGATTGATGTGCTCTAAGTCATGAATATTGTATTGAATTTTTCTAATCTACATTATTGTGATACGTCCACTCCGCTTTACTGGAAATAACCAAAACCCAAGTTTTTTCAATTATCCGATTTTTTTCTCTAAAACGCAGTTCGGATTACTGAAATTTTTTACAGTTAAGCGTGTTGCTTAACATCAGTAACACAATATATTTTACATCAAATCTGTATATATGTTTTACGTCAATTTAACGTAAAAATTTTATTTAAAAAAAAATTATTTATAGAATTATTCATTTTGTTGTCTATATTTTTCACGAATTCCTCGAAAATGTCTAGCCACTTGCATTGGCAATATAATAGAAAAATACAATAAAGTACGTAAGAGCGAAAAGGACAAATATATTTTGCCATTTAATTTTTTAACGGACAAAACATGCACAACTGTATCAGCCTTAAGTTATGCAATCGATTTCTAATGAATAAGTTTTTCATTGTTTCTTTCGCTAAAGCGAAGTAAGTTTCATACAAAACGTAGTTGTGGGCTTGCTTTTGGTTTTCAGTAATACGATATTTTCAGTAAAGCGATGTTTTGCTTAAGACTAGCTGCGTTTAAAATCACTGCAGGGATTTGTATCGCTTTCAGTAATCCGATTTTTTTTCAGTAAAGCGTATTGCGCTAAAGCGGATTCGACTGTAATGTGTTAGCAGCTGGCGACCTGTTTTAATGACGAACGCATGGAAAGGCCACTGATTATTTCTATCAGCGTGTGACACTAACATTTATTTAAAAAAATAAAAGTAGAACTTAATCGATTTATTGAAGAAGCTCTTGCTACCACATCAGCTATCCAACCGGTTGTCAAACAAAACAGTGTTGCTTACTTAAAGAAGAATATAACACTCGTTTTAACTATTTATTGATGTGATCTTTACATATTCAGAAAATTATTGCATATAATTTTAAAGACCTCTGCAGGATCAGAATTGATTATAAAAGCGCATGTGATTTAAATCACTTATTTCAGAATATGCCTGAATATATCCTTGACAAACGTGCAGAGTCTTTTAAAAATACGTGTGGTGTCGTGGGACACCGGATAGCAACGAAGTTCCTTTTATTAAAAATTTAATTTTAAGTTCTTTTCGAGGTATAAAGAAAATAGTTATTGGGGTATACATTGTTTATTATGATTTTTTTTTCGCCGACCAACGAAAATACAAAATCAGTTTTATTCCCAAACGAAATTGAATTCTGTCAAGGCACGGCTGCGTATGATTAATATTTGTTTGTATGGCATCGTATTACTCATACGTCTTAAATATTGATTTAGAAACAAAAAATCATATGTTACGGACGTTTCTTCCGGGTTAGGGTACCCCTCCGTGTCGTCCCATAAGGAACTTCGTTCCAAAAATGAATTAAATTAATTAACTTGAAGAAATTATTTTGTAGGACCTTTTGGGAAAAAACGCAGTGTAAGCTTGTTTCAATTTAAAGGGTTTTGCTGATTTAACCCAATTTTTTTTAATTTCTCTTAACTGAACACTTTGTTTAATTTGACATCTTCTATTTGACTTAAAAGTAAAATATTTATCGAATATTTTCCTCACATGAAAACCAATTTTGGTTTTACACTTAATCATTTGTCGCGCTTCTTGAGAAAAAACAAAACAGAATAATAACAATTGCAGTGAAATGTTAAACCAACACCTACAACACTTTTCACTTTGTGTTCTAGTTGGAAATCTATAAATAAGTTTAAATTGTTACCACGTTGGCCGCAACAAACAAACCGAAATTCAACTGCTTCCTTGTTGGCAAAAGATTTACTTAAATAATGACAATTTTAAAATAGACACACAAATAAAATGCCAAAGCAAAGAGCCGTACAACTACTTAGTCTGAACGAGCAATGATGCTGTTTGTTTGCCTTCTCCTATACATTGTTGTTGTTGTTGTTGTTTCTAACAAGAAAAATGACTTTGTGGAATTTCTTCCTTTTTATTTGCTTATTCTTAACAAAAATAAATACCGAAAGACGACATCAATTGCAAGAAAGAAAACATGAACAATGATGTGTCCCAAGTATGGGAGATAAGAAGAATCATTTTTTCTGATGGCCCTGCAGGCATTGGAAAGCGAAACAAAGGTTATTGAAAATTGGAAAATACCCAGAAGAAATGTAAGTTTTTTTTTGTTTTTTTGGAATGGTCTAAGCAATTGTTTTTGTAAATGGCTGGCTGATTGATTAATTTTTATTCAATCACCTTTTAAAGTGAGTTGGATTTAGTTGTCGTAAGGCAAGCACAGGAACGACTCTAATTAAGGGACATTTAGGATTTTTTTTATAATATTACTATCCTATTGTCATAACGTTATACAATTGGAAGCTAGCTAAGAGCTATAAGTAACTCTTTCCAACTGGGACTCCCGAACTTTAACAGTTGATATTGACCATTTTGTTGAAGCTACTTCTATCAAAGTAGTTATCATTTATTAGGTCTGTTTTGCTAAAGGACAATGGACGGACTTTCAACATGGAACACCACGTCGAAACAGTCAAATTAATTTATCAAACAGTTCATTAATTGTTTACTCTCTTTCGAGAGTTTTGAATGTCACTATTTAATTTCAACACATACAGATATACAGTTCTACGTGGTTAACTAGGCTATTACTTCTTATATAGCATATTTTTAGGGTGTCACAACACCAGACTAACGCATGCAAATTGTTGAAATTTTTAATCAAAATAATTGTTCTATTCCTCAAACTCATCGTGCACTTCTTCCATTTTATGGGCGTACATAATCGTCCTTCAGAGCTGCCAATTCGAAGAACAATAGATCGTTTTCGGACCACATTTACTGTTACTGATAAAGTGCATCCCGTAAAACGCCGAACAGTGGACGCTAAAGAAGCTGTAGCCGCTGTACAGGAAAGCATTGAAGATGATCCTAATTAATCAATACGTCGCCCTTCTCAGCAACTGGGGTTGTGTCTTTCCGCTTTATGGAAAATTTTTTGTAGCTGCTGAAAATTAGTGTTCCAGATTGTGCCTTCTATGCTCCAGCCGTGGGTGCCACATGGCAGAAATAATATAGGGTCCGCAATCTAACGGTTTTTTTTCAACTAGTGCTGATTTCGTGAATGGTAACACTTAGCTCATGTCTGATTTGACAGATAATTAGTTTTATCCTTCCGCTGAACGAATATGGTTGTGTATACGCTTGAACAACGCTTCGCTAAGTGGGCCTGCGATCGACTTACAGAAGATGCCGATTTTGCCAAAAAAAATCATCTTTTCAGATGAAGCTCGATTTGATCTTGGCGGGCATGTAAACAAACAAAATTGTCGCATTTGGGGCACAGAAAACCCGCACGCATACATTAAAAAGCCGACGCACCCAAAACGAGTGACTGTTTGGTGCGGATTTTGGTCCAGAGGCATAATTGGGCGGCCATTTTTCTTCGAAAATGAGCAACGGCCACTCCGTTACAGTCAATTACGATCGTTATAGGGCCATGCAGCCATTTGAATGAAAATATTTTCCATTATTAACCGGAAGGATTGTACTTTCAAATAAAAAAAGAAATTTGAGAAAATATTCAGTAGTTTTTATAGCATTTTCAAAAAAAAAGATATTTGGGGGACCCTATATTTAAACATTAATTTCATAAAATTTTCTTTTCAATAAAGTCCGTTTCATTGATATTAAAAATATATGTCCTGGTTTTATTAATGATTTCAACTTGTGTTACTCCATAAAAAAACACCCTTTAAGAAAGCATAAGCCAATAAATATACGGTTTAAAAACATTGCCCGCATGTGATCTCAGTCTGTGCAAATTTGCTTTGCAAAGTTTTCTGTAAAAAAATAAATAATTTATCAAAATGGTTGCCCCGATCGAAAATGTGATGAGGCTCTTTTCGGGATGAATGGGTACACGAACAAACAAAATTTTAGATATGTTTTAACAGCGTCCAACTAATCAAAAAAAAGTTTTTTTTTTAGGCGTACTTTTTCCAAAATAAATCTTGTATAAATCTTATAGTATTTCTTTTCTGAATAAAAATGGGGTTCCTAAAAAAGGGGTATTACTTTAAATCCGTAAGATGTTCTTTTCTAAAGATGTTTTCCCTAATTTTGATTAAAGGGGCATGAGGGCAAAACTAAATTACTAGCTGATTTTGTTATTGATTGTTATGATTCTCTTTATTGTCATTTTGTAATATATTGTTTAATATCGAAACTTGTATTCTGTTTCAAATTCGGGTAAGCATTTAAAAATGTTGGCAAATCAAATTTACAACGATGTTCAGACATGCATTTTTAATTGAGTCAACATTCACTTTATTGTCATAATTATCATGCTGTTCACATAAACAAAATTTAGTCAATTCAATTATCGTATGACAACTAAGAACAAAAATTTTTCATATTCATGAGGAACTCAAGTCCAAATCTGGGAACTTTTTTTTGTTTTGTTTTTTTAATTTTTTACTTAATAATAAATTTTATATCATAAAATTAATTTTAACTTCATATATTATTAATGGGTTTTTTTTAGTGTTCCACATTTTAGGTTCAAGTCTCGACTAACTTTGTTCAGTGAATTGCGTTTTGCTCACTAAACACACTTTTTGGCAGTGCTGCATTTGTAATTTTATTCGACTTTATAGCAATTAAGCGTTAATTGAGCAATTACTCAATTAAAATTATATATGGTTAATTGAGCTCAATAATGCCATTAAATGTGACAAACGCAATTAAAGCGTATTAAAATTCTGGGATTTGTTATTTTTTTATTTTCCAATTAATAATAAGTTGCATGTCAATAATTCAACTTCAACACGGTTTGACGTATTTTGGTAATGTTTCTTATTATTTTTTTTTTCAAATTTTTTAGGTTCAAGTCTCGACTAACTTTAATCAGTGAATCTGCATTTTGCTCACTAAACACACTTTTTAGCAGTGCTGCTTTGTAATTTTCCTCGATTTTATAGCAATTAAGTGTTAACCCATATCGTCCCAGAGATTTTTTTTCGAATAAGTTTATAAAACGTCGTAGTTAAATTGTAATTTGGGTCCAGAAAATACGAATCAGATGTCTGAATTTTTTAAAAAAAATTTTTTTAAATTTAAAAAAATTTTTTTTTAAATTGTCATTAAAAAATATATGTTCTTAGTTTTCTCTAAACAGAGAAAAAAAAATTTAAATGCTTAAAATTTACTGTTCGAAAAATCGAACACTGGGACGAAATGGGTTAATAGAGCAATCACTTGATTAAAATTTTATTGAGCTCAATAAAGGCATTAATTGCGATAACCTCAATTAAGATGTATGTCTGAACACCGTATAACACATCTTGTTTTAAAAAGAGAACGCCATTAATGAAAAATATGTATATTGAAATTTAAAAAAAAGTGTAATTTTTCGTTAAGTAATCAAGTCAATTTTAAATGGTCCTTGTTATAAAGAGCACACTGTACATCATCCATCAATATGTGTGTGTTTTTTTTTTTCTCTTTTTCTTACATTTTCCTGCTTTAATTGCAAAATTTTAATGAAGCACGTCGAAGTGTATTGTATTTCAATGTTGCCATTGCTGTTGATTTGAAACAACTTCAGACAGCAATTTTTGTGCTGCATACCGCCTCCCCTCCTTTTCAGCTTTGCAGAGTTTTTAATGAAAAAGGCACGTTCTTATTTGCAAAATGATTAAGTTTGGTTGTTTTTTTTTTAATATTGTTTTTCTCTCTTAGCTTTTTCTAATAACTCTTAAGAGTTCGATTTTTTTGTTATCTTTAATATATTGTATGCATTGTTTGTTTGGCTACAGATCCTTGAGAATTCTGGTAATGTGTTTTGGTAGTTTAACACAAAAGCATTAATCATTAACTCAAAAAAAAAGAAACAAGCGAATACTGCTTGCAAAATATTTTCAACTGTTTGTTTATTAAATTTAAAGTAATTTCCTTTAAGCAAATTTGCTTTAGCACAAACACACCAGCACAAATTTTATAGCAAAGAAAACCACAAGTAAAAGTGCCTACAGAGTTGTTTTATTTCAATGGCAGTGCAGCCAACACTTGTGCAACTCCTGATTCACGTTTGCTGGAATATCTTTATAATAAAATTTTCTGCAAACGTTAATAGATATTTGAAGTTAAAATATAAATTGATAATAATCGGGCAACTATTCATGCCGACACACACTTCGGACTTCTTGGTGCTCACTGATTTTTTTTAGTTGTTGAAAATTGGTGTTCCAGATTGCACCTTCTACGCGCCAGCCGTGGTGGCCACATGACAGAAATCATTAATTAAACATTAATTTCATAAAATTTTCTTTCCAATAAAACCCGTTTCATTGATATTAAAAATATATTTCCTTGTTTTATTATGATTTAAACTTATGACACTCTATAAAAAACACCCTTTACATACATGCTTAAATATCTATGTATGTGTTATGGAGATACACACAAAGAGAACATTTTTACTGTGAGCATGCGCGACTTTGAAAAAATACGTGATTAAAAATAATTCGTTTGTGAGCATGCGTGATCGTGAGCTTCTTAAATATTGACGTGCATGATCATGCCTGAAAAATAACTTGAGTCTCGTGATCGTGAGCTTACTTTTACTCACGCCCACATCTTTAGTTCTAATCTCGAACATGTTTCGCGGGAAATTTAATACTTGAATCTGAATTTAATCATCTGTTTGTAGTTTATTTCCACCATATGAATTAAGCCGAATCAAAAACCTCAAATAAAACTGTAAATATTTTACGATGTTGTGCGAATGCCTGACAGCAGTAAGAAACCGTGTTTTATGTGTAATCCATACGAGAGTCATTGGCTAAGCAATGAATTCAGGCAATGCAATAGATTTTTACAACTTTAAGAATTTATTTCGTTAAAAAAATCAACCACTCTTTTATTTTCTACTCCTTAGCGTAAGTGAGTATAAAATAATTATAAAAATTGTATTATTGTCCCTCCACTAAACACCCCTCTTATATGCGTGCATATCGCTGCATATCACATGTTCATCTAATGGCTTGAATGCCTTTATGGTGCGAGCAAATTTACTGAAATGTACCTGCAAGCCACAAGCATTTGTGTTGCTGTTTGTGTTTGTCTTTGCCAATAACAGCCGCATAATTCGCAGCTAATTAATAAAATAAATGTCATAAATTTTACAACATCATGATTGTGTCCGCTTTTCGCACCGCTCACAATTACATTAACACTGTAGAACAAAATCGAAATTTAAGTAAATGAAATATGTTGCTAGAATTGATTGTGTGAGATGTTAATACACCGTTAATGAAGGTTCATGTCTAGGGTTTAATTAAGTGTTAATTACTGAGGGTACTGTTGGCTGAAGTAGTTAACACGAGACTATCAAGTGGAGGGTACAGAGTTCGAATTATTCTGATCAGTGCCGAATTATTCTGATCAGCACTAGTGCAGGGTTGTGTCAGTTGTTTGTCAGCCTGTTTGAATGATGAATTTAAAAATAATTGGCAGCAATTGACACTAGCATGTACAAAAGAGCAGAGGAATCGCACCCTCTTTCGTCGGCCGTGTAGCAAAAAATTAGCCGGCCAAGTAAATGGTCGGAAAAGCTACAAAAAATTGTCTATCTTTTCATTTTTCTTCAACTATCCTCTCAATATCATTCCCTCCTTTCTAGTTCCAGCGCAATGTGCTGCATATACAGGGGTCGTCCTCTGAGTGCTGGTTCAACTTAAAAAAATAAATAAATAAAAGCTATATTGAATCGCCGATTGCACTATAGCCAATTAGGTGTATGTAAGTAGGAGCTGGTGAACAGAAGACAACTAATGGACGCACTTAAGGTAAATGTTCAACAGAAGGTTACCTACTACGCCTGTCCTTCAATGATTGGTTCTCGATGTCGCCTGAGTCATAAAATATCTCAGGCAATAATGGCCCACCACAATTAAAAAATATGTAGCAGAACACAGAGATTCGTATTATAAAACGAAATAAAATGCCTGGCATAACAGTTTCTTTTTCAATAATAATATTGAAAAATACAATTTAATTGACAAAGTTTTTAAACTCTAGACGTAATTACCTTTCCAGTGATATATCACAAGTCCGTAGCATAAATATATAAAGCATTTAACTAATAAAACTCTTCAAAAGTGCCGGACTGTGAATTCTTCCTTCAAAATGACTACTATGCACTTCTCATACTTGCACTTAGGCTTAGTAAAAATTTCTAATGGTTTGTTTGTGGTTGTTTTAGTTACGATTTATTTTTTTGTGCCAAACTGTAAATTCTACCATCAAAATGCCTACTATGCGCTTCTCATACTTGCACTTAAGAACAGTAAATATTTATAATTATTTGTTTGTGGTTGTTTTATTTAGGATTTCTTTTCTTGTGTCACACTGTTAATTCTACCATCCAAATGCCTACTATGCGCTTCTCATACTTGCACTTAAGAACAGTAAATATTTATAATTATTTGTTTGTGGTTGTTTTATTTAGGATTTCTTTTCTTGTGTCACACTGTTAATTCTACCATCAAAATGCCTACTTTGCGCTTTCCATACTTGCACTTAGGAACAGTAAATATTTCAAATTGTTTCTTGGTGGTTGTTTCAGTTACGATTTATTTTTTTTTTTGCCACACTGTGAATTCTTCCATTACAATGACTACTATGCACTTCTCATATTTGCACTTAGGCTTAGTAAAGATATCTAATTGTTCGTTAGTGATTATTTTAGTTGCGATTTAATTTTTGTACCACACTGTGAATTCTAACATCAATATTCCTACTATGCGCTTCTCATACTTCCACTTAGGCTCAGTAAAAATTTTAAATTGTTTATTGGTGCTTGTTTTAGTTGCGATATCTTTGTTTGTGTCACACTGTGAAATTTACCATCAAAATGCCTACTATGCACTTCTCATACTTGCACTTAGGCTAAATAAAGATTTCTAACTGTTGGTTATTACTTTAGTTGTGATTTGTTTTTTTTTTTGTGCTCGTTAAGTAAACGTTTTCTGATGAGCAAAAGTGTGTTACACGTGTGTCCGTCTGTGGAAATCACGACACGGTTATTTATTAAATTCCATCCACAAGGTGAATTTTCAAAATATTGATAAAGCTATTTGCTCTTCGTAACTTGTTTACTACACCGCCACTAGCAATCTATTTATTATGATTTTAATTTTTGATGTGTTAACATCTATACGCGCGCCTCTAGGGCAGTAAACTATCAGTTTCAATACATACGCAAGTGTAAGTGTAAGAGTTTGTTTGTTTGTTGTTGTTGCTTGGCAGTCGGTATTGAAAGTGATTATTGGGCGATTTTCATATAATTTTCCCACGCGATTTTCTCCAGAAATTCATAGCCGATTTTATTAATTTTTGGATTAAAACGCTAGTGCGGGTTTCGACGAAGAGTTTAGGCCAAAAATTAAGGCGATCCGATATCGGCGAGCGGAGATTTAAGTGTTTTAATTCGGAGTATTAATTTGGATTAATATTAAAAAAGTGTTTTATGTTGATCTTCGGTTTTGTCTTATGCATAGCAAAGAGAATAGTGACGTGGTTATACGTACATATATAAAAATGAGATAGCAAGACAGCAACGTATGTAGCTTATGTACAAACATAACAATGTATGTATGTACATTTGTCTGTTGCTTTGCATTCTCTTTGTTTTTTGTGGGTTTAATATAAAATAAATAAACAAAAAGGTGTTAACACATCGCCCGTGAGTTCGAACACTCATTGATTTTTTTTTTTTTTTGTTGTACCGTGTTGTTAATGCAATCAGAATTCGCCACCACTTTATCACTGCAGATTCAGCTGCTTTATGATTTTGCATCTATTTGAGAATATTTTAAACTGCACAAACATTTTAGTGTTATAAATTGTTCGGGCTGCAAATTAATTTCATCCGTTTCAATACGATAAGTAAAATCGCCGGAATTGTTTTAATAATTTTTAAAGGAGTGCCAAAAGTATTCTATTTGAAAATAAAGAAATTGTGAAAGAAAATTGTTTAGGTATTCAAATAAAAAATAAAAAAAGTTGTGGAAGAAAATAGTTTAGATATATCGTTTTCTTGGTACGAACTGGCCTAAAGTGAAAATACAACTATACAAATATTTACAATTTTGGCCAGAAACGCTTTATAATTAAATTTATTCTTTTATTAATTTTTTTCATTTTTTTATTTTTTTTTTGGAATTGTTCTTGAACACTAAGTTTTTCAAATATTTTATATGCAATTAAGATTTAAAGGCTGTAGATTCGTAATATTAAATGCTGAAAAACATGATCAGTATTGCAAGGAAATCAACATTAATTTAATTTTCAGCACAGAGCCATTTTGCAGAGCCACCACGTTTTCATCATCAGTACTCATGTGTTCTCTTTGTTTATCATCATTTGTTGGATTATTCATATCCTTGCCAATGTGTATGAAGTTAAATATGCCGAGTTAAATATGTTTTGACGTAAACAGTCACGAAACAAAATATTTAACTGTGAAGTTAAATATGTTATGACATAACGAAATGTCTATCAGTGTAGTTTTTGTATTAAAATTCATATTTAATAAATTTTTTGAGCATTTATAATAAAAATTATATAACAATATGATTATAATTTATAAACTAAAGTCCCAAAACAGAGTATCTTAACTCTTCGTGCATTTCATAATATTTCTCATCTTGTTTATGATCTTGGAGGAACTTTGGCCCAAGTGGCCAAATAAGGAGTTGGCATGCATTGCCAGTAAATAAAAAATGATTATGGGAGTGTTTTCTATCACACACAACTATTGGAGTAGCTGAATTGAGTTTGTGAAAATATTTACAGGCCATGATACTTCAATAAATAAATTGTGTAAGACGGCAAATGTTTTTTTAAAAATTTCAGCAAAATTTTTAAATTTATTTTAAAGAAATAATAGTTTTGTTAAAGAAAGCACAGAAATACCTGTTTTATATGCAAATTACTGACCTATTTGTTTTTGAGAAAAATAAGGAAAACTCCCATTTCTATAAATTCAATTACAAATGTGACACAACAGCATGTCTTATGTACGAGGGTAGAAATTTATTAATGAAATAAAAAAAATTTCTTATTCAGATAAAATTTTTTTATTCGAACTCAAAATCAAATCTGCAATGTGCAAATTATTATTTTCGAATTTTTCTTTTTTTTATTCAAGTTATTTTTATAAAAAGTGCAATATTTTAACTATAACGTTAATGAGATGGTGTAGCGGCCTCGAAATCAGTGCTGATGCTTGCCTGTAGTTCGTTGATTATAAAAATATTCTAAATATTCCACTCTTAATAAAAATAGCTTGAATTTAATAAAAAATTCGTGAGAAAATATTTCAGATGGCAGATTTGAACTTGAGTCTGAAAAAAAAATTTTATCTCAATAACGAAATTAATAAGTTCGAAAAATAAAAATTCGTACTCAACTTCCTGAGCAAATAAAAAAAATTTAAACACTTTTAATATAAAAAAATTTTTTAATATTTCCGGTTTGCTTTCAATATCTTTAGCAATCTTTGCAGCAAATTTAATAGTGAAAAATTTAATATTATTTTCAGCTGCCTGCCTCGTATTTTGTTGTTACTGGCATCTTTCTAAATATTTGTTTTGATTGTTGGCTTCTTTTTTCCCCATTTCGATTATTGTTTAGAAATCATCATTACATTCCTTGTCATTGTGTCCTTATTTGTTTGTTTAATATTAACTTTTCTGTCGAAACCATTTGGGTATTTTCTTATTTTTCCAAGTCATAAACTATGGTTTTTTCTTTTATCCACCCACCCCGATAAGAAAGTTTTAACTTAAGGATGCCCAAATGTAGCACTAAAACTAAATTAATGTGTGAAAAAAGGGTTCAAATATTACAGCAATCCAATATTTGGCTAAAACTGAAAAAAAAAACATTTTGAAAAAGAGTTTGATTTCTTAATTTAAAACGCTACGTTATGAATATGTATACGGGTTAAAGAAATCTACATAAAAGAAAATAAAAACAAAAACGAGTTGATCTAAGAGCAGTTGTAAATATAAATCAATGATCCTGAAATTTGTATTTACAGTGAAACTTCGTTATAACGAAAAACTCAATACAACGTATGTTTTATTAATTCCCTGGAGAAAACCTCTTTATTGCAAAGTTTTTCATAAAAAAAATAACTATAACGAGCAAAAAAACCTCTATATAGCAAAATATTCCTCAAATGACTTAAATATAAGGAAATCAGAATAAATCCCCTTATAAAAATGGCGAAGCTAAAGCCTCTATACAGCGAAGTACTCATACAAAACCCTCTATACAACGAAGTAAGAATAAAATTATAACAAAATTGTTAATTTTATCAACGGGCTTAAGTTCGAATCTGCAAGACTGCAAACCATTTTTTATTATTTTATTAATAAATGAATTTGTTCAAATTCTATTTTTTATTAATTTATATTAAGATTGGAATATTTAGAATATTTTTCAATAATCATCAAACCAGCAGAACGGATCAGTACTGATTTCGAGGCCGCTACGCCATCTCATCAGCGTTCTTTGTTCAATAATTAATAAAAAATAGAATTTGAACAAATTCATTTATTAATAAAATAATAAAAAATGGTTTGCAGTCTTGCAGATTCGAACTTAAGCCCGTTGATAAAATTAACAATTTACATAAGAAAGTTCGACTAATAAAAATTCATACATAATTTATAACAAAATGGTAAAGTCCCGTTATCAAAAGAACGAATTCTTAATGTTTGTGCAAAACTATAGTTATAACGAATTTTTTTCGTATTTCTTCAACTTTCGTTATATCAAGGCTTTGCTGATTATATTTACAGCGAAGGAATGGCTATAACGAAGTATTTTCGGATCCCCTTGGAATTCGTTATATCGAAGTTTTACGGTATATCCAAAACTTTCAAGGTCATGCACTTGCCTGCAGCATTCAACTGTTGTAAGTTACTTTAATAATTTAGTAATTTTTTCCTATTGCGTATTTTGCATTTTCGAAGGAGGTCTCTCTTTATAAAATATAATACATTTTCAGCAAAATAAATCAAATACATAGAAATTTTTTTTGTTTTAAATATTTTCGTAATTATGATGAAAAGTCAGATTCTATATCATGAAGTGGCAGCTAACATTTCATTCTTAAGCTACGTTTGCATCTATCAAATGTTTGACGACATAAGCGTAACCAATAATTTCTGGTTTAATTTTTACAATTTTAGGATAACATTTTTAAAATGAGCGTGTATTTATTTGGTTAAAAATTCAATACACAATTATATTTTATTGTTTCACTTGTCGGGCGTATACACGAAATATTAAGGAAACGTCTCTTAAAATGTTTCTTTATTATTCCCCCTTATTCTCTAACTATTTGTCGACTTCACATCAAGATAATACCAAAAAAAATAGGGAAGTATACACGAAATATTAATGAAACATCTCTGAAAATTTTTTTTTTATTATTTCTCCTTATTCTCTAACTATTTGTCGACTTCACGTCAAGACAATATCAAAAATAGGGAAGTTATATTTTCTTTGCGGGCAGCAACTGATTACTACTGACAGTTTCTCACTATTCTCTTAAGCCCAAAAAAATAATAATAGGAGACTGACTGTTGAAAGTAATTATACGCCGAGGAAAAAACGTTTGCGGATGTTTTAACTTTGATATTGTCTTGACGTGACATTGACAAATAGTTACAGAATAAGGGGGATTATATTGTCGAATATTTTTTAAATATGAACAAGTATTTTGGTATTTAAGTATATGAAATATTAAGGAAACGTCTCTGAAAATTTATTTTTTTTTTATTATTTCTCCTTATTCTCTATTTGACGACTTCACGTGAAGACAATATCAAAAATAGGAGAGTTATATTTTCTTTGCGGGCAACAACTGATTACTACTGACAGTTTCTCAATATTCTCTTAAGCCCAAAAAAAATAATAATAGGAGACTGACTGTTAAAAGTAATTAAACGCCGAAGGAAAAAAAGTTCGCAGATGTTTTACTTTTGATATTGACGTGACATTGACAAATAGTTACAGAATAAGGGGGTATTATTTTATCAAATATTTGTTAGATGTGAAAAATTATTAAGTATTTAAAAAAATTAAATATTTTTGATTATAAAAATTTGTTCAAAATATTTTATGTTTATAATTTTCTTGTTTGTCAAATTTCATCTTAGATCGTCTTAGATCAAGATGATCATCACTGATCAAGAATCCAATTCTTTTTTGGAGGATATAAAAATATGGAAAACGGTTGACTTTAAACGCCATCCTATTATATAATTTTAAAACTGCTGTAACTTTCGAAGGGATCACCCGATTCTCACTTGGCAAGCGGTGATTGATGAATTTCTTCGAGTCCTATAAAAGAATGAAGAACATTAATAATTGATCACATATATAAATTCAGAGTATTTTGGAAAATTCACTTTTTTCGAATATATGGTTCACGATATCTCACGAACGCGTGAAGGGATCTTGAACCGATTGGTAGAGTTGTGACTTTTGATTTACAGCAGCTGATTAGTTTTTGGAACAAAAAATAACACTTTTGAAAAATAATTTTTTTCCATATTTTTTTATATATCCGAAAATTTACCGATCCGAACCGATCCCAAATCACAAGAAATCGAAGTTTGAAAGAAACCTTTGAAACGCGAATAGCTTGTGCGGAGTACAAATTTTAGAGATATATAATTCCAGAGTTTTCTTTAAAAAAATCAATTTTTCGTTCACGAGATCTCACGAACGCATCAATCGATTTAGACCCGGTTGGTAACACTGGATGTGATTTTTTATTGTCAAGAGCTGATTCGGCATCGATCCTAAAAAATTATTCTAAAATACACTTTTGAAAAATATATTTTTTTTCATTTTTTTTTTTTTATATTTTCGAAAATTTACCGATCCGATACGATCCAGTTCCAATTTAGAAAATCTAAGTTTGAAGGCACCCCTTGAAACGCGAATAGTTTGGTTGAATTTGAATTACTTGCACACACACACACACACATACATACAAACATAGTGACTGATTCTCAGGAGTAGTCGGGAGAGCTTTCTAGAAATTCAAAACGTCAAAAACGCGATTTTTTTCAAAACGTAGTAAAACCAGTAATTTTTTAATTTTTTAAATTTACTCGGCTCTTCTAAATTTAATTTTCCAATTAATACCATTTTTGGTATCAAAAACCCCACAGTGCGGCGCATGAAAAGTTTTAGCGAGAGGTTAAAAAAGTAAATTGTCTATAACCAAAATAAGATCGGAGCTTTAACTGTGGAAAAAGCTATACTAAATTTCGAAAAAGTTCGAATTTGTTGCATAGTGTTTCAATTAATATTATTCACTTTCTTGTAGTGCCAACACAAAATTCTTGCAATAACATGATAATACACTGCTAAAGTTTATTTAACAGAAATTAAACAGAAACAGCACAGCACATACTTTTAAATAATATTATTTTAAAATATTTGTAATACTAGTACCTCATATTAAAATTTAATAAAAAAAAATTAAAAAACTATTTGATACAAAATTTTCTCAAGTTAATTAAATATATTGATTCATATAACAAACAAAAAATATTTTTGCTTTCAATTCAATTACTTAACAAATATTTTCATAAAATTCCAAGAACATGAAGCACTTTTAAATTATTTATAAATACATCATAAGAGATAAAATGTTTTATTTTCTGGTTTTCTTTATTTTTATATTCCAAATAACTTCTTCCGCACAATTTTTGTTGAAACGATTGTATGCACTTGTGTGCATTTTACTAATAGAATATCAATATTTAAATAAAATAATGGTTGAGTTGAAAAATATAAATAAAATAAAACTGACTTACATGAAAACTTACAATATAGTCAGTCTATTGTTCATTTAATTAAATTATTTCATGAAGAAGAATATTTGTGATCTGGAGAAAGATGCCTCTAAAGGTAATTTTTTTTTTTTTGCAAATAAAAAGCCAGGTCAAGTGGGGTAGACTAACGAACCACAAATTATAGTTTAAAAGTAAAAACCCTACAACTGAATAAATATATTCAATTCATTTATATATAATTCTTGTTTACTGTCGAACACAAGCACCTCTAAGGCACATCATCAAGGTTTTTGTTGCTTTTTTTTTTTTTGATATGTTAAACATATATATATTTTAGGCTCAATCAAATAAAATTAATTTTATTTTGTTGAGTTTCATATATAAAAATCATATGTAAAAGTTTTGAAATTGCCATGAAATCTGGTCATTTCCATATTCTGCAGTTCCCATAAATTTTCTTAACATCGAAATGCAACTGAATTTTCAAAATTTGTTTATTGAAGTTTCAAAAATGTTCTTTCATTGATTAAGATAATTTATATGTCTGTATTTAGTTCTAATCGCTTATACCGTTAAGACTATAACGACTAAGGATCGCTTTAAAGCTCCATATGGATTTTTTTTTTTAGATCTTCTTTTGAAACCGAAAAGCAGCTTAATTAGTTAACATCATAAGAGTTGTCATTTGAAATAGAAAAGGCGCTCAGTGTAAAGAGAGGTTAAAGATATTTAAGAAAAATACTATAATAAATTAAATTAATATATTTGGGTATTCTAAAACATTCTTAATTTCCAAAAAAAAATATTTATAAATAAAGATATATAAATTTTTTATCGAATATATTAATACAGTGTGCATACACCTTAATTAAGTTTATCGCAATTAATGCCATTATTGAGCTCAATTAACCACATAGAATTCTAATTAAATGATTGCTCAATTAACACTTAATTGTTATGAAATTTAATAAAATTACAAATACAGCTCTGCTAAAAAGTGTGTTTAGTGAGCAAAACATAATACACTGGACAAAGTTAGTCGAGACTTGAACCTAAAATGTGGAAAAAGTAAGAAAACGCCATAAACAAAATATGTCGAGCCTTGTTGAAGTTAAATTTGTGACATTAAATTTATTATTATTTAAAAAATTAAAACAATACAAAAAAAAAAAGATTATCCCAGATTTGAACTTGAGGCCCTCATGAATATGAAAAAATTTTTACGTTTTGTTGTCATACGTAAATTGAATTGACTAATGTACGACTACTTCTATTACGCACACTAGACTTGTGTCCAACAAGCTCATTCCATCAGTTTTGACAAGAACCTTTAATCAAACCTATGTAATTTAAATGGGTTTGATCGGAGGTTCTTGTCAAAACTGAGCGAATAAGCTAGTTGGGCACAAGTCTATTGCACACTAGATGGTGTTGAGTGTATTTCTATGCAGCTGTTAAATTTCTCTGTACTTCTTGTTGTCCGTATGATTACACTAATACACTCATACATAGCTCACACCGATTTGATCTTACTCTAAATTTGTGATTGTATTGTGAAAAATATTTTTACCCCCCAGCGTATAGGTGTTTACACATAAAAAAAAATTATTTTACACTCATCTGGGTCTTAGCACACAACGACTTTCAGTGTAATGAATAGGCAGACGAGCTCACCAAAGCTGGCTGTGCTGTGAGCATCTCTTATGCCGAATCAGTAGATGATCAGATATCTCAATAGGATAGATGGCTATAGACGGTCTGTCAAAATGATCACCTAGTGATCTACTTGACTGCTTGCTTATAGTGGCTAGCCAACCAATAAATACACAACCTGTTAAATTATTTCTCCAGTTTACTTAAAATTTCAATAGAAATATAGATGCTATCTGCCGTATTACATTAATTTTGCTACGCCATTCGTTGCTGGGTTGTGTTGACATTACAATATCTGTGTGTGTGTCTGCTAATGGCAAATACTCATCTACAATTGTATCTATGAAATAAAACACAAACAAACTTTGGCATTTGCTTAGTGGACGACACAATGGGTCAAACATGCTGAAGGTTAGTGACTAAATGACTCGATGACTGATAGAGGTGATACTCTTACAGACAACAAATAACAACAGCCGCATCATTAGCAGCAACAGCAGCTGACAGGATTACGAACACGAAGATATAAAATCAAAAAGGGGAATAAAACTGCTGTTGACTGACCCTTGATGAGAATAAAATGCTGCTCTTAGGACATCTTTTATATATTTTTTCTACTTCGACTCATTAAACAGCACAACATGTCAACGATAAGAATTTTGTTGACATGTTGAGTACATTAAAAGTGATAGTGTGTATGTGTGTGTGTGTGTCTGTATCTCTGTGTACATATTGGTATCTGTGTTAAATATCTTAATAGTTTGTTGACACATTAAACTTTTTTCTTTTTTTTTTTTTTTTTTTGTTTGCTTCCTTATTATTAAGTGTTGTATGTTGTGTTGTGCTAAAAGCAAAATGTAGTTAAATGGATCTAGAAGTGAATGCTCACATCTTATTTACATAACAGAAAGGATTCCCAGCTAAAAGCACATCCAATAGATTAGAAAATTTAATATTAAAGCAATAAGTAAATTAAAACTTAAGCATGAACATACAGAAAGAGAAAGGGCAGATACAGAAAAAAAAATTTAATTGCTTAACAATAAAAACAGAGAAATTTTCCACATGACTAATTATAATTGTTTGTGTAAAAAGAAGAAGAAAATCAGAAAACATCTTGTCTTATCGTCATAAAAGCTTAAAAATTAAATTTCTAAAGAATGTAGGCTTAAGGGATACATTTTCATCAAAATGCCTACTATGCACTTCTCATACTTGCACTTAAGCTTAGTAAAGATTTCTAATTGTTTGTTAGTGATTGTTTTAGTTACGATTTCTTTTATTGTGCCACACTGTGAATTCTTCCATCAACCTGCCTACTATGCACTTCTCATACTTACACTTAGGCTAAGTAAACATTTCTGATTGTTTGTTTGTGATTGTTTTAGTTACGATTTATTTTTTTGTGCCACACTGTGAATTCTTCCATGAAAATGCCTGCTATGCGCTTCTCATATTTGCACTTAGGCTAAGTAAAGATTTCTAATTCTTTGTTTGTGATTGTTTTAGTTACGAATTATTTTTTTGTGCCACACTGTTAATTAAAATGCCTTCTATGCGCTTCTCATAATTGCACTTAGGCTAAGTAGGCATTTCTGATTGTTTGTTCGTGATTGTTTTAGTTACGATTTCTTTGTTTGTGGCACACTGTTAGTCCTTCTATTAAAATGCCTACTATGCGCTTCTCATATTTGCACTTAGGCTTAGTAAAGATTTCGAATTGCTTGTTAGTGATTGTTTTAGTTACGATTTCTATTTTTTTTGTGCTTTTCAGTAAACATTTGCTGGTGTGCAACATGTGTTACAAAGAAATCAGTACTGATACGTTTTGCTAGTGTAACGATTATGAAAAATATTCCATTCTTAACAAAAATTCGCTTTTTATACAAATTTTTTGATGTACTTTGATGTGATTTTTTATACCCTCCCAAAAAGAATGACCGAAAACCTGTCCAGGAAAATATATATTTTTTTTTCAAATGGATGTTTGGGCAGAACTGGCTCCAGTTCCTAGATTTTGGCTTCCAAATTAACGTAATCAAATTTTTCTGCAGATGTTAATTTGGTAACAGAGCTCTTCGCTAATATAAATTTAAATCTGTCTTCAGACACATAGTTTTTGAATGACTCAGATGCCTTCATCATGTAGAAAGTTTTATGGCTATTATACCATATAAAGTACGGCAGGTCTACATGGGTTAAGCACGCCAATATACACATGTTTTCAATGCATAAAATTTGGTTTCAGTGTTTCAAACCACCAGTATATCCACCAAATTTCACAGCACCATTTTAATCCTTCACATTTCAAGACTTACTTTTTTATATTTCTGTTAGATACCATTTGGTAATCTCTTTTTTATGTTAAAAGTCTGTAAAACTTCAATGCTAAAAAGTTTAGTAGTACTTTTTTTATAAAATTTTTTTTCATTTTGTTTAATTAAGAAATTTCTAGTAACATTTTAAAGATGAATTTTAAGTTCTTGTTTTGCGTAAATATTTTCTTGTCAGTTTTATTTAATTTTTTTTTTTTCAAAATTCAAAACTTTGGAACATTTTGTGATTTTGTTTAACATTATCTGCCTTTACATTATTATTTTATACATAATTCTCAGTTTTGTTTTTCTACTGCAAAAACTTTTAATCAACATGAACGTCAAGTTTTTCATTTGGCTCATTTTAAGTTCCCGTTTTTGTTTTTTTTTTTTTGGTTTCGTTTTGTTTTGCTCACAAAGTGAAAGGAAATATTATGAGCGTTGCTTTTTACAAGTTTGAAAATAAAAACTTTACAGTTTTTGATTCTCATAAGTAGGCAACAACAACTTGCAACAGAACAAAGAAATATGAAGTAACAACAAAACAATCAAGTTACAAAACTTGAAAACGCTAAAAACTAAAACAGGTTTAATGTACTACTCTTCTTTTGGAGTTTTAATTTTTTTCCTGCTGCACTTCATTTCTACTACGCGGTTGTAGTATTTGATAACTTGTGCCAGGCAAAAAAATAGTGAAACTGCGAAGAAGGACGAAGTTTGTTATATTAAAAAAAATATATATTAAACTTTTGTTTCAAATTCTTGTTTCACACGGAAATAAAAATTTCGTAAAAAAAATTAAAAAATAAATGAATGGATTTCATGATAACCAGGAGTGTCTGATTATTTTGAAGCAGCATAATCAATACCACAGACCTTAGCGAATATAAATTAATGAATGATTTGACGAAGAAGATACTCAATCTTAGGAATAAATAAAAACCCAGAAATATTTATTTTATTTTGTGAGGAATAAATAAAAATCAAGATATAACTTTTATTTTGTGAGGAATAAATAAAAATCAAGAAATAACTTATATTTTTTGAGGAATAAATAAAAATCATGAAATAACTTTTATTTTTTGAGGAATAAATAAAAATCAAGAAATAACATTTATTTTGTGAGGAATAAATAGAAATCAGGAAATAACTTTTATTTTGTGAGGAATAAATAGAAATCAAGAAATAACTTTTATTTTCTGAGGAATAATTAAAAGTCAAGAAATAACATTTATTTTGTGAGGAATAAATAGAAATCAGGAAATAACTTTTATTTTGTGAGGAATAAATAGAAATCAAGAAATAACTTTTATTTTCTGAGGAATAATTAAAAGTCAAAAAATAATTTTTATTCTGTGAGGAATAAATAAAAATCAAGAAATAACTTTTATTTTGTGAGGAATAATTAAAAGTCAAAAAATAATTTTTATTCTGTGAGGAATAAATAAAAATCAAGAAATAACTTTTATTTTGTGAGGAATAAATAAAAACCAAGAAATAACTTTTATTTTTTGAGGAATAAATAAAAATCAGGAATTAACTTTTATATTGTGAGGAATAAATAAAAATCAAAAAATAACTTTTATTTTGTGAGGAATAAATAGAAATCAAGATATAACTTTTATTTTGTGAGGCATAAATAAAAACCCAGAAATAACTTTTATTTTTTGAGGAATAAATAAAAATCAAGAAATAACATTTATTTTGTGAGGAATAAATAGAAATCAGGAAATAACTTTTATTTTGTGAGGAATAAATAGAAATCAAGAAATAACTTTTATTTTCTGAGGAATAATTAAAAGTCAAGAAATAACATTTATTTTGTGAGGAATAAATAGAAATCAGGAAATAACTTTTATTTTGTGAGGAATAAATAGAAATCAAGAAATAACTTTTATTTTCTGAGGAATAATTAAAAGTCAAAAAATAATTTTTATTCTGTGAGGAATAAATAAAAATCAAGAAATAACTTTTATTTTGTGAGGAATAATTAAAAGTCAAAAAATAATTTTTATTCTGTGAGGAATAAATAAAAATCAAGAAATAACTTTTATTTTGTGAGGAATAAATAAAAACCAAGAAATAACTTTTATTTTTTGAGGAATAAATAAAAATCAGGAATTAACTTTTATATTGTGAGGAATAAATAAAAATCAAAAAATAACTTTTATTTTGTGAGGAATAATTAGAAATCAAGATATAACTTTTATTTTGTGAGGCATAAATAAAAACCCAGAAATAACTTTTATTTTGTGAGGAATAAATGAAAATCAAGAAATAACATTTATTTTGTGAGGAATAAATAGAAATCAAGATATAACTTTTATTTTGTGAGGCATAAATAAAAATCAAGAAATAACTTTTATTTTTTGAGGAATAAATAAAAATCAAGAAATAACATTTATTTTTTGAGGAATAAATAGAAATCAGGAAATAACTTTTATTTTGTGAGGAATAAATAGAAATCAAGAAATAACTTTTATTTTCTGAGGAATAATTAAAAGTCAAGAAATAACATTTATTTTGTGAGGAATAAATAGAAATCAGGAAATAACTTTTATTTTGTGAGGAATAAATAGAAATCAAGAAATAACTTTTATTTTCTGAGGAATAATTAAAAGTCAAAAAATAATTTTTATTCTGTGAGGAATAAATAAAAATCAAGAAATAACTTTTATTTTGTGAGGAATAATTAAAAGTCAAAAAATAATTTTTATTCTGTGAGGAATAAATAAAAATCAAGAAATAACTTTTATTTTGTGAGGAATAAATAAAAACCAAGAAATAACTTTTATTTTTTGAGGAATAAATAAAAATCAGGAATTAACTTTTATATTGTGAGGAATAAATAAAAATCAAAAAATAACTTTTATTTTGTGAGGAATAATTAGAAATCAAGATATAACTTTTATTTTGTGAGGCATAAATAAAAACCCAGAAATAACTTTTATTTTGTGAGGAATAAATGAAAATCAAGAAATAACATTTATTTTGTGAGGAATAAATAGAAATCAAGATATAACTTTTATTTTGTGAGGCATAAATAAAAATCAAGAAATAACTTTTATTTTTTGAGGAATAAATAAAAATCAAGAAATAACATTTATTTTGTGAGGAATAAATAGAAATCAGGAAATAACTTTTATTTTGTGAGGAATAAATAGAAATCAAGAAATAACTTTTATTTTCTGAGGAATAATTAAAAGTCAAGAAATAACATTTATTTTGTGAGGAATAAATAGAAATCAGGAAATAACTTTTATTTTGTGAGGAATAAATAGAAATCAAGAAATAACTTTTATTTTCTGAGGAATAATTAAAAGTCAAAAAATAATTTTTATTCTGTGAGGAATAAATAAAAATCAAGAAATAACTTTTATTTTGTGAGGAATAAATAAAAATCAAAAAATAATTTTTATTCTGTGAGGAATAAATAAAAATCAAGAAATAACTTTTATTTTGTGAGGCATAAATAAAAACCCAGAAATAACTTTTATTTTGTGAGGAATAAATGAAAATCAAGAAATAACATTTATTTTGTGAGGAATAAATAGAAATCAAGATATAACTTTTATTTTGTGAGGCATAAATAAAAATCAAGAAATAACTTTTATTTTTTGAGGAATAAATAAAAATCAAGAAATAACATTTATTTTTTGAGGAATAAATAGAAATCAGGAAATAACTTTTATTTTGTGAGGAATAAATAGAAATCAAGAAATAACTTTTATTTTCTGAGGAATAATTAAAAGTCAAGAAATAACATTTATTTTGTGAGGAATAAATAGAAATCAGGAAATAACTTTTATTTTGTGAGGAATAAATAGAAATCAAGAAATAACTTTTATTTTCTGAGGAATAATTAAAAGTCAAAAAATAATTTTTATTCTGTGAGGAATAAATAAAAATCAAGAAATAACTTTTATTTTGTGAGGAATAATTAAAAGTCAAAAAATAATTTTTATTCTGTGAGGAATAAATAAAAATCAAGAAATAACTTTTATTTTGTGAGGAATAAATAAAAACCAAGAAATAACTTTTATTTTTTGAGGAATAAATAAAAATCAGGAATTAACTTTTATATTGTGAGGAATAAATAAAAATCAAAAAATAACTTTTATTTTGTGAGGAATAATTAGAAATCAAGATATAACTTTTATTTTGTGAGGCATAAATAAAAACCCAGAAATAACTTTTATTTTGTGAGGAATAAATGAAAATCAAGAAATAACATTTATTTTGTGAGGAATAAATAGAAATCAAGATATAACTTTTATTTTGTGAGGCATAAATAAAAATCAAGAAATAACTTTTATTTTTTGAGGAATAAATAAAAATCAAGAAATAACATTTATTTTGTGAGGAATAAATAGAAATCAGGAAATAACTTTTATTTTGTGAGGAATAAATAGAAATCAAGAAATAACTTTTATTTTCTGAGGAATAATTAAAAGTCAAGAAATAACATTTATTTTGTGAGGAATAAATAGAAATCAGGAAATAACTTTTATTTTGTGAGGAATAAATAGAAATCAAGAAATAACTTTTATTTTCTGAGGAATAATTAAAAGTCAAAAAATAATTTTTATTCTGTGAGGAATAAATAAAAATCAAGAAATAACTTTTATTTTGTGAGGAATAATTAAAAGTCAAAAAATAATTTTTATTCTGTGAGGAATAAATAAAAATCAAGAAATAACTTTTATTTTGTGAGGAATAAATAAAAACCAAGAAATAACTTTTATTTTTTGAGGAATAAATAAAAATCAGGAATTAACTTTTATATTGTGAGGAATAAATAAAAATCAAAAAATAACTTTTATTTTGTGAGGAATAAATAGAAATCAAGATATAACTTTTATTTTGTGAGGAATAAATAAAAATCAAGAAATAACTTTTATTTTTTGAGGAATAAATAAAAATCATGAAATAACTTTTATATTTTAAGGAATAAATAAAAATCAAGAAATAACATTTATTTTGTGAGGAATAAATAGAAATCAGGAAATAACTTTTATTTTGTGAGGAATAAATAGAAATCAAGAAATAACTTTTATTTTCTGAGGAATAATTAAAAGTCAAAAAATAATTTTTATTCTGTGAGGAATAAATAAAAATCAAGAAATAACTTTTATTTTGTGAGGAATAAATAAAAACCAAGAAATAACTTTTATTTTTTGAGGAATAAATAAAAATCAGGAATTAACTTTTATATTGTGAGGAATAAATAAAAATCAAAAAATAACTTTTATTTTGTGAGGAATAAATAGAAATCAAGATATAACTTTTATTTTGTGAGGCATAAATAAAAACCCAGAAATAACTTTTTTTTTGTGAGGAATAAATAAAAATCAAAAAATAACTCTTATTTTGTGAGGTATAAATAAAAATCAAAAAATAATTTTTATTTTGTGAGGAAAAAATAAAAATCAACAAATAACTTTTATTTTGTAAGGAATAAATAAAAATTCAGAAATAACTCTTATTTTCTTAAAAATAAATAAATATTCAGAACTAACTTTTATTTTCTTAGGAATAAATAAAAATCGACAAATAACTTTTATTTTCTTAGGAATAAATAAAAGCTAAGAAATAACTTCTATTTTCTTAGGAATAAAAAAAAATCAAAAAAATTGCTCTTATTTTCTTAGAAATAAATAAAAATCAAAAATAGCTCATTTTCTGAATGAAAATTAATAACAGTCATTGGGAGGAGCTCCCACCCCTTCCGAACGTTTCGACACATTTATCTAACATAGATCGGTCGTTTATAATCCGGGGCACTGTGACTGAGCTCTGAACGAGATATTTCTTGACTAAGGCAAATGCACTCTTGTACTATGAATATTGTAATAGAAATCACATTGTTAGTCGATAAGTTTTGTGAAACATTTGATATGTAAACACTATTTCTTTTTGTCCCACATGTATTAATCAAATAAATTTTTGTGTACAAGCAAGAGACGTCAAAATAATACTGAAATGATTTTAGTTTAAAATAATTTATTTTCTTTTTAATTTAGTCTACTAATATAGTTATTATAATCCAATTCTGTGTAAATATTTAACTCTTCAAAAACGCTCCTATAATTTTAATGTAATAACTTTAATCGTTGACATCTGAGTTCATACAAATTTAAACATTTTCATCAGCAATATTATTACAGATATTGTTGCGACTATCTCATATCAATAGTAAAAAAGCGTAATCGTGAGAACAAGTTAAGCAACACGCCTTTTGGGAACCATGATGTATATTACACTCCTTTCACTATTTTTTAATAAAGCAGTAAAAGTCCTTGAGTTGCGTTTTTCAAGCACAATTTCGAACCGACCATAAGAACTATATTTTAAAAGCTTGATGCTGCTGTTGTTTTAATAAAACACTAACTCACGAAATGCCCCAAAGCCTTTTAAAGCTAACTTGAGTAGATTAAAGTTTCTCATTTATTTGCTGGTACGCACTATAGAAATATATGAAACATCTAACAATAACAACTAAAAAAGAAATTGCACGTAATTTGAAATCTCGTTGATAATGAAAAATACAGATTTATTACAATTTTCTATGCCAACTAACCCAACCACAGTGATACAAATAAAAATAAAGAATATTTTTGTATCACAAAACAATTTGTCCTACAATACACTCACAATAAAATGAACTAATTGAAACCGTTGCAGTTTACAGAGGCTGAAGTAGAAAGTTGTTTAACAAAAATGCACATACAAAAATAAGTAACATATATTCCCTATATTTAAATACAAGCATAACAATAATGATAAAAAATTAAACGCAATTAAACCGTTCCTGACGTCACATAGTGACATGGAGTGGATATACCGGCATATGGTTTTCAATAGCTCAAGATTTTGCTAATTGACGTTGTTGAGTTTAATTATGGCGGCCATTTTGCAAAAATTGATAAATTTTTCAATGCGGATGAGAAATTTTGTACCAGTTGCTATGTACACACATATTTCACATACGCTATGAGTGACAAATTCTATTTTTGACAATTCACAGAAAGTATGCAAGGCTTTTTTTGAACATCTCCACGTATGAGCAACATTTGAAAGAAACCGCATGAATATTGCTCATACGACTCAGAGTCCGCAAAATATTTGACAAATGGAATACAAGAGCGAAGTATAATGAATTGTTAATATGAATATAACTTCTAAACTATTAATCCGATTTTCATGAATCAAAGTGCAATTTTGTAGGAAAGACCGCCGACTATATGATTTTTATAACTCCTGTTCTAGTACAGAGCTAGTTTAAAATGTATGTATATAAGAAAGATTCTATTTGAAAATTTGCATTTAACAATAATTTATATTTAATCTTTTACTCAACTTCGAACCTATTTCTTGAATCGATATTGAAGATTAAATGTTTGAGATAGAGAATGTTTGCAGGATAACATATAACAACTATTTCATTTTACTTTTCATTAAGTGTATACAGTCGAGTCCGCTTTACTGGAAATAACCAAAAACGCATTTTTTTCAGTTATCCGTTTTACTTTAAAACGTAGCTCGGATTATTGAAATATGTTTCAGTTAAGCGTACTACTTAAAATCACTAAAACATACACATGCATATGTGCACATTTTATTGTTGAAATTTTTCACAAATTCCTCGAAAATGTCTAGCCACTTGCATTGACAATATAATAGAAAAATACAATAAAGTACGTAAGAGCGAAAAGGGCAAGTTCTTTTTGCCATATAATTTTTTTAACGGACAAAACATGCACAATTTTTTCAGCCTTAAGTTATGCAATCGATTTCTAATAAATAAATTTGTCATTGTTTATTTTTTCACTAAAGCGAAGTAAGTTTCTTACAAAACGTAGTTGAGGGCTTGCTTTTGGTTTTCAGTAATACGATATTTTCAGTAAAGCGATGTTTCGCTAAAGCGAAGTGAATAAGACTAGCTGTGTTTAAAATCAGTGCGGGGATTTGTATCGCTTTCAGTAATGCGATTTTTTTCAATAAAGCGTCTTGCGCTAAAGCAAGTTCGACTGTATTTGTTATATAAGTTAGTTTCAAATAATCCTGTAAAATTTATACAAATTTATCTAATGTTAGTTAAACATTTTTGTTGTTTTTACTAATAAATTCCAAATTCCTTCATCGTACCTGTAGCAAAAAATTAAATGAATACATGAGCTCTAGTCTTATTTCGCCATGTGAACATCACTTATACGTAAAGAATGTCGAATAATACTCTAACTACCTTTTTTAATTCATCAGATTGATGATATAGGCACGATTTTTAGTGCCTATATTTTCATATAAAACTATGTTCAAGTTATCGAGACTACCCTGTACTCTAGTTTTTCCTTATTTCTATTTTAGATTTAGTAGATTGTAGATTAGTTATTTATTTTCTTTTTTCTCTGTGTTTTGTGTGTTTTTTATATATTTATTCGTTGTATTTTTCAGCAACATTTTGCTAAGAGAGCAACAGCTATTTGAATGTATTTGTTTGACAAAAATAAAAAATAAAAATAATATAGAGAATAACTGATATATAAAACGTTTTAACATCACGTACTTGCAGATACGGCCACTTTGTCTATGATTGCTATGGTTGAATGTAGCGTGTTGTATTATTTTTCAAAGCGTTCTTTTCTATATTTTTTCCAACTATTCAGTCCGGTATACAGATAATTCTGTACACAATATGTTTGTTCGTTGTAGGGAAAATCTATGATGATATACGTGAAAACTGAGTCTAATTTTGGACTGGTAACACAAATGTTTTCAACATTGCAAGACCTTATGAACAAACAAAAAACACCTTATAATAGGATATAGTTATTAACTTATCAGCGACAAAATATTTTAGGGTACGGCCCGGTTCATGATAATGTGTATAGAATAAAATTTTATTAAGATAATATATACAGCTAAAGATAGTGTTCCCCACCCTTGTCCTTCAATGCTTGGTTCTCATTGTCGTCTGAGTCAAAAAAAAAATCTCTCAATGCATGTATACAGCAATTGTGGCCCTCCGCATTATAAAATGAAATGATAAAATGAAATAAATTCCATGGCGTAACAGTTTCTTTTTCAATAATAGTATTGAAAAATACAATTCAATTGACCAAGTTTTTAAACTATAGACGTAATTATCTTTCCATTGATATATCACAAGTCCGTAGCATTAATATACATATATAAAGCATTTAACTAATAAACTGCTGCAAAATTGACACACTGTAAAATTTACCATCGAAATGTCTACTATGCACTTCTCATACTTGCACTTAGGCTTAGTAAAAATTTCTAATTGTTTGTTTGTGGTTGTTTTAGTTACGATTTATTTTTTTGTCCCACACTGTGAATTCTACCATCAAAATGCCTACTATGCATTTCTCATACTTGCACTTAGGCTTAGAAAATATTTCTAATTGTTTTTTTGTGGTTGTTTCAGCTACAATTATTTTTTTGTTCCACACTGTGAATTCTACCATTAAAATGCCTACTATGCACTTCTCATACTTGCACTTAGGCTCAGTAAAATTTTATAATTGTTTGTGGGTGGTTGTTTTACTTAAGATTTATTTTTTTGTGACACACTGTGAATTCTACCATCAAAATGCCTACTATGCACTTCTCATACTTGCACTTAGGCTCAGTAAAAACTTCTAATTGTTTGTTTGTGGTTGTTTTAGTTACGATTTATTTTTTTGTCCCACACTGTGAATTCTACCATCAAAATGCCTACTATGCACTTCTCATACTTGCACTTAGGCTCAGTAAAAACTTCTAATTGTTTTTTTGTGGTTGTTTCAGCTACGATTAATTTTTTGTTCCACACTGTGAATTCTACCATTAAAATGCCTACTATGCACTTCTCATACTTGCACTTAGGCTCAGTAAAATTTTATAATTGTTTGTGGGTGGTTGTTTTAGTTACGATTTATTTTTTTGTGACACACTGAGAATTCTACCATCAAAATTCCTACTATGCACTTCTCATACTTGCACTTAGGCTAAGTAAAGATTTCTAATTGTTTTGGTGTTGGTGGTTATTTGCAATTTTTTTTTTACTAGTGCAGCCTTAACGAATAAATTTTGTACCCCCAACCAATAATCCATTTTTTTTTTTCTTCTTAATTGAAACTACAAAACTGGAAAAAAAAACTTCATATGAACAATACGAAAGTAATAAAGAAAATATAAAAATTCTAAATTAAAATATAAAAAAAATAAACAAATAAAAACTTGTAAAACAAATATTTGGAAAAATGTTTCATTATTATTTTTATTCGCAACCATGAATTCATGTACAAATAAAATTTAATATAAAAAATTTTTTAAACATATTTTATATAAATCAAATTTATAATATGGAAAATGCCATGAAAAAAACATATATCAGCTTTTTCTTTCAACATACGAAATCATCTGAAAGCAGGAGAAAAGCAGACAGCAAAAGCTCAATGAATCGCTTCCACTGGCCCCAGTGTAAGAATCATAATGAAATTTAATATAAAAAATATTTGGCAATAATTTTTTTTTTAAGTTCATAAGAAGCAAAATTTTCTGGAATTGAAAACATTTCATTTATATATTTTATTAATTCAAAAGCATATTTGGGGCAAGGGTTGAATACTTATTTAAACCGTTTTAGGGTTCCAAAATTTTATTTAAATAAAACAAACATAAAAGATATGATTTTCATTTAACTTTTGTTTCATAATAATGATTTGAGTTTATTATTATCTATGTAATACAGTGTGATTTAAATGACCGCTTCTATACTGATGGCAGCAGTCACTCCTTTCTTATCAACCTCAAAATATTCATGATAACAATGACAGTTTATAGGATCTTCCTGACAAAAAAAAAACTTAAATTACATTTAGCGTTCTTAAGTCATAATTTCAAATAATCAACTCGTTTAGCAGGATAAAAAAAAAGTAAAACTTATCCTTGACAAACTACTTTAAGACAATTTTTTTCTACTTTTTTTTTTTCTTGTATTTTCTTTACTTGTTTCATTCATCGTTGTGGATAATGGTGATGATGTAAGTGGCATTTAACTGCTGCTGTTTGATGTGATGTGGCCTACACAGCGTAGAATCTGCCAGAACATACTGATGATGGCGAAAAAGATAAATTTATATGACTGTGAACAACTCTCAGCTCAGTTGTTGTCCACTTTATTCGAGAAAAGGAAAAGCACTACGAAAAGTTACTTAAAAAGCCAACAAGTTGTTTTATTTTTTTTACGACAATTTTTTAAGTAAATTTTATAAAGTGTATCATTTAGTAACAGAACAATAACAATTTTGTAAAATATATAAAAGCAATGTGAGAAAATTGCTAGTAAATTAAGTTTCTTATTAAAATGAAAATTTCAAAGCAAAAAGTTAAAAGATTTTCAAAGCAATGCATATAAATGAGGATACGAACACGGTTTCTCAGCATTATTTTTAAAGAAGTGCTTTAAGCTTAAATTTGGAACACATCAGTGAATAACTCAATTATGTAAGTTAATGCTCTCTAATAAAAAAACGATTTAAAAGTTACCGATCATTTTGATATAAAATTTTGGAATTGAAACACTTAGTTAAACAGCTGATTCCTGGAGAACCGTTCAAGTGACTTGTCTTGGGATAATTTCACTTCCCTCTGGGCTTGCTCGGGGTCATGGATAAATATATATTTTCTATTATGATAAAAAAATTTTATTCAAACTCAAGTTCTAATCCGCAATTTGCGAATTATTTTTTTTTTATTGAGAGTGGAATATTTAAAATATTTTTATAATCATCAAATTAGCAAAACGGATCAGTAGTGTTTTCGAAACTGCTACGCCACATAGTGGGATTTTTTGTGCAATAAGTCAATTTTTCGACACAGAAAATTTAAAATTGTAATGATGCAGTTTTGTAGAAAATTGATTCAGTATGAAGAATCCATAAATTGTATTCCAAAAAAAAAACGTTTATTTGTCTTTAAAATAATGAAGTAAAGTCACATTGAAATTTTGGTCTAAAATATTGAAAACTGTTTACTCACTTCTATAGTGTTTGTACGTAAGATAATTTTATTGCTCTGATTTAAATAGTGATTTTTTTAAAATACAGCCATTTCTGCGTATTAAAAAAATATATAAAGTTCGCTCATATGGTTTAAAAGATATGATGGAATAAAATTTGTTCCATAATGTGCCGTGATTGCAAACTTCCTTGGAAGAAAAAAAGGCTGGCTCGGTCGTGCTGGGTGCTCTCGCTATAATAAAATGAAAGGTAATACTCCATATTATCAATTAAAAAAAAAAAGTTTAAATAATTAAAAATCATTTATAAAATCATAAAATTTGTCTCCAAATTCATGAAATTTTTATAAAATAATTATTTATAAAATAATTAGTTTTGGTAAAGAAACAAAAAGTTGTGGGTAAAAATATAATCTGGGTTATATGGGCGGTGAGTGGTGGGCGGTGAGTGGTGGGCGGTGAGTGGTGGGCGGTGAGTGGTGGGCGGTGAGTGGTGGGCGTTAATTGAGGTAATAAAAGGCTCTGTGCTAAATTTCAAAAGCTTTGGGCCAAAAGTAAATTTTGGGTTTATGGGCGGTGGATAGTGGGCGTGGCCAATTTTGATGAAACTTTATTTTATTCTTAATTTTTTTTTTTTTTTTTTTATCTTGGACCAGCACTCAGGGTATGACCCCTATATATGCAAGGCATTGCGCCGGAACTGAAAACGAGGGGATAGTATTGAGGGGACAGATTAGGAAAGATGAGAAGATAGACAGTTGTTTTTGTAGCTATTTCAACCTTTTACTTCGCCGGCTAATTTTTGCTACAGGGCCGGCGAAGGTGGGTGCTGTTACTCTGCTTTTTTTTAGTACATGATAGTGTCGGTCGCTGCCAATTATGTTCAGTGATCAGTGACTATGCCTTCATCATTGAAACAGGCTGACAACAACTAACACAACCACGCACTAATGCTGATCAGAAGAATTCAACACAATATTTCATGACTCAGCGAGGGCTCGAACTCATGACCCTCCGCTTCATAGTCTCGTGTTCTACTACTTCAGCCACCAGCACCCACAATTGAGGTAATTAAAGGCTCTGTGCTACATTTCAAAGACTTTGGGCCAAAAATACATTTTGGTTTCTATGGGCGGTGGGTAGTGGGCGTGGACAATTTTGATGAAACTTTATTTTCTGCTTAACTGAGGTAATAAAAGGCTGTGTGCCAAATTTCAAAAACTTTGGGCCAAAAATAAATTTTGGGTTCTATGGGCGGTGGCTACTGGGCGTGGCCAATTTAATGAACACTTCATATTTTTCTCAATTGAGCTAACCAAAGGCTCAGAGCAAAATTTCAACATTCTACGAGCACTCCTTATAATTTTTGCCAAACATTGTATGAATAAATCCCACTGTGCGCCATCTCATCAGTTTTCTCTGTACCTGCGGTAAATTGACAATAAAATCCACATATTTTAACCGATTTTTACATTTTATAGCTTATTTTATTATTAAGATATGTAGCTCTCAAAAAAAATGAATATTTGCTTTATCTTTTTTTTTAATTTAATTTTCAAACTAAAAAAATTACGAATTTTGCAGGAAAAAAAATTTTTTCTTCATTAATTTCTGAATAATTCCAAAACGATAAGAGATAGATAAAAATTATATTCGATTAAAATAAATACAATTTTGTTACACATCTTCTAATTTTTTACTTTTGAAAGTCGGATGACTCGTTCTCGAGTTAGGGTGAAATATGTCTCCCGACCTGACTAATTTAGGGGAAAAAATTTGCCACACCTATAAAAAAATCCCGTCCTGATAGAAAAAAAAAAGAAAACGGATTTGAGTTTAGCGCATCAACATAGTTTTTTTTTAAAGGAAAGACAAAAAATTATTTTTTGCTGAGCAGTATTATTATTTTAAAAAAATGAATTCCAATAATATTGTTATCTTTTATTATCATTTTAACTTTTCATACAGCCGATATAGTATACCACAATCCTTCTTTGTAAATTTTACAACACACCTGAATTCCAAAACCCATCTTCATTATTTGTAATGTAAATGGTGTAATAAAATATGTTGTTCTAATTTAATCTTCTTATATATTCTATTACAAAAAGTTTGCCCCTTATACGAGTAAACAATTCTGATGAAAATATAATATCGTCCCGAATTCCAATTAAATTTGTTTTCAATTTCACAAAATCAGCTTAATATTTTTGCATTTAAAGTTTTATTTACTTATTTGCGTCATAATTACACATATATTGTTATTGTCCTCTCCACAATAAAACCTTATTTATTTAATTTCTTACAATGTACTTAAACGTATACACATATAAACAAAGATTGCCATCTTGCACAGTGGGATGGAATACTAATAATAAAATTGTAATAAATCTATAAAAACTTTAAATAGGAATTAGCTCAGAGCAGACATGTAGACTAGCAACTAAAACAAATTTTTGTAAGCCAACGCTTTGTTACAATTCTCGTATGCAATTTCCTAATTATATTTGTATAAATAAAAACTGTTGAATATCATCAATTCAATAAGTGGTGACAGACAACAATACACATTGACGATAAAAGTGTAGTGGCTTTCGAAAACAGCAAACAGACAACAATACACATGAGTACTGATGATAAAAGTGTAGCGGCTTTCGAAAACAGCCGACAGACAACAACACGCGTGAGTACTGATGATAAAAGTGTAGTGGCTTTCGAGAACAGACAGCAATACACATGAGTACTGATAATAAAAGTGTAGCGGCTTTCGAAAACAGCTGTTCTGCTCTGTTGTGTAATATTCAAAAACTGATTTTGACTTCCCTTTGTGCCTTGGAATATTTATCAAATCTTTCTGAATTTAAACAAAAAATATTATACAAAATAAATCTTAATTGCAGTTAATATAAAATTAATATATTTTTTTTCGAATTTGCTAGAATTCGATGTAGAGAATCATCCCTGGATCCCGCACAATAAATAAAATATGTACATACATTTTAGAAAATCCTTTCCATTAATATTTTGCAGCCACTGTTTTATTTGAATTTTAAATATCTTTATATTTTTGTACAAATACCGAATGTGTATTTGTAATACATATTTCGTTTCTACTTTTGTTGTCGACAGATCAGTGTCAAGTGAAACCTCTCAATTCATAATAACTGTTCCATATGTAGACCTTCCAGCTTTTGTGTTACCTTCCTTAATCGTAAACACAAATACACATTTTTCACTTTTACAAAATCCTCTTGTTAAAAATATAATCTGTCTTTAAGGTTTGTGTAAATGAGTTGCAGAAATGGCAAACAGTATGCACTTCTGTATAGATTCCCACTGGCAAAAGTGCTAGAGAAACGTACGTTAATGCATGTAAATGCCCAGCATTTCATTGTGCTTTAAAGTAAGACGTGGAATCAAATCAGAGTTAAAAGGTTTTTACTGAACATCATTTCACTGAACATAAATGGCAGCGATTGACACTGTCACAACTTCGTCGATCCTGTAGCTGGCGAAGTCAAGGGTGGGTTGAAATAGCTATAAAAAAATTCTATCCGCTCCTTTGCGTGCTGGTCCGAGTTAAGAAAAAAATTAAGCTGTTTTCTCAAATTAGATGACCGATTGCACTATAGTCATTTAGGTCTATCTAGGAGCAATCATTAAGTGATCAGAAGACAACTAATGGACGCACTTAAACTAAATGTTCAACAGAAGGTTACCTACTACTCGTGTCCTTCAATGGTTGGTTTTCGATGTTGCCTGAGTCCTAAAATATCTCAATAGATGTATACAGCAATAATGGCCCGCCACAATTAAGAAACGTGTAGCAGAACACAGAGATTCGCATTATAAAATGGAATAAAATCCATAGCGTAGCAGTTTCTTTTTCAATAAGAGTATTGAAAAATACAATTCAATTGGACAAGTTTTTAAACTATAGACGTAATTATCTTTCCAGTGATATAAGACAAGTCCGTAGCATTAATATATAAAGTATTTAAGTAATAAACTTCTGCAAAATTGCTGCACTGTGAATTCTTCCATCAAAATGCCTACTATGCACTTCTCATACTTGCACTTAGGCTTAGTAAAAATTTCTAATTGTTCGTTAGTGATTATTTTAGTTACGATTTATTTTTTTGTCCCACACTGTGAATTCTACCATCAAAATGCCTACTATGCACTTCTCACACTTGCACTTAGGCTCAGTAAAATTTTCTAATTGTTTGTTTGTGGTTGTTTTAGTTACGATTTATTTTTTTGTGCCACGCTGTGAATTCTTCCATCAAAATGCCTACTACGCACTTCTCACACTTGCACTTAGGCTCAGTAAAATTTTCTAATTATTTGTTTGCGGTTGTTTTAGCTCCGATTTATTTTTTTGTGGCACACTGTGAATTCTACCATCAAAATGCCTACTATGCACTTCTCACACTTGCACTTAGGCTCAGTAAAATTTTCTAATTGTTTGTTTGTGGTTGTTTTAGTTACGATTTATTTTTTTGTGGCACACTGTGAATTCTACCATCAAAATGCCTACTATGCACTTCTCATACTTGCACTTAGGCTTAGTAAAAATTTCTAATTGTTCGTTAGTGATTATTTTAGTTACGATTTATTTTTTTGTCCCACACTGTGAATTCTACCATCAAAATGCCTACTATGCACTTCTCACACTTGCACTTAGGCTCAGTAAAATTTTCTAATTGTTTGTTTGTGGTTGTTTTAGTTACGATTTATTTTTTTGTGCCACACTGTGAATTCTTCCATCAAAATGCCTACTACGCACTTCTCACACTTGCACTTAGGCTAAGTAAAGATTTCTATATGTTGGTGATTGTTTTAATTGCTATTTGTTATTTTTTTTTTTTTTTTGTGCTCTTAAGTAAACTTTTTCTGATGAGCAACGTGTGTTACAATGGTGTAGCGGCTACGAAACCAAAACTGATCCGTTCAGCTGGTGTAACAATTACGAAAAATATTCCATTCCTAACAAAAGATTCGATTTGAATATAAATTCTTCCGATATACTGTGATTTGATTTTTTTTTGTACCCTCCTGCGTGTGTCGCAGAGTGAAATATCCCTCTAAGAACTCATAAAGTATATACTATATATTATTGACCAGTGATGAAATCTAAGATGATCTAGGCATGTCCGTCCGTCTTCCGTCTGCGGAAATCACGATACAGTTTCAACGAAAAGTGCCACAACCTTTAAATCTAAATCGGGCCAGAAGGGAAAAAGTTCCCCTAATAAGAACTAAACCTGCCTCTAAAAAACAACCTAATTTAAATTTTTTTTTGTAAATTTGTTAAGTGATATATTTTTATGTCACAAGCGTTACAAAGAGTTGAACTTAGAGCCACAAAATCAGAAAAATTCATATTTGGACCCCACCCTCTTTAGTGGGCATTGACGTAAGATATTCTATACAAAAATAGTGTGAATATTTAACAAATTGAATTCCTTAAGCCTACTTTCTTAAAAAATAAAATGTTTAAGCCTTTATGACGAAGCTGAGGTGTTGTCTGATATTCCGCAAACCGTTTAATCACATGAGGATACAATATCCCATGTCTTCATAACAGAGTTGAGAATATTGCAACTGCTGGGTTGTAAATATTAAAGTTGCATTCACCCGAAAATCTGTTGGTATATTAAGGTGCGCGTGTGTGTGTGTTTGCTTATTATAAGATGTATATGTTCTCTTGAATGTGTGAGTGTATATGTGCATTAAAATAGCATGTGTGGCAAACATACGAAAAAAAATTAAAACAGCTTAATTCTTATTCTTTTTCTAAACCACAAACATTCGTATTGCATTTACAGACTGGAAGTTTTAAAGGAAAAGGAAATAAATGTGTATGTGTGCGTGTGTACGAATGCATGTTTATATAAATACAAACGTAGACATACGTAAAACATCTTGTACCAAATGATGCTAAAAATTGCCGCAACTCTTATATAATAACTGACTATTCAGTATGTATACAGATATTTATACAGTGTGACAAAAATACGGTGTTCATGATATAAATATATTTTGAAGGTTAGAACAGGTAAAGTTCGTAAATGGGCTGAATGGGGCCAGAGGGAAAAAAGGTTCCCTAAGAAGAACTAAACCAGCCTCTAAATAATAATACAGCTTTTAATATTTTTTTTTTGTAATTTATATATTTTTATGTCAAAAAAATCTTCGAAAACGTTGAACTTGAAGCCAAAAAATCATAAAAAAGTATTCACAGACTGAAATAAAAAGGTGTTGTTGTTGCTTTTCTAAGAAATTTAACACAAATTTTATATTAAGAATTAAAAATAAAAACGACTTGTATTGTGCAGATCTACTTCCGAATGCCTTTTAAATTTTATATCTTTTATTAATAATTCCAGACTATATGATTATCAAAAGTGTACCACAAAAAAATGACACTTTTCAAGTTTTGATATTATCAAATATTCATCTCCAGTTTACTTTGAAACTTAGAATACTATAAAATTAATTTTTAAAATAGCGACTTGTTGAATTATATGATGAAAAATGTTTTTTTAAACAATTTTTCAATCACTGAGTTGAAAATAATATGTCAGGCTTAAGTTCAAATCTGCTAATAAAACAATTTTTGAGATGTTTTTTCTCGGTGTGACCCTGCAAAAATAGAGTTTTAAAATTGGGCACAGAAATGTCTTAGATGAACCCTGACCCAGTAGATCAAACATTTTTAATTTAGTAAATATTTGGAGGATATTTCAGATTCGACCGGATTTTTTTTTCTTGATTATATTTTATAAATTCAATTAAGATGTATTGGTCCAGTAAGATTCTAAATGTTAAATTTTGAAAAACATAATAAATATGCCAAAGAACAAAGAAAAATCAGCATCAATGTAATTATTCAATTTACACAGTAGAGCAGATCAGCTGTTTTCGGAGGCCGCTATTTGATAACAAATTTTTTCCCCGATTACAATTTTTATTGTTTTTGTAGTAGGTTTATTGTTTTTAATTTCTTGTAAATTTAATTATAATAAATTTTAAATAAAAATAATAATTATACCAGTTTTTAGTTTACAAAAAAAATTAAACCGTAGGCTGCTGCCGTATATGAACCATTTTGGCAACCTCCTGCGTAAATGAGCCATTTTAATTTGCTTATCGTGACCAAATTGATGTACCCGTTTTAGTTGCGTGTACATGTGTGCGTATTTTTTATCCATATGTTTGATGTGCATACAGACACATGTTTTACTTGATTCCACTTGAAGATAAAGTTAAAATAGAGTTGGGTACAAGTCACGTGCTTGGCTCGACATACACGTATTTATGTGGGGTAAACAGTGACAAAGTGATTAATGTAACTCTGAGGGCACATGTTCCAGTTTGATAGCTTGAGGTAGGCTGCTTATAACCGAATAGAATGGTATACTTAAAAGACCGTCGTGAACAAAAAATTTAGGATAGTTAATCAACAATTAGTTTAAAAAAAATAAATATGTGCTAGTCACGTTCTCATCTCTCTGTCTTTCTCTTATAAAGTAGCATAATGTACTTTAGTCCAAAAAAAATATTAGCAAAGAGCTTGAGTTGAAATAAAAACCAGCACGATGTATAAAAAAGAACATCTTGAAATGTGTTTCGTTTTCTTTTTTTCTTCTCCTCAAGCAATAACGGGAAGCAAAAGAACAATACAAAAGCACATTCTTGCCACATGATGCAACGCAAAGAAGCGAAAACACTTGTATAATTGCAAACAAACATGTACTCCCTCCCAGTTGCTCACTTCCTCTGAGATGTGAACGCACTTGTCCTCAGATAAACTCCTCTGATGAAATGTACAGACACCAAAATTCCTTTAATGCATTGGATGCAATTGAGTGCACTTGGAAAGATGATGGATACTGCTAAACTTTTATAAAAGCTTTCAAGTAGCAAATTGTGTGGCAGAGCTGGCCTATATAAATATACGAGTATATGTTTATGTTAAAGTAAAAATCCATTATTTTCTTAATCTTTAAAGAGGACACTTTAGAACAAGTAAAATATGTTCATGATCGCTTAAGATTCATGCGGTCTTTAAGAGGAAATGGCACCATGTCGTCGTTTACGCGACAACTTTTTAGTTTCCGGAATTTTGACATTTCAGGTCCACTTTATTTTGTCTAAATACGGCACTAATTTTTTACTCCACAAAGGTAAGATAATAAATACGAGGTCTGTTGAAAAACAGTAAATTTTAATTTTTCTCCAAAAAAAACGGTTTTTATCCACTTTTATTTAGCTTTCTTCAAATTAGCTTCGTTAAGATACGAGGGCAGCTCAAAAATAAGATTTATTTTAGATTTTTATCTCCTCAATCCCTATAAATATAATATATAATGGTCTCTTAAATCTTGGAATTAAAAGATAGCATAAGCTGCCACTTTTTACAATGACTTGCACTTTTCACAATGACTTGCACTTTTTTACAATGACTTGCTCTTTTTACAATGACTTGCACATTTTACAATGACTTCCTCTTATTACAATGACTTGCAGTTTTTACAATGACTTGCACTTTTTATAATGACTCGCTCTTTTTACAATGAGTGGCACTTTTTGTAATGACTTGCACTATTTACAATGACTTGCACTATTTACAATGACCTGTATTTTTTTACAATGACTTGCTCTTTTTACACTGACTTGCACTTTTTACAATGACTTGCACTTTTCACAATGACTTGCACTTTTTGAAATGACTTGCACTTTTTACAATGACTTGCACTATTTACAATGACCTGTATTTTTTTACAATGACTTGCTCTTTTTACACTGACTTGCACTTTTTACAATGACTTGTACTTTTTTACAATGACTAGCACTTTTTATAATGACTTGCACTTTTTACAATGACTTGCACTTTTTACAATGACTTACACTTTTTTACAATGACTTGCACTTTTTTACAATGACTTGTACTTATTTACAACGGCTAGCACCTTTTTACAATGACTTGCACTTTTTACAATGACTTGCACTTTTTTACAATGACTTGCACTTTTCATTATGACTTGCACTTTTTTCCTCACCAATATAATATATATGAAAGTAACTCTATCTGCCTGTCTATCTGTTAGCTTTTCACTCTCAAACTGCTGAACCGATTGAAATGAAATTTTGCACAGAGATATTTTGAAATCCGACGAATAAAATAGGTTTGTTTTTGGCTTTGGAAATTATCCCATTGAACGGTCAAGGGTGGTCGAAAATTTGTATGGACATATGAAATTATTAAACTGTTAATTATGAACATTTTAAACTTTGATACAGTTGAGTTAACAATGCATTTGTTTTGGACAATGACTTTATGAGAAGTCAAGGGTGGTCTAAAGTTTCTAGACATATATGAAATTATGAAACTGACAAATAAGATCGTTTTAAGATCGTTTGATGCAGTAAAAATAATTCACATATTCTTCGTGGTCAAAGTCAAGGGTAAACGTTAATAAAAAATATTTCTGTAATGCTTTAAAACATAAACATATTTAAAAAAAAAGTTTTATTGCTTTCCATACAGTGGGCCAGATAGTAAATAATTTATATAAATAATTAATTGGTGATTTAAAAAGCCGTTTTTATATAATGAAAAATTTAGTAAAACCAATATATGCACCACCAGACTTAATCATGGCAAACATTTAAAAACAATTTTAAAATCATCAACAAGCTATTACTTTACCTTTAATACGTATTTGAAAATGTCAAATAAAAGATATACCAGACCCAAAGAAAATATTCTTGAAAAAGAATAAAATTACAACTTGTCTGTCATTTGTATGAATGTTAATCCTTTATTTATTTTCTTTTTTCTGCTCTCCTTTTTAAAACACAAAATTACGTAGTATTTTTGCCAAAATGTAATCTTAAATAAATAACACAAGTACCAAGAATAATAAACAGACACTAATACAAATAAACGTAATAGACATGCCATGCCCAGCAAACAAATGCGGTATAGTCGTTTTTCTATTGTTTACAATTGTTTGTTTGTTAATACAGGGCAATTTGTGGTCTACATTTGCTTCCATTGCACATATCTTTATACCCTTCACTTAAAATAGTTTGGTTATTACACAATATTAATGTTCGTATAATGGAGTTTCCACAATATTATTGTGCGACCCCATAAAAAATATATTTTCTGAGTCCTTATGACTCCTAATTAGCCTGAACATGATCCCTAATTTTGTATACCTATAACAAATTAAAAATATTTATGATCAGAAAACGAATTGGATACCCTCCCCCTATGCCCCAACTAAAATATACCATATTTATTGTAATAAATTTATATTAACACTGATTTGTTGGCAAAACTCTGTACATTTCTTAGAGGTTTTTTTTCTCTATATCGCCCTGCAGCGCATGGCCTACACTTATTAGGATTAAGAAAAGAACTTCAACTTTTATACTTTTATATATTATTTTACTCTCTCTCTCTCTCTCTCTCTCTCTCTCTCTCTCTCTGGAAATTTGCTACAACAACGACAAAGAGTTGTGCCGCAATGTATTAATTGGGTTTAAAAATGCTCACTGGGTGTACAATAGAAAGAACACTGATATGCCTTCTTTCTATTCCTTCTAACATGTCATGTTAACAATTTTTCACTCATGTTTTCAAATGAACCAAACACATTGACACAAATACAAAATAAATCATTCCTATACAGCACCAGCATGTCTCACAATTTTACAACCAAAAAAAAAAAAAAAAGAAATCATCGTAAAGAAGGATATGAAACAGGAAAAAATTTAAAGCATTAAAGAATTCAAGGATGTTTACAGAGACCTTCACAATATCAACATTTTTATTTGTATTTTGGGTTTCTTTTCCCCCCACCGTTTCAGCGAAATGTTATGGAGTGTCATTATCACAATCAGGGCTTTTTACTGAAAATAATGTAAGAGACAAACGAAATTAATCCTTATCTACTACTGGAAATAAACGGTTTACATCGAATCTAAAAACACTCTTTGTAGCTGCTGAAGATATGACGACTCCTTGAGACGTGAGTCCTTAAAAATACTTTATTTGGCTTTATATTAAAGTTTACATAGTTGCGGAAAAATGTTTAATAAGGCGAATGAAACATTTACATTGATGCCGATATTTAAGACAACGAAAGATTTCATTAACTCTATGAAGTTTTACAGAGGAATAATGAATATTGTCACCTTCAATTGACAAACTCAATAGTATCTCTGGTAGTTTTATTATTTTATTTTTATACAAAAATTTTTATTTCTGCTTTTTACACAAACTATTTATCAAAGTACAAATTTGAGGTTAGGGAGTAAATTAGCTGTCAAATGATGAAATATTAAGTATTGAGCTGTCGTCCTTTGGCAAATATTTAATAAAAAGTTAGAAAATTTTAACTATGGAACGCTACACTCTTCAGCAAAATATTTTAATTTGTGAATTGGCTGTTTGATAAACCCGAAGAAAACAACGCATTTTTCACTAAAATCATCTTGAGTGATGAGGCACATTTTCAATTAGGCGATTATGTGAATTATTTGTTTTTGTAGAGTAGTTTCTTGGAAAATCGTCATAATTTTCTTTTGGCTAAAGTAAATACGAAAGAACATGTTCAGTTTCATCCCATAATCCGGCAAGTCAAGGGTAGATACAATTTTTCTGATTTGACTCTGTGCGTGACTATGAGAATTGCTGAAGGCATAGCACTATTCACTGAACAGTGGTGACATACACTTCGATAAACACTTCTAAATATTATGAAATTATCGATCTCACTTTTAAACAAACAAAAAATGGGTTTCGTTCGTGTGGCAATTTATCTAATTTATTGGCAGTATGACAAATGTTTTGTCTACCCTAGTATGCCAAAGAGTCTTTATGTAGACGTTTTTGTTAAAAATTGTGTTAAAGTCGAAAAGGAAAAGTATATGCATAATAAATTCGTTTGTACATAATTGAATTCCTGTTGAAACATTGCGCTCACAGTCTCTTTAGGTGTTCATATGAAAGTGTTGAAGTTGTACAGAAACACGAAAAAACCTGGCAGTCGTATTTTTGAACTTTCATTTTTGTATGAAAGTCTTTGTGTTGAAATAAATTTGACTTGTCTTTATACTGGGAGTATTAGCAGGATTTGTTGTCTTTTTGCATGAATATATTTTTCTATTGAAAAAATTTTCAGAGGCATTTCCGTTTTTATATGAACATCATAAATTTTTTACTTAGATTCTGAGTCCATATATAAAACATGGACCTGTATTATTATTATTACTTTCAAGGCACCAAATGATTTGAAAACCTAATTTAGTCATACTGAAGTAGAAAAATATACTTTAAGTTTGGAACAATTTGTCTGCCATATACATCAATTTCATATCCCGGAAGTTTTTATACTATCCAAAATCGAATTGCCGAATAGTTTAATTTTTATTTCATATATAGGGTCCGCCAAATAACTTTTTTTTCTTGAAAATGCTATAAAAAAAACTACTGAATATTTTCTCAAATTTATTTTTTTATTTGAAAGTACAATCCTTCTGGTTAATATTTGGAATATAATTTCATTAAAATGGCTGCCTCGGCTGGCCATGCAGTTGCCTACACGATCGGTCCAATTTTTAAGCACATTATAGATTGTGTGCAGCTGTATTTCACCAATGGCTTCACGAATATTGTCTCTGGCTTGTCGGCGTAACACTTATCTTTGACGGCACCCCACAAATAATAGTCCAACGGTGTCAAATCGCAGCTCCGTGGGGGCCAAACGACATCAGCTCTGCGGCTGATAATGCGATCTTCAAAAACAGGGCGCAAAACATCGAGTGTAGCTTCGGCTGTGTGGCACGTAGCGCCGTCCTGTTGAAACCAGATGTTGCCCATATCCTCCTCTTCAATTTTTGTGAACAAAAATTCATTCAACATGGCCCGATAACGATCGCCATTGACTGTAACGGCCACTCCTTGCTCATTTTCGAAGAAAACTGGCCGCCCAATTATGCCTCTGGACCAAAGTCCGCACCAAACAGCGACTCGTTTTGGGTGCGTCGGCTTTTTAATGTATGCGTGCGGGTTTTCTGTGCCCCAAATGCGACAATTTTGCTTGTTTACATGCCCGTCAAGATCAAAATGAGCTTCATCTGAAAAGATGATTTTTTTGGCCAAATCGGCATCTTCTGTAAGTCGATCGCAGGCCCACTTAGCGAAGCGTTGTTCAAGCGTATACACAAACATATTCGTTCAGCGGAAGGATAAAACTAATTATCTGTCAAATCAGGCATGAACTAAGTGTTACCATTCAGGAAATAAGCACTAGTTAAAAAAACCGTTAGATGGCGGACCCATTACATATTAATAAATATTTAAAAATAGGCGTAAATTAAATAAATAAATAGAATGTAATCACGTTCATTTATTAAAATAAAAATAAAAATTAAAAATTAAAAATAATTTGCAGTTTCGCAGATTTGAACTTATAGCCTGTTGAGAAAATTAACGTCCTGTAATACAATTTACATAAATAAAGGCTCACTATTAAAATAGAAATTCATACGTAAATTATTATTTTTCGAACTTATTAATTTGTTATTAAGATAATAATTTTTTTTATTCAGACTCAAGTTCAAATCTGCAAGCTGCAAATTTTTTTTTTACGAATTTCTATTAAATTTAAGTTATTTTATTATTATTTGATAAATTCAAGTTATTTTATTATTATTTAAAAAAATTTTATAGAAATTTAAAATAAAAAGTAATTTGCTTATTGCAGATTTGAACTTAAGTCTGAACAAAAAAATTCCTATCTTAATAATAAATAAACATTTTTAATACTAAACCTTCCTTAACAAAATATGAATAATGGAAATCTGATTTTAATATGAAAATCGTTTTCGTTTCTTGGGCGCTACCCTATTGCACTAATATATTATATTTGCTTAGAATGTTGCTTTCTAATAAATTTGGTTTACTTATTTATTTGTTTTACAAACTTTACATGCCTGCATGTGCATGTGTATTCGTACATACTCACATGTATTTTATTTCTCTAGTTTGACGACTGCTAAAGTAACTGTCAGATTATTTTCAATAAAAATTTACCGAAAGATTTATGATATACTCAGCAGCGAGCAAAGAATACAAAGAACTTTCTTTGCGGATACAACAGCGTACCATCAATACACAGTGGCCCATTTCACTAGAAGGTGACCCCAAAAATCTTTTGCTTTTATTGAGCATAGATTTGAAAATTATAAAAAGGAAACCCTCGAGTATCTCTAATTGAATTCTTTTCAAGCGAAAAAATTCACTCAAAATAGGGTTTCCCATTATTTGTCAAAAACTGAAATTTTTATAAGATTATATTATCAAACGGAATTAAAATTATTAAACAGTAGCAATAATTTTGCTTCTAGAGTGGACGTAAAGACCTGAGAAGCAGTCAGTCTCACTTTTCGGCTCTCTTGTTCAAAATACTCTTGACGTAACCATAACACAATAGCCATAAATGGAAATGTAGTTCGATCTAATCTTATAAATTTTTTACCACTAATTAAAAGGATGCTGTTGGTTGAAGTAGTAGCGCGAGACTAAGAAGCCAAAACATCACTGATTCTGTCCTGAGTTATTTTTATAAATACACGGTACTCTAACTGACATATTCATAAAAAAATATTATGTTCATAAAATGTGCTTCAAAACAATTTTTCTACAAAATATTATATTTAAACAAACTGCAATAAATATTTCACCCAAATATCCCACTGTGCAGCCCCTGTTATTTCTTATTCATTCATGCATTGCTAATCCGCATTTATTGCGCTAAAAAAATGATATTGGAAGCCTCAGACATGCTTACGAACTTTAGTTTTTTTTCCAGTTTCAGACTCTGCCATTAATACGTGAGAGAATATAAATTATCGCTTAAATTTGTTGTCACTGTTGTGTCGTAAGTTGTTGTTGTGTGAAAAAGTCGGTTAATAAAAAGTCAACATTGTTCATATCAATATGTAGCAATTTGCCAAACGAAAAAAAAAAGTTGTGAAGTAAATATGTTTACAAGTCACAATTTGCTTGGCTAACAACAGGCGGTAACGAAACATGAAGGAGAAAAAAAAAACATTAAATATCGGGATGTTTGCGGAAGCAAAAATAAACACTTTTTTATATGCGCTTAATTGTCTAATAATCGCTTTTAAAGAAGCGACACACAAACATTAAATAAATTTTTTTTTTTTTGCAGAAGATTATTTATTTTATTAGACACGGTTCACACTGTAAAACTTTTTTGTTCCAAAAGCCATGAAATAGATATATGTGTATGTATTCTAAATATTTCCCTTTCGTTCTTGCTACAACAAAAATTGCAAGTCTATATGGAAACTTATGCTACGAACACAACTGGGACGAACGACTACAAACAGGAAATTTTGTCAATTAGTGCATGAAACACATTCGCGACAGCAGGCTGCTGACTACACAGACTACAGAAATAGAATACTTGTGTTTAAATGGGAATGATTATTTTCACGGCTACACAGAAGGTTGTTGTCCATGCTACTTTTCCCAATATAAACACATGTATTCTATTTCTGTTATCGTGTAGCCGGTAGCCTGCTGTCGTGAATGTGTTTAATGCATAAGACTGATAGTGTAATTTTTCGAATTTTTTTTAAATTTAGAAATATTCCAAAGTATAAGGGAAAGTCTACATCATTTTTTTAATTATTCAACTTACGCAGCAGAGCAGAACAGCAGTTTTCGAAAGTCACTACACTTGTATCAGTCAGTACTCATGTATATTTTTCTTTGCCACCAAGTATCAGGTGGCATAGTTGAATATGATAACAGTTTTTATTTGTAGAAATTTTATTAGGAAATTGCATACGAGAATTATATCAAAGCGATGCTAACATACTTTTATTTAATACCCGCGTTGCTGCTTAATTATAGTTTTCTTATCCCATTTTTCTGAATTTTTTGTTCTATTATACCTTAAATTATATCTTAAATTATGTCTTTAAAAATTTTAATTCAATTTAATACATTAAACACATTCACGCCAGCAGACTACCGACTACACATACTACAGAAATAGAATACATGTGTTTTTATATGGGAATGATTATGTTTACGGCTACACAGCAGGTTGTTGTCCGTGCTACTTTTTTCCCTATAAACACATGTATTCTATTTCTGTAGTCGTGTAGTCGGTAGTCTGCTGTCGTGACTGTGTTTAATGCATAAGATTTAAATTCCAAAAAGTTAAATACTATTAATACTCTCACTTAAAATCCCATACAAACTGATTGTCATTCATTTTGCAAGTAATAATGAATAACGACAAACAGTCCTAAAGAAAAAATAAATAAAATATATCAAAAGTTTCCATAACTATTCCAATTTAAATAACTTTTTACATTTCTATAGAAAGAAAACATACACAAAACATCAAATTCAAATGAATCGAAATTGAATTTCATGCATACACTCTTAACATAAATTTTAGCTAAAAGTAAAAGTTTTCATTTTTTATACATTTTTCGAAAATAAGTAACGAATATACAAAACTTGTGCATATTAAATAGTAGATGCTGTAAATAAGTCTTGCAATCGATTATGGATAAAAGGACTTATGAATGGGAGCCTTAAAAGTGGAATTTATCAGGTGACTCTTAGGAATATGTATTAACTTCAGTACAACTCCGTTTTTAAAGACACCATTTTTTTATAGAATTAAAATAACATGAATGTTGATTTTTATTTCTCCAAGTTATTAATGAAGTCTAGCATTTTTTATACAGACTCAAGTTCAAATCTGCAATCTGCAAAAAATTTTTATTGCTCCAATTTCTTAATTTTATAAAATTAAAATAGCATGAATGTAAAATTTTATTTCTCCAAATTTTATTGTGAAAATAAGAATTTTTTTATTAAGACTCAAGTTCAAATCTACAGTCTGCAAAAATTTTTATTTCTCTAAATTATTAATTTTAAAAATAAAAAAGCATAAATGTAACATTTTATTTCTTTAACTTATTAATTTTATTATTAAGATAAAATTTTTTTTATGCAGACTCAAGTTCAAATCTACAGTCTGCAAAAATTTTTATTTCTCTAAATTATTAATTTTAAAAATTAAAATAGCATGAATGTAAATTTTTATTTCTCCAACTTATAAATTTTATTATGAAGCTAAGAATTTTTTTATGCAGACTAAAGTTCAAATCTGCAATCTGCAAAAATTTTTATTTCTCTAAATTATTAATTTTAAAAATTAAAATAGCATGAATGTAAAATTTTATTTCTCCAACTTTTAAATTTTATTGTGAAAATAAGAATTTTTTTATACAGACTCAAGTTCAAATCTGTAATCTGCAAAAAATTTTTATTGCTCCAATTTCTTAATTTTATAAAATTAAAATAGCATGAATGTAAAATTTTATTTCTCCAACTTTTAAATTTTATTGTGAAAATAAGAATTGTTTATACAGACTCAAGTTCAAATCTACAGTCTGCAAAAATTTTTATTTCTCTAAATTATTAATTTTAAAAATTAAAATAGCATGAATGTAAATTTTTATTTCTCCAACTTATAAATTTTATTATGAAGCTAAGAATTTTTTTATACAGACTCAAGTTCAAATCTACAATCTGCAAATTTTTGTTTAAAGAATTTGTATGATGATTATAAACATTTTCTAAATATTTTACTCTTAATAAAATTACATGAATTTAATAAAAATTCTTAACAAAAAATAATTTGCTGTTCGCAGATTTGAACTTGAGTCTGTATAAAAAAATTAGCATCTTAATAATAAATTTTAAAATATTAAAATACAAAAAATAAAAACACATCATTTTTATTTGAATTCACTATAATCAGTATTCGCTCTTCTCGTCCGTCCGCCTTCTGTTGCAGCTTTAACAAATTTCCACTCTACTCAAGACATGTTTCTCGGCCAAACTTTTACCTTTTTTTTCAGTCATTAACAAAAGCAAACTTTTAATATTTATTATATGCAACATCCGCCCGCCTCCCACCATATTTTCCCTTTGTGAATATTGAACTTTTATTAAACACAACTACAAAAGAAATGGTTCGACTTGTTTGTGCTGCAAATGAAAATAAAAAAAGTTTTGTGTTGAAGTAAAGAATAAAAAAAAACGGGTACAAAAATTATATGCAACCTTAACCCCGTCTCAAACAATAGAAAAACTTTTTCTGACACATATATTGTTTTGTAAAACTTTAATAGGGTACGAAAAAAAAGAAGTAATTTGTCATTTTCTGCTGGAAAATGGGAAAAAAATTGCTACTGTGATATTAAACGTAGGGGCTTTGTAATTCAAGCTGAAATTAGTGACACAAAAATTAAGCGAAAGATTGAAAATAATCGTTTGATTTGATGCAATAACAGAGAAAATTATTCCCCAAAGAGTATTTCAATAATAAACTCCATGTTTTTTTTTATTGGTATGGGTTTCACATCCTTTTGATGAGAATGTACATCCTCTTTGAAATTTTTATTAAAAACCAGCTAAAACCTGGTTTTATTATTACACGATATCATCGTTTAAATGATAAAAAAATACAAATTTGAGGTTAGAAAGTAAATTGGCTGTCAAACGGTGAAATGTCAAAAATCGAACTGTCATCTTTTGACATTTATTTAGTGAAAAATTGAATTGAATTTGAAAAACTGAAAGAAAACACTGCATTTTTCAACAAAATAACAAAAATTATTATACTCCAATGTTTCTAAGCTTAAGGTCTCTTTATTTTTATTTCAAATATATTATTTTTCAATATTTCATCAATCCTTTGTGTGACTTCAAATCAAATAAAATAATTAATTTCCTGAAGAAGTCACACAAAGGAATGACGAAATATTGAAAAATAATATATTTTAAATAAAAATTAAGAGACCTTAAGCTTAAAAATATTAGATTATAATAATAATTAAAAAGCGGTCAACAAACCAGAAGAATTTTAAATAATAAAAATATATTTTTTATAGTATTATATATCGTATAAAAAATTGCCTGCCTACAAAATAACACCCTATATACCCTTTCCATTATACAGTATAATGAGTTGTTATTTATTTCCCACCCTTTTAATGTCCGTTTATTTTTATTTATTAATTTTTTTTTCTATTCACTCAAGGCCAATTATTTTGGCAGCTCTGCCCTTCATACAACATTTTCACAGCATTAAGCACAATTAAATAAGAAAATATTAAAATGGAACACAATTTCTTTTTTTTTTTTTTTTTGTTGAGAACATTGAGTGACTGGCTATAAAAGGTACCCAAATATTTTTGAAAGCATTTTTGCTGCTGTTATTAAAATTATCGTAAAATTAATGAATACAAAGTAATTGTAAATGGCATGATATGGCATGATAGCGCCTGCTTGCTTGTCCTATTATTTATAATAAAAAACTTCTATATATAGAAAATGTTTAGGGAAATCCGGTTTCTTTTAAATTTAATGTCATAATTAAAACTTTTAGCCAGCCGGCTTAAAATTATTCAGGTATTTTGCTCAAAATAATGAAAGAAATATTAGTTAGAAGTAACTGAACGAAACAAAATCAAAACAATTATTTAGGAGAATTAATTTTTTTTTGCATACTTTTCCATATAATTAAACATTTTGTATCTAATAATTATTATTATTAGATAAAAAACTCCATAACCGTTGATTATATGGAAAAATTGTCTTATCATGACTTAAAGAAAATTTTGTGGTGAATCCGCTGGTATTTCTTAGAATAAAATTGGATAAGCCATTCCCAAGATATGATAAAATCAATGCAACGACCTCTCTGAAAATCCTTAATTTTAGAAAAAAAAAATTTTTTAAAATTGTATCCATAGAATTTTAAATTTTAGGTGTTTTTGTTCTTAGGGGGCCATAATACATCGAAATTAAATAGTTAGACTTCAAAGTAATTTTTCGTGTTGACCAGTGTAATTGTTTTGAATCCTTTTAAAGTTTCTACACATATCAAATGGCCAAAAAATAATTAACGAGTTTCAGCATTTCATCTTAATGTTGTTGAAAAGAAAAAAATTAGTTTCTTGTATTCCATATTTCATTAGATTTTTTTTAAATTAATCATACTGATCAACTCGACTTGTGTGATGACCTGGTCGACTCTTAAATACCCTCTAAATATTTAGAAAATAAATTAAAAGTGTTTAACCTGTTGGGTCAGAGTTCCTTCAAGACATTTATGTGCCCAATTTAAGACTCTATTTTTACAGGGTCCCACCGAGAATGGTTTTGGGGAAAACATTTCAAAAAATTTTTAATTAGCAGATTTGAACTTTAGCCTAACTCGATTATTTTCATCTTAGTGATTCAAAAATTCTTTAATAAAATATTTTTCGTCAGACAATTCAACAAGTCACTATTTTAAAAACTAATTTTATAGTATTCTAAGTTTCAAAGTGGAAATGAATATTTGAAATATCAAGACTTGATATTTTCAAACATTTGGTATATTTTTGTGGTACACCTTTCAATATCAAATCGTCCAGCATTATTAATAAAAGATATAAAATTCAAAAGGTTTTTGGAGGTAGATAAGCACAATATATGTAAATAGTTTTTATTTTAAAAACTTATTATGATCATTTAAATTAGAACAATAATTTCTAATGAAATATATTTTATCACATAATTTAACCACTCTCCATTAAAAAATTTTATTTTATCATTTTTTTATTGTGAAAACACTATTAATTATTTTATTTCAGTATTCTAAGTTTCAAAGTGAACTGGAGATAAATATTTGATAATATCAAATCTTGAAAAGTGTAATTTTTTTGTGGTACACTTTTGAGAATCATATCGTCTGGAATTATTAATAAAAGATATAAAATTTGAACGGCATTCGGAAGTAGATCTGCACAATATAAGTCGTTTTTATTTTTAATTCTTAATATAAAATTTGTGTTAAATTTCTTAGAGAAGCAACAACAACACCTTTTTATTTCATTCTGTAATTGCGCACACACACACAAAATAGTTTCTTTAAAAATTTGTTCATTGTTGTCTTAAAATGTGTTTTATAACGTATAATAAAAATATGGAAATCCCATTTTTATAAATTGAAGTAAAAATCGCAAGCAATTCCTATAAACATATATTTTATCTATAAATATAAATTCGGTCGAATGTTTAACATCGGTCTATGCTAGTATTAATTAAAATATTAATTGCATTGACGCTGCTGCAATTTAGGTAATGAAATTAATCACATAATTATATAAGTTTTTTAAAAGAAAAATATTTTATAAAATTATTATTGTATTCTGATATTTTTAAGCTTAAGGTCTCTTTATTTTAGTTTAATTTTTAATCTCAATATTTCGTCACTCCTTTGTGTGACTTCTTCAGGAAATTAATTATCTTATTTGATATGAAAGTTATTGTGTAAAATTATAAATGCATTTTATAGTTTTTTATAGTCGAATTGAAAAAATCACTTAAATAGTTGTAAATATATATTATGAACTTTAAATGCAGATTATAAGATTTTAATTTATAAAAAGTTTTAGCAGTTTTTAAAACGTTGATAAGTCACAGAGATATGAATGCCAACAAAATCTCTGAAAATTGTTGCTTATGCGCGTAAGTTTACTTAAGCCAACTTATTTCTGCCTTAAAGTTGAAATAATCAATTGGCCATCTATTCTATACCACTTTTAATTAAATATTCAATTTTATTTTTATTGAAATCAATCGAATTCGCCAATAAGTTTTGCCTGTAACTTTTCTCCTTAACATAAAATTGTCAAGTAAATAGAATTTGGAATTCGATTGCAAGAATTCAGGTTTCAGCAATTGTTATTGAAATGAAATTGACGATGTTCGAACATTGAATGTTCAAATACCATTCAATTTTGTTATTTACTTAATGTCAAAAAAACATCACTTACCTCATTATTTCTATAATCTAAGACATCAGCAATTTCGCAGAAGAAATTATTTCAAGTCTTGTGGTAAAAGCAAAAAAAATAATGGATGAATGAATGGCATGGGTAGAGTTCTTTTCCGATACAATGTGTTATGTTTAGTGCATTAAAACAAACAAGCGTTCAATATTATTTACAAAAACGTACACATACATTCGCAAACAGGTAAACAATATTTTCTTTGTCGTTGAAGTGTGTGGAAGGCAATCAACTTATTGTACAGTACAACTTGGATATATGAGCGATGGCAGTTATTGTAACTGTGAGGGGTGGCGTATAAGCAATAATTTTAGTTTTGATTTTCATGAAACCGGGCATTTAGCAGAATAGTCTGCACATTTTTTGTCACTTCTGCCCTCAACGCTCAATTTTCTGCCTGTTAAGTTTCAAGTTAGTAATTTAACAAGTAAAAACGTTATATGCGACCGGGTCGAATTTTCTTAAATACCTTCCAAATATTTAGTAAACAAAAACTGTATTTTTATTATTATTAAAATATACATTTTTATGGTATTTGGCTTAAGTAAACAAGAAAAAAATTTACTTTAATGCGGTCGTTTCCAATGTGTTGGGAGGAGCATGACTGGTGTCGTTTTCTTTTCTGTAAAAGAGTGCAACATTTTGTGCACTTCTTATGGAAAAATGGCAGCGCTATTATATAATTTCAAAATAGTGAATTTATTAGAAAATAAAGAGCCATCCCTTAGGAATATTAATTTATGTCTTCCTCTCTACTCTTCCTAACTGCAAATTTTAAGAAATAAAGTGAAAAACTGTTACATGTTTTTCAAAAAAGAAAACACCATAAGACACCTTTAGGTATTAATATTTTATATCAACGTGCAAAAAAGGTATTGAAATAAATTTAAAATGTCAGAGTTCCTTTAAGACATTTCTGTGCTTAATTTAAAAGCTCTATACAGGGTGACTCTGAGAAAGACCGTGATGGAGACATTTCACCTAAATCGTAAAAACTTAGAAACTGAATTTCCGGGATAGTTAAGTGTAGAAAAAAAGTTTTTTTTTCGATAAATTCATTTAGGTGGCAAAGGGGGGTGTAGGGAAAGGGCAGGGGAAGATCAGAGAATATATTACCTTTGCCATAAAAGCTTATAAATAAAATTTTTATGGAATGTAGGCTTAAGGAATACAATTTGCTAAATATTTACACTATTTTTCAATGTAATATATAACTTCTACGCCCACAAAAGGGGCCTGGGTCCAAAAATTTACTGTATCATATGTTCCACAGACGGACGGATGGTTATTGCTAGATCGTCTTAGACTTCATCACTGATCAAGAATATATGTATATATATTATGGGGTTCAATGCTTTTTGGTGGATATTAGAACTGTATTTTGGCGAGGTCGCTCTAGCAAGGGCCGTGGGGGGAGACATTTCACCTTTGCCATAAAACACTAAAATAATATGTATATTTGGGACAATTAATTGTAAAAAAATTATTTTTTTATTGGGTCATTTGGTGGCCAAAGGGCGAGGAGGGGGATAGGGCGGAGGAGGATCAGGTTATGTCTCAGCTTCATCATTAAAGCTTAAGAATGTTATTTCTAAGGAATGCAGTCTTAAGTAATATAATTTGTTAAATTTTTACACTATTTTTGCATATAAAAACGCCCACTAAAAGGGAGTGGGGTCCAAAATTAAGTTATTTGATTTTATGACTCTGAGTTTAATGCGCTGGACTTTCTTTGACATAAAAATTTATCATTTGCTTAAAACAATTACAAAAAAAAACTTAAAAAATTATGTGGTTTTTTAGAGGTTAGTTTAGTTCTTCCTAGGGGAACTTTTTTCCCTCTGGCCCGATTCAAACCATTTACGAACTTGACCTGTGCTATCGTTCAACATATATTTATACCAAGTTTCAAAGATCTGGGCTCTTTTCGTTTAGACTGAATCGTGATTTCCACAGACGGATGGACGGACGGGCATGGCTAGATCGTCTTAGATTTCATCACTGATCAAGAATACATATAGTTTATGGGGTCTCAGATGGATATTTCGCCGCGTAACAAATGGAATGACAAAGCGAATATACTCACCAATTCTTTTTTGGAGGCTATAAAAAAAGGAAATGAAAAACTAAAATAAGCAGTTTTTCCGCTGTATACTTTCGCACGGTATTATGGGTATACAAATTAAAAAATGTGTAATGAGAGAGCTTAAAGGCTAAAATCGTTTAACACCATCTAATTTGCAAAAAGTTTAACTACTAATGAACTTAATAATACACTAATTAAAGCAAACATAAAATATTTAGCCAAAATTAGACATGCTGAGGAGTTTACATACGTACATACATACATACATATGGATTAGTATGTATGTATGTACGTATGTAATCGTACTTATGCACAAAAACAAATACTCTATTTGTAAAATGAGCCAACTTGGGATTAGTAGTCAAAGATTATTGCATATACGAATATAACGAATATGTGTGCGTGTGTGTATGGCAACAAATCTACAATGATCTTATTATAATTAAGAGCTTGGAAGCGACTGACAGGAACTGTTGCTCACCCACAGTCTACTATTGAACACTTGCAAACATTTATTTTATTTACGTTTTGCTTTTCATTCATTCGAAATACGTAAATCATCATTAATGGGATTTGCAATGAATGTTGTTGATTTTATTGCCTGCTGTCTTTATTGTTATTATTGTAGCTGTTGCTTTTGCTTTTGCTGTTGTTGTTGTTTCTTAATGTTATGGCTGTTACGTTTGTTTTGTTGCTACTATTTCATCAATTAATGGCATCAAATTAAAAATTATGTTAAACGAGATTAAAAATTAACACATTGAGAAAGCAATTCAATTTTAATTAGATTTTAATGTAAAACTAATGACAGTAAAGGTTTTATTTTTTATTGTATCAAGAGTCTATAATAAAGTTGCCTTAAGTGTCCACAGGCACTTGATTATTTAATTATTGAAAATTACATTAGAGTTTACGCAACAGTAAATAATATGGCATATGAATTTGAATTGCTTCTAAGTAAAAAAAAAGAAATATGTGTGCGGAATTTTTATAAATCATTTATTTATAATTAAAAACAGTTCAGGTACTTTTATTGACAAAAAATTTGATTTTACTATAAACAAATAATCCTTGAATCGGTCTAATTTTTGCCAGGCTGGAAGCTGATTTTCAATTATTGTTCTAATGCTCTTCTTGCAATCGATTCCATATATAGCCATGTGGTGTCACTCAGCTCTGGCAACTTTTTGTTGCAAGACTTAAGAAATATTTTGTGATTTCTTAAATCAATCTGCCTTTTTGCGCTTTAAAATGCATATTTTCAAATATGCAGTTCCATGCCTGCATACATACTTGACCACATAACAAACAAAAAATACTGATATATATTTGTTTTATAACTTTTCGATGAAAACATTATTATGCCTTTTGAATTAATAAAATTATTTATATTATTTACAAAAATTATCCAAATTTGCTGGAACACAAACTTTTTTTTTTTTAAAAAACCTTCCATTTTGCTTTCAATCAATTTTCAAGTAAGAACTTCTGCTCTTTATTTGTCAATTTTCTTATAATTTTTTTTATTTATTTAAAACTGTAAACAAAAAACAGCTGATAACATAATTCTTGTCCGAACTTATCCTAAGAAATAGTTCGGGCGACTTTGTACAGGAAATGAAAAAATATTACGCTTTCATCCGCTCTGAAAATTGCACAAAAACTCGTTTGGGTAACTTTGGACGATTTGGGGCTATTTCTTGCTGCATCTGGAACACAGCTGTTGTTTCAAGAAGTGTTGCAGTTTGGTTTTTTTCCAAAAATTACTTTAGTAATGTTAAATATATCATATTCCAAAATATAGTGTTGTGCACACTTCAGCATATGACAGCTGAATATTATAATATTTACAGTTTCTAAATAAATAATTATCTAGTGAAAATTATAATTCTCATTTTTTAAATTATAAAAATCAGCAAAAGTGTAAAAATCTGTTGTAAAGCATACAAATGAGTTACCTTTGACAAGACAACATGAATTAGTGAAAAGCTAAAAGTCAAATGGAGTTCTGAGTTACAATAATATGTACTTAATCTTCATTTTTGTTCCTGACATGGATTAACGCACACAAATATATTTTACATGGAAGTGTATGTGCAAGTAAATTAATTTCTTCTGCACTGTGACAGCCTTCTTGAAAAACAACTGTTTCACAGAAAGAATTTAGCTCCCTCTACATCTGGAAACTATTTGTGAGCAGTAATCAAAGACAAAAACAAAAAAGAAACCTGCAGCCGGCTTATCGATAAAGCAATCAACTTTTCACCACCACTAACTTAAAATTGTAAACAAAAAAGTCTCACCAATAAAGAGTGTACATTTTTCAATCACAGATATTTCATTCGTCGCGGATATACCAAAGGAGAATAATTTAGAACAATGAGTTATCCAAGTCCAAAGAAAGATTATGAGACTACTCAAAACTTCTACTGTTATCCACCACCTCAAGTGACATCTAATGCACCACCTCAAGTGACATATAATGCTGCACCAAATGCGAAAACAGAAACAGTTCCTGTGCATCCTCCATTACCGCCTGAGTCGGACAATTTTTATAATTATGTGTGTACTTTACCACCACCTCCTCCACCACCACCGCCAGGAAACGAAACTGTAACATTAGAACGCTCTTACAATCAAACTGCACACGCATCGGGCACAGCCGCATCATCAAATTCTGCAGGAAATGACAAATTGGACAAATCGTCATACGCTAGCAAATATGCTGAAAGTTATGTTAATTCGAATTCTTATAAACAAGTCAGTGGGGGAAGTGAACCCCCAGCACATGGAGATTATCATGGATATTCATCCAATTATTCATATCCACCTCCTACTGCTCACCCACCAAGCTATCCTGCAGCCAGTAATTCATATGAATATCATCCAAGTAGCTACCAGTATGAATATGATGTTAATTATTATCCTCCACAAAACCATTATGGTTCGTATAACCATCGATACCATTCCTCCCGTCCTAGACCTGATTACTACACCAGACCTCCTTCGTATTCGTACAGTAAAGTGGATCAATATTATGAAAAAGCAAACATGCCTTCATCTTCAATTGCTGATACTGTCAAGTCAGAAAAACAATATGTTGGAAAACGTCATCGACAACGCGATGAACGTCCTCCTAAATCTGAATCGGAACGTGACCGTTTGCTAAGGAACTGGCGTTCGAATTACTGTGAAACTTCTGAAGAAATTCAACGTAAAATGGATGAACTAGCTGAAATGGATGATGAAAGTATTGAAGTATGGGTGCGTTCATCTCCGGCAGATCTCTACTATAAACGAACAAGTAATGTACATGAAGTAGTGGCTTCTACTCGCTTGGAAATGTTGTGTGAGTTATTTGAAGAGAAATTAATAAAAAGAGGTGATAAAATAAGAGCCACTTTGCCACCTTACAAACCACCACCCAGACATACACGCCGGCGCGTATGCAAGCATAAATCTGAAGGTTGCACTTCCTCAGACACTGATTCATCCGATAACGAAGAATTTAAGTTGGAGCAGGACAACTGTATGGAGGAATTGTCACGCAAACTGCAACATCCCTATCGGATACATGCCGATTTGTGGCATAATGAAAATGGCGAAATGAACGACGGTCCACTGTGTCGTTGTTCGGTTAAATCTCGTCGTGTTGGTATACGCCATGGTATTTATCCGGGCGAAGATGGCTATCCAAAATGTGAACTTAATTCAAATAATGCACATAAATTACACCATTATCGTATAACCATTTCACCACCCACGAACTTTCTCACCAAAACTCCCACTATTATAAAACACGATGAACATGAGTTTCTTTTCGAAGGTTTCTCACTACTCTCACACTTTCCGCTAGTGGATTTGCCAACTTGCAAAGTTATACGCTTTAATATCGAATATACTATATTGTATGTGGCGGAAAAGATGCCAGAAAATTTTACAGTACGTGAACTGGATTTGTTTTGTAAGTATTAAAATCTAATAAAGGATTCGAACAACAAACTCAGAACCTCTATTACGTATTCGAAATATATGGCTGCTGAAAAATTTCTAAGAAAGTTCTCTTTATATATTTCCGAAACTTGATCTCGATGTTATTTTATTTACCGCTAACTCTTTACAAATCATCTATAGTCAATCAATCGAAGATTTTTTTTTGTTTTAGTTCTAAAAGTTCTGGGGCCAAATTACCGCATTCGATATCGATCGAAATTTCGAATTTGAATGGAAATTTCGATCGTAATCGAATGTCACAATTTGCCCCCTGTTCAATATAAAAGTTTTCATTTCTATTTTATGTATTTATTTTATTATTATTATTTCTTTTATTATTATTTTTTTTATTATTTCGATAATCATTGGCGACAATTTTCAAAACTGTTAGGCCGTGTTTTTGAGATGTGGATTAAGTTTAAACTTAGTTTAACGTACTCTGAAACTGTGATTTTTCCAGCGAAATGAGATTTCTTATTTATTATTTCATTAAAGACCGACATTTTAAGAAAAATTAAGCTGTTCCGCCCGAATTTTATACACAAACTTGCTAATGGCGGCACAAATGTGTTTTCAGATTAACTAAACCTAGTTTAACTGAGATCTCAAAAACCCAGCCTTAATCTCACTTTTCTCTTCCAAAATTGTTTTTGATTGTATTTTAAATCTGGCCAGCTTGTTTTTGGGTTAGACATTCTTTTTTTAATTCAATAAGATAAATTTCTCTCAAGACAAGTTCGAAAAAATGAACTCTTTTTTCAAAATTTTTCGAATTTTAGTTTACAAGTTTCATGAAAATTATCAGTGCCAATAATTCCCTGCATTTGTTGTCCTTTAAGCTAAATATCTATTCCACGAACTGCTGGAACTAGTTGATTTTTCTTTGATGCCAAATATTGATGGCAATATTGCCTTAAATAGTTGTCCTGCGTTCCATTTCTTGCCACGCTTTGTACGTGATTTACCCGATAATGGCAAAGAGGTATTGGCCATGTGCGAAGTTCTGAAATATCTACTGGACAATGCTGGACCTTTGGTGGATACACACATGTTAAATAATTTAAATCACATACACCAAACAGAATGGCAGGATTATGTGGATAATTTTAAGGGTATGCTGGCCACAAAACCGGGCTATAATCCCTCCTCTGTGCGTGTAGATCAGTTAGATCGCAATGTAAGTGATTTGCCTGAGTGTTATGAAAATGAAAGCGGTGTATCTTACCCTGCCATCGTGCATTTTGGCATAAGACCGCCACAGCTAAGCTATGCAGGTAATCCCGAGTATCAAAAGGCCTGGAGAGAATATGTTAAATTTCGCCATCTTATGGCCAATATGTCCAAGCCATCGTTTAAAGATAAACGTAAGTTGGAGGAGAAGGAAGCACGCTTGCAAGAAATGCGTACTCAAGGTAGAATGAAACGTAACGTGACGGTGGCGGTTAGCTCAAAAGGCTACCATCGCACCGGCGTAATGTGTGATATAGTGCAGCATGCCATGTTAGTGCCGGTATTAACTGGGCATTTAAGATTTCACAGGTCCCTGGACTTGCTGGAAAAAAATATTGGTTATAAATTTAAGAATAGGTGAGCTGCTTTCATTTACTGAAATACTTTGTTGTCTTTAATTAATCTATGATATTTGTTCGCTCTTAGATATCTGCTGCAGTTGGCCTTAACCCATCCTTCTTACAAGGAAAATTATGGCACTAATCCTGATCATGCACGCAATTCATTAACAAACTGTGGCATACGTCAGCCGGAATATGGAGATCGCAAAATCCATTATATGAATACACGCAAGAGAGGCATAAATACTCTGATTAACATCATGTCGCGCTTTGGCAAAGAATATGAGACAATGTCGAACATCACCCATAACGAACGCTTAGAATTTCTGGGTGATGCTGTAGTCGAATTCCTCAGCTCCATACATCTGTTTTTTATGTTTCCTGAGTTAGAAGAAGGTGGTTTGGCCACCTACAGAGCAGCCATAGTGCAAAATCAACATTTGGCCCTGTTGGCTAAAAAATTGCATTTGGAAGAATACATGCTGTACGCTCATGGTTCTGATTTGTGCCACGAATTAGAATTGCGACATGCGATGGCAAATTGTTTTGAAGCCTTAATGGGCGCTCTGCTGTTAGACGGTGGCATTTTTGTGGCAGATGAAGTCTTTATGAATGCCTTATTTATGGAAAATGATCAGCTAAGAGAAATTTGGAAGAATTTGCCTGAACATCCCTTGCAAGAGCAAGAGCCTCTAGGTGATAGGGATTGCATAACTTCATATCCTATGCTGCAAGAACTAACCAAGTTTGAAGAATCAATTGGCATACAATTCAAACATATTAGATTGTTGGCCAGGGCCTTTACTGATCGTTCTATTGGATTTACTCATCTTACTTTGGGCTCTAATCAACGTTTAGAATTTCTGGGCGATACAGTTTTGCAGTTGATCTGCTCAGAATATCTCTATCGGCATTTTCCTGAGCATCATGAAGGTCATTTGTCATTGCTGCGATCTTCCCTGGTCAACAATCGTACTCAGGCTGTTGTTTGCGATGACTTGGGTATGACCAAATATGCTGTTTATTCTAATCCCAAGGCAGATCTAAAGACCAAAGATCGTGCCGATTTATTGGAAGCCTTTCTAGGAGCTCTATATGTCGATAAAGGTTTGCTGTATTGTGAACAATTTTGTCATGTCTGTCTATTTCCTCGCTTGCAATTGTTTATCATGAATCAGGATTGGAACGATCCTAAATCTAAGTTGCAGCAATGTTGCCTCACTTTGCGTACAATGGATGGTGGCGAACCTGATATTCCCTTATATAAAGTTATAGAGTCATCGGGCCCTACCAACACTCGTGTTTACACAGTCGCAGTGTATTTTAGAAACAAACGTTTAGCGACTGCTACAGGCTCTTCGATACAGCAGGCGGAAATGAATGCGGCCAAACAAGCATTGGAAAATTCTCGTGACCTATTTCCACAATTAGATCATCAGAAACGTGTAATAGCGAAGAGTATAAAAAAACAAACAGGACGGGAAATAAATACAGAAGAGAATACACAAAAGGAAGAAAAGAAACCGAAGATGCCAACGCCCATGGAAGATGAATCACATTTACCCAAACAATACCGTGAACGGGAAGATATATCAAGTGATGAGTTACCAGAAGATGACGAAGACGATGTAGGAAATCTGAAACGCCAAAGCGAAGCTGTGCAGCAGTTTGTAAAAGGGGATAAAAAGAAAACGAGGTGTAAGTATTTTAAAATTTAATAGTTTTCTTAGTAGTCAGACGAGCCGTTCCGACTCTTTAGCATTGTTTTCTTAAAACAATACTGCGGAGCTTGACAAAATTGGTTTCTTTTTTTCCAGCGTATTCCAGTGAAAAAAATTCAGATACCGAAAGTTTGACTTCAGTGGGTAGCACTGATACTTCTAACAAGAAATCTGCTAGACGTCTTTCCTGCGCTGGCTCTCCAAAACGTGTGCGTTATCAAGACTGTTCTCGGAAAGTACCACAAAATCCGATACTAATCATACCACCCACACATTGTGAAGATGTTAGTAGTGACGACGAAGATTTTCAAAAACCTCTTGAAACTTGCCTACAACAAACTGCAGTTGATGAAGATAAAAGTAGTAAGCAGAATTTAATTTTAAGCGATTTAAAGGACTTGGTGGAAGATATATCATCTTCTTCTGATTTAGAGCCCGGTGAGATATCTAATTAGTTCTTAAAACATATTTAAAGTAATAATAATAATAATAAAATATAAAAATTAATTTGAAATTGGTTTAAGTTTGTTTTGTTATGTAGATATATTTTAGAATATACATATGTACTTAATTGTCTTGGGTATTTTGGGTGCACTAAACTCAATATCAAGGAAAACAACAGATATAAGCCGATGTCTACTTGCGATAACATTGTAAAAATTAAGAAAAACCTTGTACAAAGAAAAAAAACGCGACTCAGTTTCAATTATTTAAGCCATGTTATTTGGTTTTGTTTACTTAAAAAGTTTTACAATTTTATTTTTCAATTTCGTAAAAAATAATAACTTGCTTTAATCTATTAATGGCATATAGAAAATTTATGACCCGAAAGTAAAACATATAATATATTAACAGAAGCAGATTATAAAATCACTTAAAAATAAACCAGAAAGAATTTTGTCTAATTAGCAAATGAATAAACTGAATACATAAAAAAGAAAAAAAAATATTATAATCATTTGACTGCCTGCTTTTATACATGTTCATATTAAGAACACTTTTTAAAAGTGTTTTTTTGTTATATTTTTGTAGAAACTAAGTTCGGTCTTCGTTTAAAACAAGGAAAGTCGGCGACTGTTTAATTTTCCATCGTGATTCAAAGCATTTTGTACTTCTTTAATATCAGGCAGACTGCCAATGTCACCTCGCGCTGCCAGTGATGCAGGAGTTTTTAATATACGTGTAGCAACTCTTTGAATGTCGCCCGCAGTTATTTTATCTGCAAAGCAATTAAAAACTGAGCATCATTAAACCAAATATGCATGAAATAACTTACCGATTTCATTTATGAAATGTTCTGGCCTTTTACGATGACCAGTTGCTAATACTTGCCGTCCTACATCTTCGAATACTACAGGGCGTGATTCTAGATTCATTAATAACATCGACTGTAATTGTATCTTAGAACGACTCAGCTCCTCACGGCCAGGATTTGAAGTCATATGGACTAATTCTTTTGTTACCACTTCGACCATATCACGAACATTGTTTGGTGGAGCACTGGCATGTATACAGAATAACCCTGTGTCTGCATAAGCGTGATTGTAAGCGGTAGCGCTATACATCCAATGATAACGATTTAAAACATTTGTATACAGTCGAGAATACATTCCTTTGCCTGGACCTCCGGCTGAAAATGAACCACCTCCTCCCATCATAATATTGAGTACACATAATGCTACAAAATCGGGATCTTGATGGGAACAACCCTCAAGTCCGATCACAACATGAGCAAGTTCAGGTAAACCAGCGGCAGCATAAATTGGAATTTCACACTCTTCTTTTCGAATTCCACCGGTGTATTGAGAAATCGACTTGTCAACTTCCTCAGCGCCAGTTCCCCTTATTTGTTCCTTTTCCCAAATAGCAGGATCATCGACAAAGAAACGTTGGACATTGTTCACCAATTCATCGTGATTGACCTACAAAAAGCGGGTTATAAATAATAGAGTTTTGAGCAAAAATGCATCATATTTTGATGACTTTTGAATTTAATGTTAAATTGTTCATAACTTAATATTAAATACTTACACCTACACCAGCAATAACCATTCTCTCAGGTGTATGATGATATTTCAAATAATTCATCAATAAATCACGATTGATGGTCTCCAAATTTTGTGGTGGACATAATTTTGGTAAACCTAAGGTATTTTCCCTATAGGCGGCAGCATGAATCATATCCATAAGTATAGGTTCCTGCTCAGGACGCATACCTAAAGTTTCCAATTCAAACTGTATGGAACGTCTAGCCAAATATACTTCCTCCTCATTCAGAGTCGGCCTTAGCGTAACATCGGCTAAAAGACGAGTAACAGACTCTATGGCTCGACTATCAATGCTAGCTGCATAAATAAGAGTATCACGAGAACTCTGACAATCACAAATGCCACCATTTTTCTCTAATTCTTTTAAAATGGCATCTTTATTGGGGAAATTTGTGGTAGACTGATAACAGAACAGCGCAATTTAAAAAGCTTATAATGAAGAAAAATTAATTAAAATACTTACATTAAAAGCTAACTTTTCCAAAAAATGTGACACACCACTTGGATAAGCAACCTCATAACGTGGCCCTGAATCAATCACCAAACCAACTGTACAAAACTGACCAAAACGTGGTTCTGAAGCCACTCTTAAGCCATTACGCAGTGTAGTTACCTTCGTAACACTACTTTGCAACAAGGGCTTGGCATACTCAACTTCAGGCAAGTTAGGTACAGATTCTGTTAAAGGAGGTAGTTTCGTGACCACCTCGGAGGATGGTTGGTTGACCGTATAGAGCCCATCTGCATTGTTACGCAAACCGCCTGTTATGTTACCAATACCAGTACCACTACCAATCTCATCGATGTTATTTGAAATTTTGGTTGCAAATCGGCGGGACACACTAGATTTTAGGAAAACAACATCGTGTTTTAGGTTATTCACCAGTATTTATTGTGGTGAAATGCCGCAATCACAACGTTCTTCAAAATGCTTACCTTTGCCAACCGCTCCTTATATGATTTAATGCACGCACCTGCATTTCATACGCTTATTATATACAAACTTTCTTTGATTGCCTGTTTAGTACAAATGTTAAATTTCGTTAATCTTTTTAGAATTTTTTCAAGTTTTTTTATTCTAAAACATTATGAGAATAGAAAAAAATTTCAGATAAAGAAGTTTAATTGACAGCTGTTTTCTGACATTTTATATTATTACTGTGTGGATTGTATCATAAGCCGAGCTGCCTGACTAATTTTTTCTTTGTAGGGTGGAAAGTGTGAAACCGTCGTCAAGAAAGATCAATATATCGAAATTGATGGCGAAAAATGTTAAACACAATAAGGGTGATTTTATAAATCCTTTTGAAATTATGTTCCAAGAAAACTATTTATTGATCAGATTATGTAGTATCGGTTTTTAAAAATGTCATAGTAAAACAAATAAGAAATTATGTAAGCTATTAATTGATCAATATTTCGTTGAACATTTTCTTATCTGTACTAACATTTTTTCAATCAGAAGTTGTTTATATGTTCTACCACACACTGTTTTTCTTAGGATATTCATATAAATTTGTTATTGGAAGTAGAGGCAAAAAATATATTAAATTTCTCTGTAGAAGTTAACCGATCGCTAACGAATTATTGATCAAATAATAAAAAATTATCGAAATCTAAAACAAGTAAGGGTTGAAAAAAATTGTTTTGCAGCTTAATAGGTCAAACAGAATCAAATATGCCCCATTGATGTAGCTTGTTTTCATATTTTATTAATAATAAAAACTTAAGATTTAATTTAAAAATATCAAACACGTTTGTATATTGCAATAATTTTTCTTTTATTTAAGCTATACGTTACAAATTGTCATTTCAATTTCATTCTTGAGAAAGAAAATCTGCAGCTGTCATTAAAAATTAAGCTGAAATAGAATAAAAATACTTTTGTTTTTCAAAATTTTTGTGTCTTTCCATCACTACAAAATTTGGAAAAAAAACTAAATTTATGAAGAGAATAAAAAAATATTTAAATTAAAATCACATTTTCACTTAAATTTCTAAATCACTTTCATTTTTATGAATTTTTTTTTCTATAATTATAAAACTAAATATTTTTCAAATAAAAATCCAACAATGAAATGTTCAATTTACGGCCTATTATTAGATATGTCTGTTATTTAAATGATGTTAGTAATTTTCATACAATCGCGTTTCGAAACATGTGTTTATATATACTTAAACTGATAATATTAATATTTTTTTATTAACATACATACCAAATAATAGGTTGTGAACTGTTCAAATGTATTTAACAATAATTCAAGCGGAACTCGAATATTTTCTTAATTCCTTAAAAAAAAGGAAGGGAAATTATACAAATAATATATTATATATTACCAATATACTTAAGTGCTACTTATTTAGAAAAAAATGTTTGAATCCTTTTGCATCTTATTTAAATATTTTCTAAATTTATGCATTGTTAGACTTAAGCTTTAAAATATTTTGTTATACAATGATACTTTGCTTTTGTTTTAATTAATTTTAATTTCGTTTTTCTAATATTTTTATTGCAAAATTATGGTAGAAAACATATTATGTTATGCAGAGTACATATTTGTTGTAGTTTGCTTTGGAAACTACTGTTCCAACTTAATATAAATTTAAGTTTAAAATAGTTCTCCAACATCTACATACTTACTTTTACGCATTATTTGTTAATTTAACAAGTTTTATTTTCGTACAAAAGAAACTAATTTGTAATTATTGTGTAAATTTTTAGCTAGCAAAATTCTTAATTTTTTAGGTAATATGATAATGATGTGTTGCATTTGATCAGATGTATATACATACATATACATGTATATCTTATTCATCTGTAAAAGGGTGTTCTGATGTTTCACTGCTGTTACGTCTACGATTTTCGAGAATTTTTGTTGCTTGTTCTAATGTTTCCTTTTTAAAAATGTAATTACTTTCACTCGGCAGTGAATATCTTGTATCATCAAGATGAAATGTTAGTCCCAGAACGATATTGAAAGCTGACGTGTCATAGCTGTGGCAACCGGAATAGCGGTACTGAGGCTTTTTATTGTATTTGCAACCATTTGATTGAGCACCTGAAAAGAAAGTAAATTGATAGTATATATATGTAGAAATTGAATTTAAACGATAGCTAAGTATAAAACATATACATGCCAATTATTCAGTTTTGAATGGCAAAACCCGTTCTTGCATTTGACATAACGAATGTAGAACTTTTTTAAATTGACTAGTCTAGCTGTCATTGATGTACTTTGAGCTGACTGAGATATAAAACGCGTATTTAAACGCACGATACCTCAAAAAATGACACGTTCTGCGGCACAATCTCAAAAAACTGTATGTGTACAAAACTACTTTATACAGATTTCCTATAATCACATATTTTCTTTAAAATCATTTAATTATGGTCAACAAATATGTAGATATATTCACTAAGTCGGTTTAGACAATGGAAATGTAGATGATGGAATACCTATTTTGAGTTCGCTTTGACAGCTATTGGAAATTACTGTCATACTGCAGCATTTCACAAATCTGATTTTCTGGCATCCCTGTCATATCATTTTTTCATTCTGGTACAAAAAAAAATGTGTGGAACATATATGTTTTTAAGTGGTACGAAAGTAGAAATTACAGGAGTTTTCGACATCAATATTTTGTTTTTTTAATATATAGTAATTTACAAACAATAAAAAGCAATGAATACACAGGGATACCCTCAACAATCACCTTATCCTAGTCAAGCCGGTTATTCATCGGGACCGCCACCAAGTAAGGAAATCAAAATCCGTAATATATATGTATAGGAAAACCCCATTAATGAATCAAGTTACTCTGAATTTGTAGTGTCGTAAAAAATTTCAGTGGTATACACAAAAAAGTGTGCCTCTAATTTGCACTAATAATTAGTATGTGCATTAAAGTATGTATATAATTGTTCTGTTTACAAAGGTGTTTTTTTATTATTTTTGAGGTCAACCCTATGGATGGAAACCAAATTCCCCCGCCGATAGTGTGCCGTCAGCAGCTAGTGGCGCTTTCATTGATCCTGAAAATTTAGAACCTAAAAATTTTTCATTCAATGAAGCTAGTGTTCGCAAAGGATTCTTACGTAAAGTCTACATCATTTTAATGGTAAGAGAATGGAAAGAAATGAACGTAAAATAATAATAATTTGCGTATTAGCATTAGCTGTAGTTGTGAAATTCTTAGAATATAGAATTTCTTAAGAAAATCAATGGCAGCAAAATGTGCAATTTATTTATTTTTATATTTATCGATTATGATCTATAACACAATGCTTTGTTTGGTGTGTGGTCAAGCGTGTCTCTTTGCCTGCATTTCATTGGTAATGGCAAGAATCAGTTAATAATAATAAATTCAGATAAGCCTATGGTAATAAATTTAGCAGATTTGGCAGAAAAAGTTGCAGTTGTTATATTAAATAAATATTCATATGTATGTATGTTACATTTTAAGTTAAAGATCATTTTTATTAACATGTTATAACTGCAGAATATATGCTTACAGTAATTTCGTTCAATGGTAAAAATTTTGGTGCATATAGCGTTAGTTTATTAAAATAAATCAACATTAAGAAATAGTAGAATCCCTTATCCTGAAGAAGTTATATTTAAAAAGTTTTAAGATTTGTCATTGAAACAAAACCATTTTTTATAAACTTTTAATAATTTTTAGTTCCTGAAGATGTTAACAAGCTGTTAACGAAATATTGAATAAAAATTATAAGAAATAATATTTTATACAAAACGATTGATCACAAGCGTGATTAATATTACAATGATCTGTCATTAATTTTGCTCGAAATTAGAACAGTAAATTGATGTCATATATAATTTTCTTTTCTTAAAACAACGTAATTAAAATTCTTGTAAACAAAAATACATTTATAGTTGAAAATTAAAACTTAATATTCTCCTATGCTTTTATTACCAGTAAGCAAAGTTTGTAAGTTGATATGCAAAATGTCAATCTATTTTCTCAAAACAAGAAATTTTTCACGCTTAGTTCTGCCCAGATGTAAACAAACATTAACTCTTAACATATGTAGCTAAACATTTCAATGAAAATATATATTTTTTTTTTTATAATTTGAAAACCCATCTATGTTTTTGATAATTTTGATATCGTTTGTTTTATAGGGTCAATTACTATTCACTTTTGGTATAGTAGCACTATTTCTATTCCATAAACCAACACAAGAATTTTCCCAAAAGAATCCAGGTTTGTTGTTGGCTGCATGTATTGTTACAATAGTTGTGGTAGTAGCAATGGCATGCTGTGAATCAGCACGTCGTACATTCCCTACTAACTTTATATGCTTGAGTATATTTACGGCTGCAGAATCTTTCCTCGTCGGAGCAATAGCTGGCAGATATAAAGCAGAATCGGTGAGTTCCAAAAAAATCTATATATGTCATTAGTATAAAATTATTTTTTTCAATTTTAGGTCTTTTTAGCAGTTGGTATCACGGCTATTCTATGCTTAGCCCTCACTCTATTCGCTTTTCAAACAAAATATGATTTCACTGCCTGCGGTGGTTTTCTACTGGCCGCTATGGTCTGTCTATTAATATTCGGCATTGTTGCAATGTTTTGGCGTGCTCATCTGGTTCAAACAATTTACGCCTGTTGTGGTGCCCTCTTGGCATGCGTATTTCTTATTTATGATACCCAAATAATGATGGGTGGCGATCACAAGTACAGTGTTAGCCCCGAAGAGTACATTTTTGCAGCCTTAAATCTCTATATGGATGTTGTTCGCATTTTCTTATATGTACTACAATTGGTTGGCAATAGAAACAACTAATGTATTAACGGTACATTCCAATGATGACTTTTTCATCTACTATCATGATTTGGAGTTTGAGACAGAAAATAGGGTTCAGAAGAACAGAATGTAACTGACATCTCTACATATTTATAACCCACTGTGCTCTTAAAAATCTTTAAAATTTTATACGATACTTTTTTATTGCTTTAAGAATTTATATACATTATTTTTCCTTCTTGTGTCTCAAAATTTTAACAATATGTAATGTTAACATGTATGTATGTATGTACGTGTGTTTATCAAAACGTAGTTTTCATTATACATTGCATATATACATATATACATAAAAATGTATAATATAAACAATAAATCTCTGAACTTAATTAAACAACAGATTTACAAATTTAATATGTAGTTACATATGTACGTCATATAGAAACATATTGAAAAATTTAATGTAAAGGTGTTAAGTATGTACGGAGTTTAAGGTTGCCGCAAAAATATATGAGCACTTAATGCACACACATGCATAAGATTAATATTAAAAATTCTAAAATATATGCATGTGTACATGAGAGATTGTTGACTTAGCTATTGCAGGGAATACATAAGGGGAGAAGGAAAAAGACTTCAACGAAATGAGTTATGAGAAAATGTTTTGTATTTTACCATTATTTTTTGTTTTTAGTGTATTAAATTTTTTTATTTTCTTTTATATATTTTAATTTTATATGGAAAATATTACTAATGTGGAGGAAAGAAAAAGAAAGCAGGCATATTTTAATAATTTTTACAAATGGATTTTTTCAAACGTTCTGGTTTCTTCAATAACGAAAATGTCTTATGCTCCTAATATGTACCATCTTTTAAATATGTGTATATGTATATGGAGCAAGAATTAAAAAAATAAAAAGATTTCGTATAATTACGAAATTGTTAATCCATCTTTTTCTGCAAAAAACTGATAAGCAACGAATATTTAAAACATTTTATATTAAAGTATGTACAACAGTTGAATGAGTTATGCTTGAAATATTTACAATTTTGCTGTCTGCTAATTGGATAAGATAACGACTTCCAGCAATACGACATGGTTTACTACAATCGGTTTAACCATTTATTTTATTATTTCATTAATTTTTTCGAAGTCCTCTACAGTGTTAAAGATTCCTTAAGTAAATGTTAATGTATTTTAAAAGGGGTATTTGGTGTCGCCTTGCGTTTTGGGACCACATCCCATATATTTGGGTCAGATTTTGTATTAACTAGTGTCCGAAATTACAAACTCTTCTAACAGGTTTCTAACATTCAGAAAAGTATACATTTTTGGTATATTTGCTTCAATAATACATTTTGATAAGGCTTGCAATGACTTTAAAAAGGATTATAAATAGTTAATGGAATACATTTAAATTAATTGCATTAATGTTAAAAATGCGAATGCATATGGGTAGCATTCGAAATAGTTTATTTAATATCAATTCAATATATCTAATTTTAATTGATTTTTAATGTGCCATGAAGCTATTATTTGCAATGTATTTATGTACAACTCACAAAAAAATTATATATTTTTTAACCCCATCAATCAGAGGGAGTGAAACTGAAACAATATTAACACACCAGTGACTACTTCTATTTTGGTATTTAAACAATTTAGTTTTGAATACGCATTTTCAATTATTATTGTAGTACTCACTGGGCTATTGTGCAAAGCTTGTTTTCATGAACACAAACAATTACAAAAATTCCACTTAGATATGACAAAGAATGAATGGCTCGCTATCTGTATCATAAGCACAAGCTCCGCCTCGTAAGCCACTTGTAGAACTACTGTAAAGTAATGCAGACGGTAAGTAGTTTGTTTTAAAAAGTATGTTTTGTTTGGTAATTGTAACACATTGAAAAGTTTTTGCTGAGATATTTAAAAGTTCTCCAGATACGATAATGATCATATTAAAAATTACATTGATGACGTGGGATGCCACCCCTTTCCTCAGTACTATCACTTTTTTTCAATACTTCCTGCACAATTCCTTGCACGAAATCATTCTTTGAAAAAATATTTCATACAGACAGTTAATGACATACTGTATATGTATGTATATACTAAAAAAGTATATTTATAAACAAATATTGTAAATAAAATAACTACTGCAAGAAATATTGTAATGAAGAAGTCATTGTCATTAAAATCTGATATTCTTCATTATTTAGGGGAATGCTGTAAAAGTTATAGTCACTCAATAAAATCACAGGTGCTTGTTTCTAATAAATTTTTTCAAGAAAAAGAATTACACACTATAGAAAGTATTTTAACTTCCATTGATATTTGAAACGGTGTTAGCATTTTTTTGATCTGAGTTAAACACATTAATGCATTTTGTTAATTTGATATAATAAAAGCATAATTATTGCAGGAAATAAATGGAGTACTAGCGGAGTCATCGTCATGAACAAATCGAATGCTATAAATGTTTTAACATCAATTCCTTCGAAGGCAACTATGAACAGAATCAATGTCAGTGAATTGGGACTATTAAAATTTAATGGTAAAAATTTTAGGATTAATTACATTACATAAATAGTTAAGTTTTTTTTCATCCAAATAGACAAAAATATACAGTGCAATTTATTGCAAGCACCGTTCTATTCAGAATTGAGAAGTTTCAGAATCGAGGATAAAAATGAAAGAAAATCCTTATTGAGAGCTATTTTTGGATGGATAATTGTGAGTATTGAAGTTTTTTCTATTACATATTTCATTTTTCTCATTTTCGGGCTCTAAGTTCAACGCTTTGGACCTTCTTTGACGTAAAAGTATATTATTTGCTTTACAAAAAAGACTAAAAATTATGTTGTTTTTAGTTGTTGTTAGGGGATTTACGAACTTGACCTGTGCTATCCTTCAGAATTTATCTATACCAATTTTTTCAAGGACATGGCTTTTTTCGTTTGGACTGTATAGTGATTTCCACAGACTTACGGACGGACGTGGCTATATCATCTTGGATTTCATCACTGATCTAGAATATATAATTTATGCTGTCTTAGAGGGATTTTTCGCTGTGTTACATACGGAATGACAAAGTTAATATACCCTGTATAATAATAATTAAAACATTGCAATACGTTAATTTCACATTCATTAAGATGTGTAAACGAATTTCAAAAAAATATATTATTGTTTAATTAATTATTAGACTATTCCTGTCAACTGACCTCTAACCCCTAATTAAATGCGAGTGTGTATAAGCTTTGTTCACTAAATTTGAGTTGTTCTTTTTTTACAGCTTCAACATTTTTTGTATCTGCCGTTTATGTATTTATCCATAAAATGTGTATCGTTAAAAGTTTCAAAAAGTGTTGATAGTCTTGAAATATTGTGTGCCATAGATTTAGCTATATCAGCACTATTCTACTATTTTCGAAATTGTCGAAGGTCAATGACGAATAGTTATTTGTCATTAATCTTTGTAACGATAATAAATACTATTTCAATGGGAATTTATGCAAATGCATTTAATAATCTAATGGTGAGTGTTTTCCATGTAAATATAATTCTTTCCCACACGTCATTATTATTAGTTGCTGTGTTTGTTTACTTTTTTCTTTAGTAAATGTTGTACATGCTCGTATAAGATAAGAGAGATTTTTAAAATAACGTTTCCATGAAAAAATAATATTAATGGCAACGATTCTGTATTTGATTCAAAATGAAAATAATGTAAATTTTCTTAGCACTTTTGTTATAAAACTATAAATTTTTTTTCTGATTTGGAATCAAACAGATTGATGAAATTTACTGTCATGTAAAACTAAGAAAAATTAAAATTTTATTTGGAATTAAACCAATTTTACAACGAACACTACCCAAACTGAAATTGGTTTAGATTTCCTAAATTGCTTCTTCACAACAAGAAAAACAGGACGAACGTGGCATTTCAATGAAATTGCTCGGTTTTAAAGTAAGATTTTTTAATTTAAACTTCCCCGTGCTGTAGCGCGCAAATTTAGAAGGCCCCTAATTATATGAACATTTGAAAACGTTATTTCTTTTTATTCCTAATTCGGGTGAGATATAAAAAATAACAAAATTTAGTTTATCAAATTGAAATCTCCTTTCTCATAATTTCCATTAGATTTGTTAAATTTAATACATTAAATTTAATACGTGAAGATCTAAAGGTCTAATCACAATAAGCCAGCTTATTGTAAGTAAATGTTTAGTAATTCCAACAGTGTTTTCTTTTTATTTTTTTTCAACATTTTCATAATCTGCCTGCTTATTATTGTGTTGTTCTTTAGTTTCATTCAAGCGTAACTTTGTGTGTCATCCATACAACACGAGGCATTGATTGTTGTTAGTATTCATTTTAATGACATTGTTGTTATGAATACATTTTTATAACAACAACGCCATAAAAATATACTCTAAATACACTTCAAATGAATATAATGTAAATCATTCCGAATAAGAAGTTTATGACCTTTGGAAGGGCCTTTATATAACCTTCTAATGCTAGAATTCATAACTCAATAAATTTAATTTAAATAAATTTTTATAGATTTAATTAATTTCATAATTGCGGAAAACTACTTTCTTAAAGGTTTTATTAATTTTACAGGTCTTGTTGCATCCGATGATAGTGATATTACAGTTATCGTCAATTGTGCTTTTCACCTTGCAGTCAAAATTTAATACGACATACTTTGGAGTGGTAGTTATTATTCTACCGGTTTATGTAATATTTTTAAATTTAAATATTTTCATTTTTCATAACACAGACTTTTATATAATAGCAACATTAAGTTTACTTATTACAGTTTATATCACATTTGACATGCAATTAATGCTTACATCACCACTACATGCATACAATATGCGTGCAAATGAACATGTCTTTGGAGCAGTTAATCTATTTGCGGATCTTTCGAAATTATCTTTGCTGCTATTCAGATTTTTCTTTTCGGACAGTTTAATATTAATTTGCAGAGTTATTTTGAAATCCATTACTTCGAAGTTTTATTGAGAGTGATATAAGCTTGAAGTTTTCTTTTATTGCTTTAACACTCCAATCTCGTAGACTTGTGCACGGAATTCTTTTTAACATTTAAAGTTTTATATTAGAATTTAAGATTAAGTCCTACATAGCACATTATCTTAAAACTGATTTCTATAGTTTCTAGGATCTCGTGGAACTAGGAAAACTTAAATTCTGCTCTAAGACTTCGTAAAGTATATATGTATATTCTTGATCAGTGATGAAACCTAAGACGATATACGTACGTCCGTCAGTGGAAATCACGACTTAGTCCAAACGAAAACAGCCAGACTCTTGAAATTTGGTATAGATAAATTCTGAAGGATAGCACAGGTCAAGTTCAAAAATGGGTTTTGACGAAGCTACCTGTCCAACCCCTCCACTTACCTTTGCCTCCTAAGTTACCCTATAAAAAATTTTTTTTTCTACACTTAATTACCCGAAAAATTCACTTTTTAAGTTGTTGCAACAAAAGTGCGATGTCTCCCTCGGCCCTTAATGGAGTGACCATGTCAAAATATAGTTTTTAAATTGATCACAGAAATTTCTTAAAGGATCTCTGCCCCGGCAGGTTAAACAGTTTTAATTTATTTACTAAATATTTGGAGGGTATTTAAGATTCGACCTGGTTGAATATAACGTTCATACTTGCTATTTGTTACAAAAGAAGACGAGCAAATATTCCTAGTTTGAATAAAATTGGAAGGTAAATGTGCGCACTGAGTCACACGTGTTTTGAATTGCCTATATTAAAGTTTAATTAAAAATATCAGGAAAAATAGTTCATTTAAAAATATCAGGATAAATATTGATGTTGAACCTCAAAATAGTAACAAAAACATTCTAAAATAGATTTAATAAAATGATTTATCATTAAACCAACTAATAAATATGTTATTTCTGGTACAACAATTGATTGATGTCTAATAGGAAACAAGTTCGTAATAAAGAGCGCGTTAATAATATTTATAGTTTATGACGATAAAAAAATCAATTAAATGGTTTTCACAATTTACTGTCGACAGAAGAATAAATAGAATGAAAAAACGATGATATTTGATCATCTTGGCATATAAATAATGATTTGATTCATTAGTATTGAGTAACTATTAGGATATTCACTTGAATAAATAAAGTAATGTTTGAAGCAAATAATATTTGATTTAAAAATTTCTAAAAGCAATTTATGATAATGTAGCAATCTGAGTGAGAAATTTGGTGTAAATATCTGTCTGTCCCATAATTATATTTGAAACAAAACAAATTCTACAATCCTTCGTCGGCCCTGTAGCAAAAATTAGCCGACGAAGTAAAAGGTTGAAATAGCTACAAAAAAAAAAAAAAAAAGCAATTGTCTATCTTCTCATCTTTCCTAATCTGTCCCCTCAATACTATCCCCTCGTTTTCAGTTCCAGCGCAATGCATTGCATATATAGGGGACATCCCCTGAGTGCTGGTCCTACTCCTAAAAAAAAAAAAAAAAAAAAAAATTCTACAATTTTGTTTTTGGTTTGTAACACAGGCAGTAAAAAATGTTTGTATGTGGTTTTTCTTTCATATCTGTTATTAATATTTCTGTTCGGAAATCTTTGGCAAATCATCATGAATCGTTTAGCGTCAGAACAACACTTCCAAGTAAACAAATTTATAAAACGCTTAAAAATATTAAAAATGTTCCTTACGATGGGCTCGAATGGTAGTGTTGCACTATCCCCAAATAAAGGTTTTACTCGAGTTACTTTAAATCATAATTTTCAAATTATTTGATTAATCCAATAAGAGAGAAGAAACGAACACTATGATAACTACGGTACTGTTCCGAAGAATATAAATTTGTTTTCTCCTTTTTTGGTATTAATGTGGTTTTTATAAATAAATGCGTATTTTACGCTACAAAATTGCAAAGGAATTATTTTAAATTCATAAGGCTAAACTTTGTTCTTTTGAAACGTTTTGTTTATTTTCTGCATTCCTATTAACTGACTTTGCATAAATAAAAAAAATTAAATAAATGAAATGAAAAAAACGATTTAAACAGGAATTTTGTAAGTAATTTTCATCTAATTTCCTGATGGACATTTTTGACAATCAAGGCAGATTGTTACGTATGACGACATCGACGTCACATTAACACGATGTGAATCATATGACTTGTACAAATAAGATTTGCTAAAACATTGAAACGAGCACACAATTGGTGTTGATAAGCTTCTTGTTTTATGTAGGCCAACATGTTACACGAATATAAGAGGAAATGAAAAAAATTTAAAGGTACAAATTTGATTTTAAAAAAATGCCACAGTGCAAATATATATTGTATTGCTTAGATCTTACAACTTTTTTTGGCCCTCCTGCTGCACAAGCTGACAATCTATCGTTTAATATGTTATTTTTTTAATGTATTTTAATACATCATACTAATAAATTAAGGATAATAGTAATAGAATTTTTCTCACTTACCAATGGGATCAATACATTCCAATGTCAGGGCACATTTTATCCATGATAACAAGATTTTCTTCGTCAGGTTTACAGTATCATCAAAGAGTACTGTATCCAAGTCCACCATTCTTAAAAATATAAAATCATCGGCATCCGTTTGAAAATAATCAAACATTTTTGGATGCGTACGTGTTGAAACAGCAGTCGGTGTATTCCAGCCAAGAACACCAGACTTGGACGCCTTTCTTTGTAGATTATATAGGTCTCGACTAGAACCGCGTATGCGCATATAGTTTTCAGCAAATAATATGGATTTTGAACGCATTAATGCATCTTTTATCACGATTGGACGATATGCATGCATACGTTGATCAGCAACGTATGAAGGATATACTGATAAATCGTATGATATAACTGTGCATCGGGAGCTATTGCAATAAGCACTTAGCGCTCTTAAGTCTTCCTCCGATAGACCAAGGTCATAGATAAGTAAGTACTCGCTTGGAAATTTTAAAGCGATATTTTGTGAAAGTAATATGGCTGAAGGAGCTTGACCCTCTTGAACGTAGGTGACAATGGAAAAGTTGGCTTTTGTGCCATTAAAAGATTGTGTTGTATGTAAATGACCTGTTTTTGCATGATGTTTATTATTATTGTTATTGTAATTGTTATCTTGATTGCGTTCCAGAGACAAATGTTGGATTTCTTCTACGAAACCTTGAATACCACCGTTTGTGTGAGTCTTCTTTGATTTTTGATCCAGTTCATTTATATCGTATTGTGATTCTGAATTTTTTGTTGGATTTGACAACGAGGACGATGATGAGGATAACGGCAACGATGATGTGGACGTCGTGAAGCCCAAAAGTGCCAAATATTTCGGATCAATTTCTAGTGTCTTTTGTTCTGAAACACGCAAGTTTTCCTGCAACATGATAAAAAAAATGTATACCCTTAATTTTACGTTGGTGTTTATTATTATTTAGACAAATGTTAGCCCAATATGGTTCTCCCAATTTTTATCAACCCAAAAATGAATTCACTTATATTTACGCATTCTGATTCCATATTTTTATGTGAATTTGTTGTTGGAGCAAACAAACTGACCCATTCTAGTAATTTTATTTTAATTCTTGTTAAAATACTTTCTGGTATTCTGAGTCCTATGAACCAATGGGAAATTTTCATTCAGCCCAAGATGCTAGCCGGCGGTACGTCCCAAAAGTCGTAAAACTTCGGATTGAAATGATAGCCTACACTTCTAAGAGTGCACCTTTCCAAGGCCAAGATTACTAATAAAATTGGTTTTAAAAACAAATTTGTCGAAAAATTATGTTCTGTAATTTGCTAATGTTGAAAAATTGGTTTTTACTATATATATGGTTTTGCTTGTGTAATTCTCAATTCATTTTTGGGAATTTATGTATAAGCTGAGATCTTTTGTTATTTTAGAATTGGGTTAAAGTGATGATTTTAGTTAAAGATGATTTGGTGTAAGAACCAATGAAATTCAGGCATATAGACATACTTGACAACATTACAAACATTATTACTGCTTTAATAAATTGTTAATGTTAAAATTTGTTATATTTTCTTGCCTTTGGTGGTTTTTGAAAAACAAATAATTTTAATAATTTTTTATGCCATATTTCAAAATCATTTTTCTATATAGAAATTTTAATAATTTTTATTTAACGAAATATCGAATAAAAATTAAAGAATTTTATAAAAAAACCTCAACCTTAATTTATATTATAATAAACTAATAAGATCAATAAAAACAAATCTATAATAAAAAAATTGTTATGGCATTATGGTTAACGGGAAGTTCACAAAATATCCCCATTTCGTGATGTGATAAATCCGGATCTTTTTAAAAATCAATCCCCGTTAGCATTTCTAATGTATATTTAAAATAATTTATAGTTCTTTGTTTGTCTACTATTTTTGCATTGTTTTATATTTCTGTTAGATACGCAATTTCTAAATTAAGGTAAATATATAAACTTTGGCGTAGCCCGATATAGAATTTTTGTTTGTTTATTTTTCTTCATAATTAAATTTGAGACATAACTGTTGTGAAAAAATCCCGGCAGCACAACAAAAAGCTGGTAGCAGAGAATTATGAACAGAGAGATAACAAGTCCAAAATAAAAAATTAATTAACATATATAAATAAACACCGCAGAGCTGAGGGAACATGTGCTAAAATATACAAACAAATTGGCTACCTTCTCACTTTTTAAAGTCGGTTAAAGGTAACCATGTACATACATACATATATAGCACATGAATGTATGTAATATTTATGAAACAATTCTTACCTGTAACTTATTTAGCTGTTGATGCGTTTGTGTGACAATATTTTTTAGCGAATCGTTTGATTCGCCAGCCGTCGTCAGTACTATGAACAGCAGAGTACTGGCAACCACACAACACAGTATTACAATAAAACGCTTTGTTCGCATTTCTATAATACTTTTGTAATATTTACGTACGCGACGTGAATAGGATGATGATATTGTTATTGTTGTTGAAGAAGATATTGCCGCCAGTGATGAAGATCTTATAGATGTTATAGGCCAATGACGTTTCGGCCTGTGATGATATTGCTGCAGTTTTAGTTGTTGTTTTAACTTTTCTTTGATATATTTCTTTGAACCTTCCACAATGAATTGATTGTGTTAATAACCTACATTTATTTTAAATTCATTGCAAATTTACGTTAAATTTGTGTAAAAAAGTATTCTTTTTTTTTGTTTACTACTATTAATATTTGGTATGTAGTTTTGCAATATTATAAATATGTTTAAATAAATTTTTGTTTTCGTTTCTGGTCACAAATATTTTCATATATTTGCTTTTGTTGCTAAAACATTCATTTATTTAGTCATTGACATTTTAACAAAATATTGTTGTAGTTGCTTTTGTTTAATTATTTTTGTTTTTGATGTCAATTTTTGTTGAGTTTTATTTAAATTTGCACTTGGCATTATTTTTAAATAGACCGAGTCTTTGCATTTAGTTATTTTTATTATTTAATGCTCTTTGTAGCTATCGTTCATTCACTGATTAAAGTTTAATATTTATTATATATTTTTTTTGCTTGTTATTTTTTTAACGCATTAACTACAATCAATACCGATACTGAATACTATTTATGATTGCTGCAATCCGTAAGCAATTGTTAATAAGAAAATTTGTTGTTATGGCCCCAAGAGGTGGTTGATGAGTTGTTGATGTCGTTGAATGTCTAAAAGTGAATAGAAATAAATGTTTCGTTAGTTTTTTATTAGTTAATATTATCATAATCATAATTTTACAAGTGTATGTATTGTACTTTATCTAATGTGAATACATACATGCAGCCATGTATACCCAGCTGGCATTTTCAATAGTACAACAATCTTCCACGATCGGAATGAGCGATTAAATTAATCTTCCACGATGTTGTATTGCGATCGCACAAGTTTAGTACAACCGAAGGAACAGTGTGTCCTTATGGTGACACTTCTATATGAAATTTGACACAACAACCTTATTTCTACATCCAAGCACGACAAGTATCGCCATATTGTGTAAAAGGCTAAACCCATAATTTACAAGAGTTAAATACGAATGCGTAAAAATATTATTTGATCAATGGTCGCCGGACCAACCTCGCAGTCGTCTCAACGCTTGTCAAAGGAGTCACGCTCATCAAACAACCTACCATATGCTAGCTGGGTACATATATATGTATATCAAAAAGTATGTACTTGCATGTGATAAATAAGTATATAGAGTATAAACATATTTCTTTACATGATAGCCAATGTATATATCTTTTTTAGTAATTTTAAAAATTCAAATTTTTTAGATTTCAAAATTCAGTGGACATAAAAAAGGTCATTCAAACATACAAACGTATGTATATCTACTAATACAACTTTCAAATTGTTAAATAGATAAGTAATAAGTTTAATTACCCTGCCTGAGTATTTGCTTAGTTTAGTATTAACACAATCTTAATATGAAATAAATAAATCTACATAATACCATTTTTGAGCATATGCTACATCTCTTTTTGCTGAAAAGTCTTAAGTCTCTTTTGCGTGAAAGTCTTAAATATTCCCCCTTATTCTGTAAATACGTATTTGTCGACATCAATGTCTAGACGATTGGGATTAATTGAATACTGCTGACGTCCTTAGACTTTTCTCTTAGCGCTAAGAAGTAACAAGAGGCTGTTAAGAATGCACAATTGAAGAAGAAAAAGTGTAAATAATTGGCCTATTTTTTATATAATATTGACCTTGACGTCAACAAATACTTAAGGAATAAGGGGGAAAGTCGTGCACACATATCTTTACATATGTATGTTTTACACCGTTTGAAAAAATACTAAGACTTGGGAATAGAAAAATGTGTTCAATCGCCGATCGTCGGAGTCTATCTTTAATTCGAGGACTTAAAATTCATTAATAGTGATACCAAATAAATAAAAAACAAATTATAAATATGGATGGATATGCATGAGCATACAAGAAAACTTTATTCAGATAATGTTATAATATAAACAGAAGCAAGTTCTTTGCGACATTTCTGACAAAATTATAATTTTATTGTACAAGTGCAGATTTTCTGACCGTATGCAGATCATATATATAAAAATTGTCCGTTGGGTATAGATATACATACGTATGTATATGCATACATAAGCACACAGTTATTCTTGTTAATAGATATACATAAGTACGTAGTTGATTTTCATTATCATTATCGCATCTCATTCGAAAAATTGTATGGAAAGTTTGTTTTAATTAAAATTTTGGCACATGACAAAGCAGTTACCTAATGATATTTGATATTTAAAAAATGTCTTCACCTTAATGGCCATGATAACACCGACTTCAACTTTATGTTGCCCTCAAAATCCCCGGTTTGCGTCTTCGCTAATATAAATTTAAATTTATCTTACACATATTAAAGAGTAATATTTATTAGCAATAAAGATAGTAGATATTACAGGAAATGATTTTGAAAAATTTTATAGTAATTTTTTTTTTCAAATCCTTGTAGATAATTGTAGTTCTATGATGAGCAAATAAGCGGATACGGTACCAGTCTAGTTATAGGTTATGAGTAATGTGGTGTTTCTCGGTGTTTATGGCATGGAATTTTTTAATGTATGTGTTGAAGAAAAAAATTTAATTAAATTTGGTAGCTGATTAATATTATTTATTCTTTGAATTGGAATAAATTTATTTATTTTTTTAATTTTATTTAATATTTTTTAGGCTTGACGCAGTTTTATTACATTTATACATACATACATTCTTTTTTTTTAATTTCAAGAAATAATCGCAAAACGGCGAATACGAGTATATAAATATGACCGGAGATTCGGGAAATCGAATGCAAATATTCGGACAGCACTAATTTAATGCTTTTAGTGATTTATTTTATAACAACTTATCGTTTTCACTTAACTTATCAGCACACATTAATTCTTATGATCGCGAATACTTGAGTTTATGTCAGTCTGCTTTAACTGACAAGCCCATGAGCACTTCATCGTTGTTGTTTTTTGCACCTGTTATATATTTAGAACAAAGCAAGAACTAAAGAAAGAAAAATTTTCCAATTTATTTAAACAAATATCTATAGCACAAATTCTTTGAAATGTATGTCATAATGAGGACAAAACAATGTAATCTACACGTGCAGCAAATGCATTTGAAAACAGTTTAAAGCTAGTTTTGCCTACGGGAGATTCGCCTACTGTCAATATTGTTTTTATGCCTAAAATGGACAATTTCAATATTCAAATTACTATAAATTTTATTAGATCTTTCAAACTATTTTTATATTGAGGACTGCATTTTTGGTGACAATGGTACAAATTTTTTTTTTAACATATTTTTTTATGCAATACATCAGGGCCCAAATTACCGCATTCGATATCGAACGAGATTTCTATACAATTTCAATACACATTTCGATCTATACCCAATGCCGTAATTTGCCCCCAGTATTATAAGTTTTTAGGTAACGATAAATGGATGTAAAGTCTTATAGCAGTATTCACAAAAAATAAAGTAGACTTGATCAATACTTTAGAATAAATTTTCTATTAAATTTTTACTTTAAAGCACACTTGAAGTACTCATTAATTTTTGTGAATAAAGCAGTTAATTTTTGCATGCCATCTTATATATATTTTAAAATTCCGAATTAGGAACATTCCTGTTTCGAAAATGTATTTTTTAGTCAAATTCAATTCTTTTGTATTTTGTTTTCAGTAGGTAACAAAGCCGTTAAATTTTTTCTTAAGTTCCTTGTTTTCCGCTTGTTATGCATCCGTCTTTGGAGTTGGTTATATTTCATGGGGACAGTAGCACAACTTTTTTTGAGAAACCTTCATGTATGTATGTACATATGTATATGCGTATAAAATAAGTTTCAACTTAATATTTAGATGGGAACACTATGAGAAGAAAATATTGTTCTGCGCCTCTTTCCATATACAGTATATATAAGAATACATAGATATACTTTGGAATTTCCTCTCGGAAGTATAAAACATTATATCCAAAACTAAAATGAAAGCAAACCTCATAAAAAGTTCACATATTAGACAGAATTTATTATTATCCTAGGAGATCCAAAGAATCAAACAATTGGTACTACCGCTACGTAAAACTAAACAACTTACCTATTAATTCGTAAAGATATCCAATCATTAAATGGCCGGCAGTAGTGGAGTTGGTTGGGACAGCCTTTAACTTCATTGCCCTACAAACAACACGAACAGCAGCAGTAGCAGCCAAAGTCACGAAGCGGATATTTAAGTAATAAAACAGACAACTGAAAACTTTTTGGGGTGGCAATAATCTAAAATTATAATATAAAATATGTGTGGAATGGGAAATATTCAAGTCAGCAACTACAATGCAACAACATATCAGTATCTAGAGTTTACTTGTTTATTACACAGATGTATTAGCTTTTTATTACTTGTATTAGCTTTTATTATCTTTTATATTTTTTCCTTTTTATCACTGAAAAATTTAATATTCACAAACAACAGAAGTTAAAGTCAAATGAACTGCTTTGAAAACGATATTTACATAATCTCGTGTAAAGAACACTATTTACTCGGAAAGCAATTTTTATTAATAATTTGTTAATATGAATATGTAAATTGTGAAGTTATGTATGTACTTCAGTTTTTTTTTAATTATTAAAGAGTTAACGCACTAAATCTCGACTTTTTCGATGCCGATTCCGAAAAAGAGAAGAAAGCTAAAGAGGAAAAATCACAATTGAAAGATAGGATGACAACAAAACACAAAAATCTCTTTTTTTTATTGGTAGACTGTTTTTGATTTTTTCATTTTTTATTTATTTTCATGGATTTTTGTTTTCGCACTGCTCTTTGATTTTGTTCAACAAACGACTGCTGTTTATTCTTAATAAAGTGATATATTAGGATTTAATATTTTATATATAATGAACAACAAATTACATGTTAAACCGCATAAAGAATATATTTTAACATTTAATCTGTACACGACGCCTGCAAATATATGAAAAATTTCCACAAATATTTTCTATCCACCAATTTCTTATAATTTGATTTCCTACCATTCAAAAGGGACTCAGAGTTGATAAAAGTTGGTCTATATTCTGTGTGTAAAATATACATATTAAGCTTAATATGTATACATTATAGCATAGAAACATATATAGCTATTAATGATCGAATGTTAGGGCTCTGTTAAAATTGTGTTCGGAGAATTTTGATGTTGGGAATTTTTAGCGAACACGGACTTTTTCGTTAACTTACATATATATTATCATGTCTTTTTAATGATAATAATAGGAGCACAATGTTTGTATCAATATATATTACAAGGAAGAGAAAATATTTATTGATTCTATAATAAGTACTAAAGTTAGCACTACTGTTTTAGTATTGAAAGCTTACAGCTGTTTTTCAATTTTCCTTTGATCCCTATTTTATCAGTCGGTTTCTCAATTTACTAGTATACAAATTGTATTTTTGTATCATAAAAATATAAAATTTTAAAAGTTGCTGCATTTTAAATGCAGTTATTAAAAATTGCATTTAATAATATTCAAGCAAGGAACACAATGTCATTTTATGCAGTAGCAAAGGGTAGAAAAGTTGGTATATACAGCACTTGGTAAGTTCAAAATATTTGTATAACATGAAAGTGTCGCCATAAAGCCACCTTTTGAGCAGCTAATATATACATATGTATACATAATATAAATATAACTACATATAATAATATGTAAAGTAATAACAATTAGCCTTTCCAATTTTCATACGATGCGTCATGTCAATTAATTTCTTAAAGATGAAATTTAAAGTCTTTCATTCCAACAAACAGTTTCAAAACTACTACAAGGCTATTAATTGGACTTGCACTTGTGCTCTATGTTAATATGTTGCGGGTGTTCTGTTTAAGGAAAAATACAATTTCTAACAATCGAATGACTGCATTTAATCATAAATAATAATTGTGAGTTCTGATCTGGTTAAACGATTATAGCAACATTTGTAACGCTGTATAAAATTTGAATTAAAGTTGGCAGGATAAAGTTCGTGACGTGTTGTTATTAGAAATGTATGCTAAATATTCCAGGGAAAGCCAAAATTAATTAAATTGTCAAACTTCAGAGCAGAACAGCTGTTCCCAGATATCACTACACTTACATCATCAGTACTCATCAGATGGCTTATTTGAATGTGGCAGCAGTTCTTATTTATAAAAATTCATCCGCGTTAGCGTAAAAGTCTACCTACATATAGATAATTTGAAATTCTATATACTTTTTCAGGACAGAATGTGAAGAAAAGGTAAAGAACTATAAAGGAGCTAGATATAAAAAATTTACTACTCGCAAAGAAGCTGAAGACTTTATTGGCGCGTATTATGTGGATGGAATGAAGCTCCAATATAAACCTGAGGGTTTCGCAGTTCTACCAAAACCTGCACAAAATGACACTACAATGAAAACCATACAAGATGACACGAAAAAGAATGACGATGTAAACGATCTATGGCCACCTTGCGATGGTGATGAGTGTGAATTAACGGATGACGATTTGGTATAAAATTTAATTCGGAAATATTTATTCTTAACAATTTTGTTTCCAATTTAAGTTGATGGCTTTAGCAGAAGTAGAAGGATTGTCTGATAATTCTGAAAATCGTAAGAGAAAAATAGAATCGAATACAGACAGCAGTTCAACAAGTAAAATTCCTAAGTATCAATCTATTGTATGGGAGCCAGTTGGATTAAAACATATTGGGAACATGGAATTTCTACTGGACTCTGAAGGATATGTTATAGTCTATACGGATGGTTCCTGTTTCAATAATGGACAAAAGAATGCTTGTGCAGGTTACGGTGTATATTTTGGAGATGATCATGTGCTGTAAGACAATTTTAAGTTTATGTAATACTTATAAATGTACGGTTTTTTTTTATTATACTTATTTTCTACAACTTTCAGTAATGTCGGCAAACCCGTGACTGGGCGTGTCACTAATAATGTTGGTGAAATTCAAGCCGCAATTTATGCCATCAAAACTGCGAAACGCTTAGGTATTACCAGGCTATGCATAAGCACTGATTCCCAATTCCTTATTAATTCTATAACACTGTGGATTAAAGGCTGGAAAGCAAAAAACTGGCGTTTGAAAAGTGGTGATCCAGTTAAAAATGTTACGGACTTTAAGGAATTGGATTCATTATTACAAGACGATGAACTTAAAATTAAATGGGTATTTTGTACAAATGCATGAAAATTATTTCCTATTTCAACTTCGCTTCTTCTATTTAGAATTACGTGAAAGCTCATGACGGTATTAAAGGCAATGAAATGGCAGATAAATTAGCACGAGAAGGTTCGGAAATATATAGAAGGATGAACATGGGTAATATGTAAATATAACATTCGTATTGATTGATATGTTATAAAAAAATACTCAAAATTTCGAATCACAAAACATCAGAATTTTAAATAAAAAATGTTATAAAAAATGAAAAAATGCATATAGACATTGCTTGACCACCAACAAATAAATTTCATTTAAAAGATGAAATATTTATAATTGCATACCTATCGCTAGAAAAGCATAAACTCTTTTTTAACTATTCTTCAACGTCACGCTAAGACAACATAAAAAATAAAGACACTTCTTATTCTCAATTTGTTCAGGAATTGAAAATTTCTGACTTTTTCCTATATTCAATGCCAGAGAGAGGAGTCACAGGTTAAATGAGTCTATTAGCTCTGTTTTATTGCTAAAAATTACAACAAATCTGGTTGTTGTAGACGCACATACCGTATTATGGGTAGCCCTGGACTTATATATAAAACTTCCTCGTTAATATACTGCACGCAGTTTCTCGTCAGCGTTTTTAGTTCAAATCGTTATGTTGACAATACCAGCATCAGCTGTTTGGATAAATCCAGACATATATTTGTGACAAAAATTTTTATACTATTTACATGCATAGAACCAAAACTGATATTTAATGAAGTTTTTTACTAAATATTTGTGTTTTCTTTTAACAATTGTGCCAACTCAACAGCTAAATGAAAATGAAATAATACAAACACCCATTTTGGATGTGGAATTAACAGAGAGCGGCTTTCATCGGTAAGTAAAGCATACGTTTCCTCAGACAAATTTATGTATTTTACTTTTATCTCGAATTCTAGAAATCTAATTTATACAATACAGTTTGATTACCCGTTGGCTGGAAAAGAATGCGAATACATTTTAAAGCAACGTTTGCCAAGCTCCGTGTATGTAAGTGTGGATCAGCTTGACGATATGCAAAGATTAAAGAAGGTAAGAAATTGAAGATTCTAATTGTAACAAATAAGAAATATATGTTAGTAATGTTCCATAGAATATGGTACGCAGATATACTTCTCTAGTACCTTTTCAGGTCGAATTATTTAGAATTGGTTTGTTTATGTGTATAATCAACAAAGTAACATGTAGTATTCGTTACTACCATATCACACTACCATAAGTGAAAAAACCATTATTCTATTGCAACAATTGAAATATTCATTAGAGATAATTAATAAAATTCGTACACGACTATTAGGTGGTATTATGACTAGGCTGCTTTTAATATTAGACTTCAATAAGCTTTGGTACACTCAGATATGGAATACAATTAATATAAATTATTGAAAATAAAACTATTGCTACTTTTTTTGTATATCCTGAAAGAATACTGCTAATTGTTCATGATTTTTAGTTTGTTCTTGGGAGCGAAGTAGAAAACACCTATTGCTGTATTAACTGTGTTATCAACATGGTGTATGAATTTGCTAACCTCAATATAATGCGGTTGATTCACAATAAAGACGTGCTGCTTCTTGCATACTAAAGTCCTAATTAATAAAAAATATTATGTTTTTAATAAATATCTGAACAACGATAAAAAGCTGCTGTGTTTACGGTATGTGATTTCCCGCTTCACATGACTAGACTTCAAAACCAGACCAGATTATCTAGATTACGGCATTTAAAACCGCTATAGATATAAAGTTTTATTTGAGTTTAATTCACTATGCAGTATTTTGCCCACGACTATGATATTGATGTTCTCCTAGTCCTAGGGGTTATCGTCCGCAAAATCCGTCTCATCAAAGAAGCGTTGAGCGTCATCTATCTCCAATGATCGTACCACCCATACATGCACAAACGTTTGAATAAATAACAGCTAAAAAGTTAAATTTCATTTTTTTCTTTCAGCTTGATGCCATTTATCCCTCTTTTGTGGATATAGAAAAACCATCCGAACAATCTAATGATTTTGAAGTTTTCCTAAAAGGTGTTCCCAAAATAACCGATACTATAACTTTGCCCATACACTTTCGCTATCATGCTCCTAATGATAAACAGTAAGTTTTTTAATTTATTACGCCTTTCTATAAATGACCTAATTTTGTGTTTTTCCAACAGTGCCTTTGTATCAGTGGACATAAGTACTCCCACAATGTTTATCAATTGCCCAAAACATGAACAAAATTTAATTGAAAATGAATTACAAATTGATCGAAATACCGTTTACTGTTTAGATGAGAAAGTGCCAAATATTAAAGTATCAACTAGTCGCCAAACTAAGGATAGATGGAATGATGCCTGCAATTGGAAATATGTAAAGTTAGATGTTAAACTAAAATCTCCTCTATTAGCTAAAATACCAGTCGGTAATAAGCAGGCTTATCCGCTAATACTATATGCCACTATTATAGTCAGTTGGGTTGTTTCACTATGGACGGTGTTTCGTACACGGCATATACCTCTGGCCATAAATGAGAAGCTAGAAGAGCAAAGACTCTTGCAAAAGAAACATAAATAGACATTTTATAAGACAGACTGAAAAGCATTTAACTGGAGGCAAATAACGAATATTATTAATTACAGTTTTATATTAAAGATAAAAAAGTGTCAATGATCGGTATATCACTTGACAAAAATGTAGAACAGAACCGAGCAATTCTAAAAAATTAACTATTGTTTAAGTTGACACATTTCAAAATATGCTATATAATAATAATTTATTGGTTATGGAATGCCATGACGGCCATGGGACCGCATAAGGTTAGACCAAAAACTAAAATTATTTATACACTATATCGTCAAGTAGTGATTGTACTAACAGGGGACTTTGAAGGTAATTTCTTTTTCGCACAAGAGAAAACACATGGTGGCACACCCCAAAAAACACTCTATTTACAAGACCAACTCATGCTGTAATGAATGCAAATTTGTGATTAGAGTGTACAAAATGGCAAATAAAACACATACTTAAAATCTGAATACTTAAAGTGAGAAGTTTTTTGAACTAAAATCGAACCTATTCACTGATTTTAGTATCGCTTGACAGAACGTTATATCCGCTATGTTGATTTGGCGATCATGGTTTAATATAAAAACCTTCGTGAAGAGCCATTTGTTTCGGATCGCAACATTTTAAGTTTTCATATATCAAAGATTCATCACTATGAATTGCCGCAACGTATATAATGACAATTGCTAGCATCGGAGCCATCAATATCTGTAAAGCAACACAATTTTTGGCAGCATTGGAGACATCAATGAAGATCTTTGTATTGCTAGGAGCACCTGGGTCAAAGTGAGTTATTTTCTATATTATTTATTTATTCATTTTATTTGTTTTTAATTTTTTTTTTTTTTCTTAAAAAAATTAGATCTAAGTAAATTCGTATTAACATATACATAGATATCGCTAAAATATCTCGAAAAAAAAGATTCAGTTCGTATTAAAAATATGTCTTACTCTAGATTTCATAACCCATCATCCAATTAAATAATTATTTTAAATCCAGGGAACTCTGTATCGTTGCTTATAGTACTGAATAAAATACACAATCATTTTATTTGCCAGTTTCTAATGTACAACAACTTAACTTTGTAGGTTTTTAATTCTTTTTATTGTCTATAGTTATATGAAGTTTACTGACAGCTTTAGCCTTAATATTATTTTGCACCACAGTTGTGTCATCTCCCATGTTTCCAGCAGCTTCAGCATGAGCACCGCTCCTAGCATCTGCTGATTCAGCACCATAAACCGATATTATAGTCGCAATCAAAATGCATAATAGAGTAAATAATTTCATGTTTAAAAAAATATTAAATAACTGAACAACAATTTGTATAATGTTCTTACTTTTATATGAAAACTTAAAAAATACTGGATTTGGATTTAATCACACATACAACAAGATTAACAGCTATTTAAATATCGAATGGTATGAAAAATAAATACTTCATACAAATACATATCGCTAACTAAATCAAAACCAATCACTGCTTGAGAAACAGGTTTCAAATGAAAGCATTAAAATAAAAACGAATGTAACTTTATTTACTTTCTTTTTTTTGTTTTGTAACAAATTTAGAGTGATCGCACTCAAAAATCCTAAATGTTCAAAATCAATCGACTAAAAGAGCATATTATCTGGACTGTGGCCGCCGCCACGAAGACTATGATGCCGAAGATTATCATAATCGTAGTTGGTGCATAGTCCTACCTATTGTAGTTGGCCCGGTTCAAGTAACTATTCACTGAATGTTACTGACATCAATTGCTGTCATGTAAAAGAGTCCACTGTGGCAAATATATTTCTCCTCCCTCTCTTCCTTGAAATTGTTCCGTTGCAATGCATTGCATGACTAGGGGTCACCTCCGTGCTCCGTTCCGAATTAAAAAATGTACTGTTATGTTTTCTTTATTAAAAAAATTAGTTTACAAATTTTTAGCTGTGACTTTTTTACTTTTAGAGTGCGATATACGAGTGCACATACATGAAGAACTGTTGTAGAAATAAAAGAAATAATACTAGATTATGGAACAGGTTAGAAAAAGTAAACTTTCAACTGTGTTTGAAATTAAAGAAGAAAACACAGACATTTTTATTATAAAGATAATCTCTAACACAATCATAATACTTTGCATGTGTACATACATACGGCGTTGCATACATATATGTAAAATGCGTACATAGATACGTATGCATGTGCATCACAGATTTAAACAATGCTTATGCAGAATAACATCGAATTTCGTAGCCAACATACATTGGGAGACGAAAGTAATCGCACATTTTTCCCTGTACCTCGGAGGTAACTTGATGAGCGTTTGTTTACAGAATTTCAAGTAAAAAATTTATACAATTCGCAGTTGTTTAATGTTCGAAAACAAAAAATTGTAATGTTCGAAAACGAAAATATTTTGACAAATTTTAAGCATTAAAAACCAATATGTATACTTTGTTTCAACAATTGCCAAAATTTTGCATAAAACTTTAGAATTTGAAACACATTTTGAAATTAATTAAAAAAAACGTTGAAAGTATAAATATATAAGTCCAAAAATTTGGCAAAATTTTTATATCCAAATTGTTATACCAAAATTTAGAAATCGCTTCTATAAAAATTGTAAGTAAAAAGACATTTACCTGAAATACAAAAAAAACAAAACACTTACTGCGATAATTATGAAAAATATTCTCAAAATGGCAAACAATATCGATCAGAAATTTGCGAAAAGTTACTAAGGGCTCAAAACGAAAAAAAATTATATAACAAAAGAATTGCAAAAATTTTAAATACGATAAATACTACAATAAGAAAATTGGTCAGTTTACAATATAATGCAAAAATCATCTAAAGTGGAACTGCCTGGAGCACTTTCACTTGTTCTTGGTATTTTGATATGGCTCATTTTATTTATTACCTGAATAAATTTTTGAAAAACACACTAAATGACGACGGATTTTTCCAAGTAGTCATAGTTTTTCGTTTTATTATTTTAGAACTTAAGACGTTATTTTGAATCCCCCAATTATAATTTATTTTTGTTTTCTTTATACAGCCTTTATTAATTTTAATTATGGTAATAAAATAAATAGAATTTATGATAATCACTAGTCAGAGTATATTGTTCCAATTGCCTGAGTAATTGTTATTCTTTTTTGAAATGCACCTATTCCTCGATTTACATGCTAGACAATTGCATGAGAAAGTCGCATGCATTTTTTATCAACAAGTTAGGCATGTATTTTAAATTCTTTACAAACATTTCAAATTTAAATGGAACATGTGTATAAAATATTTTAAAGTACTCATATATTAAGCTGTAAATTTGATTGCAAATATCTTTTTAGTTCAACACCCTGTTATTATTAATAAGAGTATGACTGAAACAGCTGAATCGTCTCTCCTGTTGCATATTCATATCGTATTACATACACTTTTTAAAATTCATCGGCGAGCAAAAAAAAAAGGCATCACATAGTGATCAATTGATTTCTTATATATTTTTATAATTTAGAAGTTATCTGTAGCAGGAGTACGCTTACATACACACATACGAATTATTTCAATTAAAAATTATTAATAAGAAAGGACGTTTCGAATGCTTTTTTTTATTTAGTATCTATTGTTGATTCATTTTAGGTAGCGATGTGGGATCACAATCATTTTGATTGCGATAATATACTTATTGTTACTTCATAATCAATTAGCGAATGCCGTATTTCGGAATATTACAAAATAGCAATACAAAATCGTGCAAATCGAGGTAACTGATAACGGCGGCCTTAATTAAATCAATTATTCAGTACATTAAAACTGGAATATGTGCATTTGATGTCAAAGGCTTTTGAAAAATTGGTCGCAAAATGAGAAACTAGTACATTTGCTAAACAAAAATTAAAAAAAAAAAAAGCTTGTGGTCGTTTTCTATAAAATATTATTTCTTATAATTTTTATTCTTATTTTAATTATTATTTATTATTTATTTTTATTATTATTTAATTTTATTTTATTTTTATTTTAGAATAAAAATTATAAGAAATAATATTTTATAAAAAACGACCACAAGCTTGAATAATATTACAATAAACTGATAAGGTCAATAAAAATAAATAAAAAAAAAACAAGTAAGAACGCTATATTCGACCGGGTCGAATCTTAAATACCCTCCAAATATTAAGTAAATAAAAACAATGTGCAATTTCTTCTTTCATGTAATATGTACCTTCAACGCCCACTAATGGGGGCGGCGTCCAAAAATGAATTTTTCTGATTTTCGGGCTGCAAGTTCAACGCTTTGGACTTTCCCAAAATTTATCTATACCAAATTTCAAGCGTCATGCTCTTTTCGTTTGAACTGAATCGTAGGGTTCACAGACGGACGGATGGGTGGGCGGACGGGTGGGCGGACGAGTGGGCGGACGGATATGCTCAGATCGTCTTAGATTTCATCATTGATCAATAATACATATACTTTATGGGGTATAAGAGGGATATTTCGCTGCGTTACACACGGAATGACGAAGTGAATAATACCCTCCAATTCTTTTTTTGGAGGGTATAATAATTTTTCAAATGTAGCATTAATTCTTTTAAGAAGTGATTTTCCCTTTGGCCCCGTTTTTCTTGTTTTGAAGCTTCTATAGTATTTGACCATAAGGCTTCTTCCGGAAATTTATGTCTTTTTGAAATACTTTCTTTTTAATTGATGTACGCATGTTTATATTAAAATGTTTACAAAGTTAATTGCTGTTATATAAATTTATATAATTGTTGTTTACATTTAAAATATTTGATAAAACTCAGCTTTAAAAGAATTGTTTTTGAGATTTTAACTTTATGCAAATAAGTTAGTATTTGTACAAATGTTATTTAAAATAATACATATTTATATTATTTACACATTTTATAGTGACAAATGTGACAATGCATGTTGTTTTTAAAAAAAATTTGTGCGCATTAATTGAAAAGAAAATATTCCACAAAACATATAAATTCCTGAAGAAATACATGGATATAATAGAATGGCATGACAACAATCATAAGTACATACAAATATTGGGGATAAAAAAATTCGAAAAATATTTCAAATGACTTCATAATTTTTTCTCATGTTTTAACGGAAACGATTTATCACGAACAACTCATGCCAAATACAAAAGCAAAGTAAAGAGTTTGTCTAGTGCAAACACGTCAAAAGAGTTTTTCGCTTAAATAAATCTTGGCTACAACTGATGAGTAGCAAATGTTTACATTGATAAACGTTTTACTTTTAATTAGCTTTGTGATTCATACGAGTTTGAATGAGTTTAATAAAGAATTCAAATAAACATAAAATATTTGTGAATACAAAAGAAATTGCAGTAATTTGGATTTTATGAAAATAAATAACATGTACAATAACAATAACATAAGAGTGGATTTATTTTTTGGGAACTCTGATATTATTTTGTTATCTGTTGAACAGCCGAACTTTTGTTGAAATATGTAAGATACAATTATTTTGCAAAGCATTGTGCGTGCAAAAAAAAACGGTCTTGTTCACACTTATTTATTATATTTTTTCAATCGTCTACGAAAAACACTGCTCATCAGCCGATATAGACTTTATAGCGATTTCCTCCTATTTTGGAATCATGTAGTAATTTGTATTAAATGACTGATAAACTATAAGCAAACAGAAATAAGTACTAATAAATTTATGGCCCAAAAGGTTTTAATTAATCCTAAATTATATTTTAATGAAGGACAAACTATCGTTTGTTCAAAACTAAAAAAAAATCAATTGGCTGCAACCATTTTATTTATCACTTTTTACTTGAAAACACTACAGACAAAAGCAAACACTCATATTATATTAATGCCATGATAATAAGTCTTTCAAAACAAAATAATTTTATTGGTTTTGCCTTCTTTTTCTAACGGAAATACGTTATTAAATAAAGGGGTGTCTCAACAAGAACTTTATTTTTCAACTGTGGCAACACCAACAACATTATAGTTTTGACATTTAGATTTTTGACGTATTCGCAGTAGATGAGTTGGCGATTGTTACAATGAACTCAATTTCGGTTGAAAATCGCATTAAAATAATTAAAAGCCACTTTTCATAATGACATGCACTTTTTATGATGAGTCGAATTTTTTATAATGACTTGCACTTTTTATGATGACTTGCACTTTTCATAATGACTTGCACTTTTTATAATGACTTGCATATTTCATAATGACTTGCACTTTTTATAATGACTTGCACTTTTCATAATGACTTGCACTTGTCATAATGACTTGCAGTTTTTATAATGACTTGCACTTTCTATAATGATTAGCAGGTTTTTCCTTAGTAACATAATAAACATGAAAGCACATCTGTCTGTCTATCTGCTACCTTTTCACGCTTAAATTTGGCATAGAGGTATTTTGAGATCCGAGGAATATCAGGGTTGTTAGTGTTTTTGGAAATGATCCTGTTAAGTGGTCAAGGGTAGTCGAAAATTTGTATGGACATATGAAATTATTATCAGTTATCAGTTTAACTATGAACATTTTAAACTTTGACTTTAAACAATGACTTTATGAGGCGTCAATTTTTTTCTTTGGTAATCGAACAAACTTTTTTCCTTTTTTAAAATTAAATGATATTGTTACGGTGACTTGAAATGTGTGGATAATGTTATAGGAATCAGCTAACTAAAATAGCTGAAAATACGTAATCACCGTAGCCCAGCCCCAAATCACTAAATTGTATTGTCAAAAGAATGTCATGTATGTACGTGCAAAATAAAGTTGAAATCTTTGTACATTTATGCATAATGAAATTGAAATGAATCTTAACAACTTTTTGTGTACAATTCGAAAATAAAGAAATCGTCGTCCAAGTCGTCTAGCATGTCTTTAACCGCAGAAAACTCAAAAATTCTTAAGTTGCAAAGACGATTTCTTGATTCAACTTGAAACTTTTGCCGTTGAGGCCAACCCTTTTTTTTTAAATGTTGTTTTCTTTTCTAAAAAATAATGCTACATATTTTGCACTTTTCAGTGGAAAATGGTAATATTATGGCATTTGAAAATAGTGAATTTATTGGAAATCGATCTACCATTCCTTATGAAAATGTGCTTTATTTTAAAACTGTGCTTTTTTAGAATAAAAAGTGGCAAAATGTTACACATTTTCTAGAAAAGAAATCGCCATAAGTCTGTATTTTACACGTTCTTGCTTAAATTGGCAAAAGAAAATAATTATTGTCTAATCTGAAGCGTTCAAGTAATAAAATGTAGTAATTATATATAGAAATTATACTGAAAGATTGTAAAATGTATGTACACACAATCATTTTGATAAAAAATTATTTGATTTTCCTCCCAAGTCAAATACATCTAACACTCGATGCTCACCATACAAATCCATTTAGTTGTTTATAAGTTCCATACTTACTGTGCGTTGTTTACGCTACATTTTTCACTAACATATGGGTCGTGTTAATCGAGGTTTAGGTGTACTTTAATCAATTAATTAATTTAATGAGTTTATTACACAAAATCTTGGTGCACACCCTGCCAAAATTTTATTTCAGTTGATAAAGATGGAAAATTGTCAAAATTAGGCTAATTTTTATTTTTAATGAAGTGCAAAGTTATAAGCTGTTTTATCGTAAATAAGGGGAATGCGTTCATTTTATATTATTGATATTATATACTACACAAGTATACAAAAAGTTTCAAAGAAGAACATGTGGCCAGGTCTCCTCCCTCTTTAACCTGGTGGATCCTGTTTTAGAAAGAACCGCTAATTCATCATTCCAGATGGCAATTTTCTATATTTAGAAATTCATTTAAATAGATTAGTTGCTTACAAAGTGCAACAAATTGAAAAAGCTATATCGTATTTTTAACTCCGAATTAAAAAAAGTTTGTGACTAAACTTTCATCAAAATCGCATTCAATTCATTTATATTTAAACAACGTGTAGCCAGTCTTTCACAATGGAAATGTTTTTTGGTGATAAAATTAATCAAATTTAAATTTTTTTTAACATTTTAAATAGTTTTACGTAGAACTGTGTAAGCAAGTTTTAATGTTTTTATTATATTGTATAAGAGTTCTCATAGGGTGTGATAGACAGGCAATCGAATTTGAATTCGGGTAATTAATATAACCAAACTATAAATATTTTGTCCTTGAGACAGGAATAGAACCATGAGATATGCGTAAAGAGTTCAAAAACAAAATTGGCAAACAATTTTAATTTTTAATTCAAAGGTGTGTTCTTTTCCATTCAATAAAAATATTAATGTGGAGTTTGAAAAACTTTATTGTAATTTTAACGAATTTTTGATGATGACCAATAGTGATTTTGTCGATTTTGGCGACATTTTCTCGGCCAAAAAGGTGAGGCACGCTAAGGGATTAGTAAAACTGAGAAAGGAGTCTATTCAACAGAGCTAAAATCAAAGGTCACTGTGTTTCAATTACATTTAAAATAAATTCTAAAATTTAGTTTTTGTTTTAAATGTATTTGTTGGACAGAAGAAATTGAGTGACATCGCGTGGGCCATAGTCAGTAACTTTTTTGGGTGCCGAAGCTATAAGAGATATGAAAATATATATTTTTTATCAAAATCTAAAACTGCTAGACTTGCGCTACATCTGAATAAATTTGACGAGCCGTAGCCACAGCAACTTCTTTCTACAAAATGACTGTTTGACAGCTCAGCCAACTACTATTTTGGGGAGCTTTGACAATTTGGCAGGCGCCATTTCTACTGTCTAAAACAGTTAAACCCCTTAAAATCAGTCTGTATTTATGAAAGTACACTACAGTGTGCTAATATCGACCTCGTTGTTCTTCATGCTAAGATTTTTTTTAATTTTGTACAGATGTGCATTGTGCTTAACCATTTGCGATCACGTTTGCGTTTTCTTATCTGATAAACTTTAGCTTTCTGTACAATAATCAATTGATTACTTTATTTTGAATGCCAATCGGAGATTTTTATATTGTAAATAACAATCAAATTAATTGCAACTATCTATTTATTTACAAAATAACATTTATAACCGAATTGAGTGAATTTATTTTACATGAAGGGAGTTATCGGCAATACGTAAATAGTTAAATGCTCTTAAACGAACAATTGCAGGTACTTAATAAATTTATTTAAAAGTAAAAAATAAAAACATTTTTAAACAAAGTTGAGTAAATAATTTTAAAATGCTATCTTTAAGAGTGAGTGGCTGCTCAAATGATTGGCCGATTTGAAAAGTTATTTAAAACTCCATGCACTTATGATATATAGTATGTATATATATTTTGTATGTACCTAGACAAATTTGTTAGATATTTTCCCTGTATAAGAAATTGATAAAGTCAATATCGTCCACTCAGTATTCGAAAGTAATAAATCTTATATTTATAAAATCTATCAAAACAAAGAAAAAAGTAAGCGTTGTATTCGATCGTATCGAATCTTAAATACCCTATAAATATTTAGTGAATAAAAACTCTATTTTTATTCTTATTGAAATTTATTTTTATTAAAATTAAAGTTTTTATGGTACGGCTTAGGTTATCAAAGAAAAACATTTATTTTAATACAGTCGTTTCCACTGAGTTGGGAGCAGCATGGAGCTGAGTCACCTTTCCATCAGCATAAATGCAATTTACGGTATTTTCGCAATTAATTTTTTATATCAAGGCGCACAAAAAGGTACGGAGATAAATTAAAAATGTTTAATTGCTGGGTCAGAGATTCTTCGAGACATTTCTGTGCCCAATTTAAAAACTCAATTTTGACAGGGTCACTCCTGGAAGGGCCGTGGGGGAGGCATCTCACTTTTGTTGTAATTCAGTGTAAAAAAAAAAAAATTTTATATAGGGTCCTTTAGGTGGCAAAGGTGGCTGAAGGGGTAGGGCAGCGGAACATGTTACCTTCGTCTTAAAAGTTTAAAAAATTTTATTTTTAAAGAATGTAGACTTAAGAAATACAATTTGTTAAATATTTACACTATTTTTCCATGTAATATGTTACTTCAACGACCACTAAAGGAGACGTGGTCCCAAAATGTATTTTTGTGATTTTCTGGCATCAAGTTCAACGCTTTGGGTCTTTTTTGACATAAAAATATATAATTTTCTTAGCAAAATTGCAGGTTGGTTTAGTTCGTCTTAGGGGAACTTTTTTCCCTCTTGCCTGATTCACCCCATTTACAAACTTCACCTGTGCTATCCTTCAAAATTTATCTATGGCAAATTTCAAGGGTCTGGCTCTTTCCATTAAGACTGTTTCCTGATTTCTACAGACGGACGGACGGACGTGGGTAGATCGTCTTAGATTTCATTACTGATCAAGAATATATACTTACTTTATGGGGTCTTGGAGGAATATTTCGCCGCTGTATACACGGATTGACAAAGTGAATGTGCCCTGCAATTCTTTTTTGGAGGGTATAAAAAATAACGAACGCGGTTTGAAATCTTATACACAAATAATTCTGGAAATAAAATCAATTTAAAGTTTAAGTGGCAGCAACTGGGCAAGCAATATTAAAATAGGAAATTGAACATGTGAAATAAAAATAAAAAATCTCAATCGATCAAATATTTGAAAATTTGTTAACTTTGTTAGAAATCGCTTATACAGCAAGCAAAAGTTGAGAAAGTCGCAAGTTCTAATTCAACTAAAATCGATAAAAAAAAAACGTTTAAAATCAGAATTCGACTATTTCTTAAAAGTTATTAAAATTTTCAATTGAAAACCAATTCTTAAAGTACGTTCACATTTGCCAAATATTTATCCGAAGAAGTATTACCAGTACAAAAAAAACATACTGGGCAATTGGGATTTTCTGCAATAATAATGGCCTGTCATTACTGCTCTCATTTAAATTATTTTTCTAAGGAATTTATCAATCTTTGCATAATAAATTTTAAAAGATTAAATTCCAAGAACTGTTTCCAGCAGCAGGTAGACACATTTACAAATTATCATCAAATATTTTAATATTATTTCGTAGAAATAGTTAGATCAGATCGCAAACTCCATGATAAGAAACTCAAATATTTTAAGCTTATTTTATTTAATAAATAAATATGTCTTATATTACAAATGAAGATTGTAGCTTCATACTGGCTGTGAACTAAGCTGCGTTTTGAAGAAACATTAAGATTCACTTTGCAATTATGTAAATACTTTTACGCAGAGCATGACGAACGAATTGATAATAAAGTGATGGCATAGACGAATCCAACTCATCTTGTAATTGTTTGTTAAATCTTGTAAAACATTTCTTTTCAATTTCTTTGAATTTCCAATATGACAATAATATTCTATATATATAAAAATAAGTTGTCCTATGTTCGTGATTTTATAACTCGAGAACCACTCAACCGATTTTCAAACGAGTACATGCGTTGGAAAGGTATACTTTCACTGATGGTTTATAAAAAAATCGAAAAATTTTTATTAAATTCAAATTATTTTTATTAAGAGAAATATATTTAGAATATTTTAAATCATCAAACTAGCAGAACGGATCAGTACTGATTTCGAGGCCGCTACTCCATCTCATCAGTGTGCTTTGTTCAACTTTTGCCACTTTCCACAGTCGTACTAGTCATTAGGAAGATCAACTATTTAACCCATGTTATTAACGAAATAGAATATTAAAGCTTCTTATATTCATTTTTAAGTTAAATCACTTTTGGTTAGCACGAAATTTGAACTTGGGTCCAATAAAGGAATTCTTAGTTCACACCTCTCAAACATATGTTAACAGTTATTCAGCTATTCAGCATGATTAATTTTGTTGTAGACTCACAACAGCTAAAAGTATGTTGCTTGCCCGGCGATTTTCTGCTGTGGCAAAAAATGGATCAAAAAATTAGCATTAAAATGGAATTTAGGGCTCAAAAGCACTTGTAATTGTCGACAGAATCTGAGAAGACGACAATCCTGGACGAGCCAGCACAGAAATATTAAAATTCACCATATATATTAAAGCAAAACGTAGTTGAGATGAAGAAAAAGAACTTAGTGGTACAAGAATACTTTATTTATCAAACAAATAAATAAGAAATTACTTAAAATTTTTATAAAGTATTTTTAGATGAAAATGTCAGCAACAGTCAACTCAGTTTTACGATGTGGCCTATGTACATATATCGAACTTATCGTAACTGATTTTACTATGTACATATAATGTATATATATATATATATATATATATATATATATATATATATATATATATATATGTATATATATATATATATATATATATATATATATATATATATATATATATATGTATATATATATATATATATATATATGTATATGGGCATTTCCATTTTGGCGTTACGTTACTTTTGTACGACGATATGTTGAAAAAAAACGTTAAAAACCAGAATTTAAAAAAGTTTTTTTCTCACATTAGAGAAGTGATTGGACAGCTCTATATTCAGCCAAAAAATGGAAATAGTTGAGCCTAAGAATTTCAAGATATACTCCAAAAAGTGACCTGGCGTTACGTTACAAAAAACGGAAGTGCGATTTGACTTTGATAACAAAATTGTTGAACTCTGCGAATTGGGCAAGTATTTTTAATCAAATTTTTTTTGATAGGTTTTGGACCAATATACATTTATTTTCCAAGTTATAAATTGAACAAATCTTTTTTCCTTTTTTTTCTTTTATGAAAATTGGTCTGGCGTTACATTAAAAAAATGCGAAAAAGACATAAATATTAGAAAATTATATAAAAACTACAAAATACTAAATTTATTTTTTGCATTTGTTTTATGATTAAATATGTTTGTAGCAACAGTTTTGCATTAAGAGTATTATTATGAAATTGCTTTTAGGAATGTTAATTATAAAGAGAAAATGCCCTTGAAGTTAAGAAACACTTACAAAAACGGGAACTTTAAACTTGTAGCTCAGTATTTCACCATCCCAACAAAAGAAAGCTTTGAGCTCCTAAATTTAATTTATTTTAGAAGTTTATTTATATATATATATATATATATATATATATATATATATATGTATATATATATGTATATATATATATATATATATATATATATATATATATATAGGTATATATATATATATATATATATATATATATATATATAAATATACATATATAAATATATACATATATATGTATATATATATATATATATATATATATATATATATATATATATATATATATATGTATATATATATATATATATATATATATATATATATATATATATGTATATACTTATTATCATTGTATTCGATTTAATTTTATTTGGTTCAAAATTATTTTAATAGTAATAAAAGATGTCACAATCTTGTACAGTTAAAAATCGTCAAATCATCAACATGTAATTTTTATTTTTAAATGTGGCAACCATGTGTCTCATATATACTAACCGAATTGATTCGAATATGAATGTCGAACTTTCTGATGACATCGGTAAGCAATCTATAAGATTTCTCCGTCTGGCCAAGATGTAGGAAGAGTAGGAACTGACAGCACTACTGCTAACATATATAAAAGTTTACTTGTAGCGAAACAACAAATAATTGATTCATTTATTTATTGCTTATTTTATTTATGTACATGCATACATCGATAAGTATTTGATATCTTAAGTAGAAATACATACACAACTTCGCATTTTTATTTGCGATTTATGACGTACCTGAGACATTGCATTATGTTGTGACGATGATAAGTTCGTATCAACAGTGCAGTTAGCACTTATATTCACGACAGTATTTTAACTTGGACATGCAGGTACTAAGATATTGGCAAAGGTTACCATCAAATTTCAATATTATAAATGTCCGATAATTAATAATACGAATATATTGTAAAAGGAACCAAAATCGTGTGCGATTAACATACCTACACAAACATACATATATTCCTTTTTATTTGTCTGATTACCGACGTCTATATTTTTAATAAAGGGCCTTCGATGTAATACTACAGGTGTTTCAACCCTAATAATAAAACTTGTCCATTCATAGAGGGAATTCATTCATAAATAGTGTTACTATTTGCAGTTTCAAATTTAAAAAATACCTAGTTCCCGTTAAAGATATCATTGCGTTTACCTTACAAATCAAAAGCGGTAACAATAAAGAAACATTTATTAATCAGTTTTTAAGACGAATAACAAGTTGTATTTTAAGTTCCATATACACACACCCATGAAAAGGCAGGTGGTAAACAAAATGTTAAATAAAAACATAAGATAAAAGCAGAAATGAATTTAGTTAAATTTTAGAATTGGCACGAACAGCAACAATTATTATTAAGAATTAAATTGTCGTTTAAGAATTAAGGGCTTCTTAAATAAAAAACGAAATAAAAATGTTCAACGCCGATATTAAAAACCCAAAAAAATCTGTAGACAATTATTGTGACGAAATGGAAAGACGTGAGTGTTAGATAACTAAAGCCGTGAATGGAAGAAAGTGCGTTTTCTAATTGCTAAAACTTTTGGGGAATTTTTTTTATTAAATATAAACTGAAATTAAATTTTTTATTTGACATATTGTCACAATTCTATTTTAAATGAAATTTATTTGTTGGTGGTCAATGATATCAATATTATATTCATATCGAATATAATTTATTTATTGGGCTAGTTTTGTGTGAGTTTCAAAGCCTACTATGCTTATTCTGATGTGATTTTTTAAAATAATTTGTAATTTACAAATTGTGAATTCTCAGATGGTTTTCGGAAGTATGTGCATAAGATAAGAGGTTTTTAACTTTTCAAAACTGTGGTTAAAGTCTACTGATGATTTGGTAAAGCAACAATGAAATTTATTTAATATAAACTGAAATTATAAGATTTATTAATAATATATATTTCTGTTTCGATCAGGACCGATGCATTGAGTGAGGTCTAATCATTTGAAATGCACGTATATACTCGTATGTAAATAGTTATCAATTGCAGTAATATACACACATAAAAATAAACTAAACTAAACACAAATGTTATAAAAATAACAATATTAAATTAAAAAATATTAATATTGGAATTATCAGAAATGATTAGAAAATAAGAAACAATCAAACATGGAATAAATAAAGTATTGGGATCCAAAATATTCTTTAAATACTCTACAGCACAGATGTCAGATGAGGCGATTTCTAAAATTGAGTACGATTTTTAAACTTGTTGGAGCGGCGACATGGCGACTTATAAACTAGTAAACTATATATAATAGACCATTAAGCTCTTGTTTAGAAAACCGCTAATACGAAAATATAACATTCTGGTATAAAATTAAAGCATCAAGAAAAAGTATTTTGCAATAATCAACTGAAGTAAAGTTTCGTAACCGAAATACAATACAATATAAGGTTCTGAATTCGGTATTACAAATTGTAAATTATATGAATGGAACTACTAGATGTTACGTTTCTCTGTATCTTTGTAAGATATTCTAAATAAATTTAATTTTCAAAGGAAATGACCATGAGAAATGTCTTGACAATGAAGTGTATAACAATTCAGTTGTATGATAAAAACTCATAAAATTTGTCTAACACACAGACGAAAAAGTGATAGAAAAATATCAAAATGTATACCATTTTGTATTGAAAGTGAGCTAAGTCCATTTGTGATTATTCTGATAACGGTTTTGGTATCAAAATTTTAAGAACAGCTCGGTATTAGTTTATTACTAAATGTTTTTTATCTTTTTTTTATTTTTATTTATTTATTTTTTTTCAACACAGTGCGCTTGTTTTGTTGCCAATCGTTTTTATTTTAATAATCCACCGCTCAAATTATTTCTACTACTGTATGCGTCTTATTTTGTTACTAATTGTAGTTGTTTTGATAACGGATCCTTGTCAATTTATTAACTTATGTTGTCTTCTTTTTTTAATTTGTTTGTAATTCATCAAAATGATGAGTACAATAGAAAATCATATATGAACAAATTCGCATTGCTTCAGATCCTTGTTTATTAAGTAAAACATTTTCACACATAGAACCCAACATTATTGGACACAGTTAGGATCAATAAACACTTGTCAGATTTGAAAGGGTTTTCATTAGGATTTAGGGGTTACGCTTTTCCGGGCAAATATTTGATAAGTGCGAACGTATCTTAAGAAAACCTTAGCTATTTACATTGAGAATTTAAAATGGCATGTAGCGAAATATTAGAAAAAATTTAAGAAAATATATAAATATACATATCTCTATCTCAATAAAATGGATTGGTTGTTTTTTTTTTTTTGTTTGATACTAGGTCCGTTCGAGTACTCTTGCAGTAAAATTTAACAACTTACGAGAACGAGAATGTCATGAAATGCAGTAAAGTATAAGCATAAAAACATATATTTTCTTTTTACTAAATTTTACGGGAAAAAATTTTACAAAAAATAATGTGGTCTACTCAATTAATGAAGTGTCGCCAGTTGTAGATTGGCCGCCTGGTTTACTACGCGAAAGCAACCTATAAAAAATAGTCAACATTTCGAAGCATTTATAAAAATGTTTGAGTTCATGAACACACCTATTATATACAGATAACACTTACGGCCGTTATTACAACTTCATGTTAGTTAAAAGGAGGATTTTGTGTGACGTTTAAAAAGTTTTCTATTGTTACATTTTCACTTAAACCTAAAGTGAACGACAGATTGAAAGCAGTTTCATTCTACCTGCTAGATTTAAGTTACATTATAATATTGATAAACTTTTTATTCATCCCAGCAAATCCTACTTTTAACTAACATGAACTTGTAATAATGGCCCTTAATGTAATTATTTGTGGTATTTTTAATAAATATATGTAAATAACCACATGCTTTATTTGTTGTACATTATGCATATGTATATGTAATTAATAAATTAACTGAGACAATATCTCAAATTACATTAAAATATAAATGATGATAATTCGAACTAAAAATATCTTGCAGTACAATTATTGTAAAATGAATACAAATTTTAAATTCTCAATGCCGTCCATTCTGCAAACGAAAGCTGCGAAATTCCAATACAATTGATGATTGGCGAGTTTAAATACGCCGTTTATAGGGTGCAAAAGGCATTTAACGCGCAGTCTGCTTACAAGAACCTTGAATATTTTACAAATAAAACTTGCAAATAATCAACAACGTTTTCAGAATTCCTCAAAGTTTTCAGATGAACTCATCGTTTTAGAATAGAGGTGGTGATTAAATATAGAAATAATAATAATAAATACAAAAAGTATAATTAATCAAGAAAAACATCAAAAGAAATTGTTGTTTGATTAATAATGGTTAATTTTATTTCATATTTAATCACCGAAAAGACACCACTTTTATATGGAAAAATATCGTATAGAGTGTTGGCGCCCGAGTGTCAGGACAGTCGAGATTTTCAAACATATTGTAAACGTCTTAAGAATTTAATAACAATATCCATACTTACATATGTAATAATATTACCTTTTTGTATTTAATTACAGCAAATCTGTTCGGAGTACGTCATGTACAGGGCTTACTCTTATTCTTTGGCATGTTCTTCGCCTATTTTTTGCGTGTTAATATATCGGCTGCCATAGTACCCATGACAGATCCCACTCAAAAACATCCGTATCATAATTGGGATTCTTCAACGAAAAGTTTAGTATTAAGCAGCTTTTTTTGGGGCTATGTGGTCGCGCAACTACCTGCCAGTATGCTAGCAAAACGTTTTGGTGGTAAAATTATTTTGGGCGGTGCTACTGCCATTGGCTCAATCCTAACTTTATTTCATCCATTGGCTGCTAATAACAGTGATTGGCAACTAATTTGTGTGCTTAGAGTGGTAGTTGGTTTCACACAAGGTGTTGTTTATCCCTGTATGCATACACTATTGGCCAAATGGGCTCCACGGCCAGAAAGAAGTTTTTTGACAACTGCTGTTTATTCAGGCGCTCAACTCGGTACTGCTATTTTGTTGGCTATAAGTGGCAATATATTTGATTCCAGCATGGGTTGGCCTGGCATATTCTATATTACTGGCGGCATTGGTGTATTGTGGTCCACAATATTTTTGATATTTGGTGCTAATGCACCAATAGATTCAAACGTCATTTCAAAAGAAGAGCGTGAATATATAGAAGTCTTAACTGGCAGTAATAAAGAAAGTGGGGTAAGTTTGAAAAACGCCTGAAGATGTCGCACTTGTTCTTCTAAAGAGCGGCAACTCACAATTTCTCACTTGTCACTTTTTGCAAAGAAATCTATATACAGTGGTCATATCTACCTAACTGAAAAATCATTTTCTCTATGCATTCAAAAAAAATAAAATATTAAATAAAATAATAATAAAAATAAAAACGGAGTCATTACTCTGTCTTCAACCGGGAAATTTTGAGTTGACTCTCTTTAGACAAGTGCGACATTAAGGGATCAAAATCTTATAGCACTAAATATTTAAGTTTCCATAGTTTTTTTACAAGAATCATTTTGGATAAATTGTAATCTTTATTTAATAATTTTGCAACGCTTTGAATTTTTTTAGTATTAGTTTTAACTTGTTACTACACTAAACTCTTCAATTGCTCATTAGCTTTTTTAAATGTTGTCGTATTTGTATTTAATCTAACTGGGACATACAAAATTAAGTATGTGTACTAAAAAACAACAAACAAATTAAAAAAGCCCCAAATTTTATTACATTAATTGATTTAATGTACATTTTTCTATTTATAATTCATAAAAAATATATTTTATGTTTATAAACTGCTTATGTGACAAATTTTGTATAGAAAGCAAGTTATAAGAAAAAAATATTTTTTTACGAATTAGGTATTTTTTTAATCTTTATTATAATATACATACATATTTATTACCACAAGAATCAAAAATATTTTCATTATTCATTTCAAATTTGCACAAAGTAAAGTTTTAAACATTATTTTCACAAATACACCCAATTCACACGATGATTTTTAAAATTTTTTTCAATCGAATTTATTGGAATGTTGCCCGAAATTTTCTTTATAAAATCGGTTTAAAAAATTAGAAAAAAAGCAAAATTTGCTTTTCATTTTTTAAATCTTAAAAAATCTTCAAACCAATTTTTAACACAGTTTTTTTTACATTTTATTTTAACAAATTAGCAATATATTTTCAAAAATATACACACGTGCACATATGTATAAAAAGGGACAATAACAATTTCAATTGTATATACATAAGATATATTTTGTTGGATGTAAATATTATAATAACAAATGAAGACATGGGATATTTAAAAAGTTATACAAAAAAAAAACATTTGATTTTTGCTTAAATGTCTGATGAAAATTTTTTATTATATCAATGTTTCGAAATATTTCCGCCTTAGGTAATCTTTTTTTAACAAAATCCTTACGATTTTGAGTTACATATATAAATAAGTTCACATGACTAGAACTGTTTTTGCATATTTACTGATGAATTTGAATAATCTTATATTGCGTTTTTTTCAAATTTGGTTTTTTTACTACAATTACTTGTAACGATCTTGAATATACAAATTATGGAACATTTTATTAATATTGTGAATATACTTTAATCAAGATAAATATATTTTACTATCGAATTTTTCAACATTCCCAATAAACGAAAAACAAGCCTAGTTTATAAAAAAATTGTCACAAGGGACTTATAAAATAAGTTTGTATATGAAAATTTGTTTTGTTAAACTGCTATGAATCAGAAAAATATATAAATTAGGCCTTTAAATATTAATCTATATCCAATATACGATTTGGCATGGATAAAAATATTTTATTTTTATTTTTTATATCTATTCATACATTTCATGTCATCAGCTATAAAATACACGAAAGCAAATATTTCAGTTTATATATTATTTTTCCCCCACACTGGGAGGTACAAAATCACACTTATGAAACTAATTTGGAATATATTTGTTTACAGCGTTATTGTGAACATTGAATGTGGTAACAATTTTTTAACCAATAATACATGTGGAGAACTAGAAATTTAGAAATAAACCATTTTTTCACCAAAAAATAACATGCCAATTTCATGTACATACATATATCCGAAATTCGAAAATCCTAAAACGCAAGATTCGAAACTACATAAATTCCATCCAACCATCTCAAATAGTTGCATGGAAACCTAATTTTCTTTATATTCATTCTTTCAGACAATGACTGTTCCCTGGAAATCTTTATTCACCTCATTGCCATTTTATGGCTTGATAGCTGCTCACAGTGGTTTTACATGGGGTTTCTACACTTTGCTTACTGAAATGCCCACCTACATGAGTAAAGTTTTACGTTTTGACGTTGCATCAAATGCTCTTCTTTCGGCTCTTCCCTACTTTGCAATGTGGATTTTTTCTTTGATTGTTAGTCCCATATCCGATATCCTCATAAATCGTAGAATTATTTCAATATCGGTGGCAAGGAAATTGTTTAATTCTATAGGTCTATGGGTGCCAATGGTTTGCCTCATTGCTTTGGGCTATATGACACAAGATGATAAAACATTAGCCGTAACTCTACTAACCGTTGCCGTAGGCTTTAATGCTGCATCTTTCTGTGGTTATTTGGTCAATCATATGGATCTTTCGCCAAACTTTGCTGGTCTTATGATGGGCATTACTAATGGAATTTCGAATTTGTGTTCTATATGTGCTCCTTTAGTTGTCGGCGCTGTCGTTAGCAACGAGGAGGATCCCGACGAATGGCGTATAGTATTCTTTATAACAGCGGGTGTTTATTTTATTTGCAATGCGCTATTTGTGATATTCGGTACTGCAAATACACAACCATGGAACGATAAAGTGGAATCAACTTCCACTACAACATTAGCCAACAATGCCGAATCCTTAAATGGCCACTGATAGTCTTGTAAATATTATAGTGATATAAAATTGTTAAGATCTTTATAAGAGTTGTTAGTGTGTGTTTGTTTATATATTAAATTATTATAATATTTGGGTGTTTTGAATTTCGATTCCATATTTCATAATTTTTCTGCCAGAAATTTGTTCAAGTTAAAAATGTATATTTATTTTATTTACTGTGTAAATATGTATTAATCTAAAATCTACTTTAATCAATATTGGACCACGATAATGTTGGAAAATGCCAACAAAACTTCGGATATATAAATGTAACAAAATTGCCTTTTATTTGCATTTGAATTCAATTCAATTACCTTAGAAGCCTGAATGAAAGTAATTTCTTAGAAATGAGAAAGTCAGAAAAGCATATAAATGAAAATAATTGTTTCCTTTTAAACTTTTTTATTTTATTTTTGCGGGAACAGCCCAATAATTTACTTTAAATTTAAGTGCTGATAATCTTTAAGTGTCATAAAAAATCACAAATAAAAAAAGTTTGAAGATTATATAACTTTTTAAACATTTTCGCTATCATTAAACAACTTTTTTTATGTTTCCTTAATGTAAATTGAATTAATCTTATCTGTCAGACTTTGATGTTGCTTGACAAAATCCTACTTCACAATGTCTTAAGTTTGGCACTTATATAATTTCTGAAAGTGCCCGGTCGATTGATTGCGTTCAGATTCTACAGAAAATTGCCAATCACGTATTTGCAAGTCGTTCTGAAATACTGTAAAATCGATCGAAATGCACCTGGCATCCTACAGAATCAATCAGAGGATCCATACGAGGCTGAAGAAGTCGCAAATGAGAGAATTAATAAGTCTGCAACTTTTACTGCCTGTTTTTGTAAAAAGAATAAAAATTTTCGTTTGGGTATTTATGTATATTGAAACAAAAACAAATTTTGAGTTTTTTTTTATTGTTGCTTCAATATAAATACTCAAACGAAAATTTGTATTCTTTTTACAAAAATAGTCAGTAAAGCTATTTAACCGATTTCGATGAACCCAACTGTTCTGAAAAGTCTTTGCTTACATTCTTGCGCTGACTTTCTCCCTTTCAAATATGAGAAAATATCTCCCTAAAAAAGGTAGTTGTTTTCCCTCTCCTTTCTATACTCAATAGTTTTCATAATTTATTATTCATTTGTTGAAGTTTACGTTATACAAAGACTGCATGGCAGCGTTTCAGTACTAGTAATCGCAAGTTAGCAGACCTTTGGACGTACTTATTTATGTGAGTATAAATAACAAACACCTATGTATTTATATATTAAAATTTTACTTTATAACATTAGTACCATAAAAAATTTTATTAAAATTTAATATGCCAGCAATTCCATTAAAAAAGTTGGAATTAAATAGAACCAAACCCATACTGTACGCACATAAGCATGTAGGTATAAAACTTTAAAATATCAGTTCTGGTATATCATTCCCAAATAAAAGCTTCCACGATATAGGCACCGTCAATTTAATGCCACCTTTATCACTCTTTAAACCTAGAAAGCCATCACACAATTCGCTTAATTCCTTTATTATTAATGTAGCATCAGTGGAATTGTCGCCCTCCAGTAAGTAACGGAATAGAAGCATAACCGGTATTTTTCTTTCTTCCAAAACACGATGCAACTGAATCGCATTACCACCACCAAATACTATTTCTCCCTGAAATTCTTTCCATTTCACCAACTTAAGTTGCCGTTCATGAGACTCCTTGAAATTTTCACTTGCTTTATATTCATAAGGACATGATTCAATTGTACGTTTCTCAAACCCAAAGCTCCCACTTAGTATAATAATTCTAGCAGCTTTTTGCACAATATTTGCCAACTCATCGTGGAAATCGGTGATATGGCGTGAGATAAATGGTGAACGGAATTGGAAGACCAACAATTTATCTTCCCTACTTTCATATAGTTCGCAAGCAGCAACCTTCTCTTCCGGTTCATGTTGATATGCGGATGGGCCATAAACAGGTATTAAAGCTGGATGGTGTATGGATCCGATTCGCTTTAAATTTTTAGAAGATATTAGCAAGTCACATGCCAGTTGGGCAGCATTTCCAACACAAATGCTGGGAATTATAACTGTGTAGTCATTGAAGTCCTTTAAACTTTCCTTTTCTTTTAATTGCAGCATATCGAAGCTTCTCTCAAAATAAAATATTAACCAATATTAAAACAATGACAATTTTTTATAAACATAGTAGTGCTCACTTAGTGACTTTTTTAAACTTTGCGTTTTTCGATAGAAAGAGTATTTGGCAAGGTGACCTTACTATTAAAAACACAATCAAGGCATATTCATGCCAGGTATGTGTTCATCAGTTGCAATTCACAAATATGTATCTAGTTGGACAAATGTGTTGACAAACCATTAAACATCTAAACTATACAAACGGCTACAATGCAGAAATAATTATAGTCTGAAGTGGCCAGCCTACTTGTTATAAATTCCCCTTGAGCACAATCAAACGAATTTTTATATCAAATAGGACGTATTGTATACCCATCTGATAGGCTATTGCATATCTGACATTAGTTACATTGAAAAACACATATACTTTGTCATGGTAACGTTTTTTTCTGCCATTTCTTTTATTTATTATTATTGACCATGTTTGCGCTTTCCACAAAAATTGTGACTAAAATATAATACATATGTGCCTATATTATAACAAATTATCATCAATTACAAAAGTTGGCATCCCTAACAGGCATAATGGCTAGGCGTTACCATATCTGCTGTAGTATTTGTACTAAAAAATTTACAGCTTGCACTTGCTGGTGCTAAATATATCAACTCTAATAAGAAGTTTTTGAACCGACGTGGCCCTGTTTGTTGGAAAAAAATCAATTGTAAATTAACAGCCAAAGGGTTTGCCGGTTCCATACAAAGTTTTTTAGTTACAATTGTGAAAGTTGATAGTTAAATTCTTACAGAAAGATACAAACAGCTAATTTTTGAAACATAGTAAAATGCTTCGAAATATCTTCGTTCTTTGTCTGGCCATTGTAGGCCTTGTAAGCGCGGCCGAGGAAGATGTTCTTGAATTGACTGATGACAATTTCGCCAGCGTATTGGAACAGCAAGAGACTACATTGGTTATGTTTTATGCACCATGGTAAGTTTTTAAATCTTATGTGTTATATTGAAAATCATTGTATAAATAATGAATGCTACACGTCATCCTTTAATGGGTATATACATTGGCTTGCGGTAGCCATTATGGAATTTGCATTGTTATTAATATTTTGCAATTAAAAAGATTTGACAATTTTAAAAAGTAAAAAGTGATTTAATTGCTTAAGATGCAGCAGCAGTCCCGTATTTTACCTAGTATTAACATCATGCAATGTCTTGTGTTACAAGTTGAAGGGGCTGAACTACATATTTAACTAGAGACTATGACGCTGATATTACCGAGTTAGACTCTGCGCTCAGTCATGAATATTCCTCTTTATTCTGTAAATGTTTGTCAACGTCCCATCAAGACAGTATCAAAAATATGGCACTTACCTATCCCTTGTCGACAACAATTAATTATTGGTATCTTGTGACAACTACCTTTTATCTCTACGTGGCGTCGGCAAAAAGTTACAGAACCAGGGGATGGTGGTCGTTGGCCCGCTACCTAGAACTTGGCCGTCGAAGTAAATTTTATAAAATAGCTACTAAAAATTCACTATATTTTCATCGTCATTTGTGTTCTCAATACAAATCACTTTTAAATGTAAAAACTGTTCCGATAACTAGATATTTAATAAGCATCCTAATTCCTTTTTCAAAATCTTATTCAGAGAAAGAAACGTATATATCGCAATAACTTTTAACGTAACTGTTGAACAAAAATAGTTAGAAAAATTACGTAAAAGATTATACGTACTACGGCAATGATAAGATTCGACATAGAAAGAATAAGAAAATCTAAGTTTAATTTACATCCAAGAAAATACTTAAATATATTATTACGTTGACATATTCAAATACATATAAGCAAATAGCTAGCAGTACAATCAGAAAAGGTGTGAAAAAAAAAATTTTCAGCAAGTCTTCATGAAGGTACATGTAGCAAAAGTAATGTAAAGCCACGTCATTAAAGAGAAATGATTCGCATGTATTGAAATTGATCCAAGCACATTACAAAGTTAAAGCAGAGTCCCTTATGTGTAAAAGGCTAATTTATATAGCTAATTTTAACAACACTCGTTAAAGGAATCGTTCCCGAAAGCATTGAATATAATAACCATGTTATGATCACTGTGAAAAAATACAATTCCTCTCAGTTTCAGACACAATAGAGATAAATACGCAGCCACTTGTTAAGATTAAGAAATAAAATTGTACCTAAATATTATTGAACACTTCCACACACATTTTAAAGTTCTAACTTTACACATACATAAATATAAAGGAAATTTAATTTGTTTTAAGTTTTATCTTAAAAGCTTTGCCCGTGTTATAGCACAAAAAATTTAATAATTATATGAATTAATTGCCTGTATTTGTAAATAATGTAAAAGTTTCCTTTGGGATTTTCAATGGAAAAAAGCGTATTTGAGTTCATTAATTGTGGTTTCAATATAAAATCCCAAACGAAATTTTTTATATTTTTTGCGTACGTACTGTTATGTTTGTTATCTACAAAGTAATATAAGTCGTTCAGCAGTAAAATCGTTGGTACCGTCTTTTCTTAGCAAAACCATTGCATAAAAAAACAAAGCTAAATGTTTTTTCTTATCAAATCACAATTTGTCTATGTACACAAGCACCAAACAAAAAAGTACAACTAAAAAAATGCCGCCATATCGAAATATAACATTTGAAATTTTTCACATCCTGTAACCATAAAACAATACCAAGCCACACATCGAATTTATTGTTGAAAGTTTTTAGTAAGAACAATATTTGGGACATCTCCGATAAATAATATTAGTAAATAAATAGTATTTTAGGAAAAAATATAGTAACTGTAAAAGAAATTAGCATATTGCATATATCTTTGTTTTTATGTATGGCTGTTCTTTTCGGCTGAAAACAAGAGTGAGCGTATTCTCCAATGACTTTAAATTTATCTTTTTATTAATCTATAAGATGAATTAAACAAAATGTTCACATTTTTATAACTATAGGTGTGGTCATTGCAAGAGATTAAAGCCGGAATATGCCAAAGCTGCTGAAATTGTTAAAGGAGATGATCCCCCAATTTCTTTGGCCAAGGTAACAAATAATATATTAAAGTGATAAGTCGCATAAATACAGTGAAAATTTATATAACAGATCGATTGTACAGAAGTTGGAAAAGACACTTGTTCAAAGTATTCTGTCAGCGGTTATCCTACATTGAAAATTTTCAAAGGCGCCGAAATGTCACAAGATTATAACGGTCCACGTGAAGCAGAGGGTATAGCCAAATACATGCGTGCTCAAGTTGGACCTGCCTCTAAGGAAATTCTTTCGCTTGATGCATTTGAAAAATTCTTAAACACCAAAGAAACTACAGTGTTTGGTTACTTTAAAGATATTACTTCGAAATTGGCAAAGATGTTCTTGAAATTCGCTGATAAAAATCGTGAAAAGTATCGTTTTGGTCATAGTGCAGATGGTGCCGTATTGGAAAAGAATGGTGAAAGGTAATGGAAACACAAAATGATGAGCTAACTAGATTTAAAATTGTTCTCTTATTATAGTGATTCAATTGTTCTTATTCGTGCCCCTCATTTGGCAAACAAGTTTGAAAAATCAACCATCAAATTTGAAGGTTCATCGGAATCTGATTTGAGTACTTTCATCAAACAAAACTTGTAAGTACCACATTGTTTTTTTGAAATATTATATTTTAAAAATTTATTTTATTCTTTGTAGCCACGGATTGGTTGGCCACCGTTCCCATGATACGGTGCGTGATTTCCAAAACCCCTTAGTTACTGCATACTATGCCGTCGATTACGCTAAGAATCCCAAAGGAACTAATTATTGGCGTAACCGTGTACTTAAAGTAGCCAAAGAATTTGAGGGAAAACTTAATTTTGCTATTTCATCTAAACATGATTTCCAGAATGAATTAAATGAATATGGTTACGATTTCGTCGGTGATAAACCCATCATTTTGGCTCGTGACGAGAAGAACTTGAAATATGCACTTAAAGAAGAATTTTCTGTAGAAAACTTGCGTGAATTTGCTGAAAAGTTGTTGGAAGGCGAATTAGAACCATACATTAAGTCTGAACAAATACCAGAAAGCAATGATGCTCCTGTCAAAGTTGCTGTTGCTAAAAATTTCGAAGATGTTGTCATTAATAACGACAAGGACACATTAGTTGAGTTCTATGCCCCTTGGTGTGGTCACTGCAAGCAATTAACTCCTATCTACGAAGAGGTAGCCACTAAATTGCAAGACGAAGATGTGGTCCTGGTCAAAATGGACGCTACTGCTAATGATGTGCCCGAAGAATTTAACGTGCGTGGTTTCCCCACATTGTACTGGCTACCTAAAGATGCTAAAAATAAACCAGTTGACTACAAAGAAGGTCGTGCAGTAGATGATTTTATCAAATTTATAGCTAAACATGCTACCAACGAACTTAAGGGTTACGATCGTAGCGGCAAACCCAAGAAAACCGAACTTTAAAATAATAAATATCATGTATTGTAAGAAGCAGCAACATCATCAGTAGTATCAGTATAGACATTTTTGTTTCAGAAGGAAAAGATTTTGAAATGAACTTCGCGCACATTTCCAAATTTTAAGCTCCGGGTGTGTTTTCTCGTAAATATTCAATGAATTTCCGTAACAGTTTTATTCCTTGCACAGATTTGCAAGTTTTTTTCTATAGCATTTAGTATAAGCAAGAGAATCTTTTTTTATCATAAATTTAATAAAAACTAAAAAAACGGTATAAATTTTACGCTTGTTGTATGTGTTTGCTTTTAACAGGCGGAAAAAACTCAAAAACCACAGATTGGATGCATCTACAACTGGGAATGACTTGAAATCAAAAGGTCTAACTTGGAATACAGTAAATGTGTAAGGAAAACAACTTGATCAATATACATTCACAAAAAGATTTCTTTATTTAAGGTTTGATGAGAAATACTTCATATAAAATTGACAACATCAATCATGTCAAAATTAACGCCAATTTGAACTTGAAAGATACTTAAGTGTGCGTTGGAAAGGTAGTAGGGAATGACCATTTATTCCAAGCGTTTGAGATGAGTTAGTTTGAATATAAACGTCTCTATATGGATGTGCTTTGCTTTGTAGGCTTAACTTTGTCGGGATTCCTCTCGATTAATGAAAAGTAAACCATGTGATAGAAAATAAAGTTCTAAAAACGATATGTAAAGAATCTTATGTATTCATATTGATGAACTGAATAAAAAATTTACCAAGTTATAAATCACATACCCACGGGATTTTTTAGGATTTATTATTTTGTGTTTAGATTAAATTTTATCAGCAAACCAATATGTTTGATCTCTACAAATAACATTTATATTCGATGGGTACTCATTTGACCAAAGCAGAGTTGCTGTTCGAATCGAACATATTTACAAGAACTCTTTATTTAAGCGCTTTCCAAACAACAATTTTCGCCCGTCTGGCATCCGTGACACATATGTTTTATTTACAGCTGGTTAACAAAACGTGCTGCTCGCTTGATAAGGCGGATTTTGCGTCATTTGTGTAATTATAGTTTTAATTTTTCATGTTTTAAATACTAAAAATGTTGTTGTTCTGCCCTCAATGCAGTAACATATTAATGGTAGAACAAGATATCACTGGACATCGTTTTTCTTGCAATACTTGCCCCTACATATTTAACGTTAGCAAAAAATCTTCAACGAAAACATTCCCACGTCTAAAGGTAAATAAATATAAGCATTGTTAAACATGCAAGCAAATAATTTCAATATCCGCCATTTTTAGGAGGTGGACCACGTTATGGGCGGTGCTGCTGCCTGGGAGCATGTAGATTCCACCGATGCCGACTGTCCCTCTTGCTCACATAAAAGAGCCTACTTTATGCAAATGCAAACGCGGTCTGCTGATGAACCGATGACTACTTTTTATAGATGCGCTAATCAATTTTGTGGACACAACTGGCGCGATTAGAAGTACTTTAAAATTTTAAAATATTTAGTTGTGCCTAAATACACCAACCAGATGATACTTTCTTCAAAACTAAAACAATTTATTAAAATTCCGAAAAGTTTTGTTAAGTTTTCCTCAGCAATGCAGTCATTTTCGGAGGAGACACAAATAAAAACATCCATATACAAAGTAAATGGTACCCAGAGTGTATCAATCGCCAGAAATCTCTTGAGGTCCGGAAAAGTTATAGCCTTACCTACAGATACAGTATATGGTTTAGCATGTAATGCCAATAACGAGAAAGCTATTCAAAATTTATACAACATAAAGGGACGAAACTTTCACAAACCAGTCGCCATTTGTGTTAAACATAATGGAGACTTACGTAAATATGGTGTGGCGGAACATTTGACCGATTCATTACTGGATCAGCTGCTACCGGGACCTATTACAATAGTGATCGAACGTTCTAAACAATTAAGCAATAGATTTCTAAACCCAACAACAAGTAAAATTGGAATACGTATACCCGATTGTGAATTTATACGAAACCTTTGTGCAAGTTTTAATGAAGAACCTTTAGCTTTAACTAGCGCTAATCGATCTTCCGAACGCAGTAGTTTGAATATTAAAGAATTTGAAATCTTATGGCCAAAGCTGGGAGCCGTATTCGATGCTGGTCAAGTTGGACTTACCGAAGAAAGACGATCTGCGTCTACCGTTGTAGACCTAGCTACCCCTGGCTTTTATAAAATTGTTCGCGAAGGCGTAGCTTTGAAACATACATTAGATATCCTGCGTACACATGGCATCGAATCATTTGACGCCAAGATTAACTAACACACATAAATAACATGATTTGATTTATTTTAAGTGTTTTCTAAGTAATTTTAAGTAAAGTGAAATATAGTTGCTGATATAACCTAAAACTTGGCTAGACTGAAATTTTTCCATAGTAGTGTGAAGCTACTACCTATGTATGCATCAAGACATTACTTCTTATTTGTTTCATTTTCTGGATATAGCAAAATTTTATAAAATTTCAAACTACATTACATCTGTTTGAACTCCTTTTGCAAATCATTTACTTGTTAAATTTTTCACTAAAATATCAAACGCTGAATAGATGTTTTTAAATTAAACTTTTTACAAAATATATTTATTAAATTGAATAAAATATACATCGCTAAATTTTAGTTTATGTACTACGTTATCTCTTGATTTAAGGTTTATTAATGATAATTGTTAGTTTTGGCTGTGTGTATCGGCCTTCTTCTGCCAGGCAATTCCGTTGGTAAAACACGCCATCTCTCTGGTGGCCACACAATAAAAGCTGCTTTTGCTGTCATTAAACCTAAGGGTATTGGACCAAATGTATTTGAATCTAAGGAGTGTCCCGTGTGATCCCCTTCCACCCAACAGTGTCCTTCAGGTATTCTGACAATTTCTTGTTTGTATCCCAATGTTGACACCACATCGCCTTGTAAACCAACAATGCGTTTAATAATTTTTTGAGACGGAACTTTAGGTGATATTAACGAAACAATGTCGCCACGCTGAACGTTGTTACCTCGCACCGCCCAACGTGATAGAAAGACATAATCGGTTTGTGTAGCGTCTGGATTTAAAGCTGGTTGCATTGAAATGCCTGTTTTTGGATATGCATTAGTTATTAATTAATTTAATGTATGTATTGCCTTACCATCAACCCGAGCAACATAACCAACACAATCTAAAATTGTTATTCCTATAGGTATGCCAAATAGTACTGATTTAAGAAACTTTCCATATACCATTGTTGTCCTAAACTCTTGCTTTATCCGCCCACTCGGAGCTTTTCTCAACTATTTGCTATTAGTGCTTAAATTTTAGACCCCCGTAAACTATATGTGCATTTATTTTTTCTTTATTTTCTTTTATAAACTTCCTAAATTTTTTTTGATATAAAATTATCTAAGAACTTGAGTACAAAAACATTACTTTGTCCCAAATTTCAAAAACGTCAAAAACATATGTAAACAAATCCATTGTATGGCATCCTTATAAAGTTTTGTAACGGATTAAAGTATGTGTAGTTAAAACAAATATCGCTTGTGCCATGTGGAATTCCCTAGGTTGAGGATGGGTCTCTTCGCATATCATTTTAGATTACACTTCAAATAAACCCTACAACACAAATCTTTAATCCTGTGGGATAAAAGTTGTTCTACTTTTGGTATATTGGAAAGCATAAAACATCATTCTTATTAAAATTGTGTTTCGAGTAATCTTTCAATCGGAAACAAAACCGTGTAGCAGCACAAAGCTAACGCATATGCAACAATACAAAAGCCAAGTGACAGCAAAAGACACTATCAAAGAAGTACACCATAGCAGCTGAGTTTATGCCGTGTGTTATGAGAACAAAAATTGTGCGCCTAAAAAATTTGGAATTAAAAAAGCCTGGTAGCTCTACAAACCATAACAACAAATAAACAGATTTGAACGCAATTAAAAAAAGAGAAGCGTGTGAAGGGGTTTCTTTAAAAGAATTCGCATGTGAAAACTAATTTTTAGTTGCTCAAATTAAGAACTTTTTTTACATAAAATATACAAAATAAGTTTAAAATGGTCAAAATACCTTTGGTTCCACAATGGAATCTTCATAGCGGTTGTGTTTGTACACCGGATGGTGGTGTCCTCTACGCAGGATTTCGCAGTATAAATTTTATAAGTGCGATCGAGTCTAACAGTGATGCACCCGTAATACAATGTTTCCATACTCGCCAGGGCATTCTTAGTTTAGATGTTGATCCACATTGGGGACAGAGAGAAAGTAGTAACGATGATGTTCGTTCCAGCGAAGTATTGGCTACCAGCGTTGTCGGAGGTGAAAATGATAAAAAACCGGCCAAGTATTTTGCTGCCTTATTACAAGATAATTCTGTACAAATATGGGATTTCAATAAAGGTTGTGCTATACAGGGACATAAAGCCCATTTGGCTTATATGCGTTATATGGAAGGCAATGGACCTTCACCCAAACATGCTGGCGAAGTGCTCATAAGTTATATGTGTAATAGAAATGTTCTATCTGTAGATAGTCAGGATATTGTTGTATACTGCGTTGCTTCGAACTCATTTTATCGTCGCCCAATATTTATTTCTTCTAGAAATCATCAAATAAGTTCGCTTAAATGTTCACCATACGATGAAAATGTCTTTGCTGTTGGAACTAAACGTGGTCTTGTTTTGCTTTGTGATCTTCAGAAAATGCTAACACTATATACCCTCAGAGCTCATGACACTGCCGTCACATCATTGGCTTGGAATCGTATTGATTTATCATTAGATATCGGCATTGGTGCCGAAAAGAAATTGGAGATCGCTGACGCTAAAACCGTTCACAACCATCAACATAAATCAGGAAAGTTGACGCGATCGGATGCTACAATTGATGATGAAATTTTTGATATATATGATTATGATTACTTAGATAATGAGTTTGGGGCTCCAAGCCAAGACATGAAACTGAAAAATGACTTTGTATCTGATTTTATGGGTATAGAAAAGTCCAATGAGTTCACGTCAGCAAAGTTTGATTTTGCAGAAGCATGTCAGAGCCTGAAAGATGAGATCAAGGCCTTGAGAGACGAACATCCACAAACATCACCTGAACACGTAATCAGTCTAGATGAATGTAAAGATGCGGCAAACATTCGAAACGATTTATCATCATGTGGTAGCGAAGATGATGCCGAACTCGATGGTCAGAACAAAAATGCATTGTCCGATAAAGACTTGTCAGATGGTAGTCTAGTGCGATACGCATGTCGTACGCCTTCGTCAGAAGAAAGTGTTGATGTAGATGGCATGCATAGAAACCACCAGAACTTTGTTTGCCAAGCAGATGTCCATCAAACTGATCAATCTCAGGACAATGAGCACATCAAATTTGGTGAATGTTTAACAAAAGACGTAACTGACAGTGATATTGATATTAATAGAACTGAACATCCGACAGCGGAAAGAGTAGAGAAAGAAAAAGACAGTATATGCATTAAAACTGAGAAATCCTACGATATTTTGTTGGTCTCCTCTAGTGCTGATGGTACGTTTTGTGTTTGGAATGCTACAACTGGAGCAACATGCGATACGCATAAACTTCGCTCATCTACTGGCGGCAAAAGTATTTACACATCAATTATTAATAACAATCTTTAAGCATGGAGTTTTATTTCTTTTAGATAGTCATATTGAAATTTCTTGGATTTCATCTACCTCAATCATAGTCAACAACAGAGCCGGTGAATTACAACTATGGAGTATGCAACAGGTACCTTATAAACAACTCCCTGTGCAATGTGATGTAAGGATGTATAAATTTAAAGAGGCTAAACGTTCCTGGTCTCAGCGCTCTGTGGTATCTTTTGCGTGTTCATCAAAACAACATGTATTGTGGAGTATATCATCTCATCGTGAAGTTTGTATGGAGAATATCAAGCTTAATAAAATGTTAGCAACGTACAGCTGCGTTTCAACAAACATTGGAGCCATGCAAGAGTGCCCCGATGATATGAATAAGTACTTATATTTTACTTATATTTTCTAAGAATTTAATTGTAAACATTTTTGTTTCAGAATTGCTTTAGGTTTTTCCGATCGACGAATTGGTATTATAGACATTTCCAAAATGACACCCACTTCTGTGCATATTGAAAATTTTGTTCAACGCGTTGAATCGAATGTGATGTCATTAGTATGGAGTCCCGATTGTAAAAAAGTGGCTTATGGTACTAAGGAAGGTCGAGTAAGTGATGTCTTTCATTTTTAACAAAACAAGCCAACTCATAGAAACATCTTACGTCATTTACAGATTAGCATTATTAATATTGAAGTATCAAATAAGCAACCAATAAATTATAATTCTATTTGTGGACGACCAATTTATTGTATAAACTGGCAAGATAAATTTTTGTATGTGGTCTGCAATGAACGTATAGCTGTTTATGAAGATGATCCGAATAAGAAAGGTATGCTATTTTTGTGTTGTTGTTTCCAATTTGCTGTCACATTGATTCTGGGCATTTCTTAATCCGAAACTCAAATTTGTTTGCGTTGAATGTGTTTGTCTTGTTTTTATGTTCGCCAACTTAATAGTTTGGCGATGAAAATCCCAAATATTCCAAGTCTCTTTAACTCGATTTCTTGGCATTTTTTCATATGATATCATTTCCGTTTGTGTCTCCAATGATTTAGTTTCTGTTTGCGTTTGCTGAAACAGTTCAAAATCGTGTTGCATTACTTCCTCGTCTAAATTGAAAAGTACCATCAAATCACAACATGTTAAAATCGTGGTACGAAACATTTTTATGAAATCTTTAAAGTGAAGTTCCGCGAATTTTGCATACTCCATATTGAAAAAACCAAAGGAGAAATTGACATTTTCACATAATTTCTTTTCGAGTTGAGAGGACACCAAAAACCCACCGGTCAACGCCAATGTCAAAGCGCAATATTCCTTTACGAATGGTTTCTGTAGAAAAAAAAATTTAATAAGTGGACGTTAATCTTGTCTCAAGTCTTACTATGTTCAACATATTTAGTTTTGTTGTGCGACTGGCAGTTGAGTTTATAATCTCCTGGAGTGAATGGCTCTCTGGATATTTTAGATACTGGCTCTTATCGCTTAAATTCTCTAATATTTCGTTGAATTTGTTTTCCAATTCTTCATGCAATAAGTCATCTAAGTGGTCTTTTAGTTTATTAATTTCAACTAGATGATTTATGTATAACATCAAAGAATTCCATATTTCGGAGAGATATACAAAATGAGGCTGCGTTGTTAAAAGTGGATTTAAATAAAAAGACAAATTAGTGTGGCTGAAAAATTAAAATTTTTTTTTTATCCTACACATCAGTTGGAAAGGAACAGTTTATAATTTTCAAAAAAATAAACATATTTAAGATATGAACATATATAAACAACTTCGAAACGTAAAGAAAAAAATTTAAAAAGCAAAAATTACCAGTCCGGATTCGAATATTATAAAATGTTGATGATATTATTATTATATGATATAATAATAATGATGATATTTACTAAAATGTTAATTTTTTTTTTGTTTTACTAAGATGTAAAAAATTTTTACAAAAAGAGGACATAGATTTCGAATTTTGAAATAATCGGCAGTGTTTAAATTAAACTTCTAAGCCATTGGATTAATTTTGAAATGAAATAAAGATTGTTCCAAAAAAGCATTTTCCTAGTAATCCGCCTTATTCTGTGATCCGAATCCGAGTAAATTTTTCCTTTTCCAAGACTAAATAATATTTTTGAATAATTTTGATATTAGCGAAGCCGTTTCGAGTCGATTCCTTTTACGAGACAAGAAGATATATTTTCATTAAAAATTGGAATGTTATAATTAATTTACCATTTTTTTTCAAATCTTCAATGGTATTCAATATTCGACACAGCCGAATAAAGTGGTCTTTTTTTTGTTAACATATAAAACTTACGAAAATCTTTTCCGTTTCAATGGCAGTACGATATTTTAAAATTTCATTGATTTTTCCAACTACGCAATCAAATTTCTTTTCATCATTTCCCACTAGGTATTGCGTTTTTTCAAATGCGATTTTAAACTTTTCCAAATTTTCTCTATATACTTCAAAAAGTACTACAAATTTATTCAATTCCCGAATCTGAGAAAGGGGACGTAAACTGTAAATTATTCTTTGTTGGATATTAATTTCAATAAGTTCGAGCATTGTTTTACTAGCTTTTTCTTTAAGGCGATAAACTCGATCGAAGCCTTCTTGTAGAGATTCCTTGGTATTACATATAGCCATTTTTAAATCAGCAAATACTTTAATAAATGTTCATGTATTAGATATTGTAAACGAAACAGTTTCGAGAATAGTTTATGGAACGGAAGAACTTACTATTGCGCACATTTTCATTATCGCCTTCTGGTCCTTGATTATTAAATATTAAAATACCCGCTGCAGTGGCACCTAATTTTTTTAAATATTCTAAACGATGATATTTCTTTTTAAGCACATATTTTTGAATGTCGCCTTTGGCCAAAATACTGTTTAAGGTTTGGCGACATTGATTTAAAAGCTGTAAATATATTGAAATTCCTTTATAAAAAGTTCATTATATTCCCTCTTATTCTGTAACTATTTGTCAACGTCACGTCAACGTCATATCAAAGCTAAACGTTCTGCTTACTCTTGTCCTCTTTTTTATTTTTTACAGCCTCTTCTTATTTTCTAGATCTTAGAGAATAGTCAAAGGCCGTCCGCAGTATATTCAGTTGCTAGCCACAACCAGAATTTAACTGCCTTGTTTTTCATATTGTCTTGACGCGACGTTGACAAATAGTTACAGAATAGGGGAGAATTTCACATACATACTTACCACATGATTTTCGGGATAACCAATCTGATAATTTGTTATAATAAACACTTGCATTTTCAAAAACATTTGCTCTATCTGCTTATCACTACTAGTTTCTGGATATTGTAAAATACTATCTATAAGTTGTTTCAATTTCTTGTTGAAATCCACTTTAATTTTTTCTTTTACAAAATTCAATTGAAGTTCTAGACTGCTTTTAAAATACAAGGATATTTTCATGCAGCACACTGTAGCATCTGTTGGATTTTGAATTTTTTTTAGAGCTGCCGATAAAAATTTCTCAATGCTATCTACGTTTACGTCCTGAGGAGGCACATTCGGTTTAAGGCCATCTTCAGAATCATGCATTAGTAAATGTAAATAATAGCTTGCAAAACAGGGATCGACATGTAAACAATTCTGCATACATTTTTCTATGAAAACTGGAACTAATTCGTCAATATTAATGAGGAGGCCGTTTTTATATTTTTCATCTGCTTTTTGGTTTCTTAAAATATTCCTAACAATTTCTCCCAGATTGCAGGGTGTAGTTAAATTTTCCTTACTTGATGACTGACCGTGCTTATTATCGTCTAGTGTAATTTGTGGTAAATTTTTACATAAACGTTGGCTAAAATGTTTCTCCATTGCTTTAAGTATGGCAACTGAATAATGTATTTAGTATAAGTAATTTTGTAGATATTAAAAACAAATTCAATGTCTATGTGCGCATATTTCAAATTATTTATTGATTAAACAAATTCAAAAATAAAATGAGTTACCCTGGTTTCGAAATGTGCAATGTGGCGTTAAAAACAGAAATACGCGGCCAATCATACACTTTTCAAACTAATTGGCAACTGATTCGGTTGTTGTCCAAATCAAACCGTGTATGACTTTGTCATTTGATTAGTTTGGGAGTTTGTCGAGTTGGTTGAAGAAATATCAAAAGATTTTGATTTTTTCAAGTTGACTAATAAGTCTTTCAATTCGATTGTGTTGTGTGTGTTCGAATCTCTTGATCGGCTGCCAAAAATTTTTTTACGCAGTTTTCTTTTGTAAGCAAAAGTAGTCGTTTTTCAGTTTTTTTCAATATCACTGCCCCATAACCATTAATGCAATTATTTTTTTAATTTTTAAATTTAATATAAAGTTTGACAGTGGAATGAAAATCTTTCAGTTCAGTTTATGAAGTGCTCGGCCAAGAATCAATTCAATTGAAAGACGCAATTGACAACTGAATTGTAAAAAAGAGAATAGGTATTGATGTGAAGAGAAAATCAAGTAATTTTTTCTACCCCTCTTTCTTCTCTACCCCCTTCATTATGAAAACAAAAATGACGTCGAAAATTGGACGCCATAAAATTAATCGTGTGAATTGGCTGTTATTAAATGACTTATTTGTAAAATGATAAATTTTCCTATTATGTAAAATGCTAAAACAAAGCGAATTTTTGCTAACTAGGATAACAAAATTGTCATAAGAAGACAATGATTAAAAAAAATTAAAATAAATATGTATTAAATTCGTAACTTTTCAATCTCTTCGACATATATAAATAATTTTTACCAAGCTTAAGTCTTTTAAGTCTACTTAATCTGTGGTTTTTATTATTTTATCAATATTTCGTTAGCCAACTGATAACTTCTTTATGAACATTTCTTTATATTTTTGATTGAAAGAAAAATAATATAAACGAAATATAAAAAAAATCGTGAAGAAGATATCAGCAACCGATGGCTCTGGAAAAAGCGAAAGAGATACATGGAATATTGGGAATATTAATCGTCAGGGTTGGGGAATTTCGTACTAACCAAAAAAGTAATAACTTGAAAATATGAATGTGGGAACTTATCATATTCAATTTTCGTTAAAAACATTGGTTAAATAGTTGATATTCCTACTAACTAGCACCACTTGCAAAAGTGGAAAAATTGAACAGAGAACGCTGATGAGATGGCGTAGCGGCCTCGAAATCAGTACTGATCCGTTCTGCTGGTTTAATGACTATGAAAAATATTCTTAATATTCCACTCTCAAAAAAAATAAATAGAATGTAATCACGTTCATTTATTACAAAAATAAAAATAAAAAATAAATAAAAAATAATTTGCAGTTTAAAATAGAAATTCATACATGAAGTTAACCGATGTTTAACGAAATATTTGATGAAATAATGAAAATGAAAATTTATATGAACATAAAACACATGAAAAATAAAATAAAATAATTTTAAAATAAATAAATATTGTTAATTTTTTCAAAGGGCTCAACTTCAAATCTGTGAAACTGCAAATTATTTTTTATTTTTATTTAATAAATGAATTTGTTAAAATTTTTACATTAGAAATTTCGACTAATAAAATAGAAATTCATAAATAAATATTTTAATATTTAACCTAATTCCGAAATAACAAAAGTCACTAAACTCCCGAAAATGAATTGAGAATTACTGCAGCAAAACTATAGGATTTGAAAGTTTTAGAAAACCCAACAAACAAATTTTATTTGATATAAAAAAAAAATTGATTCACTTGCCTATTTCTCATTGCCGGTGGAATTCTTTCTTTCGTATAAATACATTTGAAACAAAAACAATTTATAAAATTTTGTTCTTGTTTTAAATATATTTGTACGCAAGAAAGAATTCAATCGACAATGAGAAATAGGCAGTTATATCTTGTTAAATAAATGTTTTTATATTTTTGAACTATTTCCTTACAGATGGCTATGTTATTCCCAACATTGAAAGCGTATCATGCATTTCTCTACGCAACAATTACCTCTTTGTGGGCACTCAAAATGGCCAGATACAACTGTATGTTCGGAACGGCAACACGCATTTTCAATATGAACTTAAATCATCTTTGGAACTGGCACCGCGCTATATTTGTGAAATATCTTGGAGCCCAATAGTGACAAATAAATTGGCCGTTGTGGCCAATTCTAATAGTATACACATTTTGGAATTTAATTTCGATACATCTGAATTACAAATAAAACGTAAAATTGAAATCAATTCGACAAAGGCGGCCAATGGTTTTGTTAAATGGAGTAATCGTAGTGAAAATTATATTTTGACTTGTGGTTTTGATGGTGCTGTGCGCGTATGGGACTTATCGAATGAAAACAATCCGGAACGTTTCGTTAAAACATATCACTGTCCCATGACATGTGGTCTCTTCTTGCCTACCGATGAAGAGGTGATAGTTTGTTCTGGTAAAAGTGCTGCCTTAGAATTTATCGATATGCGCGTAGAAAAAACGGAAAGCACTTCAGGGAAATCAAAACGTGCAAATCCAAAAACATTGGATAATGTGCAGTGGGCTACGAAAGCAGTAACACGTAGCGATGTAAAGACACTAGGTGTGGATAAGAAACCTAATCGTCGTCTTGCTAAAACTACTGAAAATAATGCAGCAGGGGATGAGGAAAATAAAATAACTAATGATGTTAAAGCAAAAAATGGTGTCACAGATGCTGAAGAGGTTTCAACCATGTTGGAAAATCTAATTTTACAAAAGACCGAAGGATCTCTAACTAATGGATCTATTTATATGAAGGTCTGTATTTCTGAATATAATTAAAAGTGATTGATGAGTAAATAGCAGAATTGTTTTTGGCCATTTTAGAATCATTTAACTTTGTTGTATTTAACTACGAAAGAAATAAATAAAGACGCTTTGGAATTAATGTTTTCCATATTGAGTTCACCGAAGTCTAGGGATAACAAGTCTCTAAGTGCGAAACTATTTGGAACAAAAGCTGAAGCGAAGGAACTGCTCGCCGAGGAGCGTAAGTTTTAAAACTAATTTATTTTTTAAGTTTTATATATCTGCTGACTTTTGCACTCGCTTTAATTATATATCTTGAAACACGGAAATTTGCACTCAATACAATAGATTGCGATTTAAAAAAAAAGCAATTAATGAAACTAAAAAATTTATATATATTATTTCTGTTCGCGTAGTGAAAAATCATCAAAGAAGTGAAATCAAGGGAATCTCTAACTTGTTTATGACACAATTAAATGGCACTCTTAAAGATGAAATACTCAAGTGTGTCCAAAATAAAGAATTATGCGAGTGGCATGTATCTTTAGCGCCTAGCATTTCTTACAGGTTGGTAGATTTTGCAATAATATTTTTAATAATAATTAACTTTTGTGACTAATTCAATTTAGTTTTTGGCAAAAATGTTGTCAAGCATATGCCGAACAGTTGGCTGCAGACGGTTACGCCTTGCAGGCTGCCGCATATATGCTTTCCATTCATCAACAACAAGATGCTATAGGAATGTTAATGGAAAATAAACTTTTCAAAGAAGCCTCTCTGGTAGCTCGTATTTATTTACAACCCGAAGATCCTTTAAACAATTCGATATCCGAACAGTGGATAACACATTTATGTGCTAACGGAAATCTAACTGGAGCAGCTCTATTGTAAGTTTTTGTTAAATAACTTTCTTCAAATGTTGATTATTATTTTTTTTTAATTTTATCACTTGTCTTCATTACCAGGTGCTTGCTGACAAAACAAAATAATCGTGCCTACGAATGTTTGGCTAAAATACGTAATACAGCTCCCGAAATTGAGCGAGTAATTCGTCTATTAAAGTCGTCATACGAATAATTTTTAATGCATTTTTCATCGCCCATCGACTTGTTGTATCAGAATGAAACTCGTTTCGATGTTTAAGAAGATTTTTATTCAGTATTCCATAAAAAACAAGTTAAATTGAATTGTTAAGATTTTTTCATATATATAAACCATAAGAATTTTTTGTTAGTTTTTATTTTCTACGGAACAGGAAAAAATAAAATTTAATTTCTTTTTTAATTTTGCTTAACATTTTATTCTTATTATTTTATACAGGTGTTTTTTTACTTTTCACTCCCGCCGGCTGAAATTTGAAGCTGGCGTGAATGACACAATCGCCCCTATTATGAATGACGGTGTCTACGTCACATCAGCACGACAGTGAAAAAATCTCACTTGCCTACAAGTTGTCGATAACAATTAATTACTGTTGACAATCTCTTAGTATTCTCTAAGGCATATAATATTGATAAAACACGTCAATAGTAGTCAGGTGCTGTCGACAAAGAATAGAAAAGCGAAAATTTTTTGCTGTCGTCTTGATACGACGTCAATGTCGTCATTCATAATAGGGGAGAATATCCTAGGTGAGGGTATCCTTTAATAGCTACATCGATTTTCGGATATGAAAGTTTTTCAGGACACGAATATTACCTTTGGAAACGTACCTGTTAAGAGCGTCCGTTAGGACCTACCAATTCTTTTATATTTTTCTTTTTAGTCTGTTACGAATGTATACGCGGAAGACCCATTGCTATCGGAAATATTACAGGATCGAATAAATAAAAAGTCCTATAATGGTATTACGGTTCGATGGCTTAATATAAAAAAGACATAAAAAATGTTTTTCAAAATAGCGTTTCTTATTTACTTTGATGAATAATTCTTATTAAAATATTAACCCCGGTATTCATAAAATTTAAAATGAGTTTGAAATGTTTTTTAATCAAATTTTTTCATAAAAAATTTTCTTAAAACAGATTTCAAATACGTTTTATTTTTTTATGAATACCGGCGTAAATATTTCCCAGGGCACACTCAGACAGGCAGGAGCGATAGATAGCCCAGTTGATTATTTTGTTGTTGGGAGAAATTCAAGTACAAACGTCGAAATTTTTTTTACATATTTACATACATACAAAACTTAAGAGGAAATGTACAAACAAACAAACATATATATTTGTTTTTGTACTTTGTCGTTTTGTTTTGTTCTACACATATAATTGTGACATTTGAATTAAATTTCACAAAAACAAAATGCATGTAGGTTTTTATTGTTGTAGAACCGCTCCTACCTGTATCGGTATGCTCCGATATTTCCCCTGCCTTTAATTGGTTCTTTCACCATATCATCGGTACACATCAATCCAATTCCAAATAACAAAACCTGTTAGCTGCTGCATAAAACTTCCAAAACAAATTGAGAATTACACCAGCAATATCTCTAACAAATTTCAATTAAATGTTATTAATATGTACATAAAAGAAACATTTGTCTACAAAGAAGTTTTAAATTTGGTGGCTATTTTTTTTTACGAAAAAGTGTATTAAAACATTATTAAGCTAAAAATTATTACTCAGTCTCCAGTTTAGATTCGGAAATCTATAAATTATTATTTTATTTAAGAATTTGTGTTAAATGGAAATTTTTATTTAAATTAGAATATTTAGAAAATTTTCTTTTATTAAAGCACGAATTTGATTTAAATAAAAAAATAATGTGAGAATTCGCAGATTTGAACTTGAGCCTAAATAATAATTGTTAGCTTAATAACTAAATTGTTACTAAACTTAGAAAAGAAATTATTGTGTTTGGGTTACACAGTCTATACTGGTAAAAAAATAAGTGCCTAGATTTGCAGACATCCGGAATATCGAAATGATACTGTACATACTCATATATACATATGTACGAGTATGTATGTATGTGTAGTGCGTAGTTTTATTGTCTAAACCCTTGAACTTCAGTTGAGAAGTATTTTTAAAAATTTCATTAATTTGCTTAAATACTTATAACAATGAAATCATTGTAAATAGATTTGTTCAATATCTTTCTTTTTTTGCAGAATAAGCTACGCATTGACACAATTTTAATTTGCATTTTTATAGGATATTATGGAATAAAAATTAGAAGAAAGTTATTTTCATAATAGGCACATATGTTCATACACACATACATGCATCCATACATAAGTTTGTGCACTTGTATGTACATACATACACATGTGACCATTTTCTGTTGTCCAAGAAACAACTTACATTCATATGTATGCACATTGAAAGATGAAAAGCAATAAAAATGGTTTAAATAGAACCGTTATAAAAACATATAATACAAGAATAATAACTACAAATTTGAATAATAAAAAAAATAATAAATAAAATGTACAATATAATACAAAATCTACATCTCGGCTTAAAAAGAAAAACAAAAATAAACAAAAGAAATAATTTGATATTCAAATATTTTACTCTTTTTAAAAGGCTTTTGATTAATGCAACCAGTGTTGCCATAATAAAAGAAATTAAATTAAATTGTGCCACAATAAAATTTTGTGGTGTAATTTCCAATACATTTTTATTTTAATGCTAGAGTTAATGTCGACGTCGTCGACGGCGTTAAATGTCAAAAAAAAGTTGAATCATATGAAATTGTATGAGAGCAGTTAATGTCAACGCGTTGCAACGCAGTAAAAGTTCAATCTATTTCAACTTTTTCGGCGTTGAAACGCCGTCAACGGCGTCGACATTAACTCTAGCATAAGAACTGTAATAATGATAATTTACCCCGTTTTGTGTGTGTGTATGCATGTCATATGCATGTCGTGGCCTAAAATCCAAAAGGCCTAACAAATAAATTCAAAATAAACTTTTGGAGTGATTGTAATGGTTTTTTGTTAATTACCTCATAATCAGCCCTTTACGAATTTTTTCTCCCAATTACGCCCTTTTTAGGTTTCAGGTAGCGATATGTGCATTTTATGTTATGTTTTCAAAAAGCAGGAATAGATTTTTTTCAGAATTGCAGAATTGCTGGAAAAAACCTAAAAGCGGCAACTCTGAACGTGTGCTAGTGCTAAAAAGCTTCCACTCTTGTCTTGTTAATAAGCTCAATCACCAACTCGATAAAAGCTTTAAGTCAAGAGTTGAGAAACTTTGAATTGTTTTGTTAGGTTTTAGTTGGAAAGAAAGCGGCAACGGAAGATCACTTTGTTTTTGCTTAAACGCACGCGTTCGTTTCTTTAGTCTTTTGTTTTCACATGAATTTTACGAAGCCAAGTGCAGTTTGTGTTATTCAAGTGAGAACTACGTAAAAAATCGTACTTTAGCTATGAATTAAAGCCGTTAATTTTTTGTCGTCAAGGAGTGGTGTTTGTAGCTAAACGTTTAACAAAAATCTATAAAAAAAATGGAAATTGAAATAATCATTAAATAAAAAAGTTTGTTCTTTTTTTTACTGATTTAGCTTTTATGCCAACCTATGAGAAGTAAACAACAACAAAAGAGATTGAACCAAAAAGAAAATAACTACTAATTTGTTTTTTGTTTTACAAATGATCATCAACATAAAAATTTCAGTTTCAACTGTGTGACATGCATGCAACTCAGATATAATTTACTTAAATGAATAAAAAAATGACCCAAACAAAATTACACTAGTAATAAATCTTTAGCAGGAAAAAGAAAGAAAATTTCAAATAAATTTCGCTTTTTAATTAAACCCGTTATAAAATTGCAGAAACAACAAGGAAATTATTAAACAATCGAAAGTAGTTTACAACACAAAACCAGAAAACTGTTTTTACTATTAATTGTTAATTGTATGTTAAACTATATTTTTTTGTTTGAGAAAGAATGAAAAAACACCAAAACAAGTTCTAAAATTATATGTTTGACTACAATTATTTTCTTACACACCTGAACAAAGTACACATACATACATACAGATAAAAAAGAGGTCGTATGCCATGCAGTTCATAAATCTAACGCCAATTTATTGTTTTATGGGAACTATTTTTGTTGATTTTGTTGTGAGTATTTATTTTTATTTTTTATTTGTTATTCAAAGTCTTAAGGTCTTTAAACATAATTAAAACTAATTCTACGCTGCAATCAGCGCATTATTGTGTTATAGTTCAATTTGTATAAACTTTGTTGTTTCTTATGGGAATTTTATATTGTATTTAAATAAAAACACAAAGATTGACACAGAATTGTGTAAACGAAATTTTGATTTAACCCTTGGTTGTTGTACGAGCGTAAAATTGCGGAACGATTTACTAAATTCAGCAAAATTTTCAAATTAATTTTATGTTTTTTACAATATCAAATAAAACAAGTAAGAACGTTATATTTGACCGGGTCGAATCTTAAAATACCTCACTAATATTTAGGAAATAAAAGCTATATTTTCACTACGGGAGGGGTTGTGCCATAAAACACTAAAAATTCAGTTTTTGGGGTTATTAATGTGAAAAAAAAATCTTTTTTATGAAAGGGTCATTTACTGGATAAAGAGGGGGGGGGGGCGGGGAGGGATTAGGGCAGAGGAAGTTCAGAGGACATCTCAGCTTCGTCATAAAAGCTTTAGAATTTATCTTTTAAGGAATGCATATAAGAATTTGTTAAATGTTTACACTATTTTTCCATGTAAAAAGTTACTTCAGCGCCCACTAAAGAGGAGGGGGTCCAAAAAAGAATTTTTTGGATTTTTTGGCTCCAAGTTCAACGCTTTGGGTAATTTTTGACATACAAATATGTCATTTGCTTAACAAAATTTCAAAAAAAAATTTAAAATTATGTTGTTTTTTAGAGGTTGGTTTAATACTTCTTAGGGGAACTTTTTTCCCTTTGACCCGATTCAGCCCATTTTCGAATTTGGTCTAAGCTATCCTTCAAAATATATTTATACTAAATTTCAAGGGTTTGGCTCTTTTTTTTGGACTGAATCGTTATTTACACAGACAGAGTGATATGGCTAGATCGTGATTTCATCAGTGATCAAGAAAATATATATACTTTATGGGGTCTTAGAGAGATATTTCGCTGCGTTACACACGATATGACAAAGTGAAAACATGGGCATTCGGTATCGATAGAAATTTCTATACAATTTAAATACAAATTCGGATCCATATCGCATGCCGTAATTTGCCCCCAGTTCTTTTTTGGAGGGTATAAAAATAAAAATTGTTGAAAATATATTTTTTTAAATTTTTCATATTTATTTATAGATCACTAATGATGGGAAAATTTTTATTTTTCCTTGCTCATACTCTGAAAATACCTCATTCTTAACAGTTCCTTGTATATTGAATAAGAAGTGGATTGATTATTATGATTTTCTTATAACTTTTTAAATAACAAAGTTTTGGGTTCAATGGGGTACTTAGCTTTGAATATAGGTTAGATTTTTCTGATCTGCTTTGAGGCTATCATGTACTAAAGAGCGCGTTTCCTTGTAGCAAAAAATTGCCCGTTGAAGTTTAAAAATTTTTTTCTGGAAATATTCCCTCGAAATTTTTCGTTTTCCCTAGAATTGCAATCATGAAAAAATTCCCCGTGAATAATTTCATGCCAAAATTAAATTCCCCTTATCGTGTATAATGTTTTTTTCGGGAGTTTTTTTTTACTTTTTCCTTTAATTTATTCATCTAGTTTTTGGTGGAGAATAGATTAAAAAAGGAAGTATTTTCTATTATAATTCGAATATTAGAGTTTACAAATTTAATTTTAAGGGCAACAATACCGGTTAATAAGATACAAACTGTTATTTTTTTGCAACAAATCAATTGATTTAAAAAACCTGTTGCTCCAATTCTCAAAATGTATTCAAATTACTTTACTACTAAATATTTAAAAAGATTTTTTTAAAATTATTACATAAATGTAAATTTTTCATTACAAATTTCTTTGATTTTTCATGTTGTTTTGTTGCTTCTTCTCTTTTTTACATTCACTGAGAACTGATAGCGGGAAAAATTTCTCACTGGAGATTCATGATACCATTTTTCCCTTCGAGTGGAATAAATATTTCACGTGAACCAAAATTCCCCTTGTTATTCACGATAGGGGTGATTGTATATTAATACATCAATTGAGACAGTATGCCGAATGGAAGTTCTTAAAAAGTTTTTAAGCAGTTCGTTATTAAGGGGATTAACCAAAGGGTTAACGATTTATATTCTAGAAATTCTCGTACGGTGTTGTGGTGACGACATAAATACAATAATAAGCAACAATAAAGCACAAGCAAAACAACGATGTTGATGACAGCGATGACTAAATGTTAAAAAATTTTATGAACAAATAGTATATTTTTAACCGTGTTTGGGTTATTGTTGTTGTGTGGTTAACAAACTCTTTACTACTGTATTGTAAACAAAAAATGTTGCACTCTTTTTTGTTGTTGTCATTTGTAAAACAAAAATAGCTTTGCTCAAATTGCTATGAAAATTTTCGCAATAAAATAAAATGTTATCTATAGTAAATTTTAAAAATAGTTACAGAAGAAAATTATTGTTGTTATTGTTCAATTGCAAGTTATGCGACCTGTGTGTAGTCACTCAGTTGGAAATCTTCCTATTTGTTTTTTGTATACATACATATACATACATAAATTTATTATTATATTTTTTTAAATTAAGTCATACAAAAACATTTAACAAACAAAATAATAATATAATAATTTAAGACGCACAAAAGAAAAAAAAAATATTCATATGTAACATCTATGCCACAAAGAAAAAAAAACCCTAAAAAGTGAAAGGTAAACTAACTTCAAAAAGCGTAATTCATATAACTATAATAATTTAATCATAAAACTATTTTAATAACAGTATTTATTTGCATTACAAAGAAAAGTTGTCGACATCTCAGTTGGAATACGCAGTTAAATGAATATTTCATACATAAGTGGGAAAATTCCTCTGCATTGTTGTAGTACAACAAAGAAACAAAATTAAATCATCACATAAAATAATATTGCAATCCAATTAAGAGTTTGTTTGAAAGGTGATGGGTGAAATAACATCTTCAGGTTAAGTTGAACTTAATAAATGAAAACGTAACTAAATACATATAAAAGAAGCCAGTTTAACTAACCATGTAATTTACCAGTGAGAGTGGCTTAGTGTTGAATAACTGTTACAATTAAACACCGTTACGATTTTATCGAATTATTATACGTTTACCATAAACTATAGTATAATTATGTGTATATGGCAGCGTGCATATAGAAATGTGTATGTTAATTGAATTATGCATGTGATACATATTTAATTTTTAATGAAAGTGCTTAAATTAACTAATTGAATATATTTTGTTAATACAAAACTCATTATTTTAGGGCATAACAATAAATTTTTTAATCGGTATATTAAAGAAAAATCTACTATCCATCTCTAAGAAACTGTAAATTATCTACAAGGCTATTCCAAAAAAAAAAACACATGTAAAATTTTTTATTTTTATTTTATTTATTTTATTATTGGAAAAAATAGTAATAATACAAACTTTTAAAAATACATAAATATTTAGATACATACATGTATACATAAAATAATAATAATAATAATAATAATAATATAATATTATTATTAATATATTAATGATTATTATTAACATTTTTACTATTATTATTATTGTTTTTTGTTATTATTATTATTGTCATTCATTTATTTAATCTATAGCCTAAATTTATTTTATGACCATTGGCTGCATATACCTTCAGCTGTGTGCTGCATTACATATAAAATTATTGCAAAATTACAATTACATATAAAATTATGGACAAAAAAAGTTGGAATCGTATCAGTTAGACTTCTGACCCAAAAATATATGAGAATTTTTACAGACAAGTCGTTGAAAATTCTGATTTTTTTTTTTTGTCCACACATCTGATAAAAATGTGACAGAGAAATCTTATGAAAAATCATAGGAAATTCTAATGTGTGATATTATTTTCTGACAGATATCTGAAAGATTATCAAATAAAATTCTAATCGCTCAATACAATCTCTTAAATATTTGGACGATCGCATATTTAAAAGTGTGTCACAAAAATATGTGTGGCGTGTTTGCATAATTTCTACCCTACAAAAAAAAAAAAAAAAAAAGAATTGGAGGGTATATTCACTTTGTCATTCCGTGTTTAAAGCAGCAAAGATCAAAGAAATATCCCTCTACGACTCCATACATTATATATACTTGATCAGTTATGAAATCTAACACGATCCAGCTACGTCCGTCTGTCTGTGGAAATTACGATACAGTCCAATTGAAAAAAGGCAGATCTTTGAAATTTACTATAGATAAATTTTGAAGGATAGCACAGCCCTAGTTTGTAAATGGGCTGAATCGGGCCAGAGGGAAAAACAGTTCCTTTTAAGAAGAACTAAACCAACCTCTAAAAAACAACATAATTTTGAAAGTTTTTGTTTTATAATTTTGTTAAATAAATGATATATTTTTATGTCAAGGGGGGTACAAAGCGTTGAATTTGGAACCATAAAACCAGAAAAAAGTAAATTTTTGGAACCCGCCCCTTTAATGGGGATTGACGTAAAATATTATATTCAAAAATAGTGTAAGTATTTAACAATATGTATTACTTAAGCCCACATTCTTTAAAAGTTATGTTGTTTTAAGCTGAGATGTTCTCTGATCTTCCTCTGTAATTAAAAATATCTTCAACTTGACATTATTTTCATAACAACAAATTTGAAAAGATCGCTTAAATATTACGAATTGTATGAATTCAGTTAGAAATCTGCCAGTCACATATTTATCAGAAATTTATCAGAAAAATTTATGTATTCAATATCTGACAGAAATCTGTTCGAAGTCTCCAAGAATAAAGTCAGATATTTCCAGGATATGTCTGGTTCAGACTAAATAATAAATATTACACAGTAGATTGTCTTTGCATTTTTAATTTAATTGTTCGAATAAAAAAAATTATATACGAGTATTTTGTCAATGATGTCAGTTGAGGGCTTCTTGAAAAGGTGCGTAGGTTAATTAAGGATATTTAACGCCGAATCATTGTCCACAGTATTATTTCTTCTGGTAACCGAAGTCAGGGAATCAAGGATTAATTTAATTAGCTTTTTAGAGGCATATGAGTAAACTGCAATAAAAGTTAAAAAAGATATTAACAACTCTTCTATAGCAGATTTATTTCAATTATAGTATTTTTATTTCAAAAACACTTCACTCAAATCGGTCAGCATTTAAATGACAATAGCAAATATTATGGAAAAAATGAAAAAGTGCCTCCAAATAATGTTGAATTTTATTTCGAAACAAAATGCCCTGAATAAAAAACCTTTTGATGCGGCCTATTAAAAAGTTTTATGCAAATTAAGGTTAGCTTTAAAAATACTTATTTAAAACAAAAGTATTTGGCTTAATTGAGTACCCATTTTTGATTGTATACCTAATTTTATCTGATCATTAAAGTTTTTATGTAATAAATAATTATTATATTGTTTACAGTTTTTACCTATTCAAATAAGTTTATATCTTTTCAAAGCGTTATGGTTATATACGGTGAACATTGACTAATAATAAAACTCCGTGCTTTTCACTTTTCTGAAAAATGTTTAAAGATTCATCTCTTAATTTAAATAAATAAAATTACATACCGAAGACAATTTAGAAGGTAGCAGCTGCAAAGAAACAAATATGAGTACGATACTATAAAAACAAAAAACGAGTTTGGTGTACACTTGCTAACGAAAGGCATGCTGTACCTTAAATCTTGGGCCTGTTTTTGGACCATGCGGACAGTACGTCACGAATAACAACAACAATGACGGAGTGCTGCTTGTCACCCATAAGAAGTAGCCAAGAAATTTTGATTTCTTTGCACACTTTCTTTTTTTTTTACCTCGTACCAGCACTCAGGGGACGACCCCTATATATGCAGTGCATTGCGCTGGAACTAGAAAGGAGGAGATAGATAAAGAAAGACGAGATTTTTTTTTTGTAGCTATTTCTACTTTTTTACTTCGCTACAGGGCCGACGAAGGGGACTATGTGATATGGAATCTATAGATTATGTGGAATGGAACCTATCATCAGTTCGATGGATAGCTTGTCATATAATTTCAAAGCAGATCTGAATCAGTTAGTGGCGTTAATCAATCGTCAGTGTATAATTTTTTTTGTTTATACACAATGATTTGCTTGATTATACTGATCATAAGTGTGAGGAAGACAGTTCGCTTGACAGTTGAAAAAACATATATTCTAATGTATAGATTTTGACACTAATCGTTTATCAATAGATCAGTTTCCGTCCAACTGTCATTTATAAAATTAACTCGTCGTGTCTCCTTAAAGAATTATAAAATTCACATTATCCCGACCTCACTGTATTGTTTAACAGATGTTAGTTTGAAATGTAATTTTCCGCCTAAACTACTGTGTGCAGTCAAAGTCAATGCTTTTAATCTTCACAGTTTCATTGCACATCATTTTCAGTTTCATCTTTGTAATACGTTTTTTATTACATATTTTTGAATTTTAATTCGATTGCATGTTTGCTTGGCCTTAAACCCGAAATTTAAACAAACCAAACCTATCTCAACTGAACACCTAAACAAAAAATATAGTTTTTATACTGAGTTTTTATTAGCCACGATCATCTACATACATGAAAACATACACACACACATTTACATTTGGTAACGTCATTGTTTTGTAGAGTTAATGAAAACTTTAGAAAAAAAAGCAAAGTCTTGTTCATACAACATGCTCATCATCATGTAAATGATAATGAAGAAGATCATTAGACGTACACACACACACACACACTCTAAAATCATTCTCAATACATAGTATGAAAATGTCTATTAGGCGAAATGGAAACTAATTGCATTGTTTTAAAAGTTTATTGGCTTTTTATGGAATGCATGCCTCTTGTTCATTTATTTTATAAAAATAAATATTTATAAAGGGTGTACTTTTGCTTTTGTTATTTTCAATGCAAATTTATGCTTTTTAAAGTTAAAAGTGACATATTTTGCAATTTCAATTAGTAAAGAAATGCTATTTTTCATTATGAGAATACTAATCACAATACTTAAGGTATGATATGGTAGAGCCTTTGCTGCAAGAGAGTCATAAGTCGGAAAATACTTGTTTACAGAAAATGACTTCAAAGTTTTGTTTTTACTGTTAATTTAATGATAAAGTGGAAAAAAATCTTTCTTGCAAAAGAAGATCAATATTGTGATTCAGAATGTGTTATTAACTAAAATATCGATTTTTTTTGAGATGCGACTGTTTTGCAGCAAAAGCTCGATGCGTATAATTTAAACTTAAGCGGCTACCTAATACAACATGTACCATGTGACAAAACTTCCAGTGACAGACATTTAACAGCTGACAGTCTTGTACGATCGGTTTTGAAATTCATATCCCGTTATATATTTTATTGTATTATATGGGAAAAATTCTTTGCTATGCAAATTTTTACCCTTTTGAGTGACTGACTGTACACGACCTATGCCTGGACGTAGTAAGTAGCAACGTAGTTAATCACGGAATAGTTCCTCGGAATAACCTTACATTTACACAGTTATCTGAGGTGTAGAAATTAACTAGTGCGAGTGAGACGAAAACTCTCCAAAGAGAGTAAACGATCAGTGGTTTGGCAACGACGTTTGATGTTGACTCAGATCCCGTTACTGATCCCGTTGTTCATATTTTTATAAAAGTTTTTCATAGATTTTTTAGTTATCTGACATAAGCTCCGCTGAAATAAAATACAGATAGTAAGACTAACTTGAAAATTTATAGAATGACATAATCAGTGAAATTAACATTTTAATAGTTGAAATATTTTTATTTGATACTTTAAAAAAGTTTCAATTAACATTTCAATCTATTAAAGTATTTTTTCGTAGAAATTTGTTTACATATAATTGCATATGTATATTTTATTTCATTTAACTTTTTATTGGATAAAATTATTTGCTTTTATAAAATCAACGGTGTTGTTAATTGGATACCGTTATTCATATTTCCATGAAAATTAATTCTCGTTATAAAAAACTTTAAAAAACTAACTGTATAACTTACATTTTGATATTATCTATTTGCTACGTGACGATCTAGCAACATGAATATGAATGACAACTTTTGCTTATCCAAACGGCTGTTGCAGTTTTGACGTCGCCATTGTATTTCGTTCGGATGAAACTGAATGAAATGAGTAATGGTTTTATTTTCGCAATAAATTATAATTGATAGCCAAAAAAAATGTATTAGTGCTGCATTAAATTGATTAATATTATTATATTGATGATGTTGTTTATTTCCGCTTCATCTTTAGACTAGGAGTGTGTTTTATGCTGTCATAATTTAAAATTTAAATATTTTGATGGAACCCACACAAAAATGCAAGCATTTTAAAGAAATACATTAACAAATATCTTCACCAAAAGATTTTACATTATAATAATTATTAATAATAAGTATATACAATGCTAATCTAGTCTTTATTTAGTTCTTTAAATTGTATGGAGGTTTTAGTAAATAATTTGCATTTAATTGTGCTTTTGTATATTTCAATATATGCACATGCATATCCACAAAGTAATACAATGTGAATAAATGTAGTTGGTATCTTGAGTTAAAATTCCAAATGTTGTGTCTTTTGATTTGGAAACACGTATTAAATCAGTTGTAATTGCAAGCTCTTTTAGCACATGCATGGCGGATTTAAAACGAGAGTGCAACGAACAAAATTCTCTACTCCGATTATTTTATGGCCGCAGTCTAGCGTGCACTTTCATTTCATATGCTAATAGTAAAAGTCGACAGTGGTTGTGGTGCTGGTTGTAACCAGACATGAATACTGCGAAATTAAATGTTATAAAAAATCCTACCAAAAATTATTTTATTCTATGCCCAATGAAATCATAGATCACAACTTATAAGAGTATTTCACCTACGACGACTAATTGCTAAAAATTAAGGTATGAATATCAAAGGTGTGTCTTCCATGATGACTTTTATAATAAGTAAAAATTATGCAATAAAAATGATTAAATAATAATTCGCATTTTTTTTATAAAACCGGCTACACTTGGCATAAATGACAAAATGCTGATAATTAATGCACACAACCAAACACACTTTAATAAAAAAAAGAAGTAATAATAAAAAGTCATTGATTAATACCATAGACGTTCAACGACCAACTCTTTTTCCATCTATACAAAGACTCAAAACGACCGGATACATTCGCCTTTAGCAAATAAAACAGAAGTTAATTCTCATTCTCATACAGTGCAAATAGTTTTATAAATTTGGTTAAAAAATTAAAGCTATAAAATAACCGTTGTTTATTTTTTCAAAAGAAAATAGAAATTGTTCTTTAAATAAAAAGAACTAGTAACTTAAACGAAGCCATAATCATTTAATCAATCATACCTTCATAACCAGTTACCTTATTTCAAGTACAAAAAGAAATGTTAGTTACACTGTGCTACAAAAAAATTTTTTGTGACACCTGAAACCTATGGTGCATATTTTTGTTAGTTGTGTTCTCTTCTGTTTACAAAACTAGCCGACAAAATCAGCGTATCACAAAATTTGCCGGTTATTCTACTGCATATTGAAAAGAATTTTGGACAATTCGATTGGTTGTTTCTGACATTTGAAATCCATAAAAATTGTTTAATGTTTACACCACAATTTCCACTTGCAGTGAAAACCAGCTGGAATTATCTCAACGAGCAAATAAAATATTACTAGTTACCTAGTGTTTAAATTACAAAAATATTTGCTTTTTGTATTTAATGCTTTGTCCACTAATGAGCACGTACATACATATGTATGTACATATATTTAATTGTCCTAATTAAAAATCGGAAATTATTTTGCAATGATCCTTCCTGGACGAAACACCACAAGACATGTTTTAAGAAATAAATGCATACATGAGTACGAAAGTAAATTTGAACACTTTGCACCGCCGATAATTTTTCACAACATTTCCTATTGCATTTTAATAACTTTTTTGCGGTAAATGCCTATTTAAACAATAATACTATGTATGTTTGTAAGTATGCACACACATACATTTTAATAAATTTCCTCATACTAATACCTTCTGCTTGTGCTTTTTTTATATAATTTATAATATACAGCGAAATGAGAAAGGAAAGTTAATAAAAAACGTTCTTTGTTTGGTTTTTGCTTATTCCAAATACCAATTGGACGAAGAAGGAAACACAAAAAAAAAGAAATAAAAAATAAAGAACAGTTACTATCGAACTGTCTTAAATGTGGCTGTTATTGTTTTTTTTTTAGTTTTGATTAATAGAAGAACAAGAATAGAAACATCTATTGTTTTTGTAAATCATGGAAAAGTGAGCGCAAAACTTTTGCATGCATTACAGTTGCAAATGCATTATGGAAAATAAGAATCGCTTGAAGCAACCGGTATTTGTACAAGTGAATTCAATTGTTTTAGTTTAAAACTTTTAAATAACAGTCTTACCTGTATTATAACTTTAATTAATTTAAATTTACAGATTGAATTTCCGAAAATTTTGTGCATGCATATTTTGACGGATCTTGTGGAAATAAAGAAACACGAAAGTTGCTAACCAGTAATTTGCATTGTTATGCACTAGATCTATATTTAACTTCTACAATTTGCGGTAGCCTGTAGCTTATCTTATCTACAACATTTAGTAGAGGTTTAATTTAAAAAAGCAATTTGCATTTTTTTTGTCTGCTTAGAAAAGAAAAATTTATTTTCTTTTATTATACTTATTCAACTTTTATTCTCATCTTTTAAAAATTTAACAATTTTATTGCCATATTTGAGAAGCCATTCAAGTTATTATATTGCCTATTTTAATGTCCCATGCTAAATTGAAAAAAAAAATTGTGCCATGAAAGTAGAATTTATTTGGCGAACAATTACAATATATCAAAAGTTTTAGGAATTTGTTTATTTCTTAAATGTAAAATGTTTTCCATTTGTACTTTCGCGTCAAGCACTAAATTCCGCAAATAAGGGAAAGAAAAAATTAAACCCATGACATTTAATTTTCTAATTTAAGAGCGACTGTCGAAGTTATGGCACATGCTTCCTTTTAGCATGGCATAGACAAGAAAAGAATTATACAAATTTTTGGTTTTTTCATTGTTTAGCAAATTTTTTTATATATAAAACACAGGACAATGAAGTAATTCATATTAATATTGTCTTCTTTTCTAAGAAATAGTAATAGAAAAAGTAAAAATTTATTGATAAGCTTGAATATTTTTTTTCATTGAACCATAAAAAAACGATACAAATAAATAAACCAGATTAGTGTAGTGGTGTAGAGTATAATAGAATTGGTCCTGCCCAACTACACTTTCGTACTTGTTTTAATTAAATTTTCTGTTCTAATAATTTCTTTTTTTTCACTATAATACGAAAAGCAATATTAAATATTATATTATGGAATTAAAACTAAAAATGGGTAATGGTGTTAGAATGCTTAAAAGAAATCACTAAAGATCATAATTAACAACAATATCAACTTGTTTCTTTCTTATTTTTGCAGCTTTTTGTTCAATCATAAAACAATTTCATGGCTATTACATGTACGAAACGCTTAAGCTTTAAAAATAATCAGCTTAAATTATACAAACAAACATCAACTAAATGCAAACCATCATACCCAACTATGATAACAACATTCGAAATAAACACACTAAATAGCAAATAAAACTAAAACTAAATGCAATAGCATTTGACAAAAACAAAAACAAAAAAATGAACATTCATTCTAAAAGTTAAGAAAAAAAATTTTAGTTTGATATCTGTTTCATAAACTATTAAGAACACATTTGAAAAACGAAACAAGAAACTGAAGTAGGAATTCGACTTTAAAAAAATTTACAAAAAATTGATGCTCTAAAAATTCAAAGCTAGAAATTCGTAAAATTCCAACAAACGCATACAAATCTACAGTCGTACAACCACAACAAGATAATTTCATTTTTCTTTTTTTATATAAAACAAAATAAACAACAAAAACAACAACAACGACTACGGTGACACACAATTATCTAAAATGAATTTTGAAAAATCCAGTCAAACTTTTAAAAGTGGCGGCAGTGGTTTAGTCGGCATTGGCAGCTTAAAGAATTTTTGGAATGATCACATTATGGAGCGTTTCATAAAAGCAAATCTTTTCATTGTATGTTGCGTTGCTGCTGGCCTACTTTTGGTAAGTTTTTTTTAATTAAAATTTGTCTAACATTTAAACATTTACTTACAAGCAACACAAATTAAATAAAACCATCATAATTTTGTCACTTGAAGAAAGCTCCAATGCTCTTTTAAGCTTAAGAAAAGTCTAACTCAAAAGCTCCGCCTAAGAAAAACTCTTTGACACAAGGTCAAGCTTTCTTAAGCAGAAAAGCTAAATAAAATTGTGCGATCAGTTTAATTTATTTATTTTAAATAAACAGTCAAACCTCAGCATAACAAACGATTAATTTTCTGTATCATAGAAAAAAGAGCAACCACTCTATATTAATGAAAAATATTTTTATTTAGATATGCGTTTAAAACAGTTTGATGCACAGTAATAGACAGTGTCATAGAATACAATATTATTGGAACCTGTTCTTCTCCAGAAATACTTGGTTTGAATTAAAACGTATTTAGTGGTTTCACTTTTTGCCGTAAATATTTGACAAGTGTGAACATACCTTTAATTACATATAACAGTGAAATTTGACAGGACAACAAATTCACTGGTAAATAAAAGTACAGTCGAATCCGCTTAACCGCAACACGCTTTACTGAAAAAGTCGGATTACTGAAAGCGATACAAATCCCCTCACTAATTTTAAACGCAGCTAGTCTTATTCACTTCGCTTTAGCGAAACATCGCTTTACTGAAAATATCGTATTACTGAAAACCAAAAGCAAGCCCACAACTAGGTTTTGTATGAAACTTACTTCGCTTTAGTGAAAAAATAAACAATGACATCGAATCGATTGCATTACTTAAGGCTGAAAAAATTGTGCATGTTTTGTCCGTTAAAAAATTAAATGGCAAAATGTATTTGTCCTTTTCACTCTTTAAGCAGTACGCTTAATTGTAACAAATTTCAGTAATCCGAACTACGTTTTGAGAAAAAATCGGATAATTGAAAATAATTGGGTTTTGGTTAAGACCAGTAAAGCGGAGTCGAAATATACAATTCAATTGAACAAGTTTTTAAACGGTAGATGTAATTACCTTTGCAGTGATATAGTACAAGTCCTTAGCATTAATATATCTATAAAGCATTTAACTAATAAACTTCCTCAAAATTGCCTCACCGTGAATTCTTCCAATAAAATGCCTACTATGCACTTCTCATACTTGCACTTAGGCTAAGTGAAAATTTCGAATTGTTTATTAGTGATTGTATTAGTTACGATATATTTTTTGTGCCACACCGTGAATTCTTCCAACAAAATGCCTACTATGCACTTCTCATACTTGCACTTAGGCTAAGTAGAGATTTCTAATTGTTTGTTAGTGATTGTATTAGTTACGATTTCTGTTTTTGTGCCACACTGTGAATTCTTCCGTCAAAATGCCTACTATGCACTTCTCATACTTGCACTTAGGCTCAGTAAAGATTTCTAATTGTTTGTTAGTGATTGTATTAGTTACGATATCTTTTTTTTGTGCCATACCGTGAATTCTTCCAATAAAATGCCTACTATGCACTTCTCATACTTGCACTTAGGCTAAGTAAAGAGTTCTAATTGTTTGTTACTGATTGTATTAGTTACGATATCTATTTTTGTGCCACACTGTGAATTCTTCCATGAAAATGCCTACTATGCACTTCTCATAGTTGCACTTAGGCTAAGTAAAGATTTCTAATTTTTTATTAGTGATTGCAATAGTTACGATTTCTGTTTTTGTGCCACACTGTGAATTCTTCTGTCAAAATGCCTACTATGCACTTCTCATACTTGCACTTAGGCTCAGTAAAGATTTCAGTAACAATTTCTGTAATCCGAATTACGTTTTAGAGAAAACATCTGATAACTGAAGAAAAAAATTGGGTTTTGGCTGTTTCCAGTAAAGCGGAGTCGACTGTACTTGTGTATATTTGTAAATAATAGTGCAGTTTCAAAAGAACTGCGCGACTTCGATTAGAATTTGATAACCGGTTATTGAAGAAATTTGCTTAGGCTCCGAAAATACGCGCTTTAAATGTTCAATATAATTGTAGGAGATTTTATATTGCACCGAAATATCTCCAGTGTTTCATTCATATATATAATATATCTCTATAAAAAAATTCCTTCATATCAGTTATCTTATACACAATTGGCAAATAATAACTTATAGTGCAAACTTTTTTCCACATGGACTGTTTTTTACCGCTGTTTATCTTTTCAACCTTTAGCATAACTCGCATCCACTTATCTTGTCTGCAAATAGTTTATGGGGTCATGTTTTCCCATACAGAAATCTACGCACAAGTCAGCACTTCAGCTTTAAAGAGAAAATTGGAACTCTCTAAATTGTATGCTGAGGAAAATATTTCTCTGCTAATATTTTATATTTATTTCTCTTTCAATTTGCTTGTAATCCTCTTTGTTTTATTTTTTCTTAATCATTTGCAACAAATCGTGTATGCATGTATGTGGTTTTTCAGAAATTTGTTTTTCTTGCAGATTGTTTATTTAGGTGCATTTTCATGTGAAGTGTCGTGGATTTTGGAAGCAAAAGGTGATTTGCCCTATTCGGCATATATTTTATGTACGCAATACTTTGTGGTGTTTGTGGCAACAACAATATTAATTCATGGCTTAGTCACGGGTCTACCATGGGGCTTATTTGCATGGTCTGTGGTTATAGGAATTCTTTCGATACCAGAACTGATATTTGTCATGATCATGACAACACAACATTGGGTAAGCTAATGAGAAATATATGTTCATTTCTTTTGGATTTAATGCATTTTTTAGATCATTAATTTATTTTCTATGTTATTTTTAGGGTCTGCAGTCTGTTCATGGTTTAACTGAATTAATTGCATATTTGGTGCGCCTGGTTATTAATTGTTTTGCTTTGATTTGCGTGATACCAACTGGATTAAGGTAAGTGAAAATAATAATGCTATTCCTATCCTATCATATGTGCATACGTACTTGTATATGCATACATACTTATATACGACCACATACATACAACGTTCGTATACAAAAATAGGCCTGGCTTTGTATGATCGTTTGTGTGTATGTTTCTTCTAGGAAGAAAAACGGTAAGAAATTTGGAAACTTTATTATATACAACTGGAAAATTCCAGCAAATATTGGCGAGAAAGGGTACGCCCACACAAAGTAAAAATAATTAATATTCCTATATCTGCACAACTACAATAATAAAGTTCCGAAATTTTATTTTCTCTTTCTGTCTCACACTGATAGAGGCTTCAAACTTCGTATAAAAAAACTTGTGCAGACAATCCATTTTTGCAAAAATGCTCCAACTCAAAAGATCTATTGATAAGTTTAAAAAATTTTAGAATTTTGAATCTTTGAAGGTTAATTTCTTATATACAAATAATCAGAGTACGAAGGAAACTTTTAAGGCGATATATTTATTTCGAAATCTCATAAATAAAATTCGCAAAAGAATGCAAAGTAAAGTACTCTGGAAAATTAAAAAATAAAGTTCCCGATACATGAACAAACATCATGATAATATTTTCATAACCAAATAATTAAAAAATAACTCAAAATGGCCAAGTACGGGAATATTTATACGACCAACAAATTTATTCGTTCATATGCAAACGAAAAAAATAAACGAAACCTTTTTTTATTATTTCGCAAGGAAAACGAATATAATTAAGAATAAAGCTACATTCACACCTATCAAATATTTTACAAGATATGTAAGTGTAACCAATAATTCCAGTTTTATTTTTTTATAGTTCTAGGAAAATATTTTTAAAGTCAGTATTGTTTTTTATATTTTCATTTGTTAGGCATACACACGAAATATTAAAGAAACTTTTGTCAAAAAAATAGTGGTTGCACTTATTTCGTCAAATATTTGATAGATGTGAATATAGCGTAACATTATTTTCTGAATTTTATTTTAATTCATTTATTATTTGCATATGTGTCTAATTTCAAGGAATATAATTCTAACACTAAATGATTGTAATAATTTATATAGTTCGATTTTAAGTTTGTTTAATTCCATAAAATAATAGATTTTGTTAATTTTATCTATGGATAATTCCCTAAAAAGGTGCAGAGCAGATTTGTTCCCAAACAGAAAGAAATCGTTTTTGAAAACAAATTTTAAAACGATGGAAAAAATAAAATTTTTCTCGTGAGCAGAATTTTTCCCAGTCTCGCCGTGATCGATTTTTTTTCAGTCGGCTTCGTTCTCTTGTTATGCATGTTTCTTAAGTCTTTCACATGCATGAAGTTATTCAATTAGTGTGTGTAAAGAGTTTGTTTCTTAAATCTTTTGATAACTGCATGTATGTATGTTCGTGTCCACAGTCTTTTTGGATTAAAGTGCCTGCCTTTTTTTATAAATTAATATTGCCTACAATTATAAGAAATTTTGGTGTCAAATTTTTTTAAATTTTAATTTTCAAACATTCAATGTTATTTAGCCACATTTTATTTAATATTTACTCATTTCATCTCATAAAGTTTTGCAGTCATTGTTATATTAATCAAGTGTTCTGACTTTATTATGCACGTTATTTGGGAATAAAGCAAATTGCAAGTGCTTAACTTATTGTGTAAACGGCAAATTAAACACAGATATAGATTTACAGTTGTTTGGTATATAAACATTGCTGTATGAAGCAGCCGATATGTGTGTATGTGTACCTTTTTTTATTTTATTTATAAAATACAATTTTTTCTTCCACTGCAAATAATGCAGAAAAGAAAATAATTAGTGCATAAAAGTGGCAACGCCTTACACCTTTTTTGCTAATAGTGTCGTTGGTATTAATTGTTTTCGTTAATTAATAATTTGCCAATAACGCGTCTATGCACATTCATACACACCTATGTATGTCGGATGGCATGGAACAGTCTGATAGATAATATAGTATTTCCCTCTGTATTTGGAGAATTTCCTTTCAATTAGGAAGCATTTTTAAAGTAATTTTTCCCCCTTCTTAATAGATGGCGTCGCGAATCTCAGGTACTTACCCAGTTACAAGACTTGGCTACACGTCTACAGCTTCAAACTCCACCACCCAGTGTTCCTATAACCAAAGCCGATTCTCGGCGTGGCAGTAAACGTTTACAAAATCAACAAACAGCCTTTGAAAATGCTGGATTCCAAATAACTGAAACAGCAAATAAGCCTACCATCAGCGGTTCACAGCCTCAGGGTCTCAATGCGTTTGGTTCACAAAATGAATTTAATGCCAGTATGTTTGCATTGCCATTTATGCAACAATATGTTGCACCAGGAAATAATTGCAATAGAACAGGTGAGATTTTTTGTTTAAATTAATTAAAATTAAATTATGAAAATTTGAAAATAAATCAAGAATTTTTTATTAGCATATTTCATAATCCCCCTTATTCTGTAACGATTTGACAACGTCACGTCAAGACAATCCCCCTTATACCAGAACTATTTGTCAACGTCACGTCAAGACAATCTCTAAAATAGGACCCGTCTGTACTTATTTTCTTCGGCAATTGACAATTTCTAGCAGCCTCTTGTTATATTCAAGGCCTCAGGGAGTGGTCACAGGCTGGCGGAAATATATAATTGTTGTCTACAAGGTGTAGATAGATGTCATATTTTTGGTATTGTCTTGGGGAGCTACATTCTGGTTGTGGGGAACAATTGGTTACTGCTGACAGCCTCCATCTATCCTTTAAGACGTAAAAAATAATAACGGTGTATTAAAAGTAATTAAATGTCGAGGAAAACGAATATGCAGCTGGCTTAGTTTTGATATTGTCTTGACGTGACGTTGACAAAGAGTTACAGAATAAGGGGGAATATTTGGCATATTAACTTCCTACTCTTCAATTTTAGGCAATCGTGCTCAGTCGCTTATGGATCTCAGGTGCACTTTGCCTGGTCTGTACAATCCCCGTTACGTGATAGAAAATAGCGATGAAAAGAATGGAAAATATTTCAATATCACCATAGATGATTTGAAAAATAGCTTACAGGATACACAAAGGCAGCAGCCGCCTTCTCTAATTGGTTCCACTTCAAATGATCCCATTTACTGTTCCATTGAACCCAAACAACCTTCGCCACCTCAGCAAAGAGGCCAGCTGGCAGCACAACAACGTGAACCCATGGCATTGCCACCACACGTTCAAGCAAATAAGCCAGCGCCCTCTGCAAAGCTCTCCCGTAATTGTATATCCTTGGAAAATTTGGATGGCATAAGTAAAGTGCAAAATGATTTGGCCGCCTATGGTAACAATCTGTTGCAGAACTACAATCAGCAACAGCAATACTATTTGGCCATGTTAGGCTATATACAACAACACCAACAACAGCGTAGCCAGCTGCAATTGCCCTACAGTAGTAATTTAAATATTTATAGAAGACCCGGCAGTCAAACAAGTCTAACACCGTCTGTTTACTCAGCAGCGGCAGCTGCTCCTTTGGCACAACAGTTCCAAAGGCGTAATTCACAACAATTACAATATTATGGTGGATTTGGTTATGCCAACTACACAAATCCCTATATAACTGCCAATAGCAAATTGTCTTTGGGCAACGAATCAGATGATTATCGCAAATATCGCGATGTGGCCTTATGAGTAGAAACTAGTGTTTATATTATATAAGAAGTAATACAAAGCGTATGTATATGGAATAAGTTTAAGGTGCTACATTAATGAGAGTGTAATTTCCAGTCATTACTATTTGTTTTTACAAACTTATTAAAATATCATTTTTTTAATTTTTAAGCAGTCATTTAAATTACTCTGCATAGATAAATGTACTAAATATATACCTAAATCACGTTCTTCCATATAATTTTTCTTTAATCACGATCGTTTTGTTATAGACATACTCGTACCTACAGCTATAGATGCATATTTTAGATAGAAACTCCACAAGCTGACAAACACGTTCCTGCTCACTAATACCGCACAAGTATAGGAGCACAACACGACACTTTCAAAATCCCAAAACTTGTTGGCTAGAGACAAAACCCATACAATTTACAAGAACACTAACTAAAAGCCAACTTATTATTCCAAAATAAATTGTCAATATATTTTGACATTTTTATAGCGCCAATAAAGAAATTAGTGATCAAAATCCAGTAAATAAGAAGTAGAAGTGAGAGAGTAAAAGCAATTTCTTAGGCTACAAATTTTGTGACAGTAAAAAAAAAACTTATGGATAAACTATTGGATTTTAATGGGTAAAAAAATTGTTTTTCAAATTTATTTAAAAGTTATGGAATATTAAACATGTGAAATATGTAATCAAATATTTTCAAAAAAATATCAAATATACAATGAAAGAAAAATGTTGATGCAAAATAATTTAAAGAAGTTAAAAATTTGATATGAAATATAAATAAATGACAATATCAAATTGACAATATCGGAGTGTAGTCTTTGTTATATTTTCTCAGCCGTAGAATATCTTCCCTTTAATTTTCCCGTGTTGTGTTCCTAAACTTGGTTACTGTTTTTTTGTTTAGTCTTTATATTTTCCTGTGTTGTGCTCTTATACTGCGTTACTGTTTTAAGTTAATTTCTTAAACTGTGTCACATAGCCACGGCAGTTGTGGAATTTAAATTTTAATGCCCATTTTTTTTTAGATAGCAGGCAAAACTGTATTTAAATTATACTCATTGTATACACACTTGTGTAGTATGTATGGCCGTGTGTGTGTATATAGACTAAATATTCCATAGTAACACACAATGAACACAAAGTGCCCTTCAAAACTCGTTGGCTTGTGAAAGACACAGATGGTCTTGTGTGGTTTTCGAAAAGATCGATTTATTATTTTATATAATTTTTATGCAAATATTTGTGTTTGATTTCGTGTATTAAAATTCCAAAATCTCGTTTTTAACACTTTGTTTTGTTGCTAAAAATAGTTACTTAAAACCCTAAATAAACAATATCTATATAATCGCATTAAATTTTAAACGTTAGCCAAAGATCAAAAACTAACTCAAGTAAAAAAAAACCAACTATAGTTTACTACAATCGATTTAGAGAAGAAAAGAAAAAAAAAAATAAATAAAAACTAAAATAAAATATAAACAAAAGTTGAACATGTTACTAAGATGAAATTGTAAATTTATTTTAATATTGTATCTTTTACTTTTTTTTAATACATATATTTAAAACTCATTTAATACAACGATTAATTTACTTAAATTAAGATTATCTAAAGAAATTTTATTGTAAATACTCGCTAAAATTATACATTTTAAAATAAACTCCATTCGTTATACGAATCGCAATGCACTTTCGTTTCGTGTTTGTTTCGTTTAAACAATTGTAGTTAACAGCGGTATAAGATTTTTTTTCAATTAGTATTACAATGCCTTTGAAAAATATTGCAAATATTTTTATAACAAATCAGCTAGTGGGTTATCATCTGCTGTTTTAGATTTAGAAATTTCTGCTGCAGTTGACTTCGATGTTGATGCTGCTTTAACATTCTTAATGTTTGTTACTAAAAAAAAGAATTTATTTTAATATGAATTTGTTTAAACCGTAACTAAAAACATGTTAATTGATTATTTAAATCATCACACCATGATTTTTAAAGTATTAGTGATTTTTAATACAATATATTTCTAATAAAAATGCATTGTTATATTATGTAGTCGGCACTGTTTATCAGAATTGGAACTGGTTTTTAACAAGTCTACACAGAGCTGCCAACTGTCTTTCTTGAAGGATGAAAGTAGAGAATATTACTGAGAGGATAGATGTAGAAAGACGTAGTGTGCTCTTTAGTACATGAAAGTGTCAAACGTTGTCGGTACTTTCCAGTTACTAATCATATGCCTTCGTCATTTTAAACTGCCCACAACAATTAACACAACCAATAGGTAAAGGAAAATGGGGTTAACCCAAAATCATCCACTTCGTAGCCAATGCGTGAACTAATTGAACCAGCAGTATCCTAAAGCAATACTGCATATATAAGACAAACTTATATAGAGTTAAATCTCGCTCGGAAACGGAATTAATTGAGTATTTTGATTCCTCAGAAAACTAAATACGATTGAGAATTACAGGTTAAGATTTGTAATATTCCAAGTATTAAGGACAAATCAACTTAATTTTCTATTTTCGCAGTAGAGCAAAATGACGCTGTTTTCGAAAGTCGCTACACTTTCGTCATCAGTACGTGATTTTTTATGATATTATCGTACGCAGTAGGATCTCGAAATGTAGCATAACCTAATAATCAGGGAGCAAATTACGGTATTCGATATCGATAGAAACTTTTATTTAAATTACAAATTACGTCATTCGATATCGACCGAAATTCGTATTTAAAATGTATTGAAATTTCGATCGATATCGAGTGCGGTAATCTGGCCCCAGGATTTTCTAGAATTTCTATACGACAAATTTTCCATTGGAAAATTAATATATTTATTATAGATGTACATACCATTTATTGTTCTTACTTTTGCAGTCGCACCGCCAAACAAATCATCTTCATCACTGTCTAAATCACTAAAAAGGCTCGAATTTTTTTCTGTAGTAACTTTTGGCACAGTCTTTTTTAAAGCACCTTTAGAAGTTGTCGTTTTGCTAAAACTAGCAGAGGATGCAAGAAAATCGTTGCTATCACTGTCGTCACTATCAAATAAAGACGATTGCGGTTGATCGTTGGTTTGAGTTTTTAACGCAGGTTCAGTTAAAGTTTTAGTATTAGAAGTTTCAGTACTAGAAGTTTTAATATTAGAATTTTTAGTAGAAGACAGCTTTCCGAACAAATCATCACTGTCGGTTTCGGAATCAGAAAATAATTTAGCTTTAGTATCTTTCGTTGTTCGCATAGAAACTTTCGGTATTTCCGTGGAGATTTTTTTCGATTGTTCTGAAGTTGTTGTTTTTGTTTGTAGACCAGCTACGTTAGATTCCTCGTCAGTTTCACTGTCCAAAAATGATTGAAACTGAGATTTCGCTAGGCTATTTTTATCCTTATTCATTGTGGAATATGTTGGCTGTTGCACGCTATTCTTAAATAAATCGTTGTCGTCATCATCACTATCCAGAAAAGATTTGAATTGTCTTTTGTGTAATTGATTAGAGGTGTATGATTTCGATGTTCCAGTTATTGAGGTTGCTTGATTCTTTTCGTATTCTTTTGTTATAATTTCACGGGGCGCAACCTCATTAGAACATGCTTCAGATAATAATGGGGACTTTCGACTGTCTTGTGTGATTTGTATGTTTGTATTAATGCCCTCGCTCTTTTCTAAAGAGGATTTTGTTGTTATATTTTCACTATCTGCTGTGGCTTTTGTTGCTTTGGAATCTAATATATTTGAGTTTTTGATATGTTTAAAGAAGTCATCATCGTCTTCTTCCTCATCGCCAAAGAGTAAAGAATCAGTTTCTATTTTTGTTTTTGCTTTTTTGTTAGAGTTATTGGAATTGGCATCATTATTTTTCGTACTAATATCTTGCCGAATTTGGGGATCATCTTGATGTTTATTCTCTGTTGATGATGTAACATTAGAAATATTATTTCTATTGAAATTATCATTGAGTTTGTCAATAGTGTTTTGTTTCTTATCTTCCAGCTTATTCTTTAGTTCCTTTTGTAGTGAAGATCCCTGCGGAATGATTGTTTTTGTCGTGTCATGTTCTGTTTCGCTATCCAATGATTGTTGTTGTTGTTCAATTAAGCTCTTACGATAATTTTCTTGTCTAGCTCTTCTTGTGGAAGGTCTTCTGGAAGCCGGTGCTTTAACACGAGTTTTGGTAATATTTCTTAAAATGTGTTCAGTTTCGGCAGTTCTATGAACCTCACTTATATGTAATTTCGAATTAATAACATTATTTTCATCTAGAATGTCTTTTTGAATATTTAGGTCTGGTTTTATATCATCTTTTATCACATTTGATTTCAAATTATCCTCTTTCGCTTTGCGTAAGGTGTTGCCAGGCAAAAGAGCTTGTACATTTATATTAATATTGGGCATTTGTAACTTTGATACCGGACGGCTGTTGGAAAACTCGGAAGTATTTTTATCACTAGTTTCGAGAGTTTTCGTTTCATGAGCTACACTTATAATCTCTTGTTTGTCACCAGGTACTTTATGATCAGTTACATCTTTGTTGAAAGAATTTGACACTTCATTCATGGGAGGTGGCTCATCGCTAAATATAGAATGGCTCGGAACTTCTTTTTCCCCATGCTGTTGATTTAAAGCCATTAATGTTTCATTAAAGTCATCATAAAAGACACTGTGTAAACGCTTTGTTTGATTAACATCTGGAATACTGCCAGCGTCATCATCTGGAGGTATATCACTAAATAGTTGTAAGCCGGTATAAAAGTTATCCGTTGTATCTGTTGGATTGTTGCTGATATTAGCTGCAGGTACTTTGGGTAATTCAGGCTCATATATATCATTTTCCAAGTCAATACCACTGTAGTTTCTATTTAGAATGCTGGGTGTTTTTGCAAGTGTTTCAAAAAATTCATCATCATCATCATCGGGGGGTTCATCTGAGAATAAAACTGAACTAAAATCGTATTTATTGGATGAATTTGGCTTTTGGGTAACATCTTCAGGAGCTGTTGCTAATGTTTCTTGTGTTAACTCGGCGTGTTTATTACTATCTAATTCTTTCAGGGGTTGTTTAAGTTCCTCCTTGCCTGGAAGTTCAGAAAGTTTATCTTTAGCAAGTAAATTCTTATCAGCATGAAGCGATTCAGTAGCTGCTTCGTTTTCAGCACTTTCTAAGGATCGTTTCTGGGGAATGTCATCATAATTTCTAGCAACAGCTTTTGGCTCACATCGCTCTTTATTAAGTATGGAATTGTTACTTTTCATTTCATTTAATTTATTGACATCAATTTCTTTAGTCAACGTTGATATTTCTTCACTTTCATTTGTATCATCTCTGATTGCTGTTTGTTGTGAAATGTCTTCATTCTTTTTCAGTTGAGTTGAAAACAAATCTCCCTCTTCATCTAAATCATCAAATAGGTTTATTTTCTTGGATATTCTAAGTGATTTGATATTATCAGCTTTGCTGTCATTATTTAAATCATTAAACTCATTTGCGGAGTCCTTTACATTTTCCATAATAACTGGTTTATTAAATAAGTTTTCATCTGACACAGATGTTTTGTTTAATTGTGAAACATCCTCCCTTTGTGTTGGAATCTTAGTTTCCTCAATTTTCTTGCTACTAAAGAGTAAATCATCCTCATTATCTTCACTGTCATCGAATATATTTTTGGTTTTTTTATGGGAATAATTATTTTTAGGGATAATATTAATAATGCTGGCATCATTATTGGCACTATTGCTATCAGTTTGGGGTAATTTAGACTTTATTTCAGGTTCATGGCTTTCATTATCGAATAATAAAGTTTTCGCTAAAGAACTTTTTGTTGCATCTTTAGGGGATGGTTTTTTGAGAAAAGCTTTTAGGAAATCGTCATCGTCATCGCTGTCATCAAAAAGCGACGTCGAAGTTTTCACAACTGAAGGTTTATTTTTAACAATTGATTTTTGTTCGATTTCGGGTTTCTCCAATTGCTCATCGTTTCTTAAAACAGATAGTAAATCGTCGCTTGCCATGTTCTTGTCATCGTCATCAAATAGATTAACAATTTTTCGTTTTGTATTTTGATTAGAAAACATGGAAGATGCACCAGGCGATGGGACGTCCTCCGGCGGATCAGCGAATAAGTCCACAAAGGGTGGTGGCTGAGTTTTCAAAACTGACGTGTTCTCTCTCCGGATCGATCGATTATCCTCAGAAACTCGTATTCTGTTTGAAGAATACGAAGAAACCGATGAAGATGATATGCACTCTGGATCTTCTGGTGGTTCAGCAAACAGGTCCACAAATGGTCGAGTTTGTGATTTATATTGTGAAACGTTTTCCCTACTATCTGATGGTACCTTCGCTGTTGTTTTAGATGAGCTTTTAGAACTTATCGAATTTATACTTTCTGACCGTTGAGTTAAACTTTCGGTTTGCTTTGCAGTTTGTAAAGATTTTTTAGCAAACGATGATGATGTTGTTGATATTGACGATGATTCACTTATTGCAGCTTTTGTCTTTGCAACATTGATGTTTACTAGTGTTTCTGGATGTAACGACTGCGACCCTCGTATTGATGAAGCATTTTTAACTTCAATATTAGCATTAAAATTGTCATTATCTACAGAATTACTAGAGGCCCACTCAGTATTAGACTCAAACGACTCATTATCGTCTACATGTGAAGTTGAGGAAGACTCGGAAAATGTTTCAGAAATCTCATCACCTGAATTTGCGTTTTCCTGTTGATTTTCACAAACACCCACGTGCCAATTGGAATGCCATTCTTTTGATCCAATTATGTAAGGCAGAGGCCTCTCATTGTATGGATTAATGGGTCGATAAATACACCTGTAATAATAATTAATTTAAAAAAATATTTAAAACTTTTTTATAACTTAAGTTTATGCGTATTCATTAATAAGTTTTATAATTGTAGTGCCAGAGTTTAAAAGTAAAAAACAAAAAGCTGGACATATATATTTATTAATCAGTTCTGATATATTAAACTTATAGATATAAAATACTGAACAATAAATTTGTTTATTTGTTAAGGGATTCAAAAGGTGTACTAATGTGGTTGGTTCCAAAAAAATATATACGAGTTGTATGCATGTCTACAAGAGAATATGTATGTACATATGTGCTTTAAAAACTTACGTTTTCTCTTTCGGATTTTCCTCGTCATCAGAATCCTCCAAATCTATAAAATATTTCTCATGACAATTTCGTAGAACTTTGAGATTATTATTAATTACTTCTTTAAGTATTTCTTCTGATGTAAGTTCTTCGGTTGGCTTTAAAATAATAACATAAACCTTTATTATAACAAAAGTTTTTAAATAAAATGTATTGAACATTTTTGCTTACGGTTTCATCATTCATGATGGGTTCAGTTGCGCTTGCAAGTGTTTCATCATCATCCTGTACTCGGCTTTCAACGAATTGGTTACCAAACTGCAATGCGGTTAGACTGTTGGCTACATTATCCAATGCTATATTTGTTGATTTAATATTATGATTAAGTTTATCAAGAGCATTGGATGTGTTTGTGGCTCTATTTTCCAAATCCTACGGGTGTTACAGACTAAAAATTTCTTTCTCTTGTGTTTTTTTGGATATCTACTATACCTTTGATATTTGTTTCATCCATTGCAGCAGTGTAACATCGCCCGCAAAAGTCCATCTTGGAGCTTGTTCCAAAATAACTTCCAAACTGATTGGAGTATCATCCATTGTTTAGTTGTTTATCTTGAAAAAAATTGCAAAATATTTATTTGTTGTTTGTGTACTTTGATAAAGCCAGTGATGTTATTCCAGCGTTTATTGAAACGATTTCAAACAGCTGAAAATCTATATATGGAAAGTTTTATGCAAATCAAAAAAATTGCTGAACCCAAACAATATATTTGCTCACTATAACTTCATTTTAATAGAATCATCGGAGTTTCTGGTGATATATACCTCCACCAATATTAGATGTCAACTCCTAAGTCTCTAAAACAAAGAGTTGGCATCAATGTTGAACATATGTTTATTTGTTGACGTACAATTATGTTTCTTGCCAGACCGTTTCTTGTGGTATCAGTAGTTCTTTATTAAATAAGGTGATTTTTATTCCTCATCGTCGCACGTGGGACTAATATACTTTGACTTTGGATCTTGCATTGTTATTTATTATATCTTTTGTATAAACTTTGTAATAAGTTCTATTAAAAGAACATTTAAAAATGGCTATGTTAGCAGAGCCTAGACAGCGGAAACGTTACAATTTGGTGCCCAGAGGGAAAGCATTGTATGAGGGTGAATATTGGAATTTTGGGCTTTAGTTAGAAAAATAATTAATACAAAGTTGCAAAAATATTTTTAGATGAAAGCCGTTTTGGTACAAAAATGCTGGAAAAGATGGGTTGGAAGAAGGGGCAGGGTTTGGGTGCTCAGGAAGACGGCTCGAAGGATTTCGTTAGAGTACGCTATAAAAATGATGCTTTAGGTTTGGGCTTCGAAGATCGTGATGATCAGTGGACACAACATGAACAAAGTTTTAATGGTCTGCTGAGTACTCTTAACAATGAAGATAATGGTGACGCAAACATCGAAAAGGATACTCCATGTGAGGATGAGTATAAACCAAGAGTTGGTTTTGGTTTTGGCTCCCAGGAATCTAAAAAATTGAAGGAGAAAATAAGTGGAATTTCTTTGGAGGAAAAGTCCAAACAAAGTAAAGCAAGAGTACATTATAAGAAGTTTACCAAAGGTAAAGATTTAGTACAATATAGTGAAAAAGATTTGGCCAACATATTTGGCAAAAAATCATTGGATGAACAAAACGATTTCTTCCAAATGATTAACAGTGGAGTAACAGTAAATGGATTCGGTATTACTGAAAACAACGTAACTTCGAATGAAATCGAACTAGAAGATAATAATAAGAAAAAGAAGAAAGCCAAGAAGGATGTTGTTGATGTTCAAGAGGATATTGAAAAAGTACAGCAAAGTACGTCACAAGTTATTTACAGCAACGTCTCAATAAATGATTATTTTAAAAAGAAAATGGATGAGCTAAGAAATAAAAAAAACGGTCTGAATATCCAGGACGATATTGCTACTGAGGCTGGTGATGAAGTAAAGACCGAACAGCCAATTAAAAAAAAGAAAAAAGGTAAAAAAGATTCCAAAGATAGAGAAAAAGACGGATTGCAGGAGTCCGCAGAGAAGATGTCTAAAAAACGCAAACATGTAATAGAACAGGAAAGCGTTGATAATATAAAGAGTGAAGTACAAGTTGAAAAAAAATCCAAAAAAAGAGAGAAAGACAAGACTGCAGATCATTCTCTTGATGAGAGGGATGAAACACTTGGTGTCAGAAATGAAAAGAAATCAAAAAAATGTGATGCAGAAGAAAGTACAGAATTGATAGAGGGATCGAAAAAAAGAAAGGATAAATCCAAATCCAAAAACAAAATAGAAACTGATGCAGTAAATGAAACTGTTATAAAGAAAAGGAAGCGTGATAAATCTCAAATGGATACTGATCTATCAAGTATTTTAATGGAGGAACCTCATTGTACAATAGATTTAACACAGGAACCAATAAGCAAGAAGAAAAAGAAACCTATAACTCAGGACACAACCGAAATAACAAAATTTTACAATAATGTTATTGATGCATCACAAAACGCAGAAAGTCAAACTATCAAAGATCAGAAGCAGCAGAGAAATAATCCGGACAAGGAAAGCGGAACCCTTGAAACCACAAATGCAGAGAACTTAACTAAAACAAGTTCAAACAAAAAAAGATCGAAACGAAAAAATGTAAGTTCTACTGCAAAAAATATATTCGTCACTGATGTTGATTTTCAAGTAATAGATCTTGATGAAATAAAGAAACAATTCCATGCATTTAATATCTACCCCATCTCTACATTTTGTGCAGAAAAATTCCGCAATGTAAATACAAATAATTTTAAAGGCTCTGGACTTATGCAACTCGAAGGTTATGGGCTAGGTCCAGACCTGCAGCTGAACGTACATCCCAGCAAATATGATGAAGAACGGATAACAAATCTGTGGAAAGGAGTACTAAATAAATATTGTGAATTGGGTAAACCGAAAGCAACTTATAGAAATTATATTAAAGAATTCAGCAGAGCACGAAAAGCAAAATCAAAATTTCCAAAGCTTAACGTGAAAACATTTAAACGTAAAAATATTTTTCAACTGTTATAAAAATTTTGTGAAAGTTAGTTTTTAAATAGTTTAGGCAATTTTAATAAATGCTAAATGATAACTTTTCGTGGATCCGACTTATTATTGTTGTGGCAGCTCTTTGTAACAAAATCGGCGGGTTGCGTTCTGCATTAAGTATCCGCTTGAAACAAACAAAAAGTTTTTACTTTTATTCATATAAAGGCAAGTTCGTTATTTGGAAATTAAATGCTCTAATTTACTTTTTATCATTTGTTCAAAATACAACTTAAACACATCGTGTAAATATACTTAAATATTCCGCAAGTCATTATCGAGAACTCAATACATCCGCATGGAGTGACATTCCTTTCGAACATCCATCGAAAACGTCATTGCACTGAGTGGCAAGTGCTACAGTAAACATTATTCCAATAGAGAATGTTTTTGTGTATATACATGCATACACACATGCATAGGTATACAATGTTGAAAAGCTTTTTTGAAGACATACATATACAACTTAACGTCCTAATATGCAATAAAAACCACCTAGAATATTTCGAAAAACCAAGATATCAATTCTCGAAATGCTTGGCTTTTATTTAAGTCAGTATATATTTTTTATGATTGTTAATAATGATAAGAGAGAGAAAGAGATGGAAGATGCGACATAACTGTAACAATTCTGAGAAAAAAAAGGTAGGCACGAAATTTCATGCTTACAAATTTTTTTTTTGTATTTCACCACACTTCATTCCATTTTGTATTTAATAATCCCTCCTTAATTAAAAGATTTTATTTGAATTATTTTCTCATTTTATTTATTTATTTATTGCCACAAATAATTGAAATCATAACTCTACCATATATTTTGTTTTATTGAAAAATGAAGACCATAAAAATTAATGAACTAAACTAAAACTGAGAAATAAATTTCATTAACTCATAGCTATTTTTAAATAACTGAAATAATTATTTTACATTGTCAAAAGTATTAGCGCTGATAAACAATACAAGGGGTTATTATTAACATTAAACTAAAACATATGTATATTATACTTCCAGGTTTACGAGTAATTAATGTTATATTTCACCTAAATAAAATAGTTTTTACATTATGTATTTTAATATTATTTTATACACTCACACTTCAAAATGATTTAATACGTTTTAAGTTAAAGAAGGTGGAAACTAATGGCTATACTATTAATAAATATTCAAATGAAGTATGGAGCTGTTTAAACGATATAAAATAGATGTAAATTCTAGCTATTAAAATTCATTTTCATCATCTTCTTCATCGTCTTCGGCATCCAATTCTCCTTTGCGATGAGCAATACGTCGGGAGCGGCGTAAAGGCCTTTTGATTTGTTCTGTACTACTTCTTTTAAGATTTGGTTTGTTTTTATGCATGTTTAAATTTACTTGGAAATCAAACTGAAATGAACAAAACATTAAAAAGTCGTACTGTCTTATTTTTTATAACTTACAGAGCCGGAAACAATTTCTGCTCGAACTGGATGCCAATGTAAGTCTCGTATTACATGACGATGACTTTCTATGGCTTCTTTAATATGACCAGTCAAGACATCATATACTAAAACGAACTTCGATTAATTGCCTATATAAATGATAACTTATGAAATTTAATTACTTATAATTCTTCCTGTGCTGCAACCAGTGTATATATATCGCTGGCCCGTTTGTGCAGCCGGAGAAAACCTAGCACGCAACAAGGTTTTACTGACACGATGACCTCTATAAGTCATAACACTAGCATCGCCATCTAAGATTTTTGTGGGATTATAATCTAAGGAAAAGAAGACATGTTACAACTTAAAATAATACAAATAGATTTGCTTACATTCTCTGGGCACCTGACCGACCCTATAGTCCCAATCAACTAATGGTGTACTTGGATGATTCCTTACTTTACTTTTTGGTGTTGGCTGTCGCAAGTCCCAAATTTTTACACTTTGGTCCTTAGAATTGCTCAATATATAATGTCCATCATTTCGTGGATCTATATACGTTATGCTATCGAAATGACCTTGAAACACACTGCAAGCTTTTTTAGAGCGATATGTACTTCCATCGGAACACCGTAAATCCCAAAGTTTGATAATGCCATTATGGCAGCCGCTAACAATTAAATTTGGATCTTGATCGGTCACGTAGCTGACAGCATTAACGTCTATAGAAAATGAGCTATCGGTGCGAATGGTGGATATATTACGAGTTTCGCGATCGCATAAAACGATTTTAGAATCCGTTAAGCCAGCTATCATGCTACGACCACAAGGCGAAAAGCGCACTGAAAACATAGCAGCACGATAACGTTCAATACCGATGTTATAGGTTTCATAGTCATCACCGTCGCCGTTCATGGAGGAGACATTGACTTGAATGGTTCATGGTATTATTAAATATATACTCTATTTCTTAAGACATTTTTTAGCAACTTACAAGCATCTTCCCAAGTGGAATAAGTGAAAAAGCGACCGCAGGGACTAAAATCAATATCCAGAATACTCCAATTAACATCTCTCACTTTCATCCGTTGGATGCGAGGATATGTACCATTGGAGGCATCAAATATACGCACTGTTCCATCTTGTGAGGCAGTAATAAGACGTGATCCATCGTTATTGAATTTACAAATGTAAATCTTAGAGTCTAAAGACATTAAACGATCAACTTTTTTGTTGGGTACAAAAAAATTGCCAATTCGTCTCTTTTGATTGGCACTAAATGCACCACGTCTACAGGCTGATAGCCCATTTTCTCGTTTCATTAGCCCCCGAGCAAGGCACCATCGTTCATTCGGTTTCTTGCTATTGGCAGGAAATCCACTGAGGGCTTTAATCTCTTTGTACATCATGGTATGCTGAAAGCACCAAACGAGTGTAATTATAAACACATTAATCACTTTCTCTTCGAGTACGGTACAACACTTACGCGAAAAATTCTCAAATCTGGTTTCTTTCTGATCACTGGTGGCATTTCTCTTGCATTTTGTGGCACGATTTGTGAAAGTACCATAGAATAGGCGAAACTTAAGTGCTCACCATTGTCAAAACTATCGTCCGTGTCGCTCACATCATAGTCATCAAAATCTTCAAGTTCGTAAGTAATATTATTCCCCATGTGTAGATTTTAGGGCAAAAAGTATTTGCCCAAAAGAAATACTCAAATTAAATCTATATTTGGTTACTCTTAAAAAACTTCATTCAATTTGCGTCTTATGGAATTCTTTTAACCATGAAATTATCGTCTCCTTTGTTTGCTGAGCTGCTTAGGTAAGTTCTTATATGATTTTCTTAGTTTATTCGTGTCTTTATACGAAATTTGTATATGTTGCAGCTTATTCTGTCAGGTTAGATTTTGTTAATAGCAGAAAAAACAATCTGTTACAACTTATTAAAAATAAACAAATGAGAATAGAAAAATAACAAGCACGAAAAAATATTCAGCTGTTTTCCCTTTCTTAATTTTTTTTGTCATGAAGCTACCAGACTTTGGCAGTTGATTAAATCCTAGTGATGAAATACAGTCGATAATATATGCAATAAGAAACGAGTACAGCGCAGATGCCCTTGAATATGGATTGTACTGCTTGTATAATTTTGATACACTAAGCCCTAATGCAACCCCTACCCTTGATACGAAGCATTAACTAAGAATATGTATCTATCTATGCATGTATAATGGGAAATCGAGCGCAGTACGATAAATCGTGCCATATTATATCGATAACTCGTATTGTGTGCGATATCGTTTTGAACGTTACCACTAGAAAACAAAAACTGTTTTTCTGTTTTGTTGTTTTGCTGTTTTCGTTTTTAACAAAGTTAAATTTTCTTAGTAATTAAAGTTAAAAAATATAGAATAAAACACATTCAATCTACTTGGGTGAGTATTTATGTTACAAATAACTTGAATATAGACAATTAATTACATATATATGAAGGTCTTAAAAGTACAACTGCAAAAAAATAGTTTCGGACTTATTAAGTCACAAAGAGTTTTTGTTCTTTATAATTTTATAATTAATAGCTGGACTTTGTAATACAAGGCTAATTAAATCAATAATCTATATAGTGTACCTCCAAAAAATCCGTAATCAGTGCATACTAAATTATATTTACTTGGAATTCTGTTAAAGCATGTTATTTTTAAAATTGGAGTAGATAAAAAAAGTTTCCAGTAATATATGTATTTCGGATACGGTGATCTCAAACACTTAATTGTTTTTGCTGACTTGAATATAAACTTATTGTTTATATGCATACTCACATGCCACTAGTATATCCTACTTTGTTTGCTTGCGAGGGCACAAAATGCCATAGTCTCGGCTTAAGTACAAGTCAAGGGAATCACACGCGATAACCGGTGATTGGTGTAGTTTTTCGAGAACACTAATTAATCAAATAATGAAATTGCTTTTTTCGATTTTTTTGATCACAAGATCTCATGAACTCATCAATCGATTTTTACGATCGACGTGACTTTTCAATATCAAGTGTTGATTGGTGTTCGTGGAATCGATCGGTAAAGCGATTTCAAAGTTATTAAAAAACACATATTAAAGAAATATCTTAAGTTTTTTTTTAGATTTATCGAAATCTACAGGTTAGAATCGGCTTTAATTTCGAATACATGCACACACACATACATAGTGGGGCCCTCTCCGATGTAGTCAGCGAAGGTTAATTGAAAGTCAAAACGTCGAGATTTGGTGAAAACTCGATTTTTGCAAAACGGGGTAAAACAAATAACTTCTCGATTTTTTGGCAATCTTTTTGTGGAAGTTATTCTACTTTTTCCTTTAAATCTTTAAAAGATAATTCATTTTGGGAGTTAGGCTTGGTATCATTTTTGTTAGGATTTCATGATTCGAACTTATTTCTCTTGGTTAGTTATTTGACGCTTTCGAACATCGTACGTTGCTTCCAATATAGTCCTTTGACAATATTTTTCGGAATAGCAAAAACACAAATATGTTCGAAATAGGTTTACTATTTAAAAAAATTATATCATACATTCCTACAAAAATTGCGTCGCTGTTATGTATGTATATATAAGCACACCTGCATATGTATGTACATGGATACATGCATGTGCATGTTTTTTCATATATTACAACTTCCTATTCATAAAATTTTAAAATGTTGTTTAAATTTTAATTTTAGAGAGCTTTTTCCTATTCATAAATTTTATAGAGGTTTTTATGAATTTAAAAATATTATTTTTTGGCAAATTCTATTTCAGTTAAACAAAGTTAAATGGGAATTGAATAGTAAAAAGTACTTTTGTAAAATGATCTTAAAATTCATATCTAACGCAATTAGAGTAACAACAATTATAATATAAATTTAATTCATCCACATGTTAAGATCTATGAATTTAATGTATCGGGTACATTTTTTTGTGGAAGCAGAAACATTTAAATTGAAATAGTATTGCACGTAATGGCGTGCTGCTATTTTCCTATTCACCTGGCATTCCAATTGAACAAGAAAAAGTCAGTAATAATTTTTCAAAACATGCACTTTTGTATGTTTGAGAATCAATATGAATATCGAGTCGCATAACACGCAGCAAATCGTTAGGTTTTCTGTTTATGTAAATTTGAACAAAAAAGACAGCCATTTATCAAACAAACTCTAAAACCAATGATAACTATAAAATCGAAAAGCAGTGCTTCCAATTAAAACTCTCCAGTTCCAAAAAAGGACACCTGATAATTTAACGCACACATTTAAAAAACAGCAAACAACAACAATCTGGTGTAAGTAATTTAATTTTTTTATGCTTTAATTTGTTGGCTAACCAACACATTCACACTTCTAGCGTATGCTCAGAATTGTGGGCGTTTACCAACAATTCTGTCGAGGGAAAATATCTTCGCTAACGTATTGTAATATGTATTTTCTTCCAGCACTAAGAACGATTACCCATAACAAAAATACGCATTAGGGTGGTGACGTTTTTGGTAAAACTTGATAGTGCTTTAATAGTTTCATTTAATCACATTTATGTATATTTGTTTGTATGCATGTACATGATTAGGTCTTTATCGTGATTGACTTCACAATTTTATGAGTTTCCTTATTGTGGTTGTACAGGACTCAAATTACCGCATTCGATATCGATCGAAATTCCTATACAATTTAAACGGAAATTTCGATTGATAGCGAATGTCCTAATTTGCCACCTGATATGGAAATATTTATAATTACTTTTTAAAATCTCCTGTTCGACATATTGTCTCAATTAATCTAATATAATACTAATATTTAATATATTAACTGCTGTATTCACAAAATTTAATTTGTACTTCAAGTGTGCTTTAAAGTGAAAATTTCATACAAAATTTATTTTAAGTATTGTTCAAGTCTACTTTATTTTTTGTGAATACTGCTGTAATAATTTAGTTATCTCCCTAGTATTATTATGGCAGAGCACGTCATATGCTTTACTTTTGTTTAAAAATAACTTTTTTACTTTTTGAAGACAAAGTTGGCATAAAAAGCGGAAGGAACTGACTGACTGAAATAACTCCAAGAGTTAGGCGGAATATTGCAATTACTAGCAATCATCACTTTGTGGTGGCTTTCGTTTGCTTTGGCATCACTCTATTATTTGTGCTTTTGTATTAAGAAAGGGAATTTGAGGACACTCGTTACATTAATATGATTACAGTGTATATTTATAAGAATTTTATTAGCAACTAAATATTAAAATTTTGTAGATATTTTTATTCTGTTTAATGCGTCTATTAATCGGTGTACTGACAAAACAATTCATGCACTTATTGTATTTTTTTTGCACTAATTTTATTTTTCTCGCTTCAAACCTGTGAGCAAGATAAGAAATATGCGTGCCGAGAAGAATATTGCTTATGTAGCGTAATTTTTTCGAATTGCTGACTGAATTTTTGCTTCCAAATATTAATCAGCTAAATATTAACCACATTTGGTTCCAATAAAATGGCGCAAGTTGCTTTAAATCACTCTTAATAATAATTTTGGTGACAATTTGATTTTTTGAAGTGGTCCTGCTCACTGGCTTCCCCATTCGTGTGACTTAACGCTTGTGGACTATTTTTTATGGGACTTTGTTAAGTGATTGTGATTCATGTTAATAAATCCTCAGGACAATATTTAAGCTGCTATTGACGTCTTAAGGCCAGATTTATTAGAAAAAGTAGTCAGAAATTGGACTGATCGAATGCACCATGTAAATGGTTGTGGCGGTGGCCATGTGACGGAAATTGTACATAAAAAATAAATGCCATGAAATTATGTAGCGGATGGAGCAGAAAAAAAACTCCCAATAATATAAATAGTTAAAAATAGTTTGATATCACTCTCGTTTGATTTCGACAACGACTACGACAGCCGTAATAAGGGCCAAAGTGTTAGCTACGCATTTAACAGGGATAAAGTCTTTTCATTTCCCCAAATTATGTTTTCTAAAATGTTCAAGTTATTTTTTTATGTTTGTTTTATATTCATGATTTTCACAAGTACTGAAATGATGAAAGAAATGTGAAATGAGGGCAAAAGTATGGATAATGGACCAATATCAAAAGTCACCCAACCATGTTAAAAGCCACAACTAGAAGCTGTATGAAGAGCAAAATATAACTAAAAATTATTTAATATCCCCAGGAATTTGTGGGTGTTACTTACCGCAAATACATTGTTACAATTCTGCTTAACAATTTGGCCAGCGATGATGACATAAATGTAAAAGGGGATGGATGGCATACTTACCATGGTGGGGACAATGATACACGTAATAACGATAGCGACTATGGTGTGCTTTGGAAGCTAAAAAACAAACATATTGAATGTTTTATATATTTGGGAGTTCTTACTTTATTTTTATATGTTTTTTTCTTTTTCGCAATGTCACCAAATTATACAGATTTTTGCTTATACTAAGCAAAAAATAAATAAAATTCAAGTGTTAGAGTGGCAAACTGTGGATGGAGTCCGTACGAATTAAAAAATTTTCATATCCCTTAGCAATTTCTGGGTGGTTTTATGTATATAAGTGAGTGTGTGTGTGTGTGTACGTATAATTTGTTCTTTATTTGTGCTTTTTTATCACACATAAATTGTGTCCGGAAGAAGAAAACATGTGATACATGCTTTAATTTTGTCATGGTCTTCTTAGCAGTTCTTACGGTTTTGCCAAGTTTTAGATGCACACACACACACCAAAATCTCAGCGGGTGTCCCAATCGATAATGTTTTAATTTAATATTTTTTTCTTCTTACTCTTAACCGCAAATTTATTTTTCACTTCCGATATCATAAATTACATGGCAATAGGAAAACTGACAATTGTATTTATTATTAACATATAAACTGCTTTCTTTTCCTTCCATCCATCTCATTCACTCTTTCAGCCGGTGCACGCACGATCACGTAAAGAATATTAAAAACATTTGATGACAAAGAAATTGATTTAAAAAAAAAATCCTAGCGGTAGGTAACCCTCATTAAAGATCCTGGTACGTGTGCAAGTGCGTGTAATAAATACTCCGTTTAAATCATCTATTTGGTCTACTGCCCATAACAATGGCCTCGTAAAATAGAAAACTGTCATTTGTGGCAGGTTTTTAGTAGGACAACCACACAAGTTGTGCTGATATGGTGCATGTACGTGTTGTCTGTAGTAATTCATGGATTTCAAAACTCAACTATTATATAGGAATATTTCAATACTTTAGCAGAGACATTTCTACACAAGTATTTATGAAATTCAAACGAGTGTGGGGCCAAATTACCTCACAGATCGAAATTTGTATTTAAATTGTATTGAAATGTCGAATGCCGTAATTTGCACCCTGCTCGCTATTTAAAGTTTAAGCACAATCTGTTCTCCTCTCCGCCCGCCAGGCTTTACTCATCTCTCGGTCACAAGCTATTCGTCTGAATTAGTTTTTAATGGCGCTATATTGTGAGTCATCTGCTTATACCGACAAAGCGGCAACTCTTGGAATATTGGAAGCCAATATGGCCAGATTTTTTCAGAAAAACAGTTAGAACTGATCGAAACAAATAACTGCCAGACTGTAATAAAAAAAAATGTAATTCGAAATATATTTTTGTCTTGTATTATTATTTTAAGTGCACATTCTGTTGCGTCGGAGTACTCAACATCACAAACATTTTGCTATTCGAATTTAAAGGACTGCTTTGATTTCAGCGTTGCCACTTTCTTTAAAATTAATGTAATATGACGATTACAAATATTTGCAAGTAACATGCCCTTAATATTAACATAAACGTTTTAATCAAATACATACAAGTAAATATGTATATATGTATGTACACGCCAATATACGAGTAAATACATCACATATTTTACATCAGACACATTTGAACATTCAAACAAACCAACAAACCGGTACGCTGACATCAATGAATAATTCTGTATTTTATGGTAATAAAAAAATTTATCAAATCTTTTTGCAAATTAAAATTCAATTGAAAATCATTTAAAATACACACGCACACACACATGGACTCAGACATTAAAGAAGGCCGCTACTGAATCATTACAGCTCATTAATGTTAAATTGAATTAAAACAACATGTCCAACAGCAACCAACGATAGCCGTAACGCATTGCAAAAAGAGAGAAAAAGATTATATTGTATATGTATAAGAAAATATTATGCAAAATTCGTCATAAATTTTACTAAACGATACAGTACGCTTGATATGAAATTGCAAGAATTGGAAGACGAAAAACATGCTTGACAGCGATCAATGATTGGGACAAGACTGCACCATCAGTGTCAAAGACAACAGGAGTTTACAAGTTAATTTATTAAATAAGCATTTAAAACACAATTCAATTAATGGCATATGATTATAAAATGGCATAAAAGGGAATTGAGTCAAAATTCAAACTGAATTCTTAAACGGAAACGAAAATATTTGTCAGACGATTTTTAAAAAATTTGAGTTTTTTTTCGAAAAAATGATACGGTTTGTAAGTGCCGTACTACGAGTTTCACAAAGTTTTGAATGGACAAACCATTCTTTTTAGTCAAAATTAGTCTCCTATCTTATGGTTGAAATTTTCGGTGACATTCTATTAATTGGACAATTCCATTGTGCAAGATGCTAATATTACGAGTATTTATTTATAATTTCGCAAGAACAGCAACGGAAACAATGCCCCTTATTCTGTAACTACTTGTCAACGTCACGTCAAGACAATATCAAAAATAGGATAGTTACATTATGGTTGTGGGCAACACCTGATTACTAATAACAGCCTCTGGCTATTCTCCAAGGCCTAGAAAATAATAACAGACTGTTAAAAGTATTTAAATGCCGAGGAAAAAGAGTATTCGGATGTCTTATTTTTTATATTGTCTTGACGTGATGTTGAGATATACATAGTTACAGAATAAGGGGGAATGTAAATATGAAGGAAAAATGTCACGTGCGACATGTCACATGCGACTGCCATTATCATTAGATAACAAATATAATAACAATTTTTTGTGTAAAATAGAAATCACTTTGCAGAGACGTCAATACACACCATTCGAAAATTAGTCAATTTAAAATATTGCGTGAGGTTTCTTAGAAATCACTATTTTAATCGTTTTCGGCAAAGGCAACTTTTTTTGTCCGAAGTGAATGCCATGGGTTTTTGCAATTATAATGAAAACGAAAAAAATTTCAAAATTAAATTTGGCACCAATTGTAGAGTTATAATTTGCACCTTGTTTGGAAAATAAAAATTCCTTTGACTCTGGATGCCCACGAAACTTTAATGTTTACGTTTTATGTCATATTAAATGTGTGCGGTTTTCTCTTCTAATAATAATCAGATCTGTACACGTGATTTAGTTCAAATGTTTACTTTTAAGCCCACCTTTAAGAAACAGCGGAAATAGTATGACTGTACACCTGACTTTTCCCACATTTGATATGAATTTCCTGTATCTATTTTAAACCCTTAAATTGATCTCAAACTCCAACACTAAAAACAAATATTTAAATTTAAAAATTTTACAAAAAAATTTTGAAATATTTTAATTTTAAAATTTATCGAAAATGCACTAAACGCTTCCATTGTTGTTGCACTTGTCTCGAATTATGTAGAAATTCCAATAATACAAGAACTCAAACACACACACACACAGAAAAACGAATCTATCAGTACTCTCATGAATTCATAATCAGTTTCGATTTTGCAGTCTGGCTGGCAAATGATGATACGAATAGGAGTCTTCTCCTAAGAAAGTGAGTGACTGACTGACTGACTGGCTGGCTAAGCGAGTAACTAAATTGTGGGAGTAATTATGAATTAATTATTTAAATATTATTATCATTATTGATTCATTCGTTTTATTTATTTTTATATTTTTTATTTTGTTCGGTTTTATTAAATACATTCTTCAATGAGAATATTTAACTTAAACAAACCTTTCACTAAAACCGCCAACTGCAACAGAACCCCTGAAAACATTCTCATGACTTATGGGCACGTACGAGAACGAGCTGATCATTTTTATGTAAAATATTGTATTTTATTTACAAATTGCTTCGGTGAACGATTTAATGACTTTATTTCTCAACTTTTTTTTTTTGATATTTATTTTCTACATGAGAATTATGTGTCCATTGAATGCATTTCGCTCTATCTGCTTTGGTTTGACAAGACAATGTAAAATCAATAGAATTGACCATTAGAGTCGACTATCATAAACCGTACACATTAGCGATTCCTTATCATAAAATATAATTAATTTTTATGAATGTATTTTATTAGTCGAACTTTTTGGCGTAGCGGTCTCGAAATCAGTACTGATTCGTTCTGCTAGTTTGATGATTTTAAAAAATATTCAAAATATTCTACTGTTAAAAATTAGAATTTTACAAAATGCATATAAAATAATTTGCAGATTCGAACTTAGAGCCTGTTAAATAATTTTCAACTTATTAATTTAATAACTAATTTTTTTTTGCTATTGCAAGAATAAATACTATTAACAAAAAGTACGTACATCTTTCAAAAAGTACATTTTCATAAATGTTCACAAAAGCCGTTTTTTCAAAAATTGCTTTTTCCGAAATGATTACGTATAATTTTCTTAATATATTTAATATTTGAAAAAAGTACTCTTTCCAAAAATACCTTTTACGAAAAGTACCTTTTTCGAAAAGTACCTTTTACGAAAAGTACCTTTTTCGAAAAGTACCTTTTATGAAAAGTACCTTTTATGAAAAGTACCTTTTTCGAAAAGTACCTTTTTCGAAAAGTATCTTTTTCGAAAAGTACCTTTTACGAAAAGTAGTATATTTTTCGAAAAGTACCTTTTACTAATAGTACCTTTTTCGAAAAGTACCTTTTACGAAAAGTACCTTTTACGAAAAGTACCTTTCACGAAAAGTACCTTTTCACGAAAACTATATTTTACGAAAAATAGTATCTTTTTCGAAAAGTACCTTTGTCGAAAAGTATTTAATCAAAAGGTAGCAAATTGATTCTCATAGTACTCCTTTAATCCTCATAGTACTCCTCCTGTATCATTTTTTGAATTTCCTTGAATTCTAAATCTTTAGTTCCATTTTTTTAATGTATTTAAAAAAAAAAATTACAAATGATACGATTTGATCACTTAGAAGCGCAAATATTCAGAAATGCCAAAAGATATTCGATATTCTTTTCCGCAGAAAAGAAATGGAACAAAAATATTTCTGCTATGTGCTTTGTAAGATGTATGGATTGTAAAAGAGGTACCAAAATAAAGTTGTTACCCCTTTTAATAATTAAAGGTACATATGTATATAAAAAAAGTACCAAACTTTATGCTTTTAGAAATGTACTAAATGCTTTTAGAATTGTAAGTCTATCTGTTGTAATTTAAGATGCCGATTCGAATTTCTAAAAACTCTTTCTTAGTGAGTCTACACATCGGAAGAGGGAACTACGCCGCTGTCTAGCTGTAGGCGATAATAAGTCACTCAGTAAGTCACTAACGATGCATATGGAATATGATCTCTACATAAAAGGGTAACATTATCTTTTAGATAACGCACAACTCTAGGATTATCTGTAAGAAATTTTTTATTATATGCATGACTTCTTTCTCACAAGATATCGGAATTTAGTAGTACAACTTGTTTTTGAAAAGCTTCAACTTAAAGTTGTGAAACTTTTCACTGGTGACACTTAAAATTCTCTTTAATTGAAAGTACAAATATTCAGGATCATCTGTTCTCTATTGCAAGCATAAAAGCACACGCGATCAATAAGTTGTTTAAACGTTTCACTTATCACTATGTGAATAAACAAACTCATCCATTCGTTCGTAGAACCTTATGGAATCGCCATGCCAGATTATTTTCAAAGTGATCATTATTGCTGGTTAATATACTAATATTTATACCATTTATATACTAAACTGTGAATAATGTCTATTATTTAATGAACAAAAAAAAAAAAAAGCAAAAAAGAAATTCAAATTATTATTTATATATTCATGTTTTGACTTTACAGATACAATCATGTAGAATCGTGTACGAGTATTTGTCTGTATGTCGGCATTTTAAAACTGATTATGATCGTGGAAAATCTTTTGAAAGCCGACGTCACTTTTCATAAAAATTTCTTTTTAATTATTTCTTTTTTTTTTTCGTTTGTTTTTGTTTAATATTTATGTTCTTTTTATTTCGATTGAGTTTCGTTGATTTGATTTCTTTGGGGATTTTAAGGAATACACTGTCGATTGGTAGTCGTCTTCTAAAGATTTCGTTTGATTTTTGTCACGGAAACCATTTGTCAAAATAAAATAATTATTACATGATGACACTGACTGGTTATTGCCATCGCTGCATTTCTTAAATATTTAATTTTACAATTTATATGTCTTTTATTACTTAATATTTTTAACTAAACGTACTTAGATGTTTAGTTATGGCACTGTCGTATGGATGTATTTAAAAACGGGTGACCGGATGTCTAGATTTTTTAATTTGTTATAATAATCGTAAAACTATTTCGGCCTTTTCTTTCTTTAGTAATAATGTGACTTTTTTATGAACAATTAATATTCATAAAAATGTATTAGATATAAAAAAGAATCTTGGTAGCTAAATTTAGTTAGGAGTGGTAATAACTTATGCACATGTTGGGGATTTTTCATTTGTCGGCTTGAAAACCTGTGATTTATGAAAAGGAAACAACTTCTATTTGAAGTTTTGTAAATTGCACTATTTATTTCATTAAGTTCATTATGTGATTTTACCTGCAAAGCAAATGAAACGAAATTTTCATACAATTTATGTTCAAATTTCGATCGATATCGAATGCCATAATTTGCCACTGGATTCCACTTTTTTTTCCTGCAAATACAAATTATTGTATGTAATAAATGAAAATTAATTTAAACAAAAATAAATTGTCTACAATGCTTCAGGATTTATTTTTGATCCATAGAGAGAAGTACCACTCAGTCATTATAGTTTTTCTCAAGTCCGTTAATGCGTCTTGTGTTAATTTTTAGAAAAGTGTTGTCAACTTTAATTTTTTTTTAAATTCTTTTATTTCTATTCGCTGACGAGTCCGCTGTGTTATAATTTAAAATATGCAGGTATTAATACCGTCTTTTATTGCAGATAAGTTTCCGAATATATTCTCCAAATTTGCTAAAAATTTTCAACTTCTTTAAATCCCAAAAAAAGGACATTGCGTCTAAGAAAAAAAATTTACCTATAATAGCAAAAGGTTATAAAACGTTAAAGGCAGAAAAAAAGTGATCAAATTTGTGCAGATCACTTGAAAAAAATATAAAGTCGGAAAAAAAGATGACTAAAAGACAAGCAAAATATTTTTAAAATTACATAAAAGACTCTTTCAGAGGTGTCACGGCTTGGGTAACATTTTCTAACATTTCCTCCCGAAAGAACAGAGATTTTTTTTTTCAAAACCGAACACATAAATGTATATTTTAAATCGACCAGGGGAGTCAAAAAAGACTGGAATATGATCAATATTAATTTAAATTTTAATTTTTAATTTTATTTTCGTTGCGAATTTTATTTTTAATTTCGTTTGCGATTTTTTTTTCTAAATTTTGTGAAAGAATTTTATTTTGCTTTCGACGATTTTTTTTTTCATCGTCATTTCAACACTCAAGAGGAATAATCAACACAACCCGTGCTCTAACGCATGTTAGCAAAATTCGGTACCGCATCGGTTCTGCTGGCTGAAGTAGTTAACAAGAGACTATGAAGCGGAGGGTCCAGAGGTCAGAGTTCAGATTGGGTCGAATTCTTCCGTTTAACAATAGTGCCTGGTTGTGTTACTTGTTGTTAGCCTATTTCAGTGATGAAGGCTTGGAAGTGGTCACAGAACATAACTGGCAGCGATTGACACTATCGTGTACCCTAATTCGCCGGATCTGTAGCAAAAATTATTCGGCGAAGTAAAGGATTGAAATCTTTCTTCATTTGTCCTCTCAATACTATCCCCTCCTACTTTCTAGTCCCGGCGCAATGCACTGCATATGTAGGGGTCATCCCCTAAATGCTGGTTCGAATTAAAAAAAATGAAGAAAACACGGCCTCTGGCCTACGAGTCCTTTAGCCAAAATTTTAAATTTCAAGAAAAACAATTATTGGTTCATGATTTCTGAGTAAAATTAAAAAGTTCCAAGGTTTCATAGCATTTTTATTTTAAGCAAATATTTATGGCCATACTTTTTTTAAAATTCCCATATTTTTGCTTAGACTAGGAAGACAAAACAAACGAATTTTCCAAAAAAATAAAAATAAAAAAAAAAAAATAATAATAATATTAATAATCATGCTAAAAAAATAATTAGAGTGTGAGCACGAATTCTTAAACAAAATCATATTTTGCTGAGTATCGATACACCCATATAATTCATTTAACCATATTAATTTAATTATATCCCGGTAGAAAATATACAAATACCTGTATGTATGTGTGTGTTCATAGTTATTTATTTCGTGTACTAAAGCAAATTTCTCCTTGCTAATATTCTTGTAATATTTGCTATTATCAAGGGGTACGTACTTAAGGTTAATGAACACTCTATATCATTGAACTGATAAAGGACTAGTTAAGATTACATTTAAAATCGTTCATTTATATAATTCGTTATGCTACGAAACCAATTTCGAGAGTCAACAAATAGAATTACAACAAAACTATGGCAGGCGAAAGCAAAACGTTGCTGTAACTAATTGTAACAATTTAATGGTCCAAATTGCAACAAACGAAAATAGAAATAAAACAAATGGAAGAAAAATAAAATTGGTTAGCAGAGAGAAAATTTCACAAGTAAATGCTTTCTGCTGTTACAATTTACAATCGCACACAAACAGGCAATTGCCAGCGAACAAAAGTGCCACAGCCTGGAACACAAATAAATAAACAACATTCACTCCAGGTGTCTCACGCGTCACGCCTCTTCAACAGATTTTCTGCCTACTTTTGCAATTAGGGAATTAAAGGTGACATTCTCGCACATTTACTGCAAGTATACAAATAATTATTGGTGTAGTTTAACAACCCTTATTGCTCTTTTTGTTGTTGTTGTTGTTGTTATTGTTATTGCTGTTGTTACTGTGGTACTTCTTCGTTTTGAAATAATGACAATGATGCCGGTAGTGCGAGTGACAATAGTGTGCATTTGACTTATTAGCTTCCTAATGGATGAATACTCGTACAAGAAAGTATAAAAATCGGCTTAATTTTAATTGTTAGTTTTAGAGCAGGGACTCCCAACTGGCTGACTTGTAGGATGTATTCATCCCTTAAGATCTTAATTGATTGGAGGATTGCTCAGTGTGCCTTTTTTTTTTGGGCAAATATGTATAAGATTCCAAACGTCAGAGTGGTACAATTGAAGGATCGTATTGGAATAATTAGCAATAGTAGTGAACAACAAATTTTCTTAAAAATCTCAACAAAAAGGTAATGATTGTGATCTTCTACAGAGATACCGGTGCTGTACCATCTCGATTGTAGTCGTGGGTAAATTCTTCTTTACTCCTATCAGGCCACTTTTCACTTTGCCAAACTGTTTCGGAAGCCACATTGCAGTTACATACATGCAGCACACGGCGTGTTGGATACATATTTTTTAATACAAAATTTCTTTAAATTCTTAAATTCTTCTGGTTTCTTGACCTCTTTTTAATTATTATTGTATTCTGATATTTTTTTGAAGAAGTCACACAAAGGAGTGACGAAATATTGAAATTAAAAATTAAACTAAAATAAAGAGACCTTAAGCTTAAATATATCAGAATACAATAATTTCTTTAAATTCTCTTTCTCTTTCATGCGCTTGTTGGATATTTTCACGATTCCCCAAAAGGAAATAGAACCTAGACGATTTCTTTTTGACAAACCAACCCACTGATCGGTGTGAACTCAGATCTCGTGATTGAGATATCTAATTAGATCACTTAGAGCGATCTCGGATAGCTCTAAAAGAGCTTATTCTTGGACAGACCTATTCTACTGCCAAGTCTATCAATTGTTCGATACAGTTTCTAGTGCCAAACGGTAGAGGCTATCGATACGGTATTTATAGCAGATCCAACTCTTCCACCCATTTATTGCCTGGAAAAATGGTGTGTACTGGACCCCAAACGGAGTACTACCCAAACAAACCAAAGCACGTGGTATAAGATCTGCTGGCTGGCTATCTATAAAAGTACTTACTATAACTTAATGTGGAGTGCTACTCTAACTGCTTAGATCGGGAGATAATCTCAGTGTCGGGGTAATTGATCCAGAATCCTGGTAAGATCTCTACCACCCACATGCTATTAATCCTTTTATTTTTTTAAATCTTGGACCAGCACTCAGGGGATGACCCCTACATATGCAATGCATTGCGCCGGAACTGAAAACGAGGGGATAGTATTGATGGGACAGATGAGGAAAGATGAGAAGGTAGACAGTTTTTTTTTGTAGCTATTTCAACCTTTTACTTCGCCGGCTAATTTATGTTACAGGGCCGACGAAGGTGGGTGCTGTTACTCTGCTTTTAGCACATGATAGTGTCGGTCGCTGCCAATTATCTTTAGTGACCAGTTATATGCCTTCATCACTGAAACAGGCTGACAACAAGTGACACAAGCATGCACTAATGCTGATCAGAAGAATTCAGCATAATATTTCATGACTCAGCGCGGGTTTGAACTCAGGACCCTCCGCTTCATAGTCTTGTGTTCTACTACTTCAGCCAATAGCAACGCGCTAGGTGAGAATAGCGCTTGTCAACCGGACTTAAGCTTAGTATAGCATTCAGAAGGTCCAGTGAACAAGATATGCCGATACAAGCAATTCTCTCTATTCTGTAAAGTTGATTCACCGTGTACTTCTTCAGAGCTTTGGCCAAATTTAGCAGCAAACAGCCTATCACAGGAGTAGTGGGTAACCGTTGCCTTTTTAATCTTGGGTTTAATATTTAATTTACACAACTGCTTCTTTTCCAGTATAACTTCTAGAAATTTAGCTTTATTCGATAGGAACAGTCCGCTATTTTTCAATCGAGCAAGTCTAAAGCTCTGTATGTTAGTAGATATTTGTGGTAAGTAGTGGCTGAGTCCAATATGCATGGGTTCCCGATGGTTTCCTAAATCACCATTCGTACTGTCGATGAACTTTAATATACTGAACTGCCTCACTTGGATAATTATGATTCTAGCCTCGGACACTTTGAGGCCTTCAATCTGTTTTCTATTCTTAATAGGTATTTTTCTTTTCTCTCCCGTCCTTAAATATAATTAATCTCCAGTACGAAATTTCTCTGCAGCTTAGAATCCCTGGCTTAAATGGTTCGTTACATATGCATAATTTTAATCGCACATACATACACACATACATACATATCTACATATATATTAAAATATGTACATACATATATATTGTATGTACATATTTACTTGCATGTAGTAATGAACAGAGGGGGGGAATATTAATAGTCATTGTGTTTGTTTTGTTGTTGAATTTTTGACAAAGTGACTTTTGAGTAAATGCGACAAATTGTTTATTTGTACGAAATTGCTTTTCTATCGCATACATTTCAACATTAAATACTTTCACAGCACTAATACACTCTTACAAATTCATAAAGTGTAATAAATAAAATAGCAAAATGAGCAGGAAATTACTGCTACTAAAATACCGAAATGCGGCGTAAGACTGAAAAGTTCTTATGTAAAAGATGAAGGAAAACAGAGAATTAACGTGTTTTTCCATACAAATTGGCATTTTCAATAAAAGAAACGAAAAACGAAACTATTTTTCGGACTGAAATCATTTTTGATGTCAAGAAGAAAATCAGCTAATGAACTTAAAAAGATTGCATTCTCCATACTTTTTTAAAATAATTTTGCTGTTTTTTTTCACTGACTGTGACACTAAAATCAAAATTAAAAAATAAAAAAAATATTTAAACAAAATTAATTTTTGAGAAATGTTGTTTAACACCAAATTTTAATGAATTGTACTATTTTTTTCCAAGTTAATATTTAAAAAAATCAAAATTACTTAATTAAGTTAAAATTTAAAAAATATTTCTTGGATAAAAAAACAACAATTTTATAATCATAACCTACTACCTTGTGTGTCACCCTGTGCTAAAATACTGCCCTGTTTTTAATTAACTTTTACTCAATGTTGCTTAGTAATAGAAAAGAAAATATACGCTGCTTATCTAGAAGGTACATAATTTTTGATCTATTGGTTTTTCTTTTTAATACATTTTTAACTTGAGAACTTTAGTTTTAAATAATAAACGATCTCTATTGAAGATTGATGCTAGGAACACAACTGCGACGAACGACGAATTTTTGGTCGCGAATATTCGTCGCCAAAAATAAAACACATTGGTGTATATGAAAATGCACACAATCGTGGCATTGGACGAAATTCGTCATACTCAGCGAAAGTTGAAATACATTTATTTCTAATTGTTTCGTCAACGAACGACGAACAAATCAATATAAAGTGACCAGGTTTCATATACTCAAACTGGTTTTTTGTGGAAAAACATAGTTCACTACTGTATTGTTGCATGTAGCACTAAAATTTTCAGTACATACTAAAAATGCATTCACTAATTCACAAAAATGTATCATTCGGACGACTTTTTATTAATTTTGAACACTTTTTATAATATAGTTTTTCTTTCTATTTCTCACTTTTTCACATGGTCACCCCATCAGCTGTTAAATGAAAATAATAATTTATTTACAGACAAAAAATGTTTCAGAAAATATTTACAAAAAGGAATTTGTTCTGAAAAAAATGGACAACACCGGGATAATTATTGAGTGTCTAAACAATCTGACTGCCATCAGAGGATTACAATGATTTAAAAAACAAATATTAAAATTTTGTTTGCTTATTATTTTAATTTATTCGTCGTTATTGTGTTTCATACAACAAATTTATAGAGCGATTTTTTATCAACGAATTCGTCGTACTGAGCGAAATTCGTCGTTCGTCCCAGTTGTGTTCCTAGCATGAAATTTACTTTAAATAAAAGTCTTTGTTTTTATTGAATGTATTCTGAAAGTAGTCTTGTAAATTCTTATCTAACATTTTCCAATAGTAACTTCCAAGTCTGCCCTCTCATATTTAAAGTAAAGAATACAATGAAATATAAAAGCGAGTATCCGTTAAATGGTAAATAAACCAAACAACCCTCCTGTGACTCGTTTGATTTCACACACAAACATAAACTTAAACGATTATTATGCGACAACGACCAACGAACTACTATGTTGTGTGGCACGCCTCCTTTTTGGAAATAAAAAAAATCTATATCATATTAAATATTTTCCTTGTTTATATACGACTATAAAAAAGCCTCTTTGTAACACTTTGTGGATAATTTGTTGCCGCATATTCCCTGTTTGTTGTACAGATTTTAAAACAACAACAACAACAATAACAACTAAAATAATTATTTACGACAATGATGTCTTTTTAACGAAGGGCTGCTGTTCATTTGATGCCCCCTTTTTCTGCGTCTTTCTTTCATACGCAACCACATCCGTTTATGTGCAAATGAGTTGAGAAACTGTTTTTTTTTCTTTTTGTGAACAACAAAAAAAAAACGCTTTAGCTGAATTTTCATGTGATATTTTTTTCTGTTTAATCTTATTTATGGATTTTTAAGTGAATTTTTATTTAATACGTTGGTTGGTAATATTTTTTTATTTAGCATTATTTAACAATTAATTGTGCCTAATTGTCATGATGTTTTAAAAATTAAAAAGAGCCTACAATTGTGAAAAAGGAAACTTTAGCCAAAATTGTATAAAAAAATGGAAAAACAACTTTGGGCTGATTAATTTTGACATTAAAATTTTTGACATATCTAAAGATTTGCAAGAGTAAGAGAGAAGTTAGGAGTATGTGCTTAATTGATATTGACAAATAAAGAAGGAAAGTTATTTTATATATTTTAAAACTCTCAATGAAATTTAAAAGTGCAAAAGAGAAAGTTGTAATTGATTATAAGGGGAATCACTCTCCGTAGGAAATTGCTCTTGCAAAGTTTGCTCATCTGGCAAGTCTAAGATAATCCTTATGACAACCAGGTGCCAAAGTAAAGCGCTCGATATCGAGCGAAATTTTTATACAATTTAAATACAAATTTCGTTCAATATCGAGTACCGTAACTGGCCCCCAACCTAAATCTTTTTATTGCTTTGGCTAATTAAAAGATAGAAACATATTCTTATTTGATATTGGAATAATATCGTTAGTGTTTCTTTACTTCAGTTCGTGATCATAGAAGTTTTTGGTGTACTGAATATTAACCAACAGATTTTAAATAAAACAAGAATAAAATTAAAAAAAGGTTATTCTTGTCGTTGAAATGTTTATTTTGTGTGATAATAAAGAAGTTGTAGCATAATCTTTAGAAAAATGTATATGAACCAACTCCGTTTAATTTAAAGCTCACTAAATTTTTAAAATATTTACATATCGTCTATGATTCATTCTATAAATATTTCAAATCAATTAAATTGTTTGAATAATTTAAGTTGTCACAAAATTTATTACTACAAAAAATATTTTAGGACTTTGAACTTATATCGCTCATAACATGACAGCGTTGAAAATTACTTGTATGCAAAAAAAAGAAAAATAATATTTATGTTTACAAAATTTTCACTTAGCGCATCTATCACTTCATATGTAATCTTAAATAAATGTGTTTAATCGTCAATTTTCAATAATATTCTTTTTCTTGGTTGACATTTCATTGTAATAAATCAATGCGCACTATGGGTGGTTGTCATAATTTGTCATAAGGCATGTTAACGCCCAACTTTGTAACTTAAGCGTACAATAGTTTTTAATTTAAAGGGATTTTTAAGGACAATATTTTGCTGTTTCAGTCGGCAACATAAACGTGGAGAGATCTTTTTAAAATACTGCAATGCCAGTGTATTTATTGAATATGAAAAAGAGTCATTTAAAAATAGTCTTTGTATTTGATTTATTGGCTCTGGCAGTGCAATTTCATAGGAAATGAAAAATATGAATAACGGCTTTTAAACAGTTCGAAATCGGAAATATTTCGTTGAATTAATATAATAAAATAGGCTGTGAATTATATATTGAAAGTTTATATATTTGTATGTATGTAAATAGATGTTGTACGCATAATATTGGACTACGTAACCCATGGAAAATTAAATGGCAAATGGTTGTATTGTATCTATGTTGAAAAACCGTGTTGCCAAGAACTATATAACGTACGTGTATATTATAAAATTACCGAAGCCACCCATTTCATATATTGTACTTTAAACATATTAAAATTAAATAAGTGAGTTGCATGGGAAAGTGTGTAAAGAAGTTATTAACTATGAAATGCGTATAATACATTAAAAATCATAACATATTTGGGGGACTCACACTGTGGTCATCAAGTCATAAATCATAAAATAATAGCACGAAAAATATGACTAGTGCGAACCACCCGTCATAACTTAGTCTGCTATTTCAGACTCCGATCAGCTGATAAGAAAACAACATATTCGCAATTAACTGCTATCAAACCAAAAGAAAGTTAAGACAATTGTAATAGAGTTGTTCGAAAGTGACAAAAACAAGTTTAAAAACTCCTATTCTATTTAAAATTAGTAAAGTTGTCTTTTGGAGTACAACAATCTCTAAATGAATTTGTATGCATAAACTAAAACAGCTGGCGCCTTAACTTGAGCTGAATAATTTTTTTTTTGGCGACGGCAAGCAGAAAAACGTTCAGTGGCCGCCAGTTACATAAACGAGAAACATTTTTCACTAGTATATATTTAGATTTTTTCGATTTAATAATTCTCTGTTACTTATTTTTATGTTATACAAACGTGATTTAATATGCAGACATAAAGGTATGAATAATTTGTTAGCCGTATTTTATTGATGAATCATATATAAGTAACGGCGGCAGACATACACTATCTCTTTCTCGCCTAAAGAGTTTCAAGCTTTAGAATCAGATTTGTGGAACTATTTTATGACAAAAGAAAAACATGCCTAAAAGAGTGCTATAATTTTAGAACTTTATTGTATGCAGCACAACAACAGATTTTTCAAACTGGCCTAAAATACTATCCCCCCCGGTATTCATAAAATTTAAAATGAGTTTGAAATATATTTTAATCACATTTTTTCATACAAAATTGTCTTAAACAAGATTTCAAATACGCGTTATATATTTATGAATACCGGGGTATGACTTTATGACAATATGATTAAATAGCACACAGTGTGAATACCCCAATTGTTCTGTTTTTTCTATAGAGTAATGCTAGAGTTAATGTCGACGCCGTTGTGTTTGTTAAAAAAAAAAGAAAAAAATAATATAATAATGATTTTGGCTAAAAATTTTAACATTTTGCACTAGTGACACTCTAAAATAACGATTTACATTTATTTTAATATGTTCAGATATCTGCCGCCAAAGAAATGTTATCAGATTTTCATCGCATTCTATATAACATTTTGGAATCTGTATGCATATTTGCAACGTAATAAATGAAATTGATTTGTTTGTGTTTTAGATAAGAACATTTAACGTAAATGTTGTTAATTGTTCGCTAAAGAAGTTAACAAGTAGACTACAAAGAAGATAATACTGGGTTCGACTCCGCTCTCGGTCATAAATATAGTATGGAATTTTTCTGATCCGCATTAATCCGCATGTGTGTTAAAAGCTACCACTGCCAGGGTCTTTCGATATTTTCATCTCCTAAAATAAAAATATATATTTTGGCTTGTTAAGCATATATTTTTTTATTATGCAAAATAAAAAATCTTTTCCCCAAATATATTTCTTTTGTCTACAAAGAGCAGCTGTGTATTGATGTGCGCCATTGAAATGATTACCTTCAGTTGGATAAAAATATTAATTTTGCACATACTACGTGTGTATGTATGTATACCGTAAAAGCTACAATAGATGCAGGTAGGCAGCATTATTGTTGGACACAGCGTTGATAAAACGCCAAACTATTTAAGACCCAAAAAATACAAAGAACGCGTTCTGCAAATTAATATTTTTTTCGTTTTCGTACATGCTTCTCTATTGTATGCTAATTTGGCAACAACAAAGTCAAGACCATTTCTGATTTAAGGCTATCAAATGGAATTGTTTTCTTTCTATTATTAATAAATTAGTTTATTTAATTGGAAAATAAATTAAGAAAAAAAAAAACGAAGAAATCATCAACGTTAAAGTGTGCAAAAAAATGCCTACCTGCCAAAATGTATTCAACATCAAAAAATTATTCAAATATTTTGTGTTTGTTCATTTTTCAATATATTTTTATTTAAATGTATTTCTTATACGTATATACGAATATTTACAATTTGGTGTAGATTTGTTTAATTATACATAAAAATCTAATACTAACACAAGTAAAAATAAATACAAAAACATAAAACATAAAATAAAATGAAAAATAATAATAAGTTTCAAATGTTAAAAAAGTAATAATTTAATATAATAAATAAATCACTAATAGATACTGCTGCGTGCTAACGCCAGCGTACCCGTCACGCCCGTGGTGGGTACCGTTAAATTAGCTGCCGCCGCTGCCATTAATGCCGCCGCAGGTGTATTATTTATCGTATGAGATGCATTCGTGACACTTAAACTACCGCTAAATTTTTCAAAACCACTCGTATCGGAGGTAATCTTTTTGCGCAAATCAGGTTTGGGACCGGTCAGGCACATCTTCTCCATTTGTTGATGCTGTGAGCGCACGGCAAATCTGTTCACATGCACCGGTATGGGCACAACTATTTTCGTGCCAGACGCCCCATTGCGGCCCAGGCCGTGGGAAGAAAGACCGGCCTTGACCCGTTTCCACTTGGCACGACGGTTTTGAAACCAAATTTTAACCTTAAATTAGACAAATGCCAAAAATAATTTTTAAATTGATGAATTTAACCGTCTGTGTATGTAAATAAATTTAAAAAAAATTCGTTTGGCTATTTATATTCAAAGAACAATACAAAAAAACTTAAATATCTTTTTATTTCAATATAAAATTCCAAACGAATAAATTTCTATTTTATTTACAAATAAAATTGTAAAAAAAATTTTAAAATTGTTGTAAAACTTTTGATTATTTTTTATGGCTTTTCTTTCAGAAGTCAACACTTACTTGTACTTCACTTAATTTCAGACTCGTTGCAATTTGACTTCTTTCGGTTAGACTTAAATATTTCTTTGCATGAAACTCTCGTTCCAGTTCTAAAAGTTGTTCCGAAGTAAAAGCGGTTCTACGCCGTCGGGACTTTGAATTTTGTCCGCTGCTATTGTTCGAGTCTTTATTGCCAGCTGAATTTCCCTCGTCGTCCGAACAGTCCTCGCTATCTGAATGTGTGTACGCTAAAATGGTAAACAAATTTAATAACAAAATTAATAATCTGTTCTTTTCTTTATAAATCGAATATATTCGAGCTGATTTTTGAATATTTGACCATATTTTAAAGCTAAATGAAAAATGTATTTCAACCTACAGCAAAATCAATCCTAAGCGCACACCTCCCATAAACGATCAAAATTTGCAGAGTTCGGATATTTATCACTTTTCTCATACAAAATGTATAAAAGATCCACAATTTGCACACAAAAAAGATATAATTATTATCAATCAACTTGATTATTAGAAAAAAAACACGTTTTGGGTAAAATTGTGTTTCAGCCAAGAAATTGAACATCTTGGGCAATTTTGGGGTACCTCTTTGCAAAAAAATCAATTTTTTGGTTGAAACACAATTTTACCCAAAACGTGTTTATTTCTAATAACTGAGTATTGAAAGGAGTTTCAAATGCGAAGAAGCTTCCGAAGAAGCTTAAGTCGCATGCATTTAAGCAAAAAAAATTTTTGACCAATTTTTTTGGTAAGGGGTACCTCTTTGCAAAAAATCAATTTTTTGGTTGAAACACAATTTTACCCAAAACGTGTTTATTTCTAATAACTGAGTATTGAAAGGAGTTTCAAATGCGAAGAAGCTTCCGAAAAAGCTTAAGTCGCATGCATTTAAGCAAAAAAAATTTTTGACCAATTTTTTTGGTAAGGGGTACCTCTTTGCAAAAAATCAATTTTTTGGTTGAAACACAATTTTACCCAAAACGTGTTTATTTCTAATAACTGAGTATTGAAAGGAGTTTCAAATGCGAAGAAGCTTCCGAAAAAGCTTAAGTCGCATGCATTTAAGCAAAAAAAATTTTTTGACCAATTTTTTTGGTAAGGGGTACCTCTTTGCAAAAAATCAATTTTTTGGTTGAAACACAATTTTACCCAAAACGTGTTTATTTCTAATAACTGAGTATTGAAAGGAGTTTCAAATGCGAAGAAGCTTCCAAAAAAGCTTAAGTCGCATGCATTTAAGCAAAAAAAATTTTTGACCATTTTTTTTGGTAAGGGGTACCTCTTTGCAAAAAATCAATTTTTTGGTTGAAACACAATTTTACCCAAAACGTGTTTATTTCTAATAACTGAGTATTGAAAGGAGTTTCAAATGCGAAGAAGCTTCCGAAAAAGCTTAAGTCGCATGCATTTAAGCAAAAAAAATTTTTGACCAATTTTTTTGGTAAGGGGTACCTCTTTGCAAAAAATCAATTTTTTGGTTGAAACACAATTTTACCCAAAACGTGTTTATTTCTAATAACTGAGTATTGAAAGGAGTTTCAAATGCGAAGAAGCTTCCGAAAAAGCTTAAGTCGCATGCATTTAAGCAAAAAAAATTTTTGACCAATTTTTTTGGTAAGGGGTACCTCTTTGCAAAAAATCAATTTTTTGGTTGAAACACAATTTTACCCAAAACGTGTTTATTTCTAATAACTGAGTATTGAAAGGAGTTTCAAATGCGAAGAAGCTTCCGAAAAAGCTTAAGTCGCATGCATTTAAGCAAAAAAAATTTTTGACCAATTTTTTTGGTAAGGGGTACCTCTTTGCAAAAAATCAATTTTTGGTTGAAACACAATTTTACCCAAAACGTGTTTATTTCTAATAACTGAGTATTGAAAGGAGTTTCAAATGCGAAGAAGCTTCCGAAAAAGCTTAAGTCGCATGCATTTAAGCAAAAAAAATTTTGACCAATTTTTTTGGTAAGGGGTACCTCTTTGCAAAAAATCAATTTTTTGGTTGAAACACAATTTTACCCAAAACGTGTTTATTTCTAATAACTGAGTATTGAAAGGAGTTTCAAATGCGAAGAAGCTTCCGAAAAAGCTTAAGTCGCATGCATTTAAGCAAAAAAAATTTTTGACCAATTTTTTTGGTAAGGGGTACCTCTTTGCAAAAAATCAATTTTTTGGTTGAAACACAATTTTACCCAAAACGTGTTTATTTCTAATAACTGAGTATTGAAAGGAGTTTCAAATGCGAAGAAGCTTCCGAAAAAGCTTAAGTCGCATGCATTTAAGCAAAAAAAATTTTTGACCAATTTTTTTGGTAAGGGGTACCTCTTTGCAAAAAATCAATTTTTTGGTTGAACACAATTTTACCCAAAACGTGTTTATTTCTAATAACTGAGTATTGAAAGGAGTTTCAAATGCGAAGAAGCTTCCGAAAAAGCTTAAGTCGCATGCATTTAAGCAAAAAAAATTTTTGACCATTTTTTTGGTAAGGGGTACCTCTTTGCAAAAAATCAATTTTTTGGTTGAAACACAATTTTACCCAAAACGTGTTTATTTCTAATAACTGAGTATTGAAAGGAGTTTCAAATGCGAAGAAGCTTCCAAAAAAGCTTAAGTCGCATGCATTTAAGCAAAAAAAATTTTTGACCAATTTTTTTGGTAAGGGGTACCTCTTTGCAAAAAATCAATTTTTGGTTGAAACACAATTTTACCCAAAACGTGTTTATTTCTAATAACTGAGTATTGAAAGGAGTTTCAAATGCGAAGAAGCTTCCAAAAAAGCTTAAGTCGCATGCATTTAAGCAAAAAAAATTTTTGACCATTTTTTTTGGTAAGGGGTACCTCTTTGCAAAAAATCAATTTTTTGGTTGAAACACAATTTTACCCAAAACGTGTTTATTTCTAATAACTGAGTATTGAAAGGAGTTTCAAATGCGAAGAAGCTTCCGAAAAAGCTTAAGTCGCATGCATTTAAGCAAAAAAAATTTTTGACCAATTTTTTTGGTAAGGGGTACCTCTTTGCAAAAAATCAATTTTTGGTTGAAACACAATTTTACCCAAAACGTGTTTATTTCTAATAACTGAGTATTGAAAGGAGTTTCAAATGCGAAGAAGCTTCCGAAAAAGCTTAAGTCGCATGCATTTAAGCAAAAAAAATTTTTGACCAATTTTTTTGGTAAGGGGTACCTCTTTGCAAAAAATCAATTTTTTGGTTGAAACACAATTTTACCCAAAACGTGTTTATTTCTAATAACTGAGTATTGAAAGGAGTTTCAAATGCGAAGAAGCTTCCAAAAAGCTTAAGTCGCATGCATTTAAGCAAAAAAAATTTTTGACCAATTTTTTTGGTAAGGGGTACCTCTTTGCAAAAAATCAATTTTTTGGTTGAAACACAATTTTACCCAAAACGTGTTTATTTCTAATAACTGAGTATTGAAAGGAGTTTCAAATGCGAAGAAGCTTCCGAAAAAGCTTAAGTCGCATGCATTTAAGCAAAAAAATTTTTGACCAATTTTTTTGGTAAGGGGTACCTCTTTGCAAAAAATCAATTTTTTGGTTGAAACACAATTTTACCCAAAACGTGTTTATTTCTAATAACTGAGTATTGAAAGGAGTTTCAAATGCGAAGAAGCTTCCGAAAAAGCTTAAGTCGCATGCATTTAAGCAAAAAAAATTTTTGACCAATTTTTTTGGTAAGGGGTACCTCTTTGCAAAAATCAATTTTTTGGTTGAAACACAATTTTACCCAAAACGTGTTTATTTCTAATAACTGAGTATTGAAAGGAGTTTCAAATGCGAAGAAGCTTCCGAAAAAGCTTAAGTCGCATGCATTTAAGCAAAAAAAATTTTTGACCAATTTTTTTGGTAAGGGGTACCTCTTTGCAAAAAATCAATTTTTTGGTTGAAACACAATTTTACCCAAAACGTGTTTATTTCTAATAACTGAGTATTGAAAGGAGTTTCAAATGCGAAGAAGCTTCCGAAAAAGCTTAAGTCGCATGCATTTAAGCAAAAAAAATTTTTGACCAATTTTTTGGTAAGGGGTACCTCTTTGCAAAAAATCAATTTTTTGGTTGAAACACAATTTTACCCAAAACGTGTTTATTTCTAATAACTGAGTATTGAAAGGAGTTTCAAATGCGAAGAAGCTTCCGAAAAAGCTTAAGTCGCATGCATTTAACAAAAAAAATTTTTGACCAATTTTTTTGGTAAGGGGTACCTCTTTGCAAAAAATCAATTTTTGGTTGAAACACAATTTTACCCAAAACGTGTTTATTTCTAATAACTGAGTATTGAAAGGAGTTTCAAATGCGAAGAAGCTTCCGAAAAAGCTTAAGTCGCATGCATTTAAGCAAAAAAATTTTTGACCAATTTTTTGGTAAGGGGTACCTCTTTGCAAAAAATCAATTTTTTGGTTGAAACACAATTTTACCCAAAACGTGTTTATTTCTAATAACTGAGTATTGAAAGGAGTTTCAAATGCGAAGAAGCTTCCGAAAAAGCTTAAGTCGCATGCATTTAAGCAAAAAAAATTTTTGACCAATTTTTTGGTAAGGGGTACCTCTTTGCAAAAAATCAATTTTTTGGTTGAAACACAATTTTACCCAAAACGTGTTTATTTCTAATAACTGAGTATTGAAAGGAGTTTCAAATGCGAAGAAGCTTCCGAAAAAGCTTAAGTCGCATGCATTTAAGCAAAAAAATTTTTGACCAATTTTTTTGGTAAGGGGTACCTCTTTGCAAAAAATCAATTTTTTGGTTGAAACACAATTTTACCCAAAACGTGTTTATTTCTAATAACTGAGTATTGAAAGGAGTTTCAAATGCGAAGAAGCTTCCGAAAAAGCTTAAGTCGCATGCATTTAAGCAAAAAAAATTTTTGACCAATTTTTTTGGTAAGGGGTACCTCTTTGCAAAAAATCAATTTTTTGGTTGAAACACAATTTTACCCAAACGTGTTTATTTCTAATAACTGAGTATTGAAAGGAGTTTCAAATGCGAAGAAGCTTCCGAAAAGCTTAAGTCGCATGCATTTAAGCAAAAAAATTTTTTGACCAATTTTTTTGGTAAGGGGTACCTCTTTGCAAAAAATCAATTTTTTGGTTGAAACACAATTTTACCCAAAACGTGTTTATTTCTAATAACTGAGTATTGAAAGGAGTTTCAAATGCGAAGAAGCTTCCGAAAAAGCTTAAGTCGCATGCATTTAAGCAAAAAAAATTTTTGACCAATTTTTTTGGTAAGGGGTACCTCTTTGCAAAAATCAATTTTTTGGTTGAAACACAATTTTACCCAAAACGTGTTTATTTCTAATAACTGAGTATTGAAAGGAGTTTCAAATGCGAAGAAGCTTCCGAAAAAGCTTAAGTCGCATGCATTTAAGCAAAAAAAATTTTTGACCAATTTTTTTGGTAAGGGTACCTCTTTGCAAAAAATCAATTTTTTGGTTGAAACACAATTTTACCCAAAACGTGTTTATTTCTAATAACTGAGTATTGAAAGGAGTTTCAAATGCGAAGAAGCTTCCAAAAAAGCTTAAGTCGCATGCATTTAAGCAAAAAAAATTTTTGACCATTTTTTTTGGTAAGGGGTACCTCTTTGCAAAAAATCAATTTTTTGGTTGAAACACAATTTTACCCAAAACGTGTTTATTTCTAATAACTGAGTATTGAAAGGAGTTTCAAATGCGAAGAAGCTTCCGAAAAAGCTTAAGTCGCATGCATTTAAGCAAAAAAATTTTTGACCAATTTTTTTGGTAAGGGGTACCTCTTTGCAAAAAATCAATTTTTTGGTTGAAACACAATTTACCCAAAACGTGTTTATTTCTAATAACTGAGTATTGAAAGGAGTTTCAAATGCGAAGAAGCTTCCGAAAAAGCTTAAGTCGCATGCATTTAAGCAAAAAAAATTTTTGACCAATTTTTTTGGTAAGGGGTACCTCTTTGCAAAAAATCAATTTTTGGTTGAAACACAATTTTACCCAAAACGTGTTTATTTCTAATAACTGAGTATTGAAAGGAGTTTCAAATGCGAAGAAGCTTCCGAAAAAGCTTAAGTCGCATGCATTTAAGCAACAAAAATTTTTGACCAATTTTTTTGGTAAGGGGTACCTCTTTGCAAAAAATCAATTTTTTGGTTGAAACACAATTTTACCCAAAACATGTTTATTTCTAATAACTGAGTATTGAAAGGAGTTTCAAATGCGAAGAAGCTTCCGAAAAAGCTTAAGTCGCATGCATTTAAGCAAAAAAAATTTTTGACCAATTTTTTTGGTAAGGGGTACCTCTTTGCAAAAAATCAATTTTTGGTTTGAAACACAATTTACCCAAAACGTGTTTATTTCTAATAACTGAGTATTGAAAGGAGTTTCAAATGCGAAGAAGCTTCCGAAAAAGCTTAAGTCGCATGCATTTAAGCAACAAAAAATTTTTGACCAATTTTTTTGGTAAGGGGTACCTCTTTGCAAAAAATCAATTTTTTGGTTGAAACACAATTTTACCAAAACGTGTTTATTTCTAATAACTGAGTATTGAAAGGAGTTTCAAAATGCGAAGAAGCTTCCGAAAAAGCTTAAGTCGCATGCATTTAAGCAAAAAAAATTTTTGACCAATTTTTTTGGTAAGGGGTACCTCTTTGCAAAAAATCAATTTTTTGGTTGAAACACAATTTTACCCAAAACGTGTTTATTTGTAATAACTGAGTATTGAAAGGAGTTTCAAATGCGAAGAAGCTTCCGAAAAAGCTTAAGTCGCATGCATTTAAGCAAAAAAAATTTTTGACCAATTTTTTTGGTAAGGGGTACCTCTTTGCAAAAAATCAATTTTTTGGTTGAAACACAATTTTACCCAAAACGTGTTTATTTGTAATAACTGAGTATTGAAAGGAGTTTCAAATGCGAAGAAGCTTCCGAAAAAGCTTAAGTCGCATGCATTTAAGCAAAAACAATTTTTGACCAATTTTTTTGGTAAGGGGTACCTCTTTGCAAAAAATCAATTTTTTGGTTGAAACACAATTTTACCCAAAACGTGTTTATTTCTAATAACTGAGTATTGAAAGGAGTTTCAAATGCGAAGAAGCTTCCGAAAAAGCTTAAGTCGCATGCATTTAAGCAAAAAAAATTTTTGACCAATTTTTTTGGTAAGGGGTACCTCTTTGCAAAAAATCAATTTTTTGGTTGAAACACAATTTTACCCAAAACGTGTTTATTTGTAATAACTGAGTATTGAAAGGAGTTTCAAATGCGAAGAAGCTTCCGAAAAAGCTTAAGTCGCATGCATTTAAGCAAAAAAAATTTTTGACCAATTTTTTTGGTAAGGGGTACCTCTTTGCAAAAAATCAATTATTTGGTTGAAACACAATTTTACCCATAAGTAAGTATTGAAGGGAGTTTTTCCAATAACTGAGTATTGAAAGGAGTTTCAAATGCGAAGAAGCTTCCGAAAAAGCTTAAGTCGCATGCATTTAAGCAAAAAAAATTTTTTACCAATTTTTTTGGAAAGGGGTACCTCATTGCAAAAAATCAATTATTTGGTTGAAACACAATTTTACCCATAAGTAAGTATTGAAGGGAGTTTTTCCAATAACTGAGTATTGAAAGGAGTTTCAAATGCGAAGAAGCTTCCGAAAAAGCTTAAGTCGCATGCATTTAAGCAAAAAAATGTTGGACCAATTTTTTTTACTCTACTATTAGTTTAAGAAATTTGTCTAATTAAAAGTTTATATCTCACTTCAATTAAGATGCAGGAAATATTCATCATAATAAGGACGGCCAAAGCTCATTAATACCGACACTTTGTTTTATGCAAGAAACCCAAAATATTTCACTTGTAATGAACCAAAACAAATTATTAAGAATATTTTCAAAGCGAAAAGCATTTGAAATTTCAATTTGGCCGTTTTTGTTTTCCATTCTCCAAAGTTAAAACATTTCATTCACTTGACATGAATTATGATTGCACGAAAAACACAAAAGAAAAAAAAATATGTACAAATAAAATGTATCCATAGTCTCAAGCATGTAAGATGACGGGCAGGCAGAAAGGCTGATAATCGCAAAACTCAAATGATTCTTGTTTAAATGTATCATTTACTTATTTGCTTCGCACTTACACGGTTGACTTAATTTAAGTCAGAGATTTATATTTATCGTTTTATTCAAATTATACAAACCACTAAAAACGTGCGGATTTCATTCTCAATAAAGCAACCCCCAAAACAAACAATATACGAGTTATGGTTTGAAGTAATAGAGACCTTTGCAAGCATATTGCTGGCAAGAAGGGCTCTGTACAGTGGGGCTGATGAGACAAATAGTATGACGCAGTCTGAGCATTTTTAGTTTTTTTTTCACACAGGAATGATTTAACTAGAACAGCCACTCAGGAGATGATTTCTATTGATTTATTAGTAATTTTTTGTGCTAGAACTATGGAAAAGAGGGGGTAGTGTTGGGTGGAAAGATGGAGAAATATGTAAAGGGAGAGAATTTTTCCTTTTTTTATTTATTATATTTTCACTTCGCCGTTGAATGTGCTACATTTATTTTTATCGAACAGTCAGTCATATTTACTAAAATTAAATTCAATTAAGAAAAACAAAATACTCATGAGTAGTGAGGATGAAAGTGTAGCGGCTTTCGAAAACAGCTGTTCTGCTCTGTTGTGCAAGTTGATTAATTAAAACTGATGTTGACTTTCTTTCGTGCCTTGGAATATTTATCATGTCTTTCTCAATTCGGGCAATTAGTCTATAGATCTTAACAGAGATTTCTTTAATTTTTTTTTTTAAATTCAATTTACAATTGCTTATTTGCTATGATGCTAACAAACTGGTATTAAAATATTGAATGTGAATGAAATTGATTATAAATAAAATGGATTTTAATTAAAATTGATTATAAATAAAATTAAAATTTGGGAAATGTAGTTTAACTTTGTGGCATGTAATTGAAAATCCGACGGAAAAATAGAGGAAATCAACAGGATCTGATAAAATTTTTTTGCTGTTTTTACTTAGCAACAATATTCACTAAAGCCTACTTTAATTGACTATAACTGAGTCATCAAAACACTCTTTACTCTTATATAGGCAATTCTTAAAGTCGTTTGAATAAACACATTAATTTTACACAAGATTCTAAGCATCAACTGAATTCCTGAGATCGAAAGAAAAATTAAGGACTAATTTATTAATACATTTCTTAGAATAACCTTGAAATTATTTTCAATAAATTTATGTACGCATATTGAAATTTTCAAAAATCGTGAACATGGAAAAAGAAAATTTAAAATTTTGCCTGTGAAATGGGCCACAGTGGCGTCATACCGTTTTAATTGTGGTCGTCTGTATGATGCCAGCAGACAAGTTTGTCTTTGATTAGTGTGCATGTGTTTGTGTTAATGTTGTTCACTTGTGGGGTGTATGGAGCCCCGACGTAATGCCAGTTATGAATATTTAATTTGTTAACAACAACGACACCAAAAACATTAACATTCAATTTGATTTGGCTTTTAAATGTATTTGTTGTTGGCATTACAAAAATGTAAAAAATATGATTGTGATGATTGCTGTTGTTGTTGTTGTTGTTGTTATTGTTGTTGTTGCTGTTGTCATAGTTATTGCCTCGCTTCTTTTTTTGTTGCCTTTTGCAAAAGTCATATTTATTCCAATTTAAAGTGAATTTTTATGCTTATCAATGCTGTTGAAGTCGACTGTCGCTATTGTTAAGAATCCTGTTTGTATTAAAATGAAGTGATTTAATATTTAATGTCCCTTTACCCACCCCTGCCATTTTCCTAAATGGACGTCAGCGTCATGTTTATACACACGTTTCACATTTAATCATCATTCGTCATCGTTCTGTTTTTTGTTTTTTTGTTTTATTGTATCCCCATGAATGAATTTGTGCTAAAGTATGAATTAATAAATTTATCGGTGATGGATACAATTAATTTTTTCCATCATATTTCTAGTCACTTACTGCAGCTCTTGTCCGTAGCAGCTAGAATAGTAGTTATAGCATAAACTGGGGTAGCAGAAGTCTAGTAAATGTCAACATGTCAAACAAATTTTTGATAAGCATTTACAAGAGTTAAAAGTTTTTTGATTGACATGCAACATTAGAAGTCGTAATGTTTATTATGCTAATTTTCGTTTATCTCTATTGTTAGTGTTACACTTAAAACGTCTTAATTAAAACTGATGCATAATGAAAATTAAGAAAAAAATGAGATTTAAAATTTGTATTAAGAGATTTGAAAATTCACATTTCGTTACTTGTTATATCGGGTGTTTTTCTACCTGAAGATAGAAATATTGTTGGAATGAAATTGTTTTTATTATAATCTAGTAGATAATCGGTCTGATTGTGTAAGGCGTTGGCGTTTACGCCAAAGGCGTTTTCTTTAATCTACTACGAAATACGACTGAGGCGTAAACGCCAACACCTTACATAATCAGGGCGAATATCATGGGATAATATGTGGTGACAAGCAAAATACGCATGCGTACTGATGATGATAGTGTAGTGGCTTTCGAAAACAGCGTTCTGCTCTGCTGTGCAGGTTGGATAACTAAAAAAACTGATGCTGACTTTTTTGTGTGCATCGGAATATTTATCATGTCTTTCTGAATTTAAACAAATATTCGAGCAATTAATTAATAATTGAATTTAATATGCGATCTATTTTTCAATATGATTTGGCAGTTGTCCGCCGCGGTCGAACAGTCTAATTTTTGACTACTTTTTTCAATATAATTTTTTTTTGTAGAACCAGACTCAGGGCTGACCCCGACATACATATGCTGTGCATTGGGCCTAGATTTTTTTGCTATTTATTTTTGCACCAGTGTTAGCTGCAACTTTATCTCCAGGATTGGTTCTACTCAAGGCCCATCGTTAGTGCTCCTGAAGCATTAGAAGACAATATTAAAGGCACCAAAAGTTAGCCACCTTACCGTGGCCGTATCGAACATATGCCGGAACTCGTATTTAAAAAATAAATGCCATGAAATTATCTAACAAATTATAAACAAAAATTTCATTAGAAGAACGTTTCCATTTTTAGGTCAATTGCCAGACAACATTTTTATTCTATTGGAAGGGACATTTTCTTAAGATGGCAAAAAAGAAACCATAAACATGAAAGCTTCAAGAATTAAATTTCTAAATGAAGAAAAAAAGGACAGACATAAATAAAATTGTTTGCGTTCATAGGACTAGAACCTAAATCCCTTTTATGAAGCTACTTCAAATATACGATTTTTTCAATAAATAAGGTACTTTATTTTTCATTTTATTTTTGTCTGGGACCAACGCTCACCTAATGACCTCTACAAATGCGTTGCATTATGCAGGTACTAGATAATACAAAGAAATATCATAGCAGATGTCTTTAATCGGAATTGGTGATTCCTTGTCATGGAAATTTCAAAAACAGATTTTGGTAAGGAGTAACCCCTTTCCAAAAATGTAATTAAACAATTTTTTTCGCAAATGCAAGCAAATTAAGCTTTTTCAAAAGCTGCTTTACTTTTCCAAAATATTACAAGTAATTATTAAAAATAAGTACGTTTAAAAAAAATCTGTAACAAACATGGAAATTTCAAAAACATACAATTCGGCATGTGGTACCCCTTTCCAAAAAAGAAAAACAAAAAAAATTTTTTTTTCGCAAATTCTATCGAATTAAGCTTTTTCAAAAGCTGCTGTCCTTTTGCACCTCTTTCCCAAAAAACCAAAAAAATTTTTTTTCGCAAATGCATGCAAATTAAGTTTTTTCAAACTTAACTTTCGCTTTTAGCTCCATGGTTTCATGGATAATATCAGAGTTGTAACAGAATTCATTTCAAACTAAACTATTTGTCATTTATAATTGGCCTCCATATTCTCGCGAGCTAAACATTATTGAAAATGTTCAGGGGGGTTATTCTGTAATGCGATGCGAATGAAAAACTGAATGCATTTGTATGCCATTTACATTGAAATGCGAAAGAAATTCCTTTCGCATCGCATTACAGAATAACCCAATAATGTTTAGGTCGCGAAAATATGAAGGCCAATCATATATGACAAATAGTTTAGTTTGAAATGAATTCTTTTACAACTCTGATATTATCCATGAAACCATGGAGCTAAAAGCGACGAACAAATTAAATTTGATTTAACCGATTTCGAACATTTTTTGATATTTCAAATAACATCTCTGCAGGAGGATAAGCGTTAATTGTCTTTAAGCTACTGGTACGATTACTAGTATAGAAAGCACTAGTTCAAAAGGTGATTAGACATATACAGAAAAGTACTAGTACTTCAAGTAGTTCATTTGTAGACTAATTTGACTTGCAGAATTTCATATTACTTTTTGATAATGTTTTAAAGCGAATTGCTAATTCTCATTTTCATTTATTTTATTTTTAATTGTTACAATTTTTAAACAAATTCAAATTTGAAACAAAGATAAGTATTAGAAGACTTTCCCACCTGCATATCAGTTTATTTATTCGATAATTTTTTTTTTTTTTTTTTTTTTTAATCTTGGACCAGCACTCAGGGGATGACCCCTATATATGCAATGCATTGCGCCGGAACTGAAAACCAGGGGATAGTATTGAGGGGACAGATTAGGAAAGATGAGAGAGAAGATAGACAGTTTTTTACTTCGCCGGTTAATTTTTGCTACAGGGCCGACGAAGGTGGGTGCTGTTACTCTGCTTTTAGTACATGATAGTGTCAGTCGCTGCCAATTATGTTCAGTGACCAGTGACTATGCCTTCATCATTGAAACAGGCTGGCAACAACTAACACAACCACGCACTAATGCTGAACATAAGAATTCAACACAATATTTCATGACTCAGCGCGGGCTCGAACTCATGACCCTCCGCTTCATAGTCTCGTGTTTTACTACTTCAGCCAACATCACCGTAATTAAGCCGCAGTTTTCTTGAGTGTTAAAAAAGTGACATTTTAAAAACTAAATAAGAGGAACTTTCCATTTCCTCTTATAAACTAAGAATTGATGAACCAAAAATTGCTTGTGAAGACAAAGACTTAACAAATTTCATTGAGTTTAGAAAACCAATAAATTTAGGGATTTTTTTTTATATATGAACCAGTTCTTAATGCAGAACTGATTATACTAGTATCCGACTAGAAGAAATTATACTAGTACTCATCTAGTACTAATAGTACTAGATGAGTACTAGTAATAACTTTTATTTTTCATTTAAAAATATAAAAATCGAAAATAACTTTTATTTTTCATTTAAAAATATAAAAATCAAAAATAACTCTTATTTTCTATCTAAAAATATAAAAATCAAAAATAACTCTTATTTCTTGATTTTTTTGATAAAAGTCATAACAGTTACGGTCCCTGATTTTTTTTTATGTCTTTGATTTAACGCTTAAAAATTCCAATTAATTTTGGACGGTTTACGAACAGAAAAAAGTCCTTCATCATTTGTGCACGATATACTATCAAAGTTAAGCTTAGAAATGACCAGGTTTTAAAAGAGCAGAAGCAACAACTCCGATTATAAAACAGTTTGAAAAACACATAAAGCAAATAGTTTTTAAAAATGATACTGGGGTCACTTTTAATAATATAATATTATATTCAATCAGCCTTATCGTGTTTGGCGTTTTTCGCCTTCAAATTCGACAATTTGTAATAGCTTAAAGAACATATTTTCCTTTATTCTATTGCAAATTGTCGAATTTGATAGCGAAAAACGCCAAACACGATAAGGGTGATTATTTTATTTAATCAAAGAAATATACTGTTATTTTATTAAAAGTGACCTTAAGCTTGTTATTAACGAATACACTGACAAAATTATGACAGTAACGGAATGTATTTTGTTCAAGAAGTTTTCCGTTCAGTCATTTTTAAATGCATAAGCACTTAAAAATGTAAGCAAATTTATTTTTAACTGATTCTAACAGTCATTCAAAAAACTAACTACACATTAATACGGATTTTCTGTTGCTTTCAATATTGTCAGTTGTTTATTTGTAAGTATATTCACAATATTATTAAAGAAACGAAATGTACTTCATTCAAGAAGTATTCCGTATAATAATTCTTAAATGAACAAACATTTAAAATTTTAAGCAATTTTAATTTTAACTGATTCAAAAAATACTATTTCTTTTTGAGCAAACAAAATAAAAGAGAAAAGCAATATTTTTTACAGATTTAAGACTGTTAATTTTTTAACATTTAAAATTAAATGATATTTTTGTTAAAGTTAAATGAATAATAAGTTGACCGGTTTTTAATCGAATATTCATTTATTTTATATGACAATTTCAGTTAATTTTACGTACAGAATATTTTGAGTGTACAGTAGAATCTGGAAAAGGTTAAGCGTACTGTTCCAAAGGGGTGTTGACTTTTTCGAACTACTAACTTTGCTAAGCGTTTTTTTTTAATTGAAAACCGACATAAATCACATAACATATTGGAAGCAATATAATGGAGAAATATATATTTAATTTTCCTGTACTAAAGTACTAAAGAGTTCTTTTGCTTCTGTCGCTACTATAATCAAAAGTTTTGACAATTAATCCAGTCTGGCAGTCCTAAAATACGAAGCACATAAATACGTTATGCGTTGACTATTAACTTGCCGACGGAGAAGTTTAACGCAATGAAAGTACTCATGATGTACGCTGATGGATATTAAATCAGTTGTTTGTTTCCCGTTTTATATGTTTTCTTTTTTTTCGAAATTAATTTATTTCTACTAAACAGAAAAAGTTAATCAAAACAATACAAAACAACAAAACATACTGATATCTGTCTAATTCCTTTTGCTCCATTTTCCTACTTTTTCCAATTTCAATTGCTCCATGTTCGTACTTTGCGTTAACGCAGACAATGTAATGAAGCTGCAATTCCATACTATTCGTTAGATGCATGAGCATTTCATGCTTTCTGCGGATTATATGCGTTTCTGAATTCAAGTTACATGCAAAGGCTTTTATACGCCTAGCTTTTAGATTTAAGACAAAAAACAAAGGAAACCGCAATCCAAGACACAAACCTTTTTTTGACACACATGCGACGCCTGTACATATTTTTAAGACATACATAAAACGCAACAACGCGGAGAACGGATGGTGAGGCCTACCACTACCATAGTCTCGCCTTTTTGTGTTTTCCAGCCCTCTAACACAGTCACATAAATAAGTATTTTCCCCAATAATTAAAATATCATGTGATAGAAGAAACTGCTGTTCCAAAAAAAGCTTACCTCGACTTTTATCCACTTCAGACCTGTAATTTTGTGGTGACATTGTCAGACTTATATCACTGCATGAATCGCCGCTGCAATCATAATCCTCATCCATACCGCTAACATCCAAAGATGTTTCCGAATGATTTTTTAAGCTGGCACTGTTTGGCATTGATTCTCGGGCAGATGCATTTCCTGTTATATGTTGTTTCAACAAAGTTGTTGGGACTGTGTTAGATGTCAAGGCCGCTGCATCGTTTAACATTTTTCCCACATTTTGAGCAAAATGATTAGCCATACTAAGATTTTGTATATTATCATTTAAGCCACTAGCAGCCATTATTTCAGCGAGCCGTTGGCGTGAATTTAAATCGTTGGCGCTGAGGGCAGATTGATGGAGCAGTGCTTCGTTAATAGACATGGCTGGTGGTGAGGTTGTATTATTGGTGGCAGCGGCAATACTTAAACCAAAATTGGGATTAAACAATAAACGCTGGTGTAGTTGATTCTCTATATCGCTGGACGATTTTAAAAGATTTAAAGTCTGTGGATTTTGCATTAATGTCATATCGTTATTTGCTAAATTTTCATTGGCACTTGAGGGTTCTTTTGTGAGCAGATTTAATGGCATTGGATTATATTCACCGCCATTAGCAAAAAGTTGAGAAATTCGATCATGATTTTGTGCAAAATAGCCATGTAACCAGGGATTGTATAGAGGAAAATTGGTTAAGCCTAAAGCCGATGATGCCACCATGGCACGAGCACTTAATTCCTCCGATACTTCCAGCGAGTTGATGGAATCATCTGATGATTTTGTGGAGGCATGTTGGTGGTTAGCTATTAAGCTTTCTATGGTAAATGGTGTCGGGAACTTTGTTAGTTTTGTTGCTTCAATATTATCCATAGCATGAGTTTTATTATCCATTTTGTAACTTATAAGGAATTTTTGCTATTCACAATTTTTGTTTTTAACTTTAGAAATTATTCCATAATTTTCACTACCGCATAACACGTTATTGCTTTTTTTCTATATATTTATTTTTTTAAATACAGACAATATTCAACTTATTGCACACGTACTCTACACGAACCAGTGAACCGTTTAAAGGTCTTTGACGTACTAAACATTGTCGTTGTATGCACAACCGGTGCTTAGATACATCACGTACTAAACGCCTCGTTGTTGGTTGACAAACTCACACTTTATGTTGTTTTTTGTCTGCCACTTTAGAATTAATTCATTGAATGTTCACACACAAGCACACATATTCATGTCCCCTACACAAAACGGTAAAAAATAGCAACCACCATTACTCTTTGGACAACAACGAATAGCAGGACTGTCTCCTCACTTCTATTGGCTCCTCCTTGTTTTCGTTTACAGATGCAATATGGCGCATGCCAATGAGAATTCAACAAAGCAATTGTTGTTGGTTTCATGGGTATGAAAAAAAGGGGAATTAAACGGCACATTTACTTTAAGGGGTAATTTTTTGTTGTTTGAAATCGGGTGTGTGGTTTAATGTGTGCCTTTTTGAATTTGTTTGGCTAATTATGTCTAACTAATCATGAATCATTTTGTACATTTGTTTCTAATGATGTTTACACGTTTGTGTGTTTGTTTGCTTTGCCTTAATTATGTTCTGCTTGATTCGTTTTCTAATGATGAAATTGCCCGCATTACAAGCAGACAAGAAAATTGCCACGCCCGCTCATTAATAATCAAGCACAATCGGACTGCTTTAAGTGACCAATTTGTAAGAAATCAAATGGAAAAAAGTAAAACTTAAAATACACCAAGCGACATTTGTGCAAATTGTTTTTTCAACATTCATAATCGATCCGATCACTATTTTAAAAGCATTAGTTGGTAGTGAGTGTGTTGAATTTATGCACCATATGCTTTACAATATTATAAGAAGTGATGGTTATTATATATACAATTTGCATATCTACTTACGAGCAAATTGCATGCTGTGTTCACGTCCATATGCAAACTATTTTTAATGAATGATTATTTAAACAATTCTTTGCAAGATAGGTACTAAATTTGTACGTACTTATTTATTTGCTCAATTAATGGTTGTTGGATTCCATAATTGAAAAATGTGAGGTTACATTAAATGAAAATTGCCACTTTCGAATTAAACGGTTAATATCGAACAGCTCTGCTGAATAACAATTTATTTTCTCCTGATGTTAGTGTCCTACCATGATGTGGCGCAGATGCTTCGATATTAGCTGTGATCTGTGCCGCCTTCTCAGGATATTGGAGGTGATTTTACTATGAATTAGAGTCACCATATACCTACATGAAGGGTTTTCCACATTTTAACTCTATGTATAGTGTGACATCATAATAAACCATAGCATAGGTACTGATACTTTATTCAGGGGCCAAATTACCGCATTCGATATCGAACGAAATTTCCGTACATTTTAAATACAAATTTCGATAGATATCGAATGCCGTAATTTGACCCCAGAACACTCTTCTTGCATTATCGAGGGTTACGGTGTGGTGAAACCGAAAAATAAAAACTTCAATTTAATGTTTCAACTTATACAGCAGGACAAATGAAGGCAGATTTCGGTAGTCGCTATATTAGCATCATCAGTACTCATGAGTGGTTTTCTTTCTCGCCAATTGACATCTACATAAGACATTTAGCAAGAGACTACCGAATGATCACAGCCAGCTGCCCATTATATTGTTCTAACTTTTCAGCCTTTGATTTTTTTATTTTCAGTAATAATATTGAGCTTGAGGCTTATTTTTATAAAATAGTAACTTTAAAACTATTTATTAGATATTATCATTTCTTTTTATCAATATTTCGATATCCTCTGGATATCTTAATTAAATTTTATATAAAAAGACAATTTATTTTCCTATAATTTAAAAATGTTGTTATTGTAAATTATAATTAGATTTCAATTGTTATCCTGAAGAAGATATCCAGAGGATATCGAAATATTGATAAAAAAATAAATAAATAATTTTAAAGTTATTATTTTATAAAAATAGGGCTCAAGCTCAAAATTATTACTTAAAATAAAAATTATTTAGTGAATACCCAACTTTAAACTTTTACTATTTTAATCAATTATTCATCCGTTCTTCTGAAGTACTAAAAAGATCTTAGGAATTTTGAGAGGCCTTCAAACAAGATATCTGCGGAGGCGACCAACTAGTCGTTAGGGCCCAATGAGGGAATATGTATGTGCATAAACCACTATATGGAATGGCAATATCCGTACCGGGACTTCCTAGAACCATAAGCGTAGCTAATTAAAATAAAAGGTGTGTTCCCACATGACTGCATAATCTTGCCGTTGCTCTCTTGCAAACTCTGGAGCACAACTAAGTAAAAAAATCAACACAAGATGGGTCCTAAGAGGTGGTACATTTTTTTTAGGAGTAGGCACAGCGCTCAGGGGATGACCACTACATATGCAATGCATTGCACCGGAACTGAAAACGAGGGGATAGTATTGAGGGGACAGATTAGGAAAGATGAGACGATAGACAGTTTTTTTTGTAGCTATTTCAACCTTTTTTACTTCGCCGGCTTATTTTTGCTACAGAGCCGACGAAGGTGGGTGCTGTTACTCTGCTTTTAGTTCAGTGCCAATTACGTTCAGTGGCCTTCATCATTGAAACAGGCTGGCAACAATTAACACAACCACGCACTAATGCTGATCAGAAGAATTCAATACAATATTTCATGCCTCAGCGCGGGCTCGAACTCAGGACCCTCCGCTTCATAGTCTCTGTTCTACTACTTCAGCCAACCGCACCCACAGCACTATTGCAGTACACAATTATTTGGTTTTGCACAATTAATGGATTTTAAGATTTTGATATTCCTCTATTAATCGAGTCAGGTCTTTAAATTATTATCAAAACTTAAATCATATACCAAATAATTTTACACAATAGCAAAAAAACATGAACACGTGAGTATTTGAGTTAATAGTATCATTATGCGATGCGTGTTCGAATTTTCAAAATTCTCCCGTTATGGGCCTACATTGACTGGCGATCGTTTTTAATGGTGGCACGCCATGCAATTTTTTCAGAAGTTTTTGTCATGAAGGGTGTGGCAGCGAAGTATGTTCCGAATTTGATGAATTTTTACCCAAAAAAAAAACATCGCATTGAAGCAAACAACACCTTAATTATACTTCAGCCATCGTATAGTCCAAATTTGTGCCCCTTCTAAGATTTTTCCGTTCTAAAGATTGAAGACAGCCACTAAGGTTCGGTTTGAGGAAATAAAAAACTGAATCATTGAGCGTTGGAAGAAGATACCAAAAATTTCATACAGTAAAATTATTAATAGCGAATCTTTCTAAATATGATTTGAGTTGCACTGAGAAATAAGTTCATCTGCTTTAGCACAATCTTGACGGCTCAGAAAGGATGAGACGGATAGCCCCGATGCAAAGTAATTATTAACGTGACCACGAAAAACAGCACAATTAAATTAAAATTGAATTTTATAATCTTCTCTTTTTCTCATTTCATTTAGAAATCTGTTCTCTATGTGTAGGTTAAATTTCATTTAACAGAATTTTGTTTCATTCTCAACATTAAAATTATATTTTGAAAAATAATTTCAACAGCAACTTCCACTTGTCATATCAGAACTTAATACAGGTGAGGGCTGTAAAAAACGTATATTTCCGATGTTTGTTTTCATGCATTCTACATGTTTTGTAAATTCAAATTAAATATTACATAAAATTTCAGAAAACTATTATTAAAATTTATGCACGAGTATGTCTGCCTGCTTATGCGTGTGTATGGGTGTGCTAGTATTTTATAATAAATTCTTGGTTTAATTAAATGAAACTAAAACTACACACCAACAAACCAGCACTTCCTTATTTATTGAATGTTCATTGAACACATTCAGTTCGTGCCATGTGAAACCGACCATCTGACCTTTTAAAGACGCGCTGCGAAAAGTAAACGAAAGAAAGAGTTAGGTCAAATTTCTAAATATGTATGTGTGTTTGTGTGTGTGTGTACGTATAGTATGTAAATTGTATGCCTGAGTATAAATTATAACAATAGACAATATTAATTTATATTTCAGAAAGTAAAATAAAAACCACAAGTAAGAATAACATGAAATTCGTGTTGAGGCCAATGTTTAACCAACAACTGATACGCCTACTTTTATAATTGCCTAAGTAGCTGTTGTTGTTATCAAATATATGTAACTTACACACAACATGTGTATGTACGTATGTATATAATATACAAAAAGATACATACAAACTGGAGTAAAGGATATTTTTTTTTTTAGTTGGGTATGGAGTTTTAAATTTACAATAGTGTGCCATTTATTTAGTTATTATTTGTTTTGTATTCAGTTTGCCATTTAATCACATAGACTGACATCTAACCTTAAATTTTCTGTGGCGTTTAGAAATTATATTCAAATAAAAATTGCCAAGCGGTTGTTTTCGATTAAAGTTAAAATTTATGGCCATATACCGTGAGTTTTATTTCATTTTATAGCTGTATGCCCCTGAAAAAAATACCCTGTATTCATATACATATAATAATTTCTTCCTATACCTTCTTTGCTTCTCATACTGTGTAATTGTCTCATTAAATTGTGAGCACAAGTTGATCGCTTTTGTACCTGCTGTTTTGTATGTTAAATTGTATCTGGTAATTGTATTCGCACGTACAAACACTCAGACAATAATTAGGTTTTTTTTTATCAGGGATGAACAAATTTTACTGATTGTACTAGTTTCAGTTAATTAATTAAATAAGCTCATAATTTAATTAAACTACAACAAAATTGAATGATTTGGTTTTGAATAAAACTAAAAAAAAATTGAGGCGTAGAAAAATTTTGGCGAGTTTTGGGATTTTCTTTCTAGCATTTTTAGAATTTCATGCAGTTTCAAAAATTTTTTAAAGAAATTTTGAATATGTATTCAATTTTGATTTTAGTTAATGCTAGAGTCAATGTCGACGCCGTTGACGGCGTTTTAACGCCGAAAAAGTTGAAATAGATTGAACTTTTACGGCGTTGCAACGCGTTGAGATTAACTGCTCTCATACAATTACATACGATTCAACTTTTTTTTTTGACATTTGACGCCGTCGACGACGTCGACATTAACTCTAGCATAAGAAATCAAATATATTCAGTAGTGAATGAATTCGGTTTCTTAGCGAAAATTTCCAAAAACTAAAATCAAAATCGGAAACAAATTCAAAATTTTTTTTAAAAAAATTGTTGAAAGAAACAAGTAAAAAAATTTGTCAGAATGATTTTATTGTAATTTCACTAGCCAATTTCGATCATGATATTAAAAATGATTTCATTCCGAAAATTTTTTTTGTTTTTCCATTTCTGAACAACCGAAATACGGAATCAATTCCAATTCCGAATGGAGTTTAATTCTGCGACATGACTTTATATATAGAAATTGTCTGCACACAATTGTTTCTCGGTTTGTGGTCGTTAAAAAAGTCATGGAGAAAAAATATATATCGTTACCTAAAACGCAAAACGCCCTTGCGTGGCATTTCATCAAATATAAATACTAAAAAAAACATAAAACTCGCACTAACGAAAATAGAGATTTTATTTTTATAATTATATTGGAAAAAAGTTGCATATAAGAACATATTGCATTGTAACATGTTTTTCTATTTTCTGTAAAATATTCACAATGTTGGATGGGGCATTTTGAGTTTCAGATAACGATATGTAACTGCACTGAAACGATCTATAAAGATCCATATTCATAAAAATTATTAGAGTCTAATAAAAGCGTAATAAAACAAAATTTCATATGAAATTTGCTCTATTACACTCTTATAAGCCTCTCATAATTTTTATGAATAGGGGGGAAACAATATTGGCGATGGGGCGTATTTGAAGATATTCTGAAATATATCCTGCAACTTTATTACAAATATTCCCCATTTAGTGTCGCGTCAATTTTATTCCCTTAAAAAGTACCATTTTATTTCCCTTCGCTGGTTTATTTCAATGCATATAAGTGACATCCTTGTTAAATATTATTCCTGTTTGCACGTCTCATGTAACCATGAATGACATGAAGGTTCGTTAAAGGGTAACCTTTGAGTGCTTGTCAAATGAGTTTAATTGAATGGTGTATAATTAATGCACTGTAAAGCCAATGGCTTACGTATAATTTCCAGTTAATTACAAGTTGGTCAATCATTACAAATTTACGAAAAAATAATTTAAATAAATAGAATGTCACAATAACCGCAACAAATTCATGGGTTTAGTTATTTTATTATTTTCTGTAGTTGTGCTAGATTTGAATATAAGGAAATTTTTGCTTCAAAAGTCCAGTAGATGTGGTAGTTTCTATCAAAGATGTTGGACGACGATGGATCTCTAACAGGATCCTTTAAAATTGCGCATTAAATAACTAGCGTTCATTGAATTAAGAATTTAAAGGCTAACCCCCGTGTTCATAAAAAAATAAAATGAATTTGAAATCTGTTTTAAGAAAATTTTTTATGAAAAAATTGTATTAAAATACATTTCAAACTCATTTTAACTTTTATGATTACCGGTGTTATTGTTCGAAATGTTTTGATTTTTAAATTCAGTACGACATGATTGAAATATTCCAAGGCACAAATGCAGCTCAACATCAGTTTTTAGTTATTCAACTTACACAGCAGAGCAGAACAGCGATTTTCGAAAGCCGCAACGCTTTCATCATCAGTGCCCATGTGTATTGAGTTTGTCACCACTTATTAGGTGACTTGGTTGAATATTATTATTATTCTTATTTAAATAAATTTTATTAGGAAATTGCATACGAGAACTGTATCAACCTGATGTTAACACATTTTTTCTTTAATACCCGCGTTGCCATTTGATTATTGCTCATACTGTTTTACAGTTTCCTGCTATGAGCTGCATTTCTCTGTATAAACAAAGTGTAACTGCTAGACTTGGGTCGAACCAGTTCTTTTTGTTTTCTTTTTAAGATTCAACTTAAAAACAGCAAACGGATTAGTACCTTTTATAAAATTAGTTAATCTTAGTTAAATAATAATCGTAATCTCAATCCTAAAAATTCGCCATGAGTCTTCTTAAATATTTTATTTACATTATTTTTTAAATATTTCTAAGCACGAATACATACATATTTACACACATACGTTTGTATGTATGCAAACACTAGCCGTAATAATGTAATAAATATTTCTACGCCTTATTTGTTTAATTATATTACAATCATTTCACCTCATTTCAAATACAGTACATACTCTACAGTTTATTGTTCATTTAACGTTTAAATGATTTTCGTCTGGCAAAGCAATAAAAACAATTTTGATAAAGAAAAAAAAATTTAAGAAAATATTTAAAGAAAATCAGTCAGTATCGCAAAATGTTTGCCATGATTTGTGTATCATTTTCTTTTTATTATTTTTCTGGTTGCCAAAAGAAAATTATTCAAAAAATTTAAGACAATTTGTCAGTAAATAACGTGATGATGATTTCTTCTGTTCTTTGACACTGACTGCACCATCGAATAAAATTGTATGAATTGATGTTGCATCAAAATGACAACACTTTAAATATATGTATCAATTTAATTTGTTAAATCTGCCCATAGTGTTTATTTATATGTTAGTTTGTCGGTTTGATGTAGTACGACACACTTGGGCAATTTTTACAACATTAAATTCTCTGACAAGTAAATTCGTAAATACGAATACAAACTTCTGGTACTTTGAATAGGAAAAAAAAGAAAGAAATAAATAAATAATGATCTTTGAATTTAACAAGTAGCAAGTGTCCGTCCAAAAAACAAATTTCAACATATTGAGGATAAATTCACAGACGAAAGAAAAGAAAAGCAAAAAAAAACTCGTATAAGAGAAGAAAATGTGCTGATCACTCTTGCACTCTAGTCGTGACACGATTATGTGTAGGAAAACTAAGAGATGAATAACTCGAGGGTGACACCCCGTTTGTCAACAGCATTCTGATTTATACGATCATATGAAACGCTTCGTTGCAACTTGTTAATTTGTGCATCTTCTTAAAGAAAAACTGCAGCAGTCGTAAGATTATTTAATTTTCTAAGGATTTCCTGCGCGTTCGAAGATCATGAAATTCCAAACAGCCATGATCGATGCTATAGATATGCATGTACGTGTATACCCAGCAAACATAAGGCCAAACGTTTGTTGGCAAGGAACGAAGAATACATGTTAGAAAAAAATGTGCCACAAAAATTGGTTTTTGCAAAAAGGTACATCTTTTCAAAAAAGGGATTTTTCTTTAAATGCATGCGGTTTAAATTTTGTCAAAGTCTTGTTCCTTTGAATATATAAATACATATAAAAAATGTGTTACAAATAGATAATAATTGATTTTTGCAAATAGAAACAAAAACAAAAAATTTCACGCTATTTATTGCCGATTTCACTATGTCGACCGAATTCTTTCTTTCGTATTAATACATTTAAAATAAAAACAATTTATACAATTTTGTTTTTTGTTTTAAATATATTTGTACGAAAGAAAGAACTCTGTCGACATTGTTAAATCGGCAATAAATCGCATGCAATTTTTTTTTTACTTTCTATTTGCAAAAATCAATTATTTGTAACACATTTTTTATATGTATTTATATATTTTTAATATATATTTTTTAATAAGTCGACATTGTAAAATAGGCAGTTAAACTTCCTTAAAAAATAAATTACTTTTTATTAATTAATGAAACTACATTTCAAACATTCAATGCATAGTTTTGGAGCATCCATTTTGGTTAATTTGAGAAAAAATATAATCAAAATAAAAACTAACATTCAAGTAAATATTTTTGAACAATTATTGTACAGATTGGTGAAATAAAATATAACGGTTAATGTTAATTGAATTTACAGTCAGGTGGTAGTATTTTAAAATGTTTGTATTGATTGCCCATCTGGCATCCTTAATATTCAATACTCTTATTTACGACACTGCACTAAAAATAGTACTAAAATGCAGAAAGAAATGTGTGTGACTGTGTATGTGCTTTGTTGTGCATAAATTAAAATAAACAAAAAGTGTTTTCCTCAATTTTAGTTGATTAATATAAGTTCATAAGAGAATTAAGTTTAGAAAAGTATGAAATTCATTTTTTGTTTTGTTCAAAATGTTGCTATTTTTGTAAATTATAAATTTCACTAATAATTTCAGCAACAGAATCAGAAGCAACAGATAAAATATACAACAGACGTGAACAGCAACTGAGACAAACCAGCCTGATTGTTGGACGTATTCGCCGTCTTGGTCGTCGTCGTCGTAGCTAGTAAAATTTTCTGCAGGCAGACCAATTTCATGGCTTTTTTGTTGTTGTTTTTGTTTATATATCAGTGACGTTTAATTTTTTCATTGATAATGAAGATGGCTAAAATGGAAAAGAAGTTAACACATTCAGGTCTCAGTTTAAGATGAGCTATTAAAACGTGAGAGTGTTAAAAGACACGCGGAAGAAATTATTTTGATTGAATTACTGTTTAGAAACGAAAACTGGATTTTTGTATTTGTAAAATAATTTAACTTTTAAATAAGAAAGTTTAAGCTAGAACTGAGCTTTTCTTTTTCTTGAACTTAGTAAATTGTGCCATTACTTAACGTTTATTAACTAAAAAAAAAAAAAGAAAAACATTATTTTATCAAAGGAAAAACAGCACTAGTGCTTTATTACTACATATTTTCCAACGAGAAAATTAATGCTTCAAACGCCAACATCACCACTGCCAGAGGAGAGTTTAAATGACTGATAGATAAATTCGCTTTTGTCACCGTTTTATATGAGTAATTAAACCAAAGCGTATGAAAATATACATGTTTACATATGTATGCACATAGGTATAACAATATCTAAAGTTGTTAAGATCTTTTAGAAGTGAAGGGAAAATAATACTGTTCACATTTCCAAAAATGCTGCCTCGTTTTCGTTCCTTCTATGGTAAAATTATTACCTTCACTCTGGTGGCCTTAGTATTTATTATATATATAAGAGTATTTAAAATTGAAGACGACACATCATCAGTCCCCACATCTTTAGAAAAAGCAGGCTTAAAACAGAGTCTTTTTAGCCATACCGAAACGGGAGCCAACGAATATGGTACCAGCAATGAAGACGTCAATGAAAATGAAATACCACGGCCATTGGCTGCATTACATAAACCGAAATCGATTGACTCAAACTCACCTATCGAGCTAAGTATACAAAGGGACTTGGCCAAACAGGAACCAGATTTAGGTGATATGGGAGATGCGGCCTATTTGGAGGGTGCGGCCAAAATCAGAGGTGAAGAGATCTATAAGAAAATCGCTCTTAACGAAGAGTTGAGCGAACATATATCATATAATCGTACGCTGGACGATTTCCGCCATCCATTGTGTGCCAAGAAACATTATGATGTCCACAGTCTGCCCTCAACAAGTGTCATAGTGATCTTCTATAATGAACCCTTCTCAGTACTGCTGCGCACAGTTCACAGTACGCTGAATACATGTGTGGGCCGTTTATTGAAGCAAATTATTTTGGTGGATGACGGTAGCACCAACGAGGAGCTTGGAGAGAAATTAGACTATTATATACGTACACGTATACCATCAGGGAAAGTGTCGGTTGTACGGTTAAAAAATCGGTGAGTTTAAAAATATGTTTAAACTTAATAAGTATTGCACAATTTATCTAATAACTTTTATCAAAACCTCAGGGTTTTTCTTTCTCAGCTGAATTAGACAAGTTTGTTTATCCAAGCTACTAGATAAGTCTATACTTTATGGCTAGATGCGCTTGTTTTGTGAAGCAATAATTTTTTCCCACATTTTTAAAACATTAATTTGTTCAACTTTTGTGTTTGAATGCACATAAAGATTTATTTAATAATTTTGGCCAAAGGCAAAACCGCTTTACACCTTCATTTTTCCCTCTTCAAAAATAGTTTTATATTACAACAAAAAATGTGACCTTGTTTCAGACTATTTGCATAAATATAAAAATTGAGGTAGCGAGAGAGATCACACTTAATTTTTATTTAAACAAATTCTTTTTTAACATTTTGCTTAGCGATTTTTTTTATTAATGTACCAGACTGCGGACAAGTTTTTTTAACTTTTGTTTCATACATGCAAACATATGTACATACATAATACACACACATACAATAAACCTCAATTCTTTCTTATTATTGCTTAAATATCATAGTTTATGTTATTCATTGAAAAAAAAGCTATTTAATTTCAAAGTTATCTGACAAAATTTAAAACCAAAAGCGAATTAAAATATTTGAATATTATTGCTGTCTTTGTAAATCGATGTAGATTTTCTAGATTGGAACCTGTTTGTCGTTTTAGCAAAAATTTGCCATCTTAGATTTTGACAATAAATAAGTGCAAATGTTAGAAATTTTTAATTCATGTATGGAATCTAAATGTAAGAAAATATTGATCTAATCAAAGAGAAGGTTAAAAACTAACAAATTTTTTTAATGACATTTTTTCGATTAGACAACATCTTATTTTAAATCAAATGCAAATGTTAATATGTTGACATACATAAACCAGTAAATGCTTTGACCTATGTAATTTTCCAACTGCTGACAACAATCAAAAATGTCAATTAATGTTAAAAATCAAGAGTTACAGTTTAAAAGGTAAATATATTATAACAGTACAATTTTGAAAGTTAGAGCTTTTCAGGTATTGCAAGTCTTGGCGAAAAGAAAAGAAGCAAGTACTCCCTCATCTCCATGTATTCTTAAAGCTTATATCGTTTTTATTTTGACTAAATACAAACAATAAGCCAAAATTCAATCAGCCAAGCCAAGAAGAGTTGCATTGAAAAAGTGATACGTTAGCCATATGAATTCGATAGTGAGAATTGGAATTTATATTCAAACATATGCGATTTTGAGTTGGAATTAAAATACTATTCATAACTTTAATTTCTGTGATTGTAATAATGTGTTTGTAATAATTTTTTAAAACATTAAAACTGAATAATTATATATGCTATTAGTTACTTGTGTTGTCATATTATTTTTTTCAAAAATTTTAATTTCTGGAAAAACAAGTCTTTTCAACCAACTATTTTTTTTTAACTTTTACAGCTCATTGCACAAGATACAAAAATCAATAAAATCGCATTATAGTATACGATGGAAAAATAAAAATAAGTCATTAATGAACTAAACTTAGTGAGGCTTCATTTCAAATAAATTATACCCAAAACCTATGCAAATAACTAAATTTAAAAAAGCGCAAAACAGGATTTTACAAAAAAAAGATGCAAAATAAAGCTTTGAAATAAGCTAAACATTCTTTCAGATTTTCTATTAAACATGTCAATGCAGATATTTCTATTTTGTTAATTTCTTAAATACCATTTGTACTAAAGAAAATGTACTAACAATATCGATCTGGACAATGTTAACAAATTGCTTTTTCTAGCAAATGCAGGCTTTCGTCATGTTAAAAGTAAATGTACATTCAATACATTACAATTTGAGAACCGATTGTGTTACAAAACAGATTAATTACAAACTAAGTACTCATATACATTCATTTTGTGTACTACCTACATTACTACCTGTTTATATTGGCCTTCTTTTCTCATTTTCCGATTAAACAACAAAACTAACACGTTTTTATACACAAAGTGTAAATAAAAATATAACAATTTAATTTAAAGCCTACTCAAACAAAGAATCATAATGCGCTGTTAAAAGTAAACACAGATTGTTTAAGAAAAGTTACATTTATAGCTAATAGAAGCATGTTGTTGTTTATAAATAAACAAAACAAATCAAACAGCAAATATTAGCATGTCACAGTGGAACGTATTCTACAAATTTTGGAAATAAGTCTCACACTACTAAACCGTATTTTTAATAAAAATATGGATTAGGTTAGTCTATATGCCCGCATTTCATTGGCTTAATAATCAATAGACTTCAATTAAATCAATTTCAGAAATAACAAAAACTTTTAGCTTATGCACAAACTTTCAAACGCTAACTGAGAATTACAAAGCATATGTTTAATAAATTAACTAACACAGTAGCTCAAATAAATTACATTGAAAACATTAGATTAATTATTTTCAAAATATTGCAATTCTGACCCATTGTGCACAATTACAAATATACTAGTTGGCTACACACGCGTTTGTAAGCAAACAAAACCCATTTTCAGATTTTGATGAGTTTTTCAACCTTTTGCAATTAACACTATTATTTCATTTGATTTGTTTTCTTTTTGTGTATTTTTCATCGATTTGTCTTATGGTGTTTTAATGATTGATTTTTTTATTCCCGTGTTCTATTTCAGGTTGGGCTTAATAAGAGCCCGTTTAGCAGGTGCACGAGTTGCCACTGGTGATGTCTTAATATTTTTAGATGCTCATTGTGAGGCAAACATTGGCTGGTGTGAACCTCTGCTGGAACGCATTAAGGAATCTCGTACAAGTGTTTTAGTTCCCATAATTGATGTAATTGATGCTCGCGACTTCAAGTACAATACAAATGGCTATAAATCATTTCAAGTGGGCGGTTTTCAATGGTCTGGTCACTTTGACTGGATAACCGTTTCCAATCGTGAGCGTAAGAGGCAGCGTAGGGAATGTAAAGATCATGACTTAGATATATGTCCAACATATAGTCCTACCATGGCCGGTGGTCTATTTGCTATAGATCGTAGTTATTTCTGGGAGATTGGCAGTTATGATGAACAGGTGGATTAGCAAGTATTTTCAAGAAAGTAAATGTAATAAAAATGTTGCTTTAAAATTTCAGATGGATGGCTGGGGCGGTGAAAACTTAGAAATGTCCTTTAGAATCTGGCAGTGTGGCGGCACCATCGAAACTGTGCCTTGTTCCAGAGTGGGTCATATTTTCCGCGATTTCCATCCTTATAAGTAAATGTTAAACTGAATTTTATTATTATTTTTATAAATTAAATAAATCAATCTTTACATATATCTTTAAATTTTTTATATATTAAAGATTCCCCAATAACCGTGATACTCATGGCATCAATACTGCCCGCATGGCTTTAGTTTGGATGGATGAATATATCAATGTATTCTTTTTAAATCGCCCAGATTTAAAGTTTCATCCCGATATTGGAGATGTTACGCACAGAGTTATGCTACGCAAGAAACTACGTTGCAAAAGTTTTGATTGGTATTTGCAAAATATATATCCCGAAAAATTTGTACCTACCAAAAATGTTAAAGCTTATGGAAAGTAAGTAGATATTAGAAATTATTACAAAATACCATTTCGTTAAAAAGAGGTTTTGTTCCAAAATTTCTATTTTTCGTATTTATTCTTAATTTTTATAGTCGAATTAACTAAAATATACACTGCTGGACAAAATAAAGTGCAAAAAAAAATTTTTCTATTCCATCAGAGAAAAAAATACTCAAACTCACTTTTAATATTAAAAATTAACTGAATTCATTTAATTAGCATACATTGCTATATAAAAAACAATAATACTTATATATTAAAGCTAAACTTTTTTTTATAAAAAACAGAACTTAAAATGCTTCTTGTTTATGGCTGGACAAAACAAAGTGCAAAAATAAAGTATTGAATGTTAATCATTAAAATATGAATTAATAATGTAATATTCAGTATTTTGTAGCTCCACCTTTATTAATTATGACCTCTCGAAGTCTTCTAGGCATACTTGAAGCTAAGTTTTGCAAAATTTGTATAGGAATCTCTTTCCATTCGGCTTGCATTTTCTCCCAAAATGTTAGAAGGTTCGTGCGAGATTCCATTGGAATTTTGTCGTCTAGTATGGTCCAAAGGTGCTCAATAGGGTTTAGATCGGGGCTCTGAGCAGGCCATTCTAGTAGTTCGATGTTGTTTTCTTGAAAATATCTCTTTGCGACCTTGCTCGTATGCTTGGGGTCGTTATCCTGTTGGAAGATAAAGTCCCCCAAGCACATTTCCACAGCACTACTGTTTAGATTTTCTTGCAATATATTAACATAGTGCTCACCAGTCATTTTTGTGTCTATTTTGGCAAGCCGACCCACTCCTGAGGAAGAGAAGCACCCCCACACCATGAGACTTCCACCACCATGTTTCACAGTATGTGCAATATGTTTAGATTTAAGTTTTTGAGAAGGCTCACACCATACTCTTTTAGCACGTTTTGCATTTTTCAATTCATATTTCGATTCGTCTGACCAAATTACTCGATCCCAAAATGATTCTGGCATATTTACGTATTTTCTAGCAAAGGCCAAACGCTTTCTTATGTTTGCAGCTCGTAGCAGTGGTTTTTTCTTTGCGTAAGAGCTTCTTAAACCGCTCTGGTTGAGCCTTCTCCTTACGGTACGTGATGAAACACTTAAATTTAATTCTTCCTTGATCTCTCTAGAGGAAGAAAACGGTTTTTTTTTTGCTAGGATTGTTATAAGATTATCATCTCGCTTTGTTGTCTTGAGCTTCCTCCCAGATAATTTTCGCAAACTTTCATTTGATTTTCTAATCTTAAAAAGCTCGACGATTTTTCTTGCTCCTGATATGGATATTTTATATTTTTTTGACATATGTATATTAGTTTATTTTTCATATAAAATTCCGGAAAATAAACACAAGCGTTTTTAAAATCTTCTATTCGAACGGCAGACTAACTGTATGAAGGTGGAAAAACAAAACAGATTTATGTCGAATAACATTTGTTTGTTGTGTTTTCTAAAATTTTAAATCCTGTGGTTTTGCTTGTGTAATTCTCAATTACTTTTTGGGAGTTTATGTATAAGCTGTGAGGCTTTGTTATTATGAAATTAGGTTAAAGTCTACTGATGATTTGGTGTAAGAGACAATGAAATGCAGGAATAAATTAAATTTTTTTGTGTTATTTTTCACGCCTTAAAGTTCTATAGCGGCACTTACAGGTTTAAATGGAACCCACATATAATTCTATTTAAAATTATTTCTTTATTCACAGAGTACGTTCTCTTAATTCCAACTTATGTCTGGACGATTTGCAGCAAAATAATGAGAAGCCTTTTAATTTAGGTATTTATTCGTGCAGCAAAGAAATTGCCAAAACACAATTTTTCTCATTAACAAACAACAATGTTCTACGAAACGAATTGGCCTGTGCTAATGTCCAACACACTGTCTCGCCGCCATATCTAATTGTAATGACGACATGTTTCGAAAACGATGATTTAAATGAGAAATGGCAATATTCGAAAAATCGCATAAAACACTTAAACACCGGTATGTGTCTGGATCATCGAGGATTACATCAAGGAGATTATGTACAAGTTGCCGTCTGTGATCCGTACAGTATGACGCAAAGTTGGGTTATTGATCATCGTGACGAGACCTTATTGACACAATTGTGAAATAGTTTAAGTTAAGAGAAACTGTTATCAATTTTACGTAAAGAACAAAAAATTGTAAATAACTAGGTCTCAGTTCATACTATTAACGTTTTTTTTTCACAGAAGTTCTGGTTTTCTAATGGAGAATTTTTATTTAATTACTCACGCACTCAAAGAAGAATTTAGGAAAGAAAGCTTTCAGGGTGTGAGCAGAGACTAAATATTTGTTTCATTAGCATAGATTATTATTTTTTTCCTATTTTTGTGTGTATAAGATGGAGATATATATTTTTTTCTTTTTAATTTGTTAAATTTACAACATGATATTTTTATATATATATTTTTTTAATTAGAAAAACAACTCTCAACTTAACTTTTAAAAAATAGTCAAATTATATTAAATAAACATTATTCCTTAAAAATTATATATATAAGAAATAAATTTTTTAGATGCATACTTTTTTTGAGATTCGTACTTGTATAGGACTTACTTTATATACATACACAACTTTTTAATATAAATTTTGAGAAGAAACGTAAACAGCCATAATTAATTAATATGTAAGAAGCTGTTATTTTTCTATTTTGAAAATGAACAGAAGCATGCTTATGAACAATTTGCAAGTAATATTTTTGAACTTGAACATTTCTATCGTCTAAAATGTTATACACGAATTTTATAAAGTCAATTTTCATAACACATAACAATTTTATAACAGAAATTATATTTATCTAAGCCAGTTATCTATTCCTCTTATGTGAAAAATAAAATATTAAGTATAAAAATAAATTTTCTACTACTTTAAAGGATGAATAATAAATAAATACCATTCAAAAATATCATTTATATTAAAAAAACTATAATATTAATATGTTAGGGTCCAAAAATATTTTCCAAATTATATACAAACACACAATTATGTATGCAAAACACTACTTTGCTAAAAAAAAATCAAACGAATTCCTTTTTTTATAAAAAAAAAACACTTAACAAAATATATTGTAAATATACAAAATTCCTATTGCAACACTTCTTGATATCAAAAGCGCTTGAAAAGCATTCCGTACATACCACTAAATCGATAATAATAATAAAAATAAAATAAAAAACAATTAAAAAAATGCAAGATATGAAAAGCTTCCTATAGTTAAAGTACATAATAATAAATATATATAGATAATTTACATTACAGAAACAAGGTCATACAAAACACAAAGATATATTATAATACATAAAAATAGATAAAAAGCTATAAACATAAAAAATATTTTTATATTATTGGTTGTACAAATAATAAATTTATATAAAAAGAAGTAACTAACAAGTAAATAAATGAAACAAACAAAAAAAATTTATATCTTAATATGCTTTAAAATCAATAGAAAATATTAAAAAAAACTGCATCAATATTAATTAACTGCCTATTTCTCATTGTCGAACGAATTCTTTCTTTCGTACAAATAGAATTAAAACAAAAACAAAATTTTATAAATTGCTTTTGTTTCAAATGTATTTATGCGAAAGAAAGAATTCATTCGACAATGAGAAATAGTCTGCAAGAAGATAAAAGTATATGTAAGTGGTAAAGTTTATATCCTGCGGCATCTGATTATTACGTTGATCTATTACTGACAGCAAATCCAAAACTTTAACAATACCAAATTACTTACTTGGTTATTCAATTAATTCGGTTTTCTATTTTAAACACGCAATTTCTCATAACTATGACGGCATAAAAAGAAAGTAACTGAAATATTTTTTTCAGAAAATTTAAAGTAGTATTTGGTTCAAATGTTTGGGATATAAGCGACTTTTTCGTTAGTTTGAGGGCCTAATTCATAAGAAATACTTTATATTTATAAAGTGCTTATTTCACACATTTTTTATAGACATTTTTTGTGGTTTTTATGTATAATTTAAAAAGAAGTCGTTGATCAAATGAACTTAAAATAGATCCGATAATCCATACACATATGAACGTAATTGAGCTGACCAAGCGATTCATAATGTCTATAAGATCCGGTAAAAAAAGATGCTACTCGTAAAAATATGCTATTAAGAAAATGTTATTTTACTACAGAATGAATATAAGAATTTTCGTATGAAAAAAAATTCTCAAAAATAAATACAAATATTCGAATGCAAGTGTGCATATGTATGTACGTGTGTTTGCGTTTATTATACAATAAAATTAAAATATTTTGTCAAGGTTAAACATAATCGATGGGAACCCAGCAAAAAAAACAGGAATCATTAGCAAAATCGTTGATTAACTGAAACGAAAAGATTTGCTTTCCAGTGCAGGCAAAATAAAAATAAAAAATTACAGCCAAAAATAATTATATTATTGAAATATTGTATTAACAACGTAGCGAAGAAACACATGATAATAAAAAAATTTATCTTTCTAATTACTTTAATTGTTTCATATCATACATATTTCACAGTTTAGGCCATTAAGTTTTTATATACCGTGTCGGCCTTATCCATAAAAAAAAAGTTTATATTTATTAACTTTTAATAAACACACATTACGAAAAATTAATTTTATATTTGGTTTAGAATAGAATTGCACTTTAGCTTTTGATGGCATTTCAACCTGTTAATGATACGCAAAATACAACTCTGTAGGTCATATGGTTTTGAGTGAAAATAATAAATTTTCGAACCAAACGATTGGTTCGATATGGTTTGCACAACCAAAATTGAATGAAAATTTCGTTTTCATTATAATTTCGTAATGGATTCTATTAACATACAAAGAAAATGAAGTGGAACAACATTTTTTGTTGGGTATTTTTATCACGAATAATATAAGATAATTAAATATTTTAGCTTTTCAGAAATTACTTATTTTAATTATCAGTTATCTTTAAGATATGTAGTTGTATGTGTGTGTTTGCTTGAAAAGTGCAAATAGAAACAAAACAAACAACAGATGTCTCTTCAGAGTCCTAATCATCAGACCTATTTATTTGCGGTTATTTATAAGCAGAATTAATTAAATTTTTTTTTGGTGATTTATCGAAATACAATCAATTTCATTTGTAGGTGTAATATAATTAAATTGAATATAAATGAATAATAATAACAGGGTCTTCTGAGAGAGGGAAAATTCATTAAGGCGATTTATTTAATTTCAGCTTAAAAAAGTTGCTAAACAGTTTTTACCATTCACTGTGCACTGATAGTTTTCTTTATTTTAAACGGAAGTTCTAGGAAGCGAACAAATATTTCACGAGAGCATTTTAAAACAACCATTTCACTTGTCATTCGCGATAGTGAAGATTAAAATATAATTCATGATGCTGTCGGACTTGAAAAAATCAGGTAAGAATAAAAAAAGGAAACTACAGTGCACTCGCGATAATATGAACTAATTAAAACCAAGCCAGTTCACTTTTGCAAGATTGTTCATATTTGCGAATGGCATCTGATTTCCCTTTAAAAACGTTTTTCCCATAAAAATAAAACTTTCTTATGTTAAATTTGTTATTAATTTTTTATTGGATTTAAAAAACAAGCAATAATTTTTGAAAGAAAAAAGATTTTTATAATGCGAAAAAATCGGTGATTTTCTTTTGTTGAATCACCTTTAAAACGGCACGCTCTCTTAACTGTCTCAATACACTCAAATCAAAAATCAAAACCATTTCGCTTTCGGCCCATTCCAATGCTTTATTAAACAGTTCGACAGCTTTCATGGATTTTATAGTTCTTCTTGGCTCCTCCAGATATTCATCTTCATCGGATAGTTCTTCCTCCATTTCATTCTCGTTACACTCTATGTGATTCTCGTTCCATTTCATTTTCAAAAACTATCGGTATAATGCATTCTCCATTTTTGGGTACTCTGAAGGCCGCACAGTTTTTCTTTTTCCAGGTCCAATAAACGTATTGTTAACACATTTAATAATAGCATTTTTATTTTTTTTTATTCCACATATTGTAGATTTTGTCACCCCAAATTTTTTCGCTAAATTTGTAACACTTGCGCCTTTTCCTAAATGCTCTGAAATTTCTGATTTTTCTTTTAAAGTTAAAAACTTATGCTTTTTTGTATGCATGTTTTTACTAGACGAATACGGAATTTTAGCGAATTGTGGCAACTGATTAAAACGTGTATGTAAGAAATTTTGATTGACAGGTGAAGACAATTAAGAAGCAAACAAGTAGGGGGATCCCCAAATTATGATGCAGTTGAGTTAGAATTTAAAAACTACCCTGTTGATTATGATTTCAACACTGTGTAGGTAGATAAAAACCGTTAAAAATACAAAAATAAGCTGTTCATATTTTAAAGCTTTTGCACTGAGTTCATATTTTAGAGTAGTCAATGGAAGAAAAAAAATGTTCATATTTTGGGGTGTTCATATATTAGGGTGTTCATATTTTCGCGAGTGCACTGTATAATATTTTAAATACAACTTGATTAACTCAACGCAAAATTAAAGGCGCAAATAAGTATTGACTATGGGAAAAGAACCATCTTCTGCATAATGAAACACCACTTATATTTAAGTATCTATGTAAGTATTGTTAATTTATTGGTTTGTATTCTTTTAACATTGTTATTTTTTCATCATCATCATCATTATTAATATTTAATTTTATTTTTTTCATTTTAATTTAGGTACGCCAGGTGCTGCATTTAAGTGTTTAAGAAGCTTTAGAGTTAGAAGCTTTAATATCATTTTAACTTTATTCATATTATTCTGGGTTTGCTTGAGAGGGAATGATCGATATGAGAACACTAATGTTGCTATATATGTATCTAAACTATTTATGATATTGTTAGTCTTCTCTACGACTTGTAATGGGAACGGGAGCAATATGTTGTTGATTGGGATTACTTGGATTGGCATATAAATTTGAATTTTTTCATGAGAGAAATATTTTGTAGTTTTAAGCTCTAAAATTTAGAAATAACTTTTACATGAATTAACTTTTAATTCTTATTTGGTTTTTAAATGTATCTCTTTTAAAGATAAAAATTTGTGCATATTTTTTTAAAATATTGTTGTTTTTTTTTGGTATTTTTCAATTTTTAATAATTTCTTGTATTTTGAGAAGGTGATGTGTGTTTTTAGTAGAATAATAACTTTGATATTTTTTATTTATATCTAATAAATGATTATTAGTTATTTTATTGCGATTTTTACAAGAAATTGGAAAAAAATATTTCGAATGGACATTTTGTTAATAAAACGTAAATCAGAAACAAAATTTTACATACAAATGTTGCATTAAAAGTTTTTACTTTTTAAAATATTTTTCACAACTTTTTAGTTTTGGTTGTTATTGTGTTTGTTGTTATTGTTTTGTTTAGTATTTTTCTTTATTTATTTTCATTCTAAATAATTTTTTAAATATAATATGTATATATAAAAATATCAATTATTTATTTTTAAATATTTAAAAAAAAATTATTTTCTTTTGGACGTTTTGCAAGTTAGAGATTTTATATTTTTTGTATTGTTCAAATAATAATTTTGTAAACGGAGTTTGTGTATTTTTATTTTTTTTGTTCAGTATTTTGAGTTTCAAGGTCGAAAAACTTCTTCAATGTGTGGTGTTTGCAAGAGTTTAAAGGGGAAGCTTTGATTAATCTTTTGCTTTTACAAGTGTAAAAGTTTCTAGCAAACAGGCTGTCATTACTGTGAAATATATTACTTTCGAAAAGTCTTATCGAAGAATCAACGAAGGAGGGTGCCCGCTGGCTCATTTGGGATTGAAATCGCCTTGCATTATTAAGAATATTTTTAAATTTAGTGGATATCTAATTTGTATGTAAGATAAATTATAAGTAATTTCAGCCTGGCAGAGAAAAGTTAAATTCCAATTGGATTGGAAACTCCCACGAAAACTTTTTTATTTTCAAAAGGATTTTATAGTTTTTGTTGGATAAATATTAGCAAACCGTGTTATGTTCTATCATGCAGCTTAGTCTTTTTACTTAAGACCGAGACATTGATTTAATATAAGATTTATAAAAAAAATTTCCAAATTTCCTTCTTTACAAAATCCTCCCCCTTTAAAGTTCTCTTACACATTTGTAAGTACAGACTTAAGTTTGCATAATGTTTGAGTCAAGTGTACATGTTTTTGTGTATTTTATTGTTGGTTTTAAACAGTTTTTTTTTAAGTTAATTATTTTTTTGCGAATTGCAGTTAAAGTTCAATTGGTTTCTGGTTGTTTTTTTTTTCTTCTGAAATTTTTATAAATCATCAACTCTGTTAAATCTGGATGGATACTTACGTAGAACAGTTGAATATACATATATGTTTTTTTTTTTTTTTTAAATTTAAAGTATATTTTTGTATAATATAAATATTAGTTATTTAGGTAGTTTACTACTTAATTTTGCCTTTTTAACTTTCCCCATTTATTTGTAAATTTATTTTTGGTAATATTTGTTGTAATGTTAATCGTAAATTGTGAGTGTTATTTAACTTATTTTTCTTTTCTTTTTCATTCATTATTGTTGATTATTTAGTACACAATTATTTATATATTTTGTTTGTTGAAGTTGTATAATTTACGTGTATACAATTTTAAGTGATTCTTTCAATATTTGTTAGAGATGGAGTTTCGTTTTAGGGTCGGAATACTTTAATTTTTTTCTAATTATATTTTTTTTTATTTGAAATAATTTTTAATATTGTAAATTAAATACTATTTTATCCTGATAAAGTTCATATAATATTTTTGTCTTTGTTTTTTTATAAGCTGCTCATATTCAATTCTACTTCCGTACGATTTTTTCTTTATTCTAATACGTCGTTACGTTTACTCTACATAAAGTGACTAATTTCCGTTTTTTGAGAAAAAATAATTTTGTGTTTTTTTTTTTAGAACGAAATCAATTATTTGGTTTCGAATCATTTATAGAAATTTTTAAATTAGAGTTTTTTATTCAAACATTTAATTTTGTCTTAAAATAACTAACATTTCAGGGAAAAGATTTTAAGAGCTTTGTTCGATGTGGTTATGTCAAACCAAAAACACATATGTATTAGCTGTTTATTTAAATAAATTTTATTCAAAAAGAATTGCACTTCGTAAAATATTCCGAGTATCGTGCTGCTTGTGTTTAACTTTGAGTTATATTTATAAAAAACGAATACGAGAATTATGAGTATTTCAACTTATGCAAATCATCATATGCATGTGCCCTTATTATGAACAACATTCGATCTACAATGGCTAGAAAATGTCCAACTTGTATGTATTATAAGCTGGCAGTGATGTTTAATGTGCGCTTTACGCATGTGTCGGCTTATGGGATTTTTTTGTGATTGTTTGCGTTTTATAAACATTCCGTAAGACTTTGGTTGCGTCAGTATTGCGCGTTTTTAAAAGTTCAAGTTATTAGTTATTGTTTGTTGCTTTTTGGTTAATTTATCAAAAATATTTGATGCTTATAACACCGTTATTTGACATATTTCTATTGAAAAATTGTCAAATAAAAAAATGTAAAAATGTATGTATAATAAACGTCTGGTTTCTTTGGTGTTACAAGTTCTCAATTTGTTAAAAATTTGCATTTTATGTCCATAATAAAAATTTACATGATCTTAACAAGTAAAAATTTCTACCGCTAGCTCAATGTAAAATTTTTGCTGGCTATCAGAGCTCAGTGATTGAAAAATGTAAACAATTTTAAAGCTTAAAGATCAATCAAATAAATGTTAGCAAATATGTAAAGATATATGAATTTTTCAAAGATATATGTATATGTACGCACATACATCGTTATTTTGTTCCATCGTTTAATGATTGCATGCCAGAAAACACACGACACGACATTTCAAAATTGCGCTAATTTGCGTCGAATATGTGGTCATAATACTAAATGAAAATTCGACCCCATCAGACGGATAATTCTCGCAAACGCATACGAACGAGTATTCGCGATTTATTATCTTTTGAGATAATGCTTTCACACAACAAAACCGATAAAATAACCTACAAACCATTTTTAATAATAATATACTACTATCTAAAATATTTTTTTAGGAAAATGTGTACTTAAGTATGTATGTTTTCCACTTACTAGTTATTTGACAAATTTAAGATATTGCTGATAGCTTATAATTTATTCCGAATAACACTAATATTTTCACTTTTGTCGGATGCAATAGATAATTAATTTAACAACTTTTTAGAATTTATTTCTTCTTTTTAATGTTTTTTGTCACCAATATTGTTTGTTTACATTTTTGTGTGTGCATTTATAGTGTTGTAAAACGTAAGTTTTTGTGCAACACTAAAGAACCAAAGCTCTTTGCTTAAGGTACGGTCACACTTGACAAATACTTGGCCAAAAATGCATAACCACTAAATACTAAGGGAAAACTTTTTATCTCAAACAAGTGTTCATTGAGTTAAATGGTTTCCAATACTATTGTATCTTATGACGTTTGGTATTATTTATGTATGAAACTGTTTTACTTAGGAAACACGTAGCTGAATCAAATTATTTTTCATTAGTATTTAGTGATTACGCTTTTTTGGGCAAATATTTATAACTGTTACTGCTCCTATAGAATCGCATAAGAGAATTGGAAAGTAGAGAACAAGAATTTCGTTCACGATTGCCAGAATTAGCATTAAGATCATTCGACCACAGTCGAAGATCGAATGATGTTCTTAAGTATTCTAGGTCTTTGCATAATAGGATGTTACGAAAACAGCGTTGTTATTTTCTCTCGTGTATGTAATTTTTCCCTTATTTCTTGGAATATTGCAGAATTCTTTTTGAAAAAAAATGTTAAGAACTTTAAAGCCTTTATTACAACTTGTCTTTTAACAATTTCCTTTATAACAACTTCTTTGCAAAGAAATATTTATTATTTGCAAAGTATGGTTATATTAGACCAATTACCCTCTTCTTTAAAAGAGCTTTAAAAGTGCACATCTGCGGTAACTGATAAGGTATGGAAATTTATAAAAGTGATTAAAATATGTACAAATAAAAATAGGCGATAAGGTAATTTTCCACGTCGCATCTTGAAAATAATTTTAGAATTTTCTATAATGAACAAAATTTTTTTAAAGCATCATCACTAATTATTTTCTTTCTTTTTTTGCTTAACTATCATTTCGCAGTTTGTCTACACTAAAATCTAAACATACGAGAGCTATTATTGCTTATTTAGATACTGACATTTTTATATTTAATTTAATAAATACTTTCATTTTTGTTCCATTTTTTAGGGATTTTTTTTTAAATGTAAGGAAATTTTTTGTTTAGTAAAGTTTCATCATGAGCTGCTACTAAGTCTTAAGAACTAAGTTATTTATAATATTATTATAATTATTTAGTACATAGTTAAAAGTATTGCACATTGACTTAAGCATAGAGGAAGAAAAAGAAAGAGTATTGAAAATGAAGGCTAAATTAACAAAACAAAGATAACCAAGATATAAATAAAAATAAAAGCTTACCCTTGCTATAACTTTTAACAAACAAAAACCCCTTTTCAATATTAGGAAAATAATATTAAAATAAAAGAAAATCGCACTTTTCGGACTTGAAAAATAAAATAAAATATTCACATTTTATTAAAATTATTGTTACAGAATTATTGCATGACGATATCAGAAATTATTTTAATTTTTTTCGAATAACGCTTTTTTCCTTTTTTTTTTTATAAATACATCACATAAAAGTATACAAATATTTTTTCTTAATTTGTAATTAAATTATAACAAAATTATTTATGTGTATACGTCAAATATATAGGAGTTATATAAACAAATGGGTACATACAAATTATAAAAAGAAAATTTCTACACCTTTCGGATAGTAAACGAAATAATAAAACTTTTTGTTGTACAAAATTAAAATGGAATTTTTTAACTTAATTAAATTTTTTGTTGTAAATATGTATTATCAAATCTATTTATATAAATGAAGTTATATACAAGTTGAAATACTTGTTTGGTTGGCTATTCGTTGCTTAAATGAATTTTCCGTTTTTATAAAAACGGATTTTTAAGTTTAATTTTAAATTATAAATGGAATAGTAATTTTAAACATTCACAAAAATTAAAACAATAGGAGTCGTAAAATATACATACATATTTATATGTATAAAGCATCACATGAATTATTGTTAACTTAAAAGTTAATATTTATTTTTTTTTTATATGTAAAGTTTTTAAAATCAATGCAAATTATAAATAATAGTTTATGAAATATGAGGCTAATGCACATTTTGATAAAAGACTTAAAGCTGTTTAAATACTAAAGAAGAATTTATCAACAAAACAAGTTTGCAAAATTTTACTAAAAAAAAAAAAAAAAAAAAAAAAAAAATCCGAAGACATTGTAGTATGTAAAAATATTTTTTCTACCCAGTAAAAAGCGAATAACAAAAAGCTGCATTCCCTTTTTATGATTTAAATATGCGAATATTATTAAGGCCATTTTTTACTGTAATGGCAGTTTTCTTAAATCCAACTCAAACTTGAAACGTTATAAAATTACAGGTAATAAAGAATGATACATCATGTTCCGAAAGTTAAAAGAAGGTTATTGTTCAATTTTCTGCCAAAAATATAATCTAAACTGCAGTATATTTTGAATAAGAAAGATTCTTTTTCAGCGCAGTGTTTCTTGTTATCACTGTTTTATTTTATTCCTGGAATTAGACATCATTTCCTTTGGCCATTATCCGTTAAAGGGCAATCCGTTATAAGCGAACTCCAGTGTTGGTTCGTATATATTTTGATACATGAGGACAATAGGACTCTTTTGCAAGTGGTTCAATAGCTTTTAACAAGTTTTTTTAGAGTATCATATGTTTCCGCTACTGCTTAAAATAATTTCCTCAAAAGAAACAATCCAAATAGATATTTTATCATAAGCATCCATATACATCTGTTTAAAACCGAACCGAATTTTAATCAAATTAAAACTATAAATGACACAGTGGTTCGAAGTTGAGCTACAATGCAAGAAAGTTGTAAAACTGTCAAAGGCAAAACAGAAAATGTTTTCCATAACAAGACATTTTAACCAATGAAAACTTTGTCAGCAAAAACATTTTAGTTTTTAACCTGCCCAACGAACTGCTTGCGCACAAAATGTAGTATTGACTTTACTAGCGTTTGAGATATATTTCACTTCATTCCACTAAATTACTTAATCTTAAAATAGATCTAATATAAAATAAACCCATTGTGTTACCTGAAAAGAACATAACAGCTAGATTTATTTCTTTGAATTATTTTTCAACCAAGTAATTTAATTTACATTTCATATGATTTCGAGAAATTGCTATATCTTAAATGTTGTTACGACTTATGCATTAAACACATTCATGACAGCAGGCTACCGACTACACGACTACAGAAATAGAATACATGTATTTATATGGGAGTGATTATTTTCACGGCTGCACGGCAGGTTGTTGTCCCTGCTACATTTCCATATAAACAAAAGTATTCTATTCCTGTACTCGTGTAGTCTGTAGTCTGTCGTTCTGAATGTGTTTAAAGCATTAATTCGAAAAAAATAAGCAAAGTTTAATAAATATTTACTAGAACGCATTCTGTTGAATCCACCCACTGGTCATATTAAAATGAGGTAAATATGACTTTAAGGTAGAGAAGCACAAGATTCCTCATAGCAAAAGAAATAATGTTATTACAGGCAGTTAAACACTTTACAATATATAATTTGAGTTTGCAATAAATCAAGACGTAAAGGAGAACACTACGTAAGAGTTTTCCGCTATCCCATAAATTTTTAAATTCTTGACTAATAAGTTTGAGTAAGATTTTCGAAAACGTTAATACATATATTCGTATCGTTTTTATTTTTTCGGAAGAAAAGCAGAATTTTTGCTAATCACCAAAAGTTGTAGAGAATGTTAAAGGGAGGTTTAGGTTTTCGTCTTATCTAATTTATAAGCTTAATTTAAAATAAATAGTCTAGTTATTACATTTATATATATAAATACATATACATATGTATGTATGTCCGTAACACATAAATACACGCATAATGATATTCAATCTTATATTGATTGTTTAAGGGTAATAACTTAAAAGAAAGGAAGTATATTTGCTTTTAATATTTAATTTAAAGTCAAGTTTGCTAAAAGCGAAAAAATACATAAATTTTTAAGACTTTATGATGATTTTTTTTTGTTAAACTTTTTTTTTTTTTTGTAACATTTTAAATGTTTTGTTCTTTGTGTTAGTTAGTGTTGTAATATTACTAAATTTGTTGGTGTTGCTTCATTTTACTTATGTTATGTGTGTATGTAGAGTTTTTTATTTAGTTGTGTGTGTGTAAAATGCATCTAGCGGGCATTTTCTTATAGAGTTTCGAATAACGGTTCTTACTCGTAAAGTCTATTACTTGAGTTAAAATGCCGTAGAGCGTCTGTTATATTTTTTCGTATTATTCGTATTCGCATCGGTGTTTAAGGATGTATTACAGTGACTACGTCCAGCTGTTAGACGCATTATCGAACATGTGCGCTTAGAAAACATATTGTTATCAGTTACTATTGTTGTCTCAGTTTTTGGGTGAATCTTTTGATTTGGCACTGCGATTCCAGTTGTTGTATTTGTATGATTGATGTTGGGTGTGGTGGTGGTGGTCGTAGTATTGTTAGTTCTGTTAATGGTCGTTGTAACTAATGTGGATTGCCTACAATTAGCCCAACGTTGCATTTGATGCGAACATTTCGGAAATAATCATTTACGCCCACCGGAGCCACTCAAAGTGCTCAAAGATTCACCGCGACTTTTTGAACGTGGCAAAGCAGATTCTATATGAAATTTATATATTTTAATTTATCGCAATATTCCACAGTAGCAGATATATGGATGTACATACATATACACTTGTGCTTTAGCTCTTACCTTTGTTGGATTTTTCCGCTTTATAAGCTCTCATAGCTTTACCTCGTTTGTCCAATATTAATTTATCGAATCTTACAAACATGCCATGCTTGGGTTTACACTGAAAGTATTGTATTCCCTGAACACTGCCGTCATTTTTACCCGTTGGTGTGTCAAGTTCTACACCAATCCATGTGCCCTTCTGGAAGTGTGTAGTGCCCACGTAATTTATCACGCCGCTGCTATTGTAGGGTCTGATTAAAACAGATTCACCAATCACAACCCAATCGGGCAACGTCACATCGATGTGTTTATTATCATCTGTGTGAATAAAAGGAATATGAGATTAAATTATCTAAAGATGCAAAATAATTAGGAAATATGCTTAATTAAAAATTAATTAATTTTTGACAAGAATCTATGATCAAACCAATGTAATTTAAATAAGTTTGATCTGAGGTTCTTGTCAAAAATGAGCGAATGAAGGAGTTGGACACAAGTCTAGTGAATATAAATTTAAATTTATATTAGCGAAGACGCAAACCGAAAGTTGTACCAAATCTATTCTGCAATTAACAGATCTCTGTTAACCACTTAACATTTGGAGTAAAATTTTATTACGTTCATTTGGAAGCCAAAATCTAGGAACTGGATCCAGTTCTGCCTAAACTAGCGACTAGAAATTATGGCCCAAGCAACAATTTTTGAAATCGAACAATACCAATTTCGAAAATTCTAGATATAAGACTTTTTCTGCATTATAAAGAGATTCCTGGACCACCATTTGTATATAGTGGCATATATGTACCCATCCCCATTTTTCCGTAATGACCACTAATCCTCTCAAGCCAATTCTTTGAAATTTTTTTTTTTTAAATTCTTATTATTCGAATACCAAAATTATTTCAGATATTAGACTTTTTCTGCGATATCCATGTCCATTTTCCCACAATTACCGAAAACCTCTGCAGGAAAATATATATTTTTTTCAAATAAATGTTTCTACAATATTTTATATTTTCAGCACCTCCCTTAAGTATATATTTATTTATTAAGTATTTCTTGGGGGGACATAATTTCTATTCATTCGTTTGGGCAGAACTGGCTCCAGTTCCCAGATGTTGGCTTCCAAATGTACGTGACCAAATTTTACTCTAAATGTTAAGTCGTTAACAGACCCCTATTAACTGCAGAATAGGTTGGGTACAGCTTTTGGTTTACGTCTTCGCTAATATAAATTGAAATGTATCTTCACACACATTGTCAGATAATTGTCAGTCTTTGCAAGGGAAAACATGAAAATTTTATAATTTAGAAAATTTTCAAAAAAAAGATCTATTAATGCATATTCTATGTGTAAATCTCTGCAACCACTTTCAATCGCAATTTCGAAAAAAATAGCAGAAAAAAGTTACACCAACGCCCTGATCAATAATTAAAAAAATTCTCCGTTTTACTGTCTAACAATTCTAGAAACGAAAACATATACGGGATTATCCATAAAAAATCGAAATCTACTTACCCTCAATTTCCATGCTCGTTGACATAGACGCCATATTCAAGTGGTCATTGGAGTTTGTCAGCAGACCCTCCATTTTTGCTAACGAAGCACGATGCATGGCATTTGAACGATTATTATTGTTGCTAATGGTCGTTGTATTTGTAGCACTAGTTGTCATTAAGTCATTGCCATTGTTACCACCTTGAGGCGGAGTCTTTTTTCTTCTTACCACTTTGCCAGGTGGCAGGATTGTCTTAACAATACCAATACCTTCTTCAATAATTTCGTTGCCATTTTGATTGTCGGTATTTGAGCTGGTATCATTATTATTTTTGCAATTATTTTGGCTGTTTATTAAATTTTTCAATAATTGATCTTGTTCATTATTATCATTTTGCGGTTTTATTGTTTTAGTGGTGGAAGTTAGGCTTCCATTATTGAGATCATTTATCAAATGCTGTGCTGTGTGCTTTTCATTGTTGCTGATATTTTCAATTTCGAGTTGTTGTTGGTCTTGTTCATTTTCAGTTGGTAGAGGAGGATTGATAATTTCTGTTGGCAGCTGTGTTCTTGATAAATCATTTTGATTTTGTGACTTTGGTTGTTGTTGTTGTTGCTGTTGTTGTCGTTGTGATTGAAGTTCGTTATTTGTGGTTACGGCTTCCATGTTTTTGTGATTGATCGAGGGCTTTGGCATATCTTTAAGGAATGGATTTACTCGATGCGTTTGACGGTTTGGTGGGGAGTTCGAATTGATACGATCAAAATCTTGAATAAGGAAAAACAAAAAATTAACAATTTATACATGTACTTATAATTAAGCTTTCCTAATTTTCAAACTTACCTGGCGTTTCGTCAATGCTCATAGAACGCATTGAGGCAATATCGTCATTAGTTAAATTGGTGCACGAAACGGCCTGTTTATAATTATTTTTTTTTTTTATAAAACATATTTTTTATATGTAGTTGTTTTCTTTACTCACCTGTGACCCATAGCCGCTTGACGTTGATGAGCTCATACTGGGCGTGGCCAAACCAGTCAAATGTTTCAAATTTGTATTGACATTGGATGTATAACTTAAATAGCTTTGATTCGAATGTGTGCTCACATCCATAAATGAATCCATAGTTTTGGATGAGGTAAGACGTGATCGTGGTGCTTGATAATTGTTGCGTTGATTCTTTTCTTGTTCGTAATCGTTTATATCTTCCGAATCACTATAACTGTCTTCAGCTTCTTCAGCCAATGAACGGTGGCCTCCCAAAGGCTCTTCATGTAACGTCGTCATACGCATGCCCATCAATTTACTAGTAGCAGGCGAAGCTAATTAAAAAAATAAATGGCAATAAATAAAAAATAAGCTATTATTATAGGCACATGTAACACAATTATTATTGGAGGTTAAAAAAAGTTAATAGATTCTATGATGTAGATGGTTTCTTGATCTCCATTTAAACCTACGTTTTGTTGGCTGTGGTCTAAAGTTCGAATTTATGTTTAAATTCAAAAATGTTGGCCGAGCTGCATTCCAAAAATAAGTGAGAACAACATTTAATAATTTTTTTTTTTTGCAATTTCAATTATTATTTCTGACGAACAACAAATTAAGGAGCCAACTAAAACTAAAAAAAAAACAAAACTAAAACTTTTAGGTGTATTTTTATTGTAATTTGCTTTTCATCTAAGGGCAAAGCAAAGGTGCTGTTTTTTTTTGTATAAAAACTATTTTTAATGCAAATATTTAAATGCTTTTTTGATGTAGAGAAATTTATATGCAATTGATTCAAATGATGTGAACAGCCACTCTAATTTTTGTATTAAACTTTATTTGATTTAAAAAATGGACGGGTTTCAAGATGTAAAAGGTATCCAACTATCCAAATTATATCAAAAGTCTGCTACCAGTTCCACTCTGTCACACAAAACAGAATATAGTATATGCAACTCGGACTAACTAGAAATTGGTCAGCTTATAAATTGTGTCTTTTTAGAGTGTCACAACTTTGAGTTGACATCACTGCTTTATTTATTGTAGTAGAACTAGTGCCGGACGGAAACAACAGTTATTTATTAAAGTCAGTCTTAGCGGTACAACCGCTGCGAACGAAGATTGCAGGCAATAAAAAGGCAAGTAAAGAGAAAATAAATGTTATTGCATAAGTTTTATATTTTTAGGTCTGGTTTTTGAGATGTGGATTAAGTTTAAACTTAGAAACATGAAGAAAATAATCAAACGGTAACACGGGTATTAAAACAATAATGTGTTAACATCAAATAAGAACTGTTATCATATTCAACTAAGACACCTAATAAGTGGTGACAAACACAATACACATGAGCAATGATGATGAAAGCGTTGCGGCTTTCGAAAACAGCTGTTGTGCTCTGCTGTGTAAGTTGAATAACTAAAAAAACTGATGTTGATTTTCCTGTGTGCCTTGGAATATTTATCATGTCTTTCTGAACTTAAAACAAAAAATTTCGAACAATTGGCCAATAAATCTTAATTCAATTTAATTTAGTTTAACGTAGTCTGAAACTCAGATTTTCCGGCGAAATATGATTTTTTCTTCTTTAAACTATTTTTTATACTATATATTTTTTTTTTAAACTAAGCTGTTTCATCAAAATTTTGTATACAAAACTTGGTAATGGCGGCACATATCTGTTTTCAGATTAACTAAACTTAGTTTAACTGATATCTGAAAAACCCAGCCTTAAAGTGTTTAACATATGTGTTACATTTTTGAGTCCATATATAAGCAGCACACACATAACACCCCAATTAAATATTTTATATGTAAATCTGACACTTTGTTTCACTCCCCTCTTATTAACTTAACACTGTTTACGACAACCGAGCCTCGTGACTCTAAGATGTTGTCTTTTAGTTCTTAATAGTGTTTTCACACTGACATGGTTTTAATAAATTCTGGTTTTAATGTTAAAATCCACTGTTAAAAGCTGGTTTTACCATACAAAATAATTTTGTTAAAACCAACTTAAAACCACTTTCGTACTGGGTTTAAGTAGGTTTTATGAAATACAACCTTGTTTTCGCCTGCTTTTGGCTGTGCTAAGTTGAGTGCTGCCAAGTTGTAAATTGGAAACAGTTGGTTTATGTTAATAAGAATATATACTGACGCCTGAAATATTTCTTTGTTGCTTTTTATAAATAACAACTTGATTTCCAAGAAGTTCTTCACGTTGTATAAGTAGTTCCATAATTTTAAAATATTTATTCACAAAATGTAAAATATTTTCTATTTTAGAACGCATTGTAAAATTTTTCCTTTTTTTCCTTCAAACAAAAACTTCTTTTGTACAGGTTGTCAATTAAGTATTATAAAAATAGAGAACAAGTACAACAAATTCACACTTTTCTATGAGCGATTTAATTTATTTTGAACAAATTTATTATACAGGCTGTATGTCAACACCACAATTTGCAATGTGAACGCAAAATCAGCTGTTTATGGTTTTAACGCTAAAACCAGTTTTTAACTTTCAAAGTGAAAGCACTATAAAATTGAAACATTATTTATTATTTTATATAAAAAAATTTATTATAAAATTTAATATAAATTAGAGTGGAAGGGGAATGAATTGATGTTTATGAACGAATTAATGATATTTTTTTCTTTCTAAAAACATTCATGAAAACAAACATCTAGATCTACAACTAAGTTTAAGCATTACAAGGTTATCCAATATATTTATTTTTCCACTAAGTAACACCACTGCAGTTTTTGTAAATATCTATATATATGTAAGTGCTTTTAGAATAATATTAACAATGCAAGGATAACCATGTAGTCAAACATTTTAATTATTATTCAAAGTTTAACAATAATACAATAGAGCGATGGAAATTGTTTTCGACAAATCTAGTACATGAATTGTGAAATATTTTTCGATATGATATAAATTTTTGAATGATTGATAGACGGAAAGAGAACATTACCAATGGCTTGTGATGATTTTCTGATAAAACACAATACAACACAATACAAACATTTGTTTTTTTTGTTGTTGAAACTAAAAGTAAAACATATTAATAAAATAAGGATCTAAATTAAAAGACAGCAAGTAGAGTGTTTTATTAAGACAAAATACAAACAAAATTTAAGGAAAGTAATATAAAAAGGAACATTTAAAGTTGAAAACGTTAAAATGTCGTGTTAACGTCTGTATATATTTTTTACAATTACAAATAACTAGTTTGAGCGTTTGTGTTAAATAAATTTTGTTACTAAGTTGTATTAGTTGTTTGAGAAATTAAGACTTTAAACAGTTTTCAAACTATTTGAAAAGTACGAGTACGAGTATTTGTGTGGTAAAATGTAGAGTTTATTAAAGTTAAAATAGTTGAGTAATAAAAAATTAATTAAGTGTAAGTAATCAAATAACAAACGTACGAGAACAAGCGATTTTTTTTTCAAAGAAACGCCTTTTTTTCGTTGCTTGGCAACAATAACAATTTACATTCAAGTGCCAATTCAACTTTCACTAATCATTGACAAGATTTTTGTAATAAAATAATAAAAATTGCTTTTCTAACAAATTACAATCGTTAATTTATTTATTTTTTTCATTCAATGCAAAGGATCATCTTGTTCTATTATTACCTGACAAATAGGAGCCTGTTTGTGGCGCATTTCAGATCGATTTTTTAATTGATTGAGAATTAATATACAATAATATATATATTATTCAGCAATATAATTAATTTGTTTTGTTATAAAATATTGTTAACGTTTTTTTATAAATGTTTGAAAGAGCAAATAAACAGATAAAGACAAAATTATAAATAAATAATAAAAATTTTAGAAAATTTATTTTGGATATTCTCACGAATTTACGTTTCAAAAGTGTTCATATCAATTATAGTTATTGAAGATCTACTGATCGACGAAATGCAGACATAAAGATTAGATTCAAAAAAGTTTATAAAACTTAATTGAGCTATTTTCTCACTTAATTTATTAAGGCTCTGCTTTATTTGTTTTTGCTTAAGCATAACCATGTGTTTGCATTTCATTGGCTCTTCCACCAAATCATCAGCAGACTTCAACTTAAAGTCCGAAAAATTACAGAGCCTCTTAGCTTATGCAAAAACTTTTAACAATTAATTGAGAATTACATATAGCGAAGCTTAACGGACAGAAGAAGGCAGACAACAAAATTGAATTGAACTGTTTTATTAAAAACATTTTAATAATAATGTTTAACACATTTTTGCTAAATTTTTAACAACAATTTTCACGGTTGTGTCATTTTCATAAATTCCTCTATTGATATTTTGTTATCGATTATCGATTGAAAAACGAAAATCTTATATGAAATAAAGTTAAGTATTTTCGCCGTTAAGCGCTACATATTGCAAATTATATTTTTATAACCAAATGTAAATACATTTTAAAATAATAGAACATAATTAATAAACACAACAAAAAGACTTTAAATAAGAATTCGAAAATAAAATGAAAACAATGAATGGCATTTAGTAAACGATTGATTGATTGTGTAATGAATGCTTTAACAGAGAAGATAGAAGAAAAGAAAGAACGACGGATATTTGTGAGTTAATGTGTTGCGAGATAATTTCAAATGATTCTGTTTTTTTGGTTTCCACAGCTTTAGTAGTATTAGAAAAAAGATGAAATGAAAGACATTCATACAAAAAGTTAAGCTAAATGCAAGTAAGCTGCACTTTTTTTTATTTTGTATCGGAGCTCTAGCTGTGTCGTAAGAGTTGCAAAAAATTAATTGCTTGTCAATTATCAAAATAGATGCTTTAGATTTATATTTAAGACAAAAAATTAAGCTGAAGCATTTAATAAATAATTGTTATTTTAGTTTTGTATTTTTGAACGTAACCAAAGTTTTTTTTTAAGTGTAACGGATTCGGGCTGGGGGATTGCTGGTAATGATTGTGATTTTAAAAATAAGCAAACTTAAAATTAAAACATGTTCTTGAGTGTAAAACAAAAATAATATGCAACTTTTTTTTCTATAAACAGGATTGTTTAAAAACACAGCCGTTCACATAAATAAGGAATCAAGTGGCGGGCGAATACATATAAAATTACATATAAGATCACACTTTTAAAAATGTTAAATATTTGCATAGCTTGGGCTTTTGTTATTAAGTTGTAAAGGAGCAGGATTTAGGCATATCTTCCTTCTACGTTTATTTGTATTTGTATAAAAAATACTTTGCAGGCTATATTGTGTACAGTGATTGACTGTAATTGACTTTCACATAAGAAATAACAACGTAACAGTTATCTGAGATGTTGAAATTAATAAGTGCAACTGAGAAGCAAAACTCTGGAAAGAGAATAAACGATCAGTTGTCTGGCAGCACTGCAGAGTTGCTTTATGACTGACTCTTTTATGTTTCTGTGAATTGAATTCTTTATATAGATTCATTATATTTAAGAAGTAAAAGGGGACGCATTGATCAAAACTAATGCAAGATCAGAAGAAAAATCTTAATCTCAGCCAGAATCGGTCACTTGTCATTATATAAGTAAATTCCCATTAGTGGTTGCCATATAAACTTTTTTGTTTATAAGGAGCCAGAATTCCGATAATTTCACAAAAATGGGTAAGTTGTTAAACGATCATTTGGATATCACAGTGATATTTCTAATATCTGATAATTTATCAAGCCTTTTATCTTTTAATTATAGTACACGAGATTATTTCGTTCCCCTCAGGCAGTTCTTTTAGTGTTACTTAAGCGTCTTTCACACTATAAGACTGAGCATTAAAATTTGTCAAAAATTCGAAATAATATGAAAAGTCTTATAGTGTGAAAGCGATCTTAAGTTAAATCTCATAGATTGAGAAGTAAAATTTGACACAAAGATGGCTCTCTCCATTTTTTGAAATTTTTCTAAAAGCTAAGATATTTCATATTATCAGGGTTATTTTTTTGCAACAGCTTACTACAGAGATTTTACGAATTGTTTTAAGTGTGATAGTGTAAAAGCGTTTTGTAATGATAAGTTAGATTTTTCGGCATCTCAGGCATTCTCAAAAGAGAAATTCGAATGAAAGTCATACGACTCAGTCTTATAGTGTGAAAGCGGCTTTAAAGACGAAACGTGTAAAAATGTTCTTAAAAAGGGGGGCGAAAAAGAGTTCATATGCCCTGAACTTTCGGTTTTAATTTAGAGATTTCGAAGAACGAATGGAAATTGGAAGTTCTTGGCTTTCCCCAATACATATTATATTTTTCACAACAGTTTGGATTTTTTCGAAGAAACATAAATTTGTTTAGGAGATTAATTTCTTTAATTGTGAGTTCCAACTGTATTGAGAACACTTCAAGCTTCAATTCGAAAATGGATATCTCTAGAAAAAACGAGCATCCTCAATTTTCTGATATGTTGTATTGGGTATCGTTGCTGAAGTAATGAAAATAGTAAAATGCATACGCCAACTTAATACCGGAGAGGATGCAAAAATTGCTCTAAAAATATACAAGGCGCGCTATAAGAAATATATAAAAAAAATAACATCCTGTACATAAAAAAATAATAATAATAAACTTATTTTTATTACTTTACCGTCTGCACTATTACATTTAACAAAAGAAGGCAAAAATACATAAACTGGTAGTTAATTAATTCCATCACTTTTATTAATAAACAAGTTTCGGGAAAGTTTGTAATTGCCTTGGACTTAAGTATCATCCTACTTTAGTATATACAGAGAACATAATTCCAATTATTTATTTAATATTAAATATATTTTCCAATTTTTCCATAATCATTTCCCTATTTATGTGACCGGCAGTGTGTATTATAAAACTACTTATTTAGCAATTAAGCATTGTAATGAACTTTTTGAAATAATTACTACATCTAATAAAGATGTTTCCATATAGCTTTTCAATGACTACTAAACTTGGATACGTTTCAAAATAGAACGTTTTAATTAAATATTATTAATTTACAATTTAATATGATTATAATTTCTTTATATAAAAATTAATTCAACTAGTTTTAAGTAAATGCGGAAAAGTCAGTCATAGAAATGAATTTTCACACTAGTTTCAAAAATGGGTGGGCGGAAAAAATAAAAGGCAATATAAATAAGAAATTTAAAATGCTAAAATGATTTACTTTAGATAAAAAAGAAAATTTTATAATAAAAATGTTTCGAGATGAATTGGAACATTTGCTTGTTTTCAAATATGCAATAAACAAATGTATTGCAATAAGTGTGAAAAGTAAAAAAGCTACAAAACTTACCAATACCAAATGCCTTGCCGGGAGAGTCTTCATTGCTACCTTTGCCGCCAAAGCTGTGACGAGTGCGAGTACCAAAATCTCTCATATTGCCGGGTGTTGTTTGTGCTGCATTGAATATGTTTTTTTTATTTATATTAAAATGTATAATATATTTGAGCAAATAATATAAGTATGTACCTGGCTGTGGTAAGAACTTTGAGCCTAATGATTGATTCAAGTCAACAAAAGATTCTGAGCGGCCAACATTTAGCAAAGATTCCATTGACGCATCAAAACGCATAAGCTAGTTTTAAAACAAAATTAAACGTATTAATTAATTAGCAAATATTTAAATACTTATATTGATTAAATAAATAAATAAAAAAAGTTAAAATTAGGAGATCACAGTAACAACAACAACGCACACTTAATTTATATATACAAATAAATATATAATTGTTAAGTAAATAATTTAACAAACGTTGCTAATTGGAATTAGCTAGTAAAATATATGCATGTTTGTGTGTTTGATTAGGTGCATTACTTTACTATTGTATTGAGGTATTTGTTAAAAGACTGATTTATTTGTGATGGTAATTATTTCGTAACTTTTATATATAAGATGTTTTTTATATAGAGTGATACAAGTTTAAATCATAATAAAACATAGTAATATATTTTTGATATCAATGAAACGGTCTTTATTGGAGAGGAAATTTTACTAAATTAATGTTTAAATATGATTTCTGCCATGTGGTCGTCATGGCTCCCACGTAGAAGGCGCAGTCTGGAACACCAATATTCAACAACTAAAAATATCTTCCATAAAGTGGAAGGACACAACCTCCCCAGTTGCTGAGAACGGCGACGAATTGAGGGATTAGGATCATCTTCAATGCTTTCCTGTACAGCGGCAACAGCTTCTCCAGTCCACATTATCACAGTAAATGTGGTCCGACAACGATCTATTGTCCTTCGAATTAGCCGCACCGCTCTGAAGGACGATTGTGTACGCCATAAAATGGAAGAAGTGCACGATGAGTTTGACGAATAAAACAATTATTTTGATTAAAAATTTCAACAATTTGCACGCGTTGCTCTGGTGTAAGTCGATCCATAATGAATTGTCAAAGCAAACTAAAGAAAAAGCAACTATCAGTTGTTAAATGGGTGGTCAAATAAAGCAGTGATACCAACTCTATCACTTGTATCACTCTAAAAAAAACACCCTTTACAACGACTTAAGTCTTCTCCGGAATCCATGATCTGTATATATATCGAATATGTGAAACCAGAAACATGTGCTTAAAGATTTATTTTACGCCCAATAATATGCTATACAATCACAACGCACAACGGTATGATTTCTTCTAATTCAACTGAAAAAGTGTCGTAGCAATAGCAAAGTAAAGAACCATGGATTATATAACAACAACAAAATCACATTGTAAATTTGTTGTTCTTTTGTTTGCATATATTATTTTAAGAGATTTAGTTATTTTATATACTTACTGTTCCAGGATTTGGTGTTTCTTTAACCGCCTTATATTTTATAATTTAGAATAATAATTTAGTGCGATTGTTTTTTTTTTTTTTTTTTTTGGTTTCAAATTGAATTTTTCGTTAAACAATATTAATGTGTATTGACATTTATAGATTTGTTAGATTTATTAATTGATTGATTGTTTTTGGTGGTGAATTGGTGAGTTTTGTTTTATAGGATTGCAGTAGTTAATATTATTGTTATTATTTTTGTTAGGTGGTGAATATAAAAATATTGTTTGAAAACCAATTTTTGTTCAGGGTGAGCACAGAATACACATTAAATATTTTTTTTAGTTTTAATTTTCGGTTAAGGTGAAGAAAGCACAAAAGAAGTGAGAGAAAGAATAATTTTAGAAACAATTTAGAGTTTCGGTAAACGAAAGCATAAAAGGTACAAAATTTTGGCAATAAAATAATATATTTCCAATTAGAAATAGAAAGAGATAAGTACATATTAAATAATTATTTGCTTTTAAATATGTAGTTGTGTTCTCATTATGTGGCAAAGCATAGACAGCAGAAGATTGAACTATTCTGCGGCTACATTTAGACAAGATACAAAGTGAAAAAGTGAATGGAGATGGTGAATTGATTACTCACCTGCGAGAAGTTTGGTACACTGCAAGTTTTGCGCATAGTTAGTGGTTGACCATGGGCGGTTTCTAACTCTTTGACTGCTACATTTTGTCGCAAACGGTCCAAAGTTAAAATACTTTCTACAGCCGAAACACCGCGTGTGTATTTTTCTAAAATATGGCAAACAAAATACGCATATTGTAAATGAAAAGTTTTGAGAGGCCTCTAACGAATAACATACCTATATAAGTTTCGCCATCACTGGCTGAACAATCATCACCGCTGGCAGCCAATTGTGCCAAAGATTCCCGATCCTCCAGCTCTTCAGAAGCTTTAGGTATATTCGATACAACCTCGTAGGTAACACCGGTGCTGGGGATAGTATTTTCTGTCCTAACCAAGCGGAATTTCTTCAAGCGATCCGTTATGCTGGGACCCTTTTTAATGTTTATGCACAAACGTTTGCGCAAGACCAAATCCATGGGAGCTGGATGAGATAAACGCACTGTGGTGCGTAATATCAAGTAGACACGTTCATTTGCCTCAGTTACACGGTTTAGAGCGGGACTATCGTGCATCGAGGAGTCCCAACTGGAAATTGCACACACATCTTTGTCCAAATGCTGCAAAATCTGCAGCGTATAGAATTTGTGTCCATGTTCTTTGGAGAGTATGGAATTTATACCAGCAATAGAGAATTCATCGTTCGTATTTTGAGCTGAGAGATCATCGGCGTTAAGGTTAAGGAATAATACTGGTACATGAGGTTCCATGCCAGACGGTGGATTCCAGGAAGCTGGAGCTCCGGGAATGCCCGAACCAGGTGCCGGTACTAAGACAGCATTACGTTCTTCGGTCAACGACACCCACTGGTGCACCAAACTCAGTTCGCGTTCACGTTCTTCTTCAGATTTCTCCTCTTTCTTGATCAGTTTTTGTATTTGCTGATCCAAGTACTGGCGCCGACGCCCCAGGGCCTCGCTCCATTTTTCTCTTAGTATTGTAAGATCTTCTTCCTGGTAAGAGTCAAGAGCTCTTTGTAAACGCGAGCGCACTGTGACACTGCCAATAGCAATGTTCACTATAGACTGGCAAATTATTGGCAAAGTGCCAGAGTTTTGCACAGGCTTGACGCGGACATGCACACGCCGCTGTTGGCCCTGGCGCAATTGATAAATACCGCCGGTTAATACTTCTGTGGGATTTGCCACTTCCACGGCTGCATATTCACCGTTATCATTCAGCTCGTGTATCTCTACCCATAGTTCAATTTTACGTGACAACTCGGCCCAACGATCTACCAATGATCGAGCTTTAGCCTGCTGCTGTTCCACTTCCCAGCCTTTCGATTTAGAAAAGCCAGCACTGCGATGACCCCATACCTCTATCGAGAGGGCACCCTCTATGCAATGTTCCAGAAATTCTTCAGTTATAGCTACTGTGAAATCTTTAAAGTGTTCAAATTTAAATATCATATTTTGATCTCTTGGCGTTGTTTCGGCATTTATAACGGGTACAACGGTTTCCTGATGGCCCCAAAATGTATATTGGCAAAAAACAAAGTTCGAAAGAGATAGCGGCAAGCCAGAGGCACATTTAATTGTAACACGGCATGTTATTTGATTGGCCATGGGATCGGGGGCATCTTCATAGTCATCCCGAGAGTCTGAAGATGATTCGGATACCGATTCACACATACGATCTTGAGGCATTTGACCAGCAATACGTTGAATTTCGACCTGAAGTCGTCCAGCAACTTCACCTTGTTGGCTTATTATTGGTGTGTGATAGTCCAGTTTCACATCATGGAATAAAACTTCTAAGAAAATGTTTGCAACGCCAATTAAGTTGTGATTCTCCTGCGATTCATAGAAAGGATCTAAGATCTTGGAGTTTTCATTTTCCTGCAAATAAATTGCCAAACATGTAGTAGATGCTGAGGTCCACATTTTTTCGCAAATGATTTTTTTTTTTTTTTTGTGATATGTTTAAAGGTAAAAATATTTTTATATACATTTTTTGAATGAAATTACCTCGTCTGAATCTTCCTCATCTGAGAAGGTCTCAATGAGAGGCTTTTGTGTTGCAATTAAATGAGTATAAAACAATGAAATAGAAGGAAGTGTTAGTAACATACACGTGACAGTTGATACTTTCGGTTTTATTTTTTATTTATTTTTTTTTATCGAGGGACTTAAAGAAGAATGTGAAAGACTAGAAAAAATTATTCACTATGCATGCAAATACGAGTGTTTTATGAAAGGTTGAGTTTTAGTTTTACCGAGATTATTTCTGAACACCATTTCTTAAGATCTATATAGTTTTTCATATTTTTTTTGCCAAATACAACATCCCAAAAACACTCGTGTTCATATATATTTTTTTATTATTTTGAATATAATTGCATACCAAACCATTTAAGATCCGTTCTTTATGTTCTTGATACATCTCTCTCATATCAATCAATTTATTTTCCAACTTTTCCATGCTCCAAATTTGACTGCCCGAATTTAAACGTTTCACCAAAATAGCAGGTTCGCTTACAAAAGCACCACGCTAAGAATACAAAAGATATATATCAAGTAATTGCATAAATACTCTAGAATTAAATGAACCCCCATGGGGGCACATGCTGCTAGAAGGCGGCTAAAATCAATTTTTTTTAATATACGAGCACATCGTGTTAAAATTGTTTGCAAATGAAAACGTCTTAACAAGTTTTAAAAAGTCTGTAATATCCATTAAAAAGTTAAGTTGCGTTGCTTTCAAACTCAATTGATCATAATGGGCCATCTATCGGTTTAAATTTGCACCACTGGTTATTTCGAATCTGGCAATACTTATGTCATTCTATTCTGTCATAAAATTCAGTATATCGATGGCTTAATATAAAAAAGGCCTAACTCGATTTTTTGTTACTTGACAGGAGAAGGAAAAAACTTAATAAAATCCGTCAAATTTTAGATACAAAAAAAAATTTTAATACAATTTTCAATAAATGTGTTGCCTTTTTTTTATTAAAAATTGTATTCAAATTTTTGTTGTATGTAAAATTTTACGGATTTTATTACGTTTTTTCCAAAAATCGAGTTAGGCCTTCTTTATATTAAGCCATCGATATTTTTTTTTTTTTATCTTGGACCAGCACTCAGGGGATGACCCCTATATATGCAATGCATTGCGCCGGAACTGAAAACGAGGGGATAGTATAGAGGGGACAGATTAGGAAAGATGAGAAGATAGACAGTTGTTTTTGTAGCTATTTCAACCTTTTACTTCGCTGGCTAATTTTTGCTACAGGGCCGACGAAGGTGGGTGCTGTTACTCTGCTTTTAGTACATGATAGTGTCAGTCGCTGCCAATTATGTTCAGTGATCAGTGACTATGCCTTCATCATTGAAACGGGCTGGCAACAACTAACACAACCACGCACTAATGCTGATCAGAAGAATTCAACACAATATTTCATGACTCAGCGCGGGCTCGAACTCACGACCCTCCGCTTCATAGTCTCGTGTTCTACTAATTCAGCCAACAGCACCCATATATAACGAAATGAATCGATTTGCGCTTGAGCAGCGTTGGGATTTATTGCAAATTTACTTTCAAAACAAAGACAATTGGTCGGAAAGCGATTTTGAAAAAAAAGGTAATCTTTTCGGCGGAAGCTCATTTTCTTTCATCTTGGTGGGTGCGTTAATAAGAAAAAAAAAACCAACGTGGTCTTACATCAGGCAATGCACCCATTACGAATGACGGAGGCATCATTGGCCCATATTTTTTGAAAATGAGGACGGCGCAACCATTACGGTCAATGAAGACACCTATCACACTATGATTATAGATTTTTTGTGCCCGCTCTTCATAATATTGATGTGAACGATGTTTGATTTCAACAGGATGTTGCAACTTGATACACATCTCGTTCCGCAACATATTTATTGCGTCAAAGGTTTGATGGCCGTTTAATTATCCGAAATGTTGATGTCAATTGGCCGCCAAGAAGCTGCGATTTGACACCGTTGGACTATTTTCTGTGGGTCGCCGTTAAAGACAGGTGTTATGCCGACAAACCAGAGACAATTACACTCAAAAAAGTGCTCGAAAGTAGGTCCGATCGAATGGGGTACTGTGAGGCCAGCCGTGCTAGTCATATAAATAAAATAATATTCCATGTCCAACCGGAACAATTGTACTTCACAACAAAAATATTAATTTTTCACAATTTCGAAACGCTTCTGTTTTATAACATTTTTAAATTTAAACCTTTAAATGGCCCATCTTATATATAAGCCTAGTATTCTCGTTTGAAAGTCTGAAAATTTAATCTCCTCCTATTTTTGAATTAATTTCCTGCGAACAGGGATAATCAAATCGCATCACTAGTAATTTTCTGCTTTTAAATAATTTTTGATGAAATTATTTTTGTTTAATAATCAGGCGTTTTGACCATCAGTACAGAATACAACTAAAAACAGTTGCACACCTTCATTTAATATCTCATATAAGTATTTTTTTTGAATAGACCGATAAACGAATGTATTGACAAAATTTAATGTTTAATGGAATACAATTTTTCGCCTTCGCAAAACTCCTCGTTTTAAGCAGTTTTTAGAAAAGCTAAACTCTATACAAAAAAACTGAATAAAATATATAATTCCTTCAAAAGACTTTTGCCGGCCTTCTTGCCAAATATACCACTGGGCATACTTACCCTTCTGTTGGGACTTAAATTCGCTGGAGGAATTTGTAAAGTTACAGAAAATTTAGTTTTCTTTTCCATTTCTTCGGCAAGAAAATTAGCCTCCTGAACCAAAGCATTGGCTCTCATAATATCATTTTTCAATTGGCCCAAAGAACGTTTAAACATTTCATCGCGTTCTTGTGCCCATTTCTCTACACGCATTTGTGAGGTGGGTGTATTGGGAGGTATTTTACCCAAACGCAATGGGTCATAAGGTGTATAGGGGGCATACGGAGTGCTGGGCGATAATATATTACGCAATTGCTGGAACTGTCGCTCATATTCCTTTAAAAAAAATAGAAGGCGATAAAATTTGTAAATGGCGGAAATACTAGAACTATTCCTACCTGTCTTTGTTTTTCCAATGCCACCTGTTTGTCCTCCTCATGCTGACGTTCCAAACGGGCAATAGCCGTTTGTATGGGATCATTGCTTAATTCATTCTGCATAATTTCATCTCGTGCAAAATTATAATCAATCAACTGCGCCGGTGTCTGTGGCTCAGAACTCATATTGGCATTCGCCGACTTGGGACAGTTGACACGGAAAAAGTGATGATTACCCCACAAGATACGATCGCCGTTAGCTATGGGTGTTTTCTCCACGGCCGCATAGCCATTTACAAAACAACGAGCGCCGGTAAATGGTTCCAAAAAGAGACCACCATCCTCGATGGTGATAACACAATGTTCGGGTTGAATACCCAAACCCGACAACTGGATATCCGGTTGTGGCCCACTTATAGTGTGGCCACCGATCAATGTACGCTCTTTGAGATAGTAGACTAACAACTCGTTAAGGGACGGATCTGCATTCAGATTAACTAAATAATATTTATTTTTCTCCACCATTATGCCACTGGCTTGCACACTAATGCCCATCTTTTCCAAAGCCTGTTGACGCTCATTTTGAATGCGTTCAGTTTTAACCAGTTTCTCTTCCCATGTCTGCGAGATTTGCTTCATTAAATTCTCACTTTCGGCCAGTTTGTCATTGATATCTCCCACCGGCGAGCCAGTGGCATGTTTTAACATATTTCTTAGTGTCTCCACTTCATGACGCAGTTCACGTATAATACGGGCATTGGGATCCTCATTAACCACAGCATGATTGACAATACGCTTAGCTCGATCGGCATAACGTAAAGTCGACAAGGTTTCTTCGAAATTATCAGCCGAAGGTGAAATTGTGGCCACCATAACTGTACGGGAATTACCACCCAGATTGTCTTTCAAAAGCCACGTCAACACTGAATCTCGATATGGAACAAATTTGTCATTACTGCTCTTCTTACCATTGGATTGATCGGCCAGTTTTGAAATAACTAAGCCCAAAGTAGTTAGAGATCTAAAAAAAAACATAATTCATTAATATCCCAAAATATATTATTTATTGAAAAAAAAAAGAAAAGATCGTACTTGTTAATATTGGAACCTTCCTTTAAACGATCACCCACAGCACCGGTCTTAACGGCTCTCTCAGAACCCGCCAAATCCACCAGTGACATGCGTGAAACTTTTTCACCTGTTACACCAGTTGCCTGGTCGGTTAGTATCTGAGTTAATACCACCGAGAACACAGCATGAGATCTAGATGATTCGGCATTCATATTTGTTGCTGCCACAGTACGTGATTTATTTCCCTCGGTCATAAGATTATCAATATCTTGATATGATGCCACAGCCAGCTGAGACAAACCGTCCACGTACGGACCTAAAACATTGTGTTCACGCACTTTCAGCGACTGTTTATTTGGCTTGGGATCCAAGAGATCATGAACCTTTTCATTGTATATTTCCATATAGGACACTTCCACTTTGTACATGAGTTCTTGGGTGGATTTATTGGAAATGGCCGAAAACAAATTGTCACACAAACGTGGAATGATACCTTTACATTCTTGAGAGCCCATCATGGTATACGATTTACCCGAACCTGAAGCAAAACAATAAAACAAAGAAGAAAAACATGAATGACAAAAGAATAAACGAATTTATTGTGTATGCACTGGCCATATATCACATACCCGTCTGTCCGTAGGCAAAAATGCACGCATTATAACCTTGAAATGCATTATCCAATATATCACGGCCCACGCAATCGAAAACAGTCTCTTGTGAAGCAAAATTTTCATCGTTTGGATTTAATGAATAGAAACAATGATCAAATGCAAATGTCTTGGGGGGTTTCCGACTGTAAAAAAAAAATGCATGAGTATCAAGTAAAAGTATTAACAGTTTATATTTCTTTTTGTCACACAAACCTTTCGATTTTGTCTATAGCTGGAGGATTGTGCAGAATTGTCTGCTGCTTTTCCATTTCGACAATACATTTTGTGCCCAATTCGATTTCTGCAATGAAGATAAATTAAAAAACGGATTAAAAAGAGAAATTTTAATGACAAGTAAAAATCGTTTAAGCTAACAATTATGCAATTGTTATGCAATTGTATTGGTAGGTGTACTAAAACAATAATTAATCTTGGCAAAGCCAATGAAAAATTACAAAATGTATGCCAGCACATTTCTAATAGAACATTATTTCGAGAACCTTAAATCAATTACTATAATGAATGGAGACAGGAAAATTTAATTAACGGGAATAGTAAATTAAAACAGACCTACATGCTGTTTTCGAAGGCCGCTACAGACTCGCGTCATCTTTTAGCTCTTTGAATTTTAATTTCCCTTTTTATACCCTCCAAAAAAGAATTGGAGGGAATATTCACTTTGTCATTCTGTGTGTTATGTAGAGAATTATCTAAGACCCCATAAAGTATGTATGTATATTCTTGATCAGTGATGAATTCTAAGACGATCCGCCCGTCCGTCCTTCTGTGGAAATCATGATTCAGTCTAAACGAAAAGAGCCAGACCCATGAAATTTAGTATAGATGAATTTTGAAGGATGGGATCAGAGTCAAAAAATTTCCCCTACGAAGAACTAAACCGATTTCCAAAAGCCAACAAAATTCTTAATTTTTTTTTGTAATTTTATTAATCAAATAATCACCCCTATCGTGAATAACAAGTGGAATTTTTGTTCACGTGAAAATTTTATGCCACTCGAAGGGAAAAATGGTATCGTGAATCTCCCGTGAGATATTATTCCCGCTATCAGTTCTCAGTGAATGTAAAAAAGAGAAGCAGCTGAAAACAACATGAAAAATCAAAGAAATTTTGTGTTGAAAAATAATTTGGATACATTTTGGAAAACGAACAAAACAAATTGAAAAAATTCTTAATGTTTAGAATTGGAGCAACAAGTTTTACAAAACGCGCCACAATTGATTTGTTGCAAAAATCTTAGTTTGTGTCTTATTAAAGGATCATCTTGTCCCTAAAATAAAATTTGTAAATTCTAATATTCGAATTATAATAGAAAATACTGTCATTTTCTACTCTATTCCCCTCAAAAAAAAAAAAAAAAAAAAAAAAACGAGGTGAATAAATTAAAGGGAAAAGTGGAGAAACTCACGGGAAAAAATCATTCACGATAAGGGGAATTTAATTTTAGTATGAAATCATTCAAAAGGAATTTTTTTCATGATTGCAATTTTAGGGAAAAGGGAAAAATTTCGAGGGGATAATTGTTCATGATGGGGCGGAATATATTTTTAGGCCAAAGAAGGTCTAAAGTGTTGAAATTAAATCCAAAATATCAGAAGAATCTATTTTTGAGTCCCGCCCCCTATAGTGGGCGTTGAAGTAATATATTACATGAAAAAATATATATTGTAGATTCTTTAAAAATTAAATTTTTAAGTTTTTACGACAAAGGCAAGATGTTTTCTGATCTTCTTCTCCCCTAGTGCTCCACCCATCTTTGCCCCTAAATGACCTTATCACAAAAAGTATCTTCTATACTTAATTACCCCAAAAAATTACTTTTGAAGTTTTTACGTCAAAGGTGAGATTTCTCTCCACGGTCCTTCCCGGAGTGACTCTGTCGAAATAGAGTTCTAAAATTGGGCCTATAAATGTCTTAAAGGAAGTCTAAACATTTTTAATTTATGTATTAAATATTTGGAGGGTATTTAAAATTCGATCCGGTCGAATATAACGTTCTTAAGTGTTTGAATTTTGATTCCCCTTTTAAGCTGGTAGCCAATTGTTGACAATATCAAATGGGACAGTTTCTAGTTATCGTGAATAACAAGTGGAATTTTTGTTCACGTGAAATTTTTATTCAACTCGAAGGGAAAAATGGTATCGTGAATCTCCCGTGAGAAATTATTCCCGCTATCAGTTCTTTGTGAATGTAAAAAAGAGAAGCAACTGAAAACAACATGAAAAATCAAGGAAATTTTGTGTTGAAAAATCTACATTTATGTAATAATTTTAAAAAATTTAAAAAAAGTATGGCTAAATATTTAATAGCAAAATAATTTGGATACATTTTGGAAAACGAACAAAACGAATTGAAAAAATTCTTAATATTTAGAATTGGAGCAACAAGTTTTACAAAACGCGCAACAATTGATTTGTTGCAAAAAATCCCAGTTTGTGTCTTATTAACGGATCTTGACCCTAAAATAAAATTTGTAAATTCTAATATTCGAATTATAATAGAAAATACTGATATTTTCTACTCTATTCCCTTCCCAAAAAAAAAAAAAAAAAAAAAAACAAGGTGAATATATTAAAGGGAAAAACTCACGGGAAAAAATCATAAGGGGAATTTAATTTTTAATTTAATTCTAAATGAATTTCATAAGAAATTCATTTAGAACTGCTTTATTAAATAAGTTAAATTTTAAATATTTTCGCATTATTTTTTTAAAAATTTTTTTATGAAGTTTATACAATTTTCGTTCTTAAATCTTGCATATTTATTTTGTTGGGTAAACACTTTTTTTCATTTTCTGTAAGCGTCTACAAATATTTATATAGTACATGCACATATAAATTCGTAAGTATTTTCATGATTTTACGTTCATTGAACTTTTTGTTCGTTATCAAAAAAATATATATAAAAAAATATTGTACTTAAATCTGTATTTTGTTTGCCAATTTTTAGAGAAATATTTTGTCTGATAGCAATCTCATGCTGAAACGTCAGTTATTTTATAGACTTTCCATTAGGGTCATGTGTTAACATTTTCATTTTGTAAAATATTAAAACATATTTTTTATGCAGACATACTGTTTACGTCTGTTCGTGTGCATGTTGACTTCAAATAGCAAAAAGTAGAAAAGAATATATGATTGCAATTAGCAAAATAATTTTGATTTAAAATTTAAATAGTGTAATTCTTGTGAATAAGAATTTTTCTTCAATAAAAATTTACAGAAATTTTATTTTTATATTATTACAGATTTTTTTGTATTTAGAAATTTACAGATTGGATGACAATAGCACACAGAGATATATATGAAAATTAGTAACGATGCCACTAATATATCCTATAGTGTGTATGAGATATCATGATTTCGTTTAACATTTAATCCACGTACTTAATTAAGTAATTTTTACTTTATAGTCTGAATTAATAAATTATGAACCTTTACGCAACATTTTAATTTGCTGAGACAAATTACGTTTCTTTATTTTTTATTTCAATGTGTACTTCTCAATTAAGTCCTGTTTAATACGTGAATGAATAAAAATTTTGTTTTTTTTAGAATGCAATAAAACGATGCATTAAATTTTATATAAGAGATCTGTTTAAACTATAAGGTGAATTTTCATTTTTAAAATTTTCTATCATCGTTAAGCTTTCTCAGTGATTCGATTGTTATCTACTCAATCGTCGCAAATCGCCATCTTTTCAAAGATCTCTTCAATCTTGAGTACAGGAAAACATCTCAGGAGGCCAAATTTAGTGAATACGTTGGCAGTTTATGAACAAACTTCGCTGCCACACATTTCGTTCCAAAAATTTTCAATAAAGTTGCGATAGAAAGATTTTATTGTTGCTTTTTATGCAAATTTAACAATTTCTTGTACCAAAAATTTATCATAAAAATTTAGAAAAATTCAATTGTTGCATACCTGCACTGAAATACCTTTTAATTCATATATATTTGATTAAAATTGGCGGACGATAAGATACTTGAAAGTGTACCACAAAAATATGTGTAGGGCGTTTATATAAAAGATTTCCCTTTGCAGTTCAATTACAGATGCTTCCTATTTGCAGTTATAGGGAATTTTTGTCAATCTAGCCAGGAACGAAAAATTAAAGTTTAGATTTTAAAATTTTATTTTAGTGATCCAATCGATATGCCAACATCCTCAGCAACTTCCTCAATAGTGATTCGACAATTGTCCATAACAATTTTTTTTTTCTTTCTCAAACATTTTCATCGGTTATTCGAATTCCAAAATTATTTATAAGACAACAATATAAGAATTTTTCTGCAATATAAAGGGCAACCTGGGCCACCATTTCTATATAGCGGTATATGTGTACCCATCTCCATTATTTCCATAATGACCGCTAATGCTCCTAAGACAATTTTTTGAAACAATTTATTTTCAAAATTTATATTAATCGAATTCCAAAATTATTTCAGATATAAGACTTTTTCTTCATTTGTATATAGTGGCATATATGTTTCCATCTCTATTTTCTCACAATTACCGAAAACCTCTGCCGGAAAATATTTTTTTTGCAAATGAATACTTTTACAATCACCCCTATCCTGAATAACAAGGGGAATTTTTGTTCACGTGAAATTTTTATTCCACTCGAAGGGAAAAATTGTATAGTGAATCTCCCGTGAGAAATTATTCCCGCTATCAGTTCTCAGTGAATGTAAAAAAAAGGAGAAGAAGTCGAAAACAAAAGGAAAAATCAAAGAATTTGTGTTGAAAAATTTAGGTTTATATAATAATTTAAGAAATTTAAAAAAAAGTATAGTTAAATATTTAATAGTCAAATAATTTGGATACATTTGGAAACCGGACAAAACAAATTAAAAATATTCTTAATCCTTAGAATTGGAGAAACAAGTTTTGCGAAGACGCAGGCAATGGATTTGTTGCAATAAATATCAGTTTGTGTTTTATTAACGAATCTTGCCCCTAAAATAAAATTTGTAAGATCTAATATTCGAATTATAATGGAAAATACTTACATTTTCTACTCTACTCCCCACCAAAAACTAAGTGAATATATTAAAGGGAAAAGTGAGAAAAATCACGGGAAAAAATCATTCCCGATAAGGGGAATTTAACTTTAGCGTGAAATTATTCGCGGGGAATTTTTTCATGATTGCAATTTTAGGGAAAAGGAAAAAATTTCGAGGGAAAAATAATTCATGATAGGGGTGAATATTTTATATTTTCAGTACATCCCTTAAGGGATATATTTATTAAGTATTTCTTGGGCCATAATTTCTATTCACTAGTTTGGGTAGGACTGGCTCCAGTTCCTAGATTTTGGCTTCCAAATGAATGTAATAAAATTTTATTCCAAATGTTAAGTGGTTAACAGAGCTCTGTTAACTGCAGAATAGGTTTGGTACAACTTTCGGTTTGCGTCTTCGGTAAAATAAATTTAAATTTATCGTCACGCATATGCCAACATGACCATCGTTATTTACATCTTCTCGACCTTCTTGTAAACATTTTTCAGAATCTGAAAATACAGTCACCGTATGCCAACATTTCAAGTGCTTTTAAGCACTTAAGTCTATTTTTTACACAAAATTTTTTTCCAGCCGTCAGAAAATCGTAGAACACGCAAAACATTTCTAAATTGGATATATTTTCAAAATAATACATTTTATTTTATATATGTTTTTAAATTCTTCTGGTTTCTTGACCTCTTTTTAATTATTATTGTATTCTGATATTTTTAAGCTTAAGGTCTCTTTATTTTAGTTTAATTTTTAATTTCAATATTTCGTCACTCCTTTGTGTGACTTCTTCAGGAAATTAATTATTTTATTTCCTGAAGAAGTCACACAAAGGAGTGACGAAATATTGAAATTAAAAATTAAACTAAAATAAAGAGACCTTAAGCTTAAAAATATCAGAATACAATATATATTTTTTTTGTTCTACTAAAGTCAGTTCAAAATTAAACAAAGTTTTTTTGGAGCCAAATTACTGTTTTAATACAATTTCAAATCACAAAGAGTAATACTTTTTTTTTAAGGGAAATGAATGGGGAAAATGCTGTAAGAATTTTACAGTGGGTAGATATATCTACCCACTGACCCACTACCATATGACTACTGTACGATATGACTTTCGATAAGTGTTATAAGAAATTTGAATTAAGACAAATTATTGTGTTGTCTAAAAAAGTAGTCGTCGGTGGCAGCAAAAATTTAATAAAACCAAAAAAAAAAAAAAAAAAAGAAGCAGTGTGAGTTCGATCACAGGGGAGATGTGTAAACTAGACTTGTGTCCAACTAGCTCATTCGCTCAGTTTTGACAAGAACCTCTGATCAAACCTATGTAATTTAAATGGGTTTGATCAGAGGTTCTTGTCAAGACTGAGCGAATGAGCTAGTTGGACCCAAGTCTAGTGTAAACATCTAGTAATGAAAAAGCTATTAATCAGCTGTAATGCATGTAGTTATTTTAGAGCAGTGGCTTTCGAACTGTACAGCGCTAGCACAATTATATGTTAATAAATGACAATCTCAAAGACGAAGAAGACTTTTAGTTTGACGAGTTTAGTTTTGCTTATTTTGCTTTGTTTTAGTAAATTTCTTATTAAAAGTGCAAAAAATCTTTTTAAAAGTTATTAAAATCAAATGTTTTTGTACTCATTTTATTAATTTGTTTTTATATGCCCACGATAACATAATGTCGACTTCTACTATTGCACACTAGACTTTTAGTTTCGACAAGAACCTTTAATTAAACCTATGTAATTTAAATGGGTTTGATCAGAGGTTCTTGTCAAAACTCAGTGAATGAGCCAGTTGAACACAAGTCCATTGCACACTAGATGGTGTTGACAGTATTTCTATGCAGCTGCTAAGTTTCTCTTGTTGTCCGTATGATTACACTAATACACTCATATATAGCTCACACCGATTTGATCTTACTCTAAATTTGTGATTGTATTGTGAAAAATATTTTTACCCTCCAGCGTATAGATGTTTACACATCAAAAAGTAATTAGCTGCTGAATTGAAAGAAATACCTTGATGAATATATTAATAAATTTTTGTTTGAAGTTTGTGATTGTCTACAAGTCTAAACTTGCATAACAGTTGCCTCAATTGGAATTAAAACAACCTTTTTTATTAACCCAATTTGATAGGAAAAAGTAGTTCAAGTGAAAACGTTTGTAATACACGGGCATGAAAATTGTGTGTGTGTGTGTGCTTCAAGATATGCTTGACAACACTCCATTGTTGAACTGAATTAATTTTAAAGTTCAAAATGACGGACATGTGGGAAGATCCTCATCATTTGCTTCAGTTAATGTAATGAATTATAAATGAAATCAACGTAGAGAAACTGTTACTGTAAATCCAGTGGCACAGTCGGCACCAGCAATAAGTACACCCACCAGATTGAACATGTAGAACTAAATGGCTGCAGTTAAACTGTTACTGGTAACTGTGCCAATGGGAAAACATGTTGCCCAAACAAAACCTTTAAAGTTTAAACATTAAAAAGATGTGTGTTAAAATAAATTTCAGAACTTCTGTCACTACACATTAAGCAGGGAGAAGGTTAATCTGTAATGCGATGAGAAAGGAATTGCTTTCAATGTAAATAGCACACAACTGCGTTTAGTATTCCCATTACATTCCCATAATCATTTTGTATATACTGGCAATGCACGCCAACTCCTTATTTAGCCACTTGAGCCAAAATTCCTTCAAGATCCCACGCACTTTCAGGCCTGCAAATATTTTCACAAACTCAATTCAGCAATTCCAATTATTGTGTGTGATAGAAGACACTCTCATAATCATTTTGTATATACTGGCAAAGGATGCCAACTCCTTATTTGGAAACTTGGGCCAAAATCCCTCCAAGATCACACACTCCCATAATCATTTTGTATATACAGGCTTAATAATGTAAAGGAAAATAATATATTTGTTTTAGTTGGTTATTTTTGTGTACCAGAAAAATTTTCAATTTTCCAACCCTGGAATCGGCTGTTTTTGGTTTTGTTTAATTTGTAATACCAATTTAATTCTTCCTAAAGTATAAACCAGGTTTACTTGATATAAAATAAATAAATAAGTAAAATAAGAAAATAGTTACTTTTATATACCAAAAATAAGATTACGTTTTCCATCCCTGGAACCATATTTTGAATTTAGCTAATTTTCAATCCAAGTCCTAAGTCTCTAGCTGTTTTGTTGACTTCGAAAATAACCGACTTGGAAATTCCATAAACTTTGACTCATTCATGTCCATTATATTAACAGAAGTCTGTTAAATTAGCCGGTTTGTGTCTGGGGTTAACCATGTCGAAATTGATACGCACATTTATTAAACATTTTGCTCAAATCAAAGTCAAACATTTTACTAATTTTGTGGTTATTTTCTATTCAAAACAAACAATATCATCTATTGGCCTTTGATGACGACACCCAATTTATTCGTGCATTTCAAGTGAATAATTTGTGGAGTGGTGAGCTGGCGTTTGTGGTGCTTAACAAAAATGAAACATCAAATGAACCTGTTTTCAAGTGGTAAACACAAATGATTCTTTTCATATTGATTTCCATTCAATTGCTTTTTTTCTCTTTTTGTCTTTTTGCATTTTTTGTTCACTATACAAGACTTCAGGTTTTTCTTGTTAATGTATTTTATTAGACGACGCAGCATGAAGACTAAATTATTATTATCTTTGTTTTAATTTTTTATTTTTCATATACAATAAAGAATATGTAAAAAATAAAACACCAATGCATGCATGATATTATTTGGCTGGCTGATTTTGAGTAGCAGAGAATTTTATAAATGTTAATGATCATATAGGTAGGATGTATGACAATAATTTCTATTATCTTTTATTTGTTACAAAAGAAGAAACTTTGAACTTTGTAAATTTTAAGCAGCCAAAGAAAATGAAATTATTAAATAAATACAACAAACCAAAGAGAATAGAAAATGAAATTTTCAAATTATTCTCGATAAATATTTTTCATACAGGGCATATCAATAAGAGGTTTTTAAAAACGGAACATTTAAGTTTAGAATTGCATGCCATACAAACTGAATCATTTCTTTGGAATGTGTTCTACGAATATATTATCGGCCCAGTTCTGAGAATTAATAATCATAAACTTACCTTTTTTTCGTTTTTTTTTTTAAAGTATAATAACGATATCGTGGGTCAGATAGATAAAAACTCCATCATGAATAATTTTCCCCTTTTCCCTAAAATTACAATCAGGAAAAAAAATCGTCGTGAATGATTTCATGCCAAAATAAAATTCCCCTTATCGTGAATGAATTTTTCCCGCGAGTTTTTTTACTTTTTCCTTTAATTTATTCACTTAGTTTTTTTATATTTTTTTGAGGGGAATAGAGTAGAAAATGTCAGTATTTTCTATTATAATTCGAATATTATAATTTACAAATTTTATTTTAGGGACAAGATGATCCGTTAATAAGACTCAAACTGAATTTTTGGCAACAAATCAATTGCCCGCGGTTTTGTAAAACTTGATGCCCCAATTCTAAACATTTAAAATATTGTTAATTTTCTCAACGGGCTTAAGTTCGAATCTGCAAGACTGCAAACCATTTTTTATTATTTTATTAATAAATGAATTTGTTCAAATTCTATTTATTAATTTATATTAAGATTGGAATATTAAGAATATTTTTCAATAATCATCAAACCAGCAGAACGGATCATTTATTTAAAATATTTTTAATTTCTTTTGTTCGGTTTCCAAAATGTATCGAAATTATTTTATAACTAAATATTTAGTCATAGTTTTTTTAAATTTTCGTAAATTATTACATAAACGTAAATTTTTCAACACAAATTTCTTTGATTTTTCATATTGTTTTCAGCTTCTTCTCCATTCACTGAGAACTAATAGCGAGAATAATTTCCCACGGGAGATTCAGGATATAATTTTTACCTTCGAATAGAATAATAATTTCACGTGAACAAAAATTCTCCTTATATCGTTGTAATTTTTCAGCCTTTGATTTTTCAATTTTAGTAATAATATTGAGCTTGAGGCTTATTTTTGTAAAATTATAACTATAAAATTATTTATTTTATATTTTAATCAATATTTCGATATCCTCTGGATATCTTCTGAAGAGCTCAATATTATTACTAATATTAAAAATTCTCCTTGTTATTCACGATAGGGGTCAATTTTTACATTCACTGAGAACTAATAGCAGGAATAATTTCTCACGGGAGATTCGTGACAGCATTTTTACCTTCGAGTGGAAAAAAAATTTCACTTGAACAAAAATTCTCCTTGTTATTCACGATAGGGGTCAATTTTTGACATTCACTGAGAACTAATAAGCGAGAATAATTTCCCACGGGAGATTCACGATACCATTTTTACGTTCGAGTGGAATAAAAATTTCACGCGAAGAAAAATTCCCTTTGTTATTCACGATAGCGTTGAATAATAGCGAATAATGGGAGTACTTTTGGGATTGTTGTTCTAAAAGTACTTATACTCGTAGTATATCAGTGTGTGTTTACTTCTCTTCATGGTCATATTATTTTTTAAAAGAAAGTGGACATTGCCTATCGGAATCTAGTAGACTTTTTAAATTTTTAAAAGAATTCTAACCGAACAAGTTTGGCTTAAGTATAATGGAACAAAAAAAAAATACAGAAAAATGGGACATGAAGAAAATAATCAAACGGCAACACCGGTATTAAATAAAAATGAGTTACCATCAGTTTGATACAGTTCTCGTATGCAATTTCCCAATAAAATTTATATATGTATATATATATATATATATATATATACATATATGTATATATATATATATATATATATATATATATATATATATATACATATATATATATATATATATATATATATATATTTATGTATATATATATATACATATATATATATATATATATATATATATATATATATATATATGTAAATGTGACAGCCCATAGAGAAAGGGTAAAAAAATCAATTTCCACTTTTTTTTGATGTGGACAACATCTGAGCATCGAATGAGACCGATCCCATGCCCCAAAAGTGTTCCCTCCCAGAGATATGCGCGTTTTAAAAAGTGATGGTACACCAAAAATACACGCATTTAAATCTTTAAAATGGCTCTCCTGAACAAAAGCGGTTTTTACCCTTAGGTCCCTTTTTATTTTGCGCGTCACATATAAGAACTGTTATCATACTCATTTAAAATGCCTAATAAGTGGTGACAATCAAAAATACACATGAGTACTGATGATGAAATTGTAGCGCCTTTTGAAAACAGCTGTTCTGCTTTGCTGTGTAAGTTGAATAACTAAAAACTATTGTTGACTTTGACTTTGTGCCTTGTAATATTTATCATGTCTTTCTATATTTACAACAAAAATTTCGAACAATTAGCCTATAAATCTTAATTGAATTTAATATAGCAGCATAAATATTCGTTATTAAAGAAATATAAAAACATTTTTTTTTCTGGTTTTATTGTACAATCGAAATTTTCTTTCGATGTAGTGGCCCAAAGGCTTAATTTGAATTGCAATAAAATAAAATTTCATATAAAAAAAAGTGAAATTTACAACAATAACAGCACTGTTGAAGATACCCTCTATTTAAAGGCGTCATTACAACATACTTTCTAATGCTTAATATTTAAACTACATTTTTTAGTCACTGGTTTGTTTGCCTACAAAATTATTATTCTTCTTCTTATTATTATTATTAGACTTTAACTTACTTTTAGTGGTTTAATTTCTATTCTAATTTGTCATATTGATGTCCACATTTGCAACGAATTTCTTTTTGTGCTAGTGGCTCATTACAACATCAGACAATATCAATATATTTATTTCATATTACGACGCTTTGGCGTGTTCTTCGCCACTTTGGACTTAACATTGTGCAAATTTTTTATGTGCTATGGAAAAAAAAAGAATAATAGTGTTTGTTACACCCTTTGCGTTCTATACGAATAGTACGAGAAGTAATGAATGGCAAAGGAATAAACTACAAATTATTTCTTTTTTTTTCTACTATACAAAACATGATAATTTGTCTTTGGAAATTATATGGCATCAGAGTTTTATTGTGACGCATTAATAAAAATAGAAATTCTAAAAAAATAGTTAAAAGAACCACCAAAATGGCACATGTAATTCACAGTGAATAATTCGTTATACACGAGTATGTGAAAAAGAAAACACATAATTTTTGTTTTATTTTTTGTAGGGAAATAATTATTCACGGTTTCCCCATCACTCATAATAAACTGTTATTATATAAGTATATAAATATATATTTTTTTGACAAGCACGAAGGCGAATTGAAAGGAAATATTTAAAATTAGAATTTCTTTTGTTATAAAAAATGTAGCGTTTTTTTAAAGGAAATATAATAATTCAAATTTTCACTCCTTCCATGAGTTTTTCCAGAATAGCCGGAATGCTCTGCTTTATTCTGTAATCATTTGTCACCACAATCCCCCTTATTCTACAACAAATTATGAATATGACGTCAAGACAATATCAAAAATGAAACACTTAACCACTGCATGTGGACAACAATTAACTTCTTCTGCCATCCTGTGACTATTTCAATATTGCAAGAGGCTGCTAAAAATTGCCAACTGGTGCAGAAAAAGAGTACAGAATTTCTGATATTGTCTTGACATGATGTCAACCAATAGTTACAGAATAAGGGTGAAAATCAAAAACGGGGGTTACGGATTGCGAAAACTGAACGCACTTCTATGCTTTTTATATTGAAATTCGTAAGCAATTCCTTTCGCATCACATTACAAAGACCCGGGACATTTAACCGTTACTTAAGAACAAGAATTAACTACTTCCGACAGTATTTGAGTGCTCTCTAAAGCGGCCCACCAACTGTGCAATTTTTCGTATTGTAAAATCATATCGTCCATGTGTATGTCATATTCAAAGGTGGCACAATATATTGGCAGAAATCAAAAGACTTTTGATTTTTATTGTACAAACCAAAAGAAGTGCAATATACTGTGAAATGTGTTGGCAACATTGTACAATATTCTTTTCGTTTTGCTTATAGGTTATGTTTACTTTTTATTGTAAGAAAGTTGTGCCATATTTTATTTGAAACTATTGCCCCACTTATTGAATAATAGAGGCCAAAATGGAAATAATATGGCAAATAACATATATAATAATATTGCATAATGGATGGGCTGCTTAAGGCCTTGAATATTGAAATAGGCTGTTAGAAATATTCCCCCTTATTCTGTAACTATTTTGTCGACGTCAAAAAGCATTGAACTTGGAGCCAAAAAATCAGAAAAATCCATTTTCGGACCACGCCCTCTTTAACATTTAAGAAATTGTATTACTTAACCCTACATTCCTTAAAAAGTAAATTTTTAACTTTTTATGAAGAAGGTGAGGTGTTATCTGATCTTTCCCTGCCTTATCCCTCCACTCACCTTTGCCCACTAAATGAACCTATAAAAAAAGTTTTTTCTACACTTAATTAAGCCAAAAATTTACTTTTTAAATTTTTAAGACAAAGGTGAGATGTCTTCGCACGGCCCTTTTACGGAGTGACCCTGTCAAATTAGAGTTTTAAAATTGAGCACAGAAGTGTCTTAAATGAACTCTGACCCAGCCGGTTAAACATTTTTAATTTATTTACTAAATATTCGGAGGAAATTTAAGATTCGACCCGGTCGAATAGAACGCTCTTACTTGTTTTTTTTCTAAAAATTTCCAGTTAAACTCAGTTTTAAACCAAAAAATTTAAAGACAGATTTTTAGTAAAACAATGTTTTTTTTTCAAAAGGCATAATATGGTAATTTTTCTTTGAAAAGTACCAAAAATATTACAGTTTTTTGTAAAAAAGAAAATATCATAAATAATGCTTCTTGCTCAAAATTTGACAGAAGTCTGTTAATATACGCTTTTTGACAGCAGCAGTGTTGCATTTAAGGTTACTGCGCGTTAAAATCTAAAACTCACGGAATTAAATATATAAAAGTTCTCGCATTGAATGGTATGAATTTTCTTTTATTTACGCTTTAAAAAATTTCTACTTGTATTATTTATTCAATATTTCGAACACTTTTAGTGCCCTTCTGCAGGAAGTTCCAAGTAAAAGCTAACCGATTAAATACCCCAGTCTCTAACAAACAAAGTGGTGTGTAAGCAGCAATAGAATGAAAATGTGGAAAAATTTTTCAGATCTTGTGACGCATTTTCAATTAAATGTCACTTTGGATTTACAATTTTACATACTCTCATCCACAAAAACTGTATGCCAACAACGCGAATACGAGTATTTGTATCATTAGTTTACAAAAAAAGAAAATTTTTAAATATTCTCCAAAGATTTTGAAGTTATTATTTTATTCATGACTTTATGTAAATGACGAAATTAAGAGTTTGCCACACTTTATATACACAACCCAATATACATTTTGTAAATGAAAGATAGAGCAAGGATTTCTAACCACAACAACAACATCATTTTGCATGTCTTAGCATAAATATTACAATAATCAAAATTGACATTATTTTCCATTGCTGTCAATTAAACGAAGTTGAATACTGTGCCACCACTGGCTTTTCATGGCGGATGCTCTATTAATTTATTCCCTTATCTTGTTTTTTCTTTGACTTAATCTGTTTGTTACAATTTTTCCTATGGCGTTGTTAATGAATCAAATGCTACACACTAGTCTACAAATTTCAGTGTAGCTGTTTTCCATTCCATAACTGAAAGTTGTTTTTATATTTTATAGTATTTTAGAGAATAAAATTATTTTAAGCCATTTTTCTCCATGTTTACTTAATAACAACCTCAGACATTTACCAAAATGGTTGCCATTTTGTGTTGTTCAATATGGCAATTCTACGAGGCTTAAGCTTCAACTTAAAAAGAGCAAACGGTTTGCTACATTTAATAAAATTAGTTAATCTTAGCTAAATACTAATCCTAATCTCAATCCTAAAAACTCACTCTAATCCTTTAAACACATTCACGACAGCAGGCTACCGGCTACATGGCTACAAGTGCCGCTAGCAGCAATTGTCGCCATGTACTCGTAGTCAGCTACTTAATTAATTTGAACGCAGCAGCTACAACGTAAACATTTAATTTCAGTGGTGCCACTTTCATATATAAAAATAAAAGCGCTGACTCTAAATCTATTTATGGTTTTTGCACTTTTAATAAATACTTGCACATTATGCTAGGAACACAACTGCGACGAACGACGAATTTTTGGTCGCGAATATTCGTCGCCAAAACTAAAACACATTGGCGTATGTGAAAATGCACACAATTGTGGCGTTGGACGAAATTCGTCATACTCAGCGAAAGTTGAAATAGGTTTGTTTCTAATTGTTTCGTCAGCGAGCGACGAACAAATCAATATGAGGTGTCCAGGTTTCATATACTCAAACTGGTTTTTTGTGGGAAAACATAATTCACTACTGTATTGTTGCATCTAGCACGAAAATGTTCAGTACATACTAAAAATGCATTCACCAATTCACAAAACTTGATCAATCGGACGACTTTTTATTAATTTTGAACACTTTTTATAATATATTCTTTCTTCCTATTTCCTACTTTTTCATATGGTCACCCCATCAGCTGTTAAATGAAAAGAATAATTTATTTACAGAAAAAATTTTCAGAAAACAATTACAAAAAGGAATTTGTTATGGAAAAAAAAATGGACAACACCGGGTTACTTATTGAATGTCTAAAGAATCTGGCATCAGAGAATTACAAAGATTTTTAACAAAATTTACAATTGTTTTGTTCATTATTTTAATTTATTCGTCGTTATTGTGTTTCATACGACGAATTTATAGAGCGAATTTTTACCAACGAATTCGTCGTTCGTCCTAGTTGTGTTCCTAGCATTATGATGCCCTTTTTTGTTATGGAACTATAAAAAAGAGTTTAAAAGTTAATTTATTTCTTGTGTCTCATTTTCGAAGTGCCCAACCCACGTCTTTCATCGATAACGGCTTTCACGTATATAACAAATCAAAAATTAAGTATCGTTGCATCGGCTAATTTTTGAAGTAAGGGAATTTTTACTTGATAACTCAGAGAGAAAATTTAAAAATTTTATAACACATTCCTCTTTAATTTTAAAATACCTATTTCCTTATGCACTTTTTATTTAAAAAATAAATTTTAAACGTTCATTTATTTAAGACTTTTCCTTGTATTGGCAGCACTAATCTGGTTATTGTCGCCTATGAAAATAGAAAGCAGTTTAATTTGATTACAACCACAAAAGTAGCACGGACAACAACCTATCGTGTAGTCGTGATAATATTCACTACCATATAAACACATGTATTCTATTCTTCACCGGTTGTAGTCGGTAGTCTGCTGTCTTCAATGTGTTTAATGCTTAAAAGTGACAAAGTTTAACTTTAATCCCACAACAGCCAAGCAACTTTAAATTTTAATAATTCTATATCTGATTTTAGAAAACTCATATAGCAAATAAATTTATTTAATCAATTACATACTTGAAATGACTCCCTGATATTATGAAATATTTAAATTTCAATTGAAATCTATATCATAAGCATAACAACAAGAGCAACAACAACAACAAGTAAAACTAGTATTTATGAAATTAGAACTCAATTTTGTAGAGGCATATTTCTAAAAAAGAATTAAATTAAAATAAATCTGTATAATAATGGGAACGCACTGAAGTAGTTTTCACAGCAGTGGCCAATAAAAATATGAGATATAAATAATGGTAATTGCTACAACAACAATATCGTATATGAAAGAAAATTTATTTGTTTTTGTTTTAAATCAAATTTATGAAATTATACATACAAAATTATTTTGGTTTTAAAAGGAAAAAAAGATTCCGATAAAAATATACACATTGTCCCGGTTTACACTATGCAACTTTTGTTGCACCAATTCTTATTTTATGTGAGAGCGCTGAAATAGGAATATATACCATATGTATTCGTTTCTCGCTCTTCCTCACTAAATACTCACAAATTGCTGCAACAAAAATTGCAAGTGTAAACGGGGACATTGAAGCATTGAGACTTAATCTAACGGTAGCACACTGAATTAACGTCAGTTTAGTTCTGATGCAATTCTCGTATACAAAATTATCAAAAAATATGTTCAAATAATTTGTACAGGGTGGGCAAATTAAAGGTTAGGAAATTAAATTGGCTGTCAAATGATGAAATGTCAAGAATCGAGCTGTCATCCTTTGACATATATTTGGTAAAAACTTGGAAAATGGATCGCCGGTTGACCATTGTTTTGCGCCGTACGTTTGTGAATTGGCTGAAACTGAACGAAAATAACACATTTTTCAACCAAATCGTATTAAGTGATGCGGATCAGCCTCTGTGGCTGATGGCTAGCAATGCTAGCCTGGCAATCCAATGGTCGTGGGTTCTATTCCTGCCGGTGACTCTGGTTGTTTTCCGCAGGCAAGTCAATAGCTTCATGGGTTGTGTTCGTTATTAAAAAAATAAAAATGTAAAAAAAAATTGGGCAGTTACGTAAATAAACAAAATTGTGGCTCACAAAATCCATAAAAAGTCCTCGAAAAACCTTTACATCCATTGAAAGTGTGCGGTTTGTGGTCAGGCGCCATCATCGGCCCGTAGTTTGCGAAAATGGGCGAGGAAACGTCGTCACAGTGAATTGTCTGCGCTACCAAACCATAATTAACAATTTTTTTTGTGGCCACAATTGGCTCATGTTGACATCACTGTCCTTTGCTTTCAGCAAGATGGCGCCAAAAGCTACGCAGCCCCAGCCAAACAATTCAGTTATTGCATCAGACATTTTCCGATCAATTAATTTCTCGATTTAACGATGTCAATTGGCTGCCTCGTTGTTGTAATTTAACGCCGCTAGATTATTTTCTCTGGGGACATTTAAAAGACCAGGTCAAGGCGAATTCATACCATGTGGCCTTAGTTCAAAAATTGGTGATCAGCTGTTACCAAGGCAAAATTATTGAACTGTCAAAGTGTTCTTCTGGTTTTTGTGTTTTTGTGTGCGGCCATTGTTTTTTCCAAAGCATTTCATTTGACAGTTCAATAAATTTTACACAGAGTTGCATAAGTGAGTCCACCTTGTATGAATTCGCCTTGAGACCGGGTTTACATGAAAAAACCACAACCAAGTGACACTCTAAAATATGAAATTCGACTCATAATACTAATAAATGAAAATTTGCTATTTTTATTATCCCATAAAGAAATACACAAAATTTGATCACACTATTGATCCATGTAAATGATAAATAAACGAAAAATCTTATGTACATAAGAAGTCAGTAAATGTACATGTACGAAGACTTTTTTAATGCAGTGCACTTCAATAATGCAAATTTTAAATGTCTATTATTTATACCAATTGATCGCCGGTAGGCGTTACAAATTAATAAAAATAATAATCACGTACAAATGTTAGCTCAGTTGGGTTCTTAATGATGATGTACACAAATAGGTGGATTACATAAAGTTGTTAAATTATCGCTCCTAATGATAGGCGCGTACTTAGTAGTGGCATACGCACGAGTGCATTATGATCAATATGGCTCTGGCATAGAAGAAGGGCCTTTTATGCTTTCAAATCTTTTAATATTCAGACGACATCTAGTCGAGTAATAATTTTTTTTCTACTACGAGTAACTATTTTCTTTTCTTTTACTTTAAATAAAAGAAGAATAGTAGTAGATTGCAGTACGGCGTATATGCAGAGATACTCATAGATATCTAGATAGATATGCATGGGTATGCGCAATTATAACAATGGACAGATAAACATGCATAGTAAGAGTGTGTATGTGTATGTATGAATGTGCTCGCTCGTCTGTATGTATGCTTTGTGTGCAAAGTACCTGTTATCATAATATAATTTTATTATCATCTTTTTGTAGTTATTGTTCCTTAAGCTTTTTTTGTCAGCATGAGTACGATTTTCAAACAATTCTTATACACATACGAGTACAGCTAATAAGACCTTTATGTATGTATGTGTGTGTGCGTATGTATATATATGTATAGATATGAAACTACTAGTTATTATCAGAGCTGTCAATACTGTGGATTTGTGCCCAAATCAAGGGATTTTTCGGTTTTTCTATTGGCAACGTATATCGTTTGTGTATATATAATGCCAGGGTTTTCGGAATACAAATAAGCCCTATTCACAATCTCGTGCAAATGACCTGGCATTATTGCGTTTGCAAATTGAGAGAGTATTTGAGAGCAGTTTCAATATATTTTGTTGGTGTAGAGTACAATTATTTTGCAAATGCAATGATGCTAGACCATTTGCACAAAATTCTGAATGGGGCTATAGTGTAAAAAACATAATACACGTTTGATCGTCATTTTCCCTCATATTTTCCTATGCTAGGGACAGAACTTTGACGAACTACGAGTTTCTCCAAACACTAAAAATTCTTTTGTTAAAATTTGTTCAATAAATTCGTCGTATGAAAAGCAATAACGACGAAAATTTAATTTTAATTGCTATAAGTGATAAAGATATTTATACAAGGTGGGCCAAAAAAAAAAAATCACCCTATTGGAAGATGCTCTTATTTTTGCAAATGGCGGCCAATGTCAAATCTGTTATGACATTTGTGAACTAGACAGATCTAGAATAGAAGTGAACAAGTCATGGAGCGATACACTCCCCATCCACAATCTCGAGGACGAAGTGGACGATTTTTCGACCAAAATCATTATGAGCGATGAGTTTCCTTTCCACCTCAGCGGGTGAACGTGACCAGGCAAAACTATCGCTTCTGGGGGCACCGAAAATCCACGAGTGATGCACAAGAAGCCATTACACCTGCTCAAAGTGACTGCGCTGGTGCGCTGTTCACGCTGGAGGAGTCATCGGGTGACTTCTTTTGGCCCGCCTTGCAGTTTATGTGGTAAGGTGGCCATTTTAAAAATATATTAATTAAATATTAAGAAGTCACAGCTAGAAAAATTTTTCTAGTTAACTATTTTTCATATACATATATTTTAAAATGTATAAAATTAAATATAAAACAGTGATTATTGTAAAAAGCAACTTCATTTATTAAAACATTTAAAAAATTAAACCGAACATGGTAACACGTTAATGCGGTATAACAATGATATTTTTTTATGTTATTAACTTCCCGGTAAGAAAACTAAAAATAAAAAAAAACAAGTAAAAACGTTATATTCGACCGGGTCGAATTTTAAATACCCTCCCAATATTTAGTAAGTAATATTTAAAATGTTTAACTTGGTGGGACAGGGTTTCTTTAGATAATATCGTACGTCAATATCCTCTAAAGGGGACGGGTTTCAAAAATAGACAATATCATGCTTTCCACAGACGAACGTATGGGCATTGCTAGACCATCTTAGACTTCATCACTGATCAAGAATATATATATTTTATGAGGTTCAATTCTTTTTGGAGGGCACTAAAACTGCATTTTGTCGGGGTCTCTCTGACAACGGCCGTGGGGGAGACATTTTAATTTTGCCATAAAACTCTAAAAATAAATGTTTGGGATAATTATAAACAAAATAAAAAAAAATATTTAATAGGGTCGTTTAGGGGGCAAAGGAGGAGGAGGGGGTAGGGCAGAGTAGTACCAGGTTACGTCTCAGCTTCGTCATTAAAGCTTAAAAATTATATTTTTAAGGAATGTAGGATTAAGTGAAACAATTTGTTAAATTTTTACACTATTTTTGTATATAATAACGTCCAATAAAGAGGGCGGGGTCCAAAATTATTTTATTTTATGGCTCCAAGTTTAACGCGTTGAAACTTCTTTGACATAAAAATATATAATTTGCTTAACAAAATTACAAAAAAAAAACTTTAAAAATTATGTTGTTTTTTAGAGGTTGGTTTAGTTCTTCTTAGGGGAACTTTTTTCCCTCTTGACCGATTTAGCCCATCTCCGAATTTGACCTGTGCTATCCTTCGAGATATATTTACACCAAATTTCAAGAGGTAGCTCTTTTAGTTTGGACTGAATAGTGATTTCCACAGACAGACGGATGGGCGGCCATGCTCAGATCGTCTTAGATTTCATCACTGATCAAGAATATATATACTTTATGGGGTCTCAGATGGATATTTCGCTGCGTTACAGACGGAATGACAAAGTGAATATACCCTCCATTATCTTTTTTGTAGGATATAAAAAGTCAGAAGTTACTGGTTTTACACCGTTTTAAAAAAATCGAGTTTTCACCAGATTTCGACATTTTGAGTTCCTAGGAACCCAGTAAAAAATATATGGATTAATCCATAATCGAGCACTAAAGGAGTAATGACTTTTTCATCCATTTGGAGTAATAAGCGAGCTATCGAAACTTTTTGTTTTGTTTTGTTGTTTATGTCTCGCTTAATACTCCAAATGGATAAATGAGGGATGTATCAGTTCGTTTTTGGGTTTTTTTCTTTGACACAACTGTTAATTGTTGATGTTTTCGTTTTGTTCTTCTATTTAGGCAGTTTAGTTTTAAAAAGTGAAAGACGTGTTATTAAAAAAAGCGGAAAGGTACGTGTATATGTAGTAACAAATTGTTAAAAATGTGTAAAAATTTAGTTTCTAAGCGTCATTTAAAACGACTAGTTGAAAAAGAAATTGAAAAATTACTCCCTTTATGCTCTTTTAGGAGACAAAGTACGATTACTCCATCTGCCGTCATTTTCAAGATCAAAGGGAGTACTCCATAAGGAGCTTAAAAGGAGTGCTCGTGTCTGCGGACATTCTGTGTTAAAAATCCAATAAGTATGTAAGTGTATGTGTGTAAGTATTGAACGGCTAAACCGACTCCAACCAAACTAGTGGCGTGGATTCTGTCAAACTTAGATTTCCTGTGAATTGGAACCGGTTCGGACTAGTACATTTTCGGAAATATCAACAAGAAAAAAATTTATTTTTCAAAAGTAGTTTTTTTTTAGAATAATTTTTTAAAGCCTTTACCGATCGATTCCAAAGCTCTTGACAGTCAAAAATCACATTGAGCTGTAGCAAACGTTTCAAAATCGCTTGATGCGTACGTGATATTTCGTGAAGAAAAAAAAATCGAAAAAAATATTTTTTAAAGAAAACTCCGAAATTATATATCTGATCAATTAGTGTTCCCGATTCTTTCATAGATATCGAAGAACTACATCACATCTCTGCTAGCCAAGTGGGAATCGGCTGATCCATTCGTAAGTTGTACAGTTTCGAAGACAAATATCCATGAATAGGGCTACGAATTGCTCCCTATTCTCCAGATTTAGTCCCGAGTGACCATTTCTTGTTTTCGAAGTTGAAGAAATGGTACGGGGGAAAGAGATTTGTATAGAATCTAAAGAAATGCTGGATTAACTAACTTATTCATAAAAAAAATATTTCGGTTCTATAAAAGGTTTATAAAAAAATTTTTTTTTATGGAAATCTCTTTTATAAACCTGTTATAAATCAAATATATTTTTTATCAATATGGCCTTATATAGAGCCTATGGTATAGAACCCAAAATCAGAGTATTTTAAAAAAATAAAATAACTTTTTACAAAAAAAAACCCTGTAGTTCACAAGATTTATTGACCCACCCTCACGTATGTATTAAATATCAAAAAGTCGAGTTGGAAAAATCTATGAGCTTGATAATCGGTCCATTTGTTCCAAGCAGCTGACAACTCTGGCAGTTAGAAAATCTACAAACAATTATATATAACTTATTTACACTACAATGTATGATTGCGATAAAAAAGAAAATAATTTTTTCCGTTCACTTTGTTGAAAACATGTAAATATTTATTTATTTATTATAAAGTCCCGAGTGTTTTGCACCAGAACTCCCCCTTTTTTTGAACACATAATTTTATGAAAAAAAAAAGAAGTAGAGACGAGTAAAAGTTGAATGTTAGAAATACTGTACCAAAGTGTCTGTGTGTGTGTGTGTTTTATTCATGTAACTGGTATAAATTAAATAAAACACTTTTATTACCCTCCACACAGTTTATACTTGTATAGTACACAACGGCGAACGTACACGTCCCAGTGTGTGCATGAAATGTGCACACAATGTTGTTTGAATTTCTTTTGTTTGAAAAGAAAAATTAAAATTATATTTGCTTAAATTATAATTGACACAAAAATACGAATAAAACAGCGGAAAGTTATAAAGAAATTTTCTCTAAAAATTTATGAAACTTTCAGTTTAAAGCTGAATATGTAATTTGAAAAGTTTCAAAGAAGTTTCGTAACATAATCTATTTTTCAAGTAGGTAAATGAGTAAAAACGTCATTGACTATTTTAATTAAGAGTTGGGCGTCAATTAATTACGAAAGTGATTAACTTTCAATTAGCACACGTTCAGTTGGAGCCATCAATAAAATTTACTCTATAATTTTCACTGATCGAAGAGTTAAAGTCCATGATTTAATTAAATTCCATGACCATATCACACATATGGTGTAGTGCTTTAGTTTGATGGAAACGAAACTACTGGCTCTGGATTATATCTCAAAGATAATGGAAAAGGAAAATCAATAAGTTTACTGTTTTTTTTATAATATATATTTTTGTTTGTTTTCTTATCAAGGTTTTTTTCAGTATCATAATAATAGAACTTTCGACAGCACCAATCACACAGACGTTACAAGATGGACGATACAGTGATTTTATATCTGCATCTCGTTTGACAAACTGACACTCAAAAGAGAAATGGACATTTATTAGTACTCATATACACATGAAGAAGCAACTATAACTTAAGAGTAATGCTAGGAACACAACTGGGACGAACGACGAATTTCGCTTAGTACGACGAATTCGTTGATAAAAAATCGCTCTATAAATTCGTCGTATGAAACACAATAAGGACGAATAAATTAAAATAATAAGCAAACAAAATTTTAATATTTGTTTTTTAAATCATTGTAATCCTCTGATGCCAGTCAGATTGTTTAGACACTCAATAATTATCCCGGTGTTGTCCATTTTTTTCAGAACAAATTCCTTTTTGTAAATATTTTCTGAAACATTTTTTGTCTGTAAATAAATTATTATTTTCATTTAACAGCTGATGGGGTGACCATATGAAAAAGTGAGAAATAGAAGGAAAAACTATATTATAAAAAGTGTTCAAAATTTATAAAAAGTCGTCCGAATGATACATTTTTGTGAATTAGTGAATGCATTTTTAGGAAAATTTTCCTTCTAGATGCAACAATACAGTAGTGAACTATGTTTTTCCACAAAAAACCAGTTTGAGTATATGAAACCTGGTCACTTTATATTGATTTGTTCGTCCTTCGTTGACGAAACAATTAGACATAAATGTATTTCAACTTTCGCTGAGTATGACGAATTTCGCCCAACGCCACGATTGTGTGCATTTTCATATACACCAATGTGTTCTATTTTTGGCGACGAATATTCGCGACCAAAAATTCGTCGTTCGTCGCAGTTGTGTTCCTAGCATAATATTTAATAATATTATTATTTGAAATTTCCATAAAATTTATATAAATACAAATTTTGATCGATATCGAATGCTCCCTGATCGGATTTCTGAAATTCAGCCACAAAAAAGTAGAGTTCTTCCGTAATATGGGTGCGCATTTTTTTTTAAACAAGAACAGGCACTCAGAAAATGACCCCTATTCATGCAGCTCACAGTGGCCTAAATACGGAAAGAAAAGAAGGCAGCATTGAGAGGACATATGGAGAAGCATGAGAGGAGAGAGAATTTATATTTAGTATTTTCTATTTCTTATAACTTTATTTCGCCGGCAATGCCACGAAGTAGGATACTATACTATAGGAGGCGCCCTTTAGCACATGAAATTATTGCGCTCATTGGATTAGTAAAACAATCAAGAATAAAAAAAAACAATAATTTTGTTATTGATTTGAGATCTTTGGAAAGTGAGAGCACGGGTTTAAAATAATCAAACGACAGCACAGGGATTTAAAGATTATGGTAACAATCTTTTTTGTGGCAATTCTCGTATGCGTTTTTGAACTAAATTTTATATAGTGAGTTTTTTAATAGGTGGTTACTAATAAAACTGCACACAAGTACTGATCATGAACTTGAAGCTGCTTTACTGTTTTACCCTACTGTGTAATGGATTAAACACATTCACGACAGCAGGCTACCGACCACACGGCTAATGAAATAGTATACATGTGTTTATATGAGAAAAATAGCAAGGACAACAACCTGTCATGCAGCACATGTATTCTATTCCTGTAGTCGTGTAGTCGGTAGAATGTTGTCATGAATGTGTTTAATGAATGAAACATAGAAAAAACAGCATAGTAAACAAATATCGGGAAGTAATCCACATATAAAATGGCGTCCCTAAACGTACATAAATTTTAAAAATTAGATATGTTCTTATGTGGCGACTGTCAACGACCAACACAAAACTGCTAGAAATCATCTGCAGAGATGCATTCATCGCTGACGGAAGCGTTCAGTGACCAGTGCTGTATTTGATTCGAAAAATTCCATGTCACATTCATGACTGATGAAACTGTTTTAGTGACAAGTAGAACTTCGAAAGATCTGTGTGTAAAAAGTTTTTGGTTTCTGTATTTGCACTGTAATTTAAAAAAAAAATTACTAGAAAGAAATATTGCAGAATTCAAAATTTATTTCGTGTCGTATTATAACGCAAACGTTAGATATTTAAACTGTGTGAAGTTAAATTTCGAAATGTATAACCCTAGACACAAACCAATTACGTTAACTGAGTTCTGTTAGCATTTTAACATAGCGCTGTTAAGGATGAAAAATCCGAATACTGGCCACATTTTTGGATCAACCATAAAAAAATTAACGTTTTTATAACGACCAAATTATGACAACTAGTCCTCACTAAAATTAATATTATTCGAGTTCCAAAATTATTTCACGTATAAGACTTTTTGTGCAAGAAAGAGGGTTTCCTCAGCCCCAATTTGCGGTTAGTGGCATACAATGCATACTCAGCCCGGTTTTTTATAATGCCCAAATTATGACAACTAATCCTCACTAGACGCCCACATGCCACCGTTTTCCTAGGATCCTGGATTATATTGTCTAGAATTTGACAGCTTTTGTGTACGAAAAATTAAAGCTTATCGGCATAGCTATACCAAAGTATTAATATATTATTTATATATATTATGAAAGCTATAAGAACTGGTTGTTTTTTCCGTTAATTTTTTTTAAGGTTGGTTCAGAAATGTGGCCAGTATGTGTCCATTTGGAATACAAACACTCGGATTTTTTTATGGTTTGTGTCTAGGGTTATATATTCCGAAATTTAACTTCACACGGGTAGATATTTAATCGCATTATTTGAAATAAAGAAATTATATTTCTCTTAAATTCAATTACAGTAGCAGAATATTCACCAGTCAGTTTTACAGCCACGTCCAATGATTTTGATATTTTAATAATACATTCAATTTTGTGTAATAAGCACTTAATCATTCAATTAAAATAGGCTAGACCGAATACCCTAACGCAAAGTTGTATAATCGTTTTACTGGCCACACGCATGTCAAATAAATTAACCTCTTTCATTAAATTAGAGACTATGTAATATATATAAATAAAAAAAGTAATATAAAATATCTTACAAGATAAATTTTCATATTTTGATCATTATTTGCATTAAATTTACGCTAAATTTTTTAAAATTATGTAATTAACTTGACGTTAATTTGCCTCTGCAAAAAAATAAAAAAAACTGTTATGTTACGATCACTTTTTGACAGTAAATAAATATTTTTTAAACATCTTAATTTTCACTTCAAATTAAAATAACATTTCCCTACAAGACCACAGAAAAAATCACATTAATTTAATTTGCCTTATACTGGCTACAACACAATCGTTAACAAGCACAACAGAAAGAGAGAGAGAGAGAGCATGACAACATCATTTGCTAAAATTTGGCCAAAGTAAAATAAAAAAAATAATAATATAAAAAAATTATAATAAAAATTGCTCTAAAAACTTAAATTTGAAACATGATCATTTATTTCTGCCGGATTAATTTTTTTAAGTAGGAGCAGCGTTGCCAAATGTGCAGATTTATCTGCATTTGACAGTTTTTCCAAGCATTGAGCAGTTTTGCAGTTTTTTTCTTTAAAAACCAGTTTTTCTGTAAATTGTGCAGATTTTGCAGTTTTTACATTTTACTTTTTTACTCTTAATTTTGTTATTTTAATTCCAATTTCTGAAACCATAATTTTACCCCATTTGCTTAATATAACAGTGGCAAGGTTTAACTATACTTTTTTATACGACTATGTAATTATCACATATATCTTTTTGCACCCCTGACCACAAAGCAAGTTGAATTTTACCAAGGTGTATATTGCAGGTGGGAGCACGAGCTCACTTGCCTAACCTGATAAAACGTCAAACTTAGTAGTGTCGTTTAACGATTTTTGCAACTGTTAAGGTAGTTTCTACAATAAGTGTTCTATTTTTGTAGAAATGGTTGTACCTGTTAGATAGATATGCCTTGTGTTTTTCTATGTACATACAAACAAATTTAAATTTTTAATTATTGGTTTCAATATAAATATGAGAACGACATCGACTTGTCGAGATTCTGGAACAGGCAGTATTATATCTGAATAATAATGAACTCTTTTTGTTTATTTAAACCCTATGTACCTATATATTTTTTATTAAAATGAATTGCTTTGTTATATGTAGATGTATATCATATTTAATTTGTTGTGTTATGTTTTTGTTTTAATAAAAAAATATGAAAAAAAACTATATATTTTTGTGAATTTTTTATGTGCAGTTTTTTTACGTGAAAACCAGTTTTTTTTTCTAAAGTTGCAGTTTTTTTTGAAAAATTTATGGCAACGCTGAGTAGGAGAGTATTCTGCCATTGAAAGCTTTTTCTCTCTAGTATCCGCTAACAGTTCTCTTTTTGTCAGACTGGCAGTCAGATCAGAATTACGAGTAATGCCCCCTTTTTACGCCTTACCCGCAAAAAAAAAACAAACGAGGCTTAGACACAAAGTCACTGTAGTTTGTTGAATTTCAAAAACGTTAAAACAGAAAATATAAATATTTTCATAACTCAGCTACGCTTATCAATATGACTCATTTTTTAGCCAGTTACAAAAAAAAAAAACTCAGCCACAATATTTGCTCTTCATTTTTCAATGTGAGAACGTATACATTTATACAGATACGTGTAAAATGCTATTGTATAGGGATTGGCCGAATTATTCTGTTCCAAATGAATTTGATATAGACAGACAAGAAGATATTATAGCTGACTTTTATAACGAACAGTATAGAATCAAAAGTAGAATTAGAATTTGTTTTCAAATTAGAAACAAATTTCGGCAATAAGTTTGCCAAATGTGATCGTACGTCCACAAATTGTATGAAAAACAAAAAGAAATTGTTACTTCCCTTACAAATTTGCTTTTGCTTTCCATATAAATTGCACTAAAGCGTCTTGATTCATACGAATACATCGTTGACATGTTTTTATTTTATTATTTTTTTCGAAATGGGGTTCCACATGCGTTCAGAGAGAAACAAAATGGAACTCAGTTAATTGATATAATTAAAGGTCAATTACTGAAGTTGTAATTTTGATGTACACAAAATTTTACAATATCGTTAGAAATTTTTGTTTTTGATTGCGTGTTTAATTGTATCTATTACATAATTTAGTAAATGTAATTTTAATTTCTTATAAACTTATTTTATGAATTAACATCGCAAAACAATGTAAGTCATAAGGAGGAATAAGTGATCAGTTCCATAATTTCCGTCATCAGTTCTCATGTCACCAATTCCTTCTTCAGTAAATCCTTCAAAATATTTACTCAGCCAGCTATTAGCAAGGCAGATTTAAAAGTTAATGAACCCGATGGCCTTGAAATATATCATGATATATAAAACATCATTGTCTAATCTAATCGACAGGGAAAGTATCTAAATCATTAAATATTTTCTATTTATTTATTAAGTAATATTTTTAATACGTTTAAAATTCCTTATATTGAATTAAAAGTGTACAAAAAATCTAAATTATGTGAACAAGAATTATTCGTACCAATAAAATTCATCACTTTTCCAAAATCGTTCTTATGACTTCCAATATAATCAGGATGCCATCACATGTGGATCACAAGTACCGAATCGTTTATTTATTTGAAAACTTTTTTTTTTTTTAAATAAAAGTATTCTCAGCTGCTCTGCATGACCCCCAGTGTAATATGCATAGCAACTAACCAAAGTCCCTTAACTTTGATATTTTTTATATGCATTGAGAAAAGAGCACGGGCACAATTTCATTTATCTTTAAAAATTGTACTGTTAAAGATTTAAGTTTTCTAGTTTTTATATTGATAATCAAACATGTGGACTCCGCATTACTGGAAATAACCAAAACCCAATTTTTTCAGTTATCCGATTTTTTCTCTAAAACGTGGTTCGGATTACTGAAATTTGTTACAGTTAAGCGTACTGCTTAAAATCAGTAAAAACAATATTTTTTATATCAAATCTGTATATTTTTTTTTTGCGTCAATTTAACGTAAAAATTTTATTTAAAAACAAATTATTCATAGAATTACTTATTTTGTTGTTGAAATTTTTCACGAATTCCTCGAAAATGTCTAGCCAATTGACAATATAATAAGAAAAATACAATAAAGTACGTAAGAGCGAAAAGGACAAGTTCTTTTTGCCATTTAATTTTTTAACGGACATGCACAATTTTTGCAGCCTTAAGTTATGCAATCGATTTCTAATAAATTTGTAATTTTTTATTTTTTCACTAAAGCGAAGTAAGTTTCATACAAAACGTAGTTGTGGGTTTACTTTTAGTTTTCAGTAATATGATATTTTCAGTAAAGCGATGTTTCGCTAAAGCGAAGTGAATAAGACTAGCTGCGTTTAATATCAGTGCGGGGATTTGTATCGCTTTCAGTAATCCGATTTTTTTAGTAAAGCGTGTTGCGCTAAAGCGGGTGAGACTGTATTTTTAATTGAGTCAACATTCACTTAATGACATAATTATTCTCCCTTTCACATAAACAAAATTTAGCCAATTCAATTAAGATATGAAAACTAAAAGTGAACATTTTTCATTTTCAAAAGGACCTCAAGCTCAAATCTGGGATCTGTCTTTTTTTAATTTTACCAATTAAAAATAAATTTAATGTAGACACACTTTTATTATTTTTTTTTTTACTTTTCCCACATTTCAGGTTTTCAGTCTCGACTAACTTTGTTTAGTGAGTTGCGTTTTACTCACTAAACAAACTTTTTAGCAGTGCTGCATTTGCAATTTTACTCAATTTTATAATATTTAGGTATCAATTGAGCATTCACTTATTTAAAAATTTGTATGGTTAATTGCGCTCAATAATGGCATTGATTGCGATAAGCTTAATTAATCTGTATGCCTGAACACCATATTAAGCCCTTCTAAATTTTGAGTTACTTTCCATAAATTTTGTTGCAAACTTTAACATTAAACTCTACTTCTGCGTTATAATTTTAAACTACAATGTTTCCGGTCTTTTGTTACTGTGTCCAGATTTATCAAGGACTTTTTGTTAAATGTCCTCTGTGACATGGTCACTGCCTGTCCCCTTATATGTATGTATATATAAACATTTGTTTCATTAGTTGGGTGTCCGTCTCCATTTGTGCAGTTTATTTATTATTTCACTTTGTTTTTTGTGTTTTTTTCTGTTTGTTTTTAATGGCGGTTTATGGTAATGAAATTTTTTGCTTTGTACTTTATTTTATATTTGTTGAGTAAAAAAAAAAAAAAAAGTCAGCTACATGCAACATATATATTTTTTGTATTTATATATTTTTTTTACTTTTTATATGCCTGTATATTTTGCAATGATTTTACATTGTTGTTGAACAAAAAACATTGCAAAATCGAATATAAAAAAATAAATGGCATAGAAAATATGGTTTAACTGATATTTAACTTGAAGTTGCTCAAAGATGTCTCACAAAAATAACCGTAGACAATTGTAATTTTATTTAATATTTTATTTTTTTATTACCTTAACTTTTTTTTTATAAAAATGATTCAAACAAAACTCTATGACGAATGTTTCCTTAAAAGCATTTGTTATGGGTATCTTTTTGTCTGCTACTTATAAATTAATGACGTTATGAAATGTTTTTGTAAATTTATTTTGTTGTTGTTAACCACTCATAAAAGATTATATACGTATGTACTATATGTGTATGTGTGAATGTAAATATTTAGGTTCATATATGAAAATTATTTTTTTTCCCCTATTTAATTTTTCAATGTAGATTTTTCTTATGTACTTTGAAACCAATCTTGCTCCGCATGTTTATATATTTAAATGTTTACGTAAAAGTTAGTAAAATTAAAGCTTTTAAATCGTACTAATTTTATAAAATAATTTTATAAATAAATACTTCGAAACATGCAAAATTTTTTTTGCTTAATTGCATATTTGATCTATTGAACAGTCAATTTATTCATTAAAAACAAAATTTGGAATAAAATTGCATTTACAAATTTTCACGTTACATATTTAATTGTCTTCTAGAAGATATTTTGACAAAATAATTAGATCTATCGAGTGGGCCATCTATCGGTTTAAATTTTGAACCAACGGTTATTTCCAATCTGGCAACTCTTATGTCATTCTATTCTGTCACAAAATTCAATAGTAATAAGCTCCGCTGAACGAAATGAATCGATTTAATGAATTTATTGGAAATTTACTTCCAAAACAACAATTATTTGAAATTGCACGAAAATGTCGTACAAACTTTGGTCGCAGAGAAGGACCAACAGTGCCCAGTATACGCAGGTTTATTGCTAAAGTTCATGAAACTGGTTTCATTGTTGTTGCGCCGAAATATGGAAGCTGTGGTTGATAGTGTACGTGAGAATCCATCAACATCAACTCGCCATCGTTCTCAAGAATCGAACATTTCATGCACCAGTTTGTGAAAAGATCTCCGTATGAGGCCTTACAAAGTTAAATTGTTTCAGGAGTTGGAGCCGCATGACCATCCATTTTTCTAACCAAAAGAATTTTACTTTACTACAAAAAAAAAAAAAAAATTTGGCAAATTTTCAAACCGTGTTTGTTTTACCGCATTTTGAAATTTAAACTTTTGAAAGTCCCACTCTATATATTTTCTTAGGATTATTTGAGCACCACATGCCAATTTAGAATGCACAATTGCATACCCTCTCTTTACTTGTTCCGAATATTTCTGTATATCACCACGAACGGCCGGTTCCCAATGCTTTATTTACACCTCACGATGGCAAAGCGAATTTCTTTTCCATAATACGGGCTGCAAAATTTGCCGATAATAAAAATAGTAATCTAGATTAATCGAGGTTGTTCGAATACCGCATATTCCAGGTTCCGGTGCACTCAAAATGTACAGTGGCCCGTAATTGTTCATGTCATTGCCAGATATGGAATAAAATTAATCAATTCAATGATTGCTAACTTCATTGGCATTCCTCTATCTCATTACAAGTTTCAAATTTGACTCCAGTACTACAGAATTATTCGACGAAAGTAGACTTGTGTCCAACTAGCTCATTCGCTCAGTTTTGACAAGAACCTCTGATCAAACCCATTTAAATTACATAGGTTTGATTAAAGGTTCTTGTCAAAACTGAGCGAATGAGCGAGTTGGACACAACTCTAGACGAAAGATGTAATCATGCTTATCATGTCACACATAATCCCCCTTATTCTATAACTATTTATCAACGTCACGTCAAGATATTTAGTCTTATTGTGTTTGGCGTTTTTCGCCGTCATATTCAACATTTTTTAACAGATTAAAAAAAGTTGTATCTTTTTGACTTTAAGCTATTACAATTTGTCGAATTTGAAGGCGTAAAACGACAAACACAATAAGGGTAATTATCAAAATTCGAATACTTCTGTACTCATTCTCTTTAACAACTGTCGATTTCTAACAGCCTCTTGCTCCATTCAACGCCATAGGGAGTAGTCAGAAGGTATTAGAAGTAATTAACTGTTCTCCACAAGAAATATATAAGTGTCCAGTTTTTGATATTGTCTTGACGTGACGTTGACAAATAGTTACAGAATAAGGTTGTATATCAAAAATAAAACATCAACATTTTCTCTGTTCCTTAACTACTTTTAACAGCCTCTTCTTATTTTGTATAATTGGATATTTCAAATAAAGCGACATAAACATGATCGAATAAATAAAATACCATTGTTTTCTTTCCAAACAAACGCTTAAAAAATCACCCTTATAGATACATACAGCTAAGTCTTGTGTATTGTGTGTCTATGATTTGAAATTTTTCTACTCTTTTTCTATTCATTTTTGAGTTCATTTGTTCAATGTAACTACAAGCTGGTGAAAATTATTTTGTAGCTCAATTAAAGCTTAACAATTTCAAGTTTGTATGAATTTTTATTTTGTAATTTAAAAGAAATTACGTTTATTTAATGGTTAACTTGCATAATTTTAGCTGTACATAATTTCAATGCGCGTTTAAGAAACCATAAGAAAGTTTATTTTTCTTGTTATTTTTACTTTGGATTTATTTACAATCTTATTATGGTTGAAACTTGTTTGTGTTTTGTATTTATTTTATTATGAATACTTTATTTTTTGAAGATTTCGGTGGCAGTAAAATACTACAGGAGGGGAAGTCGTTGAGAATTTACGAAAGCACAAGAATATATTTTCTGTTTTCGACATACTCTTTCATAATTTTCAATATCTTCCTTATAGGTATAAAATTTTTATAAAAATAATCTTTTTTTGTGAATCAGCCTGTTCATAGAATCGTAATTTAAGCATACACACACACATATACCTACACTTACACATACAATGTATAATCGTATTCATGTATATGTTTAAAAAATTTCAATTTTTCGTATGTTTCCGAATAGCTACATTCATATTTGCTTAATCAACAAATAAAATTTCGCTCGATATTGTAACAAAAGTAAAGAAAATAATTGCGATTGTTATAAAAATAAATTTTATTTGAGAAACAAAATTGTTATTAACAAAATATTATTCCAATTAAATAATTTACTATTTTATTTGTATTATTTTGCTTGTCACTTGTTTAAATAACATATTTTTCTATTACGCAGATTGTATGAGTAGTTTTTACCGCTAAAAAAATATTTATTTAAATAAACTCAATATTTTGTTAGCCTAGTATGTAACTGTTAGGCTATTTAGTTAATTGGGGTTCTATTGCAGTCGGTTAATCGTTCGATTAATTAACCCAGGTTTAACTTTAGTTTACCTAATTGAGCCTGAAAATATTAACCAATCGCATAATTAAGCAGCTGACAGCGAGATGACGACTGTAGCCAATGGCTTTTGTAGTCGTGTGTTCGTGTACTCTAATTTGACTACAACTATAACAGTAGCACGGTCAACAACCTGCCGTGTATAAACACATGTATTCTAGTTTTGACAAGTTGTAGTCGGTAGCCTGCTGTCGTGAATGTGTTTAATGCAGGGCTGTGGAGTCGTGAAAAAATAGTTGCGACTCCGACTCCAGCCGCCGAAATTTTTAAAGTACGACTCCGACTCCGACTTCAACTCCAATGCTAAATGTATATGGACCTTAGGGTATCCCGATAATTGAATCAAGAAATGTTTAACAACTTTTTTTGAGGGTACTTATGGACCTCTAAACGCGATTGAAGTTTGGGATTTCGCGAAAAAACATAAAAATAAATATAACAAAATAAAGCTGAATCAAAAGTTGTTTGTTTTTTACAAAATATGTCTGTATTGTTTGGTAAAATAGTGGTCATTAAAAGAAAATTTACAAACAAATTTTAGTGCACCGATTTTGAATCATAATTGCATTTTTAAAAAAGAATTTTCACAAAAACATATTTTTCATTTTTTTAAACGAAAAGTCTCACATTTTTACGTTTTTATTATTCCAACACACAACAAAAAATCAACAAAATTAATAATTCAAATTAAATAAACTAAATAATAATTCATTAAAAAGATTAAGTCAATTTCTGTAAAAAGGCAAATATTTGAAAATAGAAAATATTAAAAAAAAAAAAAATTCGCAGAATTTTTATTATGAAAAATATTTAAAAAATTCTTTGTCGGAGTCGGAGTCGCGACTTTTTTTAGCGACTCCGACTCCGGCAAAAACAGTGCAACTCCGACTCCGACTCCACAGCCCTGGTTTAATGCATAAGCGAGAAGCTTTTAATATATAATTGTGAAGTTATTTTATACAAATGTTTTATCATCCATTATTAATATGAATATTTATCATGTCTTTCTGAGATTTAAATTAAAATTTCGAACAATTAGCCTATAGAATCTTAATTCATGAATAAACTTATTTGTACTTGTTAATAAATTACAATATAATGAATTTTTTATTAAAGGTAGTGGAAGGGGAAACATTATTTTCATGTTGTTGGCCTTTTTGTAGAGGAAAGCAGTTTTAAAAGACTAAAAGTCCAATTTATAAACAAATATTTTATGTTTATCACCTTCTTATTTGGCATATTTCTATAACAAAATCTGCAAATATGCAGTTTGTAAATTTATTTTTTTTTTTAAATTATGTATAAATTTTTATTAGTCGAACTTTCTTATGTAAATTGTTAATTTTTTCAACGGGCTTAAGTTCGAATCTGCATGACTGCAAATGATTTTTCATTATTTTATTAATAAATGAATTTGTTCAAATTCTATTTATTATTTTTTATATTAATTATATTATTGTAATTATATTATTTATTATATTTCGTTAATAACATTGGTTAAATAGTTGATATTCCCACTAACTAGCACCACTTGCAAAAGTGGAAAAATTTAACAAAGAACGCTGATGAGATGGCGTAGCGGCCTCGAAATCAGTCCTGATCCGTTCTGCTGGTTTGATGATTATTGAAAACATTCTTAATATTCCAATCTTAATATAAATTAATAAAAACAGAATTTGAACAAATTCATTTATTAATAAAATAATAAAAAATGGTTTGCAGTCTTGCAGATTCGAACTTAAGCCCGTTTAAAAAATTAACAATATTTTTTTTGTGAATTAGGTTTTAAATCATTAAGTAATATTAAAAAATGGCCTTCGTCGGGAAGTCGTGAAAATTTTGTCTGGTTACAAAGAATTTAAAAACCGCAATATTTTGATTACACTTCAAGTACGATCACACTTACCTAATATTTGCCCTGAAAAGCGTAACTACTAGATACTAATGAAATATATGTTTGTCCAGATGCGTGTTTATTATTTGAAACAGTATCATACAAAACTAGTAGACAGTATCAGAAATCCAATATTATTTGAGACTACTTAGTTCAATAAATACTTTTTTGAATTAAAATTTTTTTTGATGTGTTAACATCTATACGCGCGCCTCTAGGGCAGTAAACTATCAGTTTCAATACATACGCAAGTGTAAGATGTAAGAGTTTGTTTGTTCGTTGCTTGGCAGTCGGTATTGAAAGTGATTATTGGGCGATTTTCATATAATTTTCCCACGCGATTTTCTCCGAAAATTCATAGCCGGTTTTATTAATTTTTGGATTAAAACGCTAGTGCGGGTTTCGACGAAGAGTTTAGGCCAAAAATTAAGGCGATCCGATATCGGCGAGCGGAGATTTAAGTGTTTTCATTCGGAGTATTAATTTGGAGTAATATTAAAAAAGTGTTTTATGTTGATCTTCGGTTTTGTCTTATGCATAGCAAAGAGAATAGTGACGTGGTTATACGTACATATATAAAAATGAGATAGCAATACAGCAACGTATGTAGCTTATGTACAAACATAACAATGTATGTATGTACATTTGTCTGTTGCTTTGCATTCTCTTTGTTTTTTGTGGGGTTAATATAAAATAAATAAACAAAAAGGTGTTAACACATCGCCCGTGCGTTCGAACACTCATTGATTTTTTTTTAGTGTTTAGTGGTTACGCTTTTTTGGGAAAAAAATTTTCTTAAGAGTGAACGTACCTTTACTTAATGTCTAAATATTTATATCAAATTGTTTCATCATTACTTCCGAATAAGAATAATGTAATAAGGAGACAAATTAATCATGTTTAAACGTGATTGAGCAATACCACATGTGATTTCCAGCAATCACTTAATGGTAGTCCATCTCTAATTAATCTGAATAAGAAGTAAAATAGTAAAAAACATGTTATTGCAGGTAACAAAGGTTATTAGCTAAAAAACCAGTATCTAACATATTCAAGTACTCTGAAAATAATCATTTTAACATTTGCCATTTAACAAATGTAGTTGTATGTCTGTATGTGTATGTGTATACACATTGACATACTTGAAAGTAAACATTATTGTATGTATTCTTTTGTATGTGTGCGCTTAAATGAGAACTTAGCTTGAGTTAATATATAAAACTAAGTACATACTAACGTTAGAGGTAGAACTTACCGCGGCGATTAAAGGGTCGCACCCTGACAGCAACTTTGATCTTATCCGTTGACATTTTGCGTAGCAAACAAATACAGTTTGATGATGACGAAGAGTGGCAGTAGACAGCAGCAGTGACTGTATGTTGTTGTAGGGAGGAAAAAAAGAGTCCAGGACGAGAGGGTGGTATCGTAGTTGTTAAAGTATTAACACAACTACTACCACGGCACTTAGCCGACTGCTTAGTTATTAAAAGTGCAAATTATATGTGTAGCAGAAGTCAGAGATTTAGAGGCATGTATGACGATAAGGAAGCTAACAGGCTGCCCCACCGACGAGTGGGTGGTTTAATGCTGCTTTGATGGCTGTTTAAATAGTTGACTGTTTTCCTTTTATTTTATTTATTTTTTGTTGCTTGATAAGAAACGAAGCCAAAACTGAACAGTTGGAAAACAAGTAGACCCGAGCACGTAAATAAATTTTCAAAGAAGCACTCGCTCGCTCACTCACGTACGAGTTACATTTAGATTTTAGGTGTAAACTCGACAAAGACGAGACATCTACCGCAAATATACACTATGGTAAATATGTATGTATGTATGTATGTATGTGTATACATCAGTACATCTATAATAAACAAATGTGAACTACTTCATTTCAGTATTTTTTTACTTCTTATTTTTTATATTATGACAATAAGTAGGACGATAGAATCTGGTAGTTTTTCTCTTTTTTAATTATTTTCTTTAAGTTCAGTTAGACTGTTCTTTTTTTTTTTTTTTGCTTTCTTGTTAGTTTTTCAATGTTGGTTGTGTTAAAGTTGTCTCACTGCCTGACTGACTCAATATTTCGATTGTTAGTTCTGTACTTAGTTGGCTTTGTGCCGGATTATGGATGGATTATTTTCTTTTAGTTTTGTATTATTATTATTTTATTTTTTTCGTATTAAAGATTACATTTAAAAAATATATATAATAGATATATGTATACCGTTCAATAGTAAAAACACCCAGTTGTTAAATATTCCAATGCTGCGGATATTTTTGGCTTCGTGTGGCTTTTTTAAATACTATTTTTCAACAGGATTTTTTTGTTTTAACCTGCTGCTGTTATTGTTGTTGTTCTTTTTTATTGTTAGTTTTTAAAAAGTTAACAGGAAGTTGTTTTAGCAACAGCAAAAAACCAGACATTTACAGCAAAACACAACACCGGTTAAAGGGAGGAGGCAGTATGATATTGGACTTTAGTTTTAGTATTTTATGTTCGGCAAGGAATGCTTTTTTACACGCACCTGGTTTAGAAAGATTGTTAAAAGGAAATGAGTGTGTGCGTTAAGTTATGAATTGTGGTCTAAAGTACAATAAAAAATACATTATGAAGAAATTAAATAATTAAAGGGGGGAAAAATAGAAAATTATATTGCCAATGACTCAGTCAATTGTGTCACACGCGTGTGATTGATTTTATTGACTATCTACTATAACAACTGAATTGGAAAACGAAAATATTGCATCAAAAATTCATTTTCCATTTATTGTTCAACTCATCCTTTTCACATTCATAATAAATAGTTTGTATATTTTTAATAATAGTAAAGTTTTATTGTCTTTATTTAGGCATATGACTTTTTGTACGTAGTATATGTTTTATTAAATGAGAATTATCTAAATATATTTGTAAGCACGAACTTGTTAACTAATTGTTTTTATTTGATTGATTTAAAGGAATTTATTCATTTAGTCGATTGTCTTGCTTTATTTTGTAAACGAATTTTAATAACTTTGTATTGAAATAGGGTAGAAAAGAAAATCAATTCACCGGTTATAATAAGTATGTATGGTTATGTGATATGTAACTGATAACTGATAAAAAGCATACAGCAGAAATTATGTTTTATAATTTTTTTTTATAAATTTTATCTTATCGGAATTCGGAAATAGAAGCACTTCTAGAAAGTTTTTCTTTCTATACCTTTTTTTAATATAATTGATTGTGAAAAATTGAAGAATTGAAGAGTTAAAGTTTATTTTTATTTTAGTTTTTATATTATATTATTCTCATAGTTTTTTTAAAATTGTAATATATTTATATTGGCCAATTGGGCTACAGATATTGCATATGAATAAATAAATGAAATGAATTTCTCCACAAATATAAATAAATAATAATTAAAAGAAAAAAAATATTAAAATAAAAAACTGTCAAAATGCAAATTCGGAGCAGGTCCCTACACCTCTAAAAAAAAAGAACCATATGAAAAAGTAACTAAGTTTGTTTTGTGTTTATTTAAAAAAAAAAACTTCATTCTTCTCTTTGACATTAAAACCATTTTGAAACAAAAGGATTTTCAATAATCTTTTTTTTAAAAGAAGTTGAAATTTATTTATTATCCAATATTTCGATATCTTATTTAGGGCAATAATTATAATTAAGATTAATTCATATGAAATTTTTCTTAAAAAAATTTTATAACAGAAAAATTATTTTTGTTTATATATAAAAAATTAATAAATAAAAAATAAATAAATAAAAAAAGAGAAGGAACGTGTAAAATAAGCAATCAAATAATATCAAAATGAATTATTATTGTTTTGAAAGAAAAAAAAATAATTTTTGAAATAAAAGCGAACATTTTAGTTTTAAAAATGCTTCGGAATAAAAATGTTAAATGTTAATTATAGAAAAATCATTATTACCGTTTTAATACTTCACATTTAAATAAGAACCGTTTCAAAAACAAAAACGCAAAATTTATGTTTAAAGATGGTTTTTGTTCAGTGTAAAAGTTTTGGGGCCTTTCTAATTAGAAAACCAACATACAAACAGATATACGCCTTTGACGAAATAAAGATACTATTATTTATAACACCAACCATCATTATTTGAGTACCTTAAAATAAAACAATATTGTATTTTTTTTCGTATCGATTCTAAACGAAATTCTTGTAAACTTGTAAGTAAGGAAGCTTTTAAAAGTTTTCTATGCGGCATGTCACCATAATTTTCTTTTCCTAATATTAATTTTCAAAGCACTTTCAATATTTCATTCCAAAGGTAGTAATTAAATTCTATAAGTCATCTACTCCTCCAAACATCTATTTGTTTACTCCACACATATAAAAGAGTATGAACATAAGCAAAGGGTGTTTTTTTTTATAGAGTGACACAATTTTAAATCATAATAAAGCAAGGGGGTATATTTTTAATATCAATGAAACGGTCTTTATTGGAGAGACAACTTTATTAAATTAATGTTTAAATATGATTTCTATCCCGCCGCCACGGCTGGCGCGTGGAAGGCGCCAAAAAAAAAAAAAAAAACAACTGTCTATCTTCTCATCTTTCCTAATCTGTCCCCTCAATACTATCCCCTCGTTTTCAGTTCCAGCGCAATGCATTGCATATATAGGGGACATCCCCTGAGTGCTGGTCCTACTCCTAAAAAAAAAAAAAAAAAAAAAAAAAGTTTGGCTTAGGTATGATGGAAAAAAAAATTCAGAAAAATTGCAACATGAAGAATATAATCAAACAGTAACACGGGTATTAAAACAATAATATGTTAACATCAGGTTGATACAGTTCTCGGATTATATTTCCTAATAAATTTTTTTTAATAAGAATTGTTATCACTTTCAACTAAGCCACCTAATGAGTGGTGACAAATACAATACACATGAACACTGATGATGAAAGTGTTGCGGCTTTCGAAAACAGCTGTTCTGCTCTGTTGTGTAAGTTGAATAACTAAAAACTGATGTTAACTTTCCTTTGTGTCTTGGAATATTTATCACGTCTCTCTGAGATTTAAAAACAAATTTCGAACATTTAGCCTATAAATCTTAATTCAATTTAATAAAAAAATAAAATATTCCATAAAATGGAAGTGCACTATCCCAGTTGCTAAGAACGGCGACGAATTGATTGATTAGGATCACATTCAATGTTTTAATGTATAGCGGCTACAGTTTCTTCGGTGCGCCCTGTTCAGCGTCTCCAGGAACACACATTACTAATAGCAGTAAATGTGATTCGAAAATGATCTATTATTATTCGATTTAGCCGACCTGAATAACGATTATGTACGCCATAAAATGGATGCAGTGCACGAATGGAGTTTGACGAATAGAACAATTATTTTGATTAAAAATTTCAACAATTTGCACGCGTTGTACTGATGTTGTGACACTCTAAAAAAATATGCTTAGTGTATTTAGTTAAAGCGAAAAGAAAGACTTTCAAAACCTTTATTATTCAACAAACCTATTCAGGAGGTCATAACGGAAATTATTCGTGAAGATATTTTATACCTATTTATTGTTTGTTTAGAAATATGGGAGAAAAGAGTTTAATAAAGAAAAAATACTCTTTCTTTGAATAAGGCCAATTGTCATTGGGAATTTTTAAATACATACATGTATATAGAATTCATTATTTTGAAGTTTGTGATTTCCTGTTCAATCAGCATCTCTTCTCATAACAGACTTTTGAATTGTTAGGGAAAATATGATCGATAGAGTGATATATTATGTATATACATAGGTACATGTTAGGATTGCAATCAGTTAAGAAGTTTGTGCAGTTCATTTGGAAATGTTGCAGCTTTTTATTTGTAATTCATTTCGTAACAACCTTGTTGTAAAATTGATTTGTAGGTATATTCGTATGTATGTATTAATTAAAAGAATAGATATATAAAATATGTTACTGTAAGACAAAAATTTTTACGTTATGGATATTTTTTTATTGGCGATTTAATAAGTGTTATATGTAGACAAGTATATTTATTATATTGACAGACATTTCCAAACACACTTACGAATCAAATAATGCTGAATTCTTTCAAATTTCTGAGGAAAACAAAAAAAAAACTTCATACATACATGAGATATTGATAATGTTTATGTGACACGCTAAATTCCGTTATATACACGCAAACAATCATTCACAAATACATTCCAAATATCACAAAAGATTCGTTTTGTTCCTTCGTTCTCTACTCGGTCGATTCAATTATTTCATTTGTTTTTTTTTATTTTGCTCCTTTTGTTTATTTGGTTTCATTGAAAACAATAACAAAATACAAAAAAAAAAATGCTAGACACACACACAAAAGCTACAACAAAACCTTGGGGATGGGTAAAGGACGTTTGGCAATACACTTCACAAAGTGGACAATCATTAATATTAAACAAATATGTTTTATTTGCCTGTTAATTTATTATATGTGTGCACAAGTATTTGTTTTTCGGAAAAACGTAGCAATAACTTGTTAATTTATTTATATAAGAATTTCCTGTTATTGGTTAACTTTAGTATTTAGGTACATACATATTTAGTTTTATGTTTAAATTTCATTAGAACAATTTGTTGATTATTTTCTTTGTTTAGCAATTAACATTTATTTTCACTTTTATACGAAGCATATTTTCGTTTTTCTTTCACGTTCATTTTTAATGAAGTAGGCAATTTACTTAATTAAATATGTATTAACATCAATTCCATGTTAAAATTTTGTTACCACTTCATCCACTTCTTGCTTCAGCAGCCACTTTCTCACACATATAATAAACGACTGACTGGAGTGTGTGGTTTTGTGTTTTTCATTAGTTGAGATTTGAGACGTATTTGAAGATTTCTTTGGACAATCGATTTTTATCGCAAAATTTTTTTTCTACACTGATTTCTATTTAAGTACAAATATGTTGGCTTTTTTTATACATTCGCTTGAATTTAGATATTAAATTTTTAGTAATTTTTGTTACAACTTTAATTGTTTGTATTTTCGGTTTATTTTTGCAAATTTTTTAACAAAAATAAAATTTTTCCAGTCAGCAGGTAGAAAAACACTTGATACGAGTCGCCATATTTGTTAATTACTGACAAGGTTGTACAAAGATGTATTTTTTTTTGTATTGAATTTATTATGGTTGGCAATGCAAGTTCGAAAGAAGTTACCACATGTTTTGTATAGAATAGAGCACCGTTGTATCGAATTATTGCCATTAAACTTTTTTATATATTTGTTTTATATTATATTATTATTTACATTGTTGACAATTGTAGCGAAAATAATACGTTTTTATATTCTTACAATCTCGTCATAAAATTCTTTGTGCAGTTAATATACAGTGTGTTGTAAGAAACAAACACTGCTTTATCGTGGAATATTTCACATAAGGGACTGCCTTAACAATAGGATAGTAGTGTTAATTTCCTTTTGCTGTTACAAATAAAATGTTTCGAAATAGTGTAGAAATAGTCTTGCATCATTGTGATATTTTTTTTTAACTTTATTAATATATTACATATTTCGTACATTCTATTATTCCTCTGCGTCGGAGTTGACTTTATAGAGGAAATACTGACAACTAGTTACTTCAAAAAAAATTATGTAATTAAAAAAATAATTTAAATATTATTAAGGTATTATTATTATTATTATTATTATTATTATTATTATTATTATAATTATTATTATTATTATTATTATTATTATTATTATTATTATTATTATTATTATCATTTATTGAGACTAATTTTATTATTAAAATATTATAATATTAATCAAGCTTGTGGTCGTTTCTTATAAAATTTTATTTTGTATTAAAAAAATTATAATTTTTCTTTCCTGAATATGTTAAATATCGAATAATAAATAAGTAGACAAAATATAATTTTATAAAAAGGTCAATAAAAATATATGAAGAATTTTAAAAATATTTGAATGAACAGGAAAAAAATTCATTATTATCTTGTTTTTGAAAACCTTTTTTGTGAAAATTGTAGCATTCCAGTAATTACACGATGTGAAAAATTATTAAGTGTGTAAAATGTAACAAGAAAAAAAGAGCGTTAAAAATATTTTATCAAATAATACAAACTTATTCTTTAATAATTCATTAATTTTTGTATTTAAATTTATTTAGCGCTTTTTGATCAGAGGCCCGATACGAAATAAATAATTCTCAGTTATAGCATTTAATCAAAGACTTCAATGTGCTTATTATCATAAATTGTATATTAAAGCATCCAGTAGACGTTTCACTTCCACAACATTTAATCGCAGCACATTTAAAACGTCTCATGCCCACTGTGGGCACATGGCCATCTAACAGCCAGCCATTGACTGCTGTTGCAATCGATTTGCCAGCTGTTAAGTTTGTTAAGTTGCTGTTAAGGTTTTACTGCAAATGTTAAACAGACAAAAAAAAAAAAAAACAAAACTGTTTAATAATTTCTTGGTTAAACATCCAAGATTATAGATGGACCAAAGTTAATAAAAACTTTACATACTTATGCGGTCGTACACATTTACTCGAACGACGTCGTTTAGTCAAGAAGTTTGTACGGAAACTACAAGTTGCTCTGTCACGGCAAAAAATTAACAAAATTTAAATAAACAAGAAAAAAATAAAAACCAATTTACACACGCATACACGCACACAAAACAAAATATATTCGGAAGACGTGATTTTTAAAATATAAATAAATAAAAAAAATATTAATACAAGAGTACCTTATATAGCTGAAATAAATAAATAAAAGTACTCGTTCAAAGAAAAAAAAAAAGAGTTAAATACTTTTTAATATGTATTAACGTGTGTCCACCCAAAAAGAAAAAAAATTCAAAAAATCTCTTGTGAATTTCTATACATCTCGCGCCACATTTCATTCAAATTTACTACGATCTTCGAAAAAAAAGGTGTGAGTGCTGCTGAGCATTTAAGAAATAAAAATATAAGAAATTTTATATTTAAACAGAGATTTTTTTTATTTGTGTAAAAACAATAGTTTCTTTTGTACCTGAAATTAACGAATTATAAAGTAAAAGTGTCCTTGAAACAAGTTGGCAACTTGGAGGAGCATAAAAGAAGAAAACCAAAACTAAAGTGAAAAGAAATTAAAGTGCCAGCAAAAACAAAATAATAAAACTTAAGGTAGGAAATAAAGGAATCAAATTTATATAAAAGCAAATCAGTAAAAAATTAAAATTCTGTTTTATTCGAATAGAAGAAAAATATATATTGAAGTCTTTTTTTTTTGCTTAATTTATTATTTCTCTAATTAAAGGAGTTAATTAGACTTTTTTAAAAACTATTTTGAAAAGATTACAAATGAAATCAATAAAAGTAACGAAATTTGGTAAAAATGTGTTAAAAATATTGAATAAAAAAATTTAGAATTGTGATGCCTGACAATGAAGGATCATCGCATCGTAGCACTCCACTCCATATAAATTCTAATACTTTAAGTAGTTTAAATTCCTGACGCCCATAAAGCGTGTGCTTTATTTCGTACCACTTTATATATTTCAATTTCATTATTTTACATAATTCTTTCAAATTTTGTTGCTTTAATTGAAAATTATTAAATCACACTGGAGTACGTGGCTTGAATACACTAATTCATGTCACACTGTATAACAAAACGAAAAATTAAAATTCGGCTGGTACAACAGAAATACTTTCAAAAAAAATATAGAATTCTAAATTAGCACGATATTAACACTTTAAAAATAAATTTTTTAATATCTAGTGTTTCTAATGTTCAAAATTAACTTACGAAATTTCAACAATCCTTTTATTTGCTGCTGGTTCGGTGTGTCTTTATGCCTGCATTTCACTAGTTCCTAAATCCGAGAAAACTTATAATTTGTGCACAAACCTTCTCAAACTATTTGAGAATTATATAAGAAAAAGCATAGTAGACTTTGAAACAATTGTACTCGTAGATGTGAATCCATCCATTGCTGATATAATTTTTAGTATTTTTTTTTTAATTTTTATACCCTTCACCCTTCATTTTTATTTGTTTGTTATTCCGCATGTAATTTTCACAGTATTAATATTAGACCCCCCCACCCCCGCCATAATGAATAGAGAATCCGAATAGACGATGAGTTATAAAATTTGATGCTAATTATTGTAAACAAACAATTTAGAAAAAAAAACTGTTTGCACAATTTTTCAAAACAAACAAGACAACAATATTTGCAATAGGAATTACCTTTCAAGTTTAAAACAAAAATCATACAGTGGCTATAAAGTTTCAAATTAAAATCTCTTCCTATGCTTTAATAAAATAAAACAATATTTGAAATAAAAAAAAATATATAAAAAATATAATAAAATAAAACAGTGGAAATTTTATAAATATTTATAAAATTATATATATTTTTTTTTATAAAAGTGTACCCGTTTTAGCTGAAGGTGTCTGCCGCAACCAAAAAGTTTGCAAGACTTTAATAATTCAGTAGAAAATGCAAATGGCAACAATTTAAATGTATTTAGTTTTTATATTTGCCAGCTATTAAATTTAATTATTTAAAAAAAAAAAAGAAAAAAAAACAAATTTGCAACTAATAAAAAAAAAGTCAAGGTTGTTGAGTGTCCCATAAACATTTCGTGGTGGTTTTTTGTGGCCCTTTTAATGCCCCCCTTCACAAATTAACAAATCACAGCAACAACAACAACAACAAATGATTTTAAATTTAAATAAAGTTTGTCAATAAGGTGATGTAAAGATATGAAATGAAATGAATTGAAATGAGCTAATTAATTCATCTAAATAAAAATTTTAAGAAATCTAAATATTTGAATACTGAATTAATTTAAATATTTGAAAAGTGCACAGGTAAATTTGAAATTTTGCATAAATGAATATTAATTTGGATGACAAGCCATTTGCACATCATGGAACACTGGCACCAGAGTGTCACCAATTAATTTTAGGCATCTTCCTCAAAGGGGCACCGTGTCTCTCTCTCTCTCTCTCCCACTCTCTTAGGGGCATAAATACTCAACTGGATATTCTCTAATAAAATTAGGAAAGGGGCCTTAAACTTTTATCAAATAAAGATCAGGGGGCAAATTACGGCATTCGATATCGATCGAAATTTGTATTTGAATTGTATGGAAATTTCGTTCGCTATCGAATGCGGTAATACGGCCACAGAAGTTATATGAATTGCCCTTCTTCAGACTTCAAAGAGTTTAAACTGCTGTTGGCCAAAGTTAGGCCAAACTGGCGTATATAATTTTCCATTTGGAAAACTTTGAAAAATAAATGTAAAATAAAACAAATGAGAACGTTATATGCGACCGGGAACGAAACTTAAATACCCTACCCTACTATTTAGTAAATAAAAACTCTATTTTGTAGGGCGCCACTGGGTGGGGGAGACATCTCACCTTTGCCATAAAACAATAAAAATTCATTTTTTGGGGTTATTTTGAGTGTAAAAAAACATTTTTTTTATAGGGTTATTAGGGGGTGGGGGAGGGGTATTTTAGAGGAAGATCAGGGAATATCTCTGCCTTGTCATTAAAGCTTTAATATTAAATTTTTTATGAATTTACACTATTTCTACATGTTATATGTTACTCCAACGCCCACTAAAAAAAAGGGGGGGGGGTGAAAAAATGGATTTTTATGATTTCAACTCTTAGGACCTTCTTTGACATAAAAATATAAAAATTGCTTAACAAAATTACAAAAAAACAAGTAAAAACGTAATATTCGGTCGGGTCGAATCTTAAATACCCTCCAAATATTTTATAAGTAAATTTAAATTTACTTAGGGGCAGAGTTCCTTTAAGACATCTCTGTACCCAATTTTAAATCTCTATTTCGACAGAGTCATTCCGGCAAGGGCCGTGGGGGGACGTTTCACCTCTGCAAGATCAAAAAACATCTCAGCTTCTTATAGGCTTAAGGAATAAACATTTTTCAATATTTAAACCATTTTTGCATATAATATCGTACGCCAACGCCCACTAAAAAGGGCGGGGTCCAAAAATAGACTATAACATGTTTTCCACAGACGAACGTATGGGCATTGCTAGATCGTCTTAGACTTCATCACTGATCAAGAATATATATACTTTATGGGGTCCAATTCTCTCCGGAGGGTGCTAAAACTGCATTTTGTCGGGGTCTCTCTGACAAGGGCCGTGGGGGAGACATTTCACCTTTGCCATAAAACTTTAAAAATAAATGTTTGGGATAATTATGATGTAAAATAACTTTTATTTTTTTATAGCGTCATTTAGGGTGCAAAGGGGGAGTAGGGGGTAGGGCAGAGTAGTACCAGGTTACATCTCAGCTTCAACATTAAAGCTTAAAAATTTTATTTTTAAGGAATGTAGGATTAAGTGAAACAGTTTGTTAAATTTTTACACAATTTTTGCATATAATAACGCCCACTAAAGGGGGCGGGGTCCAAAAGTTATTTTTATTTTATTTTATGGCTCCAAGTTCAACGCGTTGGACCTCCATTGACATAAAAATATATCATTTGCTTAAAAAAATTACAAAAAAAAAACTTTAAAAATTATGCTGTTTTTTAGAGGTTGGTTTAGTTCTTCTTAGGGGAACTTTTTTCCCTCTGGTCCGCTTCAGCCCATTTACGAATTTGACCTGTGCTATCCTTCTAGATATATTTATAACAAATTTGAAGAGTCTAGCTCTTTTCGTTTGGACTGAATCTTGATTTCCACAGACGGACGTATGGATGGACGGACATGTTCCGATCGTCTTAGATTTCATTGCCGACCAAGAATATATATACTTTATGGGGTCTGAGATGGATATTTCGCTGCGTTACACACGGAATGACAAACTGAATATAGTCTCCAATTCAATTTTGAAGTGATAAAAATATAGAAAACGGTTGACCTTAAAGGCCATCCATCCCTGTGACTTCCCGGTATTATTCACCCCTAAAAATGTTATTCCCCCTGATTGTGTAAGAAGTCAGCGTTTAGGACTCTATCGTATTTTGTAGTAGATTAAAGAAAACTACGTGTATGTTTCTTTAATCTTGTATAAAATACGACTTCGGCGTAAACGCCAACGTCTTACCCAACCAATCAGGTCGATTATTTTAATTTTAAAACTGCTGGAGACTTCGAATGGATCAGCCGTTGCCCAGGTGGTAGCTCTTCGATACCTATAAAAGAATCGAGAACACTAATTGCTCACATATATAATTTCAGAACTTTCTTTAAAAAAATCACTTTTTTAAATTATTTTTCGTTTAGAAAATCTCACGATCATCAACCGATTTTGACGCGGTTGGTAGAGCTCGACGTAATAATTTTGATTGTCAAGAACTGGGGACAAATTACGGCATTCGATATCGATCGAAATTTGTATTTAAATTGTATGGAAATTTCGCTCGATATCGAATGCGGTAATTTGGCACCTGATTTGTCTTTGGAATTGAGTGGCACAGCCATTAAAAAATACTTTTGACAAAAAAAAAATATTTTCAGTTATTTTGATATTTCTCGAAATCTACTGTTCGGAACCGATTCCAATTCACAGGAAATCAAAGTTTGAAAGAATCCTTGGTAACGCGACTAAGTCGGTTTGGACACTGATTGATCACATATATAATTTCAGAATTTTCTTTAAACAAAAAATCACTTTTTTTAAATTTTGTTCGTTTACGAAATTTCATGAATGCATCAACCGATTTTGTACCGGTTGGTAGCCCTCGACGTGATATTTTTGATTGTCAAGAGCTGATTTAGTCTTTTGTGAATTGAATGGCATATCCGTTTAAGAGTTATTTTGAAAAATATATTTTTTGCAGTTTTTTTTTTATATGTATCCGAAAATGTACCAGTTCCGAACCAGTTCAAATTCACAAAAATTCTACAATATGAAGTAACCCTTTGCAATGCAACTAGTTTGGTTGGATTGGGTTCAGCAATCAATACAGACATCATGACAGCTTCTCAGGAGTTGCCAGGAAAGCTTCTTAGGAACCCAAAACGACAAGATCTGATGAAAACTAAATTTTTTTCAAAAGAGGGCAAACCCCAGTAACTTTTTTGAAAATTTTCATTTTCTTTTTTAGTGAGAAGTTAAAAATATGAAATACAGTTGACCTTGCAGAGCAAAGCAAATGAGTCACAAAATCTGGATTAAATTTAATTTGTATGATCAGCAAAATTGATCCCGGAATTCAGTTGAAAATTGTAATGAGTCTTAAATACTTAATGGCTTTTATATAATAAGTCTGCTATTAACTTGATAATTAATATATAATATAATTATGAACTATTCTGTTAAATTTATTTAATTTACTATTGAATTTACTTTTATTTGTTTAACAATTACAATTATTCAACTTATTCTAATAAATATATAATTACAATTATGTTTCACTTCATTTTAATTTTATGTTTTTGTTAATGTGTTAACATCTATACGCGCGCCTCTAGGGCAGTAAACTATCAAACTCTTACACTTACACTTGCGTATGTATGCAAGTGTAAGTGTAAGACTTTGTTTGTTCGTTGCTTGGCAGTCGGTATTGAAAGTGATTATTGGGCGATTTTCATATAATTTTCCCACGCGATTTTCTCCGGAAATTCATAGCCGCTTTTATTAGTTTTTGGATTAAAACGCTAGTGCGGGTTTCGACGAAGAGTTTAGGCCAAAAATTAAGGCGATCCGATATCGGCGAGCGGAGATTTAAGTGTTTTAATTCGGAGTATTAATTTGGAGTAATATTAAAAAAGTGTTTTATGTTGATCTTCGGTTTTGTCTTATGCATAGCAAAGAGAATAGTGACGTGGTTATACGTACATATATAAAAATGAGATAGCAATACAGCAACGTATGTAGCTTATGTACAAACATAACAATGTATGTATGTACATTTGTCTGTTGCTTTGCATTCTCTTTGTTTTTTGTGGGTTTAATATAAAATAAATAAACAAAAAGGTGTTAGCACATCGCCCGTGAGTTCGAACACTCATTGATTTTTTTTATTTTTAATTATGATTACAATAGAAGGTTCCATTAATTCAAAATAAATTTAGTTTTTTATATTTAATTCTAACAATTACAACCTTTTAATTGTTTCAAACCATTTTTAATGATAAAAAATATTTTATTTTGGAATTTTTTGCTGCTTAAAGATAAAAAAGCATAAGATAGTGTTCAGACCTACAGTTTAATTGGTCTTATCGCAATTAAAGCCATTAATGAACTCAATTAACCATACAAAATTTTAGTACAAATTCAATAATATGTCGGTTGCCAAATTGCAGCATTTCCCGGACTTGTCATTAAGAACTCTTTAAGAAACCGAAAAATTTTTATACATAAAAATTTTTGTTCGAATAATTCCCCTTAAGGCGGATTCACCCATGTTGTCCGAACAAAATTTTTATCCGGACAAATTTTTTTTTCATATGTAGTTTGACGTCTCTCTTCTTGAGAGAGAGAAAATATTTTTTACGAACAACTCTCAGCCAGGGCTGCCAGAAATGCCGATTTATCGGCATTTTGACGATTTTTTACTCCAAAAATTTCAATATGCCGATTTGCCGATTTTACCCCTAAAAAATGCCGATTTTTTAATAATAGTGTGGAAAATCTTTTATTATATAATTCTTCTTTTAATAACAATTCAATTGCCTTGTTGTAGCTGTGCACGAAATTCCGATGTTCCTTAGAAAATAAAACTTTAAAAGAAGGAATTCTTTATTCTAAAGATTATTTGAAAATGAAAAACTCTAATTGCGAAATAAATAACGATTTAATAAAAATGTCAAAATCTAATATATATGATTGATTTATGAAAACCACATTATTTCCAATTTTTGTATTATATTTACGAATTTTGTTCAAAAATTTTAGGATAATATTCTAAATTTTTAATTGTATATTGTAACTCCTATTTTAGAACCTACGAGTAGAGTTAATTTTTAGGAAATTCTGAAATATAATAGCAAAATTTTGAAATACTATTGGAAAAGACGTATATATTTTAATTGGAACGAAGTTCCTTATGAGACGTTGCGGAGGGGTACCCTAACCGGGAAGAAACGTCCGTAACGTAAGATATTTTGTTTCTAACTCAATGTTTAAGACGTATGAGTAATACAATTCCATACAAACAATTATTAATCATACGCAGCCGGGCCGTGACAGAATTCAATTTCGTTTGGGAACAAAACTGATTCTGTATTTTCGTTGATCGGCGAAAAGAAAAATCCTAATAAAAAATGTATACCCGAATAATTATTTTCTTTATACCTCGAATAGAACTTAAAATTAATATTTTTATAATAAGGAACTGCGTTCCTATCCGGTGTCCCACGACACCACACATCTTTTTTAATTATTTTATACTGTTTTATAAAAAGCAAGTTGATCTTATGTATTTAAAGTAAAAGTCATTCTAAATGAATAAAATAATAAATCGTTTCTTTTAAATTGCCAGATTAAATTGGGAGATTAAACGAAACCCCAAATTAGTTTCAAACCTTGTGAGGTGCAAATTTATTGATCTATACATGCTGTTTTATGTATAATATTTAATAAATTATATTGAATTGTTTATATTTCAAAATAAGTTTTTTAATTAATGCCGATTTTTTGCGGATTTTAAGAAATGAAAGTGCCGATAATGCCGATTTTTTTTGGGAAATTTGCTGATTTTTCACGAAAAATTTCTGGCAGCCCTGCTCTCAGCTTGAATTGGTTTAATTTTATATTTTGTCCGGACAAAACTGAACTGAGTTGCCAATACGTTCAACTTGTTCACATAAAGTTGAGGTGTCATTTTTTGTTTGACATATTAAATTGTGTATGAGACTAAAAAAATACATTTTGAGAACTAATATTATCTATTTGTTTCTTTTTTTATATGTATTTTGCTAATAACAATATGCTTTATGCAATTCAATGGCCATAAGGTAAAGCAATTTACTTTTCTCGTCCATTATTATTATCACAAATTCTTGAAAAATAATTTAAAATATGTAATATCCAAATATCTAAAATATCAAGAAAACAAAGCAAAACATGAAAAATCGCTGCAGTACTACCATTTTGCAAAACTCATTTTTTATATGAATGGCAACTTTGATTTTTCGGACAAATTTATCGAAATGAGTGAATCGTGCTGCAGAAAACTCTCAGTAAAATAAATTTTGTCCGGACAAAGCGTTTGTTCGGAAAATATGGGTGAATCCGCCTTTAGTAGAATTTTCACAATACGAACATCTTCCGTGTGCAAAGATGGTTTGCGACTTGGATATTTTCAAATACATGTGATCAATTATTATGCGATCGGCTCCACTGTGCAAGTATAAGTACCAAATTTCAAAGGTCTGCTGGCTCTTTTCATTTGAACTGCAACGTAATTTACCGACAGAAGAACTGATAAAGGGACGTGGCTGGATCGTCTTAGATTTCACCACTGATCAAGAATATATATAATTTATGGCGTCTTAGAGGGATATTTCGCGTTACAAACGGAATGACAAACTGAATATACCGTGCAATTCATTTTTGGAGGGTTTACATATTAAAAATGATGCCAGATTTGAACCCGAGGCCCTTATATAAAAATGAAAAATTTGTAATTTTAGTTGTCATACGTTAATTAAATTGACTCTAATTTTGTATATGCGAACAAAAAGTTAATTATGGCAATAAAGTGAATGAATTGACTCAATTAAAAATGCATGTCGGAACACCATAAATATATTTTTAGAATATAAAATTAATCATCTATTATGATAAAACAAAAACCATAAAATATTGCCAAGATGATGATGAAGCATTTTAAAGGCTTAACGCCTAGAATAATAGTATTTAAATATGTTTTTTCTATTGTATTTCAAATTTATGTTCCAATTTTTTTTTCCAGTTTAAGAGGTTAATAGGTTTAAGCCTTTTGTAAATTAATTTGAGACAATGATTTGTTTGTTTTAGTTAAATACTCGTAAAAATGCTTATTTTGTTGGGACAGGTAAGGAAATACATATTTTTTAAGTCTAACAAAAGATCTTTGTAACCAAAAAAGTTACAAAAAAATATTGTATCAAAGCGGAAGTGTTGGTTTTTACAAGCGGCATTAAACAACGAAACTAAAACAGTTCTGTATGCAAAATATATGATCTTCTATTATTATTATTATTAATATTATTATTAGGCGGTTTATTGTTCTGTGCTTTTTGTTTTTTAATAATTTTTTGTTGTTGTTAATAATTCAATGTAAAAGCTATTCATTAGTTGGGCACAGTCTCTACACTCAGTCGAAACAAACATGTTTTTGCTTTTTGTTTGTTTGTTTTTAATTTGTATAATTATTATTTCTGAGATCTTTAGCGACAAACAAATTGAAGAAAAGTTTAAATGATTATCCCAGAAGTAAAGCAAAAAAAAACAAGTAAAAACGTTATATTCGATCGGGTCGAATCTTAAATACCCTCCAAATGTTTCGTAAGTGAATTTAAAATGTTTTAACTGGGGACACAGAGTCCCTGTAAGACATCTCTGTACCCAATTTCAAATCTCTATTTTGACAGAGTCATTCCGGCAAGGGCCGTGGGGGGACGTTTCCCCACTACAAGATCAGAGTACATTTCAGCTTTTTATAGGCTTAAGGAATAAAAATGTTTTAATATTTACATTATTTTTGCATATAATATCGTACTTCAACGCCCACTAAAGGGGGCGTGCGAGGTCCAAAAATAGACTACATCATGTTTTCCACAGACGAATGAATGGGCATTGCTAGATCGTCTCAGACTTCATCACTGATCAAGAATATATATACTTTATGGGACCCAATTCTCTTTGGAGGGTATTAAAACTGTATTTCGTCGGGGTCTCTCTGGCAAGGGCCGTGGGGAAGACATTTCACCTTTGCCATAAAACTCTAAAAATAAATGTTCGGGATAATTAAATGTAAAATTTATTATTTGACTGAAGATAAATATGCCGGGTTAAACATGTTTTGACGTAAGCAGTTACGAAACAACGTATTTAGCTGTTAAGTTAAATATTTTATGACGTAACAGTGAAGATTTTTTTTATGAAAATTCATATTTAACAAATTTTTTTTAGCATTTTGTGAAAATATTGAAAGGCCAAGAAAGGTCAATTTACAGGCCATGAGAGTGTGTGTGATCTTGGAGGGATTTTGGCCCCCAGTGGCCAAATAACGAGTTGGCATGCATTGCCAGTATATACAAAATGATGTATGGGATAGAAGACACAGCCATAATCATTTTGTATATAAATATGGATTTTCATAAAAAACAAAAATTCACTGATTGCCATTTCGTTACGTCATAACATATTTAACTTCACTTCGTAAGTGCTTACATCAAAACATATTTAACTCGGCATATTTATCTTCACACACATAAATTTATTTTTATTATTATTTTTTTTTTCGAAAGGGTCATTTAGAAGGGAAAGGGGGAGGAGGGGATAGATTAGAGTAATACCGGGTTACGTCTCAGCTTCGTCATTAAGGCTTAAAAATGTTAGTTTTAAGGAATGCAGGCTTAAGTAAAACGATTTCTTAATACTTTTTAAACTATTTGTGCATATAATAACGCCTACTAAAGGGGGCGGGGTCCAAAAATATTTTAATTTTTATATTTTATGGCTACAAGTTTAACGCGTTGGACCTTTTTTAATTAATAATTAATAATTTGCTTTACTAAAATTACAAAAAAAACATTAAAAATTATGTTGTTTTTTTAGAAGTTGGTATAGTTCTCCTTAGGGGAACTTTTTTCCCTCTGGCCCGATTCAGCCCATTTCCGAACTTGAACTGTGCCATCCTTCAAAATATATTTATACCAAATTTCAAGAGTCTGGCTCTTTTCGTTTGGACTGTATTGTGATTTCCACAAACGCACGGACGGACATGCTCAGATCGTCTTAGATTTCATCACTGATCAAGAATATATATATATATATATATATATATATATATACATATATATATATATATACTTTATGGGGTCTCAGATGGATATTTCGCTACGTTACAAACGGAATAACAAACTGATTATACCTTCCAACTCTTTTTTGGAGGATATAATAAACTTACATTCAACATGCCTTGACATATTTTGTTTATGGTTTTTTACCTTTTCCACATTTTAGGTTCAAGTCCCGACTAACTTTGTTCAGTGAGTTGTGTTTTGCTCACTTAGCACACTTTTTAGCAGTGCTGCCTTTTGTAATTGTACTCCAATTGTACTCAATTAACAATTAAGTGTTAATTGAGTAAATCACTTAATTAAAATTTTATATAATTAATTGAGCTCAATAATGCCATTGATAAAGGGAAAACTCAATTTAAGGTGCATCGTATGCACACCGTATTATAATAAGATATCTCAGTTCAGCTCTAAAATTGTTTCGCGAATATTCTTAACTCCTAAACCCTTAGGACGAGTTTTCAGGAATGACGTTAAGATTAGTATTTAACTGAGATTAATTAATTTTATTAAATGAAGTAAACCATTTGCTGTTTTTAAGTTGAAGCCTAACCTCCTTATTCATAAAAAATTATGAGAGTCTAATAACAGCGTAATAAAACAAAATTTCATATGAAATTTGCTCTATTACACACTTATAAGCCTTTCATAATTTTTTATGAATAAGGGGATAAGCCTGTAAGAGTTGCCGTATTCAATAACACAGAATGGCAACCATTTTGGTAAATGTCCAAGATTGTTATCAAATAAACATGGAGAAGTTGTGAGAATTTACAGACATCTCTGGTGATGGACATCCCTGTTATCACTGTGTGATAACTGAGTTCCTACACTCAAAATATTCTGTACGTAAAATTAACTGAAATTGTCATATAAAATAAATGAATATTCGATTAAAAACCGGTCAACTTATTATTCATTTAACTTTAACAAAAATATCATTTAATTTTAAATGTTAAAAAATTAACAGACTTAAATCTGTAAAAAATATTGTTTTTCTCTTTTATTTTGTTAGCTCAAAGAGAAATAGCATTGTTTGAATCAGTTGAAATTAAAATTGCTTAAAATTTTAAATGATTGTTCATTTAAGAATTATTATACGGAATACTTCTTGAATGAAGTACATTCCGTTTCTTTAATAATATTGTGAATATACTTACAAATAAACAACTGACAATATTGAAAGCAACAGAAAATCCGTATTAATGTGTAGTTAGTTTTTTGAATGACTGTTAGAATCAGTTAAAAATAAATTAGCTTAAATTTTTAAATGCTTATGCATTTAAAAATGACTGAACGGAAAACTTCTTGAACAAAATACATTCCGTTACTGTCATAATTTTTTCAGTGTAGCCTCGCCGGTATATTCTCCCCTAAAGATTTCGGGATAAAATATTCCCCAAATGATGTGCAGTACAGCCAGTGAAATGAGTATAGGAACTACATAAAACCCCTTAAAATTATAATTTGGACTTTTTAAAATTACCAATTTGGAAAAACAGCACAATTAAATAAAAATATAATTTTTTTGTTAAAAAAAAAAACAATTGAAAAATATGTTGTTTATGGTCATTATCAGTCCTACAACAGTTGCCATATATTTTTTGTATTACAACAGCGACTACGACAGCCAACAAGTAGAGGGATCAATAATTACACAAAAAACTGCTTGTGGTATTTTCATATCAAATAACGAATCCCAATAACAACCATTCAAACATTCGAATCTCTTGTTAAGCTAAATTTCAACTTTTTTTATTTTTATCTTTTTGTTTTAATGTATTTTTATCTTATTTACATAAATTCATCCATACATAATTAATGAACTGTTAATAATACATTTGAAAAATGTTAGAAGCATTTTTTTCTCAAATATTTTATTGCATACGGAATGCGTGTAAAGCACAGTTTCGGTACCCACAATTTCCGGTTTCTTTAATCATAAGGAAATGTTTCTTGAAAATAAATTTTAACTCGTCAAATAAAACCTAAAATGACCTCAAAAGAAGCCAGAAATACAGTTTTTAAGGTCGATAGAATAATAAAAATGATTAAATTTACAAACTCCACTAAATCCCGTTATTCTTCTCCGATCAAGCATATTTGCATTCGTGTATTATTTCATTGCAGCTCTATGGATGTTTTCCTAATTCTATAACTATAAATCCCTGATCTCTGATCCCTGCATTGATAAGATATTATAAAAAAATGTGTAAATTTTGTGAGATTTAATCAATACTCATTTAATGTTAATTCATTGGAAAGTAATTGAATGTGTACAATATCTATGTATGTAAAATATAGAGTATTTTTAATACTAATAATAATAAAAAAAAAAAAAAAATATTATCGCTATTAATTTCAGTAATCGAGGATGCTGATTGATAGTTAATGTGTTGACCATGAAATCGAAGGGTTCGAACGGATGGTTAGTCAAGTTATGAACCTGGGATCAAATTTTTCATATGATTCTTAATGGGATATTTATAAAAAAATTAAACAATTAATTTCTTCTCATATTTTGTAAATATGTGTGTAAATAAAAAAAAAAGTGTAAATATTTTGTTAAATTCCATCACGGGATAAGTAATAGACAAGTTGTTAGGAAATATGTTTCATTAAATTCTGAAAGATATGATAAATGTTCCAAGACCCAGGGGAAAGTCAACGTCAGTTTTAATTATCCAATCTAAACAGTAGAGCAGAACAGATGTTTTCAAAGGCCGCCACACCTCATCAACATTACTTATGTGGATTTGTGCTTATAATTTATTGTGTTAAATGGCTGAATTGAGTGTGATAACAGTTTTTATTTAAAAAAAATTTATTAAGAAATTGCATACGAGAATTATATCAAACCCTGTGATAACCTTTAATTATTCTTTTCATATCCCATTTTCTAAATTTTATGATTCTTATTTAGTGAAATTTATCAAATCGTTAAAACAGTTTTATAACACCAATTTTAATAAGCTATTAGCTTTCTGTAAGGATATTAAAGACTCAATTTTCATAAATCACTTTGCGTTTAATTTATAGGAAAACAAAAAAAAATTTCAAAAAAAAAATTTTTAAATTTTTCTTTTTTTGTTCACTGAAAAAAAGGCAGAGAAATTAAAGTGTTGCTTTGCCTTTTAAAATTTTGCTGAAAAATTTAAGCAAAAGAGAGTAAAAAAATATTATAAATTTTGTGTTTGTGTACATATAAAATATCACTAATGCCAGGTGATTTACAAAATTAGGTCCTAAATAAAGACAGCACGAGCAAATATTTTATTTCCTTTTACAATGTGTGATATTCTCTTTAAAATTTTAAATAATATATTTGGTTGTTAGCTATTTGAGGTCCTGATGATGACCTCAAGCCGAAAAATAAATAACTAACAAACAAATTTTAAATAACACTTCAAACCAATAACCCATTTCTTTAATTGCATTGTGGAGACTTTTTTGCTTGAATTAAAAAATTTCCTGGTGATATGGTTGTTATGGTAAAATATTTTCAAACTCATTTCTTTACTGAAAATCTAATCTATAAGACAAAAATATTCGTATGCATATTTTAAAGTACTTGGCCCCATTGTGCTGCCATCTTCTACCAAATGAATGCTGGTTGGTGTTTTGTCTTCCACGATAATAAGGTTTTTGTTTTTTTTTTAATTGGCATTGTTAACTACTGCCTTTTAAAATTGACAACCGCATGTAAAAGTAGTTTAAACTGCGAGGAGACTTTTTTCATTTTACAATTACAACAACATTGTTTTTTTTTGTTTTTGGTTTTTTGTAACTCTGCAGTTCAAGTACAATTTTTTTTTCTCCAGTAATTTTTGGTAAAATATGTGCATAAAATATTGGCTTAAGCACTGAAAAAAAAAGAATTTCATGGAATGGGTTTCCTTTAAATAAAGTACGAGGACAGTCTTAAAATGCAAGGAAATGCACTTTAAATGGCTTTTAATATATAAGGCGCGCTCTTTTCTTAAGAGAAATGCTACATTTGGAATATTTTTTAAGAGTGTAATCGAATTTTAAAAAGTGTTGCATATTTTACGTTCACAAAAGAACACAGTTTAAAAAAAGGCACAATTACAACAAGTTATATTCGACCGTGTCGAATCTTAAATATTTAGTAAGTAAATTTAAAATGTTTAATTCGGTGGGACAGAGTTCCTTTAAGACATTTTTGTATCCAATTTCAAATCTCTATTTTGACAGAGTCATTCCGGCAAGGGCCGTGGGGGAGACGTTTCACCTCGTCAAGATCAGAGAACATCTCAGCTTCTTATAGGCTGAATAAAAGAAAGAAAAATTGTTCAATATTTACGCTATTTTTGCATATAATATCGTACGTCAAGGCCCACTAAAGGGGGCGGGGTCCAAAAATAGACTATATCATGTTTTCCACAGACGAACGTAGGGCATTGCCAGATCGTCTTAGACTTCATCACTGATCAAGACTATATCTATACTTTATGGGGTCCAATTCTTTTTGGAGAGCATTAAAAGTGTATTTTGGCGGGGTCTCTCTGGCAAGGGCCGTGGGGGAGACATTTCACCTTTGCCAGAAAACTCTTACAATAAATGTTTGGGATAATTAAATACAAAATTAAAAAAAAAAATTTTTTTTATAGGGTCATTTAGGGGGCAAAGGGGGAGGAGGAGGTAGGGCAGAATAGTACCAGGTTACGTCTCAGCTTCGTCATTAAAGCTTACATATGTTATTTTCAAGGAATGTTGGCTTAAGTAAAACAATTTGTTAAATTGTTACACTAGTTTTACATATAATAACGCCCACTAAAGGGGCGGGGTTAATTTTTTTTATATTTTATGGCTCCAAGTTTAACGCGTTGGAACTTCTTTAATATAAAAATATATCATTTGCTTAACAAAATTCCGAAAAAAAAACTTTAAAAGTTATGTTGTTTTTTAGAGGTTCGTTTAATTTTTCTTAGGGGAACTTTTTTCCCTTTGGCCCCATTCAGCCCATTTACGAACTTAACTTCTTTAAAATGTATTTATACCAAATTTGAAAGGTCTGGATGTTTTCGTTTGAACTGTTGCGTATTTTCCACAGACGGACGGACGTGATTAAATCAGAGCTCCGAAATCTTCGCTCGAATTCGAGTAGAGAGTTAAACTCGCTCGAATTCGAGAGCGAGTACTCCTGCGAGTGAAAAAAAAATATCGAGTGTACTCTATTTTTCTATGCCACTCGAATAAGAGCGCATATGCTTTGCTCGATTGCGAGTGCGAGTAAAATACGCTCGAAATCGAGCAGATTATACTCTTGCCGAGTACTCGTTCAGTCTTTCTCATACAGTGGAAATATACAAACTGTTTGTTTTTGCCGATTTGTGTGTGTGCGTGTGTATGTGTGTGTGTGTAGTAGCAGGTATAGTATTATTTATGTCTTTATTGTTCATTATAATATAGAAAATATAAGTAAACTTTTAAAAATATAATAAAACTTTTTTTATAAAACCAACTAATTGCTCCGCACACGCGCACTGTATGGAAAGACTGAAAGAGTACTCAAAAACCACACGTACACACAAGTCAGCAAAGACAAACAGTTTCTATTTTTCCACTCAATTTTACTCTTAAGAGTAAACTCCCACTCTATTTCGAAGATTTTTACTCCCACTCTTACTTTTTAGAAAGGGGTACTCGCGAGTACTCCCACCTAAAACAAACGAGTGGAGAGTGAACTTTTTGTAACACTCGTAATCTTCGAGTACCTACTCTTCTTCGCGAGTATTTTTCACTCGCGAGTGAAATCGAGTAAATCTGAGCTCTGGATTAAATCGTCTTAGATTTTTTCACTGATCAGGAATATATATACTTTATGGGGTCTTAGAGGAATATATCGCTGCGTTACACACAGAATGACCATCCAAATTTTTTTTTGGAGGATATAAAAATACAATAAACAATAATAAAATCAGCTGTTGACAAGGCGTATTTCATAAGGTGGCATCACCACGTCAAATGATTATTTTTTGTTTCCTCTACTTTATTTTCAGACGCTAGTTGTCAAATTTCCACTATTTAGTTGTTTAGTTTTTTACATGGGCTTGTCAATATATATTTTGAAAAAAAACCCATACAATTCATGGGTTGACTTTGGTAAAAAACTAATTAAAGAGTGTCTTTTTATTTTGCACGTGTTTTTATATTGGAAAAGTGCTAAATTTATAGAAACTCTTGGATTTTTTACACTAGGTCCCGGCTTACACTATGAAAGAAACTTTTGTTTCAGCAATTCTTATTTTGTGTGAGAGTGCTGCAATAGGAATATATACCATTTGTATTCCTTTCTCGCTCTTCCTCACTAAATACTCAATTGAGAGTTGCTGCAACAAAAATGGCAAGTGTAAACGGGGACTAGCAGTGCAATAGATGTTTATGCAGTCAGATATTGTTAACAATTTGCTGACGTAATTTTTTTTTTTAAGAAAATATTTCATAAAAATTGTCGCACTATGTATCATTTAGCGAAATTTAATTTAATCGTTTGCTATTTATATTCGTTAGCTGGCATTCTGATATTATTTGTGTACATATTCATTTAAAATTTAAATCGATATAAACTTAATTAACCCAAAAAAAAAGAAAAAAAATGTTGTGCTTAAGTATTTAATCAAAACGATTGATTGTGCATGTTTTTTTTACTCTCACTCTCGTTGTGAATATTTTAAACTTGATTTTGTAACTGTTGCTTTAGTTGCAGTTCATTTTTGTTTACACAGTCGGCCAAATTCTGTTAGACGCAGTCGAAACACGAATTGTTGTTTCGAACTAAATGGGATTTTAATTTGAAAATAATAGTGTTTTTATTGGGGCTATAACATGTGAGATTTTATTTAGAAATAATAGGCCATGACACTATATTTCACGGAATAACTTTAAAATTAATTAATTCCTAAAAGGCAGAACATGACGTTGTTTTCAGAGGCCGCAGCATTTTTTTTATGTATTCCAGCAGGTTTTAAGTTGACAAAAAAGTATTTATTTCAAATTATTATAAAATCGGATTTCATTTCTGAAGAGTTGTACGAACCACAAATTCAGTTTAAATTTGTTGTTGTTTTCAGAGGCCGCAGCTTGTTGTTTATGTATTCCACCAGATTTTAAGTTGATGAAATTGTTCGAAAAAGTGTTTATTTTAAATTATTATGAAATCGGATATCATTTTTGAAGACTTGTATAAGGCGAAAATTCAGTTTATATAATAAAGAAAGAAAGAAAGTGGGTACAGCAGTTCTCAGCTTTTTATCTCAAAGATTTTATTTTACTATACAATCTCATTTAACAATACGAAAAAATTTTAAAACATTTTACACACTTACACGACGTGCAGACTGCACGATTCTTCGATTGTCAGCTACTGAATTATTTTCAACTTCGAAGATACATTGTAAACAGCTGATTTCAGTGGTGCCACTTTAAAATATAATAATGAAATCGCTTATTCTAACTATAAATTTAAATTAAAACAATTTGAAATACATCTACAGTGTTGTTCATAAACGATATTTAGCAGTTTATTAACAGTTTAATAAGCAAACATCGCTAAATGTGTATTCATAAACGTTAAAAAGCTTATTTTACGGTTAATAAACCTCTGCAAAACTACACATTTTTATTTAAGCCTTTACCCGTGTTTAACCGTTTAATAAAGAGACATTTCATTGTTTTGATTTTTCAGTAGTGTCAGAAATTTTATTTCTTCTTTTTGTGTAGAATTTTAGAAATAAATTTATAAAAAAATTAAATGAAATTGCAATGGATGTGATCAATTTGATATCAAGAATTGGTGAGTTAAATAAACTTGTGTCGTGAAAGATATGTATCTTTACTTCAAAATTTCAGAAAACATCGCAGGAGCATCAGGCGCCCGATGTTCCAAAATATTTAGGAACCAACCCATTTCAAATTCTGTAACACCAATGCAAGTCTAGATATAGATTCAATAAATCCACAATAAAAAAAATTATTGCAAAATGGTAAGAACAGAAATCGAACTTGACACAAGAGTTTGTGGTACTTCCGTCGATTTACAGGTTTTGGTTGCGTTACGCTGTTGGGGTCGAAGAGAAGTATGTGTGTGAGCTCTCTTTTACAAAGTCCTTTAGTAATAACTTCATTCATATGTGTGCATAAAAGTAGAAAAAGATAAATTAGCATTCTGGAACAGGATATTATGTACTTACCTTATCTTCTTCAACCCAGTTGCTTGATCTTTTTCTTTTCACATGTTCATTTTCCATTTTTAATAATAATTAATACTTAAATTTATTTATTTTAAAAGGTTTTTTGTCAAAACAATCTTATTTTTTTAAAAATCGCACAAAAATACTGCGACAATAGAATAGTGATGCATAAACAAATGCGCTTCATAAGTGGGTATCTAATGACTTGCCTAGTTTTTGGGAAAACAAACACTTTTTGAACAGACTTTCCATAAATTCCTTAGTTTTTATTTCTGTTTATAAATTATTGGTTTTGAAATCATATTTTAAAATATATTTAGGTAGTTTTTCAAGATTTTTCATTTAATAGTTTTTAAATTTGGCCAACTACTTTAATAATGAATAGTAGTTGTGTGCATCACTAGACATGCAATTGCGACGTTGCCATCATAAAAAGGCAAAATTGACAAAAGCGTTTATTTGTTAAACTAACGTTATATAACGTTTATGAATAGTAATTTTTATTACACCCTTAATAAGCAAAATCCGTTGAATAACAAAAGTAAAGAATAACGCTTAAATAAGACATTTTTGTGAATAAGGCCGCTAGTATTTTGCGATATTCTATCCAATTTGTCTGATCTCATGGTTGTGTTCACAGTTGCCACAGTTGGTAACATTCTACCAAAGTTGGTAATATTTTTTAGAGTTAGTAACTTGGTAACTTTGTTTTTAAGGCTTGACAAACTATCAAATTATTGCTTTTCTTTTATTATTTTTCCGCATTACTCAACACTGAGAAAAAAAATCATTAAAAACAACTGAGTGAATGTGCGCCAAATTGTTCAACGGCGTAATATGCAAATGTCATTATGTTTGGTCAGCAAAAGATTATTTTAAATGACTGCAATATTAAATAATTTATTTAAATTAAATACAGAATTCGTAGGCATAATGAACTGAAATATTTATTTAAGTTCTAAAATGAATTAAAACGTTTTATGTAATGTTTTTTATTAATAAAAGTTGTTGTTTTTATTATAATAAAAATAGAAATTTTTTATATATAGAAATTTTTGTTTTTATAAAAAAAAATTTGTTGGTAACGTTTTGGTAACATTTTCGGAAAATTTTGGTAGAAATTTTTTTTACTCAGTGGCAACCGTGGTTGTGTTAGTTGGTAGCTTGTTTCAAAAAAAAAAAAACAGCAACAAATTAATTTTAATTTAATTAAGCAGTTGATCGGAGTTAAAAAATCAAATAATTCCAAAAAGTTTGGTATAATGGAACAAAAAATGCAGAAAAACGGGACATGAAAGAAATAATCAAACGGCAACACGGTTATTAAATAAAAGTGTGTTACCATCGGTTTGATGCAGATCCTCATGGAATCTCCTAATAAAATTTTTATAAATAAAAACAGTTTTAATATTAAAAAAAAATTGTGACAAACAAAAATGCACATGGATACTGTTGATGACGGTGTAGCGGCTTACGAAAACAGCTATTCTGCTCTCCTGTATAAATTGAATAATTAAAAAACTGATGTTGATTTTCCATTGCTCCTTGGAATATTTTCATGTCTTTCTGAATTCAAAACAAACAATTAACGTAGAAATCTTAAGGGAGTATTAATTAATTAATTAATTTGTATATCACATTTTCAAAGTGACATAACTCGCCTATTTCATCGATAACTGATAACAATTATAAAGTAAATTTAAGCTTGTAAGTTGCTCAATAAAACTGCATACAAGCTTAAGTATCGTTGCATCGGGCACTTTTTATATGACAAGTCGGATAATAAGTTTTTTTTTTGGGTTAATAGAATTTAAAATTTTAAGTACCAAAAGAAAGTTAATTTAAAGCACTTTAGCACGATAACCAAATCGTTTGTAAGTGTTGTATATTCTAGGAATTATAACAAATAAAATATAAAATTTTGATTGTCGTAAGACCGAAACCAAAAAGGATAATCGAAAAAAAATTACACAATCCTTTTTTATTTTTCAAACGGCTACTATCTTATGCTTTTTTTGTTTTGTTTTTTTTCCGAAAATTTTTATATATAACCATTTTAAATGTATTTTAAACGCTTATTTATTTAAGACTTTTCATTGTGTTGGCAACACTAACTTGTTTATTGATGCCTAGCAAAATTAGCACGGACAACAACCTGCCCTGTAGTCATGAAAACAATAATTTCCTTGTAAACATTGTAATTCTATTTGTTAGAGGTTGTACTCGAACACCTGCTATCTAATAAAAAAAAATTCCACACTTTTCTTCAACTTCTCTTCTCAACTGTGCCACTGTGCATCAACAATTACCAATATCACATGCTGCAACAACTACAAATGCAAAATGAAGTTAAAATTAGCTGGAAGTGCAAATTTTTCAGAAACAAATTAGAATATGTTCCACCTTAAATGTTAATTTATGAATACGAGACAAGATAATTTCTATTCTTGGCTCATTTCCTTCTTCTACTCCCAAACGGACAGCGAAGGAAGGACATCATTGTGGCATGTAAAAGAGAAGCAGCAGTACTTCTTGTTTTATTTCTAAATAAAAGCTTTTAATTGTTGGTTTTCTTTAAAACTTTTGTGTAACAATTTACATTTTAATTTTGCTACCATTTACACTGCTACGTGTATATACGCGTTTGTTTTTTTTTTTTTTATTATCATTTTATTGTTGATTAATTTATGGCCGGCTAAAATATTTTTTTTTGTTGCTGTTACTAACTGGTTATATGAGTTAATATGTGCTGTTTATATTAACGCACTTCTGCTTTTGTTTCCTATAGAGATGAACAGGTGAGTGCATTAAGCGCTTCTTTCACGATGATTCATTTGGTGGGTGCAAGTTTTCTTTTGGTCCCTGTGGCAAAAAATTAGCCATCGAAGTAAAAAGATTAAAAAAAAAAAGATCTATCTTCTCATCTTTCTCCATCTGTCCCCTCAATACTAGCCCCTCGTTTTTAGTTCCCGGCGTAATGCACTGCATATGTAGGGATCATCCCCTGAGTGCTGCTCTGATTTAAAAAAGAGACAAAACAAAAAACTTAAAAAAATAGTAAATTTTAATAAGGAACTTTTAACATTTTTAAATTGTATATAAAACAATTTTTGAAAGAATCCTTTTTTAAAAGTCGAATTTTTATAAAATAAATCCTCAACAGCAGCTAAAATACGATGGCAACACTGCCATGAATCTTTAAGCTGGGTTAGCCGATTTTTTTAGACAACGTTTTCCGCCACCAGCGTTGCCAAATGTGCAGATTTATCTGCATTTGACAGTTTTTCTAAGCATTGGGCAGTTTTGCAGTTTTTTTCTTTAAAAATCAGTTTTTCTGTAAATTGTGCAGATTTTGCAGTTTTTACATTTTACTTTTTTACTCTTAATTTTGTTATTTTAATTCCAATTTCTGAAACCATAATTTTACCCCATATGCTTAATATAACAGTGGCAAGGTTTAACTATACTTTTTTATACGAGTATGTAATTATCACATACATCTTTTTGCACCCCTGACCACAAAGCAAGTTGAATTTTACCAAGGTGTATATTGCAGGTGGGAGCACGAGCTCACTTGCCTAACCTGATAAAACGTCAAACTTAGTAGTGTCGTTTAACGATTTTTGCAACTGTTAAGGTAGTTTCTACAATAAGTGTTCTATTTTTGTAGAAATGGTTGTACCTGTTAGATAGATATGCCTTGTGTTTTTCTTTGTACATACAAACAAATTTAAATTTGTTTCAATATAAATATGAGAACGACATCGACTTGTCCAGATTCTGGAACAGGCAGTATTATATCTGAATAATAATGAACTCTTTTTGTTTATTTAAACCCTATGTACCTATATATTTTTTATTAAAATGAATTGCTTTGTTATATGTAGATGTATATCATATTTAATTTGTTGTGTTATGTTTTTGTTTTAATAAAAAAATATGAAAAAAAACTATATATTTTTGTGAATTTTTTATGTGCAGTTTTTTTTACGTGAAAACCAGTTTTTTTTTCTAAAGTTGCAGTTTTTTTTGAAAAAGTTATGGCAACGCTGTCCCCCACCAACATTTTTTATATGCAGTTCAGCTACTCTCTTTCTCTATGTACTTCTCTCTCTCTCTCTCTTAGTAAAGAAGACCTTAAACTTTATATAAAAAAATTTCTTGTCCCGACAAAAATTTTGTTCGAAACAAATGGGTGAATCCCTTTAAGAATGTAAAATAAATAAACAAGTAAAAACGTTATATTCGAGCAGATCGAATCTTAAATACGCTCCAAATATTTAGTAATTAAATTTAAAATGTTTAACTTGGTGGGACAGAGTTCCTTTAAGGCAACTCTGTACCCAATTTTAAATCTCTATTTTGACAGAGTCATTCCGGCAAGGGCCGTGGGAGAGACGTTTCACCTCTGCAAGATCAGAGAACATCTCAGCTTCTTATAGGCTTAAGGAATAAAAATTTTTCAATATTTACACTATTTTTGCATATAATATCGTACGTCAACGCCCACTAAAGGGGGCACGCGGTGTTCAAAAATAGACTATATCATGTTTTCCACAGACGAACGTATGGGCATTGTCAGATCGTCTTAGACTTCATCACTGATCAAGAATATATATATATACTTTATGGGGTCCAATTCTCTTTGGAGGCTATTAAAACTGTATTTTGGCGGGGTCGCTCTGGCAAGGGCTGTGGGGGAGACATTTCACCTTTGCCATAAAACTCTAAAAATAAAGGTTTGGGATAATTATGATGCAAAATAACTTTTATTTCTTTTATAGGATCATTTAGGGGGCAAAGGGGGAGAAGGAGGTAGGGCAGAGCAGTACCAGATTACGTCTCAGTTTCGTCATTAAAGCTTAAAAATGTTATTTTCAAGGAATGTAGGCTTAAGTAAAACAATTTGTTAAATGTTTACTCTATTTTAAAATTAATTTTTTTTTTATTTCATGACTCCAAGTTTAACGCGTTAGAGCTTCTTTGACATAAAAATATATCATTTGCTTAACAAAATTACAAAAAAAAATAAAAAAGTATGTTATTTGTTAGAGGTTGGTTTAGTTCTTCTTAGGGGAACTTTTTTCCCTCTTGCCCGATTTAGCCCATCTCCGAACTTAGCCTGTGCTATCCTTCAAGATATATTTAAACCAAATTTCAAGAGTCTGGCTCTTTTCGTTTGGACTGAATCGTGATTTCTACAGAAGGACGGACTGACATGCTCAGATCGTCTTCGATTTCGTCACTGATCAAGAATATATATACTTTATGGGGTCTCAGATGGATATTTCGCTGCGTTACAAACGGAATGACAAAGTGAATATACCCTCCATATTCTTTTTTGGGGGGTATAAAAATATATGATAGAAATCCGCCGCAAAGCAACTCTGGGTCGGTCAACATCAAACCACGTTGGAAATTGTTTTTTAAGTGCAGCCAGATCACTGATCGTTTACTCTCTTTCGAGAGTTTTGCGTCTCACTCGCTCTAGTTAATTTTTAACACCTCAGACAACTGCATAGATTTGAAGTTCTTCTGAGGAATTTTCCGTGGTTAAGCCGTGCCCAGTCAGTCATAGTAACAGATAAAATACGGGTTAATAACATCGCCGGCATATGGTCTCAGTCAGCCTCAGTCAGGCATTTGGGCTCCGATTTTTCAGAAATTTACTTTGCAAAGAATTTTTTTTATACAACTTGAAATACATATAAAGGAAAATCAATCAATTAAGTGATTGTTGTTTGTAGTGACACGACACGTGCACATCTTCAGTTGCCAAAGATTTGGTAAAGATATTTTGGAGTTTTGTATAAAATTTTTTTAGTTGTTTCTTCACTTTTTTATTCGCTGTTGTTATTTCTTGGACCCTTTTGTATTAAAAAAATGCAAAGACGTTTTATAATTTTTTTTTTAATTTATGTTTGCCTGCCGCTCAATCAACCATTTATCCAAATCAAGCGTCGTCGTCTGTCCTCTCCCTTGACTATCTTTGGCAATTTGTTTTGATAATGAAAACCCGTAATTGCTGGGACAGCCTAAAAAAACTATTACGCAATTTAAAATTGCTGTGTGAATTGTTTTCGTTTGGAGGAATATCGCAGATTGAAATTTAAAAAAATCGATGAAGATGATGATGATAATTATTAAAACGATGATAATGAAGTTAATCAAGCGGCTGTTATTGGAGATGCGAGAGTTAAATAGTTAAACTGTAGTTTAAATAAATATGCTTTAAGATTTTAGCAAGAGGAACTTTTAGCAAAAGTTAAACTTAAATTTCTGCTGAAATCAAATAAACTTTACTTTAGTTTATTTTTCCAATTAGCAATTTCTATTTCAATGTTAATTTGTTGCGGGTTTTTCCCCAGAACGGTGACAACTGCGTACAATTTGAGTTTTTTTTAATATAAATTGATATATTTATTTGTTATTACATTACAAACATGAGTTTTTTTTTGCAAGTTATGAAAACAAGAGACTGATCTTTTTTTTCCATATTATTCGTATGTATAAGAATATCTGACGAATGATTTTCATTTGTAGCTCTTAAAGAGAATTTCGCTAAACCATAAATCTTTGACACTTTTAACAAAAGTTTTAAAGTTGTTTACCCAAGTCTTTATTCTTTTGTAAAATTCTCAAATGCATGTCAAATTATAAGAACAATTTGTTAATATCGTAATTGTAATTGTGTCGTAAGTGGGTATTTGTTGCAAACCCATATACGAGTATTTTGTTATTTAACTGTCAGATCAGCACACGTATTAACACCTTCAAAATCATTTCACATATTTTAACTAATTTATAAATTATTAGAGCCGATAGTCCTGGTAGCTAGTGCTCATAAAATTATCTTTAGCCTTAGAATTTATTCATAAGACTAAACTAATAAATAAATAAATAAATAAATAAATTATTAAAGCATTATTAATGCACAACTGACAACGGCTGTTGTACAATTCCATGTGAAACATTTTAAGTTCTTAATTTGTATTTCAGTTTGAAATTTATGTTAATTGAACTACTCATACATGAATGATTCATAGTTTAGCAGGACGTGTGTGTGTGTATGTGTTCATTTATTTTCAAAATATTAGAAAATAAAATAAATATTTGTGACTTCTTATCATTCAATGAATCCTAAACTTTTCAAATCTTTAACACTTAATAAAATAGGAAACTCGTTTTGTGTATTGACCATTACTTTCGTTTTTCAAGTAGCCTTCATATTCATTGAGAAAAGCTTTAGGCTTTTTGTGAAATTTACTGTTCTTTCATTTGACATTAATTTTTTTTTATAAATTTAAAAATTTTATATATTTAACTTATAATGTATTGAACGTTACTTTTGTTTCTCACGCGTCTCTAGTATGTGTCTCTCTTCTATACATTAGTATACATCATAACATTTAATTTTCTTTTGTATTGAACGTTACTCAGCTTTCACCATGCCATTTCATATTCTTTTGTTGTATTGAACGTTACTATTATTTTTCAATTCATATTCGTTTTCGCTTAGAAAACACCATGACATTCCAGTTTTTTTTCTATATTTATTCTATTATTATTATTATTTTTTTTTTGTATTGAACGTTACTTCTTTTCCTTAATTAATCTTCGTTTTCCTTGAAAAACGTTGTGCGTTTATTATTCAGATAGTAGCATTCAACGTGGCAATCCATTATTATTACTATTATTATTAATTTTTTATATTTTAATTTTTTTGTATTGAACGTTACTCTCCTTTTTTAATTAAACTTAGTTTTCGTACAAAAAATGTGTGTCTCTTATTCCAATATTATCATTCTCTATGGCATTCCATTATTTTTTTTGTATTGAACGTTACTTTTCTTTCCTCAACTAATATTCGTTTTCGTTGAAAAACTTTGTGCGACTCTTATTCATATATTAGCATTCATCATGGCATTTCATTATTGTTATTTATTTATTATTACTTTTTTTATAATTGTATTGAACGTTACTTTTTTTTCGCCATTAACTTTCGTTTTTGTTGAAAACTTTAGTGCGTCTCTTATTCAGATATTATCATTCTCCGTAGCATTCCATTATGGTTTATGTATTGAACGTTACTTTTTTTCCTCAAATAATTTTCGTTTTCGTTGAAAAACTTTGTACGTCTTTTATTCAGATATTAGCATCCCACATTATATTCCATTATTATTTTTTTTTTTCGTGTTGAACGTTACTTTTCTTCTTTAATTAAACTTAGTTTTCATTGAACAACTTTATGTCTATTATTCAGATATTATCATTCTCCTTGGCATTCCATTAAGTTTTTCATATTGAACGTTACCTGTTTTTCTTAATTAATCTTCATTATATATTAGCATCCACTATGACATTCCAGTATTATTATTGTTATTATTTTAATTTTTTTGTATTGAACGTTACTATTTTTTTTAGCTAATATTCGTTTTTGTTGACAAGATTTTGTGTATTGAACGTTACCCTTCTCTTAAGTGTCCCTAGTTTCCGTGAAGAAGTTTCGTTCATAACATTTCGTTTTTTGTGTATTGAACGTTACGCTTCTCTCAAGTGTCGTTAGTTTCCGTGAAGAAGCTTTGATCATAACATTTCGTTTCTTCTCAACTAATCCTGGGTTTGGTTGAAACGAAAAGTCTTTTATACAGACATATAATTTTTTTTGTATTGAACATTACCCTTCTTTTTCAAACTGATATTTCTTTTCACTGACAAGGTTTATGCGTTCTTCTTTTAAATTGATCATGAAATTTAATTTTTGGTGTATTGAACGTTACCGTTCCTTCTCAAACTAGCAGTCACACAATCTTATACCATTCGAAAATGTAATTGACTTCATATTTTCATTTCTCAGAACACAAGAAATTTAAATTTGCTTTCATGATATTAAAAATAGTTTCATTCCGAAAATGTTTTTCATTTTTCGTTTTCTGGGGAACCAAAAATACGGAATCAGTCTCGTTTCCGAACGGAATTAAACTCTATGACACTGTTGTTAATTAGTTTTCTTTTTAATAATATTGTTAACTAGTGTTAATTATATTGTAAATATCATTGTTTTCTTTACAATTAACGATAAAAAAATTTTATAATTTTTTTTTTGATGAGTTTAAAACATTTTTGCAGAATTCTTAAAAGTTGTGCTATTTATATATTTTTTTATTAATATTAAAAAAAGTTTGTTATAGTTTAAGATCACCTTGTTATTGCAAAAATATATAAATAACTACAAAATTGCTATTAAGTTCTTTTTTTAATATGAAGTGAAATAGATGGGCTATAAGTGGCCAAAGCAACTGATCTTGAGTTTATCTTGCCAGATCACTTTTTGAAAGCTGACCAAATCAAAGTTAAACCATTTTTAGGTTCGTTATTGCCATAATTAATTATATTAAGTGCTCAAGAAAGAAAAATATAAACGCTCGCCTACAAAGTGAAGATTGATTGCTGAAGGTTAATTTTCTTGTCTTTGTTCTAATTATTCATCAATTAATTGAGTTTATCATTGACGCAGCTAAATATGCGTTCAAAAAGGCATATCAATGACAAAACCTTGTAGATATGCCTGCCTATAATTCGATTTCAAATAATCTGTATGTTTTTAAGAAACTTAATTGTTTTTCAATGTCATTAAGAACACAAAACTTATTAATTCAACATGATGAATACGAGTATGTAAAATTGCTTATCATTATTTCAATGTTAAAGATCATATAATTGTATTATTAGACTTGTATACGACAAAAGTATTTTTAAAATTTGATATATAGAAATATTAGATGGCAAATGTGTTTTAAGACCAATTTTAGTAAATAATTAAATTTGCGACTTAAGCTGTTCTCATGTTCAAAAGAAATTATAAATACAAGCTATACATACAAGCAAGTGTTTTGGGGGAAATAGATTTAAACCTACAATCAATTAGTAAAATTATAACCGAAATAAAAGGGCTTGAATCACATCATTCACAGTTGAACTGAATTTATTAAACGAAATTATATTATAGGGTATTTTATTAAGCGCAAGATAACAAATCTTTAAATTTTAACTTTTTCTCAAAGTCAATTAAGATCTTATCTCTCAACTCAGTTTCAGTTTCGTTGGCAAATTTAAACCTTTTTTTTATCGCATTTGAATATCATTTAAAGTGTTATTAGCATTTGCCGTTCATCATAATGGCCATTGAACAAAATAATGATGATCTATTTTATAGTGCAAAAATTACGAAAGAGAGCAAAAGCGGAAGGAAAGCCAATTTAGCTTTTAAATATTTTTACTGCGCTGATTTCCTAACTGCCATCCCTAAACAAAAGCGGCAAGCGTTTTTTAGCTGTCAAAAGTTCTCATGTTCATACATTTTGTATGGAGCATACCGAAATAACGCAACGGCAACATTTTGGAATATCCGATTTTGACAGTTAGTTGCAAAAGAAAACAACCAAAAAAAAAAAGCAGAAATACACGAAAGTGAAATAAATAATAAAAGAAAATATTTGTGCACTTCGTATTAGAATTTTTTTTTTGACATGTCATATACACATACTCACACACTTATTAGAAAATTGAGGTAAGAAAATATTTCCAATATGATTATATATGTACGTTTGTAATTTGTACAAAATTTCATTAACAAAATCACAAATGTCGTCCGCCCAGCTGTTAAAAAAATAATCAGGTTTGTTTAATTTGTTTGTTTGATAACCCTGTTTTTATTGTTTTTTGACATAACGTTGCCGCTTTTGTTTACTACCCGTCCACACGAGCAATAAGTTTGGCAATTATTGCCGTGGCAACCGTCAAATTTGATTGCCGACACAAGATATTAACGTGTGGACCGCATGAATATATGTTAGAACACATATTCGGCAACAAATGTTATAATACATTGCCGAGCAATAATCTTTTAACACATGCTGTCAAATTGAATTGTCATTTGATTGTCTTAGAAGAAAACAACACTGTTTATAATGTTTTAAGATTTGTACGTGTTCGCTACCAAGATATGCAAGCAAGAACATTGGCAATTGACGTCGCGTTTCTGCCGGCGTTATTGCTTGTATCAAGACACGAAATGTTGCTCGTGTGGTCGCAGTGTTAGGTATGGCATTTTAGCGTTAAAGCGCAGCGGAAAAAAACGTTCCGCTTTCCGCCCTTATATACGGATGGCTCTACAATTAATTAGCGATTAAGAATACAATTAATGGAGCGATTAATAATAATCGATTATTTTTTTACAAAAAAAAAATTGTTTTGCTTAGTTTTGAAAATGTTGAATAAGAACCCATAACGTTGTCAGATTGACGATAACACAATTTAAGGCCTTATTTTGTAAAACGCAACGCTTGGCGTTAATACACTTTATATGCAGAAATATGAATTAAGTGATTTTATATTATTTTTATTCAAAGTCCAAGCATTTTTTAATTTCCTTGAAAATTAAAAAAAAATTGGAAAGTTTTTGATTGCACACCGTTTTGAAAAAAAAATCGACTACGACGTTTTGAGTTTTTAGGAAATTTTCCTGATCCCTTCTGAGAATGGGCCATTATATCTGTATGTATGTGTGTGTGTAAGTAAGTGAACTGCCCTATAACTTTTGAACGTTTTGACTGAATCTGAACAAACGTGGCGTTTAAAAATAGTTCTATTAAACTTATATTTCCTGTGAAGTGGGGCCTATTCGGACCGTTAAATTTCGGAAAACCGAAAAAAAATCAAAAAAAATTTTTTTTAAAAGGGATTTTCTTAAACGGCTTTACCAATCGATTCCACAAAATAATCAACTCTTGACATTGAAACGCCACTACGTTCGTCAGATATCAGGAACGAAAAATTTCCAAAAAACTGCATTTTTTTTAAATTTTGAATTATATTGTTTCTAACTTGTTCGACCCTTTGTTTTTGTAAAAAATTTTATTTTACTAAGCTTGAGGTTTTTTTTTCTAAATAACAAATAAAAAAAATTGCATTTTACCGGGTCAAATCTAAAATACCCTCCTTAAAATACATTTAAATAGTATTTTAAATAAATTAATAAATTAATTAATAATAAATTAAAAATTTTTAGAAGAAATTTTTGTACCCAATTTTAAAACTCTATTTTGGCAGGGTCACTACGGGAAGGGTCGTGGGGGAGACATCTCACTTGCATTTCACGTAAAAACTTTAAAAGTATATTTTTGTGGTAATTAACCGCATTTTTTTTTTTATTTTATTTATTTATTTTTTTTTTTGATAGGGTCATTTAGGGGCAAAGGTGAGTGTAGGGGTAGGTCAGGAGAAGATCAGAAAAAGCTTAAAAATTTAATTTTTAGGGAATGTAGATTTAAGGAATACAATTTTTTAAATATTTCTACTATTTTTCCATGTATTACATGTGTCACTTCAACGCCCACTAAAAGGGGCCGGGGTGCAAAAATGGATTTTTCCTAATTTTCTGGCTTCAATTGGACGTTCAATTTGGACCTTCTTTGACATAAAAATATATTATTTGGTTAAATAGTGTTTTTGATTCTTTTATAGGACTCAAGAAAACTACATCAATCGCGGTTAATCACATGGAAATCGCTTGATTCAACCCAAAGTTAAAGCAGTTTGAAAATTAAAATAATAGTACTTTTTTTAGCCGTTAACATCAGCGAGAAGTTGTAGAGATGACCTTTAAGGTCAACCATTTTCTGTTCTTTTTTTCCTCTGTACTCAGTTGGTGCAACTATTATTATTTTTTAATTTTTATTTACAACATTTTGTTTATGGCAACACTGATGATGGTCAACAACAGAGTCAGCCAAAAGCACAAATATGCATGTGCCTTATAATTACAAGTGCCCAAAATTACAAGTCAAAACAAAAAATCATGTTCATGTGAATATGTTCGGCGGTGCTTGTGGTGTTCGTTATGACTTTTTAAATGAGTTTATTAATGACTTGATGGCTGTCTTTGACTTTGAAACCCTGATAAAGATCTTCATTTTGGTGAGTTGCTGATTTTGAACAACTTTAGGTTGGCAATTTTGTATTTTTTTTTTATTTTACCCACATGTAGGCTATTTATTTATTGAAAATTTTACATAAAGGGGGCGTTTCGTATGCTTGTTTTTGCAGCTGAACAGGCAATTTTACAATTACATGAATACAGCAATTTTGAAACGTTATCAAAACACAACAAGGACTCTGGAAATGGTTCTGGCTGAAGAAACAAAAAAATATATATATATTCACACATATTTGTATGTGTGTTGGCGTTTTGCACAATCACATCGGAATTTTATTTTCGGGACCTTTAAAGTTTCTCTGCTTTGATCTGTTAGTGTGCATATCGAGACGTGAAATTATGTCTTCTTAACATCTGAGATGTCCAGCATGTAGAACAACTTTGTGGATATTAAAGGATGGGTAAATTTGAGGTTAGGAAGTAAATTGGCTTAAAAACTCAATTTTATTGATATCAAATGTAAAGTAGAAATATGATAATTCATAATGGAATATGATGTCAGGCAAATGTCTACCTCTGGCACGTCGTCAGACCTCCGCTTTTTTTTCACAAAATTGTTAACTACATTTTGTAAAGAAACTTCGCTTATCTCATCACTGCAATGCCGAGTTTCAGCTTTCAGAGCGCCAATTGTTTTCCGTTCGTCCACGTAAATCCGGTCTTTCAAATGGTTGCAGAGAAAATAATCTAACGGCGTTAAATCACAGGAACAAGGCGGCCAATTGACATCACCAAATCGAGAAATTAAGTGATCGGCAAATTTCTCAAGCAATAACTGAATTGTTTGGCTGATTGTGTGGCTTGTGGCGACATCTTGCAGAAATGAAACGCCACTGATGTCAATATGAGCCAATTGTGGCCACAAAAAATCATGGTTTGGTAGTACAGAGAATTCACGGTGACGATGTTTCCTCGCTCATTTTTGAAAAAATACGGGCCAATGACGCCGCCTGACCACACTATACGGTTACTTTCTTTGGATGTAATGGCTTTTCGAAGGCTATTTGTGGATTTTGTGTGCCGCGAATTTAGCGATTAAATTACGCACAGCGGTCTCAGTCTCAGTAGGAGCCTGATTACGAGGAAAAGCTGCTCGAATTGTACAAAGTGATACAGAGAAATTTTCACCATTTTCATAGTAAAAATTAAAAATTCTCTCTTCCAGACTGTAGAATTCCATAATTAAAATTTCCCAACTTTTTACTAAATAAAGGATGTTAGTTCTTGACATTTCATCATTTGACAGCCAGTTTACTACCTAACCTCAAATTTACCCACCCGGTCGGTATTAAGAGGAATATTTTTGGGAAACATATTAACCCTCAAACTCCACCATATAGCGGTCATTTTTGGGACTAAACGAACATTAAAAATAACGTACACGAACCACATACCACGATAAGTTTTGCTCTTGTACGGATATCTTAAGGGCTCTTAATTATGTTGGACTTTGTATGGGCCAGGGTGGATACAATATCCTAGTAATGATCAGTTTGTATGACATCCATATGATCATACACCAGCACTATTTGTGATCTAGTATTTCAATAATTTAGTGTTCAGAACATTTTGATACATTATCTATGGCAGTTTTTCGATAAAAGTATGAAAATACAAAAAAAAATATATTTAAAAATTTTTTAAATATGAACGCAAGTAATGCATTAAACACATTCACGACAGCAGGCTACCGACTACAATCTGTCAGATATAGAATACATATGTTTATATGAGAATAATTATTTTCACGGCTACACGGCTGGTTGTTGTCCGTGCTACTTTTGTAGTTGTAGTCAAAATCAGCTAATTTCTATTTTCATAGGCGACAATAAATAAATTAGTGCTGCCAACCACAGTTGCCACAGTTGGTAACATTCTACCGAAATTGGTAATTTTTTTTAGGGTTGGCAACTTGGTAACATTGTTTTTAATGCTTGACAAACTATCAAATTATTGCTTTTCTTTTATCATTTTTTCGCATTACTCAACACTGAGAAAAAATTCATTAAAAACAACTGTGTGTATGTGCGCCAAATTGTTCAACGGCGTAATATGCAAATGTCATTATGTTTGGTCAGCAAGAGATTATTTTAAATGACTGCAATATTAAATAATTTATTTAAATTAAATACGGAATTCGTAGGTATAATGAATTGAAATATTTATTTATGTTCTAAAATGAATTAAAACGTTTAATGTTATGTTTTTTATTAATAAAAGTTGTTGTTTTTATTATAATAAAAATAAAGATTTTTGTTTTTATAAAAAAATTTTGGTAACTTTTTCGTAACATTTTCGGAAAATGTTAGTAAAAAATTTTTTTACTCAGTGGCAACCGTGCTGCCAACACAGTGGAGCAACTTAAATAAATAAGCGTTTAAAAATATTTTCAAACTGGTCAAGAATATGAAAATTGTTAAAAATAAAAAATGCAATAGCCCTTTCAAAAATATAAATAATTTTTTTTCTCTCTCGGCTTATTTTTTTTATAACTCCTGGAATAAAGGACGCGTATATTGTTAGACTTATTTTTCAAATTTATTCACCTATTTCGAGTACTATTATATTTTGAAGTTTTGTAGCCGACTTTTCAAGTAAAAATTCCATTATTTTGAAAAAAGGCCAATGCAACGATATTTAAGCTCTAACTTGGTATATACTTGATAGCCGTTAGCGATAAAAGACGTGAGTTAGATCACAAATTAATTAATTCATAAACTCATTTTCATAGTGGCATAACAAAAGAGAACATCAAATGTATTTATTAAAGAGCTAAAAACAAATAAAGTGGTTTTATTATTAATTTTGTTTCGATCTAAATCTATAGATTTCGAATAAGCGCTTTTATTTTTATATATGAAAGTGGCACCACTAAAATGAGATGTTGACGTTGTAACTGCCGCGTTCAAAATAATTCAGCAGCTGACTATACGGCGACAAGTGCTGCTAGCGGTAGCCTGCTGTCGTGAATGTGTTTAAAGCATAAAAGTGGACGGAATAGCAATAGATCCAACTTAAAACCAAACTCTGTTGACCCACCGAATATCAAGTAGTGCTCAAATTTTCTATCTCTTCTAATTATATGCAAATAAATAATTCTTAATTTATTGCTAATCATTTCTTAAGAAAAAAAAATTGTCACGTAGGCCCCTTGACTCTGAGAGCATGTGACAGCTAAATTCATTAATATAAACAATTTATGCAAAACGCGTGGCTTTAAAACAATTTCTTCCGAAATAAATTAACAGATTTAATTAATAAATTTATGCAAAACTGTAATAAATCAATAAATTATTTAGATGAATGTGCAAATTTTGTTTATTTCTTTGACTTTGACCAACACGAAAAACTTGACAAATATTTCTGGAAAATACAAGTCATGGTTTTTAGCACACACACACACGCACACTTTAACCTAAATAACGCTGCTATTATTTGCATTTTTTCCTCCTTCTCAATAAGAGCCAAGGTCAATTTAAACCATTTTGGGTGATCTGCTTATAACTAAATTTGTATGCATGTGTACATCCCAGCAAACACAAGGCTACGAGTAGAAACCTGAAACATTTCAAATTTATTGTAATATTTATCAAGCTTGTGGTCGTTTTTTATAATATATTATATCTTATAATTTTTATTCGATATTTCGTTAACAGCTTGTTAACCTCTTCAGGAAATAAAAATTATTAAAATTTTCATAGAAAAACTTAATTGCATATTAATTTTTTATCACAAATAGTGTCTAATAGTGTATAATGTGTTTTTAAGAAAATTTTTTATTAAATCACTGTTCAATCTCACATTTTTATTTTATTTTTTTATATATGTAGTAGGTAATATTTTAATTTCATTTAAGAACAAACATTTAAACTTTTATACGTGAAATATTTTAAATCAATTTTTTTAAGCAAATTTTGAGCAATCATTAAAAGCATGAAGAATGACCAAGTATTTAAAAAAAGCGATTGAAAAGGTCACTTTTTTGTCTAAGATATTCGCAAATAATTCCCATTTGTCTATTCTCGAAAAAGTATTTGTAATTCTAAACTAAAATGAATTAAAAAAGCCAACTAAAATCAATTATAGTGTAAATTAAATCACTTTAACCCAACATACAGTTCGAAAATATATGGCAGCACTGAGTAAAATATGTGGCAACACCAAATATTTAAACAATATTATACCCCATATTCATAAAATTAAAAACGAGTTTGAAATGCATTTTAATGAAAGTTTTTCATATAAAATTTTTTTAAAATAGATTTTAAATAAATTTTATTTTTTTACAAATCTGAAAGTATAGTTTTATTTTTACTGCAGTATAGATTTTTAAAAATCGTTTAAAAGTTAAAATGCTTAATCGTAAAAAAAAGCCTGACTAATAATTTTCAGCTTGATAAATTTAATATTCACCCCGATTGTAAATAACAAGTGAAATGCCCATGAAATTTTTATTCCCCTCAAAGGGGAAATCGTGAATGTTTATTCCCCTCATGCAACATGTGTTGAAAATAAAGAAAACTATCAGTGCCCAGTGAATAGAAAAAAATTATTTAACAAATTGGAACACAAATCTATGGGCTGATAGAATAATGTTAATAATTTAATAAAAATGGTTTAAATTAATTTTTTTTTTATTTAATTTTTGCAACACTGCAGATTTAAATACATTCATGGCATCAGCCTACCGACTACATGACTACAGAAATAGAATACATCTGATTATAAGGGAATGATTATTTTCACGACTACACGTCTGGTTGTTGTCCGTGCTATTTTTTCCATATAAACACTTGCATACTATTTCAGTACTCGGTAGCCTGCTCATGCCTGTTTAATGCATGAGTTTAATTATTTTTTTAGCAACTTTTGAAACACTCATGTTTGCTGGGTTATTTAAGTTAAAGAGCAGCCAGACATCGAGCAAGAAATATATCTAATTCGCTGTAAGTTAAGCGCATTATTATTATTTTTTATACCCTCCAAAAAAGAATTTGGAGGGTATATTCACTTTGTCATTCCGTTTGTAACGCATCGAAATATCCATCTCAGACCCCATAAATTATATATATTCTTGATCAGTGATGAAATCTAAGACGAACTGAGCATGTCCGTCCGTCCGTCTGTCTGTGGAAATCACGATTCAGTCCAAACGAAAAGAGCTAGACTCTTGAAATTTGGCACAAATATATTTTAAAGCTTAGAGCAGGTTAAGTTCGAAGATGGGCTAAATCGGGCAAGAGGGAAAAAAGTTCCCCTAAGAAGAACTAAACCAACCCAGAAAAAACAACATAATTTTTAAAGTTTTTTGGTTATTTTGTTAAGCAAATGATATCTTTTTATGTCAAATACGGTCCAACGCCTTAAACTTGGAGCCATTAAATAAAATAAAAATATTTTTGACCCCGCCCACTTCAGTGGGCGTTATTATAGGCAAAAATAGCATAAAAATTTAACAAATTGTTTTACTTAAGCCTACATTCCTTAAAAATAACACTTTTAAGCTTTAATGACGAAGCTGAGACGAAACCTGGTACTACTCTGCCCTACCCCCTCCCTCCCCTTAGCCCTCTAAATGACCCTACCAAAAAAAAATTTTTTTTTAATTTTTGTATATAATCATCCTAAGAATTTATCTTTAGAGTTTTATGACTGCCTGTTGCTGCCCCACCCCCTCCTCCCCCTTTGCCCGCCTATTAAAAATAAATAAACATTTTTTTTATTTTGTGTATAATCATCCCAAGCATTTATTTTTACAGTTTTATGTGTACCTGTTTCTGCCCTACCCCCTCTCCCCCTTTGCCCTTTAAATGACCCTATCAAAAAAAAAGAAATTTTAATTTTGTATATAATTATCCCAAGCATTTATTTTTAGAGTTTTATGTCAAAGGTGAAATGTTTCCCCCACAGCCCTTCCCAGAGCGACCCCGCCAAAATACAGTTTTTATAGCCTCCAAAGAGAATTGTGATGAAGTCTAAGACGGTCTAGCAATGCCCATACGTTCGTCTGTGGAAAACATGATATTGTATATTTTTGAACCCCGCCCCCTTTAGTGGGCGTTGGCGTACGATATTATATAAAGGAACTCTGTTCCACCAAGTTAAACATTTCAAATTCACTTACTAAATATTTGGAGGGTATTTAAGATTCGACCCGGTCGAATATAACGTTTTTACTTGTTTTCTTTTGTTTTCGCCCATAAAGAGTTGGGCATTGGTTTAGCGTTAATCTGCAGCTGTTGGTGTTAATAACACGGTTACTGTTGTTGGTAGTTCATGTCTAACAATTGTTAATTGAAACCCCGAACAACTGATGCCTGAAAAAAAAACGTTTAAACAACTTGGCCACGCCAGCAGCAGTTATGGGTCAATATGGTATTGCATTTGGTGTTTATTGCTGCTGCATGATTGTGGCCGAGTATCGGCGTGTCTGTCTATTTAGTTCGAAAGTTGTTAATGAATCTTTTGAATGTTATTAAAAGGTACATTGGCTGCTGTGAATATAAATGTATCTAGAATTGCTTTTTTTTATTTTTATTTTTTTACTTGTGACCTCTTGGCGTCTTTTGAAATGTACCTGTTTTACAGTGTTTTCGGTGACAAAATTTAAAATATTTTTCTTTCAGTTTATAAACTGAATTGTTAATGGTAAAACAATGGACAGTGTGTCAGTTTTATGATATTCAATTACAATTAAATTTTTATCAAGTGGAATTTTTTAAGGATTTTTTTTTTCGATTGTTAAGGCCAGGCAGATTTTTGTTATCAGTGATTTGTTTGTTTGTTTTAAGGAAATAAAAAAACCAAAAAAAAATAAAATAAAAAAGCAATAAGAATTGCACATAATTTACAATTATAAAAATATCTGTCAAAACATGTGAAATTATTAATACATAAGTAATTTAAAAAATAATAATATTAACAAGTAAGAATGTTTTATTTTACCAGGTGGAATCTTAAATACCCTGCAAATATTTAGTAAATAAATTAAAAATGTCAAAACATGTGAAATTATTAATTATGTGAAGGTTCATGTCTATAGGGACAAGCCCGCAGCCATTAGCTTAAATAACCCAGCAAACATGAGTGTTTGATCTTATTACATTAATCAGCCCTATTATGGCAAATTTTTTCCCGATAATTTTTCCCCTTGTCATTCATGTTCAATCATGAAAAATTCCCATGAATAAAATTTTTGTATGTAATTCAAACGAGAATGATAACATGACAATTTTTTGTGGGTTTTAATAAAATTTTACTTGCTGTAAACAATTTTCTAGGAAAAATTAAATGGAAATTCAAAAGAGATAAGCCAAAAAAAAAAAAAATGACGAGGAAAGGAAATCTTTTAAAGACAAGGGGATTTTTTATAAATTGAAAATGTTTAACCTGCTGGGCCAGAGTTCCTTTAAGATATTTATGTGCCCAATTTTAGAACTCTATTTTGACAGGGTCATTCCGGGAAGGACCGTGGGGGAGACATCTCACCTTTGTTTTAAAAACGTAAAAACTAAATTTTCGGGATAATTAAGTGTAGAAAATGCATATATATGAGAAAATATATTGATGAGATGGCGTAGCGGCCTCGAAATCAGTACTGATCCGTTCTGCTGGTTTAATGACTATGAAAAATATTCTTAATATTCCACTCTCAAAAATAATAAATAGTATGTAATCACGTTCATTTATTAAAATAAAAAATAATTTGCAGTTTCGCAGATTTGAATTTATAGCCTGCTGAGAAAATTAACATACTGTATTGGAATTTACATAAATAAAGGTTCACTATTAAAATAGAAATTCATACATTATATATATATATATATATATATATATATATATATATACATATATATATATATTTTTTTTTATTTATTTTTTTTGATAGGGCTATTTAGGGTGCAAAGGGGGTCGGTCAAGGGAAGATCAAAGAACGTATTATCTTCGTCGTAAAAGATTATAAATTGAATTTTTAAGAAATGTAGGCTTAGGGAATACAATTTGTTAAATATTTAAAATATTTACACTATTTTTTCATATAATATGTTACGTCAACGCCCACTAAAGGGGCGTGGTCCAAAAATACACTTTACACAGACGGACCTATGGGCATTGCTAGTTCTGTCTTAGACTTTATCACTGATCAAGAATATATATAAACTTTAGGTGGTCCACTCCCTTTTGGAGGGTGTTAAAACCGTATTTTGTCGAGGTCGCTCTAGCAAGGGGAGTAGGGAAGACATATCACCTTTGCCCTAAAACACTAAAAATTCATTTTTAAGATAATTAAGTGCAAAAAAAAACTTTTTTTTGATAAGGTCATTTAGTGGGCAAAGGGGGAGGGGCGGGGTAGGGATCAGGTTACGTCTCAGCTTTGTCATAAAAGCTTAAAAATTGTATTTTTAAGGAATGTGGGTTAGAGTAATACAAATTGTTAAATTTTTATTCTAATTTTGCATATAATATTTTACGTAAACGCCCACTAAAGAGGGCGGGGTCCGAAAATAGATTTTTCTGAATTGCTTTGGGCCTCCTTTGACATAAAAATATATCATTTGCTTAACAAAATTACAAAAAAAAAAACTGTAAAATATTATGTTGGTTTTTAGAGATGGGTTTAGTTCTTCTTAGGGGAACTTTTTGCCCTCTGGCCCGATTCAGTCCATTTACACACCTCATCTGTGCTATCCTTCAAAATTTATCTATACCAAATTTTAAGGGTCTGGCTCTTTTTGTGAATGGTGATTTCTACGGACAAGTCTAGATCGTCTTAGATTTCATCACTGATCAAGAATATATATAGTTTATGGGGTCTTGGACAGATACCCATCAATTCTTTTTCGGAAGTTATAAAAAGATACTCGTCATTAGAAATAAGCGTATTTCTAATAGATAAGAATGGTCTGGAATATATGTAAAATACACTAGATCCGGTTTTTTGAGATGAGGATTAAGTTTAAACTTAGTTTAACGTAGTCTGAAATTCTGACTATTACCACGAAATGGGATTTTTGTTTATTATTTCTTTAAATGACATTATTTTAAACAAAATTAAGTTTATCCGTCAAAGTTTTGTATACAAACTTATTAATGGCGATTAACTAAACCTAGTTTAACTGAGATCCCAAAAACCCAGCCTAGGGCGAACTTTTTTTTTTTTTAAATCTCGGACCAGCACCCAGGGGATGATCCCTACGTATCCAGTACATTGCGCCGGAACTAGAAAGGAAGGGAGAGTGTTGAGGGAACAGATGAAGAAAGATGAGGAGATAGAAAATTTTTTGTAGCTATTTGAACCTTTTTTTTGCTACAGGACCGACGAAGGAGAGCTTTGTTGTTACTCTGTCAGTGGCTATGCCTTCATCATTGAAACAGGCTGGCAACAACTAACACAACCACGCACTAATACTGGCCAGAAGAATTCAACACAATATTCATGACTTAGCGCGGGGTTGAACTCAGAACCCTCCGCTTTAAAATATCGTGTTCTACTACTTCTAACTTGATGATTAAAAAAATATTCTAAATATTCCACTATTAATAAAAATAACTTAAAATCAATGAAAATTCGTAAGAAAGTAAATTGCAGATTTGAACTTGAGTCTGAATAAAAATTCTTATCTTAATAATATTTTATGAATAGACACAAATTTCTAAGTTATTTGGAGCCATTAATCCTTTATTCCCATTAAATTTCAGTCTAAGTATTTCCTTAGTCATTTTAATTATTTAATAATTTCTTTTCAGATTTAATACGTGACGGCCATGACTACAGTAAAATGGAACCTTCTATTGCCATTAACAATCTTAATCGTTCTCAGTAGCACAGAATTTTCGCAGGGCAATCGTAAAAATCTCAGTTACTATCTGGCAACAAATGCAACTCTGCTCAGTCGCTATGCACTAGCAGATGATGCCAACGACACGATTATCAGTCAGCAAGAAATCTCTGCAGACGATGCAGAGGATAGAGACGAAATAGATTATAATTTAATTGCGCCCTCCTACGAAACGCATCTAGTCAAATCCTCGATTATTTATGGTTTAGCGAAAACTGTTAACGCCAGCCGCGTTAATCCGCAGTGCTATCGACATTTGAGAAATATTCAGAAAGGCGTGCTGCGAAAGGAGCCATGGGCCATGAAAGGTAAGCACTTGGAATTCATTTTTCAAACATTTTGAATTCCTTCACCGACTTGATTTCATTTAGCATTTGATGCCTCGGGCTCTAAACCAGCCGGTTTTGTATTTGGACAAAATTTCTGGTTTGGCAGTCGGGAAGCTTGTGGCGCTGTACGCCGTCCGGTAGGCATTACCTTGTCGCAGAATTTTCCCCGCGTCATGAAATCGGGTATTATTAAGGAAATTGCTCCATTCGATATGGACTATCGTGTGGTGTATTTGCGTCACAATTCGCCCTGGCAAGTTGAAATAAAATTAATGTCTGAGCAAATCATACACATTGGCCTCTGTTTGCCCTCCGCCTGCCGTTCAGCTGAAATTCAACAGCTCATGGCCGACTACGTGCAAGAGGGGCTGTTTGTGGAGGACGATATTTACGACATACAGCCGGAAGTGCTTTACATGAAAGACTTAAAAATAGCGGAAGACTTTTTCGAACGTCAAAGTTTCAAATTGCTGAGTGTATTTTGTGCCTTCACTTTGGCTTTGCTATTGCTGGCCTCATATATAAAGACCAAAGCTGTAGATGCCGGGCATAAATTTGCCAACTTGCCGGATCTGCAAGAAGCTGAACTGCTGCCATCGGATCAAAGTATTGTGGACTTGACTGTCAGCACTTATCCCAAATTGCGTGAGTTTGTCATGTGTTTCGATCTGCAGGCGAATTGTGCGAAAATCTTTACCACCAAAGACTCTCAAGCGAGTGAAATTCCCGTTATAAATGGCTTACGTTCGATATGTGCCCTGTGGATTCTGGTCTTCCATGTGATGTGGTATATGTATTTTACCGTTAACAATAAAACATTTTTGATTTCTTACGCTGAGAAAGTCTTCTTCCAATATGTCAGTTCCGCTCCGGTTTTGGTGGATGTTTTCTTTACCGTCAGGTTTGTTTTGTAATTGTCTGATAATAAATTTCGATTAATTTCATTTTCGTTTTCAGTGGTTTCCTGCAAACTTATAATTTCTTAAGGAATCCAGAGAAAATGGAAATTATACGTAAAAACTCATTCGTGCAAAATGCCCAGCAGTTCTTCAAAATGTTTTTCCATCGATATTTAAGGTAATTGATTTGGAATATTTACTTATAATGCAGTTCTGTTTTATTCGACAAAAAAAAACTCTGTTCGAATTTGTGTTTAAAAAATAAATTGTTTAAGCAGACTTGAGATAATTCAATTGAATTGCTGGGGTCCCTGTATTAGATACCATCTACTACATAAAGATAAAGAAACAGTCCGGGTGCAAATTATGGCTTTCTAAATTTGTATTTAAATCGTATATTTTTATGCCTTCCCGGGATCCAGGACATGCCTCTTATTCAAGCGATGCATTGTGCCGGAACTGTGAAAGGATCCGATAGATGAGGCAAAGAGATCATAGATGAAGAAAGCTGCAAAGTTAGGGAATTTGTTTCAGCTCTTCTATTTTTTAACTCACCGGTAAATTTTCGCCATAGTACCGATGAAGGAGAGCGCCGTAATGCTGTGTCTTTGGCACATGATAGTGTCAATTGCTGTCGGTAATATTCAGCGATCAATGATAAAACTCCGTCATTTAAACAGATCAGCGAAATTCGATACCATATTCATGACTGAGCGCGGAGTCGAACCCGGTGTCTTTATCCTCGCAGTCTTACTGTTTATTACAGCACTCCTAGAAGTCATGAATTATTATTTCTTTTTTAATAAAACAAATTATGTTCACGAGAAGAAGTAGAGATTACCGGTCACTTAACAGTGCTGCCAACAATTAAAACAATCATGTACTAAAAAGTGTGGTACCCTTCCGTCGGCACTGTACCAAATTTGCCGTCGAAGTGAAACATCGAACTACAAATTGCAATTTATACATAATGCATTGCTGAGATAAAAATTATTCTCTGAGTAACTGCCCTAAAAAAATAAATAAATGAAAAAAAATATATGAAAACAAGTAACAACGTTATATTCGACCGGGTCGAATGTTAAATACCCTCCAGATATTTAGTAAATAAAAACTCTATTTTGGAGGGCTCACTCCGCGAAGGGCCGGGTGGGAGACATCTTACCTTTGCCATATAACAATAAAAACCAAATTTTTTGGGGGTTATTAAATATAAAAAAAGATATTTTCTTGATAGGGTCATTTAGAGGGCAAAGTGGGGTAGGACAAAAGAAAATCATATAACGTTTCAGCTTAAAAATTTAATTTTTAACGAATGTAGGCTTAAGTAATACAATTTTTTAAATATTTTCACTATTTTTCCATGTAATGTGTTACTTCAACGCCCACTAAAAGAGGCGGGGTCCAAGAATGGACTTTAATATATAATATATATCATTAGCTTAAAAAAAAATGCAAAACAAAAACTTTAAAAATCATGCTGGTTTTTAGAGATTAGTTCAATTCTTCTTAGGGAAACTTTTTTCCCTCTGGTCCGATTCAGCCCATTTACGAACCTGAACTGTGCTATCCTTTAGAATTTATCTATACCAAATTTCAGGGGTCCGGCTCTTTTCGTTTGGAGTGAATCGTGATTTTCCACAGACAAGGAAAGGAGGTTGAAAAATAAAAATTATTTTTGGACCCCGCCCCCTTTAGTGAAAGTAAATAGTGTAAATATTTAACAAACTGTATTCCTTAAGCCTACATTGGTTAAAAATTAAATATTTAAGCTTTCACGATGAATATAAGATGTTCGTTCTCTGGTCTACCCCTGCCCTACCCCTCCACCCACCTTTGGCCCCTATATGATCCTATAAAAAAAAATTTCTACACTTAAATAATCTAAAAATTTACTTTTTACGCTTCTTGGGACAAGGGTGAGATATCTCCCCCACGGCCCTTCCCGGAATGACCCTGTCAAAATAGAGTTCTAAACTTGGGCACCGAAATGTCTTAAACTTGTCCCAGCAGGTTAAACATTTTTAATTTATAAAAAATTCACTTGTCTCTAATAGATTTGTTTTCCTCGTTATTTTTTTTTTGCTTATCTCTTTTGAATTTTCACTTTATTTTTGCTAAAAAATTGTAAACAGCAATTAAATTTTGATTAAAACCCACAAAAAATTGTCATATTATCATTCTCGTTTGAATTACATACAAAAATTTTATTCATGGGAATTTTTCATGATTGAACATGAATGAAAAGGGGAAAAATTATCAGGAAAAAAATTAGCCATAATAGGGCTGATTAATGTAATAAGATCAAACAGTCATGTTTGCTGGGTTATTTAAGCTAATGGCTGGTAGTGCGTCAACCGATGTAGGCTTGTGTCCCTATATACATGTACCTTCACATAATTAATAGTTTCACATGTTTTGACAGATTCTAAAGTCATTTTTAACTTATTTACTAACCCCCTTATTCATAAAAATTATGAGAGGCTTATAAGAGTGTAATAGAGCAAATTTCATATGCAATTTTGCTTTATTACGCTGTTATTAGACTCGCATAATTTTTATGAACAAGACGGTAAATATTTTCCCCCTTATTCATAAAAATTATAAGAGTCTAATAACAGCGTAATAAAACAAAATTTCATATGAAATTTGCTCTATTACACTCTTATAAGCCTCCTATAATTTTTATGAATAAGAGGGTTTGAATATAACGTTCTTACTTGTTTAAGCGCAGCCAGATCACTGATCATTTACACCCTTATTCATAAAAATTATGAGAGGGTTATAAGAGTGTAGTAGAGAAAATTTCATATGAAATTGTGTTTTATTACGCTGTAATCTCTTTTGAGAATTTTGCATCTCACTCGCACTAGTTAATTTAAATACCTCAGACAACTGTACAGGTTTACGCTTCGTGATTAAGCACTTCTTGTGTGAAGGCATAAGTCGTGTACAGTCAGTCACAGTAACGGATGAAATACGGGTCATATGGTCTCAAACAATCTGTATATGTCGGTGCACCGATAATTTAAAAGATTGTCAAAATATTTTTCAAATATTAATAATAAATAATAATAATATAAAATTAATTTGCTTTATTTTGGCAGACTTGGCCCCCTTTATCTGGTGGTAATGGCCGTGGTGGATCTCTTGTATGCCTACATAAGTGAAGTGTCTGTTTATCATATAAACGACAGATTTGATGAAAACTGTGCCAACTATTGGTGGCGCAATATCTTGTTTATCCAAAACTTGTACGATCACAACGACATGTGCCTCAATTGGACGTGGTCTTTGGCCTGTGAAATGCAATATTTTGTTATTGCCACCATTTTATTATTCACATATGCCAAGTAAGTGGCCACTCTATGAATTGTTTTTTTTTTATTTATTTTTTTTTATTTTTTTATTTTTTTATTAAAAATATAACTAAAACTATTTTGCAGGCATCCTAAACTGACGAAGCTGTTAACAGTGGCCGGTTTCATGGCCAATATCATATGGTCTTATAGTATAGGCTTAAATATCAATTTCCAATTGTCATTTGATACCTTCTTTGCTACCGGCACCGACATTTATATCAGTCCTTTTGTCCGTGTATTACCCTACATCATGGGCTCCACGGCGGCCTGGTATTTCTTGGAGCACAAAAAACGTGAAATCGTTTTAAGCGAATTCCAAGAGAAATGCTTGTGGAATTTATCCATTTTGACATTTTTCCTTTGCATCTATTCGACCATTAAACGTGACATGTCCTACTTAATGGCCATATCGCTGTTTGTGGTGGGACGTTTTATGTTTTCGTTAAGTATTTGCTGGATAATAATTGGCAGTGCTACGGCTCGCGGCACCGCTTGGTCTCGATTTTTGGAAGCAAAACCATTCCAGCATTTAAATAGACTTTCATATGGCATTTATTTACTGAATCCATTTGTAATAGCATTATTTTTCGGCCTGACTAGTGCCAGCACGCATGCCGATCCCTTTATGCTGGTAAGTGTGGATGCTATTGAGTTAATTTTAATTGTTAATGTTTTATTTACTTCGTTTTCCTATCAAGTGTGTGCTTTGTTCCGGTTTCTCCACCATCACCTACTTGGCCGCCATTGTGTTTTCGTTGGCCTTTGAAATACCCTTCAGCAACTGGTCCTCGCTGCTACTGAAACGTTCCAGTCAGAAAATAAAAAATGCCTAAGATGCTGTTTAATTGCTATTTTAATATAATAATTAAATTCTAACAACAATTTTAATTATATTTTATACTATTTAACTTCTAGTACACACTAAGGGCCTAATTTTGTAAATCACCTTGCGTTAGTGAAATTTATATGGCCTTGCAAAAAATAAAATTTCTTTCAAAATTTTACTCTCTTTTTGCTCTCTTTTACTCAAGGCGAATTCATACAAGGTGGACTTATTTATGCAACTCTGTGTAAAATTTATAGAACTGTCAAATAAAATGCTTTGGAAAAAACAATGGCCGCACACAAAAACAGTTCAATTTGACAGTTCAATAATTTTGCCTTGGTAACAGCTGATCAGCAATTTCTGAATTCGCCTTGCTTTTACTCATGTAAATTTTTTAACACTTAGAAAGCAAAAGAAAAAAATCTTGAATTGTGTGCAAAACAAAAATAATATGTTTCACAAAATTTTATTAACGCAAAGTGATTTACAAAATTAGGCCGTAAGTTGTGTATGCAAACAAATTGTGATCATTAATTCATTCATTATGTTGAGTTCTTGCCATTAAATAGACGTCAGCGGCAAGCGGAGAAGTCCATTATTGTGAACAGTTCTGTTAAAAAGATTCTTTTAAATTTTTTTTAACCCTCTTCCTGCCGCATGGGTCTGTTTGGTGTTGAGGCCCGATATCAGGTGTATCTTTACATTTGTAGAAATTTAAATGTACAGAAATAGTTTTATAAAGATATTTTATTTCTTTTAGTTTTCTAAGTCATTAATTTTAAGATGCCATGCATTCCGTCCCCCATTGGAAATCCAACTCAAAATAATTTAATTTAATCCCTTGTGGGAATAATTGTACATACAGAAATTGTATAGATATATTTTTCATTTTGCCCAGGGATTTTAAAACCATTAAATTTTAATTAGAATTTAATTCAGTTCGTACAAACGTTAAATAAAGACATTTTTCAATGTGACTTGAATTTAAGTTTAAAATTGATTTATTGTTAAAAGACACCCTACACCATATCTAAGTGTGTAATTTCCACAATATAAAGTATGAAGTATAAATATGCTGGGTCCTTATGAACAGGGAAGCTGAAGAAACGATGTCCGTCTGTCTGTAGGTGAGCTCGATTTCCCTTAGTTCCCAGAAAATCTAGAGACTTTAGTATTGGCTTGATGTATTGGATATAGTCCTAAATAAGTTGCTATTAAAAATTAGTAAAATCGGAAAAGCGATTCCAGAGCTAAAAAATTTAAAATTTATTTTTTGGTAGCCAAATAAAACTAATTTCCAGATTTTTTTATCAATAAACAATATTTTATAGATCAGCAAAAATTAAAATGGCATTAAAAATTCCAGGGTTGGTCAACTGAAATTTTTTTGGTACATAAAACTAAACAGCTAAAATATTTGTTTTCTTTAGAAATCCAACATATTTGATGTTTTTGAAAGAAAGTCATGAGTGTTCTGGAATCTGAAAAGCCAAAAAACAAATCCAGAGCTGGTAATATTGGACTTTTGCTGCACTATTAAAGTAGCTAAATATAACAAAATTTTGTTTTTCTTTTGTTAATTTGTTAATTAGACCTATTTTATGCTCCAGAAAAAATAAAATTTATATTAAAAATTGAACAAGTCAAAGAGACGATTCCAGGGTTGGACAATTGAAATTTTTTTTTATACATAAAAGTAACCAGCTAATATATTTTTTTTCTATCTTTAGAAATCAAACATATTTCATATCTCTGATAGAAATTCATGGGCGTTAGAAATCAGAAAAGGCAAAAAAAAAACGAATCCATAGCTGGTAATATTGAAATTTTCCTGCAATATAAAAGTAGCTAAATAAAACAATTTTGTTTTGTCAACCAAAACTGTTTTATGCTTCAGGAAGAATAAATTAAATGGGTATTAAAAATAAAAAATAAAAAAACGAATCCAGGGTAGGACAATTGAAATTTTTTTGGTACATAAAATAAATTTTTTTTCTTTTGGTTTATAAATTAAATGTATTTGATGTCTCTGCAAGGAATTCAGAAAAGTAAAAATGACAGCTCCAGAGCTGGTAATATTGAACTTTTTCTGCATAATTAAAGTGGCTAAATAAAACTTTTTTGGCTAACCAAACCTATTTTATACTTCAGGAAAAATTAATTAAACGGGTATTAAAAATAAAATATAAAAAAAACGAATCCAGGGTTGGACAATTTAATTTTTTTTGGTACATATAATAATTAGTTTTTTTTTTCTTTCAAATTAAACATATTTGATGTCTCTGAAAGAAATTCATGGATGTTAGAAATTAGAAAAGTCAAAAAGACAGCTCCAGAGCTGGTAATATTGAACTTTTTCTGCAATATTAAAGTAAAAACTATTATTTTTTGTCAACCGAATCTATTTTATGCTTCAGGAAGAATTAATTAAATGGGTATTAAAAATCAAACAAAATTAAAAAAACGAATCCAGGGTTGGACAATTGAATTTTTTTTTTTGGTACAGAAAATATTTTTTTTTCTTTTTCTTTACAAATAAAATATATTTGATGACTCTGAAAGAAATTAATGGGCGTCAGATATCAGAAAAGCCAAAATGGCAGCTCCAGAGTTGGAAAATTTAATATGTTTTAGGAATATTGTATTAACTGAATAAAACACATTTTTTTTCTTTGGTAAGCCAACATATTTTATATTTCAGAAAGAAATAATTTAATATTGAAAAACAGAATATTTATGCTACAGACATACGTTGGTGTAGGGTATATCAGATTCGGCAAAGCCGAATATGGCAATTTTATTTATTTTATTTTTAATAATAATTAGAATATTAAAAAATTGTTAATTTTTTCAACGGGCTTAAGTTCGAATCTTCATTTATTAATAAACTAATAATAAAACATTTGCAGTCATGCAGATTCGAACTTAAGCCCGTTGAAGAAATTAACAATTTACATAAGAAAGTTCGACTAATAAAAATTCATATATAATATTAAAAAATCTGTTCCAGAATAATGAATTCTGGAACAGTACGCAAGTTAGGTGTTGGCTTGTCTTACCAGGAAATATAATGGCCTTCAGAGAAATATCATTGATAAATTGTGTGTAACGTATACGCCGTAGTAAACGAATTAAATTCCGATTCATTCAGAAACTGGATTGCTAATTTTTGAACTCATTAACTTTGCCTACATTAAAAACTTAATAAGAAATTCAAATATACATGAATTGATTTTATTAAAACTGAATTAAGCATTAAACACATTCAAGACAGCAGGCTACCGACTACAAGCTATCAAAAATAGAATACATACATGTAGTGGAGTACACGGCAGGTTGTTGTCCGTGCTATTTTTGTGGTTGTAGTCAAATTAAACTAATTTCTATTTTCATAGGCGCGAATAAACGGATTAGTGCTGCCAATACAATGAAAAGTCTTAAATAAAAGTTAAAATTTTTTTTTAATCTAGTCAAGAATATGAAAATTGTTGAAAATAAGAAATTTAAAAATGCCCTTTCAAGAATAAAAATTATTTTGTAACTTTTATTTATTTATTTTTTTTTTTTGCGTTCTCTCTCGGCTTTTATTTTTTAATATTATTTTTTTATTATTATTATTTTTTTTTGGTAATAACTCCCAGAATATAGGCGTCATACAAACGATATGGGTATCATTTCAAAGTACTCCACAATGTCTTTCTATTGTTAGACATATTTTTCAAATTTATTCACATATTGGAAGTATTATTAAATTTTGAAATTTTATATCTGACTTTTCAAGTAAAAATTCAATTATTTTGAATACCCTAATTTTGTATATATTTGATAGCCGTTATCGATAAAAGACGTTAGCTAGGTCACAAATGAATTAACTCATAAACTCCATTTCATAGTGCCATAGCAAAAAAAGGACATCAAAATGTATTTAATACAAATGCAAAAACAACAAAGAGCTATAAAGTGTTTTTATTATTAATTTTGTTTCGGTCTATAAATAGATTTAGAATAAGCGCTTTTTTATATATGAAAGTGGCACCACTAAAATGAGATTTTGACAATGTAGCTGCAGTCTCAAAAATAATTAAGTAATTGGCTACGAGGCGACGATTGTAGCCAACGGCTTTTGTAGTCGTGTGTTCGTGTAGCCTGCTGTATCGAATGTTTTTAAAGCAATAAATTAAAAATTTAATGAGCTCAGCAACAATTTCAAGAAAAGGAATTATAATTAATGTATGCATTTAGTTTTTCTACTTGTTATCATTTCTAGCACACAAGCAGACTTTCAGCTTTTTTTTGTTGTTAATATCGTATATATTTAAATAAATTTTCTGGATTCCGATATTATCAAGTTTTTGCCCTTTTCGCATGCTTTTCTATGGCTTTATTATTCTTTAGACTATTTAGATGTTTTTAAAGCACATTTTACAACTTTTCCCCGAGTTAAAAATTCGCAAGCGCTGGTAAACAATTATACACACGAGTACTGATAATGGAAGGGCATTGACTTTCGAAAGCAGCGCTGTTAAGGATTTTCAAATATATCGTGAACTTGTTCTGTTGTGTAAATTAGAGATTTAAATTTATGTTAATTTTGCTTTGTTACTTTCAATATTTTAGCATTTTTAATCCAATCACTTTATTTATTTCTCCTTATTTTGTTAACAGTAGCATATGTCCAGTCGAGACAATATCAAAAGTAGGACACTTGCCTACTTCTTGTGTACAACAATTATCTACTTTTGACAGCATATGAATTCTCTCTAAGGCCTGGAATATTAGCAAGAGGCTGTTAGAAATTATCAATTGGCGAATTCCTGCTACAAAAATAATTATTAGTTTTCAATTAAGATTTATAGGCCTCACTGTTCGAAAATTTCGTTTAAATTCAGAAAGTCATGATAAATATTCAAAGGAAAGTCAACAACAGTTTTTAATTATTCAACTTACACAGCAGAGCAGAACAGCAGTTTTCGAAAGCCGCTACATTTTTATCACCAATACCCATGAGTATTTTTTTATTTGTTTTTGTGAATTTTGTTAAAATGCGTAAATTAATGTGAGTTAAAAGGCGTAAATTAATGTGTGTTATTTGTACAAATTTTATTAGGAAATTGCATACGAGAATTGTACTAAAACCGATGGTAACACCCTTTAATTTAATAAACGTGTTGCCGTTTGATTATTTTCTTCATATCCCATTTTTCTGAATTTTTAGCCATGAATTCCTTTTCAAAACCTCAAATATGTTTAATTTGTAAAGAAAAAGAAACAGTTTTTCTATTCAATTGCTTACTTTTATGTATCAAAAAAATTTCAGTTGTCCAACCCTGGAAACGTCCTTTTGATTTTGTTTGATTTTTAATACCAATTTAATACTTTCCTGTAGTATAAAATGGGCTTAATTAATAAAAAAAACCTGAAGTTAGTTTTAATTCTTAATTTTATATAATAAAAATAAATTAAAATTTTCCAGCTCTGGGATCGTTTTTTTTTAGATTTTGCTAATTTTCAATAGCAACCTATTTAGGATTATTTCCAATACATCAATCCAAGACCGAAGTTTCCAGTTTCCAGAAGGTCTTCGCAAACAGATTTCACGTACAGACTGACAGACTGACTCACTGACTTCGCTTATTCGCCATCCCTGTTCATAAGGACCCAGAATATATGTATATTATTTATGGGGTCGCATATTAATATTTTGGAAATTACGCACGGCCTGGAAAACCGTTTACCATTTTTTGTCATATCGATTAAAATGTATTTTGTGTATTTTTTTTCACAGCCCTTTATGATTTTTCTTATATAATTCTCGAATGGTAAATGAGAGTTTGTGCACAACCTAAGAGATTTTGGAAATTTTTAGAATTACTTCGCATTCTATTGATGATGAACCCTACACAAATAAATCAATTTTTTTTCTTAATTATCATTCTTAACACTAAAGTTTCGCTCAGAGGAGCCAACTGAATTGTGTTTTATCACATGGGAGCTGCCTTTGTTTCAGTTACTTCCTTAAAAATACAAACATTCCAAATACCTTGTATAGCTCTGCGACCTACAAGATTGATATTAATTCATATATTAATTTAGATTGTATATTTTTCATAACTACAGAATAAAATAAAAAAAAAATTTAATTTAAGCAATAAAATAAATTGTATGTCGTCTTCCTGCAGCAGCGGTGATTTTAATCAACCCTCACAAAAATGATCTGGCTACGTGTTGCATTAATATTCCCATGCATGACCAACCCAAATTGTAGCTGCTTATGGTGGTGTGCGACGCTGCTTATGATGTTAATAATTCATTCATAAATCAAATAACACAATACCAACAACAACAACAGCCACAATAAACAGGAAGAGATGTAAAAAGCTCAAAAAAAACATTTTGTACCGCAAACTAAGGAAATGAAACCTTTTTTCCCTCTAAATTAAATTAGTGTCTTCAAGGTTGCCGGCTACTTTTTTTTTTTGCTAAGTTTAATGACCTGTTGCTGTAAATTCCATTTAATCAAAATAGCAAACTTTAAAAAAAAATAAATAAAATTTTGCTGCCTGCAGACAGACAGACAGACACAAATTTTGCAACTGAGCCCTGGAGTGCGTACTTTTGATTGGTTTTGATCTCAGTTCACACTTGTTTATTAATGGCAAATGCCAATATTAAATTATCTTTATAACTTTAATTCATTAAAACGCACCTCTTTAATTTACTTATTTGTTTTACATTTAGGTTTTGTCATCAAAAGTTACGAGCACAAGTTAATGCTGAAACTTTAAGCAATTTCAATAGCCGCAAATGTTTTGCTTTTGTGCCCTACAACACAGATGACATATTTAGTTTGTCACTGCGTTGGTTACACCAAAAAAAAAAATATTTGTTTTGTGGCCTTAACAGAAAATAATTGATCTTTAAATTTACTTCTAATAATGGGTGATTTTTTAAGAGCTTTCGGATTAGAAAAAACAAAACAAGTAAGAACGTTATTTTCCGCCGGCACCGAATCTTAAATACCCTCCAAATATTTAGTACATAAAAACTGTATTTTTCAGGGTCACTCCGGTAGGGGCCGGTGGGGGAGGCATCTCCCCCTCTGCCATAAAACACTAAAAAGTCAATTTTTATCGTTATTAATGTAAAAAAAAAATTGTATAGGGTCATATAGGGGTCAAAGAAGGGGGAGGGGGGAGGGCGGAGGGGAAGATAGGGCAGAAGAAGATCAGAGAACATCCCAGCTGCGTCATAAAAGCTTTTAAATTAAATTTTTAAGGAATGTGTTAAATATTTACACTATTTTTCCATGTAATATGTTACTTCAACGCCCACTAAAAGGGGCGGGAACCAAAAATGTTTTCTGGCTCGAAGTTCAACGCTTTGCACCTTCTTTGACATAAAATTATATCATTTGCTTACAAAAAAAAACACTTTAAAAATTATTTAAAAAAAATTTTTTTGGACCCCGCCCCCTTTAGTGGGCGTTATTATATGCAAAAATAGTGCAACAATTTAACAAATTCTTTTACCTAAGCCTACATTTCCTAAAAATAACATTTTTAAGCTTAATGATGAAGCTTAGACGTAACCTGGTACTACTGCGCCTTACCCTCTCCTCCCCCTTCGCCCCCTAAATAACCCTATAAAAAAAAAAAAAATTTTGTATGTAATTATCCCAAGCATTTATTTTTAAAATTTTATAACTGCCTGTTTCTGCCCTACCCCGTCCTCCCCCCTTTGCCCCCTAAATGACCCTATATACAAAAAAAAAATTTTAATAAATTTTATATTCAATTATCCCAAAAATTTATTTTTAGAATTCGATGTCTCCCCCACAGCCCTTGCCAAAGCGACCCCGCCAAAATACAGTTTGACTACCCTCAAAAGAGAATTGGACCCCATAAAGTATATATATTCTTGATCAGTGATGAAGTCTAAGACGGTCTAGCAATGCCCATACTTTCGTCTGTGGAAAACATGATGTTGTCTAATTTTTGAACCCCGCCCCCTTTAGTGGGCCTTGACGTACGATATTATATAAAGCAGCTCTGTCCCACCAAGTAAAACATTTTAAACTTACTTACTAAATATTTCGAGGGAATTTAAAATTCGACCCTGTCGAATATAACGTTTTTACTTGTTTAGATTTGATTTAGTTCTTCTTAGGGAAACTTTTTCCCCCCTGGTCAGGTTCAGCCCATTTATGAACTTGACCTGTGCTATCCTTCAAAATTTATCTGTAGCAAATTTCAAGCATCTGGCTCTTTTCATTTGGACTATATAGTGATTATGCTGAAGAAAGAAAAATTTAAAAGAAATTTAAATAAAAATTTATTATTCGGACTTAAGTTCAAATCTGCAATCTGCAAATTATTTTTTTTTACGAATTTTTATTAAATTCAAGTTATTTTTATTAAGAGTTGAATATTTAGAATATCTTTTTATTATCATCAAAATAGCTGAATGGATCCGTACTGATTTCAAGGCCGCTACGCCATCTGATCAGCGTTCTTTTTTCAATTTCTTTCTACTTTCCATGGTGGTACTAGTACTACTGATCCCTTCTGCTAGTTTGATGATTATAAAAAAAATATTATAAATATTCCACTTTTTGATAATACGAGAATAATTCTATTGAAATTTTGAATACTTAATTAATTAATTAATTAATTAACTAAGTTATTGTAATTCTGCCGATAGCAACATGATTATTTACGATTGCTTATAATGAATTTTCACAAAAGAACAAACTTTGAAAATTATGTTGCTTAGGCTTTTTATTGCAGGCGGTTATTGATCGATAATTACGTCACTTAAATGATGTAAAAAACTAAAAAAAGAAATTTAAATACAAATATTTAAATGTAACTTGTGTTTATCAATTATATTAATGAAATCCAACGTTAAAAAAACGAGCGCTTATTCTATACGATTTAGCACGTTTAATAGAGGGTGATTTTTTTTAAATAACTTTTTTGGGTGGCAACACTATTTTTGGCAGCTCAGCTGTTTTCCTGTCAAACATGTTCAGTTTGGTCTATAATTTATGTATTAAACGACTAATAAACGAACAACGCTTGCAGATTATTGAATTTTATTATCAAAATTCATGATCGATTAAGGAAGTGTATCGTGCTCGTTTCCCGTTAAATGAATAAGTGAACAATCATAATTATTATATTTGGAGTGAAGAGTAGCCAGAAGCATTGCAAGAACTGTCAATATATTCCGAAAACTATTTGGTGTGGATTATGGGCCGGTGACGTAATATTTCAAAGACGACGAAGGCTGAAACGTTACTGTGAATGGAGAGCGCTACCGTGCGATAATTAAAAAAAATTCTTTTTTTTTTGCCCAAAATGGTAGAGCTGGACTTGGCTGACATGTGGCCAGATACCCACCCAGTACGAGAAAGAATGATCCAATTGAGAGACGAGTTGGGTGAACAATTTATTTCACATTTGGGGCAGGTCAATTGGCCGCTTAGATCATGCGATTTAACGTCTTTAGACAATTTTTTGTGGGGATGTGTTAAGCCTAAAGGTCCAGCCACAACCAAAATTGAAAAATTTATTCGTCAAATATCCGCCCGATATATGGGAAAGTGTCTGCCAAAATTGGACCCTGCGTGTGAACCATTTGAGGTGCAGTCGCGGAACAACATGAAAGCGTCTTTAAACATGGAAAAAATTAGGATGTTCTATTGACTCCAATAAAGATTTCATAAATTTCTTTACTTTCTATGTATTTTTTTCTTTTTTAAGTCACATTCGAAAGCTCTTAAAAAATCACCCATTACATAATTGACATATTGAACGTTAAGAACTCACACGAATTTGAAATATTTATTAAATTCACACTAAAACAATTTTATTTATTTTAACTTATAAATAATTACAGCGTAAATATGCTAATTAAGAATGTAAAAAAAACTTATCTGTAAATAGGAATTTGCATTTATCTCGTCAAGCAATTGCTACTTGATTTTGCACCTTAACAATAACAACTACAACAACAACTAAATTTAAATTACATATTCATATTAATATTAATCATATGAAACTTAAAATGTTAAGAGCTATTTTCGATTTACTTACGAAAACTAGATTTTAATTGGGTTACTTTTGAATTTCTCGAAAGTAAAAAAAAACGTTTCCACTTTTTTGAATTCATTAATAATTTTCGAGAATAAAATTACATATTCCATTTAAAGCTTCTTGTCAAAAACGAACAGATGAACAAGTTCGATACAAGTCTACTTCATTTTAGACTGGTGTCGAGTTCGTTCGCTCTAGACTTGTGTCCTTCTAAACGAGTTCGATACAAATAGACTTGGGTCCAACTAGCTCATTCGCTCAGTTTTGACAAGAACCTCTGATCAAACCCATTTAAATTACATAGGTTTGATTAAAGGTTCCTGTAAAAACTGAGCGAATGAGCTAGTTGGACACAAGTCTAGATACAAAGCTAGAATGAGCTAGACATGTGTCGAATAAAGTTGTATCGAACTCTTTCATTCGCTTGTTTTTTGACTAGAACCTTTCTATCAAACCAATGTAATTTAAATGGGTTTGACAAAAACCTTTCATCAAACCAATGTAATTGAAATGGGTCTGATCATCGGTTCTTGTCAAAAACTAGCGATTGAACGAGTTCGATACAACTTTATTCGTGACACGTCTGGCTCATGCTAGATTTGTATCGAACTCGTTTATATGCACATTTTTGACAAGAACCCATGATCAAACCCATCTAAATTACATAGGTTTGATCAAAGGTTCTTGTTAAAAGCGAGCAGATGAATAAGTTCGATACAAGTATACTTCATTCTAGACTTGTGTCGAACTCATACATTTGCTGGTTTTTTGACAAGAACCTATTATCAAACCAATGTAATTTAAATGGGTCTAATCATCGATTCTTGTCAAAAACGAGCGATTAAACGAGTTCGATACAACTCTATTCGACACAAGTCTAGTTCATTCCAGATTTGTATCGAACTCGTTTATATGCACGTTTTTGACAAGAACCCATGATCAAACACATTTAAATTACATTGGTTTGATCAAAGGTTCTTGTCAAAAACGAGCAGATGAACAAGTTCGATACAAGTATAATTCATTCTAGACTTGTATCGAACTCTTTCATTCGCTCGTTTTTTGACAAGGACCTATGATCAAACCAATGTAATTTAAATGGGTTTGACAAGAATCTTTCATCAAGCCAATGTAATTTAAATGTGTCTGATCATCGGTTCTTGTCAAAAACTAGCGATTGAACTAGACTTCTGTCCAACTAGCTCATTCGCTCAGTTTTGACAAAAACCTCTGATCAAACCCATTTAAATTAAATTGGTTTGATTAACTGAGCGAATGATCTAGTTGGACACAATTCTAGATTGAACGAGTTCGATGTAATTCTATTCGACACGCGTCTAGTTCATTCTAGACTTGTATCGAACTTTTTTTTGACAAGAACCCGTAATCAAACCCATTTAAATTACATTGGTTTGATCAAAGGTTCTTGTCAAGAACGAACGAATGAGAGGGTTCGACACAAGTCTAGATTTATTGTCTACTTTAAACAGTACCAATTGGAGACACGCTTCTAAATGCTTCTAAACGACAAAAACTTTGTATTTAATTTGCATAAATATTAAAAAAAAAGAATTCAGTTATATTAACAAAATACTTTAGAAAAATAAATAAAATAAAAACAAAATATTTGATTAGTTTGAATAAATAATTACACGTGTGCTACAAGATTTTATAAGTAAGTATGCATGTATGTGTGATCAAATAATTGACTAGTGTTATTTATAAATGGTTACAAGCCGAAAACTGTTTATTATATAAATTTAACTTAAAGCAACGCCATCGGTGGCAGTTACCACGTCTATTACCGCTAATACGAGTAGTTGGGCGCTAAGCTGCATTGAATGCAACTCCAAGTTGTAACGTGCATGACTGAACAACAATAGCAACAACAACAGCAACAAGTGGCCGGCTTTCGAAACCCTTTCGCTACTCTAATTTCCCATTTCAACTGCTACGCTATTTAATATTGGAAAAACTGTTTTTCAATTTTCTTTTGCAGCGCAAAGAAAAATACTTTTATTTTCTTATAATTTTTCTTTATTTCGTTTTAAATTCGCGCACACAATTTTTGTGCATTGAGTGCCTGGCAGATTAAGTGTCAGTTGGTGTTGGGACTTAAAGTTGGCAACAACCGTTAGTGTGTTGCAAACGGCAATGTATTACGAATTAGATCGCGTTGTGCAAATTGTTGCGCTGGTGTTCAGTGTTTTATGCGTGCATGGTGTTGTGAATGCTTCAACGGTGGCAATGACGCTGACGCCGTCACCGTCGCCATCGCCGCTATTGAAACCAGTTAATGGCAGTGTGTTAAAAATGGAGGTGGCGGACGGTGGCCAACATCTAGCTGAACATAATTTCCTATACGGTATAGCCAGTTTGGCTGCATTTTATGAAAATCATACTCAATGTGGCCAAGAACTTGCCGCAATGATGAATGCAATGGCCAAACAAGAAGTTTGGGCCGTAAAAGGTATGTGAGAGCGTGTGTATGTTTGTATTTTTCACGATCAAGTGTAAATAAGAAAAATATTTTACAGTTTGAGAAAAGTTAATGGTGGTTACTACCAAGCAAAACAACACGAGAAGTTGTTTCGAAAAATTTTTTGGAAAATTTTTAAAGTGAAAAAAAATATTATTCTCGAAAAATAGTGACTTTAAAGCAAACACATCATTTACAAAAAAAAAAAAAAAACAAGAGAAGATTTATATTTAATCAAGCAAATATTGTGTTGGAAAGTGTTATTTGTTAACCACAAAAATTCAACTCAATTAAAATACAAGCAAATCCTAAGGGGAGCAAACATTATTTTAACACAAAAATGTTGCCTTAATTTTCCAAAATATTTATGCAACTTTATTAAAAATATTAACAATTTCTTTTGTAAAATTTACAACTGAATGTTCAGTCAGTTGAATATATTTTGTGCTTCCTCGAGTGAAATTCCATACGATAGTGTAAATGTTATGAACAAATAAGCAACCACACAAAAAAGTAAAATAAAAAAAATTAAATGTTGGAAAATTATTTTGAAAGGTGGAAAATGAATTAAAGTGTGCAAAAAAAAAATTAAAGAAACATGTTGTCAGACTTTTCCAGCAACGGCACTTGGAAATTGTTTAAGTGTACCACTGTGTCATAAGGGGCAAGTTTGATTTTAATAAAAATAATGCTTTCGTTTCCACTGCAGTTTTTGTTTTTCAAAATTTATTGGTTAGCAGTGTTAACATGAAATAATGTTTTCATTTATTAATTAAAAATTAACTGCCGTATTCATGGCAAATTATGTGATCATGAAGAGTGCTTTAAAAGAAAACAACTTTGTGTGCAATTTTTATGAGTACAAAAATAAATAATTCTATACAATTGTATATAAACGGAAAATTCAGTTATAAATATATTTAGTGAAATCAGAGATAGATTTGAGTTGGATCGTGTTTAATACAAAAGTGATATATTCGGCTTTCCTGAATCATATTTGTATACCCTTCAACGATGTGCATCTGGAGTATTTACCAAAACACTCATGCCAAGCCTGGAACCATCTTTTTAAACTTTCTGATTTTCAATACTAATTTAAAACAAAAAAATGTTTTATTTTGTTACTCTAATGTTCGCAAAAAAAAGTTCAAATGTTCCAGATCTGGATGTGTCTTTTTGGCTTTTCTGATTTCCCACACTCATGAATTTCTTTCAGACACATCAACTACGTTTCATTTACAAAGAAAAACAAAAGAAATGTTGTTCTTTCGTTTATGTACCAAAAAAAGTTTTAATTATCCAACCCTGGAACCATCTATTTGAGCTCTCTGATTTTCAATACTAATTTATTTTTCTCTCAAATATGAAAAATGTGTTTTATAACAACAACAAAAAAATTTTTTAATTAATTACATACTTTTATATTAAAAAAAATCCTAAATTTTCCAGCTCTGGATTTGTTTGCTTTCTTGGGCTTTTCTGAATTCCAAAACCCTCGAATTTCTTTCAAAAACATCAAATATATTTCATTTACAAAGAAAAACCAAAAAAAAAATTAGTTTTTTACTTCTATGTAGCAAAAAAAATTTCAGTTGCCCAACCCTGGAATCTTCTTCTTTAATTTGTATGATTTTTAGTACCAATTTGATTCTACCTGATATATAAAATAGGAAAAAAATTTGTTTCATTTAGCTACTTTAATATTGCAGCAAAAAGGCTCAATATATCCAGCTCAGCTCTGGAGCTGTCTTTTTGGCTTCTCCGCTTTCTAATACCCATGGATTTCTGGTAGAAACATCAAATATGTTTAATTCATAAAGAAAAAAAATTCGTTGCTTACTTTTATATACCAACAAAGTTTCAATTGTACAACCCTGGATCGTCCTTCTGACTTTGTTTGATTTTTAATAGCAATTTAATTCCGCCTAATGTATAAAATAGCTTATATTAAAAAAAATATATATAAATAAATAAATAAATTTATTTGGTTACTTTTATATGCCAAAAATAAGTTTAAATTATTTTCCAGCTCTGGAACCGTATTTTGGATTTTGTTGATGTGGAAAAGTACTTTTTCTTAAAGTATCTTTTTCAAAGACTACTTTGTAAATAAGTACTTTAAGAAAGCTCCTTTTCAATAAAATAACTTTTGAAAAAAGTACCTTTTCACTGTTCATTAAAAGTACCTTTCGGAAACAGTACCTTTTCAATAAAGTACCTTTTGAAGAAAATGTATATTTTGAAAAAAGTACCTTTTCAATGAAGCACCTTTTCAAAAAATAAGTACTTTTTGACAAAAATACCTTTTGGAAAAAGTACTTTTTGAAAAAAGTACTTTTTAAAAAAGTACTTTTTGAAATAAGTACCTTTCGAAAAAAGAACCTTTTAAAAAAAGTACCTTTTGAAAATAGTACCTTTTGAAATAAGTACTTTATGAAAAAAGTACCTTTTGAAATAAGTACATACTTTATGAAAAAAGAACCTTTTGAAAAAAGTACTTTTTGAAAAGAGTACCTTTTGAAAAAAGTACTTTTTGAAAAGAGTACCTTTTGAAAAAAGTACTTTTTGAAAAAAAGTGCCTTTTGAAAAAAATACTTTTTGAAAAAGAGTACCTTTTGAAAAAAGTACTTTTTGAAAAAAAAATTACTTTTTGAAAAAAGGACCTTTTGAAAAAAGTACTTTTTGAAAACAAGTACCTTTTGAAAAAAATACTTTTTGAAAAGAGTACCTTTTGAAAAAAGTACTTTTTGAAAATAAATTGTTTTTTGAAAAAGTACCTTTTGAAACAAGTACTTTTTGAAAAAAGTAACTTTTGTCAAAAGTACCTTTCGGAAAAAGTACGTTTTGAACAAAATACTTTTTAAAAAAAGTTCTTTTTGAAAAAGGTACCTTTTGAAAAAAGTACTTTTTGAAAAAAGTACCTTTTGAAAAAAATACTTTTTGAAAAGAGTACCTTTTGAAAACAGTACTTTTTGAAAAAAGTACTTTTTGAAAACAGTACCTTCTGAAAAAAGTACCTTTTGAAAAAATACCTTTTGAAAAAAAGCATACTTAAAATCACCGTTTCAGCAAAGCGAATGATTAGCAGTATTAAATTGTGTAAATTTTATTACTTATGTATGTCGAATTTTGAATTTTTACCACCGTTTTCCCTAGTTACCCACATTTGGTACTTTTTTGTCGTCTTCGTAAAAATTCACATTTTAATATCTCAATTTCTATTGAGCGGTAGGAAGTCAAAAATATTTTTACACGAAAACTTTGCCCTTAAAACTGCGAATTTTCAGAAAGTGCTCAAAAATATTCAAGATTATTTTCAGAAAAAAAAACCCAAGCGCCAAAAACCCTTTTTTGCTGTATACAATACCTTAGAAAATGTATGGCGTAGAAAAAACTACCAAATTCAGTTTTTAACTCCCTATCTACATCCAAAAGTACCTATACAACTCCGTGAGCCACTCAGTAGCATTACTTTTTTATATAATCGTATAGAGATAATAAAATATTTTATACTTCTATTAAATGTATTGTCTATTCGTATTTCCAGTTCTGGACTCTTTCGGTTCACCGCCGAAATCTTTCAATTGGGGTAATTATTTTTGGTTTGGTACCCCATTATTATGTGATGATATTAATCAGCCACTTGCCATAAGTTTGTCACACTCAAAACCAATCATCTTCAATGCCAGCAGTCCATTTCCACTCAACTTCATCGTTGTATATTTAAATTTCACCACACCGTATTATATTGACCTCAAACTGCCATTCGATGTGAGTAAGTCTTCCGTAGGAAATGAAAACTGCAAATTATGTTTAAATAATTTTCATCAATTTTTTCAGGTTTATATCAACTTGGGTTTATGTGTCCCAAAAAGTTGCAGTGTCTCGCAAATAAAAACGTACACTGATGCCTACTTTCAGAGTGAACATTTTGAAATGCAACGGATTTATAACATAAAGATGAAAGCTGTACATGCTAAAGCTCCTCAATTCAGTTGGAAGTATTTTGATGAAACTGGAACGATTTTAACTCTGTATGTATTTAGTTACTCATAACTTACGTGTGCACAGTGGGGTAACTAAGTAGAAATAATAGTTTTTGATCTATATATAATATTATAAGCGAAAATTTCCCTCGCTATTACTAATATAAAATTTACACGCAAAGTGATTTATAAAACTAGGGCCTAAATCTCGCATAGAAATAGGTGTAGTTGTTGTCTTTTCTAACTCTTATAGCACGAAACTGTTTTTGATTTGTGTGAAAAACTAACAATATTAATGAAAATTATTTTGAAATAGAAATTATTTTATAATTTGTAAACAAATATTTTAAAATTATTTAAATACTTGTACAAAGTGAATGAGTGCTTTGAAATCACATAATTTCATATACAAATTATATAATTTGCCGGTGCATTATCAGCTGTTTCGCATATTTAACTTGGCACCACACGACTTATCACAGGCAAGAACCAGGTAGAATTTCATAAAACCTACTTAAAACCACTTCAAAGATGGTTTTATGTTGGTTTTAACAAAAATATTTTATTATTATATTCTGATGTTTTTAAGCTTAAGGTCTCTTTATTTTAATTTTATTTCTTTATTTCAATATTTCGTCACTCCTCTGTGTGACTTCTTCTTCAATATTGAAATTAAGAAATAAAATTAAAATAAAGAGACCTTAAGCTTAAATATATCAGAATATAATAAGAATTTAAAAGAGAAGAATTTAAAAATATTTTATATGAAAAAACCGGTTTCTAAGAGTAGGTTTTAAAGTTAAAGCCAACATTATGGATAACTTTGCCAGGGTGAAAAGTAAGAAAACACTTACTGCCGATTTCACAATGACGACAGAGTTCTTTCTTTCGTATAACGAAATCAATGTATAAAATATTGTTTTTGTTTCAAATATATTTTTACGAAAAAAAATGCCTTCGACTTTGTGAAATAAGCAGTAAGTGTTTTCTTACTTTTATGTCTGTAAAAAGAAATTATTTTCCTCAAAATATCACTTCACTTTTTATTTTCTTATATAAATTACTCAAGGTCTTATTCATAAAAAATATTTTTGATTTATAAAAGTTTACAAAACAGTTTTTCCTACAAGGTTTATATTATAAATCTTTTATAAAGCGGATAAAAATTTAGAGAATAGGACAATAACTAAATAATTATCATATACTACTAACAATTATTTTAATTATCATTATCATTTAACTATCATTATTTTATTAATTTAATTAATAACATATCATCAACATATTCAAGTGAAAAGTTCCACTGTGCATTGTATAAACCTTGTGATTTAGATTAAATAAAAGCTTTTTTGGTTTATTCCAGGGCTGTAGCCATAACAGCCACAGCGCTGGTAATAGCAGCTGAAATTAATTATAACAAGTAAGTGTTACAATTGGCTGTACCGAATTTTGTATACCCTTCATTAATGTAACTTTTATACAAAATACGATAAAATTTTAGTTCATTATGATATGTAATTTAGTTCGCTATTTTATTTGCTGATACGAGTATGAAAGAAATTATAAATTGAATTTTATGCCAAATTATTGTTGTAAATAAGCCTGTCGCCATGAACCTAAATTTTGATTTTTCCTACTTAGTAATTTTATTATTAAGATAAAACATTTTTAAGCAGACGCAAGTTTTTTAAGAATTTTTATTAAATTCAAATCATTTCATTAAAAGTGGAATGTTTAGAATATTTTTATAATAAAAAGTTTTCTCAGCAGCCGATGGCTGTGGAAAAAGAAAATGGAAAATTTCGAAACAATAATCATGAGGGTTGGAGAGTTTTGGTACTAGCCTAAAGCGAGTTAACTTAAAAATGAATATAAGAAGTTCTCTTATTATATTTCGTTAAAAACATAGCTTAAATAGTTGATGTTCCTAATGGCTGGTACCACCGTGAAAAGTGGAAAAAGTTGAAAAAAGAACGCTGATGAGATGGCGTAGCGGCCTCGAGATCAGTACTGATCCATTCTGCTAGTTTGATGATTTTAATAATATTCTAAAAATTCCACTGTTAATAAAATAACTTAAACTTAATAAAAATTCTTTAAAAAAAGTAGCACAGGCTCGACCTGCCGAATGTACAAACGGGCCAGCCGAACTTACAAGCAGGCCAGCCGAATTTTCAAATCAGCCAATCGAACTTACAAGTAGGCCAGCAGAAACTACAAAGCGGCCAACCTAATTTACGAACCGAATTACCGAATATACACTCGAGCGATTGAATTTTACTAGACCTGCCGAATATAAGAATCGACCAATTGAATTTACAAATTGGCCAATTAAATTTACGTTTCGACCAGCCGAATAAAAAGTAGACTAACCGAATTTACGAATATACCACCCGAATACGACATGACCTGCCGAATAATTAATAAAAAATTCTTATCTAAAAAATAAACTTGTACGCTTTTGTAATCGTATTATATTGCAGTCAAAATTTAAGAGACTAAGAAAAAATTTCAAATACTCGAGAGTTTATGCTAAAAATCATTAAAATTTTTCAAAGAAAGATAGAAAAAATATTTAAATTAAAAATATTTATAGATGTACAAATAATCTAAAGCGTAATGCAGAAATGCGCTTTGCTACAGAACTAGATTCAAAGTTACAAAATGAAATTAGAAATTAATATTAAATATATATCACGAGCACGGTTGCCACTGAGTAAAAAAAATTTCTACCAAAATTTTCCGAAAATGTTACCAAAATTTTTTTTTATAAAAACAAAAATTTCTATTTTTATTATAATAAAAACAACAACTTTTATTAATAAAAAAACATAACATAAAACGTTTTAATTCATTTTAGAACATAAATAAATATTTCAATTCATTATGCCTACGAATTCCGTATTTAATTTAAATAAATTATTTAATATTGCAGTCATTTAAAATAACCTTTTGCTGACCAAATTACGCCGTTGAACAATTTGGCGCACATTCACACAGTTGTTTTTAATGATTTTTTTTTTCTCAGTGTTGATTAATGCGGAAAAATGATAAAAGAAAAGCAATAATTTGATAGTTTGTCAAGTCTTAAAAACAAAGTTACCAAGTTACCAACCCTAAAGAAAATTACCAATTTTGGTAGAATGTTACCAACTATGGCAACTGTGATCACGAGTGGTGAAGGGTACTGAAACACAAACACGTCATACACTAACAATTGAATCATTTACTATTAACAGCAGCCTCGTCAACAGTCACAACACCGCAGCTCAATATAATCCAAAGAAAAGCTCGCTGTGGCATGAGCTTTTGATGTGCTTTCGTTTCTCTCGCAATTGGAAGACGGTTATAAGTTTAGATAATTCAAGAACGCATTCGAAATTTTTAACCGTCATGGCGGGAATGCGCACCATCATCTGCCTGTGGATAACCGTGTTTCACGTCTACTACTATTCCCTGTTTGCCATATCAAATACGCCGTTTATATTTGCCAAACTGGAATCCTTTGCCTTGCAGCCAGTTCAGCAGGCCGTTTTCTACGTGGATGTTTTCTTCATCATGAGGTTTTTATACCCACAGTAATTTTCATATCATACAGAATAATATTTTATTTTGATTTTCTAGTTCTTTTCTATTGGTTAACAATTTCCTGTCAAATACAAAACAAATTCAGCGTATTCAACATCAATCATGCTGGGCAAATTTCAAACTTTTCTTGCGTTTTGTGGCACAACGTTACATGCGGTAAGTTGAATGTGAATTTATTAACAATTCACAAATAAAAATTGATCATTCATTTTTATTAATTGTTAATTACAGTTTAACTCCTGTTATGATTTGTACAATGTTAATAAGCACAATGCTGTTCGATTTTTTGAATATGTATTCACCCTTTCATTTGGCAGAAAATAGCGGTTTACACTGTAAAGAGTGAGTATTCAATGCACATTTTGTTTTCTTGTTTCTACTTCAGGCCGCTTATACGGGCGGCATCTGAATATCAATCAATTTACATAATCATTTCATTTATGCATGTGTAATTAAATTATTGGCGTTGTTTGTATGTAAAAATTGTAAACGAATTGCTGGAAAAAAATCTATATTGTGTATTGTAATTGTTTAACAAAAGGTTATTTAAAATGTTTCTATGTTAGTTTAATTGTGATAAACTTCTTTCATCGAACAAGATAAATATTTATCAATGAGAATCATTAAAACACCAATCGAATTTGAAAGGCCACCATTTCTTTTTTTTTTTTTTGTAGAAGAAATCTTAGCAGCACCAGCAAAAGTCTACATGAAAATTATTCTCAGCTGCTATCTTTACAAAATATGTTTGATTACAAAAAAAAATTTTTTATTTCGTTACTTTAATATTCGAAAAAATAAAATGAATTATCCAGCCCTGGAACTGTCTATTTGGCTTTTCTGATTTCTAATACCAAAGAAAACTTTTACAAATACAAAATATATTTGTTAATATTTAAATATTAATTTCATAAAATTTTCTTTCCAATAAATCCCGTTTAATTCGTATTAAAAATATATTTCCTTGTTTTATAATGAATTAAACTTTGGTCACTCTATAAAAAAAAACACCCTTTACAAGGCATTCATACTTCCCTTTTTATACCCTCCAAAAAAGAATTTGGAGGGTATATTCACTTTGTCATTCCGTTTGTAACGCCCAAATAGAATTGGTATTGCGAATTCGAAAAAGTCAAATAGACGATTCCAGGGTTGGACAATCGAAACTTTTTTGTGGTACATGAAAACAAAAAATTCAAACGAATGTTTTATTTTTTTTTTATTTTCAATAGCTATTCAATTTTTAGAGAAGTATAAAATAGTTTTACTTAAAAAAAATAAAATTTGTAACCCCTCAATAATCAATTTTGAACTTTTTTTGTTAATTTGGGAAAAGAAACAGCACGAACAATATTAAAAAATTTGTAACCATTTTTAACATTTTCAAAAAAATCAATTTCCCATTTCTGCAAAAAAAAATTTTGACTTTTTTAGTTTTTAATATAAATTTTATTATTATTAAAAAAATTTTAACCATTTTTAACATTTTCAATAACCGAAAAATAATTTCAATTTCCCAAACCCGGAATGAAAATTTAGATTTTTTTTAAATTTTAATATTTCTAAAATAATTTTAATATTTCTAAAATAATTTTAATATTTCTAAAATAATTTTAATTACAAAAAAAAACTTCCTATTTTTATGTACCAACAAAAAAATCAATTTCCCATTCCTGCAAAAAAAATTTTGACTTTTTTAGTTTTTAATATAAATTTTATTATTATTAAAAAAATTTTAACCATTTTTAACATTTTCAATAACCGAAAAATACTTTCAATTTCCCGAACCCGGAATGAAAATTTCGATTTTTTTATATACATATTAATATTTCTAAAATAATTTTAATATTTCTAAAATAATTTTAATTACAAAAAAAAACTTCCTTTTTTTATGTACCAACAAAAAATCAATTTCCCATTCCTGGAAAAAAAAATTTTGACTTTTTTTAGTTTTTAATATAAATTTTATTATTATTAAAAAATTTTTAACCATTTTTAACATTTTCAAAAACCGAAAAATAATTTCTATTTCCCAAACCCGGAATGAAAATTTCGATTTTTTTAAATTTTAATATTTCTAAAATAATTTTAATTACAAAAAAAAACTTCCTTTTTTTATGTACCAACAAAAAAATCAATTTCCCATTCCTGGAAAAAAATTTTTGACTTTTTTAGTTTTTAATATAAATTTCATTATTATTAAAAAATTTTTAACCATTTTTAACATTTTCAAAAACCGAAAAATAATTTCAATTTCCCGAACCCGGAATGAAAATTTCTATTTTTTTAAATTTTAATATTTCTAAAATAATTTTAATATTTCTAAAATAATTTTAATATTTCTAAAATAATTTTAATATTTCTATAAATAATTTTAATTACAAAAAAAACTTCCTTTTTTTATGTACCAACAAAAAAATCAATTTCCCATTCCTGCAAAAAAAAAATTTTGACTTTTTTAGTTTTTAATATAAATTTTATTCTTCCCAAAAGTATGAAGTAGGTTTCATTAACAACAAACCGAAATATAATTGCTTTTTACTACTGAAATTTGCGTCCAGAAATAGGTGTAAGCTTCCCAGCTCTGGCACCGTATTTTTCACTTTGTGAATTACCACTCTATTTAAGTTCATTTCCAAGCCATCAGTCCAAGTATAAAGTCTCTAGCTTTTCTGGAGGCTTGGTAAAACCGATTTCACAGACAGACGCAGAGACGATCAGACGGGCATTCGCTCATTCGTATTTGCTATTTATAAGGATCCAGAATATATATACTTTATGAGGTCCCATATTAATATTGAGGAAATCAAACGCACGGAATGACAAACCCTTCACTTTCTTGTGAAGGCTATAATAAACAAATAGGCTATAGCCGCCGAAATAATTTTTCATTTAATTGTCTTACAATTATCAAACAGTCGCTGATCTCCGAAATATTAAATCGACATTTACAAATACAATTACAGACACAAATACACTTGTTATATGATGCTCATATGCAATTTGCTTTAATTTCATTTATTTATTTATAAATTTTTCTTCTGCTTCCAGCAACTGGTGGTATAATCTTCTCTATATACAAAATTTAATCAACATCAATCACATTTGTTGCTCTTGGACCTGGTATTTAGCATGTGAAATGCAATATTTTATTTTATTCACTGGATTGTTGTTTCTCTATGCTAAAAAGCCAATTGCAGCCAAAATAGTATTTGTCACATTAACACTGGGATTTGTGGTCGTCAGTTGGATGTGTTATTTTGCCAGAGGAATAACGTTTGAGTAAGTAGTGAGTGGCACGAGTTGCAAAAGAAAATGTTGATGTTGCACATGTTGTTGATGTTGTCTGCCAGCCAGTCAGCCAGTCCGCACAGTCATATTTGCCAAAAACACAAAAAAGAAAAAAACAAAAATCATTTGCTTGCATGACGAAAATAAACTAGACACGGACAAACTTCTTTCAAAAATGTCCAGTTTAGTTTCACCTTAAAGCTCGTTTCGACCATAAACGTGCAAATGGCCAAAGCAAAGAACCCAACAACAACAACAACAACACCAACAACACATTATACATCCCTTTACCAAACAAATAAACCAACAATTTGGACCACCGTTCTAACCAACATTTTCATTTATTGATTCGTTCAATATTTACTTTGACAGAATCGATGTCATATACAGCACCGTCAATCAGCTGTACACCAAGCCGTGGACTCGCATAACACCCTATTTGGGTGGCGCCGCAATGGGCTGGTTAATGCACACAGTGCGGCAACGCCAACAGCAGCAGCTGCAGCTGCAGCAAACGGCCCAACATTCAGCCGAACACCATGAATATGCAGCAACAACAGATATTCATCTTCCCCAGCATCAGCAACAACAGCGACAACAGGACAATAAACAACTCATCCAGCCTGAATATGTTGGCACATTTGGTCGCACGGTATTTTGGCTTTTTTGCCTTGTCCTCTATGTGACGACAAATTTTATGAGCTACTGGCACTCGACACCCTCGTGGGCGGTGGCAACAATTATGTCCGTTGGTAAATTGGTTTTCGCACTTTGCATCGGTGGTGTCATCATCATGTGTGCCTGCGGCCGCGGTGGACGGCTCAATGAGTTGCTGTGCACGCGACCGCTTTTATTTTTGAATAAATTTTGTTACAGCATTTATATGCTGGCACCAGTCATCATTGTGGCCATGTTTGGCCTGCGCAACGAGCCCACCAACTTTACGGAAGTGGCTTCTGGGTCCGATTTTCTCAGCGCCATCGTATTATCCATTGCCTCGGCATTTCTGATCATGATGCTAATCGAGCTGCCAATGCAGGGCATTGCAAATCGTTTGCTGCGGGAAAAGAATTCATAGGGTAGAGGGGGGAAGGAGATGAAAAGTTTTGTAGAATTACTTTTAGGCGGGCAGAGGGTTTTCATTCGATTTTCCAGAAATTCGGGCATGATTTACATACTGCAAAGCAATTAACGAACTTATATGCGTATGGACAAATTTGAGGTTAGGAAGTAAATTGACTGAAAAAAAATCCCTTCTTTTGACCACTTCAGTTTTTTTTAATACCAAATGTAAAGTAGAAATGCGGGAAATTATTATGATATAAAATGTAGGGCAAATGTCCACCTCTAGCACGTCGGCAGACGTCATCCGCTGTACTCACAAAATATTGAACCACATTTTGCAAGAGAGCTTCACTTATCTCGTCACTGCAAAGCCGAGTGTCAGCTTTCAGAGCGCCAATTGTTTTCGGTTTCGTCCACGTAAGCCCGGTCTTTCAAATGGTCCCAGAGAATATAAACCAGCGGCCAATTGACATTTCCAAATCGAAAAATTCCCCGACCGGGAAATTTCTCATGCAATAACTCAATTGTTTGGCTGGTTGTATGGCCTGTGGCGCCGTTTTTGTGAAACCAAAAGCCAGTGGTGTCAATATAAGCCAATTAAGGCTACCAAAAATCGTTTATCATGGTTTGCTAGCGCAGAGAATTCACGGTGACAACCACCCCAATTATAAATATTCCCGGGGAAAAGAGTTCCCGGGGAATGCATTTTCCCGGGAATAAAACTCCCTTATTCTAAACAGACGGGGAGAACAGTATTATGGGAAAGGGAATTTCGAATTTTTGCAGTCAACTGTTTTGCTTTCAGTTGTTTTGTTTTGACTTAAAAAGTGAAAAATATTTTTTTCAGCACAACTCCCTTGCAATTTTTTGAAGGAAATATTTTCTAAATTTATTATCAAATTCTCCCTTTAATTTACATTCATAATACCTACTTTTTTCCCGGGGAAGAGTCTCCCATTTTCGAAGTTTATTTAGAATAACGGAAAAGGGAGAAGGGAAAAATCTCCCGGGGAGATTCTATTTAGAATAAGGGAAAAGGGAAAAGAGAGAAAATTCCCGGGGAGTTGTTATTCATAATTGGGATGAACGTTTCTCTGCTCATTTTTGAAAAACTACGGGCCGGTGATGCCACCTGACCACAAACCGCAACATACGGTCATTTCCGTTGGATGTAATGATTTTTGAAGGACTGTTTATGGATTTTGTAAGCCACATATGCGACAATTTTGTTTGTTTACATAAACGCCTATTTAAAAATAGGCCTCATCACTAAAAATGATTGTATTGAAAAATGCCTTGTTTTCGTTCGGTTTTCCAAACAGTTAATACATATACCTTCGACACAAACAATGACCAGCCGGCATTCCGTGGTTAAAATTTCCCAACTTTTTACTAAATAAATGTCAAAGGGCGACAGCTCAGTTCCAAAAATTTCTTCATTTGACAGCCACTCTACTTCCTAACCTCAAATTTGTCCACCCTTTACAAATGCCCACTGAGTCACATGCTTATATTTTACTTAAATACACTAGGGCCGCACAGTGGGGGTTATATCATCTAAACGAACATAAAAACCTCTTTATGGGCACAACCCATAGCACTAAGTGGACCCGAAGTATTTTTATGACACGATTTTTAAGTGATTTTCTACATGAATTGATCATTTTTCTGATGGTCTAAAATTTTTATTTCCTACACTTTGAATATCAATGACTTCTCTAAAATAGTCCACCTTATTCTGTAACTATTTGTCAAAGTCACGTCAAGACAACAACAAAACTAAGACATCTGCATACTCTTTTTCCTCAGCCGCCTATTATTTTCTAGGGCTAAAGGTACGTTTACACTTATCAAATATTTGACCCGAAAAGCGTAACCACTAAATACTAATGAAAAATATTTTTGTTCAGATACGTGTTTATTAACATACAAGACTAATAGACAGTATCAGGAATCCAATATTATTCGAAACTATTTAACTCAATAAATACTTTTTTGAATTAAAAAGTTTTTTATTAGTGTTTAGTGGTTACGCTTTTTTGGTCAAATATTTGATAAGTGTGAACGTAGCTTAAGAGAATAGCCACAATCAATAATTGCCCAATAGCTAAATGTAACCAACCTATTTTTGATATTGTCTTGACGTGATGTTGACAAATAGTTACAGAATAAGCAGGATTTTCTTTTAATTAATTTATATTTTTGTTTGTTTGTTTGTTTATTATTGTTGTTATTATATTTTTATAAAACTAAATATATGTTTACTTCTACAGACGTAAAGCTAACGTTCACATCTAGCAAATATTTGAAGAAATAAACGAAATCAAATATATCTGGTTTAATTTTTTATAATTTTAGCCAAATACTTTTAAAATGAGCATGTGTGTATTTGGCAAAAAAAAATTCCATACACAATCAGTATTGGCTTTCATCGTCTCATTTCTCGTCTCGACGTAATATTAAAGAAACGTTTTTGAAAAATAGTGGTCACGCTTATTTTGTCAAATATTTGCTAGATGTGAACGTATTATTTATATAAAATAATATTTATAATACTCTAATTTTTATATAAAATTCGTAATGGTATTTGCGAATATTGTTTCACATTCATATTAGCGAATGCGTAACACTGACACTCGGTGCGTCTTTAATATGCGCATGATGGTACCCGAAATGTTTAAAATTTATTATCAAGTTCATATGCATACGATAATTTCAGTTTTGTCACCCAAACTTTCAAAACTGTTTGAAAAATTCTGTACAAAAGACAATAAAGTGTGTCATCCCATCTGATATTATAAAAAAAAAAAATAAACATACACACAGACCATGAATATTCATGCACGTACATGCTTTGTGCATGTTTGCAAGTGAAAAAAAATATATATATATTGCGTTGGCATACGAGTATCATGATAAAATTTCGCCCACTAATTTCAAATACTGATCGATAGCAATTGTGTGCCATTTGGAAACGAGTGTCTACGTTTGCACGTTGTTTATGTGTTTTAGCTGCAGCATCATCACAGATAAAATAAATATGCATGAAATTTACCTCATCATCATGATCTTTTTCATACGCATGGCATCCCATTCATTTATCTACCTAAAAATCATTTACTTCACACATGCACTTACAGATGATGCCGTGCCATCTTTCAGATGCCACAGCCATGCATCCCTGCATATCCATCCATTCACTTTGTTGTCGCCTGTTGCATTTGTAGTGGTTATACAACAACATCATCATCGATTGTAATTCTTCTTAGAAATTATTATGATCTTGTGTGCCTGCTCTTCTCGTTTTATTTGGAATCGGTAATAATGAAATAAGATTTTTTTCAAAATCTTTGGAATCAGGAAAAACCTGTTTGTGTCAGGTAAATTTTCGAACAATTTTTTTCCCTTTCCTTTCGCTCAAACAGGGGTCATGAAATGAACGCAATTCATATGATGGCATTCATAGGAAAATGAATACCTACATGCACATACTGATCTACAAACACACACATCTATTCACAAATTTACTTTCCACTTAAAAAAGGACTTGGGATTAAAAAGAATACATTCCATAGCATTTGCACAATACAGGGAGGGTTAGTTTTAAGGATAGACTATGAAAAGAAAAAAAATCCTTAAAAAAGGGCACTCACTGCATGGCATGGACAGACAGACAGATCGACGTATGGCTGGATGACTGCTCAGAAGAATTTTGACAAACAGGTAGAATAGCATTTAAAAAACTTCTTATGTTTAATCTAATGAAATATATAGATGATGAGGCTGAAATAAAAAAATTGTAGTGATTTAATATTTCTCTTTTCTTTTTTTTTTATTTATAAAAGGAATCTGAATTTAAGAACACGTAAAAGTTAGAGCTCGTAGCATCACGATACCACTTTTTATATGCATACATGCATATCATTTTTTTCTTCTTTATAATGAAATTTCTACGAGGGATGTACTTGATAATTTCCAAAACATATTTCGGTTGAATTTGTAATTGCATGAGAACCAAAGATATCGATACAGTCGAGTCCGCTTTAGCGCAACACGCTTTACTGAAAAAAATCGGAATACTGAAAGCGATACAAATCCCCACACTGATTTTAAACGCAGCTAGTCTTATTCACTTCGCTTTACTGAAAATATAGTATTACTGAAAACTAAAAGCAAGCCCACAACTACTTTTTGTATGAAACTTACTTCGCTTTAGTGAAAAAATAAAGAATGACAAAAGGTAAATACAGTCGAATCCGCTTTAGCGCAACACGCTTTACTGAAAAAAATCGGATTAATGAAAGCGATACAAATCCCCGCACTGATTTTAAACGCAGCTAGTCTTATTCACTTCGCTTTAGCGAAACATCGCTTTACTGAAAACATCGTATTACTGAAAACCAAAAGCAAGCCCACAACTACGTTTTGTATGAAACTTACTTCGCTTTAGTGAAAAAATAAACAATGGCAAATTTATTTATTAGAAATCGATTGCATAACTTAAGGCTGAAAAAATTGTGAATGTTGTGTCCGTTAAAAAATTAAATGGCAAAATGTATTTGTCCTTTTCGCTCTTACGTATTTTTTCATCTAGTTAAGTACTTATCAAACAGCCCTCGTATGTATGTAGGTATCACATACCACTTACTTAGGCAAATAGGTATATTATGGTTTTAAAAATCCGCTTAAATGAAAATTTTTTGATTAAAAGCGAAAAAATGTTGCATATTTTCTAGAAGAGAAAACGCCATAAGAGGGGATTATGTGGAAAAATGAAATCTTTATATGACAAAAAAATAAAAAAATTCCAACTGGTTAAGTACTTATCAAACAGCCCTCGTATGTATGTAGGTATCACATACAACGCACAAATTCTTTATAGTGTTGTCAGCTTATATATTTACGCACATATGCCGGCATGCATGTGTCTGTATGTGTGTATGAATCTGTGCATGGACACAAACCCTAGTGTCGTCGGTCGGTCCTTTTGTTGCTGTTTCAGGCTTTTATTTAGTCAATTCTTTTTTTCTTCACTTCTTATTCCTTCGGTTTTTTGTTGCTTCTTTTGTTTTCTTATAAATTCTTGGGGTTTTTTTTAAGAATTCTCAGAATTTTCAAAGTCTTCAGCTAAAGATCACAGACTTTGCCAGGGTACCGTTTCAATTTTAAACAAACACACACACACACACACATATTCGTATTCATATTTACATTCAGCTACATGTTCATATGAAGGGATGCGTGCGAGTGACTATACAAATATTTTTTAAGTTGTGTTCCAAAGATATCTTGGTTAGGGAGAATTCTGATTACAAGGATCAACTTGAATGCACTTACTATTTTAAAATGTTGATAGTTAATATCAGGGAGAAGGACTTTATGCACTAAAAAAAGATGGTTTTAAACCATTTAAATTTTTTTTTCTACTCAAACCAAATCATCTAAATATTTCTTATAATATTATAAATTACATATATACATAAATTTGTGTATGTATACGTACAACATGCAACATGTCATTATAATTATGTAAACATACGATAAAAATTGTTTAACTATTTTTTGACAGCTGACAATGTCAAACGGTGTTGACATTTCTGTCAAGTCATCATGAAATGGTTAATGCCACAACAACAGTTTTAAAGTGTGAGAAATTGCTTTAAAAAAATATTAAATCAATTCGCGAAATTATTTTTTTATTATCCGCCTGCAAACACACAATAGTGTGTAACAAATTTTGTCATTTTCCTTTATTACGAAAATTATTTATATGGCATTTCTGTACGGAAAAACAACAATATATGGCAATTCCATGAATTTCGATCCCTGACAATGGCCTGTAAAAATATATAAATTTGTATAACAAAGATTTAAAAAAAACAGACAGATAAGGACGAATTTCCGGGAAGGACGAATGCGGTTTGCAGCCCTTAAACCTTTCAAAAATAAGCATTTATATGAACAACTCCTGGTACCTAAATGTAAAGTTTTTTTTGTTGTAACTTCGGAAAATTATCAAAGATATCCGCCCCTATTATGAATGGCGACGTCGACGTCACATCAAGTCGACAGTAAAAAATCATCACTTGTCAGCAACAATTGTCGATAACCATTAATTACTCTTGACAATTTCTTAGTATTCTCTAGGGCATATAATGCTGATAGAACATGTCAATAGTAGTCGGTTGCTGTCGAAAAAAAGTGGACAAGCGGCAATATTTTGCTGACGTCATAATACGGCGTCGATGTCGTCATTCATAATAGGGGCGATCAGAAATCAAAATCACCCCTATCGTGAATAACAAGTGGAATTTTTATTCCCTTCAAAAGGGAAAATTGGTATGGTGAATTTCCCGTGAGAAATTATTCCTGCTATCAGTTCTTAGTGAATATAAAAACGAAAAAAAGCGGAAAACAACATTAAAATTAAAAACAATTTGTGTTGAAAAATTTACATTTACGTAATAATTTAAAACAAAACTTAAAAAGTATGGCTAAATATTTACCCCGGAACTCATAAAATTTAAAATGAGTTTGAAATGTATTTTAAACAAATTTTTTCATACAAAATTTTCTTAAAACACATTTCAAATACGTTTTATTTTTTTATGAATATAAATAATAATAAAAATAATAATAAGTAAAATAATTTGGAGACATTTTAGCAACCGAAGAAAACAAATTAAAAATATTCTTATTGTTTAGAATTGTAGCAATAAGTTTTATCAAGACGCAGGCAATTGATTTGTTGCAAAAATTCTCAGTTTGTGTCTTATTCACGCAACTTGCAATTAAAATAAAATTTGCAAACTCTAATATGCGAATTATAATAGAAAATACTAACATTTTCTATTCTATTCCCCACCAAAAAAACTACTAAGTGAAAAAAACGTCCGGGAAAAAAAATCATTCACAATAAGCGTGAAATCATTCACAGGGAATTCACAGCATGAAATCATTCACGATGAATTCTTTCATGATTAAAATTTTAGGCAAAAGGAAAAAGTTTCGAGTTAAAAATTATTCATGATGGAGGTGAATATTTTTTACATTCTCCAAATAAGAATTGGAGTGTGTATTCACTTTGTCATTCCGTTAGTAACGCAGCGAAATATCGCTCTAAGACCCCATAAAATATATATTCTTGATCAGTGACGAAATCTAACACAATCGTTCTCTTTAATGGGCAAAACCTCTTAAATGTCCCAGCCAAGTTGTGTCAGGAAAATTAGTAGGAAGCTTTCCTGACCTGAGCCAGACCCTTGATATTAGGCATAGACAAATTTTAAAATCGGGCTGAATCGGGATAGAGGGAAAAAATGTCCCCTAAGAAGATATTACATATTTTTATGTCAAAGCGTTGAACTTGGAGCCAGAAAATAAAAAAAAATCCAATTTTGGACTACGTGCTCTTTAATGGGCAAACACTTTTGAACTTTTAAATGTCCCCGGAATATGGGTAGATACAGTTCTCGTATGCAATTTCCTAATAAAATTTTTATAAATAAAAAAAACTGTTATCATATTCATTTACTGAATTTAACAGTAGGTGATAAGGAAAAATTCACAAGAAATGATGGAAGTGTGGCGGCTTTCGAAAACAGCTCTTCTGCTCTGCCATATAAGTTGGATAATTGAAACTGATTTCGACTTTCTCGCGTTTCTAGGAATATTTATCTTGTTTCTCTGGATTAAAAAAATACATTTTCCTATAATTTTTATGGAATTTAATATAGTCCGTCCTGTAGCAGATATTCGGAATGTTAAAATAGCAACAAAATTTAACTTCTCTAATCTTCTGATCTGCTGTCTCAATACTATTCCCTTCTTTCTAGTTCCGGCGCACATGCACTGCACATGTAGAGATCATCCACTGAGTGTGCTGGTCCCACTGTCCAAGAGGGTTCTTTTAGATTATGAGACAATTATTTCTGGCCAAAAAAAAAGTTAAGTAAATCGCTAATGAAACTAACACTCGCTACCAAATTAGCTAAAATTGTTACCAAGAATTTATTACAGCAGTAAAGGATTAATGTATGGCATAAGAATTTCCCCACTTAGTTAATAATATCCTTTGTTAGTCAGCAAACCGAATCATGTCTGATTTGGATTTGTTTTGTTTTTTAATGTAGTCTCTACAAATACACTGTACTTTGAGATCTAAGTATAAGATTTTAAAGCAACATTTGAAAAAAACGCATCTTTTAGTTAGAATTTTGAAAACTAAGAAACCAAAATAAAATTTCAAATCCAGTTTCTTCAAGAAGCATAGATTTTTTTTATTGTATTGTATTATTTTTTATATGAAAGAGAAGTTGTATGTCGGGCCACACAAAATTCTTGAAAAACAAAGACACATAGATACACACCCATACAAGGGCACAAAACAAAGCCTTAAAAATTTCAGTTGGTGTGTTACTTTCTACCTAAGCAAACCAGACACACACACACACACACACACACGCACATGTAATAAATAACACATAGATACAACTCGTTTGGAGAGAAAAATGTTATTTTACTAACTCTTAATTCGTGTGGCTGAATTGCCCCCAGTCAGTGTTGGTATCTCTAGAGAGAACAAAAGCACCGTAAGCTGCTCGAAAAAGGGTAAAAAGCGCAAACAAAATACAAAAAAAGGGTAAAAAAGCACCATAAAAAATATTTAAGAAATTGTATTTTTGCCTAAAAATATTAAACAATTTATAAAAAGTGAAGGTTTAAATAAGGTGTAAATACCCAAAATTCAATTTCAAGTTTTTGCTTCAAAATAAATAAAGGACTTGATATCAAATAGCTGAATTTATTAACATGTTAATTAAAATAAAATCACAATTCATTTAATAAAAGTAAAAAAACGTAACAAAACAAAAACAGGAGTAAAAGAATATACATACTACATATAATTAGGTACATATGTATATATAAAATAATTTGTTTAGACAAAACTTAAAAGTATATGTATGTACATATCGCTCCTTTATTGCACCGTAATCATATATCAAAAGTGAAATTTTAAAAATGTTGGCGGGTATGTACTGTACATATATGGTCTGTATTGGATTTTTAGTGAGTATAACTTTGGTTTGGATTAAGCATATGCTACTGAAAAACTTTTTGCATATAAAGAAATACCTTCAACATCACTTTTATCTATGTTTTGGTTTTTTTAAGATATGATCATGTTGCATTAAATGAACGATGTGCAGTTTAAAAATTTCAGTAAATTCTAAATTATAAGGAATCGATTAAAAAAGGGAATTCAAAATCGAACGAAATTCATGATAGCATTTCAATCGATTGTTATTTCATTTTCATTTATTTTGCTATCAAAAATATCTATTTCGTCTTCGCAATCAGGCCACAAAACAGTTGTAATAAAATATTGAGATTTTTGGTATGTCTCGTTCGAATTTATTTTGCTACAAACATTTAAAGGCAGTTGAAAACTACTACAACATGCATTTTCAAATTTTAAACCGTATTTAATATGCAGTAACGCATTTGCTGAATTTAAAGACAACCGGTTTCTAATTTTTGTTTTAAACAAATTCATCAAACTGAATGTTCTTTCAACCTCAGCGTTTGAATAAGGTAGCGAAAGTAATCGTAAAACAAAACTACTTAGGGGAATAAATGGGTTTTCTCCCAAAGAATCTTTGAAACTGTGGACTTCTATCCAGAAATCGTCGGTATTTTTTGTGTTTATCCATTTATGTAGCCTAATATTTGCCAGACAAACTTCTATTTTATTAATGGCGCTTGAATCATTCATAAATTTTTGAATAAAATCTATAATATCATTTCTATTATTTTTAAAAATATTATCTACACTAAATAATGACAAGTTTTGTAATAAATTAAAATTTTTTGGCAACTTGCGTCTCAACTCTATTACAAGATTTTTTATAAAATCTACTAAATTAGTTTGTATAGCTTCTTTGTCATTTGCACTTATATTATAGTCCTTACAAGATTTTTCAAATATGTAACCAAGATGACAAAACTCATTAATGTTTTCATTTAAGTTACCTTTAAAATAATCAAAATCTTCATTCGGTACGATGATTCTATTTGTAAGACTTTTCAATAAGTAATATAAATCATTATATAATTTAACATGGTCTGCGTTATCAGCCTCGAACGCCAAGTTCACCTTCTGAACTTCTTCTAATACTGAACCCAGATAAGTTAAATATATTAAATTTTTATGGTCATTATACATATTTTTCAGCAAGTTGGAAACAAAACAATTATCTTTTAGTAAATTAAAATGCGTTTTTAGTTCCAGCCACATTTTTAATATAGCCTTTACAGCTCTCTCGATGGATAGCCACCTTGTGTTGGACACCATTGGAATCTTTTGTGGATTCAAATCGTCGTTATTTAACAATTTAAAAATTTTGTTGTAAGCTTTTTGCCTAATTGGAGAATGCGAAAACCAATTGTGAGTTTCTTTCACAAGAAACTCCAAATTATTTGGAAAACTTTTTGATGTTGCAGCACATACAGCTAGTTGAAGGGAGTGGCAAACACATCGAACTAAAATTAAATTTGGAAGATCGTATTTTTCTTCAATTTTTCTGTACAAGCCATTATGTGTTCCAGTCATTACTGCAGCATTGTCTGTTCCTATAGCTACTAAATGTTTGAAGTCCAGCTGCAAAATATTTAGAAGCCGCTCCAAGCCATATAGGATATCATCAGCAGTACCACCTTGCAAATCTATTAACCCCAGGAAGGTTGTTACAAACATATTTTTTTTAGTGCTGTAATATCTAACAACGACACCAAGTAATTTTTCCACTGAAATATCAGTTCCTTCATCCAATATAAGGCTAAATGGAACACCTTTAATGTCTTCAACAATATTTTTTATAAAATATGGAGCTATAACATTTGATATTATGCTTGAGCACTTCTTTCTGTGTAACTTGAACTGTGCAGCTTTACTATCGGAAAAGAGGTTGGTACAATTATCAGACAAATGGTCAATAGCCGAAAAAGATGTATGTACTGCTGCATACAAGCTTAAAAAGGCTTGTGCTTTTTGATTTTCTGTAGGCTCCCTTGTTCTAAACGATAGCTCAGGCTGCAACACAAAGCTGTTGCTTGGTTCCATTGCTTTTTGATGTTTTTTTGTTTGGCTGTGGCGCAATAAATCGCTGTGACGTGCAATGATTTCACAATGGCAACAAACACAAAATGCCTTTGTTGTATCTTTAGCAGGTCTTAACCATTTTTTAAAAAATGGATTAGCGTCCCAAACTTTTCTGTATTTTTGTTTCTCCATCTAGAAAAAAGAAAAATATATGTAGATACACTTTACCAATGTTTATTGTATACATACTTACTTCCAATCAATTATTAAGCAAAGCACTATTTTAAGATGTGCCACTTTAAAGTAAGTTATTTCCTTTTTTATTTTGTAACACAAATTTTTGCTTTTAATCACAATTTTGCTAAATTATGTACTTGTTTTCTTTAACTTTGTTGCCGCTATTATCATAAAAAAATTTAGGAAGGCTTTAGTTAAAAGAAAATATGAAAAAATTCACGGTTGCTTAAAAAGTACTATTCGCTCTTAAAAGAAGTATGTAGCTACATTTTGTAACTAAAAAATCTCAGTTGTACAAAAAAGCACAAAAAGCACTGTGAGAAATTGTGAAAAGCACTTAAAATACCCGCTTTTTAAAAACGGGTATTTAACAAAATTTCGCGCGTATGAAGAGGCAAAAAGCACCAAAAAATACCCGAAAAGCACCAAAATGCCATCACTGCCCCCAGTTCTCTTGTTTTATTAACTTCTCTGCTTAACTGCTCTTTGCTTGCAAGTGTATGTGTGAGCATTTGCTGCAGCCGTATTTCGTAGCTATAAATTTAAACAATCGTGCAGGCATTTTAGTTTGCGTTACGTTGTTATACAGTGCGGTTTTGTGCACGGTCCTATTCTCGAATACCAAACCGTTAAATACTAAACAATTCACAGATAAAAATATTGTAAACAGACGGAAAAATATTAAACTAAAGTTTCTACTAAAAATTGTAAATTCCACCAAAATCTATTATCTGAAGTGTTAAATTCTCCAACAGGAGAAATATTTACAAATGAAGAAATAAAATATGAAAATTATATATTAACAGTGTCATAGCAATTGGAAAAAAATATATACATATTCTTGGAGTGTAAAGAAATTGAAAAAAAAAATTTAATTATACTCGAGTGTTTCTTAACAATAAAATCAAAAAAGTTGTTCAATAAAATAAAACGTAAACGCTTTAAAGCGTTCCGATTAGGAGCTTCCTAACTAAGAAAAACAAAAACACACACAGAAAAAATATGGCAACTAATACCGAAATATTACCCTTCCACCATCAAACCAGTTTGTCACTGCAAACAGCTGCAGCTCTGACCAGCTACCATGGCGGCGGAGGCGGCGGCGGTGGTGGGGGCAGTAGTATTCATACAGCCACACAGTTGGCAGCAGCAGCGTGGAGCATGGAAGACCATCTTTATCAACAAACTGAATTGCCCGGCCTCACACGTAGTGCTCATCATCTGCTACGCTTTACCCCCTATGCGCTGCATCATCGCCCCCAGCTGCAAACCCTACCACCCGCATTGTATCTTCAACATGCAGCCGCAGCAGCAGCTGCTGCAGCAGCGGCAGCAGCACATGCGCAACATCATCATCACCATCATCATCTGCAGCAAAGACCTGCTTCGCCAGACAGTCCACCCCCCTTGGAGGGTCTGCATATAACCAATCTTTTTCCCGAAGTTTTGGAAATGATTTTCGACAAGCTGTCGGTCAAGGATTTGGGCCGGGCAGCCCAAGTCTGTACCACTTGGCGTGATGTTGCCTACTCCAAGAGCATTTGGAAGGGTGTCGAAGCCAAATTACATTTAAAACGTTCCAGCCCTAGTCTCTTCAATTGTCTAGTTAAGCGCGGTATCAAAAAGGTGCAGATCTTGTCATTGAGACGATCACTAAAGGATCTAGTTCTAGGAGTTCCGGCTTTAACCTCCTTAAACCTCAGCGGTTGCTTTAATGTGGCCGATGTTAATTTGGGTCATGCCTTCTCCGTGGACTTGCCCAATCTCAAAGTGCTCGATCTCTCTCTGTGCAAACAAATTACCGATACTAGTCTCGGCCGCATAGCCCAACATCTGAAGAGTCTGGAGACCCTGGAATTGGGTGGTTGCTGTAATATCACCAACACCGGTCTGCTGCTGATAGCGTGGGGTCTCAAGAAACTGAAAAACCTCAATTTACGTTCCTGCTGGCATATAAGTGACCAGGGCATTGGTCATTTGGCTGGCCTAAACAAAGCCACCGCCGAGGGCAATCTCGAACTAGAATATTTGGGTCTGCAAGATTGCCAACGTCTGAGCGATGAAGCTTTGGGTCATATAGCACAAGGTCTAACGTCACTAAAGTCCATTAACTTGAGTTTTTGCGTGTCCATCACCGACAGCGGTTTGAAGCATTTGGCCCGCATGCCCAAACTAGAGCAACTCAATTTACGTTCCTGCGATAACATATCCGATATAGGCATGGCCTATCTTACCGAAGGCGGCAGCGGCATAACATCGCTAGATGTCAGCTTCTGTGACAAAATCAGCGATCAAGCTTTAACCCATATCGCTCAAGGTCTCTATCGTCTGCGCTCCCTTTCGCTCAATCAATGCCAAATTACCGATCAGGGTATGCTGAAAATAGCCAAAGCCTTGCCCGACCTAGAGCATCTAAATATCGGTCAATGTTCACGCATAACGGACAAGGGCTTACAGACTTTGGCCGAAGAGTTGGCCAACCTCAAGACGATCGATTTATATGGCTGCACGCAGTTGTCTTCCAAGGGTATTGACGTCATTATGAAACTACCGAAATTAGTTAAGCTTAATCTCGGTCTATGGCTTGTAAGATGATATGCTAAAAGGCAACACCGAATCTCTACACCAAACCAAAGGCAGGAAAACAAACTATTTCAAGCCATTGCCATGGATACATTTCAAACTGGGAGTGAGGATCCCAAACGAACGACGATGATAAACGCCAACACACCACCAACCAATACAACGTCATCTTTAGCTGCAGCATCATCATCATTTGCCGTCGTCACTCCAACGTACCACAAGGATGCCACTGTACGCGCTGCTTACGGGCAAGCCCAACATCTTCAAGATGTCACGAGTCCAGTGTACGATGCAACAAAATCCTAAAACTACTGCAAAGCTGTTTGTACCCTCATTGTTGCCTGTAAGTTGTGCAAATGTTTTTTTATCCTTCGCCCACACACACACACACACACACACACAATCAACAACCGAATGTATCCTGAGAGATGGAGGATTTGTAATGGATTCAGGAATTCTTGCGGTATTTTTTATAAAAGAAAATATTATGGGCGAAAATTAGCATTCTAGCCAAAAAAAAACAAAAACAAATAATAATAATAATTCATAAAATCTTATTAAAAAGTTTAACTCGAAGAAACAAACTTACACACACACACACTACCGTCGTTGAGGAGGTGAGAAACACACACACTAGCATTCATACATGATCACATATAGAAACAAATAACAACAAAATCTTACAATCCGTATACGAAACAATACAAGTTTTTATTTCGTTGTTGGCTTTTTGTAATGTTTTCTGTTTTCTGTTTTTTTTTTTTTGAGGGCATTAGCATTTTTGTGCTGCTTACGAAACACACACTCGCATGCACACGCATGCACATAAACACACAATACACACCAACGACTTTCCACAATCGAGTGAAACAAACCTGACAACCAACTGAATGCAGGCAGGCGGGCAGGCAACAAAAACAACTCGTACTTGCATGCATGCGTGCAACCTTACCTTATTATAACTACAACTATTTTCTTATTATTACTGTTTTTGTTGTTGCTGCATTTGTTGCATTTTATGCTTTCTGTTGTTGTTATTGTTATTGCTGCTTCGAACGGAAAACAAACAGACCCTGAAACGAATCAGAAAAATAAAACAAAAAGCAACAACAACGACTGCACGAGAAAAAAGAAATGTAATGCAATAGCAACAAATACATCTACACACCCATACACATGCATTGTATGTATGCATATGAAAAACAAATAAACGACACAGTCATGGCAACACTGAAATGTCAACCTGCAAATTAAATGTCTAGTTTGAGAGTCTGGATTTCTCGTAATTTCAATATGATTTCGGACTAGGGAAGTACGCAAGATGGCTTGTAAATAGGGGTACATGTAGTTTATGTATGTGATTTCAATTCGACTCGTTACGCGGTATAAGGCAAACATTTCTTTTTTTCAATATGTTGAGGTGCACTTGTCTTCACATTGAATTTTGAAAATATTCCATTTTTTTTTCATTATTAAAACAAAATAATTATTAGCTAAACTATTAATGCCCAATAACTCAGGGAATAATTAAACGTCATTTATTTTTAAAATCTCTTTAAACACCAACTCTAATTTTATAGATCATATTTAAGTAGAATTTAAGGTTCCTATCAGATCTATTTAATTTAAATTTAAGTTTTGCATACAACCATTTGTTTTTGGCAGTTTGTTTACATTCTGCAACTGGGAAAGCAGCTGTTCAGTTGTTTACATTCTGCTACTGGGAAATTTGCAAACCAGCTGTTCATTGGCAACGACTGACACTATCATGTACTAAAAGCAGAGTAACAGCACCCACCTTCGTCGGCCCTGTAGCAAAAATTAGCCGGCGAAGTAAAAAAGGTTGAAATAGCTACAAAAAAACTGTCTATCTTCTCATCTTTCCTCATCTGTCCCCTTAATACTATCCCCTCGTTTTCAGTTCCGGCGCAATGCATTGCATATATAGGGGTCATCCCCTGAGTGCTGGTCCTACTCCTAAAAAAAAAAGAGGTAGAGTAAGAAGGTAGATTTATTGTACCACTTTCGTTAATTTTTTTTTACCATTCAATTGTGCTGCCATTCTTTTGTCGCAATTAACGACTAAATGCAATTTTAAACTGAAAGTGTATTTAAACTAGGGATGTAACGATACGCAGTTTTGCCGATCCGATACTCAAAAAGAAATACCGCCGATACCGATTCCGATACCGATACGCATATTGAAATTGAACTCAAGTTAAAATTAACAAAACTCAAGTAGAGTAATTCTTTTATTATACAAAATTACAGTGTAAGAGATTATTAATATTTAAAATTGATATTTGAATTCATTCTGAAATTAACAAAAACAAATTATTTTTTTTTAACAAAATAATAGTGTAAGCGATTATTAATGAGTCCATTCAAACTGAATGTCATACTGTTTATTTTCTAAAATCATCCAAATTTTCAATACAACCGTTAGTAAAAAACGTTGAAAATTTAATTGTTTGCTCAAAAGAGCTCTAAAAAAATTTAAGAAGTATCGTCGTATCGACTTTAAAATATCGCCGATATCGATATATCGGCAAATCAAAAGTATCGCCGATATATCGGAATCGGTATCGGTTACATCCCTAATTTAAACACATTTTCTGAAAATCCATTGTCTTTAAATTTCATGTGATTTTAAAACCAGGTTGCTATTTGCTTGATTTGAATTTGAACAAATTGTGCAACCAATTTCTACATCGGAGGCATGTTTTGCTATATTTCTTTCGCTGGTCCATTGAAATTGGAGTCGTACATCCATCAGACCTTCAAGCCAGAATTGGCTGGTTATAATGGTATATATTGAGTGCAGTGCGTGTTGTCTGGCCACCTCAATTGTTATCTGGCCACAGCGAACAAGTTCTTCATAAGCACTTTCAAAACGTCATCGCTAGTGGCCTATCTACTTTCTATTAGTCGCTCGTATCCTGTGCTGCTATTATCAAATCGAATGTCCTTGAGAATCTGTTTATATCAGATAGCAGATATTGTCGCTTTGTAGATAGTGTTTCCATTGTTGTCCCACAATTCAAAAGGTGGGTATTGGTTTTAATCTAAATATGGCGGCAAACAGAGTAAGACCAATAAAAGCATGGGTCGGCATTGACATATATCCGGGGCCTTACTTATGAGTTTTTTACATTATGCTGACGATCTCAAATGTTGCTAAAGATTCAAATATAAAGATCGAGCAAAAAAATTTTTTTTCAAAACTTGATTCATTGTGTGAACAACAGAACTAATCCTGTTCATGCAAGTCCAGACTTGCCAGAAAGAAAGGAATTTAATAACTAAACGCTTCCACGTAGTCAATACCAAAGTGGACTAAAAACATCTTGCAATAGTATTTCCCATGTAAAAGTGCTTCTTGTTCACATATATCAAATATAGTCCATTCAATTAACGTAGGACAACTAAAAGTAAAACTTCTTCATATTGATGAGGACCTCGAGTTCAAATCTGAGATCTTTTCCTTTTGGGTAACATTCTACCAAGTTATTGAGCTAATATTATGGTAACTAAGATTTTGGAGGTGCTTTGAACATTTCAAAAACTAGTTCTGTAATAGTTATAATATGACAAATCTTGTGAATTGCGCAATTGTTTTTGTTTCACAGAAAGATTGCTTGTGACATCGCCGAACTGGCCGTATAAGTCGCACATACATACACACATGCTTATAGTAATACATTGTCTAAATATGTATGTATGTGTATTGTAGGGCTGCCAGTTAAGATAATTAAAATCTCGGGATTTAATAAAATTTTGCTGTAAAAAAAAACAAGTTGGAATATGTGTGCCTTTTAAAAACATTAAAGCGCCGCACCCACTTGCATTATATTAAATTTTTTCGCATTGTACAAAAATATCGCCAATTTATATGTCATATTCGAAGAGGTCACAATATTATTGGAGAAATTAAAAGGCTTCTGACTTTAATTGTACAGCCACAAGTAGTGCACTATAGGGTGAACTCCAAAACATCAAAATTCTTTGCAGTGATGCCAAGTTACGTTAGTTATAAAAGCAAAACACATGAGACTTTGCATCACTGCAATGCACATTGATGTTTTGGAATTCAGCCATACTGTGAAATACGTTGGCAACATTGCGCAATATTGTTTTCGTTTTGCTTATGGGTTATGTTTACTTTTAATTGACAGAAAGCTGTGCCATATTTTATTTGAAACTATTGCGCCACTTGTTTTATAATAGTGGGCAAAATGGAAATAATATGTCAAATAACATATAGAATAATATTATATAATGGATGTAACGGTAAACAGTTTTTATTAATTCATATAACTTTGCAGGTGAAACTTACAGCAGGTAACCAGGCGAATTTATAATGCATATACAATAATATTAATACGGATGGGGCCCAAGGCGAATTAATTCATGGGGCGAATTCCCTGTAAGTTGAAATGTGAAAATCGTTTGGAATCGTTATAGAGAAAAAAAGTTTTGACAGACAAACTTGCTAAAAGTTAAAGCAGCACAAAGTAGCAAAAAAAATCGGGAAAACAGCTGTCAAATTCCCCTTGTATAAATTCGCCTTGGACGGGCCGGTTAACAGTTTTTATCAAGGCGAATTCATACCAGGTGGCCTTAGTTCAGAAATTGGTGATCAGCTGTTAACAAGGCAAAGTTATTGAACTGTCAAAGTATTCTTCTGGCTTTTCGTTTTTGTGTGCGGCCATTGTGTTTTCCAAAGCATCTCATTTGACAGTTCAATAAATTTTACACAGAGTTGCATAAGTGAGTTCACCTTGTAGGAATTCGCCTACACTTTTTCTACACTTTTTCTTAAAAAATCCCCTAAAGCAGAAAAGTTTAAGTAGTAATTTGGTTTCATCATTCTTATCTCTATTAAATTTGAATTGAGGTATTACCATTCTTACGCGAAAAGCACGAAAACATCCAAATTTTTATTTTTTTTTTATAAAAAGTCCCCCAAAAAATATATCTGCAATCTGTCTTTCTTTTGTAAGAGACGGCTTGAGGAAGTTTGTTACGGGTACATGTACTTCTTTTGTTTGGGATGCAAATCCAATATGTTTTTTCGTATTTTGTTGTGCAATAAGGTCTCCTGTTAGCCACCATAACGCTTTTACAATATTTGCATAAAGTTTTGTAGTTGTCTCCCTGGACAGGGGTTAACCAATCTGAAATTTAACTTTGCATTTATTGTGTTTAAAATTTTATTTAAAAATATAATACCTTTAAACTGCTGATCTGCTTCCCACTCCTTTTTATATTTTTTTTTATATATGTTATCCTTTTTTGGCATATTGGTAATAAATTGTAAAGATGAACAGCTTTTTAAAATTTATATTTTGCAGTTCAAGGAAAACCAACAAAATTGATTTAACGAGAAAAATGTTTTAATGTTTGTATTTGCGTGATTACATTTCGATACAATATCTTCGACATGCTCAGTGGTTAAATTATGTACTATTATGTACCAAACTAAAAATTCGAAAATCCCCTAAAAATCCTCTAAATAAAATTTTCTTACCCCCAAATTTCCCCCTAAAGAATATTAACCCCTAAATCTGCCCCTAAATAGAAAAAAACCCTAAATCGGGGGGGGGAAAACCCCTAATCTGACAACACTGGGTGAAACTTACAGTAGGTACCCAGGCGAATTCGCCTTGCACTACTCGTATTCTTAATTAGTTGCAAAGCGAATCAATAACAGGAGGTCCCGACCCTTAATTTGCTAATTTTTTGCTGTTTTAACGTTTAGCAAGTTTACTTGTCAAAACTTTTTATTTTTTCAAACCATTTTGACATTCCAACTTGAAGTCAATTCGCCGCGAGTACAGCTGTTATTAATTCGCCTTGATTACATGCAAAGCGATAGTATTATATTAAAAAACAACAAAAAACGGGATAATCTCTCTAAAACCGGTATAAATGGCAGCACTAGTATATTGACACATACATATGTAAATATACATATCTATATGTATCTTAAATTACTTTTGAAGAAATAAAATATTCTAAAGCTCGTTAAGGCAAGCAAACTACATCTGTATGTATGTACATACATATTCTTAGACATCATTTCAAGATAGAATTTCATTTAGAATAACTAATACCTACAAAACAATTGTTTTAATTTTTACTGAAACACAGATATCCATACACATACCTACACACACATACATATATATATGTATGTATCTATGTCTCATGTACATCCATACATACATACTTATGGATATACGACTTGTGTAAAATGAAGATCCGCCATAACCTGTTACTACATGCTAGAGAGCTTCCTTCCCTCAATTGTGTCCACCATGAATTGTAACATTTTGCAAAAGCGGGGAATTTAAATTCGATAGACTTAGGGCTTTTGGAATGGGAAACATCAAACAAAAATAAAGACAATGCGCTACAAACACACACACACACACTCGCACTCACACACACACACACCCAAAACATCCATCCAACTTTTATTTTAAAATTTAAACAGAGATACGAATGAATAAATTGTTGTTGTTTTAAATTAAACAGAAACTTCATACCAGCTTTAGCTTTCCTTTGCCATAACAAAGGCAACAACGACGAGATAACAGCAGCAAAAACACACGCCGTGCTTGAAAAGTAAAACTAAATACAACAACAACAACAATAACAACATGGCTAGCAATAACATAGAATACAGATACAACGTAAAAAGCCAAGCAGAAAACAGTTAGTGAGAAAAAAAACCAGCCAAGAATACAAGACGAGAAAGAAGCGAAAAAAAATAATATAAAAATTATATAAAAAGTGCTCAAACAAACAAGCACACACACGCACATATATGCATACATAGATACTCACATACAAATGAATATGTATGTATATCTATTGATGTTCACCGTGCATGCACAGATACGTTTTATGCATGTTTTGTTTGTAACCAGCGCACATTTTTCCCGAATCCTTATTTGATATCGGATGCGGTCTGGCCTATTTATATGCAAATTAAGCTTTTCATAGTTTGTTTACATGGTGCAGATAGTTTGTTTACTTTGGAAATTTTTAAAACAGCTGTTCGTTAAAGAAAATGTCGGTAATTTCTTTTACCATTTAATTGTGCTGCCATACTTTTGTTACAATTAAATACCTACCAAATATAATTTTAGGCTACAAAAAATGCAAATACTACTTAACTGACTTTGTACTGTAAGAAGTCAAAAACTGCTGGTTGTCTGCTAAAGTTTCGAATTTCCTTCATCAGACATGATGGCTAAAATTGTTCGCTGGGTGCTTAAACAGATACAAGTATTTCATTATAATTGTATGCAAGTGAGCTGAAATGCAAGTCTTTTAGTCAGTTAGTCGCATTGGCTTACTGTCGCTTAATCACACGGGGAGACTGCAAGGCAGGGCAGCCAGTATATTTTCATAAAATAACTATAGACATACATAAGAATGTAAATATGTCTGGACGTATTTACATACAGACATACTACTATTGAAAAACATTGTATTTCAAGAAATATCCCACTACTGCGAGCGACTGTAAAATATTTTATTCAGAAAATGTTTATTATTACTTTTCGCTGGAGAACTGGTGCTCATTACTTTTCGTTACTGAGGTACTCACACACAAACAAACATGCATATATACTTACATATAAATAATATATCCATACATACTACGTATTTACCATACCCGGAGCCACAGTGTGGCATGAAATTTACGATACATCCTTTCACCCGCAACACAGCCAAGCTGAGTAACTTTCGGAATTCGAAAACTGAGTTCGTAATATGTTATTAATGCTCAATAAATCCGTGAATAGATATTTAAATATAGTTTGAGTTGATTTTCACAACAAATTCAAACACTTTCTTTTTTCAGTTTACAATTACATTTAGAACTTAATTGTGACAAAAGTATGGCAGCACAATTCAATGGTAAGAAAATTACCGACAAGGGAACAATAAATCTATCTTCTTACCGACGTTTTTGTTACAATGAACAGCTGCCTGACAAATTTCCCAGTTGCAGAAAGTAAACAAACTGTCAAAAACACATGATTTGTAGAATGAAAAACTAAAATTTAATTTAAATAAATTTTTCATTAATATATAGTGGTTACGCTATTTTGGGCAAAAGTTTGCCAAGTGTGACCGTACCTATAGACGTTTGCATTTGATAAATAAATACTTACATAAGTATGTGTGTAATAAATTTGTTCACTCTTGTCCGACACTTTTGTCTTGCACTGTAACAGCTTGTACGATGCATGTGTAACTTAGTGCCAGTTATATAGACTTGCTTGTTGTTGTTGGTGTTGTTGGTGTACTTAATGCATTGATGGGGGACGAAGACCAAAAAGCAATCGATATAAAAATAGAAAATAACAACAACAACAAAAAAACAAAACTTATTGCTAAAACGTAGCGGCGAATATGCCTGTTTCACAGTGGAGCAAAGTCCACAAAAAATTTGCTTATATACAAAAAGTACTCAGTTGAGTAATTTTTATGAAACAAAGTCCATGTCAAACTGCTTGCAGTTTACATCTGGTATGTCCTAATTTGGCACGGCAAAATGCATACCTGTGGTGTGGAAGCATTTAAGCGTTTGCAACTGTAAAGTTTAAGCCGCAATGATACTTGAAAAAAATATTAATTTCGGGCGCGCTCTATTTTGAACTGGAACAGCATAAGACATCACCAGCATTCAGGATGTTTATGGCTTCAATAAGTCCCGGTTTACACTATGCAACTTTTGTTGCTGCAATTCTTATTTTGTATGAGAGTCCTGAAATAGGAATATATACCATTTGTATTCCTTTCTCGCTCTTCCTCACTAAAGATCAAGAATTGCTGCGACAAAAATTGCATAGTGTAAACCGGGATTAACTAGACTTAATGTGGGAGTGTTCACATTCACTAGGGTTGCCACTTTTATTTTACGAAAAAAAAGCGGGACAAGTTAAAAAATCGCTTCTAAAATTTCGCTTTATAAAAAACACGTTGAAATATTTATATTTAAAAAAACGTTATTTATTAAAACATATTAATTCTTGTAATTGTTGTGGAAAATTCTGTTTATTGAACACCAGGTGTGATGGGTGTTTATTGAGCTGCACTATCTCAGGGTTGTTACCCGCTTTAGCAAGTAGAGTCTTTTTGCTCAACAACCATCGTATTTAAATTTAATTTTCTTTTTCTAAAAATTGTCAATCTATATTAATTCAATAAATCACTTATTTCCTTACATGCATTTTAGTTTCTTTCGACTGTCTATTTTATTTGTTCAGGCAGTTGCTCCGCCTCATAATAACCTGCTCTGCCTAATTGGGAACCGATTCTTTAGATTTTTGTCATGTTATAAAATCTTTTCCTTAAACTTAAGTTGTATGTAAATACGTTTGCAGTTTTTCAGTCTAAAATTATATTTGCATATTAAGTGTAACAAAAGTATGGCAGCACAATTATCAATCAATGAACAGCTGCTTTAAAAATTTCCAAAATAAACATGACCTGCAGCATGTAAACAAACTATCAAAAACACATGGGAGTATGAAAAACTTAAGTTGAATTTAGGGGTATGAGATTTAAGTTGAATTTAAATGTGATAAGCGAAAATGAATTTTGTATTTAAATACAACTTAAGTTTAAATACCATTTAAAGTTTAAATACCATTTAAACAAAAACTTAAGGTTAATGATGGAGTTTTATGCCCAATAATTCAGTGAATAATTAAACGTCATTTATTTTTAACATCTCTTTAAACTAGGGATGTAACCGGTACCGATTCCGATATATCGACGATACTTCTGATTTGCCGATATATCGATATCGCCGATATTTTAATGTCGATACGACGATACTTCTTAAATTTTTTTAGAGCTCTTTTGAGCAAACAATTAAATTTTCAACGTTTTTTACTAACGGTTGTATTGAAAATTTGGATGATTTTAGAAAATAAACAGTATGACATTCAGTTTGAATGGACTCATTAATAATCGCTTACACTATTATTTTGTTAAAAAAAAATAATTTGTTTTTGTTAATTTCAGAATGAATTCAAATATCAATTTTAAATATTAATAATCTCTTACACTGTAATTTTGTATAATAAAAGAATTACTCTACTTGAGTTTTGTTAATTTTAACTTGAGTTCAATTTCAATATGCGTATCAGAATCGGTATCGGCGATATTTCTTTTTGAGTATCGGTATCGGTATCGGATCGGCAAAACGGCGTATCGTTACATCTCTACTTTAAACACTAAATTTGTTTTTATAGATCATAAATAAATACAATTTAGGTCTCCTACCAGATCTATTTAACTTAAATTTAAGTTTTTCATACAACCATGTGTTTTTGACAGTTTTTGACAGTTTGTTTACACTCTGCAACTAAGAAATTTGTAAGCCAGCTGTTCAGTGAAAAAAATGTCGGTAAGAAGGTAGATTTATTGTATCATTGTCGGTAATTTTCGTACCATTTGACTGTGCTACCACACTTTTGTCACCATTTACGACTAAATGTAATTTTAAACTGAAAAGCTTAAAATTTTGTGAAAATTACCTCAAACTAAATATGTTTATATGTATATTCATTGATTTATTGGGAGTCAGCTTTAGCGAATTACGGAATATGGCTACTGATCGACTTAAAAGAAATTGTTTCAAAATGGCCACACATTATTATATTACAATAAGGCAGAAACATGGATTATTTTTAAATACTAATTAATTGCAATATAAATAACGGCAACACCGGTATTAAATAAAAGTGTGGTGTCATCGGTTTAATACAGTTCTCGTATGCATGTTTCTAACAAAATTTTTATAAATAAAAGCTGTTATCATACTCAACTAAGCCACCTAATAAGTGGTGCAAAACAAAAACCCTACACATGGGTATTGATGATAAAAGTGTAGCGGCTTTCGAAAACAGCTGTTCTGCTCTGATGTGTAAGTTAATTAATTTGAATTGGATATTAACGTTCCTTTGTGCTTTGGAATATTTATCTAATCTGTCTGAATTTAAACAAATTTTCGAACAATTAGCCTATAAATCTTAACTGAATTTAATATAAAATATTTATAGTTATTATTTATTTGTCAAAAAAAAATCTGTTACTTATTATAATTTTTTTAATAGACATGCTAAATTAGTTAATCACGTTTTTGTGTAGGATAGTCAGTCAAGGCCTTGAACGGTTTCGATGGCCAGAAAAATATTACTATCGTTGTTATCGATAGCGACAACGATAATTTTTCACCTCTATTTGTCAAGCAAAGAAAAAATCTCTTACACATGACAAATTTGTTAGATGGCGCGATTGTGTAGGATAATCAGTCAAGGCCTTGAACGGTTTCGATGGCCAGAAAAATATTACAATTGTTGTTATCGATAGCGCCAACGATAATTTTTCACCTCTATTTGTCAAGCAAAAAAAAAATCTCTTACATATGCCAAATTTTTTTTAGATGGAGCGATTGTGTAGGATAGACAGTTTCGATGGTCCGAAAAAAAATAACTATCGTTGTTATCGATAGCACCACTGATAACTTTTCACCTCTATTTGTAAAAAAATCTCATACATATGACAAATTTGTTAGATCACGCGGTTGTGTAGGATAGTCAGTCAAGGCCTTGAACGGTTTGAGTGTCCAGAAAAAAAAAATAACTCCTTGTTATCGATAGCGCCACCGAAAGTTTTCCACCTCTATTTGTCACACAAACAAAAAATCTCTTACACATGACAAATTTGCTGGATGGCGCGATTGTGTAGGATAGTCAGTCAAGGCCTTGAACGGTTACGATGGTCAGAAAAAATATAACTATCGTTGTTATCGATAGCGCCACCGATAATTTTTCATATGTTAAATTTGTTAGATGGCGCGATTGTGTAGGATAGTTAGCCAAGGTCTTGAATGGTTTAGTCAGCTTCGAATTTATTTGCTGGTTTTTTTCTAAATTCCGCCACTGTGCTGCTTAATATACTGACGGGGACAGAGAGACAAATTGACAGACAGACAGACAGACAGACAGACCGACAGAAAACCACGTTGGTTGTTGGCTGGCTGGCTGCAGCCGTTTTTAAAATGCCAGTAAGTTGCATATAAAATGCCTGCTTAAAGCCTGTTTTTTTGCATTTTTTATTTATTCATTTATTTTTATTTTTTTTGTTAAACTTGTTTTATACAACACTTTTTTTAAATAAATTTTTTCTAATTTATAGCGACTTGTGTATGTTTCTCCATCTGTTTAATTTTATGCGTGTGTATAAAGTACAATTTTTTTTTTGTTTGTTTTTTATTTTTACTTTTTTTTCTCAAACTTTAAAACGAAACAAACTGCTGTTGTTTCGGTTTCAGGTTAAAAATTGCTTGCTTTAAAATGAAGAAGAAAAACAAAAACTCTGTTGAAAATTAGTTATTATTCTTAACGTTAAACAAACTCGTACATACATAAATAAACATTTTGTTGTTTGATTTTAAATTTAATTTAAAACTTCAGTTGTAATTATTATTATAAATCTTAAAACATTTATAGTCAATTTTATATTAAACAGAAAATAAATATATATCATAACGTAACGAGAGATACTCGCAAATTCTTGCTAAAGAATTATTATTGTACATACAGAACAACTACACGCATACATTAAAAATGCTAAAGAAAAAAATTTAAACTGAAATTAAATAAAAAATATTAAAATTAAAAAGAATGTATTAATTTTAGTTTAACTGTTATTTTTCATAATAAATTCGCAAAGGAAACAGTTTGTTAAAGACCATCCATCCAGAGAGAGAGACAGACAGAGAGAGAGGGAGAGAATTAATCTCTGCTAAAGTTGGCTCATAACGAGTCTGTTTCCTCTGTGCCTTCTAGTTTTGTTAATTTAAATAATTTCTAGTTTATTTAAGTTTTTGTACAATTTTTTTTTTTATAATTCTAAATAATGTAATTTATACAAAAAATAAATTGAAATCCCAAAAAGAAATCTAAAAATTCTTTTTTCTATTGTGATATAAAATTATTATTAAAACAAAAACAAATGAAAATTGTAAAACTAGTTTTAATTTAGTTCATAAACTGTGTATAGCTAAACCATAAAACCACAATTAAAGAACAAGAAATTAAAATAAAACAAAAGATAAAAAAATACATGCAAAAAGTCATCCCTTAAAATATAAAATTTGCTAAAAAAAAAAACTCCACTCTTATACTTATTCTTTTAGAGCTGTACTGTTTGGCCTATATGAGGGCCTCATATTAATTACATATAATTTTCCAAAAAAAAAAACCAGCGTTTTGCCTTATTTAAATCGTTATTGAAATTTTTTTGCCTATTTTAAATCAAATTATTTGAAATTATAAAATTTTTACTCAAATTCATATTGAATCCACTTTTCATTTAATGTAACAAAAACAAAAATCCATACAAATAAAAATGTTTTACTTTTTTAAGATTTTCAGGTTTTTCGTTTTTATTTTTATTTTTTACATTTTTAACTCTAAGAATTATTTAAACTTAAGTTTGTTATTTAGCTTAAAATAATTATTGTATAAGTTTAATATTTTAAACGTAAAAATAAAAAAACTCATCTTCAATATATTGAAAGAGCAAACAAAAAAAAAATAAGGATAGCAGGACGAAAAGAAGCAGAGGAAAAGAAATTATATTGTTTTGAAAATAAAACGAAACCAAATGAACTTTAACAACAACAAAAAAAATCATAAACGAATTGTTTTATTTGCTATAAAAATTTTCGGATTTTAAAAGGTGTTATTACAACACTGCACAATGGGGTTACATGCCAAAATATTTGTTCGCCACTTAAACTTAATTTTACAGATTTTGTGAAAGCAAACAAAATGAAGAAGAAAAAAAAAATAAATAAATAAATGAAAAAATTTTACTAGGCGTTTTAGATTCCTGTCGTCGATTTGGTTATGGAGTTTTTATTTTTGCCTAAAGTGGCGGACTTACAACAGCCACATGTCACTTAAAAAATATGGCAACACTAATTACAAATTTAATTGGGGTATTCACACTATGTGCTATTTAGTCATATTGTCATAAAGTCATAATATTTTAGACCAGTTTAAAAAAGTTGTTGTTGTGCTGCATACAAAAAAATTATAAATTATAGCTAAAAGAGTATGTTTTTGTTTGTCTTAAAATAGCTCTAGTGATCTGAGTCGAACGGCTGAAAATCTTTTGGGCGAGACGGCGATAGTATATGTGACGCGCAAAATAGAAAGGGTCCTAAGGGTAAAAACCGGTTTTGTTCAGGAGAGCCATTTTAAGGATTTAAATACGTGTATCTTTGTTATACTTCAATTTCATAAAACGCTCATATGTCTAGGAGGGAACACTTTTGGGGCATGGGATCGGTCTCATTCGATGCTCAGATGTTGTCCACATCAAAAAAAAAGTGAAAAAAAAATGTATTCAGCTCATATCAAGGCAGCAGCTGATCGATGTGTGAAATAGCGCACTAAGTTATGACGGGTTGTTCACACTATTCATATTTTTCGTGCTGTTAATTTATGACTTTATGACTACAGTGTGAATTCCCCAAATGTTTCGCTGGCAAAGCTCTATCGTAATCATGGTTTAGCGGCCACAAAGAAAAGAAAACAAAACACTCCTTACAAATCAAAATTTAAGTGGGATGACGTAAAGTATGTAAGTCATGACTTATACAAGGTGGGCCAAAAGAGGTCATCCGATCCAAAAGAAGTCATCCATAGACGAATTGTTACGCAAAAAAATTAGGCACGATTATTCCGCGTCCTTGGTTAGTGTATCGCTCCATGGCTTGTTCACTTGTATTCTACATCTGTGTAGTTCACAAATGTCAAACCAGATTTGACATTGGCCGCCATTTGCAAATAAAAAAGCATCTTCCAATAGGTAATTTCTGTTGGCCCACCTTGTATAAAATCAGTTGAAAAAAAATCGTTAACAAAAATCTTCAACATTTTCGAAAGAGTTTTAATCTTTTGTGTATGTGTTGTGGTCGTAAGTAAGTTGGCAACACTGTTTTTAACAGCTCAGCTGTTTACATGTCACATGTTGCAGTCATTGATGATTTCTCTCGGTTTATAGCGAGCTTCCTCAGAGACCGCACTATACGAGTTGTTTTAATAGATGTGATCTTAATCAAACGAGTTCAAGGTTAATTCAGGGCCCAAATTACCGCATTCGATATCGAACGAAATTTCTATACAATTTAAATACAAATTTCGATCGATATCGAATGCCGTAATTTGGCCCCAGGTTTACCGCAAGGCTCTACTCTATCTCCTACTCTTTTCCTCATCTTTATAAATGACCTTTTATGTCAAACTTCAATTCATATCTACTCTTTCGTGGATGCTAACAGCATTAAGCATTCTTTCTCGTTCACCAGCCGGCCAAGCCTGCAGGATATTGACGCCAGAAAACAAACAATGAACGAATCACTCACAAGTGATCTCGTGTCAATGTCCGAATGGGGCATCGCCAACAGGGTTAACTTTAACCCTCATAAGACGTAGTGCTGCGTGCTTACGCATAGGCGGCTGGTTGAAGGTTCTGCGCCAGCCGTGTTTTGTGGATTGGGGAATCAGAAGCTCTTTGATGTTCTTGGTATGAAAATACAGTGGGACTTTCGATGGACTGATCACATCTTTCATATTACAAAAGAAGTATTCAAGTGCATCGGCTTCTTAAGACGGTGTAAGAAATACTTCACCCCAACTGATCTCCTAACTATATATACCACCTACATCCGACTTAAAATGGCATACAACTCTCATGTATGTGCCGGTGCTTCAAAGTTGCTCAACCGCGTACAAGAAAGAGCGAAGAAGGTCATCGGTGACAGTAGGGTAGCCAACTCTATTGACTCACTGGAGCATCGACGTAACGTGGGGTGTGCTTCACCGATACTACGGAATGAAAGGAGTTTCAAATGTGAAGAAGCTTTCAAAAAAGCTTAAGTCGCATGCATTTGAGCAAAAAAAATTTTTGACCAATTTTTTTGCAAAAAATCAATTTTTTTGCAAAAAATCAATTTTTTGGTTGAAACACAATTTTACCCAAAACGTGTTTATTTCTAATAAGTGAGTATTGAAAGGAGTTTCAAATGCGAAGAAGCTTCCGAAAAAGCTTAAGTCGCATGCATTTGAGCAAAAAAAAATTTTGACCAATTTTTTTGCAAAAAATCAATTTTTTGGTTGAAACACAATTTTACCCAAAAATAAATTTTTTGGCGTTTATTTCTCATAAATGAGTATTGAAAGGAGTTTCAAATGCGAAAAAGCTTTCAAACGGAATGTGTTCTACTGAACACATTCCGTTCTGAAAACCGTTTATTTTTGGAGCTACCCGCTCTTCACATAGGGCGCACCCTTTTGTGGTTGAGTTGGCAGTGAACCGCACCACTCATTACAGAGAGAATTCGTTCTTTGGCCGAACGGTTCGTATGTGGAACAAACTTCCAGCAGAGGTCTTTCCTGCCAATTTCAACTTGGGAAGGTTCAAATCGAACGTCCACAAACACTACTCCCTCTATCCTCCTTTCCATAACAAACTTTCCTAGTTCTGACACAATGCATTGCATATGTGCTGGTCCGAGAAACAAAAAAATAAACATGTTCAGTTTGGTTTATAATTTAACCTTGAATCAACTTATAAACGCTCAACCCTTTCAGACGATTGAATTTTATTATCAAAATTCAAGACCGGCTAAAAAGGAGCATCGTGACCATTTCTAGTTGAAAGCATGGCTGGTTGGTTGGTATACGTGGCTGCCTGTATCCCACAAGCATTCAAGTAGGATCTCTGAGATTCCGTTTTGAAAGACCACTCCACTCGTCAGTGTCAACCAAATCCAGATCCCGTGTACTGTGCTGGATGCTAGGTCCAACCTGTCGCATCGAGGAATCTAATAAGGACACCTAGACCTATAGCTGATAGCTCCGAAAGGTCGGATATTATACTGTTGCCTAAGATTCTGTGTCTCGTATGGTGCAATGCCGGGCATTCACAAAGGAACTGATAAACCGTCTCTTCCTTGCCCTGATAAGTTGGAGAGGGTATGGCAAAATTGGAACCATCGTATGAACCATTCAAGGCATAGCCACCCACGGGTCAACACTTACATGCAATCACCTTTAAACATTGAATTAAATGCATAAATCCTTCTATCGAGACAAAAAAATAAAGATTTCATACATTTCTCGAAATTTCTGGTGTTTTCTTTTATCATATTTAAAAGCTCTTAAAAAATCACTTGTTACATTTTGAGGAGAGAGGGAGGGAGCATTTTCTGCCGGTGACTGTTCAACAATAAACTGTCCAATTACAAATTTCATTATTGAAAAATAAAGAAAACATCATATAAAATGGATGTGTGTTTGTGTATTATTTTATGAAATCACACAAAAGAAGCGAAGTAAGTATCATATCAAGTGGCTTCAATAATTGAATGGAGCTTCTTCTCTAATAAAATTGGCATTCGCCTTAAACTTTTATCAAACAAATATCCGAAGCTATAGAGTTTTTGTTAACAATTACCGCTATTCAGACTTCAAAGAGTTTAAACTGCTGTTGGCCACAATAGGTAACGGTTAGACTACAAAGACCGGATATCTCGGATTCGATTCTGCACTCAATCATGAATCTGAGATCGATTTTGGCTGATCTGCATCGATTGACACTGTCATATAGTAAAGCGTCCAGCACCAGGACCCTCCTTTATCCGATACAGTTGTACAACTGGCTCGCACGACGTATTTTTCGTAGCGAATATTCGCCGTCAATAATAAAATACATTTGATCACATGAAAGTACACACAATTGGGGGGCTCAGAGCTGAAGCGAACCAAGTCACAAAAAGACAATTGGAAGATATTTTGAGTTTTAGTAAATTAACTGCCATTAATTCCCATTGCCATTGACTTGCGTTTTTTACCGCTACCTTAGGAACGAAACACTTTTTTGACTTGGCAGGTTACAGAACTAAATAGAGTCAAAATTTTGCGCAGAATTTGGCACTAATTTTGAAATTTTTTATATATCATGACTTGGTTCGGTACAGCTTTGAGCCCTCCAATTATGACGACGCCGAAATTCCTCATACGCCATCCACTATGAAATAGATTTATTTCTATGGGTGGGCAAATTTGAGGTTAGGAAGTAAATTGGCTGTCAAATAAATGAAATGTCAAAAGTTGAACTGCCATCGTTTTGACATTTATTTAGGAAAAACTTGGGAAATTTTAACTATGGTACATTACACTCGTCAACAAAGAATTTTAATACCGAAAATCTACTATCAAAATAGTGAACATTTTGCTGTATCACTTCGTAAAATCAGACTCATTAAAATCAGACTACTTCTGAGACAACTGCGCGTAATTTAATCGCTTAAACTGGGGCTCACGGTACTGTTGTTGACAATAGACCAAAACAATATGGTCGTAGTGACCGTAGTGCTGCAAACACAAACGCTTCACAGGAAAGTGTTGAGAATGTGCCTGGAACATCAACTCGTCGACGTTCGCAACAATTGGGCATCACCACAGGCATTTTGCGCAACATTTTGCATAAAGATGTTCATCTTCTTCTTCACGCTTGTAAAGTTCAAGTCGTTCAAACATTAAAGGCGGCCAACCATTATTTGCGTCGAACGAAAACCACGAATTTTTTCAACGAAATCATCTTCGGTGATGAGGCTCATTTTCAAATAGGCGATTATGTAAACAAACAAAACAGCTTCATCTGAAAAGATGATTTTTTTTGGCGAAATCGGCATCTTCTGTAAGTCGATTGCAGCCCCATATTTCCCAGCGTTGTTCAAGCGTATACACAATCATATTCGTTCAGCGGAAGGATAAAACTAATTATCTGTCAAATCAGACATGAGCTAAGTGTTACCATTCACGAAATAAGCACTTGTTGAAAAAAAAACGTTAGATTGCCGACCCTATATTATATATTTTTAAAAACTTTTAACAGAAAAATAATTTGTTGCTTTCTTGTTTTTTATATAGAAATGTTATAAAAAATTTTTTTTAATTTTTAAAAAATTTTCATAAATTTAATAAAAAAAAAATTTCAATTTTTAAAAATTTTTTAACAAAATTTTTTTTTTTGGATTTTTCCGTTTTTTATATAAAAAAAATTTCCTGTTGTAATTTTTTAAAAATATATTGTTATATTAATGTTAATTATAATTATTGCCCTAAAGAAGATATTCAGAGGATATCGAAATATCGGATAATGAAAAATTTCAATTTCTTTTATAGAAAATTGACTGAAAGTCTGATAAAAAAACAGATAATTAAAAATCTAACAGGTCGAATAATCAGCAATCAAATAATTTTTAAAAACCAGCTGATTATCAAAAAAAAAAAAATAAAATGACATAAAAATTCATTCGTGGCCAATTCCTTGTGCATCAGTAGGGTGTTTTGGCTGTTTGAAAAACTGAACGAAAACCATGAATTTTTTCAACGAAATCATCTTCAGTGATGAGGCTCATTTTCAAATAGGCGATTATGTAAACAAACAAAACCGCCCACAAACAGTCCTCGAAAAACGATTACCTACAAAGAAAGTGACTGTATGGCGCTGTTTGTGGCCAGGCGGTATTAACGGCCAAAAATTTTCTCGAAAAAGAGCGAGGAAACGCCGTCACCGTGAATTCTCTGCGCTACCAAACCATGATAACTGTTTTTTTTTTGTGGCCACAATTGGCTAATGTTGACATCACTGAACTTTGGCTTCAGCAAGACGGCCAAACAATTCAGTTTTTGCATGAGAAATTTTCTGGTGAAATAATTTCTCTTTTTGGCGATGTCGATTGGCCGCCTGGTTCTTGCCATTTAATTTAATTTATTTTTTCTGGGGCCATTTGAAAGACCTTGTCTACGTGAACAAACCGCAAACAACTGATGCTCTGAAAGACGACATAAGCGAATTTTTTTTTGCAAAATGTGGTTCAAAATTTTGTGAAAAGAAGCAATATTTTAAAAGAATTGCAATCAAATGAAATCGGGGAATTTGTTCCCAAAATCCTTTATTTTTTTTTTATTAAAAACTAAACGTTCTTTGCCGAAACCACTTTCATTTATGAATAAAATGCCAGTAACTCGTACTCGGAGTACTGGAGAAACCCCCTTCTTTCCCTCTTTCAATAACAATATTTTCTGGTACAAATCATATGTCAGGGTTAACCCTCCCAAGTCTTGATCTCATATAAATTACACTAGAGCTTAAGTCAATCGAATAAATGAAATAAAACTTACAACTGATAAGACTCGGCCCCTGTCGTCTGGCTGCAAATTCGGTTGTAACAAATAAATCTGCAAATAAAAGAATTGAAAATAAAATGTGAGTAAATCTTTAAAATGCAATTTAATGGAACTTAAAGGAACGAAAATTTGATTACAATAAGAGTCCAACTGTGTGAAGTTAATGGCGAAAGACACCAACACAAACGAAATGCTGTCATCTGCATTTGCAAAGAGACACATACACACGCACTCGCACACACACGCACAATTAAATGTAATTTGTAAAAATGCAATAAATATTCTTATTCGTTTGTGTATGTGTGATTATAATAACTAAATTGCTTATGTATTTGTAACTGCCAGTGAGCTGGTGTAAGGCTGTGTATAGCGAATATGTGTGTGTGTGTTTGTGTGAGCTTCGAATTCATATAAATATATTTTGCGTTTAAATTCATCTAAAATTTAAGTTCAACATTTTTAAATATCATTCAGAATGTCGTAGTGTTACACTAGCTGACTGCATGGAGCAGATGATTGAAAGAATGCAATGATTGCAAAGGAATCTGTCTTAGATTTAGAAATCTCATATTCGCATATCTCTATCAACGACAAAGTGTGATATTCCAAATAATTATTTTAAATATTATTAGAAGTAAAATTACAGGGTCCGCCAAATAACTTTTTTTTTTTGGAAAATGCTATGAAAAAAACTATTGAATATTTTCTCAAATTTCTTTTTTTATTTGAAAATACAATCCTTCCGGTTAATAATGGAAAACAGTTTCATTCAAATGGCTGCCTCGGCTGGCCATGCAGTAGCCTACATGATCGGTCCAATTTTTAAGCACATTATCGATTGTGTGCAGCTGTATTTCACCAATGGCTTCACGAATATTGTCCTTTAAAGCGTCAATTGTCTCTGGCTTGTCGGCGTAACACTTATCTTTGACGGCGACACCCCACAAATAATAGTCCAACGGTGTCAAATCGCAGCTCCGAGGTGGCCAAACGAAATCAGCTCTGCGGCTGATAATGCGATCTTCAAAAGCAAGGCGCAAAACATCGAGTGTAGCTTCGGCTGTGTGGCACGTAGCGCCGTCCTGTTGAAACCAAATGTTGCCAATACCCTCCTCTTCAATTTTTGTGAACAAAAATTCGTTCAACATGGCCCGCCATTGACTGTAACGGCCACTCCTTGCTCATTTTCGAAGAAAAATGGCCCAATTATGCCTCTGGACCAAAATCCGCACCAAACAGTCACTCGTTTTGGGTGCGTCGGCTTTTCAATGTATGCGTGCGGGTTTTCTGTGCTCCCCCAAATGCGACAATTTTGTTTGTTTACATACCCGCCAAGATCAAAATGAGCTTCAGCTAAAAAGATGATTTTTTTGGCGAAATCGGCATCTTCTGTAAGTCGATCGCAGCCCCATATTTCCCAACGTTGTTCAAGCGTATACACAATCATATTCGTTCAGCGGAAGGATAAAACTAATTATCTGTCAAATCAAACACGTCAAATCAAATCACGAAATAAGCACTAGTTGAAAAAAAAACGTTAGATTGCCGACCCTATATTATATATTTTTAAAAACTTTTAACAGAAAAATAATTTGTTGCTTTTTTATTTTTTATATAAAAATTTAATAAAAAATTTTTTTTAATTTTAAAAAATTTTTTAACAAAAATTTTTTTTTTAATTTTCAAAAATTTAATAAAAAAAATTTTTCAATTTTTTAAAAATTTTTTAACAAACATTTTTTTTTAATTTTCAAAAATTTAATAAAAAAAATTTTTTAACAAAAAAATTTTTTTTGGATTTTTCCGTTTTTTATATAAAAAAAATTTCCTGTTGTAATTTTTTTAAAAAAATATTGTTATATTAATGTTAATTATAATTATTGCCCTAAAGAAGATATTCAGAGGATATCGAAATATCGGATAATGAAAAATTTCAATTTCTTTTATAGAAAATTGACTTAAAGTCTGATAAAAAAAAAACAGATAATTAAAAATCTAACAGGTCGAAGAATCAGCAATCAAATAATTTTTAAAAACCAGCTGATTGTCAAAAAAAAAAAAATTAAAAAAAAATAAAATGAAATAAAAATGATATAAAAATTCATTCGTGGCCAATTCCTTGTGCATCAGTAGGGTGTTTTTGAAAATTAAATTTATGAGATATTTTTCACGTTAGATGGCGGACCCTTTATTTATATATTATAAATTTCTATCATATGTCGGGATCATCCCCAGAGTGCTGGTCCGAATATAAAAAAAAATTATGGGAAAGAACTATTCGAGTATCATTTACAGGCAGTTTTCTTTACATTTTTCGTACATTTAGTTATACTACATATAGAAAGACATGAGGAAACACTCATAATGTAAATGTGCGTGACATTTTCTACGTGTCAAAATAAGGCAGGCTAAGCAGGCATAGTGTGAAATGGCAATTACTATTGTTGTGTCATATGATGCATATGACTGGAATTGCTGGTTGTTGTCGCCGTACGTTTGTATTAATGGCCGAAAAGTGACATAAATTGAAGTTTCGGTTTAACAGTAATTTAACGATGTTCAATATATTAATGATGTGTGATACTTTAGCTGAGGCTGTACAATAGGGTGTTCAATTAATCGGGTTTTATAGTAATCGGTTAATGACTTGATTAACTAACAGAGCTTTTGCTTGAAGCGGTTAATAATAATCTCATTTCCATAAAATTTACAATGAGCTTAAAATGTAATTTATTAAAAATTTTCTTAAAATAGATTTTAAATTCGTTTTTTTTATGAATATGACAGGTTAAAATTCCAAGTATTAAAAATATATATAAAATATGGTTTTAAGAATTGATACTTTTAAATGGCTGTTCATTGTTGTTGCAATTGTGTGCGATTTTAAAATTCAACTCTATAGGACTTTGGGGATATTTAATATTATACAACGATGATGGCAGTTCTCGTGATGCAATATTTTATGCACGCATATATTTTAGTATAAATTTATTTTATATAATGCGGTCGGTCGGACGGACCGACTTAAACAGAGTGGGCCTCAATTGGTATTCATCTATGAATATTTAGTGCGTGAGTATGAAATTCATTTGTATGTGCATACAATTACATGTGAATGCGTGTGTGTGTGTCGATATATTATATGTATGTATATGAATGTGCTTACATATACATGCATTTAAATGTGCAACACATAGACGAGTAATATGGCTGTATGTATGTATGTATACATATTTATTTATTTATATGTATGCGTTAGCAACTGCTTGAACTTACATAATTCGTAAACATGCACACGCATGCATGAATATTTCCCTGTAGAAAATGTCAGTCGCCATTTTAAGTGTTCGAGCAGCTAAAAATAAACACTGGCTACATACTGTAGATATTGGAACCAGTATTGGAACTAGTCTTTAATATTTTTATGAACAAATACTGCTGCCATGTTAAATTGTGTTATTTTTTGAAACGATTAAGAGCAAATTTTTGCAAGATTCGCCATCTTTATTATAAGCCCTCTCCACAAACTTGTGCAAATGGCCTTGCATTATTGCATTTGCGAAATTATTGCACTCTACACTAACAAATACTCCCTCAATTTGTAAATGCAATTATGCAAGACCATTTGCGCTAGATTGTGAATAGGGCTTATACATTTTATTTAATCCTAATTTTTTTTTAAATTGCTTTTGGAATTTTTGCCAGTTGATTTTTTGAGTGATATAGTATTTTTTTAACTATTAACCTAAGAATTGTTAGTCAGGCTGAAGTTCAAATCCATGAATTTACTACTGATCCGTTCTGCTGGTATGATTATAAAATATATTATAAATATTCGCCTTTTTTAAGTTTTATTGACTTTTATTTTATTTATTTTATTATATTTATTAAGCTCTAGGTCTTTTAATAAAATTATTATAAATTTTATTTATTAAAATTCAATAAGTAATAGAAAATTGGCGCCATTAATAAACTGTTAGCGAAATATTGAATTTTAATAAATACAAATTTTAATAATTTTACAAAAACACCTGGATCTTAATACAGGGTGGCTCAGAAAAACCGAAGTGGTGGGAATTCCTTATAAATTTTTTATTATAATTTTTTTTTTCTTTTCTTTTCAGTATTTTGTAAAGAAGACTTGGACAATTTATAATGGAGCAATACACAACTGAACAACGTGCCCAAATTGTTGAAATTTACTTTTCAAATCAACGGTCCATTGTGTTGACTCAGCGTGCATACCGTCGTCAATTTAATGTGCGGGTTGCACCCTCTCAGTCAACAATAAACCGTCTGGTTGCAAATTTTCGACAACAAGGAGCAGTAAGGAACCTTCCTGGTTCCGGCAGACTACGAACTGTCCACACGTTTGACAATATTCAAGTGGTACAGGAGAGAATTCGGGAGGATCCAGAAACATCAACCAGGAGACGTTCGAAACAACTTGGCATCTCAAGAGGGTCGCTGCAGCGAATTTTGCATACCATAAGAATGTTTCCATACAAAATTCATCTTGTCCCAGAATTGAAACCGACAGATTTACGCGAAATCTTTGGTGAAAGAATAATTTCGAGTAGAAGCAATTTTAATTGGCCTCCGCGTTCCCCGGATTTAACCGCTCCCGACTATTTCCTTTGGAGTTATTTAAAGGCGAAAGTTTATGTTAATAAGCCTAGGACTATTGAGGAGTTAAAAACAATTATATTCGAGACGAAATTAACAACATAACACCGGAAGTTTTGCGAAAGGTCATGGAAAATGTGTTGGAAAGAGCAAATTTGTGCGAAGCAGAAAATGGCCACCACTTGCGGGATATCATTTTTAATAACTAATCTAAAAATATTCCCTATAAATTTACTGTATTTAAAAAACATAAAATTAAAAAAATATGTCTTAAATAAAAAGTTATAAGGAATTCACACCACTTCGGTCTTTCTGAGCCACCCTGTATAAATGTATATTAAAACTAAATATTTAACTTTTAATAAAAAATAAAATTGAAAAACAAATTCTTAAATAAAAACTAATTTCTAATATAATAATAGAATAGAATAGAATAATTCTTGGCTTCATAATTAAATTAATTCCAACCATCGAAAAATAAAAATGGAATAAGAATTCAGAAAATAGGTCATGAAGAAAACTAACTAAACGGCAACACACATCTAAAAAGTGTTGCCATCGGTTTAATCTGTGCTCGCATGCATTTTCCTAATAAAATTTTTATAAATAAAACCTGTTATCAAATTCATTTAAGCCATTCGACAAGTGGAGATCAGCAAAAATACACTCATGTGTATTTTGATGATGAAAGTGTGCTGGCTTTTGAAAACAGCTGTTCTGCTCTGCTGTGTAAGTTGCATAATTATATTTATGTGAACTTTCCCTACAACTCTGGATTATTTATAATGTTTTTTTTGCCTTTAAATCTTAAATGAATTTAACACGCACTCATGTTGAATATAAATGAATTAATAAAATATTTATTAAAAAAACACTATATACGTTTTGAGTGTAATTTTTGTTACTGAAATAATTTTATTTTTTATTTAAAAAAATGCTGTAAAGTCAAGCAAGAAAAAACCAATTTATAGTGCAACTACTGACTTCGACAATATAAATAAAGTAGACACAGTGTTGACATTGACACCATAAATGCTGGTCAAAGTAGTGACTTGTCTCCTATTAAAGCCATGCTGCCCTCAGGGCTACTGCTCGTTGTAAAGTACATGCATGCAAATGTTATTACATACATATGCATTTGTGTCTTTATGTATGTGTTGATGCATATTTAACTTGAGGATGTCAGCAAGTCCACATGTGCTTTCTTATGTGATATTTGGTGAGTATTTATTAGTCATTGGTCGATTATTCGGTTTCATCAAAATAGAAACGAGACGTAATTAAAATCGGTCGTTAAAGTTTCTTATTAAACGGAATGTGGCAACAGCAAAGAGTTTTTAAAATTATAGAATTTATATAATGAGTCTTCTTTTAGATTGTTATGCAGCAGCAGACAGAAGCTTAGGAATTGATGAAAATATTTACAGTGGAACAAATGCAAAACTTATTGTAATAATAAGGAGATATTGTAGCCATCGATTTAATTGGAAATTAATTTATATTACAATCATAGAATATCTTTCAAGGCTTGACCAAATATTAAGGAAATTAAAATGACTTTGAAATATATTTTATAAGAAAATTGTTCATACAAAATTTTTTTTAAATGTGTAGATTTCAAATATATTTTATTTTTTATAAATATCTCTGAGATAGTCTCTAGGAAAATTCTAGAGACTTTAAAATATTTCAATGGATTATGAATGGTGACAAACACAATACACATGAGCACTGATGATGAAAGCGTTGCGGCTTTCGAAAACAGCTGTTCTGCTCTGCTGTGTTAGTTGAATAACTAAAAACTGATGTTGACTTTCCTTTGTGCCTTGGAATATTTATCATGTCTTTCTGAATTTAAAACAAAAAAATTCGAACAATTATCCTATAAATCTTAATAAAATTCGATGGATTATATTTTTAGAATTGCACGTGAATGTCTGAAAATCCTTAAGCTGTTCAAATCAAATAAAATATTAATTATTGTCTCGTGTAGTGGGTGGTCCAATAAGGATATTTTTGTAAATACTATTTTCTAAATATTTTTTTATTATATATTAAATTTTATTAAGATTTAGAAACCGAAAGTCGTAAAATTGAGTTCAATTTTCAATTCAATTTTCAGTTTACACAGTAAAACAGATCAGCGCTGTTTTCGAAACACGCTACAGTTTCATCATCGGTACTCATATGCATTTTTATTTATAGTCACTTTTTACTTGGCTGAAATAAATGTGATAATATTTTTTTTATTCATAAAAATTTAATGAGAAAATAGTATGCGAGAATTATAATAACACTAAATTAATAATAACACAAATACGATCTCTAGGTTGTCGTTTATTTAATCTCTGCATTAATATTTTCCCATTGTGCTGGATTTTGTGTTGAATTTTACTTAAATCTAATGCTAGAGTTAATGTCGACGTCGTCGACGGCGTCAAATGTCAAAAAAAAAGTTGAATCGTATGAAAGCAGTTAATCTCAATGCCGTAAGAAATTTGAAGCCGAAAAAGTTCAATCTGTTTCAACTTTTTCGGCGTCGTTGCGGTGTTGCTCAGACAAAAAAATATTTTTTAATTTGTTTATTTTTTTTTAAGAACATGAATGCACCACTAGGTGGAAAAGCCTCAGAGATAAGTATATACGGGAGAAAAAGTCAAAAGAGAGAGAGAGAGAGAGAGAGAGAGGTCTTAACGTCGTCGACGGCGTTTACATTAACAGCAAAGTGAAATTTTACGCCGAACATCACAAATTCGGCGTTGAGACGCCATCAACGACGTCGACATTAACTCTAGCATAAAAATTAATTTTTTTTTAAATAGTGATATAAGCGAACAGAGACGTAGCTAAGATTTTTTAATTACCAGCAACTGCTATGATAACACTCTGCAGGTACTGTGGCGTAAAGAAATAATCTCTTTTGAAATTCATTTGCTCCTCTTGCGTTACCATATTTCTTCTCCTCACTGTTTTCTCATTTCTATAAATCCCCAATAATGCACTGCACTGCACTGTGGAGCATCCTCTGACTCTCGGTTCTGATAAAAAATATTACATTAAGGTCCCTGGCCCTAAAAAGTATCATAGAGACAGAATCAAAACTCTCCTTGATCCTGTCTCTTAGCATTTCAATTACACTTTGAAACTGTCTGTCACTACCGAAAGTGTCGCCTTCTTTTTGCAAGAATTCTTTTTTATTCTTAAACTGAATTTCATTTCGTATTTTATTGGACGTGGCTTTAATATATAAACGTTTACAAATTTCTTAGTTAGTCTTCAAGTTTGTTGAAATTAAATTAATTCTTTCTAAAGTATAAATTGAATAAAAATAAATAGAATCATTCGAGAAAAACTGTATCTACTAATTTTGCTTTGACACTAATTTATTTCAAGAACTTAATTGTATTTCGTAATAATGTTTATATATACGAGTGTGTTTCTTTTTAATACATACATACATACATTTTTATATATACATGCAAACTCGTACATACACATATACATATATGTATGCACTTATATACAACGTATGACAACCGATCTGTATGCGAATATAACATTTTATATAAAGAACAGGTGATGCTGGATACATTGGACATTTTATAAAACTTCAATTTAGTGAGACTATTCGGATTTACAAACAACTTGGGTAATATTTTTATAGGAAATTGTCATTCCGCGTGTGACGGAGTGAAATATCCTTCTAAGAGCCCTTAAAGTATATATGTATATTCGTGATCAGTGATGAAATCTAAGACGATGTAGCTATTTCCGTCCGTTCTTCTGCCCGCCTGTGGAAATCATGAAATCCAAACGAAACGAAGCAGACCCTTGAAATATTGCAGAAATATAGTAAATTCTGACAAGTAAATGGGTTGAATCGGGCCAGTTTCCCAAGTACTTTATTAAAAAGCGTTCTTTCTTAAAATATACATTTTTTTAAATAATTTCAGGGAAACATACTTATCTAAAAAGAGGTATTTGGGAAAGGAACTTTTTGGAAAATGTACTTTATGGAATAGGTACTTTCTTAAAAAAGTACTTTTTGGAAAAAGTACTTTATGAAAAAGCATTTGGGACAAGTACTTTTTGAAATATTATTCGGAAAAAGTACTTTTTGAAAGCGGTACTTTTTGGAAAAAGTACTTTTTGGAAAAAATTCTATTTGGAAAAGGTACTTTTTGAAAATGTATTCGGAAAAAGTGTTTTTTAGAATAGGTACTTTTTGGAAAGAGCAATTTTTGGAACGAGTACTTTTTGGAAAGACGAGTACTTATTGGAAAATGTAGTTTATAAGAAAAATACTTTTTTGGAAAGAGTACTTTTTGGAAAACGTATGTATGGAAAAGGTACTTTTTGGAAAACGTACTTTTTAGAATAAGTACTTTTTAGAAAAAGTACTTTTTGGAAAAAAATTCTTTTTGGAAAAAGCACGTTTTGAAAATGTATTCGGAATAAGTGGTTTTTAGAAAAATTACTTTTTGGAAAGGGTAATTTTTGAAAAGAGTACTTTTTGGAAAAAGTACTTTTTGGAAAAGATATTTTTTTGAAAAAGTACTTGTTTGGAAAGAGCTCATTTTGGAAAATTTACTTTATAGAAAAGGTACTTTTTGGAAAAAGTTTTTCTTGAAAAAGTATTCGGTAAAAATACTTTTTTACTTTTGAAATAAATAATTTTTGGAAGAAATACTTTTCGGAAAAAGTGTTTTCTAGAAAAAGTACTTTCTGGAAAGATAAATTTTCGGAAAGAGTACTTTTTCGAAAAAGTACTTATTGGAAAGGGCACTTTTTGAAAAGAGTACTGTTTGGAAACAGTCCTTTTTGGAAAAAGGTACTTTTTAGAAAAAGCACTTTTTTGGAAAGAGTACTTTTTGGAAAACGTGCTTTTTGGAAAAGGTACATTTTTAAAAAGGTACTTTGTGGAAAAGGTACTTTTTGAAAAAGGTACTTTGTGGAAAAAGTACTTTTTGAAAAAGTATTCGAACAAAGTACTTTCTGGAAAAAATTATTTTTGGAAAAAATTCCTTTTAGAAAAAGTGTTTTCTAGAAAAAATACTTTTTGGAAAGAACAATTTTTGGAAAGATTACTTTTTGGAAAAAGTACTTTCTGGAAAAGGTACTTTTTTTAGAAAAGATAGTTTTTTTGAAAAAATACTTTTGGAAAAAGTAATTTTTGGAAAAAGTAATTTTTGGAAAGAGTACTTTTTGGAAAAAGTACTTTTTGCAAAATGTATTTTATTCTTTATCAAAAAAACGAATGTACATATATGTACGGGTATATCAAAATGAATCTGCCATTAAGATCCTATTGCTCGCGGTGGATTAGTTTTTTTCAATAACATCCACTAATAAAGTAGCGTGCAGTATTTTAGAAAAATATTAAGATAAAAATAATTTTTTTTAGACAAAATGTAAGTAGTGGACTCTAAAACTTCTCGTGGTGGCAATTTGACACGACAAGTGACTGCTGCAGTAGCACCGACAAAAAGAGCACAATTGTAAGAATTCAAAAGTTGTCGGGGTAGAAAATCAAGGATAATAATAAATTCAGTCTGCCATAATTCTGCAGCTTAAGCGGAGAGCAGAACACGACATTTTGTGCCATCGCAAATGAACACAATTGTGAGAACTAGTGGCAACGTTTTTATTTTCATTATTCGAATTTTCAAACTGGAAATTTCTAAAGGACATAAAATGCCACTGTGGCTGTTAATGTGGAATCCTCCGATTCCTTCCGATTGGACCTCCATCTAACAATAACTTAAGATTAGATTTAAAGGAAATTTAATTCCCGCTTGAAAGCCATTTGCTGTATGTACAAAACGTACGAGTATATGAAATAATACTCCCAATACCACTTGATATGTTCGAAATATGTAGGTTTGCAAGGATGTGTGGCTGCCTATGTGTATGTGTGTGTATAAATTAATATATACGAACGAACACAAACAAACAACCAGAATGCCTACTTATGGATGTACTTTAGCAGGAGATTGTGAATTGAAACTTTTTTGCTGGACTGCATATCAAGTGTGTGCGTGGACTTGTGTTGCACTTCCGCACGCATATAATTTATGTGATTATCATGTAAATGTGTATGTGTGTAGATGTATTAATATACATACACACATGTGTTTAAACACACATACATATAACGTATTAAATGTATTAGTGTGGTCTCTAAAAATTTATTGTAAATTAATTCGAGTTTTATAAATTACAAAAAAAAAAATTTAATTAAAATAATTAATCAAAATATTTTTTGCCTTAATTTAATTTAGATTTTCAGATGACTTCCTTAAAATTATATGACATCAATTATTCACATTAAGATTTCCTATCCTGTAAAGAATAGTGCTGCACTAATTTTTTTATATATGTGAGTTGTTAGTGTATTTCCTCGTTTATGTATGTATATGTTCATGCAGTTGTAAAAATATATATGATATTAAATAACATTAAATACTAAGGTAGATAGATGTGTGTGTGTGTGCTTGTGTATATTTATATTAAATTTGTAGTGTAAATCTGATATCAAACAGGATGTTCGGAGGTCCTGCATCATCATCACCAACAGCTAAAGCAACAATAGTTACAAAAACAGCAATAACAGCAGAAGCAGCAGCAACAACAATGACAAAATCAGCATCAACATTATGCGTGCGATAATGCAACTCATTTTTCAAAAAAATAAAAATAAACAACAACAACTTTTCAATGTGTGGCTCAGTGTGTAGGCGTTTGTGTAAAATAATATTAAAAAAGAAAAAATATCCAACAGAAACAAAACTGCAAACACACACTCACTTACATCTGTGCACTAGTATGGGTGGATGTATATTTTACAAGACTTGCGTGCGTGCGTGTGTTTTTTTTTCATAATAAAAAAAATTAAATTAAAATTTAAAATTTATTTGAAAAAGTTTTTCCCATAAAATATGCATAATAACAGTCGCTGCTATTGTTTATTCTGCACGGCTGTATCTACATGAATTTTTATAAAAATTTATAAAAACATGCACAAACATGTTTGATGGTATGTGTAGCCAGGGAAAATACTTCAGCCTTTTATAAAGCAAAGACTACCTCAAGCGCTTGTTTTAAATTGGCAATTCAGATTTTTTTAAATTCCACAACTACAGAATATTATTGAAAATTCATATTGTTAATTGCCTTGGAAAATTACTCCTTAACTTTTATTTATTAACTAGAAAATGCTCTTTGGAAATATGAAAACAATTTGGGCATAAAACTTTTTTGCTCATATTTAAGGGCTAATGGGGTGTTCAGAGCTGCATTTTTAATTGAGTCAATATTCACTTTATTGCCATAATTATCTATCTGTTCACATTTACAAAATTTATTCTATTCAATTAATGTATGACAACTAAAAGTTAACATATTTCATATTCTTGACGACCTCAAGTTCAAATCTGCGATCTTTTTTTTTTTTGTTTTCTTTTTTTTTTAATTTTCTAATTAATAATACATTTAAAGTCAATAATTTAGCTTCAACATAACTGGACATATTTTATTTAGGATTTTTCTACTCTTTTCACAATTTAGGTGCAAGTCTCGACTAACTTTGTTCAGTGGGTTGGGTTTTGCTCACTAAATACACTTTTTAGCAGTGCTGCATTTGTAATTTTACTCCATTTTATAGCAATTAAGTGTTAATTGAGCAATCACTTAAACGGCAAGTAATTTAAAGTCCCCCTGATTGTGTAAGGCGTTGGCGTTTACGCCTCAGTCGTATTTCGTAGTAGATTAAAGAAACCTGCGTGTATGTTTCTTTAATTTTGTACAAAAAACGCCTTTGGCGTGAGCCCCAACGCCTTACACAATCAGGCAGATTTCCTTAACACTTGTTTCTTTATTAAACAATTTCATAATTTAATGTTAAATTTAAATATAAAAGAAAAGTTTTTTCTTCTTTAATTTTGTTCACAAAAAAAAAAAATTATATAAAATATATTATAAATTCACATAAATTTTAATACAAGTGCACATGCACAAACACACTTAAAAGTCATAAAAAAGTGCATATGTGTGTGTGCGTGTGTAGCAACCTGAATTTAATACATATATATATTTTAGCTGTAGTTTTTTGTCTTTGTTGCGGGTGTTGTCGTTGCCTACTCCTTTCGGCTCGTATGTTGTTTTTTGTTTTTGTTATAAACATTTAAAATATTTCATTAAAATTTAGTTGAAATATTATTTTAGCTCAACCATAAATAAACACAGTGGGTAAATAAGCAGCCACTATTCGAAGGCTGCAATAACAAAAACAACATGGAACATTAGCTCCTGGCTGCTGATGCTGCTGCTGCTGTTAAAAAACAAACAGTAGAAAAGATGTAGCATACTTTGTGGCGTTTTAAAGCCTTAAACAAACACATTGAAATATTTACAAAATGCACGCATGCAAGTGGGTATTTGTTCTAACAAACAAACACATCCATCTATTTATATACATATGCATATGTATATGTGTGTGTGTCTGTGTGTGGAAGTGTGCACGCTGGTCACACAATTTACTGCTGTGCTCGCTTATTTATATATTTATTTGTGTAAAAAAGCCATTGTGTATGGACAAACACGGCGCAAGCATTACAAATATGTACTAAATATGCGCTTAATATGCAAAAATATGCTGTGAAATGGAAAATATGCTCTAGCAAGATGATATAGAAATTTTTTTTAAAATTCAACTAATTGTTTAAAAAAATAATTATTTGATTGCTGATTTTCGAACTTTTGGATTTTTATTAATTATCTGTTTTTTTAACGGGCTTTAGGTCACTTTTTTAAAAAACAAATTGAAATTTTTTATTGTCCGATATTTCGTTATTTTCTGGATATCTCCTTAAGGGCAATAATTATAATTAAGTTTAATATACATATATTATATATTTTTAAAAACTTATAGCAGAATTTTTTTTTTAATTTTTAAAAAATTTATAAATTTTTTAAAAATTTTTTAACCGAAAATTTTTTTGGATTTATCCGTTTTTTTATATAAAATTTTTTTTTTCTGTTATAAATTTTATAAAAAAAATATTGTTATATTAAGCTTAATTACATATAATTATTGCCCTAAAGATTATTTGATTGCTGATTCATCGACCTTTTAGATTTTTAATTATCTGTTCTTTTTTAATTTTCAAAAATTTAATAAAAAATTTTTTTAAAAATTTTTTAACCAAAATTTTTTTTTTAATTTTCAAAAATTAAATTAAAAAATTTTTTTAATTTTTAAAAATTTTCAACAAACAATTTTTTTTGGGATTTTTCCGTTTTTTATATAAAAACAATTTTTCTGTTATAATTTTTTTAAAAAATATTATTATATTAATCTTAATTATAATTATAGCCCTAAAAAAGATATTCAGAGGATATAGAAATGTCGGATAATGAACAATTGCAATTTCTTTTATAGAAAATTGACTTAAAGTCTGATAACAAAACAGATAATTGAAAATCTAACAGGTCGAAGTATCAGCAATCAAATAATTTTTAAAAACGAGCTGATTGTTAAAAAAAAATTATATAAAATAAAAATGACATAAAAATTCATTCGTGGCCAATTCCTTGTGCATCAGTAGGGTGTTTTTGAAATTAAATTTATGAGATATTTTTCAGCCCCCTTTTTATAGTCAACAGACTTTAAAATCAATAATTCATGTTTGTGCTGTGTACGCAGTGGTCAGTTATGTGTGTGTGTGTGCGTGTGTAAATGTGTAAACTTGCATGTGAGCATTACACACACACACACACAAACATACTCACTTATATGCATACATACTGAATAAAATATAAATTCATGCGTGAATATGATTGTATGTGTTTTAATGCATTAATGAACGCGCAACAGTGCGTATGCAGAATATTTTGCTTAAATGTATGAATCCTGTGTGTGTGTGTGTTTTTTTCTTTCTATGATGACTGAGTATACGAGAAGTATTTGAGCAAATGTTTGATGATAAATAAATTATATGAAATTTTTTTTTCATTTGATTGTTAGAATTATTTGTTTTATGATCGCGAGATACAAGTGGCTTTTTTAAAGATTTAATTATTATATGAATATTTATATATAAAAATACAGCAACCCTCGTAAATAATATATTTCTTTTATTTATTATTTATTTAAATTTTTTTAATTTTGAAATATGCCAGCCCAGATAGATCTCGTTATCGTGAAAGGCAACAAAATCAACTGTAATTTTATAACAAAAAAAAATATATAAAATATATAATTCTTGCATTTTGTTGAGTGTCATTCGTAGCTATCAAACGAGTACACAATAACAAAAGAGTAGCCCCATTTAGACATTATGAATATTAAACATATTCTGATATATTGAAAATATTCCCTATATTGTAGATAGAAAAAGTTCAAACGGAACCGGTTTCTGCACACTTTGCTCTAAAATTTTACAACTAAACTTCTCATTTAGTTGTAAAAAATATTTAGTTTTGGTTTCTTCATTTCTATACCCTACAAAAAGGAATTGCAGGGTATATTCACTTTGTCATTCCATAAGTAATGCTGCGAAATATTCCTCTAAGACCCCATAAGGTATATATATTCTTGAACAGTGATGAAATCTTAGACGATCTAGCCATATCCATCCATTCAACTGTGGAAATCGGGATACACTCCAAACGAAAAGACTCAGACCCTTGAAATTTGGTATAGATACATTTTGAACGATAGGTCAATCCAAATCGTAAATGGACTGAATCGGGCCAGAGGGAAAAAACTTCCCTTAAGAAGAACTAAAGCAACCTTTAAAAATTTTTTTTTTAAATTTTGTTAAATGGTTTAAACGTTGAACTTAGAGCTTGAAAATTAGAAAAATCCAGTTTTGGACCCCGCCCTATTTAGTGGGCGTTAAAGCAGCATATTATATGGAAAAATAGTGTAAATATTTAACAAATTGTATTACTCAAGCCTTCTTTTGTTAAAAATTATATTTATAAGACTGAATTAATAGGCTGATTGTTCGTAATTTTTGGTTTTTTTTTAATTCAGAAAGACATGATAAATATTCCAAGGCACAAAGGAAAGTCAACAGCAGTTTTTAGTTAGTCAACTTACACAGCAGAGCAGAACAGCTGCTTTCGAAAGCCGCAACGCTTTCATCATCAGTGCTCATGGGTATTGTGTTTGTCACCACTTATTAAATTTATAAACTTTTACGATGTAGGTAAAATTTTCTCTGATTTTCCGCTGCCCTACTCTACCGACTCTATGAAAAATAATAATAATAATAATAATATGTCGCCGAAAATGTAATTTTTAAGGTTTTACGTTAAAAGTCCCCCACGGCCTTTCCCAAAGTGACCCTGTCAAAATAGAGTTTTAAAATTGGGCACAGAAATGCCGTAAGGGATTTCTGACCCAGCAGGCTAAACACATTTAATTTATTTAGTAAATATTTTTAGGGTATTTAAAATTCGACCCGGTCAAATATAATGTTTTTACTTGTTTTAAGTCTCTTGTTTCCGCCCACTCATTAACGGTATAAATTCCAAACTCCAAACCTAAACCCAGTAACAAGAGCGTTACTGCACCACTTATTACAATTGAATGAAACTGTACAACTGCCAGGATTTCCAATTTTCTCCCAAACTCCCCCACTGTGCGACGTACATTTGTATAAAGTATGACGGATTCTATGTGCCTTGTGCTTAAGGCCTACCAAATAAATATTAAGAATAATGTACTAAATTGTGTGCAACGAAGTATTGAATTTTTTTGGTATTTTAAAAGTTTACAATTCCCAAACAGTCTAGGAATAGATAAATTCTAGAAAGAATATTGACACATATTTCAAGCTGAAGTGGAAAGTATTTCTTTTGAAATATCGAAGTTCAAATTCACACTTTAATATTAAGAGTTTTAAAATTGTTCGCATAAATTTTATATATAAATATGCAACACACAGTTTTGTGGTACAATTTTAAGTGCCACAGCATTCAACAATATTAATGAAATATATTTCATTTGAAAGGTATTTTTATGCTGATATGCAGACCATAAATATATATTCTAGATTCTTGTAAAAAATAGTTTTATAAAAGAGTTTATATTTACATGAAATGTAACAATAAAATGTGTCTAATTCTTTTTCGCTTCAGACTTTCAAATAAATGAAATAATGGAAAAGCACTTAATGTTTTTTTTTCAAACTCCTTATAAACCTATATATTTCAGCTGTAAAGTGGTAGAATTTTCACTACCGGGTTATCCTAGTATATTTAAAAAATGACTCCTCCAGATGCGGCTGTAGCAAGAGAAATTTTGGTCTGCCTCTTGGCCAAAAAAGTCACAGTACACTTGCCGTTATTTTGCTTATGTCTTTATATGCTGCGTGTATATTTAAATACACAACTTTAATGTCAGAGTTTCATAGTTTTATTTAAATTTTATATAAATTTATTATTTTGCAGATTTTTTTTTTCCATAATTCACATCAACTTTAAAATAAAATAAATTTTAATATAAATTTTTTTTCTCATTATATGCGAGTACATTTTAGATTAAACTAAAGCTGGTATTTTTGCATATATAATATTATATAGTCACTCATACACGTGTACATACATATTTACATGTGTGTCTGTATGTGAACATCCATATATCCTTATCTGTGCATTAAATGTTATGCACAAACATTCATTGATGTATAAAACGTATCTATTAAACAAATAAAGATTTGTGGTCGTTGCTGGTCTTTATGGCGTTGCAGCAAAATGCGTTATATAATTGCGAAATTTTAATAAAAAAAAAGTGTACATGATGCGCATAAATGAACACTAGGGTAGCGCTTAAAAAAAGTATTCACGATATCGTGGCAAGTTTTAAAAACTTAATTCAAACCAAAAAAAAAAAAAAAAATCACCAGGAAATAATCAAATGGCAACACGGGTATTAAATAAAAAAGTGTTACCATCGTTTTTATATTATTCTTGTATGTAATTTCCTTATAAAATTTTTATAAATAAAAACTGTCATCATAAGCAATTAGGCCATCTAATAAGTGGCAACAAACAAAATACACATGAATACTGGTGATGAAAGTGTAGCGGTTTGCGAAAACAGCTGTTCTGCTCTGCTGTATAAGTTGAATAATTATAAAACTGTTAATGACGTGCATTTCTGAATTAAATGTTTTTTTTAATTTAAAAACTTATATAAATAAAACGTTTGAAAAAGTTCACTTCCTTCCCTTGATCCGCCTTCATCGCAATTATAGTGAAAACTCGCCGGAGAAATTAAATAATAATAAAAAAATGCTCTCCCACATATTTCTCCATTGTTCCTGTCAAAACTATTCGCTTCCTTTCATATTTCCGCCGCAATGCATTGCAATGAATATCGGGTATTCCCATATTTCCACCGCAATGCATTGCAATGAATATCGGGTATTCTCATTACTTCTGATCCTAAAACCAAGAAGTTTAAAATATACATCCATGTCACTAAGATAAATTCCGCTCGGAAGTGAAATTGATTCCGCATTTTGCTTCTATGGAAAAAGTATTCCGATAAATTTTTTCGGAATAAAACCACTTTAAACTTTCTATGTGGAATTTATATTTTAAGCATTTGCATGGTGTACAAAGTACTCACGATACTTTTTCATTTGTAAATTATGTTGTTTCTTCGTTTATTTTTCTAAAATAAATTTTCTTTGATTTAAATTTAACAAAATATTTAAATTTTTCTAAATACTTCCTCAAAGATTAAGTAAAATACGGTATTTATGTATTTAGTGTTGCCGTACTCTTACTCTAGTAAGTTTTTCTGAAAAAAAACATAGTGGCAGCACTTAAAACTATGAAAAGGCACAAAACAGAATAATATAGTAAAAAAAGTTGTCGCAGAAGCTATCATTTTTATTACAGTTTTTCTTCTTAAAAATTTTTTACTTTGATTCCTAAAAATCACAAACTGTTAATTTTTATACAAATACATGAATATGACTGACTTTTAGGATCAGCTGTTTTTTTTTTGTTTTGCTATATTCGTTGTTGCGTTGCCATACTTAATACATAAAAACTAGTTTCCCATTTTTCTGCGGTTTAATAAAACCGAACGGAATCTATAGAAGCTTAAACCATTCCCATGGGAATCGTTACTACGGAATCATATCAATTCCGAATGGAATTCATGACATGCCTGATTATTTTATTTTTCTTAAAAAAAATACCTGGAATTTAGAGAAATGTATGAGATCTTTATTTGAGTCGATAGAATGATATATTCGAGGTTTAAAAATGATGTCATTTAATTGTTGGCCCGCAGCTGTGCGCTAAGCGTTCGAACGCTGGCTCCAACTAGGGCATTGTCTCCTTAACATATCGGCCTGTATCTCACGAATAAATTCTTTAATAGTGGCTTCCAGTGCGTGAACTGTTGCGGAGTTGAGCCTTAATATAGCCCCGCAAAAAATACTGAACAAAATTACAAATGCAACACTGCTAAAAAGTGTGTTTAGTGAGCATAACACAACTCACTGAACAAAGTTAGTCGAGACTTAGCACCTAAATTGTGGAAAAAGTAAAACAAACCTGTAAACAAAATATAACGAGCCACATTGAAGTTAAATTATTGACGTTAAATTTAATATTAATTAGAAAATTAAAAAAAAAGGAAAACGAAAAAATATATCGCAGATTTGAACTCGAGGTACTCATGAATATGAAAAATTTTTACTTTTAGTGGTCATACGTTAATTGACTTGACTAAATTTTGCATATGTAAGCAGGAAGATAATTATGGCAATTAAGTGAATATTGACTCAATTAAAAATGCAGAGCTGAACACCGTATTAAACAAAGTAGTGTTTGATACAAGCAATTTTGTGTATGAGTTGACAAAACTATTTTGTTCTGAGTATATTGCGGTTATTTGAAACATCTTTTTCTTTGGTGTCTTTTAGGGGCGATCATATGACCTTTTTCCTTGCATAATACAGAGCAGCCCTAATGAAAATAGCACAGTTTTTTATACGTACGTAAATGTTATGGTTTTATGTAAAAGAAATCATATCTAAATAAAAAACGTACGCATAAAAAAAGCAAACAAAGTCTGATAAATAATTATAAAAAAATATATATAAAGTCGCAAAGTTTATTTCAGCCTAAAAACATGCTTTAAAAATAATATTTAAATTGCTTTAATTCAGTTTTAAGGAGGATGCTATTGTAATCACAGTTGCCATAGTTGGTAACATTCTACCAAAATTGGTAATTTTTTTTAGGGTTGGTAACTTGGTAACTTTGTTTTTAAGTTGGTAACTTTTGTTTTTATTGCTTTTCTTTTATCATTTTTCCGTATTACTCAACACTGAGAAAAAAATCATTAAAAACAACTGTGTGAATGTGCGCCAAATTGTTCAACGGCGTAATATGCAAATGTCGTAGTTAGCAGCTTTTGTTCACATCGGCTTTGATGTTATGTTTGTTTATTTATGTTAAGTATGAGCTAGGTGTGAAAATTTCGGACAAATTAAAAATATTCTTCCGTTTGTGTTTTGTATGGATAAGTAAGTATAAACATTACTGTTTTATGACAAATATATTGAAATATTTTTTCGTTTAGATTTATCATAAAAAAGCGAAGGGTGGCAGAGGACGTGTCGATTTTGAGCAGCGACGATGAACATGGATCTTCCAAAGAAAATCGGTAAAATGATTATTGAATGCACAATGCATAAAACCAAATATTTGACAAGTTGTATATATCTTACAGAATTGAAGAGGAAATTACAAAGCAAACCAGGAAGTTTCGTTCGGAGTGGAAGCAACAGTTTCCTTGGCTTTTGGAAAAAGCAGGCCAATGTTACTGTTCAGTCTGCGAAAGGACATTAGTTAATCATTTGTCACATTTAAAGGATCACGCAACAAAAAGTGCACATGTCCAACGCTTAGAACAGAAGAAAAATCAAGTTCAGATTGACCAGTTTTTTACTGAGGAGCAGAGATCTCTGGATAAACAAGTAATGCAAGCGGAATTGACAATAGTCATGTTTTGCATTTGCCACAACCTACCCTTCCTTTTAATGGATTTTTTGCCTTTTCTGCTACGGGAATGTTGTCCAGATTCTCGCATTGCGAAATTGATTGAATGTGGTCGCATTAAAGCTACTCAATTGGCTGATACATTAGGAGGAAAAGCCCGCGAAAACATAACATCAACAATGCAGTCCTCAAAGTTTTCCCTTATTGTTGATGAAACAACTGACGTATCGGATCGTAAATGCTTGGTATTGGTCGTGAGGTACATCGACAGAATTTCTAAATCAGTCAAGGACAGATTTTTATCTTTACTGGAATTGGTTCAAGCTGACGTCAAATCCATATACGAAACAATAAAAGCATTTTTTGATAAGAATAATATTCCCATAGAAAACCTAATTGGTTTGGCAACGGACGGAGCGAGCACAATGGCTGGAGAATTAAATGGCTTAAAAACGAAACTTAAACGTGACACAGATTTCTTCTATATAAAATGTACATGCCATTCATTGCATTTGTGTTCATATTGAAAATTATTAACAACCTAAATAAGGAATTTCAATCCGAAACGGTCCGTTTGCCTTATTTGTTTCAGATATTAATTTTAAGCTTGTTGCTTTCAATTATATTAAAAGCAGTTATATAAAAATCATCGAATGTTTAAACAATTTTGTAACCAATAATTCCGAAAACTTTTTACCTCCACTGGAAGTATTTATTGGTAGTGAAGCGGAAAAGTATTTAAAAGACAAAAATTTCTCGGAATCGCAACAAATAGAAATTAAAGTATGCTGTAGGAAGTTTTATATAGAATTTCTCGATCAATTAAAGAAGAGATTTGATTTTAGCAGAACTGATTTAAAATCTTTGTCTATTATAACACCAAATAACATAATTAATCAAACCAAAGACTCTTTTATACAACTTTTAAATGCATTTTCATATTTAAATGACTATAATAATGATACAATAATTACACAATGGAGACATCTTACTCTATTAGAAAATGATCTCAATCAAGCAGATGATATTTTATCATTCTGGCAAAACATAAGTTCTATAAAAAACGGACTTAATGAATATAGCTTTAAGGAACTGACTGATTTTATGTTTAATTTAATGTGCATTCCACATAGCTCAGCAGCTGCAGATAGAAAGTTTTTTAGTCTAAGTTTAATAAAAACCAAATTGAGAAACAGGTTAGAATTTAATTCTTTAAACAACATAATGCTAGCTAAAGAATTGACTTTAGGTAATGACCAACATTATGTTTGGTCAGCAAAATATTATTTTAAATGACTGCAATATTAAATAATTTATTTAAATTAAATACGGAATTCGTAGGTATAATGAATTGAAATATTTATTTATGTTCTAAAATGAATTAAAACGTTTTATGTTATGTTTTTTATTTTATAAAATTCTTCGACCTTATTTTTTATTAATTTATAATGTTTATTTAAGCAAAAGGATTTTATAAAATAAATTTGCAACGTTGAGCCCAAAATAACGTTAAAATATTAAATATTTATCAAAGTGATGAAAATGAGTAATTATGGAAGAAACCAGATGATGGAAGAAACCAGATTTTTTTGCTTACATATGTTTAAAAAATTGTTCATTTTTTCGTTTTGACAAAAAATATTTTGTTTGTATTTGTAAATTAAAAAAAAAAAAAATTTTGTTTCAAATAATTTTGATTGTATGTGTTAAATTAAAAAAAAGGAAAAACTTTTTATATCAAATTACACAATTTTATATATCCCTGAAGAAGCTACACAAAGAAGTGGCGAAATATTGGAATAAAAACATAATTTTTATATAAAAATTAAAAAATAATTGACCTTTTGCTTAAATAAACATTATAAAGTTATGTTTTTTATTAATAAAAGTTGTTGTTTTTATTATAATAAAAATAGAGATTTTTGTTTTTATAAAAAAAAATTTTGGTAACTTTTTGGTAACATTTTCGGAAAATTTTGGTAGATAATTTTTTTACTCAGTGGCAACCGTGATTGTAATGCGCTTTCAATGGACGCCACTACCGATCAAAGTGATCAGTTGAAGTCATTTCTTGACTTTCATATATAAAATGTACTTCGAACAGTTTTGGAAGGCCTCCAACATGTTTAGTTTTATAAAGAAAAATAAAAAAGAGCATAGTTTTTCATAATATGTAAATAAATCTAGTCATGCAGAGTGCTCAGGACAACAATGAGCACTCTCTCTCTCTCTCACTCTCTATTTCACTCTCTAGGTACTACAAGATAATATCGCAGCGACTGCTATGCATTTTGCTATAGCACAGTGTATCTAAAAATTTTCTCATAACATTTTATATAACTTCAGGCGTTTTGCACAAAGTCTGTGAATTTTTATGTATTCTTTAAGAGCTTTTTTTTCTTAAAACTAAAAAATTTCAATTGGCAAAATATGCAAAAAAAAAATATATATATTTTCATCTCAAGTAAAAGTCGGTTTTAACACAATATGTTCTACCTAAAAGCAACAACAACAAAAAAACAGAAAGAAAAAACTGATAACACACTAAAATTCGTATTCGATAAAAAAAAAGTTAAATAACAGTTGGAAATACAAAAAGCCAGCAGTTTTTTTCCTCTCTTCTTTTGTTAGTTGCAAAAATAATATGCAGGTGTTTTATTGTTGTATGGGTTAGAAATAAAAATTATACAACAGCAGTAACCAGGCAACAAACAGCATTGAAGAAAATATGTTCAAGCCATTGCAATGAAAAAGAATAACAACAACAACAACAAGCATTGATAGTCAATGTCTACAGAAAGTCAAGCTTAGAGTTGTGTCAGTTGGCTGGCTGACTGGCTGGTTTCATTTGGTTTCTTCGGTTTCACTGTGACTTCATGCAGCTGTCATGGATTTTTATTTCGAATGCCTTGAGTGTCGACTCTTTGCGAATCAACATTCCGAAATAAACACTAAAACAATGTATTTTTTAACTTGGGAAACATTCTAAACCACAAATGGATTCATATGACTGACTGACGCATAACAAATTTTGCATAAAATTCAAATGTTGCAAAAATAAAAGTTATTACTTCGAAATATTTGCGTTCAATTAAGTTCTTTGTATATGACCCAATTTCCTTTAAATAGGCGTGTCGCGGCAATCATTCAGACATTAGCTTTAAGGTGGTTTAATTATCTGAGGCATTCGTACGACTACAAAAGATATTTTGCAATTCTGCTTAAAAAAAATTTATAATAAAAACTTTCAAATAAATATTTATACGGTGTTCAGACATACACCTTAATTGAGCTTATCACAATTAGGGCCATTATTGAGCTCAATTAACCATATAAAATTTTTAATTAAGTGATTGCTCAATTAACACTTAATTGTTATAATATGTATATAGTACAATTACAAATGCAGCACTGCTAAAAAGTGTGTTTAGTGAGCAAAACACAACTCACTGAACAAAGTTAGTCGAGACTTAGCACCTAAATTGTGGAAAAAGTAAACAAAGCCATACACACAATTTGTCGAGCCATGCCGAAGTTCAATTATTTCATTAAATTATGGTATTCTGATATTTTTAAGCTTAAGGTCTATTTATTTTAGTTTAATTTTTAATTTCAATATTTCGTCACTCCTTTGTGAGACTTCTTCAGGAAATTAAAAAAAAAAAAAAAAAAACTGATAGCGTGAACAATTCCTCACGAGAGATTCACGATACCATTTTTCCCTTCGAGTGGAATATATATTTCAAATGAACAAATATGCCCCTTGTTATTCACGATAGGGGTGATTGTTTCTGAGCTATTTTTCAGTGTCTCTGGATCGACGAAATTTGGCAAAAATTTGTCCTATTGTTTGAAAACGAGAAAAATTGGACCAGGAAGAAAAATTTGTTCCCTTAAAAGAACTACTCCCATGTCTGAAAAATTAATTTTAATTTTTAAGTTTTTCATAGTCTTGTTTAGCGAATACAGTTTTTAACGTTGGCGAAAGTTCATAATCCCAAGATTGAATACTGTAAATTCCTTTGTCCACGTCCCTTTTCTGGGGTCTTGGTCACTTGTCAGTCCAACTGCATACTTAAATTTTTACATATTTTTATACCCTTCACAAAAAAATTAAATGTTTGTCATTCCGTGTGTAATTTCTTCGATATCAATATAGGACCCCATAAAGTATATATATTCTGGATCCTTATGAATAGCGATGAAAATTGAACGATGTCCGTCTGTCTGTACGTGAAATACGGGCTCTTCCCAAGCCCCCAGAAGAGCTAGAGACTTCGTTCTTGCATCGTTGGATTGGAAATGAACTTAAACAGAGTGCTATTGAAATTCAGAAAGTTCCGAAGTATGGTTCCAGAGCTGGGAAGCTTTCACCTATTTCTCGACGCAAAATTTATACCAAAAATCAATTATTTTTTTAACGTTTGTAAATTAAACCTATTTTGTGCTTTGGGAAGCCTCAATGGTCTATTAAAAACTAAAAAAAAAAAAAATTTTTCCAGGGAAGGGAAATTAAAATTTTTTTTGGCCCATTCCGTATTTTGTAGTACATATAGTAACTAAATTTTTTAAAAATTTCAAGTTTTTCTTTAAGAAAACCACTTTATACGTCATGAAGATTTGCATTGGCCAAAAAAAATTTTTTTAAATTTTGTTTCCAGGGGTGGGAAATTTCATTTTATACGTGAAAGTAATCAAACAGGCAATTGATGTTCCTTTTTTTTTTTTTTTTTGCTAGCTTAAACTGTCTTATAATTTAGGAAGCACGAAATTGGTATCAAAAATTCAAAAATAAAATTTCGAATCCAGGGATGGGCAAGTGCAATATTTAAAAGTGCATGAAAGTGACCAAAATGGTTAAAAATTTTAAATTTTTCTTAAAAAAAAAAATTACTTTATACCTCATGAAGCGTTGCACTGATAAACAAAAAATTAAAATTTCGCTTTCAGGGTTGGGAAAATTAAAGTTTTTTTTTTGTACATGCAATATTTTGTAGTACATGCAATAACCAAACTGGTTACAAAGCTTTAGTTTTTCTTAAACAAAACTACTTTATGCCTCATGAAGATTTGCATAGATAAAAAAAATTTTAAAAATTTAAATTTCGCTTCCAGAGCTGGGAAATTAAAATTTTTTTTTTACATAAAAGTAACCAAAAAGGCAATTAACGTTTTTTTTTACTAATTAAAACTATTTTTTAGTTCAGAAAAAACAAAATTGGTATCAAAAATTGAAAAAATAAATAAATAAAAATTTTGATTGCAGAGTTGGATAACTGCAATATTTTGGGGTATATAAAAATGACCTAAATGGTTACATATATTAAGTTTTTCTTAAATAAAACTATTTCATGGCTCATTAAGTGTTGCATTGGTAAAAAAGATTTAAATTTCGTTTCCAGGGTTGGGAAATTGATATATATTAAAGTAACCAAATAGGCAATTGACGTTGTTGTGTTTGCTAATTCAAACTATTTTATAATTCAGGAAGAACAAAATTGGTATTAAAATCTTAAAAAATCAAAATTTCGACTCCAGGATTGAACAAATAAAATATTTGATTGTACGTGAAAGTGACCAAAAAGTTTAAAAATTTAAATTTTTTTGTCAAGTAAAACTATGTTACAGCTTTTAATTAAACCTACTTCCTGTTTTAGCAAGAAAGAAAGAAGAATTACATCTGTGAAAGGTATTTAAGATTCGGCACAGCCGATGACTAGTTTTATCTAATTTTTGGCCCAATGACCGCCTTTTTAGTTCGGTAGGTTAGGTTAGGTTAGGTTAAAAGGGCTGTCCGCAATAAGCGAGAAAAACACTCGGAGGCCATCAAAAGGCCCATTGTGATGCCCAGAGGACTATACCCTACACACTCTTCTCAAGACGAAGTGGTGGTTCCTGAGAACCATCCAGTTCGGTAGGTTAATGTCAGTGGAAGAAGGTAACGAACTTAATGTATTGATGTTTGCTAAGCGGTTTCAAATTTAAATTTAGAAAAAAAAAGTTGTTACAACTACGAAGAATTGTTCTAGCCAGTGGTCACTCTTACTGCTAAAGGATTATATAAAAAAGATCCTTTCTTAGCTGGACTGTTATTCTGCTTAATATTTTTGAATTAAAGAGCACCACTGAAATATTTTGGAAACTTTTATCTACTTACAGTTATTTATTTATACACGAGCATCTTGCTTTGTAATAATTTTAGCTTAACTTTGTATTACTTTTTCCCAATTTTTTTTTCTTTTTCAGTTTGCTGGCTACGAGTGTATGGTTAGTTGGTTGGTTTGTCTGGTTGCATGTAACTTATAATTAACAGAAACGAAGCCAGGCAGCAAGCGAACAGACAAGACCATCCAGGCGAGCCAGTTAACATCAGTGGTAACAGTAGAAATCGAAAAAAATTAAAAAAAATATCTATATAACAAACCGAGCTTTTGTAGTACAAAACAAAAACATATTACAATGTCGGTACGAGCAGCCAGTGTTCCTACGAGTGCTCATGCATTAATACGAGTACACAAATGTGTAGCAGACAATAAATAACAACAACAACATGAGGCAAAAAAAAATCAATAAGTTTTTTTTTCAATCTTTAGCTCTTTTTATTCTTTGTTTTTCTAAATAATTTTTCTTTTCCAACACAAGTTGTTGCATCTGGTACTTGTGCGTTTCATTATCATTATTTCACCGCCCTCAAATGCGTGGCATGTAGAACTTTGCAGTGGCAATTATATGTTGTACAAAATATGTTGTATGCCAGTGAGTGCTGCATTGTTCGAATACTTAGACCAGACTTATAAAACTATTCAATACAACTTGAAGTCATTTGCATGTTCCCCTACATTGCCTACGCATGTGGTAACCCTAAGTGTATATGCTTTTTCCTGTGGGGTCTTTTCTTCACTGTATTTTTAAGGAAATACTTTAACGCAGTGTTGCCGTATCTGACATAATTAGTCCAATCCGGCAATTACCCTCCCAGCTGTACTGCATTATAAGGTTAAATAATTTGTTAGTGCCTATACATTTTTTAAATCGGTCCTAATTAGGGTATTCTTTAAACCGGGATTTTATTTTAATCGATTAATCACTCGATTAATTAACCGAAATTTTTGGAAATTTTATTATTGATCGATTAACCGAAAAAAATTTTAATTTTCTATCACTTATTCCTGACGATGTTAACAAAATGTTAACGAAATATTGAATTTTAATAAATAACATTTTTAATAAATTTATAATAAAAGATAATTTCTTAAATGTTTACCCCGGTATTCATAAAAAAATAAAACGTATTTGAAATCTGTTTTAAGAAAATTTTGTATGAAAAAATTTTATTAAAATACATTTCAAACTCATTTTAAATTTTATGAATACCGGGGTTAGTATTTAACCGACTCTTTTCTTAAGTTTTGTAAAACTTGCCTCGGCAAAACTATGTCTGAGTGGAAGTATAAAATAAATGTATTTAAAACTTGAATTCGTATCTCATTAAATTTAATCCTTAGATTTTTAATTAAATCAATGGCAATAGTATTATTGGCTTCTATTAAATTGTTAATTGAAAAATCAATAATTCTCTCAAACTCAATTAGAGCAGCAGAGTTTTTACTCGACTATTTTATACGCAAGCCCAAAGGCTTTTAAGGTTCTACTTAAGTTTTCTAAAAGTCGTTCATCCAAATTAAAATCAGCTAGAACCTGACCCAAAAATGTATATATACGAAGGAAATTGTCCATCATTTTGAACATAGAGGACCGACAGTATTTGACATCACGTTTAAGGCGTGATCTGTATGTACGATTGTAGTTTTTGCTGTTCATCATATGACCTATTAAAATTAACACTTTTTTTGTTTGTATGAAAACATATTTTCGAAACACAAAACTTTTTTAATACTGCAAAAAACAATAATTACATACGTTAATTGATTAAAATTAACCGGTTTAATCGATTAATTTTAATCGATTAATCGAAACACAAAACCTTTTTATGTGAGGCGAAACATATAATAAAAAACAAGAGAATAAATGTTTTTATACTGCAAAAAACAATAATTACATACGTTAATCGCTTAAAATTAACCGGTTTAATCGATTAATTTTAATCGATTAATCGAAACACAAAACCTTTTTATGTGAGACGAAACAAATAATTAAAAACAAGAGAATAAATGTTTTTATAGTGCAAAAAACAATAATTATATACGTTAATCGAATAAAATTAACCGGTTTAACCGACTTATTTTAATCGATTAATCGACTAAAATTAATCGGTTTAATCATTAATCGCAAATTGTAAATTAACCCATCAGTTAATCGGGCAATAATTAAGGAAATTACGTTAAAACATAAATGGAATTTTTTGACGAATAAAAAAAAAATTTTCCAAATATTCACCCAGCTGTGGAACAGTCCTCGTACCCAGCATCACTGTATATAATAGTTGAAGCAGATACAAATGCCAGTACCAGACTTTGCACTCAACACTCAGCTTTAGGCTACAAAAAAAATGTTATAAAAAATCAAGATTTAATTTTTCCGGTTAATCGATTAATAGACTAAAATTAACCGATTTAATCGTTAATCGAAAATAGCTAGTTTTAAATTTAATCGATCAGCTAAGCGAATAGTGATTAATCGGTTAACCGATTAACAATTAATCGAAGGAATACCCTAATACTTGATTCTTCATAAACTTGTAAAACTTTTTATATAAAAACTAAAATATGTAAAAAACTAATTGCACCGCCAGTGCAAACAGAATAGAACATGTTCAGGGGCAGTTATTTGCGATTACAGAACAACACCAGAGAACGGAATTCTATCAAAATAATTCTTAAACATAGCGAAAATTGTTATTTACGTTGGCATAGCCTCATTAAAAATTGATGTATATAAGCATGTAGGGTAATTTTGCCTTGTCCGGGTAATAATTTCTAAAATTTCTATTGGCACTACCGTTCGAAGGACTCTGCTGCTTAGTGTAGTTGGCTGAGTGCAGACATATTTTGTATCTGTCTTGTCTGTGTTTTGTGCGCACATACATATTCATTTATATGCATACATTTTTTTTATAATAACCAACTCTTGCCACCGTGTTTAGTTGTACGCTAAAAGCAAAAAAATGATAAAATAAATCTGCATTTATTAAAAACGCAAAATGAAGCAGAAAAGAAAAAAACTGAAGTTTTAAGAAAATGAAAGCAAAGAAAATATCATGAAATATTTACAGTTGAGAACAGCGGCATAGATGATGAATTAGAATCAAAACGACCATTTGTTGCACTGCTATATATTTTCTCAACACTGTCAGAATCCACTTTTCTTACAGAAACAAAAAAGACTCCATTATTTTCCCTCTGAAGAAACTGCAAAGCAAACATGCACTCCTAAAGTCCACATTCGCCAGCATATTCATATTCTGTTTCATACTATTTTGCAAAAAGTACACACCAGCCAAGAGCATTCATTAAAAAAAGTATGATTTTGCTGTTTTACGTAAAAAGTTTCCGATTTCTTAACACAAAAAAAAAAAACTTTTTTTTTCTTATTGATTGACAACATCCGGATTGAATTTCACTCAAAATATTCATGTAAATTTTGACTAAATGCTCGAATGAAAAAGGAATATGTGGAGAGAAGCAAAAGGATGCAAGGATGGAGTTTATTGTGGGAACTGTAAATTTTATAACAGGATTCCCACGATTGACAAATACGAACAGATGATGATGTTTGACGGACGAATGATGACAGTTGGTGGGTGACAGACACTTCAGTTGCAGAAGCAACAAGATGTTTTCATTAATTATTCAATGTTGCTGAAATCTGTGCTTAATTTTATTTCTTTTAGTTAAATGCTTGGAAGTAATTTATAGAAAAATATATAAAAAGAAAGTGTTATTTTTTTTTATTTTTTACAAACCCTTTTATTTTGCAGCAGGCATTTGAAGAAGTGATAATTGATAAAAAACATATACCCCCATATTCATAAAATTTAAAACGAGTTTGAAACGTATTTTGGTCAAAGTTTTTCATGCAAAATTTTCTTAAAATAGATTTGAAATACATTTTATTATACCCTTCACAAAAAAGTGAAAGGGTATATATAGGTTTGTCATTGCGTGTGTAATTTCTTCGATATTAATATAGGACCCCATAAAGTATATATATTCTGGATCCTTATGAATAGCGATGACGATTGAGCGATGTACGTCTGTCCGTCCGTCTGTACGTGAAATCGGTTTTCCCAAGCCCAGAGAAGAGCTAGAGACTTCGTTCTTGGACCGTTGGATTGGAAAAGAACTTAAATAGAGTGCTATTGAAATTCAGAAAGATCCGAAGTACGGTTCCAGACCTGGGAAGCTTACACCTATTTCTCGACGCAAAATATATACCAAAAACCAATTATTTTTTAATGTTTGTAAATTAAACCTATTTCGTGCTTTGGGGAGCCTCAATGGACTATTAAAAACTAAAAAAATTAAAATTTTTTTTTCCAGGGAAGGGAAATTAAAATTTTTTTTTGGCCCATTCCGTATTTTGTAGTACATGTAGTAACTAAAATTTTTAAAAATGTCAAGTTTTTCTTTAACAAAACCACTTTATACGTAATGAAGATTTGCATTGGCCAAAAAAACAAATTTTTTTTAAATTCAAATTTTGCTTCCAGGGGTGGGAAATTGAATTTTTTTTATACATGAAAGTAATCAAACAGGCAACTGCTATTGTTTTTCTTTTGTTTTTTGCTAACTTAAACTGTCTTATAATTTAGGAAGAACAAAATTGGTATCAAATATTCAAAAATAAAAAATAAAATTTCGAAACCAGGGATGAACAAGTGCAATATTTTATGGTACATAAAAGTTACCAAATTGGTAAAAAATTTGCAATTTTTCTTAAATAAAACTACTTTATACCTCAAGAAGCGTTGCACTGATAAAACAAAAAAAAATTAAATTTCTTTTCCAGGGTTGGAAAAATTAATTTTTGTTTTGGTACATGCAATATTTTGTAGTACATGTTATAACCAAAATGGTTGCAAAATTCGATTTTTTTCTTAAACAAAACTACTTTATACCTCATGAAAATTTGCATTGATAAAGAAAATTTTAAAAAAATTTAAATTTCGCTTCCAGGGTTGGGAAATTGAATTTTTTTTTTTGTACATAAAAGTAACCAAAAAGGCAATTGACGTTGTTTTTTTTACTAATTAAAACTATTTTTTAGTTCAGGAAAAACAAAATTGGTATAAAAAATTGAAAAAAAAATAACAATTTTGATTGCAGAGTTGGATAATTGCAATATTTTGTGGTACATAAATATGACCTAAATGGTTACAAATATTAAGTTTTTCTTAAATAAAACTATTTCATGCCTCATTAAGAGTTGCATTGGTAAAAAAAATTTAAATTTCGTTTCCAGGGTTGGGAAATTGAAATATTTATTCTTCATAAATGTAACCAAAAAGGCAATTGACGTTATTTCTTTTTGCTAATTAAAGCTCTTTTATAGTTCAGGAAGAACAAAATTGGTATTAAAATCTTAAAAAAATCAAAATTTCGACTCCAGGGTTGGACAACTGAAATATTTTATGGTACAAGAAAGTGACCAAAAAGTTTAAAAATTTTAATTTTTTTGTCAAGTAAAACTATGTTACACCTCACTAAGAATTGCATTGGTAAAAAAATAAAAATTCGCCTCCAGAGTTGGAAAATCGAAATATTTTTCGTACATACATAATAGTAAAAGCACAACATTTGGAATTTATGTATCCAAATGTTGTGCTTTTAGTGAATTAAACCTATTAGATATTTCAGAAAAAATTAAACTAGGATCAAAATATTATAAATTCGGTTCCAGGGTTGGAAAAACGAAATTTGTTGGTACATAAAAGTAACCATATAAGTTCCCAATTTTGGTTTTTTCAGTGACTTAAACCTATTTTATACTTCGCTAAGAATTAAATTAGTATTAAAAATTTAAAAAAACTAAAAATTCGGTTTCAGGGTTGGAAAATCGAAATATTTTTGCAACATAAAAGTACATACATAAATTCCAAATTTTGTGTTTTTAGTGAATTAAACCTATTTTATATATCAGAAAAAATTAAATTAGTATTAAAAAATTAAAAGTTCGCTTCCAGGGTTGGAAAATCGGCATTTTCTGATTCATAAAAGCCGCCATTTTATTTGTTATTTTTGATTTTTATGATGAATTATATATCAGAAAAAAGTAAACTGGTATTAAAAACCAACAAAATCTAAAAGACGATTCTACGGTTGGACAATTAGAACTTTTTGGGGTACATGAAACGGATTTTTTGTTTTGTTTGTAAATTAAAAATATATAATATTTTTGAAAGACCTTCAGAGGTATTAGATATAAGAAAAGCCAAACATTTAGCTTCCTAGCCGAAAAATTTAAACGTTTTTTTAAATATAAAAGTACACGATAACATAATTTTGATTTTTTAATTAAACCTACTTTCTGTTTTGGCAAGAAAGAAAGAAAGAAGAATTACATCTGTGAAGGGTATTTAAGATTCGGCACAGCCGAATATAGCATTTTTACTTGTTTAAAAATTAATTAAGATTTATAGGTAGAAAGCCGTAATATTAAATTCAAAGCGACGTAATAAATATTCCAATGGTACAAGAGAAAAGCTGTTTTCGTTAGTTGCTACATTCCCATCATCAGTACCCATAAGTATTTTTGTTTATTACAACTTATTTGAATGTGATACTTAATTGAATGTGATACATGGTTTTTATTTAAGGAAATACTCTACGAGAATTCAGTTTACTTCAGAAAAGTAAGACTGGAAGAAAGATGAGACTTCATTCAACGTGTGTTAGCATCAGCTAAGTATTAGTATTGTTTTCGCATTTTAGTTCCTCATAAAAATCTGTGCATACGATTTGAAAAGTCGGGTCATTAACATCAACTCTATTCGTTTGTTTTCTATTATTCACTTTTCTATGACAAAATTTTCTAAAGTTATTGAACTCCCCTCGTACTACTAAAATAATCTTCTATTGATCTTTAAACTTGAGAACTGAACGAAAACACTCGTTAGTTTCTTTTCTTTTCTTTCAAACGTTCATACGTAAAGATACGATAAGTGTAAATATCATGTAATTACACACTGTGATATCACCTCCCCGAAAATAGATTAAAAAAAATATAAAAATAAAAATTAAAACGACTCAAATTGTAATCGGCGTAATTTAATACTCTTTCTTCCACTTTTTTCTATTACACTTTATTTGTAATAGTATGTGTGCTGGTATAAAGTTCACACACATACTGACACATTCAATATTTTGTTGCTGGTTTTTTTTGTGTTTTTAATCGTCGTGTGTGCATTAGACGTCTGATTCGATTGTAATTCAATGCACATTTTTATTGTATTAGAAGAGCATTAGTTTAATATTTGGATTTTATTCGTGTTATTCTTCTTCTTCTTTGTAATAAATTATGTTCATTTTTTAAATAGCAACAATAAAATCGTGAATCGAGATTTCTTTTAAAACTATTCTCTATTTTTGGCACCCTACTGCAGGAGAATTATTTTCTTAAATTTTATAAAAAGTTTTAACCGGCTCGATATTGACTTACAGATACTTTTAAAACCAAAACAAATTCCAAAATTTTGTTTTTGTTTTAAATTTATTTGTTCGACAGAACGCTATCGGATGGCATCGTAGACCAGTTAATCGCTTAATATCCGCAATAACTAAAACAGACTTCATGCCCCCCCCCCCAAAACTCGACAATGTTTGTATCAGTGAAAGAAATTGTAACTCATTTTTGCAGAACTACTTTTTCTCTAGTTCCAAAGTATCAATATGTGCATATTTTCAAGTTGTCAGGAAGAGATCATTAACAATATCCAGATTATTGATTAAGAAGTTATTTGCCTTGTTCGAAATTGCAAATTATTTGTAGTCTTTTTTATTAAAAAAAAATTGTAATTATAAAAAAAAATTTATTTAAAAAATAAATATTTGTAGTTATAAATTATATATTTATTTTTAAAAATATTTTTATTTCCAAAAAAATGTTTATTTATTTATTGGAAAAAAATACTTTTATATAAAAAAAAATATTTTTACTTATAAAAAAAGTACTTTTATTTATAAAAATAATTTTCACTTATAAAAAATATTTTTGTTTACAGCAAATACTTTTATTAATAAAAACTGCTTTTATTTATAAAAAATATTTTTATTTTCAAAAAATTATAAAAATATTTTTAAATATATATGTATATGTTTTGATTTATAAAAAATGTTTTTACTTTAAAAATACTATAAAAATATTCGCAAATAAAAATGTATTTGCATTTATAAAAAATATTTTTAATTATAAAAAAATATTTTTATTTCTAAAAAATATTTTTAGTGATAGAAAATGTTTTTATTTTTAAAAATAGTTTTTATTTTAAAATTTTGTTATTTATAAAAACTGGTCTATAAAAATATATTTATTTATAAACAAATATCTTTATATTTAAACAAGTATTTTTATTTAAAAATACATTTTTATTTATAAAAAATATCTTTATTTTTAAAAATACTTTTATTTATAAAAAGTATTTATTTATTATTGATTAACATATTTTTAGATATGAAAAATATTTTTACTTACAAAAAAGAATTTTTTTTTATAAAAACTATTTTCCTTTATATAAATAGTAGTTTTGTTAATGCAAATGCTTTTTTTATAAAAACTATTCTCATGTATAAAAAATATTTTTATTAAAAAAAATTAATAAAAATATTCGCAAATAAAAATTTACTTTCATTATAAAAAATATTTTTATACATGAAAAAAAAAATTTTTTATAAAAAATATTTTTATTTATAAAAGATATTTTTATGTATAAAAATAATTTTACATGTAAAATGTATTTTAATTTATTAAATAATATTTTTATTTATAGCAAATATTTTTATGTATAAAAACAATTTAAATTTATAAAATATATTTAAATTTACAAAAAAATATTTTTATAAAAAAAAAATATTTTTTTATAAAGAAAACAAAATTTTTTTATGTATAAAAATATGTATAAAAAATATTTTTATGTATAAAAATAATTTTATATGTAAAAAATATTTTTATTTATAAAATAATATTTTTATTTATAGAAAATATTTTTATGTATAAAAAATATTTAAATTTATAAAATATACTTAAATTTATAAAAAATATTTTTATAAGAAAAAAGTATTTTTATTATAATATAATATATTTATTTATAAAATATGTATCTTGTTTTATTTATCAAAAATATTTTTATTTATAAAAAAAATTCTTATTTACAAAATCTGTTTTCATTTATAAAAAATATTTTTGTTTAAAAATATGGGATATATTTTTAAAAATACTTTTATATAAAAAAATATTTATTTATTATTAATTAAAATATTTTTATATATAAAAAATATATTCTTACTTACAAAAAAGTGTTTTTATTTATAAAAACTATTTTAGTTCATAAAAATAATAGTTTTGTTAATGCAAATGCTTTGTTTTTATAAAATCTATTTTTATGTATAAAAATATTTTTATGTATAAAAAATATTTTTATGTATAAAAAATATTTTTATTTTAAAAATATTCGTAAATAAATATTTATTTTCCTTTATAATAAATATTTTTATATATAAAAAAGTTTTCTTTTTTCATAAAATATATTTTTATATATATTTTTTATACTTAAAAATATTTTTATATGTATAAAAATATTTTTATGTATAAAAATATTTTTATATGTAAAAAATAATTTTGTTTATAACATAATATTTTTATTTAAAGAAAATATTTTTATGTATAAAAATATTTAAATTTACAAAAAATATTTTTTTATATAAAAAAAAATATTTTTATTTATGAAAAAAAAATATTTGATAAAAAAAAATTTTTTATGAAAAATATTTTTTTGTTTAAAAAGAATTTTTATAAAATAAAATATCTTCATTTATAAAAAAATTTTCTTCATAAAGAATATTTTTATACGTAAAAGGTATTTCAAATTTCAGTTTTTTTTAGTTCGGTGTCACCTCATGTTTTCTGAAGCAACTCATTCTTCGAAAAGCAAAAAAAAATTGAAACGTTCTCAGCCCCATGCGCACGGCTGCTTATACATTGTATAAGCAGCATTGTATAATATACAAGATGTGCGTTTGCATTTCTACAGGCAATTGTTATGCGATACTCTCTCTCTCTCTCTCTCTCTCTATCGCTGCTTAAATTTGTGTGCCTGTATTTTATTAAATACAGAAACATAAAAATGAATACAATTTTAAGTTAAACACAATTTTTTGGCCATTAAAATATTCTATTTTGTAACAGAATTTAAAACATTTTATTTACTCTGCGCTCCATCATACACGTGCAAGTTTATTTTTTTCAAATTTTGCCGCTGCGAGGTAAAACAACGTAATTTGTATGCTGTCAGCGTTGTTATGTTTACAATTTCCTTGTTATTGTTTTTTTTCTGTTTATGTTTAAACTGTTACCGGCCGATTGGTTTACACGCACTCAGGGGAATTTGTTTTGTGCTGAATCCACCCACTCAAGTCCAGTTAAAAATTCCAAAATACCTCCGATGTTTCAGAGTGTATAATTCAAATATTTACACACTTACGTTTCACTAAGTGAAAATAATTGTGGCAAAAACTCGTTTATAACGGGTGTGTTTTTAGCTGCACGATCATACAAGAAATATTCTTCGCATGCAATTATTTTTATTATATTGCGGTAGATAATTGCATGAGATTTATTGTTTGTGTAAGATTTCATGATATTCCGGGATTGAAAAATGCAAATCCCAAAAACGGCAAATACGAGTATTTCCCATATGGCATCACATATTCACTGCAAGTCATGATTGCCGCCTCAGTCGCTGTACGTTGTCTGATCACTAATGACCACAACTACAACGATGACTACGATATTATTATTATTATTTTTTTTGTTCAGTTTGTATTCTTTGGAATGAATCTAAAGCTGCATTAAATTCAATTATAACAATAACAAATACAATATGTATTGCAAAGCTTTTTTGTTAATTTCCATTTAACTTGTATTGTCATTTGCAATTATGCGACACACCGAGTCCTCTCTGTACAAGCCTAACTAATTTTGTTGATTTACAAAAATCATATAAAATCATATTTAAATCTCTCTGAGTAAATTGTGTGAAGAGTTGCCAAATATTGCATAAAATATTAATTTTGTACGAGAAGGTATTAGTTTTGCAAATAATAAACATTTGGCAATCTCTTCGAGGGAACAAATACGTCATCAAACGGTAAATCATGCGCAAGGCGTAATCTTTATTTTATCATTGATGTTTGTAGCTACAAACGGTTTGAAAAAAAAAAACTTAAATAAATAAATATTTATTTCCGACTTTTCTTTTCAATTTACCAGTAATTTTGCCGAACACATGCTTGTGCTGGGACAGAGAACTTTGTTGGAGGCCAAACTCCAACAGCAGACAGATAAAAGGGAACCAAACTGATATTCTCTAGCTGTTCAAGTAACGCAAGAGGTTTTTCTTTATTTTTACATACTTTTTTTTTCTTTTGCCTACAAACCAAATTCAATATGAATGATAAAAATATTAATTTCAAGAAAAAAGAAAAACAATTCACTCCTTTCAAGAGAAAAGATCTGGTTAAAAGGCATTTTGTGGTAAAGATCACTGCATCCCACAAAACTCATATTCAGTTTTATTTTCATTTCAGATTGATATCTACAAATAACATTGTGGGTATTTACAGTGTGTGGTAAATATAACACTTACACTCTTACATATTTTTCTTTTAAGTCTCATTTACATGACGTGTAGCTGTCACATGCAGTGTCGGGGTTTCCAATGAAAAATTTTACATGTTTACCAATTAAGGCCGCGCAGCACTATCCTATACAATCGAACGATCTGTCAAAAAAAGTATGGTAGTGTGTGTGCTAAAAAAAAAAGTATGGTAACTTGGACTAAAAATGCAATTAAGTGAGAGATTTTGTTGAAAAATCGTGCGATTTCAAAAACTTTATAAAAATTTTCATTAAATGCGATCAGCTTAATTATTATTTTAAGCCAGATATTTTTTGCTTCATTATTGTAAAATAGTGTGTCTCTTAAAGCGCCATTTTGCAAAAGATTTTTTAAAATTTGTCAGACAGCTGCAAGATTTTTTTCTCGATCTTTATCCTTTTTTCCTAGAAGTTTATGTTTTAGTAAGAAACGTGTTTTATATAAACGGGATTTCGAAAAAGCCGATTTTTCTTTAAGAGATGAAATCTATTTTGAAACTAGTCCAAACTGAAGCGTAAGAACATTTAATTTCAGTTAAACTGTTTTCTTTTTTGCATTTAAAGATCGTGTTCTTCTATAAATTCGATATATTATACATGAATGCAAAACAAAATTTTTTTTGTAGTACATTTCTCAGTAACTTATCGTTTACTGATATTAATAAAATATATATGATTCGAAAGGCATTTTTAGGTAGTTTTGCAGAACATATATATTTTCCATAAATTCTTTTCATAAAAATAGTAAAAAGCATGTATAACATGTTTAAAAAGCAACAAAAAAATCTTTCTATTTCGTCTTGTATTTGCAAAAGCACACATATTTACATACAAACAAACGTTAAAAAAATCTAAAAATTTAGTGATTTCCTAAAAATTTTTTGTGCAACGAAAACGAGGAGATATGAAAAACACTCGGCTATTTTTCATAATTTTTAGAGAGACTCACATATACACATGTACAGTATATATGGATTTATTTTACACGACATTACATATGCACGGAAAAGGAAGACAACATCTCCTGCATCAAATGGCTGTCGTGTGACCACCATTTCGGAAAGAGTTACATTTTTGTTGCATCTTTTGTTTAGAAGCAGTAACAGCAAATGCGTTCGTAGTTGATGTTGTCACTTTTGCAAATGATTTGAGTCACTGTTAGTGATGTAGAGATGATTCATCTGTTTTTTTTTTTTATTAATAAAGTTTAGGGTTTTTTTCTGATTTCTTGTACTAAACACTACATATTGTTAAAGGTATTATTGGTTAGTTGTTGTGTTTAAAACCATGAATGCACAAAATATATCAGCGATTTAAAATAAACTTTAGAAGGTTTTTTTTTTTTTTTCAACTAATTCGCAGTGGAATCATTTTTCTATAGGGTAATTGACAGTTCTGTTGGCCCGTTAACACGCTTGCCAATTTATTTTCATACTTAAAAAAAGAAAAACTGTTAATTGTTCTAAAATAAAAGTTTAGATTTAGTACAGTGGAAAGAAAAATTCCGAAAATAGGTCATAAAGAAAATAATCAAACGGCAACACAACAGATATTAAAAGTGTGTTGCCATCGATTTTATGCAGTTCTCGTATGTAATTTTCTAATAAAATCTGTATAATTGAAAACTGATGGCAATAAGCACAAATACCCATGAGTACTGATGATGAAGTGTAGCGGCTTTCAAAAACTGCTGTTCTGCTGTACTGTAGAAATTGCTTAAAAATAAAAATGATGTTATTTAATTGCTGATCAGTTAGCTTTCTCGATTATTTTTTAGGACGCGATAAACTGCTATCGATAACTGATCAGTTAGTGCTCTCGATTATTTTATAGAATTCGATAAACTGATATCGATATCTGATCAATTAATGTTCTCGATGATTCTATAGGACGCGGTAAACTGATGTAGATGTTTGATCAGTTAGTATTCTCGATTATTTTATGGGACTCGATAAAATGATATCGATATCTGATCAGTTAGTATTCTCGATTATATTACAGGACTCGATAAACTGATATCGATATCTGATAAGTTATTGCTCTCGATTATTTTATAGGACTCGATAAACTAATATCGATATCTGCTCAGTTGATGTTCACGATTATTTTAAAAGATTCTATAAACTGATATCGATATGGGATCAGTTGGTGTACTCGATTAATTTATAGGATTCGATAAACTGATATCGATATCTGATCAGTTAGTGTTCTTGATTATTTTAAAGGAAACGATAAACTAATATCGATATCTGCTCAGTTAATGTTCTCGATTATTGTAAAGGTTTCGATAAACTGATATCGATAACTGATCAAATAGTGCTCTCGATTATTTTATAGGATTCGATATAGTGATATCGATATCTAATGTGAATTAGAGCTGTGGACTATTTTATAGAATTTAATAAACTGATATCGATATCTGGTCAGTTAGTATTCTCGATTATTTTATAGGACTCAATAAAATGACATCGATATCTGATCAGTTATTGCTCTCGATTATTTTATAGGACTCGATAAAATGAGATCGATATCTGATCACTTAGTGTTCTCGATTATTTTGTAAGACTCGATAAACTGATATCGATGTCGGATAATTTGGTGTTTTCGATTATTTTATAGGATTCGATAAACTGATATCGATAACTGATCAGTTAGTGCTCTCGATTATTTTATAGGACTCGATAAACTAATATCGATAACTGACCAGTTAATTCTCTCGGTTATTTCAAAGGATTCGATAAGCTGATACCGATTTCTGATCAATTGCGCTCTCGATTATTTTATAGGATTCTATGAACTGATATCGATATCTGATCAGTTAATGTTGTCGACAATTTTAAAGAAATCGATAAACTGATATCGATATCTAATCAATTAGTGCTCTCGATTATTTTATAGGACGCTATAAACTAATATCGATAATGCTGTTGACTATTTTATAGTATAGGATTTGATAAACTGATATCGATATGTGATGAGTTAGTGCTCCCGATTATTTTATACCACGCGATAAACTGAGATCGATAACTGATCAGTTAGTATTCTCGATTATTTTATAGGACTCGATAAACTCATCGTTCGAAATCGGTTGATTCATTCAAAAGTTATTGTACTAGTTTGAAAATGAAGTTAATAGTGTTTGATAAAACTGTTATTAGACTCTTGAGCTCTACAGAGCCTAAAGACATATGGAACAGCACAAAAAGCCACGTTACGTTAGCCGGAAGTAGGAGGGATGGCCTTTAGGGTGAACCATTTGCCATATATATTCTTTTTTCGTTTTCTTTTTGTAGGGTATGAAACATATCGAAATTGCAGTGCATAATTGTTTTGAAAGTTATTTATAAATAAATATTTGCGTAGTTGTATTTGCTTCCCCATAAATTGTGTGCATGGAAATAAATTTCTTCGAATTTTGTCTACTTGTTTGCGGTTCAGATATCAATACACAACAATTCTTGGAAGTGTTTCACTTCGTTAAGATACAATTGTATCTGCTAGATTTCCGTATTTTTTATATTTTATTTTTTTTATCATATCTAACAGTTGTTTTGAAAGCAAAATTGAAAGAACAATTAGAAGAATATGTATTTTTAGCATAAAACTCGCTTTACAAAGTTTTCAAGAAATAAAATCGTAAGTACATTTAAAACAAACAACAACAAAAAAAGAATGTACCTACTCGATTATTATTTAAATTCAAGTTGGAAAACCCGGTGATCAGTATATTGATTCTGGGCAACTTTAAGATATTTTTCTAATCATGTTACTTGTTGTTTTTGTTCGATTTGCCTTTGCGTTTGGTTTAGGCCTGCCGTCGAAGTTCAAGCCGAAGCTTTTGTATTCTGTTAGATAATGAATGTTTCAAATGGTTAGACAAGACCTTGAAATAATTTTCTTTTTTTTTCTGGTGTATTGTTTTGTATTCATTATTGTTACTTCTATTGTGTTGCTGTTGTGAGCTTTTTTTTTGTTTTTGTCTTTTTATGTATGAAATTTTATTGTTATTATGTTTGTTATTTTGTTTTAAAAGTGCACGATTCGTAAAATTGTTCACTTAAAATACAACAAAAGTGGAGAAAAAAAAGATTTGTTCGAAAAATAAACATATTTTGTTCTTTTTAACGTCATAACAACTCAACATGACATACTATACGTAGGCACACACACACTCACACTCACACACAAGCTTCAACTTGGTAATGTTACGTATAGTGTGGTCCACAGATCTGCAAAGGAATTTATATACATATATACTAAATTCCATTAAATCTTATAGGCTCATATATTGTTCGAAATTTTTTGTTTAAATTCAGAAGGACATGATAACTATTTTAAAATACAAAAGAAAGCCAACAATCAATTTGTAATTATTCAACTTACACAGTTAAGCTAAACAGCTGTTTTAGAAGGCCGCTACACTTTCATCATCAGTACTCACGTGTATTTGGTTTGTCACCACATCGTTTGATTATCATATTTTTATACCCTACAAAAAAGAATTTGGAGGTTATATTCACTTTGTCATTCCGTTTGTAACGCATCGAAATATCCATCTCAGACCCCATAAAGTATATATATATTCTTGATCAGTGATGAAATCTAAGACGAACTGAGCATGTCCGTCCGTCCGTCCGTCCGTCTGTGGAAATCACGATTCAGTCCAAATGAAAAAAGCTAGACTCTTGAAATTTGGCATAAATATATTTTGAAGCTTAGAGCAGGTTAAGTTCAAAGATGGGCTAAATCGGGCAAGAGGGAAAAGAGTTCCCCTAAGAAGAACTAAACCAACCCAGAAAAAACAACATAATTGTTAAAGTTTTTTGGTTATTTTGTTAAGCAAATGATATATTTTTATGTCAAATACGGTCCAACGCCTTAAACTTGGAGCCATAAAATAAAATAAAAATATTTGTTGACCCCGCCCACTTTAGTGGGCGTTATTATAGGCAAAAATAGCATAACAATTTAACAAATTGTTTTACTTAAGCCTACATTCCTTAAAAATAACACTTTTAAGCTTTAATGACGAAGCTGAGACGAAACCTGGTACTACTCTGCCCTACCCCCTCCTTCCCCTCCGCCCCTTAAATGACCCTACCAAAAAAAAATTTTTTTTTTAATTTTGTATATAATCATCCCAAACATTTATCTTTAGAGTTTTATGACTGCCTGTTGCTGCCCTACCCCCTCCTCCCCCTTTGCCCGTTAAATGACCCTATTAAAAATAAATAAATTTTTTTTGTTTTTTTAATTTTGTGTATAATCATCCCAAGCATTTATTTTTAAAGTTTTACGTCTACCTGTTTCTGCCCTACCCCCTCCTCCCCCTTTGCCCACTAAATGACCCTATTAAAAATAAACAAAAATTGTTTTTAATTTTATATATAATTATCCCAAGCATTTACTTTTAGAGTTTTATGACAAAGGTGAAATGTTTCCCCCACAGCCCTTGCCAGAGCGACCCCGCCAAAATACAGTTTTTATACCTTCCAAAGAGAATTGGACACCATAAAGTTTCAATATTCTTGATCAGTGATGAAGTTTTAGACGGTCTAGCAATGCCCATACGTTCGTCTGTGGAAAACATGATATTGTCTATTTTTAAACCCGCCCCCTTCAGTAGGCGTTGGCGTACGATATTATATAAAGGAACTCTGTCCCACCAAGTTAAACATTTCAAATTCCCTTACTAAATATTTGGAGGGTATTTAAGATTCGACCCGGTCGAATATAACGTTTTTACTTGTTTAATTTTAGTAAACGAAATTTTTAATAATTTTATAGAAAAAAAAACTCAAGCAGCTTAATAAATATAATAAAACTTACATATTTATACAAAAAAGTACATAAATAGCATTTTCTTCTGTTTATTGCCTGATATGGGAAATGAATTCACTCTTTCAAGTTGCTGCTTAATTGTTGCTGTGTACTATAGTTATAGTACGGATGTTGTTTTGTATTTTTTTTTTTTTTTTTTTTTTTTGAATAGTGGAAGTCAGTCGTATCTCTATGAACTCCGCATGAAATTTTAGTTGATTTTATGGGGTCCGTATGAACGAACACACGCAATCACACACAATGAATCAAGCGGGCAGACATATAGAGACAAATAAATGTATATTTCATCAAATTTATATAAGTTTTTTTTTTCCTCCATCATAGTTTTTTATTTTAGAATACAAAAAGCACAAGGTCATTTTATGTCATATTTTAAAGTCCGAGAATCGCGCATAAATTAAGCGCACAAAAATTAAAGAACACAGTAGTACTACTCTACGCGGAACACACAAGCGTTACGAGTATTTGTGAAAAAAAAAGAAATATTCTAATGATGTCATGTAAATTATTTATTTTTTATTAAAATTTTTTTTTTTTCTTATGATCAAGTATTCCGCTTAAAGAAAGGAAATCGCACTGAATTGTAAAAACTGATTTTATTACACATATTTATTTTATGCTTTGAATATTTTCTTAACAAATTTCTTTCAAGAATTCTTTTGTGACAAATTCGGAAACAGACAGTGTAGCCATCCACCCCTTTGCCATCACTCAATTGCCATTAATAAAGGGGACATTTTACAATTTTTATTCTTTAAGAGATCGGATTCATTTCTAATAGCCCTAAAAAAACAATAAAAATTAATTCCCATAAATTTTAAGAAAATATACAAATTTTTAATGCTTGGAATTTTGTTTTAAATTTTTTAAATAGTTCATTAAAAGCTATAAATAAAAGAAATGCCTTGTCGGTGATGCCGCCAGAACTGAGTGATATTTTTTTTCGAATGTGAAATAATTCCACTGAATCCGGACTCGTTTTATTCATATTTTATATTTAATTAAAATAAAGTGATCAAATTTAACACTTGTCGCCAACTTCGATGTTTCATAATATTTTAAGGTTAACAAGTTTTTATATCTGAAAGAAAAATTTACTTATTTTACCTTAATTTTGTTATAACCTTAAAAATATTGAAATAGTATAGGAATAGAACTTTTTGAAAAAAAACAGATTTTCAAAAAGAATACTCTTTTAAATAGTACTTTTCGAAAAAATTACCTTTTGAAACATTACTTTTGGGAAAAGGTACTTTTTGAAGCAGTATTTTTCAAAAAAAGTACTTTTTGAAAAAGTACTTTTCGAAAAAAGTACTTTTTGAAAAAGTACTTTTCGAAAAAAGTACTTTTTGAAAAAGTACTTTTCGGAAAAAGTAGTTTTTGAAAAAGTACTTTTCACAAAAAGTACTTTTTGAAACAGCACTTTTTAAAGAAATACTTTTTGGAAAAGTACTTTTTGAAAATGTACTTTTTGAAGCAGTACTTTTTGAAAAAGCCCTTTTTGAAGCAGTACTTTTTGAAAAAGTTCTTATGGGGAATAGAACTATTGGGAAACTGTACTTTTTGACACAATACTTTTGTGAAAAGGTACTTTTTGAAGCAGCACTTTCCGAAAAAAGTACTTTTTGAAACAGCACTTTGAAGAAATACTTTTTGAAAAAGTACTTTTTGAAGCAGTACTTTTTGAAAAAGTACTTTTGAAGCAGTACTTTTTGAAAAAGTACTTATGGGGAATAGACCTATTGGGAAACAGTACTTTTTTTAACAATACTTTTGTGAAAAGGTACTTTTTGAAGCAGCACTTTCCGAAAAAAGTACTTTTTGAGACAGTACTTTTCGGAATAAGAAATTTTTGAAGTAGTACTTTTCGGAATAAGTAATTTTCAGAAAAAGTACTATTGTAGAAAAAGAACTATTGGGAAAAAGTACTTTTTCAAACAATACTTTTGGAAAAAGCTACTTTTCAAAAAATACTTTTCAGAAACAGTACTTTGCGGAAAAAATACTTCTTGAAACAGTACTTTGCGGAAAAAGTACGTTTTAAAAAAGTACTTTAAAAAAGGTATTTTTACAAATTCTTTTTAAAACAGTACTTTTTTAAAAAGTACTTTTCGGAAAAAGTACTTTTTGAATAAGTACTTTTCGGGGAAAAAACTTTTTGAAACAGTACATTTCGGAAAAAGTACTTATGGGGAATAGAACTATTGGGAAAAAGTACTTTTTGAAACAATACTTTTATGAAAAGGTACTTTGTGAAGCAGTACTTTCCGAAAAAAAAGTACTTTTTGAAACACTACTTTTCGCAAAAAATTTTTTTGAAGCAGTACTTTTCGGAAAAAGTAATTTTCAGAAAAAGTACTTTTTGAAACAGTATTTTTCGGAAAAAGTACTTATAGAGAAAAGAACTATTGGGAAAAAGTACTTTTTCAAACAATACTTTTGGAAAAAGGTATTTTTTGAAAAAGTACTTTTCGGGAAAAGTTATTTTTGAAATTATTTTTCAGAAAAGTACGTTTTGAGACAGTACTTTTGCGCTTACTGCAGTTGAACTTATTATTTTTGTCCAACTTGTCACTTCAAGTTCTTAAAATAATCTATTACAATTAAAAAGCAAAACTGAATAAATTTAGCAAAAAGGCAGTTCTTAAATCATAACACACGAATGAGAAGAATTAATTTCAATTATAATTTTTGCTTCATGTCAAAGAACAACTCACGTGTCGTAGCAGAAAATAATAGTTTATATGCTGACATGCAATCAAGAGTCATTTCCGCTATTATTTTGCTTCTGATTTTGTAAAGTGTGCACTTGTTGTCTCCAGCTTTTGCTATCTATTGGGTTTTTAATTTTATTTTAGCTGCCGCAGCCCAAACATTTTGCAGCTTTTTCCAAAACGGGACTAGCAGCAGTTTGGACTCTGGTCGCCAGATATTGTTGAACTGGCCATATTTTTTACTCAAAGCCTACACATTATTATTATTATTAATATTTTTTCTGAATATTCATTACTTGAAGCAAGTCCCCATTGAATTAATTTTTACACATTCTACTTAATTTTATCTTGTACATTTGCCCATTTTATCAAATATTAGCTCAGTCTCACCACACCTTTACTTTAATTAATTTTTTGGTTTGTTTGTACGAAACAAGTCAGGAGTCTAGAAATGCCTGTTTAGACTTAATCATTAAGATTGTCTTTTATCCGTTTTTTGCAATTCAAATGTCTGTCAGAGTTTGTTTTTTTTTCTCTTAGTTTTTAATGTTTAAATATAATAACAACAATGTAGTACTCCTGATATACTCATACTTGTAATATTCGGCTACGTACGTTCTCGTCTAGTGTATGCAAAGGGGTGTTATTTTCGTAATACTGATTTATGGCTAAAAAAGAAAGAAAATGTAGGAAAACTCAGCTGAAGTTTCATTAAGCATTGATAACATTTGGCTTATAACAACAGTGATGGCCATAAAAATAGTGTTAAGTAACGATGCCTGAATAGATAAATTGAAATTTCTCAGAAATGACGCGTGTAGCACAGCAAATTTAAAATGTGGATACAAAAAAAAGTTAGTAAAAAACGTTTTCCTGAACAAAAATAAATAATATTAGTTAATATAGCAATACAAATGTTCGTTAAAATTCTTACTACATACAAATTTAAGCTATGGCTTGAGCTACCAATAATAAAAAAATATTGGAAAAACGTTCACATGTACTTAAGTATAAAATTCAAACCAAATAAGTTTGACTTAGGTATGATGGAACAAAAAATTCAGAAAAATGGGACATGAAGAAAAATAATCAAACGGTAACACGGGTATTATAACAATAACATGTTAACATCAGGTTGATACAGTTCTCGTATTCTTTTTCACAATAAAATTTGTGTAAATAGGAACTGTTATCAAATTCAACTGAGCCACCTAATAAGTGGTGACAAACACAATACACATGAGCACTGATGATGAAAGGGTTGCGTCTTTCGAAAACAGCTGTTCTGCTCTGCTGTGTAAGTTGAATAAAACTGATGTTGACTTGCCTTTGTGCCTTGGAATATTTATCATGTCTTTCTGAGATTTAAAAACAAATTTCGAACAATTAGCCTATGAATCTTAATTCAATTTAATATAATAAATAATATTGATATACATATCGCACCCTAAATACAAAAGGGGCACAACTCAAAATTTTCCAAAACTGACTTTTTTCCATAAATTAATTCAGAATACACATCTCTAACTACTGCAAAAATTTCTTTCACATCACTATCTTCTTTAACTGGAAAAATACAGTTTGTTGTCTCTCCTGAAAATTTTAGTATTTTGAGTTGTGCCCCTTTTGTATTTAGGGTGCGATATGTATATTCGCTTTGACTCAACTGACTTTTGACTTAAGAGCACAATATTTTTTCTTTATATACAAAGTACTTTTCGCAAAAAGTACCTTTTTCAAAAAGTACTTTCTTCAAATAAACAAATATTCTTTTCAAATAGTAATTTTTCCAAAAACTTTCTTCAAAAAGTACTATTTTTAAAAAGTACTTTTTTTAAACAGTACTTTTTTAAACAGTACTTTTTTCAAAAAGTACTTTTTTTAAAAGTACATTTTTTCAAAAAATACTTTTTTTTTATATATATACTTTTGCCAAAAATTACTTTTTCCATTATATACCCTTTTCAAAAAGTACTTTTTCAATAAAAGCTTTTTCCAAAAAGCACTTTTTAAGTAAGACCGTTTCCTTAGCTGTACCTTTTTATAAAAGTGTAGTTTAAAAAAAGTATTTTTCTCAAAAAGATATCTAAATGTAGTTTTTCGCTACTTTGTAATTAAATAACTTTTCTTATAGGTACTTTTTTATATGAGTAATCTGTTCTTAAAATTGCATTCTCAAAAAGTACAGTTTCTGAAATTTTCATATTATAAAACTATATTTTCAAAAATTACATTTCCAAAAAAGTACCATTTCCACACATATCATTTTTCAAAAGCACCCTACACAAAAGGTGTTAATTCCAAAAAGGGTTTAAAATATTTGTTTAAAAAATCCTCTTCTCGAAAAGTATCTTTTTCAAGAAGTACTTAGTGTCAATGTTCTTTATATTTTCAAATAACCTTTTTCAAAAAGCACTTTTCCGAAAAGTGCTTTTACAAAAAGTACTTTTTCCAATACGTACTGCTTCGAAAAGTGTTTTACATGAAAAGCATTTTATTTTCAAAAACATCTTTTCTCGATAAGTACTTTTTCGAAGAGTACTTTTTCGCACTTTTTCTCAACAGTACTGTTTCAAAAAGTACTTTTACCAAAAGTACTTTTCCAAAAAGTACTTTTCCAAAAAGTAATTTTCCAAAAAGTACTTTCCCAAAAACTACTTTTTCCGAAAAGTAGTGTTCCGAAATGCACTTTTTCCAAAAAGTACTGCTTAAAAAAGTACTTTCTTCGAAAAATGTTTAAATGTTTAAAAATGTGTTTTTTTTAATTACATTTTTCAAAAAGTTCTCTTTCCCATAAGTACTTTTTCGAAAAGTACTTTTTCAGAAAAGTACTTTTTCCGAAAAGTACTTTTTCCGAAAAGTACTTTTTCCGATAAGTACTTTTTCCGAAAAGTACTTTTTATAAAAAGATATTTTACCGATAAGTAGTTGTTCACAAAGTACTTTTACCGAAAAGTACTTTTTCCAAAAAGTTCTTTTCTTGATAAGTATTTTTTAAAAAAGTACTTTTTCTGAAAATTGAATTTCAAAAATGGACTTTTTCAGCAAGTACTTTTCCCAAAAAAAAGTATTTCCACAATTTTTTTAAAAGAGTACTTTTTCACAAAGTACTTTTCCAAAAAGTACCAAAACATACGAGTATTTGACACTCGTTTCATAAGCCTCTGCTATGTTCGATAGTTTAGAGAATGCACCAAAATTAAGTTTTTACCTTTTTTAGCCATAAAAAGTTCATTTTTATATCAAAAAGTACCAAACAAGTGTCGGGTTGTTTTTAACAGCATTCGCATGCTTTTGGAGTTTTAAGGCTAACTTACTTTCGGAAAAATAACGATTGGATAATTCTTTGACCCTTTTTAGCATTTGAAAATCCAAAAGTCACTTCGCAGTCGATCTATTTAACGAAAAGGAGATCTGCACTCAGATGTTTCGGCTGATTTGTGATAAGCCACTCAGTAAGTCAGCAACGAAATTCTTTTAGAAACATCGAATAAGCCGTCTGTTGTCATACTCCTAATATTTCAGTTATATGTGCTATAATTTTGCACCCCACTTAATATTAATTGTCTGCATATGAGCCCATTTTATATGAAAAGTCGTAAGTTTTCGAACATTCGACTAGAACATTTAGGGGTGCTTTTGCCATACTTTCATCTTGCCTTGGCTCTTTTTGGTTATCAGCTAAATTGAAACGAACATTCCGAGCACAAACTAAAAGTATTTGAAGATACACAAGCCCATAAAAGTAAAATACGATACGATAAACATTAAAAAGCGTAACTTATATGAAACGAATTTTCAAATCGATGTGGCACTTGCTGCATTCAACTGCAAAACGGCTCACATACACATACACAAGCTTTAATATAACCAACACACACACATACACATTGACACTCTCTCTCTAACACAAATACAACAAAAAATAAAACAAAATAAATTATAGCCCAGATGGATACGCACGGACAATGTTGCTTAAGACATATTTTTCGAAAATGGGGTACAGGGTGTTTTTGCATTTCAAATCTGACGCAGCAACTACGGCAAAATGTTTAAAAAATAAAAACTTGCCAAAGAACAACTACAACAAGCAACCCTTCAATTAATGAAAAGTCAAAGAAAACATTTTTTAAAATTGTTCTTTACTTTTTTTTTGTTTCTTTCCACGACTGCCATCGCATGTAAAAATGTATTTCTAGTCCAAAATTTCATTTGCGAATTTGAAGGTTCTCGATGTTTTTTTATTTTATTTTTTTTCTTTGCTGTTTTCACTGTAAATTTCAAATTTAAAAATAATCCAGCAAAAAAAACTTGTGCTTGCGTGACTAAAAGAAACCGATTTGTTACTAAATTTTATACAAATTCATGTATTAAATTCTGGTATTTTAAATACCAGAGAAATAAGCGAAAAATTGCAAAAAAAAAATCACCTTGAATAAGTCAGTCAAGTCATGATATTTTTTATCTGTGAATATGTATTTAAGACCAGCGTAACCCAAGAGGCGTTATGTGATCCCTTGTCTGTCCGTAAAATGTTTAATTCTAATAATAACATTGAATATGGTTCGAGTCTAAGAATGCAACAGCACAATGGGACTGTAGGCAAAATAAACTTAAAATTAAAATAAGCTTAAAATAATTTCTTAGCATTTAAACTTAATTTTTTATAACTAAAAAAATTACAAAAAATATGATATTCGATAATAAACCTTTTGATAGAAAAAAAAAAACAAATACAAATTTTAATTTTAATAAAAATAAATCATTTTTGTTTCCTTCACAGTAAGAGAAAAAGACAATAAAACAAGAAAATGTCTAATAGCATTTTCACACTGAAAGTTAAAAACTGATTTTAGCGTTAAAATCATAAACAGCTGATTTTGCTTTCACACTGCAAATCGTGCTTGTAGCATACAGGCTGTTTAGTAAATTTGTTCAAAATAAATTAAATCGCTTATAGAAGTGTGTGAATTTGTTGCTGTACTTGTTCTCTATTTTTACAACACTTAATTGATAACTTTACAACAGTAGTTTTTGTTTCAAGGAAAAAAGAAAATTCTCAATTTGCTTATTTTATTTCCCCATACATCAATGAAAATATTTGCATTAACCTCCGTCCATAATTTTCTTTTTACTCTGGCATTTTTTAGTTCTTCTTGTGGCTGCATCGATTTTGACAATGTTTTCATAATATTTAAGACGTTAGTACATATTCTTATTATAAACACTACCAGCTGTTTCCAATATATAACTTGGCAGCACTCAAACTTAGCACAGGCAAAAACAACTAAAAACGTTATATTCGACCGGGTCAAATCTTAAATACCCTTCAAATGTTTAGTAAGTAAATTTAAAATGTTTAACTTACTGGAACAGAGTTCCTTTAAGACATCTCTGTACCCAATTTTAAATCTCTATTTGGAGAGAGTCAATCCGGGAAGAACCTCTGCAAGATCAGAGAACATTTTAGCTTCTTATAGGCTTAAGGAATAAAAATAGTTAAATATTTACACTATTTTTGCATATAATATTGTGCGTGAAAGCCCACTAAAGGGGGCGGGGCCCAAAAATAGACTATAACATGTTTTCCACAGACGCACAGTGTTGCGAAACCGGAATTTTTTGGAAATCATATTGCCTAAACTGTAATTTTAATTGTATCGATGAGAAACTTCTACAGATTGGTCAGAATGAAATCCCAAACAGAATTAGTGAAAAAAAAATTTACACCGAAAAAAATTGTTGGGTCAAATTTTCAACAAAAGTCAAAAATAAAAAAAAAATTGTTCGAAAAATTTAAAAAAAAATTAATTTTAATTCTTCTTTTATTTCTGATAAATACCCTATGATTAGTTTTTAAAATAAATTATAGGGTGGTCCGAACAAGAATTATAAACGTCAAATTTTCATGATTTTTCGATATTTGTTGAATAACTCTGAAATTTTATATAAAAGCAAAATCTATTTCATTTCTTATTTGAAAGGTGGCAATAAAAGCTTTAATTTGATACCGGTCTGAAGTCAATAGCTTCAGCCGCAACACAGTGAGACGGATGTATGGGCATTGCTAGATCGTCTTAGACTTTATCACTGATCAAGAATATATATACTGTATGGCGTCCAATTCTCTTTGGAGGTTATAAAAACTGTATTTTGGCGGGGTCGCTCTGGCAAGGGCTGTGGGGGAGACATTTCACCTTTGTCATAAAACTCTAAAAATAAATGCTTGGGATGATTATATACAAAATTTAAAAAAAAAATATTTTTTTTTTTTGTAGGGTCATATAGGGGGCAAAGGAAGAGGAGGGGGTAGGGCAGAAATCGGCAGTCATAAAACTCTAAAGATAAATGCTTGGGATGATTATATACCAAATTTAAAAAAAAATTTTTTTTTTTGGTAGGGTCATTTAGGAGACGAAGGGGAAGGAGGGGGTAGGGCAGAGTATTACCAGGTTTCGTCTCAGCCTCGTCATTAAAGCTTGAAAATTTTAATTTTAAGGAATGTAGGCTTAAGTTTTACTTTGTTAAATTCTTACACTATTTTTGCATATAATAGCGACCACTAAAGAGGGCGCAATTATATGCAAAATTTCAACTGCCCCAATGTGCACTGTGCTATGGATATATTGTTAGTTACCCACTTTGAGTACAACAAACATCTATGAATAATTGGAAACACATATGCATGTATGTATGTATGTATGTATGTGTGTGTGTGTGTGTGTGTGCATACAAACATACACATTCATACATATTCATGAAACTCATATGAATTACTTTTGGGCTGATCATTATGGCCTTTTGTATGGCTTTTGTTCTTTCTTTCTTTTCAACTTTTATTTTTCTTTGTTTTCGGCTAAAAAGTATCGATGCCAAGATGTGATAAGAAACAAAAAATATATATACATATATATTTTATATGTAGTTGTATATCAAAACGGAATAAAAGGTTTCTTTTATAAATTCGGTACCTGTGTATGTGTGTGTTGTGGCTGTATGCACGTGTGTGAGTACTTAGATTTTCATTTCATTCATTTCTTTGGTGGATGTATAATAAAAATGCAGCTTTTTTTTATTATTTTTAAGATTCAGTTTTATTATGAGTTCTAACCTTTAGAAATTATCCGTGTTTTTCCGCCTGCATTTACGAACAAAAAATAAATAAAAAATTATATATAACAATATAAATTTTATAACTACGAGGTGTTATCGATCAGTTTTGATAAGCTGGCATTCTGGCATTTAAAATATAGCAAAAAAACAAAATAATTCAAAAATGATCTAAATTAATATTTTAAAAACAAAGAGTGGGCAAATTTGAGGTTAGGAAATAAATTGACTTAAAAACACAATTTTTTTTTTACAAATTCAGTTCTATTAATTGTAAATGTTAAGTAGAAATATGGGAATTAATTATGAAATATGATGTCGGGTAAATGTTTACCTCTAGCTCGCCGGCAGACGTCCGTTCTTCTCACAAAATTTTGAACCCCATTTAGCATCGAAGCTTTACTTATCTCGCTAATGCAGCGCCAAATTTTATCTCTCAGAACGTCAGTTTTTTATGGTTCGTCCACGTAAGATCGGTCTTTCAAATGGCCTCAGAGAAAATAATCCAGCGGCTTTAAATCACAAGAACAAGGCGGCCAATCAACATCGCCAAATCGAGATGGCATGCGACCAGAAAACTTTTCATACATTAAGTGAATTATTTGGCCGGCTGTAGGGCTTGTGGTGCCGTCTTTCTTAAACTAAACGGCACTAAAGTCAATATGAGCCAATTATGGCCACAAAAAACCAGTTATCATGTGGCAATAGCCCCAGGGAATTCATGGTGACGGTGTTTCCTCGCTCATTTTCGGAAAAAAGGGCCGATGATGCCACCAGGTCATAAATTGCACCATAAGGACACTTTCTTTGGATATAATAATTTTTCGAGGAGTGTTTGTGGATTTAGGGATCCCCATATGCGACAATTTTGTTAGTTTACATAATCGCCTATTTGAAAATGGGCCTCATTTCGGTGATTTCGTTCAAAAATTCATAGTTTTCGTTCAGTTTTCAGTCAATTCACAAACGTTCGAAGCAAATAATGATCGGTCGCATTTAATTTTTGAACGACTTGAACTTCACAAGCGTGAAGACGAAGATCTTTATGCAAAATATTGTGTCTGGTGATGCCCAATTGTTGCGAACGTCGACGAGTTGATGTTCCAGACTCATTTCCAACACTTTGCTGTACAACGTCTGTATTTGTGTCACTACGGCCACTACGAGCGTATTATTTTAGTCTATTGTCAGCAACGATACCCAGAGCCTCGAATTTGACGATTAAATTACGCGCAGTTGTCTCAGAAGGAGCCTGATTACGAGGAAAATCAGCTCGAATTGTACGAAGTGATACAGTGAAAATTTCACAATTTTCATAGTAAATTTTCACAATTAAAATTCTTTGTTCAAGAGTGTCAGGAAAGGGACGAGACACTGGAGCACTACTTGTGCTACTGTCCAGCCTTTAGCCAAGTCAGAAGACAAACATTTAATCAGAAGATTATACAGGAGATGGAATTTCTTAGGGGTTCTAAAGGAGATACATTGAAGAAACTAGGTTCTTAACGTAATCAAATTCAAAGGTTTCCATGGTATCGGTGGAGGCTCCCTACAGTAGAATGGGAACTCCTTATTATAGAGCGCACAACAGGCCTATTAGGCCTAAGTGTACTCCTGGACGGATTGGGATAGCTTATGCCCCTCTCTTCAAGCTAACCTAACCTAACCTCAAGATTGTAACGTTCCATGGTTAAAATTTCCCAATTTTTTACTAAATAAATGTCACAGGATGACAGCTCAATTCTTGACATTTTCATCATTTGACAGCCAATTTACTTTCTAACCTCAAATTTGCCCATCCTGTATTTGAAGGGATTTTTTTATTGTACTATATATGACTTTACATGTGACCCTCGTATATTTTTTTCTGTATACATATATATAACAAATCACTGCTGATTTGGTTCTTTCTTTTGTACACACACACACATACACACATACACATTTACTTTGTTCATTGTGAGTTACCCATTTACCTGTTGCCTCTGCTGGTGCATGCATGACTTTTGTTTGAAAAAATCACCCAGACGGGCCATGCATTCTTTGTTCTACATCTAAGAACATGAATCATTTTGGCTGTTTGATATCAAAAAGGTATTTTATTTAAAAATAAACAAACTCATATATACACAGACACGCATACATTCTTATATGAACGAAAAATTAATGTTAATAAAAAATGGCTTATGAAACCTTTTTTTATGTTGGTGCCAGTCGTCAACCAGTTGCAGGGACTGGTCTTAATTTTAAATATTATTGAATATGTTTGAATACAGGACCATAAAAAAAAAGTTTATAAAAAATCACATGTTTTACAAATAATTGCCGGTTTGGTTTAATACTTTCTCAGCCGCTCTACACACGTTGATTCGTTTTTGGGAATTTTATAGCAGCAAAACCTTTAGGAATTCTGCTTGTTTGTAGAGGCCTTTTAAAGTGGTTACAAAGTAATGAGAGGTGCTTATTTAGCTCATTCTTTTCTTAAGCCTAAAAATTATTTTTTTTTTGGCATATCTAATCTGTTAATAGCATAATGAAGGCAAAAAAAATTATTAACAGAGATCAATAATTGGTGTTTTTTTAAACCTAATGTCGATCTGTCCGAATAAAAAACGGGTTTTGGGTTAAGCATTTACACAATAACGAGTTAACAGATTTTATTGAAATAAATAGAATCACAAGAATTAAATTATTAGTTATTAAGTCAAATAAAGAGATTGCAAGGAAGTTATTAAAACCCCCATCTTGTGAACCGGAAGTGGTACAAATCTGCTTCATTTCTGATGACTTTTTTTCATAGGATTTTCAAGGCAAGAAATTCTCTTTTTTGACACTTTTTATGGCGTAAGATCGAAATCGTGTTCCTAATATTAAGTAAATCTAATTTTAGTATGTTGTTTTTAATAAATTTTAATTTTTAAGAATTTTTTTATTTATAATAACAATCTTGCATTCGTTTTATAGTACTTTTCCACTATAAGCGAATTAAGTTGATTTGAGGAAATTATGTCGAAGTGTTGCCATATTGTGTTCGAATTTTCGAAATCATTTTGTATAGTTTATTTATTTTTTTCTTAACATAGGGAAAAAGCAAACATTTTATTTAAAATTAACTTGAAATGCCAAAAATAAAAAGAAAAACTATAAAAATGCAAAAGAAAATTGAGTTTTTCGTAAATTATATCCAAAAAATAAAATCAGCGCCATTTTATTCGTACTTAAGTGAAATTTATTTTTTTGCATTTGTAACTCACCAATAATGGATACCCCAAGGTTGCATTAGCAAGAATAGCAGCTTCGCACAGTTGCACAGACAAATTTCGAAGTAATTTAAAGCAAATTAAGTCAAATCATGTCGCCAATTACATAATTTGGGCAAATGAAATGATTTGGCCGAAATCACGTAAATGAAAACGTACCATTAGGGAGTTTGGGAAAGATCGTTTACTACGATACATATAATTATTAAGAATTTATATTAAATTGTATTAAGATTTATAGGCTAATTGTTCGAAATTTGTTTTGTAAATCTCAGAAAGACATGATAAATATTGCAAGGCACAAAGGAAAGTCAGCATCAGTGTTTAGTTATTCAACTTACACGGCAGAGCAGAATAGGTGTTTTCGAAAGCCGCAACACTTAAAATACTTACTACATTAATAATTAATATTTAATAATTTATTTTACGTACATCTTACTCTTCATCAACTTTTTTTTAACAATTTAATTTTTTATAAATAAAAATTCTTTATAAAAAACAAGTAAGAACTTTATATTCTTCCATCGGGCAGAATCTTAAATACGTGTCATATTTTGTGTGTCCTATTTTAAAACTCTGTTTTGTGGGGGTCACTCCGGGAAGGTCCTCTGGGAGAGACATCTCACTTTTGTCGTAAAAACTTAAAAAGTAAAATTTTGGGATAATTAAGTGTCATTTTAAGGACAAAGGTGGGTGGAGGGGTAGGACAGAGGAAGATCAGAGAACATAAAAGGTTAAAAATTAAATTTTTAAAAACTGTAGGCTTAAGGAATTCAATTTGTTAAATATTTACACTATATTTCCATGTATTATGTTACTTCAACGCCCACTAAAGAGGGCGGGATCAAAAAATGGAAAAGTTCAATGCTTTGGATTTTTTTGGCATAAAAATATATCATTTGCTTAGCAAAATTACAAAATAAAATTGAAATTTTTTTTTTTTGGTTTTAAAGGTTGGTTTAGTTCATCTTAGGGGAAATTTTTTTCCCTCTGGCCCGTTTCAGCCCAGTTGCGAACTTGATCTGTGCTAAACTTCAAAATTTATCTATAACAAATTTCAGAGGTCTGGCTCTTTTCGTTTGGACTGCAACGCGATTTTCACAGACGGACATGGCTACATCGTCTTAGATTTCATCACTGACCAAGAATATAAGAATACGGAATAACAAAGTCCAATTCTTTTTTGGAGCTTATAAAAATATGTATAATGAGAGGGGTGGTTTCCGAAAGCTTTTAGGAATCGATACAAAACAATTTACGAAATCTCTAAATAACTAAGTTCAAAATTATTTAACAGCATAATAAAATTCAATAATCTGCAAGGGTTTATCATCCATAAGTCGATTCGCGGTTAAATTATAAACCAAACTGAACATGTTTCACAGTAACATGTGACACAAAAACAGCTGAGCTGCCAAAAACAGTGTTGCCAAAAAGGAAATTACTTTATTTGTTCAAACTACAAATAAATTCCAATGTTGTTAAAGTAAAAGAACTTTTTACTGCCTTATTTATAAAAAATAAAATATTTCTGCTTTATAAAGAGTTTATAAAACAAACTCTTTACAATTCAACAATATTTTTTATGAAAAAGAACTTTAATCAATAATCTGGATATTGTTAACGACCACTACGTGTCATTTCGAAAATATAGGATTATTGATCATTTAAAATTACACAACAGGTTGCTGTTCCCCAAGAATTGGGAGTATCCAATTGCCTTTTTCCCTGGGAAATTATTCTAGGCATAATTAACACCTTTAAATTAGTTTTCCAAACAAAAAAAAAAAATTAAATAAATATATAAAACCATAAAAACGTCACATTTAACACTTTTTTGCTCACTGTCTTAATTTTACAACACTAATAAAGACAACAACAACAATAAGGAACATAAAAACGGCAGCATTTTCTTGAATTTTTACCGCAAATTTTATGATAGAAATTTCATATATCAATAATGCAATTTAATACAAAATATCTTTTGCTTTTAGTTTTTAAGCACTTTTTAACAGCAGCAGTAGCAGCAACAACAAAAACAACAACAATAATAATCCTAAAGTACAACGAACGACACGCTGCTGATAAGATAAGAATTCTATTTAAACAAAAAGTTCTATAACATTAGCAAAACATTAACAAAATATAACAACAACAACAACAACAATGATAAAAGGGAAATAGCAACAAAAACACACATACAAATAGCCATAAACAAAAGTGGAATGAACTAAATACGAGTATCAAAGAATCGTAAACTGCAGTTACGAAATAGGAAAATATTATGAAACAAAAACAAAAAATAAAAAATAAAAAGAGATCACTAAAATGAATTTGAAATAGTTTAAAAAGAAATGGAACGTAAAATATTTTCAAAGTCTTAACAATTTAACTCTGAGGAATTCTCAAGATTTTGCTAAAAGATGGAAAAAATTCCCAACTAAAGCTAAAGTGTTACCTTTCCAACAGCCGGATGATTTTCCAAACGATATATCAGTTATATGTACGGTGACCATTCGTCCTTTTTTTAAGAGGACAGTCCTCTTTTTTTACATGAAATTAAAGTGCGCTTTTTTTAATTGAAATGTCCTTTATTGTCCTTTTTTTATTATTAATACTTTTTTGTTTGAACTCCAATATTAAAAGTTTTATTTTCTAAATACAATAAAAGTCAAAATCACCTATACAATAGAAATTATTATCATCAAATGGATTGTGCAGAAATTCCATTTTCTCGAATGACTTTAATATTTCTGGACATATTTTAAGTTCTGGGCATATTTTGTTTAAAAAACATTCATATATGTAATTAAGTCGACCATGCCTAGAATATATACAATTGACTGCAAATAATCACATCAATTTTTATTACATTTCTAAATGTCCTCTTTTTGGGGTTGGAAAATATGGTCACCGTAGTTATATGTAGTGATGGCATACAAAAAAGAATAATCGATTAATCGAAACGACAAATAATTAATCGCTATTAATTGGAAACAATTAATCGATATTTTCAGCTAAAATTTAAAATTATCATAAATAAAAAAATATTATTTAATTAATTACAAAATTTTCTGTTTATTCAATTTATTAAAAAAGAATTTATTTGTTTAGTACAGAATTTAAAAAAATAGGAGCTTTGATAGCCGTTTCGTGGTTAATCTGTTCGGTTTTTCCGTTATTATTGCACCCGTTTTGGAAAAAAGCCGCTCTGATGGTAATTAGGGTTGCAGTTCTAGGGATTTCGTCGTCAGCCGTCAATGCTCAATGTATACACTTGGCGGCTGGCGACGTATCTTTTTTGTTCCTAGATGTCTATTGATTATTATTTGGAATAATCGATTAATTCAATTAATCGAAGGAGAATTCACGTTACAATTAAATCGTTAATTGAAGGCAAATAATCGATTATTTCAAATTTTTCGATTAATCGTGCCATCACTAGTTATATGTATGTAGATAGAAAATATTAAAAAACAAATTTTTACTCACCGGGCAGAGTCTCTGAAGATGAGTATTTCCAATTGTAACCGCGCTCACGAGTTTACGTTTTCTGCATTCAAATTATTTGTCCATTTTGTTGGAAATTCTATTAAAGAAAAATATGATAAAAGAAAAAATTAAAAATTTTTTATTAATAAAAAAAAATTGCAAACATTAAAACTATCGCTCTTATTCTGTAACAATTTGTCTAGGTCACATCAAGACAATATCAACAAGTAAAAACGTTATATTCGACCGGGTCGAATCTTAAATACCCTCCAAATATTTAGTAAGTGAATTTGAAATGTTTAACTTGGTGGGACAGAGTTCCTTTATATAATATCGTACGTCAACGCCCACTAAAGGGGGCGGGGTTCAAATATATACAATATCATGTTTTCCACAGACGAACGTATGGGCATTGCTAGACCGTCTTAGACTTCATCACAATTCTCTTTGGAGGGTATAAAAACTGTATTTTGGCGGGGTCGCTCTAGCAAGGGCTGTGGGGGAAACATTTCACCTTTGTCATAAAACTCTAAAAATAAATGCTTGGGATAATTATATACAAAATTAAAATTTCTTTTTTTTGATAGGGTCATTTAGAGGGCGAAGGGGGAGGAGAGGGTAGGGCAGAAACAGGCAGTCATAAAACTCTAAAGATAAATGCTTGGGATGATTATACATAAAATTTAAAAAAAAAAATTTTTTTTGGTAGGGTCATTTAGGGGGCAAAGGAAGAGGGGGGGGGGGGTAGGGCAGAAATCGGCAGTCATAAAACTCTAAAGATAAATGTTTGGAATGATTATATACAAAATTTAAAAAAAATTTTTTTTTTTTTGGTAGGGTCATTTAGGGGGAGAAGGGGAAGAAGGGGGTAGGGCAGAGTAGTACCAGGATTCGTCTCAGCTTCGTCATTAAAGCTTAAAAGTGTTATTTTTAAGGAATGTAGACTTAAGTAAAACAATTTGTTAAATTTTTATGCTATTTTTGCCTATAATAACGCCCACTAAAGTGGGCGGGGTCAAATAATATTTTTATTTTATTTAATGGCTCCAAGTTTAAGGCGTTGGACCGTATTTGACATAAAAATATATCGTTTGCTTAACAAAATAACAAAAAAACTTTAAAAATTATGTTGTTTTTTCTGGGTTGGTTTAGTTCTTCTTAGGGGAACTTTTTTCCCCCTTGCCCGATTTAGCCCATCTTCGAACTTAACCTGCTCTAAGTTTTAAAATATATTTATGCCAAATTTCAAGAGTGTAGCTCTTTTCGTTTGGACTGAATCGTGATTTCCACAGACGGACGGACGGACGGACGGACATGCTCAGTTCGTCTTAGATTTCATCACTGATCAAGAATATATATACTTTATGGGGTCTGAGATGGATATTTCGATGCGTTACAAACGGAGTGACAAAGTGAATATACCCTCCAAATTCTTTTTTGGAGGGTATAAAAATAGGGCAGTTACATTCTCTTTGCAGGCAATAACTGTTTAGTACGGACAGTCTCTGGGTACTCTCTTAGGCCTAGAAAATAATAGGCGGCAGTTGAAAGTAATAAAATGCCGAGGAAAAAAAGGATGCATATGTTGTATTTTTGATATTGTCTTGGCGTGATATTGACAAAGAGTTACAAAATAGGGGGTTTTATTTAAGATCTAAATTTTAAATGTGGCACCTTGAGAGCATTTAGCATAAATATTTTATAGATAAAATTCGAACATTATTTTGTTCCTTTCTAGCAAAAATGCAACATTTTAAAACATATATTTTATATAGGAGAAAAACAAATCAGGTGCCGAGTGCTAAAGAAAATCAGGAACCCTTGGACCCCATGAGACCCAATGCTACACGACAAGAATTTCTTTTTCTAAAATCATTCTAAATGACAAAAACTAAAGCTTTTTTTATTTATTTATTTTTATTTTATTTTTTTTTTGTCATAATGCGAAGGATATAGAGAAATCTTGTATATAAATACGCTACACTTTTTTTGTAGTACACTTTTAAATATCATATCGTCTATCAATATTAATAAATTATAACTCATTTAAAAGGTATTTTTATGTAGATAAGCAAAATAGAAATATTTCTTAAGGTACGGTCACACTTATCAAATATTTGCCCAGAACCACGTAACCACTAAATACTAATGACAAACATTTCATTCAGATACGAGTTTTTTGAGTAAAACAGTTTCATACGAAACTATTAGACAGTATTATGGAATTTAATACTAATGGAAACTTTTTAGCACAATTAACACTTGTTTGAAATAAAAGGTTTTTCAGTAGTATTGAGCGGTTACGCTTTTTTGGGCAAATATTTGGTAAGTGTGACCGTACCTTTAACAAATAAAAATAAATAAATTATATTTCTGTGTAGTCTACAATTTCCAAAAAAAAAAATTATATATACCAAATTTGAATTTTTTTTGTATATTAAAAAAAATATTTTTTTTGTAAAAATTTTTTAAATTGAATTAAGATTTATAGGCTAGTTGTTCGAAATTTTTTGTCTTAAATTCAGAAAGACATGATAAATATTCCAAGGCACAAAGGAAAGTCAACATCAGTTTTTAGTTATTCAACTAACACAGCAGAGCAGAACAGCTGTTTTCGAAAGCCGCAACGCTTTCATCATTAGTGCTCATGAGTATTGTGTTTGTCACCATTTATTAGGTGTTTTAAATGAATATGATAACACTTCTTATTTAAACAAATTTTATTAAGATGATGAAAGCGTTGCGGCTTTCGAAAACAGCTGTTCTGCTCTGCTATGTAAGTTGAATAACTATTGACTTTTCTTTGTGCCCTGGCATATTTATCAAGTCTTTCTGAATTTAAAACAACAAATTTCGAACAATTAGCCTCTAAATCTTAATTCAAAATATAATTTTTTTTTTGGAAATTTATAAGAGTACATCCATCGAATGCTGAAATAAACGTAACCAATAACTTTTGTCTTAGTTTATTTTATATATTTGGGCATTTGTTCTTTAACACTAATTTTCAATTTTATTTCTGCTGATTTTTTTTACCAAATTTACAAAAAAAAAAAGTTCAAAATTTATTATTGAGGCGTTTAGCTAGTTCTCATGTGCATTTCACTGGGGCTAATGTAGATCTTCCATTGTAAATTGATATTAAAAAAAATTCTGTTTTACTTTATTACAATTTTAATAAAATAATTAATTTCCTAAAGAAGTCACACAAAGGAGTGACGAAATTTTGACAATTAATATATTTTAAATTAAAATAAAGAGACCTTAAGCTTATAAATATTAGAGTATAATAATAATTAAAAAAATGGTCAAGAGACCAGAAGAATTTAAAAATTTTAGGAAAATTTTTTTAAAACGGGCATGTGTTTATTTGGTAAAAAATTCAATATACTATCAGTATTGTTTTTTTATGGTTTCTTTTGTCGTGCATATAAACGAAATATTAAAGAAATGTTTGCCTTGAAATACTATTTACACTTGTTTCATCAAATATTTGCTAGATGTGAACGTAAGTTTAGAATGGAATGCAGATTTATTTGACTGCAACCTTACGATTTGTTAAAATGGGCTTTAAACTTGATAGTTTTAATAAAAAAAATAAGTATGTATATGTTGAAACGATATAGTTTCGTTCATAACTAAAATAGAGCCATATTTTTTTTTATAATGGAATATAAAACGTTTTTTTGTGGTACACTTTTCAATATCTTGTCATTAAGCAAAATTGATAAAAAATATACAATTTAAAAGGTCTTTTGATGTAGATGTGCACAATGTAAATGTTTTATATAAATTTTTATAAAAATTTGTTGCATAAAATTAATAAAAAAAAATATGTGTTTTAAATTTGTTTCAAAAGCAATCATCTTTCGCTTTCATATATTGTTTTTCTTGGCTGGTAGAAAGTAAAGAAGCATTTTCTATTCTTCTCTTGAAATGTATTGTTGTAGCGAAGGGCAGATATTTTTTTTTATTTTTTTTTTATAATCAAAAAATTATTAACGTACTTCTGTTAAAAAGGAGGAAAACTCGATTTGATAATTTTACCTTAATATAAAGATGATATGTGGGACTTTTTTAAAAATATATTTTTTTTTACTGCCTGGCCCACGATGTCTCTCATTCTGTCGTACAATTTTCATTTAAAATATATATAAATTAAAAAATTTTGTTTTTGTTTTAAATCTATTTGTTGGACAGCACGATATCGAGTGACATCGTGGGTCAAGTTTTTTGCAATTTTAAATAATAATTTCTTTACCAAATTTATTTTTTTATATTAAACTTTCTCCAGTAATTTACAAAGGGGAAGTTTCAGCTAATTGAATAAGATAGCCTTCAAGATAGATGAAAAATAATTTCAATTAATTTTTTTATTGAAATATCTCCTAATTAAACTGTAAGCGGAAGCCTACAAACTTACCAAACTTTATAAGCTCTTGTATAGGACTATTTCCCCTCAAAAATTATTTTTTATCAGGGGGGCTACTCTGTAATGCGATGCGAATGAAAAACTGAACGCATTTGTATGCTATTTACATTGAAATGCGAAAGCAATTCCGTTCGTATCGCAATATAGAGTAACCCCCCTGATTAAAAAACTTTAAACCTAAACTCAACCACAACTCTTTATCTAGTGTATGAAATTTTATTACAACCCAAATACTCCACGGCATTCCATAGCTAAAATTTCCCAACTTTTTACTAAATAAGTGTCAAAAGTTGACAGCTCAATTCTTGACATTTCATTATTTGACAGCCATTTTACTTCCTAACCTCAAATTTGCCCGCCCTGTATTAATGACCGAATGCAGAGCAGTACTGCAACAACGAACGCGCTATATAAAACATATTGTCAGCCTTATCACAATAATCAGATGGGTTAACGGTCTTTTAGATACCCCAGGTTTTTAGGGAGGAAATAAGAATGCAGTCGCTACATTTGAAAGGTGAAGTGTTATCATTCAACGTAAAACACTCTGGCTGTATATTAGAAAATATAAAATAAAGAATAATTTCCATTGAAAAATTTTTAAGTGAGAGCAAATGCCTCCATACAGACTTTTAATTTAAATTCATAATTTTTTTATAAATTAACACACACAATTTCTCCTTATTTAATACAACTTGCCGTGATCGGTGTAATTAAAAATGTGTTTCCTTAAAATCCTTAAAATAGCAAAAATCATATCCATCTTAGCAAATGCAGTTGATGCATTTTTATTACTCTTCCTAATTCGAAAACTCTTTGAAAGAGTATTTTCATTTAACTTTATTTTCAGCAAAGCAACTAAAGAGAATTACTCAAAAAGTTGCTGAATAGAAAATGTTTTATTATTCCACTACGTTAAGGAATTTACAAAACACTGCGACTAGTTGTATTCAAATGAACAGCAAAAATAACTTATTTTCTTAAAATCTAATTTTTAATATAAAAAATAATTTCTATTTATACCGGAAATTTTCAATCTTCAATACTCCTTTAAAATTTTACAATAATTAATTCAGAGTTGAAACAGAACTCTTTAAAAAATTTAATATGAAATTTAACATTTTAAAGGAATTTTTCAATACTTGCTTTACAATGAAAACTCCATGTGCCATCATGTGGTGCTCACTAACACTTCAATAACAAACAACAGTTCACATAGATACTTACTCACACTAAGACGTTAATATTTTGCCTCTTTCAAAGAGTGCACATTCACATATTTCACATTATCACCCACTCTCTGCTACACATTCACACGCTCCCTTAAATAAAATAACTCTCTCCACTGTCATTTTGTAAACGAACCGACTATCTTGTGTTGCCAGGTATTATTTTCTGTTCCCGCTGAAAAATATTAAAACCCCAAGAGATCCAATTTATGGCTATAGACAATCTCGTGTTATGTTATAAGGACCACTAACTTCAGGTACCACAAATAACGATTATTTCGCAAATTTAAGCTAAAAAACTCAAACTAAATGAGAAGTGCCACGTGCACCAGCAATACATCAAAGTAATTCTTGTTACATGGACCAACTTTATGGGTATAAATTTTTATTTTTTTAAGTTTTATTAAAAAAATTCATTTATTCCCCTGACAATAAAATTTATTTCTTGTTTTTATTCTATTCTTCAGGAAATAAAAGTTATATCTTAATTTATATTCTCGGAAAATAAGAGTTATTTCATATTTTTTATTTATTCCTCGGAAAATAAAAGTTATTCCTTCTTTTTAATTTATTCTTCAGAAAATAATAGTTATTTCTTAATATTTTTATTCTTCAGAAGATAAAAGTTATTACTTGATTTTTATTTATTTCTCAGAAAATAAAAGTTATTTCTTGATATTTTTACTTCTCAGAAAATAAAAGTTATTACTTGATTTTTATTTTTTCCTCAGAAAATAAAAGTTATTTCTTGTTTTCTATTTTATTCTTCAGAAAATATAAGTTATATCATTTTTTTCCTCTGAAAATAAAAGTTATTAAAAGTTATTAAATTTTTTTTCCTCAGAAAATAAAAGTTATAACATGATTCTTATTGATTCCTTAGAAAATAAGAGTTATTTTTATTTATTCCTCAGAAAATAAGAGTTATTTTCTGATTTTTATTTATTCCCTTGAAAATAAAAATCTTTTCCTCCTTTTTATTTTTTCCTCAGAAAATAAGAGAAATTTTTTTATTTTTCTTTATTCCTCAGAAAATAAAAGTTATTTCTCTATTTATTCCTTCGATAGTAAAAGTTATTCCTTGATTTTTATTTATTCCTCAAAAAATAAAAGTTATTTCATGATTTTTATTTTTTTTAATTTTATTAAAAAAATTTATTTATTCCGCTGAAAATAAAATTTATTTCGTGTTTTTTATTCTATTCTTCAGAAAAAAAGTTATATCTTGTTTTAAATTCTCGGAAAATAAAAGTTATTTCATATTTTTTTCTTATCCCTCGGAAAATAAAAGTTATTTCATGTTTTTTATCTCTTCCTCAGAAAATAAAAGTTATTGCTTGTTTTTAATTTATTCTTCAGAAAATAATAGTTATTTCTTAATATTTTTATTCTTCAGAAAATAAAAGTTATTACTTAATTTTTATTTATTTCTCGGAAAATAAAAATTATTTCTTAATTTTAATTTATTTCTCGGAAAATAAGAGTTATTTCTTGATTTCTTTTTAATCCTCAGAAAATAAAAGTTATTACTTGATTTTTATTTTTGCCTCAATAAATAAAAGTTATTTTTTGTTTTCTACTTTAAAAAGTTATATCTTGATTTTTATAAAAGTCATTTCATATTTTTAATTTATTCCTCAGAAAATAAAATTTATATCTTGATTCTTGTTGATTCATTAGAAAATAAGAGTTATTTTTATTTATTCCTCATAAAATAGGAGTTATTTTCTGATTTTTATTTACTCCCCAGAAAATAAAAATCTTTTCCGGATTTTATTTTTTCCTCAGGAAATAAGAAAATTTTTTTGGATTTTTGTTTATTCCTCAGAAAATAAAAGTTATTTCTCCATTTATTCCTCCGATAGTAAAAGTTATTTCTCGATTTTTATTCCTCAGAAAATAAAAGTTATTTCATGATTTTTATTTATTCCTCAGAAAATAAAAATTATTTTTTTATATTTTTTTTTACTCGGAAAATAAAAGCTATTTCTTGGTTCTTATTTATTCCTTACAAAATAAAAGCTATTTGTTGATTTTAACTTATTAAACAGAAAATAAAAGTTATTTGTTGATTCTGTTTGATTCCTCAGAAAATAAAGGTTATTTCTCTATTTATTCCTCCGATAGTAAAAATTATTTCTCGATTTTTATTCCTCAGAAAATAAAAGTTATTTCATGATTTTTATTTATTCCTCAGAAAATAAAAATTATTTTTTGAAATTTTCTTTTACTCGGAAAATAAAAGCTATTTCTTGGTTCTTATTTATTCCTTACAAAATAAAAGCTATTTGTTGATTTTAATTTAATAAACGGAAAATAAAAGTAATTTCTTGATTCTGTTTGATTCCTCAGAAAATAAAAGTTTTCTTTTATTTATATTAATTCTTCAGAAATTAACTGTTATTTGATGATTTTTATTTACATATATCTGAAAGGGAAGAAGAACTTGATGACCAACGATTTAACGAAGCGGAGAAGCACAAATAAAAAATACAAAAATTAAACCCAAAAAATCCATCAAGAAAGGACCTTTATTTTCAAACGAATAACTAAAAAAAACAAGACATAAATTTAATTCCCTGAGGATGAAGTAAAAATAAAAGAAATTACTATAATTTTCTAAGCGAAAAATAAACCCAGTATGTCGAGCCATATTGAAATTATATTATTGACATTAAATTTAGTATTAATTCGAAAATAAAAAAAAAACAAAAGGATTCCAAATTTAAGCTCGAGGTCCTCATGAATATAAAAAAGCTTTACTTTTAATTGTCATACGTTAATTGAATTGACTAAATTTTCTATATGTGAACAGGAAGATAATTATGGCAATAAAGTGGATATTGACTCAATTAAAAATGCGCCGCTGATCACTGCTTTACAATAGTATGTAAATAAGACATTTTGCCAAAATAACGAAGTTTTTTTTTTAATAACAAACACAAGCCGCGAAGCGATTTACTTGTCTGAGGAAAACACCCAGAGTCTCCGGCGCGAATCGAACCCATGACCATTGGACTGACAGACTAGAATTGCTACCCGTCAGCCACAGTGGCACCCAAGTTCGAAAATTAAGTCGCCTAAGATTTTTTGGCGGGTATGGTATGATATAACGAGCAATATAGTCTTTTAGTTTCTTAAAACACACGAAATAAATTTTTTTCATATAGAAATCTGAGGCCAAATTACTGCATTCGATATCGATTGAAATTTGTATTTAAATTGAATAGAAATTTCGCTCAATATCAAATATGTTAACTTGGCCCTAGATGTGGTTTTGCATTGCTTCCTACGGAGGCTCACCTCTTATATTTTCCTCCAACGAACTGAACTATTCCATCTTAACTTTGCCACTTTTAAGGTTGAAAAAACTTATAAAACTTTCAAATCTAGCTCAAACTTCTAGGCTGGCAACGCTGCCCCACATCACCATCATTCACTCACTCACACACAGGCACTCACACTCACATCACCACTCACCTCTCCCAGAATGATATGGCCACCAAAAAGTATTGCTTTTCTTTCATATGCCCCACTGCAGCATGAAATACTCGATACTTTATGGCGAGTTTTTATCCATAAGTTTTTGTATTTCTAAACACTCTCAGTGTATTCATGAAATACTTGATACTTTTTGGTGGCAGCCGTACCAAAAAGTGCAAAGTTCATTGTGTAGGAAAATGTCTGTGTGGAAAATTACAAAAGCTGATGGTGCGTCACACCATAAAGTGTGGAGAAATGTCAAACTTAACGTTTTACGTTAAAGTTCTCAATACTTTTTGGTACGATTGAACGGGGATAGAGTGCGGTACATGAAGTATTAGATTCCTTGCAACTCGATTGCACTGCCTGACAAAGTAGATACTTTTTGGTGCGTTGTCTGTATAGTCGTGGCAGTGTTTTGCTGAACGACTATACGAAGGAAACTATAGGGCCCAGACTGAAAATCATTGGCATGGCTATACAGCAGTGTGCGCTCGTATATGTCACACTGGTACAATCACTATACATACAGATACACATACATACATACACACATACATTACGTTTCACATACCAACAAATTTATTTGCATTCAAATGCGGCCTAAAATTTGTACGTTGGTAGTCGGTATGGGGGATAAGTTTTTAAGTTATATTATACTTTTCGATTTGTACCTGCATATATATGATGAGGATCGGAAGCTATAACATTTTTTTAATGAGGATTCCTCTTTATCGTAATATTGGCTCCATAAGTTGATTCACTTGTCTGAAATGGGCCGGCATCTCTTCAATGTTTAAGTGAGTTTTTAGTCTGAACTTTTTGTTTATAAATTTGGCATCCGAATTTTTACTTCCAACCTTAAAAGGGGCCTCAAACGGAATTAGTTCCACTGGCGTTCACTATTATCGGACTAAATCTAAAGATGCTACAAAATCCCTTGAATTATATCAAAAGTTTTGTTTTTCAAACGTTTTAAATCATTCGAGGAGTCAAAATTTATAATATGATTTTTTCCGACCCATCAATCTTAAACTAAAAAACCGGGCCTTTTATGTTACAAACATATATTCAGTTCATGTAGAGTTTACTTCAGTCCATCCCAACTTCTCTTAATAATACCGTCAAATACACTTTTTCCGTGAGAGTAATTTGCCTCAGAAAGTTCCTATGATATAGTGTGTGGACCCCAAGAGAGCTGGACTCTATTTTTCTTCTTACCAGCAACCTAACCTAACCTAGTGTGTGACAGTCCAAATGACACATATTTGTGCCTCTTGTATTTTTTATACCCTCCAAAAAAGAATTTGGAGGGTATAATAACTTTGTCATTCCGTTTGTAACGCATCGAAATATCCATCTCAGACCCCATATATTCTTGATCAGTGATGAAATCTAAGACGAACTGAGCATGTCCGTCCGTCCGTCCGTCTGTGGAAATCACGATTCAGTCCAAACGAAAAGAGCTAGACTCTTGAAATTTGGCACAAATATATTTTGAAGCTTAGAGCAGGTTAAGTTCGAAGATGGGCTACATCGGGCAAGAGGGAAAAAAGTTCCCCTAAGAAGAACTAAACCAGCCCAGAAAAAACAACATAATTTTTAAAGTTTTTTGGTTATTTTGTTAAGCAAATGATATATTTTTATGTCAAATACGGTCCAACGCCTTAAACTTGGAGCCATAAAATAAAATAAAAATATTTTTTGACCCCGCCCACTTTAGTGGGCGTTATTGTAGGCAAAAATTGCATAAAAATTTAACAAATTGTTTTACTTAAGCCTACATTCCTTAAAAATAACATTTTGAAACTTTAATGACGAAGCTGAGACGAAACCTGGTACTACTTTGCCCTACCCCTTCCTTCCCCTTCGCCCCCTAAATGACCCTACCAAAATAAATAAAAAAAATTTTTAAATTTTGTATATAATCATCCCAAGCATTTGTCTTTAGAGTTTTATGACTGCCTGTTGCTGCCCTACCCCCTCCTCCCCCTTTGCCCGCTAAATGACCCTATTACAAATAAATAAAATTTTTTTTTAATTTTGTGTATAATCATCCCAAGCATTTATTTTTAGAGTTTTATGTCTACCTGTTTCTGCCCTACCCCCTCTCCCCCTTTGCCCTCTAAATGACCCTATAAAAAAAAAGAAATTTTAATTTTGTATATAATTATCCCAAGCATTTATTTTTAGAATTTTATGACAAAGGTGAAATATTTCCCCCACAGCCCTTTCCAGAGCGACCCCGCCAAAATACAGTTTTTATACCCTCTAAAGAGAATTGAACCCTATAAAGTAAATATGTATATTCTTGATTAGCGATGAAGTTTAAGACGGTCCAGCAATGCCCATACGTTCGTCTGTGGAAAACATGATATTGTATATTTTTGAACCCCGCCCCCTTTAGTGGGCGTTGACGTACGATATTATATAAAGGAACTCTGTCCCACCAAGTTAAACATTTTAAAATCACTTACAAAATATTTGGAGGGTATTTAAGATTTGACCCGGTCGAATATAACGTTTTTACTTGTTTATTTATTTTTTTGACTCGGACCGACCCTCAGGCTAAGAAGCCTACCCGTGCAATATATTGTGTCGGAACTATGGAGAAGAAGGATGAGATCATAGAGATTTTGTTGTTTTATGCTTTACCTCGCCGACGAACTTTTGCGTTGTAGTACCGACAAAGAAGAATTCCAAAATAAATTGGGGGCTATACTCACTTTGTCATTCCGTGTGTAACGTGCAGTGAAATATCCCTCTAAGACCCCATAAAGTATATATATTTTTGATCAGTGATGAAATCTAAGACGACCCTGCCACGCCCTTACGTCCGTCTGTGGAAAACACGACATAATCCAAACAAAAAGAGCCAGATCCTTGAAATTTGGAATAAAAAAATTTTAGAGAATTGCACACGTCACACGTCAAATGGGCTGAATCGGGCCAAAGGGACGAAAGTTTCCCTAAGAAGAATTAAGCCAACCTCTAAATAACAATATCATTTTTAATGTTTTTTTGTAATTTTGTTAAGCAAATTACATATTTTTATGTCTTTGAACTTGGATTCAAAAAGTGAGAAAAATCCATTTTTAGACCCCGCCCCTTTAGTGGGAATTGATGAGAAATTATATGTAAAAATAATAAATTGTATTACTGAAGCCTACATTCTTTAAAAATTTAATTTTTAACCTTTTTGCGACGAATCTGAAATATTTTCTGATAATCCTCTGATCTTCCCCCTAAGTGACCCTATCAAAAATTTTTTTTTGCACTTAATTAATCCAAAAATTTATCTTTTAAGTTCTTACGGCAAAGGTGAAATGTCTTCTCCACGACCCTTCCAGGAGTGAACCTGTCAAAATAGAGTTTTCAAATTGGCCACAGAAATGTCTTAAGGAAACTCTGACCCAGCAGATTAAACATTCTTAATTTATTTACTACGTATTTGGAGGGTATTTAAGATTCGACTGGGTCGAATGTGACGTTCTTACCGGCACTCGGGGCATAAAGCATTCTCACGCAATCTATTGGGCCAGAGCTATGAAGAAGACAGATAATGTTTTATTCCTTGCCGAATTTTTGCTGTAGTTCTGACAAAGAAGAATTCTGTTATTATTTTTGACTTAGGTATGATGGAACAAAAAATTCAGAAAAATGGGACATGAAGAAAAATAATCAAACGGTAACACGTTTATTATAACAATAACATGTTAACATCAGCTTGATACAGTTCTCGTATTCTTTTTCACAATAAAATTTGTGTAAATAGGAACTGTTATCAAATTCAACTAAGCCACCTAATAAGTGGTGACAAACACAATACACATGAGCACTGATGATGAAAGGGTTGCGTCTTTCGAAAACAGCTGTTCTGCTCTGCTGTGTAAGTTGAATAACAAAAACTGATGTTGACTTGCCTTTGTGCCTTGGAATATTTATCATGTCTTTCTGAGATTTAAATTAAAAATTTCGAACAATTAGCCTATAGAATCTTAATTCAATTTAATATATTATTTATTTTTTTTTTTTTATTCAGACCAGCACTCAGAGGTGGACCCTTACATATGCATTGCATTGCAGGATAGATGAAGAGAGATGAGAGGATAGCGAATTTTTTTTAGCTATTTTACTTCTCCGGTGACTTTCTGCTACCGGGCCGAAGAATTAGGGAGCTCTTACTCTGCTCTTCAGTACATGATAGTGTCTGTCGCTGGCAGTGCTATGCCCTCATCACTGAAACAGTACGGCAAGAACTTACGCAATCATGCACTGACTGAGTCCGTAGGCGAACTCGGAATTTTCGGATTCTTAGTTGTGGGTGCTGTTAGCTGAAGTAGTAGAACACAAGACTATAAAGTGGAGGGTCCTGAGTTCAACGCCGCGCTGAGTCATGAAATATTGTGTTGAATTCTACTGATCAGCAGTAGTGCATGGTTGTGTTGTGACTGACACGATCATGTACTAAAAAGCAGAGTAACAGCACCCTCCTTCGCCGTTCCTGTAGCAAAAAAGTTAGCCGGCGAATGAAAAAGTTTGAAATAGCTACAAAAAAATCTCTATATTCTCATCTTTCCTCATCTGTCCCCTCAATAGTACTATCCCCTCGTTTTCAGTTCCGTCGCAATGCATTGCATATGTAGGGGTTATCCCCTGAGTGCTGATCCAAGAAAATAAAAAACTCCCCCCGGATAATGGGACCCGCAAAAAATAGGTGGCATTAGATGCAAAGCCACTTGCTGCACGAACGTTGGTTCAAATTTAAAAATAGAAACAATAATGAAGGACCATTTATAAGCTAAAAATATTGGAAAAAATCCTGATATCCCAAATATTTTGAAAACACAAACTTAATTGTTTAATCCTTTGGTTTAAATGTTTCATACAATAAATGCTTCAGTTGATTAAATCGGGCGAAATTGAAATCTATTAATCATACCTCTTTCATGTGTCATAATAAAATAATATTTTATAAATACTCTCCTCCAAACTATTGGTACAATTGTAAGTAAAATGGTACCCAAAAGTACAATTTGTTAATTTAATATATCATCTCTGGTCCATGCCCAAGTAGTGCCACAAAAACTCGTCATCGTACAGCAAGTAGATATCGTAGATATGCGTTTGTTTGTATGACTCGTTGTATGAATGTCCGTAGGTATGTGACTGGGTGTGTGTGTGTGTGTAAGTATGTACGAATGTGCACATGCATGTACTACATAGGGATGTATAAATTGTATGTACGTCTGTCTGATTGTATATATTCGTATGAAACAAACTGCTTGCTGGCTACACATTCTTCGTTGAATTTATTTCGTAGACATCTTCGTTGTCAATACAGGGTCTTTTAATTGTGTGAATTTTCATGTGGGACAAATTCTGAATCGAAATGTTGTAATAAAGTTCACAAAAAAATAACGTAAACAAATTGTAAAACTTGACCCAATTTTTTTTTTATTAAACAATAATTTATTTGACTGTTCGGTAATAAAAAAATATGTATAGAAATATTTTGAATTCCTATTGCAGAAATCGGTATCGTTAGGAATACTAAAAAGTTTTTTCGAGATCGATGCTCTAAATTTTATAGGAGAATTTTCAGCGAGTTTTTTTTTACTAGAACCGCCTCACACGGTATGAAAACCACTGATGCCGTGAAGTGTGCCGAATCCAAGAATGATAAAATAAAGATTACGCCTTGCGCATGATTTACCGTTTGATGACGTATTTGTTCCCTCGAAGAGATTGCCAAATGTTTATTATATGCAAAACTAATACCTTCTCGTACAAAATTAATATTTTATGCAATATTTGGCAACTCTTCACACAATTTACTCAGAGAGATTTCCAATTTACTCAGAGAGATTTCCAACAAGCAAATTAAATCGAATTTATGAAAGTGCAAGTTTTGTGTTATATTTTATAATAAATTGTGTTATATTTTAAAATAAATATATTAAAATAATTATTAAATAACTTAAAGTGTAAAAAACTTATTAAAACTTGATTTTTAAAGCTCATAAACTGTAAACAAAAAACCTAAATTAAAGAGAAAAGAGAACAAAAAGAGCAAGCATGCAGTGGGCGATTGCAAACAAAGTTACAGCAAAAAAAAAACAAGTGAGAAATAATTGTGTTAAAATGTAATATTGTTATCAAAATTTTGTTTGTTTTCAAAAAGCTGTGTCATTTTATAGTTTTCCAAGAAATGAAGCTCAAAGGAAGTTTTGGCTGATATTTTGCAAGCAAAAAAAATTGGTTTTGAATGGGGAAAAAAGAAAAATATTTAGTTCTTGGGTTCAACATTTATATAAAATAACTATAAATTAACCATTTCAAATAAAAAACGGTGGAAAATAAAATAATTTTTTAAAATTGTTTATTATCAAACAAATTTAATTTGAAAAATCGCAATTTGCCCCACTGTCCTGTTTTTACAATAACATAATAGTTCTCCAGCTGAATTATATTAGCCAATCAGAACACATGTTGAGTGACGTCAGAGTTCCATCATGCGCAGAAAATTATTTTTATTTCAGCTTGTTGGCGTAATCTTTATTTTATCATTCTTGGCCGAATCTATGAAAGGAGGTGATAGTGTTGAGAGGACACTGGATGAAAAACAGCACCAAAAGAAATATTATTTATATTGTGTATATCTACAAAGAGATACCTTTGAAACCATATATAATTCATCAATATTGGTGGACCATCGAATTATTACAATGTACCACAAAACTATTGTGTAACATATTTAGAAATAAAATTTATTTTGTGTCTGTCTACACGACAACACCTTTTAAACTTTACATACTGCGTCAATACTGGCACACATTAAGATACTTAAAAGTGTACCACAAAATAATGTATATCCTGTTAATATATAGTATTTACACTGTAAAAATCAACACAGAAATACCTTTCAAACCATGTACGATTCATTAATATTTATGAACCTTAAAATATTTAAAAGTGTACCACAAAAAAATGTGGGCCGTATTTTTATAAAAAAAGTAAACCTTAACCCCAATAATAATACTGATTTCTTTTTTCAGTAACCAGTAAAATTTACTGAATACTGATTTCTCTTTTCAGTAACCAGTAAAATTTACTGAATACTGATTTCTCTTTTCAGTAACCAGTAAAATTTACTGAATACTGATTTTTTTTTCAGTAATCAGTACTTTTTACTGATTACTGAAACACGTAATACAGTAAAAAAGTAATGCAGTATGCCCATGTATGATATTTATGAACCTTAAAATATTTAAAAGTGTACTACAAAAAAATGTGGGCCGTATTTTTATCAAAAAAAGTAAACCTTAACCCCGGTATTCATAAAAAAATAAAACGTATTTGAAATCTGTTTTAAGAAAATTTTATATGAAAAATTTGATTAAAATACATTTCAAACTCATTTTAAATTTTATGAATACCGGGGTAAATATTTTAACTTATAATTTTCTAAAACTTATATCTGATATTTTATAATACAAGTGTTAGACTTTTTACACTGTAAAACAAATAAAATTAAATATTGCATGGCAGCATAGAAAAACAAATAGAGTGCAAAAAAGCACTTAATGTGCAAGTGGCTGATCTCATGCACTGACCACCATAATGCTGGAATGGCTGGCTGGTCCTTCAGACTTAGACGTCAAATTAAGCAATTGTTCATGTTTTCTGGGTTCGTGTAAAATCAGTTTCGTTGTCCGTGACTATAGAGCTTCCTGATATATATGCAAATTCTTTGTATTTTTTTAGGCTAGCAGCTGAAAAGCAGGTCCGAATGGCAGGCTTTACTGTACGTATGTAAAATGAAGAGAGAGAAAAAAAAGAAATAAGCGTCAGTATGACTTTGATATCTAGCAAAAGCTAAAGAATTACAACAACAGCTATTGTATGAACAACATAGAAAAATACATGGAATTTTATACAATTCTTTAGTTGTTTGAGCACAACATCAGCAACAGTGTTACCGTGGAGGTTTTTTTTTGTTAAGTTCAAATATGTTCATTAATGGATAATTATATCACATTTTTATGTGTTATGCGCGCCTCTAGGGCAGTAAACTATCAGTTTCAATACATACGCAAGTGTAAGTGTAAGAGTTTGTTTGTTTGTTGTTGTTGCTTGGCAGTCGGTATTAAAAGTGATTATTGGGCGATTTTCATATAATTTTCCCACGCGATTTTCTCCGGAAATTCATAGCCGATTTTATTAATTTTTGGATTAAAACGCTAGTGCGGGTTTCGACGAAGAGTTTAGGCCAAAAATTAAGGCGATCCGATATCGGCGAGCGGAGATTTAAGTGTTTTAATTCGGAGTATTAATTTGGAGTAATATTAAAAAAGTGTTTTATGTTGATCTTCGGTTTTGTCTTATGCATAGCAAAGAGAATAGTGACGTGGTTATACGTACATATATAAAAATGAGATAGCAAGACAGCAACGTATGTAGCTTATGTACAAACATAACAATGTATGTATGTACATTTGTCTGTTGCTTTGCATTCTCTTTGTTTTTTGTGGGTTTAATATAAAATAAATAAAAAATACTTTATATTAACTCTACCTCCGGGTTTGTGGGTCTGTGTTCATAGAAATCGAACAGGTACCGTGTAAAAAAAAAGGTGTTAGCACATCGCCCGTGAGTTCGAACACTCATTGATTTTTTTAATTGTACATTTTTTAATTGCATCTCTCGTAAAAATTTATTAGGCCGAACAAAGTAAAATTTTTAATATCAAAAATTTTTTAGAGAATTTGAAACAAGTAAGAACGTTATATTCGACCAGGTCGACTTTGAAAGACCCTCCACATATTTAGTAAATAGATTAAAAATGTTTAACCTGCTGGGTCAGAGTTCCTTTAAGACATTTCTGGGCCCAATTCTATTTCTAAAACTCTGTTCTGGCAGGGTCACTCCGGGTAGGGCCGTGGGGGAGACATCTCACCTTTGTCGTGAATACTTAAAAAGTGTATTTTTGAGGTAATTAAGTGTAGAAAAATATTTTTTTGATAGGGTCATTGAGGCGGCAAAGGTGGGTGAGGGTTAGGACAGCGGGAGATCAGAGAACATTACATCATCGTCATAAAATATTAAAAATTAAGGAATTCAATTTGTTAAATATTTACACTATTTTTTCGTGTAATATGTTACTTCAACGCCCACTAAAGGGGGCGGAATCCAAAAATGGAAAAGTTCAATGCTTTGGATCTTTTTTGGCATAAAAATATATCGTTTGCTTAACAGTAATAAAAAAAATAACTTAAAAATTTTTTGTTTGCTTTTTTTTTTTAGGAGTAGGACCAGCACTCAGGGGATGACCCCTACATATACATATTGAGGGGAAAGATTAGGAAAGATGACTATAGACAGTTTTAATTTTTTTTTTTTGTAGCTATTTCAACCTTTTTTACTTTGCCGGCTAATTTTTGCCACAGGGCCGACGAAGGTGGTGCTGTTACTCTGCTTTTTTATTATATGATAGTGTCAGTCGCTGCCAATTATGTTCAGTGACCCGTGACTATGCCTTCATCATTGAAACAGGCTGGCAACAACTAACACAATCACGCACTAATGCTGATCAGAAGAATTCAACACAATATTTAGAGGTTGGTTTAGTTCTTCTTAGGGGAAATCTTTTCCCTCTGGCCCGTTACAGCCCATTTGCGAACTTGATATGTGCTAACCTTCAAAATGTATCTATAATAAATTTCAAAGGTCTGGCTCTTTTCGTTTGGACTGCAACGTGATTTTCACAGACGGACATGGCTACATCGTCTTAGATTTCAACACTGACCAAGAATATGAGAATACGGAATGACAAAATGAATTCAATGAGGGTTGGTTTCCGAAAGCTCTTAGGAATCGATTCAAAACAATTTATGAAATCTCTAAATAACTAAGTTCAAAATTATTTAACAGGATAATAAAATTCAATAATCTGCAAAGGTTTATCATTCATAAGTCGATTCGCGGTTCAACTATAAACGAAACTGAACATGTTTAACAGTAACATGTGACACGAAAACAGCTGAGCTGCCAAAAATAGTGTTGCCACAAAGAAAATTGCTTTACTTGGTCAAAGTACAAATAAATTCCAACTTTGTTAAAGTAAAATAACTTCTTATTTATAAAAATAACTGCCTTATTTATAAAAAAAAATATTTCTGCTTTATAAAGGGTTTATAAAACAAATATTATACAGAAATCGCTACCATAAACTCTTTATAATTCAACAATATTTTTTATGAATAAGCCCTTTAATCAATAATCTGGATATTACTAATGACCAGTACGTGACCAGTCGAAAATACAGGATTACTGATCATTTAAAAGTAGAGAACAGGTTGCTCCCAAAAAATTACTTTCAATTGCCTTTTTCCTTGGGAACTTATTCTCGGGACAATTAAGGTGTTAATTGGTTAGTTTTCCAAAAAAAAAATTAATAAATAAAAAATATTCTTTAAAGAATGTAGACTTAAGAAAAACAATATATTAAAAATTTACACCGTTTTTTCATATAATAGCTTATGTTAGCGCCCACTAAAGGAGGCGGGGTGTAAAAATGGGTTTTTCCGATTCGCTGGCTGCAAGTTCAGCGCTTTGGACCTTCGTTGACAGTAAAATAGAACATTTGCATAACAAAATTACAACAACAAAAATTATGGTATTTTTTAGTTCTTCTTAGGGGAACTTTTTCCCCCTCCGGCCCGATTCAGCCCATTTACGGACTTCACCTGTGCTCTCCTACAAAATTTATTTCTATCAAATTTCAAGGATCTGGCTCTTTTTGTTTGGACTATGTCGTGTTTTCCACAGACGGATGGACGGACGTGGCTAAATCGTCTTAAATTTTATCACTGAACAAGAATATACATATATACTTTATGGGGTCCTAGAGGGATATTTCGCTGCGTTACACACGGAACGGCAAAGTGAATATACCCTCCAATTTTTTTTTGTTTTTTTTAGAGTATAAAAATAAGGGGAATCACCCGCATTAAGAAACAAAATTATTATTTGGGAGAAAAGAGTTAAAATTTCGAAATTTCTAAGAATGAAAGTAGAAAATTTCAATGAATAATAGTAAATATTTTGCAAGCGATAGTAAAAAATTTTATACAACTTTCCGAATGAAGTTTTTAGAATTGCAAAAACTTAATGAAAGTCACTCTATTGTCAAATTACTTGTTGCCCATTTCTTAAGGTGCTTAATCTGGGAATAGATTGGCAGGATTTTTCTCATAGTGGCTGCACACGTGTGCATCATCCTGATGCCCAATTTTTAATAAACAAATTTCAGTATTTGAAAACTTTAAATATGAATTATTATTCAGTGAATATTATTGTTTGAAAATAGTTTTTAAAATTTTTCAAAATTATTATTAACCCATATCGTCCCAGAGATTTTTTTTCAAATAAGTTTATAAAACTTCGTAGTTAAATGGTAAATTGATTCCAGAAAATACGAATCAGATGTCCGATTTTTTTTAAATTTTCATTAAAAATTTTTTTTAAAAATTTTCATTAAAATTTTTTTTAAAAAGTTTCATTAAAATTTTTTTAAAAATTTTGATTAAACATGTTTTTTTTAAATTGTCATTAAAAATTTTTTAAAAATTTTCATTCAAAATTTGGTAAAAATTTTTATTAAAAATTTTTTTTTTTAATTTTCATTAAAATTTTTTTTTAAATTTTCATTAAATAGGATATGTTCTTAGTCTTTGCTAAGCAGAGAAAAAATAAGTGCTTGAAATTTTCTGTTCGAAAAATCGAACACTGGGACGAAATGGGTTAAGATAAGAATTTTTTTTTTATTCGGAGTCAAGTTCAAATCTGCAACTTAGGTACTGTTTCCAGCTTGATGATTACAAAAATATTCCAAATATTCCACTCTTAATAAAAATAACTTGAATTTAATAAAAATTCGCAAAAAAAATTATTTACAGAATGCAGATTTGACCTTGAGTCCGAATAAAACATAATTATTATTAATTATTAATATTAAATTTAAAAAGTTCGATAAATAAACATATAACATTCTTTTTTCAAAATTATTATAAATGCGTTGAAAACTATTAGACAGACTCAAGTTCAAATCTACGAATTTAAAAATGACTAATTGTTTTAAGAATATGATTTAAATTCAAATTAAATATATTTTAATTTTTTTTTTTGAGAATTGAAAAATAAATCGGGCTGAATTAGAAAAAAATATTTTATATATTATTATTATTGATTATTATATATTTTGGCAGCGGTAACACTGTCCGCAGGCCAACTAACTGACATCCAACGTACAAAAAGGAAACAAAAGAAATGGAATGCATATTCAACTATACGATAGACATTCACACATACACGCACACACACACCCATATACATCCGTACATATTAACATACATCCCTTTAATACTCTTTGGGGTCCATGAAAACGTAGAAAAGCAAAGAATATTCGGATAGAAAGTCTCGTAGTACAAGTCGCAAAGACGGACGGACAGACTGGCTGTTTCACATGCCAGCAAGACAAAAAGTATCGAGAAGTGAAGAAAGAGTAGAGTTGAAACAATATTCATGCAAACGCATAGAAAAAATAAACTACACAGTCATATAGACAATTTCGCCGTTGTTAACAAAAACAACATATGTCTTAAATAAGGAAAGCCATATATTGTGAGTACAGATTTCCAAATTTTCTTTTTACAGTTTTCGCAAAAACTAAATAAGAATTATAACGAAAATGGGGATTAATAAAACCGCTTATGTTGGCATAAGTGATACTTACTAAAAAGAAAAAATGTATTAAATTTAAAAAATTCACTGCACTTTGTTAATGTCCTCTTACGCCCTTAAAAAAGTTACACCTGGTGTAGGGTATCATGAAAAAAAAAATTAACACTAAAGGGACGAGTACTTCCAGTTGAAAGCTTAAGACCCCCGCAAATCGATTTAAGTGGTTATTCTTGAAAACCGCACGCATTTGCTCTTTAATACAATATACGAATACATATTTATGTGCAGATAAATTCTTGTATTGTAATCTTTGTGTTTGTGTGTAGGCAAGAATATTTATTCAGGCAAAGGAGCTGCCAGGCCTTTGAAGCTTCGTTAATGGCATGCAGCAGGGTTTTATACAGAAACCTACACTTCAGATCTAATGTATACATTTAATATTTCTATATATTTTTAGTTAAAAAAAATATGGGCCCCGTATCAGGGCCACAGATCGAATATTATTTTGGCATTCCGTTTGCATTGTAAGTGGTAATCAGCCAACAACCAATTCCGTTCTGAAACGGAATTCTTTCCGCAATTTGAAAACAAGAAAGCAAATAATTTTTCGGAATAAAATATTTTTTAATGTTCACAGAGTTCAATTCCGTTCGGAAATGGAATTGATTTTTTTATATTTAGCCGTGTCACATAATTCGATAACATTCCGAAACGAAATTGATTCCGCATTTTGATTCTTCATAAAACAAAATATGGAATATATTTTTCGGAATAACAAATTTTTGATTTTAAAAATTATTTCATATCGAAAAAATTTTTCGTTTTTCGTTTTCTGAAAAACAAAAAATACGGAATCAATATCGGAAACGGACTCCAGACGAAGTTAAACTCTGTGACTTGACTGAATAGTCCCTCAGAAAACGTTAAATAAAAAAAAATCGGAGTAAAATAATTTTTAACATCATTAGCTAATTCCCTTTTTTGATATTAAAAATTATTTCATTCCGAAAAATTGTTTCGTTTCTCGTTTTCTGAAAAACAAAAAAAATCGGAATCAATTTCGGAAAGGGACTCCGGACGAAATTAAACTCTGCGACTTGACTGAATAGTCCCTCAGAAAACGTTAAATTAAAAAAAAATTTGGAGTAAAATAATTTTGAACATCATTAGCTAAAACCCTTCTTGATATTAAAAATTATTTCATTCCGAAAAATTGTTTCGTTTTTCATTTTCTGCAAAACAAAGAAATACGGACTTCGAACGAAATTAAACTCTGTGACTTGGCTGATTAGATCCTCAGAAAATGATATATAAAAAAATTTTCGGAGTGAAATAATTTTGAACATCATTAGCTAATTCCCTTTTTGATATTAAAAATTATTTCATTCCGAAATGTTGTTTCGTTTTTCATTTTCTGTAAAACAAAAAAAAAATGCGAAATCAATTTCGGAAACGAACTCCGAAAGAAATTAAACTCTGTGACTTGGCTGATTAGTTCCTCAGAAAACGTTATATGAAAAAAATTTCGGAGTAAAATAATTTTGAACATCATTAGCTATTTCCCTTTTTGATATTAAAAATTATTTCATTCCGAAAAATTGTTTCGTTTTTCGTTTTCTGAAAAACAAAAAAAAAATGCGGAATCAATTTCGGAAACGGACTCCGAAAGAAATTAAACTCTGTGACTTGGCTGATTAGTTCCTCAGAAAATTATATATAAAAAAAATTTCCGAGTGAAATAATTTTGAACATCATTAGCTAATTCCCTTCTTGATATTAAAAATTATTTCATTCCGAAAAATTGTTTCGTTTTTCATTTTCTGCAAAACAAAGAAATACGGACTCCGAAAAAATTTAAACTCTGTGACTCGGCTGATTAGATCCTCACAAGATGATATATAGAAAAATTTTCAGAGTGAAATAATTTTGAACATCATTAGCTAATTCCCTTCTTGATATTAAAAATTGTTTCATTCCGAAAAATTGTTTCTTTAAACTCTGTGACTTGGCTGATTAGTTCCTCAGAAAATTATATATAAAAAAAATTTCCGAGTGAAATAATTTTGAACATCATTAGCTAATTCCCTTCTTGATATTAAAAATTGTTTCATTCCGAAAAATTGTTTCTTTAAACTCTGTGACTTGGCTCATTAGTTCCTCAGAAAACGATATATGAAAAATTTTTCGGAGTGAAATAATTTTGAACATCATGAACGTAATTAGCTAATGAAATAAAAACAAATATGTCACTCCGAAAAATTGGTTCTTTTTAAGATTTCTGAGGAAGCAATATACACATTCAATTCCGTTTCGGAACGGAATCAAACTCTTTGGCATGGCTGAGCATAGCGATTACGTCTGTTGTAATGTCTGCAGAAATCGGAAACGGAAATGGCAAACTTTCCAGAGAAAATGATCCTCTAACACGTCACTATTGCTTGGCACACAACTGTTGGCATTTTGGGCCTTAAAAATGCCCCGATTGGGGGGTAATTTATTTTTGTTATTCACCAACCCTAGGAAATGTTTGTCTTAGAAAGCAGCATGCGGCTCAGCATGCTGCAGTACATACAAACATTTCATAAGGACATAAACGCACAAACCTATAGAATTTTCATATGCATCCATTGTTGCTGATGTCCTGACAGAATGCTTGGAAAGTGTGTTTGTGTGTGTGTGTGTGTGTGTTAAAGCATTTGTATGGTACCCAGAAGAAAAGTTTCTTTTAAATTCTTTTTTCTGTGCTTAGTTCAGCAGTTTTTTGTTCGTAAATTCTTATTGTTGCTTTTGTTGAATTTTTTAAATTCTTGTGTGGCATTTAAAGATCTTAAAGATTTAAAGTTTTCGCAAATTTAGAAAAAGTAAAAGATTTTTTTTTGGGCTACAATCCTGGAAATTTAAAGACTTTCTAAGGAACTCAATGGAACAAGTGGATACTATTTTCTGGTTTTCCACTTTATACACTTTTAGGTCTAAACCAGTCAGTCCGTTTATTTTTACTTGCTTTTTTATTTCATTTTTTGTTTCTTTTCTCTTCATAATTCCGAGTAGTAGATTTTTTATACAATTTGCCTGCTTTTAATATAGAATTATTTTGAATCTTTGATTTTATATTTCATAGTTTCCTTAGATTTAAACAAGAATGCAGGGCGTTTTGTGTGCTTGTGTTTGCAATATTTTCATGGGAAAAGTAAAGGAATCACAGGAAGTGCCAGTCTTGTTTATTTTATTCCCTCATAATTTTTACACAAAATTTTTATTCCTTGTTCTAAAAAAAATTTAATTCCTAATTTAAGCACTCAAACTCTTACACATTGAGTAAAAAATACCGAATGTGCAAGTATAATTTATATAAGTGTGTGTGTGCGTGTGTGCATGTGTGTGTGTGCACAATATATCGTCTGTATTATCTGACACCATTTCAAAATACACATTGTCAGGATATGTTGAATTTTATATGACTTTAGTTTTTGAGTTTGTTTGTTCTTTCTATATTTTTCAAACACACATGCACACAGGCACACACACACGCTCATACATAGATCCTGTTTGTTTCTAACGACAATTTTCAAAAAATGTTCTTGTTCGTTCTTTAAGCTGGTTTTGTGCGCTTTAAGGCAGCTGCCAGAAATCATATAGACAAGGGGAGCACAAGATTATTCGAAAATATTTTATAAAATTATGCTTCATTAAATATTTATTTATTTATTTAATCGTTTTCCAATGAAAACAAAATGTTCTCAATAATTTGCGAAAAACACCTGTTTTGTTTGAAGAGTTTAAGAAAATATAGAAAACTAAATTTCTTATACTTGAGTTTATTTAAAGTCTTTACAAAAATACGTTCTCACTAGTATCGAGTTATTGCGTCTTATTACGGTTGTCGAGTCGACTCGACAGGCTGTAAATACTTAAAGAAAAGACGGTGTACTTTTCTTTAAACGATTACAAATTCTCGACGCGACCTGATAAATGTAATAGGAAATGATGCCGGTTAAAGTAACCATTCCAGGTTACTTTAACGAGGTTGTGATTCGAATAAAAATTATTTTATTATTCGAATATTTTTTTTATATATATTTTTTTTAATTTTTTTTTTTAATTTTTAAAAAGCCATAAATATTAAGTTCTGATAAATTTTTATTAATTTTTCTATCCTATTACAAAGAAAACTATTTCCGAAAAACTTCATTTATTCGCATCACTAAACAGAAAACGAGAATTATAAAAAGTTTAAATTTCATATGGACGAACGGTTACAAATAATATTAAAAAATCTAGAAATTAATCTCATCTGTAATTCAAACTCTTTCATAATCCTTTATTAATTTGCTAATTAAATAAAAATTATTTTATAAAAATTATACACATACAGTAGACACTCGTTATTCGCGAGCAGACATTATAGCGATATGTTCCAGTTATTGCGGCGGTCTAATTTTAGACACTGAAGGTATTATAATTACGTTAGTCGGCAGAAAAAGATACTGTTTTTATGTAACTTTTGCTTAGAGATGAAAAACTATTGATGTTGTTGCTATCGAAATATTTCGATAGTAACACTATCGATATATCGATTTTAGACTTTAAAACTTCAGAAAACCTATCGACAATATTATACATGTTTTTTTTAATTCCCATAGATTGCATTTGTTTCCACTCAAATTGCAAAATAAAATATTTTTTAATGAAACAAAATAGAGAACAAATCACAAGATTCAGTATCGATTGAAATTTTTAAATTTTTTAAAATTTATCGATTTATTTTTTTTTTTTAAATTGTATTGAAACTTCCATCGGTATTAAACAGAGCAATTATTTCTCCAGTCTGGCTGAATGTTTTTAAGTAAATTTTGTGATTTTGTTGGCCAATTTGGAGGTAGCACCGTATACTTCCTACTATCGATAGTGATTAAAAAAAATCTATTGTTATTAAATAGTTTTAAAATCTTCTATTCGCCAAATTTGTCTCAAAAAAGTAGTTATTAAATATTAATCGATTGCAAAATAACACCATCCAAATATATAGCTATCGATAGTATCGACAATGCCATCGATAGTTTTCCACCCCTACTTTTCTTTTTTTCTTAGAATAAACAACAGTGATGCCAACTCTTCGGCCATCAAAAGCACTGTAATCCAGGGATCGTAAATAACAGTTATTCGAAATACTTAAACTCAAAAACACTACAAGCTGGAGTCTTCAGAGACCTATTCTGGCATACACCAATAGATTCCTATTGGTGTGCCCTTTTAGAGAATTTTTAAATTGCGGTATTTAAAGAAAAAAGAAAAACCACCTCCCGATTGGCACCACTAGCATGATGAACCCATCAACTTTTTGCCGTCATATTAACACCATTCAATTGCCTGCAAGTACTCGTACTTTTGTGCGAAGCCTAATGTATTCATTGTCGCACTTCCATCATCTTCTCACTCATCATACTTTATTTCCTAGAAAGCAATTAGAAAGCAATTTATTTTTCAATTGACTTTTTCTACAGACAGCAAATTTTAAAAAACATGCAACAACTGTAACAACCATTTGCCACACTTAATGTTAAAGACGAAAGCAAAAAAAAATATATGCAACAATAAAGAAGTGAAAAAAATAGAAATAAAATTTTACATACGCACACATTCTCTGTTTGAAATCAACGAGGAGAGGTCAAAAATTATATTTAAAACGATATAAGATTAAAATTCCTATAATAAATGAGAATCATAAATGAATTCCAACACCACATTACAGACGTGCTGTTGATTAACCCAATATCAAGCGATTATTAAGCGATTTTTAATCGATTATAGATAAAATATATGGCATAAAGATCGACACTACGACATCCAATGGATTTTTTTGTGCCATAGATCACTTCTTAATTAAAGTATTGCATGACATTCCTAATGAGTGTCACTACAGTTTCTGGCGATGCCCGTTCTCTATGATCCCATACCAAAAACTCAGGGTGGAAAACATGCCATAGTCTTTTCCTCCCTAATGCACAAACGGCATAGGGGTGAGTCCACCAGTTTACTCTTCTACAAAAGATGAGATCGCTTAAAAAGGGTCCGTAAGAAGGCCAGTGAACAGTCACAGATCGCATCTACTAAAGTCAAGAACATCTTTAAACGAAAAACATTCCATCACCGCCTTAACCTCACTGATACATGGAGCAATAGACCCAACCTCACTTGCTGGCAGGGTCTCATTATCTCTTAACCGGGAAGTAACCGTTGTCTAGCCAAATTCCTCAAAAGAATATGGCCCATGAATGCAGTAACGGCAGCCGATCTGACTAATACATCCGCTACCTCATTAACCTCATGCCCGCTATGATGAGGTATTCAAATTAAACAATTTTATTTCTTTCCGATAGTCTCTGCAGTGAGTCAAAAGATTCCAAAACAAGTTGAAAATAAAACGTTCATAAGAGAAGAGCACTTGTAGCGTCCTCATTAATATATTATATTAAAACCTCATTTAATTAATCAAATGATTAAGTAATTAAAACAAAAATTAGGTTAATTGAATACCCTCGATAACACTGCATGGACAGATGGTGAAAGTGAGGGAAAAGAAAACTTTATGTTCTTCCCACTCTGCCGCGTCACATTTTCTTAATCAATTTCTTTCAAACAGTGCTGCATTCCGTCGATATTAAATATTTCAGCTGGTGACAAATTACCTCATCCGATATCGAGCTTAATTTATATACAATTCTAATACAAACTTCGATCGATAGCGTAGTTTACTCCTTTCCACTTACAATTTGCTCGCAGCGCTTGAGCACTAAGAACTAATAGGTCCAAATCCCAAATGTTTCTTCAAATTAAGGCTACCGAAATTTATAAAAGATAACAAAATGCTTTCCGTATTTTCACTTCCTTAACCAAAAAAATTTATAATATTTCAACAATAACAAAATTTGTAAATTATATGAAGTTAAATATTTTTGTTGTTTTTTGTTTTTATATAAAAATGAAATTTTTATATATATATAAAATTTTTTTAATTTTCATTTTTATATAAAAACAAAAAACAACAACAACAAGAGGGTTTCCTTAAAAATACCTTTTCAAAAAAGGTTTATTTTAAGGAAACCCCTTTTTTAATATAGTGGCTTTTCTAAAAGGTACCTCGTCCAAAAAGTACTTTTTGCCAAAAGTTTTTTAAAGTACGTTTGCCAAAATTACATTTTAAAAAATTTATTTTTTTTTTAAACCATTTTCTTAAATAAACCTTAAATAACCTTTTCTTAAAAGTACTTTTTTGACAGAGCAGTCCTCGCATAAAGTACTTTTATCAAAAGGGTTCTTCTCCAAAAGTTTTCGTATCCCAAAACTTTATTTAAAAAAAAAAAATATCCTCTTAAAATATTTACATTTTCAAAGAAGTAACTTTTCTAAAAGAGTACCATTTTCAAAAAAAAAAATTGCAAAAGCATCCTTTCTAAAAAGTGCTGGTTATTAGTTATTATTTTATAAAAATAAGTCTCAAGCTCAATATTAATTAAAATAAAATTATTTATTTTATGTATTTCTACACCAAAATACCTTTCAAACCATGTACAATTCATCAATATTAGTGGACATTTACATGCCTAAAGGTGTACCACAAAAAAATGTCTGGCATGTTTATACATAAGATTTTAATGTAATTACAAAACGTCCTGGCCGTAGGACACTCTTTAGCGCCCACAATCTCAACTTCGTAGTAAACTCTTAATTAAGAACTTTTTATCGCCAAAAATTTGAAAAATTAAAAAAAAGTCGTCTAAACGTGTAATATTTTAAACGGTTCTGTCCCTACACGCCTTATATTCCAATTCGTATTAAAAAAATTTTGCAATTAATTTCACAGAATTTTTGTTTAAATCAAATCTGTTCTCATTCCTTAAAACTGCACATGTACTTCAAATTCAAATAACTTTTCGTACAGACCTCATATAGTTATTGCATGCATATATCACATTTCCCCATACAACACACAATTACATATAAAACTCCAATTCTAATAGATGCACACTCTCCTCCCACTCGTATGTTGAGACAAATTTTGAAGTGCATGATTGATAAAAATAAAATTCACAACTCGATGAGATATGCAAGCTTGTAGTATTTAGAGAAGACAAAAAGAATGTTGTACGAGTACAAAACAGAACAATAAGGATGAAATACTTAAACACTTAAAAAATAAATGTATGTATCTGTGTTACAAGTAATTGTATTCTACTACTGAATCTTTAGATTTATTTATGAACAACTACAAAATTACTTGTTTTGTGAAGAAAATTTCTAGAGAATCTGGGCAAGTTACTTGTAAACTAAACGATTTTGTTTCATGAAACACTCGGGCGGAAGAGTAGCAAGAAATATTTAAGAGTAGAAATTTTATACTTAAAACAAGAAGTTCAACAGAAGTCTGAGATACTTACATAAATATTACAATTAATCCTGCCAGATATTTTAATGTTCGTTCCTATAACAAATAAAACGATTTTTCATATGACTGACACTTTGACAATATGAAATGTTTGAGCATGTGAACGAATTAGGTGACGACAATTCGGCCACGGGTAGGTTGCTTTAATTCTTTTTCATTTTATTTTTAAAATACTGTTACAAAAATTAAACGATAAGATTTTTAAAATAGTTGAATTATAAATTAACAAGTTATTGAGATCCTCGCAAAAATCAAATCTGTGCAAACTGGAAATCATAATAACTTAGAAAATTATTTCTAGCAAAAATATATTCCAAATATTCCACTCTTAATAAAATAGCTTGTATTTAATAAAAATTCTAAAAAACATAATTTGCAGACTGCAGATTTGAACTTGAGTCTGAATAAAAAACAACTTATCTTAATAATAAAATAATAATTTCGAAAAAAAAAATCAAAATTTATGTTGATGTTTAGCAAAAAATTAAAAAAAGTATTAATATGGGACCCCATAAAGTATATATTCTGGGTCCATAGGAATAGGGAAGTCAAAAAAGCCGTGTTCTTCACACAGTCTGTCTGTACCTGAAATCGATTTCCCGAAACCCAAAGCAAAGTTAGGGTCTTATATTGATGTCTTTTTATATAATTTTAATTACACGTTCATCGTCCAAAAACCATTATTTTAAATTAAAAAAAAGCATTTAATTTATTTGTTGCAAAAAAAAGGCCACATTTGAATTTTTTCCTTTTGATCAGAAAATGTTTTCTCATTTCTCCTTCTTTAATATATGACACAACTTTGCCTGCATAACAAAAAAAAAAAAAACGAGAAACAAAAAAAATTCTTTCGTACCATTTTGTTCGCCTGAATATTGTTTTGTGTAAAACATTTTCCAACTTAGTTACTTTTACTTTGCCGGAATGAAAAATTGCTCATTCGGGAATTTGATTTTAACATGATAAGAAATCAGCCAGGCTGTATGGCTCGCAACGTACGTTACGTAAGGGATGCAACTTACATACATCCGATAAATGTTTAGAAACTAGGTACACTTGCTTCATCAAATCCAGTTTGAAAGAATTAATTCCACGAAATTATTGTATAAATATTGATGTGTAAATAGTATAAGACTTGTTTTTGTTATGGGAAAATTACCCATTAATACGAAGCAGACAGATACATATACATACGTTGATATATAGTATATTAGTTTTAAGTGCTTTATATATTCTTATACTCATAAATAATAAAATTTTCGCTCCAAAAAGTACTCTTTCGAAAAGCACTTTTTTTCAAAAAGTACTTTTACGAAAAGCACTTTTTTCGAAAAGTACTTTTTTTGAAAAGTACTTTTTTCGAAAAGTACTTTTTTCGAAAAGTACTTTATTCGAAAAGTACTTTCTTCGAAACGTACTTTTTTCCAAAAGTACTTTTTTCGAAAAGTACTTTTTTCGAAAAGTACTTTTTTCGAAAAGTACTTTTTTCGAAAAGTTCTTTTTCAAAAGTACTTTTTCCAAAAGGTTTTTTTTTCAAAAACTACTTGTTCCAAAAAGTACTTTTCACAAAAAGTATTTTTTTTTTAAAGTACATGTTCCAAAAAGTACTTTTTTTAAAGTATTTTTTTTAAAAAGAACTTTTTCCAAAAAGTTCTATTTTTAAAAAGTCCTTTATTTAAATAGTGCTTTTTCCAAGAAGTACTTTTTTTAAAAGTGCTTTTTCAAATGTACTTTTTCCAACAAGTACTTTTTTCAAAAAGTACTTTATTCAAAAAATACTTTTTCAAATGTACTTTCTCTAAAAAGCACTTTTTCCAAAATGCAAATATTCCAAAAGTACTTTTTTTCAAAAAGGTCTCCTTAAAAATACCTTTTCAAAAGAGGTTTATTTTAAGGAACCCCCTTTTTTTAATATATTGGCTTTTCTAAAAAGCACCTCGTCCAAAAAGTAGTTTTTGCCAAAAGTTTTTTAAAGTACGTTTGCCAAAATTACATTCTAAAAAATTTATTTTTTTTAAAACCATTTTCTTAAATAAACCTTAAATAACCTTTTCTTAAAAGTACTTTTTTGACAGAGCAGTCCTCGCATAAAGTACTTTTATCAAAAGGGTTCTTCTCCAAAAGTTTTCGTATCCCAAAACTTTATTTAAAAAAAAATTATCCTCTTAATATATTTACATTTTCAAAAAAGTACCTTTTCTAAAAAAGTACCATTTTCAAAAAAAAAAAAAATTGCAGAAGCATCCTTTCTAAAATGTACTGGTTCCAAAAATAATAAAAAAAATTTTTTAAGCACTTTTGTGGGAAAGTAATTTTTTCAATAAGGTACCAAATTATTATTCAAAGTACCTCTTTAAAATAATGTTTGAGAATCCTCTATATCAGTTAATAATATTTAACGCAGATTTAAAATGTTTCAAATATATGAATTTTCTCAAATTTAAATTGTTGAGCAACGTTTTCCCATATTTACCCGTTTTGTTGCCTCTTTTGTCCCCTTTCGAAAAAAAAACACATTTTATTTTCTCTACTTTGACTAAACGGTAGAAAGTTAAGTTTAATTATTAACAAAAAAGTACCAAAAAACTCGCACGACATTTATTACCTCTTATAATGGCGAATTTCCAAAATATATTTTTTAGATTCTTTCCAGAAGAATTTTCGAAGATGTATGTAGTACAAAAGATGTACCAAAGCTCCGTTTTTACCCCTTTTTAGCCCCTAAAATTAAATATATATGTATGTAGAAAAAGTACCAACAATTATTTTTTGATGTTTGCCTAAAATGTGTTTTCTATTCAGAACTATTTCAATTGTTCCAAACCTAATGCTTACTTTGAGCAATTGCAATTTAATGAAATCATATCTTTAAAGTACTGCTCCCAACATCCCGAACGCAGCAACAATGGTTGCTATTATTTCCCAAGCAAACTGCCAGAATGTGTTGCAGATGAAATCTGGTTCCAAGAAATATTAGAACATACGCACACATTTCGTTTACACATGCGAAAAACAAAATAAATAAAAATAATAATAATGAAAAGACAGCAACGAAAAATAAACAAAAAAATAAAAAATAACAACAACAAAAAATTAAGAAAACCTCCGCAAGCACAATTATTTTGTTTCTTTCTTCTTACAACTTTAAGGGAGTGTGGACATGGAGCCAGGGGACATTTAAATTTTATGTATGAGCAGGACAATAATCAAAACTTATTGTATCCACGGCAATAGGTAAACAGGTTACAAACACAACTACACACACACACAGGGCCTAATTGCTTATCAGTGTTGCACACTCATGTCTTGTATGAAATTTAATCACTAATTCGCAGTGTAATAAATAAATATACATACAAAATAGGACATTCTTTCTTTTCCAGCCTTGAGTTGTTGTTGCCTTAAATCAAATATGAATATTAGAATTCGCCTTAAACAACCCCCAAAAAAATATAAATGCTGTAAATATCAAATTTTGCAAAGGAAAATTTAAATTTCATAGTCATATGAATTGCCTTTGAAATTAATTTCGAATTTAATACAAATTCTTATATAAAAAAATAATTTCAAAATTCGTGGATTTGAACCTGAGCCTGAAAAATAATTCTTAGCTTAATATAAATATTGATATAAATATTGATGTAATAGTGTAATCCTAAATATCGCACAATTAAATACACATTATAATTTTATTACATAATTTTTAAATATTTTTATTGCACCCACTGGTGCGACCCCTATTCATGCAGTGAGTTGTGCTTGAAGTGCAAAAACAGAAGGAGACAACTAAAAATATGTTGCGCTGAGGCGGATGTTATTGCCAGATTTGACGTTTTTTCGCCATTTTGACGATCTTAGCTGCATTTCTTTCTAAATAAAAGCGTCACACATATTTTTGTGGTACACTTTCAACTATCTTATTGGCCATCAAAATTGATGAAATATATATGATTAATAAGGCATTTTTGTGTAGATAAGCATAACGGAAAAAATTATTTTGAGATCTTAGCAGAAAAGATTAAAAAAGCGCTGTAAATATGCTGGCAAAGCAACAACAAAATTTGTCTATTCCCTTTTTGGGATTTGAATTCCAAACCCACATGTATAAAAGTTTAAAATCTTTGGGGTCTTTTTATTTTTGATAGAAATATAACAAGTGCTTTTTGCTGCTGTCTTAAAATTTTTGGGGTAGCGAATAAGAATAAATGTGAAACTTCATTATTTATCCTCAATTTCAATAGCTCTGAAGTGAAGAATGAATGGCATGTACACATACATATATATATATATATATATATATATATATATATATATGTATATATATGTGTGTGGAAAAGAGGCTTAACTATGAATGGCAACTGAAATTTAATTGCGTTGCCAGCTGGCAACTGAAAATTTATATAGTTGCCTGCAAAATACCAGATATCAAATGAAATTCACAACTTTAAAGAGGTTTTTGGTTTAACTATGGATGGCAACTGAAATTTAATTGCGTTGCCAGCTGGCAACTGAAAATATATAGTTGCGTGCAAAATACCATATCACCTGAAATTCACAACTTTAAAGAGGTTTTTGGCTTAACTATGGATGGCAACTGAAATTTAAGTGCGCTGCCAGCTGGCAACTGAAAATTTATAGTTGCCTGAAAAATACCAGATATCAACTGAAATTCACAACTTTCAGTTATCAGTTGCCATCAATAATATTTGCAATTGGCAACCCAACTAGCGTTCGGTTGCCTAGGGCCATTATCATGAATGATACTTTTAAGTGGTCGAATTTTATCCACCCTATCCTAGCATTCAAAAATACGCCAGCAAGCGAAGTGCATGTATGTACCTAAGACAACAACTTAGAGAAGAAATATCCTTGCTCCTGGCCAGAGGATGGCTATCAGAGAAGCTCCTTTTTCAGTGAATTCGGTGTTCGTTCTAAATTTTGAATTACACTTTTATTTAGATAAACTATCTACTTAATTTTCCCGGTATTAAAACATCTTTTCAAAAAATGTCATATCATGCCAATACCTACAATATCGTCACAAAAATGCAAAAGGCCCTATCTCAGAAAAAATTCAAATATGACTTTTTTATTAATTCTGGTCTTTTGAATTCAAATACAGCGCCCTGCAAAGTTTAAAAATATTCTAGCAAAAGATAATTAATATTTTTATATATAGTCCCTCTTAATTTGTATCTTAAAAGATGAGAAATTTTAGATGAGAAATCATGAAAGATCATGATTGCTTTTAGAAGACTGTCGAATACTCTGTATTATATTATTAAATATAGTTTGCCTATTTGACGTGATAATTTCCCTAAAGAAAATCCCAAAATTGTATTTCCGCAGAGATGCACATATTAAAGACATGCTCGTAGTAAATGAAACTTTAAATAAAGTTAACAATCTTGAAACATAGTTTTATAAATATGTAATCGCTTTAAAAGAAATCTTTAAACGAATTTAACAAAAATTTAACTCAACTGCATACACCTGCCAAACATTTCCCTTATCCCTGCTAAACTTTTTAATAGGAATAAGTCTCTCATTAAATTGTTTCAAAAATGTTAGTGGGAAGAGTTTTGAAAATATTTCAAAGAATTTTTGTATTTATTATGAGTTCCCTTTTGTATGCAAACGTGTGCTTGTTGTGCGCGCGTGTGTGTGTGTGTGTGTTGCTGTAGTTGAATTTCAACCACCCATTTTTCATGCAAGTCACAGTTGCTTTTGATTAAAAGAAAAATACTCGCACTTTAAAGGGTTAGAATTTAAAGTTTTTTCTTTGTTACGTTTTTGTAAAATGTGGGTGTCGTTGTTAGCTGGCAGCAGCTTTTCTATATTGCAGATAAGAATTGTATGAATTTTCATGGCAAATGAAGAAAATTCAAATATTATATCGATATAAAAGTTTGCGTGTGTGTGTGTGAAACAGAGAAGTTTAAATTACTAGCAGTATTTACTAATAAAATATATGATAAAGTTAAGATGACACTTAGATGAAACTGGCGTGTTTACAAAAGCAAATTATAAGGAATGCCTCTCCAATTACAGTTTACGCTTTAAGTTTTATGAGTTAGGCAAATTTAATTGCATATTAAAAACATATTGGGCAATTTTAATCCTTATTATTAACTATTGTAAATAGCTGCTTTTAATATAAAACAGTATTAGAAGACATAGAATTCCACAACACAAAATTTTGTATACACATATGCCAAACATTTTTTGTAGTACAGCTATGAGTCTCTCATCGTCCAACAATATTGGTGAAAAATACATGCTTTAAAAGGTAATTTTACGTAGATATGCACAATGGGAATAAATAATTTAAATTTGTTTTATAAAATTTGTTAAAAGCCTTTTAAATTATCTTAAAAAACCACAAATTTGTTGTATGGTATTTTGTATTTGTAAAGACACATTTACACTATTGTAAAAATCCAGTTTTTAAAGTTCATAAAATTCAGCTTTCAGCCCTAATTTTAAAGAAAAAAAATACAAAATATACGCAAGCCCGTTTGCACCCAACACTGAATACCACCGATAAGAATTAATGCATAATAATACATTAAAAGATTAATTCATAAAAAATATTTAATGTTTATAACATCGTTATTTGACGTATTTGCATACGAAATTTTTCTAAAAAGAAGGTTATAAACATAAAATATTTTAACTAAAATTCTTAATTCTTATCTTCAGGCTCTAGGTCTAAGAATTGAAAATAAGAATTAAGAATTTTAGACATAATATATTTTTTATGGATTAGGTCTTAAATATATAAATTTGTTGCTCTTTTTTTACTTGTATTGTAATATTTTGCACTAATTGCCAATACATATTTTATTTAAAAAATATTTAAGTTTTTCCCGTAAAACCTTTAAAATGTTTGTTAGGGACTTTTGCATTTTTTGTGGCGATATGTACAAACATCAAGCATAAATTGCCCTCAATAATAAATCCTTCCTTTAGTTTAATACATTTTGCAATAAATTTTTAATTTACTCACCTCTTACTTTCACTTAAAACCTCATTACAATCTGTATTAAATTTTATTAAACGCACGAACCGCTAACCGTTTAATTTTTATTTTAATAGTGGCAGCCCTTAAAAATAACACGAACTTTAGATTCCAAAAAGATTCTCAACTCATTCTCACTGGCTTTGCTTTTTGCTAATTTCTTTAAGAACGATTAAAACAAAAACAAACAAATACCAATGCACCGCAAGCAAAATACGAGTAGATTCTACTCAGTACACACACCCCACACATTCTCACATACTTGTGTAAGTGAGCTCACGCATAAACGAATGCTAGAAATGAAAGATTGCGCCGTGCGAAGAGTTAACAGGTGCCTTGACAAGGGACGACTACAGTCCACTAAATGTAAAATCTTCGCCTAGCGCAATCTGTTCCATTTCCATCAATCTGGTATACATACACGCTGCTTATGCATTAATGGCATGTGGACAACAACAATACTAACACTGAATTAACGGTACCGGCAAAAACAACAATAATGAAACTTTTACTTTGCACTTCTTTTCTTATTTGATTGACATTTTTATTAGAATTTGCTAAAATTAACACTTTTAATTGCAATTAAATTCTATTCATTTTCATTTATTATATTTATTAGCAAATTTCACTGAACTCTATGCATTTTCTTGAACTGTTTAACTAGATTTTAAGTTAATTTAACTGGATTGATGATACGCAACGACCGATTGCAATAGTGAGCCGGGGAGAACTAAAATTTTTGGCAATTACAGCAGAGTTGCCATTTCTAATGGAATTAATGGTTTTAGTTATTTCAATCAGGCATTGTAAATTGTTTAAATGCGAAGGTTATAAGCATCAAATACCTATTTGCTATGAATTAAACTACGTTCACATTTATTAAATATTTAAGGAAATAAGTGTAACCACTATTTTTTGGCAAAGGTTTTTTTTTTAATATTTCGTGTGTATGTTTCGTGGCAAATGAAACGATAAAAGTTAATACTAATTGGGTATTGAATTTTTCACCAAATAGATATTTAAAAATAAGTATTTTTTTAATATTTTCCTAAAATTATAAAAAATTTATATGTAACTCTTTTGTATCGAATTATTTTTTTTTTGCTATATTAAGTTAGGAAAGACATGCTAAATATTCCGAGGGTCAAAGGAAAATCAACAAAAGTTTTTAGTTATCGAACTTACACAGGAGAGTAGAACAGCTGTTTTCGAAAGCCGCCACTCTTTCATAAGCAATACTTATGTGTATTTTTGTTGGTCACCTCTTATTAAATGACTTAGTTGAATATGGTAATAGTTTTCATTTACAAACATTTTATTAGTAAATATAAAACATTAAATCAGAAATGTTTGGTTAGGTTTTTTTTTGCAAATATTCCATTAGATGTGAAAGTGGCTTTTTAGACATTTACATATTAAAAACGTTTATAGGTACAAATAAATTAACTGTTTACTTTTTTTTTTGGAGCTCTCAAAACGGTGCAACAAATTTTATTTAAGATTTTAGTACCTTAAGATTTTTTATGAATTTAAATATAAAAATAGTTTTACAATTTTGTTCTCTTTTGCCCAAAAACAATTATTTTCTTCTTATTGATACTAAGAAATTTGTAAGATAATGTTGGTGCCAATTTGGAATTACATTTAATTAAATCGAACAGTTAATTCCAGAGTTACAACAAATTATTATTAATATTATAAAAAAATAAGAAAAAGAGAAGAGTTTACAAAGTAAAATGGCAAAGTATTGGTGCGCATATGTGTCAAACATTTGATAAGTGTGAATGCAGCTTTATCTGGCCCCTACACGTTGCAACTTGTATAATTTCCTCAAGTTGTACAATCAATTGCTACGATGGAGGTCTGCTTGGTCAATCGGTTGAATAAAAAATCAAACATGATTTGCATTCAATTGGCTTGATCAATTCGATTGTACAACAATTTGCAACGTGTAAGGGCCGTATAAGAATTTTTTATGGTATTCTGCACGTAAATAAAATATTGAAATAAATTGAAAATTTTTAATAAAAGTTTGTCTGACAAATTTCTTTATAGTATAATTTCCAGGTAACATTTTTATTAATACCTTAAATACATTTATTGAAAATATTGCAATATATAAAGATTTAATGACAGCAAATAACTCGGCAAAGCTGCTAAAATTATAGCCAACACTGTAGGTATACAACATTACATATAATCTAATATACATAATGAATAAAACATTGTTTGTGCGTTTATCAAGTTCTCTGTCCTTACAATTCACTGAAGTTACTCTTACATGAAGGCAATAGCGAGCGATTTGAAGGTGTTTGCTCAATATATTTTTTTTTTTTTTTGTGAACGAAATTTTCCCTTTCCTTATACAATCCCATATTCTGTGAGTCAGTCTATCAGTCTGCCAGCCAACCAGCCAGCTAAAACAAACAGCAACAGAATGAAAATGCCAACCAACTAAGCAACAATCACCAACCCCCGCTGCCTGCACCTCCAAACATCCTTCCAACTTTAAATGTGCCTGCCTAACGCCAATAATCAACTTTTTGCATTAAAAGCTTAAAAAATTTTAACTTTAATATGAAAGTGGATTTTTGGAAAGGACAACTAACGATTGTGATGACGATGTGATGGTGATGATGCTAAAAACAATAAGCGATTTTTTTCTTTTTGTTTTTTGTTTTTTAGGGTTCTTTTGATGAGCATAGCATTTTAAGTCTAATGACAGCGAATGGATGGATGGACGACGGATGGATACCAACATTTGGCTGAAGAATGCCAACCAGTAAAATGAGTGAAAGAATTCGGAAAACGAAGAAAATTATATTGAAAATAACTTTTGTTATGTGAAACATTTGTTTCAATTTCTGAAACTTTTAAAACATGAAAGATGTTTTAAATGCATACAACAATGTGTTTTGAATTTTTTTTTTTTTTGAGGAAACAATTGAACAAGTTTGAATAATTATAGTCAACTGCAATTTTCCAGAGGCAGTGAAATTGAAATTATATGCAAAAGAAATGTTTTAAGTGTCCATAAAATTTAATTAATGTAACAACTTTAATGTTTATATCGATAGAATCGTTTGTGCAAGAAAAAGCTTAATATTTTAGCATTTTTTTTTTCGAACACATAAACTCTTATTTCATTACTTTTGTTCGAACACGAAGCAATTGATGTATGGGATGCCAGCCGTAATTATATTATTAAAATTGTTGAATTAAGGGCAAAGATTGTGCAGTCTTCAAAATGTTATTTTAAGCATCCAAAAACGTCAAATCTGGCAACCGTGTTGCGCAAGTCTGGCCACATCCTTAACGCTTATAGTTCGTGTTGCCAACTCAGTGCTTTTGACGCCGTTTTTATTACCGCCGTTTCAATTCATCGACGCGGAAAGTTATTAAGTTTAAAATTAGTTTTGGTGCTTTTCTTTTTGTGACTGTGGCATTGAACCCAAAATTCTAAAGAAATAAGGGAAAAAACGATACCGATTGAAATTTGTATTTAAATTGTATTGAAATTTCTATCGATATCGAATAGCCAGCCAACTGCCAGACAAGGCGAATTCATACCAGGTGGCCATAGTTCAGAAATTGGTGATCAGCTGTTACCAAGGCAAAATTATTGAACTGTCAAAGTGTTCTTCTGGTTTTTCGTTTTTGTGTGCTGCCATTGTTTTTTCCAAAGCATTTCATTTGACAGTTCAATAAATTTTATACAGAGTTGCATAAGTGAGTCACCCTTGTATGAATCCGCCTTGCTGCCAGACGTCTTTTGAGCAACAAAAAAAAAACATCGTTAAAAATATTTTTCTAAAATTTCTTTCACTGCATAATAAACCACATCCCATTTCTTTGACTGTAATAAAGCGATCTAACAAGCGGTGGTAGCCGTAGTAGATAGATACACATGAGTACTGATTACGGGAATATTGCAACTTCCGAGAACGGCGTTTTTCTCTTCTGCTGGGTTCCTAAGATAATTATTTATGCATTTTTGCATTAATCCATTTTAATGATTTCTAAATATTACGTAGCAATCCTTAGGCTGATGACTACTTTAGATGTAAGAACAAGAAATAATTTCGTAAAAAATGTTTGTGTTCTTATTATTATAATATGTTCCTTGATATCTCAGAATTTATATATTTCGCTTCATAAAAGGTTATACAAACCATTTTTGAAATAAACTGAATCATTTTAAATTCACTGATTTTTTTCCAAAAAATACGCGTTTTTTTTTCTTAATTTTAGTGCTTTCTGAAATTTAAAAGTTGACAACGCTGCTTACAGTTTTTCAGATGTTTTATTTTGTAAAAATAAAGGGCAAGTTTTGTATAAAAAATTGTTCAGTAAGTTTTAACTATTTGCACGCAGTCTTCTTTTACTAAATAAATGACATTTCAGATGACACATAAAAGGTTAAAATAATTTGAGGTTAGGAAATTACGCGAACGGGAAGTTTCTCATGCAATAACTGAATCGCTGTCTTGCTGAAATCAAACGCCACTTACATATGTCAACATTTAGCCACTTGTGGCCGTAAATAATCGCTTATCACGGTTTTTTCCAAAAAATACGCGTTTTTTTTCTTAATTTTAGTGCTTTCTGAAATTTAAAAGTTGAGAACACTGCTTACAGTTGTTCAGATGTTTTATTTTGTAAAAATAAAGGGCAAGTTTTGTATAAAAAATTGTTCAGTAAGTTTTAACTATTTGCACGCAGTCTTCTTTTACTAAATAAATGACATTTCAGATAACACATAAAAGGTTAAAATAATTTGAGGTTAGGAAGTAAATTAGGGTTTTTTTTTTAATTCAGTTTTATTGATACCAACGTAAAGTAGAGATATGGGAATTAATAGTGAAATGTGATGTCGGGCAAATGTCCTCCTTTAGCACGTCGTCCTCCTCTAGCATGTCCACCTCTAGCACGACGCGTCGCTCTTTTCACAAAATTTTGAGCCGCATTTTACAAGAAAGCCTCGCCAATGCAGCGAATTTCATCTTTCAGAGTTTGAATTATTTGTGGTTTGTTCACGTTAATCCGGTCTTTCAAATGACCCTAGAGAAAATAATCCAGCGGCATTAAATCACAAGAACGAGGCGGCCAAATGACATCGCCAAATCGACAAATTACACGATCGGGAAATTTCTCATGCAATAACTGAATCGCTTAGCCGCCTGTGTGGCTTGTGGCGCTGTCTTGCTGAAATCAAACGCCACTGATGTCAACATTTAGCCACTTGTGGCCGTAAAAAATCGCTTATCATGGTTTGGTAGCGCAGAGAATTACGGTGACGTCGTTTCCTCGCTTATTTTGCAAAAATATATGAGCTAGACCACAAACCGCACCATAAGGACACTTTCTTTGGATGTACTGATTTTTCGAAGAGTGTTTGTGGATTTTGTGAGCCCCATATGCGCAAATTTTGTTTGTTTACATAATCGCCTAATTGAAAATGAGCCTCATCACTGAAGATGATTTTGTTGAAAAAAGGGGCTGTTTTTCAAACAGCCAATTCAAAAACGTCGCAACGGCTTTAATTCTTGAACGAGTGAAGATGAAGATATTTATGCAAAGTGCCTGTGGTGATGCCCAATCGTTGCGAATGTCGACGAGTTGACGTTCCAGACTCATTCGCATCTCTTTGCTGTACAGCGTCTTTGTTTGCGTCACTATGGCCACTACGAGCATATTGTTTTAGTCTATGATCAGCAACAGTACCGTGAGATTCGAATTTGGCGATTAAATTACGCACAGCGGTCTCAGAACGTGACGACGAGAAAAAGCTGCACGAATTTTATGAAAGGATACAGTAAAATTTTCACCATTTTGATAGTAAATTTTCACAACTAGAATTCTTTGCTCAAAATTTCCCACCCTTTCACTAAATAAATGTCAAAGGATGACAGCTCAGTTCTTGAAATTTCATCATTTGATAGCCAATTTACTTCCTAACCTCAAATTTGCCCATTATATCTACATAGTATATTTAGGATTATTAAAATTTTTATTTAAGCAATCCAATGGTGCGGTCTATTTCGAAAAAAGAAAGAAAAATTTGCCCTATATGACCCACAGATACTCCTTGAGTTTGCACGTATAAGAAGTCTTGCCTGACTTTAATGAAGCCGACCGACAATTTCTTATTTGACTTTCAAAAGCAATAAAAATTTATAACATTTTTATCTAGCACATTTCTTTTCCTATATATTTTATAAAAACTTATCGCAAATGAATGTTTATTTAAGAAAATGAAATAGAAGAGAAAAAAACAAAAATAAACAAAAAAGCCAACAACGATCGTTCAACAATGTGCTAGGGCATGTTGGAACATGGACACGTGTTTCTTGTTGGAATGTCTGTAGGGGTGTTTAAAATAGATAAAAGCAACAACAACAACAACATCTAAAATATAAACGCATATGAAAGTTTCAACTTGGGTGGCATCCACATCATCATTGTCAGCGCCATTTCCCTGCACTGGCTTATGTTCCATTACAACTACGACGATGGCGATGGCAATGACGATGACGATGATGACTCTGACTACTTTAGTTGCCAGCACACAAATACATACACACATATTCACACTCACTCTTCTAATATTTTGTTGAAAGTTGTGCAGAAGTAAGCAGCATTAAGCTCCACAGCACCAAAATCATCCATTTGTTCTGTTTGCTGTGGCTGTTGTACGAATAAGTAAAATATTTCAGTAACTCACAGCGGGCTGCATGTTCATTGCATACGCCAAACTCAGCATGTGCCTTCAACGTCCCCAAAAAGTAAGGTGAATGTGTTTTCTGTTCTTGTTTTTTCTGTTTCCTTTAGCTATTTTTTATTTTATTTGCATTTTAGTTTTTTCGTTAGTTTCTTTGGCACGACTTTGAAATTTTGCTTGCTTCACATCTGCTGAGTTTCATGTTTATACGCGGAATGTTGCGGTACAGTACTGTTTCCTTTTAATGTAATAAAACCGGCCCCCGGTGTCATACAATGGGCTCATTAAGGCCATAAAAATTATGCAAGACAAGAATGTCTAATGGCGATATCTTTTCTGGAAAATATGTAACATTTTGTCACCTTTTTTTCAAAAAACTACAATTAGGTGCTAGTTTAAAATAAAATAAATTTCTTTAAGGGATGCCAGACCAACTTTTGATAATTCGCCATTTTCGAATGCCACAATGTTACCATTTTCCATAGAAAAGTGCAAAAAATGTAGCATTCTTTTTTAGAAAAGAAAACAATATAAATCGTCTAGTTGGAAAAATACGTTTTTTTAACTTTGCTCTAAGAAAATTGAAAATTTTCAAAAAAGTGGGAAGTTACTGAGGGCAAATTACGGCATTCGATATTGATCGAAATTTACAAATACAAGCTTAAAATGTTCATAATTATCAGCTAATAATTTCATATGTCCATACAAATTTTCGACCACTTAATAGGATCATTTCCAAAACTAAAATTCCCTGTATATTATTCCTCGGATCTCAAAATAACTTTATGCCAAATTTCATCTAAATCGGCTCAGCGGTTTGAACGTGAAAAGGTAATATACACACAGACAGACTTACTTACATATTTATTATATTAGTAAGGAAAAAACTGCGTGCCATTATAAAAAGTGCAGGTCATCACAAAAAGTGCAAGTCATTATAAAAAGTGCAAGTGATCATAAAATGTGCAAGACATTATGAAAAGTGCGAGTGATTATAAAAAGTGCAAGTCATTATAAAAAGTGCAAGTCATTATAAAAAGTGCAAGTCATTATAAAAAGTGCAAGTCATTATTAAAAGTGCAAGTCATTATAAAAAGTGCAAGTCATTATAAAAAGTGCAAGTCATTATTAAAAGTGCAAGTCATTATAAAAAGTGCAAGTCATTATGAAAAGTGCAAGTCATTATAAAAAGTGCAAGTCATTATAAAAAGTGCAAGTCATTATAAAAAGTGCAAGTCATTATAAAAAGTGCAAGTCATTATAAAAAGTGCAAGTCATTATGAAAAGTGCAAGTTATTACAAAAAGTGCAAGTCATTATGAAAAGTGTAAGTCATTATAGAAGGTGCAAGTCATTATGAAAAGTGCAAGTCATCATAAAAAGTGCAAGTCATTATGAAAAGTGCAAGTTATTACAAAAAGTGCAAGTCATTATGAAAAGTGTAAGTCATTATAGAAGGTGCAAGTCATTATGAAAAGTGCAAGTCATCATAAAAAGTGCAAGTCATTATAAAAAATGCAAATCATTATAAAAAATGCAGGTCATTATGAAAAGTATAAGTCATTATGAAAAGTGCAAGTCATTATAAAAAGTACAAATCGTTATAAAGAGTGCAAGTGATCATAAAATGTGCAAGACATTATGAAAAGTGCAGTGATTATAAAAAGGTGCAAGTCATTATAAAAAGTGCAACTCATTATAAAAAGTGCAAGTCATTATAAAAAGTGCAAGTCATTATAAAAAGTGCAAGCTATTCAGAAAGGTGCAGGTCATTATAAAAAGTACAAGTCATTATAAAAAGTGCAAGTCATTATAAAAAGTGCAAGTCATTATAAAAAGTGCAAGTCATTATAAAAAGTGTAAGTCATTATAAAAAGTGCAATTCATTATAAAAAGTGCAAGTCATTATGAAAAGTACAAGTTATTACAAAAAGTGCAAGTCATTATAAAAAGTGCAAGTCGTTCTAAAAAGTGCGAGTCATTATAAAAAGTGCAAGTCATTATAAAAAGTGCTAGTAATTATGAAAAGTGCAAGTCATTATAAAAAAGTGCAAGTCACTATAAAAAGTGGAAGTCATTCTGAAAAGTGCAAGTCATTACAAGAAGTGCAAGTCATTATATAAAGTGCAAGTCATTATAAAAAGTGCAAGTCATCATAAAAAGTGCAAGTCATTATAAAAAGTGCAAGTCATTATGAAAAGTGCTAGTAATTATGAAAAGTGCAAGTCATTATAAAAAATGCTAGTCTTCATAAAAAATTAAAGTTTTTATCAAAAGTGCAAGTCATTATAAAAGGTGCACGTCATTATAAATAGTGCAAGTCCTTATAAAAAGTGCAAGTCATTATAAAAAGTTCAAGTCATTATAAAAAAAGTGCAAGTCACTATAAAAAGTGGAAGTCATTCTGAAAAGTGCAAGTCATTACAAGAAGTGCAAGTCATTATAAAAAGTGCAAGTCATTATGAAAAGTGCAAGTCATCATAAAAAGTACAAGTCATTATAAAAGAAGCAAGTCATTATAAAAAGTGCAAGTCATTATGAAAAGTGCAAGTCATTATAAAAAGTGCAAGTTATTACAAAAAGTCATCAATTACAAATTAAAAACTTCTCCATGTGAAAATATGAATCATTCCCCATCCTCATTCTACTTAAAACTTAATTCATCTTTTTACTTCCGAATTTTACATTGACTCGTATGATTGTGATATTGTCCCTTTCCCAGGACTTTACATATCGCTCTTAACAGTTGTCGCAGTCCGGTCTGAGTACATGAATATATTTTTTTCCAAAGCATCATTTCCTCTTGTTGCATGGCCACTAAATATTCCAATATTTTGTTGTACACACACACACATACATGACAATTTAAATTTATGTGGTTAAATATATGCACATACTTTTGTATACATACACTAAAGGAAACCAGGGAACAAGTGTCTCCAAGTCACCACTTTTGTCTACTATTTTGGTGACTATTTGGCGACATTGTGAATATAGCTTCTACATTTGTATGTATGGCTTAGTGCGGACTTGAACGGTGGATGTTAGGCTTCGTAATCTTAGTGATAACTAATTCACCCCTCTTTTATACACGGAAGTGCTGACTAGCTATGATCAAAGATACCGATTTTACCTTCCCATAGATCACAGCGGTTATTATCTAATTCGATTCGATGCAAAACTGTTCGAATTTGCATTCTTTTAACATGAAGATCCGAAAGGTTTTCCTTCATAAGACATTTCTGGATCAGTCTATTCATATTTGTGCAAATGTTCCACATCGTGAGTATAATTTACGCTGCATTCAACTCAGCACAAGTCTACGTGTATGCGTATGGACACACCTACACTTGCATAACATGTAAATGTATGAGTGTGAGTCAGCAGCTTGCGGGTGTATAGATGGAGCTTTGCCAAGGAAAATGCAGCGTCAATTACATACACTGTGGGCTTATTACGTGCTATGAAACGTACACACACACACACATCATCTATACACACATATTTACCTACATTAAACATAAGATTGCAATTAAGAATTCTATAATCGTAAAAAAAGATCTGCAAAAAATTTGCAAACAAAAGAAAATAGATTCTTTTTTTTTTTTTTTTGTTTGATAAAACTCTTTTTCATCTATTCCTTCCTTTTGTTTTAAAACGAATTTTAACACAATTTTTCAACAGTCGTATACTTTTATGAGGAAAGTTTATTTTAACTATTAATATGTAGCAGTTATATCTTTTTGGTATTTTGGCGTTGCCAGATGGCTAAAAATTATTTTCGCGATAGGGGATTATTGGTGAAGTGGATAAGACAAACACACTTTTTTTGCGAAATTCTACAATTTTTTATTTTTTGCATAACTACAATTTTATGGAAAAAAAAATTTTTTTTGTATGATAAATATTTGTCGAATTATGGGGAGCAGTTTATATTGCAGAAAAAGTCTTATATCTGAAATAATTTTGGAATTCGAATATTACAATACAAAACGATTTTGTTAAAACCAACTTAAAACCACTTTTGAATTGCTTTTAAGTCGGGTTTATTGAAATGCAACCCTGTTTTTGCCAGTGTTTGGCTGTGCTAAGTTGAGTGCTGCCAAGTTAGATATTGCAAACAGCTGGTATTGTTTATGTTAATAAGAATATATGCTGACGCCTGATATATTATAAAAACATTGTGAAAATGGATATTAAAAGAACTAACAAATGCCAGAGAAAAAGGAAATAATGGACGGAGATTAATGAAAATATTTTCATTGATGTTCGGGAGGATAAAATAGGCGAATTGAGAATTTTCTTCTTTGTTTCCAACAAAAACTTCTGTTGTACAGGTTGTCAATTAAATGTTATCAAAATAGAGAACACGTATAGCAACAAATTCACACATTTCTATGAGCGATTTAATTTATTTTACAGCCTGTATGTTAAAACCACAATTTTCAGTGTGAACGCAAAATCAGCTGTTTATAGTTTTAGCTTTCAGTATAAAAACACTAGATATAATTCAAAAAAGCTAAAACCCAACTAAGTGATAATTGTGCTCTGCGAAATGCCCAACAATATATGCTCGTCCATCACTTCGTTTTCGTTTTTCAAATTGCAAAATTATATGCCCTGTGATAATGTAACGAATTCCCTGCCGGTTAATCTACAAAAATTAATCTGGCATTACTGTACAATAAACAAACATTACATTTTAAATACTTTTTGTTTAATCTACAAGGACTCTTCTCTGCATTTTGGGCACTTTTTTTTCTAAAATAGACAAGGGGAAAAATCATTAAAATATACACAAAAAAAGTAAAATGAAGAGTGAGTGTTTCAAAGCCAAGAGCACAAACACAACGTGTTCAACATTTGTTTGAAAAAAAAAAAACAAAAAAAAAAGTTTATAAAATTTACTACGAATATATAGAATACAAGAATGTTTACAGTGTGGACAGACACATGCACGAAGAGCATGTCGCTGGAAACTACATGTTTCAAAAAAAAAAAAAAAAAAAAAAGAGGAAGCCAAAAAGAATATCCACACAATGAATGGGGTTTTGTGTTCTTTTAATCGTTCAGTGCTGCAAAGGCTCCCATTAATGATAACGATGGTTGTTATAGAAATAAAGTAATTGTTTGCTTGTGTCTAAGAATATTTCTTTGTGTGAATGTTATCGTGTTACATTAAAGTTACATTTATGTTGAATACTGCAAAACATTTTTGAATTTTGTACAGAAATACAATATCAACCAACAGTACGGCGAATGTGGTGCATGCACTCGATTGTACCGATTTCTGTAAAACGTAACATTTTACCTCTTTTTTCTTTAAAAAAATTGTAATTGGATGCAAAATTTTAAAATAAAAGTAAATTTTCATAAGAGATTGTCGTTTAATTTCTAATAAACTCACAATTTCCAAATGTCATTACGTTGGCATTTTTATTAAAAAGTGCAAGAAATGTCGCAATCTTTTCTAGAAAGGAAAACAGCACTAACAGCTTTATTATCTTATAATTTTCATTATAAGTCGATATAATAAACATATAAATGCTTAAGAATTTACGTAATTGATACCAATTCTTGAAATTCCGTTATGACATTTTGTCGCCTTTCATGTACAATTTAAAATTATTGTAGTCATACCGCCTTTAAATCCCGTATTTCAGCACTCACAGGTTTAAATAACGGATAAGAAAACGTATTTCTTACGAAATATGTAAACAAATTCCAATTCGAGGCTGGCAATGCCATCCATTTTTCAAACCACTTTATGTTAACAGCAAATATACTGGTTTTACGCAAACATCTTTTGGATAGATTTCTGTTTCGATATTGACCCTTTAATATTCCATATACATATTAATTTTCGCTAAAAATCAAAATTTTTTACTAAAAATACAACTGTTGTTTCTTTTGACTATTGAAAGGCATATAAGAGCATAAGACCGACAAACTTCAATACTATTTAATCGCCCAGGTATTTATTCTGAAATTTACTTTTTAGAGAAATTACATACAAATGTACATACATATGAAATTTTACTAAAAATCCAAACCAATATTTTTTGCAAAATGTACTTTTGAGAAAAGTACTTTTTAAAAAGTACTTTTTAGAAAAACTACTTTTTAAAAAGTACTTTTTAGAAAAACTACTTTACTTTACTTTAGTACTTTAGAAAAAGCGCTTTTCAGAAAAAGTACTTTTTAGAAAAGGTACTTTTTAGAAAAGGTACTACATTTTAGAAAAGGTACTTTATTTAATCGCTCAGGTATTTATTCTGAAATTTACTTTTTAGAGAAATTACATACAAATGTACATACATATGTACATATGAAATTTTACTAAAAATCCAAACCAATATTTTTTGCAAAAAGTACTTTTTAGAAAACTACTTTTTAAAAAGTACTTTTTAGAAAAACTACTTTTTAAAAAGTACTTTTTAGAAAAACTACTGTTTGGAAAAACTACTTTACTTTACTTTAGAAAAAGCGCTTTTCAGAAAAAGTACTTTTTAGAAAAGGTACTTTTTAGAAAAGGTACTTTTTCTGAAAAGGTACTACATTTTAGAGAAGGTACTTTTTAAAAAGTACCCTTTAGAAAAAGATCTTTTCAGAAAAAGTACTTTTTAGAAAAGGTACTTTTCACAAAAACTACTTTTTAGAAAAGGTACTTTTCAGAAAAAGTACTTATTAGTAAAGGTACTTTTCAGCACAAGTGCTATTCAGAAAAAGCACTTTTCAAAAAAATTACTTTTTAGAAAAAATATTTTTCAGAAAAAGTACTTTTCGTAAACAAATCTTTTTAAAATAAGTACTTTTCAGAAAAAGTACTTTTTAGTAAAGGTACTTTTCAGAACAAGTGCTATTCAGAAAAAGTACTTTTCAAAAAAATTACTTTTTAGAAAAAATATTTTTCAGAAAAAGTACTTTTCGTAAACAAATCTTTTTAAAAAAAGTACTTTTCAGAAAAAAAAATTTTTCAGAAAAAGTACTTTTTATAAAAAAAAAAAACTTTTTGGAAAATGAACTTTTCGGAAAAAAATACTTTTTAGAAATATTTTCAAAAATAATTCCTGGAGAGGATCTCAGTCATTGTTGAAAAGTGGAGATGGGTACCCATATGCCACTATATACGAATGGTGGCCCAGGGAGCCCTTTATATTACAGAAAAGGTCTTATATCTGAAATAATTATGGAATTCAAATAATATTAATTCAAATAATATTAATTCAAAAAGAGAAATTTTTTAAAAAATTGACTTGAGCTAGTGCTCACTATGGAAAAATGGGGATGGGTACACATATGCCGCTATATGCAAATGGTGACTCAAGGAGCCCTTTATTTTGCAGAAAGTCTTATATCTGAAATAATTTTTATCAATACATATCTTATTAAAAAATATTAAGTTTTCCCCGTAAAATCATTAAAATCCTTGATAGGGCTTTTGAATTCCCTGTGATTGATATGTACAAATATCAAGCATAAATTGCCATCAATAATAACTCCTTCCTTTAGTTTAATACATTTTGCAATAAATTTTTAATTTACTCACCTCTTACTTTCACTTAAAACCTCATTACAATCTGTATTAAATTTTATTAAACGCACGAACCGCTAACCGTTTAATTTCTATTTTAATAGTGGCAGCCCATAAAAATAACACGAACTTTAGATTCCAAAAATATTCTCAACTCATTCTCACTGGCTTTGCTTTTTGCTAATTTGTTTAAGAACGATTAAAAGAAAAACAAACAAATACCAATGCACTGACTGCAAGCAAAATACGAGTAGATTCTACTCAGTACACACACCCCACACATACTCACATACTTGTGAGCTCACGCATAAACGAATACTACAAATGCAAGATTGCGCCGTGCGAAGAGTTAACAGGTGCCTTGACAAGGGACACGACTGCAGTCCACTAAATGTAAAATCTTCGCCTGGCGCAATCTGTTCCATTTCCATCAATCTGGTATACATACACGCTGCTTATGCATTAATGGCATGTGGACAACAACAATACTAACACTGAATTAACGGTACCGGCAAAAACAACAATAATGAAACTTTTTTACTTTGCACTTCTTTTCTTATTTGATTGACATTTTTATTAGAATTTGCTAAAATTAACACTTTTAATTGCAATTAAATTCTATTAATTTTCATTTATTATATTTATTAGCAAATTTCACTGAACTCTATGCATTTTCTTGAACTGTTTAACTAGATTTTAAGTTAATTTAACTGGAGTGATGATACGCAACGACTGATTGCAATGATGAGCCGGGGAGAACTAAAATGTTTGGCAATTACAGCAGAGTTGCCATTTCTAATGGAATTAATGGTTTTAGTTATTTCGATCGGGAATTATTTACCTATAGTTTTTAACCAAAGTGGATATTAATGAAAATTTGTTAAATAAACATCAAATATTTCTTTTGTGTATTAAACTACGTTCACATCTATCAAATACATATTTGACGAAAGAGTAACGATGTTGTTGTGATCTCTAAGCTTATTCTCAGTAGATTGCACACTTTGAAAATTACAAATTTTAAAATTTTTTCGTTTCCCAGGCTAGTCTTTCGCTCGGAATTGTTTGTTGTGATATGCCAGTATACTGAGCGAAATAACTATAACAATATATTTTTTATATGAATATTTCAAATATATTTTAATTTTATTGATTTTATTTAGGCGGTGATTTTATTCTAGTTATTGATTATTAACACAATTTATTACAAACTTTTTTTTAATTTTCTTAATTTCTATATTTTTATAATTTTCTTTTTTATCATTACTAAACATGTTCACATAAAAATTAACTTATTAAAAAATATTATTAAAATAAACAAAATACTGAATATAACAAAATATTGAATATAACAAAAAAAAAAAAATTATGCATCACTTTGTTGCGCAAACTGCTTCTGCCGAACGGTTATGCAAAATATTGCAGTTTCAAAATACTATAATCTTTTCTTTTAAATTTTTTAAATTTCCTTGTGGTTTTATACAAAATCTGAATTAATTAATTTTAGTACATGAACGAATTTAAAACTATTGATAGAGATTGAACATATTTATATGGGTTATTTATTTATGTCTTTTTTTTAATTTTTAATATCTTAATAATCATTATTTTTATTATATATAAAAATATAAAAAAAAATTATATTAAAATCTATCTGTAAATAAAATTGCTGATAATTATGGTGACTTGTGATTCGTTGTTGAGTTTTTTTTTCTTTAGCCATATTATAAAAAAATAAATAAAAATAATTTACGATCGAAATTTACAGATTTTTAATAAAAATGAACTATACAAAACAAATCAATTGTAGCAAAAATTTTTCAAAAGTGCTTAACATATTTTCAATATATTTTATACTCTTCCCTCGAAACAAAATCAGAGTTGAATTTTTCCTTCAAAACTTTTAGTTTTGATAATAAAAGTGTGAAATTATTTACAAAATTTCGCTACACTTGACTTGAATAGAAAAAAATAATAATAATAATAATTTTAGTAAATTTATGAATTTATGTATTTTAACAATTTTTGAATAAATAGAATTAAAAATGTACAAAAAATCTTATTACAATAACGACAAGTGCATATACAATTAAATTTATATTCAATTCACAATGAAACATTATTTCTGTGCGTAATTGATGCAATTACAAAATTAATTGAAACCAATTTAAAGTTTTAAAATTATTTATTGCGAAATTATTCACAATATTTTTTCTCTCTGTGTAATCATAATTATGTTTATGTATTGTGTGGCAATTAGTAACTTTATTTTTTCCCCAATAAAAGCATATGGACCAGAGTTGCAATATGGGGACATCAATATTGTACCTACAAAAGTTCATAAAATTGTACTTTTTTCGATGCCAATTGTACTAAGAAAAAAATATTTATTTTTGTTACAAATTTCGGGGTTGCTCTGCTTAAAATAGACAAATCTAGCTTCGTCAGATTCCTTTTTTTAAATTATGGAAATTTAAACACAATTAAAAAAATTTAATATTTTTGAAATTTATTTTAGTAAAATTTTTTATGAAAAATTTTGTTTCAAATACATTTCAAACTCATTTTAAATTTTATGAATTGATGGACATTGTTTTATATAAAATACAATAATTGTTTGTTTTTTAATTAAATTATAAAAATTGTATATGAATCATTTATTCGAATTTTTTGTAGTAGAAGAAAACTACCAAAAACAAAGTGAAGTTGGTTGTAATTGTTTGAAAATAAACAAATGAATGCAACAATTAAATCACAAAGAAATGATAGCAAAGATGAGTTGCCACCGTAAAGAAATATGATAAAAACGCGTAAACTGAGAAAGTTCGTAAATTGCAATTTTAAGTCAGCAATTGTTGCGACCCTGATACGTACGTTTGTTTTAATTACACATAATCTATAGTGAAATATGTATATATTTCATTTGATTCCTAAGCATTTAATTTCTTTTTCAATTTCTTTACTTGTATTTCAAATGGCTGCCATAGTTTTTCGGTTTGTTATATAATTTTCTTAAATAAAGTATTCATTTATTATTCAATAACTATTGCACAATTTATAAAGTGAATCAGTTTTATTTATTACAAAACATGTATTTCTATGGGTTATTATTATTACTCTTGTATATTTAAATATTTTCTATAAACTAATCGGTTTATGCAAAATTAATTTTGTATATAAAAACAGAAGACAAAATCAAAATTTATCAGTCGCCCTTTTTCTAACAATATCAAGTGTGTATGTGTTTTTCACTATTCGTATCGTATTGACAGAAGGGTTGCCGTTAACTTACAATTGGCCTGTACATACGATCTGTCAAAAAATGCCTGGTAGTGTAAGTAATAATTGAGTGTGTTATAGATTTTTGCTACCCGACATGGTACATTGATATAGGGTTGGTCAATTTGAAATTTTAAATTGGTACTACCGATTACTTTTGACTTTGAAAGGTAGAATAAGATTCATTTTTATTTTTGTTTTCAGATTTATGTTTGACATTTGCAAAATGGGACGTTATACAAGAACTCAAACAAGGCGAATTCATACCAGGTGGCCTTAGTTCAGAAATTGGTGATCAGCTGTTACCAAGGCAAAATTATTGAACTGTCAAATTGAACTGTTTTTGTGTGCGGCCATTGTTTTTTCCAAAGCATTTTCTTTGACAGTTCAATAAATTTTACACAGTTGCATAAACGAGTCCACCTTGTATGAATTCGCCTTGAACTCAAACAACAGGGCATTTCAGTGTTGCATTTGAGTACGAACTGTCAACTAGGAGATGACGAAACATGAACCACAAGAAAGAAAACTAGCAGTTGCTTTGGTATTTTTTCTAAACTACATATTTTAAAAAAATCTGCCAATTTTTGTCTAACATAAACATTTTATACACAAATAAAAGAAAATAAATGGAAAGCAGTTGGACCCTAAAGGCCACCACCCGCTATCGTAACGTGATTTTTTTTTTGTGCTGTTCTATGTTTTTTTTTTTTTTTTTTTTTTAGGAGTAGGACCAGCACTCAGGGGATGACCCCTACATATGCAGTGCATTGCGCCGGAACTGGGAAAATAGATTTTGGGAAGGAGGATAAAGGGAGTAGTGTCTGTGGATATTCGATTTGAACCTGCTCAAATTGTAAGTGGCGGGGAAGACATCTGCGGGTAGTTTGTTCCACATACGGACTGTTCGGCCAAAAAACGAATTTTCTCTGTAATGCGTAGTGCGATTCGTTGGAATATCGACCACAAACGCATGCGCTCTTGATGAAAAACGCGTTGAGCGTGTTTTTAGCCTTTTCGAGCTTAAAAGTCTAATAAGAGTTTTAGTGGCGATGGACTTTTTTTTCAATACAATAAAGCCGTTTCAGTTATTAAAAAAAAAACACATTTGAAAAAAGTTTTTTTTTATTTCTCGAAATTTAGTGGCCCAAATCAGTTCCAATTCACAGAAAATCCCTTCAAAAATTATAAGGAGTTCATACACTTATAAACACACACACATACATACGGCCATAGTGACACTCTCTCAGGAATAGTCAGGGAAGCTTCCTCTTAAAACCAATAACTTGGCTATATTTTTGAAAACTTTAAATTTTCTTAGCGGAAATTTGGAAAAAAAAATCGGGAGAGAACCGAGTTATCCTTTGTACCATATTAAGCGATTTGCAAATTCAACAACCGACATCTGACAAACTTTCGATGTGATTTTTTAAAGTCGAACGCAGTTTTATTAAATTTCTTTTTGACAGAATCGTAATGAACGTGTAGGAGAGGCAATCCCTGGTCTTAAGGCGCTTTAGCAGGTATTTGATTCACACTAACAACTTAAATCTGTTATATGAAACTAATAAAAAAATATTTTGTTGCTATTATTTTAGTTTTGTTGTTGTTGTTCTTTTGCATTTAATCAGTCTTTTTTTTGTGTAAATGGGTGTTGTTTCAATCAAATAAATTATTGTATTATGTTTTGTTTTTTGATATGGAAGAAAATCAGTTATCGGGTGTGAGGAAAGTCTCTTTATCCTTGAAAAAAGAAAAAATCCAGTTTCAATATCCAGAAAAAAAAACTTTTATTTTACACGATACAGTAGAAAAATTTTTTCTGTGCAACATGCAGACGTACAACTTTGGGGTTATCAATTATTGGTGGCTTACAAATCCGAAAAAGTGACATTTAAGTTTGAATTAAAATCTACTACAAACTCAAAGTTATTTACAATCGTGAAGGAAACAAGATTTGAATTCTTAAAAAAGAAGATATTTTGTATGCATGTAAGCTTTCGATTGCAGGTAGCGACATTAGGCGCAAGTCTACATATATTTTTAAAGTTATAAGTTATCGACGCGCATTTTTTAAGCTTCCGATAGGAGGTAGCGGCGTTATTCGAAAATTTATATTTTTTAAGTTTATAAGCAAATAGCTAAAAACCATCCCCATAAATACATGGCGTATATACTCTCTCGTAAAAGAACGTGCTTACGTATCCTCTCTCGAAAAAATATACGTACAATCGAAACCGCTTTAGCGCAACACGTTTTACTGAAAAAAAAAATCGGAATACTGAAAGCGATACAAATCCTCGCACTGATTTTAAACGCAGCTAGTCTTATTCACTTCGCTTTAGCGAAACATCACTTTACTGAAAATATCGTATTACTGAAAACCAAAAGCAAGCCCACAACTACGTTTTGTATGAAACTTACTTCGCTTTAGTGAAAAAATTAACAATGGCAAATTTATTTATTAAAAAATAGATTGCATAACTTAAGGCTGAAAAAATTGTGCATGTTTTGTCCGTTAAAAAATTAAATGGCAAAATGTATTTGTCCTTTTCGCTCTTACTTTTGCTCAATACAAGTGGCTAGACATTTTCGAGAAATTCGTGAAAAATTTCAACAACAAAATGAAGAATTTTTTTTTTAATAAAAATTTTTACGTTAAATTGACGTAAAAAATATATACAGATTTGATATAAAAAATATTGGTTTACTGATTTTAAGAAGTACACTTAACAACAACAAATTTCAATAATCCGAACCACGTTTTAGAAAAAAAAATTGGGTTTTGGTTATTTTCAGTAAAGCTGAGTTGACTGTACTCTTAAATACAGTAATATTCGTAAACAAAACAAAAAATCTTGTTAAAACGGTATTTATCAGCTGTTAATCTGTTTTTCATAACATACATACATACAAAAAATCTTGTTAAAACCAAAAAATGTGGCATCTTGTTTTCTTCACCAGCGTACGTTATTTTGCATCTATTTTTATTAAGTTTTTTTTATTTATTTAGCTATTTCAAATTATTATTAAGCGAGTTCTTTCTTTTTTGATTTTGTATGTTAAAAAAATAAACAATACAAACTTCTAATTCATTTCGAACATGCTAAAGGCCGATACACACAGAATCCGTCATACGTCGCCTTTTTCAACTGACAACTGAGCTGAAATACATATATGCTTTCTTATGAGAGTTGTCACATTCAGTACTTCTGCGTCAACGCAAAGTACGAAAGTTGGCCAACTTTTAACTTTTGACAAACGTTGAATACTTTGACAGACATCAGTAAGTTTTTCAAATTATTTTAATTAAAACACAAATTTTTGTGTCCAGGGAAAATTATATAATATATAAAAAATTGTATAAAATAAATAAATTTAAGTTAAATAAATAAAATGGAGAACAAACAACTGATTTGATAACTGTCAACAAAGTACTCATTGCGCCAACTTTCTCCGTCCTTACGTTCATGTCAATTAAAAAAGGCAAAGTATAACGTATGACGGATTCTATGTGCCTCGGCCCAAGGCGAATTCATACCAGGTGGCCTTAGTTCACAAATCGGTGATCAGCTGTTACCAAGGCAAAATTATTGAACTGTCAAAGTGTTCTTCTGGTTTTTCGTTTTTGTGTGCGGCCATTGTTTTTTCCAAAGCATTTCATTTGACAGTTCAATAAATTTTACACAGAGTTGCATAAGTGAGTTCACCTTGCATGAATTCGCCTTGCCTCGGCCTTAACGCAAAATTACTTCCTTCACAATGGAAACAACTCAATTTGCTCATAATGGAAACGTAGTATAAGACAAGAATCTATGACCAAATCCCAGCATATAAATTGGTTTTTCATTTCAGATTTTTGTCTTAAACGATACACTGGATGAGCTGTTAGAAAGTCAAAATAAATATACTACTTTTGTCAGTTTTCATACTATTATATTTATGTATATTAATTAAAAATAAATTATTATAAAATTTTGTTCTAATATACTATTTACAATAATATAAAACCTATGCATACAATCGTCACCACCATTCTTTTACACTCTATACGAATATGATCCAAATTTCGGTGTTGTTGGAACAAACAACTACAATAACAACGTTGCTCTTAAATATTCTTATTTTTAATTTTTTTTTATATATCAAGGTACATTTTATAAGGAACACGCATCAAGTACCCACGCTGAAGTACATTTTGACAAAAAGACATTAAATTTGCTTTGACAAGTGCCATTAAATTTTTGACAACTGCCATTAATGTTTCTGACAGACTCCATGAATAAGAAAACGCAGGGTTGCATGGATGCGTGTACCTTATTATATGTACCTTGATATACATAGTCTTATCTGCCTGATTGTGTAAGGCGTTTGCGTAAACGACAACGTCTTACATAATCAGGGGCATCATACTTTCGATCTTGTTGAATTTTGAAAGACAAAAATTAACACAATAGATTTTCAAAACTTTGAGATTTTAATTAAGTACACAATATATAATATACCTAAATTATATACATACATTTATGTATATATATGTAAGTTTGTATGTATGTACATATATAATATAATATAATCAGCCTGATTGTGTTAGGCGTTGGCGTTTTTTGCACTAGATTAAAGAAACACATAAACAACTTTCTTTAATCCTACTACGAAAAAACGTCTGCGGCATAAACGCAAACGCCTTACACAATCAGCTGGAATATTTTCAAATTTGAAAGAATCGAACAGTATATATACACACAGTGTATTTTCCTCATTGTAAATTATCAGAAAAAAATAAATTAAAATTTTTAATCAAAACGTCTATAACATGAAAATTTGAAAGCGAATACAAATGCAGTATAAACCCAGACAGACGATACACATATTCACACATATAAATATACACATATGCTCAAAATAATAGATATAGCTCGTCAGGTCATATTTATTTCATCATGATAACTTTTTTAATTTTCCTTAAAACAGTGGAAACTCTTTTTATGTTGTTTACAATTACATCTGGCAATATTATTTACACAGTAAATCTGGCAACTATGTGTTTTGAATTGCTCCACAACATGGCACAATAAACAGGTATATGCATCAGCACAATTGACAGTAAAATTCGCCGCAATTTTATGTTTTCTTTTTACTAACTGTTTTGGTTGTTTGAAATTTTTAAAATAAATTTAGAAATACAGTTTAAATTTTACCCCAATGAACGAAGAGTACGCATAATGCAACAAAATTCGCAAATATCAATCGTACTTTTCACAAAGGAGCTGAATTTTTGCATGAAAAAAAATATGATAAAATATATATTATTTCAAAGCATGAACACATCCGCAAAACAAAGTGAAGCCTTCAAATGATATCAGACATACTAATTTAGAAGACCTATTTTCCAAAGACACTAAAATGTACATGTTTTTTTTTTCAAAAAGTGGGACTTTTTTTTTAAATTGCTAGAGTTAGAATTCACAATGAAAATAAATTTGTATGCAAATATTTAATGAAAATGTTTTCAAACAATATCCTCAGGATCTATCTGTAAGTAGAAGCGAACGAAGAACATATAAATAATTTTAAATTCTAGCTGTTGTAGGAGTACTTGAACCAGCCGCTTGTGCGGTGACATGATTTCCTGATTCACGTGGTATACTCTAAAATTAAAAATTTCTTTCAATAAATATAATAGCATATAAGCGCATTGGACAAATCCCCGCAGTGATCGCCCAAATTATCGTACCCTCGCCGTATACTTTCCTTGATGGAACTTGATTTAAAGTTATTCAGGTCCGAGTCAAGTTTTTCCAATTTTAGTGCAGCCTTTTTGCTCTTAGTCTCTACCCAATTTTGATCGAATACCGGTAATTCAACTGCCTGGGCAGCCAAAGCCGGCTGTGCAGCTATATCCGGCAAACCGGCACCTCCGCTTTTTATGCAACAATTGATACATGGTCACATTGTAAGTGGTCATGACATAATTTATAGCCATTTTTAAAGCTTCCCAGCGCAACGAAGGACACACATCAGACACAAAATTTAGCCGATACAAACGGGCCAAGCCCACATAAGAATTTTTGGGTAGACTTCCAAATCCAAAGTGGGATTCTCAACAACTAACTGATGTTCTTCATTATTGTCGTTGTCCTCCATTGGGACATCTACTTTTATCTCATTTCCATATATTTTTTTATTTTAAAATTTAATGTTTATTCTAATTTGTGATGTTTATCACAACCAAAGTATATCTATATCAAGTATATGCAAGAGCCCAGCTGACTAAAATTTTTTCCCGTTTTTACATGAACGTATGTCAAAATTTGTTTACTTTTGTAGCGAGCCATATTTGTTTATTCGTTGAAAAAATAATTTTGTAAAATTGTGAAAAACATTATTAATTCAACAAAAGTAGCAAAAAAGAATTGTTGTGAAAAAGATTTTTGTGAAAAAGTGTATTGTTTAAGAAAAGTAACAAAAAGAAATTGTTTTAAAAAAGTTCTATGCGAAAAGTATTTAGATTTTTGGAAATAATTGTGAACAAAACAAAATAATATAAAATTTCTGACATAAGATATTAATTTTACACAAACAAAATGTACGGTGGTTTTTGTAATTTTATGTTGTTGTACTCTTGCGACTACTTGATATAGATATACTTTGATCACAACAATGAATAAAACTAATTTTGTTCACAAAACATTTTATTTTATTTAACAAAGGCGAATTAAATAGTTCGCCTTGTATTTGACATTGTGTTTCACAAAAAAGTTGCTTTGTTGTAATGAATTCGCTTTGCCATATACCTGATAATTGTACCATGACAAACAAGGCGAATTAAATAGTTCGCCTTGTATTTGACAAAAAAAGTTGCTTCGTTGTAATGAATTCGCCTTGCATATACCTGATAATTGTACCATGTTCCACAACTAACTGTGGAGGTTTTTTTTTGTTAAGAATTTCCTATCAAATAATTAAAATTTAATTTAAGTTTAAACGACGGATTAATCATTTTAACAAACCTAATAAGCAATTTAAATTGTCTTCTGTCCAAAATTATATCTACAGAAGCTGATGATATTGTCATGTTTCTTTTTTTTATCTTGGACCAGCACCCAGGGGATGACCCCTACATATGCAATGCATTGCGCCGGAACTAGAAAGGAGGGGATAGTATTGAACGGACAGATGAGAAGATAGAAAATTGTTTATAGCTATTTCAACATTTTTACTTCGCCGGCTAATTTTTTTTTTGCTACCGGGCCGACGAAGTAGGGTGCTGTTATTCTGCTTTTAGTACGTGATCGTGTCAGTCGCTGCCAATTATGTACAGTGACCAGTGCTATGCCTTCATCATTGAAACCGGCTGGCAACTAAATTAAAAAACTTTAACACAAACATTATTTTTTGGTTTGTGTTTTTTATATAAAAACTTAATAAAAAAAATTATTTTTGATAAAAAATTTTTTTTTAATTAAAAAAAAAACACAATTTAACAGAAAAATTATTTTTGCCTTTTTTATTTATTTTAAAATTGAGTATAATTAAAATAATTAAAAAAAATTATTCAATATTTATATAAAAAACACAAAAAACAGGGGCCAAATTACCGCATTTGATATCGAGCGAAATTTCCATACAATTTAAATACAAATTTCGTTCGATATCGGTGCGGTAATTTGCCCCCAGATATAATTTTTCTGTTAAATTTATTTTTTTTTTAATTTAAAAGAACAAAATTTTTTTGTTGATTTTTTTATAAAAAAAGATTAAAACAACTTAGCTGTTAATTTTTTTTTAGTTAACAAAAATTTGTATCAAATTTTTATATAAAAAACACAAAAAGCAAAAATTAATATAAACAAAATTTTTTCAAAAATATCTTTATACTAACCTTAAATATAATTATTACCATATTAATCAAGCTTGTGGTCGTTTTTTATAATTTTTATTCGATATTTCGTTAACAGCTTGTTAACATCTTCAGGAAATAAAAATTAATAAATCAACATATAATTATTACCCTGAAGATGATATTTAGAGGATATCGAAATATCGGATAATAAAAAATTTCAATATATTTTATAAAAAAAAGAGACCTTTTCGTTCTTTTTATACCTAATTTACCCGATTTTATTACTTTCAATGATGGAAACAGTAACGCAAGAATATTTGTGAAAAAGTCAATTTTAAAGAAATAAGTTTGTATGTATATACACTGCCGTCGTTTTTTTTTTACAAATATTTGCTTTTAAAATCAAATGTTTCATGTGATAATCAGGCAGGTGATGAAAAAGGATTTAGAGAGGAAAACGAGTTGAAAAGTGTTGTAAAAGGTGTGGGGAGGGTTTGCCAGAATTTTCCAATTTTTTTTAAATCGTTTTTTCATCTTTCTTTACAAATTTCCTTTCATAGTGCTATTATATTGTTCATATTTTGTCTTCCAGTGTGGTTTAGAAGTTTAAGGCTGGCTTAAAACGGAGTTATCAAAATCGATCTGAATTCACCACACCTTTTTACAAAAATTGTTTTTAAATCGTTTCGAAAACGATTGTTTTTCATCACATACCCGAACATGATTATATAAAACTTATTAAATCTATAAAAAACAATATTTCCTAACTTAAAATTATAGCAGTAATAATAAAAATTACATAATCTACACTATAATTCTCCCTTTTTTAAGCTGTTTGTAGGCTCTTACCTTTAAATTAATACGAACTGATGATATCACAATGACAAATGATGATGAATGACAAGAAAGATCAGTTAGAAATCTCTTAAGTTGTTCTGTTTTTGTATATCCGGTAGCGTTTGGAGAAGTGGCTGCATTGAAATTGTCTAAAACGTTTGCATAACACTTTTACATATGGAGAAATTTAGCTTCGAGAATCATTACTTTCGCTAAAACTTTGCTCGCTAGATTCTCTTCGGCTGCCAACTGGTTTCGGCTTGTATTCGGTTATAAAAACTGTTACCGAATTGACGGTGACTTCTCTTGTTTGGGCCGTCGAACGATCAACATTTTTCAAGCGGGCTGGATATTTTTTATGCTTGTGTTTATCGTGACCGGAACTACTGTGGCGAGAGCCGGATGCGGATTTATTGCCGTTTGGCATGGCTCCTGATGCACCGGGTAAAGTGGCAGCTTGTTGGGCGACGAGCGCGGAATTAAGGCGTGGTTTACGTGTCGAAGTACCTGCAAAATAATGGAAAAATTAAGATTATTTGTATTTTGATTTAAACATTTTATTGATCAAGGCGAATCGATGTAAAGTGTCAAACCTATTCTTAAAACATTTTTATTGCTAACAGTTATTTTTTTGTTCACAAAGAAATAAAAAACCATGTTGGGGTTTTTTGAATTTTCCGCCTCTTAATTGAAATGGCAACACTGCTGCTGTCAACAGGCAACTGTCAGTTGAATTCTGTCCAAATTTTAACAAGTTGAGAGGGAAATGGAAGAAACCCTACAAGAAATGAATGACTGAAACTAATACACATATAACATTTCCACCAACACACTTGAACATATGACTGACATTTGTTGAATTTTCGACAATGCTTTCAGATTTTAATTTCAGTTTTCAATTAATATTGGTGTATTTTATGTCTGGTGAAAGATGTGGTGCAAATTAAAACAGATATCAATATCATGTAGATAAATGGGATACGTAAGTATATTGTTTAAAGTGACAAATAAAAATTGTAATAGCAAGAACTTCTTTTTATAGGTATTAGTGATTGGAAAGATGTTCTCCGGGCACTAGAGGAACGCAGGCTAACAAACGCTGAATAATTGTGGCACAACTGCTAGTTTTGTTAAACTGAGAAACTACACCGGAAACCCAGAAATGTAGGTAAACTTAGATAATATATATTTTAGGTAAATCTCATTCGCTTAATATTGTTTGTTTGTTTCATTTTAGGCATTTTCATCCCTTTGCAGAATGCGGGTAAACCAAGAAGTCGTTGTTAAATGTTGCTTTACTTTTTAAAATAGTTTGTTCATCTTTTTATTGCAAATGCTTCAATAAAAATTTTGTATTAAAGTTGAAATTGTGGTCGAAATTGTTTTCTTTATTTTAATTGAAAAATATAAACAAAATAATTGATTTGTCAGGTTTGAGTACTCATTTGATTCCTCAGTACTGAGCGTTCAACTGATGAGACATATGTGTCTACATACTGATACAAAAAAGCACTAGAGTGAGCAGGTGAGCAATATTTTCTAATGGCGGCAGAATTAATAAGTACGACAGAGATGCAAGCTCACATGTATACAATTGTATACATCACTTTTTTCATATTGCCCTTAAGAAAATGATAGCAAGTTTTGTATAGGCAATGAGGTATTAAGCCCTCAGCACTATCAAACAAATGACTAGTCAAATGTTCGGTAGTGTTCTTGTAGGGAAGTGAATTTCGTGTGCTTTGACTTTTTTTTGGATACGATCCTATTTTTGAAATTGTCTTGCCGTGACGTTGACAAATAGATGCACGTATAAGGGGAAACGCTTTGTTTGTATCTATTTATGATATCGAATAAAATTTCTCTGTTGTGCATTCCATTATATTTCAAGGTTTGTGCTTCTGCTTGTGTAATTCTCAATCCGTTTTTGAAATTTTATGTATAAGCAGAGGTTTTGTTATTTTGTCTACATACTTATTGCATATCTTTCCTTTAACGGTATGCAAGCTTATTTTCTAATATAAATTCTTTACTTTATTTTTATTCTACAGCAGCCACAACTTATTTCTGCATAACAACCTGATTTGTTACATGACAAATTCATTAGATATTTAGATATATCTTAAGTTGCTAAATATGAGTCGATTCATAATATTCAAAATAAATAGAATTAAGTTCGCCTCTAAACCTTTTATCGCTTTTGTTTTCAATCGAGTTTATCGAATATAACAAAAAATTAGCAGGCGAAGTAAAAGCTTGAAATAGCAAAAAAAAATGCTCTATCCCATCTTTCTTCATCTGTCGCTTCAATGCTAACACCTCCTTTTTAGTTTCGGCGCAATGTTCTGTATATATGTATATAAAAAAAGGTACAGCTGTGGCTGATTGGTAGCAATGCTAACCCATTAATACAGAGGTCGTGGGTTCGATTCCCTTGCTTGTGACGTTTGCGGGCAGCAAAATGGGACCTACTAGGAAGCAAGTGCACTGGATTTGTTAATCAACTCTTGTTTTGAAATCTGGTTCAAAACAATATAATATTTCTTAATTTATGCCAGCTGGTATGAAAAGGAAACTTGATATTGTTGCCTTCTGAAAATTTTCAAATTGCCATAAGTTATTATTTAATACAAAAAATCAAATTTTAAACTAACCGCAAAATATTAATCTCCTTCGCTAGTGGCTTTGAAACAAATTTTATGTTTTCCTCTATTCTATTTGCCTTTAGATGTAAACAAAATTTTTATGATTTATGTATAATTTTTCACTAAAAGTATGACTTCCTAAATGTATGAATACAAATTTATGTACATCGAAAACGTTTAGATGTGGTAAGGGTTCATGGATTTTATTTTATTATGGATTCGATACCTTGGCATTATGAAACTCTGCACATTTCAACTGAGGTTTTATAAGTCAGACATTCTCTATATAAAATTGACCACATAACAAAATGCACTAAAATTAGCTAATATATCTAGAATGTTACGGATTTGTGGCAGTCTCTATGAAGTGTAATAAAAAATATATAAGAAAGAATTCGGATGGATCATTATAAACTTAAATAAATATGTAAATAATATCTTAATATGCATAATCAACCTTTATTTTCGCATTTGGGCTCGTACACACATAACCGCTTTAAAATAAATGTTTGCTATTCCTATATATTTTTTTTAATCATCTATTATTCCTGTGGTTTTTGAATTGAATACATCCATGCGTACAAGAGTATGTTGCATTTTTCTACATATCTATAAACACATGATCAAAGTTAATACATAGACGTACGTATATTACGTACATATCTATGTATTAAAGCATTATGTATAGATATGTTATTGACGCATTATGACTATAAACTTGGCTCGATTTAATGAAAACGTATTAGTTTTGCATTTACTGAAACTTACAAGGTAAATTTGCACATCGTTTTTCTCCCAAGAGTTTAAGCTAAAAGGTATCTTATGGCTATAGAGAACGATAAGGCGATTAACTCTTTACTAAAAATAGTACATGTTTATTATTGAGTTTGACTCTTTGGCAGTAAAGGCACGGCATGCATGCACACATACATAGGCTTGCATACATAGATACATATTTCTTGCGTTCTTTTCTTATTCGCCACGGCATGATCTTTCACATAAATCAATCAGCAGCATAGCAGAAAATGTTTAATTTGTTTTGCATCGAAAACAAACCGTGAAGTAACAGCATAAAGATAAAAAACGGCTTTATAACTTATTTGTTCTTTTTTTTTAATTTCTAATTCTTACCACCCCCAAACGCCGTCTTCTTTATCACTTTTGCTACAAAAATTTATAGATTATCATTTATTATTTAAACTTTTTTTATCCAGTTTATGGTCACTCACCTTTACGTACGTCACACATGCGACATTTAAATGCCTCGGCGGAGTTTCTGTACGTACACACACTGCAGTCCCAGAAATTTTCTTCAATGACTTTGGATTGTCGCTTTCTTCTTACTGGCGACTTCTTTTGATCCATAATAGTTTTTAGAAAAGGGGGAAAAATTATCTCTTTGCTGGGTTTCTTAGAAACTGGCGTCGTCTTTCTTCTTAGAAGAAACGCAGTAACGGCTGCAGCCCATGTAGACGACAACGATTTAAGATTCTTTTTTATTGCACAAAATTTCAAGTATGAATGTTTTGTTATAATTAAAAGATGGCGTATTTTGCCTCGCCTTTTTCACTTTTGGCGTATGCAATGCTTTTTAACCATACACTGCAAATATGTGCACTTTTAACAGTTATAGTAACTGTTTGTCTTGCAATTACAAAAATTAAATATCCATAAAAATTTTCACTACTTTTCGTATATTTTCAGTCGGAAAACGAAAGTTTATCGTAACAGTAATGCCAAATTATAAAAAGAACGCATAGAAAGATAGGGTTCGCCATTAGTAAAAGTCAGAGCTGGTGACCATAAATCAACCACATTTAGTACTTGTACATATAATAGTGTATTATATAGAAGGTGGCAGGAATACAAAAACAATTACAACATTAAAAAAAATTAAATTCCTGTTATGTACAATCATGGGTCACGTCAAAATTTATAGCAAAAAAACTTTTTAAAGTGCTGCACACATGCACAATTACTAGCAACGTTCAGATATACAAACACAACGATTACTTATTGTACCCAAAAGCATGACATCAATGTAGCCAAGCAATGTTGGAGCAAAAACTGTCATCTGCCGTAGCGCTGCCACCTTATATTTGTCTCACCATGTCCCAACCAATGGTAAGTCTAGATTTATGTCAAGTTTTCGTATACAACAAGGGCTTATTGTGTTTGTATATGTCACCGTCGTTAGGAATTGTGCATGTGTACGGCAACACAAAGTGTTTTGTTGCTATAATTTTGCTATAGACCAATGACTTTACACAAACATATACTATATATCCTTCGCTGTTGTAATTTTGTATTTGTTGCTGTAGTACTGCACCTTATATTTGTTTCACCATGCCTGGTAAATAATTGTATGACAACAGTGCTGCCAAGTTAAGATAACGATTGAATGCAACCAAACAGTTAAATGATATGTGCAGCGACTGTCTGTTATACTAGATGCTTTCCAACTGTCAGCTGATTCCAGTTATTACAGTCCAAGCTGTGAAACATGGCTTGTGTGAAAAACTTAACGCAATGCAATTAAAATAACGGTATTATTAGCTTTTCCATAGATAAACCTTGAAATTCGGAAATCTGTACCTATGTATGTACATACTTTCCTTAAATCTGCCTAATTTTTTCTCAATCTCTATATTCACTAAAAAATTGCATGTTTATAAACTGTTTACTATATAATTATGCAAAATTTTCTGTAATTGGTATGTAGGATATATATGTTATGTTATGTTTTTTTTCACAATCTTATTAGAAGCGACAGGCCTGAGTTACTATTTAGCTCGTTTAATTTTTCTCCACGGAACAAGAATCCTCTCATTGTTATACTCCGTATTTTCAAGTCCTTTTTTTCTAACTCATTTCTTGTAAGAATCGCTTGCAGCTGGAATATCCTACCTTTGGAGTCACGTATATTTACCCTTTCTAATAATGTTTTTAAAATTCAACTTAAAAGGTTTTTTCTTCCTACTTGAGTAGGTTAGTCTTTTTTTATGCTCTTTATTTCATTAAATCTTTTTTTTCGCTTGCTCCCATTAATTGGATTTCCATATATTGTATTCGTTATTATGAGGTTCTTATTCTATGGTGTTTCATATTGAAATACTGACCGTTTCATATTGATATATGATGGTGTTTTATACGAAGTTGATGTCTGCCGCCGCTAGTATATCTTCCTGGCCGCCATCGCCGAAAATCATGTGTCAGCTTGGTGGTCTGCTCTTCGTTGCTATTGTCCGTTGCGAATCGTTGTTCGATGAATGTTAATTTAAAATCTAGTTGAAAAGCACAATAAAATTATAGTTTTCAGTGTTATTTGGTTAATAAATATAAAATAATTGCAATTAAAAGTTTTAATATGGTGTTTTGTAATAAAAGAAGCAAATAAAATGCGAAAAAGAGTAAAATGAAAATCTAGCAATTGTGTTGGCTATTACCGATAATTCGGGTTTGGGCTCGTTTTCTAGAAGCCTATAAAATATGTATGGAAAATGTGCATTTAAAAGTGTGAATAATGTTAATTTGTAATAAAAATGCCAATCAAATAAGTAAAAAGTGGAAAGTTTATAGAAATGCCGATTACGTCCTGCGGAGACATGACTATTAGATGATATCAGGTGACTGACTTCTACAAAAACAATGGACGGCCGACTTCGTGTACATACATATATTCCAAGACGAATTGATGTGCCTTGGTGTGTCTTTTCATGGCGTGATCATGCATGTCTATCAATTTTGTATCTTTTGTTTTAAATCATTCTTAAAGAAATAAGCAAAAAGCATTATAAATCCAAGTGAATATTAAAGTGCTTAATTGTTTGGTAATTTGTGGTATCTAAATATTTGAGATACCAAAATCTAATGCATAACGTGATATATTTACGGCTGGTGGTATTAAAATATTTCCAATAAATCGGTTATCGGTACGCGCGGGTAATAAAATATTAATTGTAATATATATACATGATTTTCAGTGAAAGTTACAGGTGAGTAATATAAAAAATTTGTTTGATAAAGTAAATAAATTTACCCAATGTAGCCATATGCACATAGGCCCTTACATATTTAAATTCCTTCATTCCTCATTTCGTTTCGTAGCTCTTTAAATGTTTTTAAATTATCCACTTTCACGTAGTCTTATCTTCAGATATGTACCCATTATGTATATACATATGTATATAAATGCACACATGCACATGTGCACTCATGTACACATTTCTAGGAAAATGATCTAAATGTAGGGTCAGTATGTCTAATATGGAAGCCCTGCTGCCATACATAAAGGGTACACCAACTGGTTCCTTCAGTAATTTTGGACTAAAAACCACGATGAATCCTATTTAAATTACTTTGGCTTAACCATCTACATACATACATATTAAAAAACGGGAAAATGACCCAATTGGACTCAAATCCAATATGTACCATTTTTGTTTTAAAATAGAACAAATAATGATGTCCCACAACCGCAAAAAAGCTTAAGTGACAAAATGTAAATTTTACAGGAGAAGTATTTTTAAATTATCCTTGGTTTAAATGGATGTCGAACATCAATATTGGACACATAGGACTATAGTTGACTGTAGTATTTAATGTTAATAGTTTTAATGAATTTCCTATAATACCATGCATTTTTGTGGAGGTTCAGATATGTTAAGATAGTCTCGATGTAGTGAAAAATCAGTTGATCTAACCAAACAAATTAAAAACTTGTAATCATTGTTGTAAGCAAGATGTTCTTTTACTGTTTCATTGATATTGTTGAAGGTTTGGCACTACTTTTGCTCTATTTGAAAAAGAAAATTTTGGTTTAACCGACTATTTGCAGTTACAAAAAAAAAAATATATATATATATATATATATATATATATATATATATATATATGTATATATATAAATACATATATATATATATATATACATATATATATATATATATATATATATATATATATATTATTTACTTATGTTGATTTATTTTCTAAAAAAAAATGTTACATATTTAAAAAAATGGCAATATTATGGCATTTGGAAATAGTGAATTTATTATTACAAATGACTGAACCATTTCTTACAAAAAATCATTTATATTCCAAAAAATGTGCGCAATTGTAGATTTTTAGGAATATAGTGATAAAATCTTACAATTTTTTTGAAAAGAAATCACTATTAAATAACAAAAATAAAACACTTAAAAAATAAAATGAAATATAATATTAATTCATTAATTACCAATTATTCATAACAGAAATTTTCAAAGAAATTCTGTAAATATTGTATAATTAATTTCAATCGCTGAATAATTGTGTGCCTCATTTTGGAATTGGTTCGATGTCACTTTCTTCACTAGATGATATAATTATATTGTCATCATATAATAAAATAGTATGTTCATCACCAGAATTCGTATCGTGAATAGGGGACGAGATTAGGGACTACAATTGTTTCAGTGATGCAAATTGGTTTAATTTAAAGACGGCAAAAAATCATAAAAAAAACATCTAAAATTTCAAAATCCGTGGAAATCCTAAAACATAGATAATTCAAAACCCGCGTAAAAAAGTACGCATAAAATGAGATCTGATTATATTCAACTCGTTCACTTTCCCGATTTATAAAAAAAAACGTATTATGAAACCCATGCAATTGAAATAGGCTCGATCATAGCATTTTATCTATAACGATCAGATGAAGAAGTTCGACCCAAGACAGGTGAGACCAGCTAGACCATTATAATAATTCAATTCTATCAGCGCGGAAACTGCCTCGTATCACGCAACCATAACTTTAGTTATATTTTTTGCAAAATTATTCTTTAAAATTGCCCAGAACTTATAATGGCTTATTAATCCATTTCGGATATATTTTTGGAATCGCTAAAAGAATTCAGTCAATGCCCCAGAAAAAAATATTTCATGTTCATAAACTGCTTATTTGACAAATTTTTGTAAGAAGTTTTTTCAAATCAGCAGCTTTTAAACATAAAATATTTTTTAAGTCTGAATATAATATTTTATTTGTCGAACTTATTAATTTTATTACTAAGATATTTTTTATTTGGACACAAGTTCACTTCCGCAATCTGCAAAATTATTTTTATGCGATACTTTTTATTAAATTAAAGTTTTTTTTATTAAGAGTGGAATATATAGAATATAATGATTATAAAAATATTGTAATTATTCCACTCTTAATAAAATAACTTGAATTTAAAATGAATCTTAGAAAGCATAATTTACACATTGCAGATTTGAACTTGAGCCCAAGTAAAATTCTGATCTTAATAATAATTTGATGCAGTTACTAAAACATGCGAATTATAAGAAAAAGAACACTTTTAGATTGTGATTTTTTATGTTTTATTTCGAATTGCTTTGTATTTTTTTTATATATATAATAAAGTGAAACTGAAACAATAAGAATAATCATAATAAAAATTAATACAATTTGTTTATTTTATTTTATTTTTTTTTTGGTTAATATTATTATATTTTTTTTTTTGGATTTTTGTTTTATTTTTCTCTTCAATTTGGTATTTTATTTATTTCCTTTAATTGTTTTATTTATACTTGTTTCTTCCTTTAACATGGCAGTGATGTCTTAATTTTATATAATTTTCAAAATTTGTTTATTTCTTTCAATTTAGTTTCCTTTATTTTGTTGTTCAATTAATAAATTTAATAAATTAAATTATACATAATTTTATGTAGTATGTATTTAAGGTTTGTATGTTTGTATGTATATGTACTAAATGTAGGCATGTTGTTTGTTTGTTTGTTTAATAGGATACTTGTTAACATGTCAAATTAATAAATGTACATAATTTTTCCTAGTGCATAATTATAATAATTTAATTTAATAATCATAATTATAATATAAATTAGTTTTATTTGTATTTAATTTATTTTTATTTGCATTTAATTTATTTATAAGCTGGCTAATTTTTGAATGTGTGTGTGCTTTTGCCCAACTGCTATAACACCTATACACTCACGCGCGTACACACACACACACAAACACGCACACACACGCAACTTGATATACAATATTTGTTACTTGATTTTATGATTATTATATTTATATATGTATATGTAGAGTACAAAATATTATTTATGTATGTGTGTCTGAGGCGATTAGAGCGGCCACAAACCGCAAGAAAATTTAGCTAGAACTTTCACTTTTAAATATTTACCTATAAGTCTTTAGTGCTTCGGCCTATAACTTTCGAAAAGGAACGTTTGAAATAGGCAAATGACAAGATTAAACATGTTTTGTGGAACTTGATCATAGGGTTTTGCCTCAAAACAGCACATGAATGACTGCAACTTAGCTCTGCTAAATAGGATCTTGAACGACTTGCAGATTGAGCCAGTCTCACACTGATCCTCCCTATTTCATTTCATTTCATAATATTTTAATACAATAGTTTTTGTTGTTTTTCTCTTATGCAAATAAAGAAATAATTACAATTTTAAATTAAATTATTGATAAGACAGACCGAATATACATATGTATAGGATATGAGACAGGATTTCTTGTCCTGAAACTAATTTTATTATGATGGAGAGAGAGAGAGAGAGAGCGAGAGAGGCTGAGAGAGAAAGTAATATAAACGCTCTCGCTAACTCGCACTCCCTATTTCGCCTGCAAAAAGTGGACTTGCAGTAATAGAATTTATAACAAGTCTAACGAATTTTTATTATAAATGGGAACTTTATTGTGTGTATGTGTGTGTAATATGTCAATTGTACAGTGGTTTGATAAGCATATAATTTAGGAAGTTTTCACTATTTAAACAAGGCCGTATTTAAGTAACATTTCATATTGGAGATCGTTTTGGGGTATTGTATAGAAATTTCAAAAGAATGTGGAACATGGATTGAGCCTATATATATATATATATATATATATATATATATATATATATATATACATATATATATTTATCGTTTTCTATAACGATAAAAGTTCTTGGCTGACTATCCTATACAATTTGTCAAATATGACTTGTATTGTATGCTAAAATAGTATGACCTAAAAATGGAACTGTGCTACAGATTTTTTGTCAAGTCTAATCGATTTGGGAAAGGATCACCCTTATTTAATCACCCCTATGATGAATACCAAGTGGAATTGTTGTTCCCATAAAATTTGCATTTCTTTCTAAAGCATTAAACACATTCAAGACAGCAGGCTACCGACTACAATCTGTCAAAAATAGAATACATGTGTTTATATGGGAGTGTATATTTTCACGACTATATGACAGGTTGTTCTCCGTGCTACTTTTGTGGTTGTAGTCAAATTAAACTAATTTCTATTTTCATAGGCGACAATAATCGGATTAGTGCTGCCAATACAATTAAAAAGTCTTAAATAAATGAACGTTTAAAAAAATTTTTAAACTAGTCAAGAATATGAAAGTTATTGAAAATAAAAAGTGCATAAGGAAATAGGTCTTTCAAAATTCAGGAGGAATTTGTTATTAAATGTTTAAATTTTGTATATGACTTATCAAGCAAAAATTCCATTACTTTAAAAAGTAGCCAATGCAACAATACTTACCGCCGTATTCATAAAAAATGTTTCAAGTTTATTACAGATTTATTTGACAAATTTTCCATAGAAATACGTCAAATAAGCGCTTAATAAACCTAAAATATTTTTTATGAATACGGCAGTTAATCTTTAATTTGTTATATACTTGATAGCCGTTATCGATAAAACACGTGGAAATTACGTTGTAGCCGCTGCGTTCAAAATAATTAAGTAGCAGACTACACCGCGATAATTGCTGCAAGCGGCACTTGTAGTCATGTAGTCGATAGCCTGCTATTGTGAATGTGTTTAAAACATAATGGAAAATTTACATAAGAAAGTTCGACTAATAAAAGTTCATACATAATTTAAAACATTGCGGGGCACGAGCACTTGTTCATTGTAAATTGACAACTAGATTCAATTACTTGAACATAAATAACAAAGAAGCTTTAGCTATCAGCAGCCGATGGCTCTGGAAAAAGCGAAAGAGATACATGGAATATTGGGAATATTAATCGTCAGGGTTGGGGAATTTCGTACTAACCAAAAATGTAATAACTTAAAAATATGAATGTGATAACTTCTCATATTCAATTTTCGTTAAAATATTGGTTAAATAGTTGATATTCCTACTAACTAGCACCACTTGCAAAAGTGGAAAAATTGAACAAAGAACGCTGATGAGATGGCGTAGCGCCTCGAAATCAGTACTGATCCGTTCTTCTGCTTTGATGATTATTGAAAATATTCTTAATATTCCAATCTTAATATAAAAAATAATAAATAGAATTTGAACAAATTCATTTATTAATAAAATAATAAAAAATCATTTGCAGTCATGCAGATTCGAACTTAAGCCCGTTGTAAAAAATTAACAATAATGAAAAATTGTTATTCTGTGAACAATTTCTTCCGCTATCAGTTCTCAGTGAATGTTAAAGGGAAAGAGAAAATATGTACTCGTAGCGAAAAAGTCTTCCTGATGATTACGAATAATATTTTAATATATGTGAAAATTAAATTTTTAATTTAATTATCAGAATGCCAATTTTTGAGTAAAAAACCTCACAACCTCCAAACCTCACAATATCATAATCATTTACATCCGTGATTTATAATTTAAAAGACATACAAATTTTTGAAACATTGAAATATTCTCCCTTATTCTGTAACTAGTTGTCAACGCCACGTCTAGACAATATGAAAAAGGTATCATTTTCTTCATTAATTGATAATTTCCGAAATAGTTAATTGTTGTCCACAAGGATTAGGTAAGCGATCTATTTTCGATATTGTCTTGACATGACGTTTGCAAATAGCTACGGAATAAGGGGGATTGTTTCAAGTTCCGCTAAAGTCGTCTTAATCGTTTGTCATAAAAACAAGATTTACTTTAATAGCTTTTGCAATCATCTTTAAATAGAAAAATTTCTTAAAATCTAACTTTACGTCAGTTCGCTTACTAAAAACGTGTCGATTATTTTTATTATAGATTTAAGGACGCACGACATTGTCCAGTTTAATATCGTTGCCTTGAATAATGCATGACTTTGTATGGCTGCTTAGCAACTGACGTTTCGGAACTCACCCAAGTGGTCGAATTTTGATCACAGAGTGATCCTAGTATATAAAACCGTTCAACTAGCACAATTTTCCCCCATTGTTCATTAAATAAATTTTTATTTTGCACTATTGGCATTAAGCGCTGTAACCACAGGCTGTAGAATTTATGAAATAATTTTCTTTTTGGTTATTCTATTAAAATGCAGCATAAATAAAAATAGTATTTATCCATACACGAATGTAACACAATTTAACAGCAATAAATAACAAGATGTATGATCTTCCCTATCATGAATAATTTTTCCCTTTTCCCTAAAATTGCAATCATGAGAAATCCCCCTTTTTTCACTTTTCCCTTTAATTTATTCACTTTAATAGAGTAGAAAATGTAAGTATTTTCTATTATAATTCGAATGTGAGAGTTTACAAAATTCATTTTATTTTATTTACAAAATTTATGCGAATGTGTGAGTTTACAAAATTTATTTAGGATCCGTTTATAGGACACAAACTGATATTTTTTGCAACACGTCTTTGTAAAACTTGTTGCTCCAATTCTAAAAATATTTTTAATTTGTTTTGTTCGGTTTCGAAAATGTATCTGAATTACTTTACTACTAAAAATTTAGCCATACTTTTTTAAATTATTACATAAATGAAAATTTTTCAACACAAATTTCTTTGATTTTTCATGTTGTTTCCAGCTTCTTCTGCTCTTTACAGTTACTGAGATAATATATGTAACTACTAACTATAGCTACAATAATATCTCATGATACATTTTTCCCTTCGAGTAGAATAAAACTTTCACGTGAACAAAAATTCTACTTGTTACTCACAATAGGGGTGAATATGTTATCCCGAAAAAAGCCCCAGAGTAAATGGTGTATTTTGCCTAAAAACCCTCTGGGAGATTTCTAGAAATTTTTAAACCCCATCCAAAAAAAAAAAATTCTCAATTGGAGACAATTTCCCAAAACTTATTATACGGCTGAGAAAACGGATATGTGAATGAGTGATTGATTTGTTTTCGTGTGGCTGTAGGATGAGTTTTTGTATTATTGACTATAATATTTTTTATTTTTTTGTTGGTTATTTAAATGTTTCATAATTTTGCTACTATGTTTCATCTCTTTTGTGTTGTTTTTCAATATAACTACCCTTTGCTAAAAAAAACTATTCCTTTCTGTTTTTTTCTCGTTTTTTTTTTCTTTTGTCTAATATTTACACTAAATTAATTAATTTATATAAATTTTTTGTAATTTTTTCAACTTTTTTTCTTTCTTTTTTTTCTTAATTAAATTTACTCTAACTATAACAGGGGGAGGGGTAGGGGGGAGGTCTATAATGTAATTATTGTTAATATAATATAATAATAAATATTTAACTACTAACATTTTTGTTGCCTTTTTTAAAGTGAATATGTATGGGTATGCGTTATATATATATATATTATTAATTATTATAATTATTTCTTTTAATAATATTATATTTTAAATATTATATTTAGTTTTTACTAAATTTACTTAATATTTGTATGTGTTTGTATATATGCTGTCCTTTTATTTTTTAAATTTATATTATTTGACAAAATATTTATTTATAGTTAGATTATGAAGTATTTATGTATGACATCACATTATGTTTATTTCAATGTTTATTTATTAGTTGGTTTATATGTATATATATGTATAATATTATATTATTTATATCATGACCAATTCATCAGTGGGCACAATTCACAAAAAAATTTTACTAAGTAAAAAAAATAATTAAATAATTGAAAAATGAATAAATTACAAAGTACATACAAAAATGATTCGCATTATATTTTTGTATGCATATATTTGATTGAACTTAAATTGTACACAAGTTTATTTAATTAAATTTAAAGGAATTATTAGCAATATTAGAGAGGTTTCTTAATTATGTATAAATAGTAGAAAAAATATTTTGAATTTGAGTTTTTTTTTTTGGTTTTGGTTTTGTTTTTTGTTTTTTGGTTTTTCCTTTTCCATTTTTTCTTTGTTTCTTTGTTGGTATTTGTTTTGTATTTTGCTTTGAAGAATAGATTTTAGATTAAAGAGAGTATGTAAATACTGAGACTTTTTACTATATATTATTTCGGTTTCTTGATAATTGATGACTTTGGAAAAAAGTATAAGCAAGAACAACAACAAATGTACAAATATATATATGTATGTATATATGTATAGTAGAAACTGTAAACTGTAGTGTAGTTAGTGTAGAGAGAGATAGAGAGAGAGAGATATAGAATAATAACGATAAGTTTTGTTTAGAAAAAGCTCTTTAAGAATCCAGCTGGTCCAGCCTGTAAAAAAAGAAAGGAAATTTTAACGACATTAAATTATATTATTTACAAATTTTTTTTAATAAGTTTAATTGAAGAATAGCAGTAACTGCAGTAATCATAAAAAATAATCGCCCCTATTATAAATGACGACATCGACGCCGTATCAAGACGACACCAACAAATTTTCGCTTGTCCACTCTTTTTTGATAGCAACTGACTACTATGGAACATGTTCTATATATATTATATGCCCTAGAGTATGCTAAGAAATTGTCAAGGATAATTAATTGCTATCGACAACTTGTAGACAAGTGATCATTTTTTACTGTCGAGTTGATGTGACGTCGACGTCGCCATTCATAATAGGGGTGAATGTGGGCTCTAAAGGGTCCCGCAAAACAAATTTTGTATGGAAATTATGTTTTAAAGCACACTTTTTAAATAATCAATATTTTTTTTTTTAAATGGAATTGAAAAATATATAAATATATAAGATTAAAGATTGTTTACATGTATTATTTACACATAAATGTATGAAGCTTGACCTCCATATTCATAAAATTTAAAATCAGTTTGAAATTGTATTTTATTAATAATCATCTATACCAAATTATTTAAAAATATACATATATCAAATATATTTCATTTTTCCTGAATATGCGAATACGTTTTTTGATTTTTATGAAACCATTAATACTTTTTCCGTGTTATAGAAGACACTCCCATAACCATTTTGTATATACTGGCAATGCATGCGAACTCCCTATTTAGCCACTTGAGTCAAAATCCCACCAAGATCACACACACTCTCAGGCCTGTAAATATTTTCATAAACTCAATTCAGCTATTCCAATTGTTGTGTGTGATAGAAGACAATCCCATATCCATTTTTTATTTACTGGCAATGCATGCCACTTGCGCCAAAGTCCCTCCAAGATCATATACAAGATGATAAATAAAGGGTGTTTTTTTATGAAGTTTTTTTTTATACGAATCACTCTGTTGTCTGACAGCTGTTTTGACAGTTTAAAGTGACGTCTCTACTCAGTATTGTTTGGCAAATCATCATGAACAGGTTAACTCCAGAACAACGCTTCCAAATCGTGGAAATTTATTTTCAAAAACAGTGTTGAATTAAAAATGTTTATGCGCTTTTTTACGACAAAATTCTCTTCAGTGATGAGGCGCATTTTTGGTTGAATGGATATGTCAACAAGCAAAATTGCCGTATTTGGAGCAAAGATAATCCACACGCCGTTCAAGAATTACCAATGCATCCCGATAATTGTACTGTTTGGTGCGGTCTATGGGCTGGTGGAATCATCGGTCCTTATTTCTTTAAAAATGAGGAAGGACGACGCGTTACCGTGAATGGAAATCGATACAGAATCATGATCAATGAATTTTTGGTGCCAAAACTTCAAGATGTGGATGTAAACGAAATGTGGTTTCAACAGGATGGTGCCACTTACTTGTCATACTGCGGGCGAAACAATGGACTTATTGAAAGAACATTTCAACGACAACATTATTTCGAGAAATGGACCGGTGAATTGGCCTCCGCGTTCGTGTGCTTTGACGCCACTCGATTATTTTTTGTGGGGATACCTGAAATCATTGGTTTACGTGGATAAACCAGCAACGATTGACGCTTTGGAAACCAGTATTCAACGTGTCATTGCTGAAATACGCCCTCAAATGCTTGAAAAGGTGATCGAAAATTGGACCTCCAGAATGACCTTTGTGCAAAATAGTCGTGGTGGCCATATGCCCAAAATTATATTTAAATGTTAAATGACAAGAAATTATCTACCAAAGAAAAAATTTTTTTTTGCCATTTCATAATTTGGCATGTGTTTTATTTAAATTTCAAATCAGCAAGCTCTTATAAAAACACCCTTTATTATAAAATGCACAAAGAATTAGCATACTGTGGTTTGGGACTTTAGTTTATGACATATTATCATATTGTAATATAATTTTATAATAAATGCTAAAAAAATTTATTAAATATGGATTTTAATATAAAAAACTTCACTGATTGCCATTTCGTTGCGTCATAACATATTTACAGTCGTCTCCGCTTTACTGGAAATAACGAAAACCCAATTTTTTTCAGTTATCCGATTTCTTCTCTGAAACGCAGCTCGGATTATTGAAATTTGTTACAGTTAAGCGTAATGCTTAAAATCAGTAAAACTAGTATATTTTATATCAAATCTGTATATATTTTACGGCAATTATATAACAGAAAAATACAATAAAGAACGTAAGAGCAAAAAGGACAAATACATTTTGCCATTTAATTTTTTAACGGACAAAAACATGCACAATTTTTTTAGCCTTAAGTTATACAATAGATTTTTAATAAATGAAGTTGTTTATATTTTCATTAAAACGAAGTAAGTTTACAAAACGTAGTTGTGGGCTTGCTATTGGTTTACAGTAATACGATATTTTCAGTAAAGCGATGTTTCGCTAAAGCGAAGTGAATAAGACCAGCTGCGTTTAAAATTAGGGCGGGGATTTGTATCGCTTTCAGTAATCCGATTTTTTTCAGTAAAGCGTGCTGCGCTAAAGCGGATTCGTCTGTAACTTCAGACCCCAAATATGTTCTTTCGTAAGTGCTTACGTCAAAACAGATTTAACTCGGCATATTTATCTTCACACACATCAATTTTTGTGTACAAAAAAATCAAAGCTTATCGGAATAGCTATACCAAAGTATTATTTATATTATGAAAGCTATGGATTTGGTTGTCTGTTTCGTTAATTTCTTTCAAGGTTGGTCCAGAAATGTGGCTAGTATTCCATTTGGAATACCAACACTCGGATTTTTCAAGCTTAACAGCGCTATGTTAACATGCTAACAGAGCTCTGTTAACGTACTTGGTTTGTGTCTTGGGTTATAAATTGCGAAATTTATCTTCATACGGCTTCTTCAAAGTACCAGCCAATACCTTTCGGTTTTGCTCAATAGTACCAAAGGTACCAAATTTTCAGTTTTGCCTCCCTTCTTTTTAAACATTAAACGTGATATATATCAAAAAAGTACCCAAACACCTGCCGTTTGCACTTGCAATTTTGAGTCTATCTTAATTATCTAGATATAAAGACAAAGATTTTACTTTTTTTTGCTCCTTTTTACCTGCTTCGCATACGATATTTTAGAAATCCCTGTATGCGCTTTTGGTTTTATGAAATTTCTAACAAAGATTTTTGTAAAAACTTATTCTTCAGGAGTCAATGCAATTTTAATGTATTCTGGAAGATCAGAAATAAAGTCATAACACACGCAGGGAAGACCTTAATTCGTGTTGTACTTAAAATTTTATGTCATCACACCAGCCTGCCGAACAATTTAACCCATATTTAAAGGAAAAGAGGGCATTGGCCCTCAAAAGATTCGCATATTTTAAGCGTAAATATACATTGTAAACATTTCGTTTTTGTTGTTGTACTACGAGGAGTATTTGCTGGAAAAAGGGTGCAATTAAAATGTCACGAATGGAAATAACTTACATCTTGTTGTTGTTGTTGCTGTGTTTGTGCTTGTTTGACTTTTGCTTGGGCAATCTTTAAGGCTCTGCAATAGAATACAAAAGAGCATAAATTAATAACTTTTAACCACTCCTAAACAAAGCAAAGAATAAGGAAGGAAAAAAAAATAATAAAATAAAAAATACGAATACAAGACAGTAAAAAGGGGTTTTTGTTTCTGTTAACGTACTGTTGCAAGTCCATAATTGTCTTTTCCTTGGCATTTTGTTCCTCTTGAGACATCTGTACCAATTTGAGTAATCGTTCTGTTTCAGCTGTTGCCTTCTTGTGTTCCTCTTTGGTGTTCTGCAGTTCTTTGATGCAACTGTTTTTTTTGAGGGAAAAAGTTATTAGACCGAAGATTTATTAAATATTTATTTTCTTGTGCAACTTACGCTTCCAATTGTCTTTGGGTTTCCATGAGTTTTTTATTCAGCTCGCCAGCAGCTGCGGCACCTCCTCCTTGAGCTTGCAAAGATTTTTCTAATTGATCCACTTGGTCTTTTCGTTTGCGCAACTGGACATCGAATTCCACCATTTTCTTTTCCTTCTCCTCGATATCTTTGCGTTTGGCTTCGATTTGTTTGCGCTGTTCTTCGATAATCTTTCGTTCACTTTCGACTGCCTTGGCCTGATTATCGATTTGATTGCGTATCTCTTCCAATTGTTTTTGCTGTTGTTCCAATTGTTGTTTTTGTGCTTCGCTGGCGGCAGCACTCGCTCCTCCCGCTTGGCTAATCTGCTGTATTTGTTGCTGCAGCTGTTGTATTTGTTGTTGTGCAGCTTGTAATTGCTTAGCTTGCTCCTGGTTGGCAACCTGCAGTTGCACGCACAGAAAATTGTTAGTAATTTGATGGGCGCTTTTTCAAAACACTCTTTCTTACCTGACTCTTTTGCAGTTCTTCAACCAAAATTTCCAACTGCTGTTGGAATTGATCTCTTTGTGTTGTGGCAGCTTGAAGTTCAGCTTTAACTTTGTCCAGTTCTTGGTTGAGTTGTTGCATTTCTTGTGTGTTCGCTGGTGCTTGCTGTTGTTGCTGCTGTTGCTGCTGCTGCTGCTGCTGTTGTTGTTGGTGCTGTTGTGCTTGCTGTTGCAATTGTTGTTGCATTTTCTGCATTTGAGCATGTTGTTCTTTAATATGCTGATCCATCATCTGAATAACGAGTTGGTGGTAAAATAAAATAATTATTAGACGCCTTTACATGATTATAATGGAAGGGTTAGTGGAATAGATACGGAGAAGTCCTTTTGACATTCTGGACTTCAAAACTGTTTGGAGTGCCCTGATATTTAAATTCATCTCATAGAAAAATCTTGTGTAATGATAAGCATAAAAGCCAATTAGAAGACTGAATCACTGTCAGTGCTTTAGTTTAATGTTGACCATCTAGCCGCATATTGTCCTACGAGTAATAAAAGCAGCCAATGGGATAACGTGGGGACTGCTATGCCAAGTAGGTGGCTTAGGATATGCCTACCGGTCATGTTTCTAACCACACTGACAAATTGAGGCAGCAGCGTTGAAAGCTGGTCTGAAAATGAATACGACTGAAATCAAGTCAGTTGCTCTGAATGCAAAATAAAACAAAGTATTCCTTAGTAAGGGGTCACCAATCGAAATTGTAACTAACTTCTGTTACCGAGAAACTATTGCCAATAACGCTGCTTTATGCATGTGAAACATGGAACACATGCCTCCAAGACTAGAATGCGTTTCCAGATTTCAGTATTAGATACTTAAGGATAATATTCAACATGAGTATGTTCTGGACAGTAACAATCTCCCAACGCATAAGAAATCCTCAGATAGAAGTGGGATTTTGGTAGCCTCCTGAAGATCTAGCACTTCCCGCACTTTATTGGAACATACAAAGGAGCAAGGCCAGTCTATAGCTTTAAGGAAACAACTCGACATAGAAATGGCGAAATGAAAGCCAAGAAGGAATTAAAATTAATAGTTCCTGGATTAGAACGAATGGATTTTATTGGATGTGCTCGACATTGGGACGAATATGATGGCTTCAGACAGACAGACGGATAGAGGAACTTGAGTACTTCTACGGCCTAACCTCTCACTGGCTTTAAAACCATGTGAAATTAAGCGTTCATTACCAGCTCTGTGCGAGCCTATGAGATGCAATAACAGACAGATTGCTACTTTTTCGCTAAGCCTAATAGAGAGGAGGTGCTGTTGACTGAACTACTTAACTAGAGACTATGATGCGGAGGGTTCTGAGTTCAACCCATGAATATTGTATCGAATCCTTCTGATCAGAATTGATGAATGATTGTGTTAGAAGGCATAGCACTAATCACTGAACACAACTAGCACCGACTGACACAATCATGTACTTAAAGAGCAGCGGAACGAACAGCACTCTCCTTCGTCGGCCTTGTGGCAAAAAATTAGCCGACGAAGTAAAACGGTTCAAATTGCTACAAAAAACTCTCTATCTTCTCTTCTTTCCCTAAATACTATCCCCTTCTTTCCAGTTCCGGTGCAATGCATTGCATAAGTAGGGGTCATCCTGAGCGCTGGTCCTACTCCTAAAATCAAAAAAAAAGAAATAGTACGTTAAGCCAGCCTACCTGTATACGTTTATGCATCTCCTGGGCAGCCTTATCTGCCATATCGGCCTTGTTCTTTTCAGCCTCGATAACTTTGCGCCACTGCTCGATTTCTTCTCGTGATGCTCCTCCTTGGCTGGCAGCTCCAGCTGCCTGTATCGCCTTTTCGGATTCCTGCAGTTTCTGCTGCAGCATTTGGATTTCTTTTTGCATGGCTTGAATTTCGGCTGGCGCTGCTGGAGCAACAGGTTGGCCATTCCGTAACTTGCGATTTTCCTCTCGGGCATTTTGTAGTTCGGCTTCGGCGTTTTGTAGTTCTTTTTGGAAGTTCATTAGGATTTCCTGACTCTTTTCCAGTTGATGCACCAATTGTTCCCTTTCGATGGAAAGCTGTTTGCAATCACTTTCCAGTTGTTGCATGTGTTTTTCAAGCTGAGGATGAGGTTTATCAGCTGCTCCATTTCTGGCGGATTGTCTGAGGGTTTCCTTTTCAGCTTCGGCCTTTTCGAGACGGTCATGAAGACGTCCAAGTTCGCCAGACATACGTTCAAATTCAATACGGGTAGATTCGTTGGTTTCTTGCTGTTTGGCCAAATGCATTTGAGCTTTTTCCAGTTCCTTGGCCAAACGTCCAGCTTCTAGTTCGGTGGCATCTCGAGATTGCAGTGCCTTTTCTAAGCGATCTCTTAGGCGATCAATTTCTTGCCGTTCCCCAGCCGACAGTGATGATGTACGTACCGAATCGGCAGGACTTATGGCAGAGGCTTGTTGTAATCTTAGACGCTCCACTTCCTTTAGTAACTTCTCGTGTTTGTCTCGTGCTTTCTCTCTTTCGATGTGAGCTCTCTCCAGTTCACTGCGCTGTTTTTCTTGGTTGGCCAACAGTTTTGCCACTTCTCCCTTGGATAGCTCAAGTTGCAGTGACGTTTCATGGAGTTTGGACTCCATGCTGCCAATTTCGTTTTCAATTTTCTCATATTTGTCCTTGTACTTTTCAAATGTTTCCGATTCGTATTGGGATTTTCCTCGTATTGTTTCGAGTTCCATAAGGGTTTTGTCCAGCTTCTCTCGCAGACGTTCATTCTCCTCTTTAAGGCGACGGGTTTCACGTCCGAAGGTGTCGGTGTCCTGAAGTTTCCTAAGCTCCGTCTGGCTCTTCTCATAGCGATCTCGCATTTTTTCCAGTTCAATAGCGTAGTGAGCACATTCGTCCTTAGCAGCTTCCACACTAGCGCTAGCCTTGCTTTGTGCAGCATGGGCTCGCTCCAGCTCATAGCTAACACGCTCAAGCTCTGACTGTAGATGCTCCTTTTCGCCCTGAGCACGTCGCAGATCTGTTTGTATTTTATCGTAACGCTCTCTGTGATGTTCAAGTTCAGCACGAGCATTATCTTCGCATTCTTTGGCGCGGCTAAGCTGCAGTGCTGCTCTATCACAGGCTTCCTGTAAACGTGTACTCTCTTCCTGAAGCTTGCGCAAATCTTCTCTCGCCTTGGAAGCGGCCAAAGAGGAGCGCTCTGCTTCCACCTCCAAACGGGCACGATCTGCTTCAGCTGTATCACAGCGTGATTGAAGGCGATATATTTCATTTTGAGCACGATCATATTTCTCCAACATCTTTTCAAATTCTTTGTTTGAAGTATCCTTTTCGTCAATGAGCTTCTGGCTGGCAAACAGAGCCTTGTCCAGCTTTTCCTTAAGTATTTCTACCTCGGTAATCGCATCATCGCGTTCCATCTAGTGTTAGAGAAAGGCCGGTAAATATCAGACAAATAGGCATAAGAGTATTTAAACAGTAACTGTGTAAGTCTAAAAGGATTAAAGTGACAATTTTGTTTAAAGCTACAACTAACAAACAGCCAATTGTTTTGAAGTAATCATGCATTTTTCTTACTTCTTACTCATTTTCAGATTTCAAATATGTTATTGAAAGTTTCGGTATTCTGTTGTTGGTTTCTACAAGGTTGCGAGAGAGAGAGAGAGGGAGAGAGTGTGGAATTACCTGTAATTTCTGCTGTATAGTATGCGATTTCTCATAACGTTCTTTGAGTACTTCCAAATCGGTTTGCATGGCTTCTCGGTCGCGTGCTGCTTTCTGCAGCAGTGTCTGTGATGACTCTGATCGCTCTTTAAGAGTTTCTAGTTCATCAGAGAACTGATCACGTTCCTTCTGGACACGTGCTAGTTGTATCTACATGTGGGTTTTCATTAGATTTTAAATAACAATAATATACAACGTTTATTTTTATATATTTACAACATAGAGGAAATGTTTATATTTTTAGAGTAGGTAATCGTATATAGAAGTAGAAGATTGCTTAGATACGATATTTTTACAATGACACATACACACTATATGGATAGGATAGAATAAGTAATACATTTAGGAAGTATTTAGAAGCGGAGGAGGAAAGGAATATATGTAATTGAGAAGGAAGTTAGTGAGTATTGATATCATAAAGAGTGATCTACAGGGTACTCGTACATATGTGATTGATTGATATATCCATTTTGTAGTTTGGTTTATTTGTACACTATTTATATATGAATATTCTATAAGATAATAATGATGTTTTTGGGGGGGGTGATAATTACCTGGACCTTTTCGAGCTTCTCACGAATACGATCAGTATCCAAAGTGAGAGTTTCACGCTCTTTCTGAACACGTGCAGCCTGACCCAAAGCCTTGTCCAATTGAGACTGTAAATTGTCATAGTCGTATGTCAATTTCTCCTTTTCCAAAACTAAGCGGCGATTATCAGCACTGGCCTTGTCCAGTTTCTCCTGGAAATGCTCTACCTCGTTTTGTGCTTTATCCAGAGCATTTTGTAGTTTTTCTTGCTGCAATTGTGCTTTACCCAACGTGGCTTGGGTTCGTTCCATTTCCTCCTTCATCTTATCCACCTCCGAGAAGGCCTGTGAAAAAGAATTTGCACATAATTTTATTAATCACTTCCTCTTCTTTAGGCTCCGGGGTAGGTTGGATATTTACCCGATCTCGATCAGCATGTATACGTGAAATGCCACCTTGTACTTTTTCCAGTTCTTGACGCAAACTTTCCTGTTCGCCTTGGGCATTTTCTAATTTGGCTTTCAGTCTGTATACTTCACCCTGGCTCTTTTCCAGTTTCTCCTGCAAGGCAGCCGCTTCTTCGCGTGCTCTCTCAGCATCCGACTGTAAATTTTCATGTTTGAAACAGACAAAATCAAAGCAAACAAAGTTTGTATTTAAGTCTCATTTACTCCCAAGATGGTGTTAAATGATATCAAAATAAATGCACAAAGAGGACAGACAGAAAAACGGCTACAAACAAAAGCAAATTGAGTGACGACAACATAATAAATGACGAATGCATGAACAAACATTTTTTGTACACGTTTGAAACGTATGCAATTTGAAGTGTTTGTACGTGTATGCATCTTAATTCAGTTGCATGTAGTTTGAATGCAAGTTAATGTTGTAAATGACGCACAAGTACAAAAACAAATGAATAATGTAACAAATTCTTTTTTTTAAATATATTTTTACATAGAGAAGGCAAACAAAATGTTAGTGGTGGAAGTTAGCAGTGCAACAATAATGAAAGTAAAACAAAATGAAGATACAAAAAGTTAGAAAATTGTTTGCGAAATAAATTTACGGAAACATAGAATAATAACTCTCGATTCTTTACAACTGTTAGAATGGCAATGATTATAGTGTCTAGACAGTGGAGGAATTATTGGGATTATAGAGTTTCTCTTCTTGTTGGAATTTAATTTACACTTTAATAAAAATAATCACAAAGATAATTTGTTTGGCAATAAAGCAGTTCTTAAATAAAAGCTACAGTATTTTCTCCAACAATTTAGTGAAAAGAAAATGATTCCTTTAAATTAAAACTAACTATTGAAATGAATAAGAAACAAAGTTTCCTAATAAAACTTATGCGTTCAAGTAAAAATATTCGAATAAAATTAATCGATTAAAATTAGTCGATTAAAATTAATCGAATGAAATTAATCGAGTATATATCATCTAACAAAAATTTTCCTAGCAAAAATAATTGTTTTATGCCATCTGCTGTCACTAAACGAGCTCTGCCAGAAGACGCATTTAGCAGCAAAGCAAAATTATTTTCAATGAAAATTTGAATAGGTTTATTCAGGTAGACTTATTCCAATAAAGTTCTGCGAATAAATTTATTCGAATAAAGTTGAATAACATTCTTCGAACAGGGTTAGTGAATAGTTACTCGATTAAATTAAAAAAAAAATATATTCGAATAAAATTATTCGACCTAAACTAATAAAACAAAGTTATACGAATCAAGTTATACCAAAAAAGTTATTCGAATAAGGTTATTCGAATAAAGTTATTCGAATAAAGTTATTCGAATAAAGTTATTCGAATAAAGCTGTTCGAATAAAATTATTGGAAGGAAGATGTTCGTATAAGGTTATTCGTATAAAGTTGTACGAATAAAGTTATACAAATAAAGTTATTCGAATAAAGTTATTCGAATAAAGTTATTCGAATAAAGTTATTCGAATAAAGTCATTCGAATAAAGTTATTCGTATAAAGTTATTCGAATAAAGTTATTCGAATAAAGTTATTTCAATAAAGTTATTCGAATAAAGTTATTCGAATAAAGTTATTCGTTTAAAGTTATTCGAATAAAGTTATTCGTATAAAGTTATTCGAATAAAGTTATTCGTATAAAGTTATTCGAATAAAGTTAATCGAATAAAGTTATTCGAATAAAGTTACTCGAATAAAGTTATTCGAATAAAGTTAATAGAATAAAGTTAATCGAATAAAGTTATTCGAATAAAGTTACTCGAATAAAGTTAATCGAATAAAGTTAATCGAATGATGTTATTCAAATAAAGTTATTCGAATAAAGTTGTACGAATAAAGTTATTTGAACATTTGATTTGCTAAAATAAAATAAGCCCAGCAAATATTATCTAGATTTTTTTTCAAAACAAATTAATAAATAAAACTATATATTTTATATTCTTACACACATTTTTACTGCCTATTTCACAATGTCGAAAGAAATCTTTCTTTCGTACAATTGTGTATGAAACAAAAACAAAATTTTATAAATTTCTATTCAGGAATGCACCTTAAATGAGCAGTTATGAAATTTACGTAATTTAAACCTTAATTTAGCTCAATTTATCCAACAGTACATTATTAAATTGAGCATTTAGTGCTATTGAATTGTCTCATATATTGAAGCCAATTCCCCAAGCAACTCAAAAAAAAAAACCTGTACAGCAATAAAATTTATAAATTTAAAGAATGCAAAATGCAGTAAATGCAAAGGCTCTGGCGGAATGAAGGCATTAAAACGGTTTAAAATTATTAAAATATTTTGAGTTGTTAAATTATAACGCAATTTATAATTTAATTGCCTCAATTAAGATGCATGTCTGAAGCCAGTATTAAAGAAAAGTTAAAATAAAACACTTCTGTTTTCATGTGCCACACAAATCAAAAATCGAGAGTCATTATCTAGAGATGTGATGTTGATTGATACTCGTAAGACGCAGTTAGAAATAATTCAAATATGAAATCATGGCTACTGATTCGCATATTAAGCTTTAATGTAAATGTTTTTTATTTAATGGTAATTTCACAACGTTGGCGCAAAAATGAAAAGAGAAAGAACTTATCTATCATTTTATTCAAATACAAATGATTTTAACGGATTACAACAACAAATAATTGATGCTAGTCAATATTTTAAAATGATTGCAAAATTATTTTATTAAGCTAAAGACAACAGCAGCGAGTGAATTGATGAAGTTTTAGTTTCAAATTAGCGTTAGATAAATGCTTCAAAATGAAAACAAGCAAAATGGCTGAAGATTCGAATGTATGCTGCTGATATTCTTGTACATGTATTTTAGTTGTGTATGTATGTATTAGTGTTGCTGATGTATTATGCTTGTTACGAAAAAGAGAAAGTAAGAAATTTTAACTTTTGGTATGAAATTGAAACGTTTGAATGATGATTGATATATTTCAATTTAATAAGGATTTTTAAATATTTCAAATTCGAATGCTTTTCATTTTCAGTTAGAAACGAATTGGATATTTTTTTTAAATTTGTTTTTTTTTGCATTTTAAATTATGAAGTATAGTAAGTAAGTAACTTGATTGGTTTCGTTGGAAGCAATTACTCACAAAACGTTTATCTGTTTCGCCCTATTACGAAGTATGAAGGCAAGCAATAGATATAATAGATAATTGAAATTTGATATTTGTTGTATATTTGTATTTGTTTTAACGTATTCGAGAGGTTTATAAATAGTTACAAGTTGATTAATGTCAAAAGTAAAAAGTTAAGAAAGAAAATGTGTTAAATTAAAAGAAACAATTGAAATGTGTTAACTGTATTTTTTCTTCTTCTTTTAGTTATTGTTATTGTATAGTGCTAGTGCACAGTGGCGCCTTGCTGTAATATATTTTTAAACTAGCACTTAATGTATAAGGACATGCAAAAAGCCATGTGGTGACATTTGTAATTTAAAATAAAATCAAATGTTAGAGCTGGTTTTTATATTAAATGCTTTTTTGTTTGTTCTTAAGCGTCAGAAAGCCAGCTTCGAGATGTAAGAACATTCCGTAAATGTTCTTGGTATTGAATATTGAAAAATAAAAATGCTTAAATTGTTCACACTGGATGGAACTGGCTGATTTTACAATATATTTGCTCTTGGCAGGCTTAGCTTTTCTATTTATATTCATATTAATTTGAAAATTTTTTATATATTACGATTTATTATGCCCAAGACCCCACTGTGCAATGCCAGAGAATATTATAATTTTAATTGTTCTATAAAGTAACAAACAGCTTGTGTCAAAACTGTTCCACATTTTAAAAATAATTATAAATATATGTATGTATAATTAAAATGAAAAGCTTTTTAATTGATTTGCAGTATTAAAATGGCAAAGGTCTTATTATTATTATTATTTGATATTAGAATTCTCTTAACATTTATAGAAACTTGCTTGTCGTATAAACCATTTTGAAAGCCTTCACTTGCTTCATATATAAATTGGCTTATACATTTTTTAAATGAAAATGTAGGGCAAACACCTGATACAATGTGATGGGTTTTACTAGAGATATGCGCGTGAGTAAAATTAAGCTCGCGATCACGCAAGATAAGAAAATTCACATTTTTTTTCACGCACGCTCACACGGTCCTAAAATTATGCCCTGTCACGCATGGTCCTAAATTTTCGAATTACGCTCACGCACGCACGCGTGATTTGAATAATTTATAATCACGATTCACGTGATTCACGCGTTACACTAAAAAATCACGCCATTTGCACATCTCTAGGATTTACATTGAGCGTTTTAAAATCTGCCGGTCTGGCAAGGTTGTCCGCTTTTTTTCAGCTGCTGCTATCTGAAGTATCAGTTATTTACAAAAGTTTATGACGGATTCACCCATTCGTTCTGAAGAAAAATTTTTTCCCGAAGAATAATATTTTTCAAGAGTTTTTTTGCGGAACGATCACTCATTTTAAAAAGAGTTTACGGAAAATCAAAGTTGCCATATGTAAACAATATACATTTGCACGTGTCTTGGATTTACATTGAGCGGTTTAAAATCTGCCGGTCTGGCAAGGTTGTCCGCTTTTTTTCAGCTGCTGTTATCTGTAGTATCATTTATTTACAAAACGTTAAGGCTGATTCACCCATTCGTTCTGAAGAAAATTTTTTCCCGTACAATAATATTTTTAAAGAGAATTCTTTTTTGCTTAACGATCACTCATTTTAAAAATAGTTTACGGAAAATCAAAGTTGCCATATGTAAACAATATCTATTGTGATTAACTGGCGATTTTACAATATCGACAGAGTTCCTACTTTCTTATAAATAAATGTGAAACAAAAATAATTTATAAAATATTATACAAATTTCGATGTATAATTCTGCACAAATTCTAGTATAATAGCCATGTCATAGAGTTTAACTCCTAGAGGAAACGGAAATGATTGCCTTTGTTTGGTTGTTCAAGAAACAATAAACTCGAAAATTTTTCGGAATGAAATAATTTTTCATATCGTGAGCTAGTGAAATTAAAAAAATATTTCATTTCGAAAAAGTGTTTTCATTTATTTTTTTTTTTTTTGAGGAACCAAAATACGGAATCAATTCCGTTTCCAAAACGGAATTGGAATCTGTGACATGCCCATTTATTTTCTAAAACATGCATAAGTATTTTAAGGAATTCTTAAAATTTTATTTTATTTTAAATGAATAAATTTAAAAAAGTTCGGTTTCGGATTCGGCCGAACTTTATCAAATTGACCAATGTTCGGCTTCGGCGTGAAAAATAATATTCGGCCGGACACTATTGTAAAAACCCTCAGACCATAGATGATGATGGTGCATAACAAATAGATTGTTGATTACGAACGATGCAATAGATACTGCTAAGAGAGCCATGTTTATGCCGAATGTGTGAGTGACGAGAAGAAAATGAGCGAAAAGTTGAGACAGCGGGTTCGAAACCATGCTAAATATGGAACAGCTTCTGTCTGTTAGTTGTTTCTATAACAGTGAACTGAGAACAGCAAACTTTCGTTATCCGAAAAGAATATAATCAGTTTATAAAAAGGAATTTCTTTCCAACTGGATGTTGTTTTCAACAAGCAGTTGGAAAAAAATAAACCGTGGAATTTTAACTTATTTAAAGATCTATAAAAATTACTGCATTTCGAAATTAAAATATTTTATTTTTAAAAACGAAAAATAGAAAAATGCTTTGCTTGTATTTGACAGAAGCTGTTGTACTCTATGTACGAGCATAAAAATGTATAAACTGTATATTTATGTGTATGTAATTGTGTACAAAAGTACATGTACTCCTCGTATATTGATCGTATTGATGGTGGTGTTCGTATTGATCTGATGTTTATTGAAATATAAAAGGTTTATTGTGTTGTTTTGTGTTTGAATTATTAATTGATAATAAAAAACCAAGTGTTTCTCAATAGTTTAGTATTTTGTATATAAAATAATTTTGGTTTCTTGATTTAGTGTGATATTGAATATATTTCAAGTAAATTACATATATGATGCTTTGAAAATTATAACAAGAAGCACATGTAATTCAACTGTTATTTAAATATATTTTTCTTATATTTTATTTTTAAATAAAGTACTAATATTTTCCAATGATCATATCATATTAACACCACTTTCAAGTCTTAACAAAAATTTTCAGATTCATTTAAATAATTGTATACACATTCAAATTTATAAAAAAAAAAACAAAACAAAACAAAACTATGATAATAAATAAATATTAAAAATAATATGAAGCAGTTGATGTTAACAATGAACTGTCTTTTGGTACCTGAGTTACTCTCAGCTCGGCTTGGGTACGTCTCAGTTCGGCAGCTGCTTTATCAGCGCGCTCTTGTGCTCGATCCAGCTCTTGGGAAGTGGTTAAAGTTGTGCGACCAAATGTTGTCTATTATTTAAGATTGAATTTGGAAAAGTTTTCTTTCATTAGTTTCTAAAATTTAACAAATCGCTCAAATATATAATTTATTGTAAATTATTTAATGTAATTTTAAATTGCAATTGATTAGAGAACACAACAGTAGAAAAATATACAAAGAAAAAAAATTCCAGCAGGAAAAAAATCAAATGCATGTGTAGGCCAAAAAAGAACAACGAGATGCTGTAAGACGAGTTTGTTGGAAATTTTATATACAAAAATGTGTCAATAAAAAAAAAATATATATATTAATAATTTGCTTAAACAAATTCGCCTTCTGTTGTCGAATTGTTGACGCCCGGTATTTATGCAACACTTGCAAACTTGTGTCAGAATGTTTGCAAACAAAAAAAAAAAAGAACATTTATTTTGGCAAAATTTTTTTTAGTGCATTTAACGCTTTAAATTTCTTTGTTAATCAAAAATCAAAAATAATTATTTAACAAAAACTATTAATATTTAATTATACCATAATATAAATATTTCATTTACAAACTACTAGAATCGCCTCTAGTTTCTAATACAACTTACCGATATTTTTCCAGATTCATGTAATAATTTCTGAACCGACTGTAAGGCGTTAAGAAATTGCTTTTAGTTACAAAAGTTTACCGAGTGGATTTTTTTTTAATTATTATATATGTGACTTATAATATATTTAGTTGCATTTACTTATTAATATATTTCTTATTATATTGTGTACAGTTACGCTCAAGTGTTTTAGTAGGGATTTCTTTTTAAATTTATAAGTGAAAAAACAGAAAATAAAATAATGGACTGCTTTAGCTCATTTGTGTTCAGTGTACTCATGTATATAATTTTTTTTATCTGAATTAATGCTCAGAGGCTGAACTCTGAAATACATTGCGCCAATTGTGTGCAGTTAAATTAAAGTTTCTGGTGAGAAAACTTTTACAGACAATTTCTTTTGAATATCAGTTTTTTTTCGTACTTTATCATTCCTAAATGTACGGGGGCTGTTTGATAACTCCATGAATATATTTATAAATAAAAAAATTGGGAAAACTCTGGACTAAATGTATTGATCTAAAAGGCGATTAGGCTGAAATGGAAGCAACACGCTTTACTGAAAAAAAATTCGGATAACTGAAAGCGATAAAAATCCCCGTCCAGATTTTTAACGCAGCTAGTCTTATTCACTTCGCTTTAGCGAAACATCGCTTTACTGAAAATATCGTATTACTGAAAATATCGTATTACTGAAAATATCGTATTACTGAAAATATCGTATTACTGAAAATATCGTATTACTGAAAATATCGTATTACTGAAAATATCGTATTACTGAAAATATCGTATTACTGAAAACCAATAGCAAGCCCACAACTACGTTTTGTATGAAACTTACTTCGCTTTAGTGAAAAAATAAACAATGACAAATTTATTTATTAGAAATCGATTGCATAACTTAAGGCTGAAAAAATTGTGCATGTTTTGTTCGCTAAAAAATTAAATGGCAAAATGTATTTGTCCTTTTCGCTCTTACGCACTTTATTGTATTTTTCTATTATATTGTCAATGCAAGTGGCTAGACATTTTCGAGGAATTCGTGAAACATTTCAACAACCAAATGAATAATTCTATGAATAATTTTTTTTAAATAAAAATTTTACATTAAATTGACGTAAAAAAATATACAGATTTGATATAAAAAAATATTGTTTTACTGATTTTAAGCAGTAAGCTTAACTGCAACAAATTTCAGTAATCCGGACTACGTTTTAGAGAAAAAATCGGATAACTGAAAGAAAACAATTTGGGTTTTGGTTATTTCCAGTAAAGCGCAGTCGACTGTAGATAAACAAGAAGCTCTAATATTTAATAAATTAATTGAGACAAATATGTCAAATAGGCGATAATAAATCGTTGAAAAATAAAACGCTTATATGCAAATATAAACATTTTACTTTTCAACATAATCTTCCTTTTAGATAAATAATACATTAATTTTTCTTTTTTATTCTTTCACAATAAAAGATATTCTTAAAATCCTCAAAATAGGCGTTTATCTCGACTATGATGTCTTCATTCGACCCAAATCTTTCAACACTTAGCCATTTCTTTACATTTGGAAAAGGAAAATAGTCGAAGGGGATTAAATCTTGAGAATAGGCTGGATGGGATGGCAGTTCGTAGACCAATTTATGCATTTTTATCATACGTCCTACACAAGGGGGATGGTTGGTGTACGTGGCTGCCTGTAACCCACAAGCATTCAAGTAGGATCTCTGAGATCCCGTTTTGAAAATAGGGATGGTTATTTATTGACTGGATGGAATAGCACTTTTTGTTTGCCTAATTTGTAATCGTGTTTGTTTTTAATCAATAATGAATCTCTGCTAAAAGCTGTGAAAAATATTGGCCGTTGATTACTTTAACCGGCTCTAGGTAATCTAAGACCCATTTTGGCTTTCTTTTCTTGGTGAACGTTCATCAGATAAACCCCACTGATTTAATTCTTTCTTGGTGTCTGGGGTATTGTGATGGATCACGGCCTAAAGATTCGTCCGGATAGCGATTGAACATCGCCAAACACTCTTTTGAAGTGACCACACGGTTGCGCTTATTTTCGAGTGAGGAATCGCGGTTCTCATCTCACGTGTAGGTTTTTCATGCCCAAATATTCATGTAAAATGTGAATACTCTCCTCACTTGGGATGCCTGCAGTTTCAGTCACCTCACGTATGTGCATTCTGGGATCGTCCAATATTATTCCATGGAATTTATCGACGATTTCTCGAGTCATGATCACTTTTAGGCGACCTGAAAGTACGGCGTCACATGTGCTGTTACGATCCCCAATGGAACTCATTAAAACACTGTAGTTGATGGTGCAGAGTTCCCATAGTATTTACCAAGTCGTTCCTTGGTTTTAGTGATGGATTTTCTTTGCGCAAACAAGAAAATACATGAAATTGAATTTATTCCATTTTTTGCTAAAATTCCGGGTTTTTCTGATTTTAATGGCTTTCTAAACTAAACACCGCAATTTGCTCAAAATTGTACAGTGTTGCATTGGCAGTGTTGCATTGGCAGTGTTGCATTAAAAGTTACTGCGAGAAAAATTCAAAAAGTCACGGAGCTATCAAACAGCCCGGCTATTCGAATAATCTAAAAACTGGAATCTGACGAAGACTGGGCATGTTTGTTTGAAGATTTCAAAATAAATTTAAAAACTTTTTATGATTTGTTTTAGCTGAAGTACAGAAAACTAAAAATTTTAACAACAATTTTTTTTTGGTACAATTGGTGTCGCAAAAGTACAATTTTATGAACTTGTTGATACAATTTTAAAATGTTCTCATTTTGCATCCTTAGGAGCCAAATTATCACATATGATATTGATTGAAATTTCAATGCTATTTAAATTAAAATTTTGTTCAGTATCGAATGGATTAATTTGCCCGCTGGTACTAGAAAGACGATAAGAGAAAAAGAGAGAGGGAGAGAGCAGGAGAAATTTGGCTACACTAATGACTAAGGGGGTGGGGTGCTTTGGACATAATCAGATTGAAAATTATTCCAGGGCTTAGAATTTATCTGAAAAAAAAAGAAATGGAAATAAAGCCCAGATCCACTTCCTTTGCTGCCATGGCCAAGATGGCATTTCTGATATTAATATTTTCATTTAAATTTATTTTTGTGTAAAATATTATTTCAAGTTTCGATAAAATCGGTGTTTTAATCGTTCGTAAAACAAAATCTGTTTTCGTCAAATGCAAAAGAATTGTTTTTTTGCAATAATCTTGAAAACCTAATTTAGTACTGGTTTCACAGGTAAGAAAGGGCGAGAGAGGAATACAAATGGTATATATTTCTATCTCATCACTTTCACACATAAAATGATTATTTCTGAAAGAAAACTTTCATAATATGAATCGGGGCTTAGCATCAATTAGACCTATTAGTGGGGCTGAGGGTAAAAGTATTTAATAGAAATCTTTCGACACGCCTAAAGCTAAGATCACACTATCGGCGCAATGTACCGATTTTCGTCGGCTCAATGGAATAAAGTCATAAGTACTAATCAAAAATTTCATTATTTCTCAATTAATTATGGAATAAGTGTATGTGCAATTATTTCCTTATACTTCAATTAGTTGACAAATAAGGCAAATTTAGCTTATTACTTATAACTTTATTTCAGTGAGCCGACGAAAATCGGCACATTGCGCCAATAGTGTGATCTTAGCTTAAGGAACTTAAAAGACTTTCTAGCAAATATCAATACATACTTTTTATTAATATATTCAATAAAAATAATTTAATTATGATGATTTTTGGGGGGCTTATGCCCCTCTTTTCAACCTAACCTACGATGATTTTTAAGAACACTAGGAAAAGGATTATTACTAATTTCTTTAGAACAGGGTGCACTTTTACTCAATGATTGAGCATCAAGTTGCTGAGAATGCCGGCATATCGGTTCAGGTCATGCTTTATCTCTTCACAATTTTATGCCTCCTCGCTTAAAGAATTTTATCGTGAGTTTTAAACACACTTTTTAATTTGTTCTTACATTTTTCAAACCTACTCGGGTAATTGCCTTAAAAAATCGGGATTTCCATTAATTGAATTGGCTCAGGCTCTTTGGCAACAACATTCCCAGTGCTGCAGTGGTTTTGCTTAGATATTTTTTGTTTGATTCTATGTTTGTTGAGTTCAATGTTTCCTTTTTATATAGACTTCAACATAATTCCGAAATAACAAAACCATTTATCTTATACATAAACTATCAAAAACCAATTGAGAATTCTATGCCTTGTTTTACTTGTGTAATTCTTAATTCGTTGTAGGGAATTTATGTACAAGAGTTTTTGTTATTTTGGAATTAGGTTGAAGTCTATTAATGATTTGACGTAAGAACTAATGAAATGCAGGTTTATATGGAAGGTGACAAGTAGAAAGTAATTGTAACTTTGCAGGAGAAGACAAAAACATAAATAATTATCCTTATAAAAATTTTTATAAATAAGAAATGTTATCATATTCAACTAAGCCACCTAATCAGTGGTGACATACAGAATACATATAAGTACTGGTGATGAAAGTGTAGCGGCTTTCGAAAACAGCTGTTCTGCTCTGCTGTATAAATTGAATAATTAAGAACTGATGTTGACTTTCCTTAATGCCTTGGACTATTTATCATGTATTTCTGAATTTAAACAAAAATTTCGAAAACTTAATTGAATCTAAGAAATAATTTGTGGGTGATGTTGGCTGAAGTAGTAGAACACGAGACTATGAAGCGGAGGGTCGTGAGTTCGAGCCCGCGCTGAGTCATGAAATATTGTGTTGAATTCTTCTGATCAGCATTAGGGCATGGTTGTGTTAGTTGTTGCCAGCCTGTTTCAATGATGAAGGCATAGTCACTGATCACTGAACATAATTGGCAGCGACTGACACCATCATGTACTAAAAAGCAGAGTAACAGCACAACCCACCTTCGTCGGCCCTGTAGCAAAAATTAGCCGGCGAAGTAAGAAGGTTGAAATAGCTGCAAAAACAACTGTCTATCTTCTCATCTTTCCTAATCTGTCCCCTCAATACTATCCCCTCGTTTTCAGTTCCGGCGCAATGCATTGCATATATAGGGGTCATCCCCTGAGTGCTGGTCCAAGATAAAAAAAAAATCATTTCCTTGTAAAATCGTTATTTTTAATACTATTGCACTGGATTTTAGTGGTCAGGTGTGTTTGTGTGAAATGTATTGGAATCACTGAAAAAATCAATTTCGTAAAAATTGCGAGTTAGAGCCTTTCTACTTGCGACCAACGATATGCATACTTGAGCACCCTGTTTGTTTAATAAATTAATTCAATATACAGATTTTTTAAAATAATTTTTTTTTATATATATTCGTTTAATTACTTCGCTAAGGTATTTAAGCGTATGATTTTCACGCATAATTACCCACAACTATTGGCATTATGCCAGAAATATTCACCCTTATCGTGTTTGGCGTTTTTCCCCTTCAGATTCGACATTTTGTAATAGATTAAAGAAAATTTTAGCTTTTTGTCTTTAAGCTATTCCAATTTGTCGAATTTGAAGGCGTAAAACGCCAAATACGATAAGGGTGATTGTGTTGTATTTAGTAGTGCTTGTAAATAAAATAAGAATAAATATTTTTTTATTTATACATATGTGGGCTGTTGGCCACGCCCATATGTGTGTAATTTAAAAAAAAAACTAGTGTTATCAGTTGCAACGACGTGTGTTAATAATTTTATATAATAATAATGACCGTAACTGTACGCAATATTATGTGTAGCATACTTTAGGGGACTCAATTTAATTCAATTCAATTCAATTCAATTCAATTCATTCAAATCAAATCATTTAAACTCTTATACATACACAAATATCTATAAATAGTTTTAAAAACTAGAAGGGGGCGATTACTAGCTGGTTTGCAGTTATTGCAGTTGTTGTTGGTTTTTATTTTCTTTTAATTGATTAGTTTGTTTTTGCTGTGTAATTTGAAAATTTTATGTTTAACAATTAATAACAATCAATTGCGTGTAGTTTTTTTTGTTGTTGTTATTAAATCAAAACCTTTAGTTTGGAAAATTATTTACAGTGTTAAATCTAGATAATTAATGATGGTAATAGTGATAATGATTTTCAAATATTTGTTTTGTTGCTAAAAAACTACACTAAATTTATATAAGTACATACATTTAAACTAATAGATGAAAAGATAGTTATAGAGATAGAGTGAGAGAGAGAGAGAGAGAGGAGGAGAGAAGAGGAGGAAGGAACACAGAGAGTAGTAATTGCAGTGCTATAAGAACAGCAACTCTGGTGTTGTTGTTTGTTTGGCTATTGTGTGCAACACACTCACACACACAAAACAACATATACTTAGTGATACACAACTACTAGAATCCAAAAGTACTAACAACATATTTACAGTTATAACAACAGGAAATGAAAGTGCTTTTTGATAGAGCGATAGAGAGAGAGCGATAGAGAGAGAGAGAGAGAGAGAGCGAATTGAATTGATTTAGTTTGGTTTAAAGGAACACATGGTGAATTTAAAGGTTGTGGGTTATTAAATCGACTGTATTTTGAGGTTAATCGTATTAACTAAAATAACTAACAAATCAACTAGCTATTCCCTGCTGGCAATTTGAGTGAGTTTAATTTTCTTTGAATTAAAAACTTAAAGAAATATAACAAAGTACTTAAGTTAAAGAAAAATGAAATAATATTTGTAAGTAAAAAATTATATATGTCTTACTTTATGTAGTGTGGTTTGTTCATCTAGCTGCATCTAATATATTAAATAGTAGTAGTAGTAGTAGGAGTAGTAGTAGTAGTAATAGTATTATTTTATTAGATGGAATTATAGGTAGTCGATAGTTAAAATGAGGTGTACATGTAGAAAAAAATAAAATAAATAAATAAATAATAAAAAAAATGATTAAAAATTAAGACAAATAAATAATTGTATATTGTTTTTTTTCTTCTCATATATATTTTATAATATTCTTATTTAACTGTTTAAATTTAAAGGGGAATTTTCGTTAACATTTACAAATATTTATTATTTATATATGATTACTTTTTATATTTTATAATGCATGTTTATAGAGTAGATATATTCATATTTATTTATTTAATAAAATCAAAAATACAACATCTATGATATTTTTGATTCTAAACGAAAATGTTTGAATGGTAGTAAAACAAAGGAAAACAATGAAACAAAGACGAGAAAGAAATGCGTGTGTGTGTGTGTGTGTGTGTGATCAAAATGCTTAAATGAAAATGTGGCGAGTACCTGGGAACGTTCCAAATCGTGTTTGAGTCGTTCGTTTTCTAATTCTAAGCGCGCTATACGCTGTTTGGTGGTCTCCCAGTCGGCATTGCTGCGTCCCATTTCACAGGTGGCTTTTTCCAATTCGGCTTTCGATTTGCCTAATTCGCTTTGTGAAGCCTCAAGCTTGATTTCTAAACGTTCACGTTCTGTGACGGCACGTTCAAGGCGAGTATTTAGCTTTTCAACTTCACTTTCGAGTGCACGCAATTTGATTTTGTAATCGGCAATTTCACGCTCATGCAGTTCCCTTTCTTCTTGTTTCTCATGTTCGGCACGATCTCGCTGTTCTCGTAGTTGAGCCATTTGCTTCTCTTTATCACCAATGGCCTCTTCGAGACTTGTGAGAGCGCCCTCTGAACTGCTATGATGAGCTTGCATTGCCGATAACCGTGCACGAGCCATATCCACCTGGTTATCTTTCTCCTTAAGCAAATCCTCTAAGTTTTCAATCTAGATTATACAACAACACACACATATACACAGAGATAATCAAACAAAAGAAATATATTTATGGACTTGTAAATAGTTTTAATTAAGCCAAGGGGGAGTGGGGGGAAAAATATTTCAAATAGTCAATGAGAAAATAAATGAGCGACAACACTACAACATACAAACATATGCTCAAACACTACATACTCTCTACAAATTGATTGTACTCTTTAGTTTTACTCAAGCTCTTTGTTTTCTCATTCACTTGGTGTGGCTGTGGTTTAGATGGGCAAGAAGTGTTAGTAGTTAGGAATTTGAAATTCTTTGAGCATTAGCACCTTTCGTTGGAGCACACAGATTTTACGATCTTTTATTTCCATATGATCCTTGAGTTCGGTTAGCTCGCTGGTAAGACGATTGCGCTCCTGAACTGTCTGCATGGTGCCCTGGTTCTTTTTCTCCAACAAACGATTCTTCTCCTCCAAGCGGGCCCTCAATTCTTCAACATCGGACTGCAGCATATTGTAGTGTTCCTCCTTGGCACATAGCGATTCTTTCAAAACCGCAATGTGCCTTTGGTAGTCCTAAATGTTAGAAAGGATACAATTTAGTTTACGTTCAAAAAGAAAACTTCAGTCTAAAATATTTGAAATAAATCATGTATCACTTGTTACTTTTATTTTTTTTCAATTCACTCACCTGATGTTGTTCTTCCAGTGTTTTCATTTTGGCCGCCATTGCCAATATTTCCTGATCCCTCCTCTGTATTTCAAGACGGAATTCGTCCAACTTTTTTTTTTTTTTTTTTTGTAAAATTGAATTAGAGAAATTTAGAATTTTTTTGTAATTAATTTCTTTTTGCTTAATTTTTTGTTTGTTTTAAATAATTATTTAAATTAATTTGGTGGATTTTTGTTGGTCAAATGCATATTGTAAAAATAAATGTAAAATGAATTTTTTACTTCATATGATGATTTGCTATGTCTTACAATCATGAAACGTGTTTTTGGTATTTTTAAAACAAAAGTAGTCGAAAGTCAGTTACTGGTTACGAAAGGTCCGTGTTTCATTCTCCAGTTGCTAGGGTTGGCTTTAAAATTAAAGAAAATTATATATAATATTTTTCTGTTGATAATTCTATTTTTATTTAATATGTGCTTTGCCAAAATACCATGTTTTTTTTCAAGTTAATTTTTTTATTATTAGATTTTATTTGTATTTCTATTCATATTGTAGTATAATATAAAATATGTTATTATAAATTAATTAAAACTCATGAATAATCGTTAATGAGACGAAAAACATAAATACAGTGGTGGAAGATATGTTATTTAAAAATTATAAATAAATTATTAAATTCGTACTATAGTAACTTAACAAGAAATCGAAAAATACTACAATAATATTTCTTAACATCATTTGGAAAATAGATGCTAAACTTATTTTTATTAAATACGAGACTAGTTTATGTTATTGTGAATAACTATTGGCAAATTCAAAATTTTAATAGATTGTTTATGTTGAAGGAGTTTGTGTTACGAGGCCAATATATCTATAAAAATATATCATATTATTGATGAAAATTATAGCACTTTCGAAAGTATCCCCATGTTATAATGGCCATGGAGACTTTAGGAATTGTTATTGTGAATGCTTCCTGCTTAAAGTTACTTTTATATAAACAATTTCTTGGTTTAATGGATATTTTACTTTTTAGCCGATTGATCAGCAGGCTTATTATGTGATTCAATGACTTAGTAAATAATCGGTCTAGAATTGGATCTACAACAATATAAGTAAATTCAAACACAGAATTTTATTTTATTACAAAAAAGTTAATCAACGAAATTTGTGAGTATTAGATTTTAGCATCGATATCTTTAAAACCAGCGAACAGATTAAAAAATAATACTGAAAACGTTAAAACTATACACTAGCCATATCAGTTGTATACAATTGATATGACCAGCAGTAGAAATACACCACACATTCTTTTGTGGTACTCTTTTGATTTACTTATCTTCAACCAATATTGATGCAACATACATGACTTGTAAGCTATTTTTGTGTAAATATGCACAATATAAATTTTCTTTTTTTGATATTGGTAGAAAAGTGTCAAAAAAGTGTCGCACGGCATGAGCCAACCAGCATACAAAAATCATCATAAAGCGGCATGGCCACACATCAAACTGATGCTTCAAACTATGCTTTTCTTCGATAGTGTTAGTGAAAAAAACTCACACGTATGGCTTGATGTGAGTTTGAAGAATATCAAAACAATTTAGATTTTCACTGCCAAACAGAATTTTACCAACACATACACAAGTTTGAAGCATCAGTTTGATGTCAATATTTGATTCGTCAATATTTTAAGTGTTTTTGACTGCAAATGTTTTAATCCATTTTCTTCGTTAGCAGAAAAATGGGCGGAAATGCAAAATACTTCTAACTTTTATGACCCCAATTTATTTAAAATTAGTTATTTCTCTGCCTCGCTTTTAAAAATGCTATAAATATACTACTTAGAAATTAAAAAAAAAATTTATATATTTTTTCAATGTGATTTATTGCTGTGAAAAGTAGATTCGGCAAAAAATTACTTTCCGTAAAAAGTCCCCTGTATTAAAAAAGTAGCTTTTTTAAAAAATTATAACTCTAAAAACTTATATATTGTCAAAAGTATCTTCTCTATAAAAGTTCTTTCCATCATAACAAGTGCTTTTCATAAAAAATCAGTTATCGTAAAGAGTACGTTTCAAAAAAAGTACTTTTAAAAAAAGTACTTTTCAAAAAAAGTACTTTTCAAAAAAGTACCTTTAAAAAAAATACTTTAAAAAAAAAGTACTTTTCAAAAAAAGTGCTTTTTAAAAAAAGTACTTTTCTTAAAAAATACTTCTTATGAAAAGTACTTCTTAAGAAAACCGTGTTTTCTATAAAAGTAATTTTTGCAAAAAACCGTTTTCATAAAAGTAGTTTTTGGAAAAAAAAAACGCTTTTTATAAAAGTACTTTTTGCAAAAAGTACTTTTTATAAAAGTAATGTTTATAAAAAGTACTTTTCAAAGAAAAGTAGTTTTTTTTAATGAAAAAGAACTTTTCATAAAAAACGCTTTTTAATGAAAAAGTGGTTTCAATATAAAGCACTTTTCATAAAAAAGCATTTTTGAACTTTTCATAAAAAAGTACTTCTCAAAAAAAGAACTTTTCATAAAAAAGTGTTTAAAAAAATATTTTTCATAAAAAGTGTTTTTCATAAGAAGTGCTTTTCATAAAAAGTGCTTTTCATAAAAAGTACTTTTCATAAAAAGTACTTTTCATAAGAAGTACTTTTCATAAAAAGTGCTTTTCATAAAAAGTACTTTTCATAAAAAGTACTTTTCATAAAAAGTGCTTTTCATAAAAAGTACTTTTCATAAAAAGTACTTTTCATAAAAAGTGTTTTTCATAAGAAATACTTTTCATAAAAAGTACTTTTCATAAAAAGCACTTTTCATAAAAAGTACTTTTCATAGAAAGTACTTTTCATAAAAGGCACTTTTCATAAAAAGTACTTTCCATAAAAAGCATTTTTCATAAAAAGTACTTTTCATAAAAAGCACTTTTCATAAAAAGTACTTTTTATTAAAAATTTTTTTTCATAAAAAGTACTTTGCATAAAAAGTACTTTTCATAAAAAGTACTTTTCATAAAAAGTACTTTGCATGAAAAGTACTTTTCATAAAAACTTCTTTTCATAAAAAGTAATTTTCATAAAAACTTCTTTTAAGAAAAAGTAATTTTCATAAAAAATGATTTTCATAAAAAGTACTTTTCATAAAACGTAATTTTCATAAAACGTAATTTTCATAAAAAGTAATTTTCATAAAAAGTACTTTTCATAAAAAGCACTTATCATAAAAAGTACTTTTCATAAAAAGTAATTTTCATAAAAACTTCTTTTCATAAAAAGTACTTTTTATAAAAAGTACTTTTCATAAAAAGTACTTTTCATAAAAAGTACTTTTCATAAAAAGTACTTTTTATAAAAAGTAATTTTCATAAAAAGTACTTTTCACAAAAAGTACTTTTTACAAAAAGTACTTTTCACAAAAAGTACTTTTCATAAAAAGTAGTTTTCATAAAAAATACTTCCCAAAAAGGACTTTTCACAAAAAGTACTTTTTACAAAAAATACTTATTATAAAATAAAAAGGTTTTTTCATAACACGGTAAAATAAAAAGGTTTTTTCATAACACGGTACTTCCTAATGAAAAAATATTTTTCGTAAAGGTACTTTTGTAATTTCTTTATGTAAAAAACTTGTACCTCTAGTAAAAATATCTTTCAGTCGAAAAGCATGTAGTGTAAGAAAGTGGCTATTTTAAAAAAAGTACCTTGTTTGCAGAAAAGTACCTTGAAATTTTAGTACTTGAAAAAGGCAGTACTGGGAATTTTTTATAACAGCAATTCACTGTTGAAAAATTTACCCCTTCCTGTTGGTGGAAGAGAAAACTGGTGGACTCACCTCCATGCCGGTCGTGCAAGGAGGTGGATGAGACTGGAGCACAGATTCTAAGTGAATGAATTTTCTTAGCGGTGTTTGGTTAAGGCATATTTTCCACTCTGAGCTACAAATTCCGTACTGACTCATTAAGAGTGTATGGCACAACAGATTCGTAATGCCGTTCTCTGGACTATATATTTTGTATCTTATCTATTTAGTTCTTAAAATTGGTAAAATTAATTTCAACTCTTATTTACTGTTGAAAATTCGAATAAATTTTTGTTATAAAACCTGTTTTGAAAGCCAGATAATTTATGAAAGATCTAAAAATATTTTGGATGCGGGAACTCTCTTTTTTTTTGAGTGTATGACAAAGTTACTCACTTTAAGAATCATTCAAAAGTGAAATACCGAAAATTACACGTATTAAAATGTATCTAATTTCGAGCAAAGAATGTAATAGTTTGAAACTGTATATAATTTTTTATTAGAAGGAAATACCCAGAAGGGCTGTTTATTTTTTTGTTGTTGTTGTTCTACATATAACACGGGATGTAAATAACAACAGTTTCTCACGAGCGGGTCGTTTGTTTAGAAAGCACTTAAGCATGCGACAAATTTTAAAAACATTTTACGATAAAATTTTGTGTTTGCTATTTTGAATTTGCCAGGATATTTTTTTTGTAAAGGTATGAGATAAGTTTATATAATATATAATTTATGTATAATAAGTATATTATTTAATCGGTATGTATGAATGTATATAAAAGATTATTGTTGTAGTATAAGTATCTTTTTGTTTTGCGTTTTTGTTTAATATTCCAAAAAATTTGTAACAGTCGATTAAATAGTTTCGTAATAATAATAATAATAATAATTAATATTAATTATAATAATAATTGTTAATAATAGTTTAGTGTATACAATACTGTGTATATAAATGCAAATACAACACTGTAGTTTTGTTATTTTTTGTTTTTGTTTTGTTTTTGGGAACTATTTTATAATTTTCTAAACCGAGTGAATTCTTTAAGGGTTTTGGGGGGTTCTCTCAACGTCATTCGTTATTATTGTGGTTTTTGTATAAATATGGGATTATAAAGAGGAATGACTGACTGTTGAAGTTGGTTTTTTCGTGTTTGTTTTAATTTTCATTAGGGAAGTGTTTTATCGTTTATTCAGGACACAAATAAGCTTTTGTTTTAAATATATATATATATTTTTTTAGTGGATATCATCTTTAAAGTCTACTAATTGGAAATAAACAAACGAGTATAAATTTATAATTGTCTGGTGGTAGTTCGTTAAAATAAAATGATTGCTTGATAATGATATGGGTGTAACACTGTATATGTAACTTTTCATGAGTGGGGGGATTTTTCTTAAGAAATAAAGAGAGAGAAAAAAAAACGGAAAACTACAGTGAATAAAATTAAAAGTATGAATTAGTAAAAGTGAGAAGGAAATAATAAAAACTACTTAACAAACATTTACACTCAATAAATATACTCGTATAGAATAGCTGTTCCGGTTTAAGCTTCAACTAATTAATATAATTTCCGGTTTGCTGTCTTGAAAAAGTTTACACACAGTTTTCAAATAAAGTAATGCTTATTTTATTTAGTTTAATAAATATTACATAATTATTTCAAATAAAAATTAAATTTACAATATATTTTCGGTTACACTTGTTATGTTTTGTCTTTATGCTTATTTTGTTTATATTTGTTTAATTACTTATTAATTGACCTTCTTTTCTAATGATCACACTCTCTAGATAAAAAAAAACAAAAATAAATTGAAGTATAAAAAAAATTATATATAAAAAGTAAATTATTTGTAAAAGAAAAACCCAAAAAATGAAGAAAAAAAAACATTGCGCCTACTTTTATACACTAGATTTTTTATTTCCTATATTCTCATATAAATAAGTTTTATTTTATTTTTTATTATTAATTTTTGAAGGGTTGAGGGGAACACACATATGATGTATGAATTTTAAATGAAATTTTGCAAAAGGTTTTTAATTTTAAAATTAAGGTTTTGATTTAATAAATCCTAAAGCGATATATTTTTCAATTGTAACAGTTTAACTTGTATTGCCTGCATAGAAATTATCGCCATAAATGATAAACAGTCTTGTGAATTTTACTTTTATTATCGTAAGATGAACTGAAACATGAGATATTCAACATATTTTATGACATTAAAGCTAAAAAAAAAAAATAAATTGAGAATAGTTGCAAAAAATTTTTTTTTAACGAAATGTTTTTTTTTTGTATTTGATTTTAATATTTATAGCGTCGTTAGCAAAAAAGTATTTTATTAGGCACTAAATTTAATATTTGCGTGTAGGTTGACACTATTAAAGCGTTGGACAGCAAGACGATGAGGTGACACTGGAAAATTGCAAGCGTGACAACACCATTTCGCTCGTAAATACTGTGAATGGCGTCAGAAGTCTTGCCCAAAACAGTGTTGCCTTTTATAGCAGATTGAGTTGAGGAATTGTTTATTTTATTTTGGAACTTGTCCAAAATCAATTTTTGTGTTGAGGAATTGTTTATTTGAAAACCTTTTAGCAGATTCCCTTGTCCAAAATCAATTTTTAGCAGTTTTCCCAAAAAGACTCAATTTCATATTCCGATTTTACCACTTCGTCGGTTGTGGCATAGTTTATTAGGGTAAAATATATAAAAAATGTTAACTAATTGTGGCCTTATTTATAAAAATTCGGCCATGTGATGGAAATCGCTTATCGCATGAAATAACGCGTTTTCGATTTGAAGTCACAAAATTGGTATGCTGGAGGTGGCAATCGCTCAAAATAATTTGGCGTTCAAAAGAAATTGGCGTTTTTCAAGTCGCATGTGATTCGACAATCGTGCGATTCATAACAAATACATGATTGTTTCTGTTTTATATCACTTTAATAAAACAAATTTTCTTACAAGAACTTTTTTTTTATAAAAAAGCACTTATGAATCAAAAGTTTTATTTTTATAATCTAGGCTGTACCTTTTACACTATTCACCTATTAATTTTTAAAATAGAAATATTTTTTTTAAATAAAATTTTTTTTCATTTGCTATAGAGGACTAATTCATAAAAAATATTTTTTACCGTATTTATAAAAAAATTTTTTGATTAATAAGCGGCTTATAAAACAAATTTTTATTTGAAAAAATTTTCCTATTAATCTGCTATAAATTAGAAAAAATTAGGCCTTTAATGTTCGTAAACTGTTTAGGTGACAAATTTTATTCCGAAATTTGTTAAACAAGCAAATTATAAGCATAAAATATTTGTTATGAATTCTGCCTTAAAATTCCCTTTCTTTTCATTTAGGTGATTTTTAGCATAAACTTTTCTGTTTTTTAAATTCAGCATATTTTTTTTTAGCAAATTTAAAAAGTGAAACATTTTAATTATTAAGCCTAGCAGATTTTTAGTCATATTTTCTTAATTAAAGATTTTTTTTTTTAAATTTGTCATATTCTCATCAAGCAAAATTATGTTGGCATCACTGTCCCAGAATGTGTTAACTTTACATGAGCGGCAAATTCAAATGCATACTTTTAGGGAGTGGCAAATAAACTTTGGACCAAAAATTGCAAATGTCAAATGGCCGCCATAAAATATATCTTCTATGGACATATTTTCAATACAACGTCAAGAAATTGTCGATAGTCTACACTTTGCCGGCAACAATTGACTGCTATTGCTATTCTTTACGGCTCAGTCGACAGCATATTAATAGGGATATCGGCAGCGAATATGTTTTGCTGTTCACATGTAAATATATCTTAAAAGATGTAAATACTGAAAAATATTAAACAAAATATATTCTCCCAATGCAAGTAGGGAAGTAAAACTATAGAATTACATAACAAGTGGCAATATTTTTCAAAATTTGTTAAATGATATTTAATTTGTTCAGCTGAATGTTCAGTTGAATGATATTTAATTTGTTCTTGGCCAGAGTTTCGTGTAAAACATTATTTTGATCATTATAAAAAAATATTGTTTGTTATTGTGTGAAAAAAGCCAATAGCTCTTAGAATTTCATTCAGCCAGTTTTCTCAGCTTAGAAGTTTGATATTTCTTCCATTAAGGGCCATTATTACAACTTAACGATAAAGTTCCCAATAGTTAACCTTAACATTAGCTAACGTGAACGATAAAGTGACCTTTAAAGTTTATCCATTATTACAACTGTCAGATAAAATAAAAAATCTAATTTATATATTGTGGCAACATTGCGGTGGATACCGACTACTATTAGTGGTTTTAAAAAAGCGTAGTGGCAACATTTACATTTGTTTATTTCTTAAATTGAAAACGTTATTATCTTTTCTGTGTGTAAAATTATTTTGTTACTTGCGTTGAGTGCTTTTGTTGTTTTTATAAACTGTGTTATTGAAAATAATGTCGAAGCTAAATATTTTGACAATAAACTGTCATTGAAGTTGCCATATCTTCAGCAGAAAATATGGCAGCTTCAAATTCTTATTATTCACTTATAAAGTTACCATGAGGATGAAGTAGATATTAGCTTATTTGTCGCTTCTTATGTTAATATTAATTTGTAATAAAGAAAAACCATTTATCTATAAAATAACATCCTAAAAATAACTATATGTAAGTTGTAATAATTGGCCTAAGTTGGTGATTTAAAAAATAATTTCAATGGACTCCTTAACATATACTATGTTTTTTTGCCGCATTTTTCTTTTCACCTATAGTACAGAGTTATATTGTGATTCCCCGTAATCTCTAAGACTCCCCTTTGCAAGGAATTAAATAAAAAAACAGATAAATAAACACCGTTCAGGTTACTTAAATTTTGTGATTTTGTTAAAAATTACTTTAATGAAATTTATTGAAAAAAATAAATAAAATAAAATAAAAAAATTCAGAATATTCAAATATTTTGTTTCCATTAGGTCTTGGAAAAATACACAAGTCCAAAAAATATGGCAGCAGATTTTTATACAAAAATTATTATAAAAACAAAATAAAAATTAATTCTTCTAGATTTTTTCATTTCTTTTTTCATTTTAATAAAATCTAATATTTTTAAGCTTAAGATCTTTTCTTTTGTATGTCTTTATATAAAAAAAGGTCTTTAGATTAAAATTATTAGGTATTATTAAACATTTTTTGAAAGGAAATGTTTCTGTTAAGATCATATCTTTGGTTTGATAATATTTTTTTAAATTTTTAAATACCTTGAATGAATATCTTGTCAGAATTGCTTTATAAATTTTCTTTATATATTATATCCTGTGCCTGTACAGAAAATAAATAAATTTAAAAAAAACTATTTTTTCCATGCGAAAAGTTCTCACGTTAGTGACAGAAACGAGTCACTCCGTGGCCTTTGTTTTTAACAGTAGTACGAAATTTGTCTACATCCTTTTGAAACTGATCGAAATATGCTACCATTTATTTATCTTTTTGCTTTAAAATATCATCATCAAAATGTTGAGCAGTTTTTTAATATGAGTATCTTTTATTTCGAAATTTTCTTAGAAGTATTTCAATTATATGTTGAGAATTTAACTAGGAATTTGATTCGAAAGCTCTTTGCTTTTATATACAATCATTATTTTAAATATTTTTCCAATGAATGAATGGTTATCATTGTCAAAAAGGCGGTTACAAGGAGTGTTTCAGTAAGAATGCACTGTAATAAAATTTAACGTTAATTTTTTTGTGCAAGTGGCAGCTGTGGCATATTTTAATTCTGATTATTAAAAATGAAGTGCTTTACAAAACAACGCATTATAATTGCGAAACCTTTTTACAAAAGCACATTTCCATCTGAATGCACAACGAGCAACTGTCTTGGGCATCAGTGATATATTCGCACAGTAAAATCTCCCTGAAGAAGTCATAGAAAATTTCATGGAAAGCGTAGTTCAGGGCCGGGCCTGTCATTAGAGCCGTGGAGGCCTTTGACGGATATTTTATGTCTATACTTAATCGGAACATTTCTTTTTTATATTCCAATAAAGAAAATTTCCAACCATCTCAAGAAATACGTGTTTTTATTTTAAAATCCAAAACTACATTCTTACTGAGACGCCTTTTAGTATACACATTTTTGTATACGGCTAACATTCTGAATCGTATTAATTTATCACTTTCTTCGAATTTATTTATTATATATTTTTTTTATAGAAAAATATTTACTTATAAAATATATTTCTTGAAAACATTTAATGGGGATTTCATTAGCTTCAGCAAAAGAATTTGTAATTATATTGCAATGATATTTGTTTCCTTATAATCCTGTAGATAATTTTATGGCATTTATTTATTTTTTATTTTATGATTTCAGGTGCGGCATGGCTGCGAATTACGAAGGCCCTATTTTTGACTACTACCAGGTAATTATATATTGATCGATAGCAGTAAAAATTCAATATCATTACCATTGAATATTATTTATTCTTGTCTTTGAAATAAATTAACTTCTTTTAGAGCCTAATCTTGTAAAGCACTTTATTTAAGAGCTTGTCGGCGTTTTTGTTCACAATTTTTTCACCAAACGATCGCAAAACAATTCATGCGTTCCTTTGTCTTTCAAAATGTTTAAAATTTTTTTTTATGAAAAATGAAAGTATTTAGTGTAAAAGAGACCAAAGGGAGTGAAAATTTTTTAAAATTATTTTATGTACAAGTGACTTCCAGATTTACACAATTAAGGCATAATGTGCCTTATTACGGTTCTCGAATCGACTAGATAATTTGCAAGACATTAAAGAAGAACACACAATTTTTTCTTCAATCTAGTACAAAATCTCGAGTCAAATCGAGAACCGTAATAAGTCCCAATTGGCCTTATTAAAATAATTTTTTATTCATTTTATTTAAAATCTCTTTAATATTATTTTCTGTTTACAAAATATTCGAGAATTATTCGCTTAAATGGCGAATATAATACGAATATTTAGAAATAGCTGGTTATGTTGCAATTCGAATACGAATGCGAATTTTTTGAACATCATACCCTAGTGAGTCATTTAAAGCTGTTCTACAAAATGGATTTTTGATTGTCACTTATGATCGATGTTGTGTAATTTAATTAGAAAAATAGTTTTATACTCGCTAGAAAATGCAACTCTGTGTTTAGTAATCAGTACCTTCACAACTACTCAATTACTTTAACAACAGAAATAAATAGAAAGTGATTTTTGATTTCCATGAATAAAGACATGTGCTATATACGAGTATAATTAATATTGTAAAAACCATTATAACAACTGCTGATGTATTTTAAACTACTTACACGAGTAACGTTCGTTATAAATTACTAGATGGACACATTTTGTATCGACCTTTTTCCTGTAGCCAAAAAACCTTTCATTACACTTTTAATTAAACCTTTAGGATTTTTGCTATCAGATAAAAGTTTTATAATGGCTCGCTCACAATCTTGATAGTGCTGAATAAATAACATACATCATTATTTGGAAGTAGTTATTTATACAATTTCTTGTTTTGTATTAAGAAAGTACAATTTATTATAAAAATTGTTTCTATATGAAAGAGATGGCAAATAACAAGTCGACTATATCAGAATGAGTACATCTGTTACCTACATCTATGTGTGAAAGAGTACTGTTACCGACACTATGCATTGCAGGGGTGCCGGTTCCAGTTAAAAAAATGCCGCGTGATTCGTGACAAAAATTAGGTGTTAAAAATTTTATAAAAAATTATTTTAATTTCATAAAAGTTATGAATACGAAGAGAAATATTTTATTTAATGTTGTGGGTAATAATTTGAAGGTCATATTACTTCGGAGGTATTAACCCGATGTGAATATAATTAACATTGTGCACATGTACGACAAAAAATCTTTCAAACGATATGTAACTTTTCAAAATCGGCTTAATAGTACCGGCGTAAAAGGTACTACAAAAAAATGTGTTTGCCTATTGATAACACGGATTATTTCTTAACGTATGCCTGACCACTAAAACATGGGTAAGCATAGTGAAAGCAGTGCAGAGTTCAAGTCATAATAGTTGGCAACAATATGAATCAGATGAGTAGTAATTTTAAACTTGGCAACTCTATTATCGTGTAGGAACAGTTTGTTGCTTAAATTCATTAAAGTTTATTAGCAGAGTTAGAAAAATTTTAGGTTTATGAGATAAAATCCCTTTACTAAATTGTTTAACATATTTTTTTTTGTGTCAAAACGATCTTTTTCTATTTATATTTTTCCTTAATTTATGTAAAACATTTTTAATTGAGTCAATATTCACTTTATTGCCATAATTATTTTTGCTGTTCACATGTACACAATTTAGTCAATGCAATTAACGTATGACAACTAAAAGTAAAACTTTATCATATTCATGAGGGCCTCTAGATTAAATCTGGGATCTTCTTTTTTTTCCTTTTTTTAATTGTCTAATTAATAAAAAATTTAATGTTAATAATTTAACATGAAAATGGCTCAACATATTTTGTTTATGTTCTATTTTCATCTTTTCCACATTTTAGGTGCTAAGTCTCGGCTAAGTGTGTTCAGTGAGTTGAATTTTGCTTACTAAACACACTTTTTAGCAGTGCTGCATTTGTAATTTTGCTCCATATAATAGCATTTACCCCCAGTTTTTGACTTCTTATTTAAATACAAAATTAGTTAATTTTTCCATATACTTTTAAGTTGTGTTAAATACACTTTCAGTTTTTCAGTCTAAAATTAATTTTGGCATTTAATTGTGATAAAAGTGTGGTAGCACAAATAAATGGTAAGAAAAATACTGCAAATGATACAATAAAATTACTTTCTTACCGACGTTTTGTTTCAACGAAGAACTGCCTTACCAATTTTCAAGTTATTGAATGTAAACAATGAATGTAAAACACATAGTTGCATGAAAAACTTAAATTGAATTTAAATTTACAATGTGGGACATTTAAATCTTATTTAATTTCGAAGTGAAAAACAAAATTTTGTATTTAAATAGACTTTAAGTTTAAATAGTATTTGATTGAAAATTGGTAAAGCAGGTTTTCATTGAAACAAAACGTCGGTAAGAAGGTGGTTTTATTGTATAATTTGCAGTATTTTTCACACTTTTATCACAATTAAATACCAAAATTAATTTTCGACTGAAAAACTGAAAGTGTATTTAAACCAGGGGTGCTCAGTAGGAAGAACGTATTTTCCACTCGAAGTCACACGTATTCTTATTCTCTTTTATTTTATTCTTCTCTGAGAACAATTTTTTTTAATTTTACCCATACACAATGGGAGATATTCCGTACGTTATATGAAAAAGCATTGTATGCTAAAGAATTAAAATGAAAAAAATGCGTTTTTCTATAGAAAAATATACTATTTTTTAAAAAAAATCTTCCATAAAAAAGTATGTGCTTCTAATAAGCATAAATTTTCCTAACTTAAAATACCTTTCTCTATAGAAAAATAGGGGTTTCTAAAGAAAAGAAAAAATTTTTTACACAAGAAATGATGTGTTCTATAGAAAAAATAAAAAAAAATCTTTAAAAAAATCATTTAAGTTTATTTAGATAGAAACAATTCATTTAACACACATTTTTTTTTTTAAAAATCTTGTACAACAATTACGTTTACAAAAATATGTATGTTTTATAATATATTTTTCCAATATAGAATACAGAAAAATAGTGAAAAATTTTTTTTTTGACAATTTTTAACATCATATATAAAAAAAACATACAAACGTCCGCCTCACATGTACATTCCTCGCCGTTTCAGCGACAACTGTATCAAATATAGAAAAACGAACAAATTAATAGGTATGACCCATTGTGCATTCTGTTTGACTCAATTATGTTATTGTATAAAGCCTAGTATTCTGTTTCAAATTTCATGTGAAATTCTGACAGAACCCATACAAAAAATATTCAATCGAAATATTTGTGGAAAAATGTTGCTAGACTAGTACTCTGTTTTAATTATGAAAAACATGTGAAATAACATGAATGTTATTTATTTCGAACGAAAAAAAAAAATTTCTCATTGAAAATGGAAAACATAACTTCAATTAAAAAGGAAAAAAACTGAAACTGAAATAAGTCATGTTGCGCAACATATTCCACAAATTCAAACAGAGTACTAGGCTTAAGTGAGGGAAATTGTTCTGAGCATGCCTGATTTAAACACAACTTAAGTTTATGGAAAAATTAACTAATTTTGTACTTAAATAAGAAGTAAAAAAAAAACTGGGGTTAAGTGTTAATTGAACAATCAATTAATTAAAATTTTATAAAGTTAATTGAGTTCAATAATGGGATTAATTGCGATAAGCTGAATTAAGGTGTATGTCTGAATACCGTATTATGGCGATTTATTTTCTGGAAAATATGTAACATTTTATCACCTTTCTTAAAAAAAAAAAAATACAATTAGGTGCAATTTTAAAATGAAATAAATTTTCTTCAGGGATGGCAGATCCATTTCTAATAATTCACCATTTTCAAATGTCATAATATAACCATTTTTTATTAAAAAAATGCAAAAAATGTAGCATTCTTTTTTAGAAAAGAAAGCGACATTAGATCTGCTTATTTGAATATTAGCAATAAAACAAATGACTTTAGAATAGTGAAATATGCACTAGTGCAATGCCCGGCACCTTTTGATCGCGATGTATGACAGGCCTTGCAATTAATTTATTAATTGATCAATGTATTGACCTCAATGAAAACGGTTGTGGAGTCAATTAAATTTGTTATTTAAATTTTAGCGGGATTTTTGCAACTATTATGTCCAACGCTTTAATTGTGCTAGTGACAACCTACTAATACTATAAGTAATTATATTGTAATTATTTCTAATATATTTTATTATTAAATATTACACTCAAGAGCAGATTGTTCTAAATTGAATCTATCTATCTCTCTCACTGTCATCTCGTAGTTATTCGTATTCATCTAAATTCTAATCAAAATAGTTGAAATGCTTTATTTCTCTAACAAGAAATAAAAACATGTCTGTCTCTCCGTCTGTCTGTCAGCGTGTCTGTCTGTTAATTTGGCATACGGTATGTATATGTGTTTGTTAATACGGGCATGTGGTAAATGCATCATTTTCTCGTTTATAGGAATCCAAAAAGTTCACAATTTGTGTGGTTTCTTTGCTAAAATGCATTTCTAAGCCATTTCGTTTTTTGTTGTTGTTAGCAGTTTTTCAAAAGAAACGTATTATTATCATTATTATTTATTAAAAATGTATAGAAAGAAAGCAAGAAAGAAAGAAAAAAGCAAAATGGATATATAGTAGTTTAAAGAAGAAAGGATAGAATTTGTTGTAGTGAGCGCGTAGAGGCAGTTTTAATTTCGAGTTTCTTGTTTTAAAATGTTGCAATTCAGATGTAGAAAACAAACAAATCCCTTTTAGCAAAAAGCCGCTGCAGTAGTGGCCATAATTATAGTTGCTTATATTTAAGCACTTGTTTATAACGAACAACTTTTGCTGTATCTTTTCATTTTTCTGTCTTCCTCTCTGGCTGGGCTTTTGTTTTCCGTGTTTTTTTTTTAATTATTATAAAATTTTTATTTTTTTTTTGAAAGCAATTTTTTTATACTTAGAAAGATATAAATAGAATAGTTATATATCTCTCTCAATTAAAATATTTGTTTAATATAATAAATATAAGTTTAGGGCAGCAAATTGCTTTATTGTGGCAGCATAAATTTTCCATTAGAAATTTTCATATATTTTTTATTAAAAATCTTTTCATATTTTTTTTTTTTTTTTTTTTTTTGTTAATCGATTTTCGCTTAAGAATCTAGAGATAGCGTATCTACGTCAAATTTAAAACTTACTTGTCGTTTTTGCTCTTGTGGCAGTTTTGGATAATCTAAGTCTAGTTTCGTATATGGTGACATATGATGCGGATGATGAGAGGAGTATGAGTGTCCTAATGAAGTAGTTGCTGTTAGCGGATGCTGCATGTGCGAGTGTGTATGTTGCAGATGATGGTGCGGATATGAGGAGTGTAGTAAGTGATCGTATGCAGTTCCGCCAGAGCCCGACAAAACACCCCCACCTCCACCACCCATGGCACTGCGCACATCGTGCAAGGCACTGCTCGTCAGGGTGGCCGGGAAAGGTGCCGTCGTACTGGCCAGTGCAGCCAACGGATGGGTTTGCAAGTGATTTTGATGCTGGTGTATGTGAAATTGATGATCCGGATTTAGCTGTTGCTGCACCGAGGCGTGTATATGGGCTGAGGGATGAGAACTGGGCGGCAATTGGTGAGCATAATGTTGGGTGCCAGCAAATTGCTGTTGTATGTTGTGGGCCAACAATTGCTGGTGTGCATTATATTGTTGCTGCTGCTGTTGATGCTGCTGCTGCTGCTGATGCTGCTGCTGGTGTTGTTGTTGTGTTGGCAAATGATGCTGCTGCTGGTACATTTGCGAGATGGCGGGATTGGAGGCGTGCAGCGATGACATTAAATTGCGCTGCTGCAAAATGCTATTGACATTGTAGGCATTGACATCCGCCGCCGTATTGTAAAGGGCTTGCGAGTACGGATTTATATAACTGCTGCCGGCCACACCACCAGTTGTCGTCGCGTACTTGCTGCCGCCCAAGCCCAAGCCCACGCCACCAGCACCCACTCCCACACCACTGGGATAATTGAGATAGTTAAGATTCGATACCGAGTACGCGGGTCTTAGACGCGTCCCGCCCATCATACCGCCGCCCATGGCCATTTGGCCGGGCACCGTCTGGGGCGGTTGTGTGTATTGCTGGAAGTACATGTTCGGCTGCGACGAGAAACTCGCGGACATTTGCATAAGATTATCGTTTAGGTAGGGCGGCGAGGTGTCTCCCGGATGTAGAGTGGGATAGCTGGATATAACACGACCGGGATAGTGTGTTAGGGGCGTAACGGTTTGGGCGGCAGCCTGTTGGGCTTGGGCCAGGCGAGCGTGATGGCCGAGGATTTGGGAGGAGCGCGATATCGACTTGTGAGCCTCGTTGAGCAAATTAATAATATTCGAAGAGGAAGACTGATGCAGAGGCTGTGGCCCCACCGGCTGATAGCCATAGTAGTCGTTCATCATTGAGGCCGATGGTAGGCCAGCAATGCTGTATCTGCGCCTGCGTATGGGCGAAGTTTGACCATAATAACCGGCGGCCACAGCCGCAGGATCATACAAATAACCAGCCGATGTCGAGGGTCCTCCATACAAATCGTAGGGACCGGGAGCTCCGTAACCGGGTGAATAATACTGGCCTATAATGTCGGGCAAAGGTGGGCTTCCAGCTGGCGCATAGTTACCGTACATCTGAAAAGGGCGATTTGAAATGGTTTGTTTTTTGGTTTGTGTTGGCTGCTCGTGTTTGGTTTTATTTTATTTTCTGATATATTTCTGGTTTGGAAGCTATTGATTTAAATTCTTTTTTTTTTTAATACTAATTTATTGTTGTTGCTAGTTTCGTTTTAAGTGTCTTCTTTTTTTTTATTATTATTATTGTTGTTTGTTATTGTTGCGATAATTGACTTGTTTCTTTTTTTAATTATAATTATTTGATAATTGAAATCTCTAAGATTTAAATTCAATACAGAAAACACACACACAGAAAACTATTCTTGTTAAAAAAAAAAAATAAATATCAATGAGGAAAGTATAACAAAATTAATATTTTAAAAATAAAAACAAAAACCAAATCAAACAATTGGAATCAACATGATAATTAGAACAGAAAGAGCTCAATCCTAATTTGCATGGCCACTATAATTATAAAAAAATAAAAAATAATAATAATAGAATTATTTAAATTATTTATTATTTTGTACAATTTAGAGCTGTTTGTTTAACTACAAATTGATTAACACCAAAATAGATTTTGCCCGAACACTTACGTACTACTGGCCCCATTATTTTAATTTTTAGGTTTTATTTTTTCTCTTTTTTTTTTTGCTTTTTTGTTTTTTTTTTATTATAAATTATAATTAAAAATTTATATTGTAAATATTATAAATTTTTGTTAAAAATTTCTCAGTTTTGTTGTTTTTCTTGGATAAACTAAATAACAAATTGGGAAAAGAAAACGAGATAATTTTTAAACTTATAAACACTTGTTTAATTGAAGTTTTAATGTAATAAATTCAATTAATTATTTAATTAATTATATGTAACATATTCTGTATATGCGGCTGTGTAAACATATACCATCTTTACAATTTCAACTTATTTTTTATTATTAAAATTATTAAATTATTAAAATTTCGGTTTAGTTAAACATATAGATTTTGGCAAGCTGCTGATTTATTAGCTGTCTGTCCCAGGTCTTGGAGGTCTTTAATGTCTGTCTGATTGTATTTTCCAAAAAAAAAAAATGTCTTAAAATTTTTATTTTTTTTTTTGATTAAAATCAGTAAAGTGAGTTTAAAGTAGTAAAATATTGTGTCTTATGGTGAGGAGTAGTAGTTGAAGAGAGTTAAAGAGAAGGAGAGAGGAGGCATGTCAGATGTTTTAAAGTTTTGAAATGTATGAATGAAAAAACTTTTAATTAATTTTGCTTAACTTTTCATTATAAATATATATTTTTTTAAATTTCTTTTAATGCTTCTCATATAGTATATGAGTGTGTTGTGTTAAAATTAAAAATATATGTAAATTATATAAACAATAATATATAATCATAAGGAAATAATAATTAAATTACTTAATGAATACAGTTTATTTGAAAATTTGGATGCATTTTAGTTTTAATAACGTGCATAAAATATATAGACGGAAAATAAGTTTTGTTTCGTTTTGCTGGCAGTGAGAGCAACAAACAATATAAAATAAAAATAACAGAGAGAGAGACAGAGCGAGAGAGAGAGAAATAAAAAGTAATAGAGAATTTGCAAGAGAGCAGGGAGTATAAATTAACAGACAGAGACAGAAATATATATATTTTGTTTTTCTTACAATAATTATTTAACACACAGAAAAAAGAGACAGAAAGAGAAACATGTAATAAAATTTTGGAATTGGTTTTAGTTAAAAAATAATAATATATTAAATATACACAATTAATTATTAATTAGCAGTATCTTTTATGAAATATTTTTTATACAATTCAGACAATCTGTGGGGACAAGTGTTGCCAAACAATTAAGATTAAAATGGTGTTGCTTTTAAATAAATATATATATTTTTTATTTGTGTTAAAATATTTTATGACAAATTTTGTTAGGCCGGAGGCAGAAACTAGATGTAAAGAAGCTCCATTTTATTAAAAAAAAATTTAGTTTTTCTTATAACATAGAAAATCACTTAATGTGAACCGTCTGACCAGTCAAAAAAATATAAATCGTGAAGAAAATAATCGCAATGATTCACATCTTCTTTCATAAAACATTCTACAGCGGCAACATATTGTTTTTAAGTATTCGAATATTTCAAAGACTTAGAAGTGCTGCAGGTCATCACTAAATATGAGTATGAAATCCTCACTAGCGCATAATATCCTTATCATCGCTAGTCTTGAAGGGTCATGTTATTGTCTGACTTCTGCTTTTTGTAACTGCTATTGGTAAAACGATTTTAGTTCATGGAATCCATTGTATAAATTGGGCTTTCCTGATAATAATGGGTGATGCAAGTAGAGATATTTTTTTCAATAGCCTTTTTTTTGACAGATCACGTGTGAGTCGTGTCATGCTGTCATGTTATTTTTGTTTAGTATTGTTTGGCATTTTATAATGGAAAGACTTGCGCCTGAACACCGATTACAAATCGTTCAACTTTATTACGAAAATTCACGTTCTGTGAGTTTTGTTTAGCGATGAGGCCCATTTCTGGCTCAATGGGTATGTAGCCAAAGAAAATTGCCGCATTTGGGACGAAGAGCAACCTAAAGAGATTCAAGAACTGACACTTCATTCAGAAAAAACAACGGTTGTTTGGTGTAGTTTGTGGGCCGGTGGAATCATCGGTCCATATTTCTTTAAAAATTATGCTGGTGCGAACGTAACCGTCAATGGCGACCGTTATCCGACTATTTGATGCCTAAAATGTAAGCTCGTGATCTTGGCGACATTTGGTTTCAGCGAGACGGCGCCACTTCCCACACATCGCATCAATCAATGGATTTATTTAGAGAAGATTTCGGTGAGCACATAATTTCACGTTTTGGGTCGGTCGATTGGCCACCCAGATCGTGTGATATCACACCGTTAGACTTTTTCCTGTGTGGATATGTAAAATCTAAAGTTTATGCGGACAAACCCGCTTCGATTCAGGCCTTGGAGGAAAACATTACGCGTGTTATTCGCCAGTTACCAGTCGAAATGCTCGAACGAGTCGTCTAAAATTGGACTCAATGGATGGACCATCTGCGACGTAGCAACGGCCAGCATATGATAGACATAATCTTCAAAAAATAAATGCCAAAGAATGTTCTTTCAAATGCTAATAAACATTCTCCCTTTTAAATTTTAATTTTCTGTGTTTTTTTTCTTTAAAAAAGTAGGGAACCTCGAAATGGATCACCCATTATATATATTTTTTTGGGCTAGCACTCAAGGGATGACCCTTCATTGAAGTGAAATTTGTCACGGCAATATTTATAGTCCAACAATTTATATAACGGCCGTTATCATGGATTCCATTAAGAACGGTCTACGGAGAATTTTCTAGCCTATTATCGTACTAGACGTAGATTTTGTATAGTTGGACCGGCACTCAGGGAATGAACCCTACACAAGCAATGCATTGTACCGCAACTATGAAAGTAGAGGCAGATGTAGAAAGATAAGAAAGTTTTTGTTGAGAAAAAATGGTGTAAGTCCATATAGAGTTTTGGGGAAAGTGGACTTGCGATTCTAGATATTTCTCAAGTATTTGATAGAATAGTGTCAAGACAGATTTCTGTCAAGACACATTTATGTCAAGACACATTTCTGTCAATATACATTTCTGTCAAGACACATTTCTGTCAATATACATTTCTGTCAATACACATTTCTGTCAAGACACATTTCTGTCAATACACATTTCTGTCAATACACATTTCTGTCAGTACACATTTCTGTCAAGACACATTTATGTCAAGACACATTTCTGTCAAGACACTTTTCTGGCAAGACACATTTATGTCAAGACACATTTCTGTCAATATACATTTCTGTCAAGAGACATTTCTGTCAAAACACGTATGTGGTATCGGTGATATGTCAGATATGGGTTGGAAATTGATCGATGGTACTATCGATACTATTCATGGCACTGTGGATACTATCGATTGCACTGTTGATATAATCGATGTCACTATCGGTAGATATTTTTCTTGCGATCATCCATGTTATTATTTAACAATCGATTAATATTTAAAAACAATCGATAATTTTTAATCACTATCGATAGTAAGAGCTAAATACTGCTGTCTACAAATTGACCTACAAAATCTTTAAATTTACTGAAAAATATCCAGCCAGACTGAAGAAATAATTGCGGCATTCGATTATTTCTGCATACATATTTTTAATTACATTTAATGATTTTGCATTCCAATATTGAAAATATACTTGGCAGCACTGTTTACCTCTTAGTTACTAAAAAATATCGATTGTTTTTAAATATTCATCGATTTGCCCTCTCTTTTGTTTTATTAAAAAATATTTTATTTTGCAATTTAAGTGCATATATGTAAATGCATTGTCGATATATGAATAGTTTAAATTTTGATATTTAGTTTAGAATCGATATATTTTTCAAACTATTGAAAATTTTCGATAGTAAGACTATCGATAGTTTTCCATTTCTAGTACCTGGGATGCGTGTTGTTCATATGAGTTCAAGATTAATTGCACTGTTTTTCATAGGCAGAGCTTGTTGGAAGGCGTAACCGGACAACAACAACAACTAACGCAGTTATACAGTAATGCCGATTACAGAAATTTGATACAATATTCATGACTAATGGCGATTTCTAATATTTTGTCACTTTTTATTGTAAAAAAAACACAATTAGGAGCAATTTTAAAATAACACACATCTTCATAAGAGATGGTAGATCAATGACCAATAAATTCACTATTTTCAAATTGCCATAATGTTACCAGTTTCCATTGAAAAGTGCAAAAAATGTAGCATTCTTTTTTAGAAAAGAAAATAACATAAGTGCAATATCGAACCCGGAATCTTCAGCTTCGTTAATTAGTTAAGACAACAACCACCAAGATTAGGCGATTTCTTTGGGGGAGCTTTGAAATCCAGAAACAGTTTCTTAGCTCATCCGACATATTTATGTGATAAAGTCATGGCAAATTTCCATATCATCAGACCCCCCATGAGTCCCGTTTGAGGTGTATTTTATTCCATACTCAAGCGGAATAGGTCTTCTTTACAAACCAAAAATGTATTTCCACTGAGACACCCTTTATATCCACTTTGGCACGGTGCGCCGCAGCGGTTGCAAAAAGGTCATAGAAAAATTTAAAAAGGTCTTAATGCCGAAATTCAAACCGCTAAGAACTTTGGAAATTCCCAATTTAATTTTATGGATACAATAAATTTTGATACTGCTAAAGTGAACAGAAAATCAAATACAAAGGAAATATATATTTTTTTAAAGGAATCTAAAAATGTAAAAAAAGTAAAGTTGAATAAAGAAATAAAAAAAGTTTTGATGTGGTGAAGGTGTGTTATGTTGGTGGGGTGGTGGGTGTTGAAAGATGATCGCATACAAATGAGAGAGTTATACTGCAACTTAGTGGCATGACAACAGACACTTAGCTGTACTCTGGAGCTTAAAGCTTAAAGCTCTTCTTTTAAATGATAATAGTTAAAATTCTGATTTTGCTGCGGTGTTGGAGAAGTACTGAAAAAGTGCTCTATGTGTGGGTGGTATGATGCTGTTCAATATTCGGTGTTTTTGCTTAAAATATCTTATTGAAAAATCAGTTCTCATTAAAAGCTGAATGGGGCAGTTTTGTTAATCTCTTATTGAAGAGAGTGATAGAATTTTGAATTTGTATAGTTGTGTAAGTTGGTTTTTGGTTAAGGAAAAATAAAAAAATAAAAAAATATTGCAAGATTTTAAATTTTCCATAAATAGTAAATCTGTACAAGGGTTACAAGGGAAATGAACAGAAAAATTTTGAAAACTTTTTACACAAAAAAAAAAAATTTAAACCAAAAATATTTTATACAAATTTTAAATTATAATTCTGCTAAAAAAAATTTCAAATAAAAATTTATTCTAACAAAACCAATGTTTAGTTTGTTTATTTTTCTCTCTTCTTCAATTTTAGTTTTAATTAATTATTGCTTATTATTGTTTTTGGAAATGGTGTTTCAAATCTTTTGTTGTCTCTTTTTCATTCATTCATTACTCGGAGGCTTTTCTAGTTTCTGTGGTGTTGGAAAAATATTAATTATTTTTTTTTTCGTTTATTTTTTTTTTTATTAAAAATTGTTTCGATATATGCATCTGATCAAAACAGTTTTTAGTGTCAAATTGATTAAGTTAATGGTTATTTTGTTTCCTCTAGCCTTTGAATTATTTAACAATTTTAAAGTTTTGAGTTTCTCTTTTAGGTTGACTGTTTACAATAGATTGATTTTGTTTTCAATTTTTCCATGTACTTATTTTTCCTTAATATTTTTTTTCCTTGATAAGAACAACAACAAAATTATAATCCAATTCTTTTAAAATAATAAATTAAAAAAAAAAAAAAAAAACAAATCACAATTATGCCAATTTATTGGAGCCATTATGATCAATAAGTTTCGTGAAAAAATCTAAATTGTTTGGCAATCAACTTGACAAAACAATTGTTAGTCATGGTTTTACAACGACAAAATGAAATGAATTAAAATAAAAATTGCTATTGTTTAAAATAATCGTTTAAATAATTTGTTTCCGAAATTCAATTTGCTGACTTGTGCACAATTAACAATTAAATGGAGTTCCTTAATGAGCAACATCGTTTTGTTTTTTTTTTCCACCTTCAGTTGATTGTTTGATTGCTTTGCAGTTTGGCATTTTGTAATATTGGCTTCAGGTTATAAATTGTAAATAATTTTAGCAAAAGCTTTTGTTCTAAATTGTTTAAGTGGCTTAATTTTTTGCGCATTTATTATGTTGATTACCGTAATAGGCTTAAAATGCTTGTACTTTAAAACAAACATTTACATTTCTAATGGGAGTTTTATACCAAAAAGAGTGCTTGTCATCAGTTCATTATGTATTACACATATTTTATATGTTTGTATGTACAGTCGACTCCGCTTTACTGGAAATAACCAAAAACAATTTTTTTAATTATCCGATTTTTTTTTCTAAAACGTAGTTCGGATTTTTGAAATTTGTTACAGTTAAGCGTACTGCTTAAAATCAGTAAAACGAATTCCTCGAAAATGTCTAGCCACTGGCATTGACAATATAATAGAAAAATACTATAAAGCACGTAAGAGCGAAAAGGACAAATACATTTTGCCATTTAATTTTCTAACGGACACAACATGCACAATTTTTTCAGCCTTAAGGTATGCAATCGATTTCTAATAAATAAATTTGTCATTGTTTATTTTTTCACTAAAGCGAAGTAAGTTTCATACAAAATGCAGTTGTGGGCTTGCTTTTGGTTTTCAGTAATACGATATTTTCAGTAAAGCGATGTTTCGCTAAAGCGAAGTGAATACGACTAGCTGCGTTTAAAATCAGTGCGGGAATTTGTATCGTTTTCAGTAATCCGATATTTTTCAGTAAAGCGTGTTGCGCTAAAGCGGATTCGACTTTCTATACTTTGTTAAAGGATTCCAAGTCCTTTTTTTCATATCGATGCAAATAAAAGGGTGTAAAGAGCAGATACTTTCAAAAACAGAATTAAAGTAGAAAAAGTATAGCAGGACTTGACATTTTTAAAAAATATGCAAATTTGTGTTATTCTATATGATTTTTGGTATTAGTTTCAAATCTGCTGATGATTTGGTATATACATTTTTTTATGGTACACTTTTAGTTACCTTATCGTTCACTAATATAGATAAAGCATACCATGTTTTGAAAGGTATTCTTCTATACATATGCACAATATAAATATTTTCTTAAGTTTTTAGCAAAATAGTGTTAAAAAAGAAGTTGATACAAAAGGGATTTATTTTAATCCTAAATGTCAAATGGTGGTATTTTGACCACAGCGATGATTCTAGGTAATTTAATAAGTGTATAACCACAAAAAAGGCAGCACGGACAACAACCTGCCGTGTTGCTCTAAAAATCTTGTTTATAAAGAAGCGATACATTTTTGTGGAACACGCTTAGGTGTGCTGATATCCACCAATATCGATGAAACATATATTGTTTGAAAGGTGTTAATGCGTAGATATGCACAATATTAATATTTTTCCCAGTTCTTAGAAAAAAAGTGATAAAACCAATTTTGAAAAAAATATATGTATATGCTTTTTTTGTATATTCAAATACACTTGGACACAAAATTTTAAAGGACATTGTGTATTTTTTTTGGGCTGATACAAAATAACTTTATTATAGCCATAAAAGGAGCATGGACAACAACCAGTAGTGTAAACATTTTATATACAAAGACTGCACTATTTTTGTGGAACACGAATAGGTGTCCTATTATCCAACAATATTGACAAAACATATATTGTTGGGAAGGTATTATTGCGTAGATATGCACAATATCAATATTTTTCCCAGTTCTTAGGAAAAAAAGTAATAAAAACAATTTTGGAAAAATATATATACATATTTTGTTTTTGCAAACATAGTATATGCACATAAACTTTTAAATGGCTTAATGCCAATTTTTTGTGCTGATACAAAATAACTTTATTATAGCCACAAGATGAGCATGGACAACAACCAGTAGTGTTGCCGTGAAAATTTTTTAATATAAAATTCTGCCCTTATTTTTTGTGGTACACTTTTAAATATCTTAACGTCCAGCAATATAAATAAAAGATATATGGTTTGAAAGGGATTGTTGTGCAGATAGGCAGAAATAAATATTTTTCTAAGCTCTTAGGGGCAAAAAGTATTAAAAACGAGTTCGAAAAGTAATAACTAAATTTCTCGCACTATGGTATTTTGTGCCATCTCAGCTTAAACTTACCTATAAAAAATTATTTAATTGCCTTACAATTTTATTCCTTCTTATTAGGTAACTATTTGTTAAGGTCATGTCACGAAGATCCCCGAAGATCATTCTGTGAGTATTTGTCAATGTCACATCAAGACGATGTCAAAAATAAAACACTTTTTCTTAAAAAAAAATTCCTTTTTTTAAATTAGTTGTGTGTTCACAAGGAGTATATAAGTGTCCTATCTTTGATAATCGCCCCTATTATGGACGTCGCATCAACATGATAGCCAAAGAATTGTCCCTTGTGTACTCCTTGTCGATAGCAATTGACTACTATTGACTTCTTCTATAAATATTCCCCCTTATTCTGTAACTATTTGTCGACGTCAATGTCAAGATCAATTGAATACTGCTGACGTCCTTAGACTTTTCTCTAAGGGCTAGAAAGTAGCAAGAGGCTGTTAAGAATGTACAATTGATGAAGAAAAAGTGTAAATAATTGTCCTATTTTTTTTATATAATATTGACGTTGACGTCGACAAATGCTTACGGAATAAGGGTGATTATATGCCATAGGGAATGCTAAGAGATTGTCAAGAGTAATTAATTGTTACCGACAACGAGTAGACAAGTGATAATTTTTTGCTGTCGAGTTGATGTGACGTCGACGTCGCCATTCATAATAAGATTGGATTGTTTTGATCTGACGTCGACAAATAGTTACAGAATAAACATGAATATCAAACGTAGAACACTTCTGTACTTTTTTTCTTTAGCAATTTCTACTAGCCTTGTGCTATTTCAGTGGCCCCCAAAAAACTAGTCACAGGCTTGTCACAAACTTGTCTAAAGTCTTTAAGAAGGCATTTTCTTCCCAGGATAATCCGACATTGTTAAACAACAATTCCTTGTTATAGTCCCCAAATACACATGGAAGTGTAAAGGAGAGACAAATTTTCGGTTGAAAAAATTTTACTATTTTCTTAAACCTTTCCTCCACCGTTCAAAATATTTAACCAATTCCCACTAAAGGCTTGTACTAACTACAAAGTAAAATCAACGCTAGTGTTGCTTTTTTGTTGTTGTTGTATTTAAGCCATTATATTTAACCAAAGTTGATTAATTTGTTGCCTGAAGCCAATATTTACGCTTAATAAATTTTTATTATACCAGCTGCTGCCGGCTTTTGTTTTACAACATTTTCCTTTCTTATTTTTTTTTTTGTAATCCACAAATCGATGATGTTCATTTCTAGGAACCGTTACTTTTTGTTTATATCTTTATCTTTTTTATTGGAGTTGTGGTGAAAAGAGGACATTCTTTCTTCTTTTTCTGTATCACAAATTCTGCAGTTGTAGTTGTACTTTTATTAGCTGTGGTAGTGATAGTTTCAAAATACCCAAAAATAATAATAAATATATAAAAACAAAATAAAATAAAGAAAAGTAGAAATAGTAAAAGAACAACAACACTAAACGAAAATAATAATGTTTTCTGTTTAAGTATTTTGTGTATCAAACAGATAAAAAGAAAAAAAAAATACAAAACAATGAAGCACAATATAAGTTTTTGGCTATAGTTTTCTTATATATATATTTTTGCTGATTTTTATCTCTGGTTCTTTAGATTGTTTGCAAATTTGAATAAAAGGCAGTTTAATGTTGAGTACATTTTTTTCTTTCCATAATATTTTTTTGTTTTTTTTTTTTTGGTAATACAAAAAAAGAAGACACAAAAAATATATATATTTACATAATACAACAATAATAATGATAATAGGCAGGAGGAGATATAAATAAAGTATCGATATGTTAAGAAAGCAGAAATTAACAAAAAAAAAAAAACAAGAAAGCATTGAAACAAATAGACAAGCGGTGGTGGGTGGGTGGTTGGTTAGTTCAAAAAAAATATCTACAAGACACAGAAATATAAAAACAACAATACATTCATACACCCATACATATACATACATTCAAGCCCGGAAGCAGTAACAAAATAAACAAAAAAAAAAAAAATAAAAAAAAAAAATGGTGTGAATGTTTAAAATTGAGTGCATTTACTGAAAAACACATTCAAAAACTATATATATTTTTTTAAAAAATACGATATACAAATAAAATCTCATTCACAAATTTTCACAGGCACAAGTGCCAAGTTTTAATTACTGAATGTGCTAGTGTGTGTGTGTTTGCGTGTTTGTGTGTAGCATAAATCAATCGATATTTAGCAGTAAAAAAAGACCTGTTTTTAAGGCCTTTCATATTGGCCACCAATCACTGTCACTACGATTACATACTCATTTTCATATTTCCTTAATCATCGAAATTATTTTTTGTCCTGCGCTAGCAAGACTTAGTTGAAGCAAGTCTTACTTCCGGTACTTTTTGATCACATATTTTAATAAGTAAAATATGTTGAAAAGACGTTAATATGCAATGGCATGTATTTTTCTGATGCAAAAATAATTTATTTAAAAATTTTAGAGCTTTTTATTCATTTTGGCATCGACTTTTTAGTGCATATTTTTGCATATTTTAGCCTTTTTAGTGCATATTTCAGCTTTTTTGCATTTTTTTTGTCAAAATGTATTTTTGACAGTAATTTTTAGGTTTGCAGCTAATATTCAGACATGTTTCAAACATATTTTGTAACCATCGCTTGCATATTTTACCCCTTATTGTATTAGTTTGCATATTTTTGCTAAAAGAAGCACATTTTACCCTTTGCTGCATTTTTTTGCATATTTTTGCCAAAATTTATTTTGGGTAGTATTTCTTAAATATGTAGCTTATTTTTCAGATATGCTTCAAACATATTTGGCATATTTACCACGTGCATATTTTTACATATTTTAGCCTTTTTAGAGCATATATTTGCATATTTTAGCCTTTTTGGCATTTTTTTGTCAAAATGTATTTTTGACATTAATTTTTAGGTTTGCAGCTAATATTCAGACATGTTTCAAACATATTTTGTAACCATCGCTTGCATATTTTACCCCTTATTGTATTAATTTGCACATTTTTGCTAAAAGAAGCACATTTTACCCTTTGCTGCATTTGTTTTGCCAAAATTTATTTTGGGTAGTATTTCTTAAATATGTTTGTTCAGACATGCTTCAAACATATTTTGCATATTTACCAATTGCATATTTTACAGATTGTTGCATTTATTTGCATAATTATGCTGAAATACGACTACTTTACCCATTTCCCCCCGTTTTTTCTTTTTTTAAAGTATGTTTTGTTGCATATTTAAGATAAAACGCATTTTCGCAGCATTTATTTAGGTTTATGGCGTATATTTAGATATATTTTAAGCATATTTTGAAACTTTATCCCTTGCACATTTTTGCATATATTACCCTTTGCTGGATTTTTTGCACATTCTTTGCAAAATAATAATTTTTGCAATATAAGTTAACCTTAGTGTTGCATATTTTGACATCCTATATATAACCTGCATATATATGCTTATTTTCCCCTTTTGCAGCAATTTTTTTTTTGCATATTTTTGTCAATAAAGTATTTTTGCAGCAGTTTTTAAAATAGTTGATACATATATGAATATTCGATATTTTGAAAACTTACTCTGTGCATGTTTTCGCATATATGACCATATTGCAAAATTCTTTTGCATATGTTTTGCAAAACAGTAAACTTGCACTATTTTAAAGTACAACTTATTTTCCTGCTTTATCCCCTGCATATTTTTGCATGTTTTAGCCTTTCCGGCATATTTTGTCAGTATTTAGTTGCATTTTTTTAGCCAATAAGTAGTTTTGCAATATATTCTAAGTTCGCAACATATGTTCAGAAATTTTTGAAGCATATTCCGATATATCACGTTTTGCATATACAATATGCACATTTTACCATTTTGCATATTTTTTTTGCATGTTTTTGTAAAATAGTAATATAGCGATATTTTTAAATGTTATAGTGCATATTTAATTATTTTGGTGTATATATTGATACGTTACTCCTTGCATGTTTTACCCTTTCCATCATTTTTTATTGCATATTGTAGTAAAACAAGTATATTTGTTGCACTTTTTAAGTTCAAAACGTATATACACATACATTTGAAGGACATATTGATATATAATCCCTGGCATTTGCTAAGTTTTTGATACACATTCTAGTTTTATGAATACTACTCGTATTTTTGCATTTTTTGTGTGTAATATTTCACCCTTTTTTTATTTTTGGTTGCATTTTTTGACCCAAAAATTATTTTTTTTAGTTTAAATCGCGTATGCAAAATTTTGAAACAGACTTTTATAATTTTATTAATTTTATAAAGTGTTTTCGTGGCATTAGGATTTTTTTTAAATCTAAAAATTATGAATAATATATGTATTTCTATTTTTTGAAATTATTTAATCATAGACAATTTTTCTATTAATCTGTCAACCGATTACATAATCCAAAACTAACCTATTATTAAAGAATTAAAATAAAAGATTGATTAACAAATCTAGATATTAACAGGAACCCGTTTATATGTGTAGCCTATATATGGCATAAATGAATTTTTGACCAATACCGTATGAGTATTTGTAGCACGGCTGAAGCTATTTTTTTTTAGTAAATTAAGGTCGAGCTCGAGTTACAGTCAATGAATGAATATCTTAATGGCCAATGATATTTTCTTTGAAAATGTGAATGACCGTGATGTGCTTTGAACAGGATGGCCCTATAGCGATAAAGCAATTGATTTTTGTCGTCAAAATTCGGCAATAACTTGTTTCTAGAAATGTATGTGCCAATAAATAGATCTCTTAGTTAGTGGAATTCTCCATCTTTTGATTATTTTATATAGAGCCACGTGAAGTTGCTGATAAACCAGCAACTATTTGAAACCTCGCAGGCCTACATTGTTATTCATTATATAGTTCTATGGCCGAGAAAGTAGCGGATTTAAAATTTTATCGGGCTTACAAAAAAATATATAAAGGATGTTTTTTTATTTTTTATTTTTTTTATACGAATCACTCTGTTGTCTGACAGCTGTTTTGACAGTTTAAAGTGACGTCTCTACTCAGTATTGTTTGGCAAATCATCATGAACAGGTTAACTCCAGAACAACGCTTCCAAATCGCGGAAATTTATTTTCAAAAACAGTGTTCAATTAAAAATGTTTATCCGCTTTTTTACCGCAAAATTCTCTTCAGTGATGAGGCGCATTTTTGGTTGAATGGAGATGTCAACAAACAAAATTGCCGTATTTGGAGCCGTTCAAGAATTACCAATGCATCCCGATAAATGTACTGTTTGGTGCGGTCTATGGGCTGGTGGAGTCATCGGTCCTTATTTCTTTAAAAATGAGGAAGGACGACGCGTTACCGTGAATGGAAATCGATACAGAATCATGATCAATGAATTTTCGGTGGCAAAACTTCAAGATATGGATGTAAACGAAATGTGGTTTCAACAGGATGGTGCCACTTACTTGTCATACTGCGGGCGAAACAATGGACTTATTGAAAGAACATTTCAACGACAACATTATTTCGAGAAATGGACCGGTGAATTGGCCTCCGCGTTCGTGTGATTTGAAGCCACTCGATTATTTTTTGTGGGTATACCTGAAATCATTGGTTTACGTGGATAAACCAGCAACGATTGATGCTTTGGAAACCAGTATTCAACGTGTCATTGCTGAACTACGCCCTCAAATGCTGGAAAAGGTGGTCGAAAATTGGACCACCAGAATGACCTTTGTGCAAAATAGTCGTGGTGGCCATATGCCCGAAATTATATTTAAATGTTAAATGACAAGAAATTATCCAGCAAATAAAATTTTTTTTTTGCCATTTCATAATTTGGCATGTGTTTTATTTAAATTTCAAATCAGCAAGCTCTTATAAAAACACCCTTTATATATATTTTATTTTTGTTCTGTGAAGTATGTCTAAAATCTCACATAAAAAATGTACACTAATTTTTTGTAGTACACTTTTAAGTATTTTGTCTACAACCAATACTTATGATTCATATATTATTTGAAAAGTATTTCTGTGTAGATGTGCGCAATATAAATATTGAGGCAGCGAAAAGCCTTTTAAATATGCTGGAAAGGTGTTAAAAATGCCTCTGTTTTGCATAAATGCTTCAAAAGTATTTGCATATTTTTTGGGGCTGTTAAAAACAGTGCTGGAATTTTGACTACCGGTTTCGGTCTTAGTTAAATTAATGTTGTTTTTTCACTACGCATTTACCATATTTTTTAAAAGAAAGATAATTAAATAGTTAATAATTTAATAGTAAAAAAATTCTTTGATAAAAAATGGCTGTTAGTTTTCTTGACATTTGAAATGAGCAAAACTTTTGGAATATATGTGTTTGTGACATACATTTTTTTTATGCACAATTAAGCATAAATTATCTACTAAAAAAGGAATTAAATTATTAAAATGAAATATACAAAAAATATTTAAAAAATTATAATAAATTCTGTATGATAATGGATGAGCACTGGGGGTGTGATAAGTAAATGTAATTTATGCGAATGTTTAATGTTAAACGTTTAAATTCTACAATATTAACATAATTGTAAGTATGTGTGAATGTATATGGCACTGTGTTTGCATCTGTATGTGTGTGTTTGGGTTGATATTCAAGTAACATCACATAGATGTATAATACGTGAACATTTTTTTCAATTGTGTTTGTTTGTTTGTTTCTTTAAAAACTAAATTTGGGTCATGTGGTGCAAAAAATATAATAAAAAAAAAAAAAAAGAATTCAATAAACATGACAGACTTGATGTCTCCAAACAAAATGTTGCTCGTTTATAGAATTTTTTTTAGATATTTAAAGGAAAGAGTGAAATAAATTCAACTCAAAAAAAAAACTGTCATCTGTAGTTGGCTAAATTCAATATTTGATCTGCGTTGGGATGTGTTAACCGCAGTTCGTACCAGCGCAAGAGTATTTTTGTGTACATGTAAAAAGTATTTTACTTCGAAAAAAAAAAAAAATAGAAAATTCAAATATTCTACTCTATTTCTATTTATAAAATTTTCCATGTTTTATTTCTGCTTCAACAGTTTTCACAACTATTTTTTTCTTCTGTAGGCCTTTAAGCCATTCAAAGACACTCTGCGTGTGTAATTTTGCAACTATTATATCCTGCCATTTGCAAAAAAAAAAAAAAAAAAAAACAGAAAACAGAAAACAAAAAACATCAAAAAGAGAATTGCAAAAAAGAAGGTCAAATTCGTATCTTCAATAGTCAGAGGATTTTAATGTTGTATCATAAATTGTTGTTGTTGTTGCTGTTAATGTTGTGAATGTACGGGCATGATTGTTATTATTTTTTATTTTCTAAATTAATTTTATTTCTTTTATCTTTAACAGTTGAAAAAGTTCACATTTGTGTTGTAGTTACAACATGTGATTATTTGTTTATCTCAAAATGAATTTATAAAAACGATTACAATGTAAAGCCTGCAGTACAAAAAGATTCTAAAACAGTGATAGTGAATGTTTGAAAACAATAACAAGCCTATGGATGGATGTTAAAAAAAATGAAAGTAAATTGTGCTATTTGGAAAGAACTTTAAATAGAATTTTAATTGGTTATTTGGAAAATTGTAAAGAATATTAAAAAAAATTTTTTTTTTACTCAAAAGCATTTACAATTTTACTATAAATGAATTTTTTAATTCTCTATGAGGTAGATTTTTTTTTTTGCCTAAATGAAGATAATTTGTTTTCCAAATGTGTATCCATCCTCATTTTTCCATAATGATCACTAATTCTCTTAAGTAAAGTTAAGTAATTTCCATATTATTTCAGATATAAGACTTTTTCTGCAATATAAAGGGCTGGCTCCCTGGGTAGTGGCATATATGTATGTACCCATACCCATTTTTCCATACTTTTTTTTAAATTTCTTTTTTGTGGTACACTTTTAAACATTTTATCATAGACTAATAATGATGAGTCGTATATGGTTTGGTAGGTATTTTTCTGTAGGTATGCAATATATGTAACATTTTATAAAATTTGAAGCAAAAATATTGAAAAAAAATATACGTTTACACTTATATACTGTCGAATTTGGTTATGCGGAAATGGAAAATTATAGGAACTTATGCTTAAGCTAATGCAGTAGTTTTAAAATTGGCATTAGAATCAAGCAGATGTAAGCCCAATTTGGTTTCACATGCTGGTTGGTTTCTTTCGGTAGAACATGTAAAAACTGAATAAAAACACGATCAAATAGAAATAGAAATAAATCTATTGCATAGTGCACGGCGTAAAATAAATTTACATTGTTTATTTTCATATACAGTCGAATCTGCTTTAGCGCAAGGCGCTTTACTGAAAAAAATCTGAAAATACTGAAAGCGATACAAATCCTCGCACTGATTTTAAACGCAGCTGGTCTTATTCACTTCGCTTTGCGAAACATCGCTTTACTGAAAATATAGTATTATTGAAAAAATCGTATTACTGAAAATATCGTATTACTGAAAATATCGTATTACTGAAAACCAAAAGCAAGCCCACAACTACGTTTTGTATGAAACTTACTTCGCTTTGGTGAAAAAATAAACAACGACAAATTTATTTATTAGAAATCGATTGCATAACTTAAGGCTGAAAAAATTGTGCATGTTTTGTCTGTGAAAAAAATTAAATGGCAAAATGTATTTGTCCTTTTCGCTCTTACATACTTTATTGTATTTTTCTGACATTTCGAGGAATTCGTGAAAAATTCCAACAACAAAATGAATAATTCTATGAATAATTTTTTTTTTAAATAAAATTTTTACGTTAATTTGACGTAAAAAAATATACAGATTTGATATAAAAAAATATTGTTTTACTGATTTTAAGCAGTACGCTTAACTGTAACAAATTTCTGTAATCCGAACTACGTTTTAGAAAAAAAATCGGATAACTGAAAAAATTGGGTTTTGGTTATTTTCAGTAAAGCGGAGTTGACTGTACATGAAATCAATTTTATTTTTGTTGAAGAATATTTTTTTGTTGCAGTAAAAATGTGCTGTTATTGTTCTAAAATTAATCCAAGTAAATAATGCAAATTCCTGATTCCAGATTTGCCCGTGGGCCCTGCTGTGCCTGTTAAATTATACAAAAAAAAATATAATTTTCAACTGCTTTTATGTCTCTTAGAAAATCCATTAATAAAAATTCATTTTTTTTAGTTGTTGCATTTGTTTTCCTAAGAATTCTTTTATTTTCTTCACTCTAAATTCCATTCGCATGAATAGTTTTTCAAGTACAAGACATGATTTTCCATTTTATTCTATTTGCTCAGCGACACTTTTTCAATAGGAAAACAGAAAAAAAAATTTGCTGTAGAACGAATGCTTGGAATGAGTGTGAGTGACAGGTGAAATTGTTCTGGATGGAAATAACTGTTAGGGAATAATTGCAGCATGCAATGAATTGAAATTCTTGTTATGACATCTAATACTCGTAGTTAAACTATTTTTAATTAATTTTATTGTTTCTTTAAATATCTTCGATTTATTTATAAAATAGTGTGTGTTGATGGAAAAAAAATCTAAAAAGCATTTTAGGCTAAATAGTTGTAAGAAACTTAGAGCATGCTTTTGGGGGTTCATTTTGTTGAATAACTGAACAGCAAAATGGGCCCCCAAAAATATGCAGTAATTTGTTATAACTTTTTTGAATTAGAAAAACCTAGCGATGAATTTACAGCTTTTGCGAGTTACGGAATATGGCTGCAGATGACACATACATATTTAACAGCTGATAGCCTTGCCAGACAGGCAGTTTTTAAAATCACTACATGGATAAACTGATTGTCTTATTGTTATCTTATGATTATTTATAATCCCTGAATCCTCTCGTTTGCAGTGTAGAGTTTTAATTTATCTGGTGCAAAAAAAAAAAAATAAATAGATATATTTTTATATATTATCCAGGTTTTTAAATACTCCTCCCGGTATTTAAATAATTTTGAGGCCTAATTCGTAAAAAATTTTTTTTTTATAAAACTGTTATAAACTGTTATAAACAATTTTTTTGATGGAAATTTGTCAACTAAAAAGGTTATAACTATAAAATAATTTTTATTAGTTAAGCCTTTAGTATTTTTTTGCCACCTCTTTCTATTAGAAAATTCCCCAAATTAAATCCTTTAATTCAAAATCGCTATAGAAGTGAACATGTCAGTGTGTGTATAAGCAAGTATTTTATAATGATTCTGCAAGTGAATGATGCATTGCGTTATTATAATTGACATTTTCGAAATGAATTGAGAAAATTAAAAACTGCAAATAATAATAAATCAAAAGAAAAAAGCTTGACGGATGTACGATAAAGGAAAATTTACAAACAATAATTAAAAAAAATGTAGAAAATAAAAGCGAATATTTTTTTTGCTGCTACTGTTTCTGCCATCGTAATGATTAAATATAAATATAATGATAGTTTAACAAATACATTAACGTAGTATTGTTTTAACAGCACAAGCTTACTATGAAAATGCACACACACACACACACGAACACACATGTATTCACACACATACACTCAATACATTACAATCACTTTAGTATGTGCGCTTAATATTTTGTGTAACATAAAAACAAATCTTTGTGAAAACTATCTCGATTTAAAATTGTCGAGATTATAAAAATAATGGAAAGAAAATACATTAAAAGAATTACAAGGTTAGATAAGAATTTAAACAATTGAAAATGTTTCAACGTTTAGACGAGGAATGACAATGAATTAAAGAGCTGAGGGCAAGAAGAAACAGTAGTTGCTTGCAACATTATTCCAGAACGAGAACAAGCATATATTTCAATTGAAATGGCAATGTCAGGCTAAGGTTCAAAAGTTCGTAATCTGTTGTATTCAAAAGGACATGATAAATATGCCAAGAAGTGTACAGCTGTTGGCTGAAATAATTAACAAATAGACAGACTATGAAGGCGAAGATCCTCGATCGAATTTTTCTAATGTTCAGTAGTGCGTGGTTGTGTTAATTATTGTCTTCTCATGTTAATGGCAGAGGTATAGAATCGTTCGTTCAATATTAACGACAGCCATTGGCATTTTCATGTACTCCTTTCGTTTACATAGAGATGTTTTAATGGCAGAAAGCCAACATTTTATACAATCCCTGGACTTGATGATGAAATCTTACGTTTTAGGTATCATTATTTAAGAAGGCGTTAAAAATATCCCGAAAGGTAATTTTAATAATGTACACACTGTTTGTATAGACATGCCTGAACTTAGCCTGGCTCACTACCATGCGTCTGGATAAACTAGTTAATCACCCCTATCATGAATAGGAGGTGAAATTTTTGTTCCCATATCATTCGTATTCCCCTCGAAGAGTAAAATACTATTGTGAACCTCTCTTCATAGAATATCTGTTTAAAACGAAGAAATCTATCAGTTCACAGTGAATGAGAATAAACAATTAAAAATTTTTTTAAGGTGAAAACAAAAATCTACTGAAATAATAGGATTTTTTAATAAAAAAATATTAAATATATCGATCCTCATATATTGAAAGAATTGTGTTTACAATTTGAAGCTGTTATTTGGCTGCATTAAAATAAATAAAATAAAGTAAAAAAAAAAGTATCAAAGAAAAAACAGACAACCACGATTTCGCAATAAACCTATGTTGCATTCCCTTTAGCCATAACATAACTTTGCATTTGATTAACGTATCTCGGCCTAAAGCAAAATTTTTAAAACTCTAATATATCTTCACACAAACTGCAAAATGCCCTATCGAACATATTAAAAGTTTTCTAAAAGAAGCATAGAATTAAATGAAAAAAAGGTATCGATGATAAAAATTAATCACAAAATTAAACTCTTATCAACCATTAAAACCTGCCTTTCTAATCATATAGTTTACAGTCGATTCCGCGTTAGCGCAACACGTTTTACTGAAAAAAATCGGATTACTGAAAGCGATACAAATCCTCGCACTGATTTTAAACGCAACTAGTCTTATTCACTTCGCTTTAGCGAAACATCGCTTTACTGAAAATATCGTATTACTGAAAACCAAAAGCAAGCCCACAACTACGTTCTGTATGAAACTTACTTCGCTTTAGTGAAAAAATAAAAAAATTACAAATTTAGTTATTAGAAATCGATTGCATAATTTAAGGCTGAAAAAATTGTGCATGATTTGCCTGTGAAAAAAATTAAATGGCAAAATGTATTTGTCCTTTTCGCTCTTTCATACTTTATTGTATATTTCTATTATATTGTCAATGCAAGTGGCTAGACATTTTCGAGGAATTCGTGAAAAATTTCAACAACAAAACGAATAATTCTATGAATATATTTTTTGGAATTAAAATTTTTACATTAAATTGACGTAAAAAAATATACAGATTTGATATAAAAATATTGTTTAACTGATTTTAAGCAGTACGCTTAACTGTAACAAATTTCACTAAAAAATCCGATAACTGAAAAAAATTGGGGTTTGGCTATTTGCAGTAAAGCGGAGTCGACTGTGGTTTTGTTATACAGTGTAATCAAGGATTTAAGTTTAAAGTTTTTAGAAATTAAAAATTTCCCCTTTAAGATATTGCCGATGTGGCACTCATGTCATATCAGCGTTATAGCTGCAACATTCTAAATTATAGTGAACAAGTGTGCTACAATTGTATGTTATGTGCTATTGTAGGCATAGTATTTAAGGTTATGCAAACAAACTGAGGCTTAAGCGCTCGCACACACACTCACAAATGTGTAAGTATAAATTAATTTTGTGAATATATTTTGTAAAACAAAATAAGAAAATCTTATTTCTCATTTTATGTGGCTTAAGCACCATTTATACGAGTATTTTGGTTGTATCTGTGTTTGTTCAACTGTGCTTATGTGTGTGTGTGTACTTTAACACAAAAGTTCTTAAGCCAGCATCTTCTTAAGTGTGTGTGGATTTTCGTGTAATTAGAATGGCGTTTAACCTTACGAAAAATAAACACAAGAAAATCTATTTATAGAAATTAAAAAAAAATATGTGTGTACAATAGAAACAACTATGTAATTTTGCACTGCACGAAAATAATGGCAGTTAAAATAGTCGGATACTATAATATAAACTTGTGGAAAATTGTATTGATTTTCTCCCAAAAATGGCCTGTTCACGATTATTTGATACGAAAACTAAATAAAACAATTGCTGCAAGGCAATTGCAATCAAGATAAGTAAAATCATTTATGTGGACATAAAGACAGCAGAAAATAACACAAGAAGCTGGTTTGCTTAAATAAATGAAGTTTTCTACTATGCACTATGGGACTATTTGTTAAAACATAGGCGCTACTAAAGCGGAAATGAAACTATCTGCAAATAAGATTACACTTTGCAACAAATTTTGGGCCATTGAAGTTTCTCCGCATGAGCCAATCGGAAAGTAAATGCAGACTATGAGTATTGCAAAAACTCCCAAACGCTTTAAGAAAGTTATCTTGTACGATTATTATATTAATGATTTTTAATTAAGTGTTTTATCAAACGATGAGGCTGGCAGTTTTCGGTTCATAATACTGACAATGCATGCAATTATATATACCATCCGGTTGTATTTTTATTCTTCAAATTTATAACAAAACCAGAGCTTAATGTAAGACGTAATACAACCGATTTATTATAATCAAGTAAGAAAAAGAGAAGGGTTTCCATCAAAACATTTTGCAACTAATCGATTATTAGCATGTGGTGATATTCTACGGGGAGACCAAAATATTGTTGTATTTCAAAGCCGTTTCAAGTAAAATGTGGATAAAGCCGTTAACATCTGTCCAACAATCAAATTTGGAAAATTTAATTTAATTATTTTATGGTCTCAGAACTTCTAAAATTACTTTTCGATAAAAAAATATTTTTTAGTTTTTATTTTATGCAAGACTTTCTTTGTTTGTTTTAAATCTTTGCATTTAATGTAGATAATTCGAAGGAATTGAAAACAAATTCCATTTTTTATATAAAATAAACATCATTTTATATAAAGTAAAAAAAAAACATGTATATTAATGCTAATTCTCATTACTGATACACTCTGTATCAATTTAGTGCATACAACAATAAAATAACGTATGAGTAATATTTAGTAGGGTCTCATGAAATATTACGTATACGCAACTATGAACACAAAATTATTGCATAATTTCCTGTGCTGTCCATGAGATTAAGTTTGTAATCTCCATGCGTATGAGTGATATGGAAATGTAGTCTTACGTGTAACAACAGTAATATAAAAACTATAGCATACTTATTGGGGATATTGATGAAGCAGAAGTGTCAGTATCTAAACATTCAAACCGAACACGTCCACTTGTTTCGAAAGTTAGTATTGCAGTAGTGTTGTAAATTAAAGTTGTTGTATTAAAAAAAATTCCCCTTATCGTTAATATATTTTCTCGTCGTAATATATTAATATATTCGTTGATATTTTCACTTAATTTTTTTAAGGGAATTGCAATTAGAGTTATAAAAAATTGTTTTATCTTAATAAATTGCAAATTGTTCTTACGTTAAATAAAATGCACAATTGACTTATTATATCTGGCTTTGGCTAACTTTCAGTAGAAATTGTAATAGCAATTTAGAAGTCGTGGGCGGAAAGGCTGAATACTGCTCGTTCTTCAATTAATTGTTAATCACTTGCAGTAAATAAGTAAACGATTTTTTATTATCCCTGTAATATATACAATTACATATGAGGAATAAATTCAATACAGTCGAATCCACTTTAGCGCAACACGCTTTACTGAAAAAAAAAATCTGAAAATACTGAAAGCGATACAGTTAAGCTTTAGTGAAAAAAAATCTGAAAGCGATACAAATAATCCTCGCTGTGATTTTAAACGCAGCTAGTCTTATTCACTTCGCTTTACTGAAAAAATATCGTATTACTGAAAACCAAAAGCAAGCCCACAACTACTTTTTGTATCAAACTTACTTCGCTTTAGAGAAAAAATAAACAACGACTACTTTATTTATTAGAAATCGATTGCATAACTTAAGGCTGAAAAAATTGTGCATATTTTGTCCGTTAAAAAAATTAAATGGCAAAATGTATTTGTCCTTTTCGCTCTTACGGACTTTATTGTAGTTTTCTATTATATTGTCAATGCAAGTGACTAGACATTTTCGAGGAATTCGTGACAAATTTCAACAACAAAAATGAATAATTCTATGAATAATTTTTTTTTTAAATAAAATGTTTACGTTCAATTGACGTAAAAAAATATATACAGATTTGATATAAAAAATATTGTTGTACTGATTTTAAGCAGTACGCTTAACTGTAAAAAATTTCAGTAATCCGGACTAAGTTTTAGAAAAAAAATCGGATATCTGAAAAAAAATTGGGTTTTGGTTATTTCCAGTAAAGCGGAGTCGACTGTAATTCGAACAGCAGCATATCAATTGCATCATGTTGCTTAACTAACTCAATTGTAAATAGTATTATTATTACTATTATTATCATTATTAACTTTATTATTGCTTCAGAATTACCCAATTATTATATAATATGGTTGCTATTCTAATATAAAAATTTTGAAAATTGCAAGTGAAATAAGATGTAAAAATTTGTTTTGAAGTTTAATTAACTTTATTGCTTTATAATGGCTAAATTGTTGTATGGCGTAATTACTTTCTTATATATTTTCGCTTATTAAAAAAAAAAAAGAAAAACGAACGTTTTGTTTAAATTACAGCAATTGAGACAATGAAAAGCTAATATTCCCTTAAGAACAACAAAAGATAAAAAGAGGCAAACAGAGATACCATCAGCATTTTAATAATTGGAAGTATAAAGAAAACCATGATATAATACTTTGTGATAATGCAGATTGAAATTATGTAATTGTTGATATAAATTTAAAGCAAACTTTAAATACTGTCTGTATAATAAATAATTTCCTACGGCTGACATAGAGCACAACAAAAACATATACGCTTTTTTGCATTTTGCTTGAAGTAGCAAAATTTTTCTTTCCCTGGTAATAGCGGCATTTGGAGCATTATTAAAATAGAAAATATTGTATCTGAAATTAATTATTATGTATGACTTCAAATGCATCATTTAAATATATATCGCTTCTGAAAAAAAAAATTCAATCTTTAAAAACATTCTAGTTTTTGTGTTGTGTTCCATGTATGTTCATGGGCTGATTTCTCAAAGTGTATAATACAAAAAAAAAAAAAAAATTAAACAAGAGCCTGTCTTCAGTAGAACTGAACCGAATGAAAATACAAAGAACACACATACACAAAAAGAAGACAAGCAAAAATTGTGTATGTATTTGCATTTTAATGTTAAAAATTTATTCAAGTTAAATGTACGAGTACATTTAGATGCGTGAGGGTGTGTTGGCGTGTGTGCTTGGAACGTGTGTAAGTGGGCTGATTGTTGTTGGGTAGTCAATGAGAGCCGGTCGGTCGGTGGTGCTCTCTAATGTGAAATTAAAAAAAAAAAAAAAAAAAAAAAAAAGACAGAAACAATGAAAAGAAAAGATAACGCAATTGTATGAAAATGTGACGTTGCTTGAAATGTAATTCTGTGCTCATTTTCAAAGTCTATTTTTAGGGATACGAATATATTCTATTTGTTTATGCTGTTTCTGTGTATGGATTTTTATACAAGTCTCCGTCTTATTTTTTGTATGACTTTTTTTTTTTGTCTCATTCATGTGTATGTGTGTGTGCGTGTGTTAATGTCCGTCTGTTTGTCAGTTTGTTTGTATGTGTGTGTCGCTTTTGTGTGGGGCGGCTCTATTGTTTTGTAACTGTTTAAGCTGTAGGTCTATGCTTCGTGTTTTTTTTTTTTTGCTGTTGTTTCTTCTTTCACTATTGAAGGTTGCGAGTGTCAATGCGTGCTCATTCAGACATTCATGTTTATCATACACATACAAATGCAAACAGTCATGGATACATTTTTATCATGTAAATGTTTTGCATCGATTCACGCATTTTACACCCACATGTATGCACCGCCATTTATGCGTTTAATGCCAAGAAATGCATTAAAAAAAGAAGTAATTTTGCTTGTGCATAATTGAAGCTATTTTTAATTGTATGTTCTATTTTCACATTAATTTCCTTACGAGTAATATTCCGAATTAATTAAAAATATGACAAGTGAAATATATGAAAATATTATCTGTGTGTGTGTGTGTGTGTGTTTGTGCATTAAAGGTACTCGTACAATTTAAGATTACAATAGAGTAAAATATATTAAGAAGATGTGTAAAATATCATTTAAAGGCCATTGAAGTTCAATAGCAAGTACTATTTAACGTTGTTTTTCTTACTGATAGTGTAGTAAAGATAAATATTTTTTTATAGCAGCAAATTATAATTATTATTATATATTCTTTTTTGGAAAAGTAATGGCTCAAATTAGTGAAATGTTTGAATTACAGCATCCCAGTGACCAGAGACTGGCATTAACATCTGTTCTGTTATTCACTTTAAATATAAATGATCGATCCGTAACCCTGCATTTCATTGCTTGTGCCACCAAGTCATTTCATTAGTAGTTTTCAACCGAATTCCAAAATAACAAGACCTGTCAGCTTACGCACAAATTTTCAAAAATCAATTGAGAGTTACATAAGAAAAAGCAGAGTATGCTTTTAAGTAAAAAAGAACACAGTAAAGAAATTCTATCCATTATGAATCAATTTGATTTTTTTAATGTTTAATAAATTAATTTATATTATGTAATCGTATATATATTAATAGGTTAATTTTATATTAGTCGGTTAAATTAAATCAATAATCGGTTAAGCTTAGATTAATCGTTTCAACATTAATCGGTTAATATTAGATTATTCGGTTAATATTAGATTATTCGGTTAATATTAGATTATTCAGTTAATTTTAGATTTATCGGTTACTTTTATTTTAATCGATTAATATTAGATTACTCGGTAACTTTTAGATTAATCAGCTATTTTTAGCTTAATCGATTAATTTTAGATTAATCGATTAATTTTATATTAATCGATTAATTTTTGTTTAATAGCTTCATTTTATATTAATCGATTAACTTTAGATTAATCGGATAGTTTTAGATTAATCGGTTAATATCAGAGTATTCGACTAATCCGAGACTAATCGGTCAATTTTGGATTAATCGGTTATATTTAGATTAATAGGTTAATGATAGATTGATTGGTAAATTTTATATTAATCGATTAATTTCAGATTAATCGATGAATATTATATTAATCGATTAATTTTTGTTTAATAGCTTAATTTTAGATTAATCGATTAACTTTAGATTCATCGGATAGTTTTAGATTAATCGGTTAATATCAGATTATTCGATTAATCCAGATTGATAGGTTAATGATAGATTGATTGGTAAATTTTATATTAATCGGTTAGTTTTAGATTAGTCGGATAATTTCAGATTAATCGGCTAATATTACATTAATCGGCTAATCTAAGATTGATCGGTTAATGTTAGAATTGTCGTTTAATTTTAGATCGATAGGTTAGCTTAGATTAATCGATTAATTTTAGATAAATCGGTTAGTTTTAAATTAATCGGCTGATTTCAGATTAATCGGCTAATATTACATTAATTGGCTAATCTATGATTAATTGGCTAATATCAGATTAATTGGCTAATTTTACATTAATCGGTTAGTATTACATTAATCGCTTAATTTTAGATTAATCTGATAATATTCGATTAATTTTAGATTAATCGGTAATCGTTCCAAATTAACTGTTGTAACTGTCAATCGAATATATGTAATTAAAAATTAATCTCATAGTTAATCGGATAGTAATTAACTGACTTACAACCTGCCATTAACACAGTATTCTATTAAATTTATTCCAATAACATGTTTCTTGAGTTATGCCATTTTGGCAGCAAACGGTGTAATTTTTACCAAACATCACAAGCATAAATAAACTCATGCATAAATTTGTAAAATCCATTTCCATTCATACATGCAGCAAGAGATAAATAATAGTGTGAGATTTCAAGGATTTAAAAGTGTGTGTGTGTGTGTGTGTGTGTGTTTTAATTTTTTTCTGTTTGGTGGGTCTATTGTAAAATTTTTTGTTTTTTTTTTTTAAAAAGATAATAAATAATTTGTGGAGAGCAGTTCTGTCCAATTAAAGTAAACTTTCAGTTTTTGGGTAGATATTTGGTCCTTGTCGTTGTTGTTATTGCTGCTGCTGTTATTATTGTTGTTGTTGTTAATGACATTAACTGAAATCCATGAAAATTGAGATGATTGCAATGTTAAATGATTTAAAATGTTAATAGACGTTGTGGTGGAGATGAAGAGATTGTTAGCTTTTTGTGATTTTTTCAGATGACCTTAACGATGTGAGTTGATTTGATTGGATTCGTTTGATGGATTGATTGATTGTATAATTTGAAAAAATTTTGTGAGTGCATTAGCAAAGAAAAAAAAAGAAGAACATCCAGTTATTGTTTTGTATTTGCATACTACCTTATAGTAGACGTAGGCATTGTCCATAAGTTTGGGTTTACTGTAAAGGTTTTTTGAATTGAAGCCCTTTTGGGGGTAGCTGTGGAATTAATCCTAAAAGTGTGCTGCGTTTTGCAACGTAATTAAGGTGTTTTTTTGTTTTTGTTTGTTTTTGTCTTATATATCGGTTGCCTCTTGTTTCCCAAGTATTTTGGTAAATTGCAGTTTTTGCCCCAACTGCCTTTGATGTGTTTTTGCTTGTTGTTGCTGTTGTTGCTGCTGCAGCAGCTGCCTTTTATGTTATTGTTGCAGTAGTAGCAGGAACAGTAGCAGTGGCTGTAGTAGTGACCAGTTACTTTTAAAGGTCACTCTACTTATTATTAAGCTTTCGACGTGTGTGTGTGTGTGTGTCTGTAGTTTTGTGTGTGAGTGGGAGAGAGCAAGAGATTAAGAGAGTACGAATATTTTATTTTACTGATTGTGTGTGTACGAAAGTGGGTGGTTGGTTTCGGCAACCCCCCGTCCAAAAATAATTCCAATACGTGGGAGTACGAGTATTTTCGTAGTTTCTCTATTTGAATTATTAATCTAAAATAGTCTTGCTCTTGTACGCTTTTATTTTGTTGCTGATTGCTTTTCTTTACTTTTTTTTGTTTTTTTTTTTGTTTTAATATTTTCCCTGTTTTGTGTGTGTTTGTTTAACGAATGTGTGTGAAGGGTTTTGTTATTATTTGTTTGTTTTTTTTTTTTTTTTGCCTTCTGCTTTAGTATTTTTTATTTTATTTCGTATTTTTTTTGCCTTTTCCTCTGGCTAATGCTTCCTTGATAGAGTGTAATTCGATAGCTTCGTAGCTGTTGGTGTGTATGAATAACTTTTGTTTTATTTTTCTTTTCTTAATATGATGTTTCCTGGTTATTATCTTGTTCTATTGTTTTTTACTTTTCCTCTTATTGTTGTCTTATTATGCCTGCTGGTCATAAATTTGTAATATCAGCATATTAAGTAGTTTTTGGTGTGCGCTAACTGCTGGCTGTCTGGCTGGCTGCCTTTGAAGCAGTTTCTTCTTGGAAGTTTGTCCGTCTGTTCGTCTGTCTGTCTGTCTGTCTGTCTTGTTTATGTCAGTTTCCTGTATTTATTTTTTATGTTTTCCAATTAACTTTCGTGTTTCGACGTCTAACAGAAGCTGCAGAAATCTGCTAGATGATGTATGCCGTTATCTTATTGTTGTTGCTGTTGTTGTTATTATTTGTTTTCGTTGTATTTGCTTTTTTTATATCTTATTTTTTTTTTACATGGACTTTTGTCCCGATTTCGTTGCTTTTTTTGTGTGTGTGTGTGTGTGTTTGCTATTTAGCTTTTGGCTTTGCTTTGCCTTTTGGCTGGCTGGTTGCTTGATTTGTATAGTTTTTTTGTTGTCGTATTGTTTTGAAATTATTGATTTTATTTTCCCCTAGAATTCAAACAAATATTTGCACCTTTTGTGTTGTTGTTGTTGTTGTTGGATAATTTTCGTTTAAGCTATTTGTTAAATTAACTTTTCCGTTATACTAAATTAATTACATACTTTAAAATTATTTAAGGTGAGTATAAGAAATTTATTTGCCACTTGATTTAATTGCTTGTTATTTACTTTGTGTGTGTTTGTGTGTGTGTGTGTTGTGTAAAGGCACGAAAGGGAATCAAAAATTTTGTGTATATCCTTTTAAAAGGATATTTCTTTTATAACAATTGCTTTGGAATTTTTTTTTTTTCTTTTTGAAACTTTTTTTCTTAACACTTTTTTATGTTCATGTTAAACGCGCCGCCGTCTTTTCGTTTCTACATTTTCTTGCAAGAAATATTTTAAGCAGCTCCTCTTTTTATTTAATTTAAGCTTAAAATTTTAATTATTAGATATTTTTTTATGTATTTCTTTTCTTTTTTTCTTGCATCCAATAGTAAAGCTATTTTTGGTGTAAACGATTTTAATTTTATTTCTTATTTTTTTTCTTCTGTGAAATATCTGTATGTTGACGCTACACACTCACGCGCGTTGCTTCGTTTCGTGTTTCAAAACCTTAAACGTTGCTTATACAACTGCCCTTACATACGTAGCTTTTATGCTCGGTAGGCCTTCAAAAGTGCATGCCAATGCAAGACACGAAAAAAAGCTTGAAAGCTATTTTACTCTCTCTCTGAATGCATTTGCTTTTCTATTAAGTGTGCGTGAGTATTTTTTTTGTTGTGATTGCGTTAGCAAAAAGCTTTGCAATATTTCTTCCTCCCTCCCTCTCTCTCTCTCTCTCTCTCTCTTCATGTGTCACTCATAGTGCTTCTCTTAAGCTGCTTGTTCCATTGCAAGTTTAACTCTCTGTGCGTGCGAAAGCTTTTTAAGGGTTTACAACGGAGCTGTTGAAAGTATTGATTTCTTTTTGGCTAAACTTAAACTAAAAAGCTTTTTTGCTTTATGCCAACAATAGATGATGTTACGCGGAACATTAATGCTTTTTTGTTTTTGCTTTTTTTTGTGATTTTTCTTTGTTGTTGTTTCTGTTAATTTTTTATATCCTTGTTCTCGTTTAACGACATTTAGTACATATTATATTATTTTTTTTTCTGTGCATTTGCAATACTTCTGCTAAGGACTTTCGTCAGAATGTAGGCGTTAGGCGAAAAGCAATCATAATAAATTTCTTATTATAGCTAATTTGCTATAAAATATAATGCCGCTTAGGATATTCCTTAAAGTCCATGAAATAGATGCCATTTGGGTCACCATAAATTATACGAGGTCATCGGATTCCGTCATAATTTTCTTGGTACTTGTACGCAATGCGACAAGAATCGCCAGACTAGGCGACTCCGGCTTATAATAATAAATAAAATGTTTTAGTGAACTAAAAAAAAAGGATCTCATTGTAATGGACTTAATTTATCTCTGCTTTAAAAAAATATGATTCAATTTTTAATTTTTATGGAATTTACTTGGTGAAAGTTTTCTTGCCCCAAAGCCTGCTATTATAGGAGAGGAATTTCCAGGGAAATTAATTGATTTTATATTCGAAATTATTCAGTAACTATTTGTCCGTGATTCGGCAAGATAATTAATAGGGCACTTACGTAACTGCTGTTTGGTTTCAGCACTTGAAGAGTTTTTGGCAGCAGCCAAAAAATACTGTCCACAAGGAGTACGTAAGTGTCCTATTTTTTTTATTGCCTAGACGGAACGTCGACAAATTTCTGCATAATTAAGCTGTTTAAGTATCGAAAATTATTTGATAATCAGCACACACACAGCACACATATACACATACATTTATATATGTATATATATATATATATATATATATATATATATATATATATATATATACTTATATACATATATATATATACACATACACGCATAAAACACACACATATATACACACACATATATACACACACCTATACACATACGCACATATACACATTCACACAAACACATACACATATATACACATACACACACATTTATACACATACAAACACAGGCACACATCCATACACACAGACACACACCAACACATACGCACATACATACATGCAGACACCCATCTAGCATTTTTTGAAAATTTTAATCAAATATCAGTCTTTTTCGACTCCACTGCACGATTAAAATAATTGTTTATGTATGAATTTTTATTAGTCGAACTTTCTTGTGTAAATTGTTAAATTTATCAACGGTTCGAATCTGCAAGACTGCAAACCATTTTTTATTATTTTATTAATAAATGAATTTGTTCAAATTCTATTTTATTAATTTTATATTAAGATTGGAATATTAAGAATATTTTTTCAATAATCATCAAACCAGCAGAACGGATCAGTACTGATTTCGAGGCCGCTACGCCATCTCATCAGCGTTCTTTGTTCAATTTTTCCACTTTTGCAAGTGGTGCTAGTTAGTAGGAATATCTGGAATGGTTTGCAGTCTTGCAGATTCGAACTTAAGCCCGTTGATAAAATTAACAAATAATCTTTTGAGTCAAAAATGAAATTTTTGTGTGAGAAAATGGTACCCTTGATGCGACTTTCCAGAAAGAGTCTTTTCTGACTCGTTTTTCTGATTTTATACAAAAAAAAAAGCAGAATAAAAAAAAGAGTCACATTAGGATCATTTGCGTGATTATATTATGACTACACGCATTTTGCAAGATTTGTTTTTGCTTTTTTAAACTAGTCGCTTTCTAAGCGTTTCTAGGAGTCTTTTTGTAAACTTAGTTAGATCACCAAACTGATTAATCAGTTTTTGATCTTCTAAAGGAATCCTAAAAGACTTATTTTGCTGATATTATCATAAACAATCTCCCAATTGCTAGCTGGGCAGAAACACACACACACACATACATTCGTTTTTTCAGAACTTTGGCTGTTGTGATAATAATTTTTCTTTAAATACAAGGCAAGAACTAAGTAATCGAATTATTGAAATCATTTTGCTATATTTTTATTTTCTTCAAAAAGTTTACTTAAATTTTTTTTTTTGAATTACTAAATTTAAAATTGTTTTACAGGCTCAAGTTCAAATCTGCGAATTTGCAAAATATTTGCTATTTTAAGAACTTGTGTTTAAATTCAAGTTTTTTATTCAGAGTGGAATATTTGAAATATCTTTTTTATATTCTTTTTTTTTTAAATATAAAATTTTTTTTTTAAATTACAAAAAAAAAATATTTTAAATTATATTTTTCGAACTTATTAATTTTATTTCTAAAATGAGAATTTTTTATTCAATCTTAAATTCAAGTTTGGCAATTAGCAAATTGTTTGACTAATAAACGTCAGGGTTGGGGATCTTCGTCTCAACCAAATGTGATTTAACGTAAAAAAATTAGATTCAGAAAAATGGGACGTGAAGAAAATGAGAAAATTGGTTGATACAGTTCTCGTATGCAATTTCCTAATAAAATTTGTTTAAATACGAATTGTTATCATATTCATTTAAAACACTTAATAAGTGGTGACAAACACAATGACACATGAGCACTGATGATGAAAGCGTTGTGGCTTTCGAAAACAGCTGTTCTGCTCTGCCGTGTAAGTTGAATAATTGAAAAAATTAATATAAGCAGTTCTCATATTCTATTTCGTGAAAATATTTAAATATTTAAAATATATATTTTTAATAATATATATATTTTTATTATTAAGATAAGAATTTTTAAGTCAGACTCAAGTTCACATCTGCAATCTGCATGTTATTTGAATAATAACAGTCAGGGTTGGGGAATTTCGTTATAACCAAAAGTGATCTAACGAAAAAAAAGTAATATTAGAAGTTATCATATTCTATTTCGTTAAAATATATATAATTTTATAATAATTTTTTTATAATATTTATTTATAATATTTTTTTATAATATTTTTTTATAATAGTTTTTTATATTTTTTTATAATATTTTTTGATTAAAATAAGAATTTTCTATTAAAATATATATATTTAATAATATTTTTTTATTATTAAAATAAGAATTTTTTCTTCAGACTCAAGTTCAAATCTGCAATCTGCAAATTATTTGAATAATTAACGTCAGGGTTGGGAAATTTCGTGCTAACCTAAAGTGATTTAATGAAAAAAAAAATAAAATAAAATAAAATAATGGGCCTTATTACGGTTCTCTATTCGACTCGAAGAAATGTAATAAATTAAAGAAAAATTCAAGATTTTTCTTTAATCTATTACAAACACTCGAGTCGATTCGAGAACGGTAATAAGACAGAATAAATATAAGAATTTATCATATATTATTTTGTCGAAAACATGGCTTAAATAGCTGATATTCCCAAAGACTAGAACCACCGTGGGAAAGCGGGAAAAGTTAAATAAAGCGGCCTCGAAATCAGCACTGAACCGTTCTGCTGGTTTGATGATTATAAGAAAATATTCTAAATATTTCAGCGTTAATAGAATAACTTGAATTTAATAAATATTCGTAAAAAAAATAATTTGCAGATTGCAGAATTGAACTTGAGTCTGCGTAAAAAATTCTTCCATTAATAATAAAATAAATAAGTTCGAAAAATTCAAATTTTTTTTAAATCGACTTTTTTTCTGGAAAGAAGTTTATCATTTTATAGGAATTTTTTTATCCTTTTCAAAAGGGGAAAACTAAAATGGAATTTAACTAGAAGCAGTGTTACCATTGTAGCTCATTTTCTGCTTATATATGTGTATAATTAAATTTTTTGACTGATTTTTAGCATAATTTCTTGTCCTTGGCCAACAGACGTTCTATATATATTTTAAAATAATTTCATATTCCTATTTCTACTACTTTTTCGTTTAACGCATAATTTATATAAAAAATTTTGTTCAGTGTAAAAACATATAGAATACAACATTCTATATATTTTAATCTTTCAACACGGGACTATGAAGCCGAAAGTGCCAAGTTCGACTCCGCTCTGTAGTCGTGTAGTCGGTAGCCTGCTGTCTTGAATGTGTGTAATGCCAGAGCTGGGATATAACAGAATATTTTCATAATAATTTTCTCTTCGTGAAATTAAATTATAAGGGAAATTAATATAGAAATAAACAATTAATATAAGAATCAATATTGTAAAATTAAAAAAATCTCTACTTTCATTTAAAATCATCACTGAATGTGTGTTTAGACCACTTGTGTGATGTGGCTTTAAAATTCTATTCTACGTAACAGAGTTGGACATCAGCAGCCAAGGCGTTTTAATGCTGGTAAAGCGACTTACGGAGATAAATTAAAAGGATGCTGGTATTTATATAAATTTCCATATCCACAAAATTTCTAATCAATTAATATTGATTTTTTTTTGTGCGAATCAATTATCTTATGCCGTACAACAGTTAATATATTTTTAGGCGTTTTTATTTTGATTTTCTTCAAATTTATATATTTTCGGTTTATTGCAGGTATAAAATAAAACAGAACACCCCGCAGCGATAGCTTTGCTCATAAAATTTTATAGGCTTTAGTATGTGGCCTTTGAGAAAACGTTAAACGTTTATATTCTGTTTTAAAGGCGATGAAAAACAGCCTACTCTCACACACACACACACATGAAAATAAAAAGATTTTTGTGTAAAACTTTACACGCATATGATTCAAGTAGGAGGAAGGAATGTAAAGGCTGCTACGTTGCAGGCCTTTGTATTTATAAAATAGTCGAGTATAAAAAGATCCTATTTTTTGTTGTTGTAATTATTAAGATAAGAAGTATTAGTGAGGCTCAAGTTCAAATCCACGAATTTTGTAATTATTTTTTATTTGAATAATTTATATTGTATTTGATTTTTTATTAAGAGTACAACACTTTTTCATTGGCGAAATTTATTCCGGCACTTCGTTTGGGTTAATGAATTTTTATTAAAGCACAGTGGGGCAAAAAGACATGCATGTGAATCAAGTAAGAGGAAGGAATGAAAAGACTGTCACATTGTAAGATTTTTGATTTTAAAATAGTCGAGTGTAAAAGATTGCAATTTTTGTTGTAATTATTAAGCCAAGAATTATTAGTCAGGCTCAGGTTCAAATCCACGAATTTTGAAATTATTTTTTATTTTAATAAATTATTTTGATTTTGATTTTTTTTATTAAGAGTAGAACACTTTTTGAAATTTATTCCAGCACTTCGTTTGGGTTAATGATTTTTTATTAAAAAGCACAGTGGGGCGAAATTTTTATGGGGAATGGGGTAACTCGCAGTACAAACTGCACGTTCCAATTAAATGTTGATGGTATAGCAGGCAGGAGACGGTTGTCCAATCATAAAAATTACGAGGGCATACCTAATATTACTTTTTCAATATTAACAAGTAATAAAAACGTTATATTGGAACGGGTCGAATCTTAAATGTCCGTCTTCCCCTCCAAATATTTAGTAAACAAAAATTCTATTTTTATTGTTTTATATCAAAGCGCACAAAAAGGGGCGAAATAAATAAAATATATTTAACCAGCTGATTCAGAGTTCTTTTAAAATATTTCTGTAGCCAATTTTAAAGCTCTATTTTGACAGGGACACTCCGGGATGGATCGTGAGGGAGACATCTCACCCCCAAATTCGTAGTAAAAACTTCATAAGTTAATTTTTGGGTTAATAAAGGGTAGAAAAAATTTTTTATTTTTGATAGTGTTATTTTGGTGGACAATTGTGGTGGGAGGGGTAGGGTAGGGGAAGATCATCTTACCTTCGTCGTAAAGGCTTAAAAATTAAATTTTTAAGAAATTTAGACATAAGGAATATAATCTGTTAAATATTTACACTATTTTTACAGGTAATATGTTACTGCAACGCCCCCTAAAGGGGGCGGAGGTCCAAATTTTTTATTTTATTTTTTTGATTTTATTTTTCTAATCGCAATTATTTTTACAATATTCGAGCAATATTTTATTCGATTAAATTTGTTCGAATAATCTTTATTCGATTAATTTTATTCGAATAATATTTGTGGTTCAAATATTCATTTTCTCATCAGGAAGCCTGATGGCAATTACTTTTACAACATTCGAATAATATTTTATTCGTTTATATGTATATATTCGAATAATCTTAAATCTATTAATTTTATTCGAATAATCTTTAAACGATTAATTTTATTCGAATAATTTATATGATTAAAATATTTGTTATACGCTCATCAATAAACTTAATTACAATTATTTGCATAGATTTTGTTCAAGTTTAGGTTGATAAAGGGTAGAAAAAAATGATTTTTTTGATAGGGTCATTTTGGGGGACAAATGTGGTTGGAGGGGCAGGGCAGGGGAATATCATCTTACCTTCGTCGTAAAAGCTTAAAAATTGAATTTTTAAGAAATTTAGACATAAGGCATATAATCTGTTAAATATTTACACTATTTTTCCAGGTAATATGTTACTGCAACGCCCACTAAAAAGGGCGGAAGTCCAAAAAATTTTTTTTTTTAATTTTTATTTTATGGCTTTAAGTTCAACGCTTTGGAACTTCTTTGGTAGAAAAATATATCATTTGCTTAACAAAATTACAAAAAAGGAAAAAAAAAACTTAAAAAATTGTATTGTTTTTTGGAGGTTGGTTTAGTTCTTCTTAGGGGAACTTTATTTCCTCTGCCCCGATTCAGCATATTTACGAACTTGATTTATGCTATTCTTCAAAATTTATCTATACCAAATTTAAAGCGTCTGGCCCTTTTCGTTTGGTCTGTAACGTGTTTTCCACAGACGGACTGATGGACATGGCTAGATCGTCTTAGGTTTCATTAGTGATCTAGAATATATAGACTTAATGGGGTCTTAGAGGGATATTTGGCTGCGTTACATACGGAATAACAAAGTGAATATACCCTCCAATATTTCTTTGGAGGATATAAAAATAACAGCTTTTTTCCATAGAAATCAATTTATTGCTGTGAAGAGGATATTAAATTTCAATGAATTTTTCATTTAAAAAATTTCTTTTGCTTCTCCCCTAAAATATTTTAAATGTTTTCTCTTACTCTTTCTATTTGTTTGCATCTCCCTTTCTCGTTGGGATGAAGTTACGATTTTAAAGTCTCAAAGTCCTAACGAGGCACCGACCATTTAACCACGAGGTATAAACAGAAGGGCTAATGATTGATCTTCAATCCTGGCACGACCATTTTTTTTTTTGTTGATCTTGTCAATGAAAATGCCTCAAGGCTTTAGGCCCACTGCAAGGCTTCTTCACTTGTGCTTTATGCTGTTCAACATGAACACATACAACTGCATGTGTTTGCTTGCACATAAAGCACATGAATGCTTACGAGTAATCGCATAAACGTAGAAAGTTTGTTTGCATACGTGTATGTTTCTGTAAATGTAACTCTTGTGTAAATTTGTATAGCAGATTTATGGGTACGTGTGCGTGTGTGTGTAAGTGCGTGTGTATACCACAACAGCAGTAGTGATGCCATGCATCAAGCAATTTAACAATTTAAAGGGATTTTTTATTTCGTTTCATTAATATCGTACAAGATTACACACTCTGTGTGGAAATGCTTCTCCACACACACACACTGAGTGACTTTTTAACTTTTAATAAATTTGAAACATTTAAGCTAAAATTACGGAAATTATTCATTAAACTGGAGTAATTGAAATGAGAAAAAAAAGAGCCAACAACAAGCAGTTGGCATAAATTTGCATTGTGTGCCAAAAAGAAAGAAAGAAAAAAAATTCCAGATAAGAAAAATCTTAAAGATTAACTTTTATTTAATGTTCAAAGGCTTAAAGAGAATTTGATAGTTTGATGGCATAATGGAAAGTTATCTAGGTTTATGGATCAGTGGACAGAATTGACAAGAAGTCGGATTATTGTTTCATTTGTTGTTTATCCTTTCGTTTCATTGCTTAAATGCATAAATATGCTGTTTTCTTTTTCTGGTTTTTTATTTATTTATTTTTTTTAAATTTTTTATTTGTATGGCTTACAAAACGACAATAGCAAGAAGACATCAGTTAATTAAAAGCAACATTTAGCTTGTGATACAATAAATATGTGGGGTGTGCAAATAATATGCCGTTCGTTTGCAAAGCATAGCGATGGCTGGCTCAAGGATGTTTCGATGAGATTTGCAGTTTGTAGAGCAACAATTATGTTTAAAAAAAAAGTAGGAATATTTACAACAACTCTGCTGTGTTTTTAATACTAAAAAATTGTTTGCAAGCTGGAGGTGTTTAATGTCTGATACCAAAATGAGTTCAGATTACACTTGGGTCCAACTAGCTCATTCGCTCAGTTTTGACAAAAACCTCTGATCAAACCCATTTAAATTAAATAGGTTTGATCATTGGTTCTTGTCAAAACTGAGCGAATGAGCTAGTTTGGACACAAGTCTAGTTCAGATGATTAAAACTACCGATTTTTTATTTATTTTTATACTTTCTAAAAAAAAAATTGGAGGGTATATTTACTTTGTAATTCCGTGTGTAAGGCAGCGAAATGTTCTTCTAGGATAGGACCCGATTAAGTATACATATATATTCTTGATCAGTGATGAACTCTTAAGGCGATGTTGCCATGTCCGTCCGTCCGTGTGTCGAAATGACGACACAGTCCAAATAAAAAGAGCCAGAGCCTTGAAATTTGGTATTAATAAATGTTAAAGGCTAGCACAGGTCAAGTTCATAAATGGTCTGAATCAGGCTGGAGGGGAAAAAGTTCCCCTAAGAAGAACTAAAACAACCTCGTTAAAACCGGCATAATTTTTAAAGGTTTTTTTTGTAATTTTTTTAAGCAAATGATATATTTTTATGTGAAAGAAGGTTCAAAGCGTTGAACTTGGAGCTAGAAAATCAGAAAAATAAATTTTTTGAACCCCTCTTCATTTAGTGGGCGTTCAAGTAACATATGATATGGAAAAATAGCGTAAATTTTTAGCAAATTGTATTTTCTTAAGCCAGCATTCCTTGAAATTAAAATTTTTAAACTTCGACGACGAAGCTGAGACGTTATCTAAAGGTACTCTGCCCTACCCCCTCCCCCTTTGCCCCCTAAATGACCCTATCAAAAAAATATATTTATTTCTACATTTATAATTAACGCAAAAATCTTAAGCTTTTACGCCAAATCTGAGTGAGATGTCTCCCTCACGGTCCTTCCCAGAGTTACCGGCTCAAAATTGAGTTCTAAAATTGGGCATACAAATGTCTTTAGGGATCTCTGACCCAGCAGGTTAAACATTTTTAATGTATCCAACCGCGTGGATATAAAATATCGACTGCAAAAATTATGGAAATTTGCTTTTATGCTGATGAAAAGGTGTCTCAGCCCTGCTGCTCAGGATTTAGTACCCTGCCACTATTTTATTTTTCCTAACATGAAGAAATGCCTCACTGGTAAGAGGTTTGGTTCGAATGAAAGCATCATAAAAGAAAAAAAAAAACGTCTATTTTGAAGGCCTCGAAAAAGTCTTTTATTTGGAAAGAATAAAATTGGAAATTTGGCGGACTAAATATAATTATCAAAAAGGAAGGTTATTTTTAAAAATAAAACGTTTATTTGCAAATAAGCGTTTTATTTTTTTAGCGTTATTTTAACGTCTACTTGTAAATATATGTATCAAAAAGGAAGCTTATGTTTAAAAATAAAACGTTAATTTGCTAATAAGCATTTTATTTTTTAGCGTTTTTTAACGCCTACTTGTAAATATATTTATCAAAATGGAAGTTTATGTTTAAAAATAAAACGTTTATTTGCAAATAAGCGTTTTATTTTTTTAACGTTTTTTCAACGCCTACTTGTAAATATATTTATCAAAAAGGAAGTTTATGTTTAAAAATAAAACGTTTATTTGCAAATAAACGTTTTATATATTTTTAGCGTTTTTTTAACGCCTACTTGTAAATATATTTATCAAAATGAAAGTTTATGTTTAAAAATAAAAAATTTGTTTGCCAATTAACGTTTTATTTTTTTTAGCGTTTTTTTAACGCCTACTTTTAAATATATATCAAAAAGGAAGTTTAAAAATAAAAAATTTAAATGTTTAAAATAAAAAATTTATTTGCAAATAAGCGTTTAATTTTTTCAGCGTTTCTTTAACGCCTACTTGTAAATATATATATCAAAAATTAAGTTTCTGCTTAAATATAAAGCATTTTTTTAACGCCTCTTTGTAAATATATTTATCAAAATGGAAGTTTATGTTTAAAAATAAAACATTTATTTGCAAATAAGCGTTTTATTTTGTTAGCGTTTTTAACGCCTATTTGTAAACATATTTATCCAAAAAGGAAGTTTATGTTTAAAAATAAAACGTTTATTTGCAAATAAACGTTTAATTTTTTTTTTGCGTTTTTTAAACGCCTATATGACATATTGGGTATGAGTGCTTTTGCTTGTCTATACGCTATTACTTCAGCATAATCGCCTTTTAGATCAATATGTTTACAACGTTTTTTTTATATTTTTAATTTAAATATTTACAAAGTTTTGAAACAGCCCTCGTATAATTAGAAACAATAAAGTACGAATCATTTAATATTCAAAAGAATGTGCCTATAAAAGTTTTCTCACCTCAGAATCTGTAATCTAACAGCACGCAATCGATTGTGATGCAAAAAATATTTGCCATTCACCGAATTGTGAGACAATAAAAATGCCTTAAATGGCAATATTTCACTTTCTGAGATTTGCAAAAGATAGAAAAAAAAATCATATTTTTATCTCTGTTTTACTCACTTGCAGTGCAATAATTTTAAATGTTCACTTAGAAATTTTTAAAAGAAATTTAAGAGACTAAAAATGTTCCCAAATGTCCTGCTGCTCCATAGAGACAATCCCATAGAAAAAAAATCATAATAATTGCATTTGATACTTTGACAATTTAGTTGTAGGTCACAAAACAATATGTGCATGAAACACTAATGGACTTGCACTTGCACTCACACAGACGCACACAACACATTCGAAAGCTGGATATTGCTTAACTGCCAAAATGGAATCATTGAAAACTGAAATTCTTCTTAATTCACAATAAAAATGTCCTTGTTTTTTTGAAGAATATTTTTAGGGGAGATGTTTTAAATTACTTTATTACACACACTCACACACTAGAGCTTATATAGCCCAACACATGCATCTTAAAACCGACATGTCAGTTGCCATCGTTCTTTTTCTTTTCTTTTTTCTTTTTGTTATTCTTCCCTTTCAATTGGCTTTTAATTGTTTTTATTTTGTTTTATTGAATTTGTGTTTATTCAGCCGTAAATTCTTTTAAAATTTAAGATGCAAGTTGAACTCAATAACATAAAGAATGAAAGAAAGAAGCTGGCCCAATATTTTCTTTTATTTTTGTTGACTGCCAACCTGCTTGTAGTCCTTTTCAGCTTTTGACATTTGTGGGTCTAGGTTTTACCTGTTTCATTTCATGAATCAGTTTTTTTTCTTACAACAAGAATTAAAAAAAATGAAAAAAAAGGAAAATAAATTTGTGTTGCCTGTTTGTAGGACTGGCTTTTGGTTGTTATTGAGTAATTGCAATATTGTTTATGTACGAGAGGACTCCACAAATTGAATTAAATACTACTCTCTCCCTCTCTCTCTCGCACACACGCTCTTTCTCATACATGTATTTATCACACACACACACAAAGAGATATATACACTCTGCAAATTGCCACAGTTTAAGAAAAAAGTAGAACACAACTCTACCCACACATACACACACACATGGAAACTTTTTAACCCACTCACACATAAAATATAAAACTTAATTAAAACTACAAAAGCAGTAGCAAAAAAGAAGGAAGAAATAAATGCAATTATAAAAAACAGGTCCTTTTTAGAATAGAAATAACAACGTAGTCACACATACACACACACACACAGGCACACATACTCCGCCTTACACTAACACCCACTGTGGAATACTCCAGCTGGAGTGTACAGGCTTGAAGCTGAATAGCACGAGGGTTTACAGGAATATTGTTGAGTGTAACGTCTAGTATTGAAATTTTCAATTACCTCAACTACCAGACATAGTGATGCTGGGTACGAGGGCTGTTTCAGAACAGGGTGGATATTTGAAGAAAATAAAAAAATTTTTTTATTCCTTTTAGATTAACTGGGGTAATCATTCGGTTAATCATTAATCGGTTAACCGATTAATTATTATCCGATTAACTAATCGATTAATTAAAAATTGGCTGTTACCGAACATGAATGTAAATTATCGATTAACGATTAAACCGATTAATTTCAGTCGATTAATCGATTATGTGAAAAAATTAAATGTTAATTTTTTTTGTAGCTTTACGCTGAATAACATCTGCTTGTACAGGAATATTGTTGATTGTAACGTCTAGTATTGAAATTTTCAATTACCTCAACTACTAGACATAGTGATGCTGGGTACGAGGTCTGTTTCATAACAGGGTGGATATTTGGAGAAAATAAATTTTTTTTTATTCCAGAAAAAGCATAAAACATTTTTAATATAATTTCCTTTTAGATTAACTGGGGTAATCATTCGGTTAATCGTTAATCGGCTAACCGATTAATTATTATCCGATTAACTAATCGATTAATTCAAAATTGGCTGTTATCAAACATGAATGTAAATTATCGATTAACGATTAAACCGATTAATTTCAGTCGATTAATCGATTATGTGAAAAAATCAAATCTTATTTTTTTTGTAGCTTTACGCTGAATAACATCTGCTTGTACCAGAATATTTTCGATTGTAACGTCTAGTATTGGAATTTTTCTCTACTGGACGTAGGGATATTAGGTACGAGGGATGTTTCATAACTAGCTGAATATTATTATTTTTTGTTTTATTCGACACAAAAGCCTTTTATTTTTTAACATAATATATTTTTAGATTAACTAGAGTATTTACTCTATTAATCGTTAATCAGTTAACCGATTAATTACTGTCAGCCCAAATTGGGGGTTTTCGGTTAACAATTAAAACTATTAATTTCAGTCGATTAACCGAAAAAATTAGATTTTTATTTATTTGTAGTATAAAATGTTTATTCTTTTGTAGCTTGAATATCGTGTGTGTTTACAGTCCTAGAATTGAGATTTTATTAAACTGCTAGACATAGTGATGCTGGGTAAGTGGGTTCTTTCCCAACTGCGTGAATATTGAAATAAAAAATTCGTTTATTCCAGGAAAAAGCCATTTATTTTTTAACTTAATCTCCTGTTAGATTAACTAGGGTATTCCTTAGACTAATAGAATAACCGATTAACGGTTAACCGATTAATTATTACCCGATTAACTGAGCGGTTGATTTAAAATTAGCTATTTTGGATTAATGCTGAAACCGATTGATTTCGGTCGATTAATCGTTCAAGTTTATTCGATTAATTTTAATCGATTAACTTTAGTCGATTAATTTTAATCGATATATCGAGTAATTTCTGTCGATTAATCGACTAACCGAAAAAAATTTTTTTTTGTAGTATTAGAACATCTATTTGGTTTTGTTTTTAATTAGTATTTGGTTCGTCGCATATACAAAACTTTTGTGTTAAGACAATAGCCCAGTTCACAATCTCGAGCAAGTAGTCTAGCATCGTAGCATGAGCAAAATAATTGTACTCTACACCAACAAAATACATTGAAAATGCTCTCAAATACTCTCTTAATTTGCAAATGCTATAATGCAAGACCATTTGCACAGGATTGTGAATTGGGCTATTATATTTTGATACAACAAAAACTCCAATTATTCGTAAAGATGGAAGAAGTAAAGCAAACGTCCGGTTAAATAAATATCCTAAAATTAACACATTTAGTTCAGCATTTTTCCAATATTTTATACCTTGTAAATAATAGATTTCTTTAGACCCTCAAAATAATCGTTAGCTTAAGTTATGAACTCTTCATTCAATCCAAGTCTCTTAACATGCAAGCATTTCTTCAGATTTGACAAGCAAAAATGGTCACAGATCGTCTGAAGAATGTGTAGTGGCACATGGCGGGTAGACTGAACACTTAACTATTAAGACTTGCCAGGGGGTGGGCCAAAGAGGCCCTATTACAGTTGTGTTGTTCTTCGATAAGATATCACTGCTTTTTAGTGCATTTTTATGTAGTGAATCATGAAGCTAAAGACTTGATAGAATTTAATTTTTCTGCAATTGGAGTATTCTTTTTCGTTTGACATGATTTGCATACAAACTTTTCTAGTTTCATTTTCAAGGTTTCCTCAAGAGCATAAATCAAGGAATATGTGAAAAATATAACAATAGGAAATTTTTTTTTATATCTGCCACTATTTTTCATATTATATTCTGACAAGTTTGTTTGATTGTTTCTGGTGGCATATCTAATCCCAAAAACTCATGCAGGTGCAATTCAAACGTAACTGAGTATCCCATTGAGTGCCACAGTTACATACGTGTACAGATACAACCGCACGAGTATCATATACAATTGCAATTATCTAAAACTAGAATATATAAACAATTAGGTTACAGCTTAAACTAATTATGCGCTGTTTCACCACGAACGGACAAATTAAACAAGAGCCAACATCCACATACAAAAATATGTGGCACAAAGAAAGGCACACAAACATAATCACTCAAACAAACATACAGAGAGACAGAGCCTGACAGTGTATTAGTGTATTAGTACAGGCATAAATCTGTATTCGTGTGACACACAAAAACATCTGTATTGTGTATTTAATTATAAAGTGTGAATTTACCAACCGACTTGAGCAAATCTCCACCACAAGAATGATGTTGAAATAAAAAAAAAAAAAATGGAATAATAATCAAATTATCAAGTTTGTATGGAAGCTACCGGGCTACAGTCGTCGGCAGAGACCAAATTTTGTAGCCCCTTCTTTTTTATTCAGGCACCACATGGAAATACTGGCTGAAGTGTGATTTTATAAAATTTATTTGTCTTGGTTTAATATATTAAAGGCTTAATTTGTAAAAAATATTCTACGCTGTAGTTTGACAAATTTCTATAAAAATTGTATCAAATAAGCAGTTTATAAACAAAATTTTTGTTTATGAATTCGGCTTTAAGTCTCTTTCATTCTAAATGATCTTTCATTAAGCGCCTCGCATCTGCAAATTTAAACAAAAGAAACAGTGGAAAAATTGAACAAAGAACGCTGATGAGATGGCGTAGCGGCCTCGAAATCAGTACTGATCCGTTCAGCTGGTTTAATGACTATGAAAAATATTCTTAATATTCCACTCTCAAAAATAATAAATAGAATGTAATCACGTTCATTTATTAAAATAAAAATAAAAATAAATAAAAAATAATCTGCAGTTTCGCAGATTTGAACCTATAGCCTGTTGGGAAAATTAACATCCTGTAATACAATTTACATAAATAAAGGTTCACTATTAAAATAGAATTTCATACATTAATTTAAACAAAAGAATTCAATTATGATTTTTCGAAAATTTTGTTTAAATTCTGAAATACATGATAAATACTCTTAAGACATAAAGGAAAATCAACATCAGTTTAAAATTATTCAACTTACACAGCAGAGCAGAACAGCTGTTTTCGAAAGCCGCTACACTTTCATCGCCAGTACCCATGAATATTATTATTTTTTTGTTCAGTTGCGTATGATAACATTTTTTAATTAATAAAAATTTTATTAAGAAATTGCATGCGAGAACTGTATTAAACCGATGCTAACACACTTTTACACATTATTCAGACATAAACCTTAATTGAGCTTATCGCAATTAATGCCATTATTGAGCTCAATTAACCATATAAAATTGTAATTAAGTGACTGCTCAATTAACACTTAATTGCTGTAAAATTTAGTAAGATTACAAATGCAGCACTGCTAAAAAGTGTGTTTAGTGAGCAAAACACAACTTACTGAACAAACTTAGTCGAGACTTAGCACCTAAAAAGTACAAAAAGTAAAAAAATCCTAAATAAAATATGTCGAGCCATATTGAAACTAAATTATTGACATTAAATTTATTATTAATTAGAAAATTAAAAAAAAAAGGAAAACGAAAAAAAATATCGCAGATTTGATCTCGAGGTTGTCATGAATATGAAAAATTTTTACTTTTAGTGGTCGTACGGTAATTGAATTGACTAGATTTTGTATATGTGAAAAGGAAAATAATTATGGCAATAAAGTGATTATTGACTTAATTAAAAATGCATGTCTGCACTCCACATTAATTCCCGCGTTGCCGTTTGATAAGTTTCTTCGTGACCCATTTTCTGAATTTTTTTGTTTACCATTATATTTAAGCCAAATTTCTTTGACTTGAATTCTTTGTTATTCAAGTCAACTTACACAGCAGAGCAGACCAGGTGTTTTCAAAAGCCGCTACATTTTCATTGCCAGTACCCATGAGTATTATATTTTTTTTTTCAGTTGCGTATGATAACATTTTTTAGTTAATAAAAATTTTATTAAGAAATTGCATGCGAGAACTGTATTAAACCGATGCTAACACACTTTTACACATTATTCAGACATAAATCTTAATTGAGCTTATCGCAATTAATGCCTTTACTGAGCTCAATTAACCATGAAAAATTGTAATTAAGTGATTGCTCAATTAACACTTAATTGCTGTAAAATTTAGTAAAATTACAAATGCACCACTGCTAAAAAGTGTGTTTAGTGAGCAAAACACAACTTACTGAACAAACTTAGTCGAGACTTAGCACCTAAAATGTGGAAAAAGTAAAAAAAGCCATAAACAAAATATGTCGAGCCATATTGAAGCTAAATTATTGACATTAAATTTATTATTAATTAGAAAATTAGAAAAAGATCCCATTTTTGAACTTGAGTCCTCATGAATATGAAAAATTTTTACTTTTAGTGGTCGTACGGTAATTGAATTGACTAGATTTTGTATATGTGAACAGGAAGATAATTATGGCAATAAAGTGATTATTGACTCAATTAAAAATGCATGTCTGATCTCCACATTAATTCCCGCGTTGCCGTTTGATTAATTTCTTCGTGACCCATTTTCTGAATTTTTTGTTTACCATTATATTTAAGCCAAATTTCTTTGGCTTGAATTCTTTGTTAGACTCAAATCTAAAGAAATAAAAAATATATATATATTGCATACTTCACGGCGTATGACGAATTTCGCCTTGTGTATTCATATTTTCATATACACAAACTTATTTTATTTTTGACGACGAGTATTTCTTGTTCGTGTGGGTTGTATTGCCAGCATTAAATGACACAATAGACCCTGCAATTTGATCAATTGGTTTTATTACGAAATATAGGAGATTATATGATTTACATTTTCCTGATCAGATATAAAATGATAAATGATTCAAGATTTATACTTTGTAGAAAGAAAAGTGTAACACATACACATTCATGTATGTGTTTGTGTATGTATTTCAAATAGCTTATGAACATTAGATTCACTCCATTTTTTACTAAAAAATTAAACTAACTCCTGCCGTCGTATGAGGAGTAAAATTATTAAAAGTTTAGACACGAGCTGTTTTGCATATTAATTTATGTTGTTGCTGAAAATAAGTTTCAAGGCACGTTTCCAACGTGAAGCACACATATTTTTCTCAACAGTTGTGACAAATGTTAAGCACATTTTAAATGTTCATATACTAGTATTTAGGGCAGTTTGTTTATTAAGTCACGCAACTTAATATCTGGAGGCTGGGGCTGCTGGGACAAAAAATAAAAATACATAAATAAGTAAAATTAATAATAAAAAAAAAACATAAAAAATTACAACTATTTTGAAGTAGTTTATACACATGTCTAACGGAAAACTAACGGGAAATTCATAGCCATCTTAATAGAAACTTGAAAAGGACACAAACGGCACGGATATTAATTTTGAGTTGTTTCCGGTATGTTGTAACATGAATTTTTGAGTTACACACACACATCCAAACTAATTGAATAATCTGGAAAAGATTTTACAAAAAATAATTAATTTTAATTTCTACAAAAAAAATAAAAAAAAAATAAAAAAAATAAAAAAAAAAATAAAAAAAATGAAAAAAAAAATAAAAAAAATAAAAAAAAAATGAAAAAAAATGAAAAAAAATGAAAAAAAATTAAAAAAAATTTGAAAAAAAATAAAAAAAATAAAAAAAATGAAAAAAATGAAAAAAATTTGTAATCAACTAAAAAATTGCTTACAAACTAAAAAGGAGTTTTAAAAGAAATCTTAATTAATTGTCTGGCTTGTCTTGCTTTATTACGAATATAATTAAAAAAAACTATTGGTTTGATACAGTTCTCGTATGCATTTTCCTAAGGATATTAAAAAGAAAAAAAAAAAAAAAAAAAAAAAAAACAAATGGTGTTGAGCAAAAATACATATGGGGGTATTGATGATGAAAGTGTAGCGGCCTTCGAAAACAGCTGTTCTGCTCTGCTGCGTAAGTGAAATATTAAAAAAAAAACTCATGTTGACTTTGCTTTAAGACTTGGGATATTTGTCATGTCTTTGTGAATTTAATGCAAATTTTCTAGCAATTAGCCTATGCATCTTATTTGAATTTAATATAGAAAAGTAATTTCTTTTGCTGGAATTGAGTTTCAGGAAGCCAATGCGGCGTCAACCGTATATATATTTTTTAAAGTTCTAATATAGTGTGCTTCCTTAACAATTAATATATGATTTTTAAGAACTTGTTGATTTAGAAACAGTATGAAATCTTTGTATCAGTCGATAGAACGATTTATATAATTTAATAGTTAATAGATTTATTTGAGTCTTGAGGTTAGTTTATATTAATATTTGTTATTCTTCGATATTTCGCTAACCATCCATTAGCTTCTTCAAGAAATTATTTAGTTTTTTTTTCCTGAAGAGGCTAACCAATGGTTAGCGAAATATCGAAGAATAACAAATATTAATATAAACTATCCTCAAGACTCAAACAAATCTATTAACTATTAAAAGAAAAAAAGGTTAAAAAAATTAGACACAAGAATTATATAATTTAATGTTAAAATATGATTTTATGTAAATATTGACGTACGACTATGTCTGAAATTGTTTATACGCTGGGTGCAATTTTCGGAAACTCTCTGCAACTTATCGGCCGGTATCTCACGAATAAATTCAAACATATTTGGTTGGTCCCTATAGATATAAGCCTTGACATCGCCTCACAAAAAATGTTTTAAAGACGTTCACCGCACGATATGGATGACCAAGTTAGCGGCCCTAAGCGCAAAATAAACTATTCACTGAACTTCCTTCTCAATCGGGCTATTTTTTTTCGCGTGCTATGGAGCATGAGGCACCATTTTATTAAAAACACCAAGTCCATTTTAACAAACAAAAAAATAATAAAAAAAAATTATAATCATCGCACGATAGCGCTCGCCCTTCACAGTAACGTTTCTGCCATCGTCGTCTTTGAAAACTTATGCCACCGGCCTATAATCCACACCAACCACAGCATTTTTCGGGATGCATTGGCAGTTCTTGCAAATCCTTGTGGCTACTTTTCACACAAAATACGGCAATTTTGCTTGTTCCATTCAACCAGAAAAGAGCACGATGCATTTTCTTAACCGATCAATAAATTTTGATAATAGAATTCCATAATCTGCAAGTGTTGATCGTTTTTAACACGTTTTATGGTTAAATTACAGACCAAACTGAACATGTTTAAACATGTTATACTAAAACAGCTGAGCTGCCAAAAAACAGTGTGGCCAACAAGAAAGTTGCTATAAAAAGCAGCCCTTACAATCACCCCCTATCGTGAATAACAAGCCTGCAGGAGATCGAACTAGTATCAAATTAGTATTGCACTAGTACAAAAATCACCAGTACTAGTTCCCAACTGTGAACTTTCCTATACCATGTTAATGCTCAAATTAACATTGAGTGTGTTTGGATAATTACTAGTACCATTGGAACTAGATGGAAACTAGGGGAATACTAGTACTATTAGTACTAGAAATATTGAAATTAAAAATTAAATTAAAATAAAGAGATCTTAAGCTTAAAAATATCAGAATACAGTAATTTAAAAAAATTTTAAAAAAAGTATAGCTTAATATATAATAGTCAAATAATTTGGATACATTTTGGAAACTGGACAAAACAAGTTAAAAATATTCTAAATCTTTAGAATTGAAGCAACAAGTTTTACAAAGACGCAGGCAATTAATTTGTTGCAAAAAAAAAAAATATCTGTTTGTGCCTTATTAACGGATCTTGCCGCTAAAATAAAATTTGTAAACTCTAATATTCGAATTGTAATAGAAAATATTTAGATTTTCTACTCTATTCCCCACCAAAACCTAAGTGAATAAATTAAAGGGAAAAGTGAAAAAAATCATTCCCGATAAGGGAAATTTAATTTTAGCGTATAATCATTCATGGGGAATTTTTTCATGATTGCAATTTTAGGGAAAAGGGAAAAATTATTCATGATAGGGGTGAATAATTTCCCAATAAATAATGTTTGCGATTAAAAATTTATATATACAATTTTTTTTTCTTATTAGTCGAAAAATTCAAAATAATTCGTGGTAATAAGAAACACTTTTATTGTCCGGGTCATTACATGCATGCAAAAACAGCCAAATTATGATGTCAGACTTTAATGGTTTTATATAAAAAATAATTTACTTTCAAATGACTTTGAGTAGAATGAAGTTGGAAAAAAAGATTTCCGTTTAATCTTCCAACTGAACTTTAATATTTAACTCTTGGCCATTGTAGTCATTTACAATGAAACTGAACGGCGGGTCAGCTACACACTCTTGCTTTCGCTCTCTGGCCACTTACACACACACAGACACACACACGCACACCCAACAAACAAACAATTAGCCATAAATATGCTTTAGTACAAAATGGCTTATTTGCTCAGCGTCATGGTTTACGGGGGAGGGGGCGTTATGGAACGGAACGGAAAGGAAAGTAGAGAGTGAAGCTGGTACGAGTTGTATAAAGTGGTGTATACTTGATGGGAGACGGGACTCTGTATAACTCATACGCTGTGCATGACCAACAATATGAAACGTTTTTTATGATTAAATCATATAAATTGCTCGGTTGCTGCTAGAGGGCGCGCTTCTTGTATGCGTGCGTTAGGGTGTGGGTGTTTGTTATTTCTTTTGCGTACTCGGATCGTTAGCGATTATTGCAATCGTTCGTTACTCATTTAAATTCATGAGAAATTTTTGCTACAAATGGCTGCTTTCAAGTGACATTAAACAGTTTTAGCAGTTGCAGCCATATCCCTGGCGGGGATGTAATTGTTGGCACAACGAAAAGATGCGAAGAAAACATGCTTTTCAATGTTTGACTGGGAGTGGGTTTGTGTGTATATTTTCAAATATATATTTCAAGGATAACAACTAAAAATTGGGGTAGCCGCTTGGTTTTTTTGTTGTTTGTTTTGTGTTTATTTCGTTGTTTTTTCCTTCTTTTACATAAAACTGCTATTAAAAGCGCACCATGAAAGTTTATTACAAGCTGGAAAAAAACTCAATATCAGAAGGAAAAAAAATACATACAATCTCTTGCTGCATACAACAACAACAACAGAAAATGCTGTAAAAAAACGAATAAAGTTTTATTTATTTCACTTTGTAATGGAATAATATGTTCTTGTACTTTTTTTTTTTTGCTTGTTAGAAATACATGATTTTTTCCCATCAAACATGCATACACATACAAACGTACGGCATAATGCGTGTTTGAAGATTATGAATGGGAAACACACACACACACATACACAAAACGAAAAAAACAAGAAAATCTAATAAAAATGTTTTCAACACAAATAAACGATTCGAAAAACATTCATGCCAATAAGCAAACAGATAAACTTACACACGCACGCACACATAAATACATACATACCCTGTAGGAAATGCTGTACTGTTGGCACAGTCACCAGTACTAGTGGCTTGTAATACCTCTAAAAATTTTATGTACTGTAGACATTTAGCCCTTATTCATAAAAATTATGAGAGGCTTATAAGAGTGTAATAGAGCAAATTTCATATGAAATTTTTATGAATATAATATGTGCGTGTCATTTAAAATCCACTACCGACATTGGTACTAGTGATTCACTAGTACCTATTTTTTTAATTCTAGTTTACACTTTTAATACTTTTCAGAAATTTTTCCCATTTTGTTAAATAAATTAGAAAATAAATAAGAAAAAAAGGTAGTTTTTTTTTAATATTAAAGGAAAAACAAATAAGAACATTTTATTCGGCTCGGTCAGATCTAAAATGCGCTATTATTATATTTAGTAAAGAAATTAAGAACGTTTAACCCGCTGGGCCAGAGTTCGCTTAAGACATTTCTGTGCCCAATTTTAAAACTCTATTTTGACAGGGTCAATGCGGGAAGGGAGACATTTTACTTTTGTCGTATAAACTTCAAAAGTAAATCTTTAGAGTAATTAACTGTAGCAAAAAAAAATTTTTATAGGGTCATTTAGCAAGCAAAAGTATTACATATCAGCTTTTTCATAAAAACTTTAAAACTTTATTTTTAAGGAATGTCGGCTTAAATAATACAATTTGTAAAATATTTAGACTATTTTTCCAGGTAATATGTTACTTCAACGCCCACTAAAGGGGGCGGGGTACAGAAATTAATTTCAGTGATTTTCGGCCTCTAAGTTCAGCGCTTTGCTGAACTTAAATAAAAAAAAGAAAACTTTAAAAATTATTTTGTGGTTTTTTAGAGGTCTGTTTAGTTCTTCTTAGGGGAAATTTTCTCCCTCTGGCCCGATTCAGTCCATTTATGAACTGCGCCTATTCTATGCTTTAAAATACAGTCGAATCCGCTTTAGCGCAATACGCTTTACCGAAAGAAATCGGATTACTGAAAGCGATACAAATCCCCGCACTGATTTTAAACGCAGCTAGTTATATTCACTTCGCTTTAGCGAAACATCGCTTTATTGAAAATATCGTATTACTGAAAACCAATACCAAGCCCACAACTACGTTTTGTATGAAACTTACTTCGCTTTAGTGAAAAAAATAAACAATGACAAATTTATTTATTAGAAATCGATTGCATAACTTAAGGATGAAAAAATTGTGCATTATTTGTCCGTTAAAAAATTAAATGGCAAAATGTATTTGTCCTTTTCGCTCTTACGTACTTTATTGAATTTTTCTGTTATATTGTCAATGCAAGTGGCTAGACATTTTCGAGGAATTCGGGAAAATTTTCAACAAAAAAAAAAAAAAAAATTAATAATTCTATGAATAATTTTTTTTTAATAAAATTTTTACGTTAAATTGACGTAAAAAAAAGATACAGATTTGATATAAAAAATATTGTTTTACTGATTTGAAGCAGTACGCTTAACTGTAACAAATTTCAGTGATCCGAACAACGTTTTAGAAAAAAAACGGATAACTGAAAAAAAATTGTGTTTTGGTTATTTCCAGTAAAGCGGAGTCGACTGTATATCTGAACCAATTTTCAAGCCTTTGGCTCTTTTCGTTTGGACTGCATCGTGATTTTTACAGACGGACGGACAGATCTGGCCAAGATCTTTTAAGAACGTACAAGGTGGCCCTATTGAATGATGCTCTTATTTTTGCAAATGGCGGCCAATGTCAAATCTATTTTGACATATGTGAACTAGACAGATACAAGTGAACAAGCCATGGAGGGATACACTCCCCATCCCCAATCTCGAGGACGAAGTGGATGATTTTTCGCTCAAAATCATAAAGAGCGATGAGGCAGGCTCATTTCCACGGCACAGCGGGTACGTGAAGAAGCAAAACTATCGCTTCTGGGGCACCGAAAATCTACGAGTGATGCACGAGGAGCCATTACACCCGCTCAAAGTGCTGTGCATGGTGCTGTGTTCACGCTGGAGGAGTCATCGGGTGACTTCTTTTGGCCCACCTTTTATATACTTTATGGGGTCTTAGAGGGATATTTCGCTGCGGAATGAAAAAAGCGGATATGCCCTTCTATTCTTTTTTGCAGGGTATAACAAGGCACTGCAGTCATCTGTCGCCGGCATAAATTTTTTTCTCATAAAAGGCACATCTGAAAGTGTAGTCACTTTATGGACAATGTCACCAAACAGTCACCAAAATAGTAGACAAAAGTGGTGACCTGGGGACACTCATGTTTCTTTTAGGGTATATTTCAATATAAATTTTATAAACACATGCCTATGCACGAGTGTATGTGTGTGTGCGTGCTGGTTTCTAAATATTTTATATATTTTACAGCCAGAAATATGTGCAAGTGTGTGTGTGTGTCCTGAAAAACTGCCTGCTAAAATGGTCACTTTGTTATATTTGCTGGAATGTTTAAACACAATCGAATGGCTGGTTTGATGCCAACTTAAATGAAAGACGTATGCACGAGTACGCGTTGAAATTGTCGTAAATAGTAAATACAAACATGCTTAAATACAGTGATATATTAGTGCACACACACACACACACACATACACACATACAAGTAGTACTTAAACAGAAGAAAATGTTTGCATGAAGTCATACTAAATTTTAATTCCTATTCAACAATTTATTGTATTTTATTGAAGGAAATAGAATGAAAGAGCCAACAATTTATGTTGTGATTTATAAGATTGTGTCTTAAAGAATTTCGAACACGTCTATGCTTGAGGGTAATTTTAGTCTTTAAAAATAATTTCCCTTGGCGCTCGTTTTGCAAAAAAAAAATATTTCCTTTTTGCTACTCATAAATACTGCAGAGCGATCTTAGTAAATTTCATAATTGAATTTGAAAATTAAATTAAAAAAATATATAGTTTTGGACCTCCCGTTTGAAATTGTTTTATGGATATAGTTAATTATGCATTAAAGACATTCAGGACAACAGGCTACCGACTGCACGACTACAAATGCCGCTACACAAAAAATAAAAAAGTAAATCAAAAAGAAACAATATTAAAATAGAATTAGTTGTGTTTTATGATTATTTTAAAAATTTCTATTTAAATTTTTTAAATTAAAACTATTTTGAAACAAATAGAACTATTATTATAATTGTTGGAAAATTTGTTTTAAATTTAAAAGGCCACAATTAAATATCCCAAGGCTCAAAGAAAAGTCAATTAATTAATTAATTATTCAATTTTTACGTGAAAGCAGAACAGCTGTTTTCGAAAGCCGCTACACTGTCATCATGTGTATTTTTGCTTATCACCACTTGTTTAAATGTGATGAACAGTTTTTATTTTAAAAAATTTATTACGAAATTGCATACGAGAAGTGTAACAAACCGATGGTAACTCACTTTCCTTTAATACCCGTGTTGCCGCTTTATTATTTTTTCATATCCCATTTTTCTGACTATTTTGTTCCATTATACCTACGCAAAACTTTTTTGGTTTGAATTATTATTGTTTTAAGTAAAAGAAAAATTCACTTTTGAATTAAAACGTATAACAAATTAGAGACTAGAAACTTCTCTATAGAACTATATACAATCTTTAGTATCCTGGCATGGAAATAAGCCTCCTTTTACAGTGTGTGTGAAGATAAATATGCCGAGTAAAATATATTTGGACGTAAGCAGTTACGAAACAACGTATTTAGCTGTGAAGTTAAATATGTTATGACGTAACGAAATGTTTGTATGAAAATCCATATTTTATATTACAAAATGCTATTAATCTTATGCATTTCATATTTTCAACAATTTTCTTATTCTAGAATGTTTCAAAAATATTTTTAAACGCCTATTCAAGAGTTTTCACTGTGTTGCACTAATTTGTTTATTACAGCCTATGAGAATAGAAAACATTTTATTTTGAAATTCTTAAGATACGATCACATCTACCAAATATTTGACGAAATAAGCCTAAGATTTTTTATAAAACGTTGTATAACATTTAAATATATTTTTTTGAACATTTTTTACGAAATTTTTTCTAAAATATTGTTTTAAATTTTTTCTAAAATTTTTTATAAAATTTTTTTTTTTAAATTTTGGTTGAAATTATTTCTAAAATACAATGTAATCCGCTTTGGCACAACACGCTTTACATAAAAAAAATCTGATTAATGAAAGCGATACAAATCCTCGCAATGATTTCAAATGCAGCTAGTCTTATTCACTTCGCTTTAGCGAAACATCGCTTTACTGAAAATATCGTATTACTGAAAACCAAAAGCAAGTCCACAACTACGTTTTGTATGAAACTTACTTCGCTTTAGTGGAAAAATGAACAATGATAACTTTATTTATTAGAAATCGATTGCATAACTTAAGGGTGAAAAAATTGTGCATGTTGTCTCCGTTAGAAAATTAAATGGCAAAATGTATTTGTCCTTATCGCTCTTACATATCTACTTTATTGTATTTTTCCACTATATTGTCAACGCAAGTGGATAGACATATTCGAGGAATTCCTTTTACTGATTTTAAGCAGTACGCTTAACTGTAACAAATTTCAATAATCCGAACTACGTTTTAGAGAAAAAAATCGGATAATTGAAAAAAATGGGTTTTGGTTATTTCCAGTAAAGCGGAGTCGACTGTATTGTCCGAAATTTTATGTAAAATTTTTTTGTATGAAACGTTTCATAAAATATTGTTTGAAATTTTGTCGAAATTTTTTTTTTAATTTTTCAAATTTTTTTTGAAATTTTAAATTTTTTGTTTAATTTTTTTTTTTAAATTTAACTGTTTTTTCAAAATTTTTTTTAAATATAAATTTTTTATTTCTATGAAACTTTTCATAAAACATTGTTCAACATTTTTTTTAAATATTTTTTGAAATGTTTTCTAAAATTTTTTCTAAAATTTTTGAAAATTTTGTTTGATTTTTTTTTAATTTTGTTTGATTTTTTTTTTAATTTTGTTTGATTTTTTTTTAAATTTTGTTTGATTTTTTTTTTAAATTTTGTTTTGAAATTGTTTATAATTTATTTGTTAATTTTTTATGACACTGTATAATTTTTTTTAATCAAAAAAATTTATTTTTTATAAATTTTTTATGATAATTTTTGTAACTATTTTCTTTTTGAGGCTTCGCTAAATATTTTGAAAACTTTTCATAGAAATTGGGAAACAGTATGAACGTTAGAGTTATAAAAAATCCCTTTCCCTTTTTTTAAGTCTCGAATGTGTCTACTTTAACTTGTAAAATAAATCTGATGATGGCAAAATCATGCCATATATTGCTTTTCATAAAATATTTTTAAAAGTTCTGAATTACTTTATCTGAATCTAGATTTATTCAATTCCTTTTTTATTTATTGAAAATCTTGCTTGAGTGGAACAAAGTTTCTGTAATTTTCCATTTTCGCCTGCATTTAAATTTACTTTGATTCATTTAGAATCAGAGTTTAAAATCTTTTCTTTAAAATTATATTGATTTGCTAGTTCTAACACGTAGAAATTTCCCAGCACTAATTTTACATTCATTTTAAATTTCTTAAATATCATTAAGAGAAACATTTTTTATATCCTCTCGTTGTTATTAAATCTGCAAATTGTCTATGAAACATACAATCGTCTCTGTTTGCATGTGATATCTAATTTATGCCATCCATTCCAAGAAAATCTCAAATAATCTGTGTGCAAATAAAAAATTATCTTGTTCAAATGGTAACACAACGAGATTGTGCTCCTCGCAGTAATGACAATGGAAATGGGTATGGCCATGACAAATAATGATGCTGCTAAAATATGTAGTGAGTGAATGTGTGTGTATGTGTGTTTATTAATTTATAAAAAGTGTTATTGTGTATGTGTATCGGGGTGCTTTCTAAATCCGTTTCTTTCTTTAATAATATAAAATTAGCATTTCAAGTATTTAAATTATTTGAAAGGAAAATACAATTACAAATACTTAAATACAGAAATAATTAAAGCAAAAAGCTGTAAAATAGTCCAAAAATTAAAAATATAAAAAAAACAATTCAAAGTTGCATAAAATAAAAATTAACTAAATAAAAATTAGTGTAACAATTGTTTATTTTATTTTTTTTTCTTTCTAAACAAAATCAAAACTATTTAAACTAATTTGTCAACTTCTACAATACAAAAGTAAGTGTTTGAGTTTTGCTTGAAATAATTTTTTATTTATTATTTTTTAAATTGCATTAGAAAAAAAATTGATAAATTTGTATCATTCTGTTAAAGTTGAATAGATAGATTTGAAAAAAATGCTTGTTATATGATGAAACAACAGATATGCAGTTTGTTTGAAGAAAGAAAGTTTAAAAGTAAAATCGAATTGAACTAAAAAACATAAAAGTTTGAAATTATGAACAAAATAATTAAATGTTGCTAAAATTGTGTTAGAGGAGGATTAAAGATGTTTTCGTTCAATTACTGCAGTAATTCAATTGTTATGAGATTTGTTTACTTGATTTAAAAAAAATCATAATAAATCAATTTGAAATAGATTTGAGTTTTTAAGAAAATATATATGCGCAACAATTACCTGTTTTTGGGCCATGGCTTGCATTTGTTGGAACATTTGACGTTCTTCTTCTTTGCCTAGATGATGTTGCAAAAAATAAATTTTAATTTTTGTTAAATTTCGTAACTACAACTTTTGTTGAATAAAATAATAACATCTTCATTTTGAAAATTTTATATAAAATATTTTATAGAATATCCTATCAAATATTTTCATAAAATCTTTTTTTATAAATTTTATATAAAATTTTGAACAAAATGTTTCCCTAAATTATATATAACATCTTTTGTAAAATTTTATATAAAGTTTTATGAAACTATAAAATATTTGCATAAATTTTTATAAAATGTGTTGTAAATTTTGTATAAAATATATTTATACATTTTTATAAGTTTTTCAATAAATTTTTTATACATATGTTTTAAATGTTAGTTAAATCTTTATAAATTATTTTATAAAATTCATATAAAATTTTTGTAAAATATTTTTGCAAAATTTCTATTCTAAATTTTATAAAAAATTTTTGATAAAATATTTTCGTAAATTCCTTATAAATTGTTATGAGATTTTGTATAAAATTTTGTGTAAAATTTCATAAACATTTTTTTATAAAATATTGTAAAGAAATTTTTTTTAAAATTTAGTAAACATTTTTTTAAAATTTTGTAAAAATTTTTTTAAAAATTTGTAAAAATTTGTTTACAATTTCATAAAAATTTTGTCTAAAATTTTGTAAAAGTTTTGTATAAATTTTTTTTTAAAGTTTTTTGTAGAACGTATAACATTTACATATGTATGTATGTGTAAAATTTTGCTTACATTTTTTTTATCAAATATATTTTTTTTATGAAAGTTTTATTTTTTATGAAATGTTTTAAACAAATTTTATAAAATTTTGTTATGAAATTTTTATAAAATTTTATATAAAATTTTTTATGATTGCTTTTGTAAGTTTTTTATAACATTTTTTATAAAATATTTTATGAAATTTTTTATAAAATTTTTCATGAAATTTTTATGAAATTTTTTATAAAATATCTTTTGGTATCATTTTTGGTAAAATATTTTATGAAATTTTTTATAAAATATCTTTTGGTATCATTTTTGGTAAATATTTTATAAAATTTTTGGTAAAATATTTTATAACACTTTTGGTAAAATGTTTTATAAAATTTTTGGTAAAATATTTTATAAAAATATAAATGATTTGGTAAAGCACCAATGAAATGCATATAGACATTGCTTAACCACCAACAAATAAATTTCATTTATATATTTCATAAAACTTTTTATGAAATTTTTTATGAAAGTTTTTATGAAATTTTTTATGAAATTTTTAATGAAATTTCTTATGAAATTTTTTATAACATGTTTTATAAATTTTTCTATGAAATTTGTTATAACATTTTTTATGAAATTTTGTATAAAATTTTTCATGAAATGTTTTATAAAACTTTTTATAAAATTTTTTATAAAATTTTTTATAAAATTTTTTATAAAATTTTTATAAAATTTTTTATGAAATTTTTTAAAAAAATTTTTTGTGAAATTTTTTATAAAACTTTTATGAAATTTTATAAAACTTTTTGTGAAATTTTTTTTTTTTACTAATTTTTATAACATCTTTTATGCAATTTTTTATAAAATGTTAATGAAATTTTTTATAAAACCTTTTATGAAATTTTTTATAAAATTTGTTATAAAGTTTTCATGAAATTTTTTATAAAAATTTTTACAATATTTTCTACGAATGTTTTTATAAAATGTTTTACAAATTTTTCTATGAAATTTTTTATAACATTTTTTATGAAATCTTTTATTAAACTTTGTATGAAATTTTTTATAAAAAATTTTATGAAATTGTTTATGAAATTTTTCATAAAAATTTTTTTAATGTTTTTTATGCAATTTTTTATGAAATTTTTTATAAAACTTTTTATGAATTTTTTTATAAAACTTTTTATGAAATTTTTTATAAAATTTTTTATAAAATTTCTATAAAATTTTTTATAAAAATTTTTACAATACTTTTTACGAAGGTTTTTATAAAATGTTTTAAAAATTTTTCTATGAAATATTTTATAAAATTTGTTATGAAATTTTTTATATTTTTTATGAAATTTTGATAAAAATTTTTTTTTAAAACTTTTTATGAAATATTTTATAAAATTTTATTTAAAATTTCTTAAAAAATTTTGTGTGATATTTTTAATGAAAGCTTTAATTTAATTTTTTTGAAACATTGTATGACATTTTGTATAAACTTTTACTTGAAATTTTTTTGAAAAATTTTTTTTTTATGAATTTTAATATTTTTTATAAAGATTTTTTTTAAGAACTTTCAAAGATTCTCATATATATATATATATATATATATATATATATATATATATATATATATATATATATATATATATATATATATATATATATTGAATTAAAACTAGAAATATTTCAATGTGTTTTGCAAATAATTTTTTTCGTTAATCCTATTAAAAAAGGGTCAGACAGTAAGAGGTGTTTCCACTTGAATGTTAGAATGACTTTTTAACGTTTTTTTTGCTCCATTATCCCTTTCCTACCTACACCTTCTATCAGCACATATTCATATGAAAGTGCTTGATGGAGCAAATTTTATAAAAGTTATAAACGTGCAATTTTATTAAAATGACTAATATTATTCAAGCTTCGAAAAAATTATGTTGTTGATATATTTTCTAAAAAAAAAAAGTAAAAAAAACTGTATTGCGTGTAATAAGTCATTAACAGAGTCATGTTTATACAAATAAATTTTTGATAAATCAACTTTTAATTAATTTCATGCCAACCTGCTCCTGCACCTTTCCGCTGTTGGTCTGCTCGTATGTATGTGTATATTTTTATATGTGTTATATTGTGTATCACACTGTTATTAGCAGCCAAGTTAATTAAAAATGCCTTAGAGTACTTAAACGAACTCGTGCCGTGTAATTAATATGTAATGTGACAAGAAACAGTATGAATTTGAGTAGAAAATAGTGTCATACACCAGAACGACTAATTGTGGACAGAATTTTGGTTTTAAGTTGAACATTTTCAACTACAATTTGATTTCATATTTGCTGTTAAAAAAAGATTAAATGAAATTAATCCATTATGGTGAAAAATTGTATAGAGAACACGTTTTGACATTTTGTGCCATCGCCATGTCATTGGCTATGATTTTAGGGAATTCGCTTGAAGTTTGCCGATAATTGGTCGGCCAATGAAATGGACACATTTAATCCGCAATAAACAATGCAACTGCTGTTTAATATGATTAAATATTTAGTGGTGACCTTTTGCAGTTGAGAGGCAACATGCGTCCATTATCTTTCTTCATAACTGACGGCCAATTGTAATTTTAAATTCTTTTTAAATTGTTAAAATGCCAGTAATTTGTCTTGAGCTCGTTTGCTCTCAACGTTATTAACTTGCGTTGTTAACAACATAGTATTTCAGTTAATTTAAAGTTCTGTAAGAATTTCTAACCTAAATTTTATTTATGCACAAACCGTTTAAATATTAATGGTACAAGTGAAGTACATTTATTTGATTGTACTGACTGACTGACTGACTGACTGACAGTATTATTCAAGCAAATAAAACGGCTAAATGAAATAAAACATAAATTAAAAGAAAAAAGGAGAAGCAAATACAACAACAACAATACACTTACCCATTCCTTTGGCTTGTAACATTTCCAATAATTTTTTAATACTTTCATCGCGTGCAATCAATGTTTGTTTTTGCGTTTCAACACGACATTCTAAATCTTTAATTGTCTCGCGTAAAATGCTAATTTCGCGCTGTAAATGATCATTTTCCGCATAAACAGCCTCTATTTGCTGTTGCATCTCAATATTCGGCTGACGCATACGAGCACGTAGTTCCTCCTCTAATTGACGCACCAGCATCGCTTGTTTCTGGAAATTAAAAAAAAAGGAAAGAAAAGAAAAAAATAGCATCCAGAAAATCATATACGAGTGCAAACAGTTGTAACAACATTTTTACAAGCAGTTCATTAGCTTCGGCATATGTGCCAAAGTTTTGTGCCAAAAAAGTATTTCTAGTTTTTTCATTTTTTTTTGCAATAGCAGAATTAATTTATTGAATTTAAATATTGTATTAGAAGAAGAAGATTTTTTACAGCAGTTTCATGGGAAGAAATTTGAATGCTTCTAATTTACTGGATTGTTAAAAGACTTGCTATGAAGCCATGCCAATAAATTATTTATCTTTTGCTCCTGACTCATGACATCAAATCAATTTTTCATTGCACATGCTAACAGACTCACACATGCAGGCATACATACATGTGTATGTATATGTTTGCCTAAACAATTTTTTATACAAAAAAAAGTTTCGCTATAAAAAAAATTATTTACTGAAACATTCGTTATAACGGCCTTTGACTGTAGTTACAGTAGCAAAATTTGTATACCAATAATTTTAATGGAAATAATGTATTAAACATATTCACCACAGCAGGCTACAAGTGACGCTAGCAACAACTGTCGCTGTGTAGTCAGCTGCAGAAATGTATGGAACACGACGCCACTAAAACAATAATGATAATAAGCAGGTTGATGCGTCTAACTTGAACAACAACTATGCAAATAATTGTAATTAAGTTTATTGATGAGCGTATAACAAATATTTTAATCTTATAAATTATTCGAATAAAATTAATCGAATAAAGATTATTCGAATAAAATATTATTCGAATATTGTAAAAGTAATTGTCATAAGTCTTACTGATGAGCAAATAAATATTTTAGCCACAAATATTATTCGAGTAAAATTAATTGTATAAAGATTATTCGAATATATATAAACGAATAAAATATTATTCGAATGTTGTAAAAGTAATTGCCATAAGGCTTCCTGATGAGAAAATGAATATTTTAACCACGAATATTATTCGAGTAAAATTAATTGAATAAAGATTATTCGAATATATATAAATAAATAAAATATTGTTCGAATATTGTAAAAGTAATTGTCATAACGTTTACTGATAACAAAATGAATATTTTAACCACAAATATTATTCGAATAAAATTAATCGAATAAAGATTATTCGAATAAATATAATCGAATAAAATATGGCTCGAATATTGTAAAAATAATTGCAATTAGAAAAATATGTTTATTTTTATCGTAAATATTGTTCGAATAAAATCATTGGAATACAGATTATTGGACAACATGAAAAAAAAAATTTATTCGGAAAAAGGCATTTTTTTTAAGAACTATGACAATAGAAATTAAAAAGTTTTAAAATGTCGACGTACATATTTCATTAATTACAACTGATTAATTTTGTTATTCGAATACATTGTAATATTTGTATTTCACAAACATGTTTGAAATGAATTTTGAAATTATTAATACAAAATGAACTTAATTTTAATATGTAGACATTTTCAGCGTAATCGCTATTCGAATACTTTTGTTCGAATAATTTTTATTCGAATAATGTTTATTCGAATAATGTTTATTCGAATACTTTGTAGTCGAATATCCTTATTCGAAAAATATGTAGTCGAATAATTTTATTCGAATGATTTGTACTTGAATAATTTTATTCGAATAATTTGTAGTCGAGTAATTTTTACTCCAACAATTTTTATTGGAATGATTTTTGGTCGAATAATTATTATATTTTTAAATTATATTATATTGTATGCTCCTCTAAAGAAAAATTGGTTAATTTTGATTCGGTTATTTGTGCAGCCTGTGTCATCCTTATTTTAGAATTTATAAAAATATAACGGGTATATCTTCATCCCCAACCTAATGACAATTTTATATATTGAGCAATTAGGAAGATATGAATTAGATAAACGATGTTTTTCATTTTCTCTGGTTTATAACAACAAAAATAACTATAGAATAAAAATTAATAACTTTCTAATTTATAAAATTTTTTTTAAATATTATAATTTCGAAGAATATTTTATTCGATTAAATTAATTCGAATAATTTTTATTCGATTAATTTAATCGAATAATATTTATGATCATAATATGTATTTGTTATTACTGTGTATTATAGTATTGGAAAAATATTTTATGTTATTAATTTTTTAACGAATAATTTTTTTTTCGATTAATTTTATTCGAATAATTTTTTTTTCGGCTAGTTTTTTTTTGAATAATATTAATGATAAAAAATTTGTTATTTGCTCATGAATAACTTATAATTTTTATTCGATTAATTTTACTCGAATAATTTTTATTCCATTAATTTTATTCGAATAATATTAATGATAAAAATATTTTTGATTTGCTCATAATTTTTATTCGATTAATTTCACTCGAATAACTTTTATTCCGTTAATTTTATTTGAATAATCTCAATGATAAAAATATTAGTTATTTGCTCATAAATAACTTATATTTTGCGCCAAGCTTTTAGCTTTTAGAAAAAGAAGGGGAAAAATAAGTTTAATCCTCAACACAAATCTTTTCTCACGACGCTTAAAATATACTATATCAAAATAGAAAATAAATTTATTATGCACTATATACGATTTGGCCTGTAACTTGTGACATACAATTCTGCTCATTAAAAATTTCGGACAGACGAATAAAACACGGAACAAAAAACGGTATGGCTTTTAAGTCTATGCAAAAATAATACTCACTTGATTTTCAGTGCTCAATAATTTTAGTTGATCATTGATTAAACTGTATTTGGCGCTCTCTTCTTTACGCAGCGCTCGCTCTTTTTTCAGCTCTGGTGACCAAAATGTTTTAATGCTATGCATGGAACTGCCTAGTTTTTGATTTGTCAACTCTAGTTCCCGCTTCAGTTGTGCCAGCTCCCGTTGCAAGTCTGTGTTCTGATGCTGCAAATCACCCAGATGATAACCACGATCCACTGTAGGCATGCCGGTGTTAAAACCTTAAACGAAATTAATATATTATATTGGATAAATTCTTCTGTTTTCTTGACCTCTTTTTAATTATTATTATTATTGTCACAAAGGAGTGACGAAATATTGAAATTAAAAATTAAATTAAAATAAAGAGACCTTAAGCTTAAAAATATCAGAATACAATATTATATTAGATATTATTTAAATTTAGTGAATATTTATTTATATTTTTTATTTTTGTCCAAAAAATATTTACCTAACGGATTTGGACTCTGCCTGGCCGAACGGCCATATAATTCATCCTCCAGATATAGACCTCTTTCGAGGGATCTATCACGAGAACGATCGCGAGGTTCACGTATGGGTATAAATTCGCGATCATGATGATCTACTAGGCCACCTCTATCCAAGGATTGATATCTAGGGGCTCCTATTGTATAGAAAAAAAAATAAAGTAAAATAAAATCAAATGAAAAAAGTTAATTGGAAATTAGCAATTGAATGCAGCACCGATTCAAGTTTTCAGTTAATAATTTGATTAATAATATACCTTATTCTGTAACTTTTTCTTAACGTCACGTCACGACAATATCAAAACTAAGATATCTGCATACTCTTTTTTTCTCAGCATTTAATTACTTTTAACAGCCTCTTATTGTATTTTAAACCCTAGAAAAGATTCAAAGACTGTCAACCTGTTTGGAATGTAATTTTTGGTATTGTCTAGACGTGACGTTACTAAATATTTACAGAATAAGGGAAATTTTTTCTCACCAAGGCTGTGAAGGATGTGCTTTTAAGTTTTTTTTAGGTCTTTATTATATATTTCAAATATTTTTTGCCAGAAAAGTCGATTTGGAGACACCACTTCATTTGAAAATGTTTTTTTTTTCTTTACAATACATCAGAAAACGTCTTATTTCTCTTGGAAATGTTATGAATTATAAAAATAGTAGGAGATACTCGACATGTTCTTTTTATATTTTAAGTGCTTCCCAGTAAAATTTTGTGTTCTATATTCGATGCTTTAAATTGTCAAGATATAGAATTCTAAAATAAAGCGCATTAATTACACTAAATTTCGAGGGTGGCGTATAAGTGATTTGAGCACTGAATGAATTTTTTTATTAAAATTTATTTTCAATAATTTGAAAAATTGTTGATAAAATTAACAATTTATTTTCAATAATTTGGAAAATTTATAACGAAATGTACAGTTTTCAAAGAAGTGAAGATTACAGTCAAGTGTTGAGAAAAATTGCGAAATTTCCACCACACGGCATTGCCAGCAGTTGACCTAGACATTTTCCCCCTTTTTTCATAGTTCCGGCGCAATGCATTGTGCATGAGTAGGGTTCACAACCTGAGTAACGGTCGAATTAAGAAAAATAATATATATCTGGGATATTTGCAAAGTCCCAAGGCAATTATCAGTTAAATGAATCTTGTTATATATTTCTGGTGTTGCACAGTGGTATTAAAAAAAAAAAAAAAAAAAAAAAAAAAAAAAACTTTAACTTGCAATTCTGTAGTGAAAATCATGCAAAAATTTTTCTAACAAAAAAAAAAAAAAAAAAAAAAAAAAAAAAGTAAACTGGACCTTCAAAAATAGTTTTAATCTCATACTTTAGTGAAGGTTGTTTAAAATTCATATCTTTTAGGATTCTACATTTTTTCAATAGCCTGAGAATATTTTTTTTTCTATAATTTCTTTTCGTTTGTACTCACTTGGATAGTCAAGTCCGTGTGACATGACTGGCCGGCTGGCACTGCGACTTCTATGATGTCCCGCCCCCGCGGGACTTGTTGGCTCATCCATGTCTCTGTAGTATGGACTACCCATTGCTGAAATTCATATAATTATGGTGATGATATTATGAGGATGATGGGTTGAACGGCTTGGGTATTTTTGAATAAAACAGTGCGGGGTAGGATTTTTGTATTTTGGATTTGCTAGTAGCGTTTGAAACTCAATGCTTTTCAAATAGTAAAACCAAAAAGTAAATAAATGAAAACAACTTAATATACGATAAAAAGAAATATTAAATAAATTAAAAGTTGTGATAGTGTAAACAAGAGTGGTGAGTTTCAAGTGTTCAATAAAAGCTTTAACAAAAACATCTTTTGAACAATTTTGGAAGGCAAAGAAGAAGGCAAAATTGAAATTTGGAATTTTGTCGATATTTTAAAAGAAATAGCAGCGACACCGGATACGCATATTGAGTTTGAATTCAAGTTAAAATTGGCAAAACTGAAATAGTGTAGTTTTCTTTTTTAATACCCAAAATTACAACAACAAAAATTATAAATATTTATTCCGCCTAATTGTGTAAGGCGTGTGACGTTTACGACTATGGCGTTTTTTGTAAAATATTAAAGAAGCACACAAGCAGTTTCCTTTAATCTACTACGAAAAACGCCTGAGACGTAAACGCCTTACACAATCAGGGGGACTAAAAATATTTCTCGACTGGAAAGAAGATTATGCTAATAATTTTTTCATAGGTAACACGATGACACGCTGCACAGTGGGATTTGTTCATACAATGTTTGGCAAAAAGTATAAGGAGTGCCCGTAGAATGTTAAAATTTTGCTCTGAGCCTGTGGTCAGCTCAATTAAGAAAAATATAAAGTTTCATTAAAATTGGCCACGCCCACTACCCACCGCCCATAGAAACAAAAATTTATTTTTGGCCCAAAGTTTTTGAAATTTGGCACACAGCCTTTTATTAGCTCAATTAAGAATAAAATAAAGTTTCATCACAATTGGCCACGCCCTCTACCCACCGCCCATAGAAACCAAAATTTATGTTTGGCCCAAAGTTTTTGAAATTTGGCACACAGCCTTTTATTACCTCAATTAAGAATAAAATAAAGTTTCATCAAAATTTGCCACGCCCTCTACCCATCGCCCATAGCAACTAAAATTTTTTTTGGCGAAAGTTTTTGAAATTTGGCACAGAGCCTTTTTTTGATACCTCAATTAAGAATAAAATAAAGTTTCATCAAAATTTGCCACGCCCTCTACCCATCGCCCATAGCAACTAAAATTTATTTTTGGCGAAAGTTTTTGAAATTTGGCACAGAGCCTTTTTTTGATACCTCAATTAAGAATAAAATAAAGTTTCATCAAAATTGGCCACGCCCTTTACTCACCGCCCATGGAAACCAAAATTTATATTTGGCCTTTATTATCTCAATTAACACCCACCACTCCCCGCCCATATAACCCATATTATATTTTATCCCACAACTTTTTGTTTCTTTACCAAAACTAATTATTTTATAAATAATTATTTTATAAAAATTTCATGAATTTGGAGACAAATTTTATGATTTTATAAAAGATTATTAATTATTTAAACCTTTATTTTTAATTGATAATACGCCGAAAAGGCTATATTTGCAAAAAAATCACTATTGAAATCAATAAAATTATCTTACGTACAAAAACTATAGAAGTGCGTAAACAGTTTTCAATATTTTGGAGCAAAATTTACATGTGATTTTAATTCATTATTTCAAAGATAAATAAACATTTTTTTGGGATAAAAATTATGGATTCTTCATACTGGATCAATTTTCTACAAAACTGCATCATTACCTTTTTAAATTTTATGTGTCGAAAAAATTACTTATTGCACAAAAAATCCCACTGTGCGGTGCGACATTATTTAATTTCATTAAAACAGTAAAATAGGCTTTCATTAGGACTTTTATTCCCCGCGGGATTCAATAGACATCAAAATTACTTTGTGGCTAAAATATTTTTCTTTTTAATTTTTAAATTAAAATGTTTTTTTATAGAAATTCTGTACAAGATTTAAATAAATTTGTACTCCTTTTTAAGCCTTATTTTGTATAAATGTTTTTGTTGTTTATATCAAATTAAACTGAAGAAGAAAAAAACAAGATGGTGAGTTGCTAAGTGAGTACATTTTGCAATTAAATTCATAAAATAATGAATTTTATAAGCCGTGCAATTTGTTAAAAAAAATTTTGTCGTTTTTCATATTTTTTATTTATTTTTTACCATAATTGCAATCCAGTTTGAGGCTTTTAAAGTGTTAACTCGTCAAATAGAAAGCACGATGATTATTCACCTGGAAAGGTGAATCAACTAAAAACTACAATTTATTGCTATTGCTTATGTTGTTGTTGCTGTTGCTGCTGTTGCAGTTGCCACTGCTGTTCTATTTGGTAACTACAGATCTGAAGGTGTTTTTTTCTGTTGTTGTTGCAATTTTGTAACATTTATAGTTGCCATTGTTGTTGTTGTTGTTGTTAAAGCAAAAACATTTGACAGTGATTTTGCAATTTTGTGTCAAGTGTTTTTTCAAAGTGTTTGTGAGTGTAAATTAAGTTGTATGTGTTTATTTTTAATTGTTTTTCATTATTGTTGTGTAGTTAATGTTTGTTTTTAAATAATAAAAAGAAAAAAAAAATGAAGAACAAAATGAAAAATAAATGTTTTTGTTTGTTTGTTTTTCATAAAAGAAGCAACAAAAAGAAGAATGTTTCATGCGCATGCGTGATGTAAGATAATAAAATTAGTTTAGGATAAATTTGTTAATTTGCACTCTTAATATTAAATTTATTTTTATGTTTAATTGAAAATAATAAAGCAGCAGACTTTTGACTTGTTTCTTTAATGGCAACAGAGTATTTGACTGTTTTCGTGCATTCATTTAAATTTTAGTTTTGATGCACTTTTTCTTTTTTGTATTTTTTTTATAAATGGGAAATCATTAATCTGGCGTATTAAAAAAAAATTTGTGGATGCTTTAAAATAAATTTTATATGAGAATTACATATTAAAGCACATTTTAAGTACGCGGAAAATCAGGGGGCATATATAGGGGCCATCCCCTGAGTGCTGGTCCTACTCCTAAAAAAAAAAAAAAAAAAAAAAAAAAAAAATCAGGGGGCAAGTTACGGCATTCGATATCGCTTGAAATTTCCACTAAAATTGTGTGGAAATTTCGATCGATATCGAATGCGGTATTTTGGCCCCTGTTCATTTTTCATTTTTTAAGCTCAATAATTAATTTTATTAGCAGAAATTAGTGTTTCAACAGATTTTATTAAATATAATATAAAAAAAAAATATTTTTTACAAAAAAAAAAAAAAAAAAAAAAAAAAACAACACAGACAATTACCAGCAGCATTTACACGGGACATTTTGCTGACGCAATTCGGACAGGCAGTACAAAATGCAGAAAATAAAACAACAATAAAAAAATTCGCCTCAAGGCTGAACTCATCAATTAAAACAAGAACAGAAAAAAGTCATCATCATCACACACCCAGGATAGCGAACATTGCCCTCACTTCGTTGCCACGCTACAGGATCTACCCTAAGCCCAATAAAGTAATTTAATGAGGGTACTCACAGCAGGAGCACTAACCCTAGAGTAGTCACTAGTCACCAGGCATTCCTTCACCTTGGCCGAGCATCAATTCGTACCCAAGAACATTCCTTCGACCACAGAATTATAAAAATTTTTTCTTGAGGAAGCACTGAAGTCCGCCATATGTCATCATTATCTGAATGAACTTTCACAAACGGAAAATCATGGTAAATGGAATGATGTTGCCAGCACTTTCAAATAGATTCATGGTAAAATATTTGCTGGGGAACATCACCACTTTTTCAGTCTACAAGGCATTTCCTTAGCTGGACATACCGAAACCTGTAGTATCAGTCTGGAAGACCTATCCCAGGGGGTTGGTTACCTTTCCATACACTTTGGTTCTGTGTTGAAACTTAAGAGTCCTCTCCTCTCGCCTTCTGTCAGAACTCTACTCCTTTTGAATTTTCCCTTGCTCTGTTATTTCATAGATTGAGAAGGAATTTTATGGGTTACTGGAAAATAAGAGGAGCCAGAGGCTGTTAAAAATGGTCTGTTGCTAAAGAAAACGGTCACGAGAGTGCGCTTTTCTGTATGTTGCCTAGACGTTGACGCCGGCAAATACTTCAGTATAAGGGTAAATATTAGGGGATTCATTCGGTTAACCGTTAATCGGTTAAGCGATTAATTACTGTCCGCTTAACTGATCAGTTAAAAAATTGGCTAGTTTTGATTAACAATTAAACCGATTGATTTCGAACGATTAATCGATTACACCGATTAAATTCAGTCGATTAATCGATTAACCGAAAAAATAAAATTTTTATTTTTTTGTAGCTTAAAGCTGATTACCGTGTGGTTAGGAATATTGTCGACTGCTGGACATGGTGATGAAGGGTACGAGCACTTTTTCACAACTGGTGTGAATATATAAAAAAAAAAATTTATTCGACTAAAAACCACTTATTTTTTTACATATTTTGCTTTTATATTAATTTTGTATTATCCGATTAATGGTTAACCGATTAATTATTATCCGATTAACTGAGCGGTTAATTTAAAATTAGCTATTATCAAATATGAATTTAAATTATCCATTAACGCTTAAACCGGTTAATTTTATTCGATTAATCGACAAACTGGAAAAGTATTTCTATATTAAATTGAATTAAGATTCATAGGCTAATTGTTCGAAATTTGTTTTTAAATCTCAGAAAGACATGATAAATATTCCAAGGCACAAAGGAAAGTCAACATCGGTTTTATTCAACTTACACAGCAGAGCAGAACAGCTGTTTTCGAAAGACGCAACCCTTTCATCATCAGTGCTCATGTGTATTGTGTTTGTCACCACTTATTAGGTGGCTTAGTTGAATGTGATAACAGTTCCTATTTACACAAATTTTATTGTGAAAAGGAATACGAGAACTGTTTCAACCTGATGTTAACATGTTATTGTTATAATACCCGTGTTACCGTTTGATTATTTTTCTTCATGTCCCATTTTTCTGAATTTGGAAAAGTATTTGAAAAGTATTTGTTGAAAAGTATTTGTTTGTAACTTGAAGGAATATTGTTGAGTGTAAACTCTGGTATTGGAATTTTCATCTGTTTCAACTGCTAGACATAGTGATGCTGGGTACAAGGACTTTTTCACAACTGGGCGAATATTTATTTGAACAAAAGAAAAAATAAATTTTTTTCTTCGTCAAAAAAACATTTATTTTTCAACATAATCTGCTTTTAAATTACCTAGAGTATTTATTCGATTAATCGTTAATCGGTTAACCGATTAATAATTAATCGATTAATTTTTTGCTCAATTTAAATAATGCTATTTTCGATTAACGATTAAACCGATTAATTTCAGTCGAAAAATTTTTTTTCCAAAATTATTTCAGATATAAAACTTTTTCTGCAATATAAAGAACTTCCTGGACCACCATTTCTATATAGTGGTATATGTGTACCCATCACCTTATTTTTAATGACCACTAATTTCCCATTTTTTTTATAGATTTTTTTTTCAATTGATATAATTTGACTTCTCAAATTATTTTAGATATAAAACTTTTTCTTCAGAAAAAAAGGGTTCCCAGTTTTTTGCTTCCAAATGAAATTAATCAAATTTTACTCCAAATGTTAAGTGGTTAACAGAGCTCTGTTAGCTGCATACTAGGTTTGGTACAACTTTTGGTTTGTGCCTTTGCTAATGTAAATTTAAATATATGTTCACACACACACACACATCTTTTTTTTATACTTCTGTGAAAAAGAAATTAATATTGTGCAAATGTGCTTAAAAATAGCTTTCCAACGACATATGTTTCATCAATATTGGCGGATGTTAAGAAACTTAAAAGCGTACCACAAAAAATAATTTGCCGTATTTATATAAAGAAAATATCGTTTTGAAAGTTTCGTTCATGTTTCTTTTAACAAAAATTTTTTTGTGAGAACATTGTTGTTGTTTTTCTATATATGAAAATTGAAAAAGAAAAACAATTACCCGCAGCCAACTTGAGGTGTAAATGAATTTGCGAATACAATCGGTGTATTAAGAATAATAGCTGATTTTTACTGAACTAAATATTTGGGATTTAAGAGTCGCTTAAAATATTTTTTCTAAAAGATTATTTTTGAATATCTACTTTACCTATTGAAATAATTAATGAAATGATGGCACAGTTTATTTTATATTTAATACATAATCGGCCAATTGATTAAGTGCGGAACCGGAATTGATTCAGAAAACAAAGAATAAACTTTTTTTTTAATATTTATTTTTTCATTTAAGTAACTTCAAATGGATGCCTGTTTGCCTGCCTGCTATCAGAAATTTTGTTAAACATTTCATGAAGGCACTTATTAATTTTTCTTAAGATGTGCAGCCAAAATGCTCAACAATTTTTTTATATTTTTTATTTAAGCCATAATAAAGATGCTTGAGTTTTTATTACTTTAGTGTCCCATTTTTGACACTGTCCCATATTGCGAGTACAAAGCCAGTCAGTCAGTCAGTCAGTCGAGTCGAGTCGAGTCGCTTTAATAAATGGCTGCTCAGCAACTTATTTTACTGGCTCATTTGCTGGTGGTTCATAATCATGTGGTTGTCGCCTGCTGTGTTCTGGGCTCCATAAAAACTTTAAATTTATTTGTCTTCTCGCCAGCCATTCTAACAGCATTATGACAAAATCAAATATGTTATTAAAACAAAATTGTTTTTTTTTGTGAATAAATTTATAAGAAAATGGAAAATTATATATTAACGTTTGCAGTTGTTTTAGCAGCAGCCAAGAATTGATGCCATTAATTTATAGTCATGAGCTTTTTTATTGGCTGGCAAAGTTTTCGGCAGTAGCACTTTAGCATTTTTGAGAAAACTATTTTCTTTGTCAATTTAACGAATTTTAACAAACTTCTAAAAGTATATTCATTAAAAACTAACGCATAATTTATTAGATGACGAAGAGTTTTTCTTACAGCTTTCTTTACAAAATAATAGCCACTTAGCAGGGCTGGAAAACTTTGTGTTTATTGGAATTTCATGTAACAAATATTTTAAATAAAGGTGAACATGAATTTCAATTTGTTGCCAATTAGTAATTTGTTATTGCTGTTTTAATATATTTGAGCTTTAAAAGTGGTTTTACTCTATTAAAACATTAGCCAAGCAAGCAAAATTTAAAGACAAATCATATGCGTTGCTTAAACTTTTGTTTAATTAAATTTTTTTGGCCAAATATAATAAAATATTTTCACTTTTTATTCATCCCTATCGTGAATAATTTTTGGCCCGAAAATTTTCTCTTTTCCCTAAAATTGCAATCATGAAAAAATTCCTCGTAAATGATTTCATGTTAAAATTAAATTCCCCTTATCGTGAATGATATTTTCCCGCGAGTGATTTCATGCTAAAATTAAATTCCCCTTATCGCGAATGATTTTTTCCCCTCGAGTTATTTCATGCTAAAATGAAATTCCCCTTATCGTGAAAGATTTTTTCCCGCGAGTGTTGTTATGCTTAAATTAAATTCCCTTTATGGTGAATGATATTTTCCCCTCGAGTGATTTCATGCTAAATTAAATTCCCCTTATCGTGAATGATTTCTTCCCGCTAGTGATTTTATGCTCAAATTAAATTTCCCCTTATTGTGAATGATTTTTTTCCGCGAGTGATTTCATGCTAAAATTAAATTCCCCTTATTGTGAATGATTTTTTTCCCGCGAGTGATTTTATGCTCAAATTAAATTCCCCTTATCGTGAATGAATTTTTCCCGCTAATGATTTCATGCTAAAATTAAATTCCCCTAATCGTGAATGATTTTTCCCGGTGAGTTTTTTAACTTTCCCTTTAATTTTTATTCCCATAGTGTTTGATGGGGAATCGAGTGGAAAATTTAAGTATTTTCTATTATAATTCGAATATTAGAGTTTACAAATTTTATTTTAGAGGCAAGAGCCGTCAATAAGACGCAAACTGATATATTTTTGCAACAAATCAATTGCCCGCATCTCTGTAAAACTTGTTGCTCCAATTCTAAACATTAAGAATATTTTTAATGTGGTTTGTTCAGTTTCCAAAATGTATCCAAATTTATTTATTTATTTATTTGCAATATTTAAAGACATAATCAATTATGTAATTAAATTAAGAGGGTACTAACAGCTGAGGTTTTAGACCCGCGTATCCAAATTATTTTACTATTGTATTAAATATTTAGCCATACTTTTTTAAAATTTTCTTATAAATGAAAATTTTTCAACACAAATTTGTTTGATTTTTTACGTTATTTTCAGCTTTTTCTCTTTTTTACATTCACTGAGAACTGATAGCGAGAATAATATATCATGAGAAATTCACTATACCATTTTCCCCTTCGAGTGGAATAAAAATTTCACATGAACAAAAATTCCCCTTCTTATTCACAATAGCGGTGATTGTTTTATCGTCACTCATAAAAATAGAAATATGTATATATGAGTACTGAAGTGTAAATCTGGAAATCTGGGATATTTTTTTTTTTTAATTATTCAAATTAATAAAAAATTTAAAGCCAATAACTTAACTTCAACATGATTAGACATATTTTATTTATATTAAATTGAATTAAGATTCATAGGCTAATTGTTCGAAATTTGTTTTTAAATCTCAGAAAGACATGATAAATATTCCCAGGCACAAAGGAAAGTAAACATCAATTTTTTATTCAACTTACACGTTTTACTTGTTTCATAATTTAGGTGCTAAGTCTCGACTAACTTTGTTCAGTGAGTTGTGTTTTGCTCACTAAACACAGTTTTTTTGTAATTTTACTTAATTTTACAGTAATTAAGTATTAATTGGGCATTCATTTAATTAAAATTTTCTATGGTTAATTGAGCTCAATAATGGCGTTAATTGCGATAAGCTCAATTAAGGTTTATATCTGACCGCCGTATAAAAGTGTGTTACTATCGGTTTGTTATAGTACTGATGAGAAAAGTGTAGCGGCTTTAGAAAACAGCTCTACTGCTGTCTGCTGTGTAAATTGTAAATTGGATAATTAAAACTGATAATGACTTTGCTTTGGGGTTTGGAATATATATCATTTCTTTTTTTAAATTTAAAAATACATTTTCGAACAATTAGCCCATTAACTTTAATTAAATTTAAATATAGAAATTAGTTTAATGGAACAACAAGCAGAGAAGTAGCACAGACAACAACCTGTTTTGTGCTTGTGTAAATAATCATTCCCACGCAAACATATACATATGTACATATATGCTATTTCTGGCAGGTTGTAGTCTGTATCCTGCTGTCGTCTAATGTATGCTGTTTTGCTCTGCTCTGGAATTTGAACAATTAATGATGCTGGCTTTCTTTTGAGCCTTGGAATATTGCCCATGTCTTTCTAAATTTAAAAATAAATCCTCGAAAAATTAGCTCATCAACCTGTTTTGTGGCTGAGTAAATAATCGTTCCCAAGCAAAAACATATTTATTCCTTTTTGCGGCAGGTTATAGTCTGTAGCCTGTGCTGTCGTTTAATGTATTAAACACATTCACGACAGCAGGCTACCGACTACATGACTACAGACATAAAATATATGCTTTTATATGGGAAAATTAGCACGGACTACAACCTGCCGTGTAGCCGTAAAATTACTCATTGTTAAATAAACACATGTATTGTATTTTTGTAGTTGGTAGCCGGCAGTCGTGAATGTGTTTACAGCTTCACTTATGGTGCCTCATTATAAGTACAGTCGTGTATTTGCCGTGCTGAAGTTTCCCGGTAGTTTCTCCAAAATATAAAAATAACTTTTTTCTTTTCTTAAAAAAGCCTGCACGATAACAGACAAAATACTCATTGTTTGAACTTTTTTTTTCATATTTTCAATTAAATTTCAATTGTCATTTAATTGCTAAACTTTAATTGCATTTTGCTACAAAGTAAATTTTTTTTTTTTTTTTTTTTTTTTTTACTTTAAAAGTACAGTAAAACTTCGATATAACGAATGCCAAGGAGATCCGAAAATACTTCGTTATAGCCATTGCTTCGCTATAAATATAAACAGCAAAGCCTTGATATAACGAAAGTTGAAGAAATACGAAAAAAATTCGTTATAACTACACTTTTGCACACACATTAAGAATTCGTTTTTTTTGATAACGGGACTTGACACCATTTTGTTATAATTTTATTCTTACTTCGTTGTATAGAGGGTTTTGTATGAATAATTCGCTGTATAGAGGCTTTACAAATGCGCTTGTAAATACATTTAAATTTCGCTATTTTTATAAGGGAACTTTACCATTTAGGATTTAGTCTGATTTCGTTATATTGAGGAATTTAAAGAAATATTTCGTTATATAGAGACTTTGTTGCTCAGAATTTTTTCGTTAGAGCTATAGTGTATTTTTTGGTATGAAAAACTTTGCAATAAAGAGGTTTTCTCAAGGTCCTGAATAAAACATACGTTATATTGAGTTTTTCGTTATAACGAAGTTCGTTATATCGAAGTTTCACTGTACTTTTTTGTTTAATTTAAGCAAAATATAAATCAGAATATTATGAAACATAAAAGTTAATAAATTCATTCACCTAAAGGACTTCCACGTGTACCGTAATCCCGTGATGGTGAACGATCAACTGTTGGCAATTCGGTAAGTCGTCTGTTACGACCCGGGCTACGAACACCAGAGCTAGTTACAGGATTGTAATCGTCTCGTGACATAATATGCCGCGGTAGGGCCGCGGTTGAATATCAATTTTTTAGTTTTTTTTTCCTTTTTTCTTAAATCTCTTTTTTCACCGAACACCTCTTATTTGGTAACGTTTCGATAGCACACACACACAACTTTCTTTTTAGGCGTTTAGGAGGTGGTGAGTGTGAATGTAGCATCTGCAAATGCAAGAAAAGAGAGAGAGAGAGAGTTAGAGAGAAAGAGATAGAGTGACTTAGTTAAACAAAGTAAATCTTAATCTTAATATGATTTAATGACTTTTAGTGAGTTTTTTTTGCGAGTAATTGTTTAACAAAATGAATGACTCTCAAATTATTAAATTTAAATTATTAACGGTGGTTGCTGATGGAGGGGGTGGGAGGTGTGTTCTTAAGTGCAATAAAATAAAAAGTGCTCGGTGCTGGGTTTTTAGGTGAATATAATTTAAAGTAAAATACTTTGAGTGATCATGAAAATATATTTTAATTTTCTTTTAAAAGCTAATAACTGCAACAATTAATTCGGCAAGAAATTGTAGAGATTTTTTTTGCGATTTATTTATTTTTGCTTCAATAGTTTAAAATTTTAATGGGTCTTTTAAGTTTAAGTGATGGTACTCTGATAAAAATCTTTTACATATTCTTCTAAAACGTCTTTCGCTGCATAAGAAACTTGCTGCGAAGTAAAACTGTAAAACGATGGTAACTCTAGTTGTTACAGATGAGTACTGATAATGGGAATATAGCGACTTCCGAAAATTTCGTTTTTCTGTTTTGCTGTTTTTCTTAGATAATTTTCCTTTGTTAATTGTTACATTAATTCTTTTAAAGGATTTCTGTAATATTAAATCCTGCCTACTTTCGATTTGAGAATAAGAAAACGATGGTAACTCTAGTAGTTACAGATGAGTACTGATGATGGGAATATACCGACTTCTGAGAATTTCGTTTATGTGGTCTGGTGGTTTTCTTAAACGATTTCCCTTTATTAATTGTTACATTGATCCTTTTAAAGGATTTCTGTGATATTACATCCTGCCTACTTTGGAATTGAGAATAAGAAAACGATGGTAACTCTAGTAGTTACAGATGAGTACTGTTGATGGGCATATAGCGGCTTCCGAGAATTTCGTTTATATGGTCTGGTGATTTTCTTAAACAATTTCCCTTTATTAATTGTTACATTAATTCTTTTAAAGGATTTATATAATATTAAATCCTTTCTACTTTGAATTTGAGAATAATAAATATTTTCATAAAAAAATGTTTGTGTTATTTCCTCTCTAATAGGGTGGGGCAAATTTGAGGTTAGGAAGTAAATTGCCTGTCAAATGATAAAATGTCAAGAATTCAGCTGTCATCTTTTGACATTTATTGAGTAAAAAGTTGGGAAATTTTAACCCTGGAACGCTACACTCTTGAACGAAAACAACGCAATTTTGATTAATATCATTTTTAGCGATGAGACCTATTTTCAACCAAGCGATTATTGAAACAAATAAAATTGTCGCTTATGGGGCTCACAAAATCCACAAAGTGTCCTTGAAAAACTGTTACATCCAAAGAAAGTGATCGTATGGTCCGTGTTGTGGTTAGCCAGCACCATCGGCCCGTATTTTTTGAAAATGGGCGAGGAAACACCGCCATAGTGAATTCTCTGCGCTGCCATCACATGATAACCGATTTTTTGTGCCCACAATTGGCTAATGTTGACATCACTGTCTTTTGATTTCAGCAAGAGGGCGCCACAAGCCACATAGCCGGCCAAAAAAATTGAGTTACTGCCTGAGAAATTTCCCGCTGCCATAATTTCTCCTTTTTGGCGATGTCAAATCGTCTTTGTGATTTAACGCCGCTGGATTATTTGTTCGGGGGCCATTTAAAAGACCGGGTTTACGTGAACAAACTACAAACAATCTGACGCTCTGAAAGATGAAATAAGGGAAACTTTCTGTGAAATGAGCAGACGTCGGTCGATGTGCTGAAAGTAGATATATTTGCCCGTCATCATATTCCATTATTAATTCCCATATTTCTCCTTTAAATTGATGGCAATAAAACTGAATTTGCCTAAAAAAAGTGTATTATTAAGCCAATTTACTTCCTAACCTCAAATTTGCCCACCCTTTCCTAAGATCCTTGGATATCTTAAAATTTATATATAGGGTCCGCCATCTAACGTTTTCTTTTCAACTAGTGCTTATTTCGTGAATGGTAACACTTTAGCGCATGTCCGATTTGACAGATAATTAGTTTTATCCTTCCGCTGAACGAATATGGTTGACCATCCAATGCGCCTGCGATCGTCTTACAGAAGATGCCGATTTTGCCAAAAAAAATTATCTTTTCAGATGAAACTCATTTTGATCTTGGCGGGCATATAAACAAGCAAAATTGTCACATTTGGGGCACAGAAAACCCGCACGCATACATTGAAAAGTCGACACACCCAAAACGAGTCACTGATTGGTGCGGATTTTGGTCCAGAGGGAAGCATAATTGGGCCATTTTTCTTCGATAATGAGAAAGGAGTGGCCGTTACAGTCAATGGCGATCGTTATCGAGCCATATGGAACGAATTTTTGTTCACAAAAATTGAAGAGGAGGATATTGGCAACATTTGGTTACAACAGGACGGCGCTACGTGCCACACAGCCGAACATACACTCGATGTTTTGCGCCCTGTTTTTGAAGATCGCACTATCAGCCGCAGAGCTGATGTCGTTTGGCCACCTCGGAGCAGCGATTTGTCACCGTTGGACTATTAATTGTGGGGTGCCGCCGTCAAAGATAAGTGTTACGCCGACAAGCCAGAGACAATTGACGCTTTAAAGGACAATATTCGTGAAGCCATTGGTGAAATACAGCTGCACACAATCGATAATGTGCTTAAAAATTGAAGCGATCGTGTAGGCTACTGCATGGCCAGCCGAGGCAGCCATTTGAATGAAATTATTTTCCATTCTTAACCGGAAGGATTGTACTTTCAAATAAAAATAGGAAATTTGAGAAAATATTCAGTAGTTTTTTTATAGTATTTAAAAAAAAAAGTTATTCGGCGGACCCTATATTTCCCTTCATAAAAGGTTGTCAATTTTTTAAAATAAACCAAAACGCCTTTTATTCAATGCGTTTTTTTTTTTTTGGAAAAACTGCTTAATTTTTTTCTTCTGGGTTTTAGTGCTTTCTGAAATTAAACAGTTGACAACACTGACAAAAATTACTGCTAAATAATGAAAAAAATAAATAAATAAATTCTATGCCAAATTGAAGTGAATGTGCAAAATAGTTACCATTTACGATCAATTCACTTTAATAGCAATAGTTTAAAATTTCACATTCCAACATTTAGTTCAAATAACAAAAATAAATAAATTCCAAAAAGTTTTAATTTCTATTGTTGGGAATAGGAATAATTTCATTTATCTACTCCCATTGATATCAATGGAAAAGCTGCAGCGTTTCGCTCGTACTTCGCATGCAATACAACATGGAAAATAATTATCAAAATATTATTTATTAACAAAAACGTACACACACACACACACACACACGTACAAAACCATACGTTCGAGTGTGTGTACGTACGAGTAAATTTCTATAAATAATTTAATTCATAGAGGAATTGATAACGTGTTGGGAAATTGGTACAAAGTCGATCCCATCATCGATAGCTATAGACACGACATTGCATGTCGGTTGGCCGTAACCGATACCAAACAATGAGTGGAGTTACACCATCCGCCAAGCCAACAAAAAAAAAAAAAAATGCTGCTCACACAATCAGCCGAATAAAAATGTGAAAATGAAAAATGGAAAGAGACAGGCACAGACTGGCTAATAGACAGACAGACAGCCTGCCAAAGACTCACGATTAGAATACACTTTTTAATTTTCTCTATTTCTATTTATTTCCATTTGACTGTTTGCACACAGCCGAACGTGCGATGTGCGTGTGGTTGTGCCAGTTTTTATCAGGTAAAACCATTTTTCACCTGCTTTTTTTTGGAGCGTTCTTGTTTGTTTTGTTTGTTTTCTTCTAAATATTTTTATATTCACTCCATTTATGAATTGGAGGTTATACGAGTATTGAGTTTTTGTTTGGGGGCGTTTCAAAAGGCATGACAAATATTTAATTATAAACTGTTTTAAAATAAAAGTAATAAACGGGTTTAGACTCTTGAACACGGAGGAGGTAAAAAAATACAAAGAATTGTGTATTTTTTTCAATTAAAAGTCCTGTCATATTATATTTGTGAATGCGTTCTACTACTTTCTGTGTCTTCTTTATAAATGACATTCTATAGGGTGTTTTTTTATATACAGTGACACAAGTTTAAATCATATAACACAAGGAAATATATTTTTAATATCAACGAAACGTGCCTTATTGGAAAGAAAATTTTATGAAATTATCTCATTGTCGACTGAATTCTTTCTTGCGTACAAATATATTTAAAACAAGAACAAAAGTTTATAAATTCTTTTTGTTTCAAATGTATTTAGAATTCATTCGGCACTGAGAAATAGGCAGCAATGCTTAAATATTATTTCTGTCATGTGGCAACTACGGCTGGTGTGTAGAAGGCGCCATCTGGCACACAAATTTTAAACAACTAATAAACACAACGCCAGTTGCTGAGAACGGCGACGAATTGCTGGTATAGGATAATTTTCAATGTTTTACTGTAAAGCGGCTGCAGCTGCTTCCGAATTAGGGGTTACTATGCTTTTCAGACATTACCTTTGCAGGTAGCTCCTTAAAACTTCTATGCTACTGCACAAATCTCTAAATAACAGTGGAACGGATGTGTATATAAGAATCTAAAAGAAGTAGAAGTAGTTTTCCAAATATAAACACATGTATTCTATTTCGGTATTCGTGTAGCCGGCAGCCTGCTGTCGTGAATGTGTTTGGTAGGTTGCCCGTTACCCGTTTTGATAAAAGAAACATTTATTATTATCACGTATTCATGGCGATTTGGCAAAACAGACTTAATAAATGACAACTACAGTCGACTCCGCTTTACTGGAAATAACCAAAACAATTTTTTTTCAGTTATCCGATTTTTTTCTCTAAAACGTAGTTCGGATTACTGAAATTTCTTACAGTTAAGCGTACTGCATCAAATCAGTAAAACAATATCTTCTATATATCAAATCTGTATATTTTTTACGTCAATTTAACGCAAAAATTTTATTAAAAAAATTATTAATTTTGTTGAAATTTTTCACGAATTCCTCGAAAATGTCTAGCCACTTGCATTGACAATATCATAGAAAAAGACAATAAAGCACGTAAGAGCAAAAAGGACAAATACATTTTGCCATTTAATTTTTTAACGGACAAAACATGCACAATTTTTTCAGCCTTAAGTTATGCAATCGATTTGTAATAAATAAATTTGTCATTGTTTGTTTTTTCACTAAAGCGAAGAAAGTTTGATACAAAACGTACTTATGGGCTTGCTTTTGGTTTTCAGTAATATGATATTTTCAGTAAAGCGATGTTTCGCTAAAGCGAAGTGAATAAGAATAGCTGCGTTTAAAATCAGTGCGGGGATTTCTATCACTTTCAGTAATCCGATTTTTTCATCCTTAAGTTATGCAATCGATTTCTAATAAATAAATTTGTCATTGTTTATTTTTTCACTAAAGCGAAGTAAGTTTGTTACAAAACGTAGTTGTGGGGTTGAGTTTGGCTTTCAGTAATACGATATTTTCAGTAAAGCGATGTTTCGCTAAAGCGAAGTGAATAAGTCTAGCTGCGTTTAAAATCAGTGCGGGGATTTGTATCAGTATTGTATTTCAGTAATCCGATTTTTTTCAGTAAAGCGTGTTGCGCTAAAGCGGATTTGACTGTAGTTTGGCAAATGAAGCTTTAACAAGATGGCTGTTAAAGTTTAAAGTTCCCTATAGGAAGACCCTTTGTTTTTACAATATTTTGTTATTCTTGTGTTGTTTATGCTCTTAATTTTTAAGAAATTTAATTAAATTTATGCTGTGATATTCGAAACCTGATGCTGAGCACACTTCCCACATAATGTTGGATATGTTTGTAACGCTGCAATTGAAAAGTGCAATTAAGCAAACAGAAATTAATATTTTTTTTTCTTTATTAAAACATTCATTTGAGCTGAATAAATTCAAGATGTAGTTGAAGGACGGCCGGCATCACTCCCAACATTTTTAATTATGCAAAATGAAGGGTATAAAAAGTTCGACCTCGCCACAAGTAACCACTCGTATTTGTATTTATTTGTTAAAAAGTTATCACACACACACACAGCAGCATTTTTTTTAATTCAGTTCGGTTTGCAGCAGACCACGTTTTGGATTATGTTTCCAATTGTTAAAAATTATAAATGAGCGAGTGGGAAAAAAATATATAGATTTTCATTCATAAAGATCTAGATTAAATAATCGTACATGTTGTTCGACCGAGCGACCACCCTACCGCCCGCCCGCTGCCTGCTAAGCTTCCTGTGTGTGGAACAAAGAGGAGGAGGGTGGACTGGATTAACAATGAAAAGAAAGTTTTGAATGTAAAAGTACTCGCAGTTGCCGCGGTGGAGTGGCAGTAATTGCAGTTGCAGTTGTACGGAGTGTTTGTTTGTTGGCTGTTTTATTAAGTTTTTTGGCTGTGCGCTTTAGAATAGGCAGAAACAATTGCTGGTACGTGCATCTATAGCCGTTTAATATGATATGAATTGTGGGCTGTGGATACACCCGTCTCGTCAACTTTATTATCATTATTATTGTTATTATCAAAGTAGGCTGGCAGGCTGGCTGGCAGGTTGGCAGGTAGGCAACAACAACAACAGCAGCCAAGAGGAAAGTTGCTATGAGTTGCAACGTGTGGGTGAATAATATGTGCAGAGAGTTGTTGTGTGCTTTTTTAGTTGTTCACTTCGTCTTGGAGTTTTCTGTGGCAGTGCAACACAATTTTTAGCTTTTGTTTAGGGGTTTGCGTGCTTTTATTTAAAACAAAAACACAGGGCAAATTATTACAATTTTGTTGTTGTTGTTGTCTATTTTTCCTCATTTTAAATACGAACAAAAAAAAAAAAGAAGCAACAAAAATATTTATCATGTTTAATATACACACGGCTGCACTTGGCATGCGATTTGTTTGTCAAACAGCAAAACAAAGTCGCAGAATAATTTGGCCTGCAATTTCAATATTTTTAATGTCTTTGAGCCAAATAGTTGCAGTGTCTTCTGAATTGGGCTACTTTAAATAATGAATATGCATTTTTGTTCCAGTTACTCGTACATTTTCCGTTGCAACAATTTCTCTGCTGTTCATTAATTTCGCACATGAATGCAACTGCTGCATTACACAGAGCCCAACAGAAACATTCCTGGTTGTTGCAAAAAATTAGGAAATGCTAAGGAAGTTGCCGTCTCATGCAATTTAGTTGAATTTAAGTACTTTCGTTGTCATTAATCGATGTACGGGAGTCATAAAGAAAAAGAAAACTATTCGGAATACACATTTACGCCGGTATTCATAAAATTTAAAATGAGGTTTGAAATGTATTTTAATTAAATTTTTTCATACAAAATTTTCTTAAAACAGATTTCAAATACGTTTTATTTAAAAAAAAAAAAAATTAAAAAATTTATTTGAAATATATAAATTTTTTTTAATTCAAATTGTTTTTTAAATCTGTAAAATTGCTATAAACTTTAATATATTATTGCATTTCTAATAAATGGTGGGCAAATTTGAGGTTAGGAAAAAAACTGGCTGTCAAATGGCGAAATGTCAAGAATAGAACTGTCATAATTTGATATTTATTTAGTAAAAGGTGGGGAAATTTTAACCAGGGAACACTACACTCTCCAACAAAAAATTTTAATTGTGAAAATTTATCTACTGTTTGAAAAAATTATCGAAAAAACGCTTATTTTAACAAAATTTTCCTTAGAATTGAGACCCATTTTCAATTACGCTGTTAAGTAAACAAAGAAAATTGTCGCATATGGGGCTCACAAAATTCACAAACAGCCCTCGAAAACCCATCTTACATCCAAAGCAAGTGGCCGTATGGTGCGATTTGTGGTCATCGGCCCGTAGTTTTTCGAAAATGAGTAAGGAAACGCTGTTAAAGTGACAACCAAACCGTGACAATCGATTTTTTTGTGGCCATAATTGACTCGTGTTGACATCACTGTCTTTTGGTTTCAGCAAGAGGGCGCCACAAGCCACACAGTCGCCCACAAGCAATTCAGTTGTTGCATTAGAAATTTCCCGGCCGTGTAATTTCTCGATTTGGCGATGTCAATAGGCCGCTTCGTCTCTGTGATTTAATGCCGCTAGATTGTTTGCTCTAGGGTCATTGAAAAAAATGGGCTCACGTGAACAAACCACAAACAACTGACGCTCTGAAAGATGAAATTCGGCGATGCATGGAGCAAGTAAGCGAATACTTGTTGCAGAAGGTGGTTAAAAATTTTGTGAAAAGAGCGGTCGTCTGCCGGGGAGCTACAGGTGGATATTTGCCCGACATTATATTCTATTCTAAAATCCCATACTACTACTTTTCATTCATATCAATACAACTGAATTTGTGTAAAAAAAAGTGTGTTGTTAAGCCAATTTAGTTCCTAACCTCAAATTTGCCCAGCCTTTAGTATGGGGTCTCTGCAGCATGCATTTCCATGATAAAGTGAATTTCGAAGTGGCCGTACAAGCACGAAAGATGCTGAACGTTCGGGACGTTCAATTGAGGTTTTTGCATCCGAAACAATTGAAAAAATTCGCAATATGGTTTTAGCCGGTCGGAGATGGAAAGAGGGAGGGACATGTGGAGGCCACATGATGCAGTGGTTTCAATTTTGAATGATCACTAGGGTATGGGAAAATTTTCCGCAAGATGGGTGCCGCGTTTGCTCACACTGCAAGGGTGCAAACGTATGCAGCTTCCATTCGGAAAGATCTATGAATTGGGCTACGAATTGCCCCTCATCTGTCCTATTCTCCGGACTCAGCATCGAGTGCGTCAAACTTGAAGAAATGACTGAGCGGCAAGTGATTTCACTTTAACGACGAAATTATCTCACAAAGAATGCCTATTTTGATGACCTCGAGAAGTCATATTTTTCGGAAGAGATAAAAACTTTGCAGAAATGTTGGACTAACTGTCTTTTGCATAAAAAATATTTCTGTTTTTATAAAAGTTTTATGCAGCGAATTTTTTTATGGAAATCTCTTTTATAAATCTTTTATAAATTAAAAATATTTTTTATGAATATGGCCTTATGAGTACGACGAAAAATAAAATAGCTTTTTTTATGAAAACAGGAATTTTATACAAAAAGTCAAAAATTTATTGACCCACCCTCGGACAAAAAAAAAAAAAAACATCACTGCAATCTTCTCTTTGATTTCGTTTGATTTTAATATGAATTTAATTTTTCTAAAGTATAAAATAGGTTAATTTAAAAAAAAAAAAAAAAAAAAAAAAAAAAATTCCCAGCTCTGAGATTAGATTTCTCAGATCTTTAATGGCAATTTGCAAGACATAAATCCAAGATCGAAGTCTCTAGTTTAGACGAAAAATAAAATAGCTTTTTTTTATGAAAACATAAGTTTCATCCAAAAAGTCACGAATTTATTGACCCACCCTCGGACAAAAAAAAAAAAAAAAAAAAAATCAATGGTCCAACACTGCAATCTTCTCTTTGATTTCGTTTGATTTTAATATGAATTTAATTTTTTATAATAGGTTAATTTAAAAAAAAGAAAAAAAAATTCCCAGCTCTGAGATTAGATTTCTCTGATCTTTAATGGCAATTTGCAAGACATAAATCCAAAATCGAAGTCTCTAGCTTAGACGAAAAATAAAATAGCTTTTTTTTATGAAAACTTGAGTTTCATCCAAAAAGTCACGAATTTGTTGACCCACCCTCGAAAAAAAAAAAAAAAAAAAAAAAAAAAATCAATGGTCCAACACTGCAATCTTCTTTTTGATTTCGTTTGATTTTAATATGAATTTAATTTTTCCGAAGTATAAAATAGGTTTAATTAACAAACAAAAAAAAAAAACAAAAAAAAATCCCAGCTCTGAAATGTACTAGTACCAGTTTAGATTTTTCTGATCTTCTGATCTTTAATGGCAATTTGCAAGACATAAATCCAAGATCGAAGTCTCTAGCTTATTTGGGAGCTTCGGAAAATGCTGACAAACAAAAATACACATGACTACTGATGATAAAAGTGTAGCGGTTTTCGAAAACAGCTATTCTGCTCTGCTGAGTAAGTTGAACAATTTAAATCGCAAGTTGACTTTCCCTTGTGCTTTTGAGTATTTAGCATGTCTTTCCGAATATAAAACAAATTTTCGAAATATTAGCCATAGCATTTAATGTAAAATATTTAATAATTTGCAGGCCCAACCATCCGTGAATTACGCCAATTACTTAAATAAATGCCATTTATTCTTCAATTTTATTTTTAAGTCACATAAATATTTGTGTATTTGAAACAACCAGGAAGTAGACTGCATCTAGTGGCTCAAATTTAATTTGGCACCTTTTTGTATGCCCAGCTACACTTCAAACTACGAGGCATTGCTCCGTAACTGAATTCCTTATTGCAGAGTGAAGCAATTAATTCGTCGTTGCACCTTTCACCAAAAATTGTATTCTTTTAATTTTAAAAGCCTTCGGCTGCAATTTGCTTTCTTAATTAACACCTCTTAAACATTGTAATTTATTATTCCACTTTCGCGCCAAAAAAAGTCTAAAAATCCACACAAAAAAAACACCAATAAATTATACCAGCACCATAAATAAATACAAGCAAAACTAACTCAACTACACCTTTCAGGTTTATGCACTCGAACACAACAATTGCTGTGAAATTTTTCGACCAACCACAAAATTTCAAATATTCACTAACCACCTCTGAATAGCCCTAGAAACTTGGATGGCTGATGGTATGCGGTCATTGTATGTGCATGTGAATGTGCTCAAGCGGTTGGGGGTCAGAGCAGAACAAATAAAAGCCAGAACAAAAAAATATATAACAAAACATTCCCCTAAACAAATTGAAAATATTCATGTATTTTGTAGTAAAACATTAATGAAACGGACGGAATACAAATCGCCAGAGCATCCAACCACCCACTATTTTTATTTTTTTTTGCTTCTTTCAAACAATCAGTTCCATCCAACACGTCATGTAAATTCACCACAAGACAGTGTTACCATCATTTCGTTTGTGGTTGTTTTTAAGTGAAAATTGTAAGAGAAAATAACTGGGATTCTAAGACTATAGGGCAATTTAATTCTGTTGTGATGATTTCATGGCTCGAGTTGCTGCTCAAAATTAAAGAAATATTTTGTATGTTTAACTATTCCGTTCTCAAACTCAATTCGCGAAACGTAATAAGGCATGTCCTTTGAATATTCCGGAAATTTCTTTAAAATGATGTTGGAGCGCACAAAATTTTAGAATTAAGCACAAAAGAAATATATAAATAAAGGGTCCGCCATCTAACGTTTTTTTCAACTAGTGCTTATTTCGTGAATGGTAACACTTTAGCTCATGTCTGATTTGACAGATAATTAGTTTTATCCTTCCGCTGAACGAATATGGTTGACCATCCAATGCGTTTTCGCTTCGCTAAATGGGCCTGCAATCGACTTACAGAAGATGCCGATTTTGCCAAAAAAAAAAAAAAATCATCTTTTCAGATGAAGCTCATTTTGATCTTGGCGGGTATGTAAACAAGCAAAATTGTCGCATTTGGGGGGCGCAGAAAACCCGCACGCATACATTGAAAAGCCGACGCACCCAAAACGAGTCACTGTTTGGTGCGGATTTTGGTCCAGAGCCATAATTGGGCCATTTTTCTTCGAAAATGAGCCAGAAGTGGTCGTTACAGTCAATGGCGATCGTTATCGGGCCTTGTTGCACGAATTTTGGTTCACAAAAATTTAAGAGAAGGTTATTGGCAACATTTGGTTTCAACAGGACGGCGCTACGTGCCACACAGCCGAAGTTACACTCGATGTTTTTTGCGCCCTGTTTTTGAAGATCGCATTATCAGCCGCAGAGCTGGGACCAAATTACCGCATTCGATATCGATCGAAATTTCCATACAATTTAAATACAAATTTCGTTCGATATCGAGTGCCGTAATTTGCCCCCTGATGTCGTTTGGAGCTGCGATTTGACACCGATGGACTATTACTTGGGGGCTGCCGTCAAAGATAAGTGTTACGCCGACAAGCCAAAGACAATTGACGCTTTAGATGACAATATTCGTGAAGCCATTGGTGAAATACAGCTGCAAACAATCGAGAATGTGCTTAAAAATTGGACCGATCGTGTAGGCGACTGCATGGCCAGCCGAGGCAGCCATTTGATTGAAATTATTTTCCATTATTAACCGGAAGGATTGTACTTTCAAATAAAAAAAGAAATTTCAGAAAATATTCAGTAGTTTTTTATAGCATTTCCAAAAAAAAAAGTTATTTGGCGGACACCCTGTATATAAAATAAAAGAAAAAATAATTAAAAAACAAGTAAAAACGTTATATTCGACCGGTTCGAATCTTAAATACCCTGCAAATATTTCGTAAGTAAATTTAAAATGTTTAACTTGGATGGGACAGAATTCCTTTAAGACGTCTCTGTTCCCAATTTTAAATCTCTATTTGAACAGAGTCAATCCGGGAAGGACCTCTGCAAGAACAGAGAACATCTCATCTTCTTGTAGGCTTAAGGAATACAAATTGTTCAATATTTACACTATTTGTGCATATAATATCGTACGTCAACGCCCACTAAAGGGGGCGGGGTCCAAAAATAGACTATATCATGTTTTCCACAGACGAACGTATGGGCATTGCTAGACCGTCTTAGACTTCATCACTGATCAAGAATATATATGCTTTATGGGGTCCAATTCTTTTTGGAGGGTATTAAAACTGTATTTTGGCGGGGTCTCTCTGGCAAGGGCCGTGGGGGAGATATTTCACCTTGGCCATATAACTCTAAAAATAAATGTTTGGGATAATTATATACCAAATTTAAAAAAAACAACATTTATTTTTTGATAGGGTCATTTAGGGGGCAAAGGGGGAGGAGGGGCAGAGTAGTACCAGGTCTCGTCTCAGCTTCTTCATTAAAGCTTAAAAATTTTATTTTTAAGGAATGCAGGCTTAAGTAAAACAATTTGGTAGATGTTTAAACTATTTTTGCATATAATAACGCCCACTAAAGGGGGCGGGGTCCAAAAATTAATTTTTTTAATGCATTGGACCTTCTTTGACATAAAAATATATCATTTGCTTAACAAACTTACAAGAAAAAAAAACTTTAAAAGTCATGTTGTTTTTTAGAGGTTCTTTTAGTTCTTCTTAGGGGAACTTTTTTCCCTCAGGCTCGATTCAGCCCATTTCCGATCTTGGCCTGTGCTATTCTTCAAAATATATTTATAGCAATTTTCGAGAGTCTGGCTCTTTTCGTTTGGACTGAAACGTGTTTTTCATATACGGACGGACGGAGGGACGGACGGACATGCTCAGATCATCTTAGATTTCATCACTGATCAAGAATATATATACTTTAGGGGGTCTTAGAGGGATATTTCGCTGCGTTACTTACGGAATGGCAAACTAAATATACCCGTTCTATTCATTTTTGGAGGGTATAAAAATAAAAAAATTTAAAAATAATACAAAAGAAGTTTGATTGTATAGGCGGGAAAATTTACATTCTGGAAGCGCAGGATGTGAATTATTATTAAAATTGAAATGTGTATAAAAAACAAATACGTGAAACGGTTGAACGTAATCTGGTGTTCACTCATGCATTTTTAATTGAGTCAATATTCAATTGATTGCCATAATTATCTTCCTATTCGCATATACAAAATTTAGTCAATTCAATTAAAGTCTGACAACTAAAAGTAAAAATTTTTCATATTCATAAGGACCTCAAATTCAAAACTGTGATCTTTTTCTTTTTTAAATTTTCTAATTAATAATAAATTTTATTAATTTTATCAACGGGCTTAAGTTCGAATCTGCAAGACCAAAATGAAATAACTTAAAAATATTCAATTTTCGTTAAAATATTGGTTAAATAGTTGATATTCCTACTAACTAGAACCACTTGCAAAAGTGGAAAAATTGAACAAAGAACGCTGATGAGATGGCGTAGCGGCCTCGAAATCAGTACTGATCCATTCTGCTGGTTTCATGATTATTGAAAATATTCTTAATATTCCAATCTTAATATAAATTAATAAAAATAGAATTTGAACAAATTCATTTATTACTAAAATAATAAAAAATGGTTTGCAGTCTTGCAGATTCGAACTTAAGCCCGTTGAAAAATTAACAATTTACTTAAGAAAGTTCGACTAATAAAAATTCATACATAATAATTTTTATGTAAATAATTTAACTTCAAAATGACTTGACATATTTTATTTAAATTCTTTTATATTTTATTTAAATTTTTATTCATTTTAGGTTCGAGGTCTCGACTAAGTTTGTTCAGTGAGTTTAATTTTGCTCATTGAACACACTTTTTAGCAGTGATGCATTTGTTATTTGACTCCATATTAAAGCAATTAAGTGTTAATTGAGCAATCACTTAATTACAATTTTATATGGTTAATTGAGCTCAATAATGTCATTAATTGCGAAAAAGTCAATTGTGGTGTATGGCTGAACTCTATATAAAGGCCATAAGCTTGAACTACTACGAAAAAAACCCTATTATTTTAATTTTCAAACTACTATAACTTTTGAATGAATAAACGGACTCCCACGTACAAATTGTTTTTCCAGTCCCCTATAAAATATTCAAGAACACTAATTCATCAGATATAGTATACTGCCTATTTCTCAGTGTCGAATGAATTCTTTCTTTCGTGCAAATATATTTAAAACAAGAACCAAAATTTTATAAATTGTTTTTGTTTCAAATGTATTTATACGAAAGAAAGAATTCATTCGGCAATGAGAAATAGGCAGATAATTTCCTTGATTCTTTTTACAAATCACTATTGTCGAATTTTTTCATTGACGAACGCCGATTAACCCATTTTGACCCATTTAGTGGTAATCGATGTTCAATAGTTTAAGGAATCTATCGATAAAACCGTTTAAAAGTTTGGTAAAAAAATAAAAAAAAACTTAGGGTTTTTTTTTTTAAATTATGTGTTTTATGGATCACCTTTTTATAAAAGAAAAATTTTTGGATCTTCTTCAGGGTAATAATTATAATTTAAATTTATTTAACAAAATATTTAAAAATTAAAAAAAAAATAAAAATTAAAAGAAGAGAAAAAATCTAAATATTGGAAAATAAAAAATTTCTTCAGGGTAATAATTATAATTTAAATTTAGTTAACAAAATATTTAAAAATTTTAACAAAAAAAAAAATATTAAAAGAAAAAAAAATTATAAAAAAAGTGAAATAAAACTTGATAATTAAAAATCTAAAAGTGGATGAACCAGCAGTTCAATAGTATAAATATTGTTGACCACTAAAGCCCGTAGGATTTACCCCTATTAAAAATAAGTTTTCCCTTGTATAACTCGAAATCCACCGGTCAGGAAATCTTAAGTTTTATAGAACTCTTTGCAACGCGACTTTGGTTTGGTTCGGTACGGTCCAGCCATTTAAAAGTTATAAGCGGGTCACATTCTTACACATACAAACACACACACACCTACAACTGACACAGCGATTACAAAAAAAAAGTTAAAAGTGAGAAAAAGAGCGACTAAGAAAATATGGAGAACAATTGAATTATAAAAATTCCAAAGCATGCTTTTAGGAGATGACATTGTGTTGCATTTCTAGGCTCTCTTCATATAACTCTCTCTCTCTCTCTCTTTCTTTCTCTCTACTTCAGACTCTCACGTTTTCATTCTTTGACTAACTTCGTTTGGTGACGAAAGAACGATAGCGTCACATATTTCATACGACATACACACGCACACACACACACACACACACACACTCACACTCACACACTCACACTCCCATGGCATGGGGCTGAGCTTCAGGCTACCATGGGGGTCAGTAGGTGGCGGATAACTGAACGGCCTATAGTACGTAGGTTTGCTGCGAGTACGTAGGTTTGCTGCGAATAACCAATAAGCAGTCCCCGACCAAGAGCGGCAGATGTAGAGGCGTACTATAAAAGGGTACAGGTGACCGAAAATGCTATCTGTGACATGGCGAATCGATGCCGCCATAAAATAGGTATCACCCCACAGAGGGTTCCCTCTTGAGAGGAGAAAATAGGAGAGTGACGCTTCCGTTGTTCCCTCAGTTTTCTCCGACCAAATAGCGGCGCTCTGATTGTGCATTAGGACCGAGCCCGGTAAGGTTCTAATTATGGTATACCGGAATATGTATTTGATTTGATGACATGAGCTGGTAGCGGTAGTATTCTGACACCTTAGTAAACGGTGTGACAACCGGTCGAAATGGCTGTTGGGCTAATGCTGCTGTTGCCTCCGCCCCGTTAAAACCATGGCAAGTCTCTTGGTACGTTCTTGATTCGTCACTGTTAAGTTGGTGTTGTAGGACCAGATGGAAAATTCCTGGCTTGCGTCGACCTGGCTCTGAACACATAATCCATAAGGTTATGTGTCAACCCTCGCGTGGCCTCCCTGCTTAGGCAAAGATAACCACGGGGTCCTTTGTGACGACTACAACGACAAATCAAGATAGCGGCCAGGAGTTGGGGTCCATAAGAAAGAAAAATGAACACAAACACAAACAAACAAGTCGACCAATTGAAGAATAGGACAATTCAGTCTAACCCAGGTGGAATAAATACCCTGGAGCAAAACGCCTTTGGGCAGAGTTCGAAGACACCGAGGTCCCCTGTGAAAAATCGAGGGGTAAATCAATCCGTACAGGCTATCGAAAGTTCAGCACCTTCCGTAAACGATGCATCTCGTGGACGGATCGGCTCAGGATCGGAACCACTACCTAGACGGGCTAGTGATATTTTCGATCAACTTGGAGATCAGATTAAGAGTCTGGTCGATATGTTAGAAGAAGGGAAGAGGAGATCAATCCACCAACCAATGAGAGATGCCATAGATTCTATAAGATCTCTATATGATCAGTATGCAGGTGAATTGCGAATTAAAGTGGCCAAGGAGACTCATTACACCAATTCCGCTGCACAAACATCGCCCTGGATGAAGAAACAGAAGACGAAGAGAGCACAGGAAGAACCGGCCGAATTACCTGAAGCTAAGAGAAGAGCACTGAAGGCTACAGATTCGACTTCGGACACTGCTGAGGCAACTGCGCAGGGAAGAGAGGAAAATACTGGCAAAGAGCCACAATGGCAAAAAGCCACGCAGAAAAAGGAAAGGAAGAGAAAGAAAAGTAAGAAAGAAAAAGAGCATCTTAAGGGTAGAAGGATCAAGCCTGATGCAATAATTATTGCAGCGGAGGATAACACAACCTATGCTGACATTTTGAAAAGGGTAAAGACGGACCCCAACCTTAGCGAGCTTGGTGAGAATGTCTCAAAAATTAGAAGGACTATCAAAGGCGGCCTACTTCTCCAACTTCGGTCAAACAGTGGCCACACGGAGCGATTTAGGGGAGCCATTGGTGAACTCTTAGGAGAAAAAGTATCGGTCCGCACTCTAAAAGAGAGGAAGACTATAACAATTAGGGATATAGATGAAGTTACAGAGAAGGAAGATGTATACGAGGCTCTGCGTAACTTACCATGTCTTCAGGGTGCGGATAAGCCCGACATTCTTAGCCTTAGGAGGTCATATGGTGGGACACAGACCGCCACTGTGAGCCTAAATGCTGACTCTGCTGCTGCTCTAATAAAAGAGGGCAGGATAAAGATTGGCTGGGTAATATGCAGGATACGTGAGAAGAAGACTCCGACAAAATGTTACCGATGTCTACAGTTCGGACATATAGCTCGTCAATGCGAAAGTGAGATTGACCGCTCCAGAACGTGCCTAAAATGTGGGCAAGAGGGACACGTGGTCAAGGACTGCCGGCGGGAACCACTTTGCATGTTCTGCAAAGATGACAACCCACGGCTCGCCAATCATGTCGCAGGTAGTGGAAAGTGTCCGTTGTTCCGGAGAGCCCTCAATATACGCCCAAGAAAATGAAAATAATACAGATAAATCTGAACCACTGTGAGGCTGCCCAGGATCTTTTAGCCCAGAGAGTCCTAGAAGAGAACTTCGATGTCGCAATCATAAGCGAGCCATATAAAGTACCGAAAAATAGCACCTGGATCGCCGATGAGTCAACAACGGCAGCTATTTGGACTTGTGGCTCATTACCTTTCCAACAGACCCATACATTGGATAAAGGTTTCGTAATGGCGAAGATAAAGGGAACTTTTTTGTACAGTTGCTATGCTCCCCCAAGGTGGTCCCTTGGTGAATTTGAGAATATGCTAGAGAGCTTAGTTGCGAATGCACACTTAAATTCACCGATCATCATATGCGGCGATTTTAATGCCTGGGCGATGGAATGGGGCAGTAGGTGGACTAATGCAAGAGGTCGCAGTATTTTAGAAGCTTTCGCATCCCTGCGGGTCACGTTATTAAATGATGGAATGAGGAGTACCTTTAGGAGATCAGATACCAGTTCTACGATAGATATATCGTTTGCCAGCGACAGCCTTGTTTCGCGAACGGTGTGGAGACTCACTGAAGACTTCACAAATAGCGATCATCAGGCAATTGTAATCACGATTGCTGGGCAGAACACTGACACAGCAAGAATGCTTGAGTTCACTGGGCCTAAATGGAAAGACTCATGCTTTGATGGTGACACGTTTAAGCTGCTACTGTCTAGCTTTACCGCAACCGGGGACTTAGTAGATGATAGGGTGCAAAGCGTATACGAAATGCTCTACACTGCCTGCGATGCTGCTATGCCTCGAAGATATACGCTTCGAGGACGGTCTCCCTGTTATTGGTGGAATGATGAAATAAGAGAGTTACGATCAGCATGCCTTAGAGCAAGAAGAAGGGCCCAACGTTCCAGAGGAAGATCATCATGGGAAGATTATCAAGTTAGATATCAAGATCTACGCACCCAATTAAGGAAAGCCATAAAGAGAAGTAAAAAGCTATCCTTCCAACAAATATGCCAAGAGGCTAACATCAACCCTTTTGGAACAGCATACAAGGTAGTTTTCAAAAACATAGGAGCGCAGAAACATCCCAGATTGGGATGCCCAAATTTGCTTCGGAAGATTATTGGCACCCTGTTTCCACGAGGTCAACCGTATACGATTATAAGGACGGAGACGGCGGCGACTAACACAATCCCAGAGATCACACAAGGGGAGTTGCTTGCGGCATGTGCTAAAATTGGCGATAGAAAAACGCCTGGGCCAGATGGAATCCCGAACAAAGCGCTCAAGTTGGCTATTCAACATAGGCCGGACATATTTGCCACCATGTTCCAGAAATGCCTAGTCGAGGGTATTTTCCCCCGGAGTTGGAAGGTGCAGAAACTGGTACTTATCCCGAAACACGGCAAGCCTCCGGGTGAACCATCTTCGTACCGCCCAATCTGTCTCCTTGACACGATGGGTAAAGTTCTCGAGCGAATTATATACAATAGACTTCTAGCCTGCGCTGAAGCCAGAGGAGCTCTCTCCGACCTGCAGTATGGATTTAGGAAAGGCCGTTCCACTGTAGATGCGATTAGGAGAATAGTAGACATAGCAGAAGACGCAATAGAAGGTGGAAGATGGAGATTTGGTTCCAAGGAATACTGCTCGGTGGTCACCCTGGATATTCAAAACGCATTTAATTCCGTGAATTGGGGGAATATTGCCAAGGCCCTTTTCATTATGGGTACGCCGCCGTACCTAATGAATTTGGTGAACGACTACTTTCGGGATCGGAAACTTTTGTATGTGACCGATGATGGCGAAGTAGAATATGAAGTCACTGCAGGTGTACCGCAAGGTTCTATTCTTGGCCCTCTGCTCTGGAACATAATGTATGATGGAATACTGCGACTATCCTTACCAGATAGGACTTCCATTATTGGCTTTGCGGACGACATTGCCATAGTCTCAGTGGCAAAAACCGTAGAGGAGGTGGAGGTGAAGGCAAATGCGGCAGTCGAAAGGATTGAAATGTGGCTTAATGGGGCTGGGTTGACACTAGCTGCCCATAAAACAGAGGCTGTCTTAATAAGTAGCAGAAAAACAGTAGAAAAGATGACTGTAACAGTTGGCGATGCAAGAATAGAATCGAAAAGGGCCATAAAATACCTAGGCGTAATGATCGATGACAGGCTAAATTTCAAGGAACATGTAAGGTTCATTGTCAAAAAGGCATCCGGCGCACAAGCAGCTCTGGCAAGAATAATGCCAAATATTGGAGGACCAACGTCATTTAAAAGAAGGGTAATATCGTCGGTTGTGACCTCGATAATAATATATGCCTGCCCAGTATGGTCTGTAGCACTTTCCGAGGAGACGACAAGAAGAAAACTATCCTCGGTGTACCGTCTAAGTGCAATAAGACAAATAAGTGGTTTCAGGACAATATCCGATGACGCTGCAATGGTATTGGCAAGAGCAATACCTATAGATATACTGGCGGATGAAATGAGGCGAATCTACTTTCGTCGTCTTGAGGATCCAGGGCAGATTGCTACAATAAGGAGAGAGGAGAGGAGTGTTTCTCTCTGCAGTTGGCAGTCTAGATGGGAATGCAGTTCGAAGGGCAGATGGACTTATTATCTTCTGCCCATCATAATTCCCTGGCTGGAGGCACAACACTGCGAGCCCAACTTTTATATGACGCAGTTCTTGAGTGGACATGGTTGTTTCAGGAAATATCTGCACAAATTTGGGCACGATAGATCCCCAACATGTCCAAATTGTGTTGAAGAAGATGAGGACGCTCAGCACGTTTTATTTTGCTGCCCGAGATTTAGGGGGCCTTGGGAGTTGAATATTAATCCCCGCCAGCTTCTAGTCGAGATTTTGGGTTCCGAGATTAAATGGAACGAGTGTAACCACCATATATCTGTAGTTATGCAGGAACTACGAAGGCTTGAGAGACAGAGATCGAACGAGCGTACATAAGATGAAGCGAAATCGCTAACCAGCCCTCCGCGAAGTAATACCTAACGGCAGTCCCGCGGAGGGAGAGTGGTCGAAGGAAACAGGGGGTGGGTTTAGTACGTAGGCACCAGTGATGGTGAATCGTGCATGCTTATGAGGGAACATAAGTATCTTTTGAAGATTCCCACCTCCGGTTCTATACAAAAAAAAAAAAAAAAAAAAAAAAAAAAAAAACACTCACACTCCCATGCATACTATAGCCCACGTATAAACCAACCTGCACTCTAGCAGCCAACAACAACTACCCTCTTCTTGATATCAAACTGCTGTTCTTGAGTATTTCGTATGTTTTTCATGACAAAACAGCAACGTAAGAAAGAAGTGCAACATAAAACCAAAACCATCAACGTCGTGTAAGAAATAATTTCAGAAGAAAAAATCGAAATCAATAAAAGTTATTGGACTGATCTAAAATTAGACGCACGTAGGAGGAGAGTATTTTTTGTATTGTCTACCACTATTTTCGGCCCCCCAAACCCCAACCAACATCTCAACAGCAACAGCAACAGCACACTGCCCTTCGTATCTTGCCTGCAATGCACGAGGGTGCTGAGGGGAAAAAAATCTCAACTCAACAGAATTACAAGTGTTCGAAATGAAAATATGACTGACTATTAACCCATATTGACTGTGGAAGGTTGACTACAATAATGAAAGTAAGAAGAAGAACGAACCCTTAAATTTTAATTACACACCTAATCGCCACTAAACGGTTAAATTAATGACGAGCTAATGATTTTTGGTTTCGGTTAATTGAACTTGTCATTGTAGGTCACAATAGCAAATTATACGTTTGTTGTATGTTATTATTTACTACATATTTTGTAAAGAGGGAGGCAAATGAGCACAGAAACGGATACTGAAATAAAGGAAATTAAATAAAATGAAAGGATACGAAAAAAAACTTGTAGAAATTTGTGGAAAGTTCATTTGCAAAATTACATTTAAATATAGAATTAATAACTATAAAACCAAATATATTTGTTTATAAAGGGTGTTTTATAAGAGCTTGCTGATTTGAAATTTAAATAAAACACATGCCAAATTATGAAATGGCAAAAAAAAAATTTTTTAATTTGCTGGTTTCCAAAGCGTCAATCGTTGGCTGGTTTATGCACGTAAACGAATGATTTCAGGTATCCCCACAAAAAATAATCGAGTGTCCAATTCTCGAAATAATGTTGTCGTTGAAATGTTCTTTCAATAAGTCCATTGTTTCGCCCGCAGTATGACAAGTGGCACCATCCTGTTGAAACCACATTTCGTTTGCATCCATATTTTGAAGTTTTGGCACCAAAAATCATGATATGGATGTATCATGATTCTGTATCGATTTCTATTCACGGTAACGCGTCGTCCTTCCTCATTTTTAAAGAAATAAGGACCGATGATTCCACCAGCCCATAGACCGCACCAAACAGTACATTTATCGGGATGCATTGGTAATTCTTGAACGGCGTGTGGATTATCTTTGCTCCAAATACGGCAATTTTGCTTGTTGACATGTCCATTCAACCAAAAATGCGCCCCATCACTGAAGAAAATTTTGCGGTAAAAAAGCGGATAAACATTTTTTGAAAATAAATTTCCACGATTTGGAAGCGTTGTTCTGGAGTTAACCTGTTCATGATGATTTGCCAAACAACCCTGAGTAGAGACGTCACTTTAAACTGTCAAAACAGCTGTCAGACAACAGAGTGATTCGTATAAAAAAAAAAACTTCATAAGAAAACAGTCTTTATAAGTGAAGTGCAGTGAAAAGAGATAATGGGCATCATATCTCATAATGGGTTCTCGAATCGGCTAGATATTTGGTGCTAGATCAAAGGAAAATGTTAAGTTTTTCCTTGAGGCACATTTTTGGTGGACACTTATTTTGTATTCAAAAATATTTTTTAGCGAACACAATACAATTACAGCAACTGTAAGAAACTTTTGCATATTTTTTGGGGAGTTTTAACTAATTGAGATAATAATTATTTCATTTAAAAATAATGCCATGAATTCATCTAACAATTTATAAAAAAAGTTTTCGTTCGTTCCAGCAATAGTTCTATTTTCGGCAGATAAAAAATACTTGAATTTAAAAAAAAAATTTTTACTTATCAGTGTATCAGTACGTATACTTTATGCGTCTTTTGCATTAATGCATATTACGTATACGCCACTATGTAGAGTGGAAAACAAAGTAAATTGTGCCCAATATACGAGTACGTAGTTTCTAGAGATGTGTGCGTGAGTAGAATTAAGGTCACGATCACGGAACTCAAATTTTTTTCACGCATGCTCACGCACGTTAATATTTAAGCCGTTCACGAAAAAAATTTTTTTTTCACGTACGCTCACGCATGGCAATATTTTCAGGCCGCTCACGGAAGCATGATTCACGTACTCTTACACACGATGATACAATTTCTTTTTCAAAATCGCCCTCCATAGTAAAATTGTTCTCGTATGTGAAAATATGTATCTTTATAAAACATAAATATCGTTAGCTAAAACGCAAACGGCCCTATTTAACATTTTTGATATTTTACAGGAGAAGCAAAATACTGTTTTAAATCAAAAGTACAGTTTCAATTAGCATGATTTTCACCCATGTAAACGATCACTTAAGTCTTTTTGCGTTTACCAAATAAACGCTTTTGTAGATGGGCCGTTTATTTTTCGTTAATAAAATCGCTAATTTTGGTCAGACAAATCTAAACATTTGTGTGCTTATATATTTTGATTCAATGCATCAGAATCAGAACCAAAAAACCGATTTTGTATTATATTGTTAGTTAGGGCCGTTTGCGTGTTAGCTAACGATATTTATGTATGTATTTGTGTATGTACATACGTATTTTCCATAGTATTACAAATTCAAAAGAAAAAAAAACGTATCTCCTGTTCTGAGTGCGTGAATATTATTCACGTATGATTCTAAATCTTGTAATCATTCTCACGCACGCGCGCGTGATTTTAATAATCTATAATCACGATTTACGTGATTCACACGTGACTCACGCGTGGTTTGAAGAAATCACAACATTTGCACATCTCTATTAAAGATCACTCTAAATTATTGAATCACGCACGCGTGATTTTAATCATTTCTAATCACGATTTACGCATGAATCATGCGTGACAAGAAAAATTCACGACATTTGCACATCTCTATTAAACAATCACTCTAAACTAATTAATCACGCTCGCATGCGTGGTTTTAAAAATTTACATTCAGAACTCACGTGATTCTAGCGTGGATCACGCGTGACAAGAAAAATTCTCGTCCCCTGCACATCTCTATTAAAAATCATTCTAAATTATTGAATCATGTTCACGCACGGACGCGTGCTTTTAATAATTTATAATTACGATTCACGAGTGAATCATGCGTGAAACGCAAAAATCACGACTTTTGAACATCGCTATTAAAAATCGCTGTAAATTTTTGAATCACGGTAAGCGTGAAGCACGTGTTATTTTAATAATTTATAATCACGATTCACGTGATTCTCGCGTGACACGAACAAATCTCAGCATTTTCATATCTTTATTAAAAATCACTCTTACATTATTGAATCACGCTCACGTACTCAGGTATGTTTTTAAAAATATATAATATCGATTAACGTGATTCAGGCGTGACAAAAAAATCACGACATTTATACATTTGTATTAAAAATCACTCTAAATTATGAAATCACGCTCACGCTCGCTCGCGTGGTTTTAAAAATTTATAATCAGAATTCAGGTGATTGTCGCTTGAATCACGCGTGACATGAAAAAATCACGAGATTTGCACATCTCTATTAAAAATCACTCTAAATTATTAAGTCACGCTCACGCTCGCTTGTGTGGTTTTAAAAATTTATAATAAGAATTCACGTGATTGTCGCGTGAATGACGCGTGACATGAAAAAATCACGACATTTGTACATCTCTCGCAGTTACTATCGTTGGTTTACTGAGTTTTGTTGTGCTCGGACTAACACAAGTGATGCCGTACATTTAAATCGCCTCAAAAGGTCTCATCACGCCTGAAGTTGTTGTTAAAATATATGGAACAATATTGGATGATCGAATAATAAAAATACGTAGCGTGACTGAGGTTTCTCAGCTGAGCGAGTACATCATATTTTACATGAATATTTGGACAGGGAAAAGCTGGCCGTGATATGAGTGTCGCTATTGCTCACGCTCGACCACGAGAGCAACGCTTGTTTGATCACTTCAAAGGAGTGTTTGGCGATGTTCAATCGTAATCCGCACGAATTTTTACGCCCTTTTATAACCCTTGACGAAACGCACGTGCAACAGAGAAGGTCAAGAGACCACAGGACTAGACTAGACGGAGAGTCATTTAAAAAGATTACCTACCTATATCTGTATAAAGGGGTTTTCAACAAGAACTTTGTTTTCTATAAAAAAATAATCCAAAAAAAGTTTAGATGAAGCTGATTCAGATTTTTATTGTATTACGAAGAGAAAAGTTCGGCAATTATGAATGAAAAATGATATACAAATGAAGACAAATTCTTATGCAAAATTCACCATGTGGTGGTTTTGGATAACCCCAATTGTTGAGAATGTCGAGGAATTGATAAAGAGTTACGGAATAAGGGGGATTATGATGAATACATTTTCAAGTTCTATAAATAAAAATCAAATTATAATTTTTCTAAGTTTCTTCTTTTTTTTAAATAATTATGAATGGGATTAATTGTTTTGGGATTGAGTATTTATATACGTGTGTGAGTGTGAGTGTGTTTGTGCAATGAACATTAACATAAATTATGTTGGCAACGCACTCACCTGCTTTGCTTAGTCTGTAAATTTTGAATGTTTTCTTTTAAGCCTTCGATCGCAAAAGAAATATTTTAAGGCGATTTTGTGGTTGCTGTGTTTGTTGTAAATATTTTATTTGTTGTTCTTTCGTTTCCCTCTTTAATTTTCTAAGACGTTGCGTTCTTCTTCTTCTTTAATTTCTTCTGTTGATTTTCAATTAAATGCCGGTTTTGCTTTTAATGGTTGTATGCGTTGGAATGCAATTGAAATTCAAGCATTTCCATTTAGTAACTATTTGGATTGGGATTTGGATTTGCTTTTCGTAATTGTAAGACGTTGTTGTGCTTTATGCATCGGTGACCGGAGAGAACACTCGTGAATTTGTACAAAAAAAAAAAATTTTTTTTTTCTATATTTTTATATATAAAGATGCAGATTTCATTATGCTGGAAAATGTTTTTGGAAATAAAATTTTTATTATTTTGAAATATAAATTGTTTTTCATTTAGTTCTCACACCATTTTCAATTGTGATTTTTAAGGTTATTTTTTGTGTTTTTTTGTGTGTGTTTTTAATATGTAACGGAAGTCATAATGCTATAGAACCGCTGAAAATGTTGGGAAGGGTACCACTTTGAAGGGCTTCAAATAGAAATTTCTACATAAATAAATATGAATTTTTTGAACACGCCTCGTATAATTTATAAGGGAAAAATTAGAAACAAATTGGTTGCAATTTTTAGTTTTAAAATCTGGATACGATTCCTTTATGTCCCTTAAATTTCTGTGGCCTGCATTAAAAAATGGTCCCGAGATCGAGTATTTCTGCTCAGCTAAAGGTTGCAAGTTTTTGAAAAATGATTAAGGAACTCTTGGCCGTCACCCTACGGCCATGAAATGAATACAGTCGAATCTGCTTTAGCGCACCACGCTTTACTGAAAAAAATCGGATTACTGAAAACGATACAAATCCCCGCACTGATTTTAAACGCAGCAAATCGTATTCACTTCGCTTTAGGGAAACATCGCTTTACTGAAAATATCGTATTACTGAAAGCCAAAAGCAAGCCCACAACTACGTTTTGTATCAAACTTACTTCGCTTTAGTGAAAAAATAAACAATGACAAATTTATTTATTAGAAATCGATTGCATAATTTAAGGCTGAAAAAATTGTGCGTGTTTTGTCCGTTAGAAAATTAAATGGCAAAATGTATTTGTCCTTTTCGCTCTTTCATACTTTATTTTATTTTTCTATGATATTGTCAAGTGGCTAGACATTTTCGAGGAATTCCTGAAAAATTTCAACAACAAAATGAATAATTCTATGAATAATTTGTTTGGAAATAAAATTTTTACGTTAAATTGACGTAAAAAAAATATACAGATTTGATATAAAAAATATTGTTTTACTGATTTTAAGCAGTACGCTTAACTGTAACAAATTTCAGTAATCCGAACTACGTTTTAGAGAAAAAATCGCATAACTGAAAAAATTGGGTTTTGGTTATTTCCAGTAAAGCCGAGTCGACTGTACTGAGTCCTTCGATTAGAATAATTATGAGAAAACTTTAAATATTATACAATTTGCATGAATCATTCGAATTAACACCGAATTGAAAATAAAAAAAAAGTAATTTGTATAAATCCTTGAGGATTTGAATTTTGAGCCTGAATAATAATTTTGCGGCTAATAATTAATTTTTTCTTGAATATGAATGCAATTTTTTTTTGTTTTATATTTGTATTTTAGTTATTTTCAATAGCCCTATTCACAATCTTGTGCAAGTGGTCGTGCATCATTGCATTTGCAAATTAATTGTACTCTACACAAACAAAATACATTGAAAATGCTCTCAAATACTCTCTCAATTTGCAAATGCTATAATGCAAGACCATTTGCACAGGATTGTGAATTGGGCTAATATATTTGTTTATATATTTTAAATTTGTTACATTTTTTTATTTTGTTTTTAGTATTTTAATTTTTAATATTTTTTATATATTTTTTATATATTTATATATTTAATTTTTTTTATATATATAATTTTTATTTTTATATATTTTTATTTTATTATTTTATTTTATTTTTTTATATATTCTTTTTATTATTATTAAACTTTTTTTTTCTAATTTTATTATTAAGATTACAATGGTTATTCAGACTTAAGTTCAAATCTCCAGTTTCTAAACTTTTTTTTAATTTTTTTTAATATTTATTAAATTCAAATTATTTTATTAAGAGTGTAATATTTAGATAGTATTTTAATATTTTAAATATTCCATTTTTAATAAAATAACTTGAATTTAATAAAAATTCTTAAAACATAGATTGCAGATTGTAATTTTAGCTTGAGACTGACTAAAAAATGCTTATCCTGATAATACAATTTTTTTAATTTTTTTATTTATTTTTATTATTTTATTTATTTGTATTTTATTTTTATACATATATTAATTGTTTTTATAAATTTTTAATATATTTTTATTATTATTTTTAATTTTTCGAACTTATGAATTTTATTATTAAGATTTAAATAGTTATTCAGACTTAAGTTCAAATCTCCAATTTCTAAACTATTTTTAATTAATTTCTTTCTCTTATTAATTTTTATTAAATTAAAATTATTTTATTACGAGTGTAATTTTTAGATTTTATTTTTATACAAATATTCTAAATATTCCATTTTTAATAAAATAATTTCAATTTAATAAAAATTCTTAAAAAATAGATTGCAGATTGTGATATTAGCTTGAGTCTGACTAAAAAAATTTTATCTTAATAACAGAATTTTTAAGTTTTTTTTTATATATTTATTTTTTATTTTTATTCTATTTATTATTTTATTTATTTTTATTTTTTATATATATTAATTTTTTTATTATTTTTATTTTTTATATATTAATTTTTTTATTATTTTTATTTTTTATATATTAATTTTTTTATTATTTTTAATATTTTTTTTTTATTATTTATTTATTTTTTTATTATTTTTAATATATTTTTTTATTAATTATTTATTTTCGAACTTATTAATTTTATTATTAAGATTAAAATTGTTATTCAGACTTAAGTTCAAATCTTCGATTTCCAAACTATTTTTTTAGGATTTCTATTGAATTCAAATTATATTAGTAAGAGTTGAGTTTTTAGATTTTAATCAAATAATATGCAAATTGTAGTTTTGAACTTGAGTCTGGCTAAAAAAATTTTATCTTAATAACACAATTTTTTAAATATATTTTTATATATTTTAATAATAATTTTTTTTTATCTATATACATATATTTTTTTTAATATTATTTTTTTTAATATTATTTTTTTTTTATATTATTTTTTTATACTTTTCATAATGTTCTTTATTATAATTTTTTTTCGAAGTAATTCCTTTTATTACATATTAATATAACAGTTTATTATATACATATATTATTTTTATACATTTTTTTTTTAATTTTTTTTTAATTCAATTTATTTGATTAAAAATGGAATCTCTAGATTTTTTATAAAAATATTCTAAATATTCCAGTCTTAATGAAATAATATGAATTTATTAAAAATTCAAAAAAAAAAAAATACTTTGCAAATTGCAGTTCTGAACTTGAGTCTGATTAACAAATTCTTATCCTAATAATTCATCTTAAATTCGAATTTAGTATAGAAATTGTATTACATTCATAATATTTAAATTATATTCTAGTGTGTTGTCTTGAATCATATAAAAATCATTCTCTTGTTGCAATTTATTTAACTTGAGACAGGAAATTTAACAGAAATCTAAGCATTTCGTTCACTAAACTTGTTTATTGTTCTTTATACGTGTGCATTACAGATGTCTTGTTGGTTGCATTTGTGTGTGTGATTTTTTATTTTTATTTTGTCTCCCTGCAATCTTATAAAATTAGCTTTTTATCCAATTTGTCACGCTATTTAATGCTTAGTAACCGGAAACGGATTTAATTTTCTTGAATGCAGCCTAAAAGTATGCTTTTATTTGCACGATTTTTGTTGCTGCTTTGCAACATTGTTTTGGTCTTAAGTGTCATGTTTTATGTGATTTTATTTTATATTTTTTCTAATATTGTTTTTTCATCTAAAAACACTAGAAATTAAATGGTAATTAAATTTTCATTATCACAATTGGAAATGGTGTACGTTGTGTGTGCGGGTATCGGATTTAATTAAATATACGATTTTTTTTTGTAAACGTTTTTGTTTAGTTTATTTTTAGCTGCTATTTTCTTTTCTATTTTTTTTTTGTTGCTTTTGTGTTGTAATAAATATTGATAAATATTTGCAATATTTCTTGGTTTTGTTGTTGTTTTAGATTTTTTTCTGCAATAGCTTGAACTGTTTAAGATTGTATCACTTGATGTTGTTGTAGTAGTACATTTTTTTTGTGTGTGTTTGTGGTTTATGTTCAATTCTCTTTGTGTTAGCGAGCGTATTTTATTTGTACGATTATTTATTATTTTATCTAAAAGAATTTTATCACTGTCGGTGTTGTCTCAGTGTTGGTGTGTAATTTTTGATTAAAAATATGAGCGTTATATTTTTATTTTACGTTGACGTTGACGTTGCCATGTTTTCACCATAAAACCACTGACATACATTTTACTTATTCACCAAGAATAACCAGCCATTAACAATCAAAAACTTACACGCTCGCATTTGTGTGAAAATAAATGTCATGTTGCTGCGAACACTCATACAAACATATTGATGGACTTGTGTGTTTGTATTTTACTCCCAAAATGAATGCTCCTGTTTCCAAAAACAAAAACAAAAACAAAAAAATATTCATTGGAAACTCATTTTATTTCAAATGCTGACCTGAGCAAAATGTTATTTATGAATGTTAATATGTGTGTGTGTGGTGTATTCTTTTGCATGCGTGTGTATTTTCGTTTTGTACTCTACGCACTTGTGTACAGCGCATTGAGAGGAGTTTTCTACGAAAAATATTTTATGTGCGAGTTTCTTTTCACTTCATATTCTTTTATTTTCTTGTTAACTTCTTTTTGTAGCTCTACGAAATGGTTCAACAATCCTGCGAGAAAAAAAAAATTGGTTACAAACTTACATGGGCACAAAACTGTAAGTATGAAGTGCTCTAGTGTGCATAAATGTAGATTACAATTGCAGGGATGGAATTTTTTTTACTTCAATAGTTAATTGATTATTTTATATAAATTATCGATTCATGTTGCATATAGAGTTTTATCCCAGGCAACATTTTCCCGGCTTAAGGAATGAATATAGCGCTGGGTATTTTCCCATACGCGAGTATGATATGGATTAACATTTTTGTTGAGTGAAAAAGGATATTTTCAGTTTCTTGGTGATATACCTTTTTTTATCCTGATATCATCTTTAAACAGCATAAAGGTCTTCCAGACGGCTGCTAAAATAGCTGCTTTTGCTATAGAATAATGGAGCTCTTCGAACCCATTTCAAGTCAATATTTAATTAACGGAAATCGCATGCAACAAAACTGTGGCAATACCGGATATGAACTCTACTACAGGCATTGGTAAGGGAATTATAAAATTAGTGTATAAATAGAAAAGATAATAAAAAGATAAAATACCCAAAATTGTAGCACAAAAAATTGTTTGGCATATAGTTTCACTTCATCGTGGAATTTTTTTCTTCCTACAGTTCCGAAGAAAGAAGGTACTTTTTTGTAAAGTTACTTCTTTGTACAGGTACTTGTTTGCAAAGGTACTTTTTTTGTAAAAGTACTTTTTGAAAAATGTACTTTTCGAAATGGTATTTGTTTGCAAAGGTATTTTTTTGTAAAGGCACTTTTTTGTAAAGGTACTTTTTTGAGAGATAGTTTCTTAAAAAGGTACTTTTTGAAAAGACACTTTTTTGAAAAGACACTTTTTTGAAAAGAAATTTTTTTGAAAAGTACTCTTTTGAAAAGACAGTTTTTTGAAAAGTACTCTTTTGAAAAGCACTTTTTTGAACAGGTTCTTTTTTAAAAAGGTGCTTTTTAAAAAAAGTATTTTTTGAAAAAGGTATTTTTATGAAAAGGTAATTTTATTTAAATGCACTTTTTTGTAAAGGTACCTTTTTTTAAAAAGTACTATTTTGAAAAGGCACTTTTTTGAAAGTCCTTTTTTGAAAGATACTTTTTTGAAAAACACTTTTTTGGAAAGGTTCTTTTTTGAAAAGGTACTTTTTTGAAAAAGTACTTTTGGAAATGGTACTGTTTTTCAAAAAGTTACTTGTATGAAAAAACCCTTTTTGAAAACATGCATTTTTGAAAAAGGAATTTTTTTAAAAAGTCTTTTTTTGAAAAAGTCCTTTTTTGAAAAGGTACTTTTTTAAAAAGATATATTTTGAAAAGGTACTTTAAAAAAAAAAGTGTTTTTTTAAAAAGGTATTTATATAAAAAGGTAATTTTATTTAAAGACACTTTTTTGTAAAGGTACCTTTTTTTAAAAAGACCTTTTTAAAAAAGTACTATTTTGAAAAGGCACTTTTTTGAAAGCCTTTTTTTAAAAAGTAATTTTTTGAAAAAAACTTTTTGGAAAGGTTATTTTTTTGAAAAGGTACTTTTTTGAAAAAGTACTTTTCGAAATGATACTTTTTTTAAAAAGGTACTTGTATAAAAAATCCCTTTTTGAAAAATATGCATTATTGAAAAGGTAACTTTTTTAAAAATTCTTTTTTTTTAAAAGTCCTTTTTTGAAAAGTACTTTTTTGAAAAGGTACTTTTTTGAAAATGTACTTATTTAAAAAGATATTTTTTGAAAAGGTACTTTTAAAAAAAAGTATTTTTTGAAAAAGATATTTTTATGAAAAGGTAATTTTATTTAAAGGCACTTTTTTGTAAAGCTACCTTTTTTTAAAAAGTCCTTATTTAAAAAGTACTATTTTGAAAAGGCACGTTTTTAAGGTCCTCTTTTGAAATGTACTTTTTTGAAAAACACTTTTTTGGAAAGGTTTTTTTTTTTGAAAAGGTACTTTTTTGAAAAGGTACTTTTTTAAAAAGATATTTTTTGAAAAGGTACTTTTTTAAAAAAGTATTTTTTGAAAAAAAGATATTTTAATGAAAAGGTATTATTATGAAAAGGTACTTTTTTTTGTAAAAGTACTTTTTGAAATAGTACTTTTTTGAAAAGGTACTTGTATGAAAAAATCTTTTTTGAAAAGGTAATTTTTTTGAAAAAGTCTTCTTATGAAAAAGTCTTCTTTTGAAAAAGTCTTTTTTTGAAAAGTACATTTTTGGAAAGGTACTTTTTTGAAAAGGTACTTTTTTGGAAAAGTACTTTTTTGAAAAGGTACTTTTTTGGAAAGGTACTTTTTTGAAAAGATACTTTTTTTAAAAATATATTTTTTTCAGAAAAAAAAGGTACATTTTTGTAAAGGTACTTTTTTAAAGATACTTTTTGTAAAGTTACTTTTTGAAATGGTATTTTTTTGTTAAGATACTTTTTTGTAAACGTACTTTTTTGCAAGTGTGCTTTTTGAAATAATATTTTTTTAAAGAGGCACTTTTTTGTAAAGATACATTTTATGAAAATGTACTTCTATGAAAAGGTATTTTTTTGTAAAGGAACTTTTTTTGTAAAATTATGTACTTCTTGTAAAGGTATTTTTTTGAAAAACTTCTTTTTTGAACAGGAACTGTTTTGAAAAAGTAGTTTTTTGTAAAGTTACTTTTCAATGCGTAAAAAATTACAACTCAATGTAGTTTCAATATATTTATTATTGTAAAATACTATGATTTTTTTATATATTAATTTTCGACTGCTATTTTTATTTTATTTTTTTGCTAAGGGAAAAGTGATGAGATTTAGCTGGTAAAACACTTTTCCGTTTGCAGTTGCACGCACAGTTTAAAAAAATATTAAATTCATCGATAATAAATACTATTTATGCGAATTAACTATAAGTGCTCTAAAAATATTTGTTTTATGTTAAGCTATTTATATGCTTTGCAATAAGTACAACTGTCCATCCCTGCAATAATCATTAACTCTACTTTGCATGTTTGCCTTGGAGTATGTATTTAAATATTTATGTGTGTGTGTGTATGTGTATATACTGGTGTATGGATGTGGGTTGAAAAGTTGAAAGTCAATAAAAAATTTTGTTCAACTTTTTCAAAATCGGAAAAAGTTTTCTTTATTTTCTATTCCCTTTTCTCCCCCACGCAACATCAATCGATATATGCCGCTTGTAAAAAAATTTCTTTAGCTTTTTTTGCTCAATTTTATTAGAAAATTTGTTACTTATAAATAAATTTTGGCATATTTTTTTCTGTTAATATTTTGTAGGAAAAATTTTGCTTTACTTTTTTAAAATTGTTTTTTCTGTTTAAAAATGTTCTAATTTTTTTTTTTAACACTATTTTTCTGTGTATCTATAACAGTAAATACGTGTATTTTGCCGTTTTTTTTCTTTCTTATTCACAACACATTTTCACTGCCGTTTAGATTAAAGCAAAAGGGAAAAATTCCAGCATGTATATGTAATTTTTAGCCCGATTTTTTCTGTATAAATACCTTTTTCTGATTAATTTTTCGTACAATTCCGTATTATTAGAAATGCAGTTGTAATTTAAATAAATTAATTTGGTGGGTTAATTTTGGATTTATTTATTTATTTTTATTTTTTATTTTTGTTATTTTATTAAATTTTCTTTTGTATATTTGATTTAATATTTTACTATTAATTTTGTTACAACTTTAAGCACCAATTATTCCGACGTATACACCTTTTTTCCTGCGATTTCTATACTTGTTCTGAACTTCTTTGCAACAAAATATATATATAATTTTCTTCTCTATCTATAACAGCGTATAAATACAATATTTTCTTCTTCTTCTTCTGCTTGTTCAGTGGCTGCTCATACACATATAATTTAATGCACAGGAAAAAGAATTGTAGTAGAAGAAAATTTTGTGTGATTGTGTATGTTGTAGTTGGTTTGTATGTGGTTTGAAGATTATCTTTTATATTTTATATATATATATTTTTTTTCTATTAATTATCAACCCAATCGTGCGGCTCTTATAGCCAGCTTTTTATTTAACGCCGTTTGCCAACTAACTACCCTTAAAGAACTGATTTGTTGGGCCCATGTTGGTCGCTTGTTATACCTCAAATTTCTATGTAGACGTTACAAATCATATAGTTTTGTTCTTCTACTTTCTTTCGAACAAGTGTTGCAACTCACCACTAGGTGCTCTCCCTAGCTATTTCGTTCTTTCTCTCTCTCTCTCTCTCTCGCTCTTTAACTCTTTACAAATTTATTTAATTGTTACATATTTGTAATCAATGAAAATACCGTTCTTTACTTAGGCGCCCGCGCTTTGAAGTTTAATTCGCCAAAAGCGCTCATTTTACTAGATACAACTTTTTTCGTTGTTCTCTATTTGTGTGGAAAGTTTGGAGTACAGGCGAGTAGGAAGAAAAAAGCAAAATTCCTTTACTATTTGAGGCAGAAGCAAAGTAAACAGAAGGCAAAAAAAATCATATACATAAATGTCCAACTGACAATTGGAACATTGGAAATGTCATTCCGAAAATTGTGCACAAAAAAATAACGAGAATGACATTTATGTCAAACAGAGAGAAATTGCTGATTTTAGTAGTAGCCATCACAAATGGAAATTTGCGTACTAACGGTCTACCCACAGGTGTTTAATAAATTTTACCGTTATTTCAAATTTCTTTTCTAAAAAAAATGCAAAATCTTTTGCACTTTTCAAAGGCAAATGGTAACAATAAGGAATTTAAAAGTAGTGAATTTATTACAAATTAATCTACCATCCCGTAGGAAAATGTGCTGAATTTCACAATTCCCCTAATATTTTATTTATATTTTTTTTTTTATTTTTAGAAAAAAACGTTGACAAAATGTCACATTAAAGGGTATTTTTTTGTAGAGTGTCACAAGTTTAAGTCATAACAAAATTTAGTCAATTCAATTAACGTATGAACAACTAAAAGTGGAAATTTTTCATATCCATGAGGACCTCAAGTTCAAAGTGGGTGCTGTTGGCTGAAGTAGTAGAACACGAGACTATGAAGCGGAGGGTCGTGAGTTCGAGCCCGCGCTGAGTCATGAAATATTGTGTTGAATTCTTCTAAACAGCATTAGTGCGTGCTTGTGTTAGTTGTTGCCAGCCTGTTTCAATGATGAAGGCATAGTCACTGGTCACTGAACATAATTGGCGGCAACTGACACTATCATGTACTAAAAAGCAGAGTAACAGCACCCGCCTTTGTCGGCCCTGTAGCTAAAATTAGCCTGCGAAGTAAAAAGGTTGAAATAGCTACAAAACAACCGTCTATCTTCGCATCTTTCCTAATCTGTCCCCTCAATACTATCCCCTCGTTTTCAGTTCCGGCGCAATGCATTGCATATAGTATAGGGGTCATCCCCTGAGTGCTGGTCCAAGATAGAAATAAAAAAAAAGTTAAAATCTGGAATCGTTCCTTTTTTTTTAATTTTTTAATTAATAATGAATTTAATACAATAATTTAACTTCAACATGGTTCCATATATTTTATTTAAGTTTTTTTTTCCTTAATTTGGGTGCTAAGTCTCGACTAAGTTTGTTCAGTGAGTCGAGTTTTGCTCACTAAACAGGCTTTTTAGCAGGGCTGCATTTGCATTGCACTCCATATTATAGCAATTAACAGCTGATAGTTGAGCAATTAAAACTTTATATGCTTAATTAAGCTCAATAATGGCATTAATTGCTCAATAAAAGTCTAGGTCTGAGCATCGTCTTATTAAACGGTATTATTTTTTATAGAGTGACACAAGTTTAAATCATAATAAATTAAGGAAATATATTTTTAATACCAATGTAGCGGGTTTGATTGGAAAGAAAATTTTATGAAATCAATGTTTAAATATGATTTCGGCCATGTGGCCGACACGGCTGGCGCGTAGAAGGCGCAATCTGACACACCAATTTTCAAAAACCTAAAAAAAACCTCTATAAAGTGGAAGGACACAACCCTAGTTGCTGAGAACGGCAGCAAATTGATTAGGATCATCTTCAATACTTTCCTGTACAGCGGCTACAGCTTCTTCTTCTTTAATGTGGTCCGAAAACGATCTATTGTTGTTCGAATTAGGCGTTCTGAAGAACGATTATGTACGTCATAAAATGGAAGAAGTGCATTATGAGTTTGACGAATAGAACAATTATTTTGATTGAGTTTTCCTTAATTTTTATAAATATATTATTTCTAATGGGTGTTTTTTTCGATGCGTGACAGCTTAAAATGTGACAACTTAAAGATTGGAATGATTTTTTTTTATAATCTAATGAATAATTTTATGCGTTCAATCGCACGAACGAAGGGGACTATGAACACAAGATCACAATTGGAAGTGAAGTTGGCCCGAAATAGATTTTACAAGTAATCGATTTCTAAGCGCACTGAATGGCAAGTTGTTCTGTCTTTTTGCTATCAAATATTTAACTGATTTTAACTACTAGAAAAACATCCGTCAACATTGCTCAATCCTAGCGGCACATCCTTAATCGTTCCGAATGAAATAAACCGCACTAAACAGTAAATTTTAACACACGTAATAATGACTCGTTTACAGCTTGAGGAGGTTTTCTTTGCTCTAAATACGGGTCTCCGCAACTTAACCAGACCTGATGTTCATCACTAAACAAAAAGACCAAAAACCGCTTCAGAAAAATTTATTTTTTCCAAATGACGTATCACCTTTGCCATAAAACATCAAAAAGTAAATCTTTGGGGTTATTTAGTGTAAAAAAAAAAAAAAATTATAGGTTCATTTAGGGTGCAAGGGTGGGTGTAGAGTATAGAATTTTATTTTTAAGAAATGCAGGCTTAAAAAATACAAGTTGTTAAAAATGTACACTATTTTTTCATGTAATATGTAAGTTCAACGCCCGCTAAAGAAGGCGGGGTCCAAAAATGAATTTCTCAGATTTTCTGGCTGCAAGTTCAATGCTTCGAACTTTCTTTGACATAAAAATATATCATTTGCTTAACAAAATTACAAAAAAAACTTAAAAAATTATATTGTTTTTGGAGGATGGTTTAGTTCTTCTTAAGGGAACTTTTTTCCCTCTGGTCCGATTTACCCCATTTACGAACTTGACTGGTGCTATTTTTCAAGATATCTTTATACCAAATTTCAAGGGTCTAGCTCCTTTTGTTTGAACTGTATCGTGTTCTCCATAGACGGACGGGCGGACGTGATCTAGTCAGTCTTGGATTTCATCACTGATCAAAAATATATATACTTTATGGGGTCTTAGGGCGATATGACAAAGTGAATATAACCTCCAATTCTGTTTTGGAGGGTATAAAAAAAAATATGTGTACGAATACTAAATTTAATTGCTCAATTAATATTAAATTGTCTTAATTAAGATCTTATATGTGAACATGGTACTACGCCATAAACAGCTGATTGCTGCTTTGGTTTGAAAACCAGAAATTTTACATAATTTTTTTTTATTATATGGTAAATCAAGAAATATTATTGAAATAAAATTCCTTTAAAATATTATCCTTTTTTTTGACTTACTTCATTTTTTATATTGGGGAGTTATTTTATATGAAATAAGTCCCCAAAATTCTGAAATTAAATAAGTCCCTAAAAATATTCGCGCGAATTTTTAATTTGTTGATAATATGCACTGAAAAAATGTTTCGTCAATAATAGTTTTATTTTATGAAAAAGTTTTTCGAAACTTACATTTTAGGTTTCATTTCTGCCAAGCTATTGGGAGAAGTAAGTGCAGACGAAATAATCTACTTCAGTATGTACGTTCCCAAAAATTGGGTAGTTATTTCATTTTGGGGAGTTATTTCGTTCCTTTAGGGTTTTATTTCATTTAAAAATTGGGGATTTGTTTTCATATGAAATAAGACCCCAAAAATTGGGGTATTATTTCATAGTATTTTTGTGGACTTATTTCGTGGGGAGTTATTTCATGCCGCCGTTGCATGATTTGCGTTTAAATCACATATTCCCAGGTGTTCTATTTTACTCTAAAGTATTCAAGTAGATTTTGGAGATTTTTTCTGATGGCATTGATTATTTTATCATTAACGGCCTTTTACGAAGTGATTGATCTCTTAAGGCTCAGTACGATGTTGAAGTAGTTTCAGATATAAAAAAAAAACTAGTTGGTTATAAATAATTTCAGCCAGCTCATTTTGATTAATTTTTTACGTTAAACTATATTTCAAATTCTAAACATTTTTTTTCATGACATATTTTCTACATTCGAACTCACCACTTGTGACTGTCGATTTACTTGTAAATAAAAAATTAATAAATTCGATTTTGTGTTGTTCGTTCTTTATTAATTGTCGTTTCTTTTCGTTTCTTTATTAACTTTTTACATTCGCATTAATTATTATTATTATTATTATCATTATTAATATCTTGTTGTTGTGACAAAAACTAATTACATATTAAGAAAATAAGTTAAAATTTCATTAAACTACAATGGACTTATAAACAACAATTGCTTCAGTTAGAAAAAAAAAATTAAATAAAATAGAAAATAAAATAAAATACATTTACATCTAACAATAAAATATGAACCTAATAAAATCTATGAATAATAAAATAGGGTACGAGTACGACCAAAATAAAAATAAATTGTATTAGATTTTTCTTCCTTTTTTTTGTTTTTTTGTGAGTTAAAATACGTTTAAGTTAAAATTATTTACAAGTGAATTCCTCATAATTCTCTTCACAGACATCACATTGTACCTGACAGCACCATTTGAATTGGCAACGACACTGGGTGGTGCGGCGTATTGAGTGGGTATTATAGCCACGGCCACAACAAAGTAAATCACAGCTCTGTGGTCCATGCAAGGTGCGATTACAAACACGACCCTGAGTACCCTGTACACCTTCCTGCACATTGCGTTCACAATAATTGGGCGACGTTTGCAAATAAACCAAATCCATGCGTTTGGGAAAATTCATCACCTTGCCGGCGCGATTTTTTCTTAAAAAAATATAAAAAAAAATTTTAATTATTAAAAACCAAGTGATAGTGTAATGCACTAAACACATTCACGGCCGCTGGCCACCGACTACACAACCACAGAAAGAGAATACATGTGTGGGGAAAAGTAGAAAGACAAAAACCCGCCGTGGTGTAGTGGTGAAAATAATCATTCCCTTATATGTATTCAATTTTGTGTAGTAGTGTAGTCGGTAGCCTGCTGCCGTGAATGTGTTTAAGGCATAACGCATTAAACACATTCACGGCCGCTGGCTAACGACTACAGAACTACAGAAATAGAATACATGTTTTTAATAGGGGAAAATTAGCACGGACAATAACCTGCTGCGTAGTGGTGAAAATAATCATTCCCTTATATGTGTTCTATTATGTTGTAGTAGTGTAGTCGGTAGCCTGCTGCCGTGAATGTGTTTAAGACATAATGCATTAAACACATTCACTGCCGCTGGCTACCGACTACACACCTACATGAATAGAATACATGTTTTTAATAGGGGAAAAGTAGCATGGACAACAACCTGCTGCGTAGTGGTGAAAATAATAATTACCATTTGTATTCTATTTCTGTAGTTGGTATCCTGCTGCCGTGAATGTGTTTAAGGCCTAATGCATTAAACGCATTTACGGCCGCTGGCTACGGACTACACACCCACAGAAATACAATACATGTGTTTATAGGGGAAAGTAGCACGGACAACAACCTGCTGTGTAGTGGTGAAAATAATAATTCCCTTATATGTGTTCTATTATGTTGTAGTAGTGTAGTCGGTAGCCTGCTGCCGTGAATGTGTTTAAGGCACAATGCACTAAACACATTCACGGATGCTGGCTACCGACTACACAACTACAGAAATAGAACACATGTTTTTAATAAGGAAAAATTAGCACGGACAACAACCCGCAGTGGTGTAATGGTGTAAATAATCATTCCCTTATATGTATTCCATTTTGTTGTAGTAGTGTCGTTGGTAGCCTGCTGCCGTGAATGTGTTTAAGGCATAAGTGAGTGTATTCGACCACTAACTTGCTTAAAACTAGTTTCAGTCCATTTTTGCCTTTGGCGGCTTGAACAATTTTGGCTTTTGTGTACTTCTTCATCAAAACATCACCCAGTATGCGAAATGAGGGTAAACTTTTCCAGCAGGTTTTCATAACACACGAACCCGAAACGCCATGACATTTACAATCCGTTTTCAATAGATTCTTCACCAGCTGAAACATTAAATCTTGCAATTAAATATCATATTAAATACCTCTTTTATTTTTACCCTTCGTCCCGCTCGATTGTTGTGTAAATTCATTAAACTTCTGGCATCGCCTTCAATTTCCCGAGCATCGAGAAATTTCCTAGCAAATTTCATGCCAAATTCAATATCGGCCGAACAGCCGCCCCATTTCCACGGCTGATGACCCTCTCCCGGTGCACTCTCGTAGCCTAATTGTTGTGTACCCTTGCGGGCAGTTGGCTTGTGACGAACATCACAGCCACACAAGGAAATATTGCCTCTGGCACAGGCTGCTGTGACAGCATGAGCTGCTCCTGCACTTGCAATGGCATACGTGAAGGCCGCCTCTCTAGAGCCTTAAGAAAGAGCGAAACATACAGACCCACTTTGAATTTCGATTTTCTTCCAAAAACCCCAAACCATAACTCACCCACAAACATGACATGACCAAAGACATCCTTCTTCCACACTTGCGTACAATTCCAGCGATGACCCCTGAACTGATATTGACATTCTTGTGCACCCAATTGATGGCCCTCGCCCAGGGCAATCAAAGCATCTGGTGATTCAGTGCAAAGCTGTCGCTGCTGCGATGTCAGGCCGGGTATACGGGCACATAGAAGTGATGATGTAAAACTGGATACTAATCTGACAATAATTAATCGAAATAAAAGCAATTTGTTAATAAAAACTACAAAATGGTTGAATGGAAGAAATGAAATGAAACAAATTTATACTCGTCGTATCAAGAGAGAACACAACCAATTGAACAGAAATAGATTTTTATCTCAAATCATGCATACACAATATGTTTTACACACACTCACACATATGTATACATAAAAGCAATGGAAATAAAATAAAATCTACTTGATGTTTAGATATGAAAACAGAACAAAAAAAAAAAAAAAGACGACAATACCATTCATTTTGTGATTAATACGCCGTCAAATAATTAAACCCACATGCAAATTATACAGCAATTCAAACGATTATTTATTATAACAATATATTTAGCCAATACACTGAGAGAAATGTGAGTAAGAGTGTCTGTGTCACTTTCTCAAGGATGACAAAGACAAACAAAAAAAAAAAAAAAAAAAAAAAAAACTCGAAGGAATTAAGGATCAGTAATTTATTTGTGTGAAGATAAATTTCGAATTCTATAACCCTAGACACAAACCGAGTACATTAACAGAGCTCTGTTAGCATGTTAACATAGCGCTGTTAAGCATGAAAAACCCGAGTGTTTGTATTCCAAATGGAATAATCCTTTTGTTAAAAATATAATTTGTCTTTAAGGTTTGTGTAAATGAGTTGAAGTGGCAAACAGTATGCACTTGTGTATAGATTCCCATTAGCAAAAGTGCCAGAGAACCACATACCTGTATACGTCAATGCATTTAAATGCCCAGCATTTCATATAGTACAGTCGAATCCGCTTTAGCGCAGCACGCTTTACTGAAAAAATCGGATTACTGAAAACGATATAAATCCCCGCACTGATTTTAAACGCAAATATCGTATTACTGAAAACCAAAAGCAAGCCCACAACTACGTTTTGTATGAAACTTACTTCGCTTTATTAAAAAAATTAACAAAGGCAAATTTATTTATTAGAAATCGATTGCATAATTTAAGGCTGGGAAAATTATGTATGTTTTGTCCGTTAAAAAATTAAATGGCAAAATGTATTTGTCCTTGTCGTTCTTACGTGCTTTATTGTATTTTTCTGTTATATTGTGAATGCAAGTGGAATAGTGATTTTTTTTTGCAAAGAAAAGGCTATTTCTGCGTATTTAAAATAAAATTATAAAGTTCGCTCATATGGTTTAAAAGTTATGCTAGAATAAAATTTATTCCATAATGTGCCGTGATTGCAAACTTCGTTGGAAGAAAAAAAAGGGTTGCTCGGTCGTGCTTGAAGCTCCCGCTATAATAAAATGAAAGATAAGACTTCATATTATCAATTAAAAAAAAAATTTAAATAATTAATAGTCTTTTATAAAATCATAAAATTTGTCTCCAAATTCATGAAATTTTTAATTTTAAAATATTTACAAAAAGTAATTAGTTTTGATAAAGAAACAAAAAGTTGTGGGAAAAAAATTAAATATGGGTTATATAGGCGGTGATAAAAAGCTCTCTGCCAAATTTCAGAAACTTTGGGCCAAAAATAAATTTGTTGTACTATGGGCGGTGGGCATGGCCAATTTTGATGAAACTTTGGTTTATTCTTAATTGAGGTAATAAAAGGCTCTGTGCCAAATTTCAAAAACTTTGGGCCAAAAATAAATTTTTTGTTCTATGGGCGGTGGGTAGTGGGCATGGCCAATTTTGATGAAAATTTATTTTGTGCATAATTGAGGTAATAAAACGCTCTGTGCCGAATTTCAAAAACTTTTTGCCAAAAATAAATTTTTTGTTCTATGGGCGGTGGATAGTGGGCATGGCCAATTTTGATGAAACTTTATTTTGTGCTTAATTGAGATAATAAAAGCCTCTGTGCCAAATTTCAAAAACATTGGGCCAAAAATAAATTTTTTGTTCTATGGGCGGTGGATAGTGGGCATGGCCAATTTTGATGAAACTTTATTTTATTCTTAATTGAGGTAATAAAAGGCTCTGTGCCAAATTTCAAAAACTTTGGGCCAAAAGTAAATTTTTTGTTCTATGGGCGGTGGGTAGTGGGCGTGGCTAATTTTGATGAATCTTTATATTTTTCTTAAGTGAGGTAATAAAAGGCTCTGTGCCGAATTTCAAAAACTTTGGGCCAAAAATAAATTTTGGGTTTTATGGGCGTTGGGTAGTGGGCGTGGCCGATTTTGATGAAACTTTATTTTGTGCTTAATTGAGGTAATAAAAGGCTTTGTGCCAAATTTCATGAACTTTGAGCCAAAAATAAATGTTTTCTTCTATGGGCGGTGGGTAGTGGGCGTGGCCAATTTTGATAAAACTTTATTTTATTCTTAATTGAGGTAATAAAAGGCTCTGTGCCAAATTTCAAAAACTTTGGGCCAAAAATAAATTTTTTGTTCTATGGGCGGTGGATAGTGGGCATGGCCAATTTTGATGAAACTTTATTTTATTCTTAATTGAGGTAATAAAAGGCTCTGTGCCAAATTTCAAAAACTTTAGGTCAAAAATAAATTGTGGTTTCTATGGGCGGTGGGTAGTGGGCGTGGCTAATTTTTATGAAACTTTATATTTTTCTTAATTGAGCTAACCAAAGGCTCAGAGCAAAATTTCAACATTCTACGAGCACTTCTTATATATTTTGCAAAATATTGTATGAACAAATCTCTCTGTGCGGCGCAGTGCACTGCATATGTAGGGTCCATCCCCTGAGTGCTGGTCCTAATAAAATATAGAAATAGGAAATTGATTTTTTTTTTTCACTAAATCAGCAAGATATTCATGTGCGAAAAAAAATTATAAAATTTTTTTCTAATCTAGACCCGGATAAGGCGGACTCTTTTGCCAGTCCTTTTCGTGCGGTGGAGTTTAAACGTTTTTAAAACTTCATTCCATTGTAGTTGGTGTGTGAATACGAGAGCGTGTATAATTTATTTATTTTTTTGTTTATTGTTTTGTTAATGTACAATTTATTTAGTTGTGGTTTAAAAAAGCCAAACTAACAACCAAATAAACTGACAGCCCGTAAGTTTTGGCATGAATGAATGAATGACTGGCGGCATTTTAAAATGCAAAAAACAAACTTGTGTGAGTGCAATAGTATTATTATTGTTGTTGTTTTTTTTATTTTTTATTTTTTTTTTACTAAAAAACTTTAATAAACATTTTATTTTCAGCAACAAAATGGTTATTTTGTTGTTTTGTTAATTTTTTCGCCGCCTTTTTCTCCCCGGCTAATATTTCTATTCATTGTTTTTGAGTTTAAGATCTTTTTGCAGCTCAAGCAGCAGGAATGAATATAATAATTATTACAGCAGTCAACAATAACAACAATAGCCGAAAGTAGTAAATAATAGGTAATAAAAGTTTTAAGCTGCTAGAGATTAATGCGTTAACATGACGATTTCATGCTGTGTCAGTCAGATGTGCTACCAATCCATTGTCTCTGCTGGAATACATGTACATGTGTGAGTGTGCGTATGTGTGTGTGTGTGTTATAATCTATTCGTTTTTTTCGATTGCGATTTGTGTATTTTTTAAGTAGGTAATTACATTAATCTTGCAATCATAATCGTGTAAATAATACAAATCTAATCTTACTTTGTTGTATTCATGTCACTTTGATTTCAAACAAATTCAAATTGACATTAACAGCATTTCAATTTAATGTTTGAGAACGACAGTTGCTGGAGAGGGTGAGAGAGAGAGAGAGAGAGGGGAACACGCAAAATCATGCAAAATCATGCAAAAAGTTCATCATCAATGAAAGACAGGGTGAGAGAAAAACTTTTTTCCTGTTGTTAATTAAAAACCATCTTCCAAAAGGATGCGGTGCAGCATATCTGGCCGCTAGTAGCCAGAATTCTGTTTCTTTGCAATGGCTATCGCATAAATTTCAATCTAACTTTTTTTTCTTCTAAAGCGTGTTTTTTTAGAGTGTCACGACACCAAAGAAACGCGTGCAAATTGTTGCAATTTTTAATCAAAATAATTATTCCATTCGTCAAACTCATCGTGCAGTTCTTGCATTTTATGGCCTAGTGCACAATCGTCCTTCAGAGCGACTAATTCGAAGAATAATAGATCGTTTTCGGACCACATTTACTGTTACTGATAATGTGCGTCCCCGCAGACGCCGAACAGTGCACACTGAAGAAGCTGTAGCCGCTGTACAGCAAAGCACTGAAGATCATCCTAATCAATCAATTTGTCGTCATTCCCAGCAACTGGGGTTGTGTCCCTCCACTTTATGGAAGTTTTTTTTTTTTTTGTTGTTGAAAATTCCACTTGATGGAAGTTTTTTTTTTTTGGTTGTTGAAAATTGGTGTTTCAGATTGCGCCTCCTTACGCGAGAAGCCGTGGCGGGCACATGGCAGAAATCATATTTAAACATTAATTTCATAAAATTTTCTTTCCAATGAAATCCGTTTCATTGCTATTAAAAATATATATCCTTGTTTCATAATGATTTAAACTTGTGTCACTCTACAAAAAACACCCTTTATATATTCAATTAAATCAAATACAAACTGCCTGGACCCACGATGTTATTATACCCTCCAAAAAAGAATTGGAGGGCATATTGACTTTGTCATTCCGTTTGTTGTCCGTCTGTGGAAATCACGATTCAGTTCAATGCTCTAGAAATTTGGTACAAATATATTTTGAAGGATAGCACAGATCGGAGATGGGCCAAATCGGGCAAGAGGGAAAAAAGTTCCCCTAAGAAGAACTGAACAGACTTATAAAAAACAACATAAATTTTAAAGTTTTTTTTTTAAATTGTGTTAAGCAAATGATATATTTCTTTTATGTCAAAGAAGGTGCAACGCGTTAAACTTGGAGCCATAAAATAAAAAAATTTTGTTGGACCCCGCCCCCTATAGTGGGCATTATTATATGCAAAAATAATGTAACAATTTAACAAATTGTTGTACTTAAGCCTGCATTCTTTAAAAATAAAATGTTTAAGCTTTAATGATGAAGCTGAGATGTAACCTGGTACTCCTCTGCCCTATTCCCACCTTCCTCTTTGCCCCCTAAATGACCCTATCAAAAAAAAATAAAAAATTTAAATTTTGTATATAATTATCCCAAACATTTATTTTTGAAGTTTCTATTTTTGATCCCCGCCCCCTTTAGTGGGCATTGACGTACGATATAATATAAAGGAACTCTGTCACACCAAGTTAAAAATTTTAAATTTACTTACTAAATATTTGGAGGGTATTTAAGAATCGTCCCGGTCGAATATAACGTTTTTAATATTTTTAATATAATTTCAAACAAAATGAAATAAAAAAAAAATTTTTTTCTTTTAAATAATTTTTTTACGTTTCATTTTCGAAAAGTAATAACTAAGGGATGATTTTTTCTAGCATCTTTTTTTTGGTGGTAACACTGTTTTTGGCAGCTCAGCTGTTTTAGTGTAACATGTTTAAACATGTTTGGTTTGTTGTATAATTTAGCCATGAATTGCAGTACAAACGAACAACCCTTGCAGATTGTTCAAGTTTATTATTAAAATTTATTTTGGGTGAAGAAAGTGCATCGTAGACCTTTTTGCTGTACTGAATACAGTTTTAATACCCTCCAAAGAGAATTGGACCCCCAAAAAGTATATATATTCTTGGCCAGTGATGAAGTCTAAGACGGTCTAGCAGTGCCCATACGTTCGTCTGTGGAAAACATGATATTGTCTATTTTTGAACCCCGCACCTTTAGTGCCGTATTTGGAGCAGCAGAGAAATAAATAAAAAAAAAATGCAGTGATAAATTAGATATTTGATATTATGGGGGTCAACAGCCTCCAATTCCTTAATAATTACACCACCCATAGAATCAAACCAAGCAGCACGACTATAAGTCGGCACGTAAACATACAATATTCATTTTTAAGCGACTTTAAAACGACAAATTCACTAAGGAAAGCTGTATTTTTCTGCAGTGAGCACTTTGATATAAGGCACACTGTTCGCCACGTCAATAATGCTGCCAGACTGTTAATTTTTTTTATAATCATGTAAATCCTTTGCCCAGTAGGTCGTTCATGATGGCCATTATCATCCGGTAATACTAGAAAAGTGGCCACATCTGAATCAGAACATTTGCCAGTAAATTTTTAACTAATTTTGTGTATTCTTGTGTTTCGAATAATAGTAAATGTTAAGTCCCGTATTCATAAAATTTAATTTAATTTTATCCATAATTTTTCATACAACATTTTCTTATAATAGATTTCAAATACATTTTATATATATTTTTTTTATGAATATCGGGGTATAACTTTCACTAAATAAATGACAGTTCAGATGACAGGCGTTTAACAGCTGATGGAGTTGCCAGACCGTTTAAAGCACTAAATAGACAACCAGTTAGTGATGCATATTTTTTTGTGGCTAAATGAAGAAAGTTTTTATATTGATAATTTTTTTTTTAAGTGGAAGGCTATAGTAGCAGCTGATTTCAGTGATTTTTAGAAAAAAAAATTTTTTAATTTATTTTTTTTTTAATTTTTTTAAATTTTTTTTTAATATATTTTTTTTTTACAAAATTTTTTTTTTAATAAATTTTTTTTTTTTATAATTTTTTTTTTTTAATTTTTATGATAAAAAAGTTCGCTCGAAATTAGAAAAAAGGATCTTATTCACTTTTTTTTTGTAAAAAGAAATCAAAAGTTTTAAGAAACCTTTTTGTCATTCAAGAAAAGGATTGTGTTTTTATAGGAAAAAGAGATCAGCTCCCAAATGTTGGATATATTCTCATGTGTACCTGATCCACAACATTTCTATACAGAACACATATATTTCTTATATATCAATTTTATAAAAAAATATATATATTTTTCTCCAACCAAATAGTTTTGTTTTTGAAATATTAAAAAAAAAAAATTAAAAAAAAAATTTTGTATTTTATTTAATCCAATCAAGCAACGAACCATCCAACCCGCTGCTTGCCTGCCTGCCCACATCAAACTCATTAATTGTATGTGGCACGACTTGGCAGTTAATTGTCTTAATTCCGCCATAATTACATAAATCAAACTGAATATAACTTCAGGTGGAATTGTGTTTAAAATTTTTTAGATGTACATCACTTGTGATTGTCTGTCTGTCTGTCTGTCCGTACATGTTTTTTTATATCTCTCTTTCTCTCTCTCCACACACACGTTCATTCAATCGTGTTCATTCTTCAAAGTAAAATGTTGCATGTATTTGCCAGTTTTGCGAATGTGAAACCAAATTAAAGATCATTCGTGGCAAAGATTCATATGTGATCTAAATGTAATAGAAATTTTTGGAAGAAGATGTTTTTGGGGCATGGCATTTTGGTCAAACTAATAAAAAATATTTAGAAGAGTTAAAAAGTAAATGTTGTTAAAAAAATAAAAAGTGACTGATATGTTTTTTATGTACAAGTATATTTTTATTTATTTTTTATTAAAGAACTTTTTAATTTCATACGTTTTAATACTCTAGATATATTTAGGTCATGACAGAAGTGAAATTTGTATAAAACTAAAGCAAATTATTTAGTGCATTAGGTAAATTGCTTATAACGGGTGTTCTTTTTCAGCTGCATGAAATTTCAAATAATAATAGAAAATCAAAATATTGTTGGAAGTAATTTTCTTATAATTTCATGGCATTTATTTTTTAAATTAATTTCCGTCATATTTGCGCCATGACTGGCGACTTAAGCAGACCATTCGTTGCAATTTTCAATAAATCTGGCGGTATGGCTGCAATATTGGCCTCTAATCTTTCATGAGTTGCTACTTTATCGGCCTAAATCACTGACTTAATAGAGAAACCCTCAGCTGTCGCACCATAAACTCATGGAACTAAAAAAAAAAAAACATCTAACACAACTTATACTCTGTGGGCAAATTTAAGGTTAGGAAATAAATTGATTGTCAAATAGCACGCGGGACGATATTTTCGGAGCTGCTCGAATTGTATGTATTTTATTTTCATCGTCAAAAATAAAATACATTTGACAATGTGAAAGTACACACAATCAGGACGACGACGACGATGACGAAATTCCTCATACGCCATCAACTATGAAATAGATTTATTGCTACGGCTGGGCAAATTTGAGGTTAGGAAGTAAATTGGCTGTCAAATAAATGAAATGTCAAAAGATGAACTGTCCATCCTTAGGCATTTCTTTAGTAAAAAGTTGGGAAATTTTAACCCTGCAACACCACACTCTTGAACAAAGAATTTCAATAGTGAAATTTTACTATGAAAATGGTGAAAATTTCAGTTCGTAAAATTCGAGCAGCTCTTCCTCCTAATCAGACTCCTTTCGAGACAATTGCGCGTAATTTAATCGCTAAATTCGAGGCTCGTGGTATTATTGCTGACAATAGTCCAAAACAATACCCTCGTAGTGGCCGTCGTGACGCAAACGCAGACGCTGTACAGCAAAATGTTGAGAATGAGCCTGGAACATCAGCACATCGACGTTCGCAACAACTGGTCATGGCCGCAAGCACTTTACGTAACTTTTTGCATAAAAATCGTCATCTTCACGCTTACGAAGGTCAACTCCTTAAATAATTAAGTCCAGCCGACGTTTATGAATTGAATCTTTGAAAAACTAACAGAAAACCATGCATTTCCTCAAAAAAATCTTCTTCAGTGATGAGGCCCATTTTCAATTAGGCGATTATGTAAGCAAACAAAATTGGCGCTCACAAAATCCACAAAACAGTACTCGAAAATCAATTACATCTAAAAAATAAAAGTAGCCGTTTTAGTGCGGTTTGTGGTCAGGTGGCATCATTGGCTTATACTTTTTCGAAAATGAGTAAGGAAACGCTGTCACCTTGTATTCTCTGCTCTACCAAACCGTGACAAGTGATTTTTTGTAGCCACAAGTGGCTAATGTTGACATCACTGACCTTTGGCTTCAGCAAGTCGATGTCACAAGTCACACAGTCTGCTAAACAATTCAGTTATTGCATGAGAAATTTCTCGGTCGAGAAATTTCTCGATTTGGCGATGTCAATTGGCCGCTTCGTTCTTGTGATTTCAAGCCGCTGAAATATTTTCGCTTGGACCATTTGAAAGACCCGGTTTATATGAAAAAAACCACAAACACTTGACGCTGTGAAAGCTGAAACTTGGCTGTGCGTTGTCGAGATAATCGAAGTTTTTTTTTTTTTTTTTTTTTTTTTTTTTTTTGTAAAATGTGATTCAAAATTTTACGAAAAAAGCGGGCGCCTGCCGACGTATAGGAGGTGGACATTTGCCCGACATCATATTCCATTATTAATTCCCATATTTCTACTTTTAATTGGTATCAATAAAACGGAATTTGTCTAAAGGAATTGTGTTTTTAAGCCAATTTAGTTCCTAACCTCAAATTTGCCCACCCTTTATTTTCACAGATAAAATTTACAGAAATTTTTACGATTTTTTTCTCTTTGAATTTTTTTTTTTTTTTTTTTAAATATTAAACTTTTAAGAAAAAGTACAACATGATGTCATGCATAAATTATGTGGAAAGCAACAAGACTAAATTTATTGCTAAAGCACTGCACCAATTCATATGGAGCGCAGTGTTTCTTATGTCTTATTACGGTACTCGACTCGATTCGACTCGAGAGTTTGTACTTGATGAAAGAAAAAATTTATGGTAAATCTCTTACAAAGTCTATAGTTTCTTCGAGAATCTTAATAAAGCCCCTTTTTATTTTAATTTATTTATAGAGAGTTTGCTTTGAAAATTATGACGATTTTTTTTTAAAACAATATGGCATCTCTGCATAAAAGTAACGGCTTTATTAGAGTCTATCGTGCACCACTGCGTATACGTTCTAAACAATGTTGTGTAATTGTGTGTAACCGTACATTTATAATATTAAGAATATTATAGAACTACCCTCGTATGTAACCTGTTAATAGCCAGCAAAAATTAATATGAAACTCGTTGAATTTTCCATAGTAATTTTGTGAGCAAAATATCATTTTTCACATCTCATGTCGCTTTCATATCGGACACGAATCAGGATTTTGTTTCTTTGTTTAAACAAATGCGCACTCAAGGCGTTTACGTTGTTATTGTTGCATGCAGACTCTAATAAAATTAAAAACGAAAAACAAAAAAAAATCAATATAATAAACCAACACATTGCGTTTGTGGAAAATATTGCTGAACTGATTTCTAATTATTTTTCTAATGCGCCCGAGTAGAAAAATATGAAAATAAGACTTACGGAAGGATTGTCTTAAAAAATATGGGGGAAAAAAATTTAACAACTATTTTTTTTCTTCTTGCGGACTATACGAAAAAAGCTGCTACAGATGTTCACATAAAAATTAATAGCACGCAACTTGATGTGGCGTTGCATTAGAAATACGAGTACACATATTGCAACAACAACATGTTGTTGTGTTCTTTAAATTTATCTCAGATAAATAATACCCGTAAATTGTTGCAAATCAGTGCTTTATCGCATTAAGAATCTGGGTGTTTGTTTAATGTGGGAAAATTTTGTATAGTTTAAAGCTTTAAGCTTTAGAGAATTTGAAAGCTCAGGTTTCTGTTAAATAGGAGGATCTATGGTATCGAGCTCATGTTTTTAAACAAATGGGCGTGTTAAATTGTTATTCAAATTTGTGGGCTACTTATTAATCAGAAATTATTAGATAAAAAGTTAGGAAATGTGTGACAAGTTTTTTTTTTACTACCACATTAATCACATATTCAAATTTCTTATACTCAAAAGTCATGCTTTAACCGAATTAAATTGGTTTGTGCAGGTCAAATCAGGATGATTGTTTTTTTTATTGTCTGTTAACTTTTAATTATCTTTCTTTTATTTATTTTTGTAATATTTATTTTATTATATTTATTATTTTTTATTTTTATTATAGTAATTTTTGTTATATATAAAGGGTGTTTTTATAAGAGCTTGCTGATTTGAAATTTAAATAAAACACATGGCAAATTATGAAATGGCCAAAAAAAAAATTTTTTTTTATTTGGTAGATAATTTCTTGTCATTTAACATTTAAATATAATTTCGGGCATATGGCCACCACGACTATTTTGCGCAAAGGTCATTCTGGAGGTCCAATTTTCGACCACCTTTTCAAGCATTTGAGGGCGTATTTCAGCAATGACACGTTGAATACTGGGTTCCAAAGCGTCAATCGTTGGCTGGTTTATCCACGTAAACCAATGATTTCAGGTATCCCCACAAAAAATAATCGAATGGCGTCAAATCACACGAACGCAGAGGCCAACTCACCGGTCCATTTCTCGTAATAATTTTGTCGTTGAAATGTTCTTTCAATAAGTCCATTGTTTCGCCCGCAGTATGACAAGTGGCACCATCCTGCTGAAACCACATTTCGTTTACATCCATATCTTGAAGTTTTGGCACCAAAAATTCATTGATCATGATTCTGTATCGATTTCCATTCACGGCAACGCGTCGTCCTTCCTCATTTTTAAAGAAATAAGGACCGATGATTCCACCAGCCCATAGACCGCACCAAACAGTACATTTATCGGGATGCATTGGTAATTCTTGAACGGCGTGTGGATTATTTTTGCTCCAAATACGGCAATTTTGCTTGTTGACATCCATCCATTCAACCAAAAATGCGCCTCATCACTGAAGAGAATTTTGCGGTAAAAAAGCGGATAAACATTTTTAATTGAAGACTGTTTTTGAAAATAAATTTCCACGATTTGGAAGCGTTGTTCTGGAGTTAACCTGTTCATGATGATTTGCCAAACAATACTGAGTAGAGACGTCACTTTAAACTGTCAAAACAGCTGTCAGACAACAGAGTGATTCGTATAAAAAAAAACTTCATAAAAAAACGCCCTATATATATTTTTGTTTTTATGATTTTTATTTTATTATACAGGGTCCACCAAATAACTTTTTTTTTTTGAAAATGCTATAAAAAAACTACTGAATATTTTCTCAAATTTCTTTTTTATATTTGAAAGTACAATCCTTCCGGTTAATAATGGAAAATAATTTCATTCAAATGGTTGCCTCGGCTGGCCTATACGATCGGTCCAATTTTTAAGCACATTAGCGATTGTGTGCAGCTGTATTTCACCAATGGCTTCACGAATATTGTCCTTTATTTATTTTTTTTATTACTTATTTCTAACGGCAAACTGAAACACTGAATTTTATTAAAAAAATTTTTTTAATAATTTTGTAGAAAAAATCTAGAGCTTAATAAATATAATAAAATGAATTATTATTATATTTTTTGAATAAAGATTTTATTTAGTTTTCTTTCAATAACTTCCAGCAACATGAGTCTGGGCAACATTTTTGAAATGCGATTCAATGTTGCTATAGCACTAGGAACATGTTGCAAAAAATTTTACTAAAATTATTTAATCAAAATTATGCCTTAGACTATTAATATAGTCTAATAACGGCTGCAGTGTTGTATATGCGAGGGTAATTCAAAAAGTCTCAGTGTTATCGAACAGCCCTCGTACTTTTCTGTTGAACGCTATATTTGAAATAAAAATAAATTATTAAATTTTGTTTAAGTTTTAAAAGAAACTGGTCAACAGAACGATCACTACAGACATCTGGGGACAGGCGTTAAGTTTATTACATCTTCACTTAAGACAGTCGTAAACTGCTTACAACCTTATATTAAGGTCCATGTAGAAATATTATGCAAATCTACATAATTACAGCCTTCGTATAAAAAAATATTCCATTAGAAAAGTATAAGCAAAAACGGCGTAACATGTACCACAAAACACAGCATATAACTTCATATGAGTTGTAGGGTACAAAAAAATATTTACATGATTTCAAAATAACAAAATAGTATAAGCGGATTCGCAAAAAAAAATGGATGCAAGTGTGAGTTACAACAATCCTTATAAAAATGTGGGTAAATGCAACACTTGCAACATTTAAATGAAATTAAAAAAAAAAGAAGCAAATATGCGTGCTTTATGCGATGCTTAAATGATAGAGACGCGCTTGCGTGCAGTTAATGATGAAAATGAAATTGTAAATAATTGATTGAAACTTTAGACAGACCAACAGACAACAACAACAACTACAACAAAAAAACAAAAAAAGCAAACAAACGAATAGACAAACTGTGCCACACATTTATGTGTTGCAAGCATTTTTGCATTAAATCAAAAGGAGACACTCTGGCAAACAGTACACGTTGCATACAATGCGAGCATTTGTCCGTAGCATGAGTGCTATTTGTCGTTGCTGCTGCTGCTGCTGTTGTTGTTGTTGTTGTAACTGTGCTCTGTGGCTTTGGCATGTAGGTGAGATTTTTGTGGGCTACCGTGAGGATGTTTTGACACACCTTTCGTTTTTAGTTTTAATAAATCATGTCGTTTCACATGTTTTTATTTGTTTAGGTTTCTTTTTTTTCCAGCTCATTTTACTCCTTTTATTTTCTTTATTTTTCTTGATATAAAAATATGCAGTAACAGAAAAAAAAAATGTAAACCACTGCCTTCAATTTTTAGTTTAATTTTAGCATCGTTGTTGAACAACATTAAAATCGTTGTTATCACCAGCCATCCAATGACTGTAACAATATAATTATTTCGTTCTGTTTAAGCTCCCAGTGGCAAGTTGAACTCCTTTTCCACTCTTAATTCATGTTACCGAAAGATTGAATTTCAATTTTATATAGATTTATCACCTGCTGAAGGTGTGTTACGGAATCAGTGCGTTGCATTTGTTTGGTTGGGAGTTTTTTTTTTCAAAATATATATATTTTAAGAAAATGAAGAAATATTTGTAATTACAAGTTGATTGTTGTTATGGCAGCCTGTGATAAAAATAACGAGGGGTGTACAGTGTGTCAAGGACAAATTGTAAAAATAATGGAAACATATTTTTGTTTTTAAATACACTCTTGTAATAGGTACAAGTCCTCGTGGGGAATATCCTTTCGAAAATCTAATGTTGATGTTAGAATGGTGTGTGTGTATCTCTGCCAATTCATAGCTAAATTGTACACCAAACCAGACATGTTTAAACATGTTACACTAAAACAGCTGAGCTGCCAAAAAACAGTGTTACCAACAAAAAAAGTTGCTAGAAAAAATAATCACGTTTAATTTAAAAGAAAAAAAATATTTAATTTGTTTGAAGTGTTATTAATTGACAAAACGATATCTAATGACATCGTGTGGCAGGCAGTTTGTATTTGATTTAATTGAATATAAAGGGTGTTTTTTTTATCGAGTGACACAAGTTTAATTCATTATAAAATCAGGAAATATATTTTTAATATCAATAAAACGTGGTTTATTACAAAGAAAATGTTATGAAATTAATGTTTAAATATGATTCTATGCACCTCGGCCTTAAATAATTGTCCTATTTGTTGTATATTATTGACGTTGACTTCGACAACTACTTACGGAATAAGGGGAATGATTTTGATGTGACGTTGACCAAAGAGTTACAGAACACAGGGATTTGTTCATACAATGTTTGGCAAAAAATATAAGAAGTGCTCGTAGAATGTTGAAATTTTGCTTTGAGCTTTTGGTTAGCTCAATTAAGAAAAATAGAAAGTTTCATCAAAATTGGCCACGCCCACTACCCACCGCCCATACAATCTAAAATTTATATTTGGCCCAAAGTTTTTAAAATTTGGCACAGAGCCTTTTATTACCTCAATTAAGAATAAAATAAAGTTTCATCAAAATTGGCCACGCCCACTACCCACCGCCCATAGAAACCAAAATTAATTTTTGGCCCAAAGTTCTTGAAATTTGGCACAGAGCCTTTTATTACCTCAATTAAGAATAAAATAAAGTTTCATCAAAATTGGCCACGCCCACTACCTACCGCCCATAGGAGCAAAAATTTATTTTTGGCCCAAAGTTTTTGAAATTTGGCACAGAACCTTTTATTACCTCAATTAAGAATAAAATAAAGTTTCATCAAAATTGGCCATGCCCACTACCCACCGCCCATAGAACAAAAAATTTATTTTTGGCCCAGTATTTGAAATTTGGCACAGAGGCTTTTATTACCTCAATTAAGAATAAAATAAAGTTTCATCAAAATTGGCCACGCCCACTACCCACCGCCCATAGAACCCAACATTTATTTTTGGCCCAAAGTTTTTGAAATTTAGCACAGAGGCTTTTATTGCCTCAATTAAGAATAAAATAAAGTTTCATCAAAATTGGCCACGCCCACTACCCACCGCCCATAGAAACCAAAATTTATGTTTGGCCCAAAGTTTTTGAAATTTGGCACAGAGCCTTTTATTACCTCAATTAAGAATAAACCAAAGTTTCATCAAAATTGGCCACGCCCACTACCCACCGCCCATCGAACCCAACATTTATTTTTGGCCCAAAGTTTTTGAAATTTAGCACAGAGGCTTTTATTACCTCAATTAAGAATAAAATAAAGTTTCATCAAAATTGGCCACGCCCACGACCCACCGCCCATAGAAACTAAAATTTATTTTTGGCTCGAAGTTTTTGAAATTTCGCACAGAGCCTTTTATTACCTCAATTAAGAATAAAATAAAGTTTCATCGAAATTGGCCACGCCCACGACCCACCGCCCATAGTACAAAAAATTTATTTTGGGCCCAATGTTTCTGAAATTTGGCAGAGAGCCTTTTATTACCTCAATTAACGCCCACCACTCACCGCCCATATAACCCATATTATATTTTTTCCCATAACTTTTTGTTTCTTTACCAAAACTAATTACTTTTTGTAAATATTTTAAAATTAAAAATTTCATGAATTTGGAGACAAATTTTATGATTTTATAAAAGATTATTAATTATTTAAACTTATTTTTTAATTGATAATATGAAGTCTTATCTTTCATTTTATTATAGCGGAAGCACCTAGCACGATCGAGCAACCCTTTTTTTCTTCCAAGGAAGTTTGCAATCACGGCACATTATGGAACAAATTTTATTCTAGCATATCTTTTAAATCATATGAGCGAACTTTATAGTTTTTTTTTTAAATACGCAGAAAAGGCTATATTTGCAAAAAAACACTATTTAAATCAGAGCAATAAAATTATCTAACGTACAAAAACTATAGAAGTGCGTAAACAGTTTTCAATATTTTGGACCAAAATTTACATGAGGCTTTACTTCATTATTTCAAAGACAAATAAACGTTTTTCTGGAATACAATTTATCGATTCTTCATACTGAATCAATTTTCTACAAAACTGCATCATTACATTTTTAAATTTTATGTGTCGAAAAAATTACTTATTGCACAAAAAATCCCACTGTGCAAAATAAGGGGGGATTGATTATAATTTCTAGCCTCAAATTGGAACTAAAAATATATTGAAAGTAAAAAGGAAAGAATTTTCCATAGCACTTCCTAATATGAAGTAATAATATGACAATAACGTGGGTCGTGTCTGGAAATTAGTTACAAAAGCAAATCTTTTTAATTTGTTTTATCATTATTTTGCTAAGTTGAAGTTCATAATAACTTCTTTATTAAGGCTAAAAATAAAAATAATCTCTTCCGTTTATTAGTTTTTATCGTTTAAATTAAAAATATATTAAGGAGAGTAGTTTTCCAAAGCAACATTTTGTCTGTGTGTGTGTGTGTGCGTGTGAGTCTTATTACTGGTTAAATTACAATAGTATGGAATTTTCCATGCCTGCATCCAAACCTATAATTTGACATGTTAAAAATTACGTTAAAAAGCTGATTGAGTTATTTTTAATTGTTATTAATTATAAATATTATGGCATGTTTTCAGTTATTAATTTTATTTTATTTTTTTTTTCATTATGTTTTGCCCTGAAACGAAATCAGCGATTTATTTTTAAACTGTTTTCCAACATTTAATTATATGTGAAGAACATAAAAAAATAAACATCATAAAATAAGTTAAAAATTGGCAACCCCGCCATTAAGTGACCTCTGGGAATGGCTAAGAAGATCACTTAGTGTACCCGTCATTTTTGTATCTCTACCCTGCGATCATGTCGATATTGTGATATGAAATCTTTTCTCGTTTCTCAAAATGTGAATTTTTGTGTTGTTGTGATTATTATTATTTCTGTTTTTTTTTTCCTTAATTTTTTTTTATATATTTTAATTTTTCGCCAACATGTTAAACATGATTTTAACATGTCCGCATTTTTGTTTTACTTTATTCATATGCTTTTTTCGTTGTTGTTGCTGTTGTTGTGTGTGTGTGTGTTTTTTTTGTAGCAATTTGGTAGTAAAGTAATAATTGGTTTAAGTTAAAATGCTAAATGATCGACTACTGACTGTTGGGAGGCAGACAGACAAACAAACGTACACACACGTTAAAGATCAGCGTATAATGTGAGTGATTCCCACTTGAATTGTCGACAGATTGAAGGAATGTTGCTGAACGAGGAACATAAAACTTAAACAGAAAGTAAAAATAACTCTTCAAACGAAATTGAACAACCTTAAAGCCAACAACATTAAGTTCTTGTCAACAAACTGCAACATCGTCATGATCACATGATCATCTATCTGCAAGACATCAACATCGATTTACAACAACAGTAGCCAAATTGTTGTTGATACATCATGATAAAATCCAAAGGAATGAGAAATTAAGTTGAAGTTTTTTATTTTCTTCTTCTTCTTAATTTTGTAAAGAAATCATTAAAAACGGCCAGATTTTATGGAGTTTTTCTTATGCTGCCGCTGCTGCTGATCGAGTTGACAGCAAAATAATGTGTGTTATTGCGCTGCTTGCCGGGATGGCTGGCTGGCTGTTGTTGCCTCTTCAACTTGCACACAAACGAAATCTTTACAATGAAAATAATAATAATAATGTTGTTGCCGATGTTGTTGCCGATGTTGTTGCTTGTGTTGTTACTCACTTTTATTATCATTCAATGTGATGCGCTGAAGCGCCTGAGTAAACGTCAGTCAGTTTGAATTTATAACAAACATGTGAACTTTTGCCTGATATCTTTTTCAGCATTTACAACAACAACAACAAAAAGAAGAAGAAGAAGAAAAAAAATTGCAAGTAATTATTTGCCATTGTTCCTGGCTTCTTTTTTCATTTTGGCAGTCCATTGTTAGTGATCATGCCGTGACCGTTATGGCCTCAATATTCCCATTGTGTTACAATACGCCATTATTCAATTTAAATTTCTATTTAAGGACCGGACAAAGGAATGTGTGTGAAAGCCATTCACATCATCATAAAAATATTATAATAGAAACACCAACAGTCATTTTACTTAAACACTATATCATTAACGGTGTTTGTATTTCAGTGGCGGTTTGTTGCGCCCTTTAAACTTGCCTGATAAGTCACCGGGCAGTCACAGAGCCTAAACTGATGTTGTAATAAAAGTTCTTGGATTTTGTTATTATATGACTTCCTTGTTGTTTTGCAATCCCGTCATTGATGTCAAATCATGATTAAAACCTTGTGCAAAAATAAAACCTTGTATGTCCAATATTTAAAACACCAAATCACATATGACTGCCTTAGACTTATCCGAGTAATTGTAAAGGAGAGTTTGTGTCAGTGTTGTTAACATCACAATAAACGCTGCTGATTACACTGCTCAGCAAAAAATTAGTTTTTGTCTCTCCTTTAAATAAAACTATGAGGATTATATGGATTTTGATGCGCTAAACTCAAATCCGTTTTCGGTTTTTTTCCCATTAGGCCGGGATTTTTTTCTATAGGTGTGGCAAATTTTTTTCCGTAAATTCGTCAGGTACGGAGACATATTTCACCCTAACTCGAGAACGAGTCATCCGATTTTCAAAAGTGAAGGGGTACTTGACAATAAAACCGATTTAACCGATTTTTATAGTTTATAGCTTATTTTATTTTTAAGATATGCAGCTCTCAGAAAAATGGGCAAAATGTTAAATATTTGCTTTATCTTTTTTTAAATTAAATTTTCAAACTGAAAAAAATTACGAATTTTGCACAAAAAAAATTTTTTTTTCTCTTCATTAATATCTGAATAATTCCAAAATGATAAGAGATAGAGAAAAATTATATTCCACTAAAAGAAATACAATTTTGTTACACATCTTTTGATGTTTCACTCTTGAAAATCGGATGACTCGTTCGCATGTTAGGGTGAAATAAGTCACCGTACCTGATTAATTTAGGGAAAAAAATTTGCCACGCCTATAAAAAAAAAATCCCGGCCTAATGGAAAAAAAACCGAAAACGGATTTGAGTTTAGCGCATCAAAATCTATATAGTCCACATAATTTTATTTAAAGGAGGATTTTGCTGCTTAATTGAGTTTATCGCAATTAACAGCATTATTGAGCTCAATTACCCATACAAAATTTTAATTAGCTAATTGATCAATTAACGCTTAATTGTTTATGAAATTGAGCAAAGTGTAAAATGCAGCACTGCAAAAGTTTGTTTAGTGAGCACCATAATGCCTACTGAACAAACTTTATAAAATTCGACAACTCATATGTAAACAAATTCACAGAAAAAAAAAATGGCGAGTCACGTTGAGGGTGAGTTTTTAAAATAAAATTTTTTAAATAACAATTAAAACAATTGAAAAATGAAAAATTTATTTCGTACAACAACAGGTCCAAAGACAAAAAGAAAGCGCATCTTATGGAACGACGCCAGTGAAGCAGCCATGTAAACAACACCTTTTGTCAGCTGCTGTCAAACGCTAATTGAGTTTGCTATATTGAGTATGTGTGAACACTTTTCAATTAACTTATAATTGACTCAATTAAAAATTCATCCCTGAACACTATATTATTGATATTAATTTTTTGTAATATTATTAAGATAACTATTTTGTTTATACAGACTGCAGTTCAAATCTGCAATCTGCAAATATTATTTTTAAAAATTTATTTTCATATTATTTGAAATATTCATTTTATATTGTCATCACACGATGCAACATTAGAAGAAACATGTGTGTTTTATTTAGTAAAAACGATGCAACAAAAAACCAAACATCAGTTTTATATTTAAATAAAATCTACTACGAGGCAAATATATGAAAAATAAAAGTAAATTTTTAAAATGAGTGAAAACTAATTTTTTTAAAATGATTGATATACTTTCTTCAATATGTTAGTATTGATGAAATATTTGAGTGCTGATTCTTCCAACTTTTAAATTTTTAATTATTTATTTTTTAATCAAGCTTTAGGTCTGTTGTTTATAAAAGAAATTGATTTTTTTCCGATATTTTGATATCTTATTATTTAATTTTTATACAAAAAACGAGAAACAAAAAAAAAATTTTTTTTCTGCTATAAATTTTTCGAAAAAAAATATTGTTATATTAATTTTAATTATAATTAGTGCCCTAAAAAAGATATCCAGAGGATATCGAAATATCGTATAATTAGAAAAAATCCATTTTTTTTATAAGAAAAATAATTTTTTTTTTTATAAAAAAAATAATTTATTTTTTTATAAAAAAAATAATTTATTTTATAAAAAAATAATTTTTTTTTATAAAAAAAATAATATTTTTTATAAAAAAATAATATTTTTTATAAAAAAAATAATTTTTTTTTATAAAAAAAATCAATTTTTTTTAAATAACTTAAAGCTTGATAAAAGAAAAAAAAGGCTATTACATTTTAAAAAATATTTATATATTCTTTTTTAATATTCTTCTTTTTTTATATTTACAGCTGCCACATTTTATATCCCATAATTCTGGTAAGTTTTTTAAAAAGTTTTTTAATTTTCATATTTATTTTCAATTATCGTTAATTTCATGTCTCTTGTAATATTATTTACACCGCCAATTGCTCAATTCACGACATAAGATTGAGAAACAGAATAAAATATTCTGCCTTTTTACCGTTCTCCAATCGACTCGAGTGTTTGTAATAGATTAAAAAAAAAATCTTGTATTTTTCTTTAATTTATTACATTCTTTCCAGTCGAATCGAGAATCGTAATAAGGCCCATTGTGCTTGGAAATATAAAATATTACATAAAATATAACGTTTGAGAAACTAAAAATACCTATTTTAATATGAAACATTGCTACACACGAGTCTTTATTTAATGGAACATGTCCCTGTTTCTACTGTTCCATGATTTATTAGCCTAATTTAAAAATATTTTTATAAAACAATAATTTTTGGATTGAAATAATCATATTTGCTTAAAAAAAGTCACACAAAGAAATGGCGAAATATTAAAAAATTAATAATCCACCCTATTCTGTAACTATTTGTCAACGTCACGTCAAGACAATATTAAAAAACATAACCGTGGCCCACCGTGTTATAAGGTTTTTCACACGCTATTATTAACTTCACCAGTATGAGTGTGTGTAAACGTGTTTGAGCTCGATTTTGCCCTACTTTTAGCGATCAGATATTCTTTAAACCTTGCATATCTATCAAAAACCGATGACACTGCATTTATTCGATTAAAATATCTGACTATTCGTCAATTTCTTTCCGTATCCTTTGTATAAGAGTAAGAGAGATAGAACTAGTCAGGCACTCAGCATAGCACCAACGCGTGTTTTTTTTAGTTTTTTTAACATAATTTAATTTTTTATTTCTGTCATGGACCACAATTCTCAATGTGAGTGATTTATTGTCCTACGTTTATAAAATAAGTATGTACTCGTATTACAGCAATTTTAAAAATCTTGTCCATAATTAGCAAAAAATGCAAACATTTTAGCACCTTTAAATTATAAAAATTTAAAGTTTATGCAAAAATATTTTAAATGCAATCAAGTTTTAAAGAATTTCATTCAAAATTACTAAAGCGCAACGTTACACAGTGCAGCATGCAACAACTGATCGAGCAGCAAAGACAACAACAAAAATGTCAGTATTCTAGCCACGAGTGCCTATGCAGCGGATGCTTATGTGTAAATAATGACAAGAGTACAGAAAACAAATAATTACAAAAATTTTCAATTATTTCATGAATTTTTTTTTTGGATTCTATTAAGCTTTGAAAAAATTTGAGATAACGTGAAATACTATCAATAAAAATTAAAAAATTCAAAATTAAGATTCCTGTTTTCAAATGAAAAACATTGTGTCAGAATTAAGAAAGGAAATTTAAAAAAAAAAAATTAAACCAGTTTTAATTCCTACTTCGCAGACAAAACAGTAAAACAGAGGAATCATACTGCCTGGCCCACGATGTCACTCGATATCGTTCTCTCATATAAATATATTTAAAACAAAAACAAAATTTTGAAATTTGTTTTTATTTTTAATGTATTTACTCGATAGAACGATATCGAGTGACATCGTGAGCCAGGCAGATAGATTTCCTTAAATTCTAATTGAAAATGCTGTTACCATTTTTTCTTTAGTCTTCTCTGCCACAATAAGTGCATATCGCTAAAAAATTCATTTTGTTGCACAGTGTCGTTTGTTATTCGACACGCTTTTCTTCTAAATAAAAAGCAATTCTTTTTTAACCACAAAATATTCATTTATTTTGGATACTAAAACTGAACACTTGAAGTACGAACGAAGACAATTCCTTCACATAAATATTTTATTATTTTTTACCTTCTTCTTCTTCTTCTTTTCCTTCCTTATAGGAGAAATAACCAAATTAAACATAAATATTAAGATTGTCAGTTAGGTAGTAATTATATTTAAAGAAGTATTGATAGTTAACTTTCGTTACATTTAGCTGCAAAGGCTTTTCATTTCTTTCTTTTTTTTCTTTTTATGTGCTTCAAATATAAACTGCTTTAACGAGCAGATTTTTGGATTAGCCGCTTTAAATACACTCAACGTTGTTGGCAAGTATTTGTAAAGAGGATACTTTTTACACTAATATTTTTAAATGACAACATAAGGAGTCTGGTCTCGGCTCCTTTTAAGTAAGGGAAAGTGAAACAATATCCTCGAAAAGCTTCACATTTGTCCGCTGAGTTGCTTAGCGGGAGGTAAAGTATAACATCGAACCTACAAATACTTCCCTCTTTCCGTACATTTTTCATGAACTTGTCCAATATCCTATCGGCCCTCCTTAAGTGGGATGACATAGTGTAAAACTACGATGTGTTTTAAATTTTTGAGATTAATTATTTTTAAGAAAAATTTTTTATTAGTCAAACAATTAACAAATTAATATGAAATTAATCGATTAATTAAAATTAGTCGATTAATAATCGATTAATAAAAATAATCGATTAATAATCGATTAATTAAAATTAATCGATTAATAATCGATTAATTGAAATTAATCGTTAAAAAAATTTTACAAAAATCTACAACTGTCCCTGAGTGTAAGAACGGCCCTACGAATAATTCTCTTCGCCCCTACATTTTTCATGAACGTGTCCAATACGCTATCGTACGCTGTTAATTAAAATTTATCGATTAATTGAAATTAATCGATTAAAAATTGTTACAAAAATCTTCACAACTGTCCCTGAATGTAAGAACGGCCCTACAAATAATTCTCTTCGCCCCTACATTTTTCATGAACATGTCCAATACGCCATCGGCCCACCCTTAGGGGTCTCCCATAGTATAAATTTGTTATAAAACTACAATTTTTTAAATTTTTGAGATTAATTATTTTTAAGAAAAATCTTTATTAATCAATTAACCAATTAATTTGAAATCAATCGATTAATAATCGGTTAAATCAAAACTTTGAATAATATGCAAAATACCCTATCGGCGCTTCTTAAGGGGATTTCCATATTTTATAAAATTAACATGTATTTTAAAATTTTGAGATTAATTATTTTTAAGAAAAATTTTTATTAATCGATTAACCAATTAATATAAAATTAATCGATTAATAATCGATTAAACCAAAACTTCGATTAATTAATAAAACAAATTTCAGAAAAAACTTTCCAACTGTCTCTTAAATTAAGACCGGCTCTACAAATAATGCTCTTCGCCCCTAAATTTTTCATGAAAATGTCCAATACCCTAACGGCCCTCTTTAAGGGGACGCTCATAGCATAATTTTTTTTTTATAAAATTACTATGTGCTTTAAATTTTACATTAATTATTAAAAAAAAAGTTATTAATCGGTTAACCAATTAATATGAAATTAATCGATTAAACCAAAACTTCGATTAATTAATGAAACAAAATTTCACGAAAAGCTTCACAACTATAACTGAGTCGCTCCCCGTGAGTTAAAGTGCAAGACGGGCCCTACAAATATTTCCCTCTTCCACCACGTTTTTCATTAACATGCACAATACCTTAACGGCGCTTCTTAAGGGGATTTCCATTTTTTATAAAATTATCATGTATTTTAAAATTTTGAGATCAATTATTTTTAAGAAAAATTTTTATTAATCGATTAACCAATTAAAATGAAATTAATCGATTAATAATCGATTAAATCAAAACTTCGATTAATTAATAAAACAAATTTCAGAAAAAGCTTTCCAACTGTCCCTGAGTGTAAGACCGGCTCTACAAATAATATTCTTCGCCCTACATAAATATATCACGGCCGGCCGTTAGGGTATTGGACATGTTGATGAGGGCCGCGGCCCTCTTTAAGGGTACTCCAATAGTTTAATTTTTTTTTTATAAAATTACTATGTGCTTTAAATTTTACATTAATTATTAAAAACAATGATATAAATCGGTTAACCAATTAATATGAAATTAAACGATTAATAATCGATTAACCCATAATTCGATTAGTTAATGAAACAAACTTCACAAACAGCTTTAAAACTATACCTGACTTGCTCCCCGTGAGGTAAACTGCAAGGCGAACCCTACAAATATTTCACTCTTCCCCCACGTTTTTCATTATCATGCAAAATACCCTATCGGCGTTTCTTAAGGAGATTTCCATTTTTTTTTATAAAATTAAGATGTATATTAAATTTTTGAGATTAAGTATTTTTAAGAAAAATTTTTATTAACCAATTAATATAACATTAATCGATTAAACCAAAACTTCGATTAATTAATAAAACAAATTTCAGAACAAGCTTTCCATAATAAAAAAAAAGTTACTAATCGGTTAACCAATTAATTTGAAATTAATCGATTAAACCAAAACTTCGATTAATTAATAAAACTGATTTCACAAAAACCTTCACAACTGCCTCAGAGTTGCTACCCTTGAGGTAAAGTGTACGACAAACCCTACAAATATTTCCCTTTTCCCTACATTTTTCATGAACGTGTCCAATACCCTACTGGCGCTTCTTAAGTGTGCTTCCATAATATAAATTAAGATGTATTTCAAATTTTTGATTAATAATCGATTAAACGTTCGTCGGTGAATGGTATATAATATTCTGTACAGCCGACTGTAGTACTTTTACTTGTTTATTTTATTTTTTTAATAAGATTACCAGAAGTCCAAAAATCATGTTGCTTTAACATCCAATAACTGTCATAAGTTTTGTGAGCGTATGAACAAAAATATTTCCCAATTTCAATGGACCAGTACGTTCAATGGCAATTTACACCACAGCGGTGGGTAGACAACGTCGACGATGACTATGACGACAACAAATACAACTTTCAACTCACCAAGCAACTGGGCAAATAAAAAAAGGAAAGAAAAAATATGCTCACATCCATACTCGTACATGTGTATCAACCAGAGTCGTGTGGTTTTAGCGAGTTATTGGCACACGTTTGTGATCAATGAATGTTTTATGAATTTTTCTCCTTTTTTTTGGTGTTGTTGGTCTTCATCTTGCAGCGTTTGTGTTATGGGTTATGGCAAGGCATATGGAGGCACTGGTTAAAGACTGGTGGTGGCCACCAGCAACAGCACCGCCACCGATGTGTACGACAAGTATGTACGCCTGCGCTTTGGACAAAATAAAAATTGTTAAGTATTCTTTATAATTTTATGAGTTTTTAAATGATTGTTGCTGCATGGGCAATAATAAATGAGGTTGGCCTGGCTGCGACTAGATAAATAGTTGGCTGGTTAGTTGGGTTATTGTTTTAATAACATGAATATGTTAATCTTGTTTCATTTTTTCTTTTTATCTATTTTCGGTTTGTCAGATATGATAATCAAATTTCTTGATTCAATTGCTGCACATGCAAACGTACCACATACAGAAATTGTTAGTGGAAAAAATTTTTTGATTTTAGTGCGTTTAAATTAAAGAATTTGATTTTACGACTACAGTTTTGAGCTGGATTTTATTTTATTTTTCCTTTTGTGTTTGATTTTATTGTATTGTAAAAGGTGTGTCTGTGTGAGTGTATGTGACAGACAACCTTAGGGAGACAATTTTGTTTAATGGTCTGTTAACCAGCTCCAGTTAATAGAGATATTTTTAGGCCTTTAAATATGTAGATGGTGAAAGATAAAAAAATATGTATGTATATTGGAATGAATAATTGACTGTGAATTAAGGTCAGGTAGTGTCGTGATTAATGGATTTATTTATGAAGTGTTGATTGGCTGCAACATGCAGGGATTTACGAGAGATTTATGTTGTTGGGCACTGTGATGGGAATGGACGTTGATAATTATCAGAAATCACTAAGGCATACAGTAAATGCAGGTCTAGGCGTAGGAGCAAAAATTTGCAAGACATTGCAAACATTTGCAAGACATTGCAAACATTAGCAAGACCTTGGAAAAAGTTTGCAAGACATTTGGAAGATATTGCAAGCATTTGCAAGACATTGCAAAAAATTTACAAGGCCTTGCAAACATTTGCTAGACCTTGCAAACATTTGCAAAGCTTTTGCAAACATTTGCAAGACTCTGCCAATATTTGCAAGACCTTGCAAACATTAGCAAGACTTTGCAAACATTTGCAAGACATTGCATAATTTTGCTATACTGCTTTAAAAGATGTCGGATAGCAGAGAAATATAACTAAGGAATATTTCATGTCTTGGTGGTTGGCTGCTCTAAGTATTGGTGGACTGAACCATCAATTACTACTGTGACACGCTAAGGGCTCGAAAAAAGATGTGTTAGAGTTCTGCTCTCCCTACACTCATAAAAATGGGTTCACAATTTCGATTTTACTCACAAAAAATGTTGCAAATAATCCTATTTTTTCTACCGCAATTCTAAGACAACAATATAATAAATGACTAATTACCACCTTGTTCTAAAATGTAGCACTCCTTGTAGCACCCTGTATATTCAACAAAATACTACATTCTCTTAAACCAGCAACAGAACCGAGCAGAACAGTTTAAAAAACCACACACATGCAAAATGTATTCACAGAAAATTGATACGCAATCGCAGAAACTTTATTTCCGTAATTAAACTGAAACAGCGTTCGAATAAAATTTTTTCGCTAACAAATTTTTAATTGAAACGGAAGTCCCTTAAGCCAAACCCAAATAATAAAAACATTATCAGATCGTAAAGATTTCATATTTTTTCTTTAATGTCACACAAAAAAATATGCTGTAAGTAAATGAAGTTCAACAGTCATTTAACACGTGTTGACTGTCAGTCGCTTCACCGTTCATTCATGCAATTGTCGCTTAAATGGAAAGGGGTGAGTGAGAATGCAAGATACTCATGTCACTTCGAGCATGCAATCGCTTCAATTGCTCTAGAAAACAATAAAACGCACACATTTTCATGGGGAAATCATGACCAAACAATGGTACAAATAAACTGGCAAATTGTTTGTTGAACAATGACATTAACAAAAAATTAAAAAAAGAATAAAAAATTATAAAACAATAGCTGATGTTGACAGGCAAATTAAATCGTAAAAAAACCAACCATGAACAAAATATATTTTCGTCTAAATTAAATTTCTTATGGTTGAGTAAATACCAGTACGAGTAACGTAATTACGCTGGTAATGCTTTTGCGCATGTTCTTGGATATAAACTGCGCATGCTTTGAAGCCTGATATAAAAGATTGCATAAAAGCTGCAGTTTAGAATATTGAAAGCAGTAAAAAATCATTTGGTTGGCGTGGAAAACCAATTAGTAGAATATAAGGTATTTTATAAGCAATTTTTTCCTGGCAAATTTTTTATTGGGTTACAGAAGGCGGGAATTAAAAGTCGAGTCAGGCTTGCTTGCTCTTGTTTCTCTTATATTAGCAAATAAAAAAAGCTAAAAGAAACAAATTTCTTTTAAAACTCATCTGCCATATTTTCTATTACAGAAAATTGTTCAATTTTGTCATGAAATAATTTTCTATTCAAACAATTTGATATATTTAAACATTTGAACTTAACGATGACTGTCACTGGCTCAATATCAGTTGAGTTTAAGATCTTGCTAGAATAAAAAATTATAACTTGGTAAAGAATAAGGATATCAGCAGAAAAATTTTATATACAAATACGCCACTATATTGTGGTACACTTTTAGGCATCTCAACGTCCACCAATATTGATCAATCAAATGCGGATTAAAAGGTATTCTTATGCTAATCTGCACAATATATATTCGGAAATCACAGCAGATATTTAAAATAATTATAATATAATAAGAGATTTGCAGGGTTAACCCTCCAGCATATTCCGCCATTAACACGAGCCGAGTGTTTATCTTACAATGTCTTAAAATATTTACTAACTTTCTATACCCTCCAAAAAGAATTCACTTTGTCATTCCGTTTGTAATGCAGCGAAATATCCATTTGAGGCCCCATAAAGTATATATCGCTCATTTGCTGCAAGAACGGTATAACTCAAAACTTTTGATTTTGAGATAAATGTGTTTTAAGTGTTCAATTGACTATAGCTCTGAAGAAAAATGAATAAATGTAAATATTTTGATATCATCTTGTAAATCAACTTATATTTAGTATATCCGTATAGAAAAAAGTAGACTAAAAAATGTTTAATAATTGTTTTTAGATGGAAAACTTTTTATACTTTGAGTTATGGCGTTATTGCTGCTAAAGTTCATTGATATAGTAATGCGAAAAAAAATTTTTATAATCAGATGATTTTTTTCAACAAAACAGTCACAACACAAAATATGGCAGTGTATAAGAATTTTTACTACATAAAACACATTTTATCTCTCCACTAAATAAAGGCACAACGCAAATTATGTCGCTCTTTCCGAAAACAAAACGATGTTCACACCTTAACGACCGTGGCGTAACCAACGATGTGTCGTTGTTGTGAGTAAAAGAAGAGCAAAACATAGGAATAGAAATAACGGCATATACTCGTCTCACACGTTCTGTGTACAAGATAGAACATGATATTGCCAATATTTCTGTATTATTAACTCAAAAATCACGCATTTTGAGTTATGTCGTTCTTGCAGCAAATGAGCTATATATTTTTGATCAGTGATGAAATCTAAAACGATCTGAGCTTGTCCGTCCGCCCGCCCGCCCGTCAGTCTGTGGAAATCACGATTCAGTCCAAACGAAGGCAGACCCTTGAAATTTGGTATAAATATATCTTGAAGGATAGTATAAGTCAAGTTCGTAAATGGGCTGAATCGGGCCAGAGGGAACAAACTTCCCCTAAGAAGAACTCAAGCAACCTCTAAAAAAACAACATAATTTTCAAAGTTTTTTTTTTTGTAATTTTGTTCAGCAAATGATATATTTTTATGTCAAAGAAGGTCCAACGCGTTAAACTTGAAGCCATAAAATTAAAAAAATTTATTTTTGAACCCCGCCCCCTTTGGTGGGCGTTATTATATGCAAAAAAGTGTAGCAATTTAATAAATTGTATTACTTAAGCCTACATTCCTTAAAAATAAAATTTTTTCGTTTTTATGACAAAGCTGAGACTTAACCTGATCCTCTCCTCTGCCCTACCCTCCTCCTTTCAGTTTGCACCCCAAATGACCCTATAAAAAATTTTTTAAATGAATTTTACATTTAATTATTCTGAACATTTATTTTTGGAATTTCATGGCAAAGGTAAAATGTCTCCCCCAACGGCCCTTGCCAGAGAGACCTCGACAAAATACAGTTTTAATACCCTCCAAAAAGAATTGGACCCCATAAAGAATATATATTCGTGATAATTGATGAATTATAAGCCGATCTAGCAATGCTAAATTATATAGTCTTTTTTGGACCCCGCCCCCTTTAGAGGGCGTTAACGTACGATATTGTATGCAAAAATAGTGTAAATATTGAACAATTTCAATTCCTTAAGCCTACAAGAAGACGAGATGTTCTCTGATCTTGCAGAGGTGAAACGTCTCCCTCACGGCCCTTCCCGGAATGACTCTGCCAAAATAGAGATTTAAAATTGGGTACCGAGATGTCTTAAAGGAATTCTGTCCCACCAAGTTAAACATATTCGCCCATATCCATAAAAATAAAACGTATTTGGAATCTGTTTTAAAAAAATGTTTAATGAAAAAATTTGATTAAAATACATTTCAAACTCATTTTAAATTTTATGAATACCGGGGCTTAAATTTACTTACGAAACATTTGGAGGGTATTTAAGATACGACCCGGTCGAATATAACGTTTTTACTTGTTTTCTTTAATATGTAAATAATTAGATACGATTTCTCAATTACATGAAATTAATTTTATTTGCTAAAATTCCTTAATTAAAATTTTAAATATCTTCTATACAAAAAATTTTATATACTTTTAAATGCTGTGATGACAGATAAACAAATAAAAATAGGAAATAACAAGGCAATTCGGTGTTTGGCTCTAATGCTAAATCAATTTCACTTCAATTAAGATATTGTTTGTATAAAAATAAATATAACACCGAAGATATAATAAGAAAATCAGCAGATAAATCTGCTTTATAAGGAATCCTTATTTTTGTGGTACACTTTTAAATAGCTTAGCGTCTACTAATATTGGCCAATCATATATCTCCTGAAAGGTCTTTTTATGCAGATCTGCATAAAAAATTAAGTTTATAAAATAATACTATAAATTAATATATAAATCGTATAGTAAACCTAATAAAATATTAAATAGTTTTAATAACTTAATCTCCAGGGAAGAGACTTTTGTGCTTTTAATTTTGTTCCTATTGTAGAAAAGTATCATCATTTTCTTAGTTCACTCATTGCCTTAAAACTATATTTTAGCTTTTAGAAATCAATAGGGAACAATCGACATCCAATTTCCTTATTATTTGCATACGATGTGTTTTTTCTTTCCATATCCATCAATTTGCCTCATAAATAGACGTTTTCTTTTGCTTCATTTAATTTGTTGTTAAACAACCACATGGAAAAAGACGCATTTAACTTGTCACAATCTTTAATTAAAATCTATAATTTTTGTTGTTGTCAAGTTTTTTTTTCAATCTCTGTAAGCAAAGTTGTTGATTTCATTTTTTTTATTCAGCGAGTGCAGCACAGGCTGATGTTAGTTTTGACTTGTTATATTTTCATTTTCAAATGGTTTTGTTTTTTTTACACAAGAAACAAACCTTTCAATAACATCAAAATTCATGTAAATCGTTATCGAAAAAACGCCTAAACTCGAATGTTTGATTTCAAGACTCTATTGGGTTCAAAATCGTTGGCCAACATTCACTTGAAACACTACCAGCGCACACAAGCCATGAAAATAATGCTAGAAGAAGAAAAAAAAATCTCATTAAAATGTCCAATTAAATTAAAAACACAAAATTGTATAATAAAATAAAAGCAAACGAATTTTACTATTTACCGATCAAAGTTAGATCGATCGTTGATCGAAGTCATTATTTAATAGTTAGACATTTCATTGCCAGACCAGAGGCTGTTGTCTCTCTATTCTTTAAAGCTTTAAAAATGTTACAACGAATACGAGAAAACAACAGAAACTTACAACAAAAACAAAAAGAAATCCCAAGAACAAGACTGAATAAAATCAATTTTTCCAATCAACTTTAACCTTCTGGGAGGACTTCGTGAGATTGATCGTCTTAAATGAAAGCAACTGTAATACCGAATTAATGCAGAGAGAAAAAAAAACAAACACAAATTCACTTACAGAATGCATGCACCGGCAAGACTTAATATTAAGCTGAAAATACAAAGTATTTTGCCACCAGCGTAGCGAAATTGTCAAGATTCAGGAAGGGTCAAGAACAAGAACAAAACAATGATCAACTGCAGGCCAATATTGCTCAGTTAGAGTCTGACTTGCCGTGAAAGTTTGACTTCGGGGCTCTCAAGTATTTTGGATGATACTGGAAGGGCTACAGAGGTGTTAACTGTCCACCGAACTTTCTTATTACCCCTAATTTTTGACATTTAACAGAGCTCTGTTAACGTACTTGGTCTGTGTCTTGGGTTATCAATTTCGAAATTTATCTTCACACGGGTTAATTATATACCCCTACTTAACAGAATAGAAAAATAACAAAAAAAAATTTATTAAGAGCCCATAAAAAGTACAATAATGCAACCAACCGTCTAGTGTCGGGTAACCCTCACCATTAAGTCAACGCCAGTGTTTAGCAAGGAAATCCAACCAACTGACAAACAAATGATCTACAACAGCAACAGCAAGGAAACATGTTGAATATTTGTAGTTGCCAACTATTAACCAGCAATAAAAACAACTGAAACAACAACAAAATTCTTACGGTTTCAAGTTCAGTGTTGTAAATGGAAGAATTGAACAGCTCGCTTTATTGCACCAACGAAGAAGAAAAAGGTTGTCTGTTTGAAAAAGTACTTCTCTTATGTGATTTAACCCATATCGTCCCAGAGATTTTTTTGTAGTTACATAAATGTTAATTTGGGTCCAGAAGATACGAATCAGATGTCCGAATTTTTTTTTAAAATTTTTTTTTAAATTTTCATTAAAAATTTTATTAAAAATTTTTTTAAAAATTTTCATTGAAAATTTTCATTGAAAATTTTTTTAAAAATTTTTATTAAAAATTTTTTTAAAAATTTCTTTAAAAATTTTCATTAAAAATTTTTATTAAAAAAGATATGATGTGCGGAGAATTGGCCTCCGCGTTCGATTATTTTTTGTGGGGATACCTGAAATCATTGGTTTACGTGGATAAACCAGCCAACGATTGACGTTTTAGAAACCAGTATTCAACGTGTCATTGCTGAAATACGCCCTCAAATGCTTGAAAAGGTGGTCGGGTACGTGAAGAAACAAAATTGTCGAATTTGGGGGGCGATATCAATCTACATGAGATGAAACGCGGGTAATGCATCCCTAAAGGCACTCTTAGGTGCGGATTTTGGGCTGGCGTCGTCATCGGTTCACATTTCTTTGACAACGATGATGGCCAGGCTGGACACTAGACTTGTGTCCAACTAGCTCATTCGCTCAGTTTTGACAAGAACCTTTAATCAAACCTATGTAATTTAAATGGGTTTGATCAGAGGTTCTTGTCAAAACTGACCGAATGAACTAGTTGGACACAAGTCTAATCAACACCTTTTGGCCTGAATTGGATGATCTGGATACGTTTACGTTACGCTAGGTAGAGGAGTGGAGCCATTGTGCTAATATCCTGGACATAAACCTAAGCCAGTATAAAAGACCTGTTGTGCGTCCCTAGGCCTGTTGTTCGTCGCTTACGTTCACTTCCTGCCTCAATTGAATTTTGTACGGTTGCAGGCTTAAGTTACGATACAAAATTCACCCAAATTGTGGTCTGCGAAAGGCCGAGTTCTTGTAAGTGACGCCAAACCGACTGCCTCAGATTCTCCTGCACACTCTTACGGATAGCGGCGATGTTTTCGACAGATCTTGTGTTTCGTCGATACTGGAGTCTTGGTCGATCGTTTAGTGAATCAGTGGACATATTTCCACCATATTGCGAATAGGCCTCTCGGTAGCACGATTATGGCGACTGTAAAATGCACCTCAATAACGTATATTTTTATTTTGATCTCCTGTACCTGAATCGGTGTTTCAAATCCCCCTAATTTTTATATTTACAATCGAATCCGCTTTAGCGCAACACGCTTTATTGAAAAAAATCGGATTACTGAAAGCGATACAAATCCGCGCACTGATTTTAAACGCAGCTAGTCTTATTCACTTCGCTTTAGCGAAACACCGCTTTATTGAAAATATCGTATTACTGAAAACCAAAAGCAAGCACACTACTACGTTCTGTATGCAACTTACTTCGCTTTAGTGAAAAAATAAACAATGACAAATTTCTTTATTAGAAATCGATTGCATAACTTAAGGCTGAAAAAATTGTGCATGTTTTGTCCGTTAAAAAATTAAATGGCAAAATGTATTTGTCCTTTTCGCTCTTACGTACTTTGTTGTATTTTTCTATGATATTGTCAATGCAAGTGGCTACACATTTTCGAGGAATTCGTAAAAAATTTCAACGACAAAATAAATAATTCTATGAATAATTTTTTAAATTGACGTAAAAAAATATACAGATTTGATATAAAAAATATTATTTTACTGATTTTAAGCAGTGCGCTTAACTGTAACAAATTTCAGTAATCCGAACTACGTTTTAGAGAAAAAAATCGGATAACTGAAAAATAGGGCTTTAGTTATTTCCAGTAAAGCCGAGTCGACTGTATAGCGATATTTTATAAAACAAATCTATATAAAAATTTCACATAAATTTTCCTGAACAGCCACAAAACAATTATTATCTTTAATTTTTTATTTCCTGTTAGAAATTTGTTTAAAATAATTTCTGGTCTTTCAATCACAACAAACCGCTTGACATGTTTAATTGCTTAAACTGCTATTTTTTCTTATAAAAACGAATTGATTACTTTACAATCTGTCTGGGCTAAATGATGTTAATGATGATGATTTCAATCGGCGAATAACAAAAAAGCCCTTTTACACGCGCTTACACGATTTTAATGGATGCAACAGCAAAATGAGCTCCGGATAAAATAGTAATAAATGCTGGAAAACATCATCAAAATTGAGGTTACCACCGCTTGCAAACGTCGTGGTCGCATTTGAACACAAAAACAATTTTGATTGCCAACGAGCTTGTAACGTTGGCAGCAGCGGCTGCGGTAGAAACACTGAAGACGATGACGAGCAAGACGATTTGGAGCTTTAAACTTACATGGCTGTACACACACACACACACACACATTTGTTCCACAGCACAGGAAAAATATACGGTTTTTGAAAAAGAAAAAAAAGATTTTTGAGCGAAAATCGTTCGAATACCTTTTTGGGATGATTATTTCATGTTGTTGTTGTTGTTGTTGCTGTTGTACTCATATCTTTTTGGTCTTTAAGCAGTAGAAGTATGTAGTTTAGCTAAATGGCCTGGCCGCCAACTGGCTGACTGGCTGTCTGCCCGGTCGGCTAGTTTGTTTGTTAGCACGTTCGATGGTTGTGGTTATTTGGTTGCCTTTAATGGGCAACCAATGCCGAAGACAACTCCAACTACAGCATCAACAACAAGGAAAAAATTATCCATTTCAAAGGTGGTCAAGCCAAAACAGACACACAGACACACAACAGCAAAAATGTGATCAAGATCAAACGTTAACCAAAAAAAAAAGAAAATTATAAAAGAAAATAAAATAAAAAAACTGAAAAAATATATATTTCTGTAAAGTAGAAAAGAAGCCAACATCAAAACTATGAAAGTATTTGGAGAAAAATATTACAAAAACTGCATAAAATCCCACCAACAACATTGTGTGTGTTGTTGCATTGTTGCTGTTTAAACTGACAATGCAACATGGAAAACAATGACTGAAGTCAGTCAATTTGAGTGTAATAATAGCATGAACAACACAAACGGTCTTAAAAACAAAATCGAATGAAAATTAATCTTAACTCGCTTATACGATGCGCTTCATTCTTATGGGAACTAGTTAAAAAAGCGTTCCGTTGGGCCAGACTTGACTCAGGCAAAGCAGAATTTGGGGGCAATAATTTGACTTCTTGAATAATAATTTGAAATTAAAATCATATATCGCACTTGCTGAGCATTTTAAAGAAATCTTTTGTTAATAAATTTTGTTTTTTTTTTTTTGGGGATTAAATAAGAATCAAGCAATAACTTTTATTTTCTGAAGAATTGATAAAAATCAATAAAATAACTTTTATTTACTCAGGAATAAATATAAAGAATAACTTTTATTTTCTGAAGAAAAACTAGAAATAAAAATTGTCTTATTTTTTGAGGGATAAATAAAATTTCAGAAAAAAATTTTATTTTCTGAGGAACAAATAAAAATTATAAATATCTTTTATTTTATTTTTTTTTGAGGAATAAATAAAAATCAGAAAATAGTTTTCATTTTCGTAGGAATAAACAAAAATTAAGAAAATAGTTCAAATTTTTTTTGGAATAAATAAAAATAAAAAAATAACTTTTATTCTTTGAAGAATAAATAAAAATCAGGAAATGACTTTTATTTTCTGAGCAATGAAAAAAAATCGAAAATAACTGTTATATTTTAGGATAATTTTATTTTTGGAGGATTAAATAAGAATCAAGCAATAACTTTTATTTTCTGAGGATTAAACTAAATTAATAAAGAACTTTTATTTTCTTTATTGTCTTATTTTGGGAGCAATAAAAAAAATTTCAGAAAAAAATTTTATTTTTGAGAAACAAATTAAAATTAGCAATAACTTTTATTTTCTGAGGAATAAATAAAAGTCAATAAGTATTTCCTATTTTCTGAAGATCAATTAAAAATAACTTTTATTTTCTGAGAAAGAAATAACTTTTATTTTTGACGAATATATTAAATCAATAAATAACTTTTATTATTCTGAGAAAGAGAATAACTTTTATTTTTTTGAGGAATAACTTTTATTTTTGAAGAATATTTTAAATCAAGAAATAACTTTTTTTAAGATAATTTTATTTCTTTAGGATCAAATAAAAATCAAGCAATAACTTTTATTTTCCGAGGGTTAAACAAAATTTAGAAATAATTTCTATTTTCTGAAGAAAAACATAATGTTCTTATTTTTTGAGGAATAAATAAAATTTCAAAAAAAAAATTATTTTTTGAGAAACAATTTAAAATTAGCAATTACTTTTATTTTTTGGGGAATAAATAAAAATCATGAAATAACTTTAATTTTTTTAGGAAATAAATATAACTTAAAAAAAAAGACTTATTTTCAGAGGAATAAATAAAAATCAATAAATATTTCTTATTTTCTGACGAGCAATTAAAAATAACTTTTATTTTCTGAGAAAAAAATAACTTTTATTTTTTGAGAGATAACTTTTATTTTTGAAGAATATTTTAAATCAATAAATAACTTTTATTTTCTGAGAAAAAAATAACTATTATTTTTTGAGAAATAACTTTCATTTTTGACGAATATTTTAAATCAATAAATAACTTTTATTTTTCTGAGAAAAAATAACTTTTATTTTTTGAGAAATAACTTTTATTTTTGAAGAATATGTTTTTAATCTATAAATAACTTTTATTTTCTGAGAAAGAAATAACTTTTATTTTTTGAGAAATAACTTTTGTTTTTGAAGAATATTTTAAATCAATAAATAACTTTTATTTTCTGAGAAAAAAATAACTAGTATTTTCTGACAAAGAAATAATTTTTATTTTTTGAGAAATAACTTTAATTTTTGAAGAATATTTTTTTAATCTGTAAATAACTTTTATTTTCTGAGACAGAAATAACTTTTATTTTCTGAGATAGAAATAGCTTTTATTTTCTGAGAAAAAAATAACTATTATTTTTTGAGAAATAACTTTCATTTTTGACGAATATTTTAAATCAATAAATAACTTTTATTTTCTGAAAAAGAAATAACTCTTATTTTTTGAGAAATAACTTTTATTTTCTGAGACAGAAATAACTTTTTTATTTTCTGAGAAAGAAATAACTTTTATATGTTGAGGAATAACTTTTAATTTTGAAGAATATTTTTTTAATCTATAAATAACTTTTATTTTCTGAGATAAAAATAACTTTTATTATCTGAGAAAGAAATAACTTATTTTTTAGGAATATTTTAAATCAATAAATAACTTTTATTTTCTGAGAACTTAATAAAAATCAATAAATAACTTTTATTTCTTGACGAAAATATAAAAATCTAGAAATAATTCCTATTTTCTGAAGAACAAAAAAACAAACAATAAATAACTTGCGTTTTTTGAGAAATAAATTAAAATAAAAAATTAACTTTTATTTTCGGAAAAAAAATTAAAATCAAAAAATAACTGTTATTTTCTAGGGAATAGAAAAAAATAGCTTTCAGTTTTTAAGGAATATATAAAAATCAAAAATGACTCCTATTTTTTTTGCACTAATGCTGATCAGAAGAATTTAGAATTCAGGACAATCCGATTTATAGTCTCGTGCTCTACTATTTCAGCCAACAGCAGCCAGGAATAAATACAACCCAGAAAATAACTGATTAAATTATAATTTTAAAAATAAAACTTCTAATCATCGTTAGGGTCCTTGATTATAATGCTTTTAGCAATTGCTGGAATTTAGTGTTCCCGCATTAGAGTGTAATAAGTTTCGGTATAACCCGACAATAACTCCTTGTTTTATGTTGAAAAAAAAAAATCCACACAAGAAATAGGGTAATTCACAGGCTGTCCGTCCCCTTTGCTTGCTTTTGCAAATTTACGACAGAGTAAAAGGCTCGACTGGAAGGCAGTCCGTCGACAGAAACAAATAATACATGAAACAAAATAAAGCAAAAAAATACTCGCTCGTAGCCACGATTATTGCCCTGCACTCAACTGTAGACGCACATCAATCTTGGCATTGCAGCTCAATAGGAAGAAAGAAACGACAGATTCAACAATTTCTGAAACAACAATGAAAACGTGCATGGATCACAGAAAAAAAAAATAAAATAAAATGAAATAAAAAAAGGAGGAAGAAAAAAAAACGCACATAAAACGAACTAAAACACAATACGAAAATAGTTTATGATGGGAAGGTATTTTCTGTAGTGCCATAGATTGTTGTAATGGCCGGCCATAACAGATTGAGTTCAATTTTGAATACTTTTTTTTTTTTTGTATTCCAACTTTTTCGTTAAACTTTTTTTGGTTGCTCTAAAGGAACATGCAGCAACAAGAGTTAAGAAAAGACAAAACACACACCAGCCAGTCAGGCAGTCAACCAGCTGGCCAGCCAGCCAGTCCGCCAGTCACATCCATCATCAGACTCTTATAAAATAATCGTACTTTTGTGTTGTAAATTATGATAATTATTGTTATTAACGTTGTCAATGAGTTTAAGTATTTGGACGGAAAATCAAATCTTTGCACTTTAGCCGCTTTCTTGCTGGCCATTTACTTTTAGACACACAAACAGGCGAAATCGTTTGACTCAGACTAGACTTTGGCTGAACGATTTATTTGTGCAAAAAAAAAAAAAAGACTTTTTTTGTGAATACATAAAATGAATTCAACAGTTATTTGGCATATTTCTTGATTTATTGCCTTGTGATTTTACCTTAAAAAAAAAAAAATTTATAAAAGAAGCTGTATCAGTCTTAACAATCACACAATATTAATAATTGTTGTTTATATAAGTTTTATGTTTCCGGAAATGCCTTATTTTCCAACGAACAACATTTCCTGATACGAAAATTTCAAATTGACAATATGTCATAAGTAATTGAGGGATTTTGTTGGTAATTAAATATAAAAACGAATTTGAATAGGAGTTTTCCAAATGGGGAATGAGCCCAAAGATGGCACACGGGCTGTATACGAGTATGGTAAGACCAATTGTGACGTACGCCTCGTATGTATGGTGGACGTCCTTGGAGAGAGAAGGTTAATGTCAAACATCTTCAAAAAATACGAAAACAGTGCTGTATCGGCATCTGTGGCGCAATGAGAACCACATCAACTAAAGCGATGGAAAATATTCTATCAATACTGCCTATTGATATTCAAATTAAATATGAAGCAGCTCTGGCTGCTACACGATATTGATTGTGATGGGTGAGTGGCTGACAAGGGAATACACAACCAAACATCAGGGTATAGTACACGTCTTACCCGGGAACTTCGTAATTAAATGGTAAATTGATTCCAGAAAATACGAATCAGATATCCAATTTTTTAAATTGTCATTAAAATTTTTTTTAAAAGTTTTCATTAAAATTTTTTTTTTAAATTTTCATTAAAAGTTTTTTTAAAAATGTTCATTCAAAATTTGGTAAAAATTTTTATTAATTTTTTTTTTTAAATTTTCATTAAAAATTTTTTTTTTTAATTTTTATTAAAAAATATATGTTCTTAGTCTTTCCTAAGCAGAGAAAAAAATTTATATGCTTGAAATTTTCTGTTCGAAAAATCGAACACTGGGACGAAATGGGTTAACCAGCAAAATGAGCACGGTGCGTTTTCTTAAAAGATCAAGAATTTTGATAGTTAAATTCAATAACATGCAAGCGCTAATCGTTTGTAATTCAATTCATGGTTAAATTAAGAGACCAAACTGAACATGTTTAACAGCAACATGTTACATGAAAACAGCTGAGCTGCTAAAAACCATGTTGCCAAAGAGAAAGTTGCTGGAAAAAAATCACTCATTATGTTTCACAGAAATATGATAGAAACGCTGAAATGCATGCCATAACAGGCCAAATGTTACCACTTAAAGAATATTTCCAAACGAATGGCAAACTTGTCAAATATTTGATGAAATAAATGCACAACAAATCCATTTCAATTGTTTAATAAATTTACACTTTTTTTCCAGAAATTTCATTTATTTAAAACGTGTGACAAAAGTAATTAAAAAAAATATAATTCAACATTCAGTTTACAGTTGGTGGCACAAAAATCCTGTTTATTTTGATCGAAAAAAAAAACGAAACAAAACTTTTAGTGCCATTTAAGCGAATAACTATTTTAATGCTTGTCACTCAAAATCTGAAAACCTATTAATAACATTTTAGTCTCAGTTACTAAATAATTTATATATTTCGTGCAACTACTTTGTCCCGCCAATAATTTATCTTATAAAAACAGAATCTGGCTCAATTGTAAATTAAAAAACAAAAAAAAAATCATACAAATTGTTTAACACAATATATTTAATTTTTCATGGTTTCAATTGCTCGCCACGTCGTGGTGTGTCTCCGTTAAGACGTAAAAAGATTTATTAAAATCGAAAACTAAATGCCCAGCATTAAAGCACTAATTCATTTAATTCATTTAATAATGGCTAACAAACAACTTATGCTGTTTTAACAGCCACTAACAACATTTTTAATAATTATTTAATTGACTGTAATGCATACGAGCATTTTAATGAGTTGCATTAATAAATTAAGTTATAAATAAAAGTATTTATTGCTTAATTAAAGCAGAAACTGTTCAGCTGGCTCTGGTAGTAGATGAATGAAGTTGGCTTAAACGCTGTGGCTTTCGGTTTTGGGACGGGGTGGGGGGTGTCTTATGGCAAGGAATTGACAAGCGAGTGGGATGTGATTGAATCTCATTTATTTCAGAATCAAGGCAAGTGGATCAAAGTATTCTTTATGGATAGAAAATTGAATTAAATTTTAATGCAATAACTCAATCGATAGGGAAATTGAACGAAAATCGCCCCTATCGTGAATGACAAGTGGAACTTTTGTTCATGTGCAATTTTTATTTCACTCGAAGGGAAAAATGCTATCGTGAATTTCCCGTGAGAAATTATTCCTATTATGCTATCAGTTCTCAGTGAATGGAAAAAAGAGAAGAAGCTGAAAACCACATGAAAAATCAAAAAGAATTTGTGTTGAAAAATTTACATTTAAGTAATAATTTAAAAAAAGTATGGCTAAATATTTTTAGGAGTAAAAAAAATTGGATATATTTTGGAAACCGAACAAAAGAAATTAAAAATATGTTTAATGTTTAGAATTGGAGCAACAAGTTTTACAAACACGCAGGCAACTAACTTTTTGCAATAAATATCAGTTTGTGTCTTATTAACGGATTTTGTCCCAAAAATAAAATTTGTAAACTTTAATATTCGAATTATAATAGAAAATACTTAAATTTTCCACGCGATTCCCCATCAAAAACTATGGGAATAAATTAAAGGGAAAGTGAAAAAACTCACGGGAAAAAAATCATTCACGATAAGGGGAATTTAATGTTAATCATTCACGGGGAATGTTTTCATGATTGCAATTTTAGGGAAAAGGGAAAAATTATTCATGATAAAAGTGAATATGATTCGGTACCAAAAAAAAAAAAAAAATTGTAAAGTAATAAAACTTTCTATCAAATCAGATTGTTGCGTATTCTGAATTTTAAATTTCCGTTTTAATTACACACACCATTTTCAAATAATGCTGCTATATATATTCTCTTGTAAAATGGGACCCTAAAATCCCAGATTGGAAATACAAATAATATTTCCATTAAGAAAATTATAGTGTTTTAATTTGGAAAAAACCTGTTAAATGATGCCAAGTACAAGAGAAATTCAACACAAATTTAATTTTCCAACTTTACATAGCCAGAGCAGCAAAGCTGTTTTCGTAAACCGCTACACTTTATTCAGCAGTACTTAATTAAATGCGATAACAAATTTTTTTTATATTTATTTATAAAAATTTATATTGGAACAAAAATTAAAAAAAAAAAATCAAACTTTTGTTTATTTTTTATTTCAAATTAATATTGTGTTCTTTTCTACAAAAAGGTGCAATATTTTTTATACTTTTTAAAGAAAAATTAATATATTATGTTTTAAAAAAGATGCGTTTGTGAGAAATTTATCTACCATCCCTTAAGAAAGTAAATTTTATTATTAACATAAGAATTTTTTTAATACAGACTGAAGTTCAAATCTGCAATCTGCACAATATATATTTTTTAAGAATTTTTATTAAATTCAAGTTATTTTATTAAGAGTGAAATATTTAGAATATTTTTATAATTATCCAAGGGATCAGTACAGATTTCGAGGCTGCTACGCCATGACATCAGCGTTTTTTGTTCAACTTTTTCCACTTTTCACGGTGCACAGTGGGGGTGAATGGTAAAGAAAGTGGTGATTAATTCATAGAAGTCGTAATTTTAAAATGTTGTTATTTTTTATTGATGATTGTTAATAAATACATAAAAAAACGTCATTTAAAAAAATTTGTTTAAAAAAAAAAAATTGTTAACCTTTTATGGTTAACAATGTATTTAGCCAGACTCTTTTTTTAAATTTCTTTAAATTATTTTATAAGGGTAAATTTTTCAACACAAATTCTTTTTGAATTTTTCATGTTGTTTTCGGCTTCTTCTCTTTTTTGCATTCACTGAGAACTGATAGCAGGAATAATTTCTTACATGAGATTCACGATACCATTTTTCCCTTCGAGTGGAATAAAAATTTCATGTGAACAAAAATTCCTTTTGGTGTTCACGATAGGGGTGAATAAATTAAAGGGTAAAGTGAAAAACCCACGGGAAAAAAAATCAGTCACGATAAGGGGAATTTAATTTTAGCGTTAAATCATTCACGGGGAATTTTTTCATGATATCATTTTTTGGAGAAAAGGGACAAATTTCGAGGGAAAAATTATTCACGATAGGGGTGATTATATAAAAGTTTAGGGAAGCTAAGCGAATGATCGATACTTTTAAGTGAAAATTACACAAGAACAGTAAAATTTAGAAGCGCTTCAGTTGTTGTTTGAATAAATTTAAAATAAAAACTATAGCTGATTATAAAATGATTGAAAATGACACCGAAATTGGGCAATTATAATCCCTTAAAAGTTTTGGAAACTCCTTCCAAAAATTGCTTAAATAAAATGTTGGGGTACTTCAAAATAGACTTGTGTCCAACTAGCTCATTCGCTCATTTTTGACAAGAACCTCTGATTAAACCCATTTAAATTGCATAGGTTTGATTAAAGGTTCTTGTCAAAACTGAGCGAATGAACGAGTTGGACCCAAGTCTACTTCAAAATGTTCTTGAAATTTTTAAACAATTTCTTCACAATAAAAATAAAAAAATAAATCAAATATAAAAAAAAAAATTTGAAAGCTGGAGATCAATCACCCCACAGTTCTGAAATGATTGCACAATTTATGTTTTGCCCAGATTTTCAGTTGCCCCGATTTTATTCTTAAAGTCAGGGAAATACCATTTCCTTACTAATGGCTACAACAACAATTTTCTGTTTCCGTACACATATTCCGAATCCTTGGATTTCTCTAAATTAATACACAATGAAAATAAATATAAATAAAATACAAGGTTTTGCAAATGACACAAGGAAAAAAAAGTGCTCACGACCCAATAATTTGTAAAGTGAAATAATTAAGTTAAAAACATAATGTTTTTGTAATTAAACAACAGCCACAACAACACAACTTTAAAGATACAACATGAAAATGTTTACGAAGTGTTTAAACAAGTTTGTAAATAATCTTAAAAGTCTGGTGTAAAGTAACACTTTTTATTGATTAACATTCAAATTTCCACAGATAAACTTTTAATTGAAATGCTAATTTTTTTTTTTTTTTTTTGTAATCCAATCTTATCAGTCCGCTGTACCATTTAATTAGAAACCCATACAAAGTTGACTTGAAAGTATTGTTTTTGTTTTTCAAAATTTGCTAATTTTTTTTTTTTTTATCTTAAAAATTGTTAATAAATTTCAATGTAAAATGTCATTTACAAAAACTTGTAAAGTGGATTGTTTCACGGTGCTGCAGCAAAAAGAATAATAATAATGATTACAGCGTAATTATTTTATTCCTTTTGCTAGAAGAGCTCAAGAATAATTAATACTCGTAATTCATTATTCACATGAGAAAAAAAGACATCATATATGATATATAAAGGGTCCGCCAAATAACTTTTTTTTTTTTGAAAATGCTATAAAAACAAACTACTGAATATTTTCTCAAATATCTTTTTTTATTTGAAAGTACAATCCTTCCGCTTTATAATGGAAAATAATTTCATTCAAATGGCTGCCTCGGCTGGCCATGCAGTAGCCTACACGATCGGTCCAATATTTAAGCACATTATCGATTGTGTGCAGCTGTATTTCGCCAATGCCTTCACGAATATTGCCCTTTAAAGCGTCAATTGTCTCTGGCTTGTCGGCGTAACACATATCTTTGACGGCGGCACCCCACAATTAATAGTCCAACGGTGTCAAATCGCAGCTCCGAGGTGGCCAAACGACATCAGCTCTGCGTCTGATAATGCGATCTTCAAAACAGGGAGGCAAAACATCGAGTGTACCTTCGGCTGTGTGGCACGTAGCGCCGTCTTGTTGAAACCAAATGTTGCCAATATCCTCCTCTTCAATTTTTGTGAACAAAAATTTGTTCAACATGGCCCGATAACGATCGCCATTGACTGTAACGGCCTCTCCTTGCTCATTTTTGAAGAACAATGGCCCAATTATGCCTCTGGACCAAAATCCGCAGCAAACAGTGACTCGTTTTGGGTGCGTCGGCTTTTCAATGTATGCGTGCGGTTTTCTGTGCCCCAAATGCGACAATTTTGCTTGTTTACATACCCGCCAAGATCAAAATGAAAAGATGATTTTTTGTTTGGCAAAATCGGCATCTTCTGTAAGTCGATCGCAGGCCCACTTAGCGAAGCGAAAACGTAACGTATACACAACCATATTCGTTCAGCGGGAGGATAAAACTAATTATCTGTCAAATCAGACATGAGCTAAATGTTACCATTCACGAAATAAGCACTAGTTGAAAAAAAAACGTTAAATGGCGGACCCTTTATACGTCCATTTTCCCAACCCTGGAAATAATTTTTTTTTTTTTTTTGATAGGGTCATTTAGGGGGCAAAAGGGGAGGAGGAGGTAGTGGAGAAACAGGCAGTCATAAAACTCTAAAAATAAATGCTTGGGCTGATTACATACAAAATTAAAAAAAAAATTTTTTTTTTGGTAAGGTCATTTAGGGGGTGAGGGGGTAGGGCAGAGGAGTACCAGGTATCGTCTCAACTTCGGCATTAAAGCTTAAACATATTATTTTTAAGGAATGTAGGAACAATTTGTTAAATTTTTGTGCTATTTTTGCATATAATAACGCCCACTGAAGTGGGCGGGGTCCACAAATAATTTTTTTTTATATTATTATTATTATATTATTATTTATATATTAAATATATATCATTTGCTTAACAAAATAATCAAAAAACTTTAAAAATTATGTTGTTTTTTCTGGGTTGGATTAGTTCTTCTTAGGGGAACTTTTTTCCCCCTTGCCCGATTTAGTCCATCTCCGAACTTAACCTGCTCTAAGCTTTAAAATATATTTATACCAAATTTCAAGGGTCTACCTCTTTTTGTTTGGACTGAATCGTGATTTCCACAGACGAACGGACGGAGGGACATGCTCAGATCGTCTTAGATTTCATCACTGATCAAGAATATATACACTTTATGGGGTCTGAGATGGATATTTCGATGCTTTACAAACGGAATGACAATTCTATTCTCGAAATTCTTTTTTGAGGGCTATAAAAATATCTTAAAAATAATAATTTGCAAATTGCAGATTTGAACTTCAGTCTGCATAAAAAATTATTCTGTTAATAAAAAAATTTAAAGAGTGCGAAATAAAAAAAATTTACTAATTGTTCGAAATTTTTAATTTAAATCTCAGAAAGACATGATAAATATTCCAAGGCAACATCAGTTTGAAAAAAAAAATCAGAAAAATGGGACATGAAGAAAAATAATCAAACGGTAACACGGGTATTATAACAATAACCTGTTAACATCAGCTTGATACAGTTCTCGTATTCTTTTTCACAATAAAATTTGTGTAAATAGGAACTGTTATCAAATTCAACTAAGCCACCTAATAAGTGGTGACAAACACAATACACATGAGTACTGATGATGAAAGGGTTGCGGCTTTCGAAAACAGCTGTTCTGCTCTGCTGTGTAAGTTGAATAACAAAAACTGATGTTGACTTTCTCTTGTGCCTTGGAATATTTATCATGTCTTTCTGAGATTTAAAAACAAATTTCGAACAATTAGCCTATGAATCTTAATTCAATTTAATATAGCAATATAAAATGTTCGTTAAAATTCTTACTACATAAAAAAAATATACTTTCATTTTAAAATATTATTTTGCTCTCCTTTTAACAATTAAAAAAAATAAATTAAAGAATACTTTTTTTTTATCTCTGTTACACATTTTGTAGCCCAGTGTACTTTTCCACTGGGTACATTTTTTTTTCTTGTTACGATTCTATAACAACTAAAAGTAAACAGAACAATAAAAGCAAAAAAAAAATAAATTTTCAGCACTTAAGCTTTTCATCAAACTTGTCAGATATTAATCTTATCAAATACTCGTACAAAAAGGCTGCTGCATGTCAGTTTCTAATGGATTTAGCGGTTCTATTTTATAGCCGCTAAAATGATTTCTCTTGTAACAATCAATTGCCTTTGATACGTAGAGTTTTTCAATTTTTGTTTTACTTGTATAATGGAATTCATAAATATTTAAATGCAAAAAGATAAGAAATGCAAAATTCACTTTAAATTTAAATACACAATGAAATGGGGAAAAAAAAGTTATTCATGTGATCCGAGTGTAGAAAAAAAAAAACAAAAAATTAATATTCACCTTATTTTCATTATCCAAAGTAAAAATATCAAGAGCTTATTACGTTTATACCACATGTCTTGACAGTATTCGTGCGACGGCGTTGTTGTTGTCGTTGTTGTGGTTGTTGTTTCATATTATGCTGATCGACGGCAATAATAATTTCGATTTGGACACTTGATTAAATATCATTTAAATATGAAATTTATTTCTATTTATTTGTTTAATTTTTTATTTCTTTTTTTTTTCTCTCAATATTTTCTTTAAATTTAATTGAGTTGTACACGTAATTGCAACTTTGATTTATTGCTTTATAATTCCAAAATATGTTGTTGAAACACTTTAAAAAATAAAAAAAAATTGTTTTAATTTTTTTGGATCACTACGAAAATCGTTTAGGAGGAGGCTTTTAAAAGATTTTGTTTATTTCTATGGGATTTTTTTCACACATTTATTTTGAGTTTTTTTTTTTATTTTTATTAAGTTGTGCTGTTTCTGTTGTTGTGTATAAAAAAAGTTTTTGTTGTTGTTGTTGTTGTTGTTGTGCTGGCAATGAATTAAGTTGTTATGGAAATTATAACACTCTTAGAACACACACACACACACTGGCTTTTGCGGCGCAAAGTCAAACTTTGGACACTTGACAACACTTTGATTTTAAGAGTCTCTTCCACAACACAATGCCTATTGGGAATTTGCATAAATCATCTTCATCATCGTCACGAGAGCAACAGCAGCAGCAGCAACACTTGCAGCAGCATTTGCAGCAGCATCAGCATGAGCATCATTGGGTATAAAACACTACAACATGATATGCGAACGCATTTAGCTCATGCATCATTATTCATCAGCTAAACGAGCTGTTCTTCTGGGTGTTGAAATGCAGCTTTCAACATCCTTTGAGTACTACAATAGCAACAACAACAACAACAACAGCTAGCAGCAACACCTTCATTTTTCATATCTACTCCAAGTATCTCTGGCTATTTGGCAAATCCACTACAAAAAAATCACACACACACACATACACACGCACACAAAAATATTCAATTCACCATGACTTGAGAAGAATGACTGCTTGAATGCGATTGTGGCATCATTATTCAAAAATACATCTAAATGTATGAGGAGAGAAAAAAAATAATGCAAGAAAAAAGTAATCTTTGCTGCGCATGCGCAACTGCAGTATTTAACACGTTTTGCGTATACTTTGATTCCTAAGAGTGTTGCAAGAGGTGTTTGGTTTCAGTTTTCAGTTTTTATTTAATTTTTTTTTGTGTTATCAATTGTGTTGTTATTTTTGAAGAAATATTTAAATGAGCCTTTTAATGCAAAATCAAAGCCGTTGAGGCCGTCATTTAAATAAAAGCAGTGGGATTTCTTGATTGGCGGTAAATTGTCTGTTTAAGCTGGATGATGGGAAGATGTTTTGAAGGATGGCTTAGCGCTCACCATGATGATGGCTTATTAAATTTTAAACAACACGGCAGGTGTACAACACACAAAACAACATTTTTTTATTTTATTTTTTTTGGGCTTCTTTTAGTTTTTTTTAAACCTTTAAAATATATATTTCGTTTATGATAATTTTATTTGTTTTGTTTTTTTTTTGTTGTTGTAAAATACATGTACAATAGATGAATTAATCTTTTTGGCCTGACCGCGACCGTGGCTAATAATAGAACTGTTTGGTTAAATTAATTAGCATTTGAATGGAAACAACGCAGCCTCAGAGTTGTGCGCACACTTTTTAAGACACAATTTTAATAAAAGGTGTTAAATAACAAAAAACTATAATAAAAAAAAAACAAAAAATTAGAAACCGATTTACCAAAACATTCCACCGTGTTACGTGCGTTTGAGATTTCAGTATTTTTTTTTTTTTTTGTTACAAAAAGAAGATTTTTTTTTATATCAACCGGTTAACGATTACCAACTAATTTTAGCCAAATGACTGACTGTTTGACTGACTGGCTACTAGCTTTCGTTTTCGGTCCAAAACTATTTAAGCATTAACAAGCCGCAGCCGCTTTATAAAACGAAACTAAAATGAAAATAAAAAACCAACAACACGCTTGTTAAGCTGGCCACGACTTAAGCCAACGACTGTCAAATAAGAACTAAACTTGGTCTGTTAAAAAGTGTTTAGAGCCATTGTGTGTCGGTTTTTTAATATTTTTATTTTTATTTTTTGTTTCCACTTACAACAGAAACACTATGTTCGATGGCTCACAGGCAACTCCAACTAACAAACAAACAAAAAAACAAAACAGCTTGCAGCATGCATGAACAAAACAATTCCTGCTCGAATTAACCAATTATAACGGTTTATTTTCTTTATTAACACATTTTTTTTCTGTTTATAAAAAAGTAAATATTGTAAATCAGCTAAAATTGTGATCTAATAACAATTTTCAAGTATACGAGGGCTGTTTGATAAGTCTTTCATTATTACAAATATATTTTTTGCGCTAAATAAGCAAAAAATATTTTTACATAATATCTTCCTTTTATAGTTCTTTTTAAGTCCTTGACTATAAGACAAATATTTTTTTACGTTAAATAAGTAATTTATTTTGTTAATTTTTTCCAACGGGCTTAAGTTCGAATCTGCATGACTGCAAATAATTTTTTATTATTTTATTAATAAATGAATTTGTTCAAATTCTATTTTATTAATTTTATATTAAGATTGGAATATTAAGAATATTTTTTTAATAATCATCAAACCAATAGAACGGATCAGTACTGATTTCGAGGCCGCTACGCCATCTCATCAGCGTTCTTTTGTTCAATTTTTTCCCACTTTTGCAAGTGGTGCTAGTTTGTAGGAATATCAACTATTTAACCAATGCTTTTAACGAAAATTGAATATGAGAAGTTCCCACATTCATATATTTAAGTTATTACCTCTTTGGTTAGTACGAAATTCCCCAACCCTGACGATTAATATTCCCAATATTCCATGTATCTCTTTCGCTTTTTCCAGAGCCATCGGCTGCTGATAGCTAAAGCCTCTTTGTTATTTATGTTCAAGTAATTGAATTTAGTTGTCAATTTTTTAGTTGTTCAATTACTTCAACATTACTAACGAAGAGGCTTTAGCTATCAGCAGCCGATGGCTCTGGAAAAAGCGAAAGTCCGTTATGCATTAAACGCATTCACGGCAGCAGGCTAACGACTACACGACTACAGAAATAGAATACAGTCGACTCCGCTTTATTGGAAATAACCAAAACCCATTTTTTTCTTTCAGTTATCCGATTTTTTCTCTAAAACGTAGTTCGGATTACTGAAATTTGTTACAGTTAAGCGTACTGCTTAAAATCAGTAAAACAATATTTTTTATATCAAGTCTGTATATTTTCATACGTCAATTTAACGTAAAAATTGTATTAAAAAAAATTATTCATAGAATTATTCATTTTGTTGTTGTTCGAACGAATTCCTCGAAAATGTCTAGCCACTTGCATTGACAATATCATAGAAAAAAAATAAATGAAGTACGTAAGAGCGAAAAGGACAAATAAATTTTGCCATTTAATTTTTTTAACAGACAAAACATGCAAAATTTTTTCAGCCTTAAGTTATGCAATCGATTTTTAATAAATAAATTTGTCATTGTTTATTTTTTCAATAAAGCGAAGTAAGTTTCATACAAAAAGTAGTTGTGGGCTTGCTTTTGGTTTTCAGTAATACGATATTTTCAATAATACGATATTTTCAATAATACGATATTTTCAATAATACGATATTTTCAGTAATGCGATATTTTCAATAAAGTGATGTTTCGCTAAAGCGAAGTGCATAAGAATAGCTACGTTTAAAATCAGTGCGGGGATTTGTATCACTTTCAGTAATCCGATTTTTTCCAGTAAAGCGCGTTGCGCTAAAGCGGATTCGACTGTACATGTGTTTATAAGGGAATGATTATTTTCACCACTACACGGCGGGTTGTTGTCTGTGCTACTTTGTCCATATAAACACATATGTTCTATTTCTGTACTCGTGTAGTCGGTATCCTATTGTCGTGAATGTGTTTGATGGCTTACCCATAAATAGACTTGTGTCGAACTCATTTAATTCGTTTTTTTTTTTTAGAATAATCTTTCATCAAATCAAAGTAATTTAAATAGATCTGATCAGCGGTTCTTGGCGAAAACGAACGATTGAACGAGTTCGATACGACTCTACAAATAATCTCTTTTATTCTGTAACTACAAGGTGGGCCAATAGAAATCACCCTATTGGAAGATACTGTTATTTTAGCAAATGGCGGCCAATGTCAAATCTGTTTTGACAATTGTGAACTAGACAGATGTGGAATACAAGTGAAGAAGTCATGCAGCGATACTCTCCCCATCCTCAATCGCGAGGACGAAGTGGACGATTTTTCGATCAAAATCATAATGAGCGATGAGGCTCATTTCCATCTCAGCGGGTTGCGTGAACAAGCAAAACTATCGCTTCTGGGGCACTGAAAATCCACGATTGATGCACGAGTAGCCATTACACCTGCTCAAAGTGACTGCCTAGTGCGCTGTTCACGGTGGAGGAGTCATCGGATGACTTCTTTTGGCCCAAATTGTAGTTGCCAACGTCACGTCAACACAATATCAAAAATATAGGACAGTTACTTACTCCTAGTGGACAACAATTAATAAGCGGTTAATTTTTATTTAATTTTTTGCAACTTTCTTGTTGGCAACACTGTTTTTGTTTGCTCAGCTGTTTTCGTGCTACATATTATTGTTAAACATGTTCAGTTTGGTCTAGAATTTAATATTAAATTTAATTACAAACGAACAATTTTTGCATATCATTAAATTTTATTATCGAAATTCCTGATATATTAAGAAAGAGCATCGCGCTCATTTCTAGTGGAATGGATACGTGAACAAACAAAATTATCGTATCTGGAGCGGAAAGCAGCCAGAAGCACTGAAAGGAGTTTCGGTATTATCAAACCATCCTCGTATGTTAACCATATCACGCATTTGATACGAGGCAACAAGTTCGATGGCTGATTGTTGTGCCAGCAATTTATTGATACGAGTATCTAATTTTTTTTTACTCATTTCGTTGTTCCATTATTAAGCATTTAAAAAATTGCTAATAAATTAAAACTGATTGAGCTGTTAAAGCTCCATATATTTAACCTCTTACTCCCCCTTTTTGTTTTTCAACAGTTTTTAATAAGTTGCTAACAACATTTATGACTTTTTGTAAGAAAATAGTTTAGAGAAAAAAAATCGTACATGCCAAGTGACATTAGATTTGTTTGCGTTCATCAAACATTAATCAAATCACTTCAATTCATCTCGATCGCCGTCATTCTATTGTGTCCACTTGCACGTTATTTTTAATTAGTTAATAAATTAAATTTGAATGATAATTAAAATAATAAAAGTTAACATATGGAAAAATAAAAGCTCCAACTGATTGTGCATCATAAGCTATTCATTTTATGGTCAATTTCAAATTTATTTATTTATATGGCATGATCGCTTGGCATTTGATGACTTTTTTTCTCCTATTCAGTTATTTTTAGCGATTTTCTAATTAACATTTGATCTGGTGTCACTCATAATTATAACACACCTTCTTAAATTCAAATTGATAGATTTTGATTGAGTGTGATGGGAAATATAATTTTGAAAGGAATAGATATTCTTTACTATACGAGGTCTGTTCGAAGACTATGGGAAATTTTTTTCTTAATTCAAATTGATTGAATCTGTTGGGAAATATAATTTTGAAAATAATAGATATTCTCTACTGTACGAGGTCTGTTCGAAGACTAAAGGGAATATTTTTCTTAATTCAATTTGATAGATTTTGATTGAGTCGGTTGGGAAATATAATTTTCAAATGAATAGAAATTCTTTGCTATACGAGGTCTGTTCGAAGACTAATTGGAATATATATTTTTTTTACTTAAAATTGATAGATTTTGATTGAGTCTGGGAAAATATAATTTTCAAATGAATAGAGATTCTTTACTATACGAGGTCTGTTCGAAGACTAAGGGGAATATATATATATATATATGTATATATATATATATATATATATATATATATATATATATATATATTACTTAAAATTGAAAGATTTTGATTGAGTCTGGAAAAATATAATTTTGAAATGAATTGAAATTCTTTGCTATACGAGGTCTGTTCGAAGACTGAAGGGAATATATGTATATTTATTTTTTTTTTACTTAAAATTGATAGATTTTGATTGAGTCTGGGAAAATATAATTTTCAAATGAATAGAAAGTCTTTGCTATACGAGGTCTGTTCGAAGACTAAGGGGAATTTTTTTTTTAATTTTTTTTAATTTTTTTTTATTGAGTCTTTTGGGAAATATAATTTGGAAAGGAATAAAAAAATTTACTATACGAGGTCTGTTCGAAAACTAAGTACAATTTGTGAATTTCATGGAGTGCAATACATTCGATTAGGAGTTTTTATGTTGCTACTCTCGTTTAATCTATTTAGCATAACATTTCAAAGTGTTTTGTGTGATCGGCGATCTTTCTCTGCGGAAAAAATGGATCAAAAAAATTTTGTTGTTCTTTTTTTGAATTGGGGTTAAAAAAATTTAATAAATTTCTCAAAAGCGCTTGAAATGTTGTTAGTGCTATTGGGTGATTGTTTTCTGAGTTAGAAAAATATTTATAATTGAGGCAAGTTTTTTTAAAAAAAAAAGTGTCGAGAAGATGTTCATGACGAAGCTTGTCCTGCATGCAATATTATACGCCTTAAAGTATACTAAGATATTCTAAATAATTTTTTGGTGTCGAGTTGACGTGACTTCGATGTCGTCATTTATAATAGGGGGATTATATTTTCATCCCACAGAGCATCCAAAACCGTGTGAAGCATAACCCGACAGTATGTCCAACTTTCACCTGATGGCAATTTCCAATCTTTAAAGCAGTTCTGATACTGTCAAATGATTACGGTGTTGTTTTCGATCAAAATATTTAAAAAATATTTTTCGTTATATTGGAATGGACTTCGTTACCACTAGAATTGAGTCAAACTCGTTCATGAGCCCATTTTGGACAAGAACCTTTCATCCAAACAACAATATATATTAAATGGGTTTGATCAAGGGTTCTTGTCTAAAACGAGCGCATGAAGGAGTTCGACACAAGTCCATTATAAACACTTCAGTTAAATCTGTGAGATAATTTTGCAAAGATAACTGGAACGTTTCACGAGTTACTGAATTACTGTTTTGAAATTAAAAATTATTTAGATTCACTTTATTTGAAAATTCAATTAATGCTTCGAACAATAATTTATCTCCTATATTTATCGATCGCAATTGAGCATCGAATACAATGTATTCAATGTATTTTAAAAAACTAATTAATATTCTTGAATTGTTTCCATTCAATTTCACTTATGATCGTTTTAAAAGCATCTTTATTTATCACATTTTTATTGTACTTTCAAATGGAATGATCGTTTTAAAAATATCATAAAGATGCCATAATCGTTAGAGATAATAAATTGATTTAAGCAATTAACATCTCGGATGAAGTTTAAATATTTACCCGTCATTATATTTATAATTTTAGTTGCTACAATCAAGTGATTTTAAGAGTGTTTTGAAAGCCAGATCTAAAGCGAACTTTGAGAGAAACTGTTTATAAAACGAATTTCTGAAAAGTTATTTGCTCAGATTACACTGGGTAACAAAAAAAAATGAAATATGTTGCTAGAACAAAATATGTATATATGTATATTTGTACCAGCGCACAGTGGGGCATTTTGAAAGAAAAACAAATATTTCTGGCCATTTTTAACGATTGCAATTTCATTTCGTTTGTAGTTTCATTGAAATAAAATCTTAATTAAAATATTTTTTTTATAATTTTTTTCCGAAATTTAAAAAAAAATTTTTTAAATTGAACATTTCACTAGAGAATCTTTAAAATTAAAACAACAGCGGCAAATTAAAATTTTTATTTAATTTGTACTTAAATTTTGTTCGATATTGGCGCATTCTAGGCAATTTGATCCCAGATTTCCAAATTTTATATAAAATTAAATATTTTTTTAGGTTTTAATGCAAGAAAAAAAACTTTTTTTTAATATTTAGATTTTAAAAAATTTCATAATTTTTATGCAAAATAAACTCCACTTTTTTCCACCGGTTTCATGCACTTGACCACTTTAATGCCACCGTAAAGTCTGCTTTACTTTAACCTCCAAGTTACGCCTTCATAACCGCCAGCGGCGGAAGCCATCAGCCGGAAGTTAATATTCACGCTGTAGTTTTATAAAAAATCTATCTTTTAAATAAAAACAAATTCGTGCACATTAAGAATATTTTTTTTTGTTGATGAGTTTAAAAACATCCGACGTGCGATTGTTCATAAATTTCCGGGTGTTTTTGGTCACAATGCAAATTTTGCTGGCATCAGATCAGACGTAGTAAAATCACTTATTAGCTTGATTGATTTAGCCATCACAAATTTTTAAATTATATTCTACCACCAGCTGAGTTTGTTAATTTATAAATCTGTTGAATATTTTTAAGATCCACTGTCGGTGGCTTATTGACCGGTAATTTATTCAACGCAATTCTAGTTTGCTTTATAATTTTATAATTAAGACATTAATCATCAATAGCATAAAATTTGTAAGTTTATTTTGTTTTCTAAACATCAAATTCTTTAAAAAAAATTATATTTCTTAATATTGTTTAGTTGTAAAAAAATTAAATGTCTGGCTGGTTTCCATTGAAACTCTTAACGCACACCAGCACATCCGTTTTGCAAAAATCTAAAACAATTTGTTATTTCAACTTGTATATATTTCGTTCGATATGGGAATGATTTTTCGTTGTTGCTGTTGTTGTTGTTGTTGTTGTACTATTTATTTTTCCATTCATTTTTTCGCAGAATACATCGTCATAATGTTTGGTAATTATATATCCAAAATTCCTGTTAATAAAATCTCAAATTATCTGATTTACATGCATTGACGTTTTGCTATTTCGCTGTTGTTGTTGTTCTTGTTGCTAAAGTTTTTCCATATTCTCATGTGTAATTTGTATAGAAACAATCCACTACTAACATACATTCCGGGTAGCGCAACATTCTCTAGTAGAAATACATCTCACCCTACACGATTTAATGAGTGGCAGTCCTTTTGCTTCCAAGACAATCGCATGGCTTTATAAGACTTTTTCATTCTGTTGGCAGCACTAATCTGTTTATTGTCGCCTATGAAAATAGAAATTAAGCATTAAACACATTGACGACAGCAGGCTACCGACTACACGACTACTGAAATAGATTACATGTGTTTATATTAGACTTGGGTCCAACTAGCTCATTCGCTCAGTTTTGACAAGAACCTCTGATCAAACTCATTTATATTACATAGGTTTGATCAGATGTTCTTGTCCAAACTGAGCGAATGAGCTAGTTGGAGTCAAGTCGAGTTTATATGGCAATGATTATTTTCAAGGCTACACGGCAGGTTGCTGTCCGTGCTACTTTTATAATATAAACATGTGAATTCTATATCTGTAGTCGTGTAGTCGGTAGCTTCCTGTCGTGAATGTGTTTAATGCATTAGTCTAATTTGACTACAACCTCAAAAGTAGCACAGACAACAAACTGCCGTGTAGCCGTGAAAATAATTATTCCCATTTAAATACGAGTACCTGTACAGTCGACTCCACTTTACTGAAAATAACTAGACACCAATTTTTTTCAGTTATCCGATTTTTTTTTCTAAAACGTAGTTCGGATTACGGAAATCTGTTGCAGTTAAGCGTACTGCTTAAAATCAGTAAAACAATATTTTTTATATCAAATCTGTCTATATTTTTTTACGTCAATTTAACGTGAAAATTTTATTAAAAAAAAATTATTCATAGAATTATTTATTTTGTTGTTGAAATTTTTCACGTAGTCCTCGAAAATGTCTAGCCACTTGCACTGACAATATAATGAAAAAATACAATAAAGTACGTAAGAGCGAAAAGGACAAATACATTTTGCCATTTAATTTTTTAACGGACAAAACACGCACAATTTTTTCAGCCTTAAATTATGCAATCGATTTCTAATAAATAAATTTGTCATTGTTTATTTTTTCACTAAAGCGAAGTAAGTTTCATACAAAAAGTAGTTGTGGGCTTGCTTTTGGTTTTCAGTAATACGATATTTTCAGTGATACGATATTTTCAGTAAAGCGATGTTTCGTTAAAGCGAACTATTGGCAAATAGTTACCGAATAAGGGTGATGATTTTAGCCGAACGGAGATGAAAAGTGAGAGAGATTGTGTAGGCCATAGGCATCTCATCGGGGCTGTGTTTTTTTTTTTCTAATATTGAGTGATCATTTGCGTTAGCTCACACTGCAAGTGGCAAATATGTTCAGTTCCCATTGGCTACGAATTGGTCCCTCATCCGCCCTATTCTTCAGATTTAGCTTCGATTAATTATTTCTTATTGCCAAACATGAATAAATGGCGCGGCGGCAAAAGATTTGACGCCTATTTTGTAGACTTGGGTCCAACTAGCTCATTCGCTCAGTTTTGACAAGAACCTTTAATCAAACCTATGTAATTTAAAAGAGTTTAATCAGAGGTTCTTGTCAAAACTGAGCGAATGAGCTAGTTGGACCCAAGTCTACTATTTTGATGATCTTGACAAGTTATAATATTTCGGAAGAGGAACAAAATTTGGATAAACGTTGGACTAACTGCCTTTTTCAGAAAAAAAAATATTGCTGTTTTATAAAAGGTTTATAAAACAAGCGTATGGTCTTAAGTGTATAGAACTCAAACAAAAGTGCGATAAATAAAATAACTTTTTATATAAAAAAATGTTTGTAGTTTATTAAAAAAGTTACATTATTGAACCATCCTCGTAATTTAAAAATCGGCCTAATTAAATTAAAATTATTTAAGGCTGCTGTTGTTTGAAGCTGTTGGCAGGACACTATGAAGCCCAAAGTTTTGAATTCGACTCTGCGTTAAGCATTAGTGCTTAGCCTTAAATGAGGTAGCGTGCCTTTACTTCGACATTGCCCATGTTTTGCCACTTGTGTTAATTGTTTATTATAATAGAGAACAGCACTAGTTACTACTCTATTAAATAACAATACACAAGGTATTTATTTACAAAACACCAACTACAATTATAACAGCAACAAAAACAACAACAACAACTACTACTACAAAACTAACAATTGAAATCTGTGCAAAACAATAGTTGTTTAGGTTTTTTTTTATACTCTTGACGTGTCAACGTTTTGGTTTTGAATTTCTATTCAGATAATTTGTTTGTTTGTTTTATTATGCGTTTTGTTTAAGCTACTGAAACAGCACTCTTCCAGTCACTTACCCACACACACACACATGCCAAACAACTCATACATATACGCATAAAACGAGTACATTTCATGAGGATGAGCCACAAAAGAATAAAATAAATAAAACAATAATAATAAAATGAAGTGGATCTGTTTGGGCCTGCAGTTGTGTGTTGTTGCGTGTATTTGTTTGTTCGCCTGTGTGTAACTTGGCAATTTCCGCTTCTTTTAATTATTTCTCTATATTATTTTATATTATATCTGTTTTATTTTTTTTGTTTTGTTAATAACAAAAACCAGTCAGTCACCAAAAAAATATATGAAAAAAAAAAAAAAATCTCAAATTGCTTTCAATCTCGACAAAATCGACAGACCATGTCATATAAAATAGTCTTCTTCCGACTGAATTATTCAAAACACATTCAACGTATGCCAGCGATCGGACGGACGGACTCTGAAGTATTGAGTTAGTGAATGGCCGGCCAATAATTGTGCCAGAAGTAACCGAAATAATTAAGGGTAACGGTAAATGTTGATATCCATTTCGTAATATTGAGTCGGTACTCGTGTATCACAATTAATTGAATTATTATGGGAATAAAAGCATGAAAATTACTTAATTGCACTGCACACAAGTTCATTTTGATTTGTAATTGCGAGCGATTTAATAAATAAATAATTGATGTTGGGATTGTTTTTTTTTCTCTACGAGAGTTTAGCAAAATAAATAGCGGACGTATTGTTGTTACGTTTCGCATGCCACGTCAGTTTTACTATAAAGAGTCTTTCATCGTGTACTTGCGAAATTTAACAGCTGATAGTGGCCATTTTGTTGCTACTGTAGCTGTCAAATTAGCTGTCAGTTTTTCGGTCTGTTGTCAACAGTCTTCTGCATTAAATTTTTATACCCCCCAAAACAGAATAGAACAATGATTTTTTTACGATTTTTCTTTTCATGAATGTAAATTTTAGTTGTCGGAACTTTTTAATGAGTTAAGAATTCTTTAATTGGGCTCAAGTTCAAATCTGCCATCAGTACTGATCCGTTCGGCTAATTTGATGATTATAAAGTATTCTAATATTCCACTTTTAATAAAAACAAATAACTAGAATTTAATTTATAAAAAAATAATTTCCTGATTGCAGATTTGAACTTGAGTCCAGTAAAAGGATTTTCTTTTCTCTAGACCGCCATCTTTTTAAGGAATTCAAGGCGATCACTTACAATCATTTCTGCGGACAAATTTTATTAAATTTTATTTAATTTATTTTTTTATTATTTTACTTTTTTATGTATTTTATTTTGTTTTTAATTTATTTTATTTTAATTTTTTTAATAAATGATTGTATTTTATATATATTTTTAATTTTATTGTACTTCTATTTAAATTTTTTTTTATTATGATTACTTTTTTATTTATTTTATTTCATTTTATTTATTATATATTATGTTAATTTTTTTTAAATAAATAATTTCTTTTTATTTTATATATAAATTTTTATTAATTTTATTTTATTTTTTATTCTTATTACTTTTTCATTTATTTATTTCTATTTTATTCAATTTTATTTTATAAAATTTTTGTTTTCAACAAATAATTTTTTTTATTTTGTATTTTATTTGATATATTTTAAATTTTATTTAATTTATTTTTTTATATTTTTACTTTTTTATGTTGATTTTATTTTAATTTTTTTTAATAAATAATTTCATTTTATTTTATATATGTATGTATATATATTTTTTTAATTTTATTGTACTTCTATTTTAATTTTTTTATATTATTATTACTATTTAATTTATTTTCTTTTAATTTTTTTAATAAATAATTCATTTTATTTTATATAATATATATTTTTTAATTTTATTGTACTTCTATTTTTTATTTTTTTTATTATTATTACGTTTTTATTTATTAAATTATGTATGAATTTTTGTTAGTCGAACTTTTTTCTTTATGTAAATTGTTAATTTTTCAACGAGCTTAAGTTCGAATCTGCATGACTGCAAATTATTTTTTGTTATTTTTTTATTAATAAATGAATTTGTTTTTAAATTCTATTTATTATTTTATATTAAGATTGGAATATTAAGAATATTTTGAATAATCATCAAACCAGCAGAACGGATCAGTACTGATTTTTAATTTATTTTATTTAAATTTTTTTTATTGTTATACATATATTTTTTCAAACTTTATTTTTTAACAATTTTTATTTTTTATTATTTTTATTTATTTGTTTTTTATTTTTTTAATAAATATTAATTTTTTAATTTATATATGTACATATATTTTTTTTTGTTATTATTATAATTTTTTTTATTTCTTATTAATATTTTATTTTAATTTTTTTTAATAAATACAATAATATATTTTATTTTATATATATTTTTAATTTTATTCCTTTTTTAATTTTTTATTATTATGTATTACTTTTCTTTTTATTTTATTTTTTAAATAAATTTTGTTTTATTTTATGTATATTTTTTATATTTCTTTTTATATATTATTATAATGTATTTTTTATTTATTTGGTTTTTTTTTATTTAATTTTTCTATTTATTTTTTTATATATTTTGCTTTTTGATTTCTATAATATATAAAAAAAAATGTTTCCTTAATAAAAATAAAATCTGATTAACCAATAAAATTTAAGAACAACAATTTTAGATTAAATTTTTTTTTTCATTAATAGAACAAAATAGGTCATGAATATTTAAAATTTGCTTTTTATAGTAAAACCCGTATTTCGTATTTTATTTGATTTTGTTTTTAATGCTTATTTTTAGACTGAATTCATTTACATTATTTACCATAAAATGAACACATTTCCGACATTCTTCCATCAAACAACCTCAACCAACTCTTTAATAGGCCGTTATATGTGATCAATTTTATCGACTGCAAATTAACATAAAATTTATACTCATATAAATGGCATACTGTGCTGCAATCAAATTATAATTTGATCAATTATCAAATTAAAAACAAATAAATAAATGAATAAAAATTAGTCTTGAAAAAAAAATCATGCGGACGCTTGCTCGTTCATGTCCAGCAAAAATAGTTAAACTGCTTATCAAATTACAAGCAGCTCAAGTGGATGTGTAAAGCAATTGTTTAAAGCTTTCAAATCAAATTTAAATAGGCTTAAAAACTTAATGTCTACTCATGTCTAATAAAACTTAGGATTCCAGTTTGCCGGCTGGCCGACTTCATAAAGTTAACCTGAGACGAGACCTTTGAAGAGTTAATAAAAACAAATTTAAACTTATGTCACAAACAATTTCCTAAATGATCAGCACACACTGGCCGACAGACTGTATTTCTTAACTAGTGTTTTATGGAAACCCAATCCAACCCAGTCGCACTTAAAAATAACATTCAAGTAGCCGTGCGCGTATTCTTGTGCTGCTCATAAAAAAGTCATTCATTGTTTTATCAACAACTCATATTTTATTTATTTTTTCAATAATTTTTTCATTCATACATTTATTCATTTATTTATTTATTTATTTAATTCAATAGTAATTTAGTATTTATATAATGGAAACTATGATTAAATATTTATAACGAAACCGCTTGCTTGCTATCCGTGATCACCGCCGCACCAACCGCTGTGAATTCAAATGATTTTTCACCACTTGGATCCTTGATCCAAAAAATGGTTTTTATTTTCAATTTAACTATGGGCCGGTTCTCTTTATTTTTTGTGTGATTGGCTGGCTGGCTGACTGTCTGACTTGTTGGCTGGTCGTGGCTGCTCATCATTTAACAATCGAATTTATGTTTAATGTATTCTTTGGCTGAGATAATTACTATGTTGCTGTCAATATTTTAAAATAACTACATACATTCAGTATTCCAACTGATTTTAGCTCTGCAATCGTTTGTGTGTACACACGCACACACACATACACATGCTGGCGGTAATAGCTATAAGTGCACTTTACATATAGCGTTGTTGTAATCACTCCAATTGAGCAAAAGGATTATTTTATGTACTACGTTTTCAAAAGAAGTGTTGCCATTGAAAATGTTTAAGAAGTGAAGGTAACTTTGAAGGAAAAATTCCATTAAAAGGGGGAAATTTTTAGAAGAAAAATATTTATAGGAGGGATGTTTGGTAATTGTGTAATTATTTTAATAATTTTTTTATCGCAAATAAAATTTTTATTTTCAAATATATTTTTTTTGGTCCAGCGTTTTCCAATTTTTATTCCTTTCAAATAAGGTCCTCAAAATAGGTGTTTGTTTAGGCTAATAACCTGTTCGTTCGACTTAAGGGTGGTAAGACCCCAGACATTTCTTCAGGTTTTGAAAAAGAAAATACTCGCAAATGGGAAAGTTTGGTTTAATCGATTAATTTTAGATTAATTAGTTAACCGATTAATTTTAGATTAATCGGTTAATCGATTAATTTTATATTAATCGGTTATTCGATTACTTTTAGATTAATCGGTTAATCGATTAATTTTAGATTAATCGATTAATTTTAAATTATTCGGTTAATCGATTAATTTTAAATTAATCGGTTATTCGATTAGTTTTAGATTAATTGGTTAATCGATTAATTTTAGATTAATCGGTTAATCGAATAATTTTTAATTATTCGGTTAATCGATTAATTTTAAATTAATCGGTTATTCGATTACTTTTAGATTAATTGGTTAATCGATTCATTTTAGATTAATCGGTTAATCGATTAATTTTTAATTATTCGGTTAATCGATTAATTTTAAATTAATCGGTTATTCGATTACTTTTAGATTAATTGGTTAATCGATTAATTTTAGATTAATCGGTTAATTGATTAATGTTATATTAATCGGTTAATCGATTACGTATCACTATCAACTGAAGCGTTCTTTGTACACTTCAGAGAAATATCAAGTAGTTAATGAATATTGTTAACGTAATAGAATACAGTGAATTCGCGGTAGTGTGAACAATTGATAACCTGAAAATTTAATTATTCGATTCGAAACGGAAATTTTTGGAAATATATGATTTTAACCGCGTGTGTGAAAAAAAATATGCCGAGTTAAATTTGATTTGACGCAAGCAATTACGAAATAACTTATTTAGATATGAAGTTAAATACGTCATGACGTAACGAAATGGCAATCAATGAAGTTTTTTGTCCCCAAAAACACAGTATGTTAACTCTTCGTGCATTTTATATTATTTATCATCTTGTTTATGATCTGGGAGGGATTTTGGCCCAAATGGCCGAAAAACGGAGTTGGCATGCACTGCCAGTATATAAAAAATAATTATGGGAGTGTCTTCTATCACACACAACAATTGGAATTGCTGAATTGAGTTTGTGAAAATATTTACAGTTCATGAAAGGTCAATTTTCAGGCCATGAAATTTCAATTTACAGGCATGATTATTGGAGTGCAATGGCCACCGCTTTATTAAATATATTAAATATTTCATTAGCTCCTTTTGCTTTGATTCTGTGTTCTAATTCTTGGAATATTTATCATGTCTTTCTGAGATTTAAAAACAAATTTCGAACAATTAGCCTATGAATCTTAATTCAATTTAATATTGTATTATAAATGTTCGTGAAAATACTTACTACAATACTTGTTTTCATTTAATTATCATTGGGGGAATTTCCAAAATTTTTTTACATTTTTTTTGTATTGTTCACTTTTTCCAGAAACACAAAACTTGTTCACTATTGAGAGAGTTCATAAAAAAAAAAATAATAATAAAAAAATTCACTATATTGCTCACTCACCGTGACTTCACTGTACGAAAGTTTTTTTATATTAAGTTTTAAGAAATCCATATTGATAGTTGCTGCTTTTCTGATGACTGTAAAAAATTCTTAATATTCCACTCTTAACAAAAGTTTACATCACCGCGACTTCACTGTATGAGAGTATTTTTTATATTAAGTTTTGAGAAATCACTATTGATCCTTGCCGCTTTTCTGATGATTATAAAAAATTCTTAATATTCCACTCTTAATAAAAATTTACAATACCGCGACTTCACTGTATGAGAGGTTTTTATATTAAGTTTTAAGAAATAAATATTTATCCTTGCTGCTTTTCGGATGATTATAAAAAATTCTTAATATTCCACTCTTAATAAAAATTTTTTATTTAACACGAATTTCTTAAAATAGTTTGAAAATTCAAATTACCGCATTCGATATCGAACGAAATTTACATACGATTTAAATACAAATTTCGAACAAGAAAACGTCATGCATATATTGCAGTACAACAAGCTCAAACATGATTGAACTTGCTACATCATGTTTTTTTTTTTTTTACTAGGTTGGGTTGTTTTGTTACTAGTGTTGGGTTTAGGTCTCTGATAAGCCAACAATTTAATAACAACAAGAAATCAAATAGAAGCTGGTGAGCAGAAAATTTTATTAATTTATATTAAATTGCCAAAGCAGCTGCATCACTACATAAGCAGATCACTGCAAACCACTGGCTGCAGAACTTGGGAATGCAATCTAATTGCAGCAGACTCCTCTTGCCATACCAAAAGCTAACGAGATATTTGAAAGGAATTTATTTGAAATTTAAATATAAATTAAATTTAGTATCTCAAATTCCAAAAACCCAACAAAATAAACCGCATGAGTGTCCCAGCTGATACTAAATACCCATGCAAATGTATGCTAATGATCTGTCCGCCTTTCTACCCATGCATTTTTTTCTTTCTTTCTTCCAAGTGCAAACAGAATACGATATTCATACATAATGCATTTTAACTAAATAATTATTATCTTTTAAGAAGCTGCTGTTACTGCTGCTGCTGCCTGCCAGCGGTGTCTTGCTCGTATTATTTCTGGTTCTGTTACTAGTTTTATTTATAATTTTAAATAAATATTTTATTGAAAAAGATTACATTTGGAAGAAAGTAATTATGGCTGACAGCAAACATGAACATTCGTTTTATATTAGAGGCATAATGGCATTCCGATTTCCTCAACGAACAGTTGCGGGGCAGAGGCATGAATGCCGCAAGAAGAATGCCATCACCTGCAACATTAACCCAGTTATTTTTGAAATTATATATGTAAATATGTTTGTTTTGATCAAAAATCTTTATTTAAGTGAAAATAAATAAATAACTGAGCAGCAGAAGTGATGGCGCAGTTTGTTGTTTCTTTATTGAAACCATAATTTCTTAATATTATTTTAGAGATTTCATAATTTATTTATTTGCTATTAAACGCCATAGAACATTGTGCTTAAAGTTTATTTAAATTTTTGTTTTTAGCCACTGCAAAATGAAGTTTTTATTGCTTCATTAACTATTTATATGTGCAGGATTTGTTGTTGCTGTTGTTGTTGTTGCTGTTCTTGTTGCTGTTCTCTTGCACAGTTTTAGTAGCATCATTATCACTGTAATTATTTTTACGATCATCATTACAGCTGTTTTTTTACGACAATCATACAGTTGCAGTTTTGGCTGTCCAATATTGACTGTTTTTATGAAACAACTTAAAATGCATAAAATATTCCACACATTTAATAATCGCCATATAAATATTAGTTATTGGCTACTTGGACATGCCGTAAGCTCATCTTTCAATAATTGTATGAAATATCGATTATTGCACCCTACACCATTCATCTCAAATAAATAATGTAATTCGGTATTGAAAGAACACCATAAATATCAATTGCCAGAAAAGGAAAAATAAAATCAACAAAAATGGTTATATTCGGCTATGTCGAATCTTATATAACCTTCAACTTCACGTACGACTGGAGAATATACAGACATTCATTCCAACCCTGGCACGTTCTTTTTGATGTTTCTGATGTTTAGTACTAAATTATTTCTTTCCAAAAAATTTAAAATATGTTTGATTACCAAAAAAAAAGAAAGTAGAATTGTTTAGCTTCTTTAATATTAAAAAAAATGTTAAAATTTTCCAGCTCTGGGCATGTCTTTTTTGAATTTTCTGATTTCTTATGCCCACGAATTTTTTCTAAAAACATCAACTATAATTAATTTATAAAAAATAAAGAAAAAAGTCATTTAAGTTGGTAACTTTTATATACAAAAAAGTTTCAATTGCCCAGCTCTGGAGCTTTCCTATTCGACTTTTCTAATATATGTGTAATACCAAGGAATTTCTTCCAAACCATCAAATTTGTCCAATTTGTAAAGAAAAAAAATAATTTTTTTAGTTGGTTATTTTCATCTAAAAAAAAATTAATTTTCCAACCCTGGAATCGTCTTTTTAATTTTATTTTTATTTTTGATACCATTAAATAGGATTAATTTACCAAAAAAATGTTGTTTTATCTGATTACTACATAGTATACACCAAAAATAAGTTTCAATTGTCCAGCTCTGGAGCTGTCTTTTTGGCTTTTCTAAATTCTAATACCAAGGAATTTCTTCAAAACCATCAAATATGTCCAATTTATAAAAAAAAAAAAAATATTTTAGCTGGTTACTTTCATCTAAAAAAAATTAAATTTTCCAACCCTGGCATCGTCTTTATCATTTTTTGTTTTTTTGTTTTGGTTTTTAATACCTATTAAATTCTTCCTGAAGTATAAAATAGGCTTAATTAACACGAAAAGCAATTAGTTTTATCTGGTTACTTGTATACACAAAATTTAACTTTGAATTTTCCAGCTCTGGAGCTGCCTTTTCGCCTTTTCTGATTTCTAATACTAAGGAAATTTTTTTAAAAATTTTTTGATATTTTATATGGGAACAGAAAACATGTTTAATTAGCTACTTTTATTTAAAAAAAAAAAACGTTAAATTTTCCAGCTCTGAAACTGCCTTTACTTCTTTTCTGATTTCTAATACCAACGAATTTCCTTCTGTTTCTTTATAATATTTGATATTTTATAAAGAAACAGAAAAAAAGTTTTAATATCTGAAATTTATGTACAAAAAGAAATTCAATTGTCCATCTCTGGATTTGTCTTTTTTTATTTTTTAATGCCAACGAATTTCTTCCAAAACATCAAATATAAAGAAAAATTAAAAAAAATTAAATTGGGTGCTTTTATGCACCAACAAAAATGTTAAATTTTCCAACCCTGGAATCATCTTTTTTATTTTATTTTTTTTTACTTTTTGTACCAATAAAATTCTTTCTGAATTATTAAATATGATTAGTTAAAAAAAAATCAAAAAATCAGTTTTATCTTGTTACTTGTATACACCAAAAATAAGTTAAAATTTTCCAGCTCTGGAACCGATTTTGCTGATAACAATCTATTTAAGACTGTTTCCAATACATTAATTCCAGACCCAGGTTTATTGCTTTTTTGGGAGCCAAGGAAACCCGATTTTACGTATAAACAACCGGATAGACGTACATCACTGATTCGATTTCCCTATTCATTAGGACCCAGGATCACATATTAATTAATATTGGGGAAATTACACACACAATGACAATTCTTTATATATCAAATCCCCAGAAGACTTACCTAATTCCAAAAATAGCAAAACCTCATCTTATGCACAAACCTGCATAAACCATTTGAGAATTACATAAGAAAAAGTATAAAAGCTCAATAAAATAGTTATTTTCGCTATGAGGTAATTTTATTTTCTTTACTTTTTTACAATTAATTTACACTTTTTAAACAATAAAATTAATTATTTTAGTGCACTATTTTGCCGACATGACCGCCCTCAAAAGTATTTCTTGTTTATTTTTCTGCTGTCATATTTGCTGATTGCTGATATTGTGTCTTTTTATTATTTACAAAAATTAATGGATTTCTATTATGAATTTGTGTTTATCTTCATATATATTTTTTCTATTCAGCAAATAAATTAAGTTATAGAGAATTGTTGGGGCCACACTCTGCTGTAACATAAAAATAGTTTCATTGATTTTTAGTAGTGCGAAACGAATTCCTCTAAAGATCATAAAGATTGGACACAACATCATCAATCAAATGGTTATTATTTTAGAGTCAATAACAAAAATTTACTTACAAATTTTTATGGGTGTAATTATTCGTTAATGTGTGATAATATTGATTTGATGATTAAATATGGATATGAAGAGATTTTAATTAGAGAGAATATAAAAACAAACATGGGACTGAAGTTCTTTTTAAGTATAAATTTAAGAAAAATAAGTAGCAAGAATGTTCTTTATTATCATGCCTCATGTGTAAATAACGAAGGCCTGATATGCAACTATGAGGCTCGGAGCAGAAGAACTGATTTTAAGAACGTTTTATGAGCTGCAACTTTACTTTATGTTGTATTAAGTTTAGTGCTGCCAAGTTAAAGATTGAAAACAGCTGTTCATGTTAAAAGTCTGGACTGGAAACTGCAATATATCCGCATTATCACCCATTTTTTGTGCAACGATATTTTATTGCTTAATCGCTCAATTAATCAACCGAGGTTTTGCTTTAATCAGTTCATAATTGTTTAATTTTGTTATTGATCGGTTAACCGATTAATTATTCTAATGTCAGATCATCATCTGGCAAACCCGTTTTTTATATTTCTATATTGTTCTTTAAAAATGTAATTAAAAAAAATTAATAGTTTAATAAATTAATCGACTAAAATTAATCGATTAATCGACTAAAGGTTATTGTTTTAATCGATTAATCGACTAAAATTAATCGATTAATCGACTAAAACTAATCGTTTTAATTCCTTAATCGACTAAGACTAATCGTTTTAATTGACTAATCGACTAAAATTAATCGTTTTAATCGAATAATCGACTGAAGTTAACCGGTATAATCCTTAATTAAAAATAGCAAATTTTAAATTAACCCATCAATTAATCGAATAATAATTAATCGGTTAACCTTATGATTACTCTAGTTACTCTGAAAGGAAATCATGTTAAAAAAACAAATAGTTTTTTGGCAAATAAAAATAAAATTGCTTTAAAATAATCACTCAGTTGTGAAACAGCTCCCGTACTCTCAGCATCACTATGCGTGAAGTAGATAAAAATTCCAATACTAGAGACGTTACACTCCACTACATTCTTGTAAACCTATTCGCTGTTCAACTTCGAGCTATAAAAAAAATAATAATTTTTCCAGCTAATCGATTAATCGTTAAGCGATAATAGCCAATTTTAAATTAACCGATTAGTTAAGCGGGTGGTAATTAATCGGTTAACCGATTAACGGTTATCCGAGCTTATGAAAAATATAAAAATATTGATTTTCCGCCTAATCGATTAATCGTTAATCGATAATAGCCAATTTTAAATTAACCGATTATTTAATCGGGTAGTAATTAATCGGTTATGCGAGCTTATGAAAAATATAAAAATATGAATTTTTCCGGCTAATCGATTATTCTTTAATCGATAGTACCTAATTTTAAATTAACCGATTAGTTAATCGGTTAGTAATTAATCGGTTAACCGATTAACGGTTATCTGAGCTATAAAAAAAGTAAACATATTTTTTCCGGCTAATCGATTAATCGTTAATCGATAATAGCCAATTTTAAATTAACCGATTAGTTAATCGGTTAGTAATTAATCGGTTAACCGATTAACGGTTATTCAAGCTATAAAAGAAGTAAAAATATTAATTTTTCCGGGTAATCCCTTTAATCGTTAATAGCTGATTTCAAATAAAATTATTTAATCGCGTAGTAATTAATCGGTTTACCGATTAACGGTTTTGACTTTCTATTCAATTTTTTTTTTTTGCTCAATTTGTCCGTCCGTTGTCCAGTCCATATTTTTATACAAATATTTCAGTCATTGAAATATTTGTTGAATAACATTTTTATGGGGCAAATTCCCAAAACCTCAAACATTTTGTGTGTGTGTGTGTTTCGCTCTTTCTAGAGAGTCCGAACTCCAATTTCAGCTTTAGATTTGCAATTTTTTAAAAAAAATTTTGGTTAACAATCAATTTCAGCAGCTGAAGATCATTTGTCAAAATGGTCGTAAATATTTTATTGAAATTGCAATTATTCATGCCTTCCATTCTATTCTAATGAATAATTTATAGTTGACACATACAACGCTGACATTTGGTTTTTAGATTTTTATTTAAAAAAATAAATAAATAAATAAACTCACTACTGCCACCATCACGTACTGCGGGCGCAATTAATACTCCAAAAACATGCAGCCTTTCTCACTAGACTAACCAAAAAGTTAAGAAGAAATAAAAGTTGTCTGCATGGCAGTGCATCTCTATTACGTATTCGAACATGAAAATATCGCTTTTTGGGTCACATATGTTGGCTACAATCATCTAACAAAAATGTTAATTAACCCAACTAGAAATATCATTATCGCCGTCATCATCATAAAAGAAGCAAGAAAAAAAAACAACAGAAGAGAAGAGAAAAAAATAGCAGCCTGCCTCATCATTGACAGCGTGATGGTATAGCGTTTATGATAACTTGGCTGGATGATAATGAATGAATGTGTGTTTAGCGCAGTAGCAGCCAACAGCGGCACGAGCAGCAATTGTTGTATTTCTTTGATATTCTGGCTGCAGAAGCAACAGCAACTTTTCGTTTTTTAATTTTGTATTTATTTATATTTTTTTTTTTGCCCATCCATCCCAGCCGTCGTCCATTCATTCATTCAATCTTAATTTTTTGTTTCTGCTGTTTTTAATTTCATTGATTGCATGTGGGATTTTCTAACATTGACTGTCATTGCGAGTGTTATTTGCTGTTGCTTCTTTTATTAATTTTAATTTGTTGTTGCTGCTGTTGTTGCTTTTGTTTGATGGGTAGTATTTTGGGTTGTTTGTTTGCTTCTCCAAATTGTTTTTGTTTTTTTTTTTGCAAAAGTTCACAACATTTCTCATTTACCACAATTAGCTGTTAATGTGCTAGATAAATGTTTTGACTGCTGCTGCTGACGATATTTTTGTTTTCTTACAACTAAAACTAACACTTACAGTGAGTGCATTACATACTCGTACATGCATTGCGAAGTGACACCACAGACGCATAACATGCACATGCACACACTCATGCCTGATAAACAGGGTTCTTCTGTTCTTTTATTTGTAATACTTCTAAACTGCTATTAAATGCAACTTCTTATTTTTTAATGATTCTCACATGCATTTGTTTGTTTTTATTTTTCTTTTGCCAAGAAGTTAATTATTTGGACATTTTCTTTGGAGTTTTTAGTGCTGCCAGATTTTATTAAAATAATATGATTTGCTATCAGCAAAATCTGTATATGACAAAAGATCAATGGAATATCAGGCTGATATCTGGCGAAAGAGCAACTAGTCCTCGAATCGTCACATCCGTGCTTCTATCACATCAATAGTATGAAATATGAAAAATGCATTCTTCCAAATTTAGTAATGACCACCTGACCAGGACCAACCTCAAAAAATCTAACGGAACAGACAACCAGTTCCATAGCTTTACTAATAACGAGTGATTTTTTTGCTATTATCTCTTTGGCAACACTGGTTTTGACAGCTCACGCACGGTTTCGTATCTTGTGTCACTGTCAAACATCTTCAGTTTGGTCTATAATTTAATCATGAATCGTCTTACAAACGAACAACGCTTGCAAATTATTGAATTTTATTATTTATTGGGCTCTTGAAAAGTTGGATGAAGATCCACTTTTTTATCGAAGAATTGTGTTCAGCGACGAGGCTCATTTCTGGTTGAATGGATACGTGAACAAGCAAAACTGCCGTATTTGGAGTGAAGAGCAGCCAGAAGCATTGCAAGAGCTACCAATGCATCCACAAAAAACAACCGTTTGGTGCGGATTATGGGCTGGCGGCATCATTGGGCCGTATTTCTTCAAAGATGATGCGAATCACAACGTTACTGTGAATGGTGAGCGCTACCGTACGATGATAACAAACTTTTTTTTGCCCAAAATGGAAGAGCTTGACTTGCATGACATGTGGTTTCAACAAGACGGTGCCACATGCCATACAGCACGCGAAACAATGGACCATTTGAAGCGCAGCCGCGGCCAACATTTGCATATAATCTTCAAACATTAAATTATATCGACCCTACTATCGATCCAAATAAATATTTCATGCATTTTTTTGAATTTTATGTTTTTTTTGAAAAAAATTTCCGATAGCTCTTAAAAAATCACCGTTTATATATATGCCGATAAGCTTTAATTTTTTGTACACAAAAACTATGAAATTCTAGAGAAGATAAGCCAGGATCCTGGGAAAACGGAAATATGTGGGCGACTAAATTTTATTTTATTTTGTAGGTCTTCTGTTTCTCTAAAAATCCAACTGTTGCGGGTTACGGCGATTATACGTAATAGAAGACCATAAAAGCTACAAAATAAAATCTCATCGGTCACATATTCTCGTTTTCCCAGGATCCTGAATTCTCCACTTAAGAATTAAAAAATTTTTGTATACAAAAAATCAAAACTTATCGGCATAGCTATACCAAAGTATTAATTCGACTTGGGTCCAACTAGGTCATTCGCTCAGTTTTGACAAGAACCTCTGATCAAACCCATTTAAATTACATAAGTTTGATCAGAGGTTCTTGTCAAAACTGAGCGAATGAGCTAGTTGGACACAAGTCTAGTAGAACACGGAAGTTTCTGGATGTTCAAGTTTTGAAGTCTCTACATGTGAAACAATTGAAAAAAAAATCACAGTATGGTTTTAGGCGATCGGAGATGGAAAGTGAGAGTGATTGTGGCAGCCACAGGCATCTCACCTGGGATGCCTATGCGGTGAAATGATCAATTGTTTATGAGAAAGTTTACCGCAAGATAAACGTGGCGTTTGCTCAAGGGGGCACTCATGTGCAGTTTCGATTGGAAAAAAATCCATCAATTGGGCAAAGAATTGCTCCCTCATCTGCCCTATTCTCTAGATTTAGCCCCGATTGATTATTTCTTGTTGCCAAACTTGAAGAAATGACTCGACATCAAGATATTTGTCTCCAACATCTAAATCAAGTGCCTATTTTGATGACCTCGATAAGTCATGTTTTTTGGTAGAAATAAAAAAATTACAGAAACGTTAGACTACTGCCTTTTTCATAAAAAATATTTCTGTTTTATAAAAGGTTTATAAAAGAAATTTTTTATGGAAATCTCTTTTATAAAGTTTTTATAAATCAAAATGATTTCTTATCATTAAGGCAGGCCTTAAGTGTATAGAACTCAAAGGGGACTACGATGAGAAAGAAAATAATTGTTATATAAAAGCCAGTGTTTCTGTCCAAAACTCCTCACCGACTGATTGAACCACCCACGTATTGTTCTTCGCCGACGAATGAGCTCAATACCGAGTTATACGCCCTTATTATGAATGGCGACGTCGACGTCACATCAACTCGACAGTAAAAATTTATCACTTGTCTGCAAGTTGTCGATAACAATTAATTACTCTTGACAATTTCTTAGCATTCTCTAGGGCAAGACAAGAGATAATTTTTTGCTGTCGTCTTAACTCGGCGACGATGTCGTCATTCATAATAGGGTCAATAGTCTCAATATTTAATTTAATATAATTAAATAATACGAAACAAAAAAAATTGGCAACACCATATCGGCTCCTTTTTTTTTTTTTTTAAATGCAAGTATCAATGAAAACTTTATTTGCACAATTTTGGAAGAGGTGAAAAATAAAACGAAAAATAAACTCAAATACTTGACTGAAAATATGAATATGTCGGACACTCATTTATGCTGATATATTTGCCATGTTGTTGGCCGCTCTAACCTTCTTCGCTACAGCACGTTCGTTCACAGTGGGGAGTCCACAAAAGTTTTCCAAAAAAAAAAAATAATCGCGAAACTGTTAAATAAAAAGACAATATATCAGCCAGCAACAAGATTTTAAATAGCAACTAATTCGCTGCTACCGAGTTGACATGATCGTAAAACGTTAAGAAACAAAAACAAAAACTAGCAAAAAAAATTGGTTGAGTGTGGGTTTCCATTTTATTGGTCGGTCGCCCGTTCTACTTACGGCGAGAATGTACGAGTTTGATAGAAAAATGTCACAGTTTGATACAAAAATGTTGACAGTGTACGAGTGCATTTGCATCAAAGTATTAATTTATATTTTTAATTTTATCAAACACATAAATCAATCAGTTTTGATTTGCCATGCAATTGTTATTTCAATTTCAATGTGTGAAATTGCAAAGTAATTTAAATTTTTTTCCACTTAATTTATTTGCTAAAAGAACCGTGTGTCTGACTGAAGTTTAACCAGCAAAATGCTGGTGATTTATTTTTTTTTCAAGTTTGTTGTTAAGCGGGAATTAATTGAAGTATGCAAATGTTGCATTATTTTTATTATTATTTTTTTTCTTTTTGCTTTATGATTTGATTTATGCTATTAGTTTTGCTTTTAAATTAATTAAGTTTTCAATAATTATCCTATTTAAGAGGTGATCTTTAATGGAACTCAGTTTAAGTAAGAGACGATCATAAAAAGGTTATTAATGTGTGTGGAATTTTTTAGATTTGGGTCGAAATTGTTCATCCGCCCGTTTTAGACAAAAGCGTATGGTCAAACCCATTGAAATTAAATTGTTTGGAATATGGGTTCTTGTCTAAAACAAGTGGTTGCGCAAGTTGAACCCAAGTCTACTACTTAGACTTGTGTCCAACTAGCACATTTGCTCAGTTTTGACAAGAACCTCTGATCAAACTTATTTAAATTACATATGTTTGATCAGAGGTTCTTGTCAAAACTGAGCGAATGAACTAATTGGACACAAGTCTACTACTGGCCAAGTCACTTGTGTCGAAATCGTTCATCTTTTTTTTTCGTTGACAAGAACCTGTGATCAAACCAATGTAATTAAAATAGGTTCGATCATAGGTTCTGGTCAAACACGAATATAGGTTGTAGGTTCTTGTCTGAAACAGATGGTTAACCAAGTTGAACCCAAATCTATTAATGGCCATGTAAGTAAGCAAAATTGCTGTATTACGAAGTAGACTTGTGTCAAACTGGTTCATGAGAAGAATCCATGATCAAACCTATTGAAATTCTATTGTTTTGATCATGGGTTTTTGTCAAAAACGAAAGGATGAAAGAATTCCACCCAAGTCTAGTGTCGAACTCGTTCATTCGGTCGTTTTTGACAAGAACCTTTCAGCAAATCTAGGTATTTTAAATGGGTTTGATTATAGGTTCTTGTGAAAACCGAGCGAACGAACGGGTTCGACACAAGTCTCCAAAATTGCCGTATTAATTCAATTAAAAAGTAGACTTGTGTCGAATTAGTTCATCCGCTTGTTTTGGACAAGAGCCTGTGATCAAACCAATATAAGTAAAATGGGTTCGATCATAGGTTCGTGTCAAAAACGTTCGAATGATCGAGTTCGATACAAGTCTATTGAATATAGGTTGTAGGCTCTTGTCTGAAACAGGTAATTGACAAAGTTGAACGAATCCAAGTCTATTAATGGTAGACTTGGTTCGAACTCGTTCATCCGCTCGTTTTGGACAAGAACCTATTATCAAACCCATTTAAAATACTTTAATTTGATCACTGGTTCTTGTCTGAAATGAGTGGCTGCGCAAGTTGAATCCAACCAAGTCTACTAATGACTACTTCAGTAAGCAAAATTGCCGTATTAACTAGACTTGGGTCCAAGTAGCTCCTTCGCCCAGTTTTGACTAGAACCTCTGATCAAACCTATGTAATTTAAATGGGTTTGATCAGAGGTTCCTGTCAAAACTGAGCGAATGATATAGTTGGACCCAAGTCTAGTATTAACTCAATGAATAAGTAGCCTTGCGTCGAACTTGTTCATCCGCCCGTTTTAGACAAGAACCTATAATCAAACTTATTGAAATTAAATTCTTTTGGTCATAGGTTTTTGTCTAAAACGAGCGGATGAAAGCGTGCGACCCAAGTCTGTTAGAAAGTGATTGTTTGAAGGAGTTCGTTCCATCGCTGGCGGCATTATCGGTCTTTATTTCTACCGAAATGAATACGAAGCTGTCGTTACGATAAATCACGATCGTTATCGACCCATGCTAACTGATATTTTGTTGCCAATAAATTTGTGGGCTAAACACCAAAAACAGTTTTTTTCAATATTCCTTGACAGCCAGGTAAATGGGAAAAGCAGTTAAAAATTAAACTGATCGCATGGATCATGCCACTTGTATTCCCGGCGAATATATACCAGAAATTATATATAAAAAATAAATGGCATGAAATTATCTGGCGCATTTATAATGGGAACAAATTCATTGCAACAATTCTTTAAATTCTCATTAAATTTTCTTTAAAATTCTCATACAATACAAAAATTTTTTTGACTGAAGATCACTCTCACAACTTCCCATGAATATCTAAAATAATTAATCGTTTAACTCTTATTCGATTGCCAAGATACTAGTTTGATTCGTATTAATTTTCAAACCGAGAAAAGACGGCAGTAATTGCTGCTTAACAATCTCTAATTCAATCTCTCTGTTCATTGAGGGCTGGCATGTCAAAACCTGCCCGCATCTCTCCTCCCTCATTTTTTTTTTTTACTAAATCATTGCAGCGTGACCGTCATGCATTATCAACAAGATTGTTTTTTCTAATTTACAACCACCTTCGATCCAATCAAATTAAATCAAATTCAATCAAATCAATTAAATTAGTTGTTTGCATATCAAGTATTTTAATATTTAACAATTTGTTTAGACACTTTGTAATATTATCATTTGTAAAATGACTTGTTGCTCTGTTCCCATTTGTTGTTCATGTTGAAATCGAAATCCCTAATGGAACACGAATATGAAAAATCAAATCGAAGCGTGTGTTAATACACATTAATATTGGATACGAGATACAAAGAAGGCAAAACCTTTGACTTTCATTGGCTTTAAGCATTTATGCATTGACAGCGTGAAGGTTTGGTTGTTGTTGTCGTTGTTGTTGCTGTAGTTGTTGGTGGAATATAAATAACAAATAGAACAGTCTTATTGTTTTACGCTTTAAGCACAACATAAGGAACTAAAACTGTAAAGATTAAAATTTTTATATCAGCGCATATCGAATGTTTTATTATAAATTACGAGTGATTGTTGGGCAACTTTCGAAAAAACCACAAGATATAATTTTTAAATTATTAATATTATTTCATCTGAAACATTATTTATTCTGAATCCATTTCAAACGTAAATAGAGGGTGGGAATTTAAAAGTTATAGTAAAACAGCACTTTTTAATTAAGATTTCTTACAAGAAAAATGTGGGACAGAGAAGCACGATAGAGAAATTTCCTGCTTGAAATTATTTTAATTTTTAAGAATAAGTTCGTGTTTACTTCTTTTTTTCTTCAAATGCACCGAATTAATTAACAAAAAAAAAAGTTGCAAATAATAATTTGCTTAAACTTTATATATTAAACTAGTATAATGCCACCCGCCACTTGGTAAGCAGATGTTAATTACTAGGAAAGCTTAACCAAACGCCAGAAATAACATCTTTCTTGCGACTTCGTTTCCTTTTGGTACAGCTGCCCTTTGCCTTAAGTATACAATATTTTGTTAAGTGTACAATATTTTGTTATTTTCTAAAGGGTACTTTTCCAAAAACTATTTTTCACAAAAAATCCTTTTTGATAAAAGTACTTTATACAAAAGTACTTTTTTCTAAAAGTACTTTTTCCAAAAACTACTTTTAAAAAACTGGGACTTTTTCAAAAAGTCTTTTTGCAAAAAGTACTTTTAACAAAAAAAAAGTACTTTTAACAAAAAGTACTTGTTACAAAAAAGTACTTTTAACAAAAAGTGCTTTTTCCAAGAATTACTTTTACCAAAAAGTGCTGTTACAAAAAAGTACTTTTAACAAAAAGTACTTTTTCCAAAAAGTACTATTAGAAAAAGTTCTTTTAACAAAAAGTGCTTTTTCCAAAAAGTACTTATTACAAAAAAGTACTTTTAACAAAAAGTAATTTTTTCAAGAATTACTTTTACCAAAAAGTGCTGTTACAAGAAAGTACTTTTACCAAAAAGTGCTGTTACAAAAAAGTACTTTTAACAAAAAGTACTTTTTCCAAAAGTACTTTTACCAAAAAGTGCTTTTAACAAAAAGTACTTTTTACAAAAAGTACTTTTAACAAAAAGTACTTTTAACAAGAAAAACTTTTTCCGCAAAGTGCTTTTAACAAAAAATACTTGTTCCAAAAAGTACTTTTTAAAAAAGTACTTATTTCAAAAAATGTTTCATCAAAAATGCCTTTTTTAAAAAGTATATATGTATGTATATATCTAGGTATCTCCTTTTTCAATAAAGTACCTTTTCAAAAGAGTATTTTTTCATAAGGTTTTTTTAAAAAATTACTTTTCCTTAAAAGTACCTTTAAAAATGTATATTTTTCTAAAGCACGTTTTTAAGTAACTAAGTTTTCTTAAAAGTACTTTTTTTGAAGGAGCACTCTTGCCATAAAGTGCAATTACCAAAAAGTACATCTTTTAAAAATTTCCTTATCCAAAAAATTATTTAAAAAATATATATATATTTTTTTTTTCAAAAATTATAAATACATATATCAAAAATTATATATTCAAAAATTATATTTTCATAAATTATATTTTCAAAAATTATATTTTCAAAATTATATATTCAAATATTACTTATTCAAAAAAGTTGGATTTTCAAAAATACAATTTCCCAAAAGCATCCTTTGCCAGAAAAAATGCTGTTTTCAAAAAAGAATATCAAAATTTAAATAATACATAATTGAAAAAAAAAGGTTGAAAAATCAACTTTTTGAAAATATATTAAAAAATATTTATTTATTTAAAAAATTATTTTTTTGAAAATGTAGTAAAAAAAATTATTTTAAAAATATATTTAAATGTAAAACTTTTTTTTTTGAAAGAATGTTAAAAAAATGTTATTTTCTGGCAAAATATTTAAAAAATTTTGTATGTTGAAAATATGTTTTAAATAATTATGCTAAAAAAGTATTAAAAAATAATTTTTTTTAAATATATTTTAAAATATATAAAAAATATGTTTTAAAAAATATTTAAGAAAATTATTTTTGGAATTATTGGATTAAAAAATATTTATTTATAAAACAAAATATGTAAAAATGTTACTTTTTGAAATTACATATATTAAAAGACTTATTTTTTGAAACTATTTTATAATAAAAAAATGTTTGCAATAGTATTTAAAAAAATAATTTTTTTCAAAATATATGGAAAAAAATATTTAAAAAGAAATATTTAAAAAAAATATTTAAAAAGAAATATTTTAAAAAAATATTTAAAAAGAAATATTTTAAAAAAATATTTAAAAAGAAATATTTTGAAAAAATATTTAAAAAGAAATATTTTAAAAAAATATTCGAAAAAACATTAAAAAATATTAAAAAAACATTGAAAAAAATATTGAAAAAAATATTGAAAAAAATATTGAAAAAAATATTGAAAAAAAATGTTGAAAAAAAGATTGAAAAAATATATAAAAAAAATATTTTAAAAAAGTACTTTTTTCATTCAAAGGTGCATATAGTATTAATGAATAATAATTAACTCAGGTCTAAAATGTTTTAACTAGATATCTGAATTTCCTCGAATTTGAAATCCGTAGCATATGCTTTTCATTTTACCCTTCTTAGTACCTACATATATCCTTGCTTTCGAAAAACAACTCGTTTTAATATTTGAACTAGTTCATTAACAAGAAAGTACCGAAAACTATTCTCCATAAAAACTTTTTAAACTTTTTCGATACATATTTCCATGAGCTATTCGGGCGTCCAGGACGAGCATCGTAAAAACATAAAACACTTTTATGACTACCACAAGCAAAATTTCACAACCTAAAAAGTTGAAACTGAACGTTAAACGAATTTCACTAGCTCACCTTATATTTCGAACAGACCTCGTTTATGTATGTGTGCCTGTGTTGCATGTATACAAAATACTTTAGTATCTAGATGTACTTCTCTGGAGCCTGTTTTCTGTGTTTTTGGTAAATCACTGAATTCAAACATTTGCTTAGGGGTGAAGCAATTTGTTATACGCCACATTTAATCTATCTAATCGCAGAGCTGAAAGACTTGTTAACTTGGCACAGAATGGACATCTCAACAACAGAACAACAGCAGCAACAACAACAACAACAATAACACAACACACAAAATCTATGGAGTCAATCGTCCAGACACTCATGCATGATTAAATCCAACCAAAAGTATTTCTAATTCTATTTCACTTGCAAATAAATTTTTGTTTCATTTCTGCACTTCAATTCATGCACTCGTACTCATGCTGCAGCCAATTTTATGCTTAAATGTGGTAAATAAATCAAAATAGCATTTCAATTAAGCTGTAAATTTATTTAAATAAAATTGCTTAAATGTTATAAATACGAGTACTCAACTCGTACACAATATGACACTACGAAATGTCCGTCCAGCTCAATCTGTCTTGCTGTCCATTTAAAAATTTATCGATTTGCATGAATGTAATACGAGTGACCGATTGACTGACTGTGCGCATGAGTACGTGTACGTGTGTGAGTTTTCGTTAAGTGTATGTGTGTGTGTGTGTGTGTGAAGTTTATTTAAAATAAAATGGCAATAAATCATCGAGTGTTGTAAACAAAAGAAACAAAATGTAAATAATATAATGAGAAATTAAATAAATAAATGAAAATAGGAACATTTAAGCAAAAACATTAAACTAAGCAACAAACAACCGAGAGAGACAGAGAGAGAGAGAGGGAGAAGCACAACATAGAGAGACAGAGACGGCTGAAGCTTATCTCTAGTCAAGATTTATTTTTCACATGCATTAATTGATATTTAAATATCGTGTTATTTATTATCGATTTATTTAATTAGGTTTGAATTTAATGAGGAAATAACAAGACACGCCCACTCATTCATTTATACAATCCAGCCAGCGCTCGAATAAAACTTGTACGAACGAGCGAACAAACGGATGGATGGATGGTTGGATGGATGAATGGGGTGTTTTCTCAATATCTATCGGCAATTCGTGCTTGTTTCTTAAGTCTTTTGTTTTTATTGCTGCTTAGAAAGACAAAAAAGCAGCATTCTCCCACCGCGCGCGCACTCGTGTTGCATTTGTATTGATTTTGAAATTTACCTACAGTAGAGTAGTAAAGTGATTTATTGTAATTCGTGTTATTTATTGTAAACGGTGTGTCTAAAATAAATTTTTCTTAATTGTAACTCAGCAAAATTGTCATAAATTAATAAATCTTTAATTTTTGTTTTGTTTTTTTTTTTAATTTTTTCCTATTGTAAATGCGACAAACAATCATTTCGCTTTATGACTATTGATTTCTATTTATTTGTTTATATAAGTTTCGTTTTCAAAGCTAGATTAATGGTATGAGGCCCCGGGCAAAACTGTGGCACCATAAATTTATTTGATATTTATTTAAATAATAACGATATTTATGCAAATTAGCTAAAATTAATTAAATGTGCCAAGAATTTGTTGGCAATTTTTAAAATGAAAATTAAAAAAAAAAAAAAAAGAACTGAAGGCTTGAAAAAATATTGAATCTTTTAAGGCCACCTACGAAACGGTTTTTTTCTTCAAAAATTGTGTTGCTATCACTTGGCAGAGTTTTTTAAAATGTTTGAGTTTTTTTAAAGTGACAGGAACCACTGGGTTTAATACAAAATTTATTTTTGCGCCCATTCCCTAGAAGACTAAATAAATTTATTGCATACAGCAGCTAAAATAAATTTATAAAAAACGCCAAATTGGCATCACTCGGTTTATCGGAAAATATATTTTTGCGCCTGTTCCCTAGAAGGCTAAATAAATTTATTACATACAGCAGCTAAAAGAACTTAATAAAAACGCCAAGTTGACATCACTCTATTAATCACAAAAGTTATTTTTGCGCCTGTTCCCCAGAAGACTAAAAAAAATTATTACATACAGCTTCTAAAATAAGTTGATAAAAAACGCCAAATTGGCATCACTCGGTTTATTGCAGAATATATTTTTGCTCCTGTTCCCTAGAAGACTAAATAAATTTATTACATACAGCAGCTAAAGGATTTAATAAAAAACGCCAAATTGGCATCATTCGGGTTATCGCAAAATATATTTTTGCGCCTGTTCCCTAGGAGACTAAATAAATTTATTACATAGAGCAGCTAAAAGAACTTAATAAAAACGCCAAGTTGACATCACTCTATTGATCACAAAAGTTATATTTGCGCCTGTTCCCTAGAAGACTAAATAAATTTATTACATACAGGTTCTAAAATAAGTTGATAAAAAACGCCAAATTGGCATCACTCGGTTTATCGCAAAATATATTTTTGCTGCTGTTCACTAGAAGACTAAAGAAATTTATTACATACAGCATCTAAAATAAGTTGATAAAAAACGCCAAATTGGCATCACTCGGTTTATCGCAAAATATATTTAAGCGACAGTTCCCTAGAAGACTAAGTAAATTTATTACATACAGTAGCTAAAGGATTTAATAAAAAATCGCCAAGTTTGCATCACTCGGTTTATCAAAAAATTTATTTTTGCCACACTTCCCTAGAAGACCAAATACATTTATTGCATGCAGCAGCATCAAAAAAAAAGTTAATAAAAAAACCTCAAGTTGGCATCACTAATCGCTAAAATTTTGCTTTTGTCATTAATAACTGACAAAGTATTTGAATTGTCATCCATGTTTCTTCACCAATTGCATTCCTGCATTCTATATCTTGTCATTAATAGCAAAACTATTTAATTAATTATTTTGAAGCACAAGAAGATCTAAAGTTTTCTGCTTATGATAAATATGTCGTGCTTATGAATTTTTTTGAATAATTTTATCAGTAATAATGAACATTCCATGCAAAATGATAATACGACTAAAGTAATTATATTAAATAATTCGGACTCAGGGGAATGATCCCTACATATGCAGCGCATTGCGCCGAACTAAAAAGGAGGGGATAGTATTGAGAGGATAGATGAAAAAATAGAAAATATTTTGTAGCTATTTCAACCTTTCTACTTCGCTGGCTAATTTTTTGCTACAAGGGTGACGAAGAAAATTTAATTATTCAGAATTCAATACGTTATGGTGTTGCATGATCTTTTTTAGCAAAATTTTCGGATGCTATTTTAAGTGAATCTAGAGTAATTCCTTTTGAAAACCTGAAGATTTTCTTCTCCATTCTGAAAGGGATTGTTGCAAAAACGATTTTAATACAATTCATAAATGAGAGAATAATTTGCAGATTTGAACCTGAGGCTGAATAAAAATTTTTAGTTTAATAATTAATAAACCAAAAGGATATATTTTTTTGCATATCAAAAGTGAATAAGGCCGGCTTTTAAAAATAATTAAATTAAACGTTTTCTTTTTAATAATAAAGAAAATATTACTAAAGAGTAAACAAATATGTCATGGCCTAAAAACAAGCAAAAAAAAATAAAATAAAAAATTTTTATATGAGGGATAGAATAGTTCAAATTACGTTACTCTACAAAAAAAATCATTAAAATGTAAATTGATATTTACAAAAGTTATAAGATTCTAAATAATTTTAACACTCCCGGTCTCCAACTTTGATGCTTTTCGTAGCCACCTTGTCTTGCAACAGGGTGACTGCGAATAAAATACCTAAAAAATAAAGGGTGTTTTTTATTAAGTTTTTTTTATACGAATCACTCTGTTGTCTGACAGCTGTTTTGACAGTTTAAAGTGACGTCTCTACTCAGTATTGTTTGGCAAATCATCATGAACAGGTCAACTCCAGAACAACGCTTCCAAATCGTGGAAATTTATTTTCAAAAACAGTGTTCAATTAAAAATATTTATCCGCTTTTTTACCGCAAAATTCTCTTCAGTGATGAGGCGCATTTTTGGTTGAATGGAGATGTCAACAAGCAAAATTGCCGTATTTGGAGCAGAGATAATCCACACGCCGTTCAAGAATTACCAATGCATCTCATTTATCGGGTTTGGTGCGGTGTATGGGCTGGTGGCATTACCGGTCCTTGTTTCTTTAAAAATGAGGAAGGACGACGCGTTACCGTGAATGGAAATCGATACAGAATCATGATCAATGAATTTTTGGTGCCAAAACTTCAAGATATGGATGTAAACGAAATGTGGTTTCAACAGGATGGTGCCACTTGTCATACAGCGGGCGAAACAATGGACTTATTGAAAGAACATTTCAACGACAACATTATTTCGAGAAATGGACCGGTGAATTGGCCTCCGCGTTCGTGTGATTTGACGCCACTCGATTATTTTTTGTGGGGATAGCTGAAATCATTGGTTTACGTGGATGAACCAGCAACGATTGACGCTTTGGAAACCAGTATTTAACGTGTCATTGCTGAAATACGCCCTCAAATGCTTGAAAAGGTGGTCGAAAATTGGACCTCCGGAATGACCTTTGTGCAAAATAGTCGTGGTGGCCATATGCCCGAAATTATATTTAAATGTTAAATGACAAGAAATTATCTACCAAATAAAAAATTTTTTTTTGGCCATTTCATAATTTGGCCTGTGTTTTATTTAAATTTCAAATCAGCAAGCTCTTATAAAAACACCCTTTATAATACTTTCTTATTCAAAACAGTCCGTTTTAACGCAATCGGTTAAAGAGTTCAAAAGTTGCACAATTTTTACCACTTGTTTTATTTCACGCCATTCGCTGGCGTGTCTAGGAGAAAAATCGTTTCCATTTCAAATAAAACGCAACATAACAAGAATACAACCAACAGTCTGCTTTGAAAGAAATGTGCCATACATTGAATAAGAAAGTTTTAAAGAAATTAATTTTTTCCAAGTTAAAAAGAAAATGCGGTTCTGTCTTTTGAATTTTTTTTTTAAGAAAAATGTTTCAACTCGTTTATTTTCTTAATATACAAAGTAAATTACCCTTTAAATATTTAATTGATGTTCATGTTAAGGACTTATTTATAATAAAATTGTCTTCATTATGCCGCATGCTAAGAATTGTTTTTTTTTTTGTAGTAAAAGGGTGTTACTTTCGGACAGACAACATTAAAAACATTCTCAATATATTCTTATTTCCTGAACATATTTTTCACTTTAGTTTACTCTTGTTATCAAAAGGCTACAACAAATGTTTTTTTTTTTTTTTTTGGAAAGATATCAATTAAGGGAAGGAAATTTATTCATAAATTTAAAAAAAAAAAATTGGCGCCAAAGATTAAAAAAAAAATTAAATAAAAAATTTGAGTTGAAAATTGTTGCTGTAGTCGACAGGAAAAACAAACAAGAGCAACATCCACTTACAGTTTGTTTGTTACCTGCCGCAGCAGTTGTAACTTGTTAGCCAGAAATACAGCCAGCGCATCCTTTTTCTTTTTTTGTTTTTTTCTTTGGTAACCAGATGTTAAGAGGTTTAGGCACTCGTAGTTCGATTAAAACATCTAACGCTAAGTGAACGTATTAAATTTAGTTAAACCTTTCGGTTATTTGTCAAAAAATAACAAACAAAAATCATTCTAAACGCCAAAACTAACACAGGCACAAGAACACACACGTACACACACACACACACACACAGACAGACACTCCACACAAAACATTTTCTCAGTTCGTTAAATACCCATGGAAGGGTGCACAGTGCAACAGATCTCAAGGCCTTTAATTAACACCTTTTAAATGAAAAATAACAAAAAAAGAAAGAAAAAAAAGGAAAAATGTGATTGTAAAATTTTGTGTTCGTCGTTCCTGTTGTTTATTTGTTGTGTGAATAAAACAAATTCAATATGTTTGTATTTCTCTCAATCTATTTGTACATTAACTATTGTCTTACAAATTGGCTCAGATAATAAAACTCGTGCATTCAATTGTTTCTTTTTGTTGTTGTATTATTAGTCGTATTGTGCGTGTTGTTTTGGGATCGCAACCAGCCCAAAAGTGTTGAGAAACAAAAACACAAACTATATATCGAATTACTTTTTAATGTAAAAGTATATACGAGATATAAATACGATGAGCAAAAGGTGTCCGTTTGCCAATCTGTCCGCCTGTCTGTCTGTGTGTTTGTTTGTTTGTTTTGTAGACTTTTGTAATTTATAAAATGACTACAAATTGACGAGGGGCCTGTGCGTTATCAGGTGTTTTGTTTTAATGCGCAACATAATATTATTACATCAATATTTGCAGTTTGGCATGTTTGCAACAAATAAGATTGAGTGTCGCATAACAAAGTTGAATCGAACCCAACGAGCTCACTAAGGAGTTCGACACTCAGTTAGTTTGAATCAGGGATGGCAGTGAGAATTTTTAAATTGTATAAATTAGTAGACTTGTGTCGAACTCTTTCAACCTGGCAGTTTAGACTTTCCTGCAATATAAAAGGTTTCCTGGTAGACTTAAGCATTAAACACATTCAAGACAGCAGGCTACCGACTACAACCTGTCAGAAATAGAATACACGTGTTTATATGGGAATGATTATTTTAAGGCTACACGGCAGGTTGTTGCCCGTGCTAATTTTGTGGTTGTAGTCAAATTAAACTAACTCCCATACCTAAATACGGGCGGCAAGCGTTTTTTAGCTGTCAAAAGTTCTCATGTCCATACATTTTGTATGGAGCATACCGAAATAACGCGGCGGCAACGCGGCGGCGACGCTTTGCTATTGGAAACTCCGATTTTGACAGAGCGTTTTCTAATGAAGTTGGTTGCAAAAGAAGAGAATTGTAACCAGAGAAAAAGAGCAAAGATTTACAAAAGTGAAATATATAAAAAAAGAAAAAATTTGTGCACTTCGTATTAGAAAATGGTGGTAACAAAATATTTACAATATGATTATATACATACATATGTATGCACGTTTGTAATTTGTACAAAATTTCAATAACAAAATCACAAATGTCGTCCGTCCAGCTGTTAAAATAATCAGGGTTGTTTAATTTGTTTGTTTGTTTATTGTTTTTTTACACAACGCTGCCGCTTTTGTTTAGGTATGGCATTTCAGCGTTAACGCTCAGCGGAAAAAAACGTTCCGCTTTCCGCCCGTATTTAGGTATGGGTGTAATTTCTATTTTCATGGGCGACAATAACCAGATTAGTGCTGCCAATACAATGAAAGGTCTTTAATAAATAAACGATTAAATTTTTTTTTTAATCTAGTCAAGAATATTGTTGAAAATAAAAAGTGCATAAGGAAATAGGTCTCTCAAAATTAAGAAGGAATGTGTTAAAAAAATTTTAAATTTGAAGAATTTTATGTCTGACATCAAGTTAAAATTCCCTTACTTCAAAAATTAACCGATACAACGATACTTAATCTTTAATTTGTTATGTACATACTTGATAGCCGTTATCGATAAAAGACGTGGGTTAGGGCACTTTGAAAATGAGATACAAGAAATAAATTAACTTATAAGCTCATTTTTATAGTTCCACAGCAAAAAAGGGCATCATAATGTGCAAGTATTTATTAAAAGTGCAAAAACCATAAATAGATTTAGAATAAGCGCTTTTATTTTTATATATGAAACTGGCACCACTGAAATTAAATGTTTACGTTGTAGCTGGTGCGTTCAAAATAATTTAGTAGCTGACTACACGGCGACAATTGCTGCTATCGGCACTTGTAGCCATGTAGCCGGTAGCCTGATGTCGTGAATGTGTTTAAAGCATTATGTCGGTCTAGTTGATTCACTCGGTTTTTGACAAGAACCTATGATCAAACCAATGTAATTTAAATCAGTTTGATCATGGGTTCTTGTCAAAAGCGAGCAAATTAAGGAGTTCGACACAAGTCTAGTACAAATATCTTTCAATATATACAATTTTTTTAAGTCTTAATTGTACAAGCAAATTATTTCTATTCGACTAACTTTGATTTATTAAAAGCAGCCGAATATTTGTATTAAATCATCTTAACAGATGCAATTTTTATGGAAATAAATAAGTCCTTAAAAGTCACAAAGAGTTGCTGTTGTTAGTAGACTGGAGTGGATCTCGTTCAGTCGCAGAGGTTTGATAGGAACAAATGGTGGCCTAGGCAGTCGACTTGGGTCCAACTAGCTCATTCGCTCAGTTTTGACAAGAACCTCTGATCAAACCCATTTAAATCACATAGGTTTGATCAGAGGTTCTTGTCCAAACTGAGCGAATGAGCTAGTTGGACTCAAGTCTACTAGGCAGTACACTTGTGTCAAAGTCGTTCATTGGCTCGTTTTTGACAAGAAGCCATGATCAAACTCATTTAAATTACATTGGTTTGATCAGAGGTTCTTGTCAAAAAACGAGTTGATGAACGAGTTCGACACAAGTCTAAGGGAGCCTTTTATATTGCAGAAAAAGTCTTATACATATTTGAAATAATTTTGGAATTAGAATAATAGCATTTAAAAAAAATTTTTTTTTCTCCAAAAATTGGCTTGACAGGTTTAGTGGTCATAATTTGGTCATTATGGAAAAATGGGCATGAGTACACATACGCCACTACACTCAAATGGTGGCCCAGAGAGGCCTTTATGTTGAGGAAAAAGTTTCATATTTTAAATAATTTTCGAATTCGATTAATATCAGTTAAAATTTTTTTTTTTCAAATTGGCTTGCGAGGATCGTTCAGTGGTCATTATGGAAAAGTGGGAATGGACGCCCATATGCCACTACAGTCGAATCCGCTTTAGCGCAACACGCTTTACTGGAAAAAATCGGATTACTGAAAGTGATACAAATCCCCGCACTGATTTTAAACGCAGCTAGTCTTATTCATTTCGCTTTAGCGAAACATCGCTTTACTGAAAATATCGTATTACTGAAAACCAAAAGCAAGCCCACAACTACGTTTTGTATTAAACTTACTCAGCTTTAGTGAAAAAATAAACAATGACAAATTAATTTATTAGAAATCGATTGCATAACTTAAGGCTGAAAAAATTGTGCGTGTTTTGTCCGTTAGAAAATTAAATGGCAAAATGTATTTGTCCTTTTCGCTCTTTCATACTTTATTGTCCTTTTCTATCATATTGTCAATGCAAGTGGCTAGACATTTTCGAGGAATTCGTGAAAATTTTCAACAAAATGAATAATTTTTTTTAAATAAAATTTTTACGTTAAATTGACGTAAAAAAATATACAGATTTGATATAAAAAATATTGTTTTACTGATTTTAAGCAGTACGCGTAACTGTAATCCGAACTACGTTTTAGCGAAAAAAATCGGATAACTGAAAAAAATTGGGTTTTGGTTATTTCCAATAAAGCGGAGTCGACTGTATATACACAGGGTGGTTCAGGAAGCCCTAATTTGAAGAACGAATCGTATATAAAAATTTATTTTAAGTGTAAATATCTAGTAGTCGCGTATTGACCACTGGGTAATCCGTGTAATGCTAAGAACACAACTGCAACGAACGACGAATTTTTGGTCGCGAATATTTGACGCCAAAAATAAAACAAATTGCTGTATATCCAAATGCACACAATCGTGGTGTTGGTCGAAATTCGTCATACTCAGCGAAAGTTGAAATAAGTAGATTTATTTCTAATTGTTTCGTCAGCGAACGACGAATAAAACAGTATGAGGTGACCAGGTTTCATACACTCAAATTGGTTTTTTGTGGAAAAACATAATTCACTACTGTGTATTGTTGCATATGGCACGAAATTTTTCGGTACATACTAAAAATGCATTCACCAATTCACAAAAATATATCATTCGAACGACAATTTTTTTTTTATTAATTTTGAGCACTTTTTATAATATAGTATTTCTTGCTATTTCCTATTTTTTCATATGGTCACCTCATCAGCTGTTAAATGAAGAGAATATTTTATTTACAGAAGAACAATTTTTCAGAAAATAATTACTAAAAGGAGTTTGTTCGGGAAAAAAATGGACACCACCGGGGTAATTATTGAATGTCTACAGAATTTGGCATCAGAGGATTACAAAGATTTAAAAAAAATTAAAATTTTTTTGTTCATTGTATTAATTTATTCGTCGTTATTGTGTTTCATACGACGAATTTATAGAGCGAATTTTTTCCTACGAATTCGTCATATTGAACGAAATTCGTCGTTCATCCCAGTTGTGTTCCTATTCGCTCAACTTTTGTTTATGGTTTAACGGCTTCGAAATCAGAACTGTTCTCATCTGCTAGTTTGATGACTATAAAAATATATTCCCAATATTAAAAATTCGAATGTAATGCAAATGCTTAAATTAAAAATAACTTATAGATTCCGGGATTTGAACTTGAGCCTGAATAATAACAGTTCGTGACTTAATAAGTGAATTAATCCTAAAGTTGATATCGTAAAATATACATTCTTGTTCCTCAAAATACAAATTTGAAAAGTATTTTATTTAATAGTTTTCTTCAAAAGCAATTTTAAAAGTTGTACCCCCAGTATTTTTATATGTACGAATACACCAAGGCGAATTCATACAAGGTGAACTCACTTATGCAACTCTGTGTAAAATTTATTGAACTGTCAAATGAAGTGCTTTGGAAAAAACAATGGCCGCACACAAAAACAAAAAACCAGAAGAACATTTTTACAGTTTAATAATTTTGCCTTGTTTTTTTGTATGAATTCGCCTTGGAATACACACTGGTTTTGATAATGCAAAAGTTGGCAGCACTGGTTGCTTATGAGCAAAACCAAACACAACATAGTAGCCCAATTCACAATCCTGTGCAAATGGTCTTGCATTATAGCATTTGCAAATTGAGAGAGTATTTGAGAGCATTTTCAATGTATTTTGTTGGTGTAGAGAACAATTATTTTGCTCATGCTACGATGCTAGACTACTTGCTCGAGATTGTGAACTGGGCTAGTGTAATATTTTCAAAAATAACTAAATCTTGTCAATATTATTATTTAAATTAAACACACATAATTTTTGTTCTTTTGTTTTAATATAATTTATTTTTTATTTCTTTAAATTTGTTAAGAGATAAATAGTTAGAATTTATTTTTTAAATATTATTTGTTTTTTTTTTAACATCAATACAACTTTCAATTGAAATCTAATATAATAAAATGTTTCAACAAACTTTACGTACAAGAAGTTTCAATGCGGATTTCAATCGAATCCTTTAACCAACAGCTTTACGAGTACATTTAAAACGATTCAATTGAAAATTGTGATCAAATGATGCGACTTGATTTGTTTTGACTTGTTTTTACAAAAAAAAAAGAGATATTTTTTTTTTAGTTTTCATGTGTTTTAAGTTTTTAAATAATTACAAATGTGTTATATGTATTAGAATTATTTTCTATTTTAAATAAGTTTTCATTTTTGTTTTGGGAGTTTTTTTCAAGTGTTTAGTTTTAAGAAAATTTACAAATTTTTATAGAAGAGTTGTTGCTGTCTATGTTGGAGCTTACAAATTATATTAATTGGTGTTAAAAATGGAGTTGGTTTTTTTTCTTTAGTTTATATATTTTTTTATTCAAAAATTATTTGCTTTTTAGTATATATTTTTAAAAATCAATTTGATTTTTGAGAAATGATTCAAGTTATAAAAACTGAAAAAATTGAATAGAAAATAGTAGTCAAATAAACGGATTTGAAGAAAAATACATTTTAATGCCAATTGGCTAAAGGTACTTAAGTAGTATTTTTAGTTTTTTTAATTATATTTTTATTTAGTTTTAATTGTATTTGTTAATTACAAGATTTATTTAGTTTAGTTTTGTTTAGTTTTGTTTATAGCAATTGATTTCAATCGGTTTACTTTTCGAATGCCTTAAGGAGGCAGTTTAAAAGTTCAAAGAATGTAAAAGAGTTTAGAGAGAGAGAGGGAGAGAGAGTGAGTGAGTGTGTTTGTATTTTTAAGAGAGTCTAAAAAAAGTTCTTTTCTTTTGTTGTGTTTCCTTCGAAGAATTTATATAAGAGTGTCTTTTTGGGTGTATGTGTGTGTGTTTTATAGTATAATTAAAAATTCGTTGGTGCAGTTAAGAATTTGGAAAAATAACTAATTTTTTACTTTAAAAAAGAAAAACAAGTTCAAAGTTTTAATTAGAACAGTAAAAAACAAATTGTTCTAGAATTTTAGTTTCTATATTACAGAATAGGGAAGTTTTATATTCTTGACATAAAATTATTTTATTTCACTGTTTATATGTCTATAGTGAGTTCCAGGATATTTTATGTTAAATGTAATTTAAAAATTTTTTTTTAGTGTTTTTTTAATCGTACCTAAAAATTTGAAAATCTTTCGAGTTGCGTGTTTTTGTAGTTCCTTAGAGTTTTACTAAATTAGCAGATTTCTATCTAATTGTCAATTGGGTTCGCGTGTAGGCATTATAGCCCCAGCATTTGAAAAAAAAAAACAAAAACAATAGACAAAAATTGAAAAATTATTAAAAATCAAAGTTATTAATACGTGAAATGAGACTTACCCCCTTATTCATAAAAATTATAAGAGGCTTATAAGAGTGTAATAGAGCAAATTTCATATAAAATATTGTTTTATTGCGCTGTTATTAGACTCTCATAGTTTTTATGAATAAGGGGGTTAAAGTATAGTATTAAGAAGAAAATGGTCGCCTTAAAGAAATTTATTATCATGCCTTTTGCCTAATTTTTCGTCAGCATGTGTCTGTGCGATAGTCCCAAGTTTAACGCCTTATCAAAACTGCCCATTAGTTGTTTTCAAATACCGCAAATAACAATTACTTTTTAGAATTCAAACTAAAAACATTTCTGCTTATTTTCTGTGTTTTATCGTCTATGCCATCTACCGGTTTAAATTTGAACCACTGGGTATTTCGAATCTGGCAATACTTAAGTCATTGTATTCTTCCACAAAATTCAGTATCTCTACTGAACAAAATCAATCGATTTACGCTTAAGCAGCGTGAGGATTTATGGGAAATTTTAGTGTCGAAACAAAGAAAATTTTACGAAATGTAACTTTAACAGGCCCACCATTTTTATAGTGAATTTTAAATACTTTAATGCGGTTTTCCAGCGAAATTGAATACATTGTAACAATCTGCAGTCGAATCCGCTTTAGCGCAACACGCAAAAAAAAATCGGATTACTGAAAGCGATACAAATCCCCGCACTTATTTTAAACGCAGCTAGTCTTCTGCACTTCGCTTTAGCGAAACATCGCTTTACTGAAAATATCGTATTACTGAAAACCAAGAGCAAGCCCACAACTACTTTTTGTATGAAACTTACTTCGCTTTAGTTAAAAAATAAACAATAACAAAAGGTAAATACAGTCAAATCCGCTTTAGCGCAACACGCTTTACTGAAAAAAATCGGATTAATGAAAGCGATACAAATTCCCGCACTGATTTTAAACGCAGCTAGTCTTATTCCCTTCGCTTTAGCGAAACATCGCTTTACTGAAAATATCGTATTACTGAAAACCAAAAGCAAGCCCACAACTACTTTTTGTATGAAACTTACTTCGCTTTAGTGAAAAAATAAACAATGACAAATTTAGTTATTAGAAATCGATTGCATAACTTAAGGCTGAAAAAATTGTGCATGTTTTGTCCGTTAAAAAAATTAAATGGCAAAATGTATTTGTCCTTTTCGCTCTCACGTACTTTATTGTATTTTTCTATTATATTGTCAATGCAAGTGGCTAAACATTTTCGGGGAATTCGTGAAAAATTTCAACAACAAAATGATTAATTCTACCAATAATTTTTTTTAAATAAAATTTTTACGTTAAATTGACGTAAAAAAATATACAAATTTTATATAAAAAATATTGTTTTACTGATTTTAAGCAGTACGCGTAACTGTAACAAATTTCAGTAATCCGAACTACGTTTGAGATAAAAAATCGGATAACTGAAAAAATTGGTTTTTGGTTATTTCCAGTAAAGCAGAGTCGACTGTATTTCATAAATCTCTCAGTTTACACGAAAACCAAAATAATCGTGTAAAAGTGAAATCGTGTAAAAAAAAGTATCGTGTAAATCGAGGGATAAGTGTATAAAATACATTTTTTTTAAATATTTCATATTTATATGAAATATATATATTTGTAAATATTTCATATTTATAAGAACTAAAAACAAGTGATAGCATTTACATATGCCGCCGCAGAATAACATATAAAGCAATTGTGCTATTATATTATTTGATCAAATCCAATACCAAGTCCATTTCTGTTGTCAAAGAGATTTTTATTTTTTTTTAATTTGAATTTATTAAAAATTTTCGTAAAAGTACACAATATTTATTTTCTTCACTCTTTTGTTAAACCGCAACACAGTTTAATTTGCTATACAGCCGCTAGTTCCAGTGCTGGTAAAGACAAAACGACCTTATAAAGAAAGTGTAGCATACTTTAGGGATGCTATTAAAAATTTCAAATGTTGGCACAATTAAGGATTTAAGAGCACGAGTAGTGTGATTTTAAAGAACCAATCCGTGACAATAAGGAACAAGTGCTTAAGTCTGATTAAAAACTTAAACACTTAAACACTTTTTCCTTATTGCCACAGAAATTATAGGATAAAATATAAAATCAATTTTAAAATATCCTGGAGCTATTTTACACACTTAATCTGTTTACCATTTTTCTTTAAATAATTTCTTTGTTTTTCTTTTAGTCATATAATTCCTTTAGTTGCTTAGATAACATACAATTTCCTTGATTTGTAATGTTTTATTTATTTTTTTTCTTTTCTTTTTTTTTGTTTAACAAATAAAATTGCAAACATTTTGTAGAGTGTTTGCATTTTATTCTTGCACATTTTCTGCAGTTTAGCTTCTTCTAATTTCCTTATTGTTCTCTTTATACAATTTATTAATAAGGAATTCACAGCCTTTTAGCATACGTTAGATTCCTTCCTATGGATTTGGGGTTTGTTTTTTTTTTTTAAATTTCATAACTATTGTTGTTTTATATGTGTACGAGTATGTTTATATTTTATATAAATAAGTTTCAATATTTATATCTTTTTCAGCAAACTACTTTAAGCTTGAGAGTGTTTTACATGTTATTATCTACCAAGTTTTTATACGAATATAATAAATAGTTTTATTATAAAAGTGTTGAAATGTTTTTCTATTTTTTTTTCATTCAGAAAACATATGCTGTTGGGTATTTTATCCAGGGGTTTTTATGTTATTCAGACATGTGGTTAGTACATACGTGCTTTTGTTAATTTTTACTGCGTTAGTGTACTTGTATGTTTGTATGTGTGTTATTATATTTTAATGTTAGTTTTTAATAATAATTTTAAAAAAAACTGCTTTTATTTATTTAAATATTTCCTTTTTCTTTTTTAATCTACGATTTCATTATTTATTAATTTCTTTTTATATTTTTTTTTGTTTTTGCATTTATGAAAGCTAACAATGTGGACGGACAAAAATAACTATGATTCTTTTTTTGTTTTCCTTTTTTTCATTTAAAATTCTTCTTGTTTTTTTACATCTATTTAGAATTTTTGTAATTTTGAGTTTTTTAAGTCTATGAAGTTTTGTTTTATTAAATTATAATAAAAGATGATTTCATTATTTTTTATTTTTTTTTTATTGGAAGAAACATTTTTACGTAAAAAAATTTTGTTTGCAGATTATCTTTCTTATATTGAGTGTAGAAAATGTTATAGCGCTAGAAGGCCAGAGAACAGAGCAGTTAATTTCCTAATAGAAATATGTGAAATAGGAGTAATTTTATATAGAAAAAAAAACAAAATTTATTAGGGCCAGGATAGATCCTGGAATTTGAATCATAAAGATGCTTGTGCCACAATTTAATTAAAATCCTTGCTGCCCTTCATGTGAGGTTGCATAACAATTGCATTGCAATTTTATAATATATAAATTTTAAAACGAATATTTAATTAGTTAAGAGATTAAATAAATTTAAATTGAAAAGCACAAAAGTCTCTTCCCTGTAGGTTAAGTTATTAAACTATTTAATATATTATTAGATTTACTATACGATTTATATATTAATTTATAGTTTTATTTTATAAATTTAATTTTTTATGCAGATCTGCATAAAAAGACCTATCAGGAGATATATGATTGGCCAATATTGGTAGACGCTAAGCTATTTTAAAGTGTACCACAAAAATAAGGATTCTTTATAAAGAAGATTTATCTGCTGATTTTCTTATTATATCTTCGGTGTTATATTTATTTTTATACAAACAATATCTTAAGTGAAGTGAAATTGATTTAGGATTGAAGCCAAACACCATATTGCCTTGTTATTTTCTATTTTTATTTGTTTATATGTCATCACAGCATTTTAAAGTATGTAAAATTTTTTGTATAGAAGATATTTAAAATTTTAATTAAGGAATTTCAGCAAATAAAATTAATTTGATGTAATTGAGATATCGTATCTAATTATTTGCGAATTAAAGAAAACAAGTAAAAACGTTATATTCAACCGGGTCGAATCTTAAATACCCTCCAAATATTTCGTAAATAAATTTAAAATTTTTAACTTGGATGGGACAGAGTTCCTTTAAGACATCCCTGTACCCAATTTTAAATCTCTATTTTGAGAGAGTCATGCCGGCAAGGGCCGTGGGGGAGACGTTTCACCTCTGCTAGATCAGAGAACATCTCAACTTCTTCTGGGCTTAAGGAATACAAATTGTTCAATATTTACACTATTTTTGCATATAATATCGTACGTCAACGCCCATTAAAAGGGGCGGGGTCCAAAAATAGACTATATCATGTTTTCCACAGACGAACGTATGGGCATTGCCAGATCGTCTTAGACTTCATCACTGATCAAGAATATTTTCTTTAAGGGGTCCAATTCTTTTCGGAGGGTATTAAAACTGTATTTTGTCTGGGTCTCTCTGACAAAGGCCGTGGGGGAGACCTTTCACCTCTGCCATAAAACTCTAAAAGTAAATGTTTGGGATAATTAAATGTAAAATTTAATTAAAATTATAAAATTTTTTTTGATAAGGTCAACAACTGTATTTTGGCGGAGTAGCTCTGGCAAGGGCTGTGGGGGAGACATATCACCTTTGTCATCGATTTCTAAAAATTAATTTTTGGGATAATTGAATCTATAATTTATTTAACTTTTTTTTTGTATATAGGGTCATTTAGGGTGCAAAGGGGGGAGGACGGGGTAGGGCAGAAACAGGCAGTTATAAAATTTTAAAAATAAATGCTTGGGATGATTATATACAAAATTTAAAAAAAATTTTTAATTTTTTTGATAGGGTCATTTAGGGGGCAAAGGGGGAGGAGGGGGTAGGGTAGAAATCGGCAGTCATAAAACTAAAAAGAAATGCTTGGGATAATTGTATACAAAATTAAATTTTTTTTTTGTAGGGTCATTTAGGGGGTGAAGGGGTAGGAGGGGGTAGATCAGAGTAGTACCAGATTACGTCTCGGCTGCGGCATTAAAGCTTAAAAATGTTATTTTCAAGGAATGCAGGCTTAAGTAAAACAATTTGTTCAATTTTTACACTATTTACACTATTTTGGCATATAATAATGCCCACTAAAGGGGGCGGGGTTCAAAAATTAATTTTTTTTATTTTATGGCTCCAAGTTTAACGCCTTTGACATAAAAATATATCATGTGCTTAATAAAATTACAAAAAAGAAAAAACTTTAAAAATTATGCTGTTTTTTAGCGGTTGGTTTAGTTCTTCTTAGGGGAACTTTTTTCCCTCCGGCCCGATTCAGCCCATTTACGAACTTGACCTGTGCTATCCATCAAGATATATTTATACAAAATTTCAAGAGTCTCGCTCTTTTCGTTTGGACTGTATCGGGATTACCACAGATAGAAGAACGGACGGACGGACGGACATGCTTAGATCGTCTTAGATTTCATCACTGATCAAGAATATCTATAATTCATGGGCTCTAGATGGATATTTCGCTGCGTTACAAACGGAATGACAAAGTGAATATATCCTCCAATTCTTTTTTTTTTTTTTTTTTTTAAGAGTACAAAAACACTATAATCATCTTCTACACTCTCTTCTGCATGACATGCACGGTTTGGATACGAACTTGCCATCTGTTAACTTTCATAAGTCGCTTTCTAACAAAATAAATACAATTTTAAAAGTACAAAATTTTAATCTGATAAAAAGTTCAAGTCTGTATTAGATAAGAGAAAAAGTGTTTTCAAATTTCACTAAAATTTCAATACTTTTTTTTCATAGTCTAAGTTTAAAAAAATAAAATAAAATTGGAAAAAGTAGTTTTCACTCGACTAAAAGTTGCTCGTACTTCTTTAACAATATGAAGTGTTTTAAAAGCATAAATATTTAAAAGGTTTTTTTAAACATATTTTCTGTTTTTTTGTTGGTGTTGTTTATTTTCGTAGATTTAATAATTTCATATAAGAATCGTTACATATGTAAGTATGTATGTATGTATATAAGGGGTGTATATAAAAATTATATAAATATTTTTTATTTTAATTTTTGTTTTTGATTAATTTATGTTGTTAATAATTTAGAGGATTTTGGTTTTAATTTTTATATTTTGCATAGAGTTAAAAAAGAAAGGCTTTAAAATTCGGTATTGATTAGCATTAAATTTTCTTTTATCGTTAATAGTTAATAAATAATTCCTTAAATATATACAACAAGTTTTAGTTTTAAATGTTTTCTGTTTTTTTTTTTTCAATATATTTTAGTGAATAATGAAGGCTTAAGTTGTTTATTTTAATAAAATCTTTAAATGTTTTTTTTTGTAGTTTTTAAACTTTTATAAATAATTCATATTTCAAAATGATTTTCCAAGTATTTCAATATTTTCATTTTTATTTTATTTTTGTTTGTTTTCTTTTTTCCACTTCATCAAAATCTTGTAATTCATGTTCAATTTTTTTATAGTTCTTTTTTTTTTGTTATTTTCTTGCTGTTCTTAAATATTAATTAATAAATTTTTAGTGCACTCATGATTTATATATTTTCGGCGTATCTAAAACATATGATTTTCGTTTCAGTTAAAGACTCAAAATTCATTTAACACTAAATAAAATTTTTTTTAAATTTTTTTAACAAATTCCACTCAAGTCATGCTATTATCAGTTTTAATTTAAAAACTCGCCACAAAATATTTGTAATAAATTTTAAGATATTTTCAATTTAAAAATTTTAATAACAAAATTGAAAATTTCTTCTTTAAACGCCCTAAGAGAATCTCAAAAGTAAAAAAATTTCCTATTGAAAAAAGAGCGCAGTCGAAATTATTTGTTTTTTATATAGAATTTAAACAAATTCATAAAAAATAATTTCAGGATCGCAGATTCGAACTCACATTCTGTTAAATAATGTTCAAACTTATTTGATTGCTAGTTCTTCGATCTATTGATTATTTAATTTTTTTTTTTTAATTTTTTATAATAAAATATTTCGATATCCCGTGGATCTTCTTGGGGACAATAATTATAATTAAAATTTATATTTATAACATTTATTATTTTTTTTAATTTTTAATAGAAAGATAATTTTCTGATTTTTTTTATATAAAAATTTAATTAGGAAAAAAATTTTTAAAAATTTTAAACAGAAAATCTTTTTTCCTTTTATTTATATTTGATATACAAAATGAATATATTTTTTTTCATATTTAACCGACAAATTATTTTTAACTTCTTTTTCTTTAAAAATTTAATAAATATTTTTTTTTAAGTTTTTGTACAAAAAAAAATTTTTTTCGTTTTTTTTATATAAAAATGAGATGAAATTTTTTTTAATATTTTAAAATTTTAGCAGAAAATTTTTTTTTGTATTACATATTTATAAAAAACCAAAAAATTATTTTTTTTAATTAAAATACAATTTTTATTAAATTTTTAAATAAAAAATTAAAACGATTTTTCGGCTTTTTTGGTTTTTCATATAAAAAAATATTTTTTTTTTGCTTTTTTATATAAAAAAAAATAAATGATAATTTCTTTAATTAAAAACATTTTTTTTATTCAAAAACATAAAAAAAAAATTTTGTGTTTTAGGTTTTTATATAAAAATTGAATAAAAATTTTTTTTATTAAATTTTTATAGCAAAAAATGAAAAATAATTGTTAGCTTTTTTAATTTTTTATATAAAAATTGAATAACAATTTTTTTATTAAATTTTTTTGTAAAAAATAAAATAAAAAGGAGTTTTTGGTTTTTAGTTTTTTATATAAAAATTTAATAAAAAAAATGTTATTGAAAAAAGCTAAAAAAATTTTAAAGTTTTTATATAAAAATTGATTTTTTTTAAATTTGTATATAAAAAAAATAATAACTAAAAAAGCGAAAAATAATTCTTCTGTTAAAATTTTTCAAAAATATTGTTTTATTAATTTTAATTATTACCCGGAAAAAAATATCTACAGGATATCGAAATACTGGATAATAAAAAATTCCAATTTCTTTTATAAAAAAATCAGATAATTAATTTTCAAATTAATGAATTAAATTAATCTACAAAAAAGTTTGACTAATAAAATATTTATTCATTCAGAAATTATATTTCATGCGATCTTAATTTCGTTTATGGGTGTTCAGACATACGCCTTAATTGAGTTTATCGCAATTAACAGCATTATTGAGCTCAATTACCCATACAAAATTTTAATTAGCTAATTGATCAATTAACGGTTAATTGTCTAAAATTGAGCAAGGTCTAAAATGCAGCACTGCAAAAGTTTGTTTAGTGAGCACCATAATGCCTACTGAACAAACTTTATAAAATTCGACAACTCATATGTAAACAAATTCACAGAATAAAAAATGGCGAGTCACGTTGAGGGTGAGTTTTGAAAAAAAATTTTTTTAATTAACAATTAAAACAAATAAGAAATATAAAAAATAAAAAATTTATTTCGTACAACAACAGGTCCAAAGGCAAAAGGAAAGCGCATTTTATGGAACGACGCCAGTGAAGCAGCAATGTAAATAACAACTTTTGTCAGCTGCTGTCAAACGCTAATTGAGTTTGCTATATTGAGTATGTGTGAACACTTTTCAATTAACTTATTATTGACTCAATTAAAAATGCAAGTCTGAACACCATATAACAGAATTTGCAAGCCCCCAGGCTTGACATGAAAATAAATTGCTTAGCATAACTCAAGGATGCATTAATTCCACACAGAGACGCTGTTATTACAATTACACTGTTTTGAAATTATGGATTCTGTTATAAAAATCTTTTTGCCTAGTAACATGAAACATAACCTCACTTCTAGTACACTTTGCCTTAAAACGCTTTCGCTTTACAGTATTATAAAAAAAAAATTTTTAAAACTTGTTTAAGACACTATAAATAAATTGAAGAAAAATATGTATCTAGCTAAAAATAAAAGTGTTTGAAACTGTTAAAAAGGTCTTAATTCTCGACTGGGTTTAGTATTTAAATACAAAATAAAATAATAATGATAGTAATAAGTTAAGGTAATGATTAGTTTAATTAATTAATCGTATTAATTGTATATAATACTTGCTTTATAAGTAATAATTACAATAATAATGATAACAATTTCAATTTGCTGCAGTAGTAAGTAATTGGATTTTTAATAGTTATGCAGACGTTTGTTTAAGTTTGAATATAAATATTATAATAGCAGTTAATTGTAATTAACATTTTCACTCATTTCTTTGAAGTAAAGCTTTTATTTAAAGTTTTGTTTTTGTTTTGTTTTTTTCTGTTTTTGTTTGTTGTTAATAATTTAAAAATTTCATTAAAGAATTATGAAATTCCATTAGCTAAGTTATAAATAGTTAAAGTCATACTTGTAGTAGTAGTAGTAGTAATAATAATAATAATAATAATAATATATTAATAATAATAATAATAGTAGTAGAAAAACTAGGAAGAGGATGTGTTGTGGCTAGGAATAAATTCAAGGTTGTTATACATGCTATTTACCGAGTAGTAGAAGTCTGTTTGTATGCATGTATTTAAGTATGCATGTATGTGTGTATGTGTTTGTAGCTATTTTATAATATATAATGTACAGTTTTCTTTTCTAATTTTCTATATATCATTTGAATAAAATAGTTTTAGTTTAAATCATGATTGTTGTTTGTAAGTATGTCATTGCTGACAAGCTCGTTAGAGTCCTTAAGAATTGTATCACTGCTGGCCATAACAAAAAAAAACAAAAAAGAAAAATTATTTTTAATTTTAACCAGTAAAATTTCAAAGCTGCTGCTTACCTCCTTGCGACTGGGCAAACAATTTCCTGTTGTCCTTGATACTGCAAGTTTTGAAGGTATTCCTCCCTGCGTTGGTGCACCAGCCTCTCTTTTTCGGCTCGTTCTTTCTGCAGTCTAAAGTGAAATTTATAGATTTTATTTATTAATCACTTATATAAATTTTATATTTTCAATTAAATGCTTTAAAATTTATATGAACTTATAATTTAAATTGTAATAAAACCGAAAACTAACCAAGGATTTTTAATTCAAATTATATATTTATGCTGGCAATACTTTTTTCTTACCAAAGTTGTTAAACTTCCATCCCAAATGCTGGCATTTTAAATGAAAATTATTTTATTTGTCAGTTTTTATTGTTATTATTTAAAAATGTGCATAGATTGCAGATATATACCCCCCTCCCCCATCATAAATAATTTATCCCTAGAAATTTTTCCCTTTTACTTAAAATTGCTATCATGAAAAAATTCCCCGTGCATGATTCCATGCTAAAATTAAATTCCCTTTATTGTGAATGATTTTGTTCCCACGAGTGAGTTCATGCTAAAATGAAATTTCCCTTATTGTGAATGATTTTGTTCCCACGAGTGATTTCATGCTAAAATTAAATTCCCCTTATTGTGAATGATTTTGTTCCCACGAGTGATTTCATGCTAAAATTAAATTCCCCTTATTGTGAATGATTTTGTTCCCGCGAGTGATTTTATGCTAAAATTAAATTCCCCTTATTGTGAATGATTTTGTTCCCACGAGTGATTTCATGCTAAAATTAAATTCCTCTTATTGTGCATGATTTTGTTCCCACGTGTGATTTCATGCTAAAACCAAATTCCCCTTATTGTGAATGATTTTGTTCCCACGAGTTTTTTCACTTTCCCTTTAATTTATTCACTTAGTAGTTTTTGCTGGAGAATAGAGTAGATAAGTATTTTCTATTATAATTCGAATATTGGAGTTTAAAAATTTTATTTTAGGGGCAAGATCCGTTAATGAAATGCAAACTAATATTTTTTAGCAACATATCAAATTGCCCGTGTCTTTGTCAAAATGGTTGCTCTAATTCTAAACATGAAGAATATTTTTAATTTGTTTTGTTCATTCTTTTTTTTTAAATTATTTACATACAACGTAAACTTTTCAACACAAATTTCTTTGATTTTTCATGTTGTTTTCAGCTTCTTCTCTTTTTTACATTCACTGAGAACTAATAGCGGGAATAATTTATCACGAAAGATACCACATTTTTCCCTTCGAGTGGAATAAAAATTTCACATGAACAAAAATTCCACTTGTTATTCACGATAGGGGTGATAGTCTATACCAGACATAGGCACAAACACATCAACACTTTAAGTTTGTGTGTGTCTCTCACAATTTTGTAAACAAACGAGCATTCTGCCCAACCTTAAATAAGTTTTTTCAACGAGCGCTCAAACAACCGTCTGGGTTGTGATAGACTGAAATGTGGATCACAATGTTTGTGATTTGTGTGTAACTACAAATACGTGTGACTCTCAAGAGTGAATTTATATACATGTGAAGTGCGCTCACCCACATTGCCTATATCTGGTCTATACGGTTTTATTTTATTTAAAAAATTTAATTTTAGGAAATCGACTCTTTTCTATAGTTCAAATTACTTGCGGCCTTTTTTATGAAGTAATTTTTAACTTCTTGGCAAGAAAATTTATAATTTAAAAAAAGTCGGCAAGTTATTGGTTGCACCCTATTTAAAAAAAAACAGATGACGACGTTTTGAGTTCCTAGGAAACTTCCCCGACTACTCCTGAGAAAGAGTTAATGTCTTTATGTCTGTGTGTATGAAAATAGGGTTTCAAGGAGTTCTATCAAAGAAAAACTAAGAAAAAAAATTTGTTTCAAATCAGGGGGCAAATTACGGCATTAGATATCGAGCAAAATTTTTATTCAAATATGGCCCCTGGAAATTTTAAACTTATTTTTGGTACATAAAAGTGACCAAAAAAGTGTTTTTTTTTTTATTTTATACGTTCTGACTCCTTTCCCAATTTTTACAAAAAAGTTCAAAATTTATTATTGAGGGGTTTTAGCTAATTCCTAGGCGCATTTCACTGGGGCTAATGCAGATCATCTGGGAACCGTTACCCAACATTTCTTAGAATAGCTAAAGATATTATTTTAAACTTCGACTCAATTGATTTTTTTTTATGTATGAATTTTTATTAGTCGAACTTTCTTATGTAAATTGTTAATTTTTTCAATGGGCTTAAGTTCGAATCTGCATGACTGCAAATGATTTTTTATTATTTTATTAATAAATGAATTTGTTCAAATTCTATTTTTTATTTTTTTTTTTTTTTTTTATTAAAGCTTTTTTAAACTTTATCAAGAATTTAATTGGTAAATTAATAGAAATTCTTAAAAGATAATTTGCAGAATGCAGATTTGAACTCAAGTCTGCATAAAAAAAATTCTTAGCTTAATAATAAAATTAATAAGTTCGAAAAATAAAAATTTACCTTAAAGAATTAAAACGAACAGAATCAAAAAGACCAATCAATCAGGGTTGGACAATTGAAAATTTTTCTTGGTAGATAAAAGTTAATAACTAAAACAAATTTTATTGTTTTCCTCTATAAATTAAAAAATTTATTAGTATTAGAAATCACAAAGGCCAAAAACACAGTTCCAGAGCTGGAAAATTAATTTTTTTTTCGGAATATTAAAGAAACTGAACAAAACACATTTCTTTCTTTACTAATTGAATTTAATTTGTTAATTTTTTCAACGGGCTTAAGTTGGAATCTGCATGACTGCAAATGATTTTTTTTATTATTTTATTAATAAATGAATTTGTTCAAATTCTATTTATTCACCCCAATTATAAATATTCCCGGGGAAAAGAGTTCCCGGGGAACTCATTTTCCCGGGAATAAAACTCCCTTATTCTAAACAGACGGGGAGAACAGTATTATGGGAAAGGGAATTTCGAATTTTCGCGGTCAAAGTGAAAAATATTTTTTTCAGCACAACTCCCTTGCAATTTTTTGAAGGAATTATTTTCTAAATTTATTATCAAATTCTCCCTTTAATTTACATTCATAATACCTACTTTTTTCCCGGCGAAGAGTCTCCCATTTTCGAAGTTTATTTAGAATAAGGGAAAAGGGAAAAGAGAGAAAATTCCCGGGGAGTTGTTATTCATAATTGGGCTGATTATTATTATAATTTTTTTTTTTGTATTAAGAAAAAATTAACAATTTACATACGAAAGTTCGACTAATAAAAATTCATACATAATTTGAATTTAATTTGTATTTTAGAATGCAATAAATTGGTATTGGAAATCAGAAAGATCAAAAACATGATTGCAGGGTTGCAATGAATGCATAAATATACTCGGGATGGGCGTAGGTGAAGGGTGTACAAAACTTTTTTTTTTTTTTTTTAAATTTTTGCATAATTTCGACTTAATATGTTGACTCAAATAAGCCTGATAAAACGGGATACAAAACTATGCAGTGACTGTCATTGAGTGGGCATTCCTGGCTGTCAAAACCTCGATACAGAGCATGAAACATATTTTTTTAAAAACACAATAGGCACTTATACTAAAAATATATTCTAAAGAAATCAGAAACGAGAACACGAATTTTAACAGGAAACATTTCCCCACACGATGAAACATTAAATGGAACATGCCCACTTTCCTGCCAATTTTCTCTCAATGAGGTAATAATTTTTTGTCGAAATAAAAATATATATAATATCTCTGCAAACTACTTACTTAATAAATTATAAGCTAAAATATATAAATAAATAAATAAAAATACTTACTTAATACGGGATTGTCGCATGAACTGTTGTATTTTTCTGGCAGCTTGATTTTGTGTAGATTGTGAATAAGTACGTCTGAAAGAAGAAGACAAAAAAATGCTTTTACAGAATATCGAATATAAAAGTAATTTCGTCAGCACAACTTACTTTAATGGTCCCGAAGGACTAGTTTCTTTGGGTGTGGTAGCACACATTTGCGGTGAATTGTCGTTGTCCTGCTTATTGAAATTATCGAAAAAGCTCGACAAACACTGAGAGTTTGTGCTATCCTGGCTATCGGTGCTGTGCAATCCCGCCAAACCGCCAGTCAATTGATTGGAAGTTTGGGATTTTTTAAAACGTTTATTGCGACAGTAGGAGCGATAGCCGTGCTGTATGACTAAAGCAGCGTTTGTCATTTGGCGATAGTAAGCGAATTGCTTGTAGCGTCTGTAATAGTTTTGTATAACAATTGCCGCTGTGCGTTCTTTGTTTTGTTCTTCGAGCTTTTGGCGTCCCTTGTATGAGCGGTAGGCTTTCTGTATGCATTTGGCTGCCTCGTAAAGTTCACGTTGTTCAGTATCTGCAAGGCAAAAAAGATTTGAATATATTAAATCTGCTTAATGACAGTGTGCTACGAAAGTAAATTGTTGCAAGATTTCAAGTTTTTTGAAAATTTAGCACAAAGTTTGATTTTTAATCCTTAAATGCATGATTCTATTTATGAATTAATAAATAGTTTTCCTTCAGAAACTTAGGCGTAGACTACGTAACAAAAATCATAAAAATATATATTTTAAAGAAAAACGGTATGTTGACGTTTGGCATTTAAGGGTTAAAGGCGGTCATTGATAAAAATCATGTTATGCCATCAGTAAAAATTTAAGGACAAGGATAATATAGCGGCGGCTATAATTAATGAACTTGCCGACATTTTGTGTAATAGGTTGTCTATATTTAAAAACATTTAATTTAAAAAAAAAAATTTTTTTTCACTGAATAAGATACGAACGAAATTTTGTGTGCCAGACAGTAAACGCTATAAAATAAAAATTAAACGGGTTTTAAAGCAAAAAGTAACTTCATTTACATTAAAAACGAAATATGGTCACATGGTCTTGCTTTATTTGCCTTCATACGAAAATCCTCTATAAATAAATACACCCCTGATTTTTTGTGGTACATTTATAAATGCCTTATCGTGCACCAGCATTCGTAAATTGTATTTGGTTTAAAAGGTTTTTTTGCGTAGATATGCACAATATATATACTTTTTTCTTCAAACTCTTAGCATTAAAGTATGAAAGCGTTTAAAATTTGCTTCCCTCAAACATTTAATTTTTATGGTATTAACGCGTAAGTAATTTATTCCTTTTAATATTTTTAATATATTTGCAAATAATATTTTATGTCACCGCCCACAAACGGGGGCAGGGGAAAAATTGAATTTCATGATCTCCTGGGTCCATGTTTAGGGTTTTGAACCTACGTCGACCCCTAACAAAAGTACGGAAAAACTTAAAACTAAATTTCATTTTTCAGAGGTAGGATTAGTTCTTCTAAGGGGGAACTTTTTCCCCCTTGGTCTAACTTTTCCTATTTTTCAAGCGTAAATAGTATATGACTATAACACATATTTCTGCCAAGTTTCATCAATTTAAGGGCACACAATAACTTTTTACAGGCAATATAAAGAAGCAAAAAAATTAATGTCCGCCTAGATTGGCAAAATACCCCCCAAATGTGAAATAAACTGTTCACCGAATTCAGCTCTCAGTTGGCCACTTGTTTCGCGTGCTGCGTGGCATGTGGCACCGTCTTGCTAAAACCAGATGTCAGCCAAGTCCAACTGTTACATTTTGAAAAAAAAAAAATAGCGCGCTCCATTCGCAGTCATGCTTCTGCTTTCGTTGTCTTTGAAAAATGATGCCACCGGCCGTCCATAATACACACCAAAACAAAACAGAGCATTTTTCGGTATCCAATGGCCCGGCCTGCTCTCTTCACACGTAATATGGCATTTTTGCTTGTTCACGTATCCACTTAACCCATATCGTCCCAGAGATGTTTTTTTTTCAAATAAGTTTATAAAACTTCGTAATTAAATGGTAAATTGATTCCAGAAAATACGAATCAGATGTCCGATTTTTTAAATTGTCATTAAAAATTTTCATTAACATTTTTTTTTTAAATTTTCATTAAAATTTTTTTTAAAAAGTTCCATTAAAAATTTTTTTAAAATTTTGATTAAACATTTTTTTAAAAATTTTCATTAAAAATTTTTTTAAAAATGTTCATTCAAAATTTGGTAAAAATGTTTATTAAATTTTTTTTTAAATTTCATTAAAATTTTTTTTTTAAATTGTCATTAAAAATATTTTTAAAAATGTTCATTAAAATTTTTTTTTAAAATTTTCATTAAAATTTTTTTTAAAAAGTTCCATTAAAAATTTTTTTAAAATTTTGATTAAACATTTTTTTAAAAATTTTCATTAAAAATTTTTTTAAAAATGTTCATTGAAAATTTGGTAAAAATTTTTATTAAAATTTTTTTTTAAATTTTCATTAAAAAATTTTTTTTTTAATTTTTATTAAAAAATATATGTTCTTAGTCTTTCCTAAGCAGAGAAAAAAAATTTATATGCTTGAAATTTTCTGTTCGAAAAATCGAACACTGGGACGAAATGGGTTAACCAGCAAAATGAGCACGATGCGTTTTCTTAAAAGATCAAGAATTTTGATAGTTAAATTCAATAACCTGCAAGCGCTAATGGTTTGTAATTCAATTCATGGTTAAATTAAGAGACCAAACTGAGCATGTTTAATAGCAACATGTTAACATGAAAACAGCTGAGCTGCTAAAAACAATGTTGCCAAAGAGAAAGTTGCTGGAAAAAAATCACTCATTATGTTTTACAAAAATATCATAAAATTTGCTCAATAGATCAAAATTTAACTGAAATGACAGAAATAAGTTAAAAGATAATATTTTAAACGAATGCGGGCGGTGGACAAATTTTCTGGCGTTTAAATTGAATTTCGTTCGACTTGTAGTAAAACTTAATGGAACATTTTTTAAACTATTTTCCTAGTTCCAGCGCAATGCACTGCATATGTAGGGGTCATCCCCTGAGTGCTGGTCCAAGATTAAAAAAAAAGAGCTAATCGTTTATTCATGGTTAAATTAAGAGACTAAACTGAGCATGTTTAACAGCTAGATGTTACATGAAAACAGCTGAGATGCTAAAAACAGCGATGCCAAAGAGAAAGTTGCTGGAAAAAAATATCATAAAATTTGCTCAATAGATCAATTTTTCTTGCCTTCAAATTGAATTTCGTTCCACTTGTAGTAACACTTAATGCAAAATTTTTTAGAATGGCATTCTAATATATAATTTTTTTTTCTATTTTCATGAAAGGAATACAAATTTGTCATACATTTAAGAGTAACAGCTCTGAAATATAATACAGGCATGACCCTCATGGTATTTAACATAAACCGGCATGATTTCCTATATCGCTTCACTATACAATATTCGAAAGGGGAGAACTTTAGCGGCCTCTAAAAAAATACTTCAGATTAAATTTCCAAAATATTGAAAACTGTGTATTTTTTTTATTAAACGCTTTTGTCAAAATCACTTATTATATTATAATTTTTTTTTCGTTTGTCACTGTTATTTTTCTAATTACCTGTTAAAGTCAATTTGGAAAAATCCGCTTCAAAGGGATACTGAGCGCTACTGGAAGCATGCAAAAATTCCGTTAGTTGTTTTGTCGATGGTGGTGGACTGGGCGAAGAAACAGAGGGGTCATGACCCAAAATCGAATAACTGGCTGGCGATTGTAGAGGTCCCGAACTGGCAGGACTTAAACTTGAACAGGGTGTGCTGACCTCGTGATAACGATAATTATGATCATTGAAATCAAAATTGAATTCGTTATCGAAATGGGCGTTGGGCAATGAATCTAAAAGTGGATCCATAAAACTGTCATTTAGGCCCGTAGATTCGGTATTTAGAGGTTCTGTCATGGGACTGCCCAACACCATCATTTCATCGGCCTCATTCTGAAAATGAAAATGAAATTACATATTTTTGTTTTAATTAAATGTACGGGGGCTGCTTGCTGGCTCTTACCTTAATGCGCTCGGGCATGGCCGCTATGATATGTTCAGCTAGTGTTAAAACTTTAGCATCCGAGTCCCCTGAAAAATGTGGCAAGAAAACGATTTGAACAAAAAATAAATCAATTATTGCAATATTTGGGGGGTGTGGTACAATAGAACAACAATTTTACAATTTAAAACATCAAAAATACACAGAATTAGTAACATGAAACTACTTTAACTTTTTTTTTTTTATTATTATAAACATTTTTGTTTTTTTTTGTAATTATAATTTCTTTCACAATTATAAATGGGATTAAAATGTATTTTACATGAAAACAAGCTGATTACTTTGGTGCATATTAAAGTCATTATTTTTCAGTTGCTTGTAATCTGAAAAATAATGAAAATAATAGAAGCCATAGAAAAATTAGCACAAACAAACAAAAGAGAAATTTAACACATCATCTAATTATTTTTTTTTTTTTGCTCTTTAAACAAAAAGAAAAAAAAACTAAAAATTATAAAACCAGACATCTAACAACTTATAGACAGACATCAATATGTAGGAACAATTATTTAGGCATTTGGATGTTTTTTTTAATATTTACACTTTCAATCTAGTTTTTTTATTTATTTATAAAATGTTAATGTTATTTAGTGTGTAATAAAGTACGCAACACCACAACTGAATGTACTTGTATGCATTATGATTGAAACTAAAATAAAATATTTTATAAAAGTTTCAAAACAAAATTAACGTGAAAGAAAAAAACACATCAAAAATTATACAACACAAAGAATTATTTATTGTATTTATATTACAACCTTTGATGAACACCCATATTGTTATTTTACAATAAAAATATTATTTAATAATATGTTTAGATATATTTTACTTTCAAAATCTTACACAGAGAATTTAAAATATCAGATTTTCAATTTAGATCACAGTACAGAAGCAAGGGGGCATAACCCTGCTAAAGTGTTCATGATATTTTTTCTTAAGGACCCTACAGACACATCCATTTCAATAATTAATATGTTTTTCTTCTAATTTTTGCTGAAAACGTTTTAAAACTATTTTGCTATTTTTTATATATATTTTTTTTTATTCTATCTTGAATGACAAATTTAAATTGTTTAAAAATGATGGATAACAAGTAAATATGTTATATGTAAGTATTTTTTTTAACGAACATTCATATTGATATATTAAATTGAATTAAGATTTATAGGCTAATTGAATCGCGAGTTGTAAAAAGGGCGTAACCAACACGGAAATGGAAATTGAGTTTTTGGGTGATTATTGTTGTATGAAAATAAATACATCATTTAATAAAAAAAAACAATTTTATTCTCTAGATGATGGTTAACCAAAGCCAAAAAATTTTTTTTTTTTACTAAATGATGTACAGTCGACTCCGCTTTAATGGAAATTTTTTCAGCCTTAAGCTATGCAATCGATTTCTAATACATAAATTTGTCATTGTTTATTTTTTCACTAAAGCGAAGTAAGTTTTATACAAAAAGTAGTTGTGGGCTTGCTTTTGGTTTTCAGCAATACGATATTTTCAGTAAAGCGAAGTTTTGCTCAAGCGAAGTGAATAAGACCAGCTGCGTTTAAAATCAGTGCGGGTATTTGTATCGCTTTCAGTAATCCGATATTTTCAGTAAAGCGTGTTGCGCTAAAGCGGATTCGACTGTATTTACCTTTTGTCATTGTTTATTTTTTCACTAAAGCGAAGTAAGTTTCATACAGAACGTAGTTGTAGGCTTGCTTTTGGTTTTCAGTATTACGATATTTTCAGTAAAGCGATGTTTCGCTCAAGCGAAGTGAATAACACTAGCTGCGTTTAAAATCAGTACCGGGATTTGTATCGCTTTCAATATTCCGGTTTTTTTTTCAGTAAAGCGTGTTGCGCTAAAGCGGATTCGACTGTATTCACCTTCATAGAACAATAATCAGCCAAAAACTCAATTTCTGTTTCCGTGTTGGTTAAGCACTTTTTACAATAAACGATTCAATTGTTCGAAAATTTTTTTGTTTTTAATTCACAAAAAACGTGATAAATAAATATTCCAAGGCATAAAAGAAAGTCAACATCAGTTTTTGGTTATTCAACTTACACGGTAGAGCAGAACAGCTGTTTTCGAAAGCCGCAACCCTTTTATCATCAGTGATTTGGTTTACCTATATCAAATTTCAAGGATGTGGCTCTTTTCGTTTGGACTGTATCGTGATTTCCACGGACGGACGGACGGAGTGACGTGGCTAGATCGTCTTACATTTTATCACTAATCAAGAATCTATATACTTTATGGGGTCTTAGATGAATATTTGGCTGCGTTACAGACGGAATGGCCAAATTAATATATCCCTCAATATAAAATGAGTTCGACATGAGTTCACTTTAAAATCAAGAGAGAGACAAGGATGAAGGATTATCATATTATTAATAAATCTGATATTAAATAAAATCTCTGTGCCTCCATTTTTTCTGAATTATTCTGGTCTTTTCTTTTTTTTTTTGTTTGTGTTGAACTTAACTTACAAAAAAAATAAATAAATATTAACACCAATTATATTCCCATTTGATTAAATGTGAACATGGAAAAGAATGGAAAAGAAATTTCGCTGAAAAAATTTATATTTAAACGCAAAACAATTTTAGAAATTTATTTTTGCATTAAATATAAATTTATATTTAAATGAAAAATTAAATTATAAATTTATTTTTGCATTAAATATAAATTTATATTTAAATGAAAAGCCAAATTTATAAATTTATTTTTGCATTAAATAAACTACCTATTTTAGCATGCCAAATGAATTCTTTCTTTCTTGCAAGTGTATTTAAAGCAAATACAAAATTTTGTAAATTGTAATTTTTTCAAACGTACGAAAGAAAGAACTCCTTTCGATATGATGAAATAGGCAGATACATTTTTCAAAAATTAAAGTTTTCATTAGATATTCTGGCCAAATGCAATATTGCGCTCTCAGCTTTCTGTATGATTTACATTTATGATCGGTGTATGATTTTTTATTTTTGTTATTGATTGTCAGAACTCATAATGAAAATTGTATATACAACAACTTGATTGGCAGTACAAAAACAACTCCGTTTTGGCAGTGCGGTCTGGCAACTCTATTATTATGTTTGTCACCATCAACTTATTTATTTAGTGCTAGAGAGAGCGAGAGAGTGAGAGGGAGGTAGGGAGGGAGAGAGAGAGGGAGGGAGAGATAGCAGACTCCTTTTGTTTGTAGTTGGGCAGAAGTCAAAACTGCAGATATAATTGATTTACAACACTTTTTTTAACTTCCCGTTAAGAAAATTGAAATTTTTCAAAAACATCGGGTTTACTTCTTGTTTTTTTTTCAAAAATCCAGGGGGGTTACTCCGTAATGCGATGCGAATGGAAAACTGATCGCATTTGTATGCTATTAACATTGAAATGCGAAAGCAATTCCTTTCGCATCGCACTACAGAGTAACCCCCCAGTTTTCACCACATCTCGACGTTCTGAGTTCTTAGGAAGCTTTCCTGGGGCCGAATTACTGCATTTGATATCGATCGAAATTTCAATACAATTTAAATGGAAATTACAGAATTTGGCCCATGACTGCTCCTGAGAGGGTGTCACTATGCCTGTCTGTGTGTGTGTATAAGTATGTGACCCTCTTATAAATTTTGAAAGGCTTGATCGAATCGAGCGAAACTATCAAACTTAAATTTCCTAGGATCGGTGATTCGAGATTTTGAGTAATCGCTAAAAAACTAAGAAGAAATGTTTTTTATATGTGATTTCTTTGGAATAACGTTTAAACTCCTTTGACTTCACAGACCAAACAGGTCTTGATATTGAAAAAACATATCGATTGATGCGTTCGTAAGATATCGTGAAGGAAAAAAATGATATAAAAAAAGTTACGCCACTCGATATCGATCGATATTCGTCTTTAAAATCTATTGAAATTTCGATCGATATTGAATGCGGTAATTTGGCTCCTGATCAAGTACTGTTCTCGATTCTTTTAAAGGACTCGATTAACGCTAATGACGTGGGAAAAGTTATAGCAGTTTGAAAATTAAAAGTGTTTTATGAAATTTTTATTAGACTTTTGATCTCGAAGAGGATTGCATGAAGCAATACAGCGGTAATTGCTGGGATGGGCTTTAGAGTCAACCGTCTTCAAATTATTATTATTATTCTTTTATTCTTCTTTTTCTTATTAATATTTTTTTAGAAATAAGAGAAGAGAGAGAGAGTAGACATTTTACTCTTTACTTCCTCGGTGAATTTCTGCTAAAATACCGTCAAAGGGGGCTGGTGCTGTAAGGCGCTCTTTGACACATGATGGTGTCAATCGTTGTCGGCAATGCTCAACGATCGAGGATTTTTGAGTCACCTTAATGGATGAGCTATTCTTTTTATTGCGTTACTCATACGTTACCGGAACGATGGAAAGAAGAAATTGCTGATCGCTGCTATCTCCAATACATAAAAGAATGGAGTTCTCAATTTTTTTTTCTGTACCGCCAATTTGTATATATTTTTTGAAAACTATTATTTCATTATGAATACATTAGACTTGTGTCGAACTCGCTTATTCGCTCGTGTTTGACAAGAACGTATGATCAAACCCATTTAAATTATTTTGGTGTTCATAGATTCTTCTTCAAAACGACCGGATGAACGAGTTCGGCACAAGGCTAAAATACATTTAAATTAGACTTGTGTCCAACTAGCTCATTCGCTCAGTTTTGACAAGAACCTTTAATCAAACCTATGTAATTTAAATGGGTTTGATCAGAGGTTGTTGTCGAAACTGAGCGAATGAGCTAGTTGGACACAAGTCTAGGATGAACGAGTTCGACACAAGTGTAAAATACATTTAAATGTGAGAAAGTGTATGTGAAGATGTTTACGGGTATGCAGGTGTTGTACATGAAAAGCCTCAAATTGTACAAGGAAATTGAAAAGAAAATACACAAATCTGTACACTTGGGTGTGCGTGTGTGTGTTTTTATGTCAAGAATGTACAAAATAACGATATTTTTTTTTTATTTTGGAATATGCCATAATATTAGTTTAGTTAGTAGTAGTAGTAGTAGTAGCAGTAATAGTAGAAGTAAGTGGTAGTGGTAGTAGTAGAATGTAGTACATTTTGATGATTTTTATTTAACTGACCTACAACAGCATCAATATTTTTATTTGGTATAGTTACATCATCATTACAATCATCATTATCGATCGTCAATGTGTCATCATCGTTATTTTTGTCTGGCAAAGGACTTGAATCACCAGTTGATACTTCGCCTAATTTTGTTAATAGTTTTTTTTAGAGACACACAGTTTTTGGTATTTTTTTTTGTTTTTTTTTTAGGTAAAAAAAATAAAACCAAACGAATTTAAATAAAACGAAAAGGAAAATAAAACAAATCAAGTTTAGTTTTGGTAAAATCATAGGAAAATTTTCAAAAAGATAGATAAAAATGAAAAAAAAAACAGAAAAGTTAGAATTTTTAAAATGCAGTGATTGAAAAATGGGGAAAGGGATAAGAAAATTTAAATAATTTTGTTTTCTTTTACGGTAATTTTTTTTCATATATATTTCTTTTTAATTTTTGCACACTTACATAAAGCAAAGTCCATTTTGCGTAAAGGCGATAATAGTGAATTCGTTGCATTTGTTTGCGTGCCAATTGTATCTAGTGGCGACTCTAGGGCACCGCTAAAATTGTCATGGGCATCAAGACTTAATGGCATAAAAAAGGGAAATTATAAAAAAAATTCTTTTGTATCAGGGTTTTTTTTATAAATTCTTACCTGTGCAATCGTGTTATGTCCTTGAATGATTTCATCGGCTTCGTTCTTATATCCATGCTGATGCCGCTGTCGATGGAGGAACGCTTCGAAAAACGACTGCTGTTGGGTGGACTCTGATTGCTGTAAATAAGTATGATATCATTATTTTAGAGAACTGGCTGATCTATAGATTTTTTTTCTACTGTTGCTTCTTGCTCCTTTTTTCTTCATTCTTAGATGTTTTTTTCCGTTATCTCCTCTAAGGAAAAATTTCTCACTTAGTTTGTGTTAATAATTGGGCTGATTGTGATCTCTTAAACCCAGATAAAAACTAATAACTTGTCTCAAGTACGACCTATTTCGATCCGGTTCAATATATGTGTAACTATACCGATTTTTTAATACATTTAAATTAGTTTAATTTGTTGACAGTCAGCTGATGCGCAGTTACATTTAGAAACAGCTGCTCTACTTGGAAACAGCTGTTTTCTACTTAGAAGCAGCTGTTTTCTACTTAGAAGCAGCTGTTTTACTTAGAAACAGCTGTTTTACTTAGAAACAGCTGTTTTAGTTAGAAACAGCTGTTTTACTTGAAATCAGCTGTTTTCTACATAGAAGCAGCTGTTTTACTTAGAAACAGCTGTTTTACTTAGAAACAGCTGTTTTACTTAGAAACATCTTTTTCGGAGAGGATTAAAACCGTCTTATATTTTTTTCTTCTTTATTAGCAAATTAAGTCTGTGAAATTTTTAGTTTCCAATTTTATAAAAACCTCATCTTTAGACCTATGAAAAAAAAAGCTCTGAGGGTTATATTCACTTGGTCATTCCGTGTGTAACGCAGCAAAATATCATTTTAAGACCCTATAAATAATCTTGATCAGGGATGAATTCTAAGACGATCTACCCATGTCCGTCCATCCGTCTGTGGAAATCATGATTCAGTCCAAACGAAAAGAGCCAGACCCTTACAATTTGGTATAGATAATTTTTGAAGCATAGCACTGGTCAAGTTCATGAATAAGCTGAATAGGACCAGAGGGAACAAAGTCCCCTAAGAAGAACTAAACAAACCTCTGAGAAACAATATAATTTTTAATATATATATTTTTTAATTTTGTTAAGAAAATATGATAAATTTTTATGTCAAAGAAGACCGAAAGGTTTGAATTTAGAACCAGAAAATCAGACAAATAAATTTTTTTCAACCCCGCCCCCTTTAGTAGGCGTTGAAGTAACATATTACATGGAAAAATGTTGCAAATATTTAACAAATTGTATTTCTGACGCCTAGATTCTTTAAAAATTTAATTTTTAAAGTTTTACGATGAAGGTAAGATGTTCTCTGAGATGTCCGCTGCCCTGACCCTCCATCCGACTTTCCCCTTTACCTAACCACTTCTAAAAAAATTTGTTTTCCCACACTTAATTAACCCACAAATTTTAGTTTTTAAAATTTTACACGACAAAGATGAGATGTCTCCCCCTACAGCTCTTTCCGGAGTGGCCCTGTCAAAATAGAGTTTTAAAATTGGGCTCAAAAATGTCTTAAAGAATCTCTGAGCCAAAATATTAAACCCGGTATTCATAAAAAATTTAAAATGAGTTTAAAATCTATTTTAATAAAAAATATTCATACAAAATTTTCTTAAAACAGATTTCAAATACGTTTTACTTTTTTTATGAATAGGGGGGTAAACATTTTGAATTTATTTACAAAATATTTGGAAGGTATTTAAAATTTTCGAACCGGTCAAATATAACGTCGGAGTTAATTTAAACTCCTTTTGCAATTACCTTGCGATAGCAATTGGCCTTAAAAACACACCATCATGACTGCGCTGCGAATCAGTGGAATCAAAAATAGCAAACGAGGGATGATCATCACTGTCATCGTTGCTTAGCTGTTAAAAATTAAAATACAATTGTATTAATAAATTTTAAATATGAATTTAAAACAACTTACCGAATATTTATTAAGATTGATGGATAAACTGGTTAAAGAGCCTCTATTTTGTTTGCGTTGGCGTTCATGTTCCAAACGATAAATTTCGGCCACGATATTTTTGTGTCTAAACAAAAAAAAAATATCCTGGATTTAGTAAAGAACTCAGAGATATAATTAATATGATATTCAGACAATCATTTTTAATTGAGTCAATTTACACTAATTAAACAATTTACACTAATTAACCAAAGACCCTTCATTTGATTTTTTTTTTTAAATACATTGAGAAAAGAGCACGAGCACAATTTCATTTATCTTTAAAAATTGTGCTGTTAAACATGGAAGTTTTCTAGTCTTCATATGCTGTTCAGAAATGCTTTTTTAATTGAGTCAATAATCACTTAATTGTCGTAATTATTTTCCTATTCACATATAAAAAATTTAGTCAATTCAGTTAACGTATGACAACTAAAAGTCAAAAATTTTCCTGTCCATGAGAACCTCAAGTTCAAATCTGGGATTAATTTTTTTTTTTTAATTTTCTAATTAATTATAAATTTAGTGTCAATAATTTAACTTCAACAGGGCTCGACATATTTTATTTAGGATTTTTTACTTTTTGTACATTTTAGGTGCTAAGTCTCGACTAAGTTTGTTCAGTGGGTTGTGATTTGCTCACTAAACACACTTTTTAGCAGTGCTGCATTTGTAATTTTACTGTGTATTATAACAATTTAGTGTTAATTGAGCTATTAAAATTTTATATGATTAATTGAGCTCAATAATGGCATTAATTGCTCAATTAAGCTGTATGTCTGAACACCGTATAAGAATTACCCCTTATTGTGAGCCACATCCAAGGGAGTCTGCTGTCCATGATTTTTGATCTTCAAGGCATTTTGATTCCATTTATACAACAACACAGTGGTGTCCAAATGGCCGCGAGAACAAGCCCAGGTCTGGAAAAAATATTTCTCAGTTTAATAAATAGAATTATTTTAATATCCCCCCCCCCTTTCGGGCTGGACTTACCAAGGGTGTATAGCCATGGGAATCCTGGCTGAAAGCATCTATTTCGGTCTCCAAAATTATATGAGGATTTTCGCTGCGCCAATTGAGTAGAGCACACACGAGTTTGCTGTAACCCAAAGCGGCAGCCAAATGCAAAAGTGTCATGCCCTTGTAGCCAGCATTCCAGTTACTGCTGCTTACAGCACCACTCTGCCAGGACATTTTCATCAATTGATGACAATAACTGACCAATTTCTCTTCCAGGTTGCCTTGCAAGGAAAATATTTGCTGTGAGGCGGACACGGTGACAGCTTCACTTTTGCTTTGCATAATCTCCTCGATGGTGGTGAGGCGATTGTATAACGAAAACTTGTACAGACAGTCGTTGGTATTGGCATCGAAGGGCGCCTCTTGACAAGACATCATTTTGTATTCGAACATCACCGAATCGGATATGACGAAGCCATCACAGGACACCTGTAACGTGGCATAGCCCACTTCGTGTGAGGGACAGTAGCAGCGCAAAACACCTTCTTGCACTAGAACCGTGGGCACCGGCTGGGAATCGAATAATACTGTATAGTGGGCATCAGAGGTCCAAGGACCGGCTACTAAAACCTTGACACCACCCTCCGGGTATGACCAGTCCGGACTAAAATCACATATCTTCATAACCTTCTTTTCACAACTCAAAGCGGATGGTGGGCCACTTTCGTAGTCGGCCAGATGGTGTAAATTTTGACAAGACGAATTTAAGGATTCAGTTGTTGGCACTCCAGAAACAGCCTGTTCCAGGGCTGTATTTGTCAGAGCTTGTTTATCGTCCAAATCAAGTTCGGGAAACTCGACCAGCATATCGAAGGCATCCAAATTGGCAAAGACGTCATCGGTATCTTCATCGTCAGCCTCGGCTCCGCCGGACAGTTCCGGATCTGGTTCGCATTGAGTTGTTTGTACAATAACACCACCGCCAACACCGGCCGCAGCAGTCGGATGCATAAAGTCCAAGGAGGTCAGCAGGGAACCCCCCTCTCCCGGCATATTCGCTATCAAAGTTCTTTGTATGTCATCGTGTGATAAATCCAGGGTTTCATTGAAGAAACCCAACGTATCATGTAACTCGGAAGATGTTTGTGGTTGTTGTTGTTGTTGCTGTTGTGGAAGTGGAAGTGGGTGTGAGCGCACTGGCGCTTGATTGCCATCGTGATGGGTTTGTTGTTCTAAATTATCAAAACAAATTGCCGAGGAAGTCGAAGTTGGGGTTACATGATTGAGTTGTAAATTATCTGTGTTGTTGTTATTGTGGCCGTTGGAGTTTAAGGGTTGTTGCTGCGGACTTGTTGTTGTTAAAGAGTTGTTGTTGTTGTTGTTGCTGTTATTGTTGCAATTGGAAGCGTCTGAGGATGGGGTTGCACAACCGTTTGTCGTTTTATTCGTATTTATGTTACAATTGTTGTACTCGTCTAATTGATTGTTACTGTTGCTGCTATCATTATTAATGATGTTGGAAGTGTTTATGTTTGAATCGTTGTTATTAGAAGACATCTGGTGGAGTGGAGGACAACACGAATGGGATGAAAGTTAATAGGACAAAATATTTTATAAAATTCAATATGGGAAATAGTTTTTTTTTTTTGTTTAAATAGAGACATCTAAAGCTACGTTCATATCTTTTAAATATTTGAGGAAATAAGCGTCCCCTAAAAAGTCTTTATAGATATTTCATTGTATTCTGTGTAGTAGTGCATCATTTTAGGAAGTCCGTCATATTGTTTTTAAGTGATTTGATTATATTTTTTATTATACTCTAACCCGATTTATTCATAAAAAATTATGAGAGTCTAATAACAGCGTATAAAACAAAATTTCATATGAAATTTGCTCTATTACACTCTTATAAGCCCCTTATAATTTTTATGAATAAGAAGGTAATATTTCTAATATTAAGGTCTATTTATTTTAATTTAAAATATATTAATTTTCAATATTTCGTCACTCCTTTGTGTGACTTCTTCAGGAAATTAATTATTTTATTTTTATTATATTTTTTATTTAATTTTTATTATATTTTTTATTTTATTTTTATAATATATTTTATTTTATTTGTATTATATTTTTTATTTTATTTTTATTATATTTTTTACTTTATTTTTATTATATTTATTATTATATTTTTTCTGTTTTGTTTCCAAAACTTGCTTTCATTTGATACCCATATCAAGGGGGAGGGGGAGATTTTACCCCTTTTGCCCTATTGTACGCCCTCTAGCGATATAAAATATTCTTTATGATTTATTATCATTCCTAATAAATACACATACAAAATAAAAACTCCCTAACAAATACTAGAGATCACGAAACTCAAATTTCGATGCACGATTACGCACGCTCACGAAAGCATTATTTTTAATCGCCCGCACTCGGAGTAAAATTAATCTCGTGTATGAAAGTATGTATCACTATATAATAAAAGATTCTATGCCAAATTTCAAAAACTTTGGGCCAAAAATTAATTTTTTGTTCTATGGGCGGTGGGTAGTGGGCGTGGCCAATTTTACTGAACCTTTATATATTTCTTAATTGAGGTAATAAAAGGCTCTGTGCCAAACTTCAAAAACTTTGGGCCAAAAATAAATTTTTTGTTCTATGGGCGGTGGGTAGTGGGCGTGGCCGATTTTGATAACACTTTATTTTATTCTTAATTGAGGTAATAAAAGCCTCTGTGCCAAATTTCAAAAACTTTGGACCAAAAATAAATTTTTGTTTCTATGGGCAGTGGGTAGTGGGCGTGGCCAATTTTAATGAAACTTTATTTTATTCTTAATTGAGGTAATAAAAGCCTCTGTGCCAAATTTCAGAAACTTTGGGCCAAAAATAAAATTTTTGTTCTATGGGCGGTGGGTAGTGGGCGTGGCCAATTTTGATGCAACTTTATTTTATTCTTAATTGAGGTAATAAAAGCCTCTGTGCCAAATTTCAAAAACTTTGGACCAAAAATAATATTTGGGTTCTATGGGCGGTGGGTAGTGGGCGTGGCTAATTTTAATGAAACTTTACATTTTTCTTAATTGAGCTAACCAAAGGCTCAGAGCAAAATTTCAACGTTCTACGAGCACTCCTTATATTTTTTGCCAAACATTGTATGAACAAATCCCACTGTGCAACGTGGGGATTTATTGGAAATTTTAGTTCCAATATAAAGAGAATTGGTCGGAAGTAGATTTTTCGATTTTTGCCAAGAAAAAAATATCATTTCCTCGGATGATGCTCATTTTCATCTCGGAGGGTACGTTAATAAGTAAAATTGCTGTATTTGGGACTCAGAAATCCCATATGAGATCTTACAGAAGCCAATGAACCCTTTACGGGTAACCATTTCGCACGCAATGGCCATTTGAATTTTGTGCTCTTTACATTTTCATATAAAGGAATTTTTCTTAGTGTATTAAATATTTGCTCACCTCTACATTTTCAGTATTATTATTGTTGTTGCTGTTGCCGTTGACTAGCGCCGGGGAAGTAGACTTTTGATTTACATCCATAAAAGTTTGGGAAGATGAGGACAACGACGAGGATGAAATCGAAGATGCTGAATCGGATATTGAGTCTGAAGGTGAAATTATTATATGACTTTGTTGTTGCTGCTGTTTATGTTGGGATGGGGGTGAGCGCTGCTGATGCTCTGGTGACATGCACATGGGCTCCACAGTGGAGATAGCAGGTACAGCATTAGCTGCTGATTGCTGTTGCTGTTTATGATGTTGCAATTTATAATATTGATCTTGTGGTAAAGAGTGTTTCGTTTGGTTTGCAGCATGAGAATTCTGTGAATTATTGTTATTGCTGTTGTTGGAAGCATTTAATTGCTGTTGATTGTAATTATTAAATTTTGCTATTGTATTGCTATTATTATTTATGACATTTAAATCATGTTGTTGTTGTTGATGATGATGGGGATGGGGATGTTGCTGCTGATGAGGTGTTGACATCGCCTGGGCTGTAGTTGTCGTTGTTACAATATTGGAAATTGCTGTTGGTGTCGAAGATGTTGCTGTTGTTGTTGTTATAATTTGATTTGAATGTGAATTTTGGTTTGTGGCATTGTGGTTGCCATTACTGTTGTTGTTGTTGTTGTTGTTTGTGATATTTGTGTTGTGGTTGATTTTATTATTTGTATTAGAATTCGTTGTACTCATCGCCTGATTCTGATGCTGTTGCAGTGTGTGATGAGAGTGCGTTTGTGTATTCAACAAATCAACAGCAATTTCAACACCACCACCCCCCACTGGCAAGCCACCATTGTTGATGGGGCCAGAGGTAACGGAAGTTGAATTATTGTTGTTGAGCTGCTGTTGATTATTTGTGTTATTATCCATTGCAGTAATTGTTGTTTTTGCTATTTGGAAACGATGATGCTGCTGCTGCTGTTGTTGTTGTTGTTGCAGTGATTGCACAATAGTGCTATTGCTATTACTTGCACTGTATCGTAAACTGTTGTTGTTGCTGTTGTTGTTATTATTTGGATTGTGGTTGGTGTTATTGTTGTTTTGGTTGTGTACTTGATTGAAATTTGATTGATTTGTATGCATTTGTTGCTGTTGCTGCTGCTGTTGTTGCTGTTGTTGATGCTGCATAATTAAATTATTTCTCGTTGCTATCAATTGTTGATGATTTGCTACAGCAGCTGTCGTTGAATTAGTGCCACTGTTGGCATTATAATTATGCCGATAGTGCTGCTGTTGTTGTTGCTGTTGCTGTTCGTTGTGTGGCGGTATAATTTGAAATTTAATGGCCGACTCCTGTGTCAACTGTTGCGTCTGTCCGTGATGTCCATGGCCATGATGATGCTGATAGCCATTCGTATCCATACTATTCGACGTATCGCGTATGACTCTTTTATCCGCCCATCTGGAGTACAACTTTAAATAAATTTTGCAACAAAAATAAAATTCAAATAATTTAAAAATTATTATTAAATTGTGAAAATTTACCTTGGGACCCACTACAACATTTGGTGTATTATTATTCGCATTATAGGGCTCCACGGCTGTTGTGGCTGGCAAACGTTTCTCATTGCTGGCTTTGATTAAGCTCGGCCGTCGCATAACTGGATGGGTGCAAGTCTTGCCGTCAGCGCAGGAGGCATCGCCACAGCCACAGTCCAACTGTTTGACAAGAGCTGCTTGCCGGGATAGTCGTTGTTTCTCCATTAATTGGCAGACTATTGATTCCACAGTTTCGGCCGTCTAAATTAAATGTAATAGATTTATTTCCAAATAAAACTATTTCCTTTTTGTAATAATAATTACCGATATCTCTATATCATTGCCTGAATCGGATTCATCATCTGATGTTACAGTGGATACTAAAAAGTTAGAAACATTAAATATTTAAATAGAAATTCGTAACTTTAATTTTATGTTATAAATTAATATTTTATTTAGCCAGCATAAAGGCGAATAGTGCATTTCTGCTAAATAAAATTGCAAAAAATTTTGTTGCACTTTTTTTTTTTACCCTTTAAGTGGTAAAATCCAAGTGTGCTGTACTGCTAACAAAAATTTAATGCGAGTGCAAATTTTATAGCAAATTTAGTGCACTAATTATTTTTAGTTCGCTCAATAAGTGCAACATTTTCACTAAAAAGTTGCACTTTTTCTTACTCTCACAAAACTTTTGAAAAATTAAGGGTTGTAAAAATTATAAAATATTTTTTTTTTACTTGCAGCGGCATTCAAGATATAAACTGTGCCATTGTGCTAAGACTACTAAAGTAGTGTATAGTATTGAGAGCACAAATGCAGAGAGAGAGAGAGAGAGAGAGAGAGAAAGAAAGAGAGAGGAGAAGATAACGAAGTTACTTAAACTTAATTTACTAACCATTTTATATACCCCTTAAACCCTAACCATTCGTCGATACGACGAACACTTATTTGGTGTATATAATATCGGCCGATAATATATGTTTTTAAAATTTTTAATAAATATTTACATTTAACAGATATTTATCAAGTAAAACAAACAATACATAAAAGTTTTTAATATGAATATTTTTTGTAATTCAATTAAACAAAAAACAGTATTTTTCGAGATCACTGTCATATCACATTTTGTGTTCGTTGATTCGACGAAGGTTATGGTTACAGGGTTAAGCCATTTTACTCTTTACGACGAAAGATGGCGCTGTAATGAACACTTTGCTATAAGATAGTGTCAATCAATGTCAATGACCAGTGCCAGAGGCCAGGCCATGCGGTTGAGAAAAATGGTGGGTGCTGTTGGCTGAAGTAGTAGAACACGAGACTATTAACCGGAGGGTCCTGAGTTCGAGCCCGCACTGAGTCATGAAATATTGTGTTGAATTCTTCTGATCAGCATTAGTGCGTGACTGTGTGTTAGTTGTTGCCAGCCTGTTTCAATGATGAAGGCAAAGTCACTGATCACTGAACATAATTGGCAGCGACTGACACTATCATGTACTAAAAAGCAGAGTAACAGCACCCACCTTCGTCCGCCCTGTTGCAAAAATTAGCCGACGAAGTAAAAAAAGGTTGAAATAGCTACAACAACAAAAAAACTGCCTATCTTCTCATCTTTCCTAATCTGTCCCCTCAATACTATCCCCTCGTTTTCAGTTCCGGCGCAATGCATTGCATATATAGGGGTCATCCCCTGAGTGCTGGTCCAAGATAAAAAAAAAAAAAAAAATTCGACACAAAATTCAGGACTGAGGATGGAATCTCGAACCCTAGACCTTTGGCTCAGTCAATAGCATCCTATTTAAAAATAAGATATCCAAAGAAAATGAGAAATAACAGGTTAAATTGCTATATTCGGCTGTGCCAAATCTTATAGAACCTTCACCCGCGTACGAGTACGTCTGCAGTATTCATTCCAAACCTGTGACCATCGTTTTGATTTTTATGATTTTTCAATAATAATTTTTTTTTCTAAAATATAAAATAATTGTGTTGAATTGCCAAAGAAAAAAAATTGTTTAATTAAAATTCCAAAAAAAAAAAGAATTTAATATTCCAGCTCTGGAACTGATGTTTTGGCTTTTCTGATTTCTAGTAACCATAGATTTCTTTCAAAAGCATCAGATATGTTTAATATATGAGGAAAAATAAAAAAATTGTTTTAGGTAGTTTTTTCTTTTTTGATGTACCAAAATAAGTTTCAATTGTCCAACCCTGGCATGGCCTTTTTGCTTTTATTTGATTTTTAATACCATTTTAATTCTTTCTGAACTATAAAATAGTTTTAATTACAGAAAAAATAATAATTTTAGCTGATTACTTCTATATAATGAATTTTCCAACTCTGGTATCGTTTTTTTTTTTGATTTTGCTGATTTTGAATAGCAAAATCTGTTTAGGACTATTGCCAATACATCAATCCCAGACTCATTCCAATACATCTACCCAAATCTCTATCTTTTCTGAGGACTTTCGGAAAAACGGTTTCACATATAGAAAGACCGACATCGTTTATTCACCTGCCCTATTCACAAGAATCCTGAATGGATCAATTTTCGCCTATTTATTATTGATGATGTGAAAACCACTGGCATGATGGAAATTTGCCAGATATAATTTTTCATTCATAATTGCCGAACTTTTCTCTTCGTAATATAATAAAAATTTGAATCATCTTCATCAAAATATTTTGCTTTATTTTGTTATAGAAAAAAAATGTTCTTTTTGAAACCCCCTTTTATAAATTTTATGGGGTCGCATATTAATCTTGTTGAAATTACGCAAGGAACGACAAACACCTTTAAAATTTTTAGTGACGACTATAAAAAAAAAACTTAATACAGATTTCAAATTCAGTTCGGAAACGAAATTGATTCCTAATTTTGGTGCCTCAGCAAGCGAAATAATTTTTTGGAATGAAATTAATTTTTAATACACTCGAATTCGCTTTAGCGCAACACGCTTTACTGAAAAAAATTGGAATACTGAAAGCGATACAAATCCCTCACTGATTTTAAACGCAGCTAGTCTTATTCACTTCGCTTTAGCGAAACATCGCTTTATTGAAAATATCGTATTACTGAAAACCAAAAGCAAGCCCACAACACACAAGTTTTGTATGAAACTTACTTCGCTTTAGTGAAAAAATAAACAATGACAAATTTGTTTATTAGAAATCGATTGCATAACTTAAGGCTGAAAAAATTGTGCATGTTTTGTCCGTTAAAAAATTAAATGGCAAAATGTATTTGTCCTTTTCGCTCTTTCATACTTTATTGTATTTTTCTATTATATTGTCAATGCAAGTGGCTAGACATTTTCCAGGAATTCGTGAAAAATTTCAACAACAAAATGAATAATTTTTTTTTAAATAAATTTTTTGCGTTAAATTGACGTAAAAAAAATATACAGATTTGATATAAAAAAATATTGTTTTACTGATTTTAAGCAGTACGCTTAACTGTAAAAAATTTCAGTAAACCGAACTACGTTTTAGAGAAAAAAATCGGATAACTGAAAAAATTTGGTTTTGGGTATTTCCAATAAAGCGGAGTCGACTGTAGCATGAATAGAATGAGTTAGTGAAATTCAAAAATATTCATTCCGAAAAATTGTTTCCTTCTTAGTTTTCAGAGGAATCGAAGTGCGAACTCAGTTCCGTTTCCGAACGGAATCGTAGTCCGTAACAAGGCCGAATAATTCTGCTCTGTCACTATTAGTTAAAGAAAATTGCATCAGCAATTCACTATAAACGCAGTAAATGGCTAACCCTTTAATCAAATTTTTATTCTTTTTCAGAAACTGGGCCATCAACAGCCAGATTGGTAAGTGCATAATTCAAATTGTTAAAATTATTTTATATATTATAATTCAAATTGATAATATTATTTATATATCACAAAATTTATTTCACCTTTTTTATTATTAATAAATTATCTCTATACTTACACATGGGCTTAAGCTGGCTAACCAGTTCCTCTTTAGTCCACTCCTTTTTATCACCCCACAAACTGATGCTGGGCGCAATAACAGCCATTTTATTATCATCCGGATATGGGACATTTAAATAATGAACCAAAACTATATCAGGATTCTAATTTCAGCAGAAATTTGTTGTAAATATCAAAATGAAATAGGTTTGATTAAAATATATATATTTTTTTTACTAGTAAAAATAGAAAGTGAATAGAAATTGTATAGGGAAAAGTACCTGCAACAGCCAGTAACATCTGCGATGAAATGTGGGCAATATGGCAGAATGTACGTAACAACCGTAGATGCACTGGAGGGAAGAGGGTAAAAAAGGCAAGAAAAACAAAAACATAAAAATGTTGTAAAAATCCAAGAATTCAATAAAAGTTATTAGTTTACTTAGATGCTGGGGCTAAATAACAAAAATATTTCTATTTTTGTATTTATTGTTGATAAATTAAATGCATTATTTTTTTTTGGGGGATTTAATTTTTCTTATAAAGGCAACAAGAAAAAAAAAATTTGTAAAGTAAAGAAAAAAAATTAAGAAGGAACAACCTCCAATTGGAACCAGTGCCAACATACCAACCCTTTAACAACAATAACAACATAAAATGTGAAAGAATACTTTTTTATCACTAACTAATAAATTTTCATATATTTCTGATATGCCGCTGTTTCGTAATCTAATTCATTGAGAGCGCCGACCAACTCCTTCAGCCTTAATTTTCAGTGTTACTAGGAATCTGTCTTCCGCTCTCTCTCTCTCTCTCCGTGTTTTTCTTAGTTCCTTTCATTTCATATGAATATTAGTTTATCGCGTAAAAATATTCCAGACATTAGACAGACGCGTTGTTGTCTTAGCATTTCCGTCTTCAAACAACACATAAATCTTAAAGATACTCTTTTTTTTCTTGGCCTTTTTAAAGCAAAAAAAAAATATTTAACAGAAAAAAAACTGAACCATTTACATCTACTTTTAAATATGTTTAAGATAGAAAAGCTTGAAAGTATAGAAAAAAAAACTGTAGTAACAACTAGAAAAAAATGGGTTGGCAAATATAAATTCGTAAAAATTAAAACTGAAAATGAGCAACAAAAAAAAAACCGAAAAAAATATTGGCGTGAAATTACTATGATTTTTTATATAATTTTTTTTTGTTGGTGCTGTTTATAGTCAACACAAGAAAAATTCAAATGTCAAGTGAACAGCCGAATATTAAAAAAAATTTAATAACTCATTTCTAAAAAAAAACATTCTTTCTTCATTTATGCTTTAGATTAGACTTGTGTCCAACTAGCTCATTCGCTCAGTTTTGACAAGAACCTCTGATCAAACCTATGTAATTTAAATGGGTTTTATCAGAGGTTCTTGTCAAAACTGAGCGAATGAGCTAGTTGGACACAAGTCTACTTTAGACTAGAGTTGTACCGAACTCTTTCATTAGCTCGTTTTTGACAAGAACCTTTAATCAAACCAATGTAATTTAAATGGGTTTGATCATAGGTTCTTGTCAAAAACGAGCTAATGAAAGAGTTCGGTACAACTCTACTTTAGACTACAGCTAGATCCAACTTGTTTATTTTAGACAAAAACCAATGATCAAACCAATGTAACTTAAATTGGTTCGACTTTAGGATTTTGTCTAAAATAGAAGGTATAGCGTGTTTTTTCAGAGTGTCCCAACACCAGAGCAACGCCTGCAATTTGTTGAAAGTTTTAATCAAAAGAATTATTTTATTCGTTAAACTCATCGTGCTGCTCGTCTTCCATTTTATGGCCTAGTACATAATCGTCCTTCAGAGCAGCTAATTCAAAGAACAATTGATCATATTCGGACTGTTACTGATCATGTCCATGCCGTGAGACGCCGAACAGTGGGCACTGCAGATGATCCTAATCAATGAATTCGTCGCCGTTCTCAGTAACTGGGCTGGTGTCCTTCCACTTTATGAAAGATTTTTTTTTGGTTGTGGAAAATTGATGTTCCACATGATGCCACATGGCAGAAATCATTTTTAAAAATTAATTTCATAAAATTTTCTTTTCAATAAAGTCCGTTTAATGGATATTAAAAATATAGTTCCTTATTTTATTATAAATTAAACTTGTGTCACTCTATAAAAAACACCTTTTATAGTTTGAGTCAGCTGTAGTTTAAATTAGACTACATTTGGGTCGAACTCGATCACCTGATCGTTTTTGACAATTACCTATGATGTTACCAATTCGACTTGGGTCCAACTAGCTCATTCGCTCAGTTTTGACAAGAACCTCTGATCAAACCCATTTAAATTACATAGGTTTGATCAGAGGTTCTTGTCAAAACTGAGCGAATGAGCTAGTTGGACACACGTCTAATAGAGGGCGAGACAGATAATATTTTTCCTGGCCAGTTTATTTCAAAGTAAATAATATTTTTGCATTTATGTGTAAGACGAATTCGGTAGGACCTCTGCCACATAAATAAATAAAAAAAATTTTCAAACATTTAACCCTTAAAGAAAAAATTATAAAAAAATAATAAAAATCGCAAGTGTATGTTTTTTTTTTTTTTTTTTTTTTTTTTTGTTTACTAGTAATTCAGTATGTTTCCGTTAGGAAATCATAATTCATGGCATTTCCCCAAAATTAAAAAAAAAAAAACAAGAAAGAAAACAATGAAAATAAAACAAACACTTAAATCTAACAAAAAGATAAACAAACATACTCGTGCATGTTTATGCACAACAAAATAAAAGCAAACAAATCTCAGCTATTTTTTTTTTTTCACTTGAAATTTTTTCTAATTGTATTCTTTATTAAGTCGTAAATTAATTCCGAAGAAAATCCTAATAAACGACGCTAATTTGCTGTTACTTAAAAACACTTAGGAAACGAAATGCTATGGCATGTTTGTTTGTACGCCGTTTGGTCATTTTACTTATTTTTTCCTTTAAATACGAGCAGTTGAAATAAATAAGAGATGTGGAGACGTAAATTGTATAAAACATGGCTAATTGTCTAATGTGTTTGTTTGTTTAGTAAAACATGTGCCGGCACACAAAGCAGCTCAAATTAGTGATGATTTTATATTAAAAAAGATAATCGTATGTGAATGTTATACAAAAATAACGAACAGCCAGTTAAAGCAAGAGTTGAAGAATTTTTGCCAGCTCGTAATTCCTTTTGGGTATCGTGACCCAAAATAAGGCCGATTTTATTATTTATGGTGATTTGAAATACTTTTGGAAAATATCGCTTTATAATTCAAACGCAGCAATCATATCATTCATTTTTTAATGTGCCATTAAAAATATATTTCTTAGATGTTTTCAATAAAACATTTAATTACACGTAATATTAATCTTAATTAATTTTGTTATTAAGTTAATTATACCTGCCATCGAAAATACAAAATGTTCGATGTGAGAATTTTCTACAGCGTTTGGTTTGCAAAAAAAAATCGTCTTCCCGTATAAACTAGACTTGAGTCCAACTAGCTCATTCGCTCAGTTTGGACAAGAACCTCTGATCAAACCTATGTAATTTAAATGGGTTTGATCAGAGGTTCTTGTCAAAACTGAGCGAATGAGCTAGTTGGACCCAAATCGAGTATAAACATGTGTTTATGTGGGAATATTAGCACGAACAACAACCTGCCCTGCAGCAGTGGAAATAATCATTCCCTTATAAACACCTCTATTATATTTCAGTAGTCGTGTAGCCGGCAGCCTGCTATCGTTATTATTATGTTTAATGCAATATAAAGATTGCATTAACTCAAAATGTACAAAGAACTTGTAAAATTGTTATCTATATTTATTAAATATGGCGGAGTAATGAAAATTTTAGGCAGAAAGATTTTGTTGTTTTGTTGCTTCTTTATCATGTTTATGCTAAAGATTCAGAAAAAACTATTTACATTGTGCTCATATACACAAAATTACCTTTCCAATTTGATTCGTTTCAACAATATTGGTGAACGTTAACATACCTAAAAGTATACTACAAAACTACATGTAGGGCATTTATTTAAAAGATGTTGCCTGATTAAATCCCAAAATAGAAAGCATTTATTTATAAGAATAATGTGGACTTGGAGGGTATTTTAAAATGCATTTTTTGGGTAATTGAGCTTGTATTTTTTCATTCTCATTTTTGTGCGTTTAATAAAGGGTGTTTCAATAAGAATGTATTTTTTTTCATTTCAAAATAAGAAAAGTTAATTTTTTAGGTTTTTGGGTTTTTTTATGGAAATAAAATATCCCTCAAATAGCCCTCATGGCTCTGATGACAGGCCATTACTATTTCCATAAAATTTGCCATGGGTTTTTCATATCTCGTTGTAACTAGACTTGAGTCCAACTAGCTCATTCGCTCAGTTTGGACAAGAACCTCTGATCAAACCTATGTAATTTAAATGGGTTTGATCAGAGGTTCTTGTCAAAACTGAGCGAATGAGCTAGTTGGACCCAAGTCTAGTTGTAACCCGAATTTTTGTTCAAAAATTGCATGAGAATTTTTCCAAGAAATTTTCTTAGTCTCAAATTCAACAATTTGATGTATTCACGAAACCATTTACATGGAAATGTTTTCATCGAAAATCATGACAGCTTTTTCAAAAAATTGTCAAACACTTCACTTAGCCCTATTGCTCATTGAATAAATTAACGACGCTTTCCAGGGTCTGCCGATTTCTTTTGTAAACGGCTTCATTTTTAATAATGGGCATAAACAGCTGTTAAATTTCGGAGTTGCCATTTGTGTAAAAAAATTAACACTTAATTTAAAAAGTGTATTCCTTCTAAAACACCCTATAATAAAATAGCTATTAATTAAGTCGAAGTAAGAGTTTTTACCTCAGTGCCTTGTACTTTAAGTTTCATATGATCTTCTCTAGTAGTTTTGCCATCTTTGCGCTTTTTCCAACAGTAGCCATCGCGTCGATAGCGTACTTTTTTACGGGAATACAGTAAAAGGGAACCACTTTTCGGCCTGTAATAGGAAAATAATTAAATGCCTTGTAAATATGAAATTAACATGAACCACAGCTGGGAATTATATTTAGAATTTAGTTATTTCCAATAAAATCTTTTTAATTTCAAGTTTTCTATAACAAATAAAAACAAGCAAAATGACTATATTCGACGATGTCGAATCTTGTATACCCTTCACCGACATACATACGTCTGGAGTATATAAATGCGTTCATTCCAGCCCTGGAACCATTTTCCTAAATCTCTCTTATTTTCCTTAATTTTTATTATTGTCTTATTTTCTTATTTTTTATTTTTATTACTAATTTATTTCTTTCCAAAACATCAAATATGTCTGATTACCAAAGACAAAATTTACTTTTATTTGGTTACTTTAATATTTCAAAAAAAGTTTAAATTTTCCAGCTCTGGAACTGTTTTTTTTACTTGGCTTTTCTGTAATGCCACTGACTTTCTTTCAAGAATATCAAATATATTTAATTTATAAAGAAATTAAATAATTATTAACTTTTATGTAAAAAAACGAAAATTCAATTGTCCATCTCTGGAGTCGCAGCTTTGATTTTGTTTGATTTTTTAAAACTAATTTATAAAACAGCAGGCGCTTGAATTTTTATACAGAAATTCTATTGATATTTCGGTTGAAATCGAATGCTTTAGTTTGGCCCCAGGCTTAATTAAAAAAAATTGTGGCCTAATTTTGTAAATCACTTTGCATGAGTGAAATTTATATGTACACAAAAAAAATTTCAAATATTTTTAATCTCTTTGCTTGTATTTTTTCACGAAAATTTCAAAAGAATGTTAAAGGCAAAGACTTTCAAAACGTTTGTTCGGCCAAGAAATTGTTTACGAAAAAATATTAATTAAATTTTATTTAAAAAAATTAAATACAATTTTTAAGAAATTTTTAAAAAACAATTTATAAAATAGCAAGCACAAAAAATTTTAAAGGCAAAGAAAAACATGACTTTCAGAACGTTTGTGCGGCCAAGAAATTGTTTACGAAAAAAAATAAAAAAGAATTAAATAAAAAAAAATTTCCCAAATTTTTTTTTAAAAAATTAAATTCAATTTTTAAGAAGTTTTTAAAACACAATTTATAAAATAGCAAGCAAAAACATGACTTTCAGAACGTTTGTGCGGCCAAGAAATTGTTTACGAAAAAAAAAATTTAAAAAAATTTTATTAAAAAAAAATTACTTAAATTTAAAAAAAAAAATTAAATTAAATTTTTAACAAATTTGATTTTCTTTTCCTATAAATTTTAATAACGCAAAGTGATTTACAAAATTAGGGCTTTAGTTTTATTTGTTTACTTTTATATACCAAAAAAAAGTTAAAATTTTCCAGCTCTGGATTTTGCTCATTAGCAATCTATTTGGCCTTATTTCCAATACATCTAGCCAAAACCGAAGTTTCTAGCTTTTCCAGAGGCTTCGGAAAATCATTTTCAAGTACAGACAGGAGAACACCGCTTAACACCCCAAAATAAATATACTTTATGGAAGCGCATATTAATATTGTGAAATGACAATTCTATGAAAAAAAGCAGACAAGAATTAAAAATTATATGAATGACTCACCTGGTTTTAACCTCTTTCGACTGCCATTCATTGTGTTTGTCGAAACTGATAAGAATCGCAGCGATTTCCTGCAACAGAAAGATAATAAAAATATTTATAAACAAAAAATCTCTGAAATTATTTATGAAGTGGAGATAAAACATTTTTATTTGTCCCCCCATGTTAATGACGCTGTTAGAACAATTATTAATTCTAAGGCGTAGAAGAAAAAATTAGAACGATAAGGTAACAACAACATGTTGGCCTTGAATGATAAAAATTCCAAGCTTTTGTAAAATCGGCAATTTTAGTTTCAATTAATTTCGTTGCAGAGTCAAGAAATACAAAATCTTCTTGCACACGTTTTATTTAGTGTAACAATTTTTTATTTAATTTTTTTCCTGCCCGTTAATAAAACATTTGAAATTGACCTTGTATTTAATGTCTTCATCATAAATATGAATGATTTGATATATTTTTTATTTATTTTTTTGAAAATGAAAAAATGTGCTGAATTTTATAAATATTTCATACATTTTTATGCAGGCCTTTTCACAATATATTTATTTATTTTTTATGGGTAAAGACGTGCGTGAGCATATCTAACAGCTGCACGTTATGGCTAAGACATCGTAATGTTTGCTAAAACACACGCACACACACATACACATACAATAAATATTGTATCGTTTAAATAAAATAAAGTGTAGTGCTTTATTTCCTTTTTTGAGATATAAAATCATGGAATCATTGATTCATTGAAATGCTGATTGAATCAAAATTACCGCTGGATTACTTTTTTTTTACTTAAAAGTCAAAGTAATTCGGAATAGAAAACCAACAACAACAGCAACATTGCATTTTTGTATCGTGCAAAGGGAAATAGATTTTGAGCGATCCATTTGATTTGTTATTCTCGATTTTATTTTTTTATTTTATTTTTTCCTTGCAAACACGTGGAAGTGTGTGGAAGAGAAACACACTCGTATTAGAGCACACGATTACCATCTTTTCCATTTTATGACAAACTTTTGCATCTTGTGAAAAAAAACATTTTTTTTTTTTGATGGATGTGTGTTGTTTGCGTGGCACAGTGTTTAGAAATTAGATATCGCTTAAACAATTTTTGGGGGACACTACAATATCAGTGTGGAATTTTAAAGTAGTAATTTATGAGGCAATTTCACTAGAGTGGAATTGATGGCAAAGTGTGGAATACAATTAGGCGTTTTCTTTTTTTTTTATCTTGGACCAGCACTCAGGGGATGAACCCTATATATACAATGCATTGCGCCGGAACTAAAAACGGGGGGATAGTATTGAGGGGACAGATTAGGAAAGATGAGAAGATAGACATTTGTTTTTGTAGCTATTTCAACCTTTTACTTCGCCGGCTAATTTTTGCTACAGGGCCGACGGCGTTTTAGAAATGTTAAGTTCCATTAATTCAGAAAATTACATTATGAGAGTCAATAAATGACGTGGCATATTTTTTTAAGTTATGGACGAAGATAATTTAAATTTAGTTTTAAAATAAATAAATGACAAATTCTTCAAAATAAGCACCGTAGTACTAATGAAGTGAATCTTCAAGCATAAAAGCAGTAAAGATCGGATCACCTTTTCGACGCACGCACGCACCTAACCTAACCCAAGTGACCACAAGACAATTAATGAACTCACTTAAACTAAATGTTCAACAGAAGGTTACCTACTACTCCTGTCCGTCAATGGTTGGTTCTCGGTATCGCTTGAGCCTAAAATTATCTCAATGCATGTATGCCGCAATTCAAAAATATGTGGCAGAATACAGAGGATTGTTTAATAAAATGAAATAAAATGCCTGGTATAACAGTTTCTTTTTCAATAATAGTATTGAAAAATACAATTCAATTGAACAAGTTTTTAAACCGTAAATACCTTTCCAGTGATATATTACAAGTCCGTAGCATTAATATATAAAGCATTTAACTAATAAACATGTGCAAAATTGGCGCACTGTGAATGGTTTCATCAAAATGCCTACTATGCACTTCTCATACTTTGGACTTAGGCTCAGCAAAGATTTATAATTGTTTGATTGTTTTTGTTTTAGTAACGAATTGTTTGTATTGTGCCACACTGTATATTCTTCTTTCAAAATGCCTACTATGCACTTCTCATACTTTGCACTTAGGCTCAGTAAAAATTTATAATTGTTTGATTTTTGTTTTAGTGACGATTTTTTTTGTGTCACACTGTATATTCTTCTTACAAAGTGCCTACTATGCACTTCTCATATTCTTTCAAAATGCCTACTACGCACTTCTCATAGTTTGCATTTAGGCTCAGTAAATATTTATAATTGTTTGATTGTTTTAGTAAAAATTTTTTTTTGTGCCACACTGTATATTCTTTCAAAATGCCTACTATGCACTTTTCATACTTGCACTTAGGCTAAATAAAGATTTCTAATTATTGGTGAAATTTTTAATTGCGATTTCTTTTTTTTTTTTGCTCTTAATTAAACTTGTGGTGATGTGTTACAATCAGGGACCGGAAATAAGAGTTATTTTTCAATTTTTTAAGAAATAAATCATACATAAATGAACATCATAGAAAACTTTTAATTACACCATCATGATTTTTAGGCGAAATGCATTTAACAAATTGCATGATTTTTAAATTTTTGATTTTTATTTTAACAATCAAAAGTAAGAGTTATTTTTGATTTTTATTTTTTTAAATGAAATATAAGAGTTATTTTTGATTTTTATTTTTTTAAATGAAAAATAAGAGTTATTTTTGATTTTTATTTTTTTAAATGAAAAATAAAAGTTATTTTTGATTTTTATATTTTTAAATGAAAAATAAAAGTTATTTTTGATTTTTATATTTTTATATCAATAATAAAAATCAATTCAAAACTCTCCTTTATTTGTTGATGCCGTATGTATTATAATATGCTGCTTCATTCAAATTTCTATATGAATATAATATATTATGTGACTTATCCATTATCAGCTATAAAAACATGAATGCATAGAAATAGCTTATAAGTTTTGGCTGCCATTCAAGTCAGTGTTAAGAAGTCGTTTTCAGGTGTTCAATTTTACCATTATAATTGATTTTGAATGTTCCTCACATAAATTATATCTCAAATCTCCCAATATTAATCTGAGTGCTGAAAATGACCTTTCTACACTGACTTGAGTGGCAGGTACAGAATGAACAATTAAAGCTAATTATCGAAGCCATGGAAACACAAACATATTACCTATGTCACGTATTTTTAATTGATTTTTATTATTGATATAAAAATATAAAAATCAAAAATAACTTTTATTTTTCATTTAAAAAAATAAAAATCAAAAATAACTCTTATTTTTCATTTAAAAAAATAAAAATCAAAATTAACTCTTATTTTTCATTTAAAAAAATAAAAATCAAAAATAACTCTTATTTTTCATTTAAAAAAATTAAAATCAAAAATAACTCTTATATTCTATCTAAAAATATAAAAATCAAAAATAACTCTTATTTCTTGATTTTTTTTGATAAAAGTCATAACAGTTACGGTCCCTGGTTACAATGGCGTAGCGAAATCTCTATTGATCCTTTCTGCTAGTGTAACGATTATGAAAAATATTCCATTCTTAAAAAAAAAGGTTCGGTTTGAATACAAATTCTTCCTTTATATTCTGATTTAATTTTTTATACTCTCCAAAAAAGAATTAAAAATTGGACCCTTAAAATTTGGTATAGATACATTTTTTTGAAGGATAGCACAGCTCAAGTTCATAAATGACTTGAATCGGTCGAGAGGGAAAAAAGTTCCTCTAAGAAAAACTTAACCAATCTCTAAAAAATTTTAAAGGATCGTGCGATTTAACTCCTTAAGTTTTTTTGCGGTGCTCATGATTATAGGGACTAGCCCAGATAAAGCTATTTCTAGTTTGTGTGATAGTGTTGACTATCTTAAATTACTAAACAAAAAAAATTTGAAATTAACAAATCACAATTAACAAAAAAAAAAAAAAAGATGTGTGATGTCGTGGGTCACTTGATAGCAACGAAGTTCCTTTTATTATAAAAATATTAATTTTAAGTTCTATTCGAGATGTGAAGAAAATAATTATACGGGTATACATTTTTTATTATGATTTTTTTTCGCACTGCAACGAAAATACAGGATCAATTTTGTTCCCCAACGAAATTGAATTCTGCCACGGCACGGCTGCGTATGATTAATATTTGTTTGTATGGAATCGTATTACTCATACGTCTTAAACATTTGATTTAGAAACAAAAAATCTTACGTTACGGACGTTTTTTTCCCCGGTTAGGGTACTGCTCCGCATCGTTCGTTCCAAAAAAAAATTTTATAATAATAAATTTTTTTATATTTATTTCAAAAATTAAATCAGTTATTACAGTAAAAAGTAATTTAAGGATCTATGGATTTATTTACCGGCATGAATCTATTGCATAGTATGCGGCGTTTGACGAATTTTGGTGACACTATAAAAATGTATTTTCATATAAAAAAATTATTTATTAATTTTGACGACCATTATTCGTTCCGAAAAATTCATCGTTCGATGAATAAGAGATAATCCCCTTTATTCTGTAACTATTTGTCAATAACGCGTCAAGTCGATATAAAAACAAGTAAAAACGTTATATTCGACCGGGTCGAATCTTAAATACTCTCCAAATATTTAGTAAGTGAATTTAAAATGTTTAACTTGGTGGGACAGAGTTCCTTTATATAATATCGTACGTCAACGCCCACTAAAGGGAGCGGGGTTCAAAAATAGACAATATCATGTTTTCCACAGACGAACGTATGGGCATTGCTAAACCGTCTTAAACTTCATCACCAATCAAGAATATACATATTTACTTTATAGGGTCCAATTCTCTTTGGAGGGTATAAAAACTGTATTTTGGCGGGGTCGCTCTGGCAAGGGCTGTGGGGGAAACATTTCACCTTTGTCGTAAAACTCTAAAAATAAATGCTTGTATTATATACAAAATTTAAAAAAAAATTTATTTATTTTTTATAGGGTCATTTAGCGGGCAAAGAGGGAGGAGGGGGTAGGGCAAAAACAGGCAGTCATAAAATTCTAAAAATAAATGCTTGGGATGATTATATACAAAATTAAAAATTATTTTTTTTCATAGGGTCATTTAGCGGGCAAAGGGGGAGGAGGGGGTAGGGCAGAAACAGGCCGTCATAAAATTCTAAAAATAAATGCTTGGGATGATTATATACAAAATTTAAAAAAAAATTTTTTTGTAGGGTCATTTAGAGGGTGAAGGGGGAGGAGGGGATAGGGGCAGAGTAGTACCAGGTTTCGTCTCAGCTTCGTCATTAAGGCTTAAAAATTTTATTTTTAAAGAATGTAGGCTTAAGTAAAACAATTTGTTAAATTTTTATGCTATTTTTGCATATAATAACGCCCACTAAAGTGGGCGGGGTCCACGAATAATTTTTGTTTTATTTTATGGCTCCAGTTTAAGGCGTTGGACCGTATTTGACATAAAAATATATCATTTGCTTAACAAAATAACCAAAAAACTTTAAAAATTATGTTGTTTTTTCTGTGTTGGTTTAGTTCTTCTTAGGGGAACTTTTTTCCCTCTTGCCCGACTTAGCCCATCTTCGAACTTAACCTGCTCTAAGCTTTAAAATATATTTATGCCAAATTCCAAGAGTCTAGCTCTTTTCGTTTGGACTGAATCGTGATTTCCACAGACGGACATGCTCAGATCGTCTTAGATTTCATCACTGATCAAGAATATATATACTTTATGGGGTCTGAGATGGATATTTCGATGCGTTACAAACGGAATAGCAAAGTGCATATACCCTCCAAATTCTTTTTTTGGAGGGTATAACTAGGGCACTTACCAATTCCTTGTGGACAGCTTAACTACTTCCGACATGCTGTGACCACTCTGCAAGGTCTTGGATATGCCAATAGGCTGTCAAAATTGTTAATTTGAAAAGAAAAAGAGTACAGACGTGTTCTATTTTTGATATTGTCTTGACGTGACATTGACAAACTGTTACGGAATAAAGGGGAATGTCACGTGCTGTTGCTGAAAAAGCATTTAACTACATCCACAGGCCTGGCCATGATCATATAACCTTCTTAGTAAAGGGCTAAGTGCGTACTAATATTTTCAACTAACCCACAGATGACAGATTGACATAAGCCACTGCATGTATTTAATTTACACACACTGACTATAGCGCTCGAGAAAAAAAAACTGAGCACGTTGAGTTTGAGTGTATTTGAAATTCGCGACAATATGTCACTCTAAAGTGGCTTTACATAATGGACTACTGCGTACCGCAGATGCTTAACAAATAAAAATCACACAAGCAAAAAACAAAAACAAAAGCAAAAAACCAAAAACGCTGAATGTCATGAACTCTTTTATTTTTTGTTTGTTTCCCATATATAAAACGGGTAAATCATATACGTCAGTTTGCCCAAAAAGAAAAGATATAAAGTCACATTAAATTATTCATAAAATACCAGCGAATGGATAAAAAAAATATAAAAAAATAAAGAAACACAAGCCAAACATCAGTTATTTAAATTGATAAGTACAAATGGATTTTTTTTTCTTCTTCTTCTCCCTCTGATGTGCCAAAGCAATTTTTATAAATAATCAAATTTTTCCTCTTTTTTAGTTTTATGTTATGAAATTTAACGCATATAATTTTTCGACATTTATTTGTTATTAATTGATTAATTTTTATATAAAGAAAGCTTGTAAAAAAAAGCCAACAACAACAACAACCAGGACAGGAAAAATTCCAACATGTCAAGTTAAATATTTTGCATAAATAATGCGAAAGACAATAAAAATAGCTGGTGACTAAAAAAGCGGATATGAAAAAAGCAAAAATTTAAACAACAGAGTCCTGATATAACACCTGTAAATTAAAGGAGTGTGGTTTGCTTCACTGTGGTAGTTAGCACACACACACACACGCTGACTGGTCAGTTTAGATGGTGGCCTGATGAAAGTCACACGTACAAACTCATGTTGCTGTTTGTGTGTCAAGGAACACTGTTTCTATCCAGTTTCTCTTGTGGTTTAATAAAAAATTTTAAATCATTTCCTGCCCAGCATATTTTAGTTCTCATTCAAAACCGCTTTGCCAGTTAAGGAAGTCAAGTACACACTCACACACACACACACAAACACACATCTTGGAAAAGAAGTATGAGAGCAGGAAATTGTAAAAATATTTACTTGGGCCATATAACAAATTTTCATTAGGGCATAAAATTGTTCCAACGCACACTCACACACACACACAAATGTGCACATTTTTAAACCCGAAATTTCCTAGAGAAGGAGGCAAATTGTTACTTATAAGTATCAGTATACTGAGGAGTTTAAGTGTATGTATGTATGTGTGTGTGTGTGTGTGTGTGTGTGTATGAGTGCACATGTTTACATGCATTTATATCCTTATGTGTGGGTATTGTGTGAAAAGTATGTGTGTGCGCGCTTGTCCTTCCAGCAATACTTTTACTATAAACAAGGTGCGAAAAAGCACTTCCTTCCGCGTGGCCTGTGGCATGTGGCATGTGCACTGCATGCAGCTGCATGCCATATTCTTATTTTCTACTTTTTGTTCCGGTCACTCATTTTACGGCCGATGGTCAAATATTTAAGATGATATAAATCTGGAAAAGTACACGCGGAAAATTTATAAAACTCTTTTCAACGAAACTTGTATTGAGTTCTTTAGAAAATATATTTATTAGGGCGTGTTATTCAGCAACCCACTTTCAGGCAAACAGTTCACGTGGCCAACACAATTTTTTTTTCGTGCCCACTATTAAAGGAGGGGAAGGACAAATAAAGAAATATGACCGATTTGTATGAAATTTTATGGAAAATTTCGCTATTTGTAATACTTCAATATAGTGACTAAAAAAGTGGGCAGTGCCACGCCCATTTAGGGATATTATTAATTTTAAACTACTTCTACTTAACCGATTCTAATGAAAATTTACTCACAGATTGACTTCCTTTATAAATACAATATTATGATTAGAAAAGTGGGCAGTGCCACGCCCACTCAAAAGAAATATATATATTTTGTAATCACTTCTTCTAAACTGAATCTTATGAAACTTGGCATACACTTTGAATTCCGCTATAAATAAAATATTATGATTAGAAAAGTGGGCAGTGCCACGCCCACTCAAAAGGAATATATATTTTGTAATCACTTTTCTAAACTGAATCTTATGAAACTTGGCATACACTTTGAATTCCGCTATAAATAAAATATTATGCTTAGAAAAGTGGGCAGTGCCACGCCCATTCAAAGGAAATATCATTTTTAAATAACATATTTCTGCTTAATCGAATGTCATGAAACTTAGCACACACATAAAGTTTCACTACAAATACAATATTATAATTAGGAAAGTGGGTAGAGCCACGCCCACTTAGAGTATATATTATTTTTAAATTACTTCTATTTCAACGAATTTAATGAAATTTGGCACAGACATAAAACTTCGCTATAAATAAAATATTATGATAAGAAAAGTAGGTGCAGCCACGCCCACTCAAAAGAACATATTATAAGAAAAGTGGGTAGAGCCACGCCCACTCAAAGGAAATATATTTTTTTAATTATTTCTTCTAAACTGAACCTTATGAAACTTGGCACATACAGTAAATTCTAATTTAAGAGCAATATTATAAAGTCAGAAATGGGCAGTGCCACACCCATTTAAAATAAATATTAGTTTTTAATAACTTGTACTTAACAGAATCTTATGATAATTGATTCACACACTAAATTCCACTATAAATACAATATTATGTTGTAAAAAAGGGCGGTGCCACGCCCATTCAAAGGAAATATTATTTTTAAATTACTTCTACTTCACCGAATTTTATGAAATTTTGCAGACACATAAAACTTCGCTATAAATAAAATATTATGATAAGAAAAGTAGATGCAGCCTCGCCCACTCAAAAGAAAATATTATTACAAAAAAAGAGGGTGTAGCCACGCCCACTAAAAGGAAATATATTTTTTTAATTATAAACTGGACCTTATGAAATTTGGCATATACAGTAAATTCTACTTTAAATGCAATATTATAAAAAGATAAAAGGGCAGTGCCACGCCTATTTAAAATAAATATTAGTCTTAAATTACTTGCAATTAACCGGCTCCTATGATAATTGATTCACACATTAAATTCCACTATAAATACCATATTATGATTAGAAAAGTGGGTGGAGCCACGCCCACTCAAAAGAAATATATATTTTTCTAATTAGTAATTCTAAACTGAATCTTATGAAATTTGGCATACACTTAAAATTCCACTATAAATACAATATTATGATATAAAAAATGGGCGGTGCCACGCCCATTCTAAAGATATATTGTTTTCGAATTACTTTTACTTAACCGAATCTTATGAAAATTGATTCACTCATTATGTTCCACTATAAACATAATATTGTGATTGGAAAAGTGGATAGAGCCACGCCCTCTCAAAAGAAATCTTTTTCGTAATTTCTTCTTCTCTATAAATACAATATTATGAAACAAATGGCCAGTGACATGCCCATTAAAAGCAATCCTTTCTTGTCCACCGCCTCTAATCAACCGAATGTTATAACATCTGATACACGATTTAATTATTTGAATAATGAAATAAACAATTTAAAAAAAACATCTTTCCAGTGCAAATAACATTCAAACGATTTATTTATTATTTGTAGATTATTATTGAAAATTTTTTTTATTGTGTCCATTGAGCATGAACCCAAACATATTTCACACAATGCAATAGAAATTTATTGGCTGTTTTTTTAAATTTTTCACTATTTTTCCCACAAATCTGGCCGTATGACGTCAATGGTGGCTTAAAATCCTTCATTTCTTTACCATGAAAGTTTAGTTATTTGTTTTTTTTTTTTCAGTGTATTCGACTTTTCTTTCATAACATCTCTTGGGAGCTGCTGCTTAGTTAAGTACAAGTACGTTTGCAAATGAAATAAAATAAAATTATATCCTGAAGGCTCACGTAATTTTAAAAGTCAACTATTTACAATGAAAAACTTGTATTTCATTTCGTTGCTTTTTATTATATTTTCATTTTTATTTTCGCTGTTTTACTTGTGAATTAAGACCAACCGCAAATATTCATTTGTCAGATGTAAAATTTAAAGGCGGCCGGCCATTCTCTGCTGCCTGCCTGCCTGCTAAATAAAAAAAAAAGCGTAAAAGCATTTATTTGAATTTGGGGGCCATCATGGCACATGGCCAACAGCAACAACAACGAGAGGCCAAAGAAGTCAGAAATGATGATGTTGATTATGATGGGTTTTCGAAATGATACAACATATTTTAATACAATTTAAGTATTTATAGATTGTCAGAGTGAAAGTTGGTGGTCGGTCGCCATAATACTGGACAAACACTTAATACCGAAAGTATTTAATACATTCGCACACTCGGGCTCATACTCGTGCCGTACGAATGTATAAATAAATGCCAACCAAGTCTATAAAACAAGTTGACTAAATTAAAAATAAAAGTTTATTAAAATACCAAAAAGTACGTACAAATAAAAAATTAAACAACAAACATGTAAAATGCTGTACAAAAAATATACTACAACCAAAAAAATGCACAATAAAAAAAAATAAAACAAAAAACCAATGAATGAGAATGACCCGTACGTACGAGTATTTAGTGAAGCAACATTCCGAACGTTTGGCAAAGTGGAAAAGTCAACCTGTACGGATGTTAAATATGTACGAGCAATATTTGGTTGGATGGTTGTTGGTTAACTAGTTGGATGGTTTGTTGTTGTGTTTGTAATTGGTATGAAATCTAACCCAGCAATAGTTTTAAGGACAAGTTGGAAGATTAAATTAAATATTTATAAACCACGTCACACTTTAAGCTCTGCATCTGTCGAAGATTACGATGTCCAAGAACCAGAAAATAGTTCGTTCAAGTTCCGTTTAACAAACATTTTTTTTAAATTATTTTTGGAAACAGCAGTTTTTGAAAAAAATACTTATGGGAAATGTTGTTATTAAAAATAGTCCTTTTTTGCAAATATAATTTAAAAATATACTTTTGAGATATAAAAACGTTGGGAGAAGGTACTTTCTGAGAGAGAGATAGAAAGAGAGGGAGAGCGGTTTCGATAATGGTACTTTATGAAAAGAATACTTTTTAAAAAATAAAGTACTTTCAAGAACAGGTATTTATTTAAAAGAAGGGCTTTTTGAAAAAGGTAATTCTTTGGAAAAAGCTCTTTTTAAAAAAAGCACTTTTAAAGAAAAAATTTATTTAAAAAAGTGTATGTATATGTTCTTTTGACAAAACATACTTTTTTTAAAAGGTGCTTTGTTGAAAAAAACTACTTTCTTAAATTGTTCTCTTTAAAAGGGATAATATAAAATATAAAGGTACTTTTTAGAAAATGCACCTTTTTGAAAAAGTACTGTTTAGAAAATGCACCTTTTTGAAAAAGTACTCTTTGGGAAAGGTACTATATTGAAAAAGTACTTTTTTGAAAAATTATTAATGGAAAAAGTACTTTTATGCAAAAATTCTTTTTGGAAGAAGTTCTTTTTGGAAAGGTACTTTTTGTAAAAAGTACTCTTTGAAATGGGTACTTTTTGGAAAAGCTACTTTTGAAAAAAAAATACTTTTTGGAAAAGGTGCCTTTTGGAAAAGGTTCCTTCCTAAAAACGTACTTTTTGGAAAAGGTACTTTTTGGAAAAAGTATTTTATGCAATGAATAAGGTACTTATTTTAAAAAGTATTTTTTGGGAAAGGTAGTTTTTGAAAAAGGTACTTATTTTAAAAAGTACCTTTAGCGAAAGGTACTTTTTGGGAAAAGTACTTTTTGGGAAAAGTACTTTTTGGAAAAGGTACTCTTTCGAAGAAGTACTTTTTGGAAAGGATACTTTCTGGAAAAGGTACTTTTTGGAAAAGATACTTTTTGGAAAAATTATGTTATGCAGCTGCTAGTGAATAAGGAAGGTACTTATTTTAAAAAGTAATTTTTGGGAAAGGTAGTTTTTGAAAAAGGTGCTTTTAAAAAAAGTACTTTTTGGATAAGGTACTTATTTTAAAAAGAATCTTTAGCGAAAAGTACTTTTTGGGAAAAGTACTTTTTGGAAAAGGTACTTTTTCGAAGAAATACTTTTTGGAAAAGGTACTTTCTGGAAAAGGTACTTTTTGGAAAAGTGCTTTTAAAAAAGGTATTTTATTATAAAAATTACTTATTGGAAAAAGTTCCTTTTGAAAAGGGTACTTTTTGGAAAAAGTTCCTTTTGGAAAGGGTGCTTTTAAAAAAGGTACTTTTTGGAAAAAGTTCCTTTTGGAAAGGGTGCTTTTAAAAAAGGTACTTTTTGGAAAAAGTTCCTTTTGGAAAGGGTGCTTTTAAAAAAGGTACTATTTGGAAAAAGTTCCTTTTGGAAAGGGTGCTTTTAAAAAAGGTACTTTGTGGAAAAGTTACTTGTTGGAAAAAATTCCTTTTGAAAAAGATACTTTTTGGAAAAAGTTCCTTTTGGAAATGGTACTTTTTGAAAAAAGTACTTTTTGCAGCTGCTAATGAGTAATTCTAGAAAGCAAAGCGTACCTTGAACGATTTCGCGATATGAAATGAAACGTAGCCACCTAGCCTTTACGAAAACTACGGAGTTTCGCAATGTTTGCTTCCGTGTAATCTTTCTGAAAGTTTCCGTTAATTCAAACTCTCCCCACAGACTTTAGAAATTCAAATTAAATGTTGCTGGGTTGGACGACGTTACCTACGAGGCGAATGAATAAATGTAATATTGTTCAAATACAAAACATAAATAAAATTACGCACGCTTATTTTGGTCGTGTAACAACCAACCAACAAGCAGTTAAAACAAACAATACAAAACAACTTGAAACTACAAAAATTGTCCTCTGTTGCTGGTGCTGCTACTGGAGTCATATGGATAGAAACAGCCGAGCGAGTTTTCAGGCGAGATGGATGCATTTTTACCGGCAATTGGTTTAACAACAAAAAAAAATTATATATGACCAGAGGAGGGTGCGGGCAACCACATTGTTTTAATTTTTCCCAAACTTAAACAGTGGATAAACAGTTTTTTATTCGGTTTCATAAAGTATCGCAAAGTAACCATAAAAATGAGTAAAAATAAAACAAGAGAAGAAAGGGAAAGAGAGAGGGAGAGAGATACCAAAACAAGAGGTTAAATATTAAAAGTTATTGTTTACGAAATTTGCCTGCACACAGATACAAACACACACATCCACACACACACTCACACATGTACGGAAAACACATAAACTGTTTTTAAAAAGTTTAATTAATAAAATCAAAGTAAATTTTCCTCATATTTTTTTTTTGGCTGAAAGTTATTGTGGTGAAAAGTTTTAGACGTGAGAAAATTAAGATGTTTTATTCTAGTGCGAAATTGTTATGCGCAATTTAAATTTTTTATAATCAGTGGACTAGTTAAAATTATTGAAATATGTGACCTGGATTTTTATGAAAGAGATTATAAAAGTCATCAAATTTTTTTTTTGTAAAAATAAATTTGCTTATTTGGTGTGATCTGATTCACAATTCAGTACTGATCAGAGGCCATGTCGCGTTAACTCTTTTTTTTTTTAATGCGAAACGTGTTTTTTTATTTACCATCTATGAAGACGCCGCTGTGACTGTGGTGATGCTATCCTATTAGTATAGAGATCGTGGGTTTGATACCCGTCAAAGACTTTAGGTGTTTGTGACGTCTTTAGGTAACACGATGGGACCTACTAGGACCCAAGTGGGCTGGGATTTGTTAATCGAAACTGGTAGCCTTCTTATGGTTATTATTCGTCAGTGTGTCCAACAGGTAATGGAACTAGTTTCATCCAGTGACCACAATAAACAGCACGCGAAAATTATTTCTAAAGAAAAACCGTTACTGTTTTTCGTCGACATGCATTTTTCTGCTTGGCAGACAATTTTTTAAATACTTTTCGATTCGATTACGAATGCGATATAGAAACTTTTATCTAAGTTGTTAAAAGAAAATTTGGAACATATTGCCAATGATTATTTCTTGTTCGATGAAAAAATTCAGAAAATAGGACATAAAGAAAATAGTGAAACAGCAACACAGATGATGAAATTGTAGCGGCTTGCGAAAACAGCTGTTCTGCTCTGCAGTGTAATTTGGATAATTAAAATTGATGTTGAATTTTCTTTGTGCATTGGAATATTTAACGTGTCCTTGTGAATTTTAAACAAATTTTCGAACAATTAATCTATCAATCTTAATTAAATTTAATATAGCAAAAAAAATTTTTTTTCGTTACAAAATACTTATATACAAATATTTTTAATTTTTCTTAGCGATTTTGGGTAAAGACTCCCTGATGACATGCAGAATTATATTATTTAATAACAGTTCACTAAAAAATATAATTTTAACTATTGAATATTGCATGATAATTTTTTTTCTTGGACCAGCACTCATGGGATGACCCCTACATATATGATGCATTGTGCCAGACAGAGCTGTTAAATTTGGATTACGATTACTAATCAATTAGATTAATTTTAAAAAGAATGGTATTGATTATATAATTCTCTTTTTAAAAATTTCTGATTATTAATTAATTATGACTACAAATAATCAAAAAATAATTAAGATTAGTCAGGATTACGAGAAAATAATCAAAAATAATCAAACAAATAATTGACTACTTTCAAGGATTATTTTTGATTAGTTTCGATTATTTTTTTAAAAATTTAGAATGCGCATCATTTTATACATACATTTTATTTTGAAAAATTTGCATTTAAAACATAAAAAAATTAATGACAAGCATACGTTAAAATATGTGATCATTTTACTTGTATTGATAACCAAAATAAATAAATTATTTATAATAATAGTTATTTTTAACAAAAAAAAAATTTTTTTTGGTTGCTATGATGCTTATTTATAACCAAAATATTTTTCTGGTTGACATAATGGTTGTTTATAACCAAAATTCTATCGTTCTCAATGTAATTGGTTACGGTAATCAATATAATATAAATGCGACCATAATGGCTAAAAATTTCCAAATGCATATAAAGGGCTCCGAAATAAAAACATAGCAGTTATTTTCGGTCCCTGCTTTATACGAATAGATCACAAACCCGTGAACCCGTGATAAATAAGAAGAATGCAGAATCATGAAGAATGCAAATAGGTTGTCAATTATCAAATCGATGCACATCAATAATAATAACAAAAAATAAAAAACAACAACTAACATTAAACAGCATTGGTATAATTTCGCAAAATAAAAATAAAAGTAATCAAAAACAATCAAAAGTAATCTTCGAAAGTAGTCAAATTATTTTTAGATTACTTTTGATTATTTTTTCGTAATTTTTATTAGTCTTGATTATTTTTCGATTATCTGTAATCGTAATCAATTAGCAATCGTGCGAATCTGCAAATAATCGTAATGTAATCATTACTTCACCTTTAAAAAAAAAAAATCTAATTACTAATTGTTATGATCAGTAATCATTACTTAACAGCTATGGTGCCAGAACTAGGAAAGTTGGTTATGGGAAGGAGGATAGAGAGAGAGAGACGTTCGAGTTGAACCTTCTCAAGTTAAAAGTGGCAGGAAATTTAAATTTTAAATATTACAAGACAGAAATATTATGAGAATGATTTTTTTTTGCTATAATCTGGTTTGTAAAAATTCTAGGCACAATTTTTGTAATAAAAAATATCAATTCAAAGAAGTTAAATCGTCATCACCTTTTACAAATACCACACAGTTTTGTTGTGGTACACTTTTAAATATCCTATCGTTTACCAATATTAACCAAACAGATATGATTTAAAAGGTATTTTTGCGCAGATGCGCACAATATAAATATTTTTGGCAAATACTTAGCATTAAATTATTAAAAAGCAGTTGCATAATTTGATGAAAAAACCGCAACAAAATATTTTTTAATTGCAAACATCCTTACACATAAATATCAGTCATCTAAGATCTTTCTATAATTTTTTATTAACTTGTAGAAAGAAAACACGTTGCTATTTCTCTTTTGCCAGATGTTGTGAAACGGAAAAAAGATATATGAAAAGTTATTTATTAATTTTCTTCAACTTCAGTAGCCGCTAACTTGAAGGAAGAATTGCCTTATAAAAGACCCTAATAAAAACAAATCTGCTGATTACTCTAGATTATTTTCAATGTTGGCAATGCCAACAGCGTGCTGCTCTTCTAAATTATTATTGCAAGATTTAAATTATAATTAAAAAAAATCTTGATAATTTTGTGCCCAACCCACTGTGCACTGTGACATATTGTGACCATTCCTTAATGTTGTCTGTTTGCAACTGGTTAAACTTTTAAACTGTTCAAGTAAATGCTTGTTAATGTCAACACATTCTGACTTCATGTTATCCTGATGATGACTTCTTTATATTCACTCGCCATTTACAATACGCGCGTCGTCGTCATTGCCATGCAAAAAAAACAAGTAAACAAAATTTTTCGTCTTCATGGCAAACAAACACAACCAAACAGGAGATATTAAATTTAAATAAAATGAAATAAGAAATAAAACTACAAAAGCAAAAGAATGATGGATAGATGTTCCTAAATGCAGCCAAGTATTTAAAAAAAAAAAAAAAAGAACTTACACTTGGAATGTGTGCACTCGAGGATGAATGATTTTACTTTGAATAATCTGCTTTCTTCAAAACGTTTTTGGTACGAGTATTTATAGTCTTTTCAAATGGTGAATGTAAAATATTTAAGTACTTGACTGTTAAACTTTGCAATACAACAAGAAAAAAAAAAAGAAAAACAAAATAGAATATAACTGACCTCATTTGTATTCCAACGATGACGTTGTGACGGGAAACTGTCAGCTCTTGGCAAGCTTTCTAAATTGTCTGGTAGTTTGATAGGATCTCCATCTGAAAATAAAAGTTAAAAGTAGTAACAATAAATAAACAGACATTAGAATACAATAAATATTTTGTTTTTATACCCTGATAAAGGACAATTTTTTTTGTTTTTTGCAAGCACATAAAAAATATCGACAACAACAGCACAGGAAAATCAATTTGTGTTCGAAGAGCTTTGGAAGTTTACGGCTAACACGAAAGCATCAGCATTAAAATAAACACTTGAATAATAATGAAAACAAAAAACAGATCTATTTGATTTAAAAAGCATACGATTTGCCTTTAAACGAAAAACAATTGAATTTGAATGTAATTTGTAAAAAATACAAATTAAATCACTTTTTATAAATTATTTTTCCATGACTATTTTAAAAATGTCAGCAAGAATTCATTATAGCCCAGTGGAAAAGGGTTTCCTTAGAATGCAATTAAATGAAGCATTACGATCAGGAAAAGGAGGCGTTCGGCATTATTTCTTGTCTTGTGTTGTTTGCTTAATTTCTTTTATTATTTTCTAATTCCAATTTATTCACTCTTATCATGAATTATTTTTCCCTTTTCCCTAAAATTGCAACCATGAAAAAATTCCCTGTGAATGATTTCATGTTAAAATTAAATTCCCCTTATTGTGAATGATTTGTTTCCCTTGAGTTTTTACACTTTTTCCCTCAATTTATTCACTTAGTTGTTTTTGCTGGGGAATAGAGTAGAAAATGTAAGTATTTTCTATTATAATTCGAATATTAGAGTTTCTAAATTTTATTTTAGGAACAAGATCCGTTAATAAGACACAAAGTGATATTTTTCGCAACAAATCAATTGCCTGCGTGTTTGTAAAACTTGTTGCTCCAATTCTAAAGATTAAGAATATTTTTAATTTGTTTCGTTTGGGATTCCAAAATGTATTCAAATTATTTTACTGCTAAATATTTAGCCATACTTTTTTTTAAATTTTTTTAAATTATTTTATAAATGTAAATTATTGTATTCTGATATTTTTAAGTTTAAGGTCTATTTATGTTAAATTAATTTTTAATTTCAATATATTAATAAAATAATTAATTTCCTGAAGAAGTCACACAAAGGAGTGACGAAATATTGAAATTAAAAATTAAATTCAAATAAAGAGACCTTAAGCTTAAAAATATCACAATACAATAATAATTAAAAAGAGATCAAGGAACCAGAAGAATTTAATAAATGTCAATTTTTCAAAACAACTTTCTTTGATTTTTCGTGTTGTTTTGAGTTTCTTCTGTTTTTTTACATTCACTGGGGACTGATAGCGGCAATAATTTTTCATAGTAGATTTGGCGATACTATTTTTCCCTTCGAGTCGAATAAAAACAGCGTCAACAGCTACGGGCTTGTCCCTATAGACATAAGCCTTCACATAAACCCACAAAAAATTGTCTAAAAACGTTAATCTCACGATCTAGGCGATCAATTGATCGGCCCCAGACGTGAAATAAACTGTTCATCGAACTCGCCTCTCAATAGGGCCATTGTTTGGCGTGCTATATGTCATGTGACACCATCTTGTTGAAACCACATATCAGACAAGTCCAAATCTTCCATTTTGGGCAAAAACAAATTTTTTTTCATCATCGCACGGTAGTGCTCGCCATTCACAGTAACGTTCCCACCTTGGGCGTCTTTGAAAAGTGATGCCACTGTTTCATAATCCTCACCAAACAGAGCATTTCGGGAGACATTGGCAGCTCTGGCAACGCTTCTAGCTGCTTTTCACTCCAAATACGAAAATTTTGCTTGTTCACGTATTCATTCGAACAGAAAAAGGCACGATGCACTTTTTTTCAACCGAGCACGAATTTTTATGATAAAATTCAATAATTTGCCAGAGTTATTGGTTTTTAAGTCTATTCTTTGTTAAATTACAGACCAAACTGAACATGTTTAACAGCAATATGTTGCATAAAAATAGCTGATCTGCTAAAAACAGTGTTGCCAATAAAGTTATTAAAAACTACAAGTTATAAAGCGATTTCTTAGTAGTAAATGAAACTAAAATTATATTTTTCTAATTTTTTTTTCCTTTGATTTTTTTATTTTAAATAATAATAGTGAGCTTGAGGTTTAGTTTTATAAAATAAAAATATAGATATAGATATTATTTTATGAAAATAAAGCCTGAAGCTTAATATTATTACTTAAAATAAAACCAAAATTATAAAAAATTTTCAATTATAAATTTTTTTTTAAAAACAAAATAATTCTCCTTATTCTGTAACTGTTTGTCAATGTCACGTCAAGACAACAACATCAAAACCAAGACAATTGCGTACTATTTTTTCTGGGCAATTTCCTGCAGTAAAATAGAAAATCTTAAAAGTAACAAAATATATAAAAACTAAAAAAGAAAATTCTGCCTTTGGACACACAATACGAAAAGATTTTGCATCCACTGTTTAAATGTCATAATTCAATATTAATATTGTTTTCCAGTTCTGTAAGCAATCACGACTGCTCATGAGTACTTATTGCCCCCTACGCCTTTCATTTCTTTGCCCCCCTATGAATTTGTTTCATTATAATTGTTAAATTAAGTTTACACTCTAGATGTTGACATTTCCATAATCAAACCGATACTTGAGTGTCCTTTTGAAAAGTCAATATTCTACAATATATTCAAATTTACGATAATTGACTCTTTGACATTTTCATTTCAAGTAGCAAAACACAAACACACACACACACACGCAAACATATCGTCCTTAATACACATGTTTATGACTAGAGAAAAAATAGCTTGTGTCACTTAAATGGGTGGATGTGTGTGTGTGTGTGTGTGTTTGTGTGTTTGCGCAAACACTCTGCCCATGGAAATCAACTCAATCTGGGTATGAATTGGCTTGATATGAATTATAACAAAAATATGGATGATTTATGAGTTTTAAAATACATTAAATGCAAAATATTTATTTACCGTCGGCACAGTGGTTTGCCAGGCAGAAAATAATATTTTTCATTAACTGTTCTTTATATATTTTATGGGTTTTATATTTTCATTTTGGACAAGAACCCATTGAAATTACACTACTTTGATCATAGGTTCTTGTCAAAAATGATCGGATGAAAGAGTACGACAGAAATCTACTAGCGAAGTGATAATGCTCTTGTCTGGGGAAAACACGCACAGTCTCCTGCGGGAGCCGAACGCACAACCATTGGAAGCCACAGCGACATTAAGTTCATTTTTAAGAAAATGTAAAATTCAGTCACACTTTTTGATAGCCACTGTATGGCTAATAAAATTGTTTTCTTAAAATAACTAAATATTTTATAATGAGACAATAACGAATTTCGGATTTTCAGTCTATTCACAAAAAAAAAAAGAAAAAAAAAGAAAGACTTTGATATATTTTCATTTGAAATCCCACCAACTCCTCTCATACATTTAATTCAACTCAACCTTCGAATGCAAATATTCTTCTAAAGCCTATGTGATTTATAATCATTCCCAACCCGTTTCAAATACATTTTTCAGTCGTTGTTTATTTCAATTCAACACACACACACACACGAATGAATGAATGCGTGCGTGCGTAAGTGAAGGCGACTGTGAGTGTTTTGGAAATTCGAATGTAATTGTTTTGGAAAATGTCATCAATTCTCGTACGGAGACATAAATATCTTTTAAACTAAAAACGTTAAAACATTAAAGCATTTTGTTTGTTTGTTTGTTTGTTTGTTTGTTTGTTTGTATCAAAACGCATAAATATTCCTGATATTCACATACAGTCAGTCAGTCGTTTTTATTTTGAATGTACGACTTGAGAAGAAGTTTTTTTCCGCCGTGCTCTTTATAAACGAAACGATGATTTTGAATAATTACAAATTGCACTTAAGGGGATACGAAATTACAAAATTACACTTGCCTTTTACCTACAATGAATTGGCCATAAAACTATCTTTTCTATGAGTATAAATTTATGTGTTCTAATAAAAATATAAAAAAATAGCAGAAAAAAAAAAGAAACGGAAAACAGATTACAAAACTTTTCAAAAACTGTAATTTAGCAAAAATTTCTCACAAAAGATTTTCCAATGTATTTTTTGTTGTTGTTGTATATTTTTTATTTTAAGAAAACATATTGAAGTGAGGCCAACAATTGCAAGTGTATATTAATAGTTGTAAGTTTATAAGTTATAAATGTTGTTGCTGTTGTTGTGCTGCTATTTGTACGTAATAGATTAACAAATCAATTTTTATTGTCAAACTCTGTGGTAACTTTTGGCCATAATTCACACTCGTACACATAAACTTATTACCAATTGACAAAAAAAAAAACCCACGGAAACAAATCATTTTATTTATTTGGGCGACATAAACGAATTAGAAAAGAACTAAAAGTGAAAATAATGCCAGAATAATTTTAACTGGCTATAGGCGCCACTCTCAGGATGTGCATGAATCAAGGTGCATGATCACATATATTTTTTTTAATCTTCTACCAGCACTCAGGGGATGACCCCTACATATGCAGTGCATATTGCGCCGGAACTATAAAGGAGAGGATAGTATGGGCGGGGGGGAACAGATGAAGAAAGATGAGGGGAGAATCTTTTGTAGCTATGCCAACCTTTTTACTTCGCCGGCTAATCTTTTTCTACTGGACCGACGAAGGAGGGTGCTGTTAATTCTGTCGCTGCCAATTATGTTCAGTGACCAGCCTTCATCATTGAAAACAGGCTGGCAACAACTAACACAACCACGCACTAATGCTGAGCAGACGAATTCAAGAAAATATTTCATGACTCAGCACGGGGTTGAAGTCAGGACCCTCCGCTTCTCTCGTCTCGTCTCGTGTTCTATTACTTCAGCCAACAGCAGCCTAATCATCGTCTTTGATGTCACATGACGAACAGACTTCAATCTCAACTCAACTCAATGTGGGTGCTGTTGGCTGAAGTAGTAGAACACGAGACTATGAAGCGGAGGGTCGTGAGTTCGAGCCCGCGCTGAGTCATGAAATATTGTGTTGAATTCTGCTGATCAGCGTTAGTGCGTGGTTGTGTGTTAGTTGTTGCCAGCCTGTTTCAATGATGAAGGCATAGTCACTGGTCACTGAACATAATTGGCAGCGACTGACACTATCATGTACTAAAAAGCAGAGTAGCAGCACCCACCTTCGTCGGCCCTGTAGCAAAAATTAGCCGACGAAGTAAAAAAGGTTGAAATAGCTACAAAAAAAATGTCTACCTTCTCATCTTTCCTAGTCTGTGTCCTCAATACTATCCCCTCGTTTTCAATTCCAGCGCAATGCATTGCATGTATAGGGGTCATCCCCTGAGTGCTGGTCCAAGATAAAAAAAGCTAGACTTGGGTCCAACTAGCTCATTCGCTCAGTTTTGACAAGAACCTCTGGTCAAACCTATGTAATTTAAACGGGTTTGATCAGAGGTTCTTGTCAAAACTGAGCGAAGAATGAGCTAGTTGGACACAAGTCTAATCTCAACTTAAATTACTGTTACAGCATTTGAAAATTTCCAAATTTGTGTCAAAATTTAACATTATTGATTTTTCACGCAAATATCCCCGAAACGTTACCCAGACGATTTTTCCAGCCCCAAATTATATTATTTTTTTAATATATTATAGCCCTTATTCATAAAATATGTATTTGATTTATAAAAGGTCTATAAAACAGATTTCCTTACAAAATTTGTTTTATAAACCCTTTATAAAACATAAATATTTTTTATGAATAAGGCAGTAAATATTTATTTTAATCAAGTTTCAATTTAGATGTGCTATTTTTTCCAAAATTATAATTTAAGAAAAAAAAAAGCAAAATGATTTTTAGTGGTTTTAAGTTGGTTCCTAAACGCAGTACACTAGGGTTAATAGCCATCTTCAGTGAACCTTTTACTCAAATTCTCTTAGAAAGACTCGAGGTATTGTAAACTTCTAGTCCACAGATTGAGCAGCTCAAAAAGAATATCAAAGTTAAAACAACAGATAAAATAAAAATAATCCCTCACCTTTTTTTTCTTACTTATCATTCTACACTTTTTGCATCCGAATTGGATTGGATTATAATTTTTTTACAATCGAAAATTAATCATGAAGGTAAAGTTTTTATTTTACTTTTATTATTAAAATCAGAATTTTTTATTCAGACTCAAGTTCAAATCTGCAATCATTGGTTAAATAGTTGATATACCTAATGACCGTGGAAAATGCGGAAAGTTGAACAAAGAACGCCGATGAAATCAATACTGATTCGTTCTTCTGCTATTTTGATGATCTTAAAAAATATTTTAAATATTCCACTTTCAAAAAAAAAAGAACTTGAATTTAATAAAAATTCTCAAAAAAAATAATTTGTATGCATCCTACTTAGAATCCCACTGTGCCGGAATTATTTAAGAAGCAGATAGTGTTGCGAGGATAGATAAAGCAAGATGAGAAAATTTGTTGTGATTATTTTACTTTTTATTTTATTTTTTTCGACAAAGAAGGGTACTGTCATGCGTTTGTTTTAATTACATGATGGTGTCAGTCGCTGCCGGTGATCTTCACAGATCAGTAATATGGCTTCATCGTTGAGACAGGCCCACAACAACTAACACAATGATGTACTAAATCTTATCAGAAAAATTCGAAAACATATTCATGATGGAGCGCGGGATCGAAGTTGTTTTTCTTACTTCATTTCGTAGGACCATATTCTTGTTTATGGTCCTTCTTGCCTATTATCTGTGTTTCAAGTTGACAAAGAAAAAAATTCTGATTCATCAAACAGGGAAATCAAATCCATGTGGGATCAAAGTTATTTTTGTTGTATTATGAAAATCTTATTTCGTTTCGTAGGACCATATTTCGGCTTATGGTCCTTCTTGCCTATTATCTGTGCTTCAAGTTGACAAAGAAAAAAATTCTGATTCGTCAAACAGCGAAATCAAATCCATGTAGGATCGAAGTTATTTTTGTCGTATTATGAAAATCTGACTTCATTTCGTAGGACCATATTCTTGTTTATGGTCCTTCTTGCCTATTATCTGTGTTTCAAGTTGACAAAGAAAAAAATTCTGATTCGTCAAACAGCGAAATCAAATTCATATGGGATCGAAGTTATTTTTGTTGCATTATTAAAATCTTATTTCGTTTCGTAGGACCATATTTTGGCTTATGGTCCTTCTTGCCTATTATCTGTGCTTCACGTTACAAAAGAAAATCTGATTCGTTAAACAGCGGAATCAAATCCATGTGGGATCAAAGTAATTTTTGTCGTATTATGAAAATATTATTTCATTTCGTAGGACCATATTTTGGCTTATGGTCCTTCTTGCCTATTATCTGTGCTTTAAAGTAATAAAGAAAATAATTCTGACTCACAACACAAATACCAGCGAACAAAAAATGTCGACTGTGTCTCATAAACAATAAAACACAATCGTCATTATCGAAAGTATTTGACGAAATTAACTCAGAAACAATAGCTCCAAAACGAACTGCATGTAACCGTGAACGAAAAATGCATTCTGCGTATCACCTAAATTGCTGTCCGTTAAAGTTACATTTTCACTATATAAGTGTAGCCGACTTGGGCCCAACTAGCTCATTCACTCAGTTTTGACAAGAACCTCTGATCAAACCCATTTATATAACATAGGTTTGATCAGAGGTTCTTGTCCAAACTGAGCGAATGAGCTAGTTGGACTCAACTCTAAAGTGTAGTGTGCATTATATAATTATTTTCCTCTGTCTATATATCTAAGCCATGCACAATGATAATGTTTGCCAAACAACAAATTCACATGGATGGATGAATGGATGGATGGACGGATGAGTGAATGGGTAAGTGAACGATGATGTTCCATAAAACTACGTTCGTCCTCCATCCATGCATTCCCCTGAAAACTGGCAGCGAAAAACTCTACAATAAAAGTCCAACCAATTGACTCTTGAACAAGTTGCAAGCAAAGGAAATAGCAACAACAACAACAGCAGCAGAATAAAATTATTTTATAAAAAAAAGTAAGAAAAATATGTTTAAAATCATTGCCAACGTGTAGTTTATGATCCTTAAAGTGGGTATTTGTGTGTGAGTGAGTGACTGTGTGTGTGTGTGTGTGCGTGAGTGACTGTGTGTGTGTGTGTGTGCGTGAAGTATGTTTGCCCGTTTAGTTGTTCGTTTGGTTGGAATTGTCGCGTGTTTTATTACTTTTGGCTTGTAAACATCGGAATTAAACGCTTATTACAAAGTGTACAACAACATTTTTCTACAAGTTCATTTTGTGTGGTCTTTTGCTACGGTTATCGTTGTTCTTGTTGTTGTTTTATTTGCTTTTATTACAAATTTCACTCAATGTTCGCTCAATGGTTATTTTTTGTTTTGCCAGGATATTTTGTGTGTGTGTGTTAAGAATGTGTGCAGGATATTTGTAGTTGCGATATTTTATATTTATTTATTTATTTTTACTTTTTTTATTGTAATAAAAAACGTTGTTACTTTTAAGTTTTATTACCGAACTAATTTGTCATGTCCCCTTCGCAGGAAAAATGTTGTTTTCATATAAAAGAAATGGCAAACGATTGTTATTTATATTCTCATCTAAATGTTAATGAATGTGATGTCGTTATTTTAGTTGCTTAATACATCGTTTATATTATTTTTCTTAATGGATATTTCGAAAAACTAAACTATAAAAAAGAAAGTTTAAAATTTATTAAGAAAGAAAATTTTCTAAAGAGCCAATTAAAATGAATCGATTAAATATGCGTTTCAGTACTTGATTATGGTAATTAATTTTATTTTTATGGCAAAAAAAAAAACAATTGCAAAAACCAAAGAAAATTTTTTAAGTTATTTTTTATTAAGTAATTTATCATGTTTTTGGAAAAAAATCGTGTTCCTCCAAAAGAGAGCAGCAAACTTTCAAAAGGTTGTAGCATTCTTTTTTTTTCGAATACAGATAACAAACAACACTAACGACTAAACCATCCTTTAAAAGACAAACTAAATTGAAAACGTTACATGTCGGTGCCACAAAAAAAAAACAGTGATGGACTGCACCAATTTCACACGACACTACAAAGTCTAAGCTACCGGCTTCGTCGCCGCACTTCAATATGATATCGAATAATCATAATCGATATCACATATGAAATATGTTATCGAATTTTTGTAATCTCCATTAGTGAATGATTATGTTAGTTGTTCGCGGTCACTGATCACTGAACGGTACCGACAGCGATTGACACTTATCATGCACTAAAGAGTGTATTACAGCCTCCTGCTCCTGCTTCGCCGGCGAAGCAAAGAATAAAATGGTTTATTAGGCTGGTCCTTCTAAAACCAAAAAAAAAAAGTAGAAAAAGTTCTATATTCGGCTATGTCGAATCTCATATGTACCCTTCACATCTGGAGTAGCAAATATATGCTTTCCAACCCTGGAGCCATCTCTGGTTTTCAATTCTTATTTATTTCTAAAATATAAAATATTCTTGATTACCAAAAAAATTAATAAAACAAACATGAATGTAAGTTTTTATTTTTCGAACTTATCAATTTATTATTAAGATACGAAATTTTTATTCAGCCTCAAGTTCAAATCCACAATCTGCAAATTATTTGTTTAAGAATTTTTATTGAATTCTTGTTATTTTATTAGGAGTGGAATATTTGGAATATTTTTGAAATCTATGGTTATTATTTATTAAATAGTTGATATTTCTAATGAAGAGTACCACCGTGGAAAGTGGAAAAGTGTTAACAAAAAACGCTGATGACATGGCGTAGCGGCCTCCAAATCAATACTGGATCCATTCTCCTATAGTTTGATGATTATAAAAATATTCTAAATATTCCACTTTTAATAAAATAACTTGAATTCTATTAAAATTCTTTAAAAAAATAACTTAACTCTGAATAAAAAAATATTACCTTAATAAAAAAAATTGTTTTATTTAGTTACTTCAATATACCAAAAAAAAAATTTACATTTTCCAGCTCTGCTGCTGTCTTTTTGGCTTTTCTGATTTCCAAAAAATTTCTTTTAAAACCATCAAATATGTTAAATTTGTAAAGGAAAATGAAAAATATATTTTAAATTGTTACTTTTATGTAGAAAAAAATTTCAATTGTCCAACCCTGGAATCGCCTCTTTGATAATGTTCTATTTTTTTAGATTCAATTCAATTATTCCTGAAGTATAAAATACGTTAAATGAATTTTAAAAAAAGTTTTAGCTGGTCTCTTTTATATGCCAAAAATAAGTTTAAAATTTTCCAGCTCTGGAAAAGATTAAAAAATTCAAAAATTTGGCTAATATTTAATATCAATCTGTTTAGGACTATTTCCAATATATTAATGCAAGGCCGAAATCTTTAGCTTTTCTAGGGTTTTAGGAAAATAGATTTCACATACAGACAGACGGACGGACATCGCTTATTCGACTTCCCAATTCATAAGCACGAAGAATATATACATATGTGATCTTCCCCGAGAATAGGGACCTAGTGTGCGGAATTTTTATCAGAAAACTCATTTCATTTTATTATACAACCTTTTAGCTACCAGAATCCACTCTTAAGTCCAAGCCCGTTTTTTGACACACTAGGTCCCTTTTCTCGGAGAAGGTCACATATACTTTATGGGAACGACAAGCTTTTAAGCATTTTTGGTGAATAAAAAAATTTCATCCAATTTATGAAAACATTTTATTATTATTCAATATAAATATTTAATTAATTTTAAAATAAGATAAAAATTTTTTAATCAGACTCAAGTTCAAATCCACAAAAAAAAATTTTTTTAAATTTTCATTAAAATCAAGTTATTCTATTAAGATTGGAATATTTAGAATATTTTTGTAATCATCAAATTGGAAGAAGAACGGATCAGTACTGATTTCGAGGCCGCTACACCATTTCATCAGCGTTCTTTGTTCAACTTTTAACACTTTCCACGGTGATACCAGTCACTGGGAATATCAACTATTTAACCAATGATTGCAGATTTGAACTTGAGTCTGTATAAAAAATTCTGCTCTTAAAAATAAAATTAATGAGTTCGAAAAATAAAAATTTATCCCCACGATTAATTTTAAACTTAAAATTACTTCTAGAGAATCTATATCTAAAAAGAAGGGATATTTTGGCGTTTAATGTTTTCAATTATTTACTTTCCTACGGATTTGCTATTTTCAAAATTAGTGATAAAAAATAGTTTCTGCCACCTTCTTTGCAAATTCTTTGAACCTTAATCTATCCCTCTTATTAAGTGATTTTATTTTTTAGCGAAAATTTTCATTTAATTACTAACATCATGCTTCTTTCTGTTTATGAATTTGTAGTAAATAATAACTTGACACGAAATATATTAAAAAAAAAATTTTACACTTTGCGGAAGACAAGTCATAAGCAATTACTGACAACAACCAAAAAATATAATTAAAATCATAATTTTACACAGAAAACGGCATGTCATATTCAACTGAAGACAATAATTAACCACGGAAATAATAATTTAATACAATATTTCAAGAAATTTATGGAGACGAAGAAGTAGTATTAAAAAAAAGAACAGTAAAATAGGTAGAGTGCAAAGAAATAGAAGAAAAAAACAATAGGAACTTTAAGGCAAAAATAAAATTAATGCATTTAAGTTGGAATGCGATTAAAGCCAGAAATGAAAAATAACTACAAGCAAAAATTTACATGCACAAGCACAAAAATAAACAAGTGACAAACAACGACGGGGCAAAGAGTTCTTGCATTTTATTTCATTAATAAAGATTTTGGGAAAAACAAACCCGCTAGAAATTTTAATACATAACCCATTTAGTGATTTAAAAAACGCTGGTCTGGCAAGGCTGTCAGCTGTTAAGCATCTGTTATCTGAAGCGTCATTTATCTTTAATAAAAGGTCTGCCATTTACTCTTATGAACCGTTTAACAGACAAGAGAAGCGTAAAAATAAGTAAATATACTTCGGAATGTGTTAATTTGATGCTTTCCAAGCTGATTATTCAAAAAAAAAACATTTTTTAAGAAATTTTTTGAAGATAATTTTTTTTTTTGTGCTTAAGCCGACAAGTAAAATAGTGACAACGACGGGGCAAAGAGTTCTTGGGTGTGCATTTTATTTCATTAATAAAGATTTTGGGAAAAACAAACCCACTAGAAATTTTAATACATGACCCATTTAGTGATTTTAAAAACGCTGGTCTGGCAAGGCTATCAGCTGTTAAACATCTGTTATCTGAAGCGTCATTTATCTTTAATAAAAGGTCTGCCATTTACTCTTATGGACCGTTTAACAAACAAGATAAGCTTAAAAATGGGTAAAATTTACTTCGGAATGGGTTAATTTGGCTGATTTTCCGAAAAAAAATTTTTAAAGAAATTTTTTTGAAGAATTTTTTTTTTTTGTGTTAAGCTGACAAGAAAAATATGGGGCTCAGGGATTATGAAAAAGCCCATGCCAGCCAGAAAATCTGTCTCTTTTGTGCACATCACATGGTCTCGAGGTGTAATTGGATCGTATTTTTTCCAAAAGTGCAAGAAACCAATCCAATCTTGCAAAAGCAAGACTGGATTGGATCTTAGTTTTCACGACTTCCATGAAAAATAAAGTAAACCTCGGATTTTTTTTTAATTTAATTTTAAAAAATCCCATACTTTTGTAGAAAATCCCCCCTAATAAATTATAGTATTTTTGCAAACATTTAATTATTATTCCTACTAAATATTTTTCTATTTTCCTACTCTTTATGTCACAGGCTGAATAAAAGAAGAAAAGTCTTTTGAAAAAAAATGTATATATATTTTTGTTGTTCCTATTTTTACATATAAAACTTAATGATTGTCTCAAGGAAATGCAATTATTATTTGTTATTGTTGTGTTGAAGAGAAAATACAAAAAAAAATCATTTACATTTTTTATATTCATTCATTTCATTTGTTTTATGGAAACAGAAAATCACTTTTAAACCAAGACCTAAGAGAAAAACGAACAACAAAAATTTTTACAAATAAAATGAAATTTATATTAATGTACTTTTAGAATAAATATGGAAAAATAAGAAATAAGGCATATACTCGTATGTAATTTTAAATGTTATTGTATTAAATGACGTACATTGCAACTGAAATGATGACGAGACGTCTGAAAGAACAGCCAGTCAACACTAACAGCTAAAAATGGCACTCCACCACTCTCAAACTTTCAAAAAAATCCTTCTATGGTGTGTGTGTGTGAGTGTGAGTAAGTTTGTTTACTTCTATAAAAGTGTTTGCAAAAATGTTCCAACATATGAATGGACTTTTGAAATAGTAACAACAAAATATTTTTAAAAAAGGTGGTATTTGTTTTAATAGAAAAAAAAGTGCTAAAGAAAAATGCAATAATGAAAAAATATAGTGTATTAAATTAATAACATACATGCATTAAGGCTATTCACTGCACAAAGCAAAACTGCAAGACAACACAAAAACTGCTTAGGTCACTAGGAGTTCTGGAAATTTTAAGAACAGGCATTTACTTAAAAAAAAGGCGAGAAAAGTACTATTTTCAAAAGGTACTTTTTTTAGGAGTAGGACCATCGCTCAGGGGAAAAGTACCTTAAAAACTTCTTGAAGAAAGTACTTTTAAAAAAGGCTACTTTATAGCAAATATTCTTACTTAAAATATACTTTTAAAGAAAACGCAATTCTTTAAAAAAGTGATTTTAAAAAAAGGTACTTTTTGGAAAAGTACTTTTTATACTTTTGCACAGTGGCTTTAAGGATTAATTTAATGCGTTGAAAAATAATTTTTGGAGAAGCTACTTTACAAGGAAAGTACTTTCTTGAAAAAAAATTTATTTTCATATATATTTTGAAAACTACACCTTTTAGGGAAATGGTACTTTTTTTATTAAGTAATTTATGAAAATATAATTTTTTGAAAATGTACTTTTGGGATATGAAATTTGTTAGTTTTTTTGAAAATGTACCTCTGGAAAAGTGGTCCTTTTGAGATTGATTATGAAAAGAGCACTCATATAAAAAAAGTACTTTTAAGAACACGTATTTATTCAAAAACTGATTTGCGAGAAAGGAGCTTTTTGCGAAAAGTACTTAAAAGAATTATTTAAAAGTACTTTTCAGAATAGCTGCTTGTTAAAAAAATGTTTTTATTGGAATTACTTTTCCAAAAAAAAAAAATACTTTTAAAGAAACGTATTTATTTAAAAAGTATTTTTTGAAAAAAATACTTTTTGAAAAAGTTACCTTTTGAAAAAAGTACTTCATGAAAAAAGTAGTTTCTGAAAAAATAACTTTTTGAAAAAAGTAGTTTTTGGAAAAAGTACTACATATTTGGAAAAAAGTACTTTTTGAAAAAATGTACTTTTCAGAAATGTATTTTTTAAAAAAGTACTTTATGAAAAAAGGTACTATAAAGAAACGTATTTATTTAAAAAGTGTTTTTTGAAAAAAATTTCTTTTTGAAAAGTACTTGTTGAAAAAGGTACCTTTTGAAAAAGTTACCTTTTGAAAAAAGTACTTTATGAAAAAAGTAGTTTCTGAAAAAATAACTTTTTGAAAAAAGTAGTTTTTGGAAAAAGTACTATTTGGAAAAAAATACTTTTTGAAAAAAAAGTACTTTTCAGAAATGTATTTTTGAAAAAAGTACTTTATGAAAAAAGGTACCTCTCAGAAACGTATTTTTTGAAAAAAGTAGTTTTTGAAAAAAGTAGTTTTTGAAAAAAGTACTATTTGGAAAAAAGTAATTTTTGAAAAAAAAGTACTTTTCAGAAATGTATTTTTGAAAGAAGTACTTTATGAAAAAAGGTACTTCTCAGATTTTTTGAAAAAAGTACTTTTTGAAAAAAGTAGTTTTTGAAAAAAGTATTCAGAAAAGTATTTTTTGAAAGAAGTATTTTTTGAAAAATAGTACTTTTCAGATAAGGTACTTTACTGAAAAAATTACTTTTGAATAAAGGTCCATCCATTATCGAAAAAGGTTTCTGAAAAGGGTACTTTTTAAAACAAGTATTATAGTATTTATGAAAATAAAAGTAGTGTGCATTTAAGTCAAAGCGCAGGGCAGTTGAATAACTTGAAATGAAAAGAAATCTTTGAGTTTAATATAATATAATACAATAGTACGATGTAGCGCTATGTGATTTTCAATCATTTTATTTTCTCAATATAATAACACTTTTAAAGCAATAAAAATCGGAGTGTGATATACTTAATTGGTTACAGCAGTTTCATTATATGATTTCTGCAAAAATTGTTTTTATGTATATCATTTCAGTGAATACCCTTATTGTGTAACTGGCTAATGTGAAACAAAATTATGGTAACTATTTTTTCCCTTTTGCATTTTTTTCTCATTTAAAATTTGAGTTTACAAGAAGTATGTGAACCGTTTTAGTTTAACTTTATGATTTGCTAATATTTTTTTTTCTTCCTTTAGTAGAGTCAGACATGCAACAGTATTTAAGAAAGAAGACAAAACGACAGATTTGCTTTAAGCCATTTTTTATATTTTTATGCCGTTACACATATGTTTATTTAAATATAAGCTTGATTTAGGGTCAGGGTAAATCCCTTAAAAAAAATATGGAAAAAATGCACATCTTCACACACACACAAATACTTGGCCATAAGTAGAAATGTAATAAGCGTACACCACACCGTACAGCAAAAGCAGCCATGAAGCGGTGCTGAAACAGGTCCTTCAAAAGCTTCGCTGCCTTAAACCAATGGCGGCAGTGTCTTAACCAACATTTGTTTCCTGGCCAAAAGTCAAAAATATAAAAATGCACAATTATATTTTTTTCGTATCAAAATTTTTCGTACTTAATAACAAGACACAAAACGGGCTGGGCTGGTGGCAGAGACCGAAAAAAAAATATTGTCAGAAACCAAAATGGAATGAAAAAAGATAAAAAATAAAAATAGCAAAAAGAAATAAAAGTTTGGAAAAGGTATAATTTGGTTTAATGTGAATATTTATCATCTTTATGCGAGGATGGATGAAAGTATGAAAAATGTAAAGAGAACAACAACAGGAACAACAACAACAACCGGAACAACATTAAAAGAAATAATTTCATGTTTAACGTGTATTTACATTTATTTCATGTAATTTTCAATTAATTTAAATGGATTTTTAAATTCTCAACACAACACAAACATGGACACTCACACACACACACATATCTAACAACACACGCCCATGCACGAACTAATAAATCTCTATTTAAATGTGGAGTAATTTAAAAATCCATTATGGAACATTGATAATAAATGTTAAAATGAAAAACGCATTAATCTAAACTAAAACTAATATTTATCTAACAAATTAATATACACGTGCCTGCCTGCCTGCCTGCTATGGACACTTTAGCATCTCGCAACGTCGTAGACAATTAGCAGCGTTTGCTGTGAAGGTAAACAAAACCAACAACCAGCCAGCAGCCAGCAGCCAGCCACCTGCCGCCTCTCCATTTAATTGGCCACACTGACCAGAAACATCGATAAAGCCTTTAAATAAATATCAACAAATCGTATGTGTGGCATATTTGGATTTTTATTGCCAAAACAAAAACAGCAACAACAACAACTCTACTATGATGTTTCACCTTTGCGCGCCCGCCCACCTTTTTTGTTTTTGCTTTAGCTTTGCCAACTAAATCCAACAATACTTTTTATGCCCAAGGATATAAATTTCAAAATACTCGTATCACACACACACTGTAATTTGTTATTATTTTTATGATTTTTTTTTTTGCAAAAATACTCCACTAAGTCAAATATAAAGTCAGCCAGATGGATAGGTTTTGCCCTAATGACCCCAAAATCCATGGCTTCTGCGATACGCGGCAGTGTATTTTCGAGTTACAGAGTCTACTTTTTTTATTAAATCACATGTTATTTTATCAAAAGCAAAAATAGGCCCTAGTAACCCAAATAGTGTACCGCGAACGGACCTCTTTGGATTGTTTTAGAGGCTGGGCAAATTTGAGGTTAGGAAGTAAATCGTTTTGAAAACACGATTTTTTTACAGAAATTCAGTTTAATTGATACTACAGCAAATTAGAAATAGGGGAATTAATAATGAAATACAATGTCGGACAAATATCCAGTTCTAGCACGTCGGAAAACCTCTTCCGCACTTTTCACAAAATTTTGAACCACATTTTGCAACAAAAATTCTCTGATCTTCTCAATGCATCGCCGAATTTCGTCCTTCATAGCGCCAGTTGCTTGTGGTTTGTACACGAAAACGCGGACTTTCAAGTGGCCCCAGAGAAAATAATCCAGCGGCGTAAAATCACAAGAACGTGGCAGCCAATGGACGTCGCCAAAATCGAGAAATTACGCGACCGGAAAATTTCTCCTGTAATAACTGAATTGTTTGGTCGGGTGTGTATGTTGTTGAGTCGTCTTGCTGAAATCAAAGGCCAGTGATGTCAACATTAGCCAATTGTGTTCCACAAAAAAAAAATCGGTGGTCATGGTTCGGTAGCGCAGTGACGGCGTTTCTTTGCTCATTTTCGCAAAAATACCGCCGCCTGATCACAAACCGCATCATACGGTCACTTTCCTTGGATGTAATACATTTTCGAGGACTAGTTGTGGATTTTGTGAGCCCCACAAACGACAATTTTGTTTGTTTGCATAACCGCTTAATTTGAAAAAGGGCCTCATCACTAAAGATTTTGTTAAAAAATGCATTGTTTTCGTTCAGTTTTTCAAACAGCCAAGTTTCACAATTAAAATTCTTTGTTCGAGAGTGTAGCGTTCCATGGTTTAAACTCCCCAACTTTTTACTAAAAAAAAGTGTCGGAGGTTGACGGTTTAGTTCATAATATTTCCTCATTTGACAGCCAATTTACTTTCTAACCTCAAATTTGCCCACACTGTACTTTCAAAGTTAGTAAAACAAATCGTAAACTTTTTGTCTTTTAACCACAACCATGAATTCTAACTCTGATCCGATTCATGTTTTTTAATGTGGACCGGAACTCGGGATATGAACCCTAGTGTTGCCATTGTGACGGATTTAAGAAAAGAGAGGATGGTGTTGAAAGAAAAAAATTTATAAAATAGAGAATTTGTAGTCATTTTAATTCTTATTTCGCTGGTGAATTTTTCGCTATAGTACCGACGAAGGAGAACGAACTTATTCTGCTCTTTTATTACACAGCGGCAACTACAGTTGTGGACTATAAGCGAAAAGTACTGTAATACCAGTCGCTATCGGTAAAGTGCAGTCTTCGATATCCAAGCAGACCTGCAGCAGTCAACACAAGTAAATAAGAAGAAATCGATATAATATTTACAACTGAGTGCCGCGTCGAACCCGGCATTTTAGGCTTCATCGTCAAAGGGTTAACTAACAGCACCCTCTACTGTAATCAGCTGCCTAGGAAAACCTCCGAAGAAAACTTATGTCGAGAAGAAGAAGAGAACGTAGGAGTTCGTTTTGTGCCATTCTCGGAGAAGCCCACAGATCTGAGTTCACGTATTTGTAACTCTGCAGGCATATTCCGTAACTCGCTTAAGCTAGAACTCCATTGCTAAAAATCTAAAAAGTATTTTTTTTTTCCTAAATAGTTGTACAAAACTTTTGCATACTTTTGGGTGTTTATTTTGTATTTACCTATTTGCCACCAAATAAATAATTGTTATCCTTTTTAGTTAAAACTTCGCAAAATATGCAAAAGTGTCCTGCAACCATTTACGCTAAGAAGAAGTCGTAGGGTTTTAGCGATCGAGATTTGGCTTTAGCGACTTACAGAATACAAAAAATAAACCCCCAAAAATATGCAGACGTTTCTTACAACTATTTAGAATAAAATATAGTTTTTACGGAATATGGCTGCTATGGACCTTTTTTAAAATAAAAATATATCAATTGCTTAGCAAAATTACAAACAGAAAAAAACACTTTTAAAATTATGTTATTTTTTAGAGGTTGATTTAATTCTTCTTAGGGGAACGTTTTCCCCCTCTAGCCGGATTCAGCCCATTTAAGAACTAGGCCTGTGTTATCCTTTAAAATGTATCGTTACCAAATTTCAAGGGTCTGGCTCTTGTCGTTTAAACTGAATCGTGATTTCCTTAGAGGGACGGGCATGGCTTGATCGTCTTAGATTTCTTCACCGAACTTCCACTCTCAAAAAAAAAAATAAATAATAATAAATAGAATGCAATCACGTTCATTTATTAAAATAAAAATAAAAAATAAAAAATAAATAAAAAAAAATTAATGAGTGTTCGAACTTACAGGCGATGTGTTAACACCTTTTTGTTTATTTATTTTATATTAAACCCACAAAAAACAAAGAGAATGCAAAGCAACAGACAAATCTACATACATACATTGTTATGTTTGTACATAAGCTACATACGTTGCTGTCTTGCTATCTCATTTTTATATATGTACGTATAACCACGTCACTATTCTCTTTGCTATGCATAAGACAAAACCGAAGATCAACATAAAACACTTTTTTATTATTACTCCGAATTAATACTCCGAATTAAAACACTTAAATCTCCGCTCGCCGATATCGGATCGTATTAACTTTTGGCCTAAACTCTTCGTCGAAACTCGCACTAGCGTTTTAATCCAAAAATTAATAAAATCGGCTATGAATTTCCGGAGAAAATCGCGTGGGAAAATTATATGAAAACCGCCCAATAATCACTTTCAATACCGACTGCCAAGCAACAACAACAAACAAACAAAGTCTTACACTTACACTTGCGTATGTATTGAAACTGATAGTTAACTGCCCTAGAGGCGCGCGTATAGATGTTAACACATCAAAAATAATTTGCAGTTTCGCAGATCTGAACCTATAGCCTGTTGGGAAATTAACATCCTGTAATAAAATTTACAAAAATATATATACTTTATAGGGTCTTATAGGGATATTTCTCTGCGTTACGGAATGATAAAGAGAATATACTCTCCGCAATTTGACATGCAACTGAGATAATTTTTATTAATTATTTTTAAACAGAAAAAATAATCAATGGCTTTTATTGTGAATAATGAATGAAATTAAAGAAACGAATTAAAAATTTGGTGAAAAAATTGTTTTCTTAACTGGTGCACAGCCAAGACCAAAATCAAAGAATTAAATCATGCTTCTTATTCTATAAATTTCGCTTTCCTGGATTTTTGTCTATTTGCACAATTTGATAAAATCATTTGATGATAAAAGGGTTGCCAACAACATGTGGAATCTGGGTGTTTAATAGACTTGAGTCCAACTAGCTCATTCGCTCAGTTTGGACAAGAACCTCTGATCAAACCTATGTAATTTAAATGGGTTTGATCAGAGGTTCTTGTCAAAACTGAGCGAATGAGCTAGTTGGACCCAAGTCTAGTGTTTAATGGGTATATTAAGCGACTACACAATTATATTTTTATAAACACGATGACAAAGATATTAAATATCACTTTCGAAAATATATTCAACCGAAGAAGGGAGATTGATTGTGTTGAGAAATTAAAAAACCCCAAATTTTTTTCTTTCTTATGTAAAATGTATCACAATCAGTTTGATTTACTCATGGAGTAATTGCTGCTTGTACGAATGCTTTAATTTTTACTCCGAAATACCCTTAAACGTATTTCCGTTTTTGTTGACACTAAACAATTCATCTAAATTAAAACTTAAAGCTAATTCATTTACTAATAAAATTTCTTCCTCGGCAAAGTTCAATGGAATAATGAAATGGTTAAATGTTTATCAAATTAATTACCTCGACGTTACACTGTACAAGCAAAAGGCGAGTGTGTGTGTCCATGTGTTAATAGCATCTAACCAAATTCATCTTCTCAACAATTCCACACACCTTTGGCCCCATCCCTGTCTCTCTCTCTCTCTCTCTCTCTATGGCTGTTTCCTTACATATTTATTTTTCTCCCAGTCCCCAGCAATTTATGGGCACTAAATGAAGGACTATTATCACAGGTCGTATACAATGCAACCGGCTAATAAATCTATTTTAGATTTACCTAATCGTATATGTTGTACGACAAATGGAACATACAAATCGAACAGACACGCACACACACACACACACACACGCACACTAGAATTAGATACAAATTCTAATAGATACGCACCATATAAAACAAGATACATTTATATTCCAGCACTGGAGAATAGGAGTTTTTGTTTGTTAGACTCTTCAAAAAAAACCCCCTTTAATAAAATGTTGTTGTTTCTATTTTCAATCGTTTGTTTTTTTTTGTTCTCTCTCGAAATTTTGTATCCGTTTCTGCCAGCAGGCAAAACTAATTGTTCGTATGGCCAAAATGGACAACACAATATTAATCCAAATTATCATCAAAGTGATTTAATTGCTTGGAATTGTTATTGTTTTGTAACGTCTCGGCCTAAATGTACGATTACATAGAGCGTTAGAAGAGAGGGGAGTGTATATGTGTGCGCGTGTGTGTGTGTGTAAATATTGACTAATTGTCAGGTAAAACTCTAGTGTTGCGTGCAACACACAAACTTATTTGCACACTTTAGAATAATTCTATTACGAAACTGCAATTGCAAAGGAAAAAACGTGCAGTTCCCTCGAATAAGTGTTTGTAAGTGTTTTTTTTTTTTTTTTTTTTTTTTGTCTTGGACCAGCACTCAGGGGATGACCCCTATATATGCAATGCATTGCGCCGGAACTGAAAACGAGGGGATAGTATTGGGGGGCCAGATTCGGAAAGATGAGAGGATAGACAGTTTTTTGTAGCTATTTCAACCTTTTACTTCGCCGGCTAATTTTTGCTACAGGGCCGACGAAGGTGGGTGCTGTTACTCTGCTTATTTTTAGTATATGATGGTGTCAGTCGCTGCCAATTATGTTCAGTGACCAGTGACTATGCCTTCATCATTGAAACAGGCTAGCAACAACTAACACAACCACGCACTAATGCTGATCAGAAGAATTAAACACAATATTTCATGACTCAGCGGGGGCTCGAACTCACGACCCTCCGCTTCATAGTCTCGTGTTCTACTACTTCAGCCAACACCACCACTTCTTGCCTGTTTGGGCAATAAGCAAAAAGCCAAGAACTTTTCGAGGGCAAGAGCTTAAAATTGAATATCAGCCAACATGAAAAAGGTGTTATTTGGCATGTCGATGTGATTTTTGTGTGCCCAAACAATTGCCCCGCAGATGTTCGGCTAAGAGAATATTTGTCTAACTGAAATTTTATATATTTGGTTTTTGACCTGTATTTTTTTTTAAATAGGACCAGGGGCCAAATTACGGCATTCGATATCGATCGAAATTTGTATATAAATTGTATGTAAATTTCGTTCGATATCGAATGCGGTAATTTGGCCCCATCACTCAAGGTAGGAAGCCTACATATAAAGGAGGGGATAGTATCAAGAGGTTCACATCTGTACTACATGTACAAATATTTTTCTTTGTATTTAATATATAAAAATTACAAAAAAAAAAAAACAAATAAAAACGTTATATTCAAACCATCTGAAACCCTTGATCAGTGATGAAATCTAAGACGATCTGAGCATGTCCGTCCGTTCGTCCGTCTTTGGAAATTACGAGTCAGTCCAAACGAAAAGAGCCAGACTCTTGAAATTTGGTATAAATATATCTTGAAGGATAGCACAGGTCAAGTTCGTAAATGGGCTGAATCAGGCCAGAAGGAAAAAAGTTCCCCTAAGAAGAACTAAACAGACTTCTAAAAAACAACATAATTTTTAACGTATTTATTTTATAATTTTGTTAAGCAAATGATATATTTTTATCAGGGACCGTAACTGTTATGACTTTTATCAAAAAAATCAAGAAATAAGAGTTATTTTTGATTTTTATATTTTTAGATAGAAAATAAGAGTTATTTTTGATTTTTATATTTTTAAATGAAAAATAAAAGTTATTTTCGATTTTTATATTTTTAAATCAATAATAAAAATCAATTCAAAATTCGTGACTAGGTAATATGTTTGTGTTTCCATGGCTTCGAAAATTAGCTTTAATTATTCATTCTGTACCTGCCACTCAAGTCAGTGTAGAAAGGTCATTTTCAGCACTCAGATTAATATTGGGAGATTTGAGATATAATTTATCTGAGGAACATTCAAAATCAATTATGATGGTAAAATTGAACACTTGAAAACGACCTCTTAACACTGACTTGAATGGCAGCCAAAACTTATAAACTATTTCTATGCATTCATGTTTTTATAGCTGATAATGGATAAGTCACATAAGTCACATATTATATTCATATAGAAATTTGAATGAAGCAGCATATTATAATACATACGGCATCAACAAATAAATAAGAGTTTTGAATTGATTTTTATTATTGATATAAAAATATAAAAATCAAAAATAACTTTTATTTTTCATTAAAAAAAAATAAAAATCAAAAATAACTTTTTTATTTTTCATTTAAAAAAAATAAAAATCAAAAATAACTTTTATTTTTCATTTAAAAAAATAAAAATAAAAAAAAAATAAAAATAACTCTTATTTTTCATTTAAAAAAAAATAAAAATCAAAAATAACTCTTATTTTTCATTTAAAGAAATAAAAATCAAAAATAACTCTTCTTTTTCATTTAAAGAAATAAAAATCAAAAATAACTTTTATTTTTCATTTAAAAATATAAAAATCAAAAATAACTTTTATTTTTCATTTAAAAAAATAAAAATCAAAAATAACTTTTATTTTTCATTTAAAAATATAAAAATCAAAAATAACTTTAATTTTTCATTTAAAAATATAAAAATCAAAAATAACTTTTATTTTTCATTTAAAAATATAAAAATCAAAAATAACTTTTATTTTTCATTTAAAAAAATAAAAATCAAAAATAACTTTTATTTTTCATTTAAAAAAATGAAAATCAAAAAAAATCAAAATAACTCTTATTTTTCATTTAAAGAAATAAAAATCAAAAACAACTCTTACTTTTGATTGTTAAAATAAAAATGAAAAATTTAAAAATCATGCAATATGTTGGATGCATTTCGCCTAAAAATCATGATGGTGTAATTAAAAGTTTTCTACGATGATCATTTATGTATGATTTATTTCTTCAAAAATTGAAAAATAACTCTTGAACTCCTGATTTTTATGTCAATGGGGGTCCAACGCGTTAAACTTGAAGCCATAAAATAAAAATAAAATTAGATTTTGGACCACGCCCCTTTTAGTGGGCGTTGTATGCAAAAATATCATAAAAATTTAACAAATTGTTTTACTTAAGCCTACATTCTTTAAAACTAACATTTTTAAGCCTTAATGACGAAGCTGAGACGTAACCTGGTACTCCTCTGCCCTACCCCTCCTCTCCTTTGCCTTCTAAATGACCCTTTCGAAAAAAAATAATAACAAAAATTAATTTATGTGTGTGAAGATAAATATGCCGAGTTAAATATGTTTTGACGTAAGCAGTTACGAAGTGAAGTTAAATATGTTATGACGTAACGAAATGGCAATCAGGGAAATTTTTTTTGTATAAAAATCTCCTTATTTGGCCACTTGGGCCGAAATCCCTCCAAGATCACACACTCCTCTCATGACCTGTAAATATTTCCACAAACTCAATTCAGCTATTCCAACTGTTGTGTGTGATAGAAGACACTCCCATAATCATTTTTTAATTACTGGCAATGCATGCCTTGACCACTGGGGGGCAAAATTCCTCCAACATCACACACACTCTCATGGCCTGTAAATTGACATTTCTTTTATTTTCACAAAATGCTAAAAAAATTTATGAAATATGAATTGTCATTAAAAAAGCTTCACTGTTACGTCATAACATATTTAATTTCACAGCTAAATACGTTATTTCGTAAGTGCTTACGTCAAAACATGTTTAACCCTGCATATTTATTTTCACTCAAATAATAAATTTTACATTTAATTATCCCAAACATTTATTTTTAGAGTTTTATGGCAAAGGTGAAGGGTCTTCCCCACCGGCCCTTACCAGAGAGACCCCGTCAAAATACAGTTTTAATACCCTCCAAAAAGAATTGGACCCCATAAAGTATATATTCTTGATCAGTGATGAAGTCTAAGACGGTCTAGCAATGCCGATACGTTCGTCTGTGGAAAACTTGATATAGTCTATTTTTGGACCCCGCCCCCTTTAGTGGGCGTTGAAGTACGATATTATACGGAAAATAGTGTAAATATTGAATAATTTGTATTCCTTAAACCTATAAGAAGCTGAGATGTTCTCTGATCTTACAGAGGTGGAACGGCCCTTCCCGGAATGACTCTGTCAAAATGGAGATTTAAAATTGGTTACAGAGATGTCTTAAAGGAACTCTGTCCCGCCAAGTTAAACATTTTAAATTTACTTACGAACTATTTGGAGGATATTTAAGATTCGACCCGGTCGTATATGATGTTTTTACCTGTTTTTGTCTCTTCTAAATTTAATAAGAAACTTTTTCTTTTTTTAACAAATTTTTCTGGCAAAATTTCTTTAACTAAACTGTGCAATGAAAATGAATTTTATTTCGAGATTGTAAAAAGAATTCTAGTATCCCAAGACTTGAATGTGACAAATAAG